>OX375766.1:217500-5017500 GCA_947359385.1 Chesias legatella
AATATATTATTTATTTTTATTTATTATTAGCTTTGGTACACAAAGGTGGAATGATGTACCAATGAAAGGTAAATTTTTAGACGAATAATTAATCTACTTGTTATTTTAACAAATATTTGTTATATAATAGATTTCAAGACTTAAACCGAATAGACCTTTCCGAAAAAATGAATCAGCTGTTAAGATTGTAGGTTGCGATTCCCACTCAGCTACTGCGATCACTCTCGTTTAGCGTAACCAAGACAAAATACTCTTACCTTATAATTGCTCGTACCTTACTATAGAAAATGTATGTTCAAGCACGAGACATCAAATATAATTTGAAAGCTATTACGTCGTAGTCTACAGTGTCAGGCTTCATATGTCCCGGCCTACTATCATACGATGCCATCCTGCTTCTTACCATGTTTAGGTAAGTATACTATTATTATTTAGAGAAGAAAGCATAAGAGATGAAGCTGTTTTTTATTTTTTATGTAATTCAGTTACGGAACGAGCCGACGGCCCACCTGGTGTTAAGTGGTAACCTCTGCCCATCACAACTGATGCGACTTCGTTCCTCCCTTACTAGGTATGACAAGACCCAAGTCGCATCGTATGCGCCCGTAACTCTGAGACCTGTAGGTGGAATGTCTCGTGTGCCTGTAATTTCACCGGCAACCACACCTTTCAAACTGGAACACAGTAACGCGAACGCGTTACTGCTTGGCGGCAGAAATGGGCATGGTGGCAGTACTTCCCCGGACGAACTTGGCGAGAGTTCTACTGCTCTTAATAGGCTGGTTGATGTTTCTGACCTTTGTTTTATACTAATATCTTATCTTAATCTTTTTGAGAACATGACATTCTTTTTTAAAATCAAATCTAATTCTATACCAATTCCTAATTTGCACCAGCAATTTATTTATTTTCAGTTCTTTTCCAGTTACAGTCTTACATATAAAAATAAGCATAGATCGTTTTATGAGGACCAGGTAACTGTTATACTCAGACTTCAAGTGTAAATACAACATAATTTCACATACACCCAAAAATTAAACAAGTATGTACGTCACATAAATGTTTGTCAGAATATGTGAACCAATTCTGTCAAGCCACAGCGTATGCGGCTACTAGTGAGAGGTAAAACCAGCCCGCAGGATTACACCAGTAATAATATATACGCTTGGATACCTGGTTAGAAATAAACATAATAGGCTGAGTTGAGGATATTCACACTATGCATACCTGAGTATACTGGTGAGGGCTGAGTAATTGGAGTGTAGTTGTAGGTTACTCAATTGATTTAGGCATTCCAGAATCCATAACGACTGTTATAATATTAAAGCAAATCCAGTTTAATACATTAATTATGCGCAGCAATAACTAGGTATGCTTCAGAACCAACTTTCTGCCGTTACAGAATCTCTTGAATTAACGGCAGGCCACTTAAAATAATTTATGCTAAAACGTTAGCAAGTATATAAAAATATACGCAGAAAAGTTTTGGTCATCTTTATTAATTTGCGAATAATTCGTGTAGGTTTGTGGGGAAGTTTCACTTCACACCAAAATGTTCACTCAGTGTATTAAATACGAAATTTTACGAATTTAATTAAATAGTTACTTCATCAGACAGTTTTATTATCTTATTGGCAGTATACAATACATATAGATACACTGTGTATATATATATGTTGGACATTAAACCAAATTTGAGTTAATAATCCCCTGGAATAAGAAGGGTGCTTTTTAGATGAAGTTTTCAGATTTTGTGATTCAATACTATACAAAAAAATGTGAGCCGTCACGGGACGCCTGGCAGATGTGAAACATCGACATTATTTTGTAAAAGTAATATGCAACGCATGCCGTGGCGACGCGTCGCCACGCCAGAAATCGATTTTACGTGCTTCTATAGATGTTTCACATCAAAAATAAAATAAAATGGTGGACATTTCACACAGCGCCATCTAGCCCCAAAGTAAGCTAAGCATAGCTTGTGTCATGGGAACCAGACAACTGATATACATACTTATATACTTTTTTTGTTGTAAATACATACATATAATACATATTAACACCCAGACACAGAACAAACATTTATGTTTCTTACATAAACGTTTGTCCTGGATGGGAATCGAACCCACGACCTACAAGCGCAGTAAGCGTAGTACTAACCAACTGAGCTGCGAGGCCAGTCAAAGAGGCTTTTCTCATTTTTCAGAAAAGTATGTCTCTGTTTTCAGACGATATGAATACAACGAGTTAATGTTTGAATGAACGGTCGTTTCATTATTATTTAACTACTGGATTTCTGAATAAAATAATATTTAAACTTTAAAATTAGTACATAGTTTTATTCTGCAAAATATCGTTACAAACTTTCCCACACATTAGTAGTGTGACAGAATCAGGTTCGCGTAAGTGTCAATTAAGCGAGACCTCAGACCTCGGGGATTGCAACCAGGTATTCCAGCCAAAATTCAGACATTACAGTATTCCCTTCAAGAAATACCCGGTATTTACAAAATTGTGTGCCAGCGGCTGAATACTTAATTTTTGATGTGTATTATGAATTAAATATTGCCGTCTGCAAATGCAACATACGTTAGAATAGCTTATTCGTTCGTCGTGAAGCTAATTGCCCTGCTGAATATGTGATTTGGTATGCATTTACGTGCATAAATATTAAGATCGTTTCAACCGAATCAACACTTTGTTTGTTTTATAAATGCAAAGCTGGCTTTTAACACATTTTTACTGTAGACAGTTTTGTCTGGCAACTTGCACACTAATTTTCCTAAAACCATGGTGCAATTGTGTCATAATTTCGGGACCTAAAAAGACAAACCGATAAATATCTCATCCGTGCCATCTAAATGCTTGAATTTGAATCTTAGATCTCAGTTTATTCTCAATATTAATTTTCCATTTCAAACGCCTACCAGAATCTGCATCCCCGACTCTAATATCCAATAATATCCAAATAATGAAGCTATCTAGAGGCAATATGTCGCGTGTATCGGCATGTTATGAATGCGATATCGCTGCACCTACTACAATGTATCCTATTGTTTTGGCCTCAGGAATCCGTGTGACGCACTATTGTATCGATGGGAGGCATTCCAGTGTGAGGAGATGCGGGTGCGTCCAGATAATAGCCCCTTGAGTGACCAATTATGAAGATATAAGCATTGGGCTAATATATAAATTCATGACACCAATAAGTCCTTTGCTGTCAAAATAAATACGTAACACAGGTACACAAAATGCAGTCAATATCCTGCAAAACGTAACAGACTAGCGCACTACGTCGAAAGGTAAACAAACTAAGTATTTCAATATTGTTGAACAGCGCTCTACGAGGGCTTTGCTGCTCGTGGACCGGTGGGCTTGCAATCAATAATATATTACGGTAAACGTTGCTTAAATATTCAATAAAATAATTGTATTAAATGACAATGACCATGAATAACAAATAATTGGACGATATTTTGCTTTGATTTAAAAATAACCTTAACGAGTGAAAAACACCTTCTTTGATGATATATATGTATAAATCTTGAGCTAATTAAATAACTTTGATTGTTCATTTACTTTTGGAGTTGAGCTAGGTAAGCATCCTCGCTCAATCACCAGACTATAGATTTAACTCAATTATTTGGCTCATAAACCACCTTCAACATTTGTAATAGACGGCACCTACCTATCTACCAAGTATAAGGAAGATTGAATAAATTGTTCCCATATGCCAATAGTGCCCATTTGTCACAGTCTACAGAACTTTCCTTGCTTGTTCAAAAATATTCCATGTAAAGCTTGTCCCATGCATGTTGTATTACGATTGAAAGCCGCCTCCTACCTGAATTTTCCAAGACATGGCGTTGCATCTCTTCACAAGAATAAGTTCTTTTATGAGACGTTGGGACGCTGAGCGTTGAATGGCGCGCCTTGCAAGACTTGCACGAACCAATTAAAACTACCTACTCGTATAAAAACACCGCGAAATATAATTTTACAAACAATTTTTCTTTTTCCTGTTTTGTATGATGTTTCGTCGTAACTTTCCCGTTATCATCCCGTAATAACAGCCACGTACAATTAAGGATGAGGAGGAAATACCTTGTGACAATGGAGCGAACATTTTAGATAAAAAATTATATTCAAATGAAAAGCCTCACAGCAAAGCTTATTTGGTAGTGTTTACCAATCGTATATTTAACAAGGTTTGTAAATGTGGGTGATAATCTTCTTCTTCTTCGAGTCACCGGTTCTGTCGAACCAGTGTGGTGAAAGGATTGTAAGTGCGCCTCAAAGAGGCTCCTTTCGTGCACTCGACACATGTCTTCGAATTTTCAGTTCTAGGACATGTCGGTTTCCTCGCGATGTTTTCCATCACCGTTTTGAGAACGTGGTATTGCGCACATAAATCTTTCAATCGAAAAACTCATAGGTGCACGTCGGGATTTGAACTGGCGACCTCCGGATTGAAACTCGGGGGTCAGTACCGCTAGACCACCACGCTCCCGCTGGGTGATAATTAGATTTATAGATGACCAAGATAAATAGTGGTGATGAAAGATGAAAGCTGTAACTATTTACTCGTTTTGGTGTTCCGGCAGCATACAAAATAACGTAAAGCTCACGTTGAGCCGAGCAGATTGCAGTGTTTAGACATATTTCCCGTGTGGAAGAACCATTATATCGAGGATTTAGGTAATCCGATTAGGTATCTCGGAGTCAGCGCTTAGGTTCAACTTACACGACGCGAGGCGGGTAGCTCGCGGGTCCATCTGTCGACTGGAGTATACAGGATTTAAACGTAGTATTTAAGGTAACTTACATCTGTGGCGTAATTGACATGCTATCATTTGAAAAATGTAATGTCTGTAACCTGTATATGTCTGTAATTACACAGGTAAACTTGTGTTTCCGAGTTGGTAACCGAGGAATATCACAGTGTAACGTGATGTCACGTCAAGTTCTCTCAAGTCTTTTCTCGCGAATTCAAGTTGAGGGATTTAGGCTTCGTAGCTCGACACAAGAAATTTCCCAAATTACTTGACTAAGTAACACTTTATGAATCGCGGAAATTTTATTTCATGGCACAGTAGACGACTAAAACGATAATACTTATAGGGTGTGTTAGGTTAAATATCCTTTGAACGATACACCATCAAGATTTATGTTATAAACGGGTTATTTCATTTTGGAACATTATGTTTACGAGATTGCGCGCTTACATAGGTATTCACGTATGTATCCCGCGGGGACGAATATATGTTGATTTACTACGATCCTGAAATAAGTTTTTTGTCCCTTCTGATATCTATTATATTACTAAGCAAATGCATTATTTGGTCGTTCGTCAATCAGTTAGAGTCGGTCGTAGCAATGTCATTAACCAATTTATTATGATGATTTAATTTATGATGAACTACCAGTACAATTATATCAAAAATAACTAAGTTCGTAATTGACCGCCCACTTTCGAGTGCCAGCGCTACGCGACGTTGCCACAGCGCGCTGAAGAGTAGAGTAGAGAGAGAGAAGAGAAGAGAGAGAACCTACAGACGTTCTGCGCATTACTTTTCATTTCAAACGAGTCGGAAGCATCATTGTATATCAAACTACTTAGAAAATCTAGCCTGCTTTGTGGTGATTGTGTATATACTGGCATGTGTGTTTTTATTGGATTCCCTAACTCCTGAAAGAGAGTTCAGGAAGGGGTCGGGATTCACATGCCGTGGATAGCGTTGAAAGATTGGGTGATTCTCAATTACACTTTAGAAGGTCGTAGAATCGAACTAATATAACCTCTGTGCAGTGATTACCTTATTAGATACAAAATTTAAATGTCGCCAGATATTTGAAGTGTCCAACAATAATCATAGGGAGGATCTTTCGCTTTGTCGCAATATACGCGTACTATTTGTACCCAAAGCTTCAAGATTTTAATATTAATGAAGGTTTTTTTTACACGGCTACTTATAACTTGATGTTGCTAATGTAGGTCAACTCATAAAGCTCATTTCAACCTGCACACGATTATGATGTTGTGTGAAGTGTATGATTTGGTTAATGTTCATAATTTTCCCGAATCCACCTGTCTCTATTAAGAATAATTTTCTGGGAGTTCTGGAATTATCCTCATTATTCATTTCGTTGCCTATCTTCAGTACCTTCCTAAACATTACTGACTCCAAATTGTGTGGTTCGTTTGTGGTTCGTTGAATAATATCTAAACAATGTATACTTAACGAATACACTGACTAAATATGAATAATATTGTTTTAAATTCACCGAACTCACATCTTGTCATAGCGACACGAAGGTAAAAATGGGATTACAGTGTTTCGATGCTATAGATATCCTTTCAAGAGTTCCTTGGGGAGCCTATAAACGATTGGAGCTATAAAATTGAATTGTGACCCCGAGTTAGGCGTACGTGAGATAAAGGTGCAGCGAGAATCCAGGGGACGGCTCACAAATTGATTGGAATGTGGACCCGAAAATTTCGTGGTTCCGAGAATAGCAAACCTCGGCGATTATACAAAGTGAGAAACTTTGTATAATCGTCGAGGTTTGCATTTCTCGGTCCGTATTTCTCTTATGTACTTGGAGACTTTTCTACGCTTGTTTTTAAATGCTCCTTATATTTCGAATGTCGTTTAACCTCACCTCACGGTAGACAGCACAAGTTTGTATCTTCTGCTGCAGTTATCAATTTTGAAAACCTTATATACTATAAGTCACTATTGTCAACAACTTTGATGACTGATCTGTGGCTAGAGATGCCCAAATGATATAATAACAGTAAGTAAGTCACTGAGGTTATAAATTACACACGATAAATATCAAATATTATTTATAGAAATGAAAAAAATAATACAAGTGTTGTCCAATTTCTAAGTATCGCAACACAAGCCAGAAGACAAGCTCTTACTCGGAGAGAGAATCTCATATTAATTCTGGCACGGAGCACAATTGGCCATAGACAAGTTTAATTCCTCTCTAAGCGCTAAAGAAATGAACAGACACCTCTGCCAAAATGAAAAGAGGACTGATTTACAGCCCGCGTAAACCGGAGGTCGGGGTCCTTATTAACTTTACTTTTTATAACACCCGGGGTGTTAAATTGTAACACGGTACAGCGAAATTTAATTAAAACGTCCGGTTAGGTGGTAACCGCGGCATCAACTTGCATGCTTTTTAGGTAACTGCAATTTGTCTCAATTTTTCTAGACATTCTATCGTTATCGTAAAAATTTCGTATAACCTGGTAGCCACAGGGCTACCACGAACCGATATTTTGATGGCAGGAACAGTAGCTTATCTTTCTTTACGGATTCGATCCAATTATTCTAAAAACTGGTTATCCATACCACTCAACAAAGCATGTTTGGAAAAGTTATATTCCAATTTGTTCAATTCCTATTCGGTTAATTTGATTCCCGAGAGCGCAATATCACATACTTAAAACAGCGAAGGGAAGCCTCTTGAGGAAACTATATGTCCTAGAATCAAAACTTCGTAACATTTGACATCTATCAATTCAAATAGTGCTTCCGTGGTTAAAGTTTATTCACTTGGTGAGAGTGTGCAGTGTGCAGTGTGTCCTTGCAGTGAATCTTACAAACTCGTGGTGTGGTAATTTTGTTCGGTCAAATTAATGATATAACACTCACTGATTTTGTTTTCAGTATTTTTATTTTTATATATTATATATATTTATTTATTTGGGTATCAGCTAAGAGGCATAAGGTAACGTAAGGTTCGTAACGTTTATCAGTCAAGAGAGTCGTGTCACTGCATTGATGAACAAAACATTTTTCAAAATAACCGTCGAGTAATGGATAATAGAATAACCTAAATTGAATCGTTCCGCGGTGTTTTCTACCGACCTTGTAATTTCACCGCACCCCCACGCAGTTTTCTTACACGATCCTTATTAAAACTTGCCAAAGGTAAGTGAGGGTAAATTAAATAAAAACACATTAATATTCAAATGTGAAAGTTTTTTCAAATGTAGGATTAACGTTTTGTGCCACGTTCTGTGCCTCTTTTAGATCCCTGATTAAAAAGTATGTGTCTAGCATTTGCTAGAAATTATTATTTTGTTTAATCTCAATAAATATCATGGTAGGTTATAGTACATTTACCTCCTAACTAACGCCCTCACTACTCCTACCTAACTTAGTCGACTGGTTAAGTACCTTATGAGTGCTTCATTGTTTTGGTACCAACGTATAGGCTAAGCAACATAAACGACCATCACTTGGAAGATGATCATGAAGTGGTTGCAAAAGGCAAAATTGCAAAATATGGTTCCCTCCCAGTTTCGATATTCTGCATCATAATTACAACGTAGTATTACATTTTAGGACAATCCCCTCGTAGCACTCGTAGCACTCGTAGCACTCGTAGTACTCGTAATCCTTATTGAGAACAGGATCCCAAAATAAAAATGTATTTTTTGTTTGGGTTCACATCTTTTCACAGACCGTTTCTCGAGTGTCTTAGAGTGTGCACCAGATAGGTTCGTGAATATTTTTATGTAGCACATTATGCTTTAAAGGGTGTCGTAGTCACTGGGAGATTATATTTTCTGCAAAGATATTAATATCAAAATTATTTAAATTATTGCAGGAAGGTTTTTCTTCTTGGTAGCCTTACATATATTTTCATTTTCTTATTGCGTTATAAGCAACTACTATTAAAAATTGTAGGCATTACTTAACAAAATGTATATAAGAATATATTATTAAACAAAATTCACAGGTAACGTTTTAGAAATATGTAGAGGTAAAGGTATCGAATCAACGTGAAACCATGAAGACATTGACAGGTAATACCTAGTGTCGTGAGTCGGCAACGGTTGAAAAGGGTCTGCGACGGTGACAGATTTCCGTTTACCGAATATTGAAAACAATCTCCTTAAATTGTGTCTTTGGAGTGATGGGACCTTCAAAAGGCAAGTAGTTTAGCGGCGTTGATTTGTCGTTACGGATTCCGTTCTGATTCAACCAGAGCCCTAGTATATAGCCCTAATATCGTGTATTTAAAAACTGAGTAAGTACGAGTCAGACTTGAATACCAAGGGTTCCGTATAACAACAGTTATATATTATTTTTCTTTCAAGTCGAATCACATTCCACCAGACTTTCTTAATAAATTAATGAGGTATGTAGTAGACTTCCAATTTTATTTCTGTTAACAAAAGAATTCAACCGAAAACTCACCGAAATTATAACGATTTGGAAAGAAATGTATAGCGTCATCCTTCATATTTACCTTTTATTCAATAAAGCTCGAATAGGAAGGACATGTTATTATGTAGGTAGGTTTGTGGAAGGGATGAGACAAGGGTATGTGAAAGAACAGATGTACGGTACAAAAAATATTTACAAAATTGAAAGCAACGTTTTTATATTGCTTTGTGAGCTTTGAGCTTCGGTGATAAAATGTGAAAACCTCGAATTGAGTTACAAAAGCTTTCAATGTTTATTGACGTGTAATACCAAAATACAGCAGTGTTTTGAGATTATTTAGGTTATGGGTGCTCCGGTAATATAAACAAACCATTTTGGTGAGACTTTGTTATCCGAGGATGGTACATTTAAATCAATCAATCATACATTCGCTTTATTTGTGTTCCCTACGCATTTTTAGATTCCATTATTTGATATAGTGAGCTATGTGAGCTTTATGCGAAATTGCGAATACCACAACGAAAAGACAGCGTTTATGCGTGCCAAGTTTTTTTCAATATGTTAGCTCAATCCGTTGTAAGGCTGATATAATATACAGTTGCAAGCTTATGTGAAGACGAACATACTTCACAACATTAGGATATCATGTAGGTAACCTAAGATTATGACGTATTTTTTATTGAAACAGTAAATATTGCAGTGTACACAGGAAAGGATTGAAGCCAAAATAATTGACTAATGCTATTATTTTTTAAACGATCGAAGGAAATTGGAAGGTTTGTTCTCGGATTTCGAGAATAAAATCGCAGTCCGCGGTTCCCTTAATCCAGTCTGTAGACGATAAATGCTAATTCTATCAAAACTTTCGGGCCAAATGTAAAAATTCACAACACAAGAGGGGCGAGAAGCTGACTTACTGTAACTCAACAAAACTACAGCTTATAGTTTTCATTTTAACATAATGCAGGGCCGTACTAAGATGTTGTGACGGGGGGTTATTTTTTTAATTTCGTCTCTGTTGGACGGCATGTCACCATTTCACCAACTAGAGCAATAGTTGTTGCGTTTTTTTTTGCCTTCTCAGTACAAAATCACGTTATTATGGCAGATATCGTATTATCATATAACAAGTAACTGAAAAATAATTAACGTTTTGTTGCATTTGCTCTGTCGTAATAACGGTACAAAACATGCGTCAATCATGACGTGTATATTGTGAAAACTTTATAATAAAATCATTAATAATTGTGGCGCTTGATGATACTCCCAAACAAAAAGTAATAATATTCTGGTAGGAGCATGTGTTCCGTTCTTCTTCTTCTTCGAGTCACCGATTCTGTCAAACCAGTGTGGTGAAAGGATTGTAAGTGCGCCTCAAAGAGGCTCCTTTCGTGCACTCGACACATGTCTTCGAATTTTTAGTTCTAGGACATGTCGGTTTCCTCACGATGTTTTCCTTCACCGTTTTGAGAACGTGGTATTGCGCACATAAATCTTTCAATCGAAAAACTCATAGGTGCACGTCGGGATTTGAACCGGCGACCTCCGGATTGAAACTCGAGGGTCAGTACCGCTAGACCACCATGCTCTAAAAAAAAATGATATTATGTAAAATTGTTCCTCTGATAATAGAAAATTGGTGTAAGGCGATGAACCTGACATACGTAGTCCTCGCAACGGCCCTACTTGAGTGAAAACAAAACTGCTTCCGCTCCGTTTGGCTTTTGGTTCATAATAAGTCAGTAGACTAAGGATTAAACTAAAGTTAAGTAAACCTATCGATATTTATGTTGAGTAAGAGTTTGTAGTTTGGTAAGTGAGCGCGGGAACTACGCACAGTTCGAGAAGGTGCGATCTTCGCGAAACCCCTGTTTCCCAGAGAGGTAGGCAGAGATCATGGTTTTCCACCTGCTACGATCCTGTTACTATATTTATAGTTTGATGCAAATAAAACTGATCCCTTACTTATTTTCTGCTTACTCTCGGTAAAAACGATATTATCTGCCATTATATTTTGAAAGGTAAAAAATAATTTAACACAAAATGAAAAATATGGCACTTTCCAATTCTGTAGCAACTCCATTATACACAATTTTCATGAAAGCTGATAGCATCAAATTTAATATCTGAAATATATTTCTCAATGGAAAACCGAATATTATCCTCTCAGGAAAATTCTCCGTGATCAAGAATCAATAGCGAATTTTGATATCCTATCAACTCATTATTCAATCATGCCTAAAAGGCTCTCGTGTTTTGAATCATAAATTTCAATGATGAGTCGTAGATATATAACAGATGGATACCGGAGTACCTGCCGGATACCGATACATACTGTACTCATTCGATAATGTACTATTATTGCTTAAGTATCTCTAGGACGTGAAAATATTTTGTCTGGGAATTAAATTTCAAAGAAGGTCGCATCTTCCAAGTTTAATGTAAATATTTTGTTAATGCGATTACTTGAACGCTTGCCTCAGTAACAAAATGTTATTCAGATATTAAATGATATGAAACAGTTTCGAAGTAGCGTATTTTTCCTTCTTCATTTATATTCCGTAGCTATTTAGGAGTGTGTGCTGGTTATTCCACCGCTACGAACAATGATGAGATGGACTGAATAGTAAATCTTACATTTCCGTTGAAACTGGCTAACTATATGTTGGCCCATTTGAACCCCATTATCGATGTTTGCGGGAGGGTCTACGGGGCTATTGAAAACGATCACTGCGCCGAGAGTTGCTATTTATTTAGCGGCCCCGCGGGATAAACCAGGGTCGTGGCCAACGATAGCTTATTTGGCAATTTGCATCATTAATATGCAGCCAATAATTGATTTATTATGTAAATTTTGTGATAAAATGTTGTTAGCTTTCACAACTTTTGATACTCTGTTTCAATAGCTCTATTATGGCTGACACTGATATTCTGCGGCTGGTGGTTTTCCGAAAGCTTTGCGGTTTCCGTACTCCAATAGCTGGTAATGCTGGAAATACTACGGGATTTCATTATAGATAAATAACATTAGGACAGATAGTAAAGATCGATATACATATATTAATTTGGAACTACATAAAAATGTTCAAATTGACAGGAGCTAAATTATTATGACTAAGTTCATGGCAACTACAAAAAAAGTGGCTTTATTTTAGCCAAACTTCGACTGCTCATAGTGAAATTTTCTCGGTCTTATAGCCATATAATAAAAAAAAACAACAAGAGAGTCATATATTTCTGTCAAATGTAGAATATACTTTGTATTATGAGGCATGATATGAGCTTGCTGAGTTCAAATATAGCTCAAAAAGCGATCATAATATCGAACAAAACAATTAACAGTCACCATTAACAATGCAAATTGCCGGTTAAGGTATAATTGTTCGGCGTAACCGGAACACCCGTTACACAAACAAAATATAAAATAGGGATCGTTTCAGCAACCGCACATTGCTCAGCAATTTGAAGATTCATGATGGCTTTGTTTCTGTATTCGCATATACGAATTGATGGCTCTTTTGCAACATAGCAAAAACACTTCCCACAAAGTATTATTGTATTATTGACCGATTGATCGATCTGTTTGGACACACGAGTGACCCTGTACCTCTCGAAAAATGTGTGGATTTGTAACTAAAATTTAAAATATTGCGTTTGTATTTTTTGTTCATGTGATTAAGTGACGGAACGAGCTGATAGCCCACTGATATTATGTGGTAACCGTCGCCCATAGACAACAGCAATGCGAATCAAGTCCTCTCCACTATAGTATGAGATGACTCAAATCACATTGCGTTGCGTCCATCGAGGCTGAGATGTTACGTCTCATGCGCCTGCAATTCACGGCACCCACTCCCTTCTACCGGAACATAGTAATACGAATGCATCACTGCTTTGCGGCAGATTACCAGGTGTGGTGGCACTCGTCTGAGCGAACTTAGCACAAGTTCTACTTCTTTGTTGTTGCTCCTTTCGCACCTACCGAGGAAAACGTGAAGAGATTCAAATGATGATCAATCGATGACCAGCTTAGAACGCGAGCAACGTGGGCCTTTGATTGGCCTGGCATTTGATACTATGCAATATTCACCACTTTTTATTTATTTAACTTATTTTGTCCAATATTTAATTTTAATTTTTAACTTTAATTAGTTGTATGCATTATATTGGCTGCCATAAAGCGGTTTCATTATTCTAGCAATAAACACATACTTAACTACAAAAGGTGAGATTGAGTAACGTGCAAACGTGTTCCAGCTGGGCGCATTCGCCTTACAATTGTTGCGTTATCAAATAAACTATTGTATATTATTTGGAGTACGGTACACGGGTAGCACGCCCGAATATTACTGCTATTAATCAGATTCCTCCAGGGCAGGAAGAATGGCACACCAAACAATAACACCGACCTCCCACCACCGGCATATTTGTATGTATTTGGAGGATACTTTACGTGGAATTATAAATGTTTGCAGCCGACGCTTCTGGCATAGTAATGTGTAGCCTCGTTCTGCAAATGTTTGGGAGAAACTGAAGTTAAGTGTTTGGACCACTGTTTATGCAGTAGGTACCTGCTGTAAGATCAACTTTATCTCCTTTCTCAGTTCCGCTAAATCTTTATCTAACTTAAAATTGTGTATGCTTTGAAATCAGATGTTGTATGACGCGTTTGAGCTTAATAATTTACATGTAAAGGTGCGTGTAACTATGTATTTTAAAATTTTATGGACTTAAGTATTTGTATGAAATTGTAGTTGTTATTTCTAATTTTCGAAATAAATTCGGTCAATTCATTCGGTCTAAGAATGAGTCTCGATTATACAAATAAGAAAATTACATGAATGATCAATTGATAAAACATATTTAGGTAGCAACTTTTTTTAATTATTACAAACTTGGCAAATAAAAGTTCACAACTGAATAGATTTCTAATATAATTCAAGTTTACATCAAAACCTAAAATTTTTGTGAGAATTAATATCCTTATCGTTGATACACAGACAAGCACCATAATTAAACCAAGGGATTTTAAGCAATAAAATACCCCCACTAACCAAATCCAAAAAAAATGCTAAGCGATTATTGAGGGTAGGTACCGCCTAAAGCAATTTCATTTGGTGACAGGAAACAGCAAGATTTCCTTAATGTAATTAAATTTGAAGGCTACCTGAAATGTTTGAACACTTATAACCCATAGTTTACTATTTCCAAAGCAGCGTATTGTAAATTATTTATATTAATAATTAACGTTTAGACGTTATTTGATTTAAGGCGGATGAAAAAATTGTCAAGAAAATAAAACAAACTTCTCTGTAACTGCGTTAGAGAAATGATAACATGTTGAACGATATAAATCTACCCAAAGTCTATAAACATATGAAAAGATCTTCACATCAAGTCAAATTGTCACAAAAGTGTCATGTTGTCGAACTTTTCGATTGAAACAGCAACCACATATTGGCTTTGAGGAACCAATTAAAGTTTGAGAAACTAATTTTCAGTAGTTTGACAGAATCAGCGGTTCGGCCGATATCGGCAGGTACGAAAGGTAAGTTGGCGACCACTCGTAAGCGGAATTGTTCCCAAAATTAGTATCGACAGTTTATAATTGAGACATTTAAACGAGGAATTTTGTAGTAAACTTTCGAGGTACATATATGTAAGACCGAAATAAAGTAGAATTGTAAAGATTATGTATAAATAAACAAGGTTTAGTAACACTATATAATGTATCATCTATATTGTTTCACCATATTTCGGTAGTTTTATCGTAAAAAACATATTTTCTCACTCCACACTTGAAACATCAGCGAAGTGATCAATAAAGGCGTGGCGTGGCGTCGCCGGCGCCGCCCGTCGTGGCCGACCAGTACAGATTCCCAATTTGTATTCTCAGGTCGCCGGTTTGAAACTCTGGCCAGCACATGACATTAACAATACCATAAATGCACGTAGGGACACCACATTTTCTGAATTATAAAAATTTACCTTACCTATGTCCTAAAATCAAAAGATACACAGCTGATATGAACCAATCTGGATTGGACTCCCGTGGTATTCCCATTTTAGTGTAGCTAATTAATAGTGGGTTTGTCTGCAGTGGGAACGCTAGAGAGCTGAGAAGAAAGAGAAGAGCTGAGAGAAGCTGGTACAAAAGTGATCAAAAACTGAAATGAATTATAGTTCAAATATTATCTAATTAAAAAGTAAATGAATATATTTAAACAAACTCCAAACCAGGAATCTCTATTTTTAACACGTAAATTTTTATCAATTTTGTATCGTCAAAATGGATAATTAGTAATTCCAGACATAAATATCGTAACAGAATACGTATTATATTGTATTGAGCTTAGCTGAACAACTGATATTTTTTAAAATTACCTATTTTCTTCTAGTCTTTAAAGAGAAATGAAAGTGCCTATATATTATATACATACTATTTTAAAATATTCATTAAAATCCGTTATCTAGATTATTCATACGACAAGTCTTCCGACAGAAGTTTTAACGGGGATATCAACTTCATTTTAATTAATTAAAAAAACCATACGTACCGTATATTTTTATCTCTAATAAATAGTAATAATAATGGTGGACACACAGCACCATCTAGCCCCAAAGTAAGCTAAGCATAGCTTGTATCATGGGAACCACACAACTGATATAATACTTATATACTTTTCTTTTGTAAATACATATTAACACCCAGACACAGAACAAACATCAATGTTACAAATGTCACATAAATGTTTGTCCTGAGTGGGGATCGAACCCACGACCTACAGCGCAGAAGGCAGGGTTAAACCAAGTGAGCTATGAGGCCAGTGAGTCAGTAATCTTTTATTATATTGTATAGATGTCATGTTTCCGTGGCATGTCATGTAGCGGCTAGCAACATTTATGTAGAGTCGCGCCCCCCCGCCGCGCCCTGCCCGCGCTGTGGCATTGACAAGTGCTTCCGTGAGTGTCGGCGGTTAAGCTTAACAATGGCCACCCTACATCTGCTTGACACGAGTCCCAACCACGGTATCATACCCGGGAAATATATCTTTGTTGTCTGCTATACAATTGATAAATGGTGCCATCTGCTAGAAAAATATGTATTCAGTTGTAAGCGCTAACTGTCGCAGACTGACTCGATGCCTCAACTTCCTTCCATTTTTATGTTATCGATTACAAGGACAAGAAAATTATATAAGTTTATGTACCTAAATCATTTAAATTAGATAATTGTAGATATGTTTCAACTATCAAATGTATTTGTAGTTTCGTAGGCAGATTTTGTAGAGATTTTCAATTTACAGGTTCACAAACATGTTTAATTGTCAAACGTAGCACATATTGCCCCCAAATTTCATTTATAAATTGCCCCCTGGTAAATTGCGCCCCTGCCTAGCTACGCCCCTGCCTCCCACTATCGCATTACAAGTCTTTCTATGCGGTTTGTAAAGGCTTCCTCCCGCCCCACTTATATTGTATCGCGTTGACGTTTTCAATCAGCTCGACCGCTATCAGTGACTGTTCGTATCTGCGGCTTTGCGGTAGACCTAGACGGGTCTCATGTCGAGGAATCTAGAGCGATGTGTCAACATTGTATTTTCTTTATGATACTGTCTACAGACCAGTAGTTACAACCATCACGTTTCCTAATCTCAGTTTGCATCGGTATTCAATTCAGGGCTTATCACATTCGCTTTTGCTCAAACACAAAGGATTATAGATCTTCCATTTCAGATCATCCATTCCAACAAATTCCAGCTTCCAGGATCTTTTTACATCGAGTCGTTTATGAGTCTATCTATCCATCTATATCAAGTTCCAAGAGTACATTAAAATTATACATCTCATTCATTAAACTTTATATGTGACTGTTGTACTGAATTAGGATAAGAAGTATGCGGTTGTTACGTATCATATTGGCTCTTTAACTGTCTTTTGTTACTCAACTTTAACGAAAACCAGACCAGTGTTAATATAATTGTTTTAAAGCCGGTTCAGATGATAATGATTTGTCAAATCACATTTTCACACGGTCACTATACGGTCGCAGTGACCGGATTAAGCGCGACTACAGACGGACTATCTTGTGAGCGGCTGTATTGTCTGACTGTATGTTTATCCATCTAAACTTTCTTTACTCGTAATCTGGTATATTTTGTTGAATAATTTATTTGACTTTGGAGCGGTAAGAAAGCTTCTGTGCCAAGTCAACTGACTCCTACCTTTTCAGTTTTTCTTTGATAACATAGGCTAATAAGAAAGCTTTAAATTTGTTTTCTTTAAAGAGCACAAATATTCTTTGCATTTAATTGCATGTGAGAACTCGTATAATAACACAATGAATAATTTCAAAGTTGAAACCGGCAAAGTTTCCTCATCACAAAGGAAACGTTCATAATTATTTGTTAGCTGGAGCGAATGCTACAGTTTTAATTGAAACAAAACAACCCAAATATAGAGTGGTTGACCTGCCACTGAGAACTCCACTTACTACTGTTTCATTTTCATTTTTTTTCTTGTGTCTTTTCAGTGGAAAACATTGCCTGAAGAAATTTTGGTGCAAACGCCATTTGGAGAAACTTGAATTCAGAAAGTGTGTTCTACAGGCCGCGAACTGACTAAAAAGTGTGTCTGGAGACTGGTTACCTATTAACTATTCGAAATTCGTAGTTTAGAGAAATGCCAATAGTACCTAATATATGTACAAATTGTAATTTCAAAAAAGTAATTTCAATCACAGCATCATAAATAAGTTTAGAAATGAGAGCTCATGTTTTTGGTAATTTAATTTTAAAACAATTTCACTAAAAGATATATTCATTTTGCGAGTCCTACTCACGGTGGACGCTTTTATATTCAATATCTTTTATCATGCTTGTTTCCTTATTTACTAATAAAAATGTCTTTAAAAACATACAAATGACAAAATAATGTGAATTTCAATACAGATTCATAAATATTCAACAACGGACTCAATAATAAACATTTACCACAAGTTCGAAGTTTGGATAAAACATTTCAGTATTATCCATACTAGATTGTTTTGTATCTTATTTCAGAATTATAGTTAAATGTGTACTAATATTTGTTACAGTTGGTAATGGCACCATATGAACGTATTTGTTACAATTGGTAATGGCACCATATGAACGTATTTGTTACAGTTGGTAATGGCACCATATGAACGTATTTGTTACAATTGGTAATGGCACCATATGAACGTATTTGTTACAGTTGGTAATGGCACCATATGAACGTATTTGTTACAATTGGTAATGGCACCATATGAACGTATTTGTTACAGTTGGTAATGGCACCATATGAACGTATTTGTTACAATTGGTAATGGCACCATATGAACGTATTTGTTACAGTTGGTAATGGCACCATATGAACGTATTTGTTACAGTTGGTAATGGCGCCATATGAACGTATTTGTTACAATTGGTAATGGCACCATATGAACGTATTTGTTACAGTTGGTAATGGCACCATATGAACGTATTTGTTAGTATTTTTTTATGTTTTATTTGTTTTTTGTTATGTCTCATGTTTATATTTTGACAGTTCAAATTGCTAAAACTTAACTGCATTCAGGAACAACGGATGAGCTAGTCATACATTGTTGATCCGTGAAGGTGAATCAAGCAACTGGCATGCTAGTCGCCGATTGCAGGAACTGTCTACTGCCACATTAGTAGCTCGCTCTGTATAACCGGACCTTAATTGTATGCAAATTCTTTAAGCTCGGTTTATCATTAGTTGTATCCTTTCAAGGGCCTAATAAATAAACATGAACGGTCCGATTGAGCCCATAGGGAACCAATTTCATCTGATACCTACTAAATGCTAATTTAATTTGTGTGGGTATCTCAAACATCCGATGAAGTGAATATGTTGTGAAACTTTTAGTTACGTTCCAAATATATTCATTCCACAAACACAACTTAAAACCAGAAAAACAATTATAGTAAAACACACAACTCTAGGCTGCGATTTTTTTTTTTTAGTTTTTTTTTTTAGTTACACTGATATGGCCTAGAAGGCACATAGAATATTTCATGGCCTCTTGGACAAACGATGTAGGTTGTGTGTCCTAAATCAGTCATTTCACGTGTTGTCAGTCATAATCTTGATATTTGACATTACCAAGACTAAAGTGTAAAACAATTATTTAAAAAGTAGCTGTTACCCGCGACTTCGTCCGCGTGGAATTCGGTTTTATCCCGCACCCCTATTTTACCCTTCGGAAAAGTAGCCTAAGTTACTCCTTGTTACATCAGCTATCTGCCAGTTAAAGTCCCGTTAAAATCGGTCCAGCCATTTCAGATATTAGACGGAACAAACAGACAGACAGAAAGACAAAAATTGAAAAAAATGTTGTTTTGGTATATGTACCGTGTATACATCCATATGCACTTAGTAAAAAGCGGTTATTTTAATATTACAAACAGACACTCCAGATTTATTTATTTGTATAGATGAGCGCGGTGACAGAATTAAAACAAAAATTACAAGCCATCTACGCCGGTCGTCCAAAAATCATGTAATAGGCTAATTTTAGACACAATGTGCCTTTCGTGACCACTATTCAATAAATTTTCTTCTATTAAATGATTACTCGAATTATTTATTATTTATTATTATTTTTATATGTAGTGAAGTTAACTAAAACTGCACAAAACTTAAAAGACATTTTGCTTTTGAAAACACAAAACCCTGTTTCGTAGTTTGATTACCTGCGCTGCCGTTCCAAATATTAACTTCAGGAATATTAGTTACTTGCGTCGAATTGTTTGACATTAATTAAAACGACTCAAGGATTCCTCATCAAGTGAGGTATCTCCATTGTATACGCACAAACACCACTCTAATTAACAACGCAAATAATTTATGCTCCATGATCATAGGAATTGTCACTCGTTTATGCATTCGTAACATGACAGTGATATCGTGTCTGTCTAAGTTTTAGTACATTACAAAATTCAAGCATTTGATGTTGATATACCTATAGAACAATTCTTAGCCGTAAACGGCGAAATATATTGTTTTTTTTTGACGACACTTCTTCTTCTTCGAGTCACCGGTTCTGTCGAACCAGTGTAGTGAAAGGATTGTAAGTGCGCCTCAAAGAGGCTCCTTTCGTGCACTCGACACATGTCTTCGAATTTTTAGTTCTAGGACATGTCGGTTTCCTCACGATGTTTTCCTTCACCGTTTTGAGAACGTGGTATTGCGCACATAAATCTTTCAATCGAAAAACTCATAGGTGCACGTCCGGATTTGAACCGGTGACCTCCGGATTGAAACTCGGGGGTCAGTACCGCTAGACCACCACGCTCTTGACGACACTGATCTCAACTGACGAGCCCGGCACACAATATCCAAGACCCGAAATTAAATATAATAACTAAATCCGAAAGTTTGCGTCGGCCCGGGATCGAACTCGGGGCTCCTCGCTTTGCAGGCAGGTACTACCAACTTAGCCTTTCCATTTCTCTTCTTTAAAAGACAGAACCTAAAAATGCTTAGATATACAAAATATTTGTATAACATTTATTTATCAGAGGTTGCATTTGATACCACTTCGCAAAACCAGGAAAATCTCACTTGTATACGATAATATCCCACGCTTTTTAGCCCATGATTTTCCATCACTCAAAGAATAATCTCACTAATATATCCTTACAATAAATAGCCGAGCGTGTACAGCTTTTCCAACTGTAAATGATCTAAATTCTTACAACTGTTTATATTTATGGAAAATATATTTCAATTATATAAAACTTAAAGAAAAAAATTGGCTGAACGCAGGCCAAACCACAAATATCCGTTAATAAAACAATAAAACCATGACTTTTGTCCAATAAAGAGACGCTTTGAATTAGTGGAATATGCGACATTCTTAAGGGGAAATATTCTTGTTGTGTAACGGTCCTCGTACACTGGAGTCTGGAGCCGAATCATCGACCGGGTCTTAACTATTCAGACAACTGTCTTAAACGTTAACGTTTTACACGCACACGCACACGCACACGCACACGCACACGCACACGCACTGGTGGTGTTTGGATCCCAGTCTTGACTATTTATTCCGAGTGTAAAGCGTATAAACTACACACGTATTTCACAATTAGGTATTCGGCAAACTGGTGGAGATTCAAATGAAATGAAATGATATGAAATTTATTTTCGCCAACAAACATTATTAAATTTAAAAATGCATTAAAAATACATACACATCAGACTTCAGACTTGTCGATTGAGCGGTAATTATCGGACTTCACTGGAAGATTTACATTTATTTGACTGGCCTCATAGCTCAGTTGGTAGTAACCCTGCCTTCTGCGCTGTAGGTCGTTCGACTCCCACCCAGGACAAACATCTGTGTGACATTTGTAATATTTGTTTGTTGTGTCTGGGTGTCAATATGTATTATAAGTATTTACAAAAGAAAAGTAAGTATTATATCAGTTGTCTGGTTCCCATGATACAAGCTATGCTTAGCTTGCTTTGGGGCTAGATGGCGCTGTGTTAAATTTCCACCAATATTTATTTATTTGCTTATTAATTAGGCTGTATTAACAAGTGTATAAATTTATATTTCTGTTATATATATTTGAAGTTTTTGTTCGATTGTCTGAGTTTCCATGACGGATAAGGTGTACTGAGGACTCGCAATTATTGGACAAATGTTTACCGCACCGAGAGGCCTCTGGGACGTATTCTCAGATAAATCTCGCCTCCAAACGCAAGCAAAACTTGTCGACTGACTTGATCGGTATATGATTTCTTTATTAACTTTCTAACGCAACGAAAACAGCCCTTCTGGTGTGTTTTTGTTTGAGCACGCAGCCCTCACCACAATTATTGTTATTTTTTCCCGAAGTGTGTGTTATCATTTTAGCTTACAACAAAATATATCCAACTGTTGATATTTGCACCCACTTGCATCCAATGCACCCACAAATTAGAACGACCATGACCAAATTTGGTAGAAAAAGTCTTATTGGCACAGAAAGCTTTCCACTCCAAATATTTTTCTGTTTTAAACAGAGAAGGCATTATGATGATGTAACTGTAAAATTAGTCCAAGTTCTTCTATAAATTCAGATATCCGATCATGAGTAAACGAGTAAAGAGATTTGCGGGTAATCATAATATGAATAAAATTTATTCTAGTACGCAGCATATGTCTTTGGAAGGACGCCTGCCTGGGTAATCGAGATACTGATAGATTTTTTTTAACATATGCCAAATTTTCGAAATCTGCTGTTAATAAGTCCATATTATCTAAAGGGAACTTTTCTTTTTATTCGAGATTTCACATAATATACACGAGTTAATCGTGAGAATCGATCCACACTCCCCAAGTCGCATTGCCAAGTGCACAATTCCAGGCAAGTGCTTGTTGCCTTCTCACTAACTAACAGCGCGGCACAATGACCCAATAAATACAGACTAATAGCTAATACTCACTGCATCTACGTGTAGGTACGTGCCACTTGTAAGAGGATTCATAGATGTGCTCTCTTTGTGATTGGCTTTTTATAAAGTGGTTAATAGATGGTGTGGTTGCCGGTGAAATTACAGACACATGAGGCATTCCACCTACACGTCTCAGAGTTACGGACGCATACGATGCGACTTGGGTATTGTCGTACCTAGTAGGGGAGGCCCCAAGCCATATCGGTTGTTATGGGCCGAGGTTACCACTTAACACCAGCTGGGCCGTCGTTTCGTTCCGTAACTGAATTACATAAAAAAAAAAGATCGATAACCAATCAATAATTATTTATAATGTATTAACGTTATGTTATTTTAAGTATTGTGCTACAGTGTTAGTCTCAATTAGCTACAAATAAAGATTTTCTTTCTTTCGATTTCGGGTTTTGTAATAAACAGTTTACGGAGGAGACCTTAGTACTTAGTAAATACTTCAAGATCTCCTTCGGTGGAGTATTGGTTTGTGCTACCAACAGATTTGCAAGACACGGGTTCGATACCCATAAAGGCTCAATGGTTGATCTTCAGCGTCTGGATGTTGATCAGTAGTACTCGAGGTTCGAGACGCGTTAACTTTAGGCAAGTCATACCTTTTCCCGTATTATGTGATTAAAAAAACCTGAGCTTTTCATAGCTGTACTTTCTAATTACAAGGAAATTCTGCTGTGATGTAATAAATATTTGTTTATGTTGGGTCTTTCTTCTTCGAGTCACCGGTTCTGTCAAACCATGTGGTGAAAGGATTGTAAGTGCGCCTCAAAGAGGCTCTTTTCGTGCACTCGACACATGTCTTCGAATTTTTAGTTCTAGGACATGTCGGTTTCCTCACGATGTTTTCCTTCACCGTTTTGAGAACGTGGTATTGCGCACATAAATCTTTCAATCGAAAAACTCATAGGTGCACGTCGGGATTTGAACCGGCGACCTCCAGATTGAAACTCGGGGATCAGTACCGCTAGACCACCACGCTCTCACATATGTTGGGTGTTATTATTATTATGGATGGGATTGATCAACATCAGATATTATGATATACTCGTAGCAGTTTAATTGAGAGCCTGTCTTAGCGTAGGTGACGTGCCAACGGCTACACAGTCGATAAACTTCCGGTGATAGTAGTAATCACAGTTCTTTAAAAGCTACATTACACAAACATTGGTACAATTAAAAAAGTTTCTAGAGCTAGAGCTAGAAACTGAAAACCCCTCGTTAATCCCTTCATCGTGTTTTGTTCACCTCAACTCTATATTATTTGGTACATTTTTTGTTTGTTTGACCAATACAACATAGACATTAAAAGATTTCAGTACTCCACTTACATATAAAAGGGTTAAGCGGAGTATTTTAACATTGTATTGGAGTCTTTGTGTTAATCAAATTGGTTGCCCGAAACTGAATAGAATACAATTTTTTTGTTAAATATCGGGTAAACTTGGGTGAGATAAACAATGTAAAGAAATTTATTTATCTTATTTCGCAAAATTTACACTCTAGGAATCTCTAAGAGTCTAGGGTTTTCTCTTATTCGTTACTGATACTTCATCGTGAGATTTATCTGCCAGAGAAGTAGATATTTTGGATTATATAGATTATGAAACATTTTTTACATTTTTTACATAATGTGAATATCGAGCCCAATATTATGGAATTATCTCGAAAAACATATGCCTAAATAAATCTTTGGTATGAATATGGAAAAGCTGTTATTGAATTTGTCGACTTAAATAATTCCCCGCGTATTTTAGAAAAACGAAAGGCAATGTAACAATATTCACAAGGATATTACGGAGCATTTCCGTTATAAACTTCTGGAAAAGCTCTCATGTGAGCGTATAAATCTCGACGTGAAAGATAATCGGGTTGGCAGAACTGATTCGCTCACAAATTGAATAAGAGCCAGAGAATATAACCCGGGAGGGAGATCGGGGGTTTCCAGTCGCGCGGTCCCGTCTAAACTCTGCGAAACACTCCACTTATAAGCTATTGCTCCGTGCTAATGAAATGTTAAAGTTTATACATACGGTCTCAAGTTTCACTGAGTGTCCACAGGTTTGCATTCACATTAGGTGACACTTTATTTGATTGATAGCTCAAGTTACAAAGCTCAACTACAATGTTTGTAGACACATTAACTTACTAATGTGGGTTGAATTTTGTATATCTAAGTTTTAGCTCGAAAATGACACAACAGATTTTTAGGTAAAACAATTAACCAGTAACCAATTACCACGAAGTTAAGTCCTTATTTGTGTAAAGTAGAAAATCCCTCGTAAAGTTATTTTAATGTGTTCCCGAGTTTGGTGATCTCTGGGGAGTTTTTCATTACTTTTATCTGATTTAGCGGAAAATCAAATCTTTGGATGGGATTATCCCGCCGCGCCGTCGGACGTTTCGACGGGTTAGCGCCTCGGCAGTCGCCGCCTCCGCCGTATACTCAATGATTTCTTCTATCAATTTTATCTGATACCAAATCTGATTATAAGCGAAAGTGTGATCCTACGCCCTTCT
This sequence comes from Chesias legatella, assembly GCA_947359385.1. Taxonomy (NCBI): domain Eukaryota; kingdom Metazoa; phylum Arthropoda; class Insecta; order Lepidoptera; family Geometridae; genus Chesias; species Chesias legatella. The sequence continues at coordinate 242,712 of OX375766.1, forward strand.
GTTCGTAAGTCCTACCTACAAACAATTAACCGTGTTTTAAATTACACTGAACCTATTTCATATTAGGAACTAATGAAATTTCGCCTCTTTAAATTAAGGTTTAAATAAATGACTTGTGCCACTTACATTTCTATTTGTCACTGCAAATCAAGCCATTTAAATACCAGCGAGGGATTTATACAGTAATATTAAATAAGAAAAAAACTGTAAATTGAAATACGAGTAAAAGCTAACGCTAATAAATATTAGTATTCAAACGAAAAATCAAATAGATACTTGAAGTAGCACTTCGCAAACGGCCTGTTTCAAGAGCGTCATAATTTAATCATGTATGTACGCACTCAATTTGATTATTTATTCAGTAAACACTCCCATGTCAAGCTCTTTTACACATCAATAAATCTCGCACGCTGTACATCACACCAATTCAGAGCGAGATATATACTGTTCTGAATATTCTATCCCTTCTCTCGTACCAGAAAACGCAGGTAGGTAACTCATAAAAGATTCCCTTTGCAGTATACTCGTATTAATACAGAACCACTCAACCTAAATAAAGCATTCAACTCTTTTGACATCGTCACAATATCATTGCCGAGAGCTTTTAAATTTGCAATAAAATAAACACCGTACAACATAGGACTTCTCTCTCTTCTCTTGTTTTCCAAAGGTGAAAAACTGATTAACGTTATATAACTTGAAACCGTTCAGTCGAGCGAGGGGATCAGGTTGAGCGCGAAGAAAACTAAACCGCACCGTTTCAAACGACTCTTACATTGAAATTTCATTACTTCATTCCGATTTGGCGGTGCTTTTGACTTTTGGCGCCAACAAAAAGGCAGGCACGATGGCTTTGACGGAATTAATTGAAGTTTTCGCGTGAAAATACCTAAGTAATTAGCGGTAGTTTGGCCACGGTTGGTGGTCGCTGGCGGTTACCTCGATTGCAGGCACTAAGCTCTATGCAACGGAGGCGGGGCGGGGCCGCTGCAACGTATGCACCAATATGAGTAGGTACCTATTGACTTTTATCAAAATTCCCGTATTTAAATTCACAATTCAGTATTTTGACAGTCGTGGTAAGATTGTTTTACCATCGATACTTAGCATCTACAAACCCTACACTTTAAGGAAGCAATTCTTGAATTTACATTGTTAACATATTGATTTCCCGAAAGTGGCTGTGTATAATTCGAATAATGTTTTCTAAAAATAATGGTTAAGCAAATTTAATCTAGATAGTAATCATTATTTTTTTTCATTTAAGCGCTATATGTGTTTACATGTTGCGGTGGTTAAAAAGGATATTAAACTATAGCAGTGTATAATCACAAAGAATCATAGAATACTGAGATATCTTTCGAACAGTAGATGCCACTGCAATTGAAGCTAGGTCACTATTTGTATATCATATAAGCTTTTTTTTTTATTTATCTAATACAGTTACGCAACGAGCCGACGGCCCACCTGGTATTAAGTGGTAACCTCGGCCCATAACAACTGATGCGAAATCGGTCCTCCCCTACTAGGTACGACAAGACCCAAGTCGCATCGTATGCGTCCGCAACTCTGAGGCGTGAAGGCGGAATGTCTCATGTGCCTGTAATTTCACCGGAAACCTCACCTTTCAAACCGGAACACAGTAATGCGAATGCTTCATTGCTTGGCGGCAGAAATGGGCATGGTGGCAGTACTTCCCCGGACGAACTTGGCGAGAGTTCTACTGCTCTTAAAAAAAAAGCTAATAAATAACAGAAGGTTCTACGTATTTATTGCTCCATAAATTGTTAAAGCATCCATCAAAATAAACACTGGGATCACAACGAGTAATTCAGCGACTCAACACGCCGTAAAGTACACTATAAACAACAAAATGACCTGAAGTTGATTGTCCAACAAATATCTCCGGAATGATATCGATTCCCTACATTCAATTACATTAAAGGATCGGAGCAGTAAATTCTTCACATTATTCGAGTATAAAAAGCCATGAGAAAAGGGTCGCTTCATAAATATTTTAACAACTTCTGCTATGGTACCTTCCTTTCAAAGACACCGATCCCCTGAATTCTGTTTTAGAAAACAAAAAACATGGATAGATAATCGTTTAATTCTCAGGTAAATAAGAAAGTTGAAGCTGCATTCTAGATTTAACTAATTAAAAATGACAATTACCTTAATCTAGATTATAAACTTCGATGTCTAGATTAAAATCTATAAACAAATCGACGTACAAAGCCCCAGGGAAATTGTGAAGAAAATTGAAACAAAACGAGTGAAATGACCTCTTTACAAAAGGATTCAGCAGTAGCAAGGTTATGGAAGTAGGTACTGTTGACTGAAAATTCCGTTTCACAAAAGTCACCCCTACCCCACCCCTATGCTTCGGACTTCATAAAAGCTTTTGATGACCGCTGAAAATTATAACACAAAATTGTCGGCGTCAATATTTATCGAGTAACAGACTGTTTATTTGATTTGGAGTTCATTTCATACGAGGAATATTTTATTTTGCTTACATAATGACTGCGTTTGAGATCTATATCTACCCCTATGTGAGATGATTTATGATCTAGTTTTAGCCATGCATTGCCCAATATTAATTGATTATATATTTTATTTCTTTTTATCATAATCCCAATACAGTACAGAATGGCAGTTATATAACGGTAGATAAATATAGGAGTACGTGGCTTAAAATTATGTTTTTTAAGCTTCATATTCCTGATTTAACTTGTAAGATTTTACTTTCCCAGCTGGGTAATCGTATAAAATCACAATAAATAAAATATTCAGCATAATTTGATTTGCATAAATGACATGGAAAAAAAACCATAATGGCTCGCGTGTTTTATCGACACGCCGCTGTTTGGGATTAATGAAACATGGTGCTGATTATAAATTGTGGTGCCGAGGGAAATCTTGCTTAAGTTCTGGCTAACAATGGCCACATCAAATATTCCTACTTATATTCTCATTTATTTGATCTCTCTGAGGGCGTTTTATTATTCAATATGGTGTGCGAACACTTTTATGGTTTGCTATCTCTTGTTACAATACATTTTGTTTTAGGCAGTAGAACTCTCGCCAAGTTCGTCCAGAGAAGTACTGCCACCATGCCCATTTCTGCCACCAAGCAGTAACGCGTTCGCGTTACTGTGTTCCGGTTTGAAAGGTGTGGTTGCCGGTGAAATTACAGGCACACGAGACATTCCACCTACACGTCTCAGAGTTACGGGCGCATACGTTGCGACTTAGGTCTTGTCGTATCTAGTAGGGGAGGACCCAAGCCGCATCGCTTGTTATGGACTGAGGTTACCACTTAACACCAGGTGGGCCGTCAGCTCGTTCTGTAACTGAATACATAAAAAAAATAAAAAATAAAAATTCAAACAAAATACACTTGGAAATAATTGATACTTCTACCAAATCCAAATATTAAACGATTTTTTTTTTCAATGCTTAAATCAATATTTGGATTATTTGCGTTAATTTATAAAACAATATAAGTTAAAAACTTTCAAGGGTTGTAAGTACTTTTCACAGTAATGTCAACCCTCTAATGGGGAGGAAACGAGTTGTCATTTATCTTCATTATCACTTATGTTCTGTTCTCAGAGGAGAGACTGAAAACTCTACTCGCCTCAAGTTTTGTTATGAAACATTTCAACTGATAGAATTTGTGAAGTTCTCTGAACAAAATGAGTTTTATTTCGTAAACCGATGCGAATGATTATAATGACATAATAATAATTTTGGTGAACAATTCACACAGCGCCATCTAGCCCCAAACTAAGCATAACTTGTATTATGGGAACCAGACACTGATAGAATACATATATACTTTTTTGTAAATACTTATACTTATATATAAATTAACATCCAGACACAGAACAAACATCTATGTTCGTCACACAAATGTTTGTCATGGGTGGGAATCGAACCCATGACCTACAGTGCAGAAGGCAGGGTTACAGGCCTGTCAAATTACGTTTTAATTATGAGAATTATAATGAGCTATGATCAGTCCCGCAGAACGCGGATTGCGCATTGATTCAAAACGCAGTACAGAATGGGTGAACTTTAATTACCTCGTTATTTTTATCCCTAATAAACTGCTTGTGGTTTATTTGTGCGAAGCATTTTGATGACGGACTTTTATTCGGAAAATATTTGTATTAATCACTCTACCAAATATTTTCCCGAGAGAAGGTCAGCCCGAACACCGATCCATTATTTTGTTTAAATATACATTTGTTAACATACGCGCAAACAGAAAGTTATTCGAAACACAAGTAAACCGGGCTTTTTAATTAAAAAAAGTTCCGTTGGTTACTAAAATATTAATTGAATCGAAATATTTCGGCGAGTGATCGGGCGAGCTAAGTTGCACATTCGCAGTGATGCAAGTTTCGAGTAAAGGTTTGTATGTGGCCAGATCTGTATGCTCTATTGTTAGCAAAATAATAAATGGCTCGCTTAGTTGTTTTACTGGCAAAGTTACATTGAGGTAGAGTGGGGTTTAGTATCGCCGCGTGCATCCTTTGGATAAGTTTGACCATACCAAACTTCTTACTCATAGTTAGAGTGCGTCGTAAGAGCTTCACTTAAATATCCTGCACTAACATGTGTTTATTACTTAAATGAGGCAGTTCTCTGGAGCTTTCTTCTGCGTAAAAGCTTGCATCATTTTTTTTTAAACACTTTCATGAATAGTTGGTGTAGCCTTGTGTGTGGTTTGCGTGCCCGTACAAGCAACAGGCGAAGATTACAAATAAAATAAGGCTTGTGAGTTCACTCATGTGCTTGTGAAACTTTATTCAAACAAGAGCAACCATATAATAAGCCTATGCATGATAAATGAAATGATTAGCTCTATGGTGAATCAGAAAAAACCAGAGTTGAAAGATTTTGTATTTTGGAAAAATAAATCATAAATATCGTCTGACGCGCGTATTGTGGGGTGGTAAATATTTTTGACTAACCACAAATACACGTGATAATAAATATACTTGATGTCTCATGTATATACACGTATATTTATGGTCAAAAACAAAAAAATAGTTTAGCTATCGTGTTGATCTCATGAACATTTCCTGATCCATTTTGCAATAGTTATGCGGTGAATCTCTGAATAAGAAATTCCTCTGTTCTCTTTAATAAAAAAAGTCACTGCTAGCAAATTTCCTACCGCAACAGCCGTGAAAGGGCGGCCACTTCTTCCTTCATCCCTCAAAGGAAACGACCGCGCTTCAGTTCTTTATACTAGTGGCACATAGTGGTTAGGTGCAAAGGGATTTTATCCAAAAACGCCATATGAAGACTATCAAATTATTTGTGCGACTTTTGGCAACATTTGAAATCGTAAAAATCATCGCGCGAAAATGAACAAAGAGTTTTTAATGAGACACGAAATTTCAATTTAGCTTGTAATAAATGTGGAACTTTCGTATTTTTACTTTTCAGTGATTTTGTTTCAAGTTTCAATCCGGAGGTCGCCGGTTCAAATCCCGACGTGCTCCTATGAGTTTTTCGATTGAAAGATTTATGTGCGCAATACCACGTTCCCAAAACGGTGAAGGAAAACATCGTGAGGAAACCGACATGTCCTAGAACTAAAAATTCAAAGACATGTGTCGAGTGCACGAAAGGAGCCTCTTTGAGGCGCACTTACAGAACCGGTGACTCGAAGAAGAAGAAGTGATTTTGTTTTTAATTATAATTGGCCAGTGCACAAGAACTTTTTCTGACCAGTGCCTAAACTATTTTCCCATATTTGTATGCGAATCCTGGTCTACTAATGAAATAACACAAGATCAATTCACTATCCATCGATTTTTTTGTGTTAATAAATATTTTGGCAAAGAGCTATCTCCGTACCTAGAGACACAATATCTTAGAATTTGGAAGCAAGTTGACTGGTAGCGATTGAATTGGTATCGTAACTATGGGGCCATGGCTGACTGCACCGCACAGGCTTTGAAATAATTGATGTCTTCTCAATCGTACTGAAATGTACTAGATACCAAATGGTACGAGCTCTGTGTTTCGGCGGAGTAATCTCTATTGCAGCTTGGTTAACGCTCTGATGGAGACTGCTTTCCTTCCTTTAGAAGAGGAGAGTTTCAAGAGTAGTCGAACTCACGCCAAGTTCGTCCGGGGAAGTATTGCCACCACACCCATTTCTGCCGCCAAGCAGTAATGCATTCACGTTACTTTGTTCCGGTTTGAAAGGTGTGGTTTCCGGTGAAATTACAGGCACATGAGACCACCTACACGTCTCAGAGTTACGGGCGCATACGATGCGACTTGAGTCTTGTCATACCTAGTAGGGGAGGACCCAAGTCGCATTGATTGTTATGGGCCGAGGTTACCACTTAACACCAGGTGGGCCGTTGGCTCCTTCAGTATCTCAATCACATAAAAAAAAAAAGCCTAATAACGATATTTTTAAATATTTCTATACTTAAATTATACAAGTGATCAAGATTCTTATACATTATTAAATAAGTAAAGAAAGTAAATTATCGAACTAAAGAAATCAGTAGCTCCTATACAGAGCATAGACAGCCTCGTACTCTATTCTAAAAATGGAATACATATGATGTGCATAAGATAACATATTTTGGCAGGTAGGTATTGTTTGTCTCGTTCGAGATTGGATGTCACTTGTTGAGAATTGGACGCTACAGCAGGTATGTATGTATACTTGAACAAATGTATGTTTATAAAACAAGGAGCCATTAAATTGACACAAATTTAAAAAGACCTCTGCAAAAAATCAAAAGCATGATTCCTGGTTCAAATAAATTTATACGACCTTATAAGAATTTATATTCCACAAGGACCCGAAATTGTTTTTCTTGTGTAGTGATGCCGAAATTATAGGCACCATTGCTTCTGAGTGTAAGAGTGACGGGCGGCAATGCGATGCGACTTGGGTCTTCTCATACTTAAGTAGGGTATACCTACAACTTGGATATGTACTGCTATAATATTACAGTAATAAATTTTGAATAGGCATCAAACTTATCGATAAGTACGCGTGACCTTATGTTTTGAATATTGACGTTTCCAAGCCATTTCTTTGTGAATTCTATGGAAATAAAGTTTTTGACTTTGACTTTGAATGAATTTGATAAAAAAATTCTCAGAGTTTGGTTAGAGTTCGGTTCCTTTGAAAGCCATGAAAATATTATAGACCATTTAGATATGAAACAAGTTGCTTTTGAATTTAGCCCAACAGGTAATTTACCAAGAATAATTACCTAGATTATCATGACGTTTTACTGTAAAATTAATAAGCATGATCGCAGTCCTCTGTGGTATTATGCTTGTTTAGCTACTGTTCGCGGAATTATAGGATTATATTTTCACTGGATCGTATTAAACTTGACGGAAGCTTGAGGACTATAACACATACGGTGGTCTGTTCCCCTGTGCCCCCCGACCCAGTCTAGGGCTGTAACTTACTCGGCTTGAAGTGCAGAGAAAATTATCGATCCTATTTAATGAAACTGTGTAATATTTCAGCCCTACAACTCTATTTGAAATGTTTAAAAGCCCTGTGGCAAAAAGTAGGTACGGATTCTCACATTCATATGGATTCATTTCTACGGTGACTTTTGTTCACTCGACTTAAGAGCTTTCACACGTGAAAGGTTCGATTTAGTTTCAGAAATCATAAACTGAAATTTGGCCGGACTGGTTTCTAAATTCGTTACTATAATGTCCGGGCTGTCGGGTTATTGTAAAGGAATTACAGGAAGAAAGTGCTAGCGGAGTTATTCGTTTGAGCTGTGTCAGACATGACTGTGTTAATGTTTTACTATTATTTAAAACTGCCGAAGTCTTTTATTTATTTTGATAATAATAAAGTGTTTTATGTACCAATAGATTGTAAGTTTAATTTAAATAAAAATGATAACAAATATTCTTAATACCATAATCATTATTACCATATTTAATACTAATTTAGGTATGTAAAAATGACAACTAACCTTTTTACGTATTCAAAATCAACAGCTATGTTGAATACTGAAGATTATCTGAAATAAAAAGAAACAGAAATATGAATACTAGCACCAGTTTTGAGCAGTAACATTTACAAAGTGTATCTACGAAAAATTTTGCACGTTCTCAAAATGGCTAAAGAAAACATCTTAATTAAACAAGTTTGAATGAAAAGTGAAGGTACGTGGCATTACATTTTGATTAAATATTTCCACTTTATGTGGCGTTGCGTTTTACTACATATCACCTGATGTAAAGCGGCTATGGAGACGGTGATGCGGCGTGCAACGAATGGTACTGTCTCTCAGTGAAACTAATGGAACACATTGTTGCATGCTTCTTGGCGGCAGATTAATATGGTAACCATCCAACCAGACATTCCCCTAGCCTAACGCTATGATTTATCTCCCGATGTTTTTCTAGATCGGAAGCTGTCTCATTGCAGGAGTCGTACCCGCGACCGAGATTATGCCCGCGACCTCTATTACCCCGTCATCGGTTCAACAAACTATCAATCCAATACCTAACAGGTGCTGTCAGCAAAGCTTAGGTACGTACACCGCGGTGTCATTAGGGCTTAACGCCTGAATACTTGTGTGATTAAGTGCTTATATCATTAACTACACGCGCCGGCTACCACACAACGTCTGATGGGTACGCGGAGCCTTTACATACTTATTCATACTGGGCTTCATCCCTGTCACATGTAGTTTAGAATACAATTGGAAACACCAGCACACAAAAAAAGTTGAGTCTGTTTTGGTTGCAATTTTTAACTTGCTCGAATTCCCTAATATTGCTTAAAATCATTCTCAGAATATTTGAACATTCCCATTTCGTTGCAGTCTGCTCTCAATTCATGAATTACCTTAACGTGTCGATACATCACATTTTTTTTCTTCTTGAATAAAAATATCCTTACATTATTTTGCCTAAGACGATTTGTCATAGGTATCTACATTTATAAGTCACAATGTCACTCGTCAGGCAATTTAGGGGCCAATCTTCAAGTGTATTGGTAAACACACTCGAACTAAGCTGTTTACTCTCTCGATCGAGATGCGAACACCCTGACAGCTAGATTAAGCACTGTACTTTACTATCTATTTTATTAAGAGCAGTAGAACTCTCGCCAAGTTTGTCCAGGGAAGTACTGCCACCAGGTCCATTTCTGCCGCCAAGCAGTAACGCGTTCGCGTTACTGTGTTCCGGTTTGAAAGGTGTGGTTGCCGGTGAAATTACAGGCACAAGAGACATTCCACCTACAAGTCTCAGAGTTACGGGCGCATACGTTGCGACTTGGGTCTTGTCGTACCTAGTAAGGGAGGACCCAAGTCGCATCGGTTGTTATGGGTCGAGTTACCACTTAACACCAGGTGGGCCGTCGGCTTCATCCATGTCCTGATTGGAAACCTTACGCAAAGTTTCACACTCATAAGCTTTGCTTACTTTAAGATATTAACAAAAACTACAACCTAATCATTGTCTCACAATTTTAATTTTAAAACTAACCTTAATATTGTCATCATTCATAACGAATCGAATATCTAAAGACTTAAATAAATATCCTCCCAATAACAAGAGCTGTAGAAGTATTTTTCGAATGGAACTCTTTACGGTCCTATCGTCTATCTCCACAATCGTTTTTCTAAATTACTAAGGTTCAGCCGAACCATTAGTCCATACTTGTTACCTCCGCCCCGCGCCGGAGACAAATGGCGAAGCCGCGAGCTGGCGCCTCTCTCGGCCGTTTATTAGTATTAACAAACTTCCAACCCGAGATCGTTTATACCAATGAACAATATAAACTTTTAAATTTTAACTCTGACTTTAATTTGTTGTTGTTTACGACGTTATTTAAAATCTAACTATATTGTATTTCAATAAAATATCCAGATGCGTTATGCTTCTTATACAAACTAATCCACTTGTCTATTTTGGAAATATAATCAAAAAAATGATTAATAGGTCTATCTCAAAGAGAACTCAGTTGGTTTCGGCGTGTTTCGTAGTTGTTGTTTCGAATTTGATAATCGTTACATTTTTGTAATTTTCTCGTCGTATTTAGTAGGGGAGGACCCAAGTCGCATTGGTTGTCATGATGTTCCTAAATTGTATCACAAAAAAAAAATTTTTTGTAATGAAATACCACATAGGCAACGAAAAGTGATTTTAATTATAATGAATACAAACAGAAATTCATTTTATAGGATCACGATACATTGAAATTAAAACATGATTCCGGCCGGTACGAATTAATTTGTGGACTCTCGGGCGGCGCCGGGCGAAAGGTATTACGAAAATTTAATTGAAGTTTTGATTAAGCTGTGTCACACACACATGCCATATCAGGGTTAATAATGATTCTAAAACGTACGAAATTAAAGCGCAGAGGGCTCTTAAACATAGGTCGAAGTTTCTCAAAGTACTTATTAAGAAGGATGCCGATAATCAAAAATTTTGTTGCCCTAAGGCAGTCCCCACATGGCTAAAAGTCTGTGTGAAAATCAAACGAAAACTTGTGTAATTACCAACAGCCGTTTGACTTACCTTAGTTAACTGATGAAACTTTCTAAAACAAATGTTCCGCCCGCTTTGTACAATTGAAGATCTTTCCTTGGATTTACTGAGCGGGATTCTCCACATCGGGTACAAACGATATTTCGATTTCAATATAAAATTTAAGGTGTTGTTATTTAAGGTCATTAGTAAGGGGGTGTGTAGTTGTGTCATTTTGTGTATCAGTGGGTAAACACATAACGGGGGCGAAGCAGTGAGTTGACGTACTAAGCAAACTGGTGTCGTATCATACGGGTATTATAACCGAGTAGTTTTCGGACTACACAGATAATATTGATATTTTATAGTTGATTTAACATTATTCGTGTGAAATGTAAACAAATGGTGTAAGAATTGAATTAATAGATATTATACAAATAAAATAATAATAAAGATGGGGCTTTTAAGTACAATTTTAATACTGGGTAAACCTTTAGTACGAGGTTAATGATTCTAAATTGGGGCTGACATGATCTTATATGTACAAAACGATCTGAGGTTCAAAATTGGACCTTGAAATTCACAATTAAAGTATGGTGTAATTTAAAGATCACAAAAACAGAATTAAAAGATGACAAAATGTTTATACGTAATTTAAATCAATATCTAAAGTATACGGGACCTGCAAAAGGGAAAGTTCAGCGGGTTTGACGGCAATTTAAATGCAAATCCGGCGTTATTAAGGAAAACTTAATGAGACAATTTTGATTCAGCCAAAAAACATTCAGTTGACATTCCAGAATGTTATATGTCATTACAAGTGGATTCGCCTGCTTAGACTATGTGAAACGTGGCTAATACCATCAATTTTGTCCCAACCCCCTTCCTCAACAGTTGTTCGTCGCGAGCAACAAAATATACTGTTAAACCGTGGTTTATCAGTATATTTTCCAGAACTGATCTTCAAAAATATAATGAAACATATTATCATTTATTTTATTAACGAAATTATTGTGCAAAGTTTAATACGTCACAATACAATACAATAACTCTTTATTGTAAACCACAATACAAAAAGAAAAACTTATTACAAAATTACATTTTCGTGTACACTAAATGTGGATGACAAAAGGCGGTCTTATTGCAATGAGCAATCTCTTCCAGACAACCTTTGGATGACCTGTAATTGACGAAATTCTGAATATGAACACTGTAGGAGTCGGAATGGTTATCTTGGCATGCGCCTACTCTTTGTATGAGATACACAGAATCAAAATATTTCTAGAACTTCTTCTTTTTTTGGTTTGAGCTTATATTTTCTGTCAGGCAGACAATCAGTTTTTTTCTAATAGAAGAATAGAAATTGACTTTAATAAAGTGATAAACTTCACACGTGGGCGAGACACGTTTCGCAATAAAATCACAGACGAACATAATATATATAAAGAGGATTGTGGAATACAGAACAATACCCGTCTTGTAAACAGCAAGAGAAAGTATAATTCCTTTTAAATTCGAGTGTGACATTAATATCTCTCTGCTGGGGGCAAGCAAACAACCAACTTTAATAAAAGTAAATGGTATTTACCGCGTAACTTGGTAACCCCTACATAAAATGTTGCTGAGACGCGTCACAACTAACACGCAAAACAGCGATGCGGCTTGGGTCCTCCCCTAGTAGGTACGACAAGACCCAAGTCGCAACGTATGCGCCCGTAACTCTGAGACGTGAAGGTGGAATGTCTCGTGTGCCTGTAATTGCACCGGCAACCACACCTTTCAAACCGGAACACAGTAACGCGAAAGCGTTACTGCTTGGCGGCAGAAATGGGCATGGTGGCAGTACTACCCCGGACGAACGGCGAGAGTTCTACTGCTACTAAAATCACGTGTCAATCACAGTTTACAATGAAGATAACATTCATCACACTTAAGGCGAAAATTTGTATGTAAGTGTGTGTGTATGTTTGTTACTCCTTCACGCTCCATCGGCTGAAAATAATTGGATGAAAGGTGCCAGGATAGCTTATACCCTGTATTAACTCATAGGCTAGTACTACTCTACTATAGCACTATATACATAGCTACTCTTTATACCGAAAAAAACGGGGGATGATTTTACCGAGGGTAGCTAGTCTATCAAATAATTTTCAATTCGTAAACAGTTCGTTAGTTATTTAAAAAAATATGATGTGATAAATAAAATAAATAATATTCATTGCTTGTTATGGGTAGAGGTTACCACTTAACACGAGTTGGGCCATCGGCTCGGTCCGTAACTATCAGATAAAAAAGGAAAAGCTCCCTTAATCCAAATACATTTACTCATTTCCCGAAAACAAGAATTTCATATTGTCAATTCTATTCGGAATGTGATGTGCCTGCGATCGACTTCTATAGTACACGATGTTCATACAGCTAAGGCATAATATTCTTACACAAAATATAATATTAAAATCCCAGCAGACGATAGCAGAATATATCAGCGGGAAGTTGCTTACATTTAATTTATGAGCAGCGCTGTGGGCTTGGATTTAGCTTAGATTTATCCAATAACTTCGATACCAATTTATTTCGTTTTGCATCGCCGCTCACGGTGGATTCTTTGGCAGATGATAAATAAACTTTATAGAAGAGTACAAACACGTATAGTATAAGAAAAGAGGGTAGTAGAACATATATGTTATATATACAGAGTTAATAGCCCTTTTATAATTAAGAGCAGTAGAACTCTCGCTAAGTTCGTCCGGGGAAGTACTGCCACCATGCCCATTTCTGCCGCCAAGCAGTAACGCGTTCGCGTTACTGTGTTCCCGTTTGAAAGGTGTGGTTGCCGGTGAAATTACAGGCACATGAAAAATTCCACCTACACGTCTCAGAGTTACGGGCGCATACGATGCGACTTGGGTCTTGTCGTACCTAGTAAGGGAGGACCCAAGTCGCATCGGTTGTTAGAGTCCGAGGTTACCACTTAACACCAGGTGGGCCGTCGGCTCGTTCCGTAACTGCATCACATAAAAAAATAAAAAAATAAACGGATATTCTATTATTCTACACGAAATTGTAATAGTATCATAAAATCAATTTTCAATTACATTCTCGTAAGTTTTCATTCGACTGAATAATAAATGAAAAATATGGAACGCACAACAAATCTGTAAATTTTGTTTCCCTATAAATTCAGCAATGTTAGGTTATTGCGGTAAATGTTCGCTCCTTATTGAAGGAATTCAGTCGTAGAACGCTCAATCGCTGCGAAGCAATATTTAGATCGAAAATTCCATCGTCTCGGTTCCACGCTCTTTTGATACAGGTACAGGTACTGGGTGGCGCTTACCCACACAATGAAGTTACGCGTAAAGTCAATAGCTGTGGTTAATCTTAGCAGCGTGTACAGAGTACACCGCAGGATACTAAAATACAGAAATACGAATACTAAAGTCATCACTACTAGTAATGATAACTAAGACTTATTACAAATAACTAAAAAAAATCCATATCAAAAGAAAATAAAAAGAATTCCATCTTGAAAATATATGTGAACGTTCAATCTAATAACAGTGAACAATCTGTAGATTCAAAGACCGGAAAGTTTGGATCAAATGAGCAAGGAGTTTAATGCCACGTTCGAAAACATAGTCGATAAAAAAAGAAATCGCGCAGTTGTCTTATGGTTAAAATGAAACTTAGTGGCAGCTTATATATTTCATAAGTCTTATGAAATATATAAGCTGCCACTGAAACCCCCATTAATCTTTGATTAATAAAGAAATTGTAGTAGATACTGATGATTTGGGAAAGTGGTTTAGGATTTTTTAAAGCTAGAAACTAGTGTGTGTATATAGTATGTTTAGATTTTGAAATAATAACTGTGATTACGTCCATACCAATTAGGAGGCGGTTTAATAATGAGAAACAATTACAGAAGCAGGATGCAGCGACATGGAGACGGCTGAGTCTGCAATCAAAACAGTACTAAGAAATGCATCAGTGTAAATACAGTGCAAATAATATATTCTGTACTTAATGTAAGGCAGAGGGACGAGGGGTATCCATAAATAGTACATGTAAAAAAAAAAAAAGTAAAAAAAAAAATTATAAATAGCAAATAGCAAAAATAGTAAATAGTAAATACTTTATAGAATAACAGCACAGTTAGCTTAGTGTGCCCATTCAATGCGCTTAGTGGGGATGAAAACAACGGACACCAACTTTGTTTGACTCTCAAACTGGGTATATTATGCGATAGTCCAGTGTACAGGGAATATGGTTAGTTCACTTCGTACACTGAATATAGAGAATTGAGTATTCGAGTTTCATCAATGGCTGCAACGATAGGTAAAAATAGCTAAAAACTGAATAATAATTTCCATTTTAAGATGTTACAATTTAGAATAAATTCAAAGCAGTTTTTCTAAATAAATACTTGTAACCAAATTTACCACTGATAACTCTTAGAATAGCGATAAGATTAAAATATAAATGTATATTTTGACAGTGTAGTCAAAACGTCATATTGTACTAGAAACTTCAGTTGTTCATCTGAGGCGTCCTCTCGTCAGGGCAAGGCGATGATACGCTATTCGCTTCGTGTGCCAGCGCAGCGGTTACTCGTGCTGTATTTAATTTGTGTAATACTATGTTACTGAAGACTCTTGGACTGTGCATGTAGGCCATTAATGTCGACATAATTTCGCACGGCGGGCGGTGTAAAACATAATGTATTTTAAGCCTGACGAAGTGCGATCCTGTCTAAAAAAATATAACCAAGTGACACAGCTTTCTTCATGTTACTACAACAGAGGTTAGCTTGTGTGATAGTTTATTTATCCAAGTGCAGACCGCGTTGCGGTGCACTGAAAATTCGTAATTAACGGTGGCTTTCACTGCGGGAAAGCGCCTCTCTTATGGGATGGCCTCATTGCTACCCCAATATAAGGCCTGGTATTGTTGGCTAGTCGGAATTGCAGGTACTAATAACCCTTACATGGATTTAAACAATGTTCTGATGTTCTATTTCATTCAATTTGTTGTTTCGCGTTCAAGTTTTTATATATTAGTGGAGTGTACACATGAGAATTTCAAAGTAATTATGTTTTCTTATTACATGTATAAGTAAAAACCATTAATGCCAATACAAATACATGAATGCCAGGAGTCATTAAAACATAATTCGATAACCGATTAATGCCGCAGACTAATGTATTCACCAGTTAATCTAGTACTTTAGTTGTTTTGATAGAAGGCCTTGCTGATTATGAAATATCTAAACATCTATAAAAATATCACAAATTCTTTCATAAGGCCATATATGGATTAGTTTTAATGTGGGATATTCTGTCTTTTAAACAAAGAGTACAAATGGTTATATCATCACAGCACTGGCAATCCCTTGGTAATTATCTAGTACTTTGAGACAGTAAATTAATATCTAAATTAGCCTACAAATAAACAAAAAGATCTGAATTTTCAGTAAAAATATCTACCCAAATATAAATAAGTAGAAATTAGCACGGATCAACAAAAACTTCCTCAGAAATTACTCTCCCTTCCTACCACGCCAAAAACTCTAACAAATGACTTAAACATTTTGTAATTAGCTATTCCAGTCTGAAATATTTACCTTCAGCTTGAATTAATCATTTAATATTGTAGATAAATTATAGTAAACATTATGAGGATGTTGTGAAACACTATTCATACGGCATAAAGGCGGGTAATCCCCTAATAACGTGCAGTTCATTCGTGGTTTCCTCCGAGGGAAAATATTAGAGCTCGATTGAAAGTGTACCTCGCTTTAATATAGAAATGCAGACGTGGAATAAAAGGACATTAGGTGGATAAGTACTGAAGATCTTACATAAAAAATATTCTGGTTAATGCAATTTTGTACGAAAAATAAACAAACAATATAAATTCAAAATATTATTTTTAAACGAAGCTTTTACAAAAAAAAACATTGGGCGTGTATTGCATTGCATTGCATTGCGCGGTGCAACACAAACCGAAAGATTTTACATTTGAATATTGTGACTATTATTTATTCTTTTACACATTGTGGCCTTATTATCGTTTTAAAATTGTCTGCTTTGACTTCAATAATTTTTTATATGTTATCATCTAATTTGTACTTCTTATTGCTGTATAACTGAACTCTTTTTATATATTTTATGATATTTTCTATGTTCTTAATCTTATTATTATAATTCCGAATATTTTTCTTCATATAAATGCGTCGCTTCATCACGCAGCCCTGAGCTGAAAATCAGCGCTGTAATATTTTGCAGCACACGCTGAGCTCGGTGTTTTTTATAGAAATATATGTACGCTACAACGATCACCATTCGTATGTCTTTGTGTCTTTTTTCTTTTTTTTATATTGTGTAAATAAATGTATTCATTCTTTCTTTCTTTCATTGACCAAACGAAAAATATTAGCGCATTGGTTCAAATTTCTGTTGTAAATTTTTCCCAACTCTCTCTCGGCCGCCATGTTTATTTGACCGCAAAGACTTTTGAGCTTTTTAGTGGTTTATTATGATCGCATGTATGTTCATATATAAAGTGCGCTCTTTAGTTCTCTTTACTCTGTTGTGGCTTCATTACAGAGGGTAAGCCACCTGCGGGCATGGGAATATATATTATGCACTCACATTATTTATATGCCTTCATTCTTTTTAGGATTACGATTACGGAAATAAAAATCAAGCTATTTTCATATTAAAGTATAATAGGATTTTGCTGTCTCATTAAATAATATTAATTGCATTTACACCGAAAATGTCAAATAACAAACATAACATACATTATAGATATTCAGAATTCCTGAATTGATTCAGTACAGTTCCCACTAATAAATGTCATGATAAAATGTCATACGTAGAATGTAATGAAGAAAACAGAGTTAGTTGTTATTATGAGACATTCAATATAGCAAAAACTATACGATTACTTTAAAACAAAGCTACTTTCGCATCTAATTATATCTTATAATTATTTTGTACACTTTAAACATTATGTGGTAATAAAATGTCGCATAAATAAGCTAATAGTCCTCAAGTATCTCATTTAAATGTTCACCAGGTGTGCATTAAGCCGAGTGCATACAGCAGTGTGGCTTCACCGAAATTGAATTTAAAAAATATTACCGAGTGGAGCAGCGTTGGCCGCCATCCAAAAGACAATACCTACAACCCAACCCACCAACCTTCTTATGTATACATTTTATAGGAATAAATACAGCAAAGTAGGAGCTTCTTACTAGCTGAACGTCCGGAATACCGCCTTCCAAGTTAAAATTTATTAAAACAAATTTTATGAAAGCAAATTGGAATACTATGATGAAAAGTAAGTTATGTAATGAGCTGTGAAAAACCTTTGCTCAGCGAATCTACATTGCCGTTGAACGTGCTTCTTTAAAACGGCAAACGTTCAGTTTCAAAGTCAAAGTCAAAGTCAAAAACTTTATTTCCATAGAATTCATAGAGAAATGGCTTGGAAACGTCAATATTCAAAACATAAGGTCACGCGTACTTATCGATAAGTTTGATGCCTGTTCAAACCCTATCCGACCCTCCATGGGGAAGAACAGTCAAGAAACCCCTAATGGAGGGATTCCTTTTTTTCGCGAGCACGATCCTTGTAACAATTGAGTACTTAGGTCTATGTTACATTTATGACTACATAATATACTAAAATAATATATTAGGTACAGGATGTATGTTTCATCCGGCGAAAGCATTGACAATGCACTCGTTAAATTTGATGATGTTCGGAACGCAAACACAATATCATCTGTAGCAAGTTTTTACATTACACTGGCTTCAGTTTGTCTGCTTGGCGCCTTCAAACTAGGGTTCTCATTCTCGCGTACTAGTCGAGATGGCATATCTCGACTAGTACGCGAGAAATGATGTGGTGATCATGGTGGCTATCGAAACTCCACAATCTTTAATTCCAACAGATTTCTAAATGAAAACTCCTTTAAAATAAGTAGCCCCTAAAAAAATCCTTTAGAATACGTACAATTTCAAATTGTTTTGTTTTAGGAAACTGTAGTCTGCATGTTTCTATGAATAGAGATATCAAAAAGACACCAAGGTGTCAAGAATGTCATAACCGTTTGAGAGAAAATAATGTTCATAGATGCCGAATTGCGGAGCAAGTTTCGGGGCTCATTTTAAAACTATGCCCCGCCCGGGGTAAATTTTAATCATAAAGGACAATAGAGGTAAGGCATACGCAAAACTTTCGCTCATGCAGATTTATGCACCATTTTTGCGTTCTCTACTCATTGCAGACATGAAAAATGTATTCGCGATTTATGTGAATTGTTGTATGATTTGAGGTCGCGTTCAGTTTTCGATCTGAGATAAATGACAGCTTAGCTAAACTTGCGTGTTATTTCAAGTTTTAGTTAGTTTCATGTAAGGGTCAGTTTTAAGTCACTTGTCTACTATAAGAAAATAGAAAGAAGTAAAAACAAATTATAATATACTTATGCTATTAATACCCAGTGAGACAAATTTGCAAAAAAATTTTTTTTTTTATGTATTACATTTATGGAACGAGCCGACGGTCCACCTGGTGTTAAGTGGTAACCTCGGCCCATAACAGCCGATGCGACTTGGGTCCTCCCATACTAGGTATGACAAGACCCAAGTCGCATCGTATGCGTCCGTAACTGTGAGACGTGAAGGTGGAATGTCTCATGTGCCTGTAATTTCACCGGCAACCACACCTTTCAAACCGGAACACAGTAACGCAAATGCGTTACTGCTTGGCGGCAGAAAAGGGCATGGTGGCAGTACTTCCCCGGACGAACTTGGCGAGAGTTCTACTGCTCTTAGATAATGATTGATTATGTAGGATAAAATTGATCATTACCTCTAGATATGAGGTAAAACTATCAAAGTCGTAGATCAACAAATCATAAACGACCACAGCTCAGATACCAACAAAGCAGAATTTCATTCGGGTATTTTTTTATTTCATTCGGCTATCTTGGGAAGGTCGGGTTAAATGAAGGCACAATAGCTAACTACAATTCTGTATTTAATCATCAAATAAAATGTTTAAGTAGTAACATTCGTGTCCTTCCCTCCAGTGTTATAATCCTAGGCAACGCTGTTTTTATTGTCCCTGATTTACTTTTCCCCATTTTATATTGCCAGTGTCATTTACGCAACGAATTAATAAAACCATTTTTAATATTCCATTTTTGTGCTGTTTTATCTGTTTAGTAAATTTTTATTATAGGGCCTTATAATAATTAACTATAATTGAGTGAAAAAACAGTATTTTGATATATTTAAGTCACCACATTTGTGTTTGTCCTTTCCTAATGTCTTATCTATTTTATTTATTACAAATTAGCGTGTTGGAATCCCCTATTGATATCCAATTTTCTGTTTCATAATAATCGAAAAGTTTGATTCGGTTTCAAATGGTAGAATTATAAAATGCCCCTGTCCTTTGTACGATATAAAATGATATCGTAAATTTTGAAGTAGTACTTTTAAGGAATTTTCAAGATCTACAGAGCACCAGCGATAAAAATTGGCCACTTCAATGTTCTGTGAACAGAAGTACACGTTTATTTATATTACACATCAAATATTAAATAAATATGCACTCCCACTTGCCAGAGTGAATAGAATTAATATTGAGCTGATTCGCTTTCAAATTGATTATCGTGGTCCTGTCGAGAAATGAAATTTTATGGATTCTCGTCGCGTCAGAAACACGCTTGTATTTAACCGTAAAATATTCACTTTTAATATTGAATTATTCACGATTTTATTTCTAAGTGACGGAGATTAAAGATTTCTTGGTGTGATGGAGCGTTAATGAGCTTCCGGCGAGCAGTTTGCCGGAACAAGGTTCGGAAGTAACTACTCCATTAAAGGAATCTATTAACGAATTCTCATCAAAAGGTGCGTTTGCCCTTTCTGGTACCTTCTAAGTACGGTTAAGGATTATAGTTTCATATAGATTATATTAGTAACATTAAATTAAAGAGGACAATGCGAATAAAGCGTTCATATAGGAAGGAATATATAGATTGGTTTATGTGAATAGGATAAAAACCCAGAGATAAATAATTGTAATCAAAATACAATATCGTTCTATACCTAATCTTCTGTTGTTCTTTTGATATCACACGCACACATTTCATCCCAACAGATTTTGTATAGCCTTAATATATTTTCCTCTAAATTATTCAGTATAATTCCGGAGTTTTTTACAACTCCAATCCCCGGAGTGCTTACAATTATGAATATGAATTTGGGCCGTATTTGTTGGTCAGATTTTTCCACAAAGTTGTCTTATTAATTTTAATAGGCAAGGTTGCAAAGCGGTCGGCAATTTAACCGCAAAATGAGTTTACGCAAAGTTATTTGGGATAATTGTCGAGAAATATGAGTTCAGACATAGGTAAGGATTCAGCCCTCCTTGGTAACAGACTCGTGTACTCGTATTATCACAATTCTGATCCATTATGGCTCAAGTTGTTATTAATTTTTGCTAATAGTTTTAAACTGTGATAGTTGTTCCGAAAAGTATCGACATACTACTACATAATAAATAAATAATGGTGGACATTTCACACAGCGCCATCTAGCCCCAAAGTAAGCTAAGCATAGCTTGTATCATGGGAACCAGACAACTTTTATACATACTTATATACTTTTCTTTTGTAAATACATACATAATGTGTTCTGTGTCTGGGTGTTAATACGTATTGTATTAACACCCAGACACTCTATCATCTAGCCCTAAATAAGCTAAGTATTAGTACGATGGGAACCAGACAACTGATATATTACTTAAATACCTTTTTTTTCTAAACACATACATATAATGCATATAAACACCCAGACACAGAACAAACACCTATGTTCGTCAAAAGTTTATCCTTGGTGGGATCGAACCCACGACCTACAGCGCAGAAAGCAAGGTTATACCAACTGAGCTGTGAGGCCAGTCATGAATAACTTGAATACCCTGTTTGTCAACTCCAATTATATTTCCACTTAACTGTTGAATTTGGCTGTTACCTGAAACTGGAGTAAACAAAACTAAGGATTACCCTAGTTGCCGAGGAAGACATATTAAAAGGACATTGCCACCAAAAAGACCCTGTAACCAAAAGCCCATCCAGTGAAATTGCCATGCCGTGGCTCATTACGAGTTGAGCCACCGCGGATCCGATATCCCGTCGCACGTGACACGGAAATTGAAATCTCTATCGGTTAATCGAAATATTCAGTGAAGTTTTTCTTATGAGATTTTAATTGCATATTAAGTAATTGTTACATTATTCATTGGTTTTGTTACATTATGTTACGTCCTATGGCAAATTAAATTGGGTTATACCTACACTTATAATAATAATAATAATAATAATAATAAGCCTTTGTTATTTCCCACCACCTTATTACATACAGTATATATTTGAAATTACACTTATAGTTTTACACTTTTAAAATTTTTAAACATGTTTTTCTTCGGTGGTGTTTGTTTCATTTATATTTCTTGCATCATTTTGCATTTTCTTGGATAGGAACCCCTATTTGGGTATAGGCCTCCTCCAGTTTGTCCAGTTTTCCTTGTCTTTAGCTCGTTCGACACCTATACCTTACTTTTACTCTAATAGATAATTTGGAACTGGCTCTCAAGTGAGGCTACCGGAACAAACCGTTTAGTGCTTGGCGAATTTTCATTTTGATTTGTACTTTCCAGTTGGACATTTTTTTTCTCACATTGTTTTCCTTCACCCAAAAAAATCTCTAGCTTATTGTAGGATCCGAACCCACGACTGAACGTAGGCTGACGTCACGCATTTGAAATATCCAAAAAATAATTTCAGCTCGCTGCATCGCCTGCATGCTACTCGAATAAAAAAAACAAGCAATTAGGTTGCCAAATTCAACTTCAGTAGTTTGATATGCACAAAAATACGAAAATGCAAACTTTTGGATTTAAATGTATCAGTTTTTACCATTTAATTAACCTACTTCGGGGATTTTACTAGATGATTTTGAATAAACTTGGCTATTAAGGACAAACAAATGATCGTTCCATTCCATGTACTTAGAATCTTATACTGATTTATTCCCCCGCTCAGGAAAGAATGAATACGTAGATCCAAGACCACGAATTTGTGCCTTACTACCCTCCTATTAATTTTATAATTTACATATTGTTCTCTATAAGTTTATTTATCCAAAAATACAAAGAAAATATTGAATAAAAAAGAATTTAGATTAAAATACATGTATATATTTTTGATATCATAATTTTCCGCGTTTTACTGAAAATTTGGGCAACATTAAGCGAAGAGGTTAATGTAGAAAGTGTCGATTACAAGATCGGAAGATACCAACCCGGGAATGGAACCGTCTTATTATGAACCTGCACGGCTCGCTACTTGAACACGTTTGCTTGCCACAGTCTTGAGTCCTTTATTCAATACCTTTGATTTAGCTTTTTTTCGCTTATTTGAGGTCAGGGGCTTTCGCACTTATAAGAAGCCCTCAGAAAATGGACAGGTGAGACAAAGCTGGCATGTCCTAGAACCAAAAATTAGAAGACATGTTTCAAGTAGGACAGAAACTTGCTTAGTAGCATTTTTTTGTCTTTAACGTGTTACACGGGTCCATCAAACATGTGTTCAAATGTGCGTACAAAGTCTTTCAAAATATTTGTTCAAATATTTAACTGTGTCCGGCGTCGGGGTTATAAAAAAACGCTGACCGAGCTAATGTCAGCGCATGCTTACTTTATGGCTTACTTTGATTAATAATTTATTTTAAATAAATTAGTGAAGTTTAACTAAGAAATGATTCGCGTTTGGAAGGCAGAAGAAGAGCCGTTGTACGTACGTTTTTTCAAAATTCTTACAATGCTTTATGTAACATTCATTATCTACTTCTCCGATGAACAGTTTGACACTTACATTCGTCAGTTATGCAAATTACTTGTACTCGTGCTACAAATCAATGTGGATTTGATTGCTTCTCACTTATGTATATATAATATTTTAATTACAGTAATTCTATTGTGATATAAGATGGAGAGCGCTCACGTATATAATATAAACCGATTATAAATTACTAACGAACTTGAGCGCAGAGCCACAGCTCACAAAAGACCGCTGGGACAATCGGAAATACCTATTGACAATGGGTCACAACATATTTTTAATTGGTTCGTTTGTTGCGTTTACGATTTCTCGTGTGTAAGCAGATGCCAATGCACAAAATTCACAGATGCAGAAATTAGCTACATAATACGCTGCTAACTTTTATGTTCAAGTTTTGTCTAGTTACAAAAATAAAAATTCACCCTATTTGAGACACCTTTCGTGGTAAATTATATTTTCCTTGGAAAATACAGCCCATGGTACGCTCATTCGTCATTGTCCTTCACAAGTCTCCACGTCGCGTCGTCTACCACGATAAGACCGCCTTTTGGATCCACTGCAAATGCACTCTTAGTATTAAGTACCAATAGTAGTTTCCAATAAAGAAGTAACACAGGTAAAACTTTGTTGACGAAGAGGGTTCCCAAATAATTAATCCAGGGCTGTTCCAACCAAGGAACGAACGCTTGAGTGTCGGAATTAATTATATCAATATTATTTTTAAAAATGATATATAATACTATACATGATGAATCTGTCGTGCCATGAATGGTGTCGTGCATTTAATATTTCTGTACACCTAACTTGTTACTTTAGATCAGTTGATTAAAAAAACCATTCAAAGAGTTCCCAATACGCAGAGAAAAAATATAAAATAAATAAATAAATAATGGTGGACATTTCACACAGCGCCATCTAGCCCCAAAGTAAGCTAATCATGGGAACCAGACAACTAATATAATACTTATATACTTTATTTTTTTGTAAATACATACATATAATACATATTAACACCCAGACACAGAACAAACATCAATGTTACAAATGTCACATAAATGTTTGTTCTGAGTGGGGATCGAACCCACGACCTACAGCGCAGAAGGTAGGGTTACTAACCAACTGAGCTATGAGGCCCGTCGATATAGTAAAGACATAATTAAAATTCAACCATACAGATTCGCAAACTGATCTAAAGGATAATTAATAAACCAACGGTTTTGTTTGAGACTGTGCCTGAATCCTGCATGACAGCATGGCATAAATGGAAGCAAATTCGTCAATTTATATGCGAAACAGGCTGCCTTTGAGAGGTGATCACGGCTTTGCCACTTAAAAATCTATTTAGTTTTCTCTAGCGCCGAGAAAGTTAAGGCAACACTTATTAAAATTATTATATATTTTTTAAATTATATTACGGTTTTCGATATATTCGTTTAGGCTAGTTCATATAGAAAAGTAGGTGTAGTGACATTTTATTAAGTGTTTTGGATTTTGATATCGTTGCTCTACCTGTTTTGACATTTTCTATCCGTTTATAAATCATTAACTACCTGTAATATTTATTACTATACCCGCATGTAAGTAGCAAATCTAAACAGACAAACTCCAACGTCATTTTTTACTGAAATAAAACTGCAAACTTCAATAAAAACCTTAAACACTTTTTACTATAATTTGTTATTACGCTAGCTACATATAAAAAAAAAATTAAAGAACCTAATAACGGTCCAAGTTTTTTATCTGTTTACGTGAAAACATTTAAATTTAGGTATTTCATCACCATAAAACATTTTTTCGGCGGTGTTAAAATGTATTTAGCTACGCTGTTTTGTAGCTATGCCTCAGCAGGAATGTGTGCCTGCCGCCTTACATAAGCTCCTGGCAATTTTCGGTATGGTATAGGTATGGTATGAATCTGCAATAATTTTTCCCGTCAGTGGACCCCGTACCTATAACCAGCCCAGTAAAAGTGTAACCTGGGAAAAAGCGTCTGTATAAAACACAAACATTAGATACTCATAAATCATTTATCATTGAACTTCTTTTAATAGAAATCAAAATTAACGCTTCCTTTTAAGCTTTTATTACTTAATTATGATTTTTTTTATGGTTATAATAAAGTCTTATTACGTGGCAAACGTCGAGGTTCATTAAAAATCCCTTTTTTCCCGTTGCTTGGCTTTAATTATCCGTTTTCTTTGTTCGCTCGCGTTGCGCTTGGTGATACACGGGCGTTCGTAAAATAGTTCTCGTCGCCTTACGATGCGAGAGGTATTCATTTTAGCATTATTGTATAAGTAGTTATAAGTTTAAATGACCAA
Source organism: Chesias legatella (assembly GCA_947359385.1). Taxonomy (NCBI): domain Eukaryota; kingdom Metazoa; phylum Arthropoda; class Insecta; order Lepidoptera; family Geometridae; genus Chesias; species Chesias legatella. Next base: position 268,473 of record OX375766.1, read on the forward strand.
ACTTTGTCATCAGAAGTTAGTCTAGTATATGGCTTGTTGTAACGAGCCCTATCCTGTAACCAACTTCATAAACAATAAACACGACACACAGTTAAACCAAAAGTTGTTTTCGGAACTAACGTTGTTTGTACTGTGACTTCACTTGAACGCATTAACACAGAGCTTCGGTGTCTTGGTTCACATTACGAATCTCTTAGTATCCTGGCTGTCTTGTGTCGTCATAGTTTCTAATACCCCTACCTCATGACTCCCCTGGAAAAATGTTTTCTAATCAAACAGATAGATTCAACGAATCCATCCGGGAATCAAACCGCTATGTATTCATTTCCTATTTGCAGCTCGTTAGCGGCTGAAATGTTTTTCTAGATAATTCTATAGTTCAAAAGTGTTGTGCACGCACGAAATATATAATTACGAATATTATAATAATATTCTAATTCAAAACCTATTATTTTCAAACCAAACACCCTAACTTCTTAATTTGGAGAATAAAAAAGATTTTCCTTAATAAAAGCATGCCCATTATCTTAAGACATGACCATCTGCCCTAAGAAAACTTTAATGAAAGGTAACCCCCTCCCTTTGTTTAAAACGTCGGTATCCCTTTAGAAGTTGTTTTATTCCAATTTTGCCTCGAATTCCTACTTTTGATTGTTCGTGTTGGCCAAAGCATTTTTCTCGTGTTTTCTTTACTTACGAAGGTACTCGTATAAAGACTTATAAATTTTATGTTAATTTAATATAATAGTCTAGATTTTGTTGCAGACAAAAAGGCCTTTTTATAGATAATGGATGCCTATGTTTAATTTTTTTTAGGGACCACTGGTCTTACTCTCCACTCATGATTATGTAAAATATAATTTATTTCGTATAAAATACTAAGATTAAATGACCATTATGTCTCAGAGTTACGGGCGCATTAAGATGAAATTAAGGCTTAACTTAACTTCACTTAACTTCCCGTACCTCACTTGTGAACCGACTCGTACTGCTTTTGGCAGAGGTTATCGCTTAACAGGTGAGATCCGTAATCTTTTCACACATAAACTTTGTAAGTAATTAATATGAAAGATATTCTTATCTGAAAGAAAAACAATGCAGTGGTCCTAATCAAGCTCAAAGTTCCAAAGTGGCTTGCGCTAGGAAGATGGAAGAGTTAAGTGCGATTGACCGGAACACGACAAATCACTTAGCCCCAGACTGACACTACTTTCGACTTTTTCCCAAGAGTTCCCTTTTTTTCTTGTATTAATATTTTATTAGAGTACTTGCAAGCGGCGACCGGGTCATTATTCTTTTTGCCTTTTGGTGTCAGCCAAAGTGTATTGGAAACGTTAACCACATTTTTAGGTTTGAGCTTATTTTATGTTGTATGACTCGGACATTTATGGTTAATGATTCTGCAACTGATTCTGAAGTTGCAGAATCATTATCTGGCTAATATTTATTCTAGAAGTAACTAAATGTATACAATAAATATCTAATTTTATTATCCGTATACCAAGATATGTACTTCCTAAATTATTGAGGTAGTACAGTAATTACATGTTGTTCAGCTGTCCACTTGGCCTGCGTTCTAGTTCCCTGCGGTACTACAATAATTAAAAACATGTTATTTAAGGACCTTCCTTTCACTGGCCTCACAGCTTATTTGGTAGTAAAACTGCCTTCTAAACTGTAGGGCGTGAGTTCGATCCCATTTGACAAAAAATATGTGACTATGACAGGCCTCATAGCTCAGTTGGTTAGTAACCCTACCTTCTGCGCTGTAGGTTGCGGGTTCGATCCCCACTCAGGACAAACATTTACGTGACATTTGTAACATTGATGTTTGTTCTGTGTCTGGGTGTTATTATGTGTTATATGTATGTATTTACAAAAGAAAAGTATATAAGTATTATATCAGTTGTCTGGTTCCCATGATACAAGCTATGCTTAGCTTACTTTGGGGCTAGATGGCGCTGTGTGAAATGTCCACCATTATTATTATGTGACGAAAATGCTTGTTGTGTCTGTGTGATAAAAAGTATATATTTACAAAAATAAATTAAGTATAGTACTAATCACTTGGTTCCCATAGTTTAGCTATGCTTAACTTGGGGCTACATGGAAGTTACGTGGAATATCCACTAATATTAGATTTAATTTAAATTAATTTGTATAAAAGTTGAACTTCTCATGCCACTATATTTAAGTTTAGTAACCATGTACGGTTGAATTATATCTACTATGAAGATCATGCCCAAAAGTAAAAAAGTCAAATTTTGATACACCTCTAAACATTGAATAGTACCTATAGTTGTAAATTATTCTAAATTCTTTTGTTATGGACCGTATTTTTTAGGTTCCAGAATCAACGGTTAGAGTTTAAAAACACAGAAAATATTTTATGTAGAATTATCTATCACTTAAGCTTATATATCAGTATGTAATAAAAGTACAGAGTATAAGCCCAAATAATCGTTTAAACACGTCCTAATCGTGATGAAATGCACGTAAATGACAAAAATGTTTCGACGCGTAACCGGAGAAGCCAGCCGGAAGATAATAATTTTCGGCTCCATTTACTTTATTACATTTCGGTGTGGGTAATGAGCACGTGGAAGCACCTTTATGAGCAGGTAGGTACAGTGTAACTCCTAATAATACATAGTGATGAAACACTCTTATACAGGGTGTCCGGTAACGGATAACCTTGAAATGGGTCTTAGTAGAACTATTGGGCATTCGGAAAAAAAATATAAAATAAAAAAAACCACGCGGGCAACAGCTAGTGAAAAATAAATAGAATGACCGCATTTTATTTTAAAATGCAGAATGCAACTATATTGCTTCGGACTTTATGATAAAAATAAACCTATCTGTGAATTTGCACATTAATAAATAAGCACATACATAAATTAATATATAATATATTAATATTGGTGCACATTTCGCACAGTGCCATCTAGCCCCAAAGTAAGCTAAACATAGCTGAGTCATGGGAATCAGACAACTGATATATACTTATATACTTTTGTAAATACATACATAATAACACCCAGACACAGAACAAACATCAATGTCACAAATGCCACATAAATGTTTTGTCCTGTGTGGGAATCGAACCCACGACTTACAGCGCAGAAGGCAGAATTACGACCAACTGAGCTGTGAGGCCAGTCAAAAAACATTAACCACAAATAATATAATAATATCCACACCATACATACACCCCCACAAGAGGGAAGGTGGATATTTCGTAATACCGCATCTTCAAACTTATATATGACGTCCGAGGGGAGCGAACCCATCAAAATATAGTAATTACGACGTGGATGGGTGGCCGGCCCATCCGTCATCATTTGCCAATATCGGCCTGAGCCACGGTTTCCTACTAAAATATCTTCTATAAATTTATTCGTGTCCGTTTTGTATTTTGGTCAACCGTCTTACGTCTTCATGCTTTTATTGGGGAGGAATAATTTTGACGTCTCACTTTTATGACTTTGTACGGTAAATATTAGGGATATTTAGTTTTGTCAAAACAAAACGGCACCGATATGATTTATATGTGAAATCCACGTGCAACATTTTGAGTAATGTATGTCACATGTCAAAGAGTAGAACTATTAATTCCCATGGCTGATACAAATATGAGCTATCCAATATAGAGAGTGACTAGGTATCATGTTTCTCAGTGACCCAGCAGATAAATCAATCTCCAGTTTCTGTCACGTAGGAAGTGGGCTGAGAAATGTCTAATAGGTGAAAAGACGCGCAAAACTCCGGTTACACGTCTACAAACCGGTTCGCGTTACGCGAAAAATTTGTCTGAAACACGATTCGTTGACTGACAGTACAATGGGTTTAATCTCCACGCAGAGAAAATGTGATGTGAGAATAGAAAGAGAACAATGAAAACATATTTTTTTCTTTCAATTTTTGGAAATGTCAACTTCAATATTAGCCTTTGTTCCATTTTGTTTTCAAATGAAAAGTTATATTAATATTCTTCCTGCTTTATACTTCTGTTTGATTATAGCCATTATTGTAGTCAAAGGATCTTTTAAATACTCTACAAAACGATATCACTGAAAAATAAATCTACTTTGCTGGTGAAACGAGAAAATTAAACAGTCTAATGAGAAAACTTTCAGGCTTTAAGCGATTAAATACTGGAGGTCCGCGAAACAGTGGCCGAGGCCATACCGTCGATAGCCATGCCGTGAAAAGGTACCGTTAATTTGCATAGGGATTGTTTCAACAGAAACAGCAGTTGTGATGTGAAACGGCCGTAACACGGTGAAAATAAACGGCCGAATCACGGTGAAAATAAACGGCCGAAACACGGTGAAAATAAACACATAATATCAGTTGATACGCGTAGGGGATGTCGACCGCATATTACGCAAACCTAGCGCTTGACGGAACAATTTGTTGGGCCCGTTCTTTGTAAACGTCTCGCTTTGTGATTCCCGTGAACATTTTGACAAGTGGAATTTGTTCTGCAAAGGGGCTGAAATATACTCAGCAATGATAATTCTGCCGTCGCTAAAATGTGTTCGTGCGACTTTGGTTGTAAACTCTCGGTAGTAGGAGTGCTGAGGTCGTATTTTACATATCTTATGTGAAATCTTGGTGTGAGGACAATGAAGAAAGGAAACTCAGTAGTATTATTGACAAAGAAAGCGCTGCAGGTTTAACAGAATGTTCCCATGTAATGTTATTTAATGATGAGCTGTTACGTTGTGTTACTTTACTTGAAAGCGCCTTAGCTTTTTGGTTGACTTATTTATTACAGACAATCAAAATAATATTTTTCTTTACATGGAAATCATTTTTTACGTTTCATACATCGCCGTCCAGCCACAAACTAAGCACAGCATGATTATTTTATAACATATCAGATGATGGCTGATAGTATCTATACATAGACACATTTTTGTAAATACATATAAATACATATCAACCCCCAGACACAGAACAAACATAAATGCTCTTCACGCAAATGGTTGTCCTGGGTGGGAATCGAACCCACGACCTACAGCAGAGTTACTACCAACTTGTGAGGCCAGTCAACTTCAATGGAAACTTCATCTCGAACATATTAAAGACATCAAGAAAGCATACACTACCTTTACCTCTACCACCATGCCCATTTCTGCCGCCAAGCAGTAACGCATTCACGTTACTGTGTTCAGGTTTGAAAGGTGCGGTTTACGGTGAAATTGCAGGCACATGAGACATTCCACCTACACGTCTCAGAGTTACGGGCGCATACGATGCGACTTGAGTCTTGTCATACCGAGCAGGGGAGGACCCAAGTCGCATCGATTGTTATGGGCCGAGGTTACTACTTAACACCAGGTGGGCCGTCGGCTCGTTCCGTATCTCAATCACATAAAAAAAAAAACCTCCCGATCTTCAATAAGTGGTCTACAGTTACTTCGGGATGATAGGTTTTGTAACAGTTTTGTAACGCTGGTAACCCTGGGACGAATAGCAGTACATTGCCGATCACAAGCTTGAAAAATTTATTAAAACTAATAAACGAGTGAAATCACCTACAACTGAATCTTCTTCGTGAGAAACACAGCCTGAATCACTTCTGGAATTGTTATCAAGGTATTTATTTACGTTTTGGAGCGAAGAAAAGAAGAAACATAATTGATTTTTGTACCCTCACGCAAATTAATTTGTTACCATCTACCCGTAATTATCCTACGATACGTCAAATTCAACTGATACCGTCACATATCAAATCTGCCATCTTGAAGTGTGGCCACTTCCACCAAAATTTGGCTACTTGTAGCGGATTCCGAAAGTTAATAGAAATGGCCATCTGTAACAAATGCAACAAGTCCGTTGCTTCTATCGATTTGAAAGTATGTAACAAATGTAATACCAGTTATCACTACCAATGCCTGGGTATCACTGTGGAGAATTTCAGTAAAGAATCAAAGGCCTACAAAGCGTCCTGGAAGTGCAAGAAATGCAAACCCTCCGAGAAACGAGTTGATAAGGGAGACAACTTTAGCACCCCTTCAGCATCCCCTGGTTTTCAATCGTCTCAAATAGAATCTCCAACCACAAGTGCTTTGGACGAGCTTAAAGCGTATATAGATAAAAAGTTTGATGACTCATTGTCGAAGCTTCTTTCGGACATACGAATTGACTTTCAGGCTGAAAATAAAAAAACTCGCAATACGCTGTCTGAGCTGACCGAAGGTGTTAACTTTCTGTCAGCTAAATATGACCAGCTTAGTGCTGTCCTCGAGGGCAAAGCTAAAATTATAGGTAAACTGCAGGCAGAAAACGAGGTCCTTCGTTCTAAAGTTTCTGACATAAACTCACGCCTGAATCAGATAGAACAGCAGTCACGTGACACTAATATAGAAATACAATGTGTGCCAGAAAACAAGTCAGAAAATTTAAAAACCATCGTCCAACAGTTCAGTAGTGTTGCTGGCTGCAACATAGCTGATCATGAGTTGTTAAATTATCATAGAGTGGCTAAAATTAATCAAGACTCAAAGAGACCCCGCTCCATTGTCGTCAAGCTGCCGAGCCCCTTAGTAAGGGACAGAATTTTAGCCGCTGTCAAGGCGTTCAACAAAGCTCACCCGGGCGATAAGCTTAACTCGACTCATCTAGGCGTGGGCGGTGACATCGCTCAGGTATATGTGTGCGAGCATCTGCCCCCAGCAAATAAACAGCTCCATGCTGCTGCCAGAAAAACCGCTAAGGACAAGAAATATCAGTTCGTGTGGGTCAGGAACGGACGCGTCTATATCAGAAAGGATGTCAACTCTAGGAGTTTCATTGTCAAGGACGAAGATTTTCTTAAGACTTTAAATTAAGACACTGTCAATTACATTGTTAGTTTTAACGTGTAAAAGGCATACCATTTTTTGGTTTAAAAATCCTTTATCAAAATGTAAGAGGTCTTAGGACTAAAACTGAGGAAGTGTTGACCAATGCTTTAAAATATGACTATGATATTATAATGCTAACAGAAACATGGTTAAATGATTCTGTATATGATCACGAAATTTTGGATCATAGATATACTGTTTTCCGGCGTGATCGTGCCACTACCGGTAGCGGCAAGACCGAAGGTGGGGGTGTACTAATAGCAGTTTTGAAAAAACTTGAACCCATGCGCAAACTCAAATGGGAATCTTTGGATGAGAATATCTGGGTACTACTGAAGTTGAAAAACAACAATATTCCGATTTCTCTGTGTTTGTGCGCGCTATATCTCCCTCCTCCCGTTAATTATGAACGCTTAGATCGTTTATTATCAAATATAGCCGTAAATGTTCAAAATAAACAGTCAACCAAATCTATTTTTCTAATAGCGGGTGACTTTAATCTCCCAAACATTAGTTGGATGCATGATGACGAATCTAATTCACTCGTTCCATGTGAAACTCAAAACCTAGTCGATAACTTGCTTGGGGACTCGATATCATTTAATAACCTTCATCAAATTAACAATGTTGCAAACACTAATGGTCGAACATTAGATCTAGTTCTCACAAACGTTCATAACACTTTCACTTTAATGGAATGTTCATCTCCGCTAGTCAAAATAGACAACCACCACCCTGCGTTAGAAATCACAATGCAACTTAATAAAAACCGGACCCCAAAACATAACAAAACCACATATTTTAACTTTTTCAAATCAAATTATTCAAACATTCGAGATGATCTGTCACATATAAATTGGAATTGTAAGTTCCAATTATCTAAGAGCGTTGACGAAATGGTTGATATTTTCTTTGACACCATTTCCCCAATCATATCAAAGCATACTCCAATTTCTATAAAGGGCAGCCAAAGCTATCCATTTTGGTTTAGTCGATCTTTACTCAAATGTCTTAAAGAAAAAGCTAAATTCCATCTTAAGTTCAAAAAATATTCTAATCCTAGAGACAAAATTACTTACGACTTGCTTCGCGAACGTTGCAATAATTTGATAAATGAGTGTTACTCGTCATTTAAAAATGAAGCAAAAACTCATATTAAGAATAATCCAAAATACTTCTGGAAATTCATAAAATCAATGAGATCAAACAGTAACACTATCCCTGATGTGATGTTTCTAGAAGACAAAAACGTCAAGGGTGGAAAGGATATATGTGAACTGTTTTCTAAACATTTCCTTTCTGTTTACAATAATAAAGATACAACAGAAAATATATCTAACCTGTCTGATGAGTGTCTTAATACGTCACCATCTTTAAATGGTATTATAGTTTCAGAGTCGGACATCCTGAGGTCTCTCCAGCAGACGAACACGAATAAGGGTTCGGGTCCTGACTCCATACACCCTTTATTTTTAAAGAATTGTGCTCTCCAACTCTCTAAGCCATTGCATTTAATATTTAGCAAATCTCTTTCCACTGGCATTTTTCCTGCAAAGTGGAAACTTGCGCACATAACTCCTGTTCCCAAAAAGGGTGACCAGTCAGATATTTCTAACTACCGACCTATTTCTATATTATCAGCTTTCGGAAAACTTTTTGAGTCCCTGGTCCACAAACAATTATACTTCCATTTAAAATCATTTTTTAACCCACAGCAATTTGGATTCCTACCGGGCAGATCAACAACGTCTAATCTAGTTAGTTATGTCAGTGACATTAATGAAGCCCTTGAAAATAAACTAGAAGTGCATGCTGTCTATACTGACTTTTCAAAGGCATTTGATGTTGTTGATCACAAAACCCTCATTTGCAAACTAGGACATGCAGGTATTTGCGGTTCGCTCCTAAGATGGTGTGAATCGTACCTTCACAACCGATCTCAAATAGTTATGATTCGTGGTTTTAAGTCTTTGCCTCAGTTTGTGCCGTCTGGAGTACCCCAGGGCTCACATCTTGGACCCCTTTTCTTCTTGGTTTTCATCAATGATCTGTGCGACAATATCAAGTCAATGTTTAAAATGTTTGCTGACGATTTAAAATTATATCGAGTTATTAACTCCACGGATGATATTTCTATTCTTCAAAGTGACTTGTACACTGTATGTGACTGGTGTCACCGCAATAAAATGACACTGAATGCCTCTAAATGCTTTCATTTAAAATTCAGTCGAAAACGAACTCCTACGCCGGCCACATACAAGATCAAAGATACTCCAATCAATGAAGTTTCTCATATTCGTGACCTAGGTGTTATTTTGGATCAAAAACTGAATTTTCGTGAACACATTAGCAATATATCTCGCAAGGGGGCACGCTTGGCAGGTTTTGTGATTCGAAAAACAAAAATGTTTAAGGAACCCGGCATTTCCATATTACTATTCAACTGTTACGTTCGTAGTCTTCTGGAATACTGCAGTCCAGTATGGAGCCCATTCTATGCAGCTCACATCAATAGGTTAGAAAGGCTTCAAAAGCAGTTTATGTACCACCTAACCTACTCGGACAATAAATGTCGCACCCTTACATCATATGAGTTACGACTAGATCACTACAATGTGATTCCTCTCTCGCTGAGGAGAGAAGTAGCTGACGCTGTATTTCTCCTTAAGGTTGTTCAAGGAGTGATAGATTGTCCCGATTTGCTGCACAGGTTGGATCTCAGTGTACCTCGCCACTGTAACCGCACTCAAAACAGAAAGTCATTCCACCTTCGAACTTGCCGTACTAACTTTGGTCAACAGTCACCTATATATCGCATTTGTTGTTTTTTTAATAAGCATAACAAATTATTTGACGTTTTCAGCTCATCGGTTAAAACTGTAAAAACATGCTTACTTAGTAAGTAAGCATGTTTTTACAGTTTTAACCTTAGCTTTTAACCTTTTAGCCTATTTAGTTTATTTTGATATTTTTTTATTTATTGTAATTTATGGTTTAAATTTGTTTTATTTTTATTTGTATTTGTATTGTTAGTTTACTAGTTTCTTCCAGCATATGTATAATTTTTTTTTTATATATGCATGCTGTGTTTCCCTCCAGAAGGTCGTACACTATAGTTTTTATTTAATTTTATTTTATTGTTGTAATGTGTAACGCCCAGTTTGGGAGACCTAATAAAAAAAAAAAAAAAAAAAAAAAAAAAAAAAACAGTGATTTGTCTTCAAAGCAAATATTTTCCTGCTCGACCTCCTTCAAATAAAACACAAAGTCGCTGTTTAGTAAGACGTTAACATTCTATCCGACGCTACATTTGTCTTTGATGTTGGACAAGTAACTTCAGTACAGTGAAGTAACTTTGCAATTTTTAAACATGCCGCGCTATCTCATGTCATCTCAGAACTTGATACAGTTAACAAACTTATAACATTTGTAATAAAAGCTGTGCTCCGATTTGAAAGGTATGGTTGCCGGTGAAATTACAGGCATTTGAGACATTCCACATTCACGTCTCAGAGATACTTCAGTCTTTTTCTACCTGAGTAGGTGAGGATCCAATTCGCATTGCTGTTATGGCCAGAAGTTACCACTTCCCTGGTGGGCCATCTACACGTTCCGTGACTTTAACACATAAAAAAGTTTATTAATCAATGATATAGAGCGAAATATCCTCTCTATCTTTTATCTACATATTATAACTCCATAGAATGCCTTTCGAAAATGGTTGTAGTCTTACACAAAAGCCACGTAAACGTTGAATCACAATGTTAAACAGTGTAATCAGCTTTCCAGCACCGACTTGAGTAAACAGTGGGCTCGATAGTTGAGCTACATTGTGTCCTCCTCCGACGAATATACAAACAGAGGACTTCGGCCGACACTGGCTAGGGTAACAGTAGAACTCTCACCAAGTTCGTCCGGGGAAGTACTGCCACCATGCCCATTTCTGCCGCCAAGCAGTAACGCATTCACGTTACTGTGTTGCGGTTTGAAAGGTGTGGTTGCCGGTGAAATTACAGGCACATGAGACATTCCACCTACACGTCTCACAGTTACGGGCGCATACAATGCGACTTGGGTCTTGTCGTACCTAGTAAGGGAGGACCCAAGTCGCATCGGTTGTTATGGGCCGAGATTACTACTTAACACCAGGTGGGCCGTCGGCTCGTTCAAACTACATCACATAAATAAAAATACAATTTTCCCTTAGTTGTTCTCTACGTGGAAATATACAAAAAATTATTCAACACAGCAATAAATATGCATTCTTTACTTAATGCATACTTTGGATAACCAAAAAGTCTTAACTTTACATGAATTAAGCTTTATAGAAAACTCTACGTTACAAAAGGCTTAGTTAACAATCACTTATTTTACTAATGATTGAATCAATTTATTTTAATACTAGTAAATAATTGTACGTAGACGAACCAAGGTATCGACATAGCTCTCAGAATAAGCAAACTGAAGTGGCAATGGGCAGGCCACATAGCTATAAGTACCGACAACCGTTGGGGAATAAAGGTTCTGGAATGGCGACCACGAGCCGGCAGACGCGGTGTAGGGCGGCCACCTACCCGATGCACTGATGACATAGTCAGGATCACAGGAAATCCCTGGATGCAGGCGCCTCAACACCGTTCACAATGGTAATCTTTGGGGGAGGCCTATGTTCAGCAGTGGACTTTTACCCGCTGATATGATGAAATAATTGTACTGAAGCAATATACGGGCCACAAAATATCTAAATTAAGAAACTCACACCAATAGCAAATGCGAGCTACTTGGCCACCCCTAACGGCTTACATCGCTTTGTGCGTTTACGAAAAAATCCACAAAGCCTTCCAGATTTTTCTCCGTTTAATTTCCCCTGTAAAGTTTTAATTCGCGACATAAAGCACCAAGCGATGTCTGGCGAGTTTCATCACTACCACGGTAGGAAGCTTACTTTGAATACAAAGGTTCACACAAAAGCTTTAGTCTGCGCTCTATTTTGTATGTGACAAGCCGGGAAGATGTGGATGAGTCGTCAACCCTATTTCACTTCACCACTGTTCAATTCTTCAATTGCCATATGTGATATACAGGCTGTCCGGTAATGAATGGATAACCTTGAAATGGGTCTTAGTAGAACTATTAGGCATTCGGAAAAAATATCAAATAAAAAAAAAACAAGTATATATAGTTCAATATTACATACATACAGAATTTCGTATTGTAATGGTAATGATAAGTAACGCGAGAGTCTGTGCGCGCACTTACGATGACCGTCGAAATCTAATATGATTTTTAATACGTTGTCCCATTTATCAATGTAATATTACATTATGCATGTCCGAAACCGCATACGTTGTATGTCAACGATCAAACCACTACATTATGGAGATTCAGGTGGAATACATGTTATTGTAAATACACAATAAAGTTTGTGTGCACTGTGGTCATAACTGTGTTTTTCGTTGATATTGATAACATAATAGTAGTAAGTAAAATAGCACATTGATGCTGCGTCTTAACGCCGACAAAATAAACTTCCTAGGTTCTAAACTCAATAAACGTTCACTCTCGCTAGGAAGAGCAAAATTGTGGTCCATGCCTGATCCAATAATCTAAATGTGTATCTTGTACCAAAGTTAAGGGCGATAAATAGAATACGCTGGTAACGAGGCCACGTCGCACACACCTGTCCCGCGATTAAACTCCGCTCGATGTCGGCACATTCACCCACCATTCGGGACGTTTAATTCTGAACTGGGTATCGTAAATGCCATCACTTGGACTAGAATATATATAAAGCTTGCACACTCACTAGAATCGTCCACTACATTCCCTGTGGCGCAGTTGACACAGAGCCATACATATATGCAACACATCGAGGAGCCGAGCACAAAATAATGTTTGCCGGTGTCGAACCCGCGTACGCTGAGTAGGGTTCCTAGAGCGGTCTAACAATATAATATTCATGAAGTAGCAGGTCGATATCTCGAACTTATAATTTGATGCTTCATTCCGAGTTTCGGTTGAAAAAATGCACATTCACAAAGCGTTGGAAAAAATAATCATGAAGAAAACATAATAAAACAAGAATAAGCTGATGTTATCAAATTATTTATATTTTTGGAGTCTGTGTGGAAGTGTTCAGTTCCTTCAAGAACCTAAACAAATCCATAAAAGTAAATAAAGTTTTAAAATTTTATAAAAAAAAGCTTTATGGTACCTATAACAAAAAATAATGATATATTAAGAACAATGTATCTATCCGTACAGAAACTGTTGAATTTACTATTATACAATATTACCAAATGTCTGAAATATTACCATGTTGTCAAGGAACACGATATAATTCATATAACAATAAGGTCTTCGTATATTTCAGGTTATTGTGTTGCCAATATATCACATAATGCTCTCAGACGACTACCCCCCAGATCCCCTTTTCTGGCAATGCCCAGTTCCATAAATAGCTTTAGATATTCATGGCCCATTACTGTACAACTCTTTTATTTACCAATGCTGATGGAGAGCAAAAGCTCTGCACTTTGCTGAGAGAATTGGATGCAATATTGGTCACTGTGTTTTGATCATCAATATTTGTATAATGTGTGATGCAGTTGCACAAACAATTCAAAATATTACGTACTAAATCAAAGTTTGTTCATTAACAAGTTATTTGTCTAATTTATTCGTGTGTAAAACTTAACTTTACGTTCGATACATCCTTAATCAAATAATAAAACAGTAAGAGCAGTAGAACTCGCCAAGTTCGACCGGGGAAGTACTGCCACCATGCCCATTTCTGCCGCCGAGTAGTAACGCGTTCGCGTTACTGTGTTCCGGTTTGAAAGGTGTGGTTGCCGGTGAAATTACAGGCACACGAGACATTCCACCTACACGTCTCATAGTTACGGGCGCATACGATGCGACTTGGGTCTTGTCGTACCTAGTAGGGGAGGACCCAAGTCGCATCGGTTGTTAGGGGCCGAGGTTACCACTTAACACCAGGTGGGCCGTCGGCTCGTTCCGTAACTGTATTACATGAAAAAAAAAAAAAAATCTAAAACAGCGTGGGAGTGAAACTACAATGGTTTAGGTTGCCTAAATAAAACTTTAATTCACATAAAAAAACATCGCTATCAGTCTGAAATGTTTTTAAACAATTTGGGAGACAATTCAACAGTTCGAAGTAGAAATTCAGCGTCAAGTATGTTCGATGTTATTAAATTGAATATGTATGTACATTTAGGCGTGTTCATGAGTGCTGATAAGAGCTATGTGCCAACAGTACGCTTCCGCCGCCGACTCCGCCCGCCGCTGCGCAGGTATCGACTCTACGGACTGAGAGATGCGTGGAATGAAATGAAATGATTTATTTAAACATTTGCTTTACATTAAAAACCAAGAATGTGTTATTGAATATGAAAATGAGTTTTATTGTATTTGAAAATGAATGAAATTTGCTAAAGAAATGAAATGGAAAAAAAAACGCGCCCATTGTACCAGTTTTATGTCGTCTACAACAGTATATTTATTTTTTTACTTGTTTATTTTACTTAAGGTGTACAATAAAGATAATATATTCTATTCTATTCTAAAATCACGTCAGCGTGTACCCTTTATGATGATAAAGTATTTGTCTGTCACATTGCTAAATCTACTGATTAATTTAAACGAAATCTTACTACGACAAATCAAATCAAACAGAAAAATGTACCTTCGTATATTTCGCGCTATCGGGTGAAATGTTTGATTTCTAATTATTTTCAAGCGAAAACTGTACGGTCAATATATGAGTAGATTAACAATTTCCTGAAATATCTTGTAATTTATCAGTAACTTCCAAATTTTATTTTAATTGCTATATAACAAAAGTGGAAGGTGAGACATTCCACCTCAGGGTCTCAGGGTTACGGGCACATACGGATTCGACTTGGGTCTTGTCGTGCCTAGTAGGGGAGGACCCAAGCCGCATCGCTTGTTATGGGCCGGGGACCACTTACCAGCTGGGCCGTCAGCTCGTTCCGTTACTGTATCATAGAGACGTTTTTTGTAAAAGTTAAATGTCAATTTAATTTTTCGTATAAACCTCATATTTTCTGAATCACTGGTAAATGCAAATCGCTAATCCACTCATGATGCCGACTGTACCTTGTTTTTAATCCATCTTAAATTTTCAATTAACAAACCAAAGAAACCAAGTCATCAAGACTAGGGAGAGTTTATGTCAGCTTTTAAACTTTGACAGTTCTAATATCCGTTATTGTTTTGCAGGCAGTTTAGGGGTAACTTAAAGACACAATTTTAAAATGATGGAAGCGAAACTCTTTGCATCTTATAACTTACTTCCTGGAATCATTTATCATTTAATCCGAAGAAATCCGTGAAGTTAAAGAATGTATTATTTTGTCAGAAATATCACAGCTTGCACAGATATGCATTGACCGGATGTCTTGTTAGATTATAATAACACTAGCACCACTCATATCAATGCTGCGGCCAGTCCCGAACTGGGTTCTGAATACCCGGAGAGGAATATCTGTCTGTATGCACTATATTATACAGGTGTGCTGAATCATTTTTCTTTAATAATATTTAAATGGCGAAAAAATTCAAAATTGATGCACGTAAAAAGCCGCTTGGAGGCCTACGTTATTTATTTTTTACCACTCTGGTTGTATAGAGTCATTGACAAGAGTGGCGTGGAAATGATATAGACATTCGCCTCTGTAATATATATTTTTGGATAATTTACCCGGCGTCAAAGGGGGAAAATTATACGCTTTAAGAAACTCTTGATAAATATGCCAGAAATATGAACTTAAAATACCAATATTCTATCATCAAGTTCTCAAAACGGGGAAACATAATCAATCATGACAGAACTGGAATAAGGAGCTATATATTCATACTCTCCATAGACCAGGGAAGACTGCTAAGACTGAAACTAAATTATTTAACTAGTTCTGAAGTACTTTAAAAAAAAATTGTGCTACGTGGGAATCGAACTCACAAACTACAGCGTAGAATGGATAATTGTGAGGCCAGTCAAACAATATTTGAATCTAACAGAATAATTGAACATTACGTTTTCTTAGTATTTGTGAGCTAGTTATGTGTATGTTTCCATTATATAAATAAAATAAATAAATAAATAATGGTGGACATTTCACACAGCGCCATCTAGCCCCAAAGTAAGCTAAGCATAGCTTGTATCATGGGA
Organism: Chesias legatella; assembly: GCA_947359385.1. Classification (NCBI taxonomy): domain Eukaryota; kingdom Metazoa; phylum Arthropoda; class Insecta; order Lepidoptera; family Geometridae; genus Chesias; species Chesias legatella. The sequence continues at coordinate 284,544 of OX375766.1, forward strand.
ACCAGACAACTGATATAATACTTATATACTTTTCTTTTGTAAATACATACATATAATACATATTAACACCCAGACACAGAACAAACATCAATGTTACAAATGTCACATAAATGTTTGTCCTGAGTGGGGATCGAACCCATAGATATCATTACCATCTACATGAAATCCATGATGTAGTTTATATAACCTTACTACCCGTTTACATGTTACATCATTGGTTCTTAACTATTCTATAATGTAACGAAAAATAATCGAAGAATGAATGAATCGCAAGCCCAAATAATTTTCAGCGTATATAAAACCAAAACGTTGTCTAGTTATAACTTATTTTTATCAAAACACATTCTACATAAATATTAACGTTCCATAACTATTCAGCAGTTAGAAAATAATGAAAACTAAACTTGTTATTACAAAATTGAAAAGTAAATACACAAGCCATTGGTTGTGAAGGAATTGTAAGGGATGACGTACTCGCAACCCCGGTATTAAAACATCCCGTCTAAAACTTGGCAATAATTTAAAACGGGTCTTGCCTCTCCAAACACCAAAGAATTTTATTATGAAGCCCCTCTGGTAAACCTTTTTGAGTGCTTCTCAACTTCCGATGCCAATGACGAAATGAAAGTTGGCAGTTTTCAATGCAAAAGGCAACCTAATCGTCGTCTAAATTTGTTAAGAAATTCAATTTATTTGACAAATACTTAGCATAAGGCTGTGAAAGAAGAGCATTTCGTGGGTTCAACAAAGTTTTCATATAATATTATACAACAAATAATTTTTTTTTTTTGAAAATAATAAAAGTTCTATATATTTCATTTTTAGATATTTAACCATTCTTTTCTCCATGTAGACATTTTTTTTTTCTTTTTAGTTTTTTAATTTTAATAAAAACCTATGTTATATAAACCATAGTTAAATTCAAAGGTAATATTGTATCCAGAGAAAAGGGGTTTTATTGATTTCACAACAAAATTTCTCCCAAGAACTTAAAAAGTTATACCATGCTCTCAAATTTATTACATAGTATCGAATTTGAATCATCACCTGTGTACTGTTTTTCAAGTTTTACTTTTTAAGTTAAGTTTAAGATACTTAACATTTTTTGAAAAATATTAACAGGAACATTTGCTACCTCTACTGACTCTACTAACAGTCTGTTGTAGCAGTGATCATCGCCAGGGTGGTAAATATTGCGTATGAACACGAAAGAAGCACTATTTGAAAATCACGTTGGATATAGTAGTAACAGCGTAGCTGGACAAGAAAAACAAAAATGTTTCTAATTAAATTTGTGTCACCTTGACTGGCCTCATAGCTCAGTTGGTTAGTAACCCTACCTTCTGCGCTGTAGTTCGTGGGTTCGATCCCCACTCAGGACAAACATTTATGTGACATTTGTAACATTGATATTTGTTCTGTGTCTGGGTGTTAATATGTATTATATGTATATATTTATTTATTTATTTATTTAATGAACACCAACATAACATACATAAAAACATTAAATTGAGAGCTGAAGTATGAAAAGATACATGGTAAATGTTGTTACAACTAATGGTGAAGACTTCTTAGTCTAAGTGTGACAGTTAAGTAGGTAGATAAAGTGAACAAAAAAAAAAAAAAAACATTACAATAAATTATACAAAATAAAAATAAAAAGATCAGAGATAAATTTCGGTTATTAAAAAACATAGATTATAATTTTAGAATTTCTTAAATTTAAACAATGAGTCAGCAAATATGTCAATTTTGGTGGACTTAGATATAATGTTATACTGTCTGCTTAGTCTGGGTATGGGAGCATTGTGTCCAAGGTTAGAATTTGGGACTTCTAAATTAAAGAGTTTGTATCTAGTCGCTCTTAGCATTTTCACAGGTGTATTAAATGAGACAGTGGCAAGTAGGTCCGGACAATCCAAAATACCATTGACAAGCTTGTGAAGAAATATATTATCCAACATGGTTCTACGATCCTGAAGTGAATTCAAGCTAAAGTGTTTCAACCTATCGTCATAAGATAAAAGTTTCTTGCCCAGGTGACAGGAGTAAGTCAAATGCCATAAGAATCGTTTCTGGATACTTTCACGTCGCTTCCTATAAACATCATAAAAAGGATTCCAGACTACGCTGCAGTATTCCAGTCCACTACGAACCAGAGAGTTATACAGTAAAATCTTTGTAGCTGGCGACCTAAACTCCTTAGAATTACGCAATACAAAACCAAGGCGCCTGAAACCTCGTGTACAAATATCATCTATATGGACGTTCATACGTAATTTACTGTCCAGTGTCACGCCCAGATCACGTACCTCATTGACATTGGCTAATTTCCTACCTTTAATTTCAAAGGATGGGTGACTAAAATTCCGTTTTCGAGTAAAATTAATACAAAAACACTTATCTACATTAAGGCGCATGTCATTAACATCACACCAATTATCCAAGCGGCCTAAGTCTGCCTTAAGGAACAATACATCCTCTGCAGAGTTTATTTTTCGGAAAAGTTTGAGATCATCAGCGAAAAGATAGAACTTGGAATGAGAAAAGCAATCGCTGATGTCGTTGATAAATATGTTGAAAAATAAAGGACCCAGATGCGAACCCTGGGGCACACCGGAATATGTAAGATAGGATTCGGATTTATCACCATTGACAACAACCACCGCCCCTCTGTCGACCAAGTACGATGTACACCATCCGAGCAGAGGCTCTGCGAAACCATGCATGCTAAGCACTTTACAAAAGAAAAGTATATAAGTATTATATTAGTTGTCTGGTTCCCATGATAAAAGCTATGCTTAGCTTACTTTGGGGCTAGATGGCGCTGTGTGGAATGTCCACCGTTATTTATTTATACATTATTTTCATAACTTGACGTGAAATAACAAATACATTATTGGAGACGCCATCAAACTTCAAACAGATTGACGGTGGGGGACGTAAAATGAAGCAACTACACCAAATCACAACATAAAATTACTGGGGGATGAAACAGTTACTCGATTCCAAATATATACATTCCCAATTGTGGGGTAGTTTTGTTCTAAATATATTTATTTGATCGTTTTGTTTAGTTGTATGACACCGAAACAAAGTGTAACAAACGTACAGTTTGGGCTGTGTCGAGTGGTGTAGGTTGATGTAGGTGAATGGGGGAGGCCTCACTATACAAACCCTCCTCGGGCGACACTCTGGCGAATGTCTTCCTAGTGAGCGCTCACAGAATATAACCTACTCCAATTGTTACTCTGTGTCAAATTTACATTTTAGGTCACTATTTTTGTTGAAGATAATCTGTACCAGATTATTCATTTGAGGATCCATTTCCATTTTTCCTGGATCCATTTGTCGGTGAATTACCTCACATCCTTACGAGGAACTTGGCATTTACTATCATAACGCAAACCACCCTCACTCAACGAGATATCAGGGCGGATAATTATGAATTTATCTCCAAATAGAGCTAAAACTGGCTATAGAGAAATACAATTGGTTGCCGGTGAAATTACAGGCACATGAGACATTCCACCTACACGTCTCACAGTTACGGGCGCATACGATGCGACTTGGGTCTTGTCGTACCTAGTAGGGGTCAACAAGTCGCATCGGTTGTTATGGGCCGAGTTTACCACTTAACACCAGGTGGGCCATCGGTTCGTTCCGTAGCTGTTACATAAAAAAAAAATGAAGAGTGCGCGTCCAAACAAAATTACTAAAGTTATGTGTAGTGCAATGTTTGAGCGAAAACTGAATATAATAGCGATCCAATATAAAATTGTAATTACACAAGCAATATGCTTCCCAAAACGTGTTAAATATGAGCGTAATCGGATAACAAGTTACATATGAATTAGCACGCTCTCAGACCTCGTGTATAATGAGAATAAAGTTCCTCGACTTACATGAGAATGGAATAAGTTCGATAATCCCTTTGCGGAAGTTTTCAACTTGTATGTGCATTATCTGGAAAGTAATTTGGGCGCCACACACTAGGGCGGTAAACTACACCGGCATGCGGCATGCGGCATGCGGCAGTCCCGGCAGCCGATGTTCTTACTAAATAGTGGCATGAAATAATTTTACAAAAAATCTTGCTGGATTTATGCATGTTTATCAAGTTAATTTGTTCTTTGAAATAAGTGTTTCGCTTGTTCACTACTAAAATTGAAAGCGTGGTCGTCTAGCGGTACTGACCCCGAGTTTCAATCCGTAAGTCGCCGGTTCAAATCTCGAAGTGCACTTATGAGTTTATAGCTTGAAAGATTTATGTGCGCAATAGCACGTTCACAAAACGGTGAAGGAAAAGATTGTGAGGAAATCGACATGCCCTAGGAGCCTCTTTGAAATGGGCATGGTGGCAGTACTTCCCCGGAAGAACTTGGCGTGAGTTCTACTGCTCTTAAAATTGTTCACTCATGTTCAATCATGTTCACTTCACTTTATCCTACAGATAAAGTGAAGTGAACCTGGGCCCGCCCTAGTTTACACGTTACAGATTGGTGTACGCTTGCTCATATAACTGAATTTAATGTGTGTACCTTACAAATGATTAAACTTAAGTGTACCATTACATTGTTAATTGATTATAATAAATAATTTGAGTTTTACCCGTTTGTCGGATAACTGGTGCCAGTAGTTTCATTACGAAATCAAAGTAGCATCAATAAAAATATAGTTTTTGAAATATTTTATTAGCTCCACATATCAGATGAAGGTTTGAAAATGAATTGATTACAACATACAATAACCTGATTAATGAAATTCATGATATTCACTAGCATTTGTCCACGACTTCTTCCACTTTTATGTATTATGTCCATTTACCGTCATCAGTATACCAGTTTTAAAGTTGAATTTTCAACTCTAGAACGCAAAGAGTTTCATCAATATTGGTTTAGATAGATTTTTGGGTACTTAGGTTTTGCGTGATGCGTGATGTGAAACAAATACATCTATTAAAATTTAAAAACTTATCCATCAGTTTAACTGAAACAAGTAGACAGACATACCTAAGCTTTAAGAAGATGTTTTTAAGTCATTTAAATTTCACTTCGTTGGAAGTATTTACATAAAACACGAAGTTCAATGAAATATTAATTATGTAAACGCAAACAGCGTAATAATTTAGTGTTAAATGACTTATTGAAAACTTTCAATAAGTGTGAGGCAGTAGTAGTGAGACGTAGGCGCAAATTGCTTTTAGTGGTGATGTACCAGTAAACGCATTACCCTGCTGATGGAGCAATCAGCCAGACACTCTAACTTTAATGGGTTAGATTATAAATCGATAAAACAGACGCGGTACCTTCAACATTCATTTTGGAAGTATAACTTCAAGTTTCAGTCTTAATATCTATATATAATATACTTTAAATAAACACTACTTTTTGATAAACTTGCAATTTGCATAACGCCGTTAATGTTGTAGCGAGGTGTATTTCGTTACATAGGATAAGTTGACTAGAATGAAATGTAGTGATTCGTTTCCGGCCCTGGCGCTGTGGGTACATTTTTGAGGACGATTATTTAGATGATAAACACAGATATGACATGTACTCTGTTAAGATATATTTTGTCATAAAGCTATTAAGATGACAATCCCACAAAATATCTTATATGATTTTACAACACGGGATATATACTACTAATAATATGGTTGAAACTCAGGAAGGACAGAAAAATTAAACATAATGTATTATTTTATTTTATCAGTTGTACTAGCTGAAGTAAAGGTGATAACAATATAAAATCCTTAATCATAAATATTCTCTATATAATCATATATTTAGTATAAAATTCTGTGACCAACAAATTGGAATTAAAACTACCATTACTTAACTAAGCTGTCGCAACTACGATAAAAAGAAATAAGCTATCATATATTTATACATACGTGTGTGTTTAACTCAATTGTTTCTATTGACTTTCTTTCTTTTCTGCATGTCAAAGTGTTTAGCTTCTACTTTTACATACATGTTTATGTGTTTATTTGTTTTGTGTAGGTAAAAGCAAACGGTTTGCCCATTCGTAATGATTCATAGTATCGATTTCGAATTTCCTCTGTTGAATCTAGATGGTGCAATAATATTATTAATGGGCAAAGGGGCAGGGTCATGCCGGCATAACATTAACAACACCCGAAGCAACGGAGTAATGGGCTCGGGACGGGACTTATAATAACTGTATAATTTAAACGAATAAGTGAAGCAATACCCACTGAAATGTCAACAAAAATGACAGGTAGGTACGTTAGAAGTATCTCATAGACGGACCTGTTAAGTACGCCCCAAAATATTACCTTGTAAGTTAAGAAATTAGGCGGGAGATCTTTATGTATAAAACTAAAACTTCGAATATAGTAAAAGTTTTAGAAGTCATTATTCTTAAACATATCTATACTAATATTATAAAGAGATAATGTTGGTAAGGTGTATGTTGTATGTATGTCCGAAGTAAACTCAGAAACTACTGAACCGATTTCAAAAATTCTTTCACCAATAGAAAGCTACATTATCGAGGAGTAACATAGGCTATAATTTATTTTCAAAAAATTAGGGATCCGTAAGAAAATTATAATATTGTACCCAAGGTAGAAAACCCACAATAGTTTTTAGCGTGCGCTGCGAAAACTATTGATGATAGAACCAACTAATGTACTACAGGTTTGTAGGTCTTATTAATGTCTACAAAAAAGTCCGCGAGGCAACATATCTATCTATTATGTTTAAGTCACAGCTTTTGTGTTCTAAAATTTAATTACTATTAAGGTAAAAACAAAAGCTGGTTACATTTGCATCAAGGTATTAACCCTTATCCGAAAAAAAAAAATTGTAATCAGGCCTACTTATTTCTAAGTCAATTTCTTTTTAATTCGTTCGCATCGGATATTTGGTTTAGAAGTTATCACGAGTTTAAAAGAGTTCGGCGCGATAACTTGAACGGCCACAGAAAAGATAATAGTAGGTATTATATATGTCTCTATAAAGTGGAGGTATGTTTTTACAAAATATAAATTTCCAAATCGGGGAATTAACATAAAAAATTGTAAAAAAAAAAGATTCCGATGAACCTCCTCTTTTTTTAAGTCTGTTAAAAGAAGAGAAATACAAATAATAATAATCAGTACATCATTGAAATTTAATTAAAATCATAAAAAAGAGCTGATTAATTCATATAGGCTTCATGCGCCCGCATATCGCACACGCACGGGGCGCTCGCAACCGGCTTAAGGCAAGGCGCGGCCCACGTATGTCCGCGTTCGAGGGCTGCACCACGCCACAAGCCGATTGTTATGAAATCTATACTTTCACTGGCAGATAGCTGATGTAACAAGGAGTAACTTAGGCTACTTTTCCGAGGGGTAAAATAGGGGTGCGTGATAAAACAGAATTCCACGCGGACGAAGTCGCGGGCAACAGCTAGTATATTATATAAATAAAGAAATACAGTATGTACTCATAATGACACTTAAAAGAATTAAAACAAAATCCAAGAATGGGCCAAACATCTTGTTAATTGCTACCATTGTTCACAACTCGAATAACAAAGTCAAATGAACAAATAATAACAAAGCCATAACGACCCGGGTCATTAAAGCATTAAAATCGCCCTATTTAATGTAACTTTTAATTTGTATGATATATAAACAGCAGCGAAATGGGGGTGCGAATTCCAAATGTAAACACTAAGTTCGTCTAGAGGGACAATCAAAGGGACGAGCTGACGAGCTAACTCTAATTAATTGAAATGTTTTTGACAGCAGCCCTGGGCTATCGTGTGCCTGTGGATCCTATACAATTTAACAACTCTATATTATAATACATTACATTGTTATTGGGGCCATGTTAAGTCTGAAAACTCCACCGAAGTTTGGATTATAGTGTGTGTGGTTCAATTTATCTCCCACACAAACTTATGAGATTCTATGTACTTATATCACAGATTGCATTTACCACCTTTGCACGACAGACCTTCACGAGCAGGTAGCCCGATCTTACCTCGCCTCAGGCAGTAATGCCGTGTTTATACGTGGAAATACTGCTACTATACTTATTTTTTACAGTAGCACACTAGTGTATTGGTTTGAAATGTGCAAGAGCTGGTAAAATTACAGACAAATGAGACATTTCATCGTGATCGTCATTTACGCAATAAAGTGCCAATTTATTCTTACTATACCTAACTAGAGGAGGATCCAAGTCATATTGGCGTCGTTAAGAAACAAAGGAAGTGGATATGTAGAATCAAAGTTCGGGCTTGGTCACTTATCTTGAGATACTGAAATGTCCACCAATATTTATTTATTTTTCAGTTTATATAGTCAAAATAACTATTGACGAATGACGTTCCAAATCAACTTCTACCGTAGTTGAGAATTCTCAATGTTCATGAGTTCATGATAAATTCGTGTATTTCTTTATACACGGATGCTATCGGAAGTCTATTAACTAGAATTCCGTTTCGTTATTCTAAATTAGTCCCATAATTTCGAACCATGAATACTTTTGCGATAAACTTGACAGAATCATAAAATTATTTGATTCGATTCGATTTCGGCTTAAAGATTTAACGCGAAAACTTTCCGAAAAACAAAATTGAGGTATCAATGAATAACTGCGATTTACAACCAAAGTACCAAAGTATTATTATGTTAAGTATTATATTAAATTATGAACAGATTTTTAGGCCTTTGATATAGTCATAATAGAGCATCATGAAGCTAAGTGAGAGAGCGTGGTGGTCTAGCGGTACTGACCCCCGAATTTCAATCCGGAGGTCACCGGTTCAAATCCCGACGTGCACCTATGAGTTTTTCGATTGAAAGATTCATGTGCGCAATACCACGTTGTCAAAACGGTGAAGGAAAACATCGTGAGGAAAGCGACATGTCCTAGAACTAAAAATTCGAAGACATGTGTCGAGTGCACGAAAGGAGCCTCTTTGAGGCGCACTTACAATCCTTTCACCACACTGGTTCGACAGAACCGGTGACTTGAAGAAGAAGAAGAATGAAGCTAAGTGCATCCTTTAAAAAGTGTATTCTAATAAGTACTTACTTAAAAAAGGATAAATTTTTCAGTTCAATAACTAAAATTAAATAAGTTAAAAACCAAAAATTTGTTATCGATACAAATTTATGAAAATTAAATATCTTTTATGTAATAATCAAGATAAAAACTTTACTCTCAAACCGACCAAAAGTCTACTCGAAACTCCTCAACCAGTCTTCAAATAAACTTATCCGTAAGAATGTAAGTTGCACGGCACATCACAACTTAATGGTAATGAGGCAACTGTAAGGAGGTGGAGTTTCAAATCTCCAAGATCCAGATGCGGTTACAGCACACCACTTGTCTTCACGAGTTTCACTTGACGTTTTAAGAAGGTATACCTTGTTTTTTTTTGTTTTGTACGTATTTTACAAGTCACAGCCAGATCTCAAATATCCATTGAAGCAGTAACATACAATACGCGTCATTGTTTACATACTTATATACAGGTTGTCCGGTAATGAATGGATAACCTTGAAATGGGTCTTAGTAGAACTATTGGGCATTCGGAAAAAAATATCAAATAAAAAAAAAACCTAGTACCTATCAAAGATATGTATTTTTTAAATAATATCGATGTTTTGACTTTTTGTTTTTTTTGTTTTAATTGTTTTTCTTTTATACTACTTGGTTTTTTTTGTTCAATAGTTATACTAAGACCCATTTCAAGGTTATCCATTCATTACCGGACACCCTGTATATATTACATATCTTGTTCAAATTTTAAATACATTTATACTATATGTATTTGTATCGGTTGTATATTATATTTTTTATCGTTTAAATTATTTGATAATTACCTTATATGAATTACAATTTAAATATTTTCATATTAAATAAATCAGTTTGAAAGGACTTGCGGGAGTTTGTCCTTAAAATGGTTCAAAATTGAGTTGATTATAGACTGTATTAGGAAATATTTCTGTCAGGTGACGTGAAGTTAGGTGAAGATTCTTCAAACAAAACGAATGTTTTAGTAATTTTGGAGTATAAAAGCGTTATATTTTTTAAATGACAATTGCACTTAAAGAGTAGACTCCAGGTGAAACTGACACGCACAATATTTTTATTTTATCAATTGTCTAGTTTTCTTAAAGGCGATTTTCTCTTATTAAAGTTGTTGTTGTATTCATCCTTTGTTCAATTTAGGTTTTGTAATAATAATGTAATACTGCTGGCGCCGGGTTACTAAATATTTCAAGAGCCAACCTGGACCCAAAATTCAAGTGATTTGTCGTTTAACACGATAAAATAGAAACATTTTTTGATCAAATAATTTACAGTTGAGACCCTAGATTTACATAAATTTTCGAGAACTTAAAATTTCGACACTTCAGTTGGGTATAGTTGAAAAGGTGATAAAAATGCGAATTCAATGTCAGCGTTCATCATGAAATATTCAAAGTGTCTAGACGTTCCGGAGGTCATATGAAACTTGTAAAAGATAGTCTTTCACAGGTTCTGAGCAATTTAATAGGCACCGTCCCGTAGAATATTGGATTCCGTTAACTACCGTTTGTTTCTACGAGAACATATAAATAAAACTGTAAATGTAATCAACGTTTGGTAAGCCTATTTGAAACGGAAATTAAAAGCGTATTAAGCAGTTTATTCATGTGTGCTGCGAGAGCGTAGTGGTCTAGCGGTACTGACCCCCGAGTTTCAATCCGGATGTCGCCGGTTCAAATCCCGACGTGCACCTATGAGTTTTTCGATTGAAAGATTTATGTGCGCAATACCACGTTCTCAAAACGGTGAAGGAAAACATCGTGAGGAAACCGACATGTCCTAGAACTAAAAATTCGAAGACTTGTGTCGAGTGCACGAAAGGAGCCTCTTTGAGGCGCACTTAAAATCATTTCACCAAACTGGTTCGATAGAACCGGTGACTCGAAGAAGAAGAAGTTTATTCATAGACTCCAGTAATTGTATACCTGACCAATGATCGTCCATTCGGTGAGATGATGTTTTCCGCTAAAACAAGAGAGTTCCATTTGTGTAGCGACACTTTCCGAAAGCGTCTCGATCGGCGCAACTAAATTAGGATTGACGCCGACAGCTTTTGTAAAAGCATTGCACTGTTGAATTATTAAGGCAACTCTGGCTGGCTCTATATTCGTACCGCCCGACGCCCGACGTCTGAACCTATAGCCACACACACATACCACACATATGTACCGCTTCACAGAATTCGCCTCATTTTCAATTCTGACATCGGGATAAAGTGGTCGGCGAATGATATAAGCCGAAATAAGCAATTTGGAAAGAAAAAAAACAATGGGGTTAAAAACTTAAAAGTCAGTGCCGATGGCACCACCATGATACGAGTAGGTATGCCCATTTTGATTTTTGTTGATACTTATGATACTAAAGAGATTATTGCAAAGTTTAAGATCAAAAATTTATTTCGCATATATTTATAACGCATTTAAAATATTAACTGACATAGAATATTTGACTGAATGGTAATTGTTTTTTTCAGATAAAATTTATTTTTGTAAGCGCCTCTTTGCCCAAGTAATACGCCAAAATAATATAAATTGTTAAAATAAAATATTTCTTATATCACTCAGCAATAACGTAGTGAAATATTTTTTTTACAATCGTTTCAATAATTGCTGAGAAATGGTTGTCACCTTCATACAATATTACAAAAGAGCAAATATGGTTGCCATCTAAAACACAATATTTTGCTGTAATTGGTGGTTTAAAATCATATTCAAGCCTCCGTCGAGTGAGTTACATAATTTTTGAATATTATCTTCATCTAAATTCAAAAGCGTGAATTAGTTACAAAAATAGTATAGACTCGGTATGTAGTTACGGATATTAAATGATTTTATCATCACATTATCATCCCAAATATTATAGCCATTATTACAAGTAAATTTCTTATATATTTTTTATTTTTTTATTTATTTGATTCAGTAACGGAACGAGCCGACGGCCCACCTGGTGTTAAGTGGTAACCTCTGCCCATAACAACCGATGCGACTTGGGTCCTCCCTAACTAGGTACGACAAGACCCAAGTCGCATCGTATGCGCCCGTAACTCTGAGACGTGTAGGTGGAATATCTCATGTGCCTGTAATTTCACCGGCAACCACACCTTTCAATCCGGAACACAGTTACGCGAACTCGTTACTGCTTGGCAGCAGAAATGGGCATGGTGGCAGTACTTCCCCGGACGAACTTGGCGAGAGTTCTACTGCTTTTAAATTAATTATATTTATATATTATATATTCTATCTTAAATTATATGATAATCTTCAGATTTAAAAGTGGCATGTAAGCTAAAGCAACCACTTTAATTCTCTCAGCAAAGTGCTTTGTACGTGTTACATTTAGATTATCCTGGGAATTCATATACTTTCGTAACGCAGTCAAATGCTTTGTTTCCTTAATTATTTATTGATAATAAAGTCGATCTTTCATAAAATTGTTATGGAAAATACAAGGAGCGTTATTTGAAGGGTAGTTTTAACCCCATTGAAAATATTTTAACTGCGAGCAAGCGAGAGAACTATTCACATATGTTAAAAACACCAGTTTCACAGTTTATAATATACATTCGAGTTGTACAATTGAAGTTTGTTTGTGTATAAATTGAATACGTAACAATGAACTACAGTGCGATTAAAACTATGCCTTAGGTTATTTAGTCTGGAGCTTATTGAGGGCGGAAAAGTTTGAAAGCTATTTCGTGAAAATTTAATGCTTCCCAGAAGTTAGGAGAGTGAGATATTTGTGAATGCTAACAGTGAGAATAGCTAATTTGTTTCGAATGTTAAATTATGTCCGCTAAGTGTGACGTTGGGTCTTCTACCGTGTATATTTAAACCAGGTTTAATAAATTTCGAGCGCTTGAATATCTGCAAGGAAATCTGTTTTTATTGATAAAGGTGAACTTTCGTCTATAGTGAATATTACGTCCCGGTTAGTCAGGGAAAGAATCCACGTTTGAATCTTATATATAACATTATTTTATTTTATCGTTATGATAAGGTTATTATAATTGACAGGCCTCATAGCTCAGTTGGTTAGTAACCCTACCTTCTGCGCTGTAGGTCGTGGGTTCGATCCCCACTCAGGACAAACATTTATGAGACATTTGTAACATTGATGTTTGTTCTGTGTCTGGGTGTTAATATGTATTATATGTATGTATTTACAAAAGAAAAGTATATAAGTATGTATATCAGTTGTCTGGTTCCCATGATACAAGTTATGCTTAGCTTACTTTGGGGCTAGATGGAGCTGTGTGAAATGTCCACCATTATTTATTTATTTATTTGAATAGATATAATTATTATTATATCAACTGAGATGTTTATTTTTGTAATAAAAAAAATCCGTTTCTTTGCAACATAATTCGATCCGTTAACAAAAATGTATCGGGAATCGTTTATGACATTTTTTCTGTTGAATATTTCAACAAATAGCCGTAATGCTATAGCGTCGTAACTTGTATTCACTGATGAAGAAAATAACGTGAACCAGATAATATTTTGTGACTTAACGAACATTCATTAATTTTAAAAATATAACTCTAAAGTTATCGGGAAACATGACTGATTATCCCTATTGACTCCATTGTGAATATATAAACAAAGAGCAGTATAAAATGGTGAGTAAAATTGTTTCACCTTATAAAAAATATATAGACTATATAATATTCTACGAATGTTTATTGTAAGCTTTTAAAATTAACACTATATAGTATGTGAACCTTATTCATATATAAAGTATGATCTATGTTTCAAAGATCAATACAGAAAAATATTCCATCCATTTTAAACCGACCAAAATAACATGACATGAAATTACTTAAAATTCTAATCCCTATGCCAACATTTGTGCGACTATTGAAACACCGGACCCAACTTGATTTGCAAACATCATTCACTTCATTGATGGGAGTTGAAAGATCGTCTCGTCGTCGGAACAAATCACTATTAATTCTAAACTTAATAAGGAGTTAGAAAAGGCAATTGACATTTATTAGGTGCCAAACCATTTGGAAGGAAAATCCCTTTACCTGTTAATAAGATCGCAGTCTTAACGAGAGATAACCGTGGAACTGGTGTAGGGTAGCACACCCCCGAACTGAACAAACTAATTACCCGTTTAGAGTGTTTGCTCCCGTAGTGATTGCTTCGTTGCCCGGGGCGGTCGGGCGTTCAGGCCTAACTAGAACAGCGTACTATTGTACTCACTTCTTATTTACAAGGGCTGACGGAAATTTGATCATTAATTGCTAAGACGTGTGAAGTAATTCATTTAGATACACAAATAGAAGTGACCTTTATTTACATAAGAACATGTCTACATAACACAATGAAACCAATTGAGCAATACAAATACCGTGTCCGTATGTATAAACACTTCAAATGATCCAATTTATCACCTGATGAAATTATGCGCAAAATATAGGCGTTAGGTGCTATCTTTCGAGTTAGATGTAGTTCTAAAATATTTTGAAAATATGACGGTCTCTCATTCTTCAGATGTATTGACCGTGAAAGGCTCAAAAGTTTTATTTATTTAGTCTTTAGTAATTTTAGTCAATATTTTTAGTGATTGGCGCAACTAAAATCTTCGAATCTTCGGTCGCCTCTACCTGAGTCCTAGCGTATAAAATTGGAAAATTTTCAATGCATGCTTCTATACGTCTGTCCATCTTCCGTGCAACCATTGACATATTATATATAAAATATACGATCTCGCATTAGGCCGCTTGGATTCTGAATAACTATAAGTTGCTGCTAGGAGGGGCCCAAAGGAATGGTGTTAGGGGATTCCACTAGAACTTATAGAACACGACAATCCTTGGTGACCAGCTGGAGACAGTACTTTACCGCACAATTCCTCTCGAAATAGAAAAAAAACTAACCACGGTAGGTATATGAACAACTTCAATTATATCAAAGAATAGTGGGAACGTAAATAAATTGTTCATCCATACATTTGGACGTTATATTTTGCAATAAACGACCCAGCTCACGAGCAAAAACTAATAAAGGTCCCAACAGAACTATTTGTAGAAAACGTAATCCCGTTATTAATAAGTGGATGACGTCGCGTCGCGTCGACCATAACCGGATAACTTCCGTCTGCGGAGGCATTCTAACCACGTGGATAGTTTTCTACCAGGTGATCGTCTATCCTTTTTGCACTGACGTAATTTTGATTAAGAGCAAGGGAGTGGGCATAATTCCAGGGCCATGAATCAATAACGTGGTGCACTCACACTTCTGTGGGGCTACGTCACAGGATAAACACAAGTTTTCCAGACGGTATTTTGACGGCGCGAGCGGGCTTTTCACTGTTTACAATGATGCAATCCGCTTGACTGCACCCCACAATGTTGTGGTACATTTGAAAGTTTCAGCCGCAGATAACTGTGACACAGTAACACAGATCTGTGACAGCTAAAATACCCAAATAAAACTACGAAGGTACTTTGACTGGCCTCCCAAGTCAGTTGGTAGTAACTTTGCCTTCTGAGCTGAGGTTGTGGGTTCAAATATTATTGCATTGATGTTTGTGCTGTGTCTGAGTGTTAATATGTATTTATATGTATTTAAAAAGTACATATTTATTCTATCAGTCATCTGGTTCACATAATACAAGCCATGTTTAATTTGAAGCTAGATAGTGATGTGTGAAATGTCCACCAATAATTAAAAAAAGGTTGAATGGGAAAAGAGGATTAAAACTATGAAGGTTTAATAATAGATTCAGTTTCGATGTTGAAGCAGCTCAGGAGTGAGATTATCTATTTCGCCGCGGTTTATATGGATTGGCTGGTCTCAGAAGACGAAAATATCGAAAATGAAATGCCGAATCTGTAACGGGCTGAAAATATAATTCTCCGGGACTATAATTGGTTTGTTTCTGATTTTAGATTGTATGCTAAAATAGACTCAGGTAGGTTATTGAGCAAGGAAAGGTTGAATAAACAAATCGGGGGTAAAATTTGTTGTTAATAATATGTTTATTGGTAAATTCAAATAAATGCGCCATAAGTCGTAGCAGCATTTCTTTTTTTGCAATATATTTGTAGGAAAAATCTTATCTGGAAAGCTACGATGTATTTGTAAGTGCCACTAAGAAGATATGCAATCTGTTCATTTGATTTCGTTATTTTGTTCTGTTCTTTGTTTTTGTTCTGTTTTATTGTGTTTTTTTGTTTTTTTTATTTGTTCTGATCAAGTGTTGCTATGATACGAATTGAAAGCAGGTGAAAATTAACTTTTTAAGATTTCACATTCCTCTTCATATCACCCAACTTTAAGTGAAGGTAAGCTATCGATTCTATAAAATAATTACGAGTAAGCAAGTGCTGTTAATATGTCATCGATCGACTACATTTTGAACTCAACAAAAGCTACTTCTGGCTATTTTTATTCCAAAATTACTTTGTTCTTATTTTGATATGTCGATGTAAACTCAATTTCAATAAACACGTGTATAGTTTACCAACATGTATAAGCAGTCCTCTTGTCCTGCCCTCGCTCAAACCTGACAGAATCGATTTATCCACTTTTGATTTGCGGTAATCGACTAACGCAGGTTCGGACATACAGTTAGCCGACGTGTCAACGTCAAACTTTGTCAAACCATTCAGCTATAATTGGGAATTTCTGTATATCAAATAATTATTGTATATCGGAAATTTATGTAACTGATGTTAAAGGACCTGCTGAAATAGTTTTAACGTAAAAGAGGTTTGCATATTACCAAAATTGGTAAAACATTCCTTCAGATTTTATTTTATTTTCCTTATTTTATAAAGAAAGAGCAGTAGAACTGTCGCCAAGTTCGTCCGGGGAAGTACTGCCACCATGCCCTTTTCTGCCGCCAAGCAGTAACGCATTCGCGTTACTGTTTACTGTGTTCCGGTTTGAAAGGTGTGGTTGCCGGTGAAATTACAGGCCCATGAGACATTCCACCATCACGTCTCACATTTACGGACGCATATGATGCGACTTGGGTCTTGTCACACCTAGTATGGGAGGACCCAAGTCGCATCGGTTGTTATGGGCAGAGGTTACCACTTAACACCAGGTGGGCCGGCGGCTCGTTCCGTAAACGTATTAAATAAAAAAAAAAAAAAAAAAAACCTGCTAGTCCTGTTCCTACTTTGTATGTGTCAGCATAAAGAAAAATGCATAAAGTACAATTAAAATTGTTCGTGTTATTTCAACAGATTTGTACACATTTTGTTGAAGTGATAATTCCCAAAATTGAACTTTACACATTTTTACTTTAATAACGCAACAGCCTCAATAAACTGTTAGGTTTTGTTTATCTCGGTTTCGACTGATACACTTGTATAAAAGTATTGTATATTGCACTATTCAGAATTGATATTTTGTTGATGGTCGCGCCGACATGAAAAAGTAAAAAGCTTTCAACCGCAAATGGACATTGGTTTTAGACTAGTTAGTTTTGGAATTGTGGCATGATTATCAAAAACGAACACGTCTGGATTAAATATGTGTTTTTAAAGAATATGTTTATTAAAATAACCATTCAATGTGAAATACTATTTAAATTCAGTTGTTTAGCTCAAACACTAAAAGCTCAATAAATCCGAAGAACAATATTTTAAAAATAAACAAATGTTCTGTCTAGGATAGACTCATAAATATTATCCGCCGACTCTTAATAAATAACACAATATGCTAAGAACGAAATAATATGAAACACTTTCACAAATAAGTCCGTTATCATGAAAACCATTAGCCTTGTTTGGATTTGTTTGCTTAAACAAATTTGAGTTAGTTAAAATGCACGACAATGAAGGTGCGAGACCGCTCGCTTTGCTGCACAGGGTGTCCATGATATTATACATTTAAATATAATAGCTTATTTAGTATTAAACGTGGGGTAAAACTTAATCTATTTTGTGTGCACTATATAACGGCCGCTGTTTCTTTAAATATGTAGTGTGTCAATTGTCGCATGCACACACACGCACAGATGCCACTGAAAACCAGCGCTGACCAGCCACACCGCTGATACAGCACATGCTGAGTGGTAGCCTTTTTTGCTGTTATAAGGAACATTTTCTTTTATTTACACCTAATTTTATTTGTAATGTAATACAAACTAAATATTTTTTCTTTCCTCTTTCTAAATAATTAAATCAGTATCCACAATTCAGAATTTTAACGAATAATTCATGACCAAAACAGTTTGGAGCGTATGTTATAATGTACCAAATCGTGAGGAATATGCCTGAACCGAATCGGGTGTGATGTTTTCATCTACTTACACTGAACGGGAAAATGTGTGAAGGAAGATACCCGGACATTTTGCCACACAACCTGACTAGTAAAGTTTTCAAACTGCAACGTTCTCCATTTTGCAACAAAATGTTTGACGTTAAATTCTTGTATAATTATTTATTTCGTTCAAAAGGATAAAAGGGAGATCTTGAACTCCCTCTTACTAAAAGATGAAAGCTCTTGGACACCCTGTTGTGTTTTATTTTCGTCACGTCCTGCCTGTTTGAAATATTCAACAGCATCGATTATCGTCTCACTTTATATACAAATACTTTATATTCAATTTATTAACTGAAAGAGAGTTCCGACACAATTTAAAGTGTATGAAAGTATTTAAAGTCTGTTGTAAACGTATACAGGATGTCTGGTAATGAATGGATAACCTTCAAATGGGTCTTAGTAGAACTATTGGGCATTCGGAAAAAAAAAACAAATTAAAAAGAAACCAAGTAGTATCAAAGATATGTATTTTTTAAATAATATCGATGTTTTTTTTTTGTTATATCTGTTTTGTTTTGTTTTTGTTTTTTTTTTGATACTACTTGTTTTTTTTTGTTTGATATTTTTTTCGAATGCCCAATACTTCTACTAAGACCCATTTCAAGGTTATCCATTCCGGACACCCTGTATATAAATAGTACTTCGTTTTTACCAAGTACCTTGTTGGCGAACTGAGATGCACGGGTCGTATGTTCTTTTTTGTTTCGATTGTATTATACAATTGCCTACACACTCTTTCGGGCATATGAAATGATATTTCAGGCATTCTATAGAATACCGGATTAAACAGAATGCCAGTAACATTTATGAACTTAAAGTCAGGTTCATATGATTAAAAAAGAACGTTGGGACGTGGGATCCATTAACCAACAAAACTTGGTACATAACAAAACTTTAAGAGCAGTAGAACTCTCGCCAAGTTCGTCCGGGGAAGTACTGCCACCATGCCCATTTCTGCCGCCAAGCAGTAACGTTTTTACGTTTTTTTTATTTTTTTATTTTAACGTTTTACTTTCGCGTTACTGTGTTCCGGTTTCAAAGGTGTGGTTGCCGGTGAAATTACAGGCACACGAGACATCCCACCTACACGTCTCAGAGTTACGGGCGCATAAGTTGCGACTTGGGTCTTGCCGTACCTAGTAGGGGAGGACCCAAGCCGCATCAGTTGTTATGGGCCGAGGTTACCACTTAACACCAGGCCGTCAGCTCGTACTGTAACTGTATTACATAAAAAAAAATAAAAAAAATGTGAGCCGTCACGGGACGCCTGGCAGATGTGAAACATCGACATTATTTTGTAAAAGTAATATGCAACGCATGCCGTGGCGACGCGTCGCCACGCCAGAAATCGGTTTTACGTACGGCTATAGATGTTTCACATCAAAAAAATTGACAAACAGCGTCATCACCATAAGATTGGAGACTTGTTTGCGCAGATCTTGTTAGTAAGGGATGGTAGGCGTGCCCGACGCGAAAATGAGCTCGTTACTTGCTTCAAACATGTGGGACGAGGAGAAATCCGATTTAGCACACCCAAATGATACCTCTTCGCCCGAGTATCGGCAAATATATGCTCCTTATTACCATCGAGTGCGTAGATCGCCTGCTTGAAAATAAATTAAGCGGAGGGTAAATTGATGATTGAAACGAAAGATAACTTTGTGATAGAGGATGGCCCAAAAAGCACCAGAATAGACAAAAACCTCAACAAAAAATACGCTGCAGTAGTTTCCATTATGCAAAAGGGAGCCAATGTAATAATATAATAAATTTGTATTGCAGACAACTTACAGTCCATATTAAATTATCCATATCTAAATTATAAGTCTAGATCCAATGTTGCAAAATAGGACAAGATAATTTGCCCGATATGAAAATGGCGACTTACAGTTGAAAAAAATACCAGGTACCTACATGAGATTTTGAATATGACTGTGATGTTATGTTGCCATTTATATTGACCTGTAATTATCATTATTAATAAAAAAACTATGAACTATGAACTATGAGCCTTATTTTTATATCCCAAACGGGCTTACTTTTATGTTATGTGCGCAAAGCAATTCTAATTTATTTAAGGAGTACTGATGTGATCGGCTAATATGATCAACTAACCTGTGACATTAAAAAAAATACAAGTATGTTTCGTGTACTTTACTTTTAAACTTAATTATTTTCGAAGATTAATCATTCATTTTAGGGGAACTTTTTAGGCGGCCACCTATTACAGCTCAAAAGAGCCCTTTGTGTGTAGAACATCCAGACAAACGAACAGTACAGACTTATTAAAGGGTCCCACCCATTGAGTACGGAACCCTAATAACTACGATTTGTTATTGAGATGGTGTAGTGGGGTGCCAGTGGAGAAAACTAATTTGCCTCCCATTTTTAGGTTCACATAGAAAACGGATAGAATGTTATATTGAGTTTGGACCGGGATTCAATTGGTACTGACGAGTGTCGACGTCAAGCCAATCAGGGCCAAAATGTGAACTTGTTTATGTCACCGAGCACTCTTTTGGAAAGCTCGATATTGCATTGGCCAGGGCAAAAAATGTTTAGCAAAACGAACCTACAATTACGCCTGTCTAACATAATATTGATATTGTTTTTCTAAAGTAATGTAATAATGTATGAGAACTAGTTAAGTGAGAGTCCCCGCTACCCCCGCCCCCGCCCCCGCGCCGTAACGCCGTTATTTACCTAGAATTGACGAGAAATAAAGCGTTTAACAGACTATACCAGTGTTTATTGTTTTACTACCAAAAATGGAGTCAAATGACATTTTAAACTAATAAATAACTAGTAATTTTACAGTTTACTGTAATATTACTTCTGGTATTTTAATATATCCATACCCATAGCCATTTATGGCTATTTTTACAGAAAATACCAATATTTTAACATTAATAATAGTTATAACAGATTATGGTATTCTACAAAGACAATATATCTGTGTCAAAATGGCGGCAAAAGTGGATAGGACCGTTGCGGGAGCCCCGGACACGCTGAGACATTAGTACAATTGCTATTGGCTACATTAACCACTTCACGGGAACCTCTTCACCGCCGGGGATGCCAAAACTTTCAGTTCGGGATTGATGTTACAATTTTTGATAGTTGGACATGTAAGTTTGTTTGACATCTTTGGGAAAAGATGCTTTAGGTACTTCAAGTTAAGGAATCTGCAATTTGAATGTTTGATAAGGCTTATGTTAATCAAAAGTAAATCCTTCTAACTCACCTAGGAACCTAGATAAGTAACCTAGATCACAAATGAGGACTCGTTACTTCAATAGAATGTTATTAGAAAGCTTTATTTATATTGAATTGAAACCTTATCCGACTCACCATGGCACTTGTGTTTCCTCAGGATGGCTGCAACTTGCGCTCCTGGGTCCTTTCTCAAACTGAAGTATTTTAAACATTTTAATGTGAAAAATTAATCCATAATCAATTTTGTATTCAAGTGAAAATTTAATTTGAAGCTCGCACATAATTGGATTCTGGCATCATCGGATCACCTTGTAACAACTAAAATATCAATCGCCGACCCTATCAAGCTTAATTACTCGCGGTAAGTTTAGAAATCGCTGGTTATTATATAAATGAGAGTGAAAATGCGCCGCCCAGACACCGGTTGAGAGCCGTCAGCTCTCACCAAAAGCCTGTGTAAACGCTGTCAAGGCCATCTGCTGTTGGCCAACAGCATAATGTCCAGTCATAAAAAAAAAACGCCGCCCTGACGCGGTCTAGTACATGTCTTGTACTTTCCAAGTCTAAAATAATTCGTATTCGTTCATCGTGGCAACTTTTCTTTATGTTTTATTGGCAGATAGATTGAATACAATGGTATCTAATCATTAACAAACTTTGAGAACAATTTGAGGCCTCTGAATATCCATCATTTATGATTTGTAAATATAATCTATACCAAGTATCCTAAACGGATGGTTTGGGGGAAAAAAAATAACAGAACGAAAACATCTGTGGAGGTAAAGTTATCAAATAAGAATAAATCCGGGAAGTAGAGGTCAATAATATTCTTTTTCTTTGGAAACGAGAAGATAATTTGATAAATTCCGTTACATTTTCTGAGCGACTGAAGCCAAGATAAATATATGATACCGCTTCAAATAGTAACAATACCTACTGACACAAAAGTGCTTTATTTCGCTAACACAAGTAACATAAGGTAGTATTTGCTTTTCCCTTAAACAACTCATGGTCTATACCTATTTAAATTGAATAGTATTCTCAAGATTTTCATTAAGAGCATATTTTTAAGAGCAGTAGAACTCTCACCAAATTCGTCCGGGGAAGTACTGCCACCATGCCCATTTCTGCCGCCAAGCAGTAATGCGTTCGCGTTACTGTGTTCCGGTTTGAAAGGTGTGGTTGAAATTACAGGCACATGAGACATTCCACCTACACGTCTCAGAGTTACGGGCGCATACGATGCGACTTGGGTCTTGTCGTAACTAGTAGGGGAGGACCCAAGTCGCATCGGTTGTTATGGGCCGAGGTTACCACTTAACACCAGGTGGGCCGTCGGCTCGTTCCGTAACTGTATTACATAAAACTACTCCTGCGGAGAAACTCAGCGAAACGTAGCGTGTCAAATCAACAAACACTGAAAACACTGTCGTTTACCAAATCTCTTAGCAAAAGATATCCAAAGATTCACTGTATTGGCGAAAACAAAAACATGTGGATACAGAAAACAAAGTTCGTGATCAGCATTCAAATGAGAATTCTCCGTGCGTGGAGTGTAACGGCAGTAAATATCTTAATGGTGCGGAATTCATTGGAAATTTGCACTTGCTCTATAGGATTGTGGTCTTTTGTATTATTTGTTTTTAAGCTTAAAGGTACCGCAAAGCTCTCATGAAAGTTTTATATGGTGAAAGCTAGCGACTCACTTGAATAAGATAACTACACAACGATACCGAATAACACTCGCTTTACGACAAATGTTGCAAGCTGCCCTTACATTAATAGTAAAATGATTAAAATGTGGGAGAAAAAGTAGTTAAATGATTTATTTATTTAGTTACATAGTGTACAGCACATTCACTTAAAACAATGTTCAATGGGTAATCTGGCCAAGTGTCAGTAGAATTACTGGCTAACACAACATTTACTACTAGATCCTAGTTACAGGTGAGTTATCAAGCAAACCAAGGGCTATTGATATATTTCTTCTTTAACAGTGTATGTATTTTAGATTTCGTAGTAAAATAAAAGCTTTGCTGCTATGGTAATCACTCGTGACTAGATTTTTGAGACTTGGACGGTTAAGAACTTAAGTAGCTATCTTGTATAGCTCCTTAAGTTAGCCTATCCTAGGTAGCTATGCAAAAAAAACTGAATAACAAACCAATGAACTGAATTGTAACCCCCATGCATAAAACAGGGTGACAATTCCCAAGTTATTTTATGTGCGAGGGCAAAAGTCTGGTGACCTTCTGACCGGAGCGAGGCCGGACGTGACCACCGTACAAACTAACAATACCTTCTAAGTGTAATCAGTTCTCGATATAAATATTAAAAAACTGCGTTGCAGTGTTGTGAAAGAGTTATTGTGAGGTGTTAGGTTATTACTTATGTCATCTGTATTTTTTTATAGCTGACGTATTTGAATTATTATTTGAGCATACAAGGATCGTGCTCGCTAAAAAAAAGGAATCCCTCCATTAGGGGTTTCTTGTCTGTTCTTCCCCATGGAGGGTCGGATAGGGTTTGAACAGGCATCAAAAACTTATCGATAAGTACGCGTGACCTTATGTTTTGAATAATATTGACGTTTCCAAGCTATTTCTTTATGAATTCTATGGAAATAAAAGTTTTGACTTTGACTTTGAGCAATATTATTATTAATATAATTTAACAATATTATTTTAATCATCAATTATTATAAAAATATGTTCTTATTTAGTAGTAACTTTAAGTGACATTAGTGAGTTTCACTATTTTTTGCTTCTCAGTGCTTTTACTGCAAGTTCTCCCACTTGTAAATGATCTACCACAGAAGACAAATCCAGATCGGGGGATATATCGTGCCTATAAAACAAAAATTTTTAATGTTATGAATATTCATGAGTAAAAAAAAAACTATTATGATTCCAGTATCTGCAATTTGAAGAAAAATATCATGTTTTGATCGTTATTTTCATGTAGTGTCCAACGTTTCAACCCATAATGCCATTTGGAAAGAAAATTTATTAGTAAAACATAATTTTGGTGCCAATATTACGACATGTCCTGTTAAATTACTTACTAACATCGCGCCGCATTGGCGTCAAGGACAGGGTTAAACGCGGGACGGTAATATATCGGTTAAAAGGATACACATTCAATACCTATTTCAGTTCCTTCCAAGCAAAATTTCTGAGGTTCTAATGTCAGAGATATCTTGAGTTTATGATTTTATAGGTTCTATTTATATATTAATAGATGATTGTGCACTTGAATGCAATGATATTCGGTTGTCTGCTTTATCCGGAAGACCAGAAGGGAATTAAAAATCATCTCGATGATCAACATTTAAAACGGCTCATAAGCATAAAAGGCTGTTCGCAAGGTTCCGAAATACTCAAGTATTCCTATCACAGCGGGTTAGTAAAATATTCAGAGATCGAGTAACCCTTAAATTTCGCGAATAACACCTTTTATGCGAAATGAGACGGGATGATTTGTTGCCAAATATTTATTTTGTAATCTTAGACGTTGTAGGTAGGTACCTATTTCTTATACTTTTTAATGGTTGTACATTTCTGAGGCAGGTACATATTTATGCCATGGAATGAATAGATGAAAATTCGTTCTTTACTTATCCTGAGACAAAAATCCGTGAGAAGGGTGAATAATAATAATCTACAAACTTTCGAATGGGGAATTGAAGGGGAAGAGAATTTTTATTTATATTACCTATTTAGAGAATATAGTATAAATACATTTGTATATTTTACCAAAAATTAAGTACACAATATAATTAACTTCAGTACTTTATATATATATATATATATATAATATTTTTTTGTTCTTTTTTTTTTTTTCTTTTTTGTCAAAAAGTAACGATGCAAACATAACTTTTTCACTTGTTACTTGTCTTACATCAAAAGCTTACCCCAGCGCATAACATAAGTGAAAATACGAGTAATATGGGTTGTCCCCCATTAAAGATTCAAGTTCAAGTCCACTGAAACTTATCTTGTTCCACTTAAAGTTAACACTGAATAATACTTTACTGCGGCGGAAATATTTATAGTCAGTACTTTCTAGATGATCTTGACTTTTATTAGATAAAGTTGTAGCTGATAATCTCTGCTCACAACAAGCAATACGACTTGGGACTTCCCCTACTTTGGTACAACAAGACCCAAGACGCATCGTATTCGCCCGTAACTCTGGGGCGTGAAGGTGGAATATCTCGTGTGCCTGTAATTTCATTGGCAACTACACCGAGAAATCTGCTCTAAGTCTAGTCTGCAGATTTAAAAAAGAGCCGGTTGAATGTCATATCGATTTTCATTTCAATTTGTGCCCGAGTATTGATACAAGGAAATTACAATTTGGTCATAAAATCGCTTTCTCATACACTCTTTGTATATTATTATGAAGCCAGTAAATATTTTACGACTTTTTTACGACGTGAAACAGTGTAAGTGGCTTCATGTAAGCGAATATTGTAAAATAATATAATATTACTTGTATTTTCGCTTCAAATATAAATAAGAATTCGAATGTTAGCAACTGGAAGAGAGAACACTGGAAAAATAATTACTGGATTTTGCTTCGAAAGCTAACGTTGTAGGTATATAGCGTAAGCAAACAAATTGATACAGTTACGGAACGAGCTGACGGCCCACCTGGTGTTAAGTGGTAACCTCTGCCCATAACAGCCGATGCGACTTGGGACTTCCCCTACTTTGGTACAACAAGACCCAAGTCACATCGTTTGCCCCCTTAACTCTGAGACATGTAGGTGGAATGTCTCTTGTGTCTGTAATATCACCGGCAACCACACCTTTCAAACCGGAACACAGGAGCGCGAACGCGTTACTGCTTGGCAGCAGAAATGGGCGTGGCATAATTTGTAGTATTAATATGATATCCGGCTCACATTTTGGAATTTATTTGACATGTTTGGGTGATTCAAATTAATGTAGTAACTGTTTCTACGAAAATGACGAAAAAACAGTAATTAACTACTGTTCAAATGTATCTTTTATTACTGCAGTTTTAATCTCTGTCAGATTTCCTACCAACTAGCGCAAGATAGGATTTAAAACAAATAGGTGGTCATTTTCATACATTTACCTTCCTTTACCTTTACCATACATTATCCTTACAAATTAGTGGACCCGATTATTATAGAAGTACTTTAATTAGAGATATAAACATTCAATATACTTGCGGTTTCGACGTCGCAACGCCGCCCAGTAAACCGTGACGAGGCTCTTGGCTACACCTTTGCGGTGTACGCTCTTGTTTGATCCCTAAACACACGTACACGTACTGAGGTGGTTTTAAACAATCAGAAGTGGAGCGAATTGATTGAGTCCCATCTTAATTAAAAGACTGAGAGAGAAGAAAGAGTTTCTTACCCTTTCAAACTTTATAACCCAACATATCCACATATCCATACTGCCAAGCAGTAACGCGTTCGCGTTACTGTGTTCCGGTTTGAAAGGTGTGGTTGCCGGTGAAATTACAGGCATAAGAGACATTCCACCTACACGTCTCAGGGTTACGGGCGCATACGATGCGACTTGGGTCTTGTCGTACCTAGTAAGGGAGGACCCAAGTCGCATCGGTTGTTATGGGCAGAGGTTACCACTTAACACCAGGTGGGCCGTCGGCTCGTTCCGTAACTGTATCACCTAAAAAAAAAAAAAAAAAAAAAAATATCCACTGTCGAATCAAGTTTTCCCAACTTTTTCACATCCTATTTCTATTGCCTTTTGAATGCTACTTGTGATAAGGAGACTGGCAAAGATGCACTGCCGACTCGTTTATTAACATATTTCTTGGTTAATTCAAGCAGCGTCTGACCAACTGATGTTAATTGAATAGGTAGACTGGGGCGGCGCCAAACAACACATATAATGAAAAATGACTCTCAAATAAGGCTTCTGGAACGACAGTTTAGTGTTTCGAGGCAAATGTTAAGTTAGAGTGTGGTAGCTGCCCAGCTAGGCATTTTCCGTAAATCGCTATGGTTTCCTCATTGTTTTCCAGCATCAGATGCTATAGTTCATACTAGGATTCAAACCCATGACCGTAAGATCGTAATTCGACGTCACTGCTAATGAGCCGTCATCGCTGCAATAATTTTCTTCTCCGTGTACAAATTATTTATATTTGATGAGTGATTTAACCAATTTCCTGAGTATAACACCCTTCTGGGATACCTACGTACGTACGTATTTTACGAAGAGTCAGACAGTTTTGTCTGAAAACATTTTCGACATACGAGATAATGGAGAGATAAGTAGTTAAAAAAACACTACGAGAGTAATTTTTTTTTTTTATATGATGCAGTTACGGAACGAGCCGATGGCCCACCTGATGTTAAGTGATAATCTCGGCCCATAACAACCGCTTGGCAGCAGAAATGGGCATGGTGGCAGTACTTCCCCGGACGAACTTGGCGAGAGTTCTACTGCTCTTAAATTATTTATTCCACGTTAACATCAGCATATTGAACCATTACAGACAATGAGATGCTTGTACGGAATATTGGCCTGAATTGCCTGCTATTTGCTGTGAGGTAATTAAGCTGGGAAATCGATGTATACATTCATGCAAGTCTAGAACATAGGTAGAGCAGAGCCCGCGGGCAATTTCTCTAAGGAATATGACAGGGCGACTCTTGAAATAGCTGTTTCTTAATAATCCTGAGAAATAAACGGCAATTCGAAACAAATTACAGATTTCTTTAGCTTCAATCACTAATCTACTTAGTAATTATGGCCACTGAACTCGATGACTGAATCGAATAAACTCGATATTACCGAAAAATTACGATTCAGTATTTATTTAGAAATTAATCTTGTAAAGATATAAGTTTTAAATCCAGTCATTATAAATTTATTTCTTTGGAAAAAGATTGAAGTTAATAGCAGTCATCCCAAACAACTATACAACTTAGACTAACGCTTTACTTAGGTTGAGGATTATATGATACCCAATATGTACGGCTAATGTGTGATACATCAACACACAATGTTTTTTGAGCCTGTTGTAACACGATTAAGTTATGTTATTAATATTAGGATTTTGTGAAAATGCCTGAATGGATGATACTGCAACACTACAAGCTTTATCGTAGAAACGCAAGCTATAGACGCCTCAGCCAGACAGAACGATAACTTAAGCGACTGCCATCACAACATACATCGTGTAAACATCCAAGTAATATTCTCGAATTAGGTTCAAGAGTTCAGAAAAACTCCTTTAGATTTAATGTAGAGTTTTTATTCCGAAACAAATAATGATATATAACTTACCTTCGTTATTTTTAACATTCTGCAATATGCTTATTTACATTTACATACCTTTAAAAATATATGTGTGTCTCACTAATTTCATGTATTTTAATCAAATTACTCGTATGGATGGCTGGATAAGACTACACTATATGCATTACTTTTTACTTTTTGTATCCGTAACGCGTCTCTTCCAGACTTTAGGGATTACAGTATTCTCTCTCACTCTTGTTTATACCCTGCACAACTAACTTGTTGCTGTCCCAGTCTGGAACGTGTACAGTCACTTAAGTACCTTGGAGTCATTATTGATCAAAACCTATCATTTGCCCCCCATATTAACTTATTAAGTAGTAGACTGCGCAAACTGATATACATCTTTAAGCAATTACGCCATATTGCTAGTTTTGATATTGTAAAAACCGTGTACTATGCGTTCTGCCAGTCAATTTTACTATATTGCATAAACTCATGGGGTGGTGCTCCTAAAACCTATTTACTAAAACTTGAACGCGCCCAACGAGCGATTCTGAAAGTTAGTACTTTCAAACCGTTTTACTTTTCTACTACTGAATTATATGCTTTTTGTAAAGTTTTAACTGTACGTCAGCTTTTTATACAGCAAGTGATAATCCAACAACATTCACTTATGCATCCTTTAACAATAATCCCTCAAACCAAAAGACGTCATGCTGTGTGTGAGATGGCACCATATAACACTCATTTCTCTTCCAAATATTTTTGCTACTTAGGACCATTCTTGTATAACAAATTAAATAATAACCTAAGTTTCTTTCTTTGTTCTAAATCTTTATGCAAGAAATCAATAACTCAACGGCTTCTGTCGCTCTCTTACCAGGAAACTGAAGATCTATTACACTCGCCTGTGTGATGACCCACCCTCAAGTATATATATATACACCAGATCACCACCGAGAGAGGATGATTACACACCGCCAAGTTTTAAGTAAATTCACAAACTCACACGCACACACACACACACACACGCACGCGCACACACACACACACACACACACACACACACAAACACACACACCCACACTTACACACATTTGTTCTAATATAATAACAATAAGTAGTAATAGCGGTGTTTGGTAGGACTTTTATTGATTACATTATACCCATATATGTGTATATTATACCCATGTGTCTGTATCAATATATGGGCTGCATAATTCCTACGACACATATACACTGGTACCTATCACACAGGTTTTTGCCTAGTTTAGGGCCAGTATGATACACTTAAAATTATGTTTAGCAGCATTGTAAAATTATTAATATTGTTTTTGTCTTGTATTGTATTGTATTGTTATGAAATAAACGCTTATTATTATTATATTATTACGACCGTTAGTTACACAGGTTAAGTCACTCTGGGGATACCATTCCAGAACTTTTGTTTCCATGAGGTCTACCTGAGGGAACGCTGTAGCACGTTCTTGAATCGAATAGTTTTTTATGAAGCTCTCCCCTTCCGTTAGCAGTACGATATGTCTTGGTACCGTGCGACAGCAGTCCGACACAAACAGATTTTTAAGCGCCGAAAACTTCGCGGACTCCTTTGTCTTTGATTACTAGCCACTTAGAACATATTATGACTGACGCTCGGACGATGGCGGTATAAAATTAAAGAGGTTTTTACAGGGGTTGTTTATTAGTCGGAAAAAGTTTGATATAAATGCCCTAACGAAGATCCTCAAACCATTCCTCCTAGACCAAACACAGGTGAAACAGGCTGTATAGTCATTGCTTTGACAAGATTTATTAGAGGTAAATGGAGTCCTGAAAAACCTGAAATTCAGGGTGAGATCTAGCTTAGGGCTTACTACAAAACCTTTTGGAGCTCTCATATTTATCGCTAGATTTTTACATACGATTCCAAACTAACTCTCAATAGCATGATAACGTCTCATCCTTTAAAAAGATAACATTTCTAGCCTCACAGCTCAGTTGGTAGTAACGCTGCCTTCTGCGCAGTAGGTTGTGAGTTCCATTCTTACCCAGGGCAAACATTTATGTGACGAATAGAGCTTTGTTCTGTATCTGGTGTTCATTTGTGTTATATGTATGTATTTCCAAAAAAGTAGATAAGTATGCATATCAGTTGTCTGGTTCCCATGATATGCTTCGCTTACTTTGGGGCTATAGATGGCGCTGTGTGAAATGTCCACCAATATTATTTATAGTTCAAACTTACCGGTAATTAAAATCTCTTCAATATCTGAAACCAAAATTCAATAATCAGTCAAATTCTTGACCTAAAAACTAATATACACGAAGATAAGGCTAACAATATACTTATCGGTCGATTCAGGTAGGACTCGCTCGCTGGACGTCGGACCGGCAACACCTCTCCGTGTGCACCTGCGTGCGCTCCGCTCGCAGCTTTCCAGGAAGCCACCCGGCTGCCTGCCCACACCGGTTCGCCGCCTTCCAAGAAGCCAACGGACAATAGGCCTCGCCTGCTCTTATTAGAGCGGCGCGAGTGTCCCATTGTTCGCGGAAGCCGCCGCTTTCCGAGAGAAGCTAGCTTCTCTCCGTTAGCGTGCCGCATTCCAGTCCGTTCTAGGACGACGCCCTTTTCAGGGCGAGGTAATTTCTCTGACTTGAGCGTCAAAACAAAAATCCACGCTTAGTGGTCGATCTGGGGATACCTAACGGTGATAACGAACCAGATTGGGCGCGGACCCGGAGTCGCCTGCTTTCCTCCTTCTGAGGAACGCAAAATCCGGTTGGGTCTGGAACCACCGGCCTTGGGGGCTTCCCTAGTCGACACCAGACAGCAGTAGGACACACCTCCTCTTCCCGTAAGAGAGATTAAGGAGACGCACCAATTAGGTAGGACACCCAGGCCACATCCCCCCCTGTCTACCCCGACAGGGAGGATCACTCACCCGACACACCATCCGGTGTCCCCCGGAATGGATACCTCGGGGTTGAACTTGGAAGCCCTCTTCCAGTTCCTCCTCACGAGGTACCCCCATATCTTGGAGGCATTCTCATGCCAGCCCTCTGCTGCTGCCTCAGCCCCTCAGGCACCCTCCCCGGCTCCTATAGCCATAAAAGCTATTAAAAAAAATGTCCCCTCCGCGGCCCCTCCGGCACAAAGGGTATCAAGTACCCAAGCTCCCCCTAAAGGCCAACCGGCCACCACCGCGCAGCCCACGCCGATCCCCGACTTCCCAGAGTCGCCCGATCCGTCGCCTACGTCCTCTCCGGAGTATGTAGCGATGGAGGAGGACCTCCCCTCACCCCTCACCCCCATGCCGCAATCGTCTGACGACGATTCTGACGGGGACTTTGTTCCCGTCAAATACGGTAAGAGGAAGAATCCTCACACCAAGTCCTCTCCCTCCGAGCCCCCTGCTAAAGCGGCCGTCCCTCTGACGGCCGTCTCGCGCCCCAACACCCCTCCTTCGGTATCAGCACCGAAAGGAAAGCGCCCTCCTCCAATTTTCTTGGAACAGAAGGAGCGTCTCCAGACGCTTCTTTCAATTTGCAAGCGCAAGGGCATCACGGTCCTTAGCGCGTCCAATCACTCGGACACTATCCGTCTGATAGTGCCCACTCCGGATGACCACCGTCGTCTTACTAAGACGATGGAGTCGCCCCCGGAGGGCTATCATCCATTCCCTCACTGCACGAACAATCGGTTCGATGAGAAACCCCTTGCCGTGGTCATCCGAGGCCTGCCCAAGGAGCTCGGCGAGGAGGCCATTAAGGCCGACCTCATTTCACAAAACTTCCCCGTCCGAGAGGTCCACCGTATGCGTAGTGCAAACGGTCAGGTCCTCTACGACATGGTGAGGGTTCACCTCGACCGGACTCCGGGTGGCAAGGCCATCTTCAAGAAATTGGAGGTGGTCCTCGGTCTCTCGGGTTTGCGCGTCGAGCCCCCTCACCCAAGTCCCTATCCCGCCCAATGCCACCGATGTCAGCGGTACGGCCATTCGGCACGTAAGTGCCTGATGACCCCCCGCTGCGTGAAGTGCATGGGCGTCCACGGCACCGCAGAGTGCAAGCGGACTCCCGACTCCCCTGGCCCCCCGGCTTGCGTGCTCTGCGGGACCGAGGGTCACCCCGCGAACTATCGCGGGTGCCCCAGAGCCCCAAAGGCAAACAAGGCGGTGGTCCGGAGGAACCAGGAGCGAGCTGCTCCTCTGGCCCCCTCCCAACACCCGAAAGCTACCTCCAAGGTAGCCGTCCCGCCCCACAGCGAATCACCTCGCCTAGCCCCTACCCTGATCCCCTCGGCGTGGACTAAGCCCCTAGTCCACAGGACTGAGGCCCCGAAAGCCCCAGCTGCGGTCCGCATGACCGCAGTCCCCCCACCGACCCGCCGCGCCCCTGCCTCACACTGCCCCGCGCCGTCCAATCAGCCCTCTAAGGAGGATGATTTCTGGACGATAATGTGTGCCGCATACTCGACCTCCGCCGAAGCTGCCGAGCTTGCCCGGCTAATACGCGAAGCCCCCACCCAAGCCGAGAAGCAGAAATTGTGCCAGAACAATGCCCTGCTGATCGGAGTCCTCAAGCGCACTATGCCCATCCCCCTTACGGTACAAATATGTTAGGACACCCGAAAGAAAGACTTAGGCCCCGATCCCTATCGTTGGCGTTCTTCAACGCTGACGGTCTCCTCAAACAGCGTGGCCGCGTCCACGACTTTCTGACCCGCCATCAAATAGATATCATGCTAATGCAAGAAACCTTCTTGAAGCCGAACAAGGCCACCCCCAGGATGGCCAATTACCAAGCAGTTCGCAATGATAGAGCCCACGGACGGGGAGGTGGTACCATCATCTATCACAAGAGGTCCTTGCATTGCATCCCCATAGACGCACCCCCCCTCACTAACTTAGAAGCCTCCGTGTGTAGGTTAGGGATGACCGGTCATCCGTCCATTACAATAGCCTCTTGCTATCTTGCCCCCGACAAAAACTTGCTCAGAAGGGATATAGAAGCCCTTCTTAACTTGGGAAGCTCAGTCATTCTGGCTGGAGACTTCAACAGCAAGCACGTCCTCTGGAATTGCGTAGCAACGAACTCCAGAGGACGCGTACTTGACAATCTCATCCAGGAATTAAATTTTGATCTCATCTCCCCCTTAGCTCCGACCCATTATCCTTGTAATGTCAATCATCGCCCAGACGTCTTGGACATAGCGTTGCTAAAGAACGTAACCCTACAGTTGCGTTCGATAGAAACGCTGTACGAACTCGACTCCGACCATAGACCCGTTCTTCTTCAACTAGGCCCCCCCCCAGACTCGTCTCCTCCCACCAAGACCGTGGTGCAGTGGCATAAGCTTGGGATTGCTCTCAAGTCTATCCACTCACCCGACTTGGATAGGATCCCAGACGACATCTTGACTAAGGACGACATTACTGTCGCAGTCGACTCGTTGACCAGCCATGTCACTACCGCCATTGGCGGATCGTCGAAACAGGTCCCGGTGGTGCCCGATCATCGCTGGGTCCTGCCAGACGATGTGAGACGGTTGATCACCGAGTCGAACGCCGCAAACCGACGTTACAGCTCTTGCCCCTCTGAATTTAACCGCGTTACAATGCGTTCCCTCCACCGTCAGGTGAGAAAACGAATTAAAGACCTCCGCAACAGTCGATGGGATGACCTGCTTTCGGAGATCGAGCCGAGCCACCAAGCATATTGGAACTTGGCAAGGTCTATGAAGTCAGACCAACTGTCGACTATGCCCCCTCTTAACCGCCCCAACCATCAAACCCCCGCATTCGACGACGAGGAAAAAGCCGACACGTTGGCTGCCAGCCTCGAAGCCCAATGCGCCCCCAGTCTTAATTATGTCGACCCTATTCACCTTAATACGGTGAACAGTGAAGTTGACATACTAAGCTCGCGAGTCCCCTCTTCTCCCCCTCTGCCCATTATTAGAGCTTCCGAAGTGGAGCACGTCATCAAGGATCTCCATCCGAGGAAATCCCCCGGTTCCGATGGCATAAGCAACAGAGTGCTCAAGCACTTTTCTGTTGCTCTCATTTATCTCCTCGTAAGCATCTTCAATGCGGCAATGGCCAATTGCACTTTCCCCGACGCCTGGAAGGAAGCCAATGTCATTGGCATCCCCAAACCAGGCAAGAAGGCCACGGAGCCTTCTAGTTACCGTCCCATCAGTCTCCTCAAGACCATGGGGAAGCTCTACGAGCGTCTCCTCCTTAATCGTCTCTGGCCCATTGTCAATGAACTTAAACTCCTCCCGGACGAACAGTTTGGCTTCCGAGCCAGACACTCGTGCCCCCAGCAGGTCCTCCGCTTCACGGAACACGTCCTTTCAAACTCTCAAGGCATTTGGCCTAAAGATACCGGAGCCGTCTTCCTAGACGTGGCAAAGGCGTTCGACAAGGTCTGGCACAACGGCTTGGTCTACAAGCTTTCTCAACTTGGTGTGCCAGACAGACTCGTGCTCATCATACGAGACTTCCTGACCAATCGTAGCTTCCGCTATCGAGTGGAAGGGAAGCTGTCCGAACCCAAGCCCATCCGAGCCGGAGTCCCTCAGGGCTCCGTACTAGCCCCCCTCTTATTCACGCTGTACACCAGCGATGTCCCCCACTCGTTCCAAACAGAGCTCGCCCTGTTTGCGGACGACACAGCGTTATACGCATCCGATCGGAATGCCGATAGGGTGCGTATAAAGCTGCAAGCCGCACTCAATGCACTCGGTGCATGGTTTACGAAGTGGCGCATTGAGGTGAACCCGACGAAAAGTACCGCGGTGTACTTTTCCCGGCGACGCCCAACGCTCAAGCCCCTCACTCTCTATGACGAACCCATTCCATGGGCGAAGTCTGCCCGCTACTTAGGCGTCGTCCTTGACAAACGTCTTAACTTCAACGAACACATCAGGACTGTTCGTAACAGGGCGGCCTTTATACTGGGTCGCCTCAATAACCTCGTATGCAAGAAGAGTAAAATGTCCCTTGGCAACAAGGTGAGACTTTACAAAGCTTGCATACGCCCCATCATGACATACGCCTCCGTGGCTTTCGCTCATGCTCAAACCCGCCCCCTACAGCTTATTCAAAATCGTTTCCTACGGAAAGCCACGGGCGTTCCCTGGTACGTACGCAATCGCTCCCTCCACCGAGACGCGCGTCTCGAGTCTATAGCCCGCTTCATGAAACTCGCCTCCCAGCGATATTATGATTCGGTCGAGTCCCACCCGAACCACCTGGTTCGCACCATACCCGACTACTCGGTTGTCCCCCCTGCTAGGCGCTCTCTCCGTAGACCAAGACACGTACTTGGTGACCCCCCTGACGAGATAACGGCCGCTTATCCGGAGTTATTCCTATCGTCAGCCCCCCACAGAGAAAACACTCAACCTTCGCACCGACCCCGCCGGCGGGGTCGAAGTATCTCCGTAAATGCCCGCGCGGGGCGCATTTTCTCCAATTCCTCCCGACTCGCAACGCCCCAAGCCGAGGTCCGAACCTAAGTGGTGCCCTTGGTGACGTTGTGTATAATTTTAAGTTTTTACCGGTTGAGAGCCGTCTGCTCTCACCAAAAGCCCGTGTAAACGCTGTCAAGGCCATCTGCGGCCAACAGCTTAATGTCCATTCATAAAAAAAAAAAAAAAAAAAAAATATACTTATCATGTCGTAAATGTAAGTAGCTAACAGTTTATTGACCCTCAAGGCATGGTAGCTTTACATTTGCATGAAGCTCGGGGCCAAGGGTTGTCTCTTTATTTAAGGGTTACTCAAGTTTTCAAACAGAGAAAATATGTAAAATAATTTTAAATAGCCAGTTCACATCTGACTCATTGATAATAAAAAAAACACAGTCACATTTAAGTAGGAAAAAAATGATTGTTATATGGTGTATGTTTTTATGTAATCTCACCACTCTTTTGACCCTGAAGGCAGGGTCAAGTTAGACCTTGTTTGAGGTAGGCTACCCTTATTTGCTCATATTCAGTAATTCTGAAAGATTTCTTTGTTTTCTCTTCCAAGTATCCTAGTTCTCATTTTCTGGACCTGATTTTCTTATTAAAGTAGAAAATTATCTATATTCTTATAAGTTTTTTGACAAACATGATAAATATTATTCTGCCTCCCCTTTATCTAGGTGAGAATTAAACGTCTATATTATAATGGCTTTGTGACATACAGGCGGACTTAAGGCCACAATGTTATGATTTTCGGTAATGTTTAAATTCTGTTAACCCCGAAATTAAGCGTAAGCTGACAACCCTCGGCGAGGGTGCAAGACTTTTTGACATTATCCCTTCCTTTTTACGAGCAACATGTGCCTACATCTACGCTCCAGGCGCGGCGAAACGAACTATCTATATAAACCATGCTAACTGTATCAAAGATCATTAAAATTATTTGTCTTATCTCATTATAGAAAGATAAATTACATATCACAAATCTATGTAAGTTTATTTCAGTAAATATTGAATGTCATGTACATTCAATTAACTGTACATTGCGGGTTTTTAGTAATTGCAGACACACCAGGCAAAGACAGAACTTTGTAACTCAATAGAGCCGAAATCGTAATTTTTTGAGAAATTTAATTAACACTCCTCTCGAACAATAATCCTTGTTTCAATGTTAATAAATGAATTAATTAAACGCTCCGAAAAGATGTAATGAAGTAAACAATGGACGCTTTTTGTAATGATATCTTGACAAGAGTCTGAATTATTTAAATTAAGGTAGATGTGATGTCAAGGTAAAATATTTTTTCAAAAAATTATTCAAACTATGTATGTTAAGTAATTGGATTTAAAAGTGAGCTTATTAACTAAGGTTTTTGTATTTTTGGCAAGTGGAAGTTAAAAACAAACAATGAAAAAGTCAAAAAACGAAGTATTCTTGAAAAAAAAAACTGACGTTTTGGTTGTACGTTTGCCATACGTGATTATTTTCAGGAAACAATCCAATTCAAAACGCAAGGCATTTTAAACAAAAAAAATATATTTGTAAAATCACTCTATTTTAAGAAGATAAATGAGTTTGTAAAATCCTGATTACGGAGCGTAAAATATTGAGTCCATTTAGTGAAAAAGCGCGCCATCTCGTGACTCTCTGACTCTCCTTTCAGTTGATTGCATCCATAAGTTGGTTTGTTATTTATTCACTGTGGAAGAATATTCCAGCAAACGGAATTCGGAACGACATGCTAATTCAGGATATCGTGTGACTGTGAATGAAATCGGGAAAGAATTTGCTTTAATTTGCCTATTCGCCTCCAAACTGTTCTAGTTAATGCTAGCCGCTGCGTGCAAATTATATCATAAGTAGCAGCACCTTCCATAATTAAAATGTTCTCCCTATGTTAAAATGTTGTTTTCTATATATATATAAATTTAATGTACATTTTAAGTTTAAAGTAATACTCCCGATTGCAAACATTCCGTTACTCGTAGTTAGCAAACCTTCGAACTTGTACAGGGCAGTAGTTAAAATTTACGGGTTATTACTGCTGGGAATTGAACGTTGTCATCCGAACTAAGTACTACAGTGCACGTATTCAACATATTCTACCTATGGAGAAACAACTACTATAAATATATAATTCGGATTATATAGGAACTAATTTCTGGAGAAGTTCTTGGGAAAATAGTGGCGGCGAGCTCACCACTTCTCACGTTTACGTTCCAATGGCAGTGTCAACCATATTGTGAAAAGTGACCTTTTAGGCTCTGTCATCATTTCTTTAAACATAACGTAACAGTTATGTTACGTTATGTTTAAAGAAATGAAAAATTCAACACTTTCAAATAATATATTAAACAGAATTAATTTGATTTAAGAATTAAGAAGAAAAGATTTAAGAAGAAAAAAGAAAAAGTAAAAAGAAGAAAACAAAAAAAAATTGAAAATATTTTTGTAAGAATATTTGAAAATTCATCCTTTCGGGGAAAATTAAACATGCCATCGAAGTCTATATGGAAGATCTTCGGGCAATCGCCAATTACAAACAAAAATGCAAATATGTCTGACCATAAATCCCAAGCGGGTCGTAATCGAAGCGGCGCGGGCGCTGACGGTGACGCTCATTATCACAGCGACTACGGTGACCTACGGCTATCTTTTAAAAAAATGTAAAGTTGTGTCCAATGTACGGCGAGTACAACTCATCTAATATTGATGGTATGAGGCTTGTGGGACTCGATAGTGGGACGCTCGCCTCGCCACCGTACTGTAGCCGTGCACACGCCAGCGCCCGATCAGTGCTCCACTCAAACGTTTTTGCAATGTCTGTTTTTCATTCGTGGAAATGGACTCGCATATGCTAGCTATTGATATATATTTAAAAACAATTTGTAAAAGATTTAAATCTTAGTGCACATTCTTTTTAATTACTATTATTATAGATTATATTTATTTTACGACATGTCGCGTAGACTCACAGGATGTCTGCTTAGAATTACAGAACTGTGAAGACATTCAAAATTATGGATGTAGATCTAAAGTCACTGAACGCCAAATTGTTTAATGTAAACTACAAGCCTATACTTGTATTATCTTAAGGTGTGAGCCATTCTATTCAGATTTTGTATTGTTACCACAAATGCATATTAAATTGTACACTTTCACAGTAACACTCGTGATGTCCAACAAAGCCAGATCGTAGTTGCGACCTGGGACATCCTCCTAAATTATTATCGTGTCCCGCCGCCGCCGTACGGCCGTACGCAATGTATAGCGATCATGGCAACACTGTACACGGCGGCGGTGTATGACAACCTCGTGTACAACGCAATGGAAAACAACCTTAAAGTCCGCCATGTTTATGTTAACTCGTATGTTACGGATTTTGACTGGGTACGTTGTCAAACTGAGTTGCATAGGTTGGAGAAAAACATTATATTTAAATATGACTGTAAATTTACTTTTCTATGTGCATCTACCATGATATATAGAGATATCCTTTGTCCACAAAAACAGCTAGGTGAATTTATATAATTGAACTATCGTGGTTAGAAAACTTTATAGAGATAACATCCATAAACATCAGCAAAAACTAAAATAAGTGATTTGGATCCGGAAATGATGTAAAACGATTCGATTTCGTTACGCTTAAGAAAATTCTTCCTTAATATACATCATTTTACTAA
Source organism: Chesias legatella (assembly GCA_947359385.1). NCBI lineage: Eukaryota > Metazoa > Arthropoda > Insecta > Lepidoptera > Geometridae > Chesias > Chesias legatella. The sequence continues at coordinate 324,523 of OX375766.1, forward strand.
ATATGATGTTATATCTAGTGCATGTGTCAGTTTTATTAAATTATTGGTGCCTATTATAGAAAAGCAGCTTTTTCAAGGCAGGCAAACATTTCGCAACCATTTAATTTTACAAATACAACACGAAAAGCTACTAAAATTAAAATGGAAGACCACACAAAAAGGTTTTATGCTAAAAGTATACTAATCCAGACAAGTAAAATGTAATGGAAATTAGCTGTATGTTAATAGAAACGTATCGAAAAATACAAGCTTAAGAATTTACTTATAAATGTACCTACGTTTATTTCTCATTACAATTATGGGAGAGTATAAGTTGTATTTAGGTAAAATACTTATTTTTAGTTATTTTACCTAATTGCAACTGTACTATAGCTATTCATATATGATGCAGTAGAATATACACGAAACCTTTAATATCTCCTAATAACAAAATATAATACACAAAGCGTATATTAAACACCGTAATTGAATACTAATCTTGTTTTTAAAATGTGGAGTAATCAAAAAGTACTTAGCACGATGTTGGGAATAGGTTTTCTAGTCTCATAATTAAAAGCGTTACGTTCGTGTTACTATGTTCCGGTTTGAAAGGTGTGGTTCCCGGTGAAATTACAGGCACACGAGACAATCCACCTACACGTCTCAGAGTTACGGGCGCAAACGTTGCGACTTGGGTCTTGTCGTACCTAGTAGGGGAGGACCCAAGCCGCATCGCTTGTTATGGGCTGATGTTACCACTTAACACCAGGTGGGCCGTCAGCTCGTTCTGTAACTGTATTACATTAAAAAAAAACATGGGCTCCAAAAAGTAGTATAATAAAAAAGAGTCCTAATAGAGTTTTGACAGTACACAAAAGTCAAATTAAGATCATCATATTCTTCAGTTTGGTTAATCGAAAGCCAGTCTTCTTCTTCGAGTCACCGGTTCTGTCGAACCAGTGAGAGCGTGATGGTCTAGAGGTACTGACCCCCGAGTTTCAATCCGGAGGTCGCCGGTTCAAAGCCCGACGTGCACGTATGAGTTTTTCGATTGAAAGATTTATGTGCACAATACCACGATCTCAAAACCGCGAAGGAAAACATCGTGAGGAAACCGACATGTCCTAGAACTAAAAATTCGAAGACATGTGTCGAGTGCACGAAAGGAGCCTCTTTGAGGCGCATTTACAATCGAAAGCCAGTAACTGCACTTAACTGAGTGTTGCAATAAGGCGAGTAATTGTGACTGATGTAAACAACCTGATTCCTCCGCAAGATGGCGTAGTTTGTTCCGCAACACTTCAATTCACACTTTGGAAGACTTTGTAAGTGATGACACATAGGTACCTTGTTTAAATCAGTTTGACTGAAGTTAATGGAAGTTCTAAGGTCTGCTTCAGTTCTAATGGGCTTTTACTATGTAACTAAAGCGTCCCGGCTTTGCATGGGCAGTACTAACTATTATTGACTAGGTGCTTGTAAATTGTATATCTACTTTTTACTAAAAATGTATTAGTGAAAACCGCGTGAGCTACGCGGGCAAAGCCGCGCTGGCAAAAACTAGTATATAAAAATATAGAAAAGATAACTTAATTTGCGTCTGCCTAAACTCCGAAATCCATTCGCTCAAAATTGGTTTGGAATACGGTTTCACTTGTACTTTAGATGATCCAAGTTCCAAGTTGTAACTTTCACGGCTTAAGATTTCAGCTAACATTCTCCTGTGAAGTGTTTAGAAATAAACAAATCAGTTAAGAGACGCGGTGCAGTAGAGCCTCTCGGGACTACAACTTGAAGCGGTTGCTTCGCTTAGTGTAACTTAAATTGTTGGTGTCAATTTATGTGCAACTGTTTATAACAGAGCTTAACTCTCTCCAAGTTATGAAAGTGGCTGTACCCCTTTGTTCGGTAAAGCCAAGCTATTAAGTTTTCTTGTTAGATTAAGCTTTTCGTTAATTATATAATTAATGCTTTTATCTGTTATTCCTTTTATTTAGAACCAATTTCCCTATGTAATTAAAATAAAAAAATTATATAAAAAATATGTGAGCCATCACGGGACGCCTGGCAGATGTGAAAAATCGACATTATTTTGTAAAAGTAATACATATAAATGATAATAATTGATGAAAATGATTGAAAATGATCTGCCGTGGCGACGCGTCGCCACGGCAGAAATCGGTTTTACGTGCGGCTATAGATGTTTCACATCAATAACTCATATTTCGCGTACGTTACATGAAAACAAATGACTAGCCTTTGACTGCTTTAGTAATATTTTTGTCATATCCCATATATCTGTTGTTTCCACTGCAGGAGCACAGGTATATTCTTGACAAGCAAAACACACATACACTATATAATTCAGTGAATAAATAATTAGTACAGAAACACTACATTTGTTCACGGACGAGTGTAAATGGAATATTAAATGAGAAGTCAGTAAGCATGAAACTGTACCTTCACACGGTATTGAATCAGATTATTGAATAAGTGTGCTGCGACATACGACGTCCCTTAATGCGGACTTAGCTGTTCTAGATATGGCACTACTGTTTTTTGGTGAAAGAATACAGTCACACGCAATTTTTTTAACTTTTTTTACTTTTATATTACTTATCTATGCCTATACTATCATTTTACAATACTATTTTAATATTATTATAAATTCTGCTAACACATTTATTGTAATCCATACAAATAAATAAAATTGGAGTGTCTGTTTGTAATATTAAAATAACCGCTTTTTACTAAGTGCATATCGATGTATACACGGTACATATACCAAAACTTCTTTTTTTATAATTGTTGTCTCTCTGATTGTCTATCTGTCTGTCTGTCTGTTTGTTCCGGCTAATCTCTAAAATGGCTGAACGATTTTCACGCGATTTTCACTGGCAGATAGCTGATGTAAGAAAGAGTAACTTAGGCTACTTTTCCGAGGGTTAAAGTAGGGGGTGCGTGATAAAACCAAATTCCACGCGGACGAAGTCGCGGGCAACAGACAGTAATAAATAAAAAATATACACATTCATACAAAGTCATCACTTGCAATAAATGTTAATTTTAGTTTCTCAAATATAGTAAAAATTGGTACAAAGTAAACGACCAAGTAATCTGCCATAACGTCCAATCAAAAAATTAACAATTCATCGAAAAGTTCTTATTCAATAGTTGACTTCTTTCCACGTCAATTTCCAAATCATTAATCACTTCTAGAGAATTACACCCCTGTGATTTCTGTAGCTAATCCAGTTAGGGGGCAGGTCTCGGAGTCACGAGGGTTTCATGCTGGTTGAGAAATTTTCACGTTTCTGTAATTCCCTTGCGCACCTCTGCCACACATCGAAACAAGCTTTTTTTTTATGTAATACATTTACGGAACGAGCCTTAAATGGTAACCTCGGCCCATAACAACCGATGCGACTTGGGTCCTCCCATACTAGGTACGACAAGACCCAAGTAGCACCGTATGCGCCCGTAACTGTGAGACGTGAAGATGGAATGTCTCATGTGCCTGTAATTTCACCGGCAACCACATGCAGGATTCATGCTCAAACACGTAAGAATTGTACGCTAAAACATTTAGTGATGACTCACACGCGCATAAAAACTGTATACAAAATTAACCGATGCAATTAATTCGTACATTTTAGTTTCATAGGTATTCTAAGCATAAATATCGATAGTCTAGCAAAATTAGAAGTCATGCAATTTGCAGTCAAAAGGTAGCAAACATACTGAAGACTAATCAACAAAATCCGTATATATCAAAATAATTATAATTACTTTTATGGATTTCAGAACTTCAAGAATCAAAATACGTTATATAGAATATCTGAATTCATGTTTAAGATTCGTCTCGTTATTCGACCGAGAGAATACACTCACTTGAGAGGGTACAAAATCAGCATATATTAGAAATTCTGTGTCCCGTATAAGAGGTAGAAATTAGATTATTATTTAATGGACATCAAAAACGTCAAAGGGAAGTTGCACGTAGTTATTTAATTCTAGTTTCCTTTTACATTATTAAAACATGTTAGTTTCTCATGCTTTTTGGAATGTGAATACACGAAGACATTTTAATAGTATAACGAAAAATGAGGTACAGTTACAAATGTGTATTTTAGATTAGGATGATTCCAATTTCTATTATTTCTGAGAGTAAATTATTCAATACATAAATCAGGATATTTATTTAAAGCATATACAGACATGTTTCTAGATAACGGGCTGTTATTCGATTCCCCAAGAAGAGTCCAAAGGCTCCAAATTTTTGCAAAAACTACGCGCGTTTTTATAGTAATTATTGACTCCGCATATTGAGGAATATCTAAATAATTTCTTTAATTAATTGTTGATTAGAGCCTGACTGATAAATGGTGTTTGGCGATTGATTACCTTATTAGTATTCTGTCATTCTGTGTGACAGAGTCATTAATTCAGTCGTCAATCTAAATAAAGTTCGTAGGTCTTTTACTATAGGTAGTCTGAAAAAACTGAAGTGGCGCCTTCACAGAGCGCTAGCGAGCCTAATCCAAAAATCTTGATTTGAATATGGCATGAATTTTTAGCTGCCTCTTTATTTTTGGTAGGCGTACGTTATATCACATTTAGGATATTATAATTCGCAAATTTTATTGTGTACCTATCTATCATTTTAGCTACTCCCAATACACATCTAATAACCAAATACAAGTCTAAAACAAAACTGTGAGTGCCTACTTGAAAAGCAATCAAGCAGGAGGATGTAAATTTTAATAAGCCATTGCTTTATCATGATTTATTAGAACTTATTGAAAATACGCCTACTTCAAGAAAATAAATAAACTTTTTACAAGTCTTCCCGTACTCCGCTCCAACTTTCCACGAACATTATTTACGCAAATTCGCTGAAAAAGGTAGGGAATGACGTATGTAAATTAAAATTGAATTTTCTCACACGACTTTTATGAAATTTCCTAATAATTAAATCTTTCCTGCGAGGAGGCCTAATCCATTTTACTCTCTCTCGAGATGGGGAACCTACGTCATGCGAGGCCATGTTTTGATGTGAGCATTATTTTACGTTGAAAACAGCAAATTATTTATAGTTTTAACCTGGTATTTTAGACTCGCATAAATTAAACCCTCTTTTAGGAATCCAATGCTCCTAGAAGAGGGTAGTGCTTCTCCTTTGTATAATATAAAGGGCGTATCAACTCATGATTTTTGTTGAGAGTTGAATTTTTAAGAAAATGCAACGTTAATTAAAAGGCGATCTCTACTAGATTTTTTGAAGTTCTTCAAAAAATATAATATCTTCACAATATCTATGAGTCTATTTCAGTAGAAAGCATTCAGTCCATTTCACTTTTCATTTAAATTAAATTAGTTCAAGAGTTTACTTTTGTATTAGTTTAAAATCATGTTATTCTAAATAATTTGGAACTCTTCATTTCATAAATGATCGTACACAGAACTTTCTCGACTTTAATTGGCTGTCAATTTATTACATTATTCAAAAAGAAGTAATTGATTTTGCAAATTGTATGGAATCAAATTGGATTTATTCCTTTACAGAGATTGATGCAATTGAATGTAGCGGAAGTTTTAAGTAACTTTATTTAATGATTTGGTTCTCAGTTCAGTTGGTAGAGTATAACTCTGCCTTCGTCATCCTGGGTTCGATTATTACCTAAATGAAACATTTGCTTATGAGGAACATAGATTTAGGAGGTAACATAGAAGTGATGATAGTGACAAACATACATTATTGAGAACAATTATTCTGTTGTATAGTATAATAATAATAATAATAATAATGGTGGACATTTCACACAGCGCCATCTAGCCCCAAAGTAAGCTAAGCATACCTTGTATCATGGGAACCAGACAAATGATATAATACTTATATACTTTTCTTTTGTAAATACATACATATAATACATATTAACACCCAGACACAGAACAAACATCAATGTTACAAATGTCACATAAATGTTTGTTCTGAGTGGGGATCGAACCCACGACCTACAGCGCAGAAGGTAGGGTTACTAACCAACTGAGCTATGAGGCCAGTCAAAACCTACAAGTATGAAATGTAGTATGAAATGTTATATAAAAAAAACCTACTCGTAAGTATTCTTGCTCCCATAAGTTTTATTTTAAACAAATATATCTACTAAAGGTGATTTAGAAAAATGTTAGAAGCAAGATTAAATAGTACTTCATATACCAATACAGCCTAATCCAGATTGGAAGTTATGACAAATTATTACTTAAATTCGTATTCACTATGTTAATACCGATACAAAACGGAGTATCTGAATATATTAACGACGCCTTTCAATATACGAATGAAATCGACAGGCCACATACTAACAGAGTAACTAACTAGGTATCGTTTTAATTGGAACACTACACCAGGTTTCCATCATAAAAACGTGAAATATTGTACAAAAATATTTTCGCAAGTAGTTCCACTGAGCGTTAAATAAGTGAGGGGTTGCGTTGCACCCACTAATGGGGTACCGGGTACCGGGTACCGGGTACGTGACACAACTCCAGTGCGAGATAATGTTTGCTGACCTAAGTTTGCAAGATTTCCACGTCCACGAGCTGTTTGTTTTTATCTCTACAGATGTACGGTAGAGAACGAGAAATCTGCTACAAGGAAACAGGCCTACTATTGACAAGCGAGATTGAATAGGTTATCTAGGTAAACTGTAACGGTAGATGTTAAATATCCCAGTATTTTAGGGGTTCTTAAAAATCCTTATTATTAAAATAAATGAATAATTTATGGTAATGAAAACATACCATATTCACCGTTTTAAGATCTCAGTACTGTGCACATATTAGTTGCCTTGAAATTCCACCAACACGTCTCAGAGTTACGGGCGCATACGATGCGACTTGGATCTTGTCGTACCTAGGGGAGGGACCAATTGGCATCGGATGTTATGGGCCGAAGTTACCACTTAACAACAGGTGGGCTGTGTGTGTAGGTGGGTGTGGTATCACATAAAAAAGAAAAAGGTAGGTGACGCAATAAAATGTATTTTAACTAATTTTGCATACATTATTAGTGCAATACATTATTCATACAAATCTATTTAATTGTAGTGTGACACTTAAAATATTTATTATATCAGACGAAAATGTATAGGTAATAATGTCAATGACATATCTGTACGGGACGGCTCGACCGGGGTCTATAAGGTGGTAGTGGACTGTATGTTGGTGTTGTTATTCCGCCGGTGCGAGGGGTCTGTACACGCTATTACTGGGATTCTGTTAAGAAAACTTCAGATGGTGTTTCTATACTGGAGGGTTGGGTTCCGGTTGTTCCGAGTGGTACTGCCGATCTGCTATCTATTTCTATTATTCCGCGATTAGCGCACTACTATTTAAGCCAACGTGTCGACTATTGCTCGACTTGACGCTGGACTATTAACGCACTGGTTGCGAAGAACTGTTACGTGACTATTTACGGAACGCGTGTCGCCTATAGCGCGACTACTAACGAACTGCGTGAACTATACGTATGAACTGTTACGCGACTATTAACCAACTACGTGAACTATACGTGTGAACTGTTACGCGACTATTAACCAACTACGTGAACTATACGTGTGTACTGTTACGCGACTATTAACCAACTACAACTTACGCCCGAAATGGCGTTATATTTATACCACTCGTCACAAAGATATTTCCGAACCCCTTTCCAGTTTCATTTATTGTACTATTCAATTCTATTTAATTCTATTTAACTATAACCGGCTTGTGCCGCAGCTGCCAATGGGAGCGGTACGACAATGCTGCGGCTTATCTTTTAGTATTTATTCTAAGAAGGAGATTTAACTATTACTATTTTCACATGTAAACACCAGGTGTTATAACAATAGACCTTACTTAGAACTATTCGAAGAAGGGAATTAACTATCTGTATTTTCACACGTAAACACCAGGTGTTATAACAAAAGATCTTACTTAGAACTATTCTATTGTCTTCTATGATGCTATTTCTTACTTATACATTTTTAACTATCTTAAACCTAAGGCGATGCCGTTTCTCGTACGGAACATCTCTCCCGCCGTGCAATGCCTCCTGGCATTGCAACCTATGGTGTGGAGTACGCCGGGTCCGATTCGGTGGGTAGAATTACTATTTTTCGTGTAGGTCGTTTCAGCACGCCGCCTGGGGTACGAATGTTTACTACGCGTACTATTCCATCTGCTCCTGGATACACGGCGACTATGACTCCCTTGGGCCATACGTTGCGAGGAAGGTTGGCGTCTATACATCGTTTTGAGTTTTGGATCTGTGTCTATTTTCTTTTCCGTGGAATGCCATCTATTTATTGGATTTTGATAACTATTAGGTATTTTCTTATTACTATCTATCCACAGCATCGGAACTTTGAAATGACCATTGGGGCTCTGTTTTGTTCTGTCTATCTGTTTGATGTTTTGTTCCAATAACTGCAACGTTTTCACTGCCGGATCGCTTTGGGGTTTCTTCGGCGTTATCGTCAGCGATTCCATTGCAAAGAAATCTTTCAGTTCTCGACCATTTGTTTCAAAACTATTTGCGTAGTTGACTCTATTTCTGCTATTTCTTTGGGCACCGACTCTTGATCCGTGGAGTACCCATCCTAGCGGCGTCAAGGAAGCTACTGGTTGATGCGTTTCGCCTTTTCGCATTCCATATGCCACCAACAGGTGCCAGTTATCCTGTCCGATTATGATCTTCGGCGTCGCTCTATAGTGCAGTATCTCTTTTGTTAAGTCCTGTAGGTGACTGCAGTTTTCGATATCTTCCCTCTTCATTAGTTGAGGTGAAAGTTTTAACTCTGCTATCGTTCGAGCTTCTATTGTGTGCTCTTCTGTGCCTGTAATAGTGAGCTGTATTCTCTGCGATTGTCTTTGTTTCACCTGAGAGTTTCCTATGGCTTCTATGAATAAGGGATCCTTCTTTCCCTTTGTCCCTATCGCCTTTGCAATAGATTCTTCTACCAAGGTGACCGTGGATCCGTCGTCTAACAGCACGTACGTGTCTATTTTCCCTGACGGTCCAAACGCGGTGACAGGTACTATTTTTAAAAACGTTTGGATGTTTTTGGGAGTCCATGTGGAGGCTACGGCTTCCCTTTTCTGTTGGGTTTCCTCCTTCTTGAAATGAAGGAGTCCATGATGCCAGTATTGGCAACCATCTATTTCGCACCTTCTCGTCTTACACGTGTGATTTACCGTTTTCAATCGAAGGCATCTGAAACACAATCTATGCTTCTTCGCTATATCCCATCTATCCGGAACTTCTGCCTTCGTGAATCTATTACAAATCGTCGTGGGATGGTTTTCTCTATTGCAAATTAGGCAAACTTTTCCTTTTTTCTCTTCCACCCTCGCAGCATAACTTCTATCCTTGAAACTAGTTCTATTGGTGGTTTCTGAACGTGGGACTATTTCTGGCCCTGCGTAGGGACCGCATCTGCTTGCTTCTCTATCCAGGAAACGAGAGAGTTTCAGAAGATCAGGCTCTCCCGCCGGTTGCTCCGTGCTAAAATCGTACCATCTTGGTTCCTCCCAACAAGTGTTTTCAGGTTTCGTAGGTCCTCCAGGCTGGCCCACAATCTGGTTCACTATCGCACTATTGTTCACTTTGGCACTGTTGTTTGCCAGGGCACTATTGTTTACCATGGCACTATTGTTTGCCAAGGCACTATTGTTTGCCGAGGCACTATTGTTTGCCAAGGCACTATTGTTCACGTTTCCAATATTTTTGGCATACGCGCTATTGTTTGCAGATGCACTATTGTCTCCAAAATCACTATTTTTCATGTTGGTTCTATTTAACACTGGAAGTTCATATCCGTTATTGGGTCTGGGCACATTAAAACTATTGAGTCCAGGTCCATCTACGAATTTGCTATTCGTCGGTCCGCGCTCCTCGTTCGCTGCTGGCAATTCCTGTTCTGTTTTTATAAGGACTGCAGGAACCGCAGCGGGTGCAGGGCGCGGTGCCGGTCTATCTTCAGTGGGCAGCTCCGTCCGTTGTTTCTCCGTTGGTAGCACGGAGGGTATTGTTTCCCTCTCTTCTCGTTGTGATTCGTTTGCTATATCTAACACTCTGGTTGTGTTTATCACCCAACCGGATATCATCGACGTGTTTTCAGGGCCAGAGATTACTGTTTCATCGTCGTCCTCTGAATCCTCCATGAGCTTTAGTTCGGCGGCCGCTATTTCCTTCTGGATTTTCAGCAATTTTAGTCGGGCATTTGCTATTCTATTATTTTTTGCCTTTGCTGAAGCCGTCGACTTAGGCTTGGTGGTCGTAGTTTGCTCATTGTGCAACGACGTTTCTCTATCGGGATCTCTCTGGTTCCTCCTGCCGGTGACTTCGGTGACAATCGACTCCTTGGAATCACTCGCTGTTTGGCTCGACGCTATTGTTGTGCTCTCTGTGCTGGCTCCGCCACTTGATGAGGCAGCGACAGCATCGCTTACCGGCACGAAGAAACTCGTCATTCCATGTAGGGTCTTCCTGCTGGCTGAAGTAGGCGTGAAGTCGGCAGGAACGCGCTTCCCGAACACAGATTCTAACGTCGGTGAGGCGCGCCTTGCAAACACTGTGTCAGCCAATGGTCTGGTTCTCGGTGGTGAATGCGCCACAGAATGGGTGCGTGGCGTGGCTATTAACGGCTCCATGTATCTTGACGGAGCGTGTGCCGTCGTAATCACTGGAGCTGTGGTGGTAGGCGCTGCGGTGGTGTTGGAGGTATTCGAAGGTTCGGTACGAGATGTGCTCGCAGGCCTGTTCCCTCCTCCTGATCTCGTGATAACCATCTTCTGTCTTCCAGTATCCGGTTCGAAGGACCAAAATATCCGGCTCGAAGGATCAAAATGTACGGGACGGCTCGACCGGGGTCTATAAGGTGGTAGTGGACTGTATGTTGGTGTTGTTATTCCGCCGGTGCGAGGGGTCTGTACACGCTATTACTGGGATTCTGTTAAGAAAACTTCAGATGGTGTTTCTATACTGGAGGGTTGGGTTCCGGTTGTTCCGAGTGGTACTGCCGATCTGCTATCTATTTCTATTATTCCGCGATTAGCGCACTACTATTTAAGCCAACGTGTCGACTATTGCTCGACTTGACGCTGGACTATTAACGCACTGGTTGCGAAGAACTGTTACGTGACTATTTACGGAACGCGTGTCGCCTATAGCGCGACTACTAACGAACTGCGTGAACTATACGTATGAACTGTTACGCGACTATTAACCAACTACGTGAACTATACGTGTGAACTGTTACGCGACTATTAACCAACTACGTGAACTATACGTGTGTACTGTTACGCGACTATTAACCAACTACAACTTACGCTTTTTTTTTTTTTTTTTTTTTTTTATGACTGGACAATTTGCTGTTGGCCGCAGATGGCCTTGACAGCGTTTACACGGGCTTTTGGTGAGAGCAGACGGCTCTCAACCGGTAAAAACTTAAAATTATACACAACGTCACCAAGGGCACCACTTAGGTTCGGACCTCGGCTTGGGGCGTTGCGAGTCGGGAGGAATTGGAGAAAATGCGCCCCGCGCGGGCATTTACGGAGATACTTCGACCCCGCCGGCGGGGTCGGTGCGAAGGTTGAGTGTTTTCTCTGTGGGGGGCTGACGATAGGAATAACTCCGGATAGGCGGACGTTATCTCGTCAGGGGGGTCACCAAGTACGTGTCTTGGTCTACGGAGAGAGCGCCTAGCAGGGGGGACAACCGAGTAGTCGGGTATGGTGCGAACCAGGTGGTTCGGGTGGGACTCGACCGAATCATAATATCGCTGGGAGGCGAGTTTCATGAAGCGGGCTATAGACTCGAGACGCGCGTCTCGGTGGAGGGAGCGATTGCGTACGTACCAGGGAACGCCCGTGGCTTTCCGTAGGAAACGATTTTGAATAAGCTGTAGGGGGCGGGTTTGAGCATGAGCGAAAGCCACGGAGGCGTATGTCATGATGGGGCGTATGCAAGCTTTGTAAAGTCTCACCTTGTTGCCAAGGGACATTTTACTCTTCTTGCATACGAGGTTATTGAGGCGACCCAGTATAAAGGCCGCCCTGTTACGAACAGTTCTAATGTGTTCGTTGAAGTTAAGACGTTTGTCAAGGACGACGCCTAAGTAGCGGGCAGACTTCGCCCATGGAATGGGTTCGTCATAGAGAGTGAGGGGCTTGAGCGTTGGGCGTCGCCGGGAAAAGTACACCGCGGTACTTTTCGTCGGGTTCACCTCAATGCGCCACTTCGTAAACCATGCACCGAGTGCATTGAGTGCGGCTTGCAGCTTTATGCGCACCCTATCGGCATTCCGATCAGATGCGTATAATGCTGTGTCGTCCGCAAACAGGGCGAGCTCTGTTTGGAACGAGTGGGGGACATCGCTGGTGTACAGCGTGAATAAGAGGGGGGCTAGTACGGAGCCCTGAGGGACTCCGGCTCGGATGGGCTTGGGTTCGGACAGCTTCCCTTCCACTCGATAGCGGAAGCTGCGATTGGTCAGGAAGTCTCGTATGATGAGCACGAGTCTGTCTGGCACACCAAGTTGAGAAAGCTTGTAGACCAAGCCGTTGTGCCAGACCTTGTCGAACGCCTTTGCCACGTCTAGGAAGACGGCTCCGGTATCTTTAGGCCAAATGCCTTGAGAGTTTGAAAGGACGTGTTCCGTGAAGCGGAGGACCTGCTGGGGGCACGAGTGTCTGGCTCGGAAGCCAAACTGTTCGTCCGGGAGGAGTTTAAGTTCATTGACAATGGGCCAGAGACGATTAAGGAGGAGACGCTCGTAGAGCTTCCCCATGGTCTTGAGGAGACTGATGGGACGGTAACTAGAAGGCTCCGTGGCCTTCTTGCCTGGTTTGGGGATGCCAATGACATTGGCTTCCTTCCAGGCGTCGGGGAAAGTGCAATTGGCCATTGCCGCATTGAAGATGCTTACGAGGAGATAAATGAGAGCAACAGAAAAGTGCTTGAGCACTCTGTTGCTTATGCCATCGGAACCGGGGGATTTCCTCGGATGGAGATCCTTGATGACGTGCTCCACTTCGGAAGCTCTAATAATGGGCAGAGGGGGAGAGGAGGGGACTCGCGAGCTTAGTATGTCAACTTCACTGTTCACCGTATTAAGGTGAATAGGGTCGACATAATTAAGACTGGGGGCGCATTGGGCTTCGAGGCTGGCAGCCAACGTGTCGGCTTTTTCCTCGTCGTCGAATGCGGGGGTTTGATGGTTGGGGCGGTTAAGAGGGGGCATAGTCGACAGTTGGTCTGACTTCATAGACCTTGCCAAGTTCCAATATGCTTGGTGGCTCGGCTCGATCTCCGAAAGCAGGTCATCCCATCGACTGTTGCGGAGGTCTTTAATTCGTTTTCTCACCTGACGGTGGAGGGAACGCATTGTAACGCGGTTAAATTCTGAGGGGCAAGAGCTGTAACGTCGGTTTGCGGCGTTCGACTCGGTGATCAACCGTCTCACATCGTCTGGCAGGACCCAGCGATGATCGGGCACCACCGGGACCTGTTTCGACGATCCGCCAATGGCGGTAGTGACATGGCTGGTCAACGAGTCGACTGCGACAGTAATGTCGTCCTTAGTCAAGATGTCGTCTGGGATCCTATCCAAGTCGGGTGAGTGGATAGACTTGAGAGCAATCCCAAGCTTATGCCACTGCACCACGGTCTTGGTGGGAGGAGACGAGTCTGGGGGGGGGCCTAGTTGAAGAAGAACGGGTCTATGGTCGGAGTCGAGTTCGTACAGCGTTTCTATCGAACGCAACTGTAGGGTTACGTTCTTTAGCAACGCTATGTCCAAGACGTCTGGGCGATGATTGACATTACCAGGATAATGGGTCGGTGCTAAGGGGGAGATGAGATCAAAATTTAATTCCTGGATGAGATTGTCAAGTACGCGTCCTCTGGAGTTCGTTGCTACGCAATTCCAGAGGACATGCTTGCTGTTGAAGTCTCCAGCCAGAATGACTGAGCTTCCCAAGTTAAGAAGGGCTTCTATATCCCTTCTGAGCAAGTTTTTGTCGGGGGCAAGATAGCAAGAGGCTATTGTAATGGACGGATGACCGGTCATCCCTAACCTACACACGGAGGCTTCTAAGTTAGTGAGGGGGGGTGCGTCTATGGGGATGCAATGCAAGGACCTCTTGTGATAGATGATGGTACCACCTCCCCGTCCGTGGGCTCTATCATTGCGAACTGCTTGGTAATTGGCCATCCTGGGGGTGGCCTTGTTCGGCTTCAAGAAGGTTTCTTGCATTAGCATGATATCTATTTGATGGCGGGTCAGAAAGTCGTGGACGCGGCCACGCTGTTTGAGGAGACCGTCAGCGTTGAAGAACGCCAACGATAGGGATCGGGGCCTAAGTCTTTCTTTCGGGTGTCCTAACATATTTGTACCGTAAGGGGGATGGGCATAGTGCGCTTGAGGACTCCGATCAGCAGGGCATTGTTCTGGCACAATTTCTGCTTCTCGGCTTGGGTGGGGGCTTCGCGTATTAGCCGGGCAAGCTCGGCAGCTTCGGCGGAGGTCGAGTATGCGGCACACATTATCGTCCAGAAATCATCCTCCTTAGAGGGCTGATTGGACGGCGCGGGGCAGTGTGAGGCAGGGGCGCGGCGGGTCGGTGGGGGGACTGCGGTCATGCGGACCGCAGCTGGGGCTTTCGGGGCCTCAGTCCTGTGGACTAGGGGCTTAGTCCACGCCGAGGGGATCAGGGTAGGGGCTAGGCGAGGTGATTCGCTGTGGGGCGGGACGGCTACCTTGGAGGTAGCTTTCGGGTGTTGGGAGGGGGCCAGAGGAGCAGCTCGCTCCTGGTTCCTCCGGACCACCGCCTTGTTTGCCTTTGGGGCTCTGGGGCACCCGCGATAGTTCGCGGGGTGACCCTCGGTCCCGCAGAGCACGCAAGCCGGGGGGCCAGGGGAGTCGGGAGTCCGCTTGCACTCTGCGGTGCCGTGGACGCCCATGCACTTCACGCAGCGGGGGGTCATCAGGCACTTACGTGCCGAATGGCCGTACCGCTGACATCGGTGGCATTGGGCGGGATAGGGACTTGGGTGAGGGGGCTCGACGCGCAAACCCGAGAGACCGAGGACCACCTCCAATTTCTTGAAGATGGCCTTGCCACCCGGAGTCCGGTCGAGGTGAACCCTCACCATGTCGTAGAGGACCTGACCGTTTGCACTACGCATACGGTGGACCTCTCGGACGGGGAAGTTTTGTGAAATGAGGTCGGCCTTAATGGCCTCCTCGCCGAGCTCCTTGGGCAGGCCTCGGATGACCACGGCAAGGGGTTTTTCATCGAACCGATTGTTCGTGCAATGAGGGAATGGTAAGTATCCCTCCGGGGGAGACTCCATCGTCTTGGTAAGACGACGGTGGTCCTCCGGAGAGGGCACTATCAGACGGATAGTGTCCGAGTGATTGGACGCGCTAAGGACCGTGATGCCCTTGCGCTTGCAAATTGAAAGAAGCATCTGGAGACGCTCCTTCTGTTCCAAGAAAATTGGAGGAGGGCGCTTTCCTTTCGGTGCTGATACCGAAGGAGGGGTGTTGGGGCGCGAGACGGCCGTCAGAGGGACGGCCGATTTGGCAGGGGGCTCGGAGGGAGAGGACTTGGTGCGAGGATTCTTCCTCTTACCGTACTTGACGGGAACAAAGTCCCCGTCAGAATCGTCGTCAGACGATTGCGGCATGGGGGTGAGGGGTGAGGGGAGGTCCTCCTCCATCTCTACATACTCCGGAGAGGACGTAGGCGACGGATCGGGCGACTCTGGGAAGTCGGGGATCGGCGTGGGCTGCGCGGTGGTGGCCGGTTGGCCTTTAGGGGGAGCTTGGGTACTTGATACCCTTTGTGCCGGAGGGGCCGCGGAGGGGACATTATTATTAATAGTTTTTATGGCTATAGGAGCCGGGGAGGGTGCCTGAGGGGCTGAGGCAGCAGCAGAGGGCTGGCATGAGAATGCCTCCAAGATATGGGGGTACCTCGTGAGGAGGAACTGGAAGAGGGCTTCCAAGTTCAACCCCGAGGTATCCATTCCGGGGGACACCGGATGGTGTGTCGGGTGAGTGATCCTCCCTGTCGGGGTAGACAGGGGGGGATGTGGCCTGGGTGTCCTACCTAATTGGTGTGTCTCCTTAATCTCTCTTACGGGAAGAGGAGGTGTGTCCTACTGCTGTCTGGTGTCGACTAGGGAAGCCCCCAAGGCCGGTGGTTCCAGACCCAACCGGATTTTGCGTTCCTCAGAAGGAGGAAAGCAGGCGACTCCGGGTCCGCGCCCAATCTGGTTCGTTATCACCGTTAGGTATCCCCAGATCGACCACTAAGCGTGGATTTTTGTTTTGACGCTCAAGTCAGAGAAATTACCTCGCCCTGAAAAGGGCGTCGTCCTAGAACGGACTGGAATGCGGCACGCTAACGGAGAGAAGCTAGCTTCTCTCGGAAAGCGGCGGCTTCCGCGAACAATGGGACACTCGCGCCGCTCTAATAAGAGCAGGCGAGGCCTATTGTCCGTTGGCTTCTTGGAAGGCGGCGAACCGGTGTGGGCAGGCAGCCGGGTGGCTTCCTGGAAAGCTGCGAGCGGAGCGCACGCAGGTGCACACGGAGAGGTGTTGCCGGTCCGACGTCCAGCGAGCGAGTCATTTTTTGTACAACTTACGCCCGAAATGGCGTTATATTTATACCACTCGTCACAAAGATATTTCCGAACCCCTTTCCAGTTTCATTTATTGTACTATTCAATTCTATTTAATTCTATTTAACTATAACCGGCTTGTGCCGCAGCTGCCAATGGGAGCGGTACGACAATGCTGCGGCTTATCTTTTAGTATTTATTCTAAGAAGGAGATTTAACTATTACTATTTTCACATGTAAACACCAGGTGTTATAACAATAGACCTTACTTAGAACTATTCGAAGAAGGGAATTAACTATCTGTATTTTCACACGTAAACACCAGGTGTTATAACAAAAGATCTTACTTAGAACTATTCTATTGTCTTCTATGATGCTATTTCTTACTTATACATTTTTAACTATCTTAAACCTAAGGCGATGCCGTTTCTCGTACGGAACAATATCCGTTGTGCATTAATTATATCAGAAAGGAATAAATAACGAAATTAAATGGATTTCTGTTATCAGCGCTCAACATTTTAACCACAATGTGATAGTTGAATGGTTAAATATAACTGATGATGTACGACGGTTCAGTCCGAATCATACAATATTCGATGGTCGAGTTGTTAAAATGGTCGTCACAGATACTGTCTCACTACACTGTCATTTGTAATATATCTACAAGTTAAGGCTTTAAGATTTCCTCTGTGTATAGTTGCTGCTAGCCAGTGCTTTGCAAAAATACTACATTGTCATAGCATAATGCAGGATCGCTTTTAGAAATATTATAATTTGAAAATACTCGTATAAGTTTATTTTTATTTTTTACTGGCCTCATAGCTCAGTTGGTTAGTAACCCTACCTTCTGCGCTGTAGGTCGTGGGTTCGATTCCAACTCAGGACAGATGTTTGTTCTGTGTCTGGGTGTTAATATATATGTATTTACAAAAGAAAAGTATATAAGTATTATATCAGTTGTCTGGTTCCCATGATACAAGCTATGCTTAGCTTACTTTGGGGCTAGATGGCGCTGTATGAAATGTCCACCATTATTTATTTATTATTTATTATTATTATTTGGTTAGGATGAAATGCAAACATCGTCATAATGAGAATTAATTAAAATATCACAAAACGGAATTATATTTAATTATGGAATAAAATGTAATATTTAAACATAACTTGATCAAAAAAGCGTCTACCTAATAACATAAATCAAATAACATTAGGATGAAAAAATAACGCAAAGAGTTATATGTATATTACAAGGCAATCGTTTCATATACAGTTTAAAGGATATGTTGAAAATGAAATTAATTAATCTAAGAGCAGTAGAACTCACGCAAAGTTCGTCCGGGGAAGTACTGCCACCATGTACATTTCTGCCGACAAGCTGCAACGCATTCACGTTACTGTGTTCCGGTTTGAAAGGTGTGGTTTCCGGTGAAATTACAGGCACATGAGACATTCCACCTACACGTCTCAGAGTTACGGGCGCATATGATGCGACTTGGGTCTTGTCATACCAAATAGGGGAGGACCCAAGTCGCATCGATTGTTATGGGCCGAGGTTACCACTTAAGACCAGGTGGGCCGTCGGCTCGTTCCGTACCACAATCAAATAAAAAAAAAAATTACCGTAGACTTCATAAGAAATTCTGAACGTTAACTGTGTATTTTTAAATTTTTATCATAGTTTGATCCATAACGTACATTTATGCATCGTATAATAAGACTAATTATTATTTTTAATTAATTATTATATTTAATTAATTACTTTATCTAATTTAATAACATATTTGGTGCTTTTTCAGCGCAAACAAGAGAAATTAATTTGCTATGAACAATAAAGCTATAAACGTGTGTTCATTCAAGGCATGGAAAGAATGTTCACCTTGCCGGATTTTCACTTTGTGACGAAATTCTCTCAGTAATAAATTATTTTTCACATTATTGCACATAATTCTTAATTATTTTCTATTATTCTGTTTAAGTTAACATTAACCAAGTTTATTAGCTTAAATGTTTTGATCAATATTCAAAGATTGATTTGCTATCTTCGAAAGAATATGTTCTGCCGGAGAATTCAGAAGAGCCTTTCTTGCGTGGTACCGGAATCCAAGTCTTTGTTATTCGACATCATCCAAATATCCAAACAATTTGACATTAATGATAATTATAATACGCATTTACTCATAATATGTCAGTCAAGAATTACTTTACCCGACTTAATCGCGATAAATGACGAAGAAGGGATATTTTTGAGTTTACATAAGTTTATTAATGTATTAAATATTATTATAATCTTTAGTAATTATTATTAAGAATTGTCATTTTGTCCTAATCCTTAATCCAAGAATCCTAATTATGGTTTGTTTTTGTAAAATTGTAATTCGATGCATTTAATTACCAGAACAAATTTGCAAGCCCTTGAAAATACATTTTTTTGTAAAAATACTCGGTTTTTGAAATACACTGAAAGAGTGATTTCAATTGTATATTATATAAGCATTTTGTTTTGGATATGCATTAATTTTTACTGAATAATTTTTTTAATTTACTCATTTTGTCTAGCTTTAACTTAATCACTTTTCCACGGTAACCAAACCAGTTTACCTTTATTTAAGGTAAACTGGTTTTTATTACCCAAATCAAACATTTTCATAACCCTCCACTAGGATTCCTTGTTTCGGAGGTGACACGGACTAACTTTATGCTCATCATTGTGTAATGGGGACAATAGTCGATAATTTTTCGGTGAACAATAAAATAAAATGTCGTTACAGAAAATTCAACGGAAAATAGCAGAATTCCCGCCTCGCGCTCTCTTCACGTGACCTGCCATTCATACTAGTAGGTGCCTTTTCAAACGCATTCTGTTCACTCCTTCTCAATAAATATCTACCGAATGAATGCCTCCGGTGAAACTGCCTCCACCCTGAAAATGAATAACCTTTCGATTCTCACGTCAGCGTGGAATCTGAAGAAAGGGATTATCTCGAAGTCGATTCACTGCCGGTGATGATGAAGTCTAATTTGACGCGCTATTGTTAAAGAGGATCGTGCGAATCACATTAGAATTTAATATAATTTAAATTATATTATAGTATTTTTATTATCTCAAAATTTATTTCATTCAAATGGAATGACTATAATCATTTCGCAATAACTTTTTTGACACCGCTTACAAAATATCAAGAAAATAATTCTTTGAAATAGAAAAAGAAGTCTTCAGAATAGTGAAAAACTTTAAGATATTGTTTTGAGGAAATCGGTGGACATTTCACACAGCGCCATCTAGCCCCAAAGT
Source organism: Chesias legatella (assembly GCA_947359385.1). Taxonomy (NCBI): domain Eukaryota; kingdom Metazoa; phylum Arthropoda; class Insecta; order Lepidoptera; family Geometridae; genus Chesias; species Chesias legatella. Next base: position 344,478 of record OX375766.1, read on the forward strand.
AAGCTAAGCAAAGCTTTTATCTCGAGAACCAGATAACTGATATATAATTTATATATTTTTTTGTAAATCCAAAAATATTATAGATGTGAACATCCAGACACAGAACAAACATTATCGTTACACAAATGTGTGTCCTGGGTGGCAATCGAACCCACGACCTACATGACAGGGTTGCTACAAAACATGTGCAGTACGTTTAATTTACCATGACGAACCCAAGGGTAATTTAAACCCAACAATTACATTATGAATCAGTTTCTGAATTACGTTCAAAGTTCGTGCATCTCAGGAAGCAACTTTAATTTACAAATTTGTATAGCAATATCAAGAACACATTTTTTATATCACTTAGAATCAGTTGAAGGAATCAGTTTTTCCGTTTCAATTCAACCAGCTTTTGTAAATGTTGAATCAAATATTAAACGAAATAAAATCCCGAATAATGAGAATGGCAAAACGATCGCTTTGTTTGTTGAGTGGTATTTACAATATCAAATTCTAACATTACGTTTTGAATGCGGCATTTCATAACGGGGATTTACCTTTCTACGGGAATGTTTCAAGTTAACTGATCTGTGTACAATAGTATAGGAAAGTTTTTGTTGCGTTGCTTCAATCTTATCATTTGTGTTTAGGTATTTTTTGATGAGGCACACGAGCTGACGGCCCACCTTATAGTATGTGGCTACTGTCACTATAGACGGCTGTAACACTCGAGGAACTACCAGCGCGGTGCCAAATAAATAATAAAAAAAAGATGCTCAGGTCCATGAGATTAGACTTGCGGAGAAGGAAATGTTTAGAGTAAAATAACTAAGCATAGCTTGTATCATGGGAACCAGATAACTGATATAATACTTATATACTTTTCTTTTTTAAATACATATATACGAGTATAATACATATTAACACCCAGACACAGAACAAACATCAATGTTACAAATGTTACATAAATATTTGTCCTGAGTGGGAATCGAACCCACGACCTACAGCTCAGAAGGCAGAGTTACTACCACCTGAGCTGTGGGGCCTGTCAAAAGTCAGTTAAAAGTGATAAAGCAATTGCCCATCTGGTTAGCTACCATCACCAATTTGAACATATTATTATGTCGGAACAAACCTTATGATGTGCTTCGCCATTTCACTTTCAGAGAGTCAGTTTTGAGGCGTCACCCTCTCGCGGTCTGCACATCAGGCGAAATGAAAACGCTTCACTTTGAGAAGTATAAAAAAGCGTATCAAGAACTATGACCAACTGTTGCAACATTTGGATATGCATATATTTATTATACGTCTGAGTTCAAGGGCATTTATATACCAAAAAATATACATTACTTTAGCTGTAGAAAAAAGACATTAATAGTGGTATTAAAAGTAATAGTAGGTAAGTGTGGTTTAGAATACGAACTTAATTAACGCTTAAAGATATAATTCCCCTATTTTATCACATCTACCTAACGTCGATAGATCCTTACCTATTATTACGACAGTTCCATCCATTTCAACATTGAAGTGAACATTAATTGACCCTTGGCAAGGTTAAACCGGAAACCACCATAAAAATCATGACCCTGTCGCTTATTTAGGGAATTATTTTCACTGAAAACCGCATTATTCGCGAAAATGTAATCAAATAACAAACAAATGAGGAAGGACCGGTCCCTCGCATTATCATGGGAGCCACGGACGGTTTATATGAAAATGCGGGTAACCAGCGCGAAAATATGACGGCATTAATATACATTCGCACTTAGTCCGACGCTGGGGAAAAACAACTACTTATTAGCAACGCTAAAAGGTACACTGTTAGCTGTAGTACTACTATATAGTATTTGCGACTTGTGCGGCGATGGCTCACTTTATTATCATTAGAAAAACCAAAGACTGTTTTACTCATTTAAAACACGTTAATAACGTGCTTAGGTACTGGGAAATTAATCAAACTATAAATTTGTCATGGTGGTTGCTATAAATCTATTATTTCATACGAATATCTAGACTGCGAAGGAACTGGACATTAAAACTTTATTTTTTATTTGATTTTTTGCACTAAAATGCCAAAGCGTCTTTTGTTCTAATTGTTTTTGTATTAAAGTGACGGCAAAGACAAATGTTGCAAAATTGGCATAACGCAGGAGATAACGGTATGGTCTGACGACTTGAAAATAAATATCAGACACTGGTATTTTCACTGGTATTTTATAATACATGAACTGAAAGACATTCAGAACATTGGTTATGTCAGAATTATTACGTGAAAATAATCATCCTTGAATTTTTTGCAAAATTACGCCCAATGAATTCCCGACAGTCAAAAATTGTAAGGTCCCGTCAATACTTCTCAAGTTTGTCGTAGACCTTAAGTTTGGTCGGGGAGAAAATATGTGTACATGAAAATGTTAATAGTAAAAATGATTATACCTCTATAATGTAAATGAAAATATAATTGTAACATAGCACATATAGTCGAAAACATCTAAGATTTTTTATTTTCATGTTGAGTTCTCAAATTTAACTTATCTCAAAAAGCAAATAAGATATTTAATGAACCAGACAGGCATCACTGCTCCCAACAATTGTCAGTTTGAATCGGATGCTACTACCCTGCGGGCTTCTTCTACTGATCACCAACATCCAGTCTAGTCTCTGCTTCGTAATGTGTCGACGCACACTGACTTCTCCATATTTTTTATGATCAAGGTATAGTAGGCCCCTTCCATTCAAATAATCGTAATCTATATTGAAACGCTTTGAACTGTAAAAGTTACTCGAGCCCCGGACCGCTCCATTAAATGAAGTGTTTCCAGTTCCTATAAACATCAAATTTAATTCGGAATTCGCGATTTGTTTCTGAGAATCCAATAACAGTGCCTCGCTTAGTGATATAATTCTAATTTATTTGAAATCGAATTTGTATACCTACTTTTTTAACTGTCTGTCTTTCCCACCAAAGAAAAAATCAACTAAAATTACTTTCAAAATTGATAACTGACAGATCTTCTTCTTCGAGTCACCGGTTCTGTCGAACCAATGTGGTGAAAGGATTTTAAGTGCGCCTCAAAGAGGCTCCTTTCCTGCACTCGACACATGTCTTCGAATTTTTAGTTCTAGGACATGTCGGTTTCCTCACGATGTTTTCCATCACCGTTTTGAGAACGTGGTATTGCGCACATAAATCTTTCAATCGAAAAACTCATAGGTGCACGTCGGGATTTGAACCGGCGACCTCCGGATTGAAACTCGGGGGTCAGTACCGCTAGACAGATATGTCATTGACACTTCTGAAAATATAACGTTTGATTAACTTTAAAATTATTTATATGACGACAGTGGATACTAACGAAGATTCTCCAACCAGATTTCAATTCATCAGATTGAAATTCATAGTTAATAATACCACAATCAATAATATAGAATATACTTAAATTTGATCAAAGGTAACAAAATAAAAAATATAAAACCAAACTTCGTCATCTTAGATGTAACAGAAGCCTAAAAGAATGTGACTATCCAGCAGAAGAACTTATGCCAAATTCATCGGGGGAAATACTGCCACCATACCTAGATATTCATAGGTTGCCGGTGAAATTTCAGGCACATGAAGCATTGCACCTTCGCGTCTCAGAGTTACGCGTGCAAAAGATCTAACTTGGGTCTTGCTGTACCTCGGTAAGGAACGACCCAAGTCAGATTACTTGTTATGGGCAGAGTTTACCACTTAACATCAGGTAGGCCATCAGGTCATTCCCTAACATAGAAACATAAAAAAGCTATTTTATGAGATTTATATTACTGCTCTAGCCCCAAATTTAAGAACATACTAAAGATTAGAACATATTATCTACATATTCAGATTACTTAATTGCTGCTGGTGCTCTTATAAGACTAGAATCTGTCGTTATTGTTAAGACTAGAAGAATCTGTCGTTAAATTGATCAAAACACACATTCTAAAACAGTCCATAAGGTTATCTGCGACAAAATACGCTGAAGACCTGTTTTTTTCCGATAAAACTTCCTCAGCACCCACTTAGCTGGCGAGTGTTCAGTTTTATGAGGCATTACACGGGTGGCATGACAAAGGCTTCATGTCACTTGTATTGCGTTTCCTACCTTGGTTTGTTTTACAATGAGACCTGAGACGTGGCTTCGTGTGGCTGTCGATATTCTGCGGTGACGGCGCAAACCGCAAACCTCAACTGTGTACCATTATTATATTATACGTCTGTATGTTTTATGTCACAATATTATTTGCCTGATACGGGTTAAAACTGCTACATTCTTCTTCTAACGTGCTTAGAGTATTTATTAAGGGTTTAAGCAAATATGAGTATGGGATATTTTGGATGATAGTTAATATAAATAAGTTGTATTTATGTTAAAGAAACTTTTTTACTGTAGCAACAATTATTATTGGATTAAAAAGTGCCGTTCGTTTAAGCACCTAACGAATAAATAAAATTTATAAATAAATATTGGTGGACATTTCACACAGCGCCATCTAGCCCCAAAGTAGGCTAACCATAGCTTGCATATGGCAAACAGACAACCGTTTATTTTATACTTATATACTTTTTTGTAAACATATACATATTAGCACCCAGACACAGAACAAACTCTATGTTCGACACATAAATGTTTGTTCTGGGTAGGAATCGAACCTACGACCTACAGCGCAGAAGGCAGGGTTACTACCAACTGAACTGTGAGGCCAGTCCCAAATGCTCATAAGATCCTTTCATCGGAAAAATGTTAGTATAACAGGGCTGATTTTCCAGTCTTCAGATAATATTTCTGATTACTACGGTAACTTCCGGTTGATCGTCGTAAAGTAAACACGTACTGAAACAGCTCTTACCTTTATAATCAAATTTAGTGAACAAATCATACGCTTTCTTCCAAAATCTGGTGTATACAAACAGTTGGAGGTTACATCCATTAGTGAAGCTATCCGAAGCACTGAGAAACAGCCCAATTATACAGAAAACTGCCTGGTGAGATATCAACAAACAGTACCTAACTGCTTTTTTCCATTCAAAATCATTATGTAAACAGATTTTTACATAAATACACTGCTGAAACCGGAAATCAGATTATATACTAACTCGCAACAGCTGACGCAGGATTGGGTCCGCTAATGTCAAAGTCACGGCCGAAAAACTCTTCATAGACAAATTCTGTTCGGATACATACACAATTAAAATTCAGAATTCGGATACATACATAATTTAAAAAGCAAGTAACACCAAAATGTACAACGCCACCTGTTGAGAATTTCCAAGAACTACGATATGGAGGTTGAAAGTCAAAATATCACTCATCGATTTAAAAGAATGCGCCGTTCAAGTTCAATGATTAATATATCCAAAGATAATGATACATCATTATTTGATACGACTGCAAGAAGTTTTCCTAACTCCTCCCTTGATGAAAGTCAAACTGTAATTGACCTAAATGATAAAATTAAGACTCTTCAAAATGACTTATTAATAGCGCATAAAGAAATTGAAAACCTGAATAGCGAAAACAGTCAGCTTAAAACAGAACTGGATAGGAGCCTAAAGACGATTGAAAATTTCAAATTGGTTACTACACCAAATAGAAACTCAATCCCCCTAAATGGACGCAAAAAGCGAATGCAAAAGTCTACTAGTTCTACTATTTCTTCACCCAATAAGGATCCTACACGTTCAACAACAAACATTCCCAGAGAAATGGTTCTTCCAGTAACTGAGAGAGTAATCTGTACCTCCACGGGCAACGGTCCCAACAATTATATGGATACTAAAGACCCCAAAGCTGATATCAGTGCCGAACAAACTACGGGGTATTTATTCAGCCCTAAACGAAGACAAAGTAACCATCGAAATCGAATTATTGTCGTTGGAGATGATCAAGGTCGCTACGTGCAGCGCATTCTGCAGAGACTAGTCGGCGACCGCTACTTAGTAAGCTGCTTCTGGAAGTCTGGCGCCACACTACAAGAAGTACTTTCTGCTGAGTCCAGTGAGATACAAAAACTTAAAAATAAGGATTATTTAATCGTTTTAGGTGGTTGTAATGATAAATGTCCTTTCAACTTTCAGTTAGGCCTAGCGAACTGGTTGTTAACTGTGAAAAATACCAATGTACTGCTGTCGGAAATCCCGCGTAATCATTTCTTACGCGAGAAACAGCTCAATTATCAATTAAAATTCATCTCCTGGAAATTTGCAAATGTAAGATATGTAGATATGGGTTACTCCATTGAAATACCAAATCACAGAAATTATGCTCTCCACGTATGTCAAAACATGCTTAGGGAAATATTGAATTTAAGTCATAAGATTAATTACGATGAATACCGTACAGCTTTACTAAGATGCAACATAGTGACACGCGTCGATAGTAGTACTCAGACAGATGAGGTTACTTCAGTGTCCTTAGAACCAGTTGTAGAGGAAAATGCTTGCAGGCAGCTTTTTCTTGTATAGGAAAGTCTATATTCTTCACCAAAATATTGCCGGTTTAAATTCTAAAGCAGACTTATTATCAGTTCACTTAAATGATCTCAATGAACAAGGCTTACCCATAGACGTACTGTGCATTACCGAACACAATATGATTCAGGATGATCTTGAGTTTGTACATATCCCTAACTATAATATTTCAGCCGCATATACCAGAAAGAAGCGGTATGGAGGATCATGCATCATGACGCATAACAAACATAACTTTACTCCTGTTACACAAATAAATAAATATTGTATTGAAAACGTAATCGAATGCTGTGCTATTGAAATTCAAAGCTTACAGATTATTGTAATATGTGTGTACAGACCCCCTAAAACCTCTGTACGAGACTTAGATATTTTCTTCAATGGACTGGATGCTATACTAAATGACATTGGTTCGGGTAAAAAGAAGATTGTACTATGTGGTGATTTTAATCTAAATTTACTTAAACCAGACAAAAATACAGAAATGTTTACTGACTTACTATTAAGCTATAACTTGAAATTATCAATTTTTGAACCAACGAGACCAAAAAGTGGCACTTGTTTGGATAATTTTGCACATAGTTTTAATGGTTGCCAAGCAAAAGTGCTCGATTTTGCAATTTCAGACCACAGCGCTCAATTATTATCTTGTCCGGTGGCAGAAAATTGTTCTATCAAATATTGGTTTATTGAGAGGAGGGATTACAGCAAAGAAAATACTCTAAGATTCAGGAACTACTTGATGTCCTTGAGTTTTGATGAAGTCTTTAAGACCGAATGTCCAAACATTGCTTTTGATTTGTTCCATGAACAATTTACGCTCTTGTATAAATTATGCTTTCCTTTAGTGAGGATCAAAATAACTGCTCACCGGAAACCCAGGTGGATAACCAAAGGCATCAAAGTATGTACAAGGCGTAAACGCGAATTACTGTGGAACTATCGTAAGAATCGTAATGAGACAACTAAATCTAATTTTAAAACCTATTCTAGTCGTCTAAATCGTATTATAAAACTGACACAAAAATCACAAAATGATTATTATATTAAATCGGCTACCAACAAATCGAAAGCCACATGGTCTATAATTAATAAAGGTAAAAATCTTTTTCCCAAAAATGAAATTAATAGTTTAAATATTGACGGTACTATTGTCGAAGACCCTTCTGACATTGCTCAATTATTTAATAACTATTTTATTGACCTACCTCTTTCAAATTCTGTAACATCTCAAAATTCTAATATGATAACTAGTATATCTCAGTCTCTGTACATGACTCCGACAACACCATTTGACATTAATCTAATTATAAATTCGCTCAGAAACTGTAGCAGTACTGGGTATGATGAAGTGAGTACGAGAATATTAAAACAAACAGCCAATATAATTTCTCCGGTCCTTTGTCACATAATTAATCGATCGATTGAATCTGGAATATTCCCAAAGAAATTAAAAAAAACCATTATCAAACCTCTGTTTAAGAAAAATGACAGGGACCAAATGAACTGTTATAGACCTATTGCACTCATACCAGTGTTCTCTAAAGTGTTTGAAAAGGTCATTAATAATAGCCTTTATTCATTCTTCGAACATAATAAGCTATTTGCTGATGAACAAATTGGATTCCGTAAGGGTAAATCTATAAATTTGGCCATCTACAAGTTTCTTCAAACTGTAATGGCCGATCTTGATCAAAAAAGGCTCGTCAGTGCTCTATTTATGGACCTGACCAAGGCGTTTGATTATGTTGACCATCAAATTTTATTGTCCAAGCTTGAAAAATATGGTGTAAGGGGTAATACTCTGAAACTAATTGAATCGTATCTTAGGCATAGGATACAATATACAACAATAACCCGTATCTGCCCTAAGTTAAAAAAAGAAATGATTTATAAATCCGAATACCGTGAGACTAAGCATGGAGTACCCCAAGGGAGTGTATTAGGACCACTTCTCTTTAATATTTATATAAATGATCTACCAAGAGTAGTCTCTGAACAAATGGTGCTATTCGCGGATGATAGCACAGTGATGTTTACTAGTACTTCCAAATCTGACCTAGAAGCTAAAATGAACAACACTTTATGTAAAATAATTGAATGGCTAAATAAAAATAATTTGATAATCAATCTGGAAAAGACCAATTTTATGACATTTGCAAATAGAAAATCATCTATGAACTCTGACATTAATATAAATTATATTGGACATACTATTAAACATACTGACCTTAATAAATTCCTAGGCTTAAAATTGGACCATAATTTGAATTGGAAAGGCCATGTAAACTATATTTGCAAGAAAGTCAGTCAATTCTCTTATGCTTTGTACATGCTTCGTAAAATTGTCGATATACCTGCCGTGATTACCGCATATCATGGATATGCTGAATCGGTTTTGAGATACGGTATCATGTTTTGGGGTAATTCAACATTAAAAGAGCGAGTATTCATTGGCCAAAAGAGATGCATTAGGGCTATGTGTAAACTGAAAAAAACTGATAGCTGTAAGCCACATTTCATTGACCTAAAAATACTGACATTACCTTGCCTTTACATATTGGAAACATCAACGTTTGTCAAAAAGAATATGGACCTTTTTATAAATCACAAAAGCATACGGCTATGTAATAAAATTTGTTTTCCTCGAAACAAAACAGCTTTGTACAATCAAGGTATAATTTGTATGGCAGCCCGTTTGTACAACCATCTGCCTAGTACTGTACTAGATGCTCCCTGCTTTAACCTATTTAAGAAAAATTTAAGATCTTTACTTATTTCTAAGGCATATTACAGTACTCGTGAGTTTTTGGAAGATAAAGTATTTTAATTTTAATTTTAATTATAAATGTAGTTAGTCCAACTATTATATCTAATCCAATCTTTAAATGTGTGTTGTGTGTTAATAATTTTGTAATTTTGCAAAGATCTGTTGACATTTAATTTTATATTTTAATTTCTTGACATTTTATTGTAAATTTTATAAAAGTGTATCTTAGGAATTAAGTTTTAATTTATATTGCATGCTATAGTCGCTGAATATGGCTGTACCTGCTGTAACATAAATATAACACCTGTTACATACCCATATTACGCAATAAATGAATTTTGATTTGATTTGATTTGATTTGATTTGATCTTTATCATAACTATTATCTATTTTTAAATTGACTATGTGTATCTCTGAAACGATCATTTTAACTTGAAATGGTCAAATAACTTCAGGGAGACGAAACAAACATATTGCGCTGTCAGTTTTAGATCTAGGTTGGCTTATTCTTCCAAGGAGGTAACTTATATTTCGGTGTTATCTCGTGGACCTAATTTTTACCTAATTGTTTTTTTAACTAAGTAAAGTTCGTGGAAAAAGGCAATAAACCTGTTATTGTTTTTGTTCTTTTATTTCTAAGACATAAAAAAAAGCTAAATCAATATTTTTAACGTATGTAAACTACTTCTTGAGTAACGGGCTATCTATTATTAAGTAAATAAAACTTCAATTCTCTGACTGAAGAAAACTACGGTGGATAAATTATTACTAATGCTAAATGCCTATCTGATCATGGAAAATGAGTGTTATCACCAAATAAACGCGCTGTTTATTTATCTGAGGAATAACAAATTAGCTTTAGATCGATTAAAAATAATTTCCATTATGTACAAAATAAAAAATACCAAATTATCCATGTCAATTTAGTAACATCAGTTTGAACCCTGTGATCTTTAGCCGGGTATTTGTCAAAGCGTAAAGCTCTGTAGCTATTCATAATGGGCCCGTGAACTGAATTCGTTCCAAACATAGGATACAATACGCTGTAATCTTTCGCTAAGTCGTTAATGAAACACTCGTTTTCAACAAAGTAATTTGGCAAGTTAATATATATATAGATAGGGTTTGAACACAACAGCTATTTTTATGATAAAAACCTAACTTAGTGTCGCAAAACTGAATCTATTTGAAATGGGTCTTTGCAAAGTTTAATACCCGAGTGATTATTATAATTGATATTCATTTTATTGTAATCTCCAGGGGCTTATGCATACCGTACAAAAACTTTACAGTTTATACTTAACTCACTTAACATTACGTTTACTCGCGAGATTATGTTCCGCTTAAGGCAAACCAGTGCTTGTTAGTTCCGGCTTCCAACTACATATAATGGGATACAACATTCTGACAATGCAATCAAATGTTGGTAAGTAAATACAAAACTTCAGAGCTGTTACATTGCTCAGTACCTGATATACATAAATACAGAAATTTATGATAAAAAACGAAGAATATAAAATAAAACCTTTTTCCCTTCACATATCTACTAAGGATAAAGCAGTGGCAGGGTTGTAAAGGAAAATGCGATCATAACCCGCGATTTCCATATTTGTTCGGGACATCCCTAACAGTGTGATAGAGCCCGAGTGGGGCGGTATGTTGTCTTATGATTTTATCTGAGTATATCTTCTTAGCCACTTTATGTATGGGATTTTTAAGGTAGTCTTTGGAAACACTTGCTTATGATCAAAACAATATTTGTTATGGAAATGATGTACACCTTTGTAATAAAATAATAAAAACTTTATACTGAGAAGTCAGGTACCCTACTCATGTTGTTTCTAACGGTATCTTTGTATAAGGTAGTCGATCAGAACATGGCAGATTACATTCAAAGGTCCCTTGACGAACTTTTTTTTTTTTTATGTGATTGAGTTACGGAACGAGCCGACGGCCCACCTGGTGTTAAGTTGGTAACCTCGGCCCATAACAATCGATGCGACTTGGGTCCTCCCCTACTTGGTATGACAAGACTCAAGTCGTATCGTATGCGTCCGTAACTCTGAGACGTGTAGGTGGAATGTCTCATGTGCCTGTAATTTCACCGGAAACCACACCTTTCAAACCGGAACACAGTAACGTGAATGCGTTACTGCTTGGCGGCAGAAATGGGCATGGTGGCAATACTCCCCCGGACGAACTTGGCGAAAGTTCTACTGCTCTTAAAAAGTAAAACCTTAGCTATGTGTTTGTGGAACGTATATAGTTAGTTATAAAGGTACAAACGTAGTACTTGTGGTCTGCGCATTCAAGTCATCACAAAAGTTTAACTATTGTTCTTGACAAGCTGTTAGAGTATAAACCAAACAATGGAAAATGCAAGAGCTACGCATATTTCAACTACTGTGCCCTGTTAAAGCAATATTTCATTACTAAGAAGGCTGCCCGTCAGTTGCCACGAACATTATGACAGCTCAAAAACTAGAGTTCACGACCTATTAGACTGTTAGTCCAAAATGCTGTAATGCAAGTATTGCATAATGAAAAAAATGAAAAAAAAAAAGGTAATAATACATTAAACTTATCCACAAAGATGCCGTTCCAAATTATTCCATCCCTATTATTTCAAAATAATGAACCGACAGCCAAATGAAAAGCAAATAAATTAAACTGTTTCACGGAAACAATTATGACAATGTGTTCGCGAAAAATATAAATATTTTCCATTCAATTATGGAAACAGACAACGTTGCACATTTGCGATATTATTGAAACGGTAACTTAATGTGGGACGATTAAATAATATATCAATTGCGTGGTTTTGCTTTGAGCAAATAATTTTACCTTGTGCTACTTGATTTACCTACAGAATCGCTATACCCAAAAGAAAAAAAATGACATCAATCACACATTGAGCCTTATAATCATCATGGCTTAGATATATTCAAGCCTCTCCCTTGAAGAGGTAGGTAGTGCCACAAGGGTATTTTAATATTTATTTCTACATTTATTCAAAGTCAAAAACTTTATTTCCATACAATTCATAAATAAATGGCGTGGAAACGTCAATATTCAAAACATAAGGTCACGCGTACTTATCGATAAGTTTGATGCCTGTTCAAACCCTATCCGACCCTCCATGGGGACGAACAGCCAAGAAACCCCTACTTGTGGTTGTATTGTATGCAGTGCAGTGTGTGGTCCGATTCTTATATTGAATATTATTTTATATTGTCTTTGACATAAATCCATTTGTCCAAAGAACACTTGTATCAAATTTCCTCATACTTTGTTCTGTTACTCTGATCATATTTTTCTTTTTGACGAGTACGAAAGTTACTATTACGTTCACAGTTAATAATCACAAAAGAGCGACTCGGTCAACTACAGGGGAATCTTAAATCTACATTTTGTGTTAAAACTATGAAACTGCTCCGATACTGGAGAAATATATCAATTATGAACGATAAAGGTATATTTGAAAAGCTAAAAAAAATAAATTGTAATTAAAGTTTATAGGTTGATTTAACTTCAATTTAGATTACACTAATTTGTCGCAGTTACACATAATATATATTATTTTCGTAATAAAATGCTTAGTTTATATGACTTACACAATAAATAGAAACCAAAAAAGCCTACAAAACCGCTTTCTGTAGCTATGATTCGCGGGTTCGATGTAGCCTACTACACTTTTATGTTCTATTATTTCGGACTTAAATTTGGATGTAACATATATTGATGTAACATATATTGATGTACTTACCTACGCATACCGGCAAAGTAATTATAGATGTATTTGCTCTAAAAGTGAATTCTGAACTTCTTTTGAGAAATACATTCTGAAACCGTAAATTTATCCTAAAATCCTAATTATGACTGTGTTCTACAACAATTACATAGAACCCGCCGCAATAAATATGCGTAAACATTTACATGTTAGTTATGAAGTTATTACCCGACTTGTTGCTAAAATTAGTAATGATTTAGTGCTAGAAACCAGCGGTTCAATCTAAACTGACAGAAAATTTAGTTCACGCCAAATATATAGGTAACGTTACAGTTAAAGTGTAGCGCACAAAATTAGAATCCCCTGCATATATCTGTAGTCTACGTTTTACTTGGATATCCTGCATATCGTCATCTCAGTTCTGGTGAATAGTATATGAAAACATTTGGGAAATAGATATTCTGATTTTTAATAAATTTGAGCATTTATGTACACATAAGCTTTATATGACTAATGGACGGCAGAAACTAAAATAAATAAATAAATAATAAATAATGGTGTACATTTCACGCAGCGCCATCTAGCCCCAAAGTAAGCTAAGCATGGCTTGTATCATGGGAACCAGACAACTGATATAATACTTATAATACTTTTCTTTTGTAAATACATACATATAATACATTATTAACACCCAGACACAGAACAAACATCAATGTTACAAATGTCACATAAATGTTTGTCCTAAGTGGGGATTGAACCCACGACCTACAGCGCAGAAGTTAGGGTTGCTAACCAACTGAGCTATGAGGCCAGTCAATACACAAACATAATCGCTTCATTAGCGGCAAGTAGGTTCTATGAGCGCACAAAAGCTCAGACTTTTCACTTCTCAAAATGAATCCAAGGAAAAAACCGTTTAGAAAAGCTACAAAATCAAATTAAAATAATTTACTTCAAATAGTATATACGGCAAGGACACGTCAAGTTATGATTACATTAGCTTCTTAATGTGCAGTCTCTTAGATAAGTTTGCGCCTTTACCTATCCTGTGTTTTTTATTGTAAGTAAGCATATTTACTGTAATTTCCATATCGAACTCTAAAATTCCCAATACAGAGACTTGCTGACTAAATGTTGGGGCTAGGCAATCTAATTCCTCTTTTTGAAGCCGTTGTATTACGCACATGTTTTGCAAAGCTCAATCATTCACGCCTGGATTTAAACGACCATTCAAAAGTCCGCTCTTTCTGAATCTAAAGGAACGTCGCTGGATCCTAAAAATAGTTGAGATTCATTGCCAAAAGAATCATCACGATTATCTATTTGACTTGCCTCATAGCTCAGTTGGTAAGTAACCCTACCTTCTGCACTGTAGGTCGTGGGTTCGACCCCCACTCAGGACAAACATTTATGTGACATTTGTAATATTTGATGTTTGTTCTGTGTCTGTATGTTAATATGTATGTATTTACAAAAGAAATGTGTATAAGTATTATATCAGTTGTCTGGTTCCCATGATACAAGCTATGCTTAGCTTACTTTGGGGCTAGATGGCGCTGTGTGAAATGTCCACCATTATTATTATATATATTATCTGCTGTAATTTGTAACGTCACGTGTATTTATCAGAAATGGCAATCGCACCAAAGCGGACACCTGTCGGTAATAAATAAAAACAAAGTGAACTAACTTGGCTTTAAAACCAATCAAAACTTTCCACACAGCGAAGTTGAATGCAGTCAGACAAGACATCGCTGTTTTATTGAACAAGAAGGGAAACTTATTGAATTGGTTTGTAACCGAAACTTTGGGACGATCGGGTTAAATATTGACCTATTCGTGTCACGGTCGGATTTCAAAATACCTCCATTTGAAGTCATACCACCCCTCCGTCGTATTTCTTTCCTAAACGTTCAGTCGGCACTTGAGTTTTTCTCTTCAGAGACCGAAATGGACACAAAATTTGCATGCGAAACAAATTTAAATTCTGCAATTAATTGCTTCAAGTTAAGTCATTGCCATATTTGGGTTTGAAAGCGAAGCTGGCGAGTTTATCTAAGTAGGTGCTCTGTAAACAGATCGGCGCCGGGTTAGCGGATCCCACTTGGGTGTTCAGAAATTTCAGTGAACAGTACGGAATTGTTCGCAGAAACTAATCCTTAAGTTATCTCTCCCAGCATCCCTTTAACTCTTGAAGATCAGGTTCAAGCGGTGTTTGTTTGTCCTCGTCGAATAGATTTTAATTTAACTCATTATTTGAGGTTTCGCAATCGCGTTAATCGCCAAGCGGCTAGCATGCGAATATGTAGCGTAGCCGACAGATTTCCTCTGATTCTGGTATTCTAAATCACATGTACAAAAAGTCGAGATGATTGGGGACTCTTGCATAAGTTAATCAAAGGATGACTACTGGCTAATGTGACAAACAAAGGTTGTTCGTTTCTATCTGTATGATCATTGAAATGGTGGATGCAGCACCCTCCGACGCTATCAGTAATCCTGTGTGATATCAGTTCAACTAAAACTATTGATTCAAGGAGTGCTCGCCTAAGCCTACCTAATTCCTAGTCCTAGGTCGTAATAATATAATATTCCTAATAATTTGCAGTTGGTTACACAATAAATGTTTAAATGTTGTGTTTGTTTGTTTTTCTTTGTTGATTATCAAGAGCTGCTTAATTGCTTCTTTCAGGTTCATAAATATGTTACGTTAGACAAATCTTTAGAGTTAATAAAAAAGAATTGCATTTGAGTGACCTTTATTTATTTGACAAATATTATCCCGTCTTCAATTTTTGATGCCTAATTGATTATAATTATTTGCATCTGCACAAATTTTACCGAAGATGTGCAATAGTTTCATTAATTAACGAAATAAACGAATATTTCTCGCTTTACATCATATTAATAAGTTATAAATGCGACAGTTTGAGAAAGAGAGAGAGATTTCGTTTTCATTTTTTGTAAACAGGATAATGATTGATATGGGTGAAGCTGCAAGCAGTATCTAAAAGGAAATAAAGCATCTTGCAAATGCTGCGAATTCACTCATCACGATGAGAGCGTGGTGTTCTAGCGGTACTGACCCCCGAGTTTCAATCCGGAGGTCGCCGGTTCAAATCCCGACGTGCACCTATGAGTTTTTCGATTGAAAGATTTATGTGCGCAATACCACGTTCTCAAAACGGTGAAGGAAAACATCGTGAGGAAACCGACATGTCCTAGAACTATTCAAAGACACGTGTCGAGTGCACGAAAGGAGCCTCTTTGAGGCGCACTTACAATCCTTTCACCACACTGGTTCGACAGAACCGGTGACTCGAAGAAGAAGAAGACTCATCACAATTGTGAATTTGTATCACATATATTTACTATTCAGCAGTAAATTCAAACAAAACAGCATTAGCTCATAATTAGCGTCAATTTGCGCCCATTTTGGGTGGAGGACAATACGAGCATTCTAACAAAGTTTGCAAAATGAAACAAACGGTCACCGGGACGCAACATAATCACTATTACTATGAACAAGTCTGCTTTTAGCACCTCGCCGACCAATAACAATTACATACACACGAATTCAGAGCCTGCCCATCAGTGGCGGATTTACCAGCAGGCTAAGTAGGCTTGAGCCTAGGGCGGCAGATTTTAGAATCCTCTTTTTTTGCCAGAAATCTTTTCGATTTCTGTATGACGGTTTTCTGATGTGATTTCTCTAGAAGTCCACAAGACATCTTTCCGTTTACCGAATGTAAATTATTGCGTGAGTGGCATACCCCGCCTTATTAGTTATCATTGAGCTTTGATTACCAATTACTCAGAAATATACCCAAAAACGATTTCCTGTGCAATTTGAAGCAAATCGTTGGATTTAAAAGATAATCTAGGAACAGACAATTTACAATTGTAGAGTTAAGGGCGGCAAAATTTCAATAGTCTATACTTGGGAAATGTGTAAATTGGCCACTGCTGACCATGACCACAGTGTGAGACTTTTCTTTTACGATATTGTATTTTTGTGAGTTTTATTAAACGGCAATATGTTAGTCCTATCTGGAGTATTCCTGGATATTGAAGAGATTTTCGCGGAGCTGGTTGTACTGTTAGCGTTACAAATTTAATTTAACATTACAAGGTAGAGTTAAGGTGGTTTGTTATCCTTATTAAATATAAACATGTAGAGTTAGTACAACCCTATTAGCATTACATAATTTGTATAATCAAAGTCAAAAACTTTATTTCCATAGAATTCATAAAGAAATGGCTTGGAAACGTCAATATTCAAAACATAAGGTCACGCGTACTTATCGATAAGTTTGATGCCTGTTCAAACCCTATCCGACCCTCCATAATAATACATATAAGTAACAGTTATTATCATAATTAAGTAAGAGCTATGGGTATTTAAGTTTATGTCCTTTACATTATGTGGACCTGTTTCATTTTACCTAGTTGCCAATCAAACCGGATTATGCAAATAAAAGCAATTAAATAAAGTCTATGTGATTGTTATTTGCAGCAATTTTTAATAAAATTATAAATATGTAAATCAATAATATAAATATTGGTGGACATTTCACACAGCGCCCCAAATCTAAGCAAAGCTTTTATCTTAAGAACCAGACCACTGAAATAATACAATGTAATATTTTATATATTTTTTGTAAATATACATATCAACACTCAGACACAACAAACAACCGTGTTCACCACATAAATGTTTGTCCTGGTTAGAAATCGAACCCACGACTTACAGAGCAGAAGGCAAGGTTACTGCCAACTGAGCTGTGAGGTCAGACAATTACGTTTTCTATATGTTTTTTAATCGACATATCAATATACTGGCCTCATAGCTCAGTTGGTTAGTAACCTTCTTCGCTGTAGGTCGTGGGTTCGTTCCCCACTCAGGACAAACATTTATGTGACATTTGTAACATTGATGTTTGTTCTGTGTCAGGGTGTTAATATGTATGTATTAAAAAAAAAAGTATATAAGTATTATATCAGTTGTCTGGTTCCCATGATACAAGCTATGCTTAGCTTGCTTTGGGGCTAGATGGCGCTGTGTGAAATGTCCACCATTATTATTTATTTATTTATTATTGAACTCTTTTATTTGAATAAGGAATAGACCTTACTTTCAATATCGCTCTTGACTAATAATAAAATCAAGGTAAAGAGTAAATAAGTGTCCTCTAGACCTCCGGTAATCTCCAGTCTTATCGTTGCTTAGCAACAGATGAGACTATGATCAAGCAAAGTTATGTCGTTAATTAAGAAAACCTTGAGATTACCTACTGCGGTTAACCTAACGGCTACCTCTGTGGTTCAGCAAACGCATAGTGGGTTCAAATTCAGATGGCACAAATACTCTATGCTCCATTTGGAAACTAAAAATGAAGAAGTGAAATTTAAAATGGTCTGTCCATGAGAGTTCTTTTTGCCATGTCTAACATAAATACAAAGATTGTTACTCCTTTGGTACGTAGTAAGCAAATATTTAAACAATTTGAGCGTAACCTATTTTTTTGTATGTATGTAACCGAATTGTACTGTATAAAATATTATGTATATATATAAGGAATTGAAGGTAAATTCATATTTGTTTTGCAAATTAGTTTACTGTATTTGTCTTCACTATGTGCATGTTCGACCTGCGCCGCAGGAAATACGATACAATTATTGCGCCTCGTGTGAAAGCTATAATGACTTCGTTAAATGATATATTAACATGTGTTTTCTTTGAGAGTTAACACTGGTAATTAAAGGCAGGTATTGCCAAGGTGATTATCGTTTTAACTTGATATTTGAATCATGATACTAATTGGATTATAATTAGAAAATATCACGTTTCAAGCAAACGTAACATAATGATATACTGACTTATTAGGGCTAAAATACTCGATGGGTACTACTTATCTAATTTGAAGTCGTATTGAACAAAAGTTTATTCTATGCTTGTAACCTTAATTCATTTTTTTCTTAAACTAACCATATGCAGTGCCTAAAAAGAAAATAAATCATTAAGGGCTGTAATGTTCACAATATTAATTTTGAATTGACACCCGGTTCAAATAATACTGAAACGTCCGATGAGAATAACCGAAAGACTACCATAGTACTTTTGTTTGTAATGTGTTTAAAATGACCATGTTTTTCAAGGTTACCCAATAAATGTATACCCATACTAAAAATATATAATAAAAAAATACATCTAATTATAAAAATAACACGGCAACAATACATACTTTAAATTTGCCCCCTTCCGTGCCTGTTGCTATTGAAAACCTTTTGAAACGCTATTCCCCATTGAGTGGAATACTTTCCGAACATAAAAATGATCGGGGACAGTCTAGAAATATAATTGGAAACGGGCCCGAACAAAGACAAACGAAAACGTTAGTCAAAGCTACCTCGTTACTGCACTGTGTCAAGCTTTCTTCAAGTGTTTGTCGCATTCAACTTTTTCAAAATATATTTTTAAAAGGTACTGCTTTAAAAGGAAGAGCAAATTATCTGGAAGATGACTTTCCTTTTATTTTGAACAGATAATAAAGTCAAAATCAAAACATTACTTCCATAGAATTCATAAAGAAATGCCTTGGAAAAGTCAATATTCAGAACATAAGGTCACGCGTACTTATAGCTAAGTTTAACTGTTCAGACCCTATTAAATATAATAAAGGAGATATATATGTAAGAAATAACAAATGAAAACTGGTTAGTGATTACTAACAGATAAAATTAAATGGTTATGAGTAGCCAATTACATTATATACAAATTATATATATATATAATTACAAAAAAAAATAAAAAAAAATTACATTATATAACCTATCACTATCGAAGCAGACTAATTATACTAGCTACATCCTTTTATAAGAGTTTAAGTGCTTGCTACTTTAGTGTGTTTACTTAATGCAAGTTAATTTCTGAAAATAATGTTAAGGGAATCTTGTATTTTATATTGTGCAGGTTGTAAGGTTAAAAAATATTTTCAATAATCATAAATGTTTTTTGATTGCTAAGGAGTGCGAAAAAATTAAGTCATTTTATAAATTTGGTTTGTTCTTGTACAGGAATAGGTTGTCCTGGTTTTCGAAACACTTTTATACAACCCTTGTTGTCCCGTTTGAATATTTTAATAAGGAGAATTAATAATAAAATAAACGGTTATCCTAAAAAGCTTTGAGTGTGTTCAAAGAACATTCCTATCAACGCCAAAATATTCGTAGTAACGGCAGCTGAATCTTTAATATTCGCAGTGCTTATAGTTATGACATTAAAGTCATCAAAACAGAACATTGAGCTCAGTGTTGCACGCTGCATCTAAAAATATGCTTACAAATCAATCAAATTGAGACTTCAACACACAAAACCCGACAATGTTGCCGGATACGACGTAAAGTCGGAATTTTATGTTTTTACTCTCTCATGTCCATTGCGCGGGGCGACGACGACGCGACTAGTGCATTCTGTTTTCCAATGGCAGCCGACAGGAGATGGATGCCTGCTCCATTGTCTATAGTCGGCTGTATGTGGAAATCATGTTAAAAGTTTACCAGACATATGCCATTTCGAGACAGATCACCGTGAAATACATCGGCCATAATTCATTTTTCCATGTGACGATCGAAATTAATTTTAATTTGCATCGGTTTGATGGCTCCATCAGTGTTTTAATCCTATAGTCATTTCTGTTAATGCATACATACATTAAGTATTTTGTATTTCGCTAGGCGACTCACTGAAAACTCGTGAAATGAATATCACTTTTTCATCTGTTGTGATAAATCACAATTTACTATGGAATCGGCGAAGTAATTTTCAATATACTCTGCGATGTTTTGATACAATTACATTTTTTCCGGTGGAAGTCTTCGCTAGATGGGATTTGCGTGGATTTGGAGGCTGCCAATCTGCGTCGTAGCCGCCAGGCAACGGAATGCTTCGGGATAAAAAGGTCCTACTTATTCCTTGTTAACAAACTAAACGAACAAAGACTTCACCGTCCTCTTTGTTAGCGATAGCAGCTGCGAACAATGAGGAACGTGACAGGTAAAAACGTAATATGTTTGTGGATTTGGTGGGAAATGGTTCTTCGGCTTCCTCACGCGTAGAGTAGCATGCCTGTCCAAAGCATCAATCATTTATTTTTATACTTACTAGAGTGCGTATGACTACATACTAATACCTCACCTAATGTAGTAAGTAGTATGCTCGTTTTAATGTGAATAGTGCCTTTATTTCTTCTTTTTATTTCATCATATGGTCTAGATATCTAATTATCATAATTGACTAGAACGTGTTCAATTCTATGTCCTGCCTGTGGATACTGTAGTGATGGGGAAATATGGCCAACTTTGTTTGTTGAGCCGAGGAATCAACGGGCACAGATGGCGCCACTCAGCAAATTATGCAGAACCATATGGCCGCTGGCGCTAATCCATCAGCCGATCGCGATCTTGCGTCTCTCACATTAATCATCCCCTATTGATTAATGTGTCCCCGCACAAAGTAAGTCATTTACTCGGTATCATCACACAAATGGATTGACTGCGGCTTAGCTTTGATTTTTGGGGTAAACAGGTAATTTAAACGAAGTCAAAGTAAAAAACTTTATTTCCATAGAATTCATAAAGAAATGGCTTGGAAACGTCAATATTCAAAACATAAGGTCACGCGTACTTATCGATAAGTTTGATGCCTGTTCAAACCCTATCCGACCCCCCATGGGACCTCCAACGAACATTTAGTATCGGAATTATCGAAGTACACATACTTTTGCACTAAATAAGTGCCATGTTACTTTGATTTTTAAATATATCCCGATGGACTAAGCATGGACAAAATTACGGATTGATGGTATGTGGTTCCTAAATAATATCATAAGAAAACTAAATAAATATAAATAATAATTCAGTTATTTATTGTTTTTCAGAAATTTCAAACAGTATTTCTTTGGCAAAAAACAAAATATCTTATAATAAATTACAGAGTGTTACAGTGTGTTTAATATAATTGTAAAAAATTACGTTTAAATGTAAAAAAATACGCGTTTAAATATTATATTATTTTTGTTTATTTAGAGATTGTTATCATTCAAATGTTCTTTTAAATATATTTTATAAAATAACCAATAAATTATTCCACATTCAGACTTTTGTTTTTTTTATGCAATTGTAGGCAAACAAGGAGACTGCCCACCTGATGTTAAGTGGTTACCGTCGCCTATAGACATTTGCGTCCCCGGGGATGCCAATGCTTTGCCTACCCTATAAGACTTTTCACATACATCTTTTCATGATGTGTAAAATATTTCTAAACCAAAGTATCAGCCGACATGTACACCTAGGTATACAAGTGTGAAGGACATTTCACAGAATTTATAAGTTAAATGACTCCCGCATTGGCAGTTATTGTCCGGAACTGGACGCATTTATTTAATATTGAAAACGTTATTAGCAGTTAGGCCGTGAGTGTTTAGGGTGCAGAAGTAACGCACGCCAGAATTGCGTCAATAAACGTTAATACAGATTTGTCTATTAATTTTTCAAGGATTTCTGGTTCAGGTTTTTCATTAGTTTGGTCTATATGTATAGATAGCTATTCTATCTTTGTCAACAATGTACCTCCTTGAATAAGGGAGCGAAGTTTTTCGGGTATTCTTATCATGCGACTAGGTATATTATGAATAAACATCTCAAAGTTTTCTTAAGTTTAAACAGCCTGAGGCCAAGAGAAAGACGCTTATGATTTTCTAATGCATTCCCCTTGTATGGTTCACGTAACGGTACCATAAGAATGTTCAATAAAAACTGGATGCGTATTAAAAACAAGTATCGGTACTGGATCCAGTTACCTTCCCTAACGACGCTCTCTAGGCGATGCACTGAACTCTCTACAGCACAGTAAAAATAAAACATCACTAGCAGTAATGACACTGTGTCAATTGGAAATCCTACTGCCAGCATCTCAGCTGTGCATCTTATTGCAGGGTTGTTAACATTATTCTGATAATCTAGTTTTTGGCTAGGAATCAGATATGCTGCGTCGCAAGCGCTTCACTCGAACGGTACCCGTCATAGTCACCGATATTGCCTTTATAAAAGATTGCATAAAAATCATTCATATGTGAAAAAAACTGCCTCATAATAATTTCATCATCAGGTAATAATAATAGTGGTGGACAATTCACACAGCGCCATCTAGCCCCAAACTAAGCATAGCTTGTACTATGGCAACCAGACAACTGATATACTTTTTTGTAAATACATACATATAATACATATTAACACCCAGAAACAAACGAAACATTCGCCACAAAATTCTTTGTCCTGGGTGGGAATCGTAACCACGGCCTACAGCGCAGTAGGCAGAGTTACCCCTGAGCTGTGGAGGCCTGTCGGTATTTTTGTTTTTTGACTTGCACAACACAGTAGCATTACTGAATGTCGTGCTACTGTGTTTCGTGATTCTAGGCAGACTAGGGTACACACACACAAGCCTTTTTATGGGTCGTCAACCTGTCAACATAAAGCCTAAAGACATATCGACTTACTGGAAGGAGCGAATTTTATTCAGCCGCGCTCGCTTCCATTTTATTTGTTTGATTACTCTTTTACTACTCTTTTACTACTCTTTATACTACTCTTTTATTACTCTTTTACTACTCTTTTTTATCTTTTTGTTCCTGTTAGGTCCCGTTTCTGTTCGAACCCGTTTCAATTTTACTGTAGATTTTTATGAAATGTTTCGAGTTTTTGGGTCGCCTGTAATTAATCGGGACTTCTGTATTTGACTGTTATGAGACTAGAGTGACGAATCGAGCCAGAAGTTAACCGATATCTTTGCTAATAACATCATTTCACAGTTAAGGTATTTTCACACTAAAATATATAAATACCCATGTTTTAATAAAGCTAAGTAATCAGGCTAAATATAGCCATAACTCAAGTTTCCATATATATATATGAATATATCTAATTAGGCAACATTCAATAGTGACTAGGTAAAAGTGGGAACATTAATAATTGGAGATACATAATGGGTTTAACCATAACTCAGAGGAAGCAGCTTCAAAATATTCCTTTATCTTCTAAAAAGGTTTCACTCCCAAGAGGTTGTTTACTAATCTATATTGAAAAGTTAAACAGGTTGTTAAAGATGACACTTCCAGCTTAAAAGAGGTGTCAATGTATTGACTCCACTTTGACTAGGTGGAGAGAAAAACTGGAACAGCAACTGAATAAACCAGTAGACTCGGTCTAGATAGATCTTACCACCATGCCTTTTTAACAGCTATATTCTTAGTTCTTACTGCAATGGCACCAGTTGAGTATCAACAAGCCAAAGTAAATGACCTAGGCTTTAATGTTTCAGATGCGCACATTTAGGCATAGCTCATATACTCTTATGAATGTGTAAGTGTGTATGAATGTATTGGTAATTACGGCCTACGATTTTTTTTATTCAAAAATCACAGTTTAATGGCCGCAATGGCTATTATTATGATCATTTAGATTACTGTGGTAAAACTTTTTTTTTATGTAATTCTGTTACGGAACGAGCCAACGGCCCACCTGGTGTTAAATGGTAACCTCAGCCCATAACAACTGATGCGACTTCGGTCCTCCCCTACTAGGTACGACAAGACCCAAGTCGCATCGTATGCGTCCGTAACTCTGAGACGTGAAGGTGGAATGTCTCATTTGCACTAGATAGTTTCAAATGTAAATGTATGATAACAAATTGTATTCATAGTTTTTTTTAATCGGAATCGTAACTTTCAAATATTTTTGTTTCCAAAGTGACTTTTTTTAGTTAGTTACACATTATTCACTGTTTGGAGATTGGAAATTAAATTTTGGACTGCCAATTTGAGCACATTTCATTTCGCGCAGCGCCATCTAGCCCCAAACTATACAAAGCTTGAATCAGTCAACAGAAAGATTCATTTTCCAGATTCGTAACTACTAATTATACAAACTATCCTTTTACTTATATTTCACTACTTATTGACAGAATGCATGGATTTCTCTAGTATGGTTTCTATGGGTAGATTATTTTGATTTCTTTATTTGCTAATAGCTGATTGAATCATGTGAAAAACAGGAAAATAATAAAATCGTAGGATAAATCGTATTTAAACAATTATTTATTTAATACCCAATCATTTCTCTGTTAGCCGTAATTTGGAACCAAAATCCAAAAAATGTCAGCAAGGATTTAAAATACATTTGTATACATAAACTCCGAATTGTTTAAAAAAATTATACATTATACGTTTGTATACATCAACTCTGAATTGAACGATACACGGGCATCAAGGACCCTGAAATCATTCTCCGCCACCATTGTTCGGGAATTGGTTATGATTATTTTATGTCGTACTAAATTAGGACACGGAATCATTGAATCAGTTAATTAAGCTGTGAGTAGTAATAATCTTCATTTCCAAGGATTCTGACTAATAAGAATTATGAGTTTAAAAGATAAGATTAAATTGCTTGTTGCGCTCAATTTTGATAAGAGTAAGGCGTTGATCAAGCTTTACTTTAACTTGCATAGTCCTTCCAGTAGGAAAGTACTTCGATATTTCAATATAACAATGATGCGACTCTGTGCGATCGAAAACGGGAGGCCAACTCCTGGTACAAGCTTTCTCGTGGATGGAGGTTTCCACCGTAGAAACTGCATGGATTTACAAAAGATGCTATATAAAGTTGATAAATACTTAATAAGAGATTTCAGGTAGAGCTTCAGCTTGACCAATAGCGGGAAAAGTTTAGCTGTTTATCTACTACTACTAGCCAAGTTACTGGTTCTATCGAACCAGTGTGGTGAAGCGCCGGTTCAAATCCCGACGTGCACCTATGAGTTTTTCGATTGAAAGATTTATGTGCGCAATACCACGTTCTCAAAACGGTGAAGGAAAACATCGTGAGGAAACCGACATGTCCTAGAACTAAAAATTCGAAGACATGTGTCGAGTGCACGAAAGGAGCCTCTTTGAGGCGCACTTACAATCCTTTCACCACACTGGTTCGACAGAACCGGTGACTCGAAGAAGAAGAGTGTGGTGAAAGTATATTGAAGTGCACCTGAAACAGGCTCCTTTCGTGCATTAGCTGTTTATCTAAATCAATGGAACGTAGATCTAAGAAGGGATAGAGTGATGTATACAAAAAGCTAATACATTCATATTTCGTTTTAAAACACTGCCCATTTAAATTGAGTTATACCAAGACGTATTAAGTGGAAATTTCCCGTAATATATTTTTAAGAATAACTTTATTTCACGCATAACAAATCCGTTGATCTCATTAACTTAGATTGGCAGTGACTTAGTCAAGTTACTATTTCATCATTTGTTTCAGTTCAGACTGAAATTGTCGATTTGACGTTAAACTAATGAGAGAAGCTATACCAAAGCGTTGCTTTAGACAGAAAATTAATACGTCTAAATGAATGAATAATAAAATCTACTATCTGTAAATTATCTTTATCATGCCAATTCTAATTTGTACAGATTGCAGTGGACTCTGAGCGTAAAATATACGCCTTGGGGCAAAAAGCATTTATATTTCAAGCCAGCCAGAAATGAACGTTGCGAAACATAATTACATTTCCTTATTAATGTCTCATAACCAAAGTTACTGGCTAATTGAATTGAAATTGATGTTCTTACAGTGGCTACGTAAATTGGTAGTAACTTTGCCTGCAAAGTGAATCCCAGGTTCAATTCCGGCCTGGGCAAACATTTGTCGGATAAGCGTAAAGTTTGTTCTAGAATCTTGAATGTTTCTGTGTTTATTTGTGAATGTTTTTTTTTTTCTAAGCTATCTGCGACACAGGAGTCTTAGTGCATGGCAAATACATTAGCAGCGGAAGGGTTGAAAAACCTGAAATTATTTTAATTAAAAATTTCGGTTTATGTATATTATAAAAACTATTAATATAAAATCAAAAATAAAACTACGAGCTTCATTTCTAATTCGAACGTGAATATGGAATGCCTTTAAAAAGGAAGTCATATATTCATATATTTAATCAAGAAGTCCGTGTTGCATGGGCCATTCTATAGTTTGTAACTTAGTCTCATAGCTCAGTTGGTTAGTAACGCTACCTTCTGCGCTGTAGGTCGTGGGTTCGATCCCCACTCAGGACAAACATTTATGTGACATTTGTAACATTGATGTTTGTTCTGTGTCTGGGTGTTGATATGTATTATATGTATGTATTTACAAAAGAAAAGTATATAAGTATTATATCAGTTGTCTGGTTCCCATGATACAAGCTATGCTTAGCTTACTTTGGGGCTAGATGGCGCTGTGTGAAATGTCCACCATTATTTATTATTATTATTTAACTATTCGAGGCAACTTCAAGATCGGTGGACCTCATATACGCAATTCGGATGTAACTGGGTAAGCCATCCGTTTATTTGTTTTTATTTGTCTTTGGCCATTTTATGAGGTAAACTTAGTTGCACCATGATTACCTACGAGTAATAAATTTGTGTTGCAATACTGTCTTTAGTTTCAAACCTATTGTTATTTGTAATTTCCTGTGAACACTGAATAAATACATATAAATGTCTCAGTAAGGAAAGTTAATATTTCAAGTGTTAGCAGAAGTGCGGGAGCTGTTTTGATATCGCCCCTTATTAATGTCTCTTGCCAAAGTTACGGTTTAATTGAATGAAAATTGATGTTGTTTCCTTGTTTTATGAGGTAGGCAGGTCTCGCTTTATTGTCTCGGTTTCACTATACCATTTAGAAAATGTAAGGTTTGTGTGTGATAATTTGCTTGTTGATTTTAAGTGTAAGAATTTATTTTGTCTACAAATGTCTTTCATCATTAATTTTTTCTAAAAGGTGTCAATCAAATATGACTAAAATATGAAATTATAAGTTTATGTAAATTAAACACTCCTTTTATTCTTTTATTTTTTTTCATTATCCTTTTATTTTTTATTTTTTCTTAAGTATATTTTTTATTTCTTAGTTTTGTAATTAATCACAAAATTAAGAAAGAGTATAATAAACCTATGGGTGATTAAATGGAAGAAAAATAAGCTGTAACTTACTACTAAAATATAACCGGCAACCACACCTTTCAAACCGGATGTGTTCCGGTTAACGCTAATGCACTAAGTTGGCGGTAGGAATGGGTAGATGGCAGCACGTGGCCCGAAAAAACATGGAAATAAATTCTACTGCTTCTGAAACTATGTAAACTATTATTAAAACTTATTACAAAAGTAATTTTCTTATACAGTGCTAATATTTCCATAGCACATGTAGGCCACAAACGGTGTGACGAACAGATAAATAAAAAATAAAAATAAATAAATAATGGTGGACATTTCACACAGCGCCATCTAGCCCCAAAGTAAGCTAAGCATAGCTTGTATCATGGGAACCGGACAACTGATATAATACTTATATATTTTTCTTTTGTAAATACATACATATAATACATATTAACACCCAGACACAGAACAAACATCAATGTTACAAATGTCACATAAATGTTTGTCCTGAGTGGGGATCGAACCCACGACCTATTGCGCAGAAGGTAGGGTTACTAACCAACTGAGCTATGAGGCCAGTCGAAAAAAACTATGATAAGCGAAAATATAAAGTTATACCATTATACCACTCAAGAATCATGCTCATAATAGTCATTATCCAAGTGTCAGAATTAAATGATCAACTTGGTATATTAAAAGTAAATTTAGACAAAACGTCGAAAAAAAATACAGTGTGTCTGAAGCGAGAACCATTCTAGGTATCCCTTTCATGGCTCGCTCTACTTTCTGAGAGAGGCATTATTCCCGAAAGCGTAGCCTAAAGCTAATTGGAGGAAACAGAGTAGAAATGAAAATTCTTCATTTTTTTTTTACTTTCGTACCGTTCCTTTTATCTTGCTTAACCTAGTAAAACCAGGAATGAAATATTATTACCAAATCAATAATTTTTCATTTCATTTCATTTTTTTTTTTTTTTTTTTTTTTTTTTTTTTATGTAATTGAAGGCAAACAAGCAGACGGCCCACCTGATGTTAAGTGGTTACCGTCGCCTATAGACATTTGCGTCCCCGGGGATGCCAATGCTTTGCCTACCCTGTAGATACCTCTTTACATTTTTTTTGAAGTTGCCCATATTGTACCTCGGCGGAAAAACCTCAGGAGGAAGCTCATTCCAAAGTTGACAAGTGTTGGGCAGGAAGGTGCGGCCATAGCGAGTTGTACGGCAGGCCCACTTGTCAACAATGTGTGGATGAGCTTTTTTTCTGTGTCGAGAGGTGTGGTGGTAGAATCTCGATGCAGGAATTAGATCGAAAAGCTCCTCAGAGCATTCCCCGTTATAGATCCGATAGAACACACTGAGTGAGCCAACGTCTCTCCGCTGACTCAGTGACTCCAAAGGATCGGTAAGTTTGGGATCGTTGACGATTCTAACGGCTCTTCGCTGTAAGGAGTCAAAGCGAAGCAGCTGGTATTTGGGTGCACCGTTCCAAAGATGTGAGCAGTATTCCATGTGCGGCCGGACTTGTGCTTTATAAAGCAATAGCCGCTGGATTGAGGTGAAATATTGCTTGGAACGGTTTAGCACTCCAAGTTTTTTTGAGGTCAATACAGCTTTAGCTTCAAGATGACTCCCAAACTGGACCTCGCTAGAAACATCCACACCTAAGATCCCTAAACTTGGCGAGATCGAGAGAGGAATGCCTTGAAATCGAGGAGCGACCGAAAATGGTACCTTTTTTGTGGTAAATGCACAGGCCTGTGTCTTGGTTGGATTGAAAGTTACAAGATTAAGGTTTCCCCAATCTGTGACATGCTCTAAAAAGTTCTCAACCTCAGACACAAGCCTGGATCTATTTGTTACCACAGCACTATGAGAGACACCGCCAGTGCCAGTGTAAGAAGTGTCACCCGTACTATCATCCGCGTAACAATGAAGACCACTACTCTGGAGCATATCATTGACGTGCATGATGAATAGTGTGGGTGACAACACCGAACCCTGGGGCACACCAGCATTAATGGGCATAGATTCTGAGCATGAGCCATCAACGACAGCTTTAATGCTTCGCCCGGATAGGAAACTGGCCACCCAATTGCACAGTCTCTCAGGAAGGCCGAAAGATGGAAGCTTGGAAAGTAGCCCCCTGTGCCAAACCCGATCGAACGCCTTTGCCACGTCCAAACTTACGGCAAGGGCCTCACCTCTACTCTCAATGGCTTCTGCCCAACGGTGAGTTAGATAAACTAGAAGGTCACCAGCTGATCTACTGTGACGGAAACCATATTGGCGGTCACTGATCAGCTGGTGCTCCTCTAGATACCCGAGAAGACGAGTGTTTAATACACGTTCCATCACCTTGCAGAGTAGAGATGTGATGGCAATAGGCCTGTAATTGGAAGGATTGCTTCGATCCCCTTTTTTAGGGATAGGGTGGACATGGGCCACTTTCCAAGCGGACGGCACTAAACCAGTAGTGTATGATAATTTGAACAGGCGACACAATACAGAGCACAGCTCAGGAGCACACATTTTGAGAACTAAAGCTGGAATGCCGTCAGGCCCACTCGATTTTTTTGTATCAAGAGATGTTAGTTTCTTCCGAACCGTTTTGTTATCAAAACGTACATCTGGCATGGAACTAGAGCACCGTGGGATAACAGGAGGAGAGGCATTCCCCTCCAACAAAGTCGAGTTTGAGGCAAAAAGAGATCCTAGCAAATCGGCTTTCTCTTTAGGACTATGAGCCATTGAGCCATCCAGCTTCAGAAGAGGTGGAAAAGACGACTGGCAGAAGTTGCCCTGGGCAGCCTTGGCAAGAGACCAGAAGGCTCGACTTCCTGACGGGTAACCAGCCAGTCTGTCACCAATTTTACTGATGTGCTTTCTCCTAGCTGCCGCCATAGCCTTCTTACAAGATCTCGAAGCGGCATTGAGTTTTTTCTTCAGTTCGGAAGCTGAGGGATCTTTGCACTGATGCGCATTAGTCCAGGCCTTGTAAGCAGTCAGTTTTTCACTGATAAATTCAGCACATGACTTATCAAACCACGGACGGCTCCGACCGCCAACGCAAACCACCGAGCCAGGAATAAAACATTCCATACCATACCATTTATGCGCATGAGAAGTAACATGCCCGTCTTAGAGTGATGGACGCAACGCAATGCGACTTAAGTCACCTCGTAATTTGGTGGAGAGGACTTTGCAGTTGTCTATGGGCGGCGGTTACCACTTTACATCAGGAGGGCCGTTAGTTCGTACCGTCACTTAAATCACAAAAAAAAACAATCTTCTTCTTCATCGAGTCACCGGTTCTGTCGAACCAGTGTGGTGAAAGGATTGTAAGTGCGCCTCAAAGAGGCTCCTTTCGTGCACTCGACACATGTCTTCGAATTTTTAGTTCTAGGACATGTCGGTTTCCTCACGATGTTTTCCTTCACCGTTTTGAGAACGTGGGATTGCGCACTAAAATCTTTCAATCGAAAAACTCATAGGTACACGTCGGGATTTGAACCGGCGACCTCCGGATTGAAACTCGGGGGTCAGCACCGCTAGACCACCACGCTCTCTAAAAAAACAATAAAATTCTGAGATATCATAAAAATATTATTTATTATGTGATTTGAAGCACTGCTTGACACTGTAGGCTTTCATTTTAATTCCATTACGTGTCACAGACAGCACTAATATTCAATTAATCTTCATTTCTTTCTCACAAATTTATCGGATTGATATTATCGCAATGATGACATTCTATGGACACATTCGTTTTACTCCGTTTAATTCAGTTCATTCCATCCCAGTGGATTACCACATCATCAGTCCAAATTCATAATTGGGTATTTACCGTATACACTGTTATGACAAATTATTATTCACCTCTCACGTTAGATAGCACCGCAAAACATCCACAATTAATTTTCATTAGGTCGCTTCGGGGCAGAAATAAAATGATGCCACTGTACCAGGGAAATATTATTCCACGTTCCAGCTAAAACGACATGCCATTAGAAAACAATGAAATCCACTCGAGCTGCCGTCGGTGTCATGGGACGACGCTGCGACGTACTCTTCTCAGATACTACTACGGGAAATACGTACATCATTTCATGACTTAGTGTCACAATTAATTGAATTTATGGGTAAATCAAATGTAATTAATAGTGATGGCTATACAAATGCCTCATAAAAACATTGCATCAGGCATTTCTGTAGCCTATTTGCGTAATTTTTTTTGACATTAGGGATACATACACATAATCAGGCTTTTTTCTCCTAATTGAACGATCCAAATAGCAAAAAACTGTTTTAAATCCGAGCATATTTTACCAATGTTATAATTAACTTATAAGCGTTTACGAGCCCGGAAAAGGGTCCGCTTTAGACGTAAGTTTGAGCTGCTAATCACTATACATATTACATTGCTCTGGCCGACTGGATTGTGCCTTTAAGTCAAAGTCAAAGACAAAACTTTTATTTCCATAGAATTCATAAAGAAATGGCTTGGAAACGTCGATATTATTCAAAACATAAGGTCACGCGTACTTATTGATAAGTTTGATGCCTGTTCAAACCCTATCCGACCCTCCATGGGGAAGAACAGCCAAGAAACCACTAATGGCGGGATTCTTTTTTTTTTAAACGTGTGTTAACTTATAACACCTAACCTAACAAAATTGACCTTATAAAGTCTTATTACTTTTAAAAGTAGTATTTACCATACTTGTAACCAAACAGCCTCTCTTCATGCTCTTAAAAATTATTTAGTAAATACTAGAGTCATAATGAAATATTCCAATAATATAGAGAGTTTTTAGGATAATTTTCCTAGTCGGTAGGCACTTTCAAGCTTTTGGGTCAAAAGTGGCATTTTGAAGAAAAGTAGAACAAATTACGAGCTCCATTGACGCCTGATCGTGACTTTAGGTAGTCCACACTCAACTACAGCTTTCTTCCACTAAATCATTCCATATTAATCCTTCAACAGGACACAATAAAATTACCAAGTCCGGCCGATAAATAGACTTTGTCGCAGATGTCATAATAGTTTTTATTCGAGAATTCAGGGTAGAAGACGTTCTTGTTCACTTCACGATATTGAGGCGAACCAGCTCGGTGCATATCGACACGAGAAACCCTCTACTATAATAATGCGATCTGGGGAATTTCGATGAATGCAGTGAGAATAAGGCTCGACGTAAAGGTGACGCTTTGTTATATCGAGATTCGCGGGCACACACCCCGAATTCTAATCCGAATGTCACTGATTTAAATAAAAATCTACACCACCTAGCTTTTCGCTTGCAACAATTGTGCGTATAATAATAATGCCAATATAAATTGAGCTATGGTAGATAAAAAAAATCTTTTTCATTACATGAGATTGGGCCTGCAGTGGGAAATTTAAAATGGTTTATTAAAATTTGTAGCAGACTTGTAATATGTAATTTTTTTCGACTATCTACCACCCAACAATATTTTTCCAAAAGTAGGCAATATTGTCCTTTTTTAACTATCACGTACAAATGTTAAAACTCGCTAATGTATCTCACACTTCTTCCAGAATTAAAGGCAATTAGCTCAGCCCAAATTACATCTCAAACTAATGGACCATACGTAGCTGTTGGTGATCCATCACAGTATCAGATTACTCTTGTATATTATAACTAGTTAACAGGTATAGGAGACATGTGTAGTGTCGATATAATTTGAACAGAAGCATGACCAAACAACGATAATTGAATCAATAAATATAATAGAGTCTAAGTTATTGTGCACTTTAAGTAAGAAACGAAGAAAATTAATAGAAATCAATATAAAAAATCAACTAAAAAGTCAAAGTCAAAAATTTTATTTCCATAGAATTCATAAAGAAATGGCTCGGAAACGTCAATATTCAAAACATAAGGTCACGCGTACTTATCGATAAGTTTGATGCCTGTTCAAACCCTATCCGACCCTCCATGGGGAAGAACTCATAGCGGCAATCCCTTTCAGACAACTTATGTTTAGTTAGGATATATGCAAAAATAGGTGTATAAAACAGGTAGATTTTTAAAAAAATATGATACAAAACACATATAAAATATTTACAAAGTTAACATGAACGTGCTTGCTTGTAGTATTAATGAAATATTCATAGAAAAAAATGCATCAAACGACAGTAATAACCACATAAGCTAGTTGACGAAGTTGATAACCATAACCTTAAATTTATATTAATTAGTTAGCAGATTTTAACCAGCGAGCTAGCGCTCACAACATCTGTGAAAACGTAAACATTTATGTTTATGTAATTATACATACTTCCAGATATATACTACACTCGACACATGTCTTCGAATTTTAAGTTCTAGGACATGTCGCTTTCCTCACGATGTTTTCCTTCACCGTTTTGAGAACGTCGTATTGCGCACATAAATCTTTCAATCGAAAAACTCATAGGTGCACTTCGGGATTTGAACCGGCGACCTCCGGATTGAAACTCGGGGGTCAGTACCGCTAGACCACCACGCTCTCAAACAGCCATGAAGTACTCGAAGATGTAGATAAACGCATGGCCAATAGCGTATATAATGTAGTAAGCCGACGGTTTTGGGTAAAATTGGATCTCCGCCTACGCCTGGCCGCGCGTCTGGCTGAAGTGGAACCAGTCACGCGTGTCAGATTGACAACTCACTATAATACCAGAGGGTAGAAAATCAAGGAAATCCGATTGTTTAAGGATGTATTCGCAATTTTTCCAAACAATTGTCATAACTAAATATATGTTTGTAAATAGGCTATACTACACAAAAGTTAGCTGAAAGAAAATGCTAATTAGCATTTAGTTCGCCAATACTTGTTTTTCTTGTGCAATAAAGAATTTTCTATCTATCTATAACTTCATGTCAGTGATCTGTCATTTGTAGAAGATAATAATGAATTCGAACTTTGTTTTAGGACTGGCAATATGACGTGAACTAATCTAGAATAAGTGTTAAATTGACAGAGAGCATAATATATTATATTACTGATACAGAAGTACGCTATTTATAATTGATTGTGACGATATAATACTTATTTTATAATACATAATCGCTAGTATCTAATACCTCAATAACTTCTTCTTCGAGTCACCGGTTCGGCGAACCAGTGTGGTGAAAGGATTGTAAGTGCGCCTCAAAGAGGCTCCTTTCGTGCACTCGACACATGTCTTCGAATTTTTAGTTCTAGGACATGTCGGTTTCCTCACGATGTTTTCCTTCACCGTTTTGAGAACGTGGTATTGCGCACATAAATCTTTCAATCGAAAAATTCATAGGTGCACGTCGGGATTTGAACCGGCGACCTCCGGATTGAAACTCGGGGGTCAGTACCGCTAGACCACCACGCTCTGAATAACTGTCGTAAGATAACTAAAAGTGTAAGCCAGTACGAAATGATAAAAGTTAACAATATCAGGCGTAGTAACATTACTCCTGGCGGCGATGTGTCACGGACTTGAGACGTACAAACGACTCTACGATAATTTACCCACAACGGGACTTTGATGTGTTTTTGAATACTTCCAATGATTCTCGCTTGGATTTTTCCTTGTAACATACATTTATGTGTATGTTTTTACATGTCAAGCATTTGCTGACTAGATTATTTATTTATTTTCCAGTCGCATGTTTTTTACCACAAAATGTTTGTAAGATATGAATAAATAAATAAATGAATATTGGTGGACATTTCACACAGCGCCATTTAGCCCCAAAGTATGCTAAGCATAGTTTGTGTCATGGGAAGCAGACAACTGATATAATACTTGTATACTTTTCTTTTGTAAATACATACATATAATACATATTAACACCCAGACACAGAACAAACATCAATGTTACAAATGTCACATAAATGTTTGTCCTGAGTGGGGATCGAACCCACGACCTACAGCGCGGAAGGTAGGGTTACTAACCAACTTAGCTATAAGGCCAGTCAATATGAGTTTTTATTTGGTCCAGTGCTCCAGCGAGGGGTAAAGTTAATCAAATATAGATTACGGCCGGGAACTCGCTAGTCGAGTGTGCCTTCCTCATCTCGCAGCGATTAAGGGGACCGAGTTATCTGGTTTACAAATGTTATTTAGTCACGTGACGTCTGTTTGTGTGCAAGATGATTCATGCCAAAACTACTGAAATGATTTCGCTAAGATTATGGACATGTAGAGTATCTAGATATAGAAAATCAACTCCGGCAGGTAAGACAAACTCAACAAAAATAATTGACTATAATAAGGTTCCATTTAATATAAATGTACCAGGTGGGCCGTCGGCTCGTTCCGTAAATGTATTACATAAAAGAAAAAAAAACATAAATTTGAGAGATGGGTTTTTGTGTTTTCTACGATTCTCGCAATAATCATTATATAAAAAAAAGACGTGTGGCACTCGGAGACTGCCGCGGTAAAGCTATTGCGCGTGATATTTCAAAAAGTCATTAAAAGTTCTGGTATTTATCGATAGACGGAAAAACTAAAAAGTATCACCGCTGTGCCGGTCGGAGTGGGGGGTGTTAGGTTTTTTCGTTACGGAATTTCTGGATTCGGTCTCCACGCTCAAGGCCCGCGATAGAAGCTATGCAATAGCTTAAAAAAATTATTATTAAATAAATTAATTTAATATATTTTTTATTTATTATTTGGTTCAATTCGATAAACATAAAATAGAGAATAAGACTACATACATCAATTTAAAATACCTGTTGTGCATTTTAGTCATTTGATCGCAAAATAACCAAAGTCTCATTAACTGTCTAATAAGAAATAGAAGCAAACTTCGTAGAGCCTGGCAGCAAATTAGAAACATGGAAAACTTTCCGCTCTGAGAAATACTTTATATCAGTATTGGACACAGACTCATTGAGAAACAGGATGTTATAAAACAATACAATAAGTTTATTTATCCAATTCAAAAAATTGAGTAAATTATAATTTGTTTTAATTGAATATGTCATACATTTGTTTAATTTATGACTTGCCTGTTTTTCAATTATTTCTTTCACCGTTTTTCAGGTGCAGGACTGGATTTGAACCAACGATCGGATTGAATTTCTGGTGGTGTGTACCACCGGGCCACCAATGCCCACCAATCCTTTCACTGGAGCAGGGATATAGACAAAAGACAAAAGATCAGAGGCAAAGCAATCAGTCAACCTATTACTATGAAGAATTCAATTGTAATGTACTTAAAACATATCACATATCATTCCACTTATAATGGACGCTATACAATTCAGGACTCATGATACACCCCTATCAATCTATACCATCATCATTATTTATCTTCATCGGCATATCAGCAACTATAGATGTGGCTGCTAGTTCTGGAATCTATATATGTACATGACGCAAGGTCTCTTCTCGAACTATCTACCGTCTAACTTCATGACGTCGCCTAATTGACGTCCTACAGAATGTCAACAATTTACTATTATAAAGCGAAAGTTTGGATGGATGGATGTTTCTTACTCAATCACGCCGGAACAGCTGGATAGATCTGGATGAAATTTGGCACAGAGATAGATTACAGTCCGGACATGCATATAAGCTACTTGCTGTTTTCCCGTGGGGTGGCTTATTTACCGCAGGTAACACCGCGGGGTGCAGCTAGTGCATTCATAGTACATGAGAAATCTATCAGAAAATGTAGTCTCTGAAAGTCAGACTGTTTTTTAAAGTACTCTAAAATGATATTCCTCATTAGGTATCCAGCCTGAGGCGTTTTTAGGCGTTTACTAGGAAAATATTATTCACTGTACAACGTTTTCTTCAACTTTTAAATCAACCTTGTCCTTTTAACTTTTTAATTGCAGACTCGAATGTAAAAAGTCACTGAAAATTACTAAGTGAATAAAAAAATAAGTTTTAGTAAATTACTCAGAGAGGCATCCAAAAGTTCTGTCCGAAAATACCTTAAATCAATACGGCGAGGAGGGTCCGAGGCCCACTTAGTTATTTAAAATGCAGCTGACACGTCATTTGGAGCGAAATGCAATATTCGCGTCGCTCATGCGCTAACGCGGTTTTATTCAATCGAGTTTTTATTTGAATATTTCCACATTGATTTCGGTGGCTACCTTTTATTACTCAAAATGTAGCTTTATATATAGAAAATACAATGAACAGCTTTGTTGGTTGGACTGAGCAGTGGAGAATAGTTATTTGCATCTAAACATAGTATAAAACATAATAAATGGACATAAAATATAAAGAATAAAGGTCAATAATGTTTTTTTTTTACCAATTTTCGTTTGTAACATTCCACGCTAACGTTTGAGCGTGACGGGCGCAGTCCAATGCATTTATACCAATACTTAATCGAAGGAGCTTTAAGTCATTGTTTTGAGAAGACCCTGCTGATTAACAATAACTATTCTATCTGCTTTTAAGTCACATAAACAAAAAAATATGTAGTAAAATATTAACTTGATTAATAAGCCTACTCATTAAAATGAATACATAAGTAACTATTAAAGAACTCTTATCATTAGCTTCTGTGCATTGAAAGCAAAGAGTAAACCCACTGGAAAGTAAACCAGAATCGTAAATAAATCCACCCATTCGCATTTATAAATGGTAATAAACACGTTTTCCTTTACTGCGTCGACAAGCGGCGGATACGAATGTGACTTAGATGTACAAATGATGGCTTTGCATGATTTCTCTGCACTCGTATTTCATATAACATATTATGTCAATATTTTCAATAAGCAAATTATTTTCCGAGGTGGTTTGTAGAGTATTTCTATTATAACTGGCCTCACAACTCAGTTGGCAGAAACCCTGCCTTATGCACTGTAGGTTCGATTCCCACCCAGGACAAACATTTGTGTACCTAACCAACATAGATGTTTGTTCCGTATTTGGGTGTTGCATGTATGTATTTACAAAAAGTATATAAGTATTATATCAGTTGTCTGGTTCCCATGATACAAGCTATGCTTAGCTTACTTTGGGGCTAGATGGCGCTGTGTGAAATGTCTTAAAATAGCTTAATAACTCGGCTACTACTATGGTAAATTAACATATATTATACTATACATATCATGACCATCTACCCAGATGGACCATTATGTCTCCTCTGCCATAAGAACATATTCCTCTGCCGCCAGTCTATCGGAAAACAAACCGTAGGGCACTATGAAACTATACAAATGATTATTTTGAAATATTACTTATTTTTAAGCCACGCCAAATCCCTGTCCAATGACCCTTTTAGAACCGTGTCTTAACTCAGAAGGTACCATGTAGGTACGTTTTCTTCATTTGGACGCAGCGTCACGGACGACTCCAAATGAAGTCACACACACGAAATTTCTATTTATTTTATTATATTAAATGCATGAGATAATAAAAGTCTTTCACCATAGACGTATTTAAAAAGAATGTCATAAATTTTTCGTATTGAGTTACCGGCAACCATTCTTGCAAATTGACGGGCATTAAAACGTTTCTATTCATCACAGATTGTAAGATTACGTATTGAGGAAAATGTAAATAAAATTCTATTCCAGCCCTTAATCCTAATTCTATTTGTAAGATTATATTCGTTAGTAAACAACTCCTATAAATAGATCATTCAGTTTTGTCCTCGCTCCATGACATCAAAAGGGCTCATCCTGGTTTTCCCTAGAAAATACGATTTTCCCGTTTGTAAGTAAATTATCGCGAATTCTTGAAATTTATTAACAAAAATATCACGAACATACTGGAAACATACCTAATGTTCTCTACCTTTTGCATGGGAGCGTGTCAAAATTTAACTGCGGCTTAAGCAATAGATAATGTAGCGATCCATTTTTTGAAACCGTTTACTGAACCTAATCCTATATAATTCTATATAAATTAAGAGCAGTAGAACTCACGCCAAGTTCGTCCGGGGAAGTACTGCCACCATGCCCATTTCTGCCGACAAGCTGTTCCGGTTTGAAAGGTGTGGTTTGCGGTGAAATTACAGGCACATGAGACATTCCACCTACACGACTCACAGTTACGGTCGCATACGATGCGACTTGAGTCTTGTCATACCTAGAAGGGGAGGACCCAAGTCGCATTGGTGGTCATGGGCCGAGGTTACCACTTAACACCAGGTGGGCCGTCAGCTCGTACCGTATCTCTATCACATAAAAAAAAACGAACACTAGTGATTTCTAATAATTTATCTTTTTTCCTTTATCTTTTTGAGAGCTTGGTATTGCGTACATAAGTTTAACAAGTGAAAAAACTACTTGGTGCACGTCGGGATTTGAACCAGCAACCTTCGCATAGAGTCTCGGGGTCGGTGACACTCGGTGACCACGCTCTCGCTTTTCCTTAGTTAAAAAAGTGTTCTTATTGTTCTTTATGTACCAAATGTACAGAAAATTTACAAAAATAACCGGGACTCATGCTTGCTAGTTTTTTTTTCGTTACTTGTTGCTACCCTCTCTTAATGTGAAAATTCAGTCATATTTATTCCCATATTAATGACTAATTGTATATATTTTATGATTACAAAATAATTGTCATTGCTCATTTTCATAATACTTATTAGGAAGAAAAATTTTGCCCATTCTCTATTGATGGATAAAAGGTAAACTTGAATTTTCATCATACCATCCACTTACTGCCACTTACTGCGCTTACCCTAAATAAACTCATTCGCCGATTTGTATGCCATAAAACAAATTCCTTACATCATAACAGATTTACGTTGAATGCAAATGATTAGCTAAACAGCCACGATAAACCAGGATACAAATAAGGAGTTAACGGCTTAGCCTGTTGTGTTAAACATAATATTACCTTTAGGCTTGGGATTTTCTTGGTGCGGCGAGATTTCTCGGTTGAGCCGGGAAATATACTGAGAAAGGACTAAAGTAATTAATAGGTAATATCAATTTATTTTTTCCAAACACTGAATCTAGGGTAAAGATTGGAAATATCCTTTGGATATTTATAAAATGAATTAATAAAACGTTAAGCAAATGTAAATTTTCCGAAATATGTTTATTAATTATTAGGGACAACCATTTTGGAAATTACAAGAAATTGAGATAAGTCGGCATAATGAGAATCGTCTCTCCTATCAATACGCAAACTCAAGTTATAAAAGCTGTGTTCTGTGTAACAAAATGTAATAATGAAGTTCATACTCACAGATTTCTTGGCATTGTTCGTCTTAGAAACAAACGCATGGAACTTTGAAGACATCATTGTCTTAAACTTCTCGGAAACTCAGCACCTTAACTTATTGATTTAATAAGATTCTGGAAATGTCTGCTTTCTTATACAATGTTAATAATCGATACATATAATGAAGAGCAGTAGAACTCTCGCCAAGTTCGTCCGGGGAAGTACTGCCACCATACCCATTTCTGCTGCCAAGCAGTAACGCATTCGCGTTACTGTGTTCCGGTTTGAAAGGTGTGGTTGCCGGTGAAATTACAGGCACAAGAGACATTCCACCTACACGTCTCAGAGTTACGGACGCATACGATGCGACTTGGGTCTTGTCGTACCTAGTAAGGGTGGACCCAAGTCGCATCGGTTGTTATGGGCAGAGGTTACCACTTAACACCAGGTGGGTCGTCGGCTCGTTCCGTAACTGTATCACATAAATAAAAAAATAAAAAAATATAAATAACCGTTCTATTTTAATCAACCTGTAGATAGAGTCAATGATAGAGCTACTACACGTTTTCACACTGATTTTTCCTTTTTGAGATATATTATAAAGTAATTATATTGTCTCGTGCAAACTTAGAAAACATAAAACAATCCTTGTTATATTGTTCGTTAGAGGCATAAATTTCAGATAGATAAAATAAAACTCTTTTTTGTCAAGGATGATGGATTATTATTGAAACATCCTTTATAAATTTTCAGACGAAATTAATACTTTTCATAATATACATTGTTTGTAAAGATGAGACACATCCTGTCGTATTGACGGGAGATAATTTGAAGACGCTAATCTCTGTTTGTTCCGCTTTCACGCCTTAACTACTCAAACGGACATCGTGTAATTTTGCATACACGTTTTGGGAGGTAAATAAAAGGACATAGGGTGCCTTTCATCCAGAAACAATATTTCCCGAGGGATATAAAAAATACCTTTTAGACGATCGTCCGGCATAACCGCTCGGCCTGCCTACTGACATGAATAAATTGCAACAACTGGAGTACAGAATAAGGAAAAGGGACCTGTGGTAACCCACAATCTTACAGTATAGTACAGATTTGGGGTTACCACAGGTCTGTGTCGACCGACAACCTAAATTGATTGTCAAAATTTACATTAACGCGAGCAAAGCCGCGGGCAACAGCTACTACTAGCTAGCTTTTGCTGGCGGCTGGTTGAATTACGCTCGATACCCCTCATTTTTTTAACATTGTGCTTTGGCAATTAAAGTATGTAAAAATTTAGTTTTCATTTATCTTTATTATGTAGGTACACGTCCTACCTTTATAAAATCGCCTCTCTTCTAGCCTCAAATGTTTTCTGGAAGAGAACTCTTCTTAGGGTACCTGTAACTAATTTGTTGTATGTTTTCTGTGTACAATAAAGAATAAAGAACTCATAAGTGTGCCTCAGCATATCACCCAGAGATTCTAGTAGACCTCAGGCTGTTGACAATATCATATAAGAATACACTTTAACTTAACATTAACATCGCAACATCTGATAATAAGGTATTAACAAAGTGAATAAGGAATTCACAAATACATTAATATTTAAGGCTACCGGTTTGGTAAGCTCCAGCTACGAGTATGTGGTCCGTTTGTAAGGATTAGGCGAGATTTGCTGTCACTCTTCTGAAAGACCATGAGTATAGATATTTTGCAGCTGGATTTTTATTTCCAGCTCTGTCATCATTATACCGTCTCGTTCAAATTCAAATTCAAATTCAAATCATTTATTTGTGATACACAGGTTAAACAAGATCTTAATAGGTAGCTATAATGAGGTACACTGTGATCTGCCATAAGGCGTACAAATTATTTACACATAAAAATTAATCAATAACACATATCAAATTCATAACTAAAATAATAATAATAATAATAATCCGTAATACTGTAAATATGCACTCAAAATATTAAAATAATTAAAATACTAATTAAAATACTAGTCCCTACTGTTAAAAAAGTCAGGAATTGTATAAAATGTTTTATCGATTAAATAAGAAAAAAGCTTAGTCTTAAAAATTATAATATCTTTACATTCCCTGATGTCCGTTGGTAATTTATTGTAAATTTTGCATGTCATTACTAAAACACTATTACTAAATAAAGCTGTTGTCACATTAGTCCT
Organism: Chesias legatella; assembly: GCA_947359385.1. Lineage (NCBI taxonomy): Eukaryota > Metazoa > Arthropoda > Insecta > Lepidoptera > Geometridae > Chesias > Chesias legatella. The sequence goes on from OX375766.1 coordinate 387,809, forward strand.
AAGTTGCAAATAATCTTGACGTCGTGCGCTTGTTACATGAGAAAATAGATAAGGATTACGCCTTATAAATAAACCCGTTTCATAAATATATAATGACGTCAAAGTCAGGAAATTGAGCTTTTTAAAATAAGGACGGCAGCTATCCCTTCTTTTCAAGCCGCAGATTGCTCGAATACAACTCTTTTGAGCAATAAATAATCGATCAATTTTTACTGCATTTCCCCAAAAAATGATCCCATACCTTAATCTTGATACAACATTACCATGGTTCCTGGATGTTCAGCTATTATGTAGATTAAAAAAGACCTAATGTCAATAAAAATATTACTATAAAACAGTTAGCTTGTCCGACTGTTGTTAAGCGATGGCGTCTACCCATTACACCATCAATACATTCAGGGCCGTCCCCAACCTAACAATGGGACACTTACCGTATCCATACAACCGGAATACAGTAATGCATTGGCAGAAATATGCTGTTATGTTGACAGTACTTCCCATGACGAACTTGACACAAGTTCTTCTACTGCCTGAAAAATTTTACATATTGGTAACAAATAGAGACGCACAGGCTAGCTTATATGATAACACAATATTAGGAACACAAGTTGTTATTAGTTATACAGCTATATACTATACAGGATGTCCGATAATGAATGGATAACCTTGAAATGGGTCTTAGTAGAACTATTGGGCATTCGGAAAAAAATATCAAATAAAAAAAACCAAGTAGTATCAAAGATATGTATTTTTTAAATAATATCGATGTTTTGTTTTTTTTTTTGATATTTTTTTCCTAATGCCCAATAGTTCTACTAAGACCCATTTCAAGGTTATCCATTCATTACCGGACACCCTGTATATCACGCGTCACACCTTTGAAGGTCTTCTATACTTTACTAAACAAAGTAGAATGAACGTGTCGGGCTATCTCTACGACAAAGTATAAACATCATAATCCCGATCAATCAGGATAGTTGGGATAGCTCGTATTTTCTGGCTTAAATGTAACTTTTAGGTGAATTACATCCTTAAAAAAGTAATTAAGGTAGTTCATTGCATTGTGGCTTTCGATTCAAGTGAGTTTCTCTCGAGATATTTATGTGGGTAGTTAGCAACTAGCCACACTAGTTATTCCAGCCGTGACATGGCATTACACTTCCAATCTAAGCTTGTGAGTGTACCTTTTTACCGATTTCTTATCTTGTTTTATAGTCAAATGTACCTTATCTTATTCAATATCCATTTCAACTTACGTGGTTGAATAATATCTAAAACCATCCCGTATTCATTATAGAGGTAAATTTTTATTTTATAATTTTTTCATCTTAGATGATATGATGATAAAAATACTTATGCTAAAGTAAATTTTCTTTATTTACTTCATAGGGGTTTTTCGGTGTTATTTAGCGATTAATTATACAATCTACTGGTTCAACAGAACCGGTGACTCGAAGAAGACTTCGAGTCACCGGTTCTGTTGAACCAGTGTGGTGAAAGGATTGTAAGTGCGCCTCAAAGAGGCTCCTTTCGTGCACTCGACACATGTCTTCGAATTTTTATGTTCTAGGAACATGTCGGTTTCCTCACGATGTTTTCCTTCACCGTTTTGAGAACGTGGTATTGCGCACATAAATCTTTCAATCGAAAAACTCATAGGTGCACGTCGGGATTTGAACCGGTGACCTCCGGATTGAAACTCGGGGGTCAGTACCGCTAGACCACCACGCTCTCTGTTAAATAAATTAAAATTATACAATAAGTTAGATACATATAAATTTTTATGATATCATAAAAATAATTCTTATTATAGAAAACTCTCTAAGTACGAAAGTAAGTCACGAAAAGTATTTATTTAGACCGGACAGCTGACAAACAAAATGTTATATTATAGACGTCCGATCACTGCTAAGTATTTTGAAAGGAAAAGCTTTCAGACATTATCCCCTAAAATCGGTTTACCGGAACCCGCTTTTACACAGAGCGAAGTGGGCTTTAATTAATTTAAAATTCTACTACATCAAGTTCTTAAAACTTTACAACTAAAATGGCTAATAATTAAACAAATATTTTTTAAATTCTTTATAAACAAAAAGTTGCACAGTATTTTGATATACTTAGTACATTAATAAGCTAATAACGATTTTTTTTTTGTTACGTAGTTACGGAACGAGCCGACGGCCCACCTGGTGGTAAGTGGTAACCACGGCCCATAACAACCGATGCGACTTGGGTCCTCCCCTACTAGGTACGACAAAACCCAAGTCGCATCGTATGCGCCCGTAACTCTGAGACGTGAAGGTGGATGGTCTCATGTGCCTGTAATTTCACCGGCAACCACACCTTTCAAACCGGAACACAGTAACGCGTACGCGTTACTGCTTGGCAGCAGAAATGGGCATGGTGGCAGTACTTCCCCGGACGAACATGGCGAGTTCTACTGCTCTTAAAATATATCTTGTTAATGTTTGATATCTTCATTTTGTAATTCTTATTAAGTTAATCATAATAGTTAACAAAGAGTACAATTAAAGTCAAATTAAATTCAACCAATGAATACAATTAAATAATAAATATCAATAGACCCTGGCAGCGCAGCCGAATGGTTTCCATACTAATTATTGTCAGTCGGCTGTTGAAATTATTCTTCACACTAATCCATAATATACCAGCAGATAGAAAAATAACACTACATAAATTTAAATTGCCAATAATATAGAGGAAATACTTACCAGAAGGAGAAATTACCTGATCCATCAATGACAGCTAGTAATGCCAAAATTTGTGTACTATTTAGCAACTAAAGCATTATTTCAGCGGTTCCTACGTAGCGAATTGTAATGGGCCCCACGTGGAATAAAAACGAAACAAATTTCGACTAGAAGCTGTATGGTTCAAACTCGTAGTTATAAATGTAACGTGAAAATACGAGGAAACTATTTTAAGCATAATTTCTGAGTGGTTTATGAGGTAACTTTTGTGTTATTACAAAGAAAAACTTTTATGCTTTTATACTATTTGTAACAGAGGTAGGTACGTCTTGAAAAACAATAAGGTCACTAAAAAATAACAGTAATATGTAATTAAAACGCAGCGACATACACATTATCAATATTTAAGTTAATGAACTGCTTACTGGTTACTTAACATGGTTTACTTATCTCAATCTCTTGTAACAGACTTAAAAAAGGAGGTTTTTTTATGTTTGATACCTCATATCTCCGTCGTTTGTAAACCTATTTGGAACAAAATATTTTTTGATTTGAAAGGAATTTTCAGATTAGTAACTTAGAAATTTTCTCTAAATCTGTTCAGAAGTTTGGTTTATTATTTTAATCATCAAATAATTCTTTTTTACTACTGTCAGTGTATCAACTTCACTACATATCACCTGATATTGGGTGAATGGTGGCGCCACGAAACGGCCGGATTGGAAATTGCCTCTCTAGGCTTCGGTTATCGTAATTCAGCCTGTCTTTTCATATGTAAGTTTAAATGTATAAAATAAAAAACTATAATCCATAAAGTTTGGGTAATCCATTCTCACTACATAACCATTTGAATCTCCAAGCGCTCGAGGGTGTATCGCCCGCCCCATCCACCCGGAGAAAAACCTATGTCATGAACATGTAATTTTTCTCCCGAACCTCTAATAGATTGTATCGAAGAATGTTCCATAAAATTGCGGTCGTATATCCCTATTCAATAAAATACACCATGATGTTGAGAATAAAATAGGAATGGACCTTCGCAATGGTCATGTATATGTACAATAACTTGGGTGGTCCCAAAAGTGGCGTATGTCTCCATTCCTCGCCCCTTGGCGAATATAATTTACGCATAAAGAACCTAAAAGGGGAAACTTTGGGACATATTTATTTTGTTATACTGTGAAATATGTTTATACAAGTTGATGTTGCCAACATTTTGTGAGTGCGTTGGTTGGGAAATTTATTGGATGTCAATTTGTTCAAGTTTGGGAATAATATTTAAAGGAATCATTCAGGTTAGATCATTATAATAAATTCCCAGTAATGACACCCAGTTAAGTGAGATTTTTCAAAACTTTATTAACATTTGATTTGTGCGATTTATTTAAAATCAGTTTTCTTTACCATCTTACCTTAAATAAAAGCTTGTTTATCAAGAATAGCTTATAATGACGTAACTTTTGAATTATCGTCGAGAAAACTTCATCTTAATGAATACAGTGATTCTCTTTGTTAATATTAGACTCGAAAACATCGTGAAATACAGAATCATTATGTTTTAATAATTGATGACCCGGGAGGAAGTGAAGCAGTTGTACTCCCCCAATAATCTCCTCTCTTCCGCCCTTAAAAGGCAATTAACGTACAACGTAATGACTCTACTTAGTTTTCCCGTAAATTTCCACGTCAATATTATTCAATACTATTTTGTTCAGATTTAACAACTGAAGTGAAACTTTCTGAGGTGTACATAGGGCATTGGAACTTATCAAAAATGTAAGGGTATCGGTCGAACTTCGCGCAGGTTATTCAATTTCCTTGCGACAAAGTTAGAGGATTCAATCGCTGAAACTTGATATGCCTAGAGACATTCTCCTAATGAAATGTACAACGTAATTTAAAATATAATGGCGGCTTTGTAGTAAGTAACATTGCCTGTAAGCTAAAAAAAGATAAAGATAAAAGATAATTTATTCACATAAGAGATGGTTAGTAACAGATGAAAGGCTGAGTCGATTGCGTTATGCCCAAATTTTGACCTCGTGTTGGATGTATTAGTTTATGTTTATTTCCATGCGACCTGCGACACAGAAAACCTTAGTGGGGGTTTATAACATGCGTAATTTTTATACAATGTTAATACATTGCATTTAATGTTGATCTGATGGTAATTTTATGCTCCAATCGTAATTTTTTTATTTTGTGTTACACATTTATGTGTCGTGCTCTATTTTAGAAGCTTCATGATGTAAGAGTTCTCTGAGTAACATTGTCAGTTTACATTATCCCCAGTCATTGGATTATTGTGGACCTATTTAGTGGAACAAAGTGTTGCGATGACCTGGACCACACAAATGGTCACATCTATGTTCTAAAAATTATTTACCCACAATATTAAAAGTGGTAAGACTCGATCTTCCCGTACCCCGGCATAATAGTCATAAGTAGTATAAGAAATTGCCAAAATACATTTCATCCACACATATTAAATACGTATTCTTTTCATTGCGATTATAGATTTTGATGCCTATTTGAACTCAATACTAATATATGATAGTAATCATAATTTAATTGAAATACATTTTCGTCACGTACATTTATTTGTCATTTTTATATTAGGTAGATTTTTTAATAATTATATTTTTTGATTGGCGATAACTACGTGTTCAAAAACTTTTTTTTAGTTTTGAAGACAATTATTTATGATATATCCGTAGGCCGTAAATGTAAAACTACAATTAAAAAAAAAACAAGAAAAAACTGGATACGAAAATTTTCAAATAAAATTTATGACATCAATCTGCGAAACCAAAATATATAATATACCAACCGTTGGCACTCTCATCAGTGACTTAGTAAACCAAAAACAATTTCAATATTAAAATGAGTCTCAGCATCCCTCTGTACAAGTATTGCGCTGTTCCAATATCATAAGCTATTCACGGACGATCTCAAAGACTACTTGTAAAATATCAAGCGAATATTTAAAAAAAGCAAACTCAGCAAGTACTCACCTAGTGCTTGACAGATGCAAATGAGACCGGCCGGCGAGGGCGGCCGCTACCCGCTACCCGCTACCACCTCTTATAATCCAAACAATCCGTTCAACACAGCTCTTCAAATTTATATAGAATTCCACGAATTGATTAACTTATGTCTAAATTTTCTAATGACACTTATTATAAATAGTTTTACTATAGCATTAAATATTGTTAGGTGAGAGGGTGACACGAGGGGTTGTTGATGTTCTTGTAAACGCGGCTACAGACAGAGTACCGGTAGGGTTCGGAAAGATCGTACGCCACGGACGGGAGAGGTCGGACACACGATCGAGGAGACCGAGACGATGTGAGTGACGCCGGATGCCTCCCGCCGCCGCCGCCCGCCGTCCGCCCGCGAGCAAGAGGGATGCAGCGAACGCGCCCCGAACCCACGAATATCACCCCTCGGATCTCCCACCCAGAGTCTCAAGTGCTCTCCGCGCCCGACTACGATCTCGCCGAGAGGGAGGACTCCGCAACCCTCCCGTGCCAAACGACGCAAATAACCGTCACCGGCGTTCGCCATTTCCAACCTAAAAGATTAAGATTTAAAACATATATTCGCGTGTCGGCCGCGAGATGAACACCTGACGTTCGGCGTCATACCGTAAACGTATGCCCCTGTTGGCTAGGTGAAGCAAATACCATACAGAATACTTTGGCTGAACACGCGCCATATTATGCAATGTTACGGCTTGAATTGTGAGCTATGAAAATTTTCTCGTCCTTCGAGCTTTGTGAACTTAGAGATTGGTATCCAATGGCTAATTAAACGCATTTATACGTATTCTAAAATCGATTTAAAAACTTAATTTATATATATTTAATTAATTTCTCCGGTTAGCTTCTTATCAGACTTAAAATTACAAAAAAAAACACTGAATTAAAAGACGTTGTTTCTTGTTCGTAATTATTCTCAGTAACAAAAATTTCTAGGTTTCCTTCGTGTTGCATTAATATTGATTAAAACAGTAATTACTGAACTTATCTTGGTCTCAGAAAATGAGTCACACATTGAATTCGTCTCGAGTCGACTCTTCTGGCGCTAGATCAAATGCCATTTTGGGACGTCTCAAATACCAGACGTGCCTCTGAACTGAATTGCACAGGCTACTTTCGTTTTGTTATTTTTACAAACGGCATAACTATACATAAATTATAACATAGCGCAACTAAAGTTAGACAATTACAAAATTTATATAAGTCAGGTATCAAACCTAAACGGAAACCTCGCCAGCAAAGCGAGATGTGTAATGAAAAATATTCGTTTACTATTTAAGGCACTTATTTCAAATAGTTTTAATTTTATTCAGGCCACAATAATTAAGTATATATCTGTAGCTTACAGATAATCTGTAATTAAACATATAATATATATTAAATAAAATAATAAAATATTTTACAAGCGCACTATCTACTCATCTGAATCATTGTTTTTTTTTTTTATGTAATTCAGTTACAGAACAAGCTGACGGCCCACCTGGCGTTAAGTGGTAACCTCGGCCCATAACAACCGATATGACTTGGGGCCTCCCCTACTAGGTACGACAAGACCCAAGTCGCATCGAATGCGCCCGTAACTCTGAGACGTGTAGGTGGAATGTCTCATGTGCCTGTAATTTCACCGGCAACCACACCTTTCAAGCCGCAACACAGTAACGCGAACGCATTACTGCTAGACGGCAGAAATGGGCATGGTAGCAGTACTTCCCCGGACGAACTTGGCGAGAGTTCTGCTGCTCTAAAAAAATCTGTTCTGTTCAATAAGTTAAGTATTATTTATTTTGTGGCCACGTGGAAGGCAAGGAGTCCCGACCGACGTCAATCCATCAATCAATTAGGAGTGGTTAGCTTCCTTTATTTATTGAACATGAGCTTACGCTTTCATGAAAAGTTTATTTTCCGGCTTACACTGAATGGCTTTCTTCCTTCTTCAATGAATTTGAGAAAGTTTTCTTTGAAGTTGTTTCTAATAGCGCTTTAAACAAGTTACTAATTATCGTTAGATGTATTGAAAACGTTTCTAAGAGTATTGTCTGTTTAATACGCTGTTATTTATTAAGAAATTAATGACCCTGCTCAAATTGTCAAATATTTGTTAATAATAAAGTCAATAGACAAAATTTGTATTACAATAGAATTCATGAATAAATTACTTGAAAATGTTAATTAGAAGGCAATATTTGTAATATAATAATAACTGTTCATCAGTTTGTTAGGAAAAAACTTATTTTCTATATTCATATATTCATCTACATTGCCTTCTTTTCTCTTCCACAGTTAGAAGGCATTTTACGCTTTTACGTTAAATTCATTATCAGTACTGCGCTGTTCATTAAAATGAACATTCAATCGCTACAATAATACATAGTTGTCAAATAGGAGTTTCACGCTAATAAGGGAAAACTACCCAAAGAACAGGGGTTAGGGGTTTCTCGTCTGTTCTTCCCCATGGATGGTCGGATAGGATTTGAACAGGTATCAAACTTATCGATAAGTACGCGTGACCTTATGTTTTGAATATTGACGTTTCCATTTCTTTATGAATTCTATAGAAATAACGTTTTTGACTTTGACTTTGAACAAATTATTTAATCTTATGAGTATATACATACAAAAAATATTGTAAATAAATGTATGTACACCATACATTGGTGTGGTGTGGCTGACGGCATACGTGACTTCGCATCACACTCTCCGATATGTTTCGTCGACATCGCAAATTGATCCTGACTACAATATGACACCCGTTGATGGATGGATTGCCAATTCATTTATCCTATTGATCGATTTATGAGTCTAAATAAACTCTTTATAAATATTGTCTGTAATCTATGATGTAGTCATAAATGTAACATAGACCTAAGTACTCAATTATTACAAGGATCGTGCTCGCGAAAAAAAGGAATCCCTACATTAGGGGTTTCTTGGCTGTTCTTCCCCATGGAGGGTCGCATAGGGTTTGAACAGGCATCAAACTTATCGATAAGTACGCGTGACTTTATATCAAACTTATCGATAAGTACGCGTGACCTTATGTTTTGAATAATATTGACGTTTCCAAGCCATTTCTTTATGAATTGTATGGAAATAAAAGTTTTGACTTTGACTTTGATGTTAGCTACCCATGACACTGGTACACAGTAGATAAGCTCTAGAATCCAGCTTAGAGGTTTATACTGTCCGAGGGCATTGGTTTACTAGTCGTATTTTATTTGAATCTAGGGGATAATAATTGGGAAAAATACCATAGAACACACAGTCGTGTACGTGTCGCATATAGACAAAAGTAATATCTAAGTAATATGTTATATTAATAAAACCGAAAGAATAAACAAATTCAGTGACATTGTCTTAAAAAATGGGAAATTTTAGACAGTGTTTTGGAAATATTTTTGGAAGTCAATTAAATTATCCTCTTGTAAAAAGTTTGTTAAAAACGAGAAGCGACTTTACGACTTAGTAAAAAAATACCTTGTCCTATGTAATATATCTCTCTCTGTATCGCGCTAATGTATCAAATTATGTTTATAATTTAAAAAGTAAATAAATTTATGGGCTCACAACGTAGTTAGTTGAATCTCCCTATAACAATTAGAATTTTTATCGGTGAAAGAAATGAATGCACTATTCCGGGCGGATGTTTTTGCATTGACGATAAAACAAAGTTTCCCTTTTGTTTACTTCATACACGCCAGCTTTATAGCTTGGCTGGGGAAACAATCATGTTGGAGCTTCAGGCGTATTTTTTGAATTTATTTAAAATTGCTATTGAGTCTTATTATTGAGTTTTTTTTTAGTTTATTTAGTTATGGTTCTCACATCTACAGATATGCACCAACTAGTCGAGATTCCAAATATTTTCAAAAGTTTTTTTTACAAATTTTCTATTTACTGTAAAATGTCGTCTAAACTGTTATATTAAGATAATAAGATAATATATTAAGATAATAATATGTTAACTATAACTAAAAATATTGTTTGAACCTACGTGCTCGCCAACTTTTGTGGCCATAAATTTATATAACGCATCTGATATTATAGTTGTAACAAAGCTTTTAAGGAGAACTTCTTAAAGGCGGGTACTCAGTAGCGAGCTGTTAAGCCACTTTGCTAAGAAGCATCGTGTGTGAGCGAGTGAAGCGCTGCGCAGCGAGCCGATGACTATAACGGTTTTTTCTGTGAATTTCTGCTCTCGCAATGCGCTGGTGGACGTCAAGAGAGATCTTTTTTATGAGAATAAGTTACGGAACGAGCACGATGGCCCACCACGTAAGCGGTTACCCTTAACAAAAGCAACATTTCTTAGGTCTTCCCCTACCTTGGTTTGGGACGCGACGTGACTCTGAGACGGAAAGGTGGAATGTCTGCTTTTCCCAGGTTTAGAAGAATGAAAACATTACTATTTGTCACGGAAAACGAAAAAGAAAACAAACAGTGAATAATATATATATATAATCCACAGAAATTCATAGCCTAGGTAAGTATCATTATGGCTAAAGACTACGTGCAATAGATATAATAACATTTAATATTAATTTTATCACTTTTAAGAGCAGTACAACTCACGCCAAGTTCGGCTGGGGAAGTATCACATAAAAAACTGAAGATACAAGTAGTTTCATATTGTTCTCCGTGATATGTAATTTCTGGCATAAAAATATATTACAGGATATATTATATCGATTTCAGATGATTAGTTTTTGACTTTGACTTTAGCAGCTGACGGAAGACATTAAACTGGACGGAAGACACCTTAACAATCACAATCATTCAAGAGGAAGAATCAGAGACGCAAGCCAAGCAGTGCCGGCCCAAACAAATAAGACTGTAATGTTGTCAAGTGAAGGGGCCCCCGCTATGTGGGACAAGATGGGGCCATCTTCTGGGACCTTTCGTAATGGAAACATACACACTAGCGGTACTGTTGGGTCTTTCTATAAATTAGGAGGGCAGAATTTACTGCTGTTAGCCACCTCTAAGGATAAGCAAGCACTGATCAAATATACCCTAAATACACAAATAATATTGTGCAGAAAAAGAGCCTCTTTAAGACGCACATTAATTGTTTTACCTGGGTCGAGAGGTCATCGGTGACAGAAGTAGTACATGATCACGATCTAAATAACATGTTACATTTCGTGTAACTCTTCCCTTCGTTATAGTAGTAAATAACATTGAAATTAAAAACGAAAACATTGCATTCGTTTTTAAATTTTCCAGTTTCACATAGAGTTTTGAAGTAAAGTATGCAGAAACAGCGAATCATAAAGCAACGCGAAGTCATACGGGAAATGCAGCTTCTGGGTGCTCCTAAAAAGGGTATGATACCCCCCCTTAATCCCTATTAAGGGGTTTTTGACGGTTATAACGGACAGCGTATGGTAGTCTTATATTTATCTTGGACATTGTTACTGGGTTCAAGTCCCGGCTCTGGATCAGGTGTACACTTATGTATTACGTGTACCTGGGTAACGATTACTACCACGTGAACCATTAAATAATAAATAAATATATAACACAACAATTTTGGCATAATCGACCTTCTACAATAAACGAAAATTCTCCGTTAATTTTTGTACTGAGGAAATTTTTAAAGATTCAGAAAACAGTTGTTTAGAAGTGGCCACGATATTTGAGTTAAGAACATAATTTTTACCACATACTTAATTCTAATGTTAATAGGTAAGAGGCCAGAACATTCCTTCTATTTTTCATTCTTTCGGTTTTACATGAATAAGTTCACGATATGGTCTGTGCCTCAGACTATATCCATTAGGGTATAAAAAAAATTTATGAAACATGTGTTGCAAAAGAACCATACTAGTAATCTCATTTCATAAAATCGATTCTGTTTGTACATTTTACAAACAAAAATTAATACTAAATTAACCTGTTTTCTACGTTACTTCACACTAGATCGAATCGGCCCCTTCTGAGACGAAATGAACTTTTAAAAGCACCCTGTACAGTCTATACGGAAATGTTAAACGTGTGTTCAAGTTGTTTCAATGCAGTAATGCACTGCTAAGCGTTTTATTCGTATCTGTTTTATTAGGGCAATACTGGAAAGACATACGTAGCTCTATTTTAGTTTTAAAGCTTTTGTTAGATCTGGACCTTATTACACAGTAATGCTTACTATAAATCTAAATATTTGCAATCAAATGTTTGTTTCTTAATACTCTATTCTTTGAAACTTTAAGATTTGTTTAAGGGAAACTTGAGACAGCCTTATAGAGGAGAAAAGTAGAGAAAAATACGCATTTACCTTATTGGAGTCATCTTGTCAAATATAACCCCTGTTTTACAATGAGTTTGTTAACAAATTTTCAGCGACGACCAGAAACATAAAGGAAATGCGATTACAACGTTGCCGGAAGTTGGTTTAACTTCGGAGCGGTGTCGCCGCCCGCGCCCGCGCCCGCGCCGTTACATCCGCATTTCGTGGATGTAACGCCCCGTTATTATTGGTATTCACTATGATTGCGCGTGTAATGTGATTTTAATGTTATTATGTGTGTTTTAATTTGCTGGAAGAGTTTACTAAATAATAATCAACGATAAATTCTCATCACTGAAGGTAACCACTGTAACTAAGGCTTAAGCACTAATCTCACTGGATGTGTGATAAGCTACACCGTGTCGCTCTCTATTAATTATAAATAAAATAAATAATGGTGGACATTTCACACAGCGCCATCTAGCCCCAAAGTAAGCTAAGCATAGCTTGTATCATGGCAACCAGACAACTCATATAATACTTTTCTTTTGTAAATACATACATATAATACATATTAACACCCAGACACAGAACAAACATCAATGTTACAAATGTCAACATAAATGTTTGTCCTGGGTGGGGATCGAACCCACGACCTACAGCGCAGAAGGTAGGGTAGGGTTACTAACCAACTGAGCTTATGAGGCCAGTCAATTTTGAAGATAATTTATATTAAAGTGAACATAAGCCAAATTAACAAAAAAAAATGGTATTTTATTGAAACTCCATGGAATTACACCTACCTAAAGATGAACTAATTTGAACGGTCGTTTTGTTGCAGTTTTTCTGATGCTGACTGTACGCTGCTGGAACCTTGGATGGTAGTTATTTAAATATTTTTTATATACTGTGAGTAAAATTGTTGTGAAATATAAGCTATGGTACACGTATCTTAGTGTGAGGAAGGTGGATGCTAAGCAGCACGAAAAGAGCTTCATACGAGTACATCGAAAGCGGCGAAGATATTTGTAATTGACTTATTTATATCGTGGATCTGAGCATCGCAGATAAGGTACCTTACAGACAGATAACAATTCAGAAAATAAATTTTACTTACTACTAGTGATATATGAACGCATCCTATGCTGTATTACTGAATATTTCCTTCTCTCAGAAAACTATAGTTTCCTATATAGGTTGATTTTATTTTTCCAATTCAAGTCTTATTATTTTTATGCAATTTTTTTCTATACTCAAACTACGATTCCTAATTAAATGGAAGAATTATTGATTTCTAAAAATCTGGCTCTCGATCTTAGTTAAAAATATATCATTATTTTACGTAGATATTTATTTTCCACATTTATATTTAATTACATATGCTCAACCTGTTTTAATTTAATAAACAGACATATGTATTAAATAGATTTTTATTTATTTTACATATATTGTATCGGCTTGTTGCATTGAATCAGTAAATATATTTTCATTTATTTTGGAATCTACTTCCTTTGATGTTCGAAAGCAAACGCCTCGCGGCGGTTTTTCAATGTTATCACTATTTTAGCCTATTGAATCCATAATGTAGTTCCACCAAAATTCCAAGCAGGATTATTCAATATATTCATCATCAGATACCTTTGTACGGTCCCTGTTTACATTTCACTGAGGCCCAATCACGCATAATGCTGGGTTGTTCTTGCTTTGTCACTTGACTACATGATAGCAGCCATTGTCGAAAGCTTTTGTTCTAGATTATCCCTTTGACCTATTTACAGTAAACATATTTGTAGTTTTCATATAGATACGACAAAATCAAATAGAGTATGTTGGATATTTCTGAATAAATGAATACAATAATGTACCAGTACAATTTGATATGAGTTAAATGGCAGTCAAACGGTCAGCCCTGGCTGTAAGTATAGAACGATACAATTCGCACTAAGCTTAGACCTGAAGAATAATAACAATATAATAATAATAATGTACCTCATGTACCCGTAATTTGATGGGTACTTCAATCTGGAACAAGTTATCTTAGCACATTGCTTGGCTGCTAAAATACGTATGGTGCCAATATTTGCGGTACAAGGGACATGTTCGCGAAATAAAGAAATCTTCATTTAGGGGTTTCCTGCTACTTTTCCCCGTGTGTCGGATAGCGTTTGAAAATGCGTCAACTTTAGCGATAAATACGCTTGACCTTACGTTTTGAATATTATTTATTGAGCCATTTCTTTATTAATTGTATAGAATGAGAGTTTTTTGATATTAACTTTCCCATACGAATTTGAATGAAGAATGAATAGAATCAGGAATGAGGAAATCCGTAGACGAACCGAGGTTATCGACATATCTCTCAGAATAAGCAAACTGAAGTGGCAATGGGCAGGCCACATAGCTAGAAGTACCGACAACCGTTGGGGAATAAAGGTTCTGGAATGGCGACCACGAGCCGGCAGACGCGGTGTAGGGCGCCCACCTACCCGATGCACTGATGACATAGTCAGGATCACAGGAAATCCCTGGATGCAGGTGGCTCAACAACGTTCACAATGGTAATCTTTGGGGGAGGCCTATGTTCAGCAGTGAACTTTTACCCGCTGATATGATGATACGAATTTGAAGCGCTGAGTTGGTAGTGACGGGCTTTTTAGGTAGAATCTTACAAGTCGAATGAAATTGAGCTTCCGATGAAGGAAGACATCGTATGGAAACTAAATATAGCTACATCCACAAGTAGAAACTACACCACCGACCACTTACCGATGTTCTGGTAATCTCACTCGAGCTAGTTCTGAATCCAGGTATTGCATGCCATAACAAATATATAAATCATAATGCATGTCAGTGAACATTTCACACAGCAATATTTAGCACTAAACTTAGCACACATTCTATGGAAACGACACACTGATAGAATACATAATATACGAAAATACATTGTTTTTGTAAAATTATATTTACAACCAGACACAGAAATAATAACTATAAATAAATAAATAATGGTGGACATTTCACACAGCGCCATCTAGCCCCAAAGTAAGCATAGCTTGTATCATGGGAACCAGACAACTGATATAAAACTTATATACTTTTCTTTTGTAAATACATACATATAATAAATATTAACACCCAGACACAGAACAAACATCAATGTTACAAATGTTACATAAATGTTTGTCCTGAGTGGGGATCGAACCCACGACCTACAGCACAGAACGTAGGGTTACTAACCAACTGAGCTATAAGGCCAGTCGAAACTATGTTCGTCACTTAATTGTTTGTTCCAAGCGAGAATCAAACCCACGACATATAGCCCAGAAATCTGAGTTACGCACCACAGCTGAGCCGTGAGGCTAGTCATTTTCCAACGCATGCCAAAAGCAATCCAGTGACAACAAGTCGAAATCTACTATTACAGAATTCCGTCTGCCCTTCACAGAATTGCATGGCTACTTATGATGCAATACGAGAGCAACCTTATTATACAGGGTGTCCGATAATGAATGGATAACCTTCAAATGGGTCTTAGTAAAACTATTGGGCATTCGGAAAAAAATATCAAATAAAAAAAACCAAGTAGTATCAAAAAAAACAAAAAAAAAAACAAATAAAACAACAAAAATCAAAACATCGATATTATTTAAAAAATACATATCTTTGATACTACTTGTTTTTTTTTATTTGATATTTTTTTCCGAATGCCCAATAGTTCAACTAAGACCCATTTCAAGGTTATCCATTCATTACCGGACACCCTGTATGTGCTCTGATTATATAGATCCACCGCACCGAACTGTATTCCGTACATGGGATTAATCGGGGATGCGAATATCGGATGAATTTTGAACTTGGAATAAACTTGCAATCTAAATTCATAGGACGGAGTCGGACCGTGTCCGGATTATTTGTACATTTGCACTACGTTTGTATGGATGTGCGGACGGAACTAAGAATATTCAACAACTTTTATTGTGATTTAATATAAATAATACACATACAATAGATAAACGAAAAATTCGGTCTTTGAACAAGCAAAACACATGGGAAAAATACATTTTTTCTGTATTTTACTTCCCTGAAGAGAGTTGGTCATAAACGATATTTTTAACCGCCTTCAGCAAAAGGAGTTTCTCATGTCGCTTGTATATCTTACATTTGTTACTTAAATTTTGAGCATTATTTTTTATTTAAAAGGGTGCTTTCATACTGGTCCCTCAAAAATTTCCTTAAAATCAAAATAACTGGAAAAAATATATCACCCAAAACCAACGAGATGAGAATCATTCTTGTTCATTGGCGATGAAGTCAGTTTTTTAGTTTCACTGCGCAAAGTAATTATTTTATCCGTATTTATATCTGCTATTATTGAACAAACATGAAATATTACTAAAATTGGTCCAACGTTTTGTACTTCGACTGTATAACGGCTGGTATTGTGGCTCGTGGCTTATTTCACCGAAAACGATGAAAACATAAAATGCTTTACTTCATTGATTAGGTGAAAATTATATGGCGGATAGCACTACAAACCAAAATAACTTTTGAAGCGATAACTCAAGGGACTTGGATTAGAAATTACGGGTTCTTCTCTCGGTTTCGAACCAATTTGACATTATTAAGACAGTCTAGGTCATGACAGACATCTACTTGACACTGACATCTGACATAAAATGAATGGTTAAGTAGGCATCAGTTTTTTTTTTTTTATGTGATACAGTTACGGAACGAGCCGACGGCCCACCTGGTGTTAAGTGGTAACCTCTGCCCATAACAACCGATGCGACTTGGGTCCTCCCTTACTAGGTACGACAAGACCCAAGTCGCATCGTATGCGCCCGTAACTCTGAGACGTGTAGGTGGAATGTCTCATGTGCCTTTAATTTCACCGGCAACCACACCTTTCAAACCGGAACACAGTAATGTGAATGCTTCACTGCTTGGCGGCAGAAATGGGCATGGTGGCAGTACTTCCCCGGACGAACTTGGCGAGAGTTCTACTGCTCTTAAACAGATCGTCCATCTTCGCAACATTTTCCAAAGTTAACAGAGTACAAATTGTAATTCCTTTTGGATTTTAAATGAATCCGTTTTTGCCCCATTCCTATTGGTATCCAAACGTCAGAGTAACCACCGAGCAAGGTGCGAAATTAATCCTCAACAAGGCGATGACAGCTAGAATTTCAGAAGCTATTTAATGTGACAGAAAGCGTCCCGTACAACGAGATGCTAAATAATTATCATAAAGCCCTTGAGTATAAATTGATGTCGGTGCAGCGAACAAATATTATTTTACTTTACATTTATTTATATATTGATACTTATATACATTTATTGTAAATACATACATATAACACATATTGACATCCCAGATACTGAAACAAATATCTAAATCTATACAAATAAAGAAAATTGGAGTGTCTGTTTGTAATATTAAAATAACCGCTTTTTACTAAGTGCATATGAATATAATACACGGCACATATACCAAAACAACATTTTTTTTAAATTTTTGTCTGTCTGTCTGTTTGTTCCAGCTAATCTCCGAAATGGCTGGACCGAATTTAACGGGACTTTCAGTGGCAGATAGCTGATATAACAAGGAGTAACTTAGGCTACTTTTCCGAGGGGTAAAATATGGATGCGTGATAAAATCGAATTCCACGCGGACGAAGTCGCAGGCAACAGCTAGTCCGTCATACAAATATTTGTCATGGGTGGTAATCGAACCCATGACCTACAGCTCAGAAGGCAGGGTTACTATAACCGAGCTGTGCAGCCAGTCACATCTCTGACCGACACAAAAAATATGATGAGTTTAAACTTTGGTCTTGGATATTTGTGTCAAGCATTTGCTGTGTATGTGCCACCTGCGACAGATAAGAAGGCCTAGTGAAGGTATATCCATGAGTAAAAAAAAATGTTCTATTCCGACATACTACGGAGCATAGAAGAGTTGGCAGCACTGCGGGCGTTGTATGGAGCTTGTTCACTACCAAAATAGTCAGAAAATTCCATTTAAATGATATATTAGTTACATTTATTTACCATCGGAAAATCTTCGTCAGTTACAGACAAAAGCAAGCATTCGTAATGAATTGAAACTGATAATTTTCCTTATCGCAGAGTGAAAAGGTTCAGTTTAGAATGGGCATTGTTTGCGACGCTATAGTGTAGACATCGCTTTGTGCGTTATCTATGGGTGGCACGCGTCAGCCCTGACTAACAAAGATGGAATTGTTTGGAATATTCCACTATTCAAACTGTAAGTAGTTATGTGTATATACTTTTAGTTTGCAGAGGTCATGAGTCAGCTCGAGTCCAAAAGAAGGCACTGAGTAAAATAATACCAAACATATCGAACACCATATTTCTTCATGCTTATGTATACGCCAAATATAGCAAAAAAATGCAAAACAAATAAGGAATCGTCTTCATCCTGATTCCAAACAAAATTACCGAAAGGCATGCCTTATAGTTACAGAGACTTTGTGACGAGACATTTAATTTCTCTTTCAAACAGATTTCATAACTTAATATTTCGATCAATATTATGATTTGAAAAAGAAGCAAGAACTTTCACAGCACAACGCTGAAAACAAACAAAGATAATATTGAAATTAATTAGAATCCAATTGCTTCAAGCTTCATAAACTGCAATACCTAGTGCTGGAAGGTAAGTTACAAACATTGTGAAGGAAACTAATATTCACGGAGTATTTGTTGGAAGCTCCTGTAACCATCACGGCTATTCACATCTAGCGGACTATCGGGCATCAGCCGACCGCCTAGCCCACTAGAATCCTCTACAGAACGGTATATATTGTTTTCCACTATGGCTTCCTCTGTATCAATCGTGTTTAATGTTCTTGTGCTTTATTGGCGTTTTATTTTGAATATTAACACAGCAGTTCTGGCCTCTGGCTCATGCACATAATATCAACGACTTGTGCAAGTATTTTGTTGTCTAAGTTGGTTTTTTAATCCCAAATATATACATTAATATAAATCTTCATGTCTCAAACTTATGAGAGTGTGCAGTACAACAAATATACCTTTAAATAGCATATGAATATACTATTGCGAGAAACATTTTATTTCGGGTTCCTCATATGTTTAAACAATTCGATGTTTCAACACGATATCGAATATTTGTTATCAATCTAAACTTATATCGGTTTTGTCGACACAAAAATGACATGTCATTTAGTCAATACAATACAATACAATAACACTTTATTGCAAAACCACAATATAAATGAATACTTATAAAATAAAACAATTTTGTGTGTACACTAAATGCGGAATAACAATGGCCGGCCTTATTCCAATGTGCAATCTCTTCCAGGCAACCTTTGTATGGAACAGAATCGTACGATATAGACGGTGGCGCATTATAATGATATACATAATAATGGTATTCAATATGAAGAACGAAATCAATTTTCATCCTAAATTACGCTCACAGTAAAAAGCAGGTCGAATTAAATGTTGGTATTTCCGCTAAACCGCGTCCGCTTTGAAAACACAGCGTACAGTCATAACGATATCTGTGGAGTTAACGTACCTTCTCGGGCAACTTTATTAAAAGTTTGCTACGTGATCCTTTCTTGGCTTGCTACAGTTGGTATCTATTTAGATACGATTTTGTCTTATTATGTTTTGTCTGCGATTTTTACAAGAATTTAAAATAGAACAAATTTGTTTCGTTTAAATAATAAATAACATCATAGCTTTATCGGTAGAAATTCAGTATTAATTAGTACCTAAATCATTAAATTCTGTCTGACTTCCTAAACTTCCTTAGAAACTGAAATTTGTTATAGACTTCAAGTCTATAACATATCTATCTAACATACTATATAATTGTAGAACTAACCAGACTAGATAGACAGAATAGATAGTGGAAAACTGATTTAATTATTAGAGGTATTTTGAGCGCATTTTCAAATTTTATCATTTGACTTCAGTTTGCGCGAAAGGATCTTCTTTGAGGTGCATTTGAAATCCTTTCACCACACTGATTCGATAGTACCAGTGACTCTACTAGCAGTAGTTTGTCAAAGTTTCTGATCAAATGTTAACAAAAATACCGTAATTTCTCGTGGACTGCAAAGTTTTGGACTTAAAATATGAAATTAATTTTATGACGAAAATATATATTATTTAATACCGTAACATAGATTATCAACAGATAAGATGAATACTGAACGTTTAACCTGTACCCATTTTAGATTAAATTTAATTCCCCACGTGTAGGGAAATTGATACGTGACCAATTTCGGTGATACACTCATCTCCGGTGGAACCGTTTCCAACTACCGACACTAGGTCCCAAGTTGCCATGTATGCGTTATAACAATCCTGTTATTTCCACAATAATAACAATTCAGATAATAAAACACTATTCCTGCTGCTACAGCAGACAATCATTCGACCCGAGACTGAATTGGAAAGTTATTGACTGGCCTCACCGCTACTAACCCTGCCTTCTGCGTTGTAGGTCGTGAGTTCATATCACGTTTCCACGATAGTGTAACCCCCAAGGTGAAAACTATCTCACTGAAGTTCTGCCTTCTCCTTCAGGGATAAAGGTGTGAATCTATGTGTGTATTTATCTAAACATATATATTTGCCTTAACTCGAGATTGGACAAATAACTCAGCGACAGTTTAAGTGCCAGTTAAAATCTAACAATATAT
This sequence comes from Chesias legatella, assembly GCA_947359385.1. Lineage (NCBI taxonomy): Eukaryota > Metazoa > Arthropoda > Insecta > Lepidoptera > Geometridae > Chesias > Chesias legatella. Next base: position 408,489 of record OX375766.1, read on the forward strand.
TCATCAATAACGTATTTGAAGAATTTGACCTTCATACCTATCAAATTTGCCAACTAAAAAGAATCAGGAGAAACAAAGGCGGCAAAGTCAAGCGTTTTCCACAAAAGGACCTTTTGGAATAGAAAATGTGTACTTTTCCCACGTCTAACCGAATACTTTCGCTTTAGTGGTCGTAGTAAGAAAAATACATGGGGGGTAGAGGGTAGTAAGACTCTGGTAGACTGCCCATTTCTGCCGCCAAGCAGTAATGCAGTCGCGTTACTGTGTTCCGGTTTGAATGGTGTGGTTGTCGGCGTGATTACATCACGTGAGACATTCCACCTTCACGTCTCAGGGGCACATGCGATGCGTCCTGGGTCTTTTCGTACCTAAGTAGGGGAGGACCCAAGTAGCATTGCTTGTTGGGCAGAGGTTACCACTTAACATCAGGTGAGCCATCTGCTCGTAACTGTACCACATAATAAAAGATTCTATCGAACTACAATAAAAACGTAAGAATTCTAGTGAACTGAAAACAGTCATCGGGTGGTCCAGCACAACGCATTTTAAACAAAGCTAATTTTAAGCTCTTATTTAATTTGAGATGTCTGTCTTCAGGCAGGTGTACTAACGTTGATTGTAATGAGACTAGCTGTTGCCTGTGACTTCGTCCGCGTGGAATTCGGTTTTATCGCGCACCCCTATTTTACCCCTCGGAAAAGTAGCTTAAGTTACTCCTTGTTTCATCAGCTATCTGCCAATGAAAGTCCCGTCAAAATTGGTCTAGCCGTTCCGGAGATAAGCCGGAACAAACAGACAGAAAGACAGACAAAAATTGTAATAAAATTTGTTTTGGTATATGGTATATGTACCGTGTATACATCCAAATGCACTTAGTAAAAAGCGATTATTTTAATATTACAAACAGACACCCCAATTTTATTTATTTGTATAGATATCCCTACATATCTGTATCCGATGAGACGAATAAATTCATATGGTATTGTTATTAATTGGCGAATATAAAGTATATATATAAAGGCTTTAAGATTAACAGAATTATTTGACTTTGTAATTTATCCGTAATTTCTGACCTTGAAAAAATATATATCATAGAATTTTTCTAATAGTCAATATATAATCCTGCCTTACCCTTGGCAGTGGAACCCCTCCGCGGACGAAGTCCTCGATACGTCCTAGCTTTGGTCTCTTAAACTTCAAAAGGGCAAACGGAACGAACTTCACGGGCGAAAAATGAATTTGTTAATACAGTTCGGGGAGCAAGTTCCAGTGTATAAAAGTAAAGTTTTGTGTTGCGCCCTTTTATATTACATTTTCTTATTTGTGTAGCATGCCAGGCGTTCTGATTATCAGCATTATGTTGAAATTTTACATAATTCTTTATTGCAGACAATTTAAAAATAGCAATGTACAAAAGGAGGACTTCTTGGTAATGCATTTACTGCCAGTCAACCTTAAAGGTAGAAAAAAATGCGGCGTCCTAACAAAAAACCAAAAGAAAATTCCACCGCAATCTGTATCAAAATCTGGAATCCAAACAAAATGTTGAATCCAAAATGGAACCGCCTTCGAAAGGGTACACTTAAGTGTTTGTTTGTAGAAGAGTGTTTGAAAAATATCAATTTATCAGGTAACGCCGCGCCGGATCGGTTGGCTGTACGTGACCGAGGCCCGCGCCAAACAACCCACTGAGAATTTGCCAGTTTGGATGCGACATTCACAATGTAATATTTACGTACTTTATATTAGTTTCACATTTTAGTAGCAGTAGAACTCTCGCCAAGTTCGTCCGGGGAAGTACTGCCACCATGCCCTTTTCTGCCGCCAAGCAGTAACGCGTTACTGTGTTCCGGTTTGAAAGGTGTGGTTGCCGGTGAAATTACAGACACATGAGACATTCCACTTACACGTCTCACAGTTACGGGCGCATACGATGCGACTTGAATCTTGTCATACCAAGTAGGGGAGGACCCAAGTCGCATCGATTGTTATGGGCCGAGGTTACCACTTAACACCAGGTGGGCCGTCAGCTCGTTCTGTAACTGTATTACATAAAAAAAAAAAAAAAACATTTGGCTATAGTTATTGCACATAATATTCATCAAATAGCCTGTGGCTAGTACGAATCTACATTACAAATCAGTACAGTACAATTCAGTGATAAATTATATGACGGTTGGATATACTGGCCTCATAGCTCACTGGTAGTAAGGCTGCCTTTTGTAGGTCGTGGGTCCGATTCCCACCCAGGACAAACATTTATGTGACTAACCTAGATGTTTGTTCTGTGTCTGAGTGTTAATATGTATGTATTTACAAAACAAGTATATAAGTATGTATATAAGTTGTCTGGTTCCCATGATACAAGTTACGCTTAGCTTAGTTTAGGGCTAGAAAGCGCTGTGTGAAATGTCTACTAATATTATTATATTAAGTATATTATGTGAGAATAGATTTTTATGAATAGACAAATGACGCTTTTTGATGTTAAGCTTAACATCAAAAAATCAAAAAAAAAAAGCTGTGCTCATGACAAAATCATCGGGAAGACCCATGTCGCATGTTATTATATATTAACTCTGCAACATGGAGGTGGAATGTGTCATTTATCTGTAATTGTAATTCACCGGCAACCACACCTTCCAAACTGGAACATATAGCATTACTGGCGTCTGAAATGTATATACTCGTATGTTTGCAGTGCAAGAAACATACAATACATGCCACACAAATTATGTTCTCAACGCAGAGTTACTGCGCCTGTTTCAAGAGAATGAATGGCTTACTTTCATAATATTTTCCTTGTCTGTCCATAGTTTTATAAAATTTCATAAACTTATTCACTCATATTGATAGCTTTATTAGAAAAATGACTTATACCTGTATCCAGGACAATTCTTATATATATTAAAAATATGAGCACATTTCAATTTCTAGCTTCCAGTGGTTCATGCTTTCAAAAGCTCTTATCCTGTCGCACGGCAGTCGCTTCTTTCAACATTAACTTCGGCTTATATCGATAAACCGATATTCCATTAGATAAAACTTTAAACGGATTAGCTATTCCATATATAGAATCTAGTTTTCATTATGTCGTCACAGGTAATAGAGAAACACCTAATTTGCGACATTGCATCTCATAAACAAATGAATTTACACACCCTATATTGGTAACTAATCCTATGGTAACCCCTGTGAACACCCTAAAAATATTTATTATATTCTAGATAAAAGCAAATTCATTTATTTATTTATTAAATAAGTTTGAAAGAGCGGTGTGCCAACGCTATGGTAGCGCCCTACAAATATATTATTATTCTAGATAAAAGCAAATAAACTAAATAGGTTATCCTCATATGTTTGCTTGGGTATATGTTACTAGTCACGCGTATCCAAGGGTAGGTAAGGACTTATCAGCGCCCGACACGCTGAAACGGCTGACTGCGTTGAATTTTCGGCCAATCAACGGCGCTGTACCGACGACAGACTCTATATAGCAGCTCTATAGCTAGATAAACTTTAGCCGTTCTAGTAAGTTCTAAATCTGGCGGCATAGGTAAGTGAGTTTCTCTATGCGGTTATCGAATCAGGGCGTTCTGGTCTAGAGCGTAATGGTCTAGCGGTACTGACCCCCGAGTTTCAATCCGGAGGTCGCCGGTTCAAATCCCGACGTGCACCTATGAGTTTTTCGAGTGAAAGATTTATGTGCGCAATACCACGTTCTCAAAACGGTGAAGGAAAACATCGTGAGGAAACCAACATGTCGTAGAACTAAAAATTCGAAGACATGTGTCGAGTGCACGAAAGGAGCCTCTTTGAGGCGCACTTACAATCCTTTCACCACACTGGTTCGATAGAACCGGTGACTCGAAGAAGAAGAAGAAGGGCGTCTGCGTTCGCGTTACTGTGTTCCGGTTTGAAAAGTGTGGTTGCCGGTGAAATTACAGGCACAAAAGACATTCCACCTACACGTCTCAGAGTTACGGGCGCATACGATGCGACTTGGGTCTGGTCATACCTAGTAAAGGAGGACCCAAGTCGCATCGGTTGTTATGGGCAGAGGTTACCACTTAACACCAGGTGGGCCGTCGGCTCGTTCCGTAACTGTATCATATAAAAAAAATCTCGTGAGTGCTTTTTGGAACAATATTTTCATTTATTATCTGGGTATATTGAAATGGGCTGCATTTCCTAAACAGATTTTAAGATACAGGTTTTTGAAACAGTACCTAATATGCACGAAAGTCAATTCAATTTGCTTATTGGCAAAATAGTTTGCTCAAATATATTTTGAGTAAGATGGTAATTTAGGCTGATATAGAAAAATCCTATCAATTGAATATAAACAAGCTGACTTAGAAAAAAAACTTAGTGTCAATATAATCAGCAAATTGTCGCGATTTGATTATTTTTTTGAAAATATTTACTTGCGTTCTGCATCATAGTCCCCCTACCTAAAAGCAGTAATAATCAAAGTTGCATACCCACTAGGTATGTTGAAAAAAGCAATGTGAAGTCAATCAAACTGATTAAATAAATAAATAAATAATGATGGACATTTCACACAGCGCCATCTAGCCCCAAAGTAAGCTAAGCATAGTTTGTATCATGGGAACCAGACAACTGATATAATACTTATATACTTTTCTTTTGTAAATCCATACATATAATACATATTAACACCCAGACACAGAACAAACATCAATGTTACAAATGTCACATAAATGTTTGTCCTGAGTGGGGATCGAACCCACGACCTACAGCGCAGAAGGTAGGGTTACTAACCAACTGAGCTATGAGGCCAGTAAAATAACTAACAAACTCTCTAATCTAACTCTACTTTTGGCTACGATAGCTTCAAAATTACCTAAACATAATTTTTGCAGCAATAACTCTTGGTTTCAATATATTTTAGGTACAATTAGCGACGGTACGCCAATCTGTACCCGCCAGAGCAGCGACGCCATTTCGCTCCAAATTAATTTTTCACATCCATTCGGACGTAATTGAGCTGTTTCACCTCGAGCCGAGCTTTGAGCAACATTCATGTTAATGATCGCTGATAATTATTGCTGGCTAAGTGCATTCATTTTCACGGAATGTGTGGAAATTGCTGGAAAAATGGACGTTCAAATTTATATCGTGAAAAAACTTACATTTATCAGCGGTTTCGACAATATAGTACTGGGATGAAATGTAGGCTTTTCTGTACATTTAGGTTTTGATTATATACTTTGTTAAAAATCAAACTTTTAGCTTGAAAGAGGAAAATAAACCAAAACATAGTTTCAAATTTATACCTAACCGTCCGTTCGTCCGGGGAAGTACTGCCACCATGCCCATTTCTGCCGCCAAGCAGTAACGCATTCGCGTTACTGTGTTCCGGTTTGAAAGGTGTTGCCGGTGAAATTACAGGCACATCAGACATTCCGTCTTCACGTCTCACATTTACGGGCGCATACGATGCGACTTGGGTCTTGTCATACCTAGTATGGGAGGACCTAAGTCGCATCGGCTGTTATGGGCCGAGGTTACCACTTAACACCAGATGGGCCGTCGGCTCGTTCCGTAAAGGTATTACATTAAAAAAAACCTGTGATATCGTCTTTATGGAATTCAGCTTTATCACACACCCCTATTGTAACTCTCGGAAAGTAGCCTAAGATACTCCTTATAAGTTCAGCTATCATAAAATGTATATCGCAGCATCCTCTTAGCACCATTTGCATTGGGCAAAAGGAGAAAAATGATCTCCTTTCAACATTACGCCATCAGAGGATCACCATTTCCTCAATCTCTCTTGTTAAATGAAAAATTAACCATTCAACTTTATATCTGATGTTTTCATATTGAACTTACATAATTCTATGAAAACATATTTTTACTCGCTAAATGCAGTTCAGTTCAGTTACCTTAATATATACAATACTGAATTACAAACTAATTCCAATGGCTCAGTCGGTAATTGAATGTAATGTTACCACGTTTATTGTAAGTAGTACAAAGTCGAGCAAATTGTGCGCGTTTCAGCGACACAGCTGCGGCAAGCGCAGTTAAACACGGCTTTATGTTACCTACTGCATCCGTTACAACTCATTATTACAACACTGTGCCTCAATTTGTAACAATTTAGCAACAATATTGTTGATTGTTGGAAAAAAAACAAACCGAAAACGATTTCGCTATTAAAATATTGCTAGATTTTTTAGCTTGCACAAAACAGGGAACATGATGATCGTTTATTTTAGCTTTTGTTTAGTTCGACATCAATAGTATTGGCACCTATTATTTTATTTTATTAAATAAATAAATAATGGTGGACATTTCACACAGCGCCATCTAGCCCCAAAGTAAGCTAAGCATAACTTGTATCATGGGAACCAGACAACTGATATAATACTTATATACTTTTCTTTTGTAAATACATACATATAATACATATTAACACCCAGACACAGAACAAACATCAATGTTACAAATGTCACATAAATGTTTGTCCTGAGTGGGGATCGAACCCACGACCTACAGCGCAGAAGGTAGGGTTACTAACCAACTGAGCTATGAGCCAGTCAGTATTTTATTAGGCTATATTGATAACTAGTGAATCCGCCCTCGACTTTATCTGCGTGAATTTGTCTGAATCCCTCGTGAATCACTCGTATACATCGATTTTGTTTTTAATACACACTTTGATAACTCATTCGGATCGTTTCTGACTCGTTCGTTTGAATCAAATACGGTTAAAACGATGAAGGAGCCTTTTAAACGACGGTCTATCGTACCTACTCTATATCTTTCTATTATGTGATCTTATTAATCTTTGTACGGTATGGACACTGTATCATCAACGTAGTTAAACTATATATATTAGATTTATAATTATATTGAATTTTCGGTTTCGAAATACGCAGGATCTAGAAATATCTCCTTTGTAATAGTATAGATTAATTAGTATATTAATACAAGAAATATAAACACCTAACATATTTGATATTGAATTCATCACTAGACTCTTCCCTTTATATCTTTATGAATAAATAATGTCTAAGACTATTTCATTTTCAATATTATAAAAAATTGTAGTTAACTATAAAGTACAGAACAATAAATTGCAAACAATTACGTTCATTATGTTAGAAATAAAATGACTAGCTTTTTCCGACGGCCTAGACTGTATAAATTCTAACCGAGTTAATCTAATCCTAACTTTGACCCTTATATTCATTTTTGTGTTGCATAAGATGACTTAGTTGCATTCTGTAATCTGGATACATTTATTTTTGTCTGTGCCTATCCTGGTGCAGGAGAATGAATGAGTGAACTTTTAAGAGTTTATTTACCTCATGTCCATTCTCCCAATGTCATAGAAAGACATCGAAATATTGGATGATATTTTATTTTTATTTTTTTATTTAGTACATTTACGGAACGAGCCGACGGCCCACCTGGTGTTAAGTGGTAACCTCTGCCCATAACAACCGATGCGACTTGGGTCCTCCCATACTAGGTATGACAAAACCCAAGTCGCATCGTATGCGCCCGTAAATGTGAGACGTGAAGGTGGAATGTCTCATGTGCCTGTAATTTCACCGGCAACCACACCTTTCAAACCGGAACACAGTAACGCGAATGCGTCACTGCTTGGCGGCAGAAATGGGCATGGTGGCAGTACTTCCCCGGACGAACTTGGCGAGAGTTCTACTGCTCTTAAAATATGATAATTCCTCATGTGGAGATAGAGATAGGTCCCATGTTAACATTGGCTATTGCTATTGTTTATGATCATCAAACCTACTGGGCGCACTCCACTGACACTTAGACCCTCATACATAAAGGGAAGGGTCATTTTTGTCGTAACGGAATTTAAAGACACTATCATTGTGACTGTGCACATGTTAAGTAAAATTAAATAGTATACAGAGATACAACATTGCTTTATAAATATAAAAGAAATGAATAGATGAGTAAATCGTTTAAAAATCAGACGGACAGACACGCGATAATTTATATTATAAAATAAATATCTAATAAAACGGTAGATAAAAGCGACAAATTAACCATTTCAACAATACTTTCAGTGACGACATGTCATATTAATCCGCTATGTCTTTCATAGCAAGATACAAGGTTAGATTCAACAAAGAGAATTTCGACTACAAAGAAGGTCTCGTAGATCCGTACGAGTTTCACAAAACGTTTCACTTCTTTTGCAAAATTTTCCGTGTCATTGACGATGAGAACTTACCGAAATGGACGTAAATATTATTTTTATTTATTAATTTTCCGAAACATTTGATCATTATCGAAAATATCTGATGGCAAATTCGCACACTGCAAACTTTCCAAAGGCTGTTAATATAGGGTCACTAAAACTATTCATCGTGTGTGTGTTTATCTGTTACTGTAACGTTTTTTAGAGCTACGTCCGGATTCTTGTAAAACTTGGCGATTTTTTTGTTTTAGTTTCACACTACGTTTCCTCACTCACGGATTCCCAATCAGCCACTCATCTACTCTTAACTGTTGTTGGTTCTTCAGTGTTGTGACTTAAACTCATCTGCTTTAACGCTTCTTAGTTCTTCTTTCTCACCTCCTTTGGAACTTTCTAATCTTATGTTGATCATACTGTTTAGGTTTACTATTCATATAAAAATATACTACCAAGTTAAAATATCAGTGAATTGGAACATTTGGTCTGTCAATGCTGTGCTTCTTTTTTTGGTTAATATATTCATTTGCATCTTATTGTTTATGGCAACAGTAACATATTTTTGCCATATCATTAATTTATTATTTTGAGCGCGTGAACGAGTAGGTACAAGGTAGGTACCTTCATTTGTAGCCTATCAAGCTGCAATCTGTGCCAGAAACCATCTCCAAGAATACGCAAGGAGTGGAGATGGTCATAGATGTAATTCTAAGAAACACAGAAAGACTGAGAGTGCTTGCACGACAACTTACTAAAATGGCAGAACTAAGTGCACGTGATGGCGTTTTTAAGTATAAACATAAATTCTGACACATTAACCAGTCATTCTATATACATATACACCAATTTATTAAACAAAATGAATGATTTTTCCTAATTTAATTGAATTCACTTGTACCTGAAACACAATGTATTATTGTAATTTAGTCAACTGGATTATGAGTTTTATGGTTACATTATTTGTGACTGATATTTATTATTATCTCTTAAAGAAATTGAATGACGGCTACATAATGTATGGCACAATTTTTTAATGAATTACTTATTTATATAGCTAAAATGTATTAGATGTTTAACATTTAATTTTGACATATAGTTTTAATATTCTATTTTAACTGAATTTATTTGTTACATGGATATTAATATTCTGAATTTTTTATATTATTTTGATTAATTCACTTGGACGTGTAACTTATTTTATGAATAAATGAACAAATAGTAAGCCTTAATGGACTTCCAGATATTTGCCTGCCCTACTAACTATTACAGTGGGATGCTTGGCAGCAACTCTGTTTCTCATTACTGCAATCGGATACTTTTGGGTATTTGAGATACCTTCCGTCACTGAAGCTGGAACATATTACATCGTAATGACGTACAAAGTCCTGATTGCATCCTGCACATTGACAGATAAACCCCATTATTACAACTTAATGAAAGCGCTAAGAGACGATTTTCAATACATCTGCACGAAGGGAAGCAAATACAGGTAACAATGTACCTGTTGACTCGAGTATCGGGACTTTGAAACGTCAAAGTTTAGTTCAGTTTGGTCAGCAATTGTCAGTTACAAGTTGCTATTCTTCTTCTTCTTCTTCTTCGAGTCACCGGTTCTGTCGAACCAGTGTGGTGAAAGGATTGTAAGTGCGCCTCAAAGAGGCTCCTTTCGTGCACTCGAAACATGTCTTCGAATTTTTAGTTCTAGGGCATGTCGGTTTCCTCACGATGTTTTCCTTCACCGTTTTGAGATGAAATGTTATGCAGTGAAATCTAGAGTTGACTATATAAATATATTTCAGAGTAAAATACTTCGAAAACCAAATGTGGACGTGGAAAACAACAGTCCTGTCAGGTATATTCATCACCATCATAGCTGGTGGGATGGCGGTGTGTGCGATTATTTCCCTGATATTCTTCATATGCCAAAGCAGCCGGGAAGGGATCAGGCCACTGCCGTTTCCATTGATGATACCTGGTGTCAATTTAACGGAAACGCCGATGTACGAAATGGCATTCTCCTTTTCTTTAGTATGTGTTTTATCACACGCATTCACATATATCTGTAAGTTATATTTTTCAAATTCAATTTGAACTTTTCTCTCATTTTCTCACAATCGTTGATGGCAATATACGCCATCGGATATTAATAAGTATTTAATCGACGTCTGAATTTCAAAAAGTATGCACCAAATATTGCCATAAAAATACAGAAAAGCTTTACTTTATTTGGATTAGTTGCTGATTTTTTTATAGTTAGAAAACCTGGGACAAATCTTTGCTTTGTTTTATATCTTCGCAGTCATGATGCAAACGCAAATAGTATGGGTGAGACAGATAATGGCCAAAGCGGATATTATTATATGGAGCCTCGAAGACCTTCTATTAGATATAAAGCCGACACATGACAAAGAACAGGCAGAATACTATACTCTGATTATCCAAGCTCGGATGAGGGATATTATCAAAATGCACCATTCCATGTATAAGTAAGCGTACATAATTAATTTCTCAAATCATGATACATGTTTGTTGTTGTCGACTGGCCTTATAGCTCAGTTGGTTAGTAACCCTACCTTCTGCGCTGTAGGTCGTGGGTTCGATCCCCACTCAGGACAAACATTTATGTGACATTTTTAACATTGATGTTTGTTCTGTGTCTGGGTGTTAATATGTATTATATGTATGTATTTACAAAAGAAAAGTATAAAAGTAATATATCAGTTGTCTGGTTCCCATGATACAAGCTATGCTTAGCTTACTTTGGGGCTAGATGGCGCTGTGTGAAATGTCCACCATTATTTATTTATTTATTTATGTTTGTATTCGTGGGTTATATATTATATTTTTAACTGTACTATCATATATACAGCAACTGTAATCATTTGTAAATGTAGACGCTTTCGGCAGACAATATAATTATGCAAGGATACGGGGTTTGGCTGTAGGGTAGGTAACGTATATTCAGATTGAGAACAATTTTTAATGAACGTAATGTTACCTTAATTTACTTTCGCTTGTTTATTTCGTTTAATAATATTTGTGTAATTTTAGTTAAGAAAAAATGGAGAATAATTAAACAATAAACTGTATTTGACAGCACAAATTAATTTCCGTACAATTGCAATTTCAAAACATGTGAATTTTATGCAGATAAAATAAAAAAATTGTAAAACGATCACCAAATATTCAATTGTTCAAAAATTTGGTGACAAATGTCATTTTTAATGGGTATGACATTCTGATGAGCTCGAGCTAAAGCTATTGAGTAGATGATATGTTTTCAGACTGTTAGCAGATTACTCAGGAGTTTACAGGAAACTTCTGATGTTCGAACAGAAGCTGTGTGCCCCTGTCGTATGTCTGACAGCGTACTGTGCGGCAGAGGTAAGTTTCACTCTCTTCTACACTAAAATAGATATACTCTTTATTGTGCACTAGCTGTTGCCCGCGACTTCGTCCACGTGGAATTAGTTTACCCCACGGAAAAGTAGCTTAAGTTACTCCTTGTTACATCAGCTATCTGCCAGTGAAAGTCCCATCAAAATCGGTCCAGCCATTTCAGAGATTAGCCGGAACAAACAGACAGACAGATAGATAGACAAAAATTTAAAAAAATGTGTTTTTGGTATATGTACCGTGTATACATCGATATACACTTAGTAAAAAACGGTTATTTTAATATTACAAACAGACACTCCAATTTTTTTATTTGTATAGATAATTAACACGGTAACTATAATTATAATAACGGTATTATTATTATAACTAAACAATTTAAATTTTAACCTAAAATAATTTAACAAAAATAACAAAATAATGCACAATGGGCGGTCTTATCGCCAAAATAAGGTACTCACTAAACAATTAAAACTGTTAAGTATATGTGTTTAGGAAGGACTTGTTTTCGATTGGATCTTAAGGTCCTCTTATATACTGTATAGGTAGGTACTTATTATTACGAATCTAGTCTCAGTTAGACGATGTGGCACCAAAATTGGTACGCATATGGGCCACACGCGACGTCCTCATGAGACACATAATGCTCGTACCGAGCTGCAAACTGCAGTTTGCCAACGCCCCTAACTAAGCATAGTTTGTACTACACGAAACAGACTACTGATAGAATACATAATTATATACTTTTTTTAATACATACATATAATACATATTACTTTGACTTTGACTTTGAACACCCAGGTCTCAAGACCGTTCAAAATGGAAATCTTTGGGGGAGGCCTATGTTCAGCAATGGACTTTTACCGACTGATATGATGAACACCCAGACAGAACAAACATCTATATTTGTCACACAAATATTTGTCCTCGGTGGAAATTGAACCCGCGACCTACTAGCGCAGAAGGCAGAGTTACTACCGACTAAGGTGTGAGGCCTCTCATGTAGCGGCCGTTGAACTACCACGTCCAGTTTCAGGGCATTCACATAACGGATCAAATACTTAAAGTTTATATAACACATTTCTTTCAGAAAGCGGATGATGGGGAATTACCTGGTATTTTACTTCTACTGTGCTCTTCAGTGGTAATTCTAGTATTTATTCCCAGCTACTTGTGTACACTCTTGGCTGATAAGGTAAAGTTTCTCCACTATCTAGTCTTTGTAATGTCAATAAGCTTTAGGAATGATTCGAAACGTCTTAGCATGGAAATCACCCAATTTTTTTTAACTTAATTTATTAAATTACAGTACATTGCAGACCCACATGAATTATACAAATAATTTCAGCAAATAAACTTACTCTATTCGGAAGCCAACGCAAATTATTTGGTTTACTTATTTAGCTGCGGCAATACCTATATAAAATTACATTTAAGATCCATATAAAGAAATACAAAATTATTTATCAGGTTGAACTTGTATGCTGCTTTGACTTTCTATTACAAGCTTAATGTTAAGCTTATTTATTTGAGCTTATTTCCAAATTGAAATCTTTATATTTATTGTGTCTTTGTTTTAAAGGTACTTTTAGCCACTATGCCCCTATCTTAAGGAGGATGGTTGTTTATCTTGAGTATCTCTGTATCTATTCCTTTGGCCCACTTGCAGCTTAAATGGCTTTTGTGTCATTAGTTTCAGTATCATTACGAATAATATCAATGATTCGTGATTATTGACAAGTACATTAATTTTAACATCAATAAACCATTTTTTGTAACAATTGTCTTTGGAGTCGTTTATTAATGTAATTATCATTATATATAATAACTTACTTACTATGTACATACAGTTTCAGTTATAGTAAATACTAGCTGTTGCCCGCGACTTCGTCCCCGTGGAATTCGGATTTATCGCGCACCCCTATTTTACCCCTGGGAAAAGTAGCCTACGTTACTCTTTGTTACGAATACATCAGCTATCTGCCAGTGAAAGTCCCGTCAAAATCGGTCCAGCCGTTTCGGAGATTAGCCGGAACAAACAGACAGACAAAAATTTAAAAAAATGTTGTTTTGATATATGTACCTGTATACATCCATATGTAGTAAAAAGCGGTTATTTAATATTACAAACAGACACTCCAATTTTATTTATTTGTATAGATATACTTGACTATTATGTTATTATGGGCGGTATAGGCAAAAATGGTTCTGTAAGATCACTTCTCAGTGTTCGGTTGTGACAGGTGGAATCCATCGGCGACGTGTGCATTAATATCCCCTTCTGGAATGCACCGGGCAGAGTGATCCGACCTTACTTGGTGCTCGTCATGCAAAGATCCATGCGAACACTGTCCATACAAGCGCCAGGTTTCGAAGAAGTATCCTTGGAAACGTTCTCCAACGTAAAGTATCAGTATACCTAAGTAAATATGGTTTCTATAAGCTGCGTGAAAGAAAGGGTTAAGGAAAGCACGTATAGAATAAAAAATTTGAAGAAATGTGTCCAAGGAACTTTTGTCGCAATGCATCCTTCCATAATTAAGTAAAAAAAAACAGTAATTAGGTCAATAAATAATGGTGGAAATTTCACACAGCGCCATCTAGCCCCAAAGTAAGCTAAGCATAGCTTGTATCATGGGAACCAGACAACTGATATACATACTTATTTACTTTTCTTTTGTAAATACATATATAATACATATTAACACCCAGACACAGAACAAACATCAATGTTACAAATGTCACATAAATGTTTGTCCTGAGTAACCCACGACCTACAGCGCAGAAGGCAGGGTTACTAACCAACTGGGCTATAAGGCCAGCCAATGTCTTCAATCTCTGTACTAGTAAATAGATAAAGTCAAAGTCAAAGTCAAAAACTTTATTTCCATAGAATTCATAAAGAAATGGCTTGGAAACGTCAATATTCAAGACATAAGGTCACGCGTACTTATTGATAAGTTTGACGCCTGTTCAAACCCTATCCGACCCTCCATGGGGAAGATAACAGTACTATGCCAGAGGAACACTGCACAAAAAGTTGCAATATATATACTATACCACAATATATACTTACCTTGTGATGAATAATAAATACTGTTTCAAATATCTACTTTTTGTGTTAGTGGCTTCTTGCTTGTTTCAGAAAATGACTTTTGCCTACACATGCTTCAACATGCTGCGACAAGCTGACTTCGATATCTAGTTCAGATGTATGGAAGCATTGAATAAGTTCTTCAGAATACTTCGTTCACTGCATTCTTAAAACTTTCTACCATTTTATTCTACTATTGATGTGAAACATCTATAGCCGCACGTAAAACCGATGTCTGGCGTGGCGACGCGTAGCCACGGCATGCGTTGCATATTACTTTTACAAAATAATGTCGACGTTTCACATCTGCCAGGCGTCCCGTGACGGCTCACATTTTTTTTTTAAATAATGACACTACTTAAATGTTAAATACTAATTTAGTCGTCAAGAAAAGTAATCACTTTGAAATTCAAAATATTTATAACTTTAGTAATTGCAACAATTCGACCTTGTATATACGTTTATTATCCTATTATTTAGATTTATAATATTATATCCTTGTTAATTAATGAAGCATGTGACTCGATTGACCTTCCACTTGACTATACCCTCCGGCGTTTCGTATCCATTAATCAGAACAACAAAATGATAGTCCAGTTAATAATGTGACAAATGAAAAGTATTGCATTGCCGGCCTGATATTACGTGAGGGGTAGGTATGTCAAATCATCCTCTATGTACAGGTTGATTCATCCAAAATATTAACTGTACTATTAGATGCCGTCTCATGTGAATACTTTCTATCCTGTCCATCCAAAAGTTGCACGAAGGGTTCAGTGACAATAGTGCTTGTATCAAATTTTGTAATGTTATTTTTCAAAATGTGTTTTTTTGTGTAATAAAGAGCATCTACTATATGTATATTTTGTACCGTTATTCTCATAATATCGTGGTCAATATATACTGACTCACAAATATGTAGAAAAGTTAAGAGATAATGTGGGGGCCGGGGCATTGTAAGTACTACCTACTACTACTACTTTTACTAATATCACAGACTCTCAAAAAGGCTCCTTTCTTGACAGCCTTTGAATTTTTTTCAGACATGCCGATTTCCTCACGGTATTTTCCTTCACCTTTGTGAGAATGTGGTATTGCGCACACACATATTTTGGCGAAAAACTCATTATTAACTAGAAATACCTCCAAATTGAAACTCGCGGTCTGTACCACTAGGCCACCACACTTTCAGGTTACTTTATCGGGAAAAGTCTGTGACCTGAAATTAGGAATGATTATAAAGATAAGTCATACGAGATTGAATCTGGAATTTATTTGAAAGATTAGTGTAATGAATCTTTTTCAAAATGGAAATTATAATTTACGCCAGGACTGCGGGCGGGCGTCATCACCATCTCTGGTTTCAATACATCGTCTATATACTTTGCATGTAATATCTAGCTCTAGTAATATTCTGTTTACAAGCAAAGTTAATTCTAGGGAACACAGACTACACACAATGTTGATACAAACAGCGACTTTTCATTCGAAATTTTGCTTCGCTTTCGCTTGAAAATACACTTCTTACTAACATTTCATATTATGTAAAGCACTAAAATTTTAACAATGCTCTTGGTTGGAACTTATAGACTAAAACATAAAAAGTGTTCTAAATAAGTATTCTCACTGCACTTTATTTTTTATTTTTTGTGATACAGTTACGGAACGAGCCGACGGCCCACCTGGTGTTAAGTGGTAACCTCTGCCCATAACAACCGATGCGACTTGGGTCCTCCCTTACTAGGTACGACAAGACCCAAGTCGCATCGTATGCGCCCGTAACTCTGAGACCTGTAGGTGGAATGTCTCTTGTGCCTGTAATTTCACCGGCAACCACACCTTTCAAACCGGAACACAGTAACGCGAACGCGTTACTGCACTGCACTTAAAAAGCTTAGTTGAAAAGAGTGAAGCAACTTTCATTTACAAGGAGAGTCCAAATATCTGGAATGGTGAAGTTTTAGCCTTCTAGTTTCTAGTACTAGTACTTAAAAATTTGAATCACTTATAATCTAATACCTCAAAGAATTAATTATTGGAACGAAGTTCCTTATCGCGCGTTGTGAAACGGGGCTAGACGGAAAAAATTCTTACGAAAAGTTGTCACGACACTTTTTTCCTTGTTTCCTACTTCAGTTACCACAAGCCAATTATTACGAAAATTGAGCCTACTGATTAAGTTTATATTACATTATATTTGTTAATAATAAAAAAAAAATTATAACTTAAAAAAAAAAAACTTACAATTCCTTCACTAATTAATCGAAAGGAACTTCGTTCCATCCGGGTATCCCTTGACACCTCTCAAGTTTTTTATATTACGTTTCTACCTTAATATCCATTATTAGGCTTCCCATTTGAATCAACAATCAGATTCAAAATTGTAGGTCTGTCAGGTATTTCATGCAAGATTTTAAAAGTTAGTATTTTTCGATTTAAACACTATTTGGAGATGTTGTTTTGAATAATAAATATACTGAGTCAATATTTAGGTTCATAATCGTCCGGGCGTATGCCTCGCCATGTATCTATTTCACCTAAGCTATTAGTAGTTATGGCGTGAAAAGGGTAATAAACCTGAGCACATAGACATTAATATTATATAATATAACCGGGGTTAATAAGGGTTAAGAGAGCATGGTGGTCTAGCGGTACTGACCCCCGAGTTTCAATCCGGAGGTCGCCGGTTCAAAACCCGACGTGCACCTATGAGTTTTTCGATTGAAAGATTTATGTGCGCAATACCACCTTCCCAAAACGGTGAAGGAAAACATCGTGAGGAAACCGACATGTCCTAGAACTAAAAATTCGAAGACATGTGTCGAGTGCACGAAAGGAGCCTCTTTGAGGCGCACTTACAATCCTTTCACCACACTGGTTCGACAGAACCGGTGACTCGAAGAAGGCCGGGGTTAATATACTTACTATAGTAGTTAAGGTAGAAATCAGGCAGCAGGCATCCACAGCAACAGCGAAAAGGATTGACGATATTAAAATCCACTAGTCCTCCGCGAATGACTTGTGATAACAACTAGTACCTAGATTCAACGGTATTATTTTATATTATCGCGCTGGTGTACAGAATGGGTAACGGGATAAGTAAGAAAGAACGTTTCGCTTCTATGTTATAATATTGCTTTAACATTAAGAGAACATAGGAGCTTAAGTTTATGCGACAATCTTTGACAGTAACAAAGAATCAGAATCAGAATCATTTGACTGGCCTTATGGCTCAATTGGTAGTAACCCTGCCTTCCGCGCTGTAGGTCGTGGGTTCGATTCCCACCCAGGACAAACGTTTATGTGACATTTGTAACATTGATGTTTGTTCTGTGTCTGGGTGTTAATATGTATCATATATATTTATTTACGAAAGAAAAGTATATAAATTATATCAGTTGCCTGGTTCCCATGATACAAGCTATGCTTAGCTTACTTTGGGGCTAGATGGCGCTGTGTGAAACGTCCACCAATATTTAAAAAAAATAAAAAAAAGAATTGCGTAAAGCCTGCTAGTATGTACAAGATCATATACATAAAATACTTCCACCAACTTTGTCATTAATGACATCCAATAACGCATTCAGTCTTAGGTACTGTAGAGATGCAAATTCGGAGGCCGCGGTCGTCGCTGTAGCGCCCGGGCCGCGCCTCCATTTCTGTGTGACGCTCCTTATTATCCTTACGTCATGTACCAATCCAAAAACATTTTATTTTTACTTTATTTATTTATTTTTTAAACCAAAAATCCTCTGAATCTTCGAAAACTAAAGTAAACTTTGTTGGTATAGTTTTCAAAAGTTTTGGTCCACATAGAGTCACGCCATTTTTCCTCAAAAGACTGTGTCCACTTTTTATCTTGTGGTTCAATTGTCACAGGAATGAGGAAGTGACAAGATCTCATCATTGCCATTGACTTTCCACAGTTATTAAACACCAAATTCCAATAATTCAATTTGATTTTATATGACAGGCCACGGCAATCAAAGAAATTACTAACTAGTTCGAAAGAATAGTTTTGGTTCTACAAAAATTGCGCTACAATATACATTTGAAAACATAGACTAAGTGAACCATACCCCATCCTTGGGTTGTAGTCGGATAAAACGGGTAATGCACAGCGCCATCTAGCCTCAACGTAAGCTAAGCGTAGCTTGTATCATTAGAACCAGACGACTGATTTAAATACATATGTAAATACATACACATAATACATAGTAACACCCAGACACGGAACGAACATCTATGTTCGTGACATAAATGTTTGTCCTGGGTGAGAACCGAATCCAAGACCTATAACGCAGAAGGCAGGGTTACTACCAACTGAGCTGTGAGGCCAGTCAAAGAAATGTTTAATATAGCTTTAGATAGAGAGACAGAGAATCTAATAATAAACAATTAATGACAGGGAAAAAAGATAAAGACGAACGTGATTTTTTTACTTTTAATTCGATCATAAAAAAATGGCATCAGCCTGTATCAAACGAAGTAATGTGTAATGTTCTTGCCACAAAACTATTGCAGCTATTCATAGTGAAACGTTTTGGCTATAAGTCGTACAAAAATGATGAGAAAATTTAAATCATATTACAATAAAGATGATTTCATAACCTCCCAAGGATACGTAGATCCTTTCGTATACCACTCAACATTTTACTTCTTTATTGATAAATTTCAAGTGGGTTTCACTAGAAATACTGGATATAGAGCGTAAGAAACAAATTGTTTACATTATCTTCTATAGTTTCAGTAGCAGGAGAATCAGATTATCAGTTTCATTGGGGGGACTTACCACCATACATATTTCTTTTGCTAAGCAGTGCACTTTTGCTAGAAGATGTAAAATATTTAATATCTACATTTGACATTTGAATTGACTAAATTCAGAGTTTCAATAATAATAAACAATATTTCAATAAACGAGATCTTTTAAACAAAGCTTTGATTTTAAAAGATTCCAGATATTATGTAATTATCATTTTTCGGTTTGGTTAGAGAGAGATAGTGTTCCACGGCTATATATATTATAAATGAATCATATAATTTTATTTTAAAGTTTATTAAAATAACAACATTAAAAAAAAATACAAGGAAATATGTAAATATTATTTTCAAAATACAGTAAAATCAACTGAGCTAACTAAAGACCGTTATAAATTGTATTGTTTGATTACTTCACTAAATGCTCTGATAAATAGACAAGGGAAAAACTTGTATTTTTTATAGCAAACAGCTTTTACAGTAGAGTAATAACATTAAGAAGAACAATATATTCACTTATATTTTAAAAGTAGACAACCTGGTAATGCAGTAATCGAGTACATATATAAGGCAATTTTTTTTGTTGAAAATATAACTTTTCAAAAAAGCCCTTATTATTCGACGTAGGACACCTAGTAATCTACTACCTACTAATCAAAGCAAATCCAACGAGCCCAAACGGAGCGAGTCCGCCATCTTAGGCGGTCCGCCATATTGGATTTAGAATGACGTAACTTAACTAAGCATGCATTGTCATCCAAACGAAATGTGTATTTAAATTTCAGCACAATGTGTTGAGGATAACTGCTTTAAAATTCAGTTGCAAGATTTAGCCCCAACAAACGTACATTGCAAGGGAACTAAAAGCTTGTAAAATCCGGTTGAAACAAGAAAAAAATAACTCCTTAATGTTTCACTTGTCGTTTCCAGGATTTTGAATCAAAACGCATTTCTTTTCTCCATCGCTAGTGTCGCT
The DNA here is from genome assembly GCA_947359385.1 of Chesias legatella. Taxonomy (NCBI): domain Eukaryota; kingdom Metazoa; phylum Arthropoda; class Insecta; order Lepidoptera; family Geometridae; genus Chesias; species Chesias legatella. The sequence continues at coordinate 428,925 of OX375766.1, forward strand.
GCTTTGCTATTATCGATATCAGTTCATCATGGAATCGATACGTTGGATTTAAACCACGTCACTGAGGCAGGGTGCTACTTGATAGTAATGATGTACAAACTCTTGATTTTGCGTCGCACGAAGACAAAATACGCAGAGTTTCAAAGGTTCTTGAGAGCAATGAAGGAAGATTTTGAGTACATCTGTATGACTGACTCAGGGCAAAAGTATAGGCAAGTATAGGCTTATAACATCTTACGAAGTAAATCTGGTAGTACTGCTAGTATATCAAGTCTTGCCACCAAGCAATAATGCTGTGTGTCAGTTTGAAAGTTAGGTTTGTCGGTGAAATTACAAGCACTTGAGATCTTACGTCGCGCAGTTACGGGCGCATACGATGTGTCTTGAGGGGCCTTGTTTTACCTACACAGAGGAGGAACATAGTCGTATTGCTAGTATTGGGCAGAGGGTACCACTTAACACCATCTGCCCGTTCTTCGTAAATATATCACATAAAAAAGTGTTTTAAATAAAGTCCAAGCAGAGTGACTAGCAGACTGACATATTACCAACGCATCGCCTAAACAGACTGCTGTAGGCTACTTGAAAGTTCTAGGTTAGGGTGTGTAGTATAAAGAAAGGAATTTTGGAAATTCTCACTCCAAGGAGTCCGAAATGGGGTTGCAAGGAAGGCACAAATCAATAAATAATGTATGTATTACGTATTTCAGAGAAAGATTTTTTGTAAATCAGCTTCTAACCTGGAAATTCAGCATTTGCGCCGTAATTTTCACAGCGGCTATATCCGTCGGGATGGTCACATTCGCCACATTAATGCTGGTTCATTATCTGGTGACCCACCAGCCCGGTGACGGAAAGCCGAGGCCGCTGCTTTTCCCTTTCTGGATAGATGGCGTAGATTTCGGAAGAACACCCGTTTTCGAGTCGGCGTTTATGTTTTCAAATATCTGCGCTGTTGGATACTCTTACAACTACATTTGTGAGTCGGTACATTGCGTTATTTGAAATCTCATTTTTATGTGTTGATCAAAAAATAACAGACAATTTTTTATGTATCACTGATTACTGATCCTGTTACCTTATTAAACTTTCACACCTATATTATAATATTCATACTCGCACTATTAACGTTTCCTTTACGAAACCAGTATTTTAATGGTTTCAGTTATGATCCAGTCTCAAATAGTATGGATCAGACACATAGCAACTAAAGTGGATATGATTATTTGGAGAATTGAAGATCTTTTAGTGGACATATGCCCAACATCAGATCAAAAACAAATGGAATATTCAAGGATGTTGGTAACGCATAGAATGAGGGAAATTATCAGGCAGCATCAATCGATGTACAGGTAATTACTCATTGGTAGAGTTATGAATATACTAAAATTTCGGCAAATCTTCTTCTTCTTCGAGTCACGAGTGTGGTGAAAGGATTGTAAGTGGCCTCAAAGAGGCTCCTTTCGTGCACTCGACACATGTCTTAGAATTTTTAGTTCTAGGACATGTCGGTTTCCTCACGATGTTTTCCTTCACCGTTTTGAGAACGTGGTATTACGCACATAAATCTTTCAATCGAAAAAACTCATAGGTGCACGTCGGGATTTGAACCGGCGACCCGGAGGTCGCCGATTGAAACTCGGGGGTCAGTAGCACTAAACAACCACGCTCTCAAAAAAAAATTCAAAAATTTCGGCAAATAACTCCATCGAATAATCTCGTAAGATACTTATCTATTTCCGAGCACTTGGAAACACCGCAAACTCTAGATTACCAAAGTTCCAATTAACTAGGTGGTAGAAGTTTTTCAACAAGATATCCCAATTTGCTATGGTCATATATTGGTCTAAGTATACACGCCAACTTTGCGACTATAGTCGTCTCGACCAACAATTTACACAATATGTAATGAAACCATTTATTCTACGCGACCATATCTCATAGTCACAAATTCGATCTTTTTGGGTCAAGATAATTTTATAACAATGTTAAAGTGTTTTGAAAATCTGACTGAGACAATGCGCATGCACAGATTCATACTCTGCATGTCTGGTATCAGATACAGAAACTTAAGTTGTCCATGCATTTTTCAAATATAGCAGATTATTGTATCTTTCTCGAAACGAGCTAAACTGCTTGCCAAAGATAATTTTAAATTTTATAGTAGATATAATTTTAGATTCCAAATTATTAATGTTACATGGCTAATGCTTAGTCTGGTCCGGGTATTAGACAGAATGTAAGCGTTAATGAGATCAAAAATTTACATATTTTTTGATGTTATTAACTCCAGATATATTTGATGTTACTTTGTTTCAGATTAATGGATGACTGGGTGTCAGTCTACAAGAACTTGCTGATGTTCGAACAGAAGCTTTGCGGACCTGTTGTTTGTCTTACTGGTTATTGCATCGCTGAGGTACATTTCTTGGAATAAATTTACTAACTTACTTTATTTTTAATACAAAAATTCAATTTATGATCACTATATTGTGAAGCAATAAATGATAATAATAATAATTGTGGACGCACACAGCGCCATCTAGCCCCAAAGTAAGCTAAGCATAGCTTGTATCATGGGAACCAGACAACTGATATAATACTTATATACTATTCTTTTGTAAATACATACATATATATAAACACCCAGACACAGAACAAACATCAATGTTACAAATGTCACATAAATGTTTGTCCTGAGTGAGGATCGAACCCACGACCTACAGCGCAGAAGCTAGGGTTTACTAACCAACTGAGCTATGAGGCCAGTCAAAAAATGTAACGGGTATTGAATGTTTCCATTTAATTGAGACTGTAAGGTTCAATTAAATTCAATACCCTCATATATAATAAGTCAAATACGGATCGGTAAGATCTTAACTTAACTTCGATGCTTTGTTTCTATTCTATGTATATACATGCGGGGTTTCCTCACGTTGCAATCCTTCGCTATTTTAAGAACGAGGCATTGCGTACACAATTATGTCGAGCCAAAAGCCAATGGTCTTCGATTGAGAGTCGGGTTCGTACCACACATCCATCACGCCTCTATAATTGTAAAAAGAGCAGTAGAACTCTCGCCAAGTTCGTCCGGGGAAGTACTGCCACCATACCCATTTCTGCCGCCAAGCAGTAACGCGTTCGCGTTACTGTGTTCCGGTTTGAAAGGTGTGGTTGCCGGTGAAATTACAGGCACATGAGACATTCCGCCTACACGTCTCAGAGTTACGGGCGCATACGATGCGACTTGGGTCTTGTCGTACCTAGTAAGGGAGGACCCAAGTCGCATCGGTTGTTATGGGCAGAGGTTACCACTTAACACCAGGTGGGCCGTCGCGTCGGCTCGTTCCGTATATCAATTACATAAAAAAAAAAAAAAAACTTTATTGACCACCATAGATGGAAATTTCGTCAAGATTAATACTTACGCTGGGCGGCCTTATCGCTAACAGCGATTTCTTCCAGGCAACCTTTTCTAGCTTAAATCATATGAAAATTGTTTTATAACAGAAGCTGGAACATGGGGAGCTACATATGATTCTAGTTCTGCTGTTCGTTGCGACAATTGTACTGAACTTTTTACCGAGCTACTTGTGCACTTTTCTCGCCATCAAAGTAAGTGTTTGTATCACCTGTTCCAATCTGAAACTAAATATTTCATGCCCTGTTTCAGCAAAATACTGTAAGAGAAAGTATTCAATGGTAACTTTAGTAGGAGATGATATAAATCATTTTATTGATGTTATGGGCATATACAGTGTCCGATAATGAATGGATAACCTTGAAATGGGTCTTAGTAGAACTATTGGGCATTCGGAAAAAAAATATCAAAAAAAAAACAAATAGTACACCCTGTATATCACTTACCATCAAGGTATTCAGTCAGTAATAACATAAAAAAATTGGATGTGTGGCCATTTACAGACCAATTCAATCTGCGATGCTTGCTGGAATACGCCATTTTGGAATGCTTGTAACAATATCAGGGCATACTTTGTGCTTATTATGCAGAGGTCTATAAGGCCTCTGCCCCTACATACTCCGGGATTTGAAGAAGTATCTCTTCAGACGTATGCTAATGTGAGTAGATCTGTCTTTGATATTTTATTAAATAATTACATGATTTTATAAAAATGTTTGTAGCACCTGGAATACAAGAAAATTAGAGAACGTAATCATTTTCATATATTTTTTATGGATTTTTTACTCTTTTACATATAATATGATACTCATATTCAGTCAGAATTCATACTTATTCAGCGGGACCTTGCCACTCTTGCCAGTAAGCTTATACCTTCGTCTCTTTGGCCGCTCTACAATCGAAAATTGATTGCGCTTTATTTTTTGTACCATAATAGGCAACTGGTGGAAATTTTCACAAAATATGCTTCAAGTGTAATTTCAAATCGAGCTAAAAATCCCAAGCCGAACAAAAAAAACATATTTTTTGTCACGGAACCCTCAGTCCGACTTGCACCAGACTTATTAAGGACATATTCTGGTCGGTTGCGCTAGATTCAAAATCACCGCTCAAAATATTATTTGTGTTCTTTTTGAAACAGGTAAATTTAGTTTCAACATAATGATTGATTTTTTTCAGGCAATGGCAAATGCTTATTCGTGTTTCAATATGCTTAGACAAGTCAATAAGTAATGCAGCTGCCCACCGACTAAATACAAAAAATATGGTAAAAATATTGTAGAAGGGTTTTATTAACATTCATATAATGACTTTATTTTGAGGGAAATAAATATAATATTATTATTATTAGTCATACACACGGAGACAGCTACATATGGATTAAATAATTTTTAGATCTGTGTAATCCTAATTATGTAAACCGTAAGGCTTTTTCCCCATCAAGTTTCTTAACTTGACAATAGATGGCGCTGATCATAGTTTCAAAGTGAGTTGTCAGTTACTGCTGTCACCATAGTTTCCGTGGTAACCAACCGGGATCTCTTGCTAGGAAAAATGTTTATTGTTCCTAATAACACCTTGTTTTTTTTATTGGCGTATGTTTGGTATTCGAGTATATTTACCGTTGTTTTATGGAACCTGTCACCGGACAGCGACATCTATCGATCGAGTTAGAATCTATTTTGCTTAGTTATTTTTTTTATCGTTAATGAATTCATTTACTTACACAAATATCACTTAATAAATATTTATATCTTATGAGCACGAACACTGTTAATGTTTCATTATAATAAAACTATTTAAAATATTAATGGTTTTATTGCAGCATACTTTTATTAAGGCAAAGAAGTCGTTGCTTCCATAAAACGCGCAGGCGCATAGTCATTGTCCATTATGAATGGACAACATTATGTTGATATTTGAAAATATCACATCTCTGGAGATCCGAAGGCAGATCTTGAAAGAAAATAAATTAATAATATATATAAATCTTAATTGTCAGTCACTGAAATCAAAACTCCTTGGCGCTGACTCTTCTAATAATGTCCAGCAAGCTTTTAGCAAGGTCCTTTTTCCAATCCTTTTCTACGTTTATGAGCTCAGCCTAACGTTTAGCTATACAGACAACAATGATATTACACATTGTTATAAATACCATTATGAGCAAATAAAAAAATATATGGTCCGTATTCTAAAGTAACAAACACTTGTGAGATTACCCGCATCTCGTTTAACGGTCGTACAAAATTTGATTTCCTTCTAACATTTGAATTGAACCCCCACGTACCAGAGAATATTGTTCCGAAAATCACCCCCCGGCCTTAGATATTCAAATCACGTGCGATGTTGTCCACCAAACACATCAGAGCTGTCTGTTAAAACAATTATTTACTGTTGATATTGCTACTGTTAGGACTGTGTAATTAAGTTCTCTACACCCGAAGTTCATACTGATTTTGATTTGATTGTTGACACTATACATCTTGAAATACTTATGTATAAAACATATATAGGGCTGTGTGAGCTTGGCACCCGTTTCCTATAACAAACAGTCGGAAAAAAATATGTTTTGAAATATGGGGGGGCAATTTTTTTTTAATAATTTTTTTTTGGCTTTACTACTAACGAAATTAGTTTTACTACTATCCACTACTAACCTAAATCTATTAAACAAACGTAAGAAAGATCAATTTTTCCAAAGTCGGGTGCCAAGTTCACACAGCCGATATATAGGTATAATATAAAACAGACAATATTTAAGTATGCTGTTCGAAGAATATGCATTAGATGTATGAATAATATTTATGAAGAAGAATTCGATGGATAAGTCATTTTGTTGACTGGCACTTGGTAGTAACTCTACCTTCTGAGCTGTAGGTCGTTGGTTCAATTCCCAACCAAGACAAACATTTGTGTGACGTGCATTGATGTTTCTTCTGTCTGAATGTTAATATCTATGTACTTACAAAAGTTTAAGTATGTGTGTATTCTATTAGTCATCTGGTTCCCATAGTACAAGCTACACTTAGTTTAGGGCTAGATGGCGCTGTGTGAAATGTCCGCAATATTGATCTATTTATTTATGTAACAGATTTAAAACAAGCATCGTGAAATGTATTAATGTCAATTCCCAAAACTGAATCTATTTTCTGAATTATTTTTGATTCAATTGTAATCTCTGCTTAACAACAAAAAAATCAATAATCAAATGGGCGTTTGTATCAGTTGTAATTTTATTACCAAATTTATATAGAAAAAGTGTAAATTAATGAGTTAAGTACTATACAGATATTGTATTTGATTCCAATATTAATTCCAAGTAGGGGAGGACCCAAGTCGCATCAGTTGTTATGGGCCGAGGTTACCACTTAACACCAGGTGGGCCGTCGGCTCGTTCCGTAACTGCATTACAAAAAAAAAGCCATATAATGTAAAGTGAAAAATAAGATAGCGAACGATACAGTATTGTATACAACACGTAAATTATATCTACCACCCGCGCCCGGGCAGACACTGAAAATAGAGAATGAAGAGGCGAGCTTTATCCAATAATAATTCTCAGTTGAATCGCTCTATTTGCTCGGCGTCGCACGATCTGATATTGAATATGGATAAAGTGAATATTCAGAGTAGCCGGTAGCGTCGACTCGCTGATAACAGGATTACTTACAACTTATAATTGGTTCTCGCCAACGGAGAGAAAAACCCAATGGTCTTTCGCAGTTGGCACCTCAGCAATTGCTTGGCTGATTTTGGAATTGATAAAAGAAATTTTGCTGCGTTTCGCAGTCGACGTTATAAATTGTTTTTCCTTTTAAACGTATTCCGGATTAAATGTGAAAGTAATCACAATTTTTTCTATTTGGGTTTAATATAAAAATTTCATTGATTTGAGTGGTAATAACTTCTATTTTGGAGGTGTTTGTTAAGTCATTTATTTATTTATTTATTATCTATTATCACCAACAGAACACACCGATTACAATAAACAATATTTCCGTCTAAACAAAATCCTTCTCAATGTTACTCTAATTACGGGCGATAGACTTCAAGCAAAAATAAGATTAACAGTTGAGCAAGAAATACATAATATATATTGAATACTTACAAAATAAAATAGAAATACATTACAGAATATTTACAATTACATAATTACACAGTACCTAATACGTTATATTTTCAAATTTTAGCAGGTAGATATGCTTACACACAAAATAAAGATAACTATATTCTTACATTACAAACGATGAGAAGGTTATATACCATTTTCGATAAGGAGCTCAAAGTATTAAGTAAATATTTATTCAATATAATGATGTCCAGATATGCTGTAAAGAAAAATTATTAGTCTTGCGACAAAAATCCTATCGTACACGAGGCGCTTATACTTTATTACGAATATTGCTTGTGTTAATAACTTTACTTATAAAAGGCTACCTTGCAATTATTACAAACTTATTGTTTTTCTAATTTAACATATTTAAGTGAAGAAGTTGAATGATTTTCCTCAAGAATATAGGCAGAATACCTATTGGTTGAGAGAGCACGAGATAAAATACGTTCAAAATAAAGCGCCGTGAAAAACAAGGCCTGCCGCTAACTGAAATTTAGTTACGTGCTGGCAAATCAGTAACAAGAGAAAATCATATTACCATATCACAGCTTCACATTTCCAAACGTAAAAAACGACCACTCTTATTTAGTCCGACGTAACAAGCTTGTATGTAAAAAGTCGTCACATTCAATGAGTGCCAGACACTGATAGTGTGGCCATACGTTATATTTGTTAGGTGTTCAATTTAAGCTACATTATTATTATTATTTATTATTATTATTATTATTATATTATTATTATTATTGACTGGCCTCATAGCTCAGTTGGTTAGTAACCCTACCTTCTGCACTGCACGTCGTGGGTTCGATCCCCACTCAGGACAAACATTTATGTTACATTTGTAACATTGATGTTTTGTTCTGTGTCTGGGTGTTAATATGTATTATATGTATGTATTTACAAAAGAAAAGTATATAAGTATTATATCAGTTGTCTGGTTCCCATGATCCAAGCTATGCTTAGCTTACTTTGGGGCTAGATGGCGCTGTGTGAAATGTCCACCATTATTTATTTATTTCTTATCAGCGCCTAGCCTCAAATGATCTTCTATTCATACATTTCTAGTGTGAATACCTATGTTATAGGTTTCCCTATATTCTTATCACGTAACAAATCTTTTAAAAATATTTTATTATGTGACGTTTGTTTTGAAATATATTTAATAATATTATAATATCATAAAAACTAGATTCAAAAATTTGATTTAATAAGTGGGACAGCAGAATATAAAGATGTTGTAAAGTGTTGTAGTCATCTCTTGAAGTATTAGTTTACTGGATGGCTAGTGAATGTGGAAAAAACTCATTGAATGCAAAAACAAGCTATGGACTCGAAAAAAACATGCAGGTTCTCTGTAAAGTGAACGACACGCCATTCTGTTTCCATTACACTAATTTATCACCGGATGTTTAGGAGTCCCGAAGGGGCATAGCAACCTTTGTCCCGTAATTTGGTCATTCGTCTCATATTCCCATTGCAAAGACCTTCTCAGTAAAGGTTTATCCCAGATTGAGAGGGTGTGTTTGTATCAACATACCTGATACCTACCTACGAGAGACCTTAACTCCAGTCCCTACGAACAATGTATAGAGTCTATTTATTTTTATAAATTACACTATACATCACATACTACATATTCGTTTATATAGTCCTTACATTATTATATACCAGAGGTCTATAAAGCAAGATTGGATTTTTTAGTGTTTTGCACATTTTGAATTCCTGGAAACCGAAATTTCGTCGGAAAGGATTTGTAAATAATGATTAATCTTTCAATTATTATGCTCGGAATGTAGAAGTTTTTCATAATTCTAGAAAACTGGCAGGTATAATACGATAAATTTTTTAAATGAGTTTGAGTATGGATAAATTTTGTCCATAATATAATATAATGTTTATATATCAGTTATAAGTTATATATAAATAAATAAATTAATCCGATGACGTAGTAGCCAAATGAGACACAACAGTTCGTGGGCTTGATGCATTCTAACAAAAATATTTGTATTATCTGCGAACATGCGTATTTAATTAGATTGATTTAGGTAAGTTTTTCTTTATTAGGTTATGTACATTAAATAGAGCAATAAGAGTAAGTTGTGATAATATGGTCATCACAGGTTTTCTCTTGAAGATCTAGAGTTACTAAGACGGTCCCTACGTCTCTAAAGAATGTAAAGGAGAACTGAAGAAGAACTATTTGGTAATTTGACGCAATGTCCGCTTTTGTCCCGTATTTCTCGCTGGTCTGGGCACCCTAGCCTGGCGGACATGTTTGCTACTAACACAGTTACCTACAGTGGCGACGCGACGTCCTGCAATCTGAACCCGATTCAATTACCATCGGCTTTTAACTTGTGTTGGTAGCTTGCATCAAATAGTCAGCGTACCACCTGAAAACATATGTATTACTATTTCATATTCTTTTAAGATGGTGATATTGTTCTGAATAGCATAATTTGAAGCAATCTTTCAGGCTGATTTAGACAAGATATAAATTAGCAAGGAAGCAAATTGATTGGGATGAGAGGTTTGGGACTTCATTGAGTATGATTATTGCCTCCAAATAAAACAAAATATCGCATCAATCTCTTCATTGTAAAGAAGAGATAAGAGGGTGACAATATTCTTTCAAGTGACGGAACTTGTACTCTAGGGAAGAATATTCTCTTAGCTCGCTGGTGTCCGAGACCCTATTCTTGTCTTCCCGTCATCAAAAATTGAGAGGTACGCAAATAACCTGAAATTTTGTGTGAACAGATTTTTAAAGTTTCCCCAACTCATCATCACACTTCGAATCGTACCTAGTTTGAAAATTAAATTATGGAACCAACTTCTTCTTCTTCTTCTTCGAGTCACCGGTTCTGTCGAACCAGTGTGGTGAAAGGATTGTAAGTGCGCCTCAAAGAGGCTCCTTTCGTGCGCTCGACACATGTGTTCGAATTTTCAGTTCTAGGACATGTCGGTTTCCTTACGATGTTTTCCATCACCGTTTTGAGAACGTGGTATTGCGCACATAAATCTTTCAATCGAAAAACTCATAGGTGCACGTTGGGATTTGAATCGGCGACCTCCGGATTGAAACTCGGGGGTCAGTACCGCTAGACCACCACGCTCTCAGTACCGCTAGACCACCACGCTCTGAACTGAAATCCTGGAAGTTCAAACATAATCCTTTTCCTCGAAAAATCAAAAGAGGGTAAAAAAACCACATGAAAATTGGTTGTTACGAGTAGGTAGTAGCAACTTGCACCGCGGACGGCCCTATTCCACTATTTGATTGTTTCCGTACGTCGCGTCGGCGGTTCAGTACATCCCCCTCAACGGGGTGTACATTTTTTTTATATATTTTACTAGTTTTTTGCAACCACGGCTTTGCCCGCGTGGGCTAAATATTCCAAAAAATAACAGGCACTTTCACTTCTACACTTTATACTCTTTTATGCAACATCAAAGTCTAATTTTGAATTTAGACCTTCCTGTAATCAAACGGCCCCTAGGAAAGTTGGAAAATAAGTTAAACCTCAATTTTCTATTCTATTCGAGTCACTGGTTCCCTCGAACTAGTTTGGTGAAAGGATTTTAAGTGCGTCTCAAAGAGGCTCCTTTCGTGCACTTCAATATTTGTTTTTTCTTGTAGGAAAATCCACCCTTATGACCTTCTCAGTACAAATTTTAAACGCCTGTTCAATTTATCGAATCAAATCAACGATTTCTTAAATATAGCAAAGCAAAAACCGAAAGATAGATAGATAGATAGATAACTCTTTATTACCTATACACCACAAGATATACATTAACAATGTTACAAGAAATAATAATTTAATGTGAAGTACAATGGCCGGCCTTATTGCTTAAATCAATATCTTCCAGGCAACCTTTGAAGACCGCCCTGATAAAAAAACGTTTTTGAATCAATATTCCGATTGCACCTGGTATGTTTGAACATCCACCCTGTATGTTAGTTCGCTCAGCATAGAATCCCATCATAGCGGTATTCGGTTGAATTCAAATAACGTAAAAATATGTCCAGTTCTGTAAATCAAGTTGTGTTTAGTTTTAACGAATTTTGAGTTCCACGGGATTTCTAATAATTATTTATTTGTTTCCATAAAGTAAAAAAGACAGTTATTGTAAACAGATAAACAAGTGCCTCAGAGTGGCTCCTTTCATACACTGTGCGTGTAAAAAATCCGTAACCACACGCCTTAAATCCTTGAACCAGCCAGTCATCTTAGTACTGAAATTTGAGTTATCGTACTTACACTACCCCTAGTCTAAAATCATTCTAATTATGAATAATTAAAGAAAACTTATAGTAGATATATTATTTGGCCAAGCTACAAAAGTTAAATATCTACATTGTGTTCATACTAAATAATTGAGATGAAAGATAAAGATAAATTTCTTTGAAACGTGTAAATAAAGAACAAGTTATATTATAAGAACCAGAATAAAACATTATTATGTTAATTTTACTGAGAAATTGTTCAGTTTAATATAACAGTTCGAGTCAATTAACATAGAAAAACATTTAGACATAAAGTTTAAATTCTTAATCTACGAATGTTGTATGATTTGTTGTATGATTGATATTGTACTCTAGAGACATGAAAAAAAAACAGATTTATTCCGATAGTAAATTGATGATACCCTTTTATATTAGGGTTTAAATTAGATATAGTGTTATAAATAACATGTTATAATCTGAAACTTTGACAACGACAATTTAATCAGAAATTTGTTTCATCAATTAAAAGTCAAAAAAGCAGTCGCGATTTGGGCTTTTGGGAAAAGAAGCTGCTACGAATCTAGATTAGATAGTTACATATCTAGATTCAGTGTGAAAAACTGTAAGTTTTATTATTACTAATATGTAGCAAACCTTGTCAGGCTGAATATTAAACCAGAACTAAATTATTTGGTTTATTCGAACGCAGATCCCTTCTCTGATACATACATATATAAATATGGCCAAATTACCATAAAAACTCTGTTTGAGATACCACAGGCGAGCGCTCTACTATTTTTCACTGTCTTTAGACCCTGTGGAAAGCATACAGCGGTTTATTTTACGATTTATGTTCCAGATGTAAATACCGATTTGTTTTACTTCACAATCAATTATGTACCTACATATAAAATTTAAAATATTACTCAGTTTACCAAAAAACAGGGTAAAACAATTTTATCTGTTTATTAACGAAAATAAGACTGAGTTAAAGTGATGGAAATGTATTTCATTTTAGGAACATATAATGCAAAAACAGAGATGACTTGGAAAAGGTCGGAATCTGTTATCTGTTTAAAAGGTCCTCCAATGCTTATCATGTTCCGCCCTCATATTCAACAAATTTCAAGTGTTATATCTGTTTTCAGATACAAAACACTGAGCATTTTCATTGGGTTTCTTTGTAACTGCCCCTCTTGACGAATTCAGTGCCCTCCCACTAGCGGCATAAGGCACAGTTGGAATAGGGCTGAGATCATTATGAAATGAAATTCATTTAAAATCGCAACGAGTGGGGATATTTACATTTAAAATCTGCGTGTCAGCAAAACCTCATTATTGCCTCGCAAATATTTTGCATGAGATATAACATCCCCGTCTGGGGGTAACAGATGCAACGCAATGCTACTTGAAGCATTATACTTTGTAGAGGACTTGAATTGCATTGCTGTTGTCTAAGGGCAGCGGTTACCAATTAACATCAGGTGGGCCTTCAGCACGTTCAGTCATTTAAATCGCATAAAAACTTAATATGGTTTTAACAACCAATTTAGAATCAATGGTCATGGATTCGATCAGCAAAAGAAAATAATGATCCGAGATTTACTAGTAGCGTATTTACGTTTTATTTACTGCCCCATTAATATTATCGTATTCCCGACAATATTGACTATATAGTATTTTTGATATTGTTACGGCTATGTACAGGGCTTAAGAAAAGGATAACTATCTGTTCATGCAGAACTGTAATCACATAAAAGTGATTACACATTGCTGAGTTACATTGTGTTGTGGTGAAGACAGAGCTTTTATGTAAACTTTTGGATAAATAATACTAGTGTATACCACACTGAATGTAACTACATTAATATATAATAAATGTGTAATAACATTGTAGTCACAATTTGCTGACTTAATATTTGTCTCAGTAATTATTCAAATTTTATATCAAAAATGTTCCCTGTCCCTAGCACAGACTCTGCCCTAGCCACATAAACCCATTTGCCGGATGGACATTATCGGCCGCGGAAAATTCTCTACAATCTCTGTCCCTTTTGTGACCACTCCTGGTCCTGACATGTCAATTACGATATCTTATGCTCGCACTGGACTGCGTGGTGCGTCCATTTTATTATATTTAGGTCTAGTTTCACTACATTAGAAGATAAAATTAAAATATGGCGTTGTAAATATCCATTACTTAACTCGCCTTAAATTCATAGTAGAAAAAGATTAATTTGGGATAACCTATTGTAGATAAAAGCTAGCTAAGTAAATATGCAGTCCATACTGTTTAAATTTAGGTTAGAAATCCTGTCCCTACACATATTTGTTTCTATAATAGTTTATAAAAGTCATTTTTCATAATTGTAGAACGGGCTAAAATGTAAACTATTCACAACTTTCATGCAGATAGAACGGCTGTGACAGGACTCGACGTGACACGTCCGCCGTCTACCATTGCAGAACGTTGAGTGACACGTCATTTCCTCGCGAACAGTGGCTGTCCGCTCGTGTTGCTTCTATTGAGCGTTACCGGAAGTCATGTGAGCGTCCCACTTTACATTGCGATGGATCTGTTTAAAAGCTTTTGTTGTTGCTAAATAGGTTAGTGCTGTGTGATGGACCTTTGGTTCATTTCAACGCGACCAACCTATGTATCGCTGTTGTGAACTGAACTGCATATAGTCATAGTATTTTTCTTTTACATGATAAAGTTACGGATCGAGATGTCGTGGTGTTAAGTGGCAAAATGTACCCATAACAAGCAGTATGACTCGGTTCATCCCCAACTTAAGTACGACAAGAGCCAAGCCACATTGCATGCGCCCGTAACTCTGAGACGTGAATGTGAAATGTCTCATTTGCCTGTAATTTCATCGGCAAACCTTTCCAACCACAACACAGTAACGCGAATGCGTTACTGCTTGGCGGCAGAAATGGGCATTTTGGCAGCACTTCTCCGAGAGAACTCGGCATAAGTTCTACTAGTTTGAGTGATCGGCGTGAAAAATAAGTTCATTATGTTTTGAGGCAGTAAAAAATTAATCAGTAAATCAACAAAAACAAAAAATCATATAAATTTGTACGCGAACAAAACACAATACAAACAAATAAATGAATCCTTTACATCGCACCGCCTTCCACTTTTCGTAATTGTGTTAAAAATGTTGAAGCATCATCTTGAAGGCTTCAAAGCGATCTCATAATAAAGGTAGGCCTCATCGGCCGACGCTCCTGTTAATAATTCATGAACATGCTCAGTGTTCCTGGTGTCCTTAACGGGCGGTGACTCTGAAGAAAATATTCGTGCTGCCGATGGGTAGGTCTCGGATGACAGTATAATTTTGACAGTAAGCACTATTCTGTGAGCGCCGTACGAGATATTACTTGATGCGTTTCAGTTTTTGGTTTATGGTGCCATCTTAGACAGATTATGATCACTCATTAATATTCAAACATATTTAGTAAACGCTAGATCTTTACGTGTGTGATAGTACTTTCTGATGCCCTTAACACAAGGTATGTTGAGTGAGTGCATAAATATAAGGTGTCTGTTATAGTATTTTCATTTATCTGATATATGCCCTTCGTAGCGAGGTTAGCGATCACCTTCTCAGCATTTTTGTCCAATTCCTATCTATTATTTCGCCTACGATTATACGATATTACGATATTTATGTAATTAGTTAGATGACACAATAAGTTTTCGTTAGACCTGACGATTGACAATTTTGTTAGGTTAAGCTCAAAAATTTTAGGGAATGGCTAAAAAAACCTTCCGATGTTTTATTTTCTTTGATAAGTCAAAGCCAATCAATATTAAAGCGGAGTAATTTTCAATAAAACCAATCGAGTGAACGCGAATAAACAGATTCCACATGCAATATCGCACTACATTTCACGAGTTTTATCAACATTGAGCGTTTTTACATATACCTAAGTGCTATGGCCCTTACCCACAATATATATACAAATATTTTATTTTTGTAAATGGTGGTAAATTCAAATCCTTTCTTTCGTGTTCTGGTGTGCTACAGGGATCGCATCTAGCTCCCTTATTTTTCAATATTTTTATCAACGATATTACTGCTTTCGTCATTCCAATTCCTATCTTTCTGCTGATGACCTCAAACTATTCCGACAAACGAACTATGGAGAGGATGTCTTCTATCTGAAGGCAGACATTAACACCTTGGATATTTGGTGTAACGTTAATTGCATGTGTTTTTATATAGATAAGTGCTTTTGTATTCAGTTTACCCGAAAAAGTGACTTTAATTTTATTACATATTCTCAAAATTAGGGGTCGGAAACTAGACAATGTTGATGAGGTACGTGATCTGGGTGTGACACTTGATAATAAATTACGTATAAACTTCTACGATACATGATTACTACTACGATTCTATGATAACATTTGGGCTGGAGATTTCAGACTTGCTTGTCTTTAGTAAAAGTAAGTAGTTTAGACCACATATGTTTCACAATTGTAAGATCATATGCATACACAGGATAAGTGAGCTAATCTCCGCGCCACAGTAACAGCACCAGGTCAAAATATTGATTCCAGCAGAAACAAATACAATATGTCGTAACAGCTTGTGTAAGGACACCCATTTTACTACATTTTCATGTCAAGCGTTATCCGCCATGAGTGGAAACAATCATTGAGTGGAAAAGCTTTTAAAACAATTAGTTATTGTCCGATCGTATCCTAAAAGCATTTATCGGTATTTAAATATCTTTAGGTACTTGTTAATGTGAGTAATTTTTTTGAAGTTATGTCTCATTGGTGGGAATGCAGCCGCCCTCGACTTAATTATGAGTTCTACTATTTCTTCCACTAGTTCACGAAAGAAATGAGGCTGATTTTTGAATGTTACAATGTAAAAAATTATGTTATGCCTCTTTTCTTAAGTTAGGTAAATATTTTTGAGAATTTAGAATGAAATTAAGTGTGGTTGTAGAGAAATACATCCAGTGTTTGATTTTGAAATAAAAATAATATTGGTAATATTGGATCAATGAGCGACCAGAGACACATACTGGTAGATAAATATTTTCCCAGTTTATAAACGGGTTCTTTGCTCAATAACACGTTCTAATTTGTGTAACGGGATCACCCGGCCCAGCGACCCCGGGATCTTTCACTTAATTAACCTTCAGAGAGTGCGCCACTTCAAAGCGACATAAATAAAAGCTTGCTGAACCGATAATGTTTAGTGGACTAAATCATTTAGGTTAACGTGTTTGAAAAGGTAGTGAGACTGAAACTCGCATGAACATGATCGACATAACGAGTGATCTTTTGCACTTAATACAATGAGCACGGAGCTTACGGAAAAGATAAGGGATGTTTATTTATTTATTAAGGGTTTCTAGTAAGTGATACACATTTCTTACATAATTATTATTGTAAAAGTATACTTCTTGTGTTCATTTCCTCAAGGTAACCACAGCTTACACAAGTAGCATTCCTTGTTGAGATTGTGTGTCATAAAAGAAGATAGAAGTGATATAAATGATAAAAAAAATATATTTTTTTATTTACTATTAATCAAAACAAAAAAATAAAGACAATTATTGTGAGCAGGACAGAATTTAAAATAACACAACTAGCTGTTTATCACAAAGAAATATTTTGACACAAGAACATAATTATTCAGTATACGCAACTCATTTCAATAAAAAAAAAACCAATAGCCAGGCCAGGGATGTCCTTTTATGAACATGTAACATTGTATCAAAGGCTTACCCGTCGGATTGCCGGCGACGCGCGTCGTGGCGTGCCGCCGCGCCCTTCGGAATGCTGAAACCTTTCATGTTCCCAAAGATGCCCGATAACAGAATAGTTTTTCAGTAAGTCGATGTTAAATTATTTTCAAAGGCTTCGTAATTGTTGTTCAATCTACATTATGATAAACAAAGCTACGAAACTAATTTCTTAATTATTATTTTAACCATTCAAAATGTATATCAGGCTAGCTGTGCCCGCGCCCTTCGCCCGCGTTGAATACAGATTATGACTAAAAGAGATCGTGGCTTAGTCATTTTTATTAATTTATTAAGCTCAATAAACGTAGCTTAACTTTCAACCAAAGAGTCAGAGAACAGCTGTTAATAAAACAGTAGATACAGTTACTAGTTTATATAGTATTTTTGTTTTTGTTTTTTCATTCGTAAATTCTCATTAGGATAAAGTAATTGCTTTACCTAAGAAGAAACAAAGAAAGAAAATATTTTTATTTACCTTAATAACTACTACACAATAAATAAAACTACATATGATACATATACAAATATACACGTGAGTGATTTAAAAAATTTGTGCGTAGCAGAGCTTAAGGCAAACATGGGTTCCGCTCAGCATTGTGCTGGATACACACTGATGTGTGCACCCAGCGCTGGTTTTCAGCGCTAAGAATCTGTAATACCATGTACTGCTCTTTTCAATGGTGGCTGATACAGTTTTTGTTGAATTTTCCGTTGTTAAGGTTGATACAAATGTCAGTGCAACTTCCTTGAGATAATTTTTAAAAGTTTCTAAGTGCGGTAATGTTAATAGGTTTTTCGAGTTCAAAACTTGTTGCACCTGGTTTATTCTAGACCTGTTCTAGACCACTTATAGTCAAGTTGCATTATAGTTTCTTGTGAGGACTACGGTGTAAGAACTTAAATACCCTTCTCAACATTACCACCACTTTAAAATATGGTGCACTTACAACAAAACACCGGTATAGGCTGTGCCTCGTGAGGCATAATTTTGTGTTCTCTTTACTTATTTTTTTTAACTCTTTTTTTATTAGTATTTTTTATTTATTTAACTTGCTTGCTTCCAGTACTGAATGTGTCATACATTTTTCAAGCCCTTGGTGTTGTTCAAATTTGGCATACCTTCAAAAGTATTTATGAAAATGGTGAAAATGCAAAAAAATAATAATAAGTAAGTAAATAAGTCCACCAAAAAAAAATTTTTAGTGGACATTTCATTCAACCAGACACAGAACAAACATGGTATGGTAGCGCATTAAAATACGAATCAACAAACCAAACATTTTAGACGAGAAACATTTGATGGTATCAATACAACAGTTGCGCGTCGCCAGGTTTTTTTTTTATGTAATACAGTTACAGAACGAGCTGACGGCCCACCTGGTGTTAAGTGGTAACCTCAGCCCATAACAAGCGATGCGGCTTGGGTCCTCCCCTACTAGGTACGACAAGACCCAAGTCGCAACGTATGCGCCCGTAACTCTGAGACGTGTAGGTGGGATGTCTCGTGTGCCTGTAATTTCACCGGCAACCACACCTTTCAAACTGGAACACGAAAGCGTTACTGCTTGGCGGCAGAAATGGGCATGGTGGCGGTACTTCCCCGGACGAAATTGGCGCGAGTTCTACTGCTCTTAAATATTGCCAGGTAAAATATTGTAAGATTTTTTTTAACTAATACATATTTTACTGGGTTACCTCTACTGAAAGATAGAGAGATTGTGAATGGGGAAAATAATTAAAGTGTCCAAGCCTTTCTGCGTGACCTATTTCCTGAATGAAATTCAATTTTCAACTGGAGTGTGTAACGGGCATATTGTTTTTTCTTCTCTGTGTTTACTCGGTTCAGCCCCATTGTTTGTAGCCGCCCTAAAGTTTGACAGTTTAATTTTAGGTAGACGCTTGAATAATTGTAATCATTTTGCGCAAAGGTTATATAAACCAGTTTTTTTCATTTCTCAATTTACTACCATTCTTATGTCTTGCCCTCTTGAATTAGCATGGTGAATGGATTTAAGTGCGCCTCATAGAGGCTCCTTTCTTGAGCAAAAATAAACATTCTACTTCCTGTCAAAACAACTAACAATCAGGTAAGTTTGTGAAGAGTTGAAGTCCCAATTTGTCCAAGTTCCTGCTGAGTCAACTACACGATTGGTACTTAATCCGATGAAATCTAAAGATATATTGTTGACTTCTTCCAATTTGGGAACTTTATCTAAGTAGGGTAGAGTACTCCATGTTACATCTCCACTTAATAGATTAAGTACGAAAGCTTCTAGCTTAGAAATGATGGAAGAGATTAATAAAATATAATGGTCATAATGCCCAAAGTATACATAAGTAAATTTCAATGTATCATTTAGGACTTTTATTAAAAATACAACCAAATTAATCCACAATGGAATGTCTTCACTAAATTTTGTAATCCAAGACTTATATGTATTACCTACCTAGGTATATAACAGATGGTAGGTCTAAAATAAGAACACTAGATCCTGCTATTTGAGCATACAAGAGCAGTAGAACTCACGCCAAGTTCGTCCGGGGAAGTACTACCATCATGCCCATTTCTGCCGCCAAGCAGGAACGCATTCGCCTTACTGGTTCCGGTTTGATAGGTGTGATTATGAAATTACAGGCACATGAGACATTCCACCTATACGTCTCAGAGTTACGGGCGCATACAATGCGACTTGGGTCTTGTCGTACCTAGTAGGGGAGGACCCAAGCCGCATCGCTTGTTATGGGCTGAGGTTACCACTTAACACCAGGTAGGCCGTCAGCTCGTTCTGTAACGGTATTACATAAAAAAAAAACAGTACCTACGTTTTTACTAGAATAGGCCGAACTCTCGGGCGGGTAACAAATTTAATCTCGTCATCATCTCCAGAAATAACATTCCCATTACAAAGGAATGATTCTCTTAAACTGCCGTGAAAAGCTATCGATTTCTACCAGTTTCTCAAATCATACATCAAATATATGCAGCCGACACAGCGACCAAAAATCCTAACAAAAATCCAACACCCCAGTAGCCGGACACGTTGCACAAACCCAGCCGCGTTTCTATTTCGATTACTGAAATATTGGAAATAAAATATAACCGCTATCGTATTTCCACCCGACAGGCGGAAATAAAGTCTGCCGACAGTGTCGGGAGCCGACAGAATCGCGGCTTCACACTTGTGACTGTGCATTACACCATACCTACCTATCCATTAGGTGTAGGCAGGATATTATCAGGCCGGCGACGGCAGCGTGGAAATGCAAAACTGTAATCACTTTCCTACGGGATTGATACTTAGGATAAACTTTTGTCGATTTGTTCAGCACATGGAACCAACGCTATTGTTTTGTTTGATGCAGTTTTGAACGAGCCGACGGCCCACTTAGTGTTAGTGATGACCTCAGCCATAAAAACCGATACGAACTGGGTCCTCCCCTACTAGGTACGACAAGACCCAAGTCGCATCGTATGCGCTAACTCTGAGACGTATAGGTGGAATGTCTCATGTGCCTGTAATGTGACCGGCAACCGCACCTTTCAAACTGGAACACAGTAACGCGAATGCGTTACTTTTTATATATACTATTTATAATATAGGTTATAACTATTTTACATACGTGTAATTTTGAAAAATCTTATACATAGGAAAGGACAATAGGGAATCCAGGCTACCATTTCAATACAACGAATTATCGTAAGATTTATTAGAATTAACTCTATATATTACATCAACAGGTCACGTAGTCTATAACATAGATTAGTTTTAAGAGCAGTAGAACTGACGGCCAAGTTCGTCCGGGGATGTACTGTCAGCATACCCATTTCTGCCGCCAAGCAATAATGCACTCGTGTTATTGTGTTCCGGTTGGAAGGTGCGGTTGCCGGTGAAATAACAGGCACATGAGACATTCCACCTTCACGTCTCAGAGTTACGGACGCATACGATGCGACTTGGGTCTTGTCGTACCTAGTAGGGGAGGACTGAAGTCGCATCAGTTGTTATGGGCCGAGGTTACCACTTAACACCAGGTGGGCCGTCGGCTCGTTCCGTAACTGTATTACATTAAAAAAAAAGTTTACCTTCCACCTGTAATAGAATTCGTTTTATATAATAGTTTTTGGTCATATTGGGAGTGATTACAGTGTTCTGAATAAAAATCATTAATATTATCAGGCTACCGGGACTGCGATCCCTTTAGCCTATGTTCTTGTCGCTACATTTTTTCATTAAAATTTTCTCGTAAATGTAACAATAAGTTTGAGACGTTTGTAAATAAAATCCACCTCGCGGTAGTAAAGAACATTTTTCATGAAATAAATGAGTGTAAAAGAACTTGTTTCGCTTTCCAATTTCCATGTAATTTCCGGCTGATAAGATAAAATATCCGTGTCACGACAGACTAATAAAATTTAGTTAATCTTACTTTTTGCGTAACTGAAACTGGTCTTCCTCAAATGTTGTCAGGTAAAGCCGCTGCAAAACATTTGTGTTGCGTCGCTTCGTATCGGACAGCATAGCGACGAATTTTATTTGATTCCTTGTCATCGCAACGCAAATAAATAATAAATTAATATTGGTGGACATTTCACACAGCGCCATCTAGCCTCAAAGTAAGCTAAGCTAAGCATATATACTTTTTAAATATATACATATAATATACACCCAGACTTAGAAGAAACATCTATGTTCGTCATACAAATGTTTGTCTTAGGTGGGAATCAAACCCACGACCTATTGGCATGGAAGGCAGGGTTACTACCAACTGAGCTTTGAGGCCAGTCGAAACTCACTAGACTTTCCATATTAGAAATTACAATAGTAACTATTAGTCTTTGTCATATATTTTTTTTTTTTTTATGTGTTTGAGGTACGGAACGAGCCGACTGCCCTAATGGTGTTAAGTGGTAACCTCTGCCCATAACAACCGATGCGACTTGGGTCCACCCTACTAGGTACGACAAGACTCAAGTCGCATCGTATGCGCCCGTAACTCTGAGACGTGTGAATGTCTCATGTGCCCGTATTTTCACCGGCAACCACACCTTCCAACCGGAACACAATAACACGAGTGAAACACTGCTTGGCGGCAGAAATGGGCGTGGTGACAGTACTGTGTTAATATGTATTATATGTATGTATTTACAAAAGAAAAGTATATAAGTATGTATATCAGTTGTCTGGTTCCCATGATACAAGCTATGTTTAGCTATGTTTGGGGCTAGATGGCGCTGTGTGAAATGTCCACCAATATTTATTTATTTATTTACTTCCCCGGACGAACTTGGCCGTGAGCTCTTAAATTACTGTTAACTTTTCGTTGTGTTTAGTATAAATTGTTCACACAATACAAAATACAAATTCCAAATACAGACAATATTTAGAGCGCATACAATATATCAAAACAGCGAACAAAAATGTATACACAGTGATAAGTCTGCAGGAGCCTTATTATTTCAATTAATTGGCGTTATACACACTGTGGTATCTGAATGTGTATCTGATGGGTTCATGCGCTTTATAAATACTGAATTAATTTATATTCGTGTATTTAGAATTTTTCTTTGTTGTGTTACAATACATTACTTAAGAAAATGAAATTTACTTAATATTTACTAATAGTATTTTAAAGTACCAGGCCTGCCAATCCTAAGTAATTGGTAAGTTGTTTTTTTTTCTTAACAGCTATAAAAAAACCAAATTTCCTGACTCCATCGTATATATTAATGAAATGTTTATTTATAAGACGTAATCCTCATCTATTTTCCCATATTACAAGCGCACGATAATAAATAAATAAATATTGGTGGGCATTTCACACAGCGCCATCTAGCCCCAAAGTAAGCTAAGCATAGCTTGTATCATGGGAACCAGACAACTGATAATACTTATATACTTTTCTTTTGTAAATACATACATATAATACATATCAACACCCAGACACAGAACAAACATCATTGTTACAAATGTCACATAAATGTTTGCCCTGAGTGGGGATCTAACCCACGACCTACAGCGCAGAAGGTAGGGTTACTAACCAACTGAGCTATGAGGCCAGTCAACGATGTCAAGATTATTTGTAACTTACGACTAATGTGACTACAGCTTTATTTAGTAATAGTGTTTTAGTAATATGCAAAGTTTATAATAAATTACCAACAGACATTAGGAAATCCAACGATATATAATTATTATAATACTTTGAGAGCATATTTACAGTATTAACCACGGATACTTATTATTTTAGTTGTGAATTTGCGATATGTGTTATTATTTTAATAGATTTTTATAAATATATTTAAATAATTTGTACGCCTTATAGCAGATCCCAGAATACCTCAATGTAGCTATTTATTAAGACATTTATTTAACCTGTGTATCACAAATAAATGATTGAATAGCAGTAGAACTCTCGCCAAGTTCGTCCGGGGAAGTACTGCCACCATGCCCTTTTCTGCCGCCAAGTAGTACTGCATTCGCGTTACTGTGTTCCGGTTTGAAAGGTGTGGTTGCCGGTGAAATTACAGGCACATGAGACATTCCACCTTCACGTCTCACATTTACGGGCGCATATGATGCGACTTGGGTCTTGTCATACCTAGTATGGGAGGACCCAAGTCGTATCGGCTGTTATGGGCCGAGGTTACCACTTAACACCAGGTGGGCCGTCGGCTCGTTCCGTAAATGTATTACATAAAAAAAATAAAAAAAGTACGGAGCGAATGTATTTGTGGCGCGCCTCCGGCCAGACCTCCTCTCTCCTCCTTCTGGTAAAGGTGATCGCCTCTTCGATAATAGTAATTACGTTAATATATACAAATAAATAAAATTGGAGTGTCTGTTTGTAATATTAAATAACCGCTTTTTACTACATATGGATGTATACAGGTACATATATCAAAACAACATTTTTTTAAATTTTTGTCTGTCTGTTTGTTCCGGCTAATCTCTGAAATGGCTGGACCGATTTTGACGGGACTTTCACTGGCAGATAGCTGATGTAACAAGGAGTAATTTAGCTTACTTTTCCGAGGGGTACAATAGGGGTGCGTGACAAAACCGAATTCCACGCGGGCAACAGCTAGTGTAAAATAGATTAACAAGATTATCCTAAATTAACGGAAGGAAAAACAATTTTTCATGGAGTTAATGCCATTAAAATAGCGGATAGCGCGTAACCTGCACATTTTAATAACCTCCTGTTTTACCCACGTAATTTCTCCACGGTAATTCCACCTGTCATTGCCTCATCGTGTGATAATCTGTGTTCAGAAATGAAGAGGCCTGTTGACCAGCCGGCCGGGTTCATTACCTGGGACAAAGCGGAGTGTTTTCCACGTTCAATTGAGAGTGGAGAGGCAATCCGGAGTGGGCGCCTGGTCGCGACACCGATCCGACAGACAGAGTTTTTTAATTTTTGGCCCTGTTCCGTGCCGTGCGCTACAGAGACACACCTAGGATATTGGGGGCGCTATGGTCTTCGTGGTGGTCTAGCGGTACTGACCCCCGAGTTTCAATCCGGAGGTCACCGGTTCAAATCCCGACGTGCACCTATGAGTTTTTCGATTGAAAGATTTATGTGCGCAATACGACGTTCTAAAAACGGTGAAGGAAAACATCGTGAGGAAACCGACATGTCTTAGAACTGAAAATTCGAAGACATGTGTCGAGTGCACGAAAGGAGCCTCTTTGAGGCGCACTTACAATCCTTTCACCACACTAGTTCGACAGAACCGGTGACTCGAAGTAGAAGAAGGGAGCGCGATCAAATAAATAAGTACTTGTAGACTGGCCTTATGCCTCAATTGGTAGTAACCCTCCCTTCAGCACTGTAGGTTGTGCGTTCGATTACCAGGACAAACATTTGTGTGACGAACATAGATGTTTGTTCTGTGTCTGGATGCTCATATATACCTATGTATGTTATTTTTTTAAAGTATTATATCAGTTCTCTGGTTCCCATGATACAAGATATAATAATTAGCTTACTTTAGAGCTAGATGACGCTTGAAATGTCCACCATTATTATTCATCGGTTAAGAGCAAATGCTTTGCAGAATTTTCTGCAGTTTTTTTCATTTTCTTTCATTTGGTAATTTCTGGACATAATAACACTTAAGGGTAAATATCACTCATTGCGATTCCACCGGAAATTGCACCTTTCAAATCGGAACACGGCAATGCGAATGCGTTTCTGCTTGGTGATATATGTGTGGTGGCATCCTGATAAACTTGGCACAAATTCTACTATCTAAAAAAAGTTTATTCATCATCATCATATCAGCCGATAAAAGTCCACTGCTGAACATAGGGCTCCCCCAAAGATTTCCATTGTGAACGGTGTTGAGGCGCCTGCATCCAGGGATTTCCTGTGATCCTGACTATGTCATCAGTGCATCGGGTAGGTGGGCGCCCTACATCGCGTCTGCCGGCTCGTGGTCGCCATTCCAGAACCCTTATTCCCCAACGGTTGTCGGTACTTCTAGCTATGTGGCCTGCCCATTGCCACTTCAGTTTGCTTATTCTGAGAGCTATGTCGATTACCTTAAAGTTTATTGCGTTGCTGAAATTCTTGTTTCTGATAGACCTGCCCCAAGGACGTCCTGGCTACGATTCTGTACTCACACATATGTGGGTACTGTATTATTTGTTTTAGTTTTGAACAGTGTGAGTTGTGTGCGTGGTTTTCAATTACGTTCCCAGTTTCCCTGCTGATATTTTATAAAATGTTTTTATTTTGACCTATTCGAATCTAGTATCGAATATCCCCGATAACGAACTACAGTTTCTGAACAACACTAATTACTAATATAATTTGTTTAATTACTTAGATATCTACACGACTTTAATTCGTGTTTCATAACATATAATTAACACCAAGGGATATCTTAAAGGAATACAGTATCAGAATAAAAAACAACAGTGACTTTTTTGGTAGTACAATAATCATCATTTAATTTAATTCAATAAAAACTTATTAAATCGTATTTGAAATCACATAAGAAGCACCAAATTATTATTTATTTTTTTAATTCAATAAACCGATTAACCAATTACATCTACTGAATACATCATTAAAATTAATAACACGATAATTACAAGATAATTCTTACTATTAATAAATATCTATTATAATAAATAGCTATTATAATAAATATCTATTATAATAAATATCTATTATTCAATGTAAAATCTAATATACGGTTCATGAAATAAATATATTCTTTACGTAGTTTTATGCGACCTTGAGGCTCGGAAAACTGGATAGGTAATTGACTCTATGACTGGCCTCATAGCTCAGTTGGTTAGTAACCCTACCATCAGCGCTGTAGGTCGTGGGTTCGATCCCCACTCAGGACAAACATTTATGTGACATTTGTAACATTGACGTTTGATCTGTGTCTGGGTGTTAATATGTATTATATGTATGTATTTACAAAAGAAAAGTATATAAGTATTATATCAGTTGTCTGGTTCCCATGATACAGCTTATGCTTAGCTTACTTTGGGGCTAGATGGCGCTGTGTGATATGTCCACCATTATTTATTATTAAAAAAAAAAACATGAAATTTAAAATGACTTTAAATTTTGGTAATAAGCTATTGTAGCACAGCAAACTGTATGTATGTATGTATGTGACTTGATGAATGCCGGCGACATAATCAGTATTCGTATTTCACAATCACCGTTTAATGTTACCACAAGGTTAAAAATTTGTGCAACTTACTAGTAGAGTTGGTAGTCGGTAAGTAAACGGAATTTGTTTGCCGTTAGATGGTTAGATACTTATCATCTCCCTGAATAAGAAATAAGCAATATTTTTTTTATTTTTGATGTGAAACATCTATAGCCGCACGTAAAACCGATTTCTGGCGTGGCGACGCGTCGCCACGGCATGCGTTGCATATTACTTTTACAAAATAATGTCGATGTTTCACATCTGCCAGGCGTCCCGTGACGGCTCACATTTTTTTTTTATGTAATACAGTTACGGAACGAGCCGACGGCCCACCTGGTGTTAAGTGGTAACCTCGGCCCATACCAACCGATGCGACTTGGGTCCTCCCCTACTAGGTACGACAAGACCCAAGTCGCATCGTATGCGCCGCTCTGAGACGTGTAGGTGGAATGTCTCATGTGCCTGTAATTTCACCGGCAACCTCACCTTTCAAACCGGAACACAGTAACGCGAACGCATTACTGCTTGGCGGCAGAAATGGGCATGGTGGCAGTACTTCCCCGGACGAACTTGGCGAGAGTTCTACTGCTCTTGAATGTGATTTCTTTTTGATAGATTTCGAGTCGTGTAAAAAACCATGCAAATATTGAATACAATTTACCTTGGTATTTAGAACACAAGTGGAGAATCTAGAAACTATGTTAACTTTTTCGTCTATGTAACGGGAGCTGTAAATTTCGAATATAAAATGGTCATATTTATTTGTCTTATTGCAATAATCGCAGTGATCTTACCTTGAAATAAACAACTCTCTATATACACGAATAAAACATGGTCATTACTAACCTTGCAAATTTTCTGTATATCTATACAAATAAATTAAATTGGAGTGTCTGTTTGGAATATTAAAATAATCTCTTTTTACTAAGTTCATATGGATGTATACCTACACGGTAGATATACCAAAACAACAGTTTTTACAATTTTTGTCTGTCTGTCCGTCTGTCTGTCTGTTTGTTCCGGCTAACCTCCGAAATGGCTGTACTGATTTTAACGGGACTTTCACTGGCAGATAGCTGATGTAACAAGGATTAACTTAGGCTACTTTTCCGAGGGGTAAAATAGGGGTGCGTGATAAAACCGAATTCCACGCCGACGAAGTCGCGGGCAACACCTAGTATAGATATATATTATAAAAGTATACACACACGGTAAGTAACTTCTTGCAGTCGCTACTTAAAACAAAACAATTTATCTTTAATGATGAGTAAAGTGATTGCCCAATGACCTATACATACAATAAAGGCAGCAACCATAGTCGATCGGTCCCAAATTAAACTGGTCAGCCAAATGCTCAAACTCGGGAAAACTTCATTAAATATTTAACTCTAACGTAGATGGGACATTTCAAGCCCCAAATATTTGAGCTTGGAATATTTGGAATTGGTATTCGTTGTAATCGAAAACTTACCTCGTATAGTACCTTGGACATTACGTTGAAGGATGCATGTTGGAAATTTATAAATAAAAAAAATAAAAAAATGTTGGTATTCTCGTCTGGTAGTATAGAAAAATCACGAACGCTAGTTTGTACATCAATCCACAAGATTAAAAGCTTCGAATATTTGTCTCTATAATAATGTAAATCTCTTCTAAAATGCTCATTTAAGTGACCTGCTCCGACGGGCGGTGGAAACCGGGATCTAAAAATAATTAAACTTGCAATTTGAACTGACCGAAAACCTTAAAAATTATTGTATTTTAATAAGAACTTACTTATAAAATTATAATAAGTTGGCAGAGCCAATCACTAGATTTTTTGAAGAATTTTAGACTTTTTGGCAACTATTATTATTGTTAAGTGGAAAATAAAACTAGATCAAAACATATCATATTTTAATGGTTATTTCAAATAGTTTTCATATAATACTAAGTCTTTCCAAATGATTTTCCGTGATATTGACTAGTCTTTAATGGAATAACTCATACGAGTATAAGAGAACACACGTAAATCCCTGCGGTGATCAAATTGTGTACACTTTGCTAAAACTTATTCTGTGTCGATCTAAAAATATCTATTATACCTATGGCACAGTCAATGTATATATAAAAAACACTATTTCACTGCTTCGCAGTCATAATATCATCATGCATTTGAATTAATTTAAATAATTATTAGGATGTAAAAAACACTAGCTATAAACATCGCGCAGTATAATATCAATAGCTGGGTCATTTACAAAAAGTTTCGCTCGTTCACCATAAACAAACTCCAAATGAGTGAAGTCTAATGATTTGTTAAAAATAATATAATTAACCACATTAGGCATCCTTTCTTGTAGGGTCTGCACGTCTTCAACTGTGCTGAACCAATCTGAATCACTTACAAATATATTGACTGGAGCAGTTATTGAAGATACAGGGAATTCTGGAGGTTGAGAAGATGAATAATATATTTTATTCCTTTCGGCACCAAAATCAAACCTTTGGAATCGCTTGCTCAAATAAATTTGAAAGAAATGGACGAATGCCTTTGTCGACACCCCTGCTGGGATGTGGGTGGAAATAGCTATAAGTTTTTCCGTATTCAGATTTGTTAAGTTACTTAAACCGAAATTAATAGCATATTGTAGTTCACAAAAAAAACGTACAGGCACCCCTTGGCGGCATATTTTTGCGTGAATTATCTGTAGTAGAAAATTGTTTTCAAATATATTATAAATTCCTAGACCATCAAGAAATGATTTGATAAAAAGGTGATTATCGGCAAACCAACCCAAATAAGGATGTTTTGTATTGCTAAACAAAGCGACTGGCGCCAATAGTACTGCCTGCTTTATTTTATCATTATATTCTGGTCTTAAGCTACACATAATGAGGAAAACGGTAGTCCCTTGGGAAAAACCAACATAATATATTTTCTCTTGATTTGTGAGAGCAGTAATGTAATCGATGACCGCTGGTAGATCCTGAACTCCCATTTCTTCGTAACCGAAATCCCAGTACTGGGAGCCGGAAAGATTATTAATATGACCTCTGCTGTATTTATTTCCTCTTGAATTGTACAGCCATATATCAAATCCGAGTGCAAACAGCTGGTACGCCAGCGACGAAGAAGGTCCCGTCACCAGCCACGAATCCGAACTGTCACCAATCCCGTGGACAAACAAAACTGAGGGTCCTTTATTTGGTATCCGCACTAGATTCACAAGATATCCGTCGTCAGTGATCACCGTGTGAGACTGCGGCACATTTCCATATTTAGATATTAACTGGGTAGAATTCAAATGTATGTCTGAATTTAGGTCGGTAATGTCAGTAAACTTCGATTCGCCGACATTTTGAACACTTCCAAAATAAAAAAATATTAAAACACACCGTAACAAGTTCACATTTTGTAAATCCATTATTGCACATAAAACATTGAATTGTTTATAATATTGAGCGCACAGCCCGTGTATACACGGGTGTTGGTGGGACTATGGATGCCGTTATACACGAGATTCCGCTAGAATCAGACAGCAATGACCTTAACGACAGCTACAGGCGAGTATGTAGTCGTCTCTCAGACCGCTATTACAAATGAAATCGAGTTCTGCGAAAATTTCCTTGTTTATATTAAGTCTATATACTTTTAGCTTGAAGACGAAGTTATTTATAATATGAAAACATAATACAGATTAAATAAATAAAATCAAATAGCGTTGCGGTTATCGTCTCTCGCATTTTCGATATTAGTGAATTTAAACAACGTAAAATCTTTATTATAAATACATCATTCTGGCATTAGGTAGGTAAAAAAGGTTACCTAAGTTCCAAGTTCCAAGTACCAAACTTGGTGATGGACGTTATGATCCACCAATATCAAGTGACATCTTTTATAACAAACTAGCTGTTGCCCGCGACTTCGTCCGCGTGGAATTGGGTTTTATCACGAACCCCTATTTTACCCCTCGGAAAAGTAGCCTAAGTTACTTCTTGTTTCATGAGCTATCTGCCAGTGAAAGTCTCGTCAAAATCGGTCCAGCCATTTCAGAGATTAGCCGGAACAAACAGACAGACAGACAAAAATTGAAAAAAATGTTGTTTTGGTACCGTGTATAGGTACATCCATATGCACTTAGCAAATTGTGGTTATTTTAATATTACAAACAGGCACTCCAATTTTATTTATTTGTATAATTAAGCATTTTTGTAGTAGAGTCGGACGCCATTTTATAGCTTTAAGTTCCATTAATGCACTAACGTTACAAATGATGAAGACCCAAATAAATTATAACTAAGAAAGAACTTATTATAACCTCATAGTTCGTAACTTAGTTTGCATCTTATTGTATTTTAGCTACAAATAAAGATTTACTTTCTTTCGATCATTTTTGTTTTCTAATTAATTTGATGGCATTACGAATCAAAATCACTGCATTTTTCGTTATACATGAATATTGTCAGTAAACTTAATTATTTTGTTAATGACAAGTTTTAACTTCAAGGAATGTCGGAGCGGAAAATATGAAGGTTTTTATGTCCATGAATGAAGGTCAATGGGCAGCTTTAATGTATATACGTAATACAAAAAAATGTTTGGCCAAATAAGAACGCCAGCGATCGTATCCCATGGTCAGCATAATATAAGAAGAAGCGATCTGTAAACTTATTTATTTCTAAATGGATCACATCTCTATTATGTTACAAATTTTGTTGCATCTTGGACAAATTTATGATATAAAATTAATTAAAAACGTTATAAATATTTTAACTAAACGTAAGGTGACAATCTCTAATGAATATTCTACATATTTATGTATAATAGTTACCCAATGGAATAACTATTAAGTTTAGACTTAAAGACAGCCGTCCTTTTGTTAATAGGTATGTCAAAGTTTTAATTTTGTTTTCAGTACTTGCTGTTATTTATTAATTACAATTATATACATATTGCTACAGGGTTAATTCTGAAAGAAATACAGATTAAGCTATAACACAAAATTTCTTCAGAAATTAACATTTCATTACTTTGTTGAGTGCCTAATTCCAATTATTTCTCCTAACAGTTGTATGTAATAACTTGAGATAAAAGAAAACATGTAGAATAAGATGCGTAATTTATTGCAATGTAGCCTTCCTTGTTTTAATTGTAAAGGGCAAAATATTGTTTACGGATATTACTGTGACCTCTGAAAGTCATTAAGATCCATCCAAAACTCTCGTATTTTCCTTAAAGCAATGACATTGCATCGATGTATACACTGGTCATTTTCATATTTTGGTTTCACTATGAACTTAATAGTAGAAGGTAGGATTAAAAAAAAATGAGTGTTTACTCTGTAGTTATCTAATTTACTATAATTACTACTCTATAAATTGGCAGTAGTAGAAGTTACGCCCATAATGTGTTCGTCCGGTAAGTACTGCCATCGTACCCATTTTCTACCGCCAAATAGTAATGCATTCGCGTTAGTGTTCGAGTTTGAAAGGTGGGATTGCCGGTGAAATTGCAGGCACATGAGATATTCCATCTTCACATCTCAAGAGTATAAGCGCATACGATGCGACTTGGGTCTTGTGGTACCTAAGTAGGGGATCCAATTCCCTCATCCCGTAACATCATCACATCAAATTTAGAGAGCGTGGTGGTCTAGCGGTACTGCCCCCCGAGTTTCAATCCGGAGGTCGCCGATTCAAATCCCAACGTGCACCTATGAGTTTTTCGATTGAAAGATTTATGTGCGCAATACCACGTTCTCAAAACGGTGAAGGAAAACATCGTGAGGAAACCGACATGTCCTAGAACTAAAAATTCGAAGACATGTGTCGAGTGCACGTAAGGAGCCTCTTTGAGGCGCACTTACAATCCTTTCACCACACTGGTTCGACAGAACCCGTGACTCGAAGAAGAAGAAGACTCACATCAAAACAATACCATAAATGTGCTACCCAATAGGTTTTTATCTTCGTACAGTCGAATTGATGTGTTTTTCTCGTGATATTATGTAAACAAGTATACATAATTAATGTAAACGTCAAGATTACCTTATTGAGTCCGAGATAAACCACTTCGGAACTCGACCATGTCTACCAAATCTATGACAACGATATCATTTCGATGACTGACCGGTGTTTGGCTTACGAGGTTGCTGACACACAACTCATTTCACGGCCACCAGTTTCACAATACCCCGTATATTGGCTTCCAGTTTTAAGCTCATAGGTAACAGTCGGCTGAATTTAGGGCCACCGGTTCTAGCTATTAGCTAGGTAGCTGTCGTGATCTTGCTGTGATCAATACCTTAGACACTTTGCGAGCGCAACAGTCAGCGCTTATTAAACAAAGAATATTATTAAGCTATTGCATAGCTTCTATCGCGGGCCTTGAGCGTGGAGACCGAATCCAGAAATTCCGTAACGAAAAAAACCTAACACCCCTCACTCCGACCGGCACAGCGGTGATACTTTTTAGTTTTTCCATCAATCGATAAATACCAGAACTTTTAATGACTTTTTGAAATATCACGCGCAATAGCTTTACCGCGGCAGTCTCCGAGTGCCACACGTCTTTTTTAATTATCTTAGCCTCTATTCAGTCGCATATAATATAATATATATTAATATAATTATATTATACATATGATTATAGCTATTGACTATAGCTTGTTGTCTTTAACAGACTTAAAAAGAACGTAAATTCAGTTTTAGACCAGGGTCGACACAAGATGATATTTTTATATATGGTCAGGGTTACGTTTTATGTTTGCCTTATTAAGGGAGAGGAACGCGTTCAAATTTATGGAGAATATGATACAGGTCCAATCTCAAATTAAAATGTTTAAACAAAATTACTAAGGTTGTCTTCAATAGCTGATAAGCAGCGACTCTATGTCATAGACTTAACTGTTAAAAATGAGATCTAGACATTACCTACTTTGCGATATAAAATCGTAAATACGCCCAGAGCGACACGAACGACACGAAAAACTAAATAAACTTGACTAAACTTGATTTTGAATAAAAATTAATAACGGATAAATTAAGTGTTTATGATTTAAGTATTATTTATATAGACTATTTTTAATTGATTTGGCTCGATTCATGTAATTATCTTTTGAATATATATTTTTAATTCATTCTCTAAGTTAATTAGCTCCTTACTTTCAGTCACTGAAACTGAAGGATATTGTAATTTAATAAAAAAATAATTATGTAATACATTTACGGAACGAGCCGACGGCCCACCTGGTGTTAATTAGTAACCTCGGCCCATAACAGCCGATGCGACTTGGGTCCTCCCATACTAGGTATGACAAGACCCAAGTAGAATCGTATGCGCCCGTAAATGTGAGACGTAAAGGTGGAATGTCTCATGTGCCTGTAATTTCACCGGCAACCACACCTTTCAAACCGGAACACATTAACGTGAATGCGTTACTGCTTGGCGGCAGAAAAGGGCATGGTGGCAGTACTTCCCCGGACGAAATTGGCGAGGGTTCTACTGCTCTTAAAATTATTAAATACACCAACCCCCGATTTACAGATGTTTATTGTTAACTCGCAATGTTATCCAAACACAGAACAAAATATTCGAGATATTTGTAAACATACGGGTTCATGCGTCGTGAGATAGTCCCATCAATATAACACAAGCGGTCAGTGTATACACGTATACACTATTGTTTGTCCTGAACAACAAGAGGAGGCTATAATACTAACCGGGGGCAGTGGTTTCAACTCATTTGTCATCTATTCAAAGTGAGATTAACAGAAGGTCGAAGTTAGGGTTTAGTAGATGTTTTTTTGTATCCCGCTTTTAAAGTAACACAAGGTTACCTCGAAATTTTAAGCCAGCTTTGTCATGGGTTTCTCTACTGTTTCTTATTTTGGGCGAATAATTCGTTGGGAGCCTTGACCAGACAACAGTTGGGTAAGTGAAGTTCAAATTGGCCTATGTCCACATAATTTAAGACGCGTACCGATCAACAATCACCTTGCTTTGCGTTTGCATGTAAAATACTGCCAAAAGTAACAACCAGTTATAGCTAAAACAAAAAGGATTTATTACTTTCAGTTAGTTGGTAGGTACGAAAGTACCCTCCTCTTGGTAATTAGGTACCTTCTTAATTTATCCAGATTGTCGATGATATACCTAAGTTTTTTCTCATATTTGTTGGTAGAACTCCAAGAAGGCAATTCTGTGTGCAGGTCAGCGAATTAATCTAAGAAGTAAATAGGCAAACATTATTTTTTACACTAGTAAATCTTTATAATTTATTTAGTAGGTACATGATAGAAAATATTTATATATGATTATATAAGGAGATAGGTGCATACAACTTAGGAGGTTATTCCGGCCAAGTGTGGAAAGCGGAAAGCGAATGTCTGGTTCGCGGCGCGGACGTCAATTCACTTAGGGAGAGTCGATCATGCCGCCACTTGCTACTAAAAGCTACTAAAAGCCCTCCATAAAAGCAATAATTAAATTGACGTAACGCAATTTAGTAAGGCGATGCTGTTAGAAGGAGCTATCTATACGGATGTGTCGATACATAGAATACTTAATTTGATAGAATATTGAACAAAGACTGACTTCGTAGTCGAAAGTTCGTACTTTGCAGTGACTTTGTTGACTCTAAATATACTTATCTACGTGTTGTTTTATCGATGTCACATTAAACGGCCCGATAGCCAACATAGGTACAGGTGCCTGAGAAACCAAGCTTATTTCACTTGGGAGTGCAATTTGTTGCGACCACGAACCGCTATTTATATAGATACTACTTAAATAATAGATATCTACTTTTTATATCTATTTAGACTTTATAATGTTATCGATAAACAAATGTTTGTAACAGTTTTTTCATTACTGAATGTTTTCCTCAAATTTTGTAAATGATTATGGTCAATTTTCGACCATTTGGGCGAACACACAACGCTTATCAGTTAAAATAGTTTAAGTTAATCTTTGTGCAGTATCAAAAAAAGTTTAGGTGCCATGAGGCCAGTTCAAGATGTTATTGTGAAGTTCAATATTCCTATGCATGCCAAATCTTTCTTCAAATAGAATCTACTATATTCAACATTCTGCGCCAGTCGCAAGTAAAAGCAAACGTCCATGAAATGACCCTCAGACATCGAATTCGACTTGTATCAAGCACGATAGAACAATTTTTTTTATTTAGAGAGCCCTTAGTGATTGAAACCTACATCAATCTTTCACATAGTTACCCTTTCCTAAGTCACCGGTGGATTAAATAGTCAAGGTGAAGAACGATGGATTCGACGATTATTGTTTTCCGATACCTACTAGCTTTAGCTTATGTTACCACTAACTTCTTCATGGCCAGTGTCTTGTCATATTTGTTGTTTTCGTAAGTATATCTAGGAATCAAATAAATAAATACAAGTATCGTGGATCCCCAACAGCCAACCAACAAGAGAAAATTTGAAAACAATTTCTTTCCTTGTATTCTTTGATGACATTTTTGCAGCTTGATTGACGCACGCATCCGTTTCATCATAATTACGTAGATATAAGACTTGAGGTTACCAAAATTTATAGGCTGCATAGAGATAATTGTATAAATTCTACGAAAGTATACTACCTCCATGATAGGCTGTTTGTCACACGGACAGCCAGTTCATATTTTATTTTCGTTACTGTCAGTGCCATTGACAATTATAAAATTACATACTTCGCATAAGTATGCTTGGCACTGACAGTTTATTCGTTGTCATAATGACAATGACATTAATATTGACGCAATACAGCTGTAGAATGTTTACTTTTTTCGACGTTATCGTTAATCACTACGTATAAAGCTAGGCTTTGTGAACGTCGGAAATCGCTTTGTATTGTGGTTTAAAACGATTTTATTTCGTTGTGATATTGTTATCTCAATGTTAAGTGCACAAGGTTAGCAGTCGCCAAATAGATCAGCCAAGTTCAGTTAACTTATGTCCCGGTTTTATACATAATCGTGGCACGGGTGCGATAAAACTTTCCAGAAAAAAGGAAAGGCCATTATAGTAACTTGTTGTTTTCAGAAGCCACTAAAACAAAACGGAGGTGGAGATGGCCACTCTCAGTCAAGTTATCGACTATGAGCAAATGCAGAGGATAACTTCAGAGTTCTCTCGAATAGGAGGTATGATTAATTAAAAAACTATGAATATGTAATAAGTCGGCATCCACAAAATATTTATTTTTGTAGAGCGTAGTTCCAATTATCAATTCAATTCAATTATTTATTTATTTAGGTACCTACATGTTTTATGCCTGTTACTGTTTGTTAAACACTAGTGTTTTTAAATATAACGTCATATTAAATGTATAGAAACAGTATTTCTTAATTTATATTTTATTCAGTATGCATTGTGTACAAGTATTGATGGACAATTCATTACAAAAGTTACATAAGTGGCTACAAATTTATAGAAAGTTTGATGACAACACATTCTGCAAAAAGTAATATAACTGTGATGTAGATGTACCTCTATTCAGACAATTACACTTTAATTACAGAGTCAATTACATGTAATCATTATGAACAAATTGAGTGAATCCTATGTTTTCACCTATAACATCCTTCATGTTATGTACAATTGTTACTTAAGATAATTGGTACCTAGGCATTTGTGATGTATAGAAACTGTAATAAGTATCACTTAACTACCTGTCATTGTTAAAAGCATATTGTTGTGATGAGCCATGGTCATAATTCTTGCTCAGATGTAGTGATTTAAACTCACATTAAAATACCAGGTGGGGTATATATACAGGGTATATATCAGTATAAATGGCAATAAATTCAATTATGCATAAGTAAGTATTATTCTGAACATTACAGGTTTTAGTTATTTTTTCAAAGATAATCAAACACTCACTTATAAAATATTTATAAATTGTCTGAAAATCCCTAGGAATTGCCCATGTAAGGCACATACACATTTATCTTGGTGTTTAGCCATCTGAATAAATAATGTGTAAGTTACCTGCAATGCACCTGTAAGTAGTCATATGAAGCATAAAACTTTTAATATTTCAGAAAGATGCTACTTAGAGAACGCCGGAGCCACACTCTACCCACAATGTCTACTTACAGCGGTCAATGAAGACCTAATGAAAAACCTTTACATGAATCCACACTCGGACCAATACACTAGAGATTGCATAGAACAAATAAGATGTTTGGTTCTCAACCACTTCAACACTGACTCGTCAGAATACTCAGTCGTGTTCACGTCTGGATGCACACAATCCCTCAAACTCATTGTGGAATCATTTCAGTTTGCCGTTGAAGATGATGATGTATCAAACTGTGGCTCGTTTGTTTATCTGAGGGATAATCACACATCTGTCCTCGGTTTGAGAGAACTAGCTATAGAGAAAAATGCAGACGTCGTCCATATTTCACATGAAGATTTTATAATGGCACTGGACGAGGATAGAGTCACACCGTGCAAGGATAAATACAAAAATGAAGGGAACACTTTACTTGTTTATCCAGCTCAAAGTAACTTCAATGGATACAAGTATCCCATTGACTGTGTGAAGGACGTAAAGGATGGATGCCTTAATAAATATGTGAAGAAACATTTGTGCAAAATAAATTGTAACTGGTACATTTTGTTAGACGCTGCAGCGTTTGTTGCAACAAGTAAATTAAATTTAGGAAAGATACAGCCAGATTTTGTTAGTCTATCGTTTTATAAAATATTTGGATTTCCAACGGGATTGGGTGCACTTCTGATCAAGAATAGTAGTGAAAAAGTCTTGAGTCAGAAGAAATACTTTGGAGGCGGAACTGTGGATATTGTTCTGAGCAGTGAAGACTTTCACGTCAAGAGAAGAAATATTTATGAGAGGTTGGTTTACTTTGTTAAAGCAACTTTTAAATCAGGTTCTTAATAGCATGTCTCATCTTGTGATATACCTATAAAATAGAATGATCTAATATAACCGCGACGAAAGTAACTTTGGTAAACAAACGCGATTTGTCATTTGCCATATGAATTTTAGTAAGTAGCCAAAGTTACTGCTTATGACGTCAGCTATCTGCCAGTGAAAGTCCCGTCAAAATCGGTTAAGCAGATAGACAGACAGGTTTTATAATTATCGTTTTTAGCAATTTTTTTTCTTAGCTGACTGATTTTGCATTACAAAGAGAAACTTCAAAAATTATTAATTTGTAGAGATAGGCAACAATAAAATAAGTAGAATTGTTTGGTAACTGATATATTTTTCAGATTTGAAGATGGAACTTTGCCCTACTTATCAATAATCGCCCTGAAACATTGTTTTGATACAATGCATAAACTTATACCTAAAGTAGTGAACAATGACCTAATGGATACCATATCACACCACACCTACTTTCTGGCCAAAGATTTGTACCACCAGCTCTCAGAGCTCGAACACCAGAATGGAAATAAGGCAGTTATTCTGTACATGGATTCTGATTTCACGGATATTAATAAACAAGGCAGTATAGTGACCTTCAATTTGGTTCGAGAAGATGGATCATACATTGGATATGCCGAGGTAACAGCTAATATAATTGCAACACGATATATTTTTTTAAATGTTGGTCATTTCACTCAACGCTATCTACCCCAAATTAAGCGTAGCTTTTACTAGGTAAGACAGATGACTGATTTAATAGTTATGTACGTTTTTTGGAAATATATTTAATACATATTAACACCCAGACATGTAATGTCCTGACCTACACCGCCGAGGGCAGATTTACTACCAATTTATCTCTGAGGCCATTCCACTGTAATAAAATGTAGAGAGTAATTTGTGAGCCGAAATCTTCCTTGTAAGAACTGTTTGAATCATTGCAAACACAGCTATTAGTTTTGCCCTGAAGCATGTAAGTGTGCGACGATAGACTCTTCGTAAGGAGAAAGTTCAGTACTGCCGTTGCCATGAGCCACTAGACTGTTTGAATTTAAAAGGTGATAAGCCTTGAGAATATTTTAACGATTTGCACGACCATGTTGTAAGAATTATGCTTATTATTGATTATTTATTATTCAGTTTAACTCGAAAGTGATTTCATTAGTACTTGTGTCGTTGTTATTTTTGCCAATTTTTACATAGAAATAGGCTACTTTTTTTATTGCGATGAAATGAAAGGTTACCACGTTAGCCTTCCTAAATGATGACAAATGTGTTGCGATATTATTGTTATGATGTTGATATTTATAGATGAAAATAAATATGTGCTCCCATTGTTAAAGGAACGACTAATAAATAGGTAACAAAAAACTGTTCGGAAGCGCGACTCAAGTTTACTTAAGTTATTGAATAAAATAAATCGAGCGTTAAGTTTAAAAAGAAATCTACTGCTATCAAATTTTGGTGCCGGAGGCTTGAAAAAACGATTCTGAAGGAGTAAATTCCAAAAACTATAAATGTCACATATTTCAGTTCCAACACATGGCTAATCTATTCAACATAAACATAAGGACGGGCTGCTTTTGCAACTCGGGCTCTTGTCAGCGGCACTTGTCACTTTCCAACAGAGAAATGAAGGACATGTACAAAGCGGGGCACAAGTGCGGCGATCAACTTGATTTGGTGAAGGGCAAGCCGACGGGCGCAGTCCGCGCCTCCTGCGGGTACTTCAACATTTACCACGACATCGACAAACTCATCCTTATGATATGCCGATGCTTCGTCAAAGCAAAACTCAAAAGACCCAGAAGATCACTGATAAACTTCAAAAACATAGAAATAATAAAGCTTAAGATGCCAAATGGTGATTGTCACAAGTCTTCCAGTCTAGAATATATAACGAATGATTCGGACCGTTCGAGTCTGGAGACTGGGATAGAGTTGAAAGGAATCGCTGTATTTCCTGTAAAATCGTGCGCTGCTTTCAAAGTGAAGTCCGGTTGGAAGATAGGTCCCAAGGGGTTGGAGTTCGATCGGGAATGGATGATCGTCAAGGACAATGGAGTCTGTCTGACTCAGAAACAGAACACCAGGATGTGTATGATCCGTCCTAAGATAGATTTGAAGCAAAATTTGTTGGTTTTGAATTTCAAAGGTGAGTATTGTTCACTTTATAGTAGATAATCATTGATGTAAACAACATTTAAAATCCGTAATGTATATCAAACTTACTGTAACCTAGTCGATATCTAATCGGATTTGATTTTGAAACTTCATGAATCGAGCAAATGAATCGAGACCGCTTTATTTTCTTTGACTCGATTTAGCTGCTAAAGGCCAATATATTGTGGTTGTACCTCTTTAAATCTCTTGCGTAAGAGACAAGACCTTTTTTGACTAACCCTAGACTTGACAAACATCCATCGCCAAAGCTATACGACAGTTTGGAACTTTTCTCATCTGACATTGTTACGGAACGAGGTGATGACCCACCTGATGACCTCTGCTCATAACCAACAATCCGGCTTGGGTCCTTTTGGGACCTTTTTTATGTGAGACAGTTACGGAATGAGCCGACGCGACGGCCCCACCTGGTGTTAAGTGGTAACCTCTCCGATGTGACTTGGGTCTTCCCTTACTAGGTAGGTACGACAAGACCCAAGTCGCACCGTATGCGCTCGTAACTTTGAGACGTGAAGGTAGAATGTCTCACTGCAATTTCACCGGCAACCACACTTTTCAAACCGCAACACAGTAATGCGAATGCATTACTCCCTCCTTAGAGGTTTCTTGTCTGTTCTTCTCCATGGAGGGTCGGATAGGGTTTGAACAGGCATCAAACTTATCAATAAGTACGCGTGACCTTATGTTTTGAATAATATTGACGTTTCCAAGCCATTTCTTTATGAATTCTATGGAAATAAAAGTTTTGACTTTGACTTTGACTTTACACAACTTGGCATAAATCTACCTAAGTCGCATTACATCTATTTCCAGGGAAGTCACCAATATCGATTCCATTAGATCTGAGTAATCAAAGCAAATTGAAAAACGGCACCATTTGCCAGAGCAAAGTTTGCACAGACTTAGTTAAAGGCTATGACTGCGGAAACGAAGTCGCCGATTGGATATCGGAAGCGTTAGAAGTGTCATATCTTCGCCTGATCCGCCAATCCGAAGCCGATGTGAGGACACAGAAGGACGTAACTAGACAAAATCTACTGTCACTCACCAACCAGTGCCAATATTTGCTGATAAACAAGGCCACGGTGAGATGGCTGAGTGGTAAGATCCACGATCCGCTGTTCACTGATGATGTCGATGCTTTGGTGGACCGTTTCAGAGGGAATTTCATTATTGATATGGAAAGTGAGCTCGCGGAACGGGATTGGAACAGAATACTTATTGGGAAACATGAGTTTAAGGTATTATATTTTAGTATTGTTGCATTAAGCCAGCTTTTGGCTGGCAACTCATTCGGTAGGTAACTGCTTTCTGAGCTGTATGTTGTGGGTTCGATGACGCAAGACAAATATATGTGTGACGATGATGTTTGTTCAGTGTCTAGGTATTAATATGATAAAAAAGATAAAAGATAGGTAATTAATTCACATAAGACATGGTTAGTAACAGATGAAGGGTTGAGTCGAAGGTTGATGTCTTGCCAGCTTCAGAGCATGTGAATATTTTAATAATATGAATCTTAAGTAATAATTATATTAATGTCATATTTTAATATTTATATTTATTATTTATGTATTATATTATGTATGTATTTACTAAAAGTAAATCTGTCAGCTGTCTGGTTCCCAAAGTACAAGCTATGTTTAGATGTGACCAGATTGCGCTGTGTCCAGAAATATTTTTTTGTAATCTTTCTAAAAAAACTAATTAACCCGTAATACTGGTTGAGTACATCGCTCTGAGTGTGTCCAGGAAATATTTACTGTATTTTTCAAAAAAAACTAACTAACCCGTAATACTGGTTGAGTACATTCAGGTTATGCATTTCCAGGTGGAAGGACAGTGTGCTCGTTGTCAGATGGTTTGCATCGATCAGCAAAACGGCGAAAAGACGGTAGAACCTTTACGAACCATATCGGAACAGTTCGCGGGAAAACTTCGCTTCGGTATATACCTGAGCTATGTGGGTACCGTCGACGGTTCCAAAGACAGGAGCTTGAGAAGCAATACCGCGGTCAAACCCATATTCAGCTGTGATGATATTAGTAGGTGATGCTTTAGGTAATTTTAACTTTACTCAGTTTATATGAGGTTTTGTTAAGCATATGTAAAATGAACAATAATTTTACTAATTCACCAATTTTTGCCATTATTTGCAGTTTTTGTACATTGCGTTGATTTCTTAAGACATTTCAACGTGTTGGGCTTTATTTTTGGTGATATTTATTCTGCTACTTTGTTGTTGATAAAACTAACAAGAATATTTTTGAACATAAGGTACAAGGTTTCAAAGACCAAACCTTTTTTCAGTCACCAAACCATGTCTAAAGTTCATTACTTACAGGTCCGTTTTCACTATAAAAGATTTTCAACAATAAAAAAAAACTATTTAGGATATAAAGATCTATTATTATTTATTTTAAATCTACTTGGAAGCCTGAACTTGCCCTATATTTTACAAAAACTGTATTCAGAGATATACTTATTTAAGATGAAAATATTTAGCTGTGATATGTAGATACCGAATGATGGTATGTCCTTTATATAAGTGATTTAGATCAATTATAATTATTGTGAATTTACTGATTACTTCTTATATATAAGGCCAAGGGGACCAGATTGTAGCCTAAATGCAGAACAAACATTTGCAATATTGAGAAAATAAAACGTGTAACTTTCTATTTTAATCCATTTTAATTCAAACGATAGAAACCACCCTACAACTTTTTCAAACCAGGTTTTTTATTATGAACATGGAATAAGCTAAAGAAAACAATATTCTAGCTCTCATGACAATTGCAAATGCAATGAAATCGAAAAGCCACATTTTGATAAGTTTACAGTCATGTAGAGATATGACAACTTAGGCCATCTTTGGGTCGCTCCAATAGCAATCTATTGCTTTAATGCTGATAAATGGCTTCCACATATCCAGTGTATCTTCGATGTTGGTAAACTTAGACATAAAAACATGAGCAGGCAAAA
This sequence comes from Chesias legatella, assembly GCA_947359385.1. Lineage (NCBI taxonomy): Eukaryota > Metazoa > Arthropoda > Insecta > Lepidoptera > Geometridae > Chesias > Chesias legatella. The sequence goes on from OX375766.1 coordinate 473,213, forward strand.
ATATCTGCAGCACTGAATGAAAAAACAGGGTTTATTCAAAACATTTATAATATTCCTATTACTTTACAAATTCTAAAGTATATTTTGCTGTTATATTGTTAACGCTGACTAGTATTTTTAAATTGTTACTTTCTATCTGACCTGAAGAGATTTTATCTCATTAGATCCTTAATACTAATGGTTTATGGCATTATCTACAAATTTAATCATAGCATTAAGTGTACAGGTATAGTTATTAAATAAAATGTTATGATATTACACAGTCTATTGGTTGTTGTCCCTTTATTTCCGTTGGTTCAGCTCCCTGCGACACGTCACAGACTACTTGTGCCACCTCCTCGTAGTCGGGTAAAGCCATTGTTCGGAGTTTGGAGTGTATTAATGTATCTTTAACTACTACCTCAAATGATCCTAAAAAAAAGAAACTCAAATCAGTTGTCTTGTTTTAACATATTTATTTCCTATTACCTATACAGGTATCTATGGAAATATATAATCATACAAGATCCAGAATCAATCCGGAAGATATCCAATGACTTAGCTTATTACACTGTTAATTATTATTTAAACGATAAATTCTGATGGTTTCTTTCCCTGTCGCTCTGCTCAACTACACAGAGCATTTTGTAATATCTTATTCCAGTAATTTATGTAGTCCTAAATGTAACATAGATTTAAGTACTCAACTTGTTAAAAACAAGCCCTCTTTTAGGGGTTTCTTGGCTGGTTTTCTCCATGGAGGGTCAGATAGGGTTTGAACAGACGTCAAACTTAGCAATAAGTAATCGTGACCTTACGTTTTGTACATTTCTAAGCCATTTCTTTATGAATTCTATGAAAATAAAGTTTTTGACTTTGACTAGGATTTTTTGAATGTCACTTTAGCATAAAGTTCACTAAGTTACTTGTAAACTTTCTTATGGCACCTGACCACACATGAATATGGTTTTTCATGACTTTTGATAAAGTACGCTAAATTTGAAGAGATAAATCTGCAGCTAAATCGACTAGGAGGCAGTAATGTGAATGCCTCTACAATGCTGCTAAACTAAAGTTGCAGCCAACCAGTGATGATGGCAGTAGACAGTACTACTGCTTAGCGGTACGAGCCATACTTGTAATATAATTTACTCACCTTGGCGTCCTTTTTTACATGATACAATTGCATTTGGAGTAGCTTCTCTTATAGTTTGTGCAAGGGCCTGACAATGACCTCCATAGTCACACGCTCCACTGTAAAAGCATACACATATTATGGGGTTAATATTTGACACTACACATTTCTTCGTTTCTCAAGACTACTGAAATACACCTTTAATTTAGTTTGATTTTCGATTTGATTTCATTCAAAACCTCCAGATATAAAAATTTGATGGGAATTACAATTGAGTGTTAACAAAAAGAGTTACGATACGACAAATGCCATTGCAGCTTTATATGACAGGTAACAACAGCTTTACCATCTCCCTTCTACCTTTCCATAATAAACACACATATTAAACGGGCCTCTTAAAGTTGGCTTAGGATCTCCTTCCTATTTTACAGATATAATAAATAAACTATGTTCATTATTATTATATACAAAAGATATAACAAAGTTTAGATTTTTATTGAAACATTTTTATTAAGACTCAAGCTCTTTAAGGATTTTTGACAATAGTCTCTGTGTGTTAGGTATTACAATACTTCTAGTATTAAGCACCTAAACTACTTACCAATACTCAACGTTTACTTTGAGAGAATCCATAGCAGCAGTTCACTCAACATTGTTTTTGTAAATGTAATTTAAAGCATGTCAATGCCGAATTCTTTCACAAAATTTACCTTTGTTTTAGGTATTCTTATAGTGTACAATTCTAGTGTAGTAGTACTACCATACTACTTCTTAATTGATGGCTACAGAGGCTATATGAGTCCACCACCACCAGTCTGCCAATGACCGCTAGTGGTAGTGTCATATACAACATAGGAGTTCATGTTAAAATTTTGATAGTAATTATTCCGAATCAGTAAGAATGTAGAAATTAATTAAAAAAGACCAAGGCGAATCTCTGTACCGAGTAACGAAAACAGTCAGAATTTCCGTCATATTCGGTAGACCTTTGACATTGACATCGTAATATTGTAAACCATGACGAGAAGAAGAAACAAACAACTTTACGTTGTGTTGTCATATAGAGGTAGTATTAAAGATGAGTTAATACCGATATTTTACAATATCACTGATACCAATATATTCATTGAGAAGTATTATAATACCTAAACTAATATTGAATATCACTGATATTCATGATATTGGTGGCTATACCTAATACTATGAATACCCATCTACTCTTAATATTATTATCACGTTTATTGTGAAATTAATATTAATGCCTATTATGTATGCCTTTCATTAATCTATCGGATTTTGTTGAATTATTGGAATCAATAAAAAAAACGATGAAACACTATTAGGTAGTTAAATAAAAGTTTACAAAAAAATGTGGGAAAAACAATTATTCAATCAATTTATTACAATAAATAAAGAAAAATGTAATAGGCATAACATAAAACATAGTAAGTAAAATGTAATGTAAATATGTAAGTAAGTCAATGATATTTTTTTATTAACATGTTTGTCTGAAGTAAGTTGCATTTCAAATATCCCGCCGCCCGGCCCAACCACTCAAGCGTCCACCCCGCGCAAACGACACTCGCTTCGCTTCACCTGTCCGCGCATTAAACGTCACTTTCGTTTTCTACAACCGCGCGAGTAGTCTACAAAAACGATTAGGTACTACTGAGAAACTACTGTAGCCACAGTTGATTAAAAAATACTCCCGAAAAGTTCAAAGAATCGAAAATCTAATGAACTTTAAAATAAATTACTTAGATTGATGACAAAAGAAGAAAATAAAACTTAAAGTTGGGGATATTCGAAAAAAATATCGTGTATCCTTTTTGTTTCGAGTTTTACAAGAAAATATGAAAGTTAATAGGAATAATTCTTTTATGTAACAGAGTACATGATATGCCCTTTAAAATGATATCAGAATCTCAGTATAAATATTAAGCTTTCTCACAAAAAAACAAATATAGAAGTACTTCCCGCCGGGTAAAGAGGCCTCGGGCGACGTAAACATCCATCCATCCATCCATCAGACGCATCTCAGTATATTTCGTTTGTTGAATGGTCTAGATGTATTGATAGTGAAGCATTATCTTATATTTAGCATTTATTTTTACAAAGATACTATTATAAACTTTAAACAACGTACAATCATCAATCAATTATAGCGTCGAGATCATGTAACTTTTCGGACCAAATTATTCTATGAAAACCTTTCGGGATCGTCGTCATTATACATATTTCAAACATAAAATATCTTCACGATTAATTTAATGTACCATGTCCATTACAAATATCGCAAAGAAACAAAAAAAATACTTCATTTTAGTTCGACCACAAATTCACAAACAAGAACGGCGAACCGTCACTTTAATATTTTTTTTCTAAATATTTTGTTTCCGGACAGGTACTATTCACTCTCACGGATGCCAAATTTAATATATTGCCATCTAGTAATTTCCTCTTGAACTATTAACAACTGATTGAGGCGCTGTACGCGCCTACATGACAAAATATGTCCAATGCAAAATAGTCCTTAAGCAATGCACAAAAGACTCACTTTCCCTACGTAACTATTTGTCTCGCTTGTTCTGATCACGTATCACATATTAGCGAATCAGAGTGAGGCATAATTTACACGAAGCCCGCCGACAGATATATCAGCCAATGAATAGTGAATATGAGTAGAATACTGATATTATATGCCGATATTAAACGCCCGCATAATATGGTAGAGTGAATATTAAGTATTAGCATACCAGATTTCGTGGGATTACTGATACATGAATACACGAGATATCACTGATATCTTAGCGAATACTGATATATCGGACTCACCCTTAGGTAGTATGTACTTTCGTACAACTGGAGGGCTGACTGAGTCCAAAAATTTTTTAGATATTATCATTATCTCTATGGTTGTCATGCATGTCAAAGACAAGAGAGTAGAGAGAGAGGGGTACCTACTACCTAGAGCTACAGCAAAATAAACTATGGCGCGCGCGCGCGCGAAAACGATCGATACGAGCAACAGTTAACGGCCAATGCCAAAAAGGAAAATTAAGTCTTATTTTGAATTGAATACACTTTGAATACAATTTCATATCTTGTGTCAGTTAAATAAATTGCAAATTTTACGGTAGGTGGAAAGCTAATGCTAATATTCTGGACCCATGATGTACAACTCGACCAAACAAACCAACAATATGGACTACGATTATCTGATCAAACTTCTTTGCGTCGGTGATTCAGGAGTTGGGAAGACAAGTTTCCTGTACAAATACACCGACGGAGTGTTTCACACGCAATTCATCTCTACAGTCGGAATTGACTTCAGAGAAAAAAGCGTGGTAAGTTCCTGGCACTTTGCATTTCCAGTGTTGTTTTTGTATTCATTCAACAGGTATATATCATTATAATAAATGGGAAAAAAAAACCTTTAGCCAATAGCAATCTAGGTAGGTCCTAAAACTACCAATTTATTCATGGACCATTTCGTTTTTAATGCATAAGTAGTTGAATTGTTCATTGCTTTGCTTTTGAACAAATAACTTGGAAAAAATATAGAGTAATTTAAAAATAGACGATAATGGTAATATATTGAGTTAAATTAGATTGAGTAACATATTAGGAACATCCTGTTCAGATGAACATAACATGGTATCTCATTTTGACTGGCCTTATGGCTTAGTTGGTTAGTATCCCTACCTTCTGCGCTGTAGGTCGTGGGTTCGATCCCCACTCAGGACAAACATTTATGTGAAATTTGTAACATTGATGATTGTTCTGTGCCTGGGTGTTATAATGTGTTATAATATGTATGTATTTACAAAAGAAAATTATATAAGTATTATATCAGTTGTCTGGTTTCCATGATACAAGCTATGTTTAGCTTACTTTGGGGCTAGATGGTGCTGTGTGAAACGTCCACCATTATTTATTTCAGGTGTACCAACAGGGTGGACGGCAGCACAGAATACATTTACAACTCTGGGATACTGCCGGACAGGAAAGGTTTGTTATACACCTTACTAGCTTCCACATGTGACTTCACTCTCATGCCTCACTCCACATCTATCACACAGGAACCATTCATTTTTCAAGTATGCCCTGGATTTCATTGTTCAGCCTAATCATAAATCATGTTGGTCAGTTAATTTATTGTTATAATTCAGCTTTATTTATATGACTCACATTAGAGTTATTACAGACATTAGACACAGTTCTTTGTGTTTGGTAGGTAACCCATCACTTGATAGTCGGGGCCGTCCTGGACTCTTGCAATTTTTAGCAGTTCACTTGTGGAAGTGACATATTACAGAGCAGAAGCAAGCAGATTAAATAAAGAAAGAAAAAACATTTATTCAGCACACGACACTTACAAACGAAAATAGCGCAGAAAAAAATAAGAAACTAAGATACAAAGAAAAGGATAAACATATGCAAAAAAAACAAAAACAAATTAAAACTACATCAAAAAAATAAAATGCCAAAAAATACGATACAAAACTTAAAAAAAATATATCAAATCAAATTACAAAAAAGAAACAAACATTAACATACATGGGTGGATCAACTTTTTCTTGCTCGAAGGGTGTCCCCATGATTATGCGCATGTCAACTCGAGAACGTAATGCCATAATACGGTTATAACTATTAAATCTATTATTAGGATAAACGTGCATTACATTTACACATGAAAAGTCCTATTAAATATACTTTATTATACAAAAAACTTAGTTACACAGGGGACGAAACCTTGACTCCCATACAAATTGGTGATGTCCCTTTCACATATCAACGTTTTTCTAAGCGCAAGATTTCCATAATTTTCTATGAAAGCTTCGAAATGGATATTTGATAAATGTCTAGAATATCACTGAGTAACTGATATTTTAATTGCCTATATATTATAAATATACAACTTTTTGAAATTTCCAAAATACATTAACTCGGAATGTGTCCCCAGTGATTTTAATTATTAGTATTCCCCTGGATAACCACCTAATTTGTATGCGAGTGCAAATGAAACAACGATATTGGTAGGTTTAACCAATCAGGAAATAGTCTTAGCATCATACGATCACGTTGAAAGTCGCTATTTCCTAATATCCGCTCGTCCATTTCACCCGCGGCTGGATTGGAGTCAGCGTGGGTTTATTGTGTGTCCGCTGGGATACCCGCCGAAAACTCGGAAGTAATTTAAATTTTATGTTTATTTGTACTTAAATGTAAAGTAATTAGATGCAAAATAAAAGCGATGTGTAGTTTTTCGTCGAATTTCTGATCTTTTTATTTTTATAATTATTTTTATGCCATTTGTATCCTGAGTAACTTGTCCTTTGCGTAACTTTAGTGATTACCCAAGAGACTTTATAAATTTTGTTCCCTGTAGTAACAGTCAAATGTACTAATACATTAAGAAATTAATTGCTAACAAATGATGTTAAAGACAGGCTTTCGTTTTTTGTCTAAATTAGCTTGCTGTCATTTGTTTTGTTTATGAAAAGTCAAGGTTTTATAAACTGCCTATGATGATAGTACATTATGTTTTAGGTATACATGCCTCTAAGCAACAAAGAAAAACAAAAGCGTTTTAGAGAAAAGATAAAACTAGATCCAGATAAATATGAGTATAAAAAAAGAGGGAAACTACCATTCCAAAAAAATACTGTTAAAAGATTTAACACACAAGGAGAAAAGAAACTCTAGAGCGATTTGGAAGCTAAAAAAGAACCAAAGAACACTTATTAACCCCCTTACTAAATACCCCCACCTAGCTCCCCAGTAACAATACAAGATTTACATGACGAGGTCAGAATCGTTGCTATTAATCAGGACAACCTTGATGTGGAACCTATTCCTATTATATAATAATAATAATAATTTAATTTCTTTACTCAGACAACATAAGTCCATAGGGTTAGTAAAAGCTTATAATTTAGGGATGTTAGTACTTAATAACTAGACAAGATTTAGTCCTCTGAGTCAACTTATACATCAGAGGACAATCAATCTTATTCGAAATAGTATTCAGGATACTGATACTTATATAAGAAGAAAGAAAAAAAGAGACAGATCAAAACTATACAGATAAAACCAGAAACTCAAGAATGACAACGCAAAACTCAAGCAAAAAATATGAGAAACATGAAAAGAAACACCAAAGGTACGCAAAGAAGTTGGAAGAGATAGAAAAAGGAAAGAAAATAACTGTTAAGGAAAAGTACAAAACTCTAAGTAATGCGATAAAAGAAAGGTACAATTCACTAAAACAAAGAAGAGATAAGAGTTTAATTAGAAGTGTTTTTGAAAAGTTTATCAATCTGCGAAAATACAGATAGCAAACGATGCCTTGAGCATGTCAGGATAATGGCGAAGAGTGACCAGCTTGCGAGCAAATGCAACAGCCATACAGAAAAAAAATACAAGACTTATGAAAGAGACGATAAATCAAGAGCTACAGCTGAAAGAAAAGAAACAGTGACAATGAATAAGAAAAGAGATTCGTTTTAGATTGAATGATTTTTTTTTACTGCGCATTGTAAAGGGAAAAATCGAGGCGACTTAAGTATTCTCATGCTTTTCATAGTCTGTGATCCAAACAGGCAAGCCGCCTGTATGTATGGGACTTGCCAGGAATGTTGTGACAAGGAAATAATGCACACCACTAAAAGAGATATGGAGAAAATTTCGTGGGCAGAATGGGGAAAGAAAGAAAAATTCTATGAAAAAGATGGTAAAACTGTAAAGGCCGTGAAAAATATTAAAGAAAAGACAGAAGGGAATGTCAAGCAATTGATGGTAGAATAAAAAAAATGAAATCAGTCTTGAAAAAACATGTTTACAACATGAAAATGCAGTACAAGCGCTTCAGACAAGCTGTAGACGATATTAAAGAAACTGAAGTGGTTCTTCTGGCTGACTTTAGCGAGAATTACAATGGAAAATACCATGAAGAAGTGCAAGCACACCACTTCGGTGGATCAAGAGAACAAGTTTCTCTACACACGGTTGTAGTTTATGTTCTCGGTAATGACTGCAAGGTTCAAGCTGAATCTTTTTAGTTTATATATCAAGTTTACATTTAGTGATTTTAATTAAAGTAGATAAATATAGGTCATAACTACCTTATTGCTTTGATAAAAGACTGATTGTCATATTATATTATATTTAAGGATAAACATGCATCTCTTTAATTTTTAGTTACTTAAAGTTTACTTATTCAATAAATATTTCATAAAATCGACTTTTGTTTAATATATCCATCTTTTGCTTCATATTCAATGTTGCCTAAAGTACCATGTCTAGAATTCTTAATAGTCACTGCTGATATATTGTCTCTTGAGTAACTAAAATTGTCTCCTGGGTCACTATGTGTCCCTCAATCTCAGGAAAGCTATTTTCAATATTTTCTTTGTTTATTAAATCGTACAAAATTATTTTTTATCAATACCAATTATGTAAACTAAGACTCTTTAAACCTAAATGAAATATTGTAATTATATCGGCAGGGTTGCAAATAAGGAAATAAAATATGATATATTTTAACCACTGGTTACGCCAGAGACAGTATATTGGCCGATTTCTAGAAAATATACTATTTTTCTTTAGTTTTTGTTTCTGTCTACATATTTTCAGAAACTTTTTAATTCATCACAATAAAAATATATAACAAAAGAGCAAAGATACATGACAAAATCGTTTTTATAAAACTGGTTAGCCAATGGACTTATTTCAGGTTCATCCTAGATTTTTATGTAAAAAACAATATTTACTCAAGGTTTACTTCACGCCCCGTCATATGGTCAAAATCTATAGTATATTTTTTATATGTTATCGTTAAAAAAGTATAGGAATTTAACAAAAAAAAAATTTTTGCTTTTTGAACGTTTGTTGCAAGAAAAAGTTGATTGACCCACATACATATCTTTCATTTCCACAATCTGCTGTTATAGATTTCCTATAGAAATTCCTTCTGCATGGGGGATAGTTGCTGGATTTATATGATAATAAATGTATGACACCATACACATACCTATCACCTAGTACCTAGCACATAGTATTAGTAGTAAATTAGATGGGACTTGGATGATCCTTAAAATTTAGATTTTTAAATTTAATACAGGGTGTAACAGGAAAATCATTAAGTGTATGCATACTGCAAATACTTCTTCAGCAATAATGTTGCCATTTTAATATATAAAATAAAAAACTTGAGAGGTGTCAAGGGACACCCGGATGGAACGAAGTTCCTTTCGATTAATTAGTGAAGGAATTGTTTTTTTTTTTTTAAGTTATAATAATATTTTTTTATTATTATCAAATATAATGTAATATAAACTTAATCAGTAGGCTCAATTTTCGTAATAATTGGCTTGTGGTAAATGAAGTAGGAAACAAGGAAAAAAGTGTCGTGACAACTTTTCGTAAGAATTTTTTCTGTCTAGCCCCTTTCACAACGCGCGATAAGGAACTTCGTTCCAAAAATAATTGGTGTATACATTTTTAATGTACAGTGTCAGAGAGATGCTGACTATTAACGGAGTGTCATAATATCTATTTCCAGATTCAGAAGTCTCACAACAGCTTTCTACCGTGACGCTATGGGCTTCCTCCTGCTCTTTGATTTGACAAATGAAGCTTCATTCCTGGAAGTAAGGAACTGGATTGAACAATTGAAGGTAATATTAGTAAACTAATCATATTTCATCTAACATTCCCTCTTCAGGGGTTACCCTTTACAAGCAAGATTAAAATAAATAATTTACATATCGGTGGGCTTTTCACCCAGCGCCATCTAGCCCCGAAGCTAAGCAACGTTTGTATCAAGGAAACCAGACAACTGATATAATACTTGTATACTTTTTGTAAATAAATACATGTAATATATATGAAACACCCAGATACAGAACAAACATCAATGTTACAAATGTCACATAAATGTTTGTCCTGAGTGGCTGTTGAAGTTGTACCTAGTTTCTGTTTTTTATTTATTTTTATTTATGTAATACATTTACGGAACGAGCCGACGGCCCACCTGGTATTAAGTGGTATTAACCTCGGCCCATAACAGCCGATGCGACTTGGGTCCTCCCATACTAGGTATGACAAGACCCAAGTCGCATCGTATGCGTCCGCAACTGTGAGACGTGTAGGTGGAATATCTCTAGTGCCTGTAATTTCACCGGCAACCACACCTTTCAAACCGGAACACAGTAACGCGAACGCGTTACTGCTTGGCGGCAGAAATGGGCACGGTGGCAGTACTTCCCCGGACGAACTTGGCGAGAGTTCTACTGCTCTAACTGATTTGCAGACTCACAGTGTCAGTGATGAGCCGGACATAGTGTTGTGCGGTCACAAGTGTGACCTCCACGAGAAACGGCTCGTAAACCAGAACCGAGCGAGGGAGTTTGCCAAGAATTACAATTTGCCATATCTGGAGACGAGCGCCAAAACCGGACAGAACATTGACCGCGCCATCGACATACTGCTGGACAGAGTTATGTACAGGTAATTATAGTTCCTTAATTTGGGGCTAGATGGCGGTGTATGACATGTCAACCTATATTTGTTTTAAAATTGGTTGCCGGTGAAATTACAGGCACATGAGACATTCCGCCTACACGTCTCATAGTTACGGGCGCATACGATGCGACTTGGGTTTTGTCGTACGTAGCAGGGGAGGACCCAAGTCGCATCGGTTGTTATGGGCCGAGGTTACCACTTACCACCAGGTGGGCCGTCGGCTCGTTCCGTAACTACATAACATAAAAAAAAAACCTTCGTTAGGGGTTTCTTGCCTGTTCTTCCCCATGGAGGGTCGGATAGGGTTTGGAAAGGCATCAAACTTATCAATAAGTACGCGTGACCTTATGTTTTGAATAATATTGACGTTTCCAAGCCATTTTTTTATGAATTCTATGAAAATAAAAGTTTTTACTTTGACTTTGAAAAAGTATATATATGTAAATATTCTGTCAGTCATCTGGTACCCACAGTAGAAGCTATACTTAATTTGGGGCTAGATTGCGTTGTGTGAAATGTCCACCATTATTTATTTATTTATTTATTTATTTATTTATTTATTTATGTTAATGTAATGTTTACCTTCCAGGATGGAGAGTTCGGTAGAGTACGCGATGTTGTGCGCGTCGGGTCGGCGTAGGAACTCACTGCAGAAGTTGCAAGCGAAAAAGGAGAGTCAAATCTGTTCATGTTAAGATAAATACTGTGATTTACATTTGATACATTCCTTTTTACATAATAATTCTACTTTCGTATTTTTAAACTAATCACTGTATTTACAAGATATCTTAACTATTTAATCGGTATTTGGTACATGTGTGGGCTCCGTCTAAAAGACTGATATTCATTTGAAAAAAAAGGTAAATCATTATGAAATTCTATCAGAACTTATATCAAGAAACATTAGCTATTGTAAAGAATTGGTTTATCTGTGTGTGATATATGCCAACGTAAACTATTAACATGCAGGGTTCTTACTAGTCACGTCGTTAATACATAAATGCTTTTAAAAAGAATTGATTTCACGTTTATGCATTTGATGTTTCGCACAAGTGTGAAAATTATGCACAAATAGCCAGAAATATAATAAATAGCTAGCTAGGAATATAAATAAAAAAATGTGAGCCGTCACGGGACGCCTGGCAGATGTGAAACATCGACATTATTTTGTAAAAGTAATATGCAACGCATGCCGTGGCGACGCGTCGCCACGCCAGAAATCGGTTTTACGTGCGGCTATAGATGTTTCACATCAATAAATCATTAGATTCTCAATACCTATGAATTTTGACTTCTTAAGTTGACCGCACGCTTAAACTTAAGTGTACACATAATCTGTAATAAGATGGCGGGTAAAGTTTCATACATTTTCGGCCATCCTCTGGATTAAAACTGTTTTTAAAAGGCCTATATATCGAAGTAAAATATGAATTTAACTTATCGCATACACTTTCGTAACTACGTGTAATAGGTACTTTATTATACAGTATGTCCGGTAATGAATGGATAACCTCGAAATGGGTCTTAGTAGAACTATTTGGCATTCGGAAAAAAAAAACAAATGAAAAAAACAAAAAAAATAAAACATCGATATTATTTAAAAAATACATATCTTTGATACTACTTGGTTTTTTTTTATTTGATATTTTTTTCCGAATGCCCGATAGTTCTACTAAGATCCATTTCAAGGTTATCCATTCATTACCGGACACCCTGTATATTATTTATGAATAAATTGCTGCCTCAAGATCGCTGTAGGCTGATCCTTGTAATTTGTGTCACTCGAAGTATCGAAAACTGGTCATAGCGTCTTAACTTGGTCACTGTGCCTAGTAAGACTAGATGAAAAGTACATTTTGTTACCTAAATTTTGATAAATACTTCTAACAGTCTTTAGCTCAAGGTACTAGACTTATATTCGTTTTAATTTAGAAAATCTCTTAGTTAATACATACACGACAGTATTACGGATAAATGAAAGAAAAGATCGGAGTAAAAGTCGCCAAAATGTATTATTAATAAGTTTTGAAAAAAAAAACATTTTTAAAACAAGCGTTTACAATCCTGAGGGTAAAATACATCAATCAACACTGCAGAATTATGCTGAGAAGTTCCTGTGCCTACCTTCCGACTCCATCATGAGACCACCTCAATGATAACATATCGACTGGCCTCATAGCTCAGTTGGTTAGTAACCCTACCTTCTGCGCTGTAGGTCGTGGGTTCGATCCCCACTCAGAACAAACATTTATGTGACATTTGTACAATTGATGTTTGTTCTGTGTCTGGGTGTTAATATGTATTTACAAAAAAGTATATAAGTATTATATCAGTTGTCTGGTTCTCATGACACAAGCTATGCTTACTTTGGGGCTAGATGGCGCTGTGTGAAATGTCCACCATTATTATTATTATATTATCCTCGAAGTTACACATATGTTCCAAACTTCAGCTCAATCGGAGGGTACTTGCCGGTCTAAAATATACAAAAATTGCGAGTGAAATTAAATTTTTTTAAAGTATTCCGTGAAAACAGTCTGTCTGTGCATGCAGGTTCTTGGCTGTAACATATCGGAATATTATCAAATTGTTATAAACTACATAGTTAGGAACAAATTTTAATAAATTGTGATCGTATTATGGCTTATGAATGTTTAAATTATTAATATAATATTTAACTAATAAATATTTAAATATTGACTAAGATTTATCCTCGACCAACTGCCAATTTATTCGAAAGTGAGTCAATTTGTAAAAAAAATATCTTTGACGTTTTCTGTGAATTCGATTAAATTATTAAAAAAAAAACTGATTATTTTTACTTTAATCTGACGTTTATGAATATTCCTAAAGGCGCTTATTGGCGATTTGCAACTGTTTTCAGCAACATTACTCAGTTGGTAGTAACGTTGCTTTCTGCGCCTGTCGCGGGTTCGATTCTCACTTAAGGCAAACATTTGTGTGACGAACGCAATTGTTTGTTCTGTGTCTGGGTGTTAATATGTATTTACAAAAAAGTACATAAGTATGATATCAGTTGTCTGATACCCATGATACAAGCGACGCTTGTCTTACTTTGGGGCTAGATGGCGCTGTGAAATGTCAGCTAATATTAAAATAAAAAAACGTGAGTTAAGAGTTATTCGCGCAATAATTCTGTTAGCCAAGTTTCCCAACACTAGTGCAATTTTACCCCCATTGTCGCATCACACATAAATAATAATAATAATATATATACTTATTGTCTCTCACAAAAAACACGTAAAATTAAAAGTAATTTACAAATTATAGTGCAAGAAACGGGTTTTTATGAGAGACTGCTGCTAGAGGTAGGCTAGAAGCCTGTGTTACTAGTCACCAGGCCCCCACTCCATGGAAACACAAAGGTAAGTAAAGGCTTAAAGCTAAGGTATAATAGGAATGATAACACAGAGTAAAAATAAAAAAGGAGACAAAGACAAAAATTTGATAAAGAAATAGGCCAGAAAAATACATACCACCCGAGGTCCGCCGTTGCTGAGATGGCCAATAAAGCCCTAGCTGTAGCGCCAATCTTCAGCTCTGTGAACAATACGGGAGTATACACACTGAAACACCTTGGATATGTGGAACTTAGTATATTCCGAGGTGCACAGACCGATAAATTACGATTTAACATCAGGTGGGCCATTTGCTCGTTCCATTACATTAACAAAAAATCAGCAGTGTTTGGTATTTTTGCCTCATTGTGGACATTACACACGTCGCCTAGTCAAAAACTAAGTATGTAATTAAAAGCAGGGGAAATTTTAAATAATAATAGTAAAAGAAACTAAATACCTGTTGGATTGCAGAGCCATTTTCTATGTGTGGTCCGAGAAAGTTTCTCATACGACGCAAATCGTATCCAAACACTCCGAACGATTATTACCTTCAATTATATTATATACAACGATAAAAACGCTTCAATCGAGCGAGTTATTCCTAGATCTGTCTAAAGCCTTCGACACAGTCTCCGTCCCAACACTAATCAGTAAGCTTGAGGACATTAGCGTCAGACAGGTCGCCTTAAACATTTACAGAAGCTACCTCTCTGATCGACTATGTTATCACTCGCTATGTTGGTTTACATTAGGCGATATTTCTTGCCTGATAATCTGGCCTCAAAAAACTATCTAAATCAGCCTTAATAAAAAGACAAGTATATTTTGTTAATGAGCTCATAAAGGCGATAATTTGCCTTCGTTTTTCCTACATTTTATCCGAAAACGTCTAAAATTCCCAAGTATTCGCCGAATGACTATTTTTAATTTTAGAAGCTTTTATTGTAATAGTTCATTAACCTTTTTCTGTGAGGGTTAGTTCCGTACACGCGTCCACCACAATCGTGGTCCCCTACGCACGTGATGCGCGCGCCTGCAATGTTGTCACGGGACCCCAAACTAATATCACACTTTAGGACGAGCACAAAGAGCTCAAATTCGATTGGTTCGATTCGACAAGCTGCAGTGGAGGGTGTTGATACCCCGTGTGGACCCTGTTTGTACGCTCCGAGTGTTGAAATTAGCCCTGCATTGGACGCATCGCACTTCCTACGCGCAGACGCGAAACAGTACGTCACATTAGCGCTAATCTCGCTCGTACTCCCATGTTGTTTTTCTACAATTTCCTTCAGTAACCAAGTTCTCACCAATTTTATACTCCATCCAAAGTTACTTGTGTCAAAATTGTGATAAATATTTTGTACGGAAACTTGAAACGAGCGAGTGATAAGGTATTATTAATAGTGGCGACCGCGGCTAGCTTCATCTCGTACGGTTTGTTTATGTATTGTAAGACAACAGATTGGTGCAAGCCGGCATCCGCGAGCCCGTGGAACCGAATCAGTTCAGTAAGACCCGAGTCATGAATGAAGGCGCCAAATCTTGGGTTTCTCTGTTCCTATAGCTGTGAACTGTGTAATAGAGACGGACGAATGCAGTGCCGATTGGAGCCGCAGTGTTGATGTTTGGTTTACCGCGAATTGACTAATTATACATCGAACAATTAACGGACGTTTAAAACCAAGGCCTTGTGCTGAAAGTGCAGAATATCTGGGTAAGTTTTCAGTAATACTAACTATATTTTTTTATTAAGTTATTGTTTATTTAAATTGAAACTTTATGATTGATAAATTAGTAACGATAATTAATTTTAATATTCTACTAAATATTATATATAAGTTTTTAGACTGTACCTATAGTTTATAAAAAAATTAGAGTTCGTTGATATTTATTTCCAAAAAAGCGCTTTCATTAACTTGGCACCTTTCATAGACAAAATATTGCAATAAACGTTGAATCTTTCTCAGGTTGTTAACCAAAAATAATTTGATGCTCTCAAAATGGACCTGAACCCAGTGTTATTATAAAATGATTGACTACAGATTCAAAAGTTACTTAGATTTTATATTTGTAAATAACTATTTAGCTAATCAATCGCTAGGTACCTTACGTTATTAAGAAAGACCCCTTTACGTTATGGCAAACATTTTACCATTATTATAAGTTGGCATATTTGTTACGACTCATCCTATATTTTTAGAGCGCAAAATATTAACACTACCAACCCGCGGTTTCGCTCCCTTGACCTATATAATGCTAAACCCCACGTCAGTCAGTTTTTTTTTTTATTTGACGAATTAATTAGAAATACTGATATTTCGAAGTGAAAACTTATAACAGCCTTGTAGATACTTAAAATGTTAAACACTAGCTTTCACCCGCGGTTTTGCTCCCTAGACTTTAATACATATCTAAACACGACGTCAATCATTTGTTCCTTGTTATTATAAAAATTATACATAAAAATATACGTTTTTGGATGAAAAAAATAAATAAAAAGAATATTTTAAATATTAAAACAGAATACACTGCGTCGCTGAAATTTATAGCTCTAGTGTTAAAATAATACCTATAGGTTTAGGATATTATTTTTCATGTAAATTCACGTACCTATCTGGTCGGCGCACGACGATAAAACCTTTCATATGACTCTCATACATAAATATTGATATTTTGAAATGAAAACTGATATTAATCAAAATAAAATATAACCATTTGCATATATTTTGGGGGAACTGTAGCTTTCTATTAATTAAATATTTTTTAGAATATGTTCAGCATTCACATATATTACCCCCCATTTTTGTAGTCATAATATATTGTTTCGAAATCGATACGATACCAGCCGCTACTGCGACCAATTATTCTTTATGAGTCTTAATTACTTGTTAATTTCTATGTAGTGTGTTCATTTAGCGCTGTAGACAAAACAATGGTTTAACACAATGCGATTATTCACAGCCGTGCCTTGTTAATTTAGGAATATTTTCAACCGACATGAATTATTTGAGCAGTAGAACTCTCGCCAAGTTCGTCCGGGGAAGTACTGCCACCATGCCCATTTCTGCCACCAAGCAGTGAAGCATTCGCATTACTGTGTTCCGGTTTGAAAGGTGTGGTTTCCGGTGAAATTACAGGCACATGAGACATTCCGCCTTCACGTCTCAGTTGCGGGCGCATACGATGCGACTTGGGTCTTGTCGTACGTAGTAGGGGAGGACCCAAGCCGCATCGCTTGTTATGGGCTGAGGTTACCACTTAACACCAGGTGGGCCGTCGGCTCGTTCCGTAACTGTATTACATAAAAAAAAGAAACATGTGCGCCGGAGTAATTACTAATGCAATCAAGATCTAACATTGAGCCAAAAAAGTTTCAGTAGCAAGTTTTCGAGAAAACCATAAGCGACAGACAGACGGACGGACTACGGATCGCTATGGGATTTTAATATGGGGGAAAAGAGTAAAATCAAGAGTGTAACACCATGTATTATTAAATGATCCCAAATGCAATATGATATTTAACAGAACACATAGTCAATCATGTATGGTAAACATATTTTTTCTTGATTACTCATGAACAATAAAAAAATGTGAACCAGAGGCATGTCCTCTCACTCATGCTTAGTACATTTACCATCATTAGTTACGTATGAGAACATACTTGAAATATGTTAGTAACAAACTCACCAAGAGTATACTTTCATCTAAGAAAATAAAAGTATTCCAACTTGAAAAGAAACTTTGAAATCGTAAGATGCTTTCCTTACTGTCTGCCAGGATATTGGTATTTACTGAAATGTAAGTGAAATGCGAAGTTTGCCATTTCGATGCCTAGAAAGTTATTTCATAAAGGTGAATGTTTGTCCAGCGCAATCTGGGAAACTTTTACTCAGACCATGTTTAGTTAATGGCTATCGCTTTATATAACCTGAAACGCAGTAAAATCTGGTTAAGTAGGTACGCTCCAAGTAATTTACTCTCCGAAATCGAAGTCGAATCTCTTTGAGTGCATCACTCAGCAAAAGGCACAATATTATTCTAGATAAATTATTACCAAGAATGTTAGCGAAGATGTTTTTTCTTTATTCTTACAAATATTAAAAAAATAAATTACTTAGTTTTCCATCTTGAATTCAAGGACTAAATATTAACTCCCTAGGACCAGATGCAAAGACTATGGTGTAGTTACAATATATTTATTTCGGGAGGTAGGTAGATACCGGTAAAAAATCAACATATGCAGGACTCTAGTCTTGTTGATTTTCATCAAAGTCAAAGTCAAAGTCAAAACTTTTATTTCCATAGAATTCATAGAAATGGCTTGGAAACGTTAATATTATTCAAAACATAAGGTCACGCGTACTTATTGATAAGTTTGATGCCTGTTCAAACTCTATCCGACCCTCCATGGGAAGAACAGCCAAGAAACCCCTAATGGAGGGATTCCATCATAATTATTTTCTTCTGATTTCATGGCGTCAAACTAGCTACCCAAAAATTACTTACAATTATATCTATCGCGCCATTAATTAGTCGCATATTCTGTCATAAATCAATTATATATACGACTTTTACTTCGATTTACGACTGAGTTGGTACCAATCACATCTTACAAATTATATTACACATTGAATTCGTATATGCAATTTTCCAGGAAAAGCAAGATTTGAGAATTTAAAAGCAATGCCGTGTTTCTAAATTATTTCCCCCTTTATAACTGTCAAAGAAAATTAATATGTAAATACGTACGTTATACCATACTGAGGATCGGATGAATTCAGCAACATACAAAATTATCGGTACAAGATGCCTCCCGTCCTTCACATCGACCGATATAAACAATTTACATTATAAAATTTGGGTTATGGTTAAAGATTCTGACATGAAATGTTTGTATTTACGTCTACAAACATTTTTGCGGTGGATGTTCAAAATAGCTCAGACTCCCAATGAACAGACAAATAGGTAGGGGGCGTTCACTAGTCATACGTATGTTATACTGTAATATTGCGCAGCAACGAAAAAAAAGATTTCATCGCGAATGAACGAGAATGCTTCCTCGTTATATCGTACTCGGATGACATTTTTTGCAATTACATATTTTGATTTGAAAATAAAAAAACTGAACTTCTTCGAGTCACCGGTTCTGTCGAACCAGTGTGGTGAAAGGATTGTAAGTGCGTCTCTAAGAGGCTCCTTTCGTGCACTCGACACATGTCTTCGAATTTTTAGTTCTAGGACATGTCGGTTTCCTCACGATGTTTTCCTTCACCGTTTTGAGAACGTGGTATTGCGCACATAAATCTCCTTCAATCAAAAAACTCATAGGTGCACGTCGGGATTTGAATCGGCGACCTCCGGATTGAAACTCGGGGGTCAGTACCGCTAGACCACCACGCTCTCAACTGAACTGATTTTGATGAAATAATGGGACCAATGACCAAGAATGAAAGTATATCCTATCAAATAAAAAAAGGATTCTCCAAACCAGTTGACAGTGACAGTTGACAGTGACTGAGATCAGACATAACAAACATAAAAAAAATACAACCCTATTAAAAAACTTCGTCCTATTAACTACTGAAGGCGGTTAAAAAATAGTATCGAAATAGATCGTGGTAGAACCTTTACAGTCTTTTCACTGAACTTTTGAATGCACTTTATTTTGCCGTATTACATTTAACTGGTTTCTTTCGAATCGCAGGCTTCCGACTAGTTTTAAATTTGTAGAGCCATGAAACCCACCTGAGCTACATAAAATATTTAAGTGAATCCTTTTCTTTCACATTCATATTCATTTATTTTCCACTTTTACAAACATGTAAAGTAAATGGCTTTTATTTATATTCAGAAACAGTAAAGTTTCACGAACAAAGCCAGGGTGTTGCATTTAATTAGTACTTTTACAAGATTATACCGCATATTATTAAATAAGGTTTGTAAAAGATAAATTAGGAATTGTTATATTTTTTTTGTGTAAAATATTAACTCTTGGTTAATTAAGGCAAAATTCTCAGTTTATTAACGATTGGGAAGTTAGATATAATACTTTAGAATAAAAGAGTCCTTTATAGGTTCTGACCAAGTTAAAGATCAAGACCGTAGCAGGAGATTATGTAACTTGATTTTGCTTCTGGGGTAGGAATAAATAATAATATAAGAATATTAACAATGCAACGAATAAAACTTTTAAATGTTACACCCACTGATCATTCATCACACACATTTGCCTACCTATTTAGCCTACAGGGCAAAGTCACGCTACCAGAAGCTGGTATTTAATAAGGAAAATGTCACTACAATTTTAAACGTAGCATAATCCGAAAATTGAGAACCCTTCAATGAAACATCTGAGGGCAACCTTTCAAATTGAAATTTAAGAAGATATCTCGATGAAATTGGATCCCGTTCATATGGAATTACGATCTGGCAATGAGGTTGGCAACTGTCCGGCCTTATCTGTAGCTGACCCAACCCTTTTCACTGCCACTTACAACAGCATTATACCTTTCTACTTACACAGATGCCCTCATGAAGTCCTTAAACGGACTGTTATATTGACCATTAAAACTTTACATAAATGTACAATCAAAAACATATGTACAAGAAATGAATTTATGATAAACTTGTTTATAATAGCCATGCTTTCAAATAGGGATCCCAGGTTCGATATCTGGTCGGAACATTTATGTGATTGGCATAGAGTTTTTTAATTGTTGGATGTATGTGTTGTTATGTGCGTGTTCGTTCATTTTAACTTCATGTTAACTAGAGTAGTTATATAAAAAAAATTGAATAAACCAATTTAAGTTAATGTGTTACTCGCACTACGCATATAATTGTCATATCTGCAAATAAGTATTACATTCGCATCTCGATTCACTAGTTAGCCTCCGAAAGAGAGTTACCAAGATCTTTACATTCATCGGTATTCAAGTCACTCGCCAGAAGTATTTTGTGTTAACCTTTCTAAGCATTCCTCGGATCGGTCAAGTATATATCTTTTCAAATAAACATCCAGAAGCTGATTTAATATCTCGTGATGTTATATCGCGGAGAAACAATGTGTGTCTGAGTTTAGATCGGTTTTTATTTCTTTTTTAGTGGAAACGAATGGCAGTGAGATGTATTCCACAACCTTTTGCTCAGCAATAAAAATAATGGCTCTGTTGTAAATTCATGGTGTACATTTTGAGTTCATCAGCTAATTTTA
This sequence comes from Chesias legatella, assembly GCA_947359385.1. Taxonomy (NCBI): domain Eukaryota; kingdom Metazoa; phylum Arthropoda; class Insecta; order Lepidoptera; family Geometridae; genus Chesias; species Chesias legatella. The sequence goes on from OX375766.1 coordinate 494,430, forward strand.
TACTCCGTAATGGACCATAACCCGCCTCATGAGCGTTGATTACGTAATAATGATGCCATCCAGTAGATTCTATTTAATATTTGATGTCTAATTTATGTTCATTGTTCGAGCGGCTCCTGAAATTAACAAGGTGACCTCAAATGACCTTCACACCGAATAATAATAATTGTTTTTTAATATTGTAAACCATGACGAGAAGAAGAAGAAACAGACAATTTTTTTATTAGTTTACGTAAAGTAAATTATATTAAGTTTTTTTTGTATTCTTCTTTTAATAAATGATTATTCTATTCTATTCTATTCTAATGGTCATCCTGAAATGTGACTTGTGATCCGTACTATATAATTTGTACGGAAAAACTCAAGTCGCATGAGCATTAATGCATTTGGCTATTACTAACATCTGCTCAGTTAATTAGTCGTATAAAAAAATGGGTTTTTGCTGAAGTTTTCTAGACAAAACTTATAAGGACCCTGACAGTGAGATAGTGGCGGCTAAAATAGTAGTTTTGCTCTATAACCGGTTAAATTGTGGATCTCACGTCTCACTATAAATCTGTTGTCAGATGCCTCTTAGTTATCGGCAGCTGACCGAAGCCAGTACGCCCCTACCCCTACCCCTACTGCAGCGCAGTACCCCGCAGTTATCAACGGATTATATGAGTAAATCAATGACATTCTATTAGAATGTCATTGGAGTAAATACTTATTTAAATTACTATCGTCCGGTTTCCGTCGCAACATATTTTATAATTAGTATGAAAAAGTAAATAATAAATATTTGTGGACATTGGACACAGCGCCATCTAGCTCCAAAGTAAGCTAAGTAAACAGCTTGTGTCATGGGAACCAGACAACTTATATACTTTTTTTATAAATACATACATATTAACACCCAGACACAGAACAAACATCTATGTTCGGCACACAAATGTTTGTCCTGGGTGGGAATCGAACCTACGACCTACAGCGCCGTCGGCAGGGTTACTACCAACTGAATTGAGGCCAGTCAAAAGTAGAGTGGAGTGGGCGTATGCAACTCGTTTATCAAAAGAGCCTTTTTTAAAACGCAAAAATTATTCTGCCGTCACGGCCTTTTTTATCGCACGTAAAAATATGCTCACAGCATGCGCACGAATTTAGCGAACAGATTTATTTTCACGAAACGTTTTACATTTCAGTAGGCTCGGAAAGTGCACTTAGGCTGTAGGCACACGGCGAATGCACAATACAACCGAAATCCATCAATTTATCCTCGTGCTAGTGCCGTCTGCTTGCTGCGGTGTAGTGTACTTTTCGTGAAGCTATTTTTACATGCTTTTAGTTAATAATAATATTGGTGGACGTTTCACACAGCGCCATCTAGCCCCAAAGTAAGCTAAGCATAGTTTGTATCATGGGAACCAGACAACTGATATACATACTTATATACTTTTCTTTTGTAAATACATACATATAATACATATTAACACCCAGACACAGAACAAACATCAAAGTTAAATCATGTCTTTTGATCTCTGTCTGCTGATATCATTTGGGCAATGAATACTGAAATACAACTAATAAAATATTTTGACATTACTGGTTAAGGATTCTATGTCTTCTGTCAGACGAAACTAAACTTAATGAGCGGCATCCATCTTTTCCACTTTTAGCAAAAACTGCTGTCAAAATTATTTGTAGTTAGATGCCTATTGAACCAGTTTTAATCATATATCATTTTTGAATGTGATAAGTTAAATATACCACGTCTTTATAAGCGATATATATAACAAAAGTAATACAACTTGGGTCCCCCCCTATTTAGTAGAAGACCTAGTTTGCATTCTCTTGTATATGAGACTTGAAGGTGGAATATGTCAGGTTACAGCTATTTCAATGACAATCACACTTTTGAAATCGGAACAAAGGGTAACCAACATGAAAAAAAAAATAACCTACCTATGCTTTATTTACAGTTTGGCGGCAGAAATTGGTGAAAAATTTTTCTCTACAAAATACTGAAGATTGGATGTTATCAAACCATTTTTGCTGGACAGTTCTCAGTTTCCATTCGGGCGCGCATATTACTACATTCCGTAGGTCCCACATCCATTACAGCAAGGATCCCCATCCGTACATCGTGATCCCCTCTGATTGTCATCTCTTCTTACGATTCTATTGCTCGCTTTTACAAAGGCGACCTTTTCTTTATCGGCAACCTCCATGTTTTGCTGCTGTAGTTATCCTTCTGTTATTTACGACCTATTTACGGTAGGAAAGTATTTTTTGGAAATTGTAATAGGGACTAAATATTTTTGAGATTTTTTATTTTTAGTGGTGCTTACTGGGAGAAGAATAATTGTGCCCAGCAGTACCTATCTATTGACTGATGATGATGATGATTTTATTTTAACTTATGTTTCGACTCATATTAGCCATCAGGATTTCTTATTACCTGACTTCAGAAAACGGAGGATGTTCTTTTTTTATGTTTGCTACCTCAGATATACGTCGTTATAACTTTTTTGTTTGATAGGATGTACTTTCTTTGTATGTATAATAAGTTTAATTATGTAGTATGTATGTGTATAAATTACTTTAATCAAATGTACTACCACATCCACTCCACACTACACAAAGGTTAGCTGGAAGAAAATGCTATTTAGCATTAAGTTCGCCCATGATTTACCTTGTGCAATAAAGCATTTTCTATCTATCTAACTACTCTCAGTTTGGTCTCATAGAAATTAAATCGTAGTCTTTTCAAAATTTGGTTTTTAAATAAAAATAACTGAAAAAATACGTCATCCAAGTACGAGATAACGAGATTCTCATGCATTGGCGATCAAGCTTGGCACGCAAAGTAATTAATTTATTTATCTACTATATGTATCGAAAATGTTAGAACTGGCCTAGAGTATACTAGAGCTATTGTTAGTTCTGTGCAACGATCAGCTTCACTTCATATAGAACTACGCCAAGTTTTGACTTGATTAAATCCAAACTGTGGTTCATTGTCTTTAGTTGGATTCCAAGTGGTTAGTTAGTTTGCCAGTTACAATGAGATGAAGCATGCCCGGTCATTGCCCGTTATTATCTTTGAATAACACAGTGCCCTTTGACAGTGCATCTCAGAGAAGATCGGTAACCACAAAAGCGCATAGTGATCCTTCTGTTTGGTCATTATTGCTGCAATTTGATACTAGCATGCGACTGGAATACACGGTATGCATTTCGTTGCTGCTTTGAATGTGGCTTTTATAATTTCAACACGATCTTGCCATAAGCTTATTATGTAAACGCCAGTTAAAACTGAAACGCTTTTCTATTTTTATTACGGACGTTTTCAGGGCGCTTTTCTTCAGAGAAATATTTTAGCCTCCTTGATATCCTTGGTTTTTTCAGTTTCATATTTGTATTGAAACCGAACCGAACGTTTTGAAAGAATTTTCCCCGCGGTTGAATGCAGGCAAAAGTTTTTAAACAAAAAACGTGAAACAGTTGGAAAAGAAATGTTTGTGAACCATATTTGCCGTTCTGATTGGACAGGAAACAGTGTCAACTTTGGTTAACGTGAAACTGGAAAGCTTCGTTGCACGTACAATCACAAAAGCAAACCAGTCCAATTTTAGGATGTACCCGATACTTTCATGGCAGTTTTCTAACTTCAATATTTTGTGAAGAGAGAGAACATAAATGATAAAACTACATTCTAAATTTTGTCTTAAATTCATGAACCTTGCATCAATGTGTTTGAAATGTTACAAGACTCGTGGCGAAAATATGAGACAAGAAAATGACAAGAAAAAAGTCCTATAGTTGCTACTAACTCAAAATTTAGAAGGAATGTTCTGTAACTGGATTGTATTTCGTGGCTTGCTTTAGGATCTTTAAATTAAAAATTCTGCACTTAAGCAGGTACTGACTTAAATACCCACTACCATAGTTAAAACGAATACTTTATAAATAAATAAATATTGATGGACATTTCAAAATTTTCATTCATTCTAAGTAAGCTATAGCTTGTGTCATGGGAACCAGACAACTTATATACTTTTTTTTAGATACATACATATAATACATACTAACACCCAGACACAGAACAAACATCTATGTTCATCACACAAATGTTTGTCCTGGGTGGGAATCGAACCCACGACCTACAGCGCAGAAGTAGCTACTACCAACTATGAGGCCAACAATTATAGAAATAATAGATAAAATATTCAAAGAGATAATTTCATTTGTATTATACAAATTAATTCAGTTCCAACCATAATTAAGTGATAATGTGAACGTGCTGAGTTTTCCGGCTGTAGGGTTCTGGGTGCAAATGGCTTTCACGCGTTTTATATCAGCGGAAAGCCGTGCAATAAAGTATGTTAGCAATTTGAGTAGAATATGCATTTAGTAGCACGACAGCGATAAATTCAGGAGCAGCGAATGAACGAGCATCCGCCAGCGCTATGTTTTGCGGGCTTTCGCTGGGAACGGAAGAGATACGAACTGAAACATGAAATATCCTTGCTGAAGGATGAGCGGTTGAATGAGTAATTAGCTCATTTTCCTTTCGGTTATTGTTTGTCATGTTATTGTTTTAATACACCTGGAAATGTTTAATTACTTACCTGCTTAACTATACATACCACTTCTTGATTGACCGAGAGCGTGGTGGTCTAGCGGTAATGACCCCCGAGTTTCAATCCGGAGGTCGCCCGTTCAAATCCCGACGTGCACCTATGAGTTTTTCGATTGAAAGATTTATGTGCGCAATACCACGTTCTCAAAACGGTGAAGGAAAACATCGTGAGGAAACCGACATGTCCTAGAACTAAAAATTCGAAGACATGTGTCGAGTGAAAGGAGCCTCTTTGAGGCGCACTTACAATCCTTTCACCACACTGATTCGACAGAACCGGTGACTCGAAAAAGAAGACTTCTTGATTTGGTTTTTAACATTAAAATTTACATCATTTGAGTTGGTAGTTACAATCTTATACCATTGTCCCCTTGAGTCGAAAACCAAGCATGCAAGCACCTCTTAATTTTATAACATCAGTCATGGCACCGATCGAGACGAACCTTTTAATGTAATCTGAGTAGATCTTAATATCGAAATTAAATGGTTTTTTCGTTATTGTTACGACTAGCAGGCCGTCCCGGCTTCGCACGGTTAGCTTTAGGTAAGTATTTACGGCTGCATCTTAATCAGAATAATAATATAGCTTACAGGGATAATGTACGTTCCCATTTGTGTAAGAATTTGCAAAATCGGATAATACCTTAGTGTAGATGTAATACCTCCACGCGAGAAATGACGATTCAGTTAAAGTTAGGGCAATAAAAAAAATATGGTCGGAAACTGATGAAAAGCTTCTTGATAAGTGAACAAATTAAAAAAAAACGAATAGCGAGTGAATTTTGACTGCCTGAAAGCAGGACCCTGAAATAAATCGCTAAGGTCTATGTTATAAGTTTTCGGGCAATAGCTTGTCAACTATCCATAAATGCTTTCGCTGTCTCGCTTTAGGGTTCAAATTTATTTCTCTTTGTCAGTTATTCGGGTGTTTTCTGTGGTGTGGGGGTAAGGGTCAATTTAATTAACTACAGTAACCACAACTTGCGCCCCATTAAACCTTTGTTGCGTTACGTGACGTTATTTGATTTTCATCAGCTGTGACTGAATTTACTGTTATTGTATCAAGCCTGAGTAAATGGGAAATTATGGTTATGTTACAACGCTGCATATTTCGTTACAATATTCTCATATTTTCCAAGTTCGCATTCACATTCGTACGTTAAGTGTCCCGAGGAAATGTCTCTCAGTAGAGTTTCTGACATTGTCTCGCTTGTGAAACATGAAATATCCTTGCTGAAGGATGAGCGGTTGAATGAGTAATTAGCTCATTTTCCTTTCGGTTATTGTTTGTCATGTTATTGTTTTAATACACCTGGAAATGTTTAATTACTTACCTGCTTAACTATACATACCACTTCTTGATTGACCGAGAGCGTGGTGGTCTAGCGGTAATGACCCCCGAGTTTCAATCCGGAGGTCGCCGGTTCAAATCCCGACGTGCACCTATGAGTTTTTCGATTGAAAGATTTGTGTGCGCAATACCACGTTCTCAAAACGGTGAAGGAAAACATCGTGAGGAAACCGACATGTCCTAGAACTAAAAATTCGAAGACATGTGTCGAGTGAAAGGAGCCTCTTTGAGGCGCACTTACAATCCTTTCACCACACTGATTCGACAGAACCGGTGACTCGAAAAAGAAGACTTCTTGATTTGGTTTTTAACATTAAAATTTACATCATTTGAGTTGGTAGTTACAATCTTATACCATTGTCCCCTTGAGTCGAAAACCAAGCATGCAAGCACCTCTTAATTTTATAACGGTTTTTTTTATTTTTGCAGCAAAATGTTTGAACGGTATGAAATATCGCATTTCTTCTGATAGCGGAACTGAGGATAAACTGTTTATATACGTACTACCTGAGCAATTAAATCTTAATTTATCACCTCAATTTCCAAACCAACTTTCCGGGGGGTAAATGTTAAGTTTGTTGGTGAAACTTTATTTTAAGTAGCTTTATTTACTCCCTGTTTGTAAGGATATATGTAGAAATCTTATTTAAAATAGTTATTATCATCTCTTAAGCAGGTTATTTATTAAGGCTTGAATACTCAAACCGAAAATGAATTATTTAAGAGAATATCAATGGAACGTTTCAAAAGTATTATTCTCTTTAGATCATATTTAAGATAATATCAAAGGAGCGTTTCAAAAGTATTATTCTCTTTAGATCATATTTAAGAGAATATCAATGGAACGTTTCAAAAGTATTATTCTCTTTAGATCATATTTAAGAGAATATCAAAGGAACGTTTCAAAAGTAATATTCTCTTTAGATCATATTTAAGAGAATATCAAAGGAACGTTTCAAAAGTCTTATTCTCTTTAGATCATATTTAAGAGAATATCAATGGAACGTTTCAAAAGTATTATTCTCTTTAGATCATATTTAAGAGAATATCAAAGGAACGTTTCAAAAGTAATATTCTCTTTAGATCATATTTAAGAGAATATCAAAGGAACGTTTCAAAAGTATTATTCTCTTTAGATCATATTAGGAGACTGGTAAAAATTAAAAATCCAATTCCTCAAGCGTCTGATTCTTACGTTACGAATAAGTTTAAACAGGTTGCTTTCAAGAAAACAGTTATATAAATGGGCTGTTACTAAGTAAAAGCGAATAAATATTCAGTTTTATGACTGTTTCATGTACCAGACAGCAACTTCCCTTAATTATTTCCTTGTCTGTTCTCTAAGATGTAACAGTGCACGAAATTTGGGTCAATGCGATCACATGTGTAAACTATCGTATGCAAATACCACGGGTTAAACATAGCTCGAATCAAACGCCGTTTCCGACGTCCATTACCACATGGCATTTTTCATACAAATGGACTTTACTCATCCGTTAGCTTCTGCCTGCGGTTTCGCCTCGTATCGAGATAAATCTTTTTGTTTACGACTACTTACGACTTATTATTCCAGATTATTTATCTGTGTTGAAAAAGATATGCCGGAACAAACAGACAGACATAATTAAAAATAGTTTTTCGTTAATTAGTAGATACCGTATTAGATATACTTATTTTCCATATGGCTTTAGTAAAAAGCTGTTACATTTTAACATTACAAACAGACACTTTATTTTTATTTATTTGTATGTGTGATTTAGTTTCCCCGGCATTGGCAGGTTTTCAATCACAAAAATATTTTATTATGAACGTTATTTCAACATCGTGTACAGTCCATGACGCATATTCATTTCGTAAAATATATAACATTATTGTACCTAAATATTGGTATTAGTGTTCTAATTGACTATTTATTTTTGTTTTTATTAACTGTTGCATGTACTCATATCATAATTAGGTAATTTTTACTTGGTTTTAAAAGTTCCAAACTTCGTTGCCACATTTATCGTGTCGCCTTGTTGCTTTCTCGAAAGATCTATCCGGTGTATCGCATTCACAATTTATTGAAGGAATACAGTATTGTAGTGAGAAGCAGAGGCATGCGTTGTTGTACCCCTGTGTATTGGTTTAATTCTCATCAAGTGCGTAACTCTATGCCGAAATAGGTCTCTGGGTAACCTGGGCCGTATATCGCGGCGTAATAACCCGGGATCGAATAAGGCGACTCGTATAAATCAACCTGCCAGCGCAGACTTACCACAAATTCTGCTCTATCCCCGCTTTGTCGTTCAAAGTGTATATTAAAGTATATGCTCTCTGATACTCCATGTATCATGGCAGCGATCGAGACGAACCTTTTAATGTAATCTGAGTAGATCTTAATATCGAAATTAAATGGTTATTTTTCGTTATTGTTGTTGCATCTTAATCAGAACAATAATATAGCTTACAGGGATAATGTAGGTTCCCATTTGTGTAAGAATTTGCAAAGTTGGACAATACCTTAGTGTAGATGTAATACTACCTCCACGCGAGAAATTACGATTCAGTTAAAGTTAAAACAAAAAGATTAAGTTTAAAATAAATATGGTCGGAAACTGATGAAAAGCTTCTTCATAAGTGAACAAATAAAAAAAAAACGAATAGCGAGTGAATTTTGACTGCCTGAAAGCAGGACCCTGAAATAAATCGCTAAAGTCTATGTTATAAGTTTTCGGGCAATAGCTTGTCAACTATCCATAAATGCTTTCGCTGTCTCGCTTTAGGGTTCAAATTTATTTCTCTTTGTCAGTTATTCGGGTGTTTTCTGTGGTGTGGGGGTAAGGGTCAATTTAATTAATTACAGAAACCACAACTTGCGCCCCATTAAACCTTTGTTGCGTTACGTGGCGTTATTTGATTTTCATCAGCTGTGACTGAATTTACTGTTATTGTATCAAGCCTGAGTAAATGGGAAATTATGGTTATGTTACAACGCTGCATATTTCGTTACAATATTCTCATATTTTCCAAGTTCGCATTCACATTCGTACGTTAAGTGTCCCGAGGAAATGTCTCTCAGTAGAGTTTCTGACATTGTCTCGCTTGTGACTCGAGAGTTTGCTGAAAGCCTCCACATTCCGTAATCTGTTTCGGCGTTAGGGACTCTGAACTAAAGTCAGGCGAACACTCCCTATGGTTAGAAAATCTCTCAGATCTATGACCTTATGATTGGCCTCACAGCTCAGTTGGTAGTGACTCTCCCTTCTGTGTTATAGGTCGTTGGTTCGATTCCCACCCAGAACAGACATTTGTCTGAGGAACAAAGATGATTGTTCTTTGTCTGTTGTTTTTGTTGTTAATATTTATTTGTGTGTATAAATAAATATACTTATATCTATTTCCAAAATCGTACAAGTATACTTAATTTGGTATTAAATGGCTTTGTAAGAAATGTCCACCAAATCTATTACTTTATCTATAGGGAAGTAAGTACATAACATTTACAAAAAGCGTTTTCCAATAATGTAATCTAAGCCGTGAGTTAATGTTACCATTAATTATTCAACCTTCGATTTACCAAACGTATGAGTCAGACTCAGTGCGGGCTATTATAAGACACCCAACGTGTTTGTACTGCATTACTGACACTTGGCTCCACGCTGATCTATTTACGTGATTTTATTTAGATTCTGTCCTGCCTAAAATTCAAACGGATTATGAAGATAAAAAAAAACATCTAAGTAGTTTCACTTAGTCACTTTTAACCTTCTTGCTTAACGACAATTGTCTCAATCCGGATTTTGTATAATCTATTGAAACTGACTGCTAACTTGACAGTGACAGAATTTTGACAGTTCACTAAAAAACAATTGAGGCGCCCGCTATGTAAGTGCCAACATGACGATAAAAACCCGCCAAATTTGACATAGACGCCGTTTCGTGGATTTGTAATTTCATAAAAAAAAAATGCTTAGGATTCATAGGATTGCTAGGAATTCATAGGCATTTTGAGGTTACAATTCAATTGGAGTGAAGTTTGTAATAATCTATGGTTTTACCTTTGTCATGGTTCCGTCTATGTTTCAGGTATATAGTTATAGTTTGATAGTAGGTACCTACTCATATTATAATATACTCTAATATATTCCGTATTTAAATATCTTGTTTCCAATTTTAAATTCTAAGATACGGTTTTATGACGATGATGTATTAGAATATTTGAGAATATTGCTGGAGTAAATACTTTGCCAAGTGAAGACCTCCTTGGTCTGGTCTGCTACGAATTTGAGCGAGCGATCTTCGGAAGTTGGGAAGTTGAGGGTTGCCATATTTTTTATGCCTTTATAATTTCCTTTGTTTAGAACGCAATAAATTTTATGGTAGGAGCGGTGTTTTGATTTTAAAACTGGGCATTATAAGGGTTTACATCATTTGAGTCAATATGATCATTTTGTCGTAGATTTTCTTTTTTCTATGCTGCTGTATTTGTAATATCACTGATCGAAATAAGGCAACATGAGCACGCATTCTGGCGGGAGATGTTGAGAGGTACCGATTCAAACGTCACTCCCATGCTTCCGCCATATTGAGGGTTGCTCGCTTGAAGCTTATTTATCGCGCTTCAGAATACGGTTCGGTTCTCCGATACAATGCTTTTAGAATTTCATTGAAGTGCCATTTTGTTTTGACAGTGTGTTGTTGTAGCTATCAAAGTAATTCAAACATGTGGTAAGTTGAATACTTATTTGTAACCACGAGTAAAGCGTTATATATGGTTTTACAAAAGTAGGTTCTTATTCTTCATTCATTATTAATCTTCGTATTTACTTATCGTTTTGGAGTAAATACAACAAAATTTACGCAAAATAACTCATTCATTGACAGTGCTCGTAATTTCCTATTTCTTTCCTGTAACTATATACTGTTTTTCAGTAATTGATTGGCACGAATACAAATTTTCATGCGCATTTAATTATTCTCCCGTTTAAAATGTTTGCGGACATGTGTAATGGCGTGTTTACACATGTGTCACATCACGCTGCTGTTGGGAAATGTTGGGCGCACCGCAGCTTTAAGTTAGACGTCATTGTACACTGCGGCTTTTGTACGTGTGTTCAAATAATTTTGCAGCAACAAAGCGTTAATCAACGCCATAAATTTCAATTTTTTTATTATATATTAGGAATCTTTCCTATTTGAACTCAAAATAATTGTCGTGAGAACCTTGAATTTGATGTAACAGCATTTGAATAGCCGTATAAAAGAATAATATAAAAGTCTAGAGTAATATTTGTTTAAATTGGTTATGTAAATTTATAATGTCGATACAGTTCACATATAATAAATAAACCCTTATTATAGTAACCCTTTCTGCGCTGTAGGTCGTAGGTTCGATTCCCACCTAGGACAAACATTTGTGTGATGAACATACATGATTGATCTGTGTCTATTGGGTGTTGTTATTATATTATTAGTATGTATTTACAAAAAAAGTATATATTATATCAGTTGTCTAGATCCCATGATACAAGCTATGCTTACCTTACTTTGGGCTCGATAGCGCTGTGCGAAATGTCCACCAATATTATTATCATTATTATTGTAGTGAAAAATCTTGATCGGTCATAATTGAAACTGAATATCATCGGGAAGGTGTGTAAAATAATATTAATACTGGCTCAGAGCAGAATCATTTCGTCAAAAAACTTTTAAATTTGTGAAAAAGCACTGCATGTAGCTCTCATCCTACGCATTAAAAATCCAAAAATATGACACCACAGTATCTCGTAGTCTTTAATAGATAATTTAATCTAAAATGTGATAAGTGATTCATTTTCTATCACGCATCCACACTCATCTCTGATGTAAGTGTGTATTATAGCCTGAAATAATTTGCCTGTTGCCTACTGACCTCGGATGGTTGCTATTTTCAGTAGACAACACACTGGACTTACCTAGGCTATTCCTGCTACACACAGTAAAATGATTCAGCCATATGAAAGGTGCCAAGACGCTTAAAAATGGCCCATGGTCTGATGTAGCTCTGCTCAACGATACACAAAACATCCTGTAATATGTTATTTCAGTATTTTATGTAATCATAATGTAACATAGATCTAAGTACTCAGATATCTATAAGAATCGTGCTCGAAAAAAATCAGGAAGCCCTCCATTAGGGGTTTCTTGGCTGTTCTTCTCCATGGAGGGTCGGATAGGGTTTGAACAGGCGTCAAACTTAGCGATAAGTACGCGTGACCTTATGTTTTGAATATTGACGTTTCCAAGCCATTTCTTTATGAATTCTATGGAAATAAAGTTTTTGACTTCGACTTTGTGTATATTGTTGACCTGTCCTGTGTTAGCACCTCGCCGATATAAAGTGGATTGCATGAGTTTTTTTTGGCTCGTCCTGTTGAAACTATGATATCACAAATATATTTTGACTGCCCTCACAGCTCAGTAGTAACGCTGCTTTCTGAGCTGTTGTAAGTGGGTTCGATTCCCACCCAGCATAAATATTTTATAAAGAATATGGATCTTTGTTCTGTGTCTGGGTGTCTATATGTATGTATTTACAAAAATGTATGTAAGTATTATAATCAGTTGTCCGGTTCCCATGATACAAGCTATGCTTAGCTTACTTTGGGGCTAGATGATGCTGCGAGAAATGTCTACCAATATTTATTTACATTTTACTGACCCGCATAAACCACGGAAAGACTGAATGTTCATAAAGGAACACCATCTCTCTGAGTACGAATACATCTGTTACACTCAAGTTTATTTATTCGTCTTAACATCTTTACGAGGTTTTAAAACGATCAATAAAACTATATTTAAATACATAATAGTTAGTCTTACCTACAGAACAGATAGATTTAGTAACGCGGTCATTTGATTGGAAGGATATCACAGTTCAATTTGACCGGTACGCTAATCCGTATAGATAATCCGTAGCGCAATATATCTACTTTAATTAAGTGATTAAGCAGCCACCGTTCTACTTCTAGCGACTACTGCTCCGTTTAACTTAACTACTCCCAACTTCTCAATTTAGTGTTAATGACGCCATCCAATATAAAACATGATATTTCTTATCTAAATGTCCCCTTACTGCCATTTAATGTTTCATTCGAAAACGATTATTGTTTGTTGCAGACTGAAACCTCAGCGGACTGAAAACATTGTGATAATGTCGGGCTTCCATCGGCTTTAATTAAGTATTGCGAGTACATCGACGGTTTGGTATTGTGTATGGACGATGGGGTGCGGTCGCGGAGGGTGATGGTGTGAGGGCGCTCGATGTCGTCGCGGGAGGTGGAGCTGGCGGGGGGCGCGCCGTGGGGCTTCCGAATGCACGGCGGTGCCGATCACACCCAGCCGCTCAGGATATCAAGGGTTTGTTATTGACTTTTGATGTTTATTCGTTTCATTTGCACTCATACGACTGTAGAAAACTAATTATAATAAACTCTTCAGTTTCCGTGATTTCACTTAAGCCTGTGCTTAAAATCAGCGCTGTCCTCAGCACATGCTGAGCTGAGCTTTTTTCGCAAGCAATGCACGCGGCAGCGTAGGCATTTGTATTATTTTTGTTTAATTTCTCCTACTTATATAAGTATGTAATCGGTGTTGTGTACAAATTGTAGAAATTAGTTTATTTTCTTTCTTTCTGTTCTAAAAACTCAATTCAGAGTCTCCAGCGTAATCGTAAACGTAACAAAGTTTAACAAACATAATTGTGAATAAGTAACTTCTGATGGATAACTTAATTATCTTGTGCACACTCAGAGCAATAGACCGTTCTGTGCCGTGGAAACTAATTAACAACCGAGTTAAAATTGAAAACTCCATAACACCATTTAATCTGCGCTACCAAACAAGTTGCTGGAAATTAAAACTGAAGAGCAATAGAATCTCTTCACTCATAATAAAAGAAAAGCAATTTACATCTTGCGAACTCGGAAAGCAGTCTAGTATCAGATTACGCAATTAAAGTTCGTTGTAAACCGTGAAACATCTCTTGTAGAGAGGCACTTTGTTTGTGGCGAACGCTGCTATTTGTCAAGAGAATAGTATTGTACCCAGTGGCGGATTTACCAGCAGGCTAAGTAGGCTTGAGCCTAGGGCGGCAGATTTTAGGGGCGGCAAATTTAAGAATCCTTTTTTTTTAGCCAGAAATCTTTTCGATTTCTGTATGACGGTTTTCTGATGTGATTTCTTTAGAAGTTCACAAAACATCTTTCCGTTTACCGAATGTAAATTATTGCGTGAGTGGCATACCCCGCCTTATTAGTCATCATTGAGCTTTGATTACCAATTACTCAGAAATATACCCAAAAACTATTTCCTGTGCAATTTGAAGCGAATTGTTGGATTTAAAAGATAATCTAGGAACTGACAATTTACAATTGTAGAGTTAAGGGCGGCAAAATTTCAATAGCCTATACTGGGAAATGTGTAAATCCGCCACTGATTGTACCCACTCGTGTAGACTGAGCGGAACCGCTGTTTTACACTTCTGAATCGCCTTCTCAGTGCAAAGTAGCTTCACAGTCAGCTAGCTGCTGCTGCAGATGCAGAGTCGAAGATCGGGCTCTATGGCGCACGTTGGCAGGCCATTGTCAAAGAGAATTATATGTAAACATTATTTTTCATTGATAAAATGATTGAAATAGCGAGAAAAACGAGCGATGTCCAGTTGCAATCATATTTTATATGTAAAGGCTTTATTTTGAGATGTGAAACCCTTTTTATTCTCTGAAATTGTCAAAATTATAAAAACCTTTCTATATATGGTACTTCTAAAAACCCTACAAAGTTCACCAATTTGTTTAGCTTTATTTTTGTGACAGCTTATAGGACACGTATTTTATCCTAACCTTGGTGCTATATTACAAAATAAAAAATAAAGTGAAATTCGTAAATTGTTGTGACAAATTGTCAAATTTACTAATCGATATTTTCAAGAGTTGCCTATGTTTTAAGCCTAACATTTTATATTAAACGAATAAAACATAAATTGAAGTCGTAATACTTAAAATGTAGTGTACACTAGATGGTGCACCTAATTTTAATCAAAATGTCTCCTCTGCTAATAGATTAAGAATATAATTAAACAAAAATATATATTCTCCATTTCTTACTTTAGGTTGAATCTCTATTCGATTTAGAGACTCGACCATAAATCTTTATTGCAATATCTTTCCCATATTGCACAAAATGTTATAAAACGATTAAAAAAATAATCTTCAAATTAATTATTAATAGTTCCTAAGGAAAAAGACCAGCTTTCCACTTGACGCTGGACTCGGTGTACTAGAAGTAACGGTCGGTGGCAATGGCAAAGCTCGTTTGTGTCGTGAATAACCCACAATGGTTTCTTTTTACGGTAAATGGAACTCGGACTGTTGAAAAGCTGTGATTAATTGACTGCGATTTCAAACATAATTGGAACCCAAGATTGAGTATCACGGCTTGGTTTATTACGTTTGTAATCATTACATACAGTTAAAGTATCCTAGACTACACTAAACCCAAATCTTATAAGCGCTATAGAAGGTTCCTGTATTAACATTGGAGTTTTGATGACTGGCCTCATAGCTCAGTTGGTAGTAACCCTGCCTTCTGCGCTGAAGGTCGTAGGTTCGATTCCCAGGACAAACATTTATGTGACATTTGTAACATAGATGTTTGTTCTGTGTCTGGGTGTTAATATGTATTATATGTATGTATTTACAAAAGAAAAGTATATAAGTATGTATATCAGTTGTCTGGTTCCATGATACAAGCTATGCTTAGCTTACTTTGGGGCTAGATGGCGCTGTGTGAAATGTCCACCAATATTTACAAAACAAAAAAAAAATGAACCGTTTTTAGGATCTTTGAGAATTTTTTAAAGAGTTCTTAGTTACCGATTGTACCTCTTAACTGATCCATCTCAATGATGAACACTACGTAGAGAAACTGAGGCAGAAGCAATTTATTAATTAGTTGAATTGTGCGTTGTAATTATCCAATGAATTCATTAAATGAATAGGTACATTTTTTTTTAATGTAATACAGTTACAGAACGAGCTGACGGCCCACCTGATGTTAAGTGGTAACCTCAGCCCATAACAAGCGATGCGGCTTGGGTCCTCCCCTACTAGGTACGGCAAGACCCAAGTCGCAACGTATGCGCCCGTAACTATGAGACCTGTAGGTGGAATGTCTCGTGTGCCTGTAATTTCACCGGCAACCACACCTTTCAAACCGGAACACAGTAACGCGAATGCGTTACTGCTTGGCGGCAGAAAAGGGCATGGTGGCAGTACTTCCCCAGACGAACTTGGCGAGAGTTCTACTGCTCTTAAACAATGGCATCATTTGCTACAATTCATTTAATTTCTGAGTGCAAGTACAGTAATTTACTTTTATTTTAATTTGTTATAAAAAATAGTTCAATAGGTTTTGTATTTCGTCTTTTTCCAGGATTTATAGTGATAAACCTTACATAAACTTATAAAAATAACGAGGGTCGCCACTGATTGACGATATGAGATTTTTGATACTTAAACTTAAATATAATAAAGTTTAACTTAAATGTACATTTTATTGTAGTACCTACAACATCAATTTTTTAAAACATTCAGAATGACGTGATTAATTACAAACCTCAATTTTTCTTCAGAATAATCAAAAACTTATTCAAATTCGTCTTAACATCTGATTATCGTTACTTTCAGAGCTACAGCGACACGCCATACCGCCATACCCTTGACGTGAGTAAGATTGTTCACCAAATTGTGTTTGCGCTAACCAAACATAAATCAATCATTTTTACTAACGAGCCGGTATCGTCTTTATTTAATATCTTTCCTGCGTAATGGGCCGCATCATGAAACAAATGGTTGAGTTTTATTTTACGTCCTATACTTGCCGTATTTGAACGACAGTTATTAATATTTGGCACTAACCACTAAAGTTATTTATTTATTTATTTATTTATTCATATATATGTACATCTATCCTTACAGACACACCCAATGCAATAGAGTACTCATCTTATAATCTAATATCTAAATAATTACATTATTATTAAGTATATTAAAAATCAGTCCGTTAAAAATGTCAAAGATAATTACCATAATTTGTCATAAATGATGTCAAAAAATGTCAAAATAAATTGATTACAAACTACAATCACAACAACAAAAAATAAAAAAAAATGTTTCGATCGTCTGACTTAGGGACTTAGGGTCGACTACACCAACAGATTGTTCGGCAGAGCTTGCTGGAGTTATCTTTATCAACTTACAAATTCATATTTTGTATGAATTTGTAAGTTGATAAAGATAACTATTAATAAAAGTATTAATAAAATCTTAGATGCACCTCAATAAGGCGAGTATAAGTTTAGCACAAACATTCTAGAAATCTTGAGAGTTAAGATTATCTTTATTTTGCAAAAAAAAAAGATAACTATTTATATGCAATGCTCAGATATCTGTGCTTTTCCAGTACCGAGGTCTGTGAGAATTGAAATAGTGTGTTGATTTGATAAGCGTAAAATATACATTGTGGTATTTCAATTGTCTGCCGTCTGCCTGAAAGTCCTGACCCTTTTTTTGGATAACACTTCCAACATACTTGTTCTTACTGTTTATACAAAAATTTCAAAGACAAAACTGAACTACCTTGCTTTCTATCTATGCCAATTTTTTATATTAATCTCAAGAACTTCTACTAAACCTAACCTTATCAATGTCCTACTAAAACACAGTCTTCGCTAGTCCATATATTTCACAGATTAGACAATGTATTTTGACGGATATACGAATTCGATAGATGTCGCTGACAGAGGTCCAAATCCCTCTTGTTAGTGTAATAAGATACTCGGATCTCCCTCAGATCGTTTTGATGGTTCAATAAGTATCAAAGATCGGGCCCTTTTGTTATTATTTGTATCCATTATCTTTCGTCTCTTTGTATCATTTTCTTTGGCAATACACCAGGATTTAGTTTATATTTGAGCTTGTTTCGTATTTAATCAAAGTATTTTGCTTTTAAAGGCTTTCTTCTACAATATTTCAAAGCTCATTCGCCCGTCGAGTAACCTCATGAAATAGTATCCAAAAGTTGCTGTGGTCTATGAGTGGCGGTTACCACTTATCCTCTGGTGGGCCGTCAGCTCGTTCCGTGAACAAAAGCACATAAAAAAACATAATTTTATAAATAAAAGGTTTGATGTTTGAAATATTTCACGTTCAGAATGCCTTTCTAACTTTGTTTCCGATTACGTAACCCTGTTAGGACTTTTGGAAAAATATGTTTCATGTAAAAAGTCCCGAGCGAGCAGACAATACGTGATCAAAGCCCAGTTAATTCCGCGCACAGTCAGAAGTCAGAGGGCAGGCATCATTACGCACAGATTGCAAGGGTGGGTTGTATGACGTGCGACAAATGTATGTAACGTAACGTACACACATACCCTCTCATCTGGAGAAGTCACTTTGAACTGAGTTGATACCCTTTAATTACGAGTATGGATAAAAAACGCCACCTATTTTTACACATCGCTAATATCGCGAAATTTTACATTTTGGTTTTTATAAAGACACTGGATTAGAGTATGGGACACGACTATATTTATCTCTTGGGGTTTATTATTTACCGCCAGCCAAGTAACACGAGACTTATGTGGAAATTTATAACTAACTCCGAAATCCTCAGTCATGCCAGATATTAATTATTTGTAAGTAGTACACACCTCGCATAGGATCTGTACAAGACACCTTGGATTGTCTTGTTGTCGCCCTTTTTAGCCATTATCATCGAAAATTACTAACTTTTAACTATTTCTAGAAGTCTTAATAATTATTCTCAGCCAGT
This sequence comes from Chesias legatella, assembly GCA_947359385.1. NCBI lineage: Eukaryota > Metazoa > Arthropoda > Insecta > Lepidoptera > Geometridae > Chesias > Chesias legatella. Next base: position 513,257 of record OX375766.1, read on the forward strand.
CTTTCTCTAGCACTGCACACGTTTTTTGTACAAATTGGATTAATATAAATATTAGAATCATAGCTAGTATGACAAGTAATAAAGCCTTTTCAGTAACGCCATGCCATGCCTATCGTAGATTGTAAGGTTTTGCGTAGTGACTGCGCGTCGAAGCGTAAATTATACCCCACGTTCCAACATTACGCTGCTCGTGAAAATTGTCATGTATGTAACTGCACGATTACGCCCGCGTGTGCTGCGTTTAATGTACGTGGAAATTTGGATTTGTTTAACTGTGTGTTAAATATTATTAAAATGACTTACAATTTTGCAGCATAATGGTTCTCACAGATTTAAATTGACGCCTTAAACAATCTTTTGTGTTGTATTATTGAGTTTCAGTTTTATTTTGAGAGCGTGGTGGTCTAGCTGTACTGACCCCCCGAGTTTCAATCCGGAGGTCGCCGGTTCAAATCCCGACGTGCACCTATGAGTTTTTCGATTGAAAGATTTAAGTGCGCAATACCACGTTCTCAAAACGGTGAAGGAAAACATCGTGAGGAAACCGACATGTCCTAGAACTAAAAATTCGAAGACACGTGTCGAGTGCTCGAAAGGAGCCTCTTTGAGGCGCACTTAAAATCCTTTCACCACACTGGTTCGACAGAACCGGTGACTCGAAGAAGAAGAAGTTTTATTTTTATCGTCAATTAGTCTCGTTTCATTTCAGGAAGAGAAACTTCTCGGAATCCATTTGTCTACATTTGGTTCGTCCCTTTCGCTTTAACGCCGAATAAAAAGTATAAGGTGGTAAGGGCCGAAATGGTCTGACACGTATTGAACTCATAGAAAGCACTTCCATTAATAAACAGTTTAATATTTTGTGCACTTTTGGGTTCCCTATATTATCTCCACACATCAAACTGTTGTGACGCAATTTTGACATTATTGTTTCGCGAAAAATATATTCGATTCTATTCGATATCGATTAATGATGTTCCAAAATAACGTGGGCCTTAAACGGTACGTTCGAGTGATAAAGTGTTGAGAATAACCCGAAATAAGTAGGATAAATTGTGCATAGGATTCGAGTAGATATGGAGTTGGATCGTGCAAGCTACGCACGTACCGAGTCACGCAGCATACGTGTTCCGAATTACAACGCTGCTTACACACGCCCAGACGAACTAGACCTTTGCAACCCGTAACCTTTCTCTATACTCTACTGTTTTCTTATACATTCCATCTCTTAAGAAGAAATGACGGAGGTCAGAATATGTTGGCAGTAATAGTATCCTGTATCTTGAGACACCCTTTATCGTGTAATTTTATTACCACAATTGTACATGTGATTTAGGAACATTGATTTCGACGCCCCATTTACATTTTGTTGCAGTGTTGTCTTGATTACAATTTTTATACTAATGAGTTATCATATAAAACCTGATATTGAGTGATTTATATGTGAGTTGATATGGCCTCTCGCAATTTCTGAATTTGGGACTTTGATTTGTGCAACAAATTCTGTCTACCTATGATGTTTTCTTTCTTCACGTTTATACACGGAATTATAAGGATTGAGTAAAAGGATTCCAGTGAAGTCTATTTATTTGAGATATCATTGACTAGTTATTTCTTCGGTTTAGTCTAGACCTGCCCACTATAATGATTTATGAATTTTAGCATTATCCAGCATTAGTCTATGAGCTTTACTCCTTCCAATTACATGGCTCATTTCATAATTAGTTTTGATGATCGCGTCAATATGTTTTCTAAGGGATTTTGTGAGTTGACTTGCAAATTGATGTATTATTGGTATCCGGTAACATATTTTTCATGCCAGTTTCGATTTGGAACAGCTGTGACGTCATTCGTGTTCATGAGAATATTTATATCGTGGAACATCTTTGTAAGGATTAACATCATTTTAGGACTGAATATTAAGTCTCATTTATCATGTCGGGTCTCACCTTGGCAAGCACTTTTCTAACATAAATCATATACGACTAATAAAATAAGCAGTAACATGACTTTCCATGCAGTATCATCCATTATTCAAATCCTCCACATGATTCCGCTGAAGTTTTAAACGAATAAAGTTGTCTGGTGTCGAGTGCGGCACGGGCGCTACGCTTCATTTAATTGCACTAACAAGACACCGCTTTGAAGGCCTGCATTTAATTTTAACACGAGACAAAACACTCTGGCACAATGCTGTTCTCTGCTCAAGTTTTGGATTTTACGCTTACTTAAAAGTAATCTTTCGAGCTTTTACTCTTTATATGCGCCACAAATCTTAGTCCTAACTTTTATAAAAATTGCCTGCAGATATAAAACCCAAATTTCCATAACTCTACCGGAAGCATAAATTAAACATAGCGATCATTTACCGGTAGAGCTTGCATATTAACTCTTCTTCGGTATTGGAGGAACCGGATTAATCTGTAACTAAGCTCAAGCATTACCTACACGTTTAAGCTCTTTGCTTGCCGCCTCGCATGGCCATGGAACAATGGACTTGCAATTTTAATTTCCCTTGCGCTGCACACGCCTTTTATTTTCCATATTCATTGCAGAATAGCTCCTTTTCTTATCTGCCAGACTGGCGCGTTCGTACCCTCCTGCGGAATCTGTTTTAGTAATCCACATCTAAGAGTATGTTCCACTTCACACCATCTCGAGTGTTTTGAAGCATCTCAAATTATACACGTGGGTATCATACGCGAGCAATATTACCGTTTCAGGTTACTACGTCCTGTAACTTAGACGCTTATAGTGAGTGGTATTCAACTGAGTTACTTCTTCTTCTTCGAGTCACCGGTTCTGTCGAACCAGTGTGGTGAAAGGATTGTAAGTGCGCCTCAAAGAGGCTCCTTTCGTGCACTCGACACATGTCTTCGAATTTTTTGTTCTAGGAAATGTCGGGTTCCTCACCATGTTTTCCTTCACCGTTTTGAGAACGTGGTATTGTACACTTAAATCTTTCAATCGAAAAACTCATAGGTGCACGTCGGGTTTTGAACCGGCGACCTCCGGATTGAAACTCGAGGGTCAGTACCGCTAGACCACCTCGATTTCAACTGAGTTACTCAATTTGATCCTTGCGATTTACTACAAAGCTGTTAAAATGGTTGTACTACAAATTATCAAGGTATTTCCATACAATGTGTCGGTTCATCGTCCCATTAATATCTGTACGGTCGTGGCCAGTCGATACCTCGCCTCACCTTCCACAAGATTAATATTCTTGGCGAGTTTTCGTCCCCGACGTAACAATGGCTTGTGTCCGCCCTCGCGGTAGGCGCATGCATTTTCGAATAATGCCCATATAATGTTTCGATGAAATTGGCTGTTACGTCGCGTCGGCCTTTCGTGGTTCAGTCTCGTCCCGACTTTCTTGGGCAATCATGGTTTCGTCGTTCACATGATACCTTCCGGCGCGTGTGATGATTGTGGCTTTGGAATTATCTTGAGTTTTGTGTCATTACTTTTTGTCATTATACTAATGATTGTTTATACTGAAATGGCAATATAATTGTGTGCGTCAATAGCGATGACCTTTCTCAATACACACGTATAGTGATTTTGTAGTGGTGGTTTCGAGTGGGTCGGGGCGGGGCGGGGCGGTTTGCGGGCGGTTTGAGGGTGGTCTAGGGAGAGTCTCAGGAAGGAAACATGTTGAAGTTCTGTTCTCCGGCGGCGAGGCGTCGGGAAACGAATGCGGTTTGTAACTGAAGTTGCTCACTTGTTCGCTCGTTAATTTATGCTATATCATTATACTACATAAATATATGACCCGGTAATGCACACGTCTTGATATGTAAACGATGTTTGGTTAAGTAAATGTTAATTAGTATAACTAAAATTGTAAATCATTTCAAAATAGTATAATATTCAAATGCTTTCTATTTTGCATAAGTAATCAGTACCTTATTGAAACCTACGTAAGTAAGAAGTACGTAGTCTTCGCACTGTGCCTTAGAAAATTTAGAAAATAAGATCTGAATTAGTTTCGGAATGATTACATTCACCTTGAATATTGTATTCATTAAAGAGAACATAATGTCGTAGAACCTCGCTAAAGCTCGCTAGCCGTGACCTTTTGATTAGAAATAGGGGTGGTTTTGTTGGCCTTTTGTACCTATAGAATGGGTGACCACCCAGCACATAGAACCCATTCCGAGTAAATAGTAGAAATAGTAATTGTCGCCGGTTCAAATCCCGGCGTGCACCTATAAGTTTTTCGCGTCAAAGATGCATGTGTGCAATACAACAGCAAACGGTGAAGGAAAGCATCGAGACTGACATATCCTAGACCTTAAAATTCGAAGGCATGTGTCAAGTGACGAAAGGAGCCTCTTTGAGGCGCACTTTCCTTTCACCACTTTGGTTCGAGAGAACTAGTGACTCGAATAGAGTAGTTAGTTATATTTTTAGAAAGCTACAGTGTTTCTTTTGTCGTTTCAGGTGAACCCAGGACGTAAGGCGTCATTATGTGGTATCCGCGAAGGAGACGTGATATCGTCAATCAACGGTCGTCCGACAAGGAGCATGAGCAACGCTGACGCTCATGCTATTCTCAGGTCAGCTGGCCCCACGCTCCGGCTCGGACTGAACGAGTGAGTATACTCAGTATCTTCCTAGTCTGCTAGTAATACGTTATATTTTGTCACAACCGATCCAGTTAGGGTATTTTTTTTATGTGATTGAGATACGGAACGAGCCGACGGCCCACCTGTTAAGTGGTAACCTCTGCCCATAACAACCGATGCGACTTGGGTCCTCCCCTACTTGGTATGACAAGACTCAAGTCGCATCGTATGCGGCCGTAACGTGTAGGTGGAATGTCTCATGTGCCTGTAATTTCACCGGCAACCACAATTAATAACATAAAATTATTTATTTCTCTTCTTCTTTTCATAAATTCCGTCAAAATGTTTTTTCATTTTATCTAAGAGCATTTCGTTATATGCAGTGACGTTACTGTTTGGTATCTCACTAATACGGAAATAACTCTGATGGCCATAAATAGGCACAGAAATTGTGAAATAATTACTGCTCAATCGTTGTAACTAAAACAATATTTTCAAAAAGACATGACGCCACTTAAACCATAATATATAAGTGACTTTGGTATGTGACCATAGTCAGGTGAGACGTTTACAATGACATACAGAAAATAACTATCATTTCATATTACTAGTTCAGCTCAGAAATGGTCATCGTCATAACGCCGAGCGATCATGGAATTAACCAAACAATAAACCCTCTTAAATAAAAGCTTATATGCCAGATTCAACAATTAATGATGACTGATGTCGCTCTGCTCAACGACACACAAAACATCCTGTAATAGTATATTATGTAGTCATAAATGTAACATAGACCTAAGTACTCAATTGTTACAAGGATCGTGCTCGCGAAAAAAAAGGAATCCCTCCATTAGGGGTTTCTTGTCTGTTCTACCCCATGGAGGGTCGGATAGGGTTTGAACAGGCAACTTTTCGATAAGTACGCGTGACTTTATGTTTTGAATATTGACGTTTCCAAGCCATTTCTTTATGAATTCTATGGAACTAAAGTTTTTGACTTTGAATGAATTATTAATTGTAATAGTAATTGACTTTATCAAAAATCGGGTTTTACTCAATTTTATCACTAAAAGACACATTTATGTATTCTTTCGATCTTTCGATTGCAAGAACACAGACTTACTTTAACAAATTCGAACAATATTGAATTTGAACTATGATGAACGAGCCAACACTTCGTAAACAGGCCTACTAAGCCGTCTTACGAACACTGAGCAAATATTATTTAATATGTTGTATCCAACATCTCTTTGGAAATTGTCGCCTCACTAAGCTTTGTGTCGCCTGTAGTACGGCGGACGTTAATCCGATCAGTGTACGCCGTTTCACACGAGAATCGAACGGCGGACCGTCTGTAGATTAGTGTGACGTGGATTCGACCACTTAGTGCTGTATGACGGACCAAATGGATTCGGGAGTCCATCTCTCTTGTATTTAATGAAGCATTTGTTGTGGTTGCTTCTTCGCTTGTCTTTGTAGAGATTTTATCGAGCTAAAGACTAGAGATAGACTCTCAACCAAACATGAAGATACTTATAATAAGTTTTTTCTTAAGTAGTAATTTTGGGTTGGTTTAATTTAAATGTTTTGATTTTGATATATGTAAAGTCAAAGTCAAAGTCAAAACTTTTATTTCCATAGAATTCATAAAGAAATGGCTTGGAAACGTCAATATTATTCAAAACATAAGGTCACGCGTACTTATTGATAAGTTTGATGCCTGTTCAAACCCTGTCCGACCCTCCATGGGGAAGAAAGTAACCGGCTCTACATTCTGAAGACATTGCTATGACATTATTTATAATAATAATAATAATAGTGGACAATTCACACAGCGCCATCTAGCCTCAAATTAAGCATAGCTTGTACTATGGGAACCACCAAACTGATAGAATATTAATATATATATATATATATATATATATATATATATATATATATATATATATACTTTTTGTTGTAGATAGATATAATACATATTAACAACCAATATTTAGTTTTACTGCAATCTTTAGTTTCTATGAATATAAATTTTAAGTAATAAATCTTAATAATATAAAATAAAATAATGCTTTTAACAGCGGTAGCGATTTTACTTATAATAGCTTAATTTCCTATCTGGAAAACGAATCCTTGTGCCAACAAATGAATTAAAATAGTGCTTCTGAAGAATTTACGGCCTTAAGATTTCAAGTTTATTGGGTTGGGCATGCTATTTTATGACCTAACTAGGATAGTAAACAGCGGGTTGCGTAGGGCGCCGCCCGCCCGCGTAAAGTGATGACTTGCGGAAGTCGGAGAGCCAAAGATCGGACTCATTAGCTCTCAATGGGAGAGGCCTTTATCCAGCGGTGTAAAATAAAAGTACAGGCACACAGATCCATTTCGAAGTCGTTTAAAACATAAAGAGAATGCTTTGCAGTGTTCCTCCCGTGGCACTCGTTTTAGTTCGCTAGGTATGTATGTATGTATGTATCCTTAGGGTAAACAATTGCCTGCAAATGTTGCATTTTTACGACTTCAGAATATACAGTATGTTACATTTGTAGTTTTCTTTACTTTCGAAATAGGCAATATTACATAGAACGCTAATTTACAGACCTATACTAGACTAGTCTACAAGACATACATAGACATATAAAAATAAAATAGACATACAAGACAGTAGACAAGACTACTAGATTATTATAATTCTCATACATAATTCTTATATTTTAAGTTTTCTAATAACCCATCGTGTGTAGTTTCAAAACATTCTTTCAATTTCTGGGAACTCTGTGTGTGTAAAATATAAATACCTTATTTATTTACTTAAAACGGAATCTTAGACGTTCCCAGAAAATCTAGCTCGATGATTTATAACCCCTGGGTGTGTGCCTTCTCAGAAAAAGCCTTGAGCATATTTGCGTCCCAACATTCCATGTTGTACAATATTGGTTTGTGCCCAAATTTATGAAATTAAACGTAGTACTGTAAGTATACTATATATACGGTTTTTAATATACTGATGCTTGTTTTTGATTTAAATATTATTTTCGCTAGGGACAGAGAGGGCTCGCCGCGTAGAAGATCCATCGGAAAAGGCAGCGAGTTGAAAAGTAAGTTTATCATGAACTATATAACGAAATTATTGTTCAAGAAATATTAGACGGTGGTTTTTTTTTTTTTTTTTTTTATGTCATACAGTTACAGAACGAGCTGACGGCCCACCTGGTGTTAAGTGGTAACGTCAGCCCATAACATGCGATGCGGCTTGGGTCCGTCCCTACTAGGTACGACAAGACCCAAGTCGCAACGTATGCGCCCGTAACTCTAGACGTGTAGGTGGAATGTCTCATGTGCCTGTAATTTCACCGGCAACCACACCTTTCAAACCGGAACACAGTAACGCGAATGCGTTACTGCTTGGCGGCAGAAAAGGGCATGTTGGCAGTACTTCCCCGGACGAACTTGGCGAGAGTTCTAGTGCTCTTAAAAAAGTTCTCACAATGGCCAACACTTATTATTATTTATTATAATTGTATATATTGTAATTGACAATACTTTAAATGATCTTGAGTTACGCGAAACAAGTTACAGACCACGACCCGTCGACTAAAGTTTGTGCTAATTAATTACCTAGTTTCTTGTATAATGTGAACTCGTCTTTGAAACTACGATTGGAAACTTGTAACCTATCTTAGTCTCACTGTTGTCTAACATTTAATTCTGCTTACATGGTCTTGTGAGGACTCTACCACAATAATTTAGTGTGCAAATGCAGTCACTTTTTCTATGCAAAAAAATAGCACTATTCAGTGCAAATTTTAGTTAAGTTTAGCAGTTAATTCTAACTGCAATAAACTGTAAATATCTGATTCTACTCAAAATCAAAAAGCTCCTTTTATACGAATCAAATCAAATCGAATAACGTCTGCAACAATACTGGGAAGATCCGGTCTGAACTAAAAATTGAATCAATATCAGAGCATACCCATACCCGTTTCACAATGCCGGTGATTCTGTTCCCAATAAACTTAAACTTATTTTTGATTCACGCATCTCCATCCCTCCTTATTAGATTAAGAGATAGACAAAGACCACAGTATTTTAGAACTTTAAACAAAATTTAGAGATTTTCCCAATTTCCGTCATATTATAATCATATAGGTATACATAGTGTAACCCACATGGTGAAAAGTGGCCCATTGAGGCTCTGCCTGCCCCTTGGGTCATAAAGTCTTGAATCGCTGAATGAATAAAATATTAATTGTAAATCCCAATTCACAACGGGAAAATACTGGGAAACGAACCCTGGAAACTTGATTCAAAGCGTGGACAGTTTTGCAAGCACGAGCGATAGCAAATGGAACTTGTTGATCGGCAAATCCGTGTGCACAAGCTAAGCATGTCAGGTGCTCTCGTGAATCTTCGCTTTCCGGAAATTCATGAACAAGCCGATCTGTTCGATTATCCATAAGTATCTTAGCATTTGCGAAGATGGGGAAATGCTGGATTGTTAAATAATTTATATTATTATAACTACTATGATACAAATCTTAAAATATTAAAAAATCTGTGATGAAAAACTCTTTAATCTGTTCCGTTTATAGTTGGATTACTGTAGACTATTTCATACTTTGATATTAATTGGAAATTTAATTTTAAACAAACTTTTACCCATGCCTTAGCTCTCATGACCTAATGTCACTTTCCGGCCCATAAACATCTATTTCACGCCTATCCGTTGATATGTTGGTACCAGAGAGAAGGACAGACCAACAAACTCATTTCATATGACAAATATTGACAATTTAATTCAATACAATAAGAAATTAAAACACAATAGTAATGCTTTTGTGCCAGTGAGTCTATTCACCCATAAACTGAAATATCACAGCACAGCTGAAACAAATCTAGCATTAAAATAGAATCATCGGGATTAATTACTTGAGAGTGAAGTTCGCGGTATTGCAAGGTTATGTTGAACCTTCCTTACCGCTTCAATACCGTTTACCTTAACTGGTATCCTTTTACTTTACGTTACTTTACTTTGTAATAACAGGGTTCAGGTTTTCTGAAGTGTATCAGGTAGAATGTGGTTTAACGAACTGATTTAAAAAGCTCACACATATTAGTAATTGTTCAATAACTCTTACACGTTTCCTGTCGTCGTCTCTGTCAGGATAGGCACTCGTATTAATTGCAAATAATGCTTTATATGAGTTTTCTTATATCTATGTTTAAAAAAGCAATTCAGAAAAATTGAGGAGGTTTTTTTTTATGTAATACAGTAACGGAACGAGCCGACGGCCCACCTGGTGTTAAGTGGTAACCTCGGCCCATAACAACTGATGCGACAACGGTCCTCCCCTACTAGGTACGACAAGACCCAAGTCGCATCGTATGCGTCCGTAACTCTGAGACGTGTAGGTGGAATGTCTCGTGTGCCTGTAAATTCACCGGAAAGCACACCTTTCAAACCGGAACACAGTAATACGAATGCTTCACTGCTTGATATTATTTTATATTTTTTATTTTATATTTTTTATTTTATATTTTTTTATTTTCCTTAATAGTATTGCTGTTGTATGCACTGTGGATGCTTACCATTAGAAGGGTATCGACTGGACCGATAAAAAACAGGAAAAAACTTCCCACTAATCACAAAACACTTCCATTTATTATGGTAATACTATGTATAGTGTAGTTGCCATACAAATATAAATTTAAAAAAAAACGAGTCCTAACGGCTTGATTATTAATAATCATTTTTCACTTAACCGAATAATAATACCACGTTCTCAAAACGGTGAAGGAAAACATCGTGAGGAAACCGACATGTCCTAGAGCTAGAAATTGGAAGACATGTGTCGAGTGCACGAAAGGAGGCTCTTTGAGGTGCACTTACAATCCTTTCACCACACTGGTTCGACAGAACCGGTGACTCGAAGAAGAAGAAGAACTTAACCGAAGCCGGGGGCTAATGTTTGCATGTTGTTCTGTACGCTCCGAAATGTTTAATTCCCACTCGTGGCGCATGCAATTATCGATTAGCTTACCCGGTGCCCGTTCTCTGATTATGATAATCCCTGTGCGCTGTTGTTTGCTGAAAGAGATTCCATTTTAATTAGAAACTGACTTTGTGCGCCGTTTTAATAAGATACCTCGTAAGCTGATTACTTGGCTGTAGTGCCGGTGAAATTTTAAATTAACAGACCAACACGGTTATTATATTTTCCTTGAATATGTTAAATTGTCTCCACAAATTATTCACAGTAAATTTTATGTGTTTCGTGTGTAGGAGAGCGTGGTGGCCTATTGGTACTAATAGCGATTTTCAAAACGAAAGTTTCTGGTTCAAATCCAGTCGTGTAATTTTTTTTTTAAATACATTTACGGAACGAGCCGACGGCCCACCTGGAGTTAAGTGGTAACCTCGGCCCATAACAACCGATGCGCCTTGGGTCCTCCCATACTAGGTATAACAAGACCCAAGTCGCATCGTATGCGCCCGTAGATGTGAGACGTGAAGATGGAATGTCTCATGTGCCTGTAATTTCACCGGCAACCACACCTTTCAAACCGGAACACAGTAACGCGAATGCGTTACTGCTTGGCGGCAGAAAAGGGCATGGTGGCAGTACTTCCCCGGACGAACTTGGCGAGAGTTCTACTGCTCTTAATCATTTATTTTTGTAGATTAATAAAAATAAATTTATTTTATTTGTTACAAAAACATATTACATCGAAGCACTGACTGAATAGCAGTGCTGCAGTGTTGTACGTAATAAGCAATCAAAAAGGTTGAAAAACAGACAACTCTTGAAGATACCGCCATGATCTAATACCATAAATTCGAAAACGCCTCATAGAATCTCCTATCGTGCACTGGACTCGTGTGTCATTTAGTGGCGCAGTTCAATCCTTTACCACACTGGTTCTCAAAACCCACGAGCAGTAGGAGATGTATGAATGTTCTTCCATTTAAATAATGTAACAATATTAACATGGTAATGAGTTGATATATATTTTATCATATAATAATTGTCACGTCCATTTTAATATGTATTTACAAATTATATTACTCAAACGTCGAGAGAGAAAGTTGGAAAAGGATAAGTTCGGCCGTTTCTCGAGCTCTTATTGTCGGGTAGCTAGTCTCTAAATACGTAGAAGGGCCGAACTGCTTAGCTTTCACCTGAAAAAAAATGTGCGCTTCTTTACTAATACAAAGTTTTAATAACCGTTAAGGAAAAAAAAGTACTATAATTTCCTAGCATAACAAAAATGTTTAAGATAAACATAGCATCCATATAAATTAGGAGGCAGATATATTTCTCCCTGCCAGGAATATTTCCTATTGTGCATTTGCGACATTTCGCGCTTTATCGCAAGTCTGCATATGCGAGGACTATTGCTAGCGTAGGTGACTTTATCGCCGCTGCCTGTTCACTCGCAAATACTGAAAGGCAACTGATTACAGAAAGTTTTCACTCAGTATTCACGGCATTAAAGTTCAATATGCGTCGGCAGCACCGAGTTCAAATCGTACCTTGTATTTTATTTCGTAATGCATTTCCACGCCTGCCGTTAAGCGATCTTTGAATGTGATTGTTTCTAATGGGAACTGTTTGTTTACAGGGCCGTCGCAGTTGATTTCCGAAATGCAGATCGGTGGGGCGACCCCTCAAGCTCCAGTTTACGCGACGATTAGGCCTTCCCATTCACCCCAAAATAGGCCTAGCTCGTCTCATAGATCATCTCTAAACTCATTACCCTCTGCACTCAGTTCTATATCGCTCGTCAAATCTGTGGCCACTTCTGACGAAAAACCCAGATTTCATCCCACAAACCCTTTTTATACGACTTTACCTTCAAACTATTCAAGTGCTTCCAAGCTACCGGTTCCGAATGGCAGAGCCTCTCACTCCACTTTAGATAGGGAAAAATCCAAAGAATCAACGTTCAATGAATGTAATAGTGATTTGAAGTCGCATTCCTTTTTCACAAGAACGTTAGATTCCGGACCGACCAGTCTTCCGTACTCACCTTACAACGACGCCGAGAATACGAATGGATACGATTCCGGAGCAAAATCTTCCGATAAGACCGATTATTTTCACAGAAAATTCGATCAATTCTACAATCAAAGTATTCCGAGCAAAGATAAAATAAGCAATCCTTTCGAACCGAAAAGAAACAGTGATCCTTTTGAGAAATATTTACGTCCAGAAAATAAGATTAATGGCAACGGTGATTTCGATGTCAAAAGTATACCGAGTTCTATGAGCGATAGCAGTTTTCAAAATTCAAAGGAAACGAAAACATCCACGATTACGGAGCATAAGATAAGCGAGGTCGAAGAAGTGAAGACCATTAAGAAAATAATAATGAACGGGCGAGAAGATATAAGTGGGAACGGCGATTCTATCAAACATCCGATGAACAATGGAAAAGTGGATGGATTCGGCTCGCATGTTTCAGCGTCCCAATCGCCGGGAAAGCAACATATTCCCCCGACGCTGATCATACAACGGAATGAGCCTTATACTACGACATTCAATCAAAAAGGAGCAGAAACAACAAATTGTATTTCCTCAACTATTTCGCAACGGTCTACGCTTGATGGATCCAACAAACTGAATTCAGGTGAGTTTTATATATATTTTAAACAATATACCATAAATAAGTTTTCAATTACCTCGTGGAATCACAAGAAAACAATAATGCAAAATACAACCAAGCAGTATGTGGTTAACTTAGGCAGTTAATTTCAATAGGAACTTCGGGAAAACTGTTGAATTTAACCTTGTTTATTCAAATATGCTCCTTAAAGTATTTGAATGAAGGTCCTCTATTATTTTCTAAATCGTACGTTAGATTTTGCGGAACGTGATCGTTACAGGGTAGGCTTAGCTCCGATACGACACGATTTATTGCTATGACTTTCTTCGTCACGTACTCCATGTGTGTAATAAAACTTCTTGAAAATTACATGATTTTCACCTCAGGTTCAGGCAACGATGCAACCAATGCTTTGCATTTCAAGATGAGTCTGTTACGATAGAATAAAAAAAAAAAAAATTTTTTGTGTTGTGTTGGCTACACAATATAATAAATAATAAATAAATAAATAATGGTGGACATTTCACACAGCGCCGTCTAGCCCCAAAGTAAGCTAAGCATAGCTTGTATCATGGGAACCAGACAACTGATATAATGCTTATATACTTTTCTTTTGTAAATACATACATATAATACAAAGCATAGCTTGTATCATGGGAACCAGACAACTGATATAATGCTTATATACTTTTCTTTTGTAAATACATACATATAATACATATTAACGCCCAGACACAGAACAAACATCAATATTACAAATGTCACATAAATGTTTGTCCTGAGTGGGGATCGAACCCACGACCTACAGCGCAGAAGGTAGGGTTATTAACCAACTGAGCTATGAGGCCTGTCAAAATAAATAGTATATAAACAGTAAGAAAGCCAAAAAGGGCTTTAGGTGTCATTGATGACACCCAGAGGTCAATCTCGAAAGTCACAATATTCGTACCTACTATAATCTAAGTAATTTCGTATAGCGTCTCTCTAAAAGATAGAAGTACCTTATATTATTTGCGAGCACGAACAATGTTAATCTGATAAAATCATCTGCAAACAATTTATCTTACAATAGAGATTATTTCTCTGAGAATATATCTGTGAAAGTTTCGTAAAACCTACCTACCAGATTTGTTATCCCACATTAATTATACCTAGGTGGTGAGACGTTTCATGTTTCCAAGGAAAGGTTAACGCGAGTGGGTTCTCACATATTTTATTACAGCTTTACTAAAGAAATTGTTTACAATTGTACCTCTTGTAGGCTCAGAAAAGCTGTCTTTTATTCAAGCAAGTATTATATTCAAGCTTAATTTGTATGATACTTATTAGGGTTTATAAATATGAAATGTCGCCTTGATATTCGTTCACAGTTAACGCAAAATAAGAATTGCTGCCAAACATTATTACTAAGTTGGTGATGGGATATTTATTTCATAACATTTACCTGGAAAGGAGGTTAACTTATCTACGGTTTAACTTCAGACTGTATGAATGTATTGCCGTATCTTTCTGTTACACGACGTTTGAAAGGGATGGAGATAATTCAAGACTTGTCTAAATGTAGACGTTGTTTGTGGTACTGTAAGTATTCACGTGTCGCATATTCGCAAAGCTCTTTAACAACATTTTGTATTATTTGACTAAATTAGCCGTAGCATTGCGAGATACTACAAATGAGAGTAACATGATTAAAAAAGTTTAAAGTTTCGTAAAGTTTTCCACTGTAGAGCTCATTGTAAACCGATGAATTATTTAGTATATTTTTAACTATAATTGCCTTTAACCCTTAATTACTCAAGTGATTACGACCCCAAGTGAATGCTGAAAAGCTAGATTTTGTGTAATTTTGAATTTATTGAGCTGTTTTGCTGATAGCTTCGTAAAAGTGATAGATTTTCAAAATTTTGTAGCGATTAGTGTTGAGTTGTGTTTACTTTCAATTTAAAAACAAACCACATTGAAATCCTTGGTAACACGAAGTCAGGGATTAAAAACTGAGTGTTGAACTAGGCTTATTGCCACTAGTATTTAATGTTTTCTAACTGACTGCTTTAGATATTTTCCTCTATAAAAGTTCTATCACCTAAGTCGGCCCCGTTTGCACCTTGTTGTCTAAGTAGATATCTGCACCTGACTTGCGCCATTATGGAAACTGGTAGAAACTTCCAAGTTAAGTTTTAAAACTCAAGTGGAGTGGCGAAGTCAGGGTGCGGGGATAAGTAGGCACTCGCGAGTTTCAGACTTATTTAAAGAGCCATTGAAACGGTTGAGAAGTGTGTAAGTACTCACGTCGACGCGCTGAATGCAGATTACTTTGTTGATTTGAAAATGGCCGTTTTGTTTTAAACGAATTTCTTAAACTGTAATTATAATGTGCAAAGAACGATTCTTAGAACGAAGAAACTCCGAGAAAATAGAAACATGAGCGCAAATTGCATCTGAGTAATTTGCTCTGTTTATTATGTAAGGCGCTAGAGATTACTGCTCGCTTTGCTCGGGCATCACATCAGGGTTTATAATAACAAGCTAGATAAACTCGAACCACCAGCGGCGTCGTCCTAGTGGCTCGAGTAACCACCTAAGAAGTAAGAGACGTGGGTTTGATTCCTGCACGAGAAAAATATATGTTTGTTGCGGGTCTGGTTGTTTCGGTATACTCACATACAAAAATGTATAATGAGTCTGAAGTGAAGTCTGTCTGCTGTTTTAGTTTATGTGAAACTGTTTTACAGTAGTCAGTGTCTACCTAAGAGCAGTAGAACTCTCGCCAAGTTCGTCCGGGGAAGTAGTGCCACCATGCCCATTTCTGCTGCCAAGCAGTGACGCATTCGCGTTACTGTGTTCCGGTTTGAAAGGTGTGGTTGCCGGTGAAATTACAGGCACAAGAGACATTCCACCTACACGTCTCACAGTTACGGGCGCATACGATGCGACTTGGGTATTGTCGTACCTAGTAGGGGAGGACCCAAGTCGCATCGGTTGTTATGGGCCGAGGTTACCACTTAACACCAGGTGGGCCGTCGGCTAGTTCCGTAACTGCATCACATAAAAAAAAACCTAAACATGGAAACATACATAATTATTTAAATCAGTGATATAATGGATGTGGTTGAATTGATAATGATAAGGTAAATCAGTGTTACGTTGCCGATAAGAAAAAAAAACTGTACATATCATTCTTTTCATATAAGTTTTGATTCATATAGGGAATCGATTGTATACCTACCCGTTATATGGATATTTAAAGTTCTGGCTGTTAATAATTTTTATTTATTCAAAGTATTTATTTACCATGGTACAATCCCTGAAGTCCACAAATATTAGTTGGGACGAATAATTTCACTGCGTACACCTTCTGACACAAGAATAACCATGTTTATTTCCCTCGGGGTATTGAATGGATGAAGGCCTCTTAAAATTAGATAAATGGGCTTGTCAGGACCAAATAGATCTATTTCATACGCGTTCGAGGGGAAAATTGTTCCTTTCTTGCCATTTCTTGCTAATAGAGTTATGTAATTGGTTGTCAATAATGATTAAACACCTACTTTTCAAGATGAAACATTTATCTGCAACTTGGCCGAACATTTAAGTTCTGCTTGCGTACTCCATATAGCACGAATGTCTATAAAAACATAAATCTGAATATGGTTTCGTAGGTACGTAAAAATAAAATATATATAACGTACCTACTACGTACTAACGTACCAATCTTAGATGAACAAAGCCCCATATAAAGTCCAGTATTACTTGTGCATCCAAAGGTTGTCTGTAAGAGATCGCTTTATAGCGATAAGACCGCCCATTGTTTCACTATTTTGTACTTTGTATCTAAATGTTGTTATTTTGATTTTGTGAGCAATAAAGTGTCATCTATCTATCTATCTATCTACTGTAGGTGTAAAACTGCATTAAAACTAGTTTTGTTTACCCACCTTGTTCTAGATATTTAATCTGCCATTGAATAGTCTACATAGACTAATTCCATTTAGGTAATTGCGGGCACAAATCTTAATAAGACAGTCGAGGTCTCAGGGGCTTGCCCTAGGGAGCGGCTTTCCGCTCGGCGGCCTTCTTGGATAGATCATCTTCGATTTTATCCAGTGTCGTCGCCGACATTCCGACATTCGCATAGGCTTTACCGTGGAAAGACGTTTATGCAAATTAAATTATCAATTTCGCCGAGTGATGTGCAATCGATTGTGTCGTGATGATGAATTCTCCCTGTTTCGCAACCAGTCCGTACATATTTCACCCGGTTTCGGACACATCGGTGACGGATTCTGACGACAGTGCGAACTCCGGCCGAGAGAAAACCATTGGCGACGATCCCCGAACGAAAAAGTACTCCGATCCGAAACAAAGAACTATTAATAAAGTCAGCAAGAAGATATTGAAAGCTATCGAGCGACTGACGTGTCACCTGAGGAGGAGTAAGAAAATATCGGTCGTTAAAAAGGGTCAGTACTTATATATGAACACATATTTTTCTTTTGAGTACCCAAGAACCCGATACCCAAGAATTATACAAAATAGGTCAATAGGCATTGAGATACTGCATATACCGATCGCTTTGAATTATCGATTATGCAAACCGGTGTGGAATATTTTTCTCTGAGAAAAGTGTTCTAATTTGACCTATTTCTTGTACTTGTAATATTCTTTAACACAAAGCGGTTAAAATTACCTCAGAGGAGCTCTCTCATAGCTATTTGTTTACCGTAAATAATTAAAACGCTACTTTTTAATACATACTTATAAGTTAATTAGTAAACTAAGTATCATTCATCAACTGTAAATATGTAAGTTGAAAGTGCCATACTACCTCTATGTGCAGAGTTCATCCGAGGAAGTACTGCCACCATATCTATTGTGAAATTAAACAAGAAAACAGACAGTTCATGATTGTAGAAGCTGATTTCCCTTGTAACGTGAATAATCCTAGAATAGCTAAGAAAATTTTCTCTTAGACAAATAGTCGTTTGAAATAAACACATTCTTATTAATATATTTACTTATAAAAAAAATACTCAGATAAGATGTCGCCACAGTAACGAAAATAAAATATAGCTAAGTACTTACTTTTTCAAAAATGTCATCGGCATTGTAAAGAAGTATCTGCTTTTCCTTCAAAGCCCGATTTTACAGATAGTGTACCTTTTAAAAAGTTTTTTGGTTTTGTTCGAAATATTACCAGCTTGTCAAAACTTGTACTAGCTTTTACTCGCGGTTTCGCTTGCGTTAATGTTGATCTTGTCAAGCAATTTTAGTTGTCGATCGATACAGAAAAATATGTCTCCTGGGTCCCATCTAATTCTATATCAAATTTTATCATAATCGATTCAGCTGTTTAGGCGTGAAAGCGTTACAAACAAACTCAGTTTCGCATTTATAATATTATGTTACTGTGTACTTAGAATTCGCTGTTACCTTATTTAAATTTCATTCAGTTTCATACTAGCGGTCCGCTCGAAGGAAGACCTAGCTATCTAGTTATGTATTTATTACTGGTAGAATTGTATTGTTTTAACACGAAAAACAAGTCAAAAATTTAATTATATATTATAAGTATATATACAAAGTAACTATGTATAAAAAACAAATAAGAACCAGCATAAAAAACATGTTTATTAGACTATTAGATAAAGTTCGCGGAACTTCAAGAAATACTTTAAGACTTTGGAGGCGCAGGTGGTACTGGGTACATATCTCCCTCTAGACCACCTAGGTAAACTAAATAGGTGATCAAATACATTAAGCACCTTGACTGACTCATAGCTCAGTTGGTTAGTAACCCTACCTTCTGCGCTGTAGGTCGTGGGTTCGATCCCCACTCAGGACAAACATTTATGTGAAATTAGTAACATTGATGTTTGTTCTGTGTCTGGGTGTTAATATGTATTATATGTATGTATTTACAAAAGAAAAGTATATAAGTATTATATTAGTTGTCTGGTTCCCATGATACAAGCTATGCTTAGCTTACTTTGGGGCTAGATGGCGCTGCGTGAAATGTCCACCATTATTTATTTATTTATTTACCTATGTGAATACGTTTTATTACATAATAGCGATGAATCTATGAAGATATAATAATTCTAAAAGAAGCATTTGTACTTTCATTCCTACAGCGATTTCGCGTACAAATTCCGGTTTGTATTAATTGTATTTTCAATAATAGCTACGTAGACGCAATCTCGGAATGATTACAGTAAAGCTGCGGGCTCAGTTTGTATGGCAGCAATACAGGGTAGTAAGGGGTAATGAGGGGTTCGTAGGGGCCTCGTAAAATGAACACACTTCAATGTGTGCTTAGGTCCTCACAGGTGCCGCCTTTCAACGACAAATTGATCCAAATAAAGTTCGTTTCTTTTATACTTTTTCTCGTTATAGTGTTTTATAGACTTCTAAATTGTAAAGGATAATCGACCCTTTGTAAAGTTGAGCTTTTTTGAATTTTATCCGGCTATGTACCATCGTGGCTTCTTCTACCAAAGCGTAATACAATCAATTAGCATTCTCTACTTTTAATGGTATGGGATATGCTAATGATTTACAACCTAGTTTCGTCATTGCACTCGACACTCAAAAATTTGGTGGCACATTGATATCAAGCCCGTTTCAATCCAGTGGTCGCTGGTTCAAATACCGAGTAGAACCAATGAGTTTTTTGAAAAATGTTGGTATGTGCTCAATACCTCGTTGACGGGACTTTCACTGGCAGATAGCTTACGTAACAAGGAGTAACTTAGGCTACTTTTCCGAGGGGTAAAATAGGGGTGCGTGATAAAACCAAATTCCACGCGGACGAAGTCGCGGGCAACAGCTAGTTTTGAATAAAGACTCCCCGCGTTAGACCCAAATGATTTGAATATCCGCTGAGTGTGGTTTCACCGTCAGTTCGACCCTTGATCTCCGATATTATGAAAGCCGCTCCAATCCCCGCAACATATAACAATATCATTGTCTAGGATTTGTTTTGGGAAAGTGTTTTTCGAGGGTTTACCTTGTAAATGATAACTTCTTCTTCTTCTTCTTCGAGTCACCGGTTCTGTCGCGCCAGTGTGGTGAAAGGATTGTAAGTGCGCCTCAAAGAGACTCCTTTCGTGCACTCGACACATGTCTTCGAATTTTTAGTTCTAGGACATGTCGGTTTCCTCACGATGTTTTCCTTCACCGTTTTGAGAACGTGGTATTGGGCATATAAATCTTTCAATCGAAAAACTCATAGGTGCACGTCGGGATTTGAACCGGCGACCTCCGGATTGAAACTCGGGGGTCAGTACCGCTAGACCACCACGCTCTCAAAAATGAATGATAACTGAAAGCCTAAAACGATATCACCACATCAGAATTCGAGAATGGGCTTCTCTTCCAGTTCATTATCCGACTGGCCTCATAGCTCAGTTGGTTAGTAACCCTACCTTCTGCGCTGTAGGTCGTGGGTTCGATCCCCACTCAGAACAAACATTTATGTGACATTTGTAACATTGATGTTTGTTCTGTGTCTGGGTGTTAATATGTATTATATGTATGTATTTACAAAAGAAAAGCATATCAGTTGCCTGGTTCCCATGGTACAAGCTATGCTTAGCTTACTTTGGGGCTAGATGGCGCTGAGTGAAATGTCCACCATTATTTATTTATTATGTCTGAGTGATTATGTGAATAATGTTTCTTAACGTGTCAGTAGTTATTTATTTATGGGCTGTTTTTACAAACATTTATGTGAAATCTTTCTCTATGCTGTCACATAGCATAATGCCTGATATATACGCACAGAATAACACACTCCATGCTTATACCGTGTTCTGTTTTTCCAATTTAGGTACAGAACACGTGTAATGTAATAGTTCCGTGAATGATTGGAAACATTGCATGCTATTTATTTGTATAGGTTCAACGCACTCTAGAGTACCCACACAATGTTACAGCTTTAGACTATACATTTCTAGAATCGAGTTAGAGTATATTGTGACTATTATCTACACAATGTAGTATTACACTGGTTTCACAAAAGGAAAATATGAAATAAATCAATAAATAATGGTGGACATTTCACACAGCGCCATCTAGCCCCAAAGTAAGCAAAGCATAGCTTGTATCATGGGAACCAGACAACTGATATAATACTTATATACTTTTCTTTTGTAAATACATACACATAATACATATTAACACCCAGACACAGAACAAACATCAATGTTACAAATGTTACATAAATGTTGGGATGAGTGGGGATCGAACCCACGACCTACAGCGCAGAAGGTAGGGTTACTAACCAACTCAGCTATGAGGCCAGTCAAAGTTTAATGTTCAGAACTTATGCCAATATTTACTGAATATATTGTCTCTACATTTTGAGATTATATCGCCTGCTGCGAACTAACCAATTCTAACATTGCAAATTAAATAATGTAATCCTCAGTTGCTGTTTGTTTGAAAATGCATTAAATTCATACCACAGTATATAATGGCAGTAGTGTCTTATAATAATAAGTAATGTTCGGTACTCTGAACATTAGTATTACATTAGTAGGCACGGTACTTCACACAGCGCGCTGGTTCGACCTGTTGCAGTAGCAATGCCCTTATTAAGAGCATAGCTGACGAGTGTAATGCTTCAATGGTTTCATCTATACAAATAAATAAAATTGGAGTGTCTGTTTGTAATATTAAAATAACTGCTTTTCACTAAGTGTATATGGATGTATACGGTACATATACCAAAACAACATTTTTTGCCATTTTTGTCTGTCTGTCTGTTTGTTCCGGCTAATCTAATCTAATTTAGTAGCAGTAGAACTCTCGCCAAGTTCGTCCGGGGAAGTACTGCCACCATGCCCATTTCTGCCGCCAAGCAGTAACGCGTTGCCGTTACTGTGTTCCGGTTTGAAAGGTGTGGTTGCGGGTGAAATTACAGGCACATGAGACTTTCCACCTACACGTCTCAGAGTTACTACGATGCGACTTGGGTCGTGTCGTACCTAGTAGGGGAGGACCCAAGCCGCATCGGTTGTTATGGGCCGAGGTTACCACTTACCATCAGGTGGGCCGTCGGCTCGTTCCGTTACTATATCACATAAAAAAAAAAGTCTGAAACGGCTGGACCGATCACCATTTAAGTGTTTTTTACGGATAAGTTTTTTGCCATCAATTTCAAGTCCGAACAAGGTAAAAGACATGATGTAAAACGCTTTACATTTTTAATATTATATTTTTTGTAAGCGCTAGGACGCTTACTGATTGAAGTTAGTTTTAAATGATTTGGCTAACCAGCTTTAGTGCTGCATTGCGCTACTGCAAACACTGACACGGAGTTTGGGATTTCGTTGCAGTGAGATTTTTATAAGGTCCTAAGCATTTGTTAAATCTGTATTTTTACCTTTAAACTATTAGCATCTTACACTAAAATATTTATATTGACTGACACCAAGTTAATTCCACAAAATGTCCTCTTCTTACCTACCACACCATTACGCCAATTATCTACCTGAATGTTTTTTATTGAATTTTTGTGTTTGAAGTTATCATATTATTATCGCCCACCACAATTTATTTATCTTAAGCAGTTGATTGAAAGGGTAATAATTTATAGTATTTGAGATAATGTTATGCATCTCAAAGTATAGACTGCTTCCTAAGACGTTATGTAGCCGGAACAAAGTCATTCAAATATTTGCCGTTGCGATAATTGAACTATAGCCACGACGCCGGATATTTACACTCCACGTTAGCTTCCTACTCGGCAATTCTAATCTAGAAAACTAACCTCCGTATATTTATTCTAACTAGAAGTTGCGTTATTTATTTAACCCTCTTCTTTGTGTGGTAGACAGAGTTTAAATAACCTTTTACACGAATATTTTGTATATAACATAAGGAAATTTTTGTTTCTAGTTCCTATATACCGTAGTGAAAACTAAAGGTAAACTAAAACTATTAGGTATTCATATTATATATATATCTATCTATACATATAATAAAATTGTAGAAAAGTGGTGTCTGTACAATGGAAATATATAAAAAAAAAGTAGCAGGGGGTTGTTATTATATCGATGCCGAACCCGAAATTGTAATTAATATTTTTTTTGTCTGTTTGTCTGTTTGTCTGTGTGTTTGTGCACGCTAATATCAGAAACGGCTTATTCGATTTAGATACGGTTTTCACTAATATATTGTAGTAAGCTTCACTTAACATTTAGTGTTTATTTCATGTCAATCGGTTCATAAATAAAAAAGTTATGTCAATTTAAAGAATCACGGCGAACATTTTTAACGTACAGAGTACGTACTACACGCCTCGCGCCTGAGCGTCCGTGGCTACATAAAGCGCGCTGAGAGCCGCGCCGCTGCGCTGCCATAAGGATTCAGTTATTCAAAATATGCTGCCCGAAAAGTCACTATTCCACGCGAACGAAGTCGCGGGCACAGCTAGTATATAATATATATTTGTCAATAATTGTTTAAACATTCATAAAAGCACAGATCAGTCACATCTGAACAGTTTTGCATAACATCAGCCAAAGCGACATAACACAGAAATGGGACGTCAATAAAAAAATTACTTGGAAAAATACCAATCGAATGAGCTCAATTCAATACGAAAATATTCCTAGAAATGTCAATTTTCCTCGATCCATCTCTTGGTAATCAAATTCGCAGATGTTGCCCTCGGTCTATTTGAATAGCACTCGTAATTTGGGAATACAACACGCTCGACGCTCTGTGGTTTCTTTCTTGTTGTTCGCGCTTTTGGATTTATTTGCTGGGCTCGGTGTTATTGCCGGATAGTGTATTACAACTATGTACGAATGAACTAGCCATTCATTCATGTAATGCGCACATACCTTTATAATTCTAAATTCCACAACAACCGGATACAGCACAATGATAGCTTTTTCAACGTAGAAAAGAGCAACGGAGGTGCGCCCACGCATTGCGTTCCGACAGGCACAGTTCCGCCGATCCGATTGGTTCGGCCACGTCGCGCTCCAACGAAAACGTATGTCGCCATCATACGGCCCCTTGCATAATCGACCATTGATGATTTTTCCCGCGCAAATAAATCCGATCAATTTATATTGACCGATTTAATTCTTATATCTCATTATGGTAGTTGTGTGGAGTGGTTCATTTTACGCTGGTGAATACAGAGAGACGTATGAAAGCGATCGAAAGGACGACTCGGGCACGCCTGACCTCGTAACTGATTTTACTGCGATGTATTTCGATGCATTATACCAGCTTTACACATCTGAAAGCCAATTATTACTTTACACAATGAATGTGTAAAATAATAGTTGAAAAATAACTTTGATAGCGCAGGATCACAATCTAAACAAGGAATGACAGCCGTAAACGACAATCAGCAGTTCTAAAATGACTGATTATTTCGCGTTCCATGCCCTACTTTTCTGTCGGTTAGTGGTACATTTGAATAGACTCTGCGACATGTATCAGGGTGATGGATGGTCCAAAGTGAACTTATTCGGTCTCGCACAATTAACCTGACATTCTGCCACCACACCTTGTCTTTGGACAATATATTATGGTGTCAATCAGATGTAACGTGCACGGAACTACGCATTAACGTTGGGTCAGTTCGGTTGAACGCTGAACAATACTACCTACGCATTAACAGGACAATTGTATCAGATATTACGAAATCGAATCACAGATGATGAAATATCAGTTTATAAAATATAATAATATCACGTCAAACGAATGGAAAGATTTTAAATAAACTTTGGTTACTCACACTTGTTGTGGGGCAGGAAATATCAGACATAGACTTTTTTGATTAATTTGGGTGGGAATCGAACCCTCAACCTATAGCGCAGAAGGGACAGTTACCGACTGAGCTTTGAAGCCAGCCAGTTATGTAGTAACGTGAAAACTACAGTAAATTAAGAATGGATTGGTACCTATGTCTTGTTACTCTAAGACAGTGGGTGCGCGCGTCAATAGACCTCAACACACATGCGTATACAAAACCGAATTATACATTACCCATCTCAGGCAGTTGGGTCTTCTTCTTCTTTGAGTCACCGGTTCTGTCGAACCAGTGTGGTGAAAGGATTGTAAGTGCGCCTCAAAGAGGCTCCTTTCGTGCACTCGACACATGTCTTCGAATTTTTAGTTCTAGGACATGTCGGTTTCCTCACGATGTTTTCCTTCGTGAGAACGTGGTATTGCGCACATAAATCTTTCAATCGAAAACTCATAGGTGCACGTCGGGATTTGAACCGGCGACCTCCGGATTGAAACTCGGGGGTCAGTACCTCTAGACCACCACGCTCTCGCAGTTGGGTAAAAACCAAACAAACCTACCGCTTAATGGAAATGGTCACGTCGCATGCAACACATAAAGTCAAAATTCGCCCTTCCGTACTAAATCTGATGGAGACAAAATAATGTTCGGTGTTTAGTTCAGCGTGTCGCAATCAGTTTACAAAGCGGGTATTTTATTGTGATTTACATACAGAAACTGTCCATTGTGGCCGCTTGCCCTGTCGCAGTTGCCCTCTGGCCTCCGTCGGCCGGCGATGCGCGGTCTCGCTGACCCGCAACTATCCTTTATGAGGTTAATCTGTTAGTGAAGTGAGCTTATCGTCGCCTTCCCCGTGTCACGCTTTCCACCGCAAGCTTAGATCATTGTAAGTACATAATCGCCATGTTTTTAGTATCCATATATCAGTAACTAATTAACGTTTCTATCGATTAAGTCCAAAAACTATTCTATAACCTAATTTGAACAGCAAAGAATGTACCTACATTCCTTGGCTGGTCTCCATCGTAAACATTTATTGAGATTGAGTTATTTAGATGCTCAATGGAGAACATTTTCCTCAATACACTTGAAAAGATATTGCGTCGCAAACATCCCGAGATGATCTGTTTGTTGGGACAAAATGTTGCCGGCTTATTTGTACCCTCATCGTTTAAAAATAATTTAAATCGACTCTGAATCTCAACGAAGGAAGACAAACGATCCCCTCTTGTACAATAGTACTACTCGATAAATAAACATCTCGCTTTGTCGAGAGCCATCTCGTCTTGTCGAATTATGGAATTATTACTGTTTCCTTTCGAAGTCGATTCAATTGGTTTTTAATATTTCATAATAAGTTATTTGAAGATAAAGACATGGAAAAACCAGCTAGTCAAACGTGGTGGATTCGTAGAATTTGATCTTTCCCTTGATAATATGAAACATATTATAGAAGTTAATATATTGGCCTTCCATCAAGAATAGTCGCGAAACAATCGCTGACATGTGTACCGCCTTTATTTAATTAAATAATGAAGAATTTTCATATTAACTATACATGTAACCCCAGATCAGTGCTTCAAATAGATCCAATCGATACATTTTTGTTATAATTATACAATCAGTATAGGCAGGTCGACGTACAGACGGCTGTGCCAAGCCCAGGGTTCATTTCCTGGTAAGCACTAGATCTATCCAGAAGCGATCACGTTTAGTCTGAGCCGCACCGGCAGTGCATCAACTCTGATTAGGACAACAAACACTTCTATCGAGTTCAGTGTTACTAATTTTAAACATATCGGAAAACGTATGGATCTAAATTAATCTGCAGCTGTGTCGATTACTATTGCATTAGCAAAACCACGCAGAATTCCAACTTCTTCTTCTTCGAGTCACCGGTTCTGTCGAACCAGTGTGATGAAAGGATTGTAAGTGCGCCTCAAAGAGGCTTCTTTCGTGCACTCGACACATGTCTTCGAATTTTTAGTTCTAGGACATGTCGGTTTCCTCACGATGTTTTCCTTCACCGTTTTGAGAACGTGGTATTGCGCACATAAATATTTCAATCGAAAAACTCATAGGTGCACGTCGGGATTTGAACCGGCGACCTCCGGATTGAAACTCGGGGGTCAGTACCGCTAGACCACCACGCTCTCCAACGAAATAATCTGATTGTACTTCCCAAAGAATATTGGCAATAATATCATTTTCATATGCCAGTTGCCATGGTGAGTTATTTCGCCGTTCTTGGAAAACGTGGGTGGTTTGCGCTGATTGATATTAAATCCAATTTAATTGATTCGCTATTGTTTAAATAAATAACGAGATCGTTTTCATTTGGTTTGAGAACTCTTGGATTCTAAATAACATCGCTTCTTTTGTTTGTGATATCCAATTTAGAAGTCTTCAATACAGACAGTTATTAATTAAATTTATGTATATTTTCTCTTATTTCTAGACACTAATCTGGCCAAGTAAATTAGTGTAAACTTCTTACACCTTACAATGAAATATGTGATATAAAGGACATTCAAAGAGCATTCAACGAATGTTTGTAGTGCATACCGAAATTCTAGAAAAATACTTTGTTAGTCAAAACATTGGCGTTAATATTGTGACTCGTTGGCGTGGCTAGATGTCAGACAAATATAAACAAAGCGGGCGACACAGTCGGAGCAGGCTACACTCCCGAATAATTTATTGTTTGTGAAGAAGCAACTTCATATTTGTTTTCGCTATTTCTTTTACCTTTGCTCCTCGCCTTATTAGAGAGAGCAGTCCTTTACGACATTTGCGCAAACCTTGTGGGTATCACTAGTTTGCTCAGCGATGCCTTTGCCAGATAAAAATTTGACCTAACAAATGTTATTAAGTTTTGGGCGACTCGGGGCGGGATTTTCACTATGCTTAAAGGCAAGATAAGTGCTACTACTACTTAAACTATGATGTCTTTCAATTTAAGAATAGTATTTTGTATATTTTGGGATATAAAGTTGGTAATTTTGGGAATGAACTCTATCATAGAGCAAAGTTGATTTTATTTTTAGTCTGGAGTCACAGCTCAGTTGGCTTTAACTTCTTCTTCTTCGCTGTAGATCTTGGGTTCGATTCTCACCCAGTTCAGACATTTGTGTGAGGCACATTATATGTTTGTTCTATGTCTGGTATGAATCATATGTACGTATTAACAAAAAAGTATTATAAATATTCTATCAATTGAATGTCTCTCATAGTAAAAGCTGCTTATAGTTTGGGTCTAAGTGAGGCTGTGTGAAATATCCACCAATACTTATTTTGATGTTTTGTCGTAGTGGAGACTCACCCAAGCGACGGCGACGTGGTAGCCGACAAGCCCCCTGTAATTACGTCCACACCACGAGTCCAGAGTCCCCCAGCGAAACGTAAGTAATATAAACCTTACATCATACAGTATTGTTCTACTTGCCCACTGTATTGTGCCACCTAAATTAATCTTTTGTGTGTAGTTATTTGTAAAAAACGTTATTGTTTGAGTTACTTGACACTGTGACTTGTGCCACATTCATATTTGACTTTCCTCTTAACTACAGGCTACTGCCATTGTGGGTAACAATAACAATACATTTACGTGACCTTTGTTCCCAGTTTCGATTTCACATATTGTCAGCATAGTTGTTCGAGGGCCTTCTAAGTGAGATTAAATAGATAGATAAGCTTTGACTACAGCCTCAATGATATTAGTTTACTTGTCCTTATACAAAGAATATTGTTAATTAAATTGGCTTTCCCTGTTGTATCATCTGTCACGTGCAGTGACTATTGCCAATTGTATGGCAAGTCTTACGTAATATTTATTGTTATAACTCTGGCAAAATGGGTTTTCATTTTCAGCCTAAATGTCTGCCGCAGGACTTTGGCATGCGGTACTCAGACATTCTCTTGTTTCTCTTTATTCACGTTGCCACCAATATCTACACAGAAAAAAAAGGTACTCCCATAAATTGATTAATGAAAACAAAACAACTAATATCGATAAGTAAGGTAGTATAAGTAATAATGGCAGTTTCAATTATAATCAATGTAGGTTTCTTTTCGAAAAATTCAAATTGACTTGAAAAACAATTAAACTTCTAATATAAGAGTAATAAGGTATGTAAACTATCCGAGACCAAATACTGTGCTGACACAGAACTAAACACTGTAACACTACCTACTAACAACAGTAGACACTCGACACTCATTCTGGACGGTATTCTAACCCGGGACCCGCCTTGTAGACATAGCTGCCGCCAACTTGGGGTAGCCATTCGCTTCAGATGGAGCTGATGACGACTCTCGAGATGAGGACTATTATCAAACTTAGTCTGAGAATGAGAAGTAAAAAGAATAGTGACCTGGAACTTTTAAATTATCCCTAGGGAAACTAAGGTTTTTTTTTTATATTGTGGTACCATATTGGTATTCTAAAACTGGTAACTAAATATTACTGCGACACAAAATAGCACAGATATAAAAAAGCAATAAAAGGGAATCGTATCCGTTTCATACGCACAATACATATTCGCGGAGATGATCCTGTTGCCACGAATTGAATTTTTTGTAGTGTGCGTGTGAGCCAGAAATATGAAACGGTTTAGGAATTAGGCCGTCCGTTTGTTCCAAGACACGGGGGCACGATAACAAGATACATTATGCCGTCGCTGTCCGTCGGTCAGTCTGTATTACCAAGTGAAATGGCCTGATTGTCATATAGCGACCTCGTTTGTTTGACTGTATTTAGTTTCGATTCGTTATCTCGGATTTGAGAAAATTCCCACTTACTATTCCAAAATATTTCACGCAAATTATTGATCAACATTTAACTCGGTTGCAAATATAGTCATTAATATCGGTAAATTATCGGAATCTCTATATTGACGAAACCACATAATGAATGTCAATCTGCTTAAGAAGTAACTTTATGTATAATTTTAAGCTTGCTATAGATAGTCTGGACATATTCCGAATTTCAATCCGGCGGGTGCTTGTTGAAATCTTGAAGGACACCAATGAGTTATTGCGCTTGGAATATCTTGTGCCCAATAACATGTTCTCAAAACGGCGACGAAAATATCACCGATGTCTTAGAATCAAGATTATATACACGAAAGGAACCAATTAGAGGCGCATTCCTTTCACCCATCACACTAGAGAGCTAGTGCCAGGCTAGTAGTGTCAATCGAGCTCTGATAAACTCTGCCATGTCAGCTGTGTATTTCCCGCTGTATCGGTCCTGTGGTGCAGCGGACTGTTGTTTCATAGCGTGGTGATCAGTGGTAGCGTGTCTACGCGGTTTAAGCGCACACTGTAAAACAATACGATTAATCGGTTCACGCATGCAATCGACACATTCACCTTATAACCCTTTGTCAATGTGCCAGAAAGCAGCGTCTGAGCGGATAGTCGTGGCACTTTTGGCACACTGGCCCGGATCTATCCAGCGATTATGTCATGCGTAGAAATTTCAAACGTTCGGTTTGCGGTCGTCAAAAACAAAATATCAAAATGGCGTTTTATTGTCCCGGAGAAAGCGGGACGGTCCGCAGAGGGCGAGATATTTCTGGAAGTTCGCGGCCACGTCTCACGTTGTGCAAATCGCGGTAAACTCACATTTTGAATGCTCTTTTCTGTATTCATGCTCCGTCTCGGAGATTTTTGTTTGATATGTTTGTTCGGCGCTGAGTTGTAATAATTTTTCAATCCTTCGCTTATGTATCGCTGTGAATGTTCTCATTTTGAATTTGTAATAAGTGTAAAAGCGTTTTTTGAGTTGTTCTTCATAGTTAATTTATTCATAACTTGAGTCAAAAATACGATAATAATAAACAGCACACATAATCGACTGGCCTCATAGCTCAGTTGGTTAGTAACCCTACCTTCTGCGCTGTAGGTCGTGGGTTCGATCCCCACTCAGGACAAACATTTATGTGACATTTGTAACATTGATGTTTGTTCTGTGTCTGGGTGTTAATATGTATTATATGTATGTATTTACAAAAGAAAGGTATATAAATATTATATCAGTAGTCTGGTTCCCATGATACAAGCTATGCTTACCTTACTTTGGGACTAGATGGCGTTGTGTGAAATGTCCACATTTTTTTTTTTTTATTATTTAATAATGATAATAGGTTATACGTCCTAATAATTTAATCTAAGTTATTCGTAGTCTTAATAGTTTGAAATGCTTCTTCATCTTTTCAGATACAAAATATAATTGGTAATGAAAAAATGAACTGTGATTATCCAGTGTGTTTGTGTGTGCAGTCCAGATTTAAACATAAGAGCCAAAGTCTTGACCTATTTGTTTGCGTGTTTTATATTTGTTACAAGCTTTAATTTTACTGTGTTAGTAGGCATGTTTGCATTATAGGTGTAATTAAAAACATGCGTTTCGGTTCTGAACTATAAAACGTTCAATTAGATGAAAAAACATTACGCGACTACTGATTGGAAAATCTTTTTCATTCAGTTCATTTTCAGTTCAATTGTTTATACGGCTTTGTTTCTACCTCAGTATATCCGAACTTGTCTTTTTATGATTGAAATAATTAAAAATACACCTGATAGGTATTGTTCAAATCTCGCCGTACTTATTCACTACTAGACTTGACACGAAATATGATTCATGGGCAAAAGAGCTGGAATGGAACGTGCCATGACTGCATCCTTATCACGCGTTACCCTTACTCGGAGGTCTTCAGTAATCAAAACAATAAGTTTGGCACGATCTGCATGAAAGATCGCCAGGGATATTGTAGGGCAAGACCGATCGGATTGGCACAACTTTTAATAACACCCCCATTGTCTTAAAAAGTCGTAATAAATGACCAGTGCATGTAAAAAAGTTGCAACCACAACTCCACAGGTGTTGAATGTATCTTGTCTTAGTTAGTTTATAAAATAGTTTTTTTTTTATTTCAGTTAAATGTACCCATTCGCCATTTCGTATTTAAGATATTAGAACATGTTTTTGACCATACAGGTATACGAACATTCGCATATTTCTTTCCAATCTTTACAATTGATGCGATGAAAATGTTCCCTAATGTTGTTTCGATGATAGAACGTACCGAGGCAGCTTCTATAAATAAACAGTGATCAATCACGAACTTATTCGGCTTTTGTACACAGCTGGTTGTACTGCCTATAAAGATTCCGTTTCTTAATAATAATTGTCAAAGGCCACCTACTAAAATAGCCTTTCATTGGACACAAGAACGGCGAAGTGGAAGTAGCCAATCAGTCTAGGTGACCTGCAATGCACTGAGCTTGTCAGTCTAGGCCTATCTCAGCCGGTAATATCCCGTTTAAACGTGTTTGATTACCACTCACTCAAATACTCTTGTAGCAACTTTTCCTTAACTAATGATAGCTTATAGGGAAGATTCGCTAGCTTATTTTAAAAGTGAATTATTCGACACTGCCTCAATGTACCTAATAAAGATAACAATGTTATCTTTGTCAAGATATGTACCTTACTTTGATATCAACGATTTGTATATGAAGGTCACATAGTTAAATAATTACTTGTATAGTGTACCTAACTTTCTACTAATAGATATGAAAAAGTGTTCGTACTAATATGTTCAGTACGTATTGGTTATGGTATTGGCTTATAGAGTACCTATACAACATTATCGAGTGTGGACAATTCGTATCGACAATTTTGTATCAGATCAGAAAGCTGAATGATATTAGTTGACTGTTTCCCTGATGGTTTAACAATAGTTGAGTATTAACTGAATTGAAGAACACGCTACACAATCTGAAAAATATAAATACATAACCTTGACTAGGTTATGTATTTATATTTTTATTAACACATTTTGCTAAATACACATACACACATTCACGTTTGCGTGCACGATTTATTGTTGAGTGTTTAAAACAAGAATCAATAATTTGGTTGCGTCTCATTGAAACCCTAATATGTCTGTCTATTGTTTCGAAGTCATTCCGTTATTCCTCCCAAAAATGGATGTAGATTGTGTGTGCAATATTAATTGAGGATTTACATAGAGCGATAATAACGTTGCCGGAGTCAGCGGAGCTGCGCCGCGAGCGCTTGCGCCCCCTTCGACGCGGTGAGCTGGCGTCGCGCGCACACGTCCGCGTAAAAATAAAGTCTACGGCGCGGCGCTCGCGCAATTCAACCCATTTATAATTATTAGTAAATCGCCGCGCTAGTGCACGACTGCCGCGGTTGACTACCGGACGCTAAAAAGAAAATCACAATCGCTAACCGGTATCTGACATCGCCGTCCCGCTGGCCTTTATCTGAAATAGTAACGATACTAAATCCCTTGCGCCGACGCACGCTAGGACCCGTGCCGTCCCTCCTACGCAACGTATACCGGTGTCGCGAGTCGCGTGGACTGCCATCCATAGTGCTGTGTGATAATAATGTTGTGTTAGTGATAACAGTATATAGAGTTAAATATGCCGGACAAGTCCAAACGCCGCAACAAGAATAAAAACAAACGCAAGAACAAAACAAACCGTCCTGAAAACAGCAAAACTAATAGTGATGGGTTTATTAAAGATAATGAAACGTCAAGCAGTCAACTTGATGTTGATGAAAATATAATTGTGAGTCAAGAAATCTGCGATTGTGCAAGTGCAACCAAACCAAGTTTGATTGAAATTCCGAACTTGGATAATATACAAAGTAATTCTACCGGAATTCTTCGGAATGATAATGAAGACTTTAATAACAACAGCAGTGTAAACACTGGACATACTACTAATGTATGTATGCAGTCTCCTAATGTTCGTGAAGAAACGAATTGTTCACTACCACAAAGTGTCATTGACGTAGAACATGTTAGTAATGAAGTTCAAGATACTGAGTCATATATAGTTGAATCTCCTGAACAGTCTTTGAAAACAAAAAGTAATAAAACGAAACTTAAAAATAATATCAAGAGTAAAAGTTTAGATAATGACGACGTACCAAAAATTGTTGAAATTACAGATGACGTAATATTTCAGTCAGAAGATCAAAATAGCTTGGCTGTTATCGACACAAGTAATGTTTTAGTTTCAGATGTTGAGTCTGATGTTGAATGGGAAAATGCTTGTGAATTACAAGATGTCGAAGGAGCACAATTGAATGAAGTTGCTACTGGCACTGTATCCATAACAGCTGTTCCCCTTAATGTAGCTCAATGCCAGCAAACAAAACCACTGACCCCTGAACTGGAATTATCTTTGCGAAACTATCTTAAAACATTGGATCTATCTACTCATCCAGAAAATGTTGACTCTGTCGAAATTAAAGCAGAAATTGAACAAATTATAAATCGAGAAATCAAGCACAGACTACGAAAAAAAGCTTTAGGTGATGATTTTGAAATACAAAAAATTGGCGCACCGAGAATGCTAGATGTCATTGCTGAAGAAGGTAGCAGTGAATCTTCGATTGCTTCTCGTCGCCAATCATATTTAAGTGACAGGAAAAGTGACGTGGAAGATTTGGACGACGATGTATTTGAAGACAATAGCAAATCACGTGCACTATCACAAAAAGTAGCTTCATCTTTCCCAAAAAAAACATTTGGTCGCCTAGTCCCGCAGCAGTGTGTTTTAGTAGGAGCTAAAATTAAAGATCCTGAACTTTCTGAAGCAAGAGGAGATTGGACGATGACAATGGTTGAAAAAATGACAGGTGCAGAAGTAGTATACCTCACAGATTCGTCAGGTAGTACTAGTTCATTGCATGAATATGAAGATGATATGGACGATGGTGTTGAAACTGATGTTTCAGTCCGAATGATCACTCCGACGATTGAAGTCACTGATACTGAAAGTTTACTCAGAAAAACGTTTATTCCCGAATCAAACGATTCAGATTTTAACCAGAACACCGATAAAAATGCAATAGCTGATACTAGTTGTGATGA
The DNA here is from genome assembly GCA_947359385.1 of Chesias legatella. Classification (NCBI taxonomy): domain Eukaryota; kingdom Metazoa; phylum Arthropoda; class Insecta; order Lepidoptera; family Geometridae; genus Chesias; species Chesias legatella. The sequence goes on from OX375766.1 coordinate 548,131, forward strand.
TCTCGGAAATGTTAAAAACGAGGAACCAATCCAAAATAACCAGACCGACAATCCTCATGAAATAATTGTCCTTTCGACAGATAATTTAAAAACTGATTTGTATGTAAAGGAAATATCAAGTTCAGAAACAGTTGCTGATTTGTCTCAAACAGAACCAACATTAATAAACATAAACGAAAAAACGCCACCTGACAGCGGGCAAAAACAAAATCATGATTATGACATAGAAATGAAAGTTTTAAAATGTGAATTAAATGATGCTATTAATAACTTGATAAAAGAAGTTTCTGATTCAGAATTAAATGAAAGTTCTGGATCAGTATTTGTTCGTGAGGACTCCTCTAGTAGTGTATGTTCCTCTCAATGCACGGCAAAATACAACCCTACTCACTCTTCCTTAAATGATGTTTTTAATATTGTGCATGATGAGGTCTCTGAAACCGTCAAATCTAGTGCTGAAATGTCTGGAGTAGATACGGCTACAACCCATGTCAAAGAAGTAATTGAACGTGTTACAGGAACAACTTCGGGAATTAAAAGCAATATACAACCCAACATTCAACCATTACTACTGCGAGATATATGCGTAAAAAGAATAGCCAAGTTTCCTTTTGGTGATAAAATTTTGGAAGAACTCGCTTCAGTTTCAAAACGCATTCAAAAAATTGCTTCTTATGGGCTGATTACTACTGATATACCTGATGTATCAACAACCTGCAAAGACGAACTAACGTGTAACAGTAACATGCCATATTATACTTTACCTGAACTTTCGTCGATAAATAGGGTAATTTTACCTTCTAAAACTAAGGATTCTGTTCCACCACCTGTAAAACCTCGCCGTTCATCCTTAAGGAAATCACGAGAAGAAGATGCTTCGACTAGTGTACCACCTACAAATGAACCAGTTTACGTCTGCTTATCACCATCGCAGAAAATGTTAATGGAAAAGACTAACACCGTCGCAATTAAAGAAGAAGCTAATGAACTTGGGGCTACGCACAAAAACGTTATTTGTCGGAGAGACAGCAACGGAAATCATAAAAAAGAAAATCAAACAGACAATGTTGGTGAAGAATTTAAGCCGATTGCCCCTTTCAAATCTCAAACTGGGAGTCGTTTGCTTGCTTTAATACGTGACCCAAAACTCACTACTAGCATAAATTCCATAAATAAACATTGTAATTCAGAGACACTAGAAAACAAATTCACTGCATCCCACTTTGAAAGTGATTCTAATATATTTAAACCAATACCACCTCCGAGACCTAAAAAAATGTCAGCATTCTATGAAAGTGATGATAGTTCAGATTTTACGGATACTTCATTTCGTTCCTTAAAGAGTGGAAGGAAGTTTTTCCACTACTCGACAGGAAATTTGAGTAAAGAAATCGAAGAAGATGTTTCTTCAATTCAACATATGCATAGAAACTATACAAATATGCGGGATGAAGTGGACAAGAACCGTCCTCGACGCCCGTCTCTGCCAAAAGACCTATGTGATCAACAGATGGAGTATATTAGACAAAAAGAAAAGGAAGTAGAAGCAGAGATTCGTCGCCTTGAAGCTCAAAACAACAAAATCTCTACATCTACTGAAACCAAGAGTCCAAGAGCACCAATGATAATAGAAAAGGAAACCTTTACTGAAAATTATAAAAAATCAAACAACTTCTTTATATCAAAACAAAGAGATTTTATTGCTTCATCACATATCTCTGGGAAACAAGAAATGCCTGAAAAAGGAAAATTATCTAAAGTATTTTCCCGAAGTCAAGAAGAACTACTTCGTGAAAAAATGTATTCCGAATATGTGAACCAAATGGCAGAGCGTGAGGAAAGAAAACAGCATAAAGTTATCAAAATAACAAATACTTCTGTTATACCTACTACTAAAGTTTTCAAGAGTATGCCAGCGCTAGATGTTTTGGATTCTAAAGTCAATAATCGAATTGAGAAAGAATTTATTTGTAAAGCTAGGGAACGATGGGATAAACTAGGTATCAAAGATCCCGAAACGGAGGATGAAAGAGATTCAAATAGAGGCGATGTTTATAGGGAACCTAAAGTGATAGAACACAAAATAAAAGTGATCGAAGGCAACGAAGAAAAGGAGATGGGAAATTTACCTCGTCATTTGCAAGAGTTTATACGGTTTACCGCGAAAGAAACTGAGAAAAGGGCTGATAGTTCGGGTGAGTCCGGGAGTAAACCGGCATCCCCGCACGTTGTGATTTGGTGTGCAGTGATCATTATAGTGTTGGCTGTAGGAAAGTATTTCCTGCGACTGCTAAGAAATAAATGAAACTAACTCGCATTTGATTCTGACTGAAGACTAATAATTTGCCTGTATGTGTAGCATAGTGAAGTGTGGCATTGCATGGTTGTGAATTTGTTTGTATGAGAAAACTTTTCCGTTAATAATTAAACCACGTGTCTGGAATTATCATCCGAAAATGTTTGTGCATTTGCAGCCTTGAATTGTTAAAGGTAAGTTATATGTGTTGTTAACCTCTAGGACTTAATTGTGTCATCTTTGTGCATAGTAGCAGTAGCAGTATCTGCAATTTACTCCTTAACATTTTCAGGTGAGTTACTGAAATTTTACAAACGTTTGTGCATTCATGACACCACTACCTATATACATTTCGTATCCCAAAGATTAGGATACATTTAGAATTGTTTATAAGATTCTGTAATACATTTGTAGAGTTTATAAGCATTTCATTATATCGTTAGACTTTTGATGCAGATTTGATATGTTGTGAATTTAGTAGCTTAGCTACACCAAACAGTTTTCGTGTATTATTTACACCGGCATTCATCACCGTCATATGACGGTTGAAAACGTTTTTATTAATATTTACCTGTGACCTTTATTTAAATTACGGAAAGAAAATTAGAAAGATATTTAAGATTATGCTGTCTGTAAACACTTCAGAGTTTATTATTTTACTTTAAAATTGCATAACTCACAAAGTATTCGTAGAATTCGACGTTTTCTTAGCTAATGCTGTAAATAATAAATAATGGACGTTATACATTGCAAATTCTCTGAAACGTATTTGCGTTTCTGACATTGACGTTGATTTGCCTTGTTACGGCACGGCTGTTTCATGAATAGAACTAGTTACTGGCTAGTTATGTATTATATTTTGTTTATTACTTAGCGTTGTGTACTAGAGGTGATCAGCAGCCGATTCAAACTCTGCGGTCGCGAGATAAAGTCCAAATTGGCCCAACGGATGCGCACAATCATGAAGATAATTCGAGTTAAATATCGAACTGTAATTTGTTGATAAGAGAATGGTTTTTGATGATAACGATGCGGTAAACATATCTATCTGTATCCTTATGCCTATCGACGCAGAAAGTGTACATTGCTAAAATATTCTGCCGAGTGAGGCAAGCGCGTCTCGTCCGTGAAAATATTTAGATCGTCTAAATCTGTGCTAAATGGCCTTTGGTGACTCAAACTTGAAAACGTTTACCTCGTATTCGCACTCAATGTTCTCTTATGTAAGAATGTAATTGTCATGGCCAAATGTTTCATGTACCTTTACTTGAATAAATGTCTAAAACTCTGCTAGTATTAACCGTAAATATTATTGAGAGTGACATGTCGGGCGGTGTAGGGGGTTCGGTAATAACCTCAGTCTAAATTATCAATCACGGTCAATTAAATTGTCCAATCTCAGGCCGTCGGTTCAGGGCATGCTGCCATTTCAATTAACATCACAGTCAACTCTGTAATATTACCTACGCTCAAATAAATAATTGCTTTACCGTGCCCGGACCTTGTATTAGTCACCCAAAATTTAAAGTGATATATGATTTATACGAGAATGTTATCAGCTTAGGCTAAATAATAAAACAAGGAGCTTTTATCCTATTGTAAATTATTTAGCAACATTTTTACTGATTATTATTTTAACAGGACTAGCTATATTCCATTATGTTTCAATAGAGATGTTATTGACAAAAATGTAGGTTTTATATGTATAGTCTGTGATAACTGAATTCCTAGCAGTTCTATGAGCCTATTCAAAATCTACTACCTGCTACTACAGATACAAAATATGCAAGTTTATTTCAGTAGCGCAGAGGTTATTTAAAGAGTTATTTGCATAACCTAGTTATAATTTCCAAGTTGCATTAAACTTTCCCAATACTCAAACTATTATTAACTATTATTCCTATAAGTGTGACTAACCTATCTCGAAGCATAAACTTCTGGAGCATTGCTTATCTCATAAGGGACGATAATAGAGGTGTATCATTATTTGCAAACGTAATATTTTCCGCGTGGCTAATCACACGAGGCCTCCAGGAGATAATTTGCTAGTCGGAACGTGGTCCCAAACAAAGGGCACGTCAAAGCTGTAGGCGCGCCGCGGAAGCGATTCTACTGCGGATGTGACGTCAGGGGGGTCCCCAGCGAACTAACCCTCGCGCTTGTATTTAAATCACATGTGAATATGATTTATTAGTCATATTTCTTTGGTTATTATCATTCATGATCGACTTGGAAATGTGCCTGACGTTCTGACGAATCTGAGGAATATAGTAATGACGATGATCTCACGGAATCATTCAAGATGGTAGGCTTGAGCTTTATTTGCTATTTACCTAGCAAATGTTGATGTTTCCTTAAAGTCGCTGTCATTTTCTCCATTTTTGAGGCCAATATATATCCGATACCACTAAAACAATTTAAAATACACTTCAATTAGTCTAGTTAATAAATGAGACAGCCACTATCCACCTTAAAAGCATCAAAAATATCTATCCTAATAACAATAATCTTGGAGTATTGCTGAAGGTAAAATGTAAAATACATTTTGGCAGCGCCATCTACATTTTATCGGCGTAAACTCCAAGTTCTTAAGATATCCAAGAGATGTCGGTAGGCATCTTGTTTTCATTAAAACGGAAAGAATCGTTCAGCATCCGATAGCTAAAATAGCATTATGTGGAAACGTAACAATATTTCGGCACGGTGACTAAAGCGGACCTATTCATCTTAGAAGCTAATATAAGAGGAATAAGATAAAAGAATGAAACATGAATGATATTTTTTTAAACAATGACTTTAATTGACTGGCCTCATAGCTCAGTTGGTTAGTAACCCTACCTTCTGCGCTGTAGGTCGCGGGTTCGATCCCCACTCAGGACAAACATTTACGTGACATTTGTAACATTGATGTTTGTTCTGTGTCTGGGTGTTATTATGTGTTATATGTATGTATTTACAAAAGAAAAGTATATAAGTATTATATCAGTGGTCTGGTTCCCATGATACAAGCTATGCTTAGCTTACTTTGGGGCTAGATGGCGCTGTGTGAAATGTCCACCATTATTTATTATTTATTATTAATTTATCAATGGAAATTCAGTAATATTCGGAATCACATTCAACCATTTGATTTCAAATTCAATCCGTTTCACACGTTTACAAACTAAAGTTTTATTATTGCCGCGACCAAATACGAAGACTTAATGCAAAATTTGTTCCAAGTATCCAAAAAGGTACTGAAGGTAGTCAAATTAGGCAATATTATAATGGAATTTGGTAAAGTAATCTCACTTGTCTGATACAGGTGTAGACTATCTCCCGACCTCTGATCCCAAATGGATCTACCTTATATTTGGTTAAATTAAACCCAAAATTGATTTTCGGTGTTGAGGTTGTCCTGGGTATTGTGAGAAACTGTCAGCCCGTAACAGTTTGATCATTCTGGTTCACGTAGTTTCTAACAAGTTTTTGATGCTATGTAATGCTATTAATATATTATTATGAATTGCTTGACTGGCCTCATAGCTCAGTTGGTTAGTAACCCTACCTTCCGCGCTGTAGGTCGTGGGTTCGATCCCCACTCAGGACAAACATTTATGTGACATTTGTAACATTGGTGTTTGTTCTGTGTCTGGGTGTTAATATGTATTATATGTATGTATTTACAAAAGAAAAGTATATAAGTATTATATCAGTTGTCTGGTTCCCATGATACAAGCTATGCTTAGCTTACTTTGGGGTTAGATGGCGCGGTGTGAAACGTCCACCATTATTTATTTATTTATAAAAAAAAGCAATTTAATTTTGCTTATATAGTATTGACGTAAACCTCTTTTAAATAATACAACACAATACAGTGACTCTTTATTGCAAAACAATACAATACTTATAAAAAAACAATTTTGTGTACACTAAATACGGAATAACAATGAGCGGCCTTATTGCAATGAGCAATTTCTTCCAGACAACATTAACATAATATGATATATTGATTATAATTTGTCTGTTCTTCCCCATGGAGGGTCGGATAGGGTTTGAACAGGCATCAATCTTATCGATAAGTACGCGTGACCTTATGTTTTGAATAATATTGACGTTTCCAAGCCGTTTCTTTATGAATTCTATGGAAATATAAGTTTTGACTTTGACTTTGATTGGAGTCCCATTATTGTTTAGAATTGATTGTACGCGTATCTCAGCGAAACGAGACGAACATAAGTTCACCGAGAGACAAAATATCCGTTCCCGAGCATGATTACTACAGTAGAGCTAGAGTCTAGAGTCGCTAGAGTCACGCACCTAATGTTAATTATGTGTTCGTTGACTGTACCTCTCTCCTCGCGTGGTTTACATACCGCTATACAGCGAGCGGGTAATGAAACATTTTTTACCCTACGATATTTGAGGTTTCCCATGAAAAATAACTCCTCAAAGCTTGTGTGCGTCGTACTCTATGAACGTAAGTCTAAATAAACTCACGTTGATTGAAATTTCGTGGAAAACAATATCACATTTGGCTGGGAACATGTTACATTTAACTGTAATAGTACACTTAGATGCCACATACATTTTTACTTGTTAAAATAATTCCAAAAATTTTGTTGCAAATTAGGAGAAATTAATGAAATATTACTTTCAAAATTTAAATTTGATTCAGTCTTTCCCAAACTTTACAATGAGCGACCCCCTAGTGATTCCCTATAGTTTATACTCTGGCGTAAAATGTAGTGCGGTGATTCAAAATTAGATTTCAGAAGTACCAAAAATATTAGATATTATTTTTCAAAATATTTCTGTATACAATTTTGAATGTGTGGAGCTATTTTTATTTAAAACGTGTTTCAATTGTTCGCAACGGTCAGCATAGGAGATCTCTAACCTTTATTTAAATGAGCATTTAGTACGTCAACGGGATACGAGAAATAACTGATAGAGAGCAGTTACTTCTACAAAAAAAGTAACAAAAAATTTGTACCTACACCTAATATTTTCAATACTTTTTTTATGTCGTACAAGTGATGGCACGAGCATACGGCCCACCTGATTTAAAGTGGTAACCGCCGTCCATAGACAACAGCAACGCGACTCAAGTCCTCTGGACCATAGTACGAGATGACTCGCAATACGAGTGCATCACTCATAAGACTATTATGGAAGATTTATAAAACAGTTTGAAAAATGTAGCAGTTTTTTTTCACCTACAGTGGGGAAATCTCCAGAGATCATTTGCAAATGGCCTTCAAATGATGCAATGATACAATTTAGATAACATTTCCCTGTTCAAATAGAAAAGATAGTGTTCCACGGCCGAAACCATCAAATTGATTGACGACATGCTGCGCTGAATCAATCATATCACACATGTACCGTGAAAGCCTCCTGAAAAATATGTTCGTAGGTGTCACGTTTCCCATCCAAAATACGGAATAGATTGACAAAATCTATGCTACTCTGTGATAAAGTGTACTTTATCACTCGCTATCTGACATAGCTACTCAGAGACGATCGACTGGCCTCGCAGCTCAGTCTGCCTTCTGAACTTGCAGGTCGCGGGTTCGATTCCCACCCAGTACAAACATTTGTGTGACGAATAGTTATTTGTTCGTGTCTGGTTTTGGATTTACAAAAAAAAGTATATAAGTATTATATCAGTTGTCTGGTTCCCATGATACAAGCTAAGCTGAGCTTACTTTGGGGCTAGATGGCGCTGTGTGAAATGTCCACCAATATTATTATTATTATCTAAAAAGTTCTCGAAAGGAGCCCCGTTGAGATTCGCTTTAATCCTTTGATCACACTGTGGTCGATTATAGTATATCAACCGATGTTATGTTATTTTTTTCCATTCCTTAAAACCCTAATCGATCTATGACCTATATTGAAAAAAAAGGCCAAATTGCCAAAAAACAAACGAATAACATTTAATTTTTATTTATGTAGTAGATTTAATCTCAGAAAGACAGTCAGCTTTCAGCTTCTTGCTTTGAATTTATTGTCAGTTTACGAAAATCTCGTGCAAGTCCCAAAGTGGGGTCATTTTGCTCACATTTTGCTCCAGCTCTATTCTCGCGTAATCACAGCGACCGTGGGAGAGACCGCACCGGCCAAGATTAATTAGTGTTCTGGTTAAATTAATAATGGGTGGCACGCACCCAGCCCCGTCCATAACGAAACAATAGCCGGGATAATCAAATCGTATAAGCGGTTTCAATACGACTGGACGGATTACACATTGTTCCCGAATACAATGTTTGCTTGGTCCCCATACCATTAGACTTAGTGTATCTATTTGATAGTTCCATTAAAATTCAGTCATTCATCCTAGAGAAAATATAAATAAATATAGGTGAACATTTAGCCCCAAAGTAAGCTAAGCATAGCTTGTGTCATGGGAACCATACAGCTGATAATTAAATACATACATAATATAACACATATTGACACCCAGACAAAGAACAAACATCTATATTCGTCATACAAATGTCTGTCATGGCTGAAATCGAACCCACGACAGCATTGACAACCAACTACAGCTCAGTTGGTAGTCAATGCCAGTCAAAAATTAAATATGTATTATGTATCATTATGTCCTACTCCGCGCCACCTTTATTGATTTGTCTTCGTTTTTCTAAGCTAAGCCCTACATTACGTTCAATTATTAACATCAACATCCAAATTTCAGAATCTGTCCAATAATTTCGTTCAAAATGAAAGACTCAAAATGCCCGAAAAAATCGAGCGCTACTTCGAATCAAATATTCGCACCATTTATTCTCTTTGTTCAACTAATCATTTTTCTGTCAGAACAAGAAAGCGTTACCTTCAACCAGTCAAAGAGAATGTTCGTCGAAGTACCTTCCAAAGACTAGTGAAAGAATCTTTACAAATAAGGTTAAATGGAAAACTCAATCTGAAGAGGCCTTCCTTATAGCAACGTCTCATTATTGTCCTTGAAGTTCAAAAAACTTGATATTTAATTTGTAGTCAAAGTTTTCAAAGTCAGAAACTTTATTTCCATAGAATTCATAAAGAAATGGCTTGGAAACGTCAATATTATTCAAAACATAAGGTCACGCGTACTTATCGATAAGTTTGATGCCTGTTCAAACCCTATCTATATCTATATTTGAATGAGCATTTATCCAATATCGATATGCAGTATTACATTTTTTTTTATAATGGTGGACAATTCACACAGCGCCATCTAGCCCCAAACTAAGCTTAGCTTGTACTATGGGAACCAGACAACTGATAATATAGTTTTTTGCAAAAAAATACATACATATAATACATATCAACACCTAGACACAGAACAAACATCTATACTCGTCACACAAATGTTTGTCCTGGGTGGAAATTGAACCCACGATCTACAGCGCAGAAGGCACAGTTACTACCAACTGAGCTGTGAGGCCTACATTATTACAGGAATTGGTATTATTTATTTAACTATTTTGCTCGATTTACTGGACAAAATGCAAATATCTTCACTGTTTTCTGTGTATAGGAGACATATTTCTCTATCTATCTATCACATCAATTATTTACTTCCCAAAGTACAAGCAATGATTAATTTCAGGCTTACTGCCTTAAATTTCCCCCATTATATATTATTATTATGCTTCCATTCTATTCATAATTTAAGTAGCAATAGAACTTTCATACATTTGTCATGTATTTGAGTTTGGCTGAATTAATTTCAAGGATTTTGGAAATTACTAAGATTTTGTGATCTTTGACATTATATTTTTTTAATTTGTTGAAGTGGTTTCAAATACACCAGGACCATCGGTCCTAGTTCAGCATTTCACGCGGCTGTAGAGCCAAGGTCACTTGACATTGTCATACTTACCTATGTGTGTTTGAAGACAGAATGAAGAGGATGATTGCTTTGTATTCAAGCTGTGTGCCTTTTACTACAATTTGTCACCATGAATTGATCAACGTAGCTATCGGACACACAATTTATCTCTAAGGGTTGCAAAGTACGTCAAAGATGTCATTCTGATTAGCTGCTGCCAGCTATTTCGCTCGTGTGGGACGCAGATTAAATTTTTTTTTTTTCTTGAAAGTAAAACTAATAAATTCCGAAAAAGTCACTTTTGAACATGTTATTAGTGAAATGGGCAGAGGTTACCACTTAAAACCATTTAGACCATCAGGTAACATTACCACATAAAAAAAGATGGCCGTGGAAAAACCAAACCTTCTTTCACGTTTTTTTTTATGTTGTCCTGGTATGAAAGTAACTTATCAATAGGCTTTTTTTATTGAATAAATTTTAAATGCTTTCAAAATCCCCCTCCCAATTCATCAGAGGTTATAATTTCCTCCGATTATTCCATAAATTTTCCGCATATTTAGATAAAATTATTTGCGATCCGAAATCAGACGGACAGTGAATGAATAATGTAGCTCATTTAGCTGGGAAATGCAATACCAGATGTCAGGGGACATCGATATCGGATAAGCTAATTTGCCGGAATTACTATTATAATAGGCAAATTGGTTTGAGACTTTTCTATTTTAGAAATAAGGCCAATCAAATCAACAGCAGACCCTAGACTCGTAAAGAAAATAGAACAAAATAGCTTTTAAAGCTTCATGCTTATTGCACAAAGTTTATACTAATCGATTATACAAGGTACAAAATTAATAATAGCCACGAGAGTCGGAAGCATTCTGAGAGCGAATACTGAGTTTGAAAAAAATAGTCCACGCGTTCTTAAAGAAAAAACGACCACATAAACTTTTTTTTCTCTCTCTCTTTTTTTTATATTTACTATTTTTCTTTTTTTGATTTCTAATCTCCATAAATGTTATATAACAAAATATGTATAGCACAATGGCACTGCTCTGAGGCACACTTTAATAAAAGTTGTCGCTTAGGTATATATAAAAGCTGTGAATTCATTTTTACACACGTTTATATTACTATAGTCTCTTAAATTACTGTATAGTTAATATGACTTATTTCTCTGAACCTTTTAAGTATACTTCCGTTTAATAAAATTATCCTGTCATCTCATAATAGCCTCGTCCTCAATCTCAAAGGATCATCAGAAAATAGGAGGATAAGAGGATCAGGATAGGGTTTGAACAGGCATCAAACTTATCGATAAGTACGCGTGACCTTAGGTTTTGAATATTGACGTTTTCAAGCCATTTCTTTATGAATTCTATGGAAATAAAGTTTTTGACTTTGACTTTGAATTTGACATCGATTTTAGAGGTAAAAAAAATAATGTTGCTCACAAAATGACCGGGCCAGGTTTGAGCGTGACTGTGTTCCGAAAAACCGCCCCTAAACAATTGCAATATTGACTGAAGCAACGGGTGTTTGTTGTAGAAACCAATCTAACCTGAAATTTGAGAATAGATAGCTTTAGTTATAGGATTGTTGCGCGAAGACAGCTCGGGCTGTGAATACTAACTGGTTGTTGCTTGCTTCGGTCTTAAACTTTTGCTGCTTCCACTGGCAAACTACGTTCTATCCGGTAAATCCGTTAAAGTGTGAATCTCGACTCGAACTCACTCACAACATATTCTATTGTTTTTTTTTTATGTGATATAGTAACGGAACGAGCCGACGGCCCACCTGGTGTTAAGTGGTAACCTCTGCCCATAACAACCGATGCGACTTGGGTCCTCCCTTACTAGGTACGACAAGACCCAAGTCGCATCGTATGCGCCCGTAACTCTGAGACGTGTAAGTGGAATGTCTCTTGTGCCTGTAATTTCACCGGCAACCACACCTTTCAAACCGGAACACAGTAACACGAACGCGTTACTGCTTGACAGCAGAAATGGGCATGGTGGCAGTACTTCCCCGGACGAACTTGGCGAGAGTTCTACTGCTCTTGCTGTTTCTTAACTATCTGGAATGATATCTCACTAGTGGATATCTAAAGAAAATATCTGAAAAGAAACAATTATACAATGTGAATACAATATAAGAATTGCTTCGTATAGCTTCGAAAACTTTAACCATAATATTTTGATGTGTGAAATTAATACTCGTAGTCCTAGAAACTTGAAAATAAACGTACAACTTGGTTCTTAGTAACAATGTCTGTAAGTTTTGAACGGAAATTCGCAGTTATTTCACATGTGTAGAGCATAGAGTTGCTCTACACTGACCCGATGCGGGCAGAGTTTATTTACAGATATTTTGTGCCAGTTATTTTCGGCCCTTCCCGTCGCGACGGACAAAGTGCGAATCTAAGGGCCGATTCGAAAGGGTCTACGGACGACCTTATTTTGTCTACCATCTTTAATAAGAGGAAATAAATTAAATATTCTCGGCCAAGGTAACTGTCATGCCAGCCTTTAATTCCTTTTATTGTAGGATATATTGCTACCTGCGCGAATATGTTTTGTGACTAGTCTTAGATACGTTGGTCTGAATAAATTAATGAACCACAAATATTCTATTAGGATGATCGACTAGGTGATGAGTTATATTCCTTTCTTAACACACAAAAGGGTCACGGGTTTGATCCTTAGCCGGGGTAAACTTTGTGTGTTGAGCTTAAAAAGCCATCCCTATGTGCTCATATATACTTGTTATTTTTTATAAATAGGTTGATCATGAAGCTAAAATATTTGACATCGTAAATCCGGCTTGTTGTTATGTCTCTTATGTATATTTATATAGCTTCACAAAATTTTAATGATTCTTGTAGAATTTCATCACATATCGGTCCCAATAAATGGAAGAGAGAGAGAGGTATGTGGTAAAATATATATATATTCATCCAAAGGTTGATACAAAGTATCGTAAAATATTTAATTCAAATAAGAGTCAAGAGGGTAATGCAGCAAGGATATATTCAGTCATAGATTGGAAAAATATAATTCCAATCAGATTGGCTTAAAGGATTGGATGCACGTTTGGGATGTCCGTAGGGGCTTTAAAATGTGGTCGGAGTTAGCCATTACTTTCTGTTTTGTTTACCCTCGTCGGTTGACTGTCAAGGGAAATATGTTAGTGTACGACGCAACTAAAAGTACAAATAAATTGGGTAAATAATAAGTAATAGTTTTTGTTCACATATTGATTTAGGTCTGTTGCTACTATTGCTACCCTTTCGCGAAAAAACGGGATGCTATCTCTTTTTAAACTACTACTTTAGTTAAACTATGAATTCTAGGTATGTTTTTATTCTTTTTCTAGGTAAATAACCAACATATATATAACGTAATTTAATGAAAAAATGCACCCTGTATGGTGATATGTGAGCTAGACATTATTAAGGCACATGAAAATTTTCTTCAATATCAGGGTGACGGGCGTATTACTTTGGCATAGGTCTTGCTCATAGTATTTTAAAGGCCGAGGAACGCCCTTCACATCGGTTGACCTTCCCTTATCTGTTCAAATGAAATGAAATTGTCACCGCGTCCTGGATAACATGTAAATCTTTTTACCTTTCATGAAAATACTGATAGTACGAGTTCCATTGTTTTTTTTATTTGCGTCGCGTCGCGGTATGGCGTTATCACCAGTCAGTCGGACGTCGGTCGTTCGGGCAGACGTACGCTCGCGCTGTTCCGCCCTCTGTCGCTTTCCCCACGTTTCCACAGTGTCCGCGCCCCCGGCATCGTCACGCGCCCCCAGCACTCGCAACCTACCCCGGGATATGTCACCCTGATACAATACAAACGGTGTGTACAGACTAGTGTTCCTAACGTAACGATAAGTTAATGGGTCGCTGCCTGTGTGTGTGTCGCACGTGATCGGATTACGAAAAGGGATATTGTTTTGGCGTAAGTAGGTAATATTAGGGTGATAATGAATTAGGTGACCGAGTACTGGTACGCTGTGGCGACCGCTGGGACTTAAGAGATTACTTTTGATAACGGCCGGCGTTTATCGAAGGTCGTTGCGATTCAATTGTATTTTGAGAATGTTTTTGTTGCGTCTGAAGGAACGCAGTCGAAACTGGTGTAATATTTTGTTATGAATCAGTGACAGACAGAAACCTGTTGAATATTTATTTATTTATATTTATTTAATTATACAGTCAAGTAGTAGTAGTAGGCAAGTGTCCGGAGAGATACTTATATTGCTAATAATAATCAATAATTTGCCGATATATTGTTTTTTTTTTCAAGTTAATTTTCTTTATGTCAGTTATGAGAAAATCTTTTTCACGTGTGCCGATATTATTAACAGTTAATATTTTTCTATAGTATAGGATCTCGAAACGCGCTGATATTATAAAAAAAAAAAACACTTTCATTATACGTGTATATTCTCTTTCTCTTGTATCCTGATCATCCACCGATCTAAACACACCATATATAGCAACTATTTTGTACCGCCTCTCATACAAAGATATCAATGACATATTATAATGGTTAATATAATAGTATTGGAGTATTTTTCTGTGTTCCGTGAACATTCAAATCATGTTTATGTTAGCGCCTCCCCTGCCCGTTATCTATACGACTCACGATATTTCCACCCTCTTCCAACCTGGATAATAACACCTACAAGATGTAGATATGCATAGTCGCTATACCTGTAGAGATTGGTTGGATTGGTTCGTCCAGTTAAGAGCAGTTTTAAGAGCACAAGTAGTACAAGAAGTACTGCCACCATGCCCTTTTCTGCCGCCAAGCAGTAACGCATTCGCGTTACTGTGTTCCGGTTTGAAAGATACGGTTGCCGGTGAAATAACAGGCACATGAGACATTCCACCTTCACGTCTCACATTTACGGGCGCATACGATGCGACTTGGGTCTTGTCATACCTAGTATGGGAGGACCCAAGTCGCATCGGCTGTTATGGGCAGAGGTTACCACTTAACACCAGGTGGGCTGTCGGCACGTTCCGTAAATGTATTACATAAAAAAAATGTTTATTTATGAACATTCTCTAAGAACATAGTTCTCATGTAGTCTCCATTTGTCTGATGAACTACTGAAGACGGATCTAGTTTTCTATTGTATTAAAACCTTTTTAATTTGCCTCAGTTAATGTGTATAGTTGCTTACTACATTTTCGTCGTTAATGCCCTACTGGATACGTTCATCTTACTGCAATTTCCTTAAATTACTAAACGTCCATGAGTTGAGGTCCCGTGGATGTATCGTCCTAGTTTCATCTCCGTGACCTTAATACATATGCATATTCTGTTTCTTTTTCACACCACGTTTTCTATTATTACGTTTACAGCCCGTTGAGTTTTATGATTAGATATATTGTTTTTATCATAGAAACGAACACATGCCGGTCGAATAAGGAAATTCTATAAACCATAATCGTAAAACCATATTAAGGTCCTTCTCTGCTTTTATATGGAGCATATATTTGCGCCATAATTACGTTTGTTTATTGAGTCTATTTTGTGGTTTAACGAAGAATGTCAGTCATTTTTAACCCTGAGGTTTTTTTCTCTATATACTTATATTCATAGTATGTCTATATATAGAATGTTCGAAATAGACATAGTATTAGATCATGACATACTTCGATACGCTTCGTTTGGTACTAGAATTAGGTATAGCTGTTTTGACATTCACTTATATACACAGTGGACAATCCAGTTTAATTACAAGGTGCTAAAAGCATCTGAATAAATAATGCCGTGTTTTTAATGATGGGTTGTATGGATTTTGGCGATGGTTACATTTACTCATAATTACTCGAAATTCACTTGACTGTTTCTTGGGTTGGTATTAAAGGTTTATTCGTTTATCCAGTTTGAATAATTATCCAATGAATGAATGTTACTTGTTACAATATACAGAAATTACACCTACTAAGTTCTTTATTTATTACCAATACCAACTTTGATTACTTTATGGTATAATATATAAAGGATAGCTTGAAATTAGTGTGAAATCAACCTATATTAATGTATTTATTGTTATTATATTATTAAAATTCGTTAAGTACCTTTGACCGTAAAAGCGCATAAAAATGATTACGCGATTAATTAGTAAATTGAAATGAAATCTGAAATTAAACGATTTGAGTTTATTCCAATTTTCAAATTTTTGTTAGATTGCATTAACGGACACTGCTATTGTATTACTCCTGTAACCTGGTGCTATCATATACCTGCTGTATATTCCTTCAGATATTTAAATATCTGTAGATTTAATGTAATAGTACATTTCTTAAAATTATGGTATTCTACATATTTATCCGTCGGTAACAAACATAGACAAACCATTTCTACCAATTAGATTTCCGTAACTTGTTTACTTCAATGGGTATATAATACAAAGGAGACTGTAAACCTTTTCAATAAGTCTATGTAATTGTAAACAACTTCATAGACATAAAAAAACCAAATAATTGCTTCATGATACAAACTGTCAGACATTTCTAACCTTTTCATAGCTCACGTTCCGTTTGAAGGGGGCTATTTTCCACAGCATTGTCAATCCGCACCATATAAAAGACCCTCATTATCCTTATACGCAGTATGTTTGTGGGCGTGATGATCAGCCTTAGTAATAAGAGCCAAGAAGATTGGGTCAAGACCAAACCGCTTTATAAGAGAGCACTAGATACAATTACATTTACTGTGGAACCAGCAAATATAGTCTTTATATCTCTGTGATCCGAAACGTGACTACTCCTTAGTTCTTCGGGACTAAATTCTATATAAGATGAAGCATTTAATTCTTTGTTATTGATGAATTTTGACCTCTTGAAACTAAAATTATAAATATTAGACTCAATTAAAAAAAAACCTTAAATTTGCATTTTGGGCACAATACTCATCGATTCCATAATTTTATGTTTTTTTTTTTTTTTTTTTAATGTTATGTAGTTACGGAACCAGCCGACGGCCCACCTGGTGGTAAGTGGTAACCTCGGCCCATAACAACCGATGCGACTTGGGTCCTCCCCTACTAGGTACGACAATACCCAAGTCGCATCGTATGCGCCCGTAACTATGAGACGTGTAGGTGGAATGTCTCATGTGCCTGTAATTTCACCGGCAACCATACCATACCATGTGTATTTGATGAAACGCCATTTGATTACCTATGTAAATTAGCCCACCGCTAATTCACATAATCGCTTAACGTTATCACCCTTTTCAATCTCACAAACAAACGTTCAATGAACAAATATTGGTTAATCAGTGGAATTTTGAGAGCGTGGTGGTCTAGCGGTACTGACCCCCGTGTTTCAATCCGGAGGTCGCCGGTTCAAATCCCAACGTGCACCTATGAGTTTTTCGATTGAAAGATTTATGTGCGCAATACCACGTTCTCAAGACGGTGAAGGAAAACATCGTGAGGAAACCGACATGTCCTAGAACTACAAATTCGAAGACATGTGTCGAGTGCACGAAAGGAGCCTCTTTGAGGCGCACTTACAATCCTTTCACCACACTGGTTCGACAGAACCGGTGACTCGAAGAAGAAGAAGTGGAATTGACAAATCATAGGAATGGTCTTCCGTTGGACTGTTTTTTCGGGAAATTAATATGAATTACTATTAGCTAACCACACTATATGTGAGGTAAATAACAGCTTGCGTCCTAATACCATGAGTACAATAATCGGACATCGTGCTAATCGATCAAACTATATATATTCATTACATATGTATGAATATAGAGAAATTATTTCTATCATAAAATATTTGTACACGACATTTGCGCTGTTAATTTCCTGTCGACGTTTCAAAGTCTGGGACATTCCTTCACTAGCTCCGCACGCGACTAAGATCGAACAAGATTGTTGCTAATGCAAATAACGAGGCAAATCTGTAGTATGTTGTATCTGAAACAAACAGAACACAGTATTCCTTAGCTATGTCGATTAAACAGTATTCTGAGATCTAATTTTTACCTATACTAACATTGAGTTACCATTATTAAACAGATCTGGTAAGTCAGTGTGGTTTTAAACATGAATGTATAACGTTTACATTTACATATACATGGAAACTTACAAGTTTTCTTAGTAAATTCAAAGTCAAAGTCAAAATTTTATTTCCATAGAATTCATAAAGAAATGGCTTGGAAACGTCAATATTCAAAACATAAGGTCACGCGTACTTATCGATAAGTTTGATGCCTGTTCAAACCCTATCCCAGCCTCCATGGGGAAGAACAGCCAAGAAATCCCTAATGGAGGGATTCCTTTTTTTTTTCGCGAGCACGATCCTTGTAACAATTGAGTACTTAGGTCTATGTTACATTTATGACTACATAATAAGATATTACAGGATGTTTTGTGTGTCGTTGAGCATGCAGATGAGTAAGATGTTTATAGTCGGAGAGAACATTCGTGTTTTGGAGGGCTAAAGGTGAATATTCATATTAAATACGCAACGTTACTGCTAACAAATTAGGGTAGTTGTTGGTTTCAGACCCGTTCTTGTTAAGTAATTAAATTATATTACGAAAATAATCCTTTTAAAAATAAATGTGAGCTCATTTATTGTAGAGCAGCGTTCCGAGCACAAAGGAGGGGTTGTTTTTCGACTTATCTCCTAAATGGATTCTTACCTTTTGACATATTTGAGATCATTATGTTAGGTTTTAGAACTAACTTAATTTTTTTTCATTGAAGAGCAGTAATTTTTTATTGAATAAAAATACGTACAGTACCATAGAGTGATATTTTTTCCTCCATAGTTACTCCGTAGTTAACTTTAATTTTTATGGAGATATTTTATATCATTTGATACTTATAGTAACTCTACTTCTGCGCGGTAAGAGGTATTAGGTAATTATATTCACGAACCATTTAAAACAAATTATTATCTAGACATGACTTAAAGACGCGAAGATGATGACTAAAAAAACAGTCAAATATCAACGACAATAATGGTCACAACCAAGGAAAACGAACGCATAATTACGTACTAGCTGCGCCCCACGGTGTTAGCCGCGGTGAATAAGTCCGTACACATTTAACTATCCCATGGGGACACTGCATTTTTCCGGGATTAAAAGCAGGTTATTTGTTAATCCCAGATATAAACAATCCTGGTATCAAATTTGATCCAAATCCGTTCAGCCAGCAGTGCAGTGAGCAGTTCAGTGAGAAGTAACAAACACAAACACACACATATACACACACACACACACACACACACACACACACACTCATACACACACACACACACACACTTATACACATACAATTTTTGGACTTTATAATTTTAGTATGATAAGCAGATGTGACTGAATCATATCAAGATCAAAATCAAATAAAATTAAACTTTATGAAAAGTGCATCATTACATTTTTTTAAGTACTGGATGTAGGTATATCGAGTTTGAAACTCGACTTTTAAATAGTTTTATTTCTTACTTTGAACACTCGTGCTATTGCGTCTAAGAATATTCTTAGTAGTTTTCTTTATACTTAAATCCAATTAAAGTTTAGCTAGTAGCAGTTTTACTTTTTATGCACTTAGTTTCCTTTTGAAGTAGTTCCTTCTAAATCCAGTTTACAATGGATATTTTGTAGAAAAACCTAGTGAAACTAGCCTTAGTTTTGTCTTACGGAAAATCTAATTGTAAAATATGTCTATTATATTATATTCGCTTTATTTTGTTTAATATATTGTCTACAAAACCAGATATCAATTGTTAAAAAATATTAAAAAAAATTATAAATTTTATACTTGGGTTACAAAACTTACACATCTAAAGTAAATCGAACCCGCATTCATACCAATACCCGTATTCGTAACAAGTATGAATCATTACTAAGCCGTGTTTATATACACCACAAGCAACCTGCATAGTTAAAATAACCACAATTTTTTTTCGTTATACTATTATTTTTGAATTCACAATTTCTTAGCTTTCTTGACTGTTCTTCCCCATGTCGGATAGGATTTGAACAATCGCCAGACTTAGCTATAAGTCCGCATGACCTTATATTTTTAATTTACTTACATTCGTTTCCGCTTTATTTCTTTATGAATTCTAAAATAAAGTTTTTTGACTTTGACACAAATTATATTCAGGGTTGATGAATGTCTAATAAATCAGATGACGTTAAGTCCACTGAGAGTGAAATAAATTTGTATATGTTAAACAATGCAGAATGCCCTATTTGGGTCATGGTCTTAGCTCGGACACCGCCCTGAGGCCTGTTATGTCAGACCGATAATCCCTCGCTACATTTAATCAGAACTAAACATTGTATCTATAATGTACTGTATTCATAGGAAATCTAGTATTACTGATATTGATCTAGAACTATTCAAGATTCCTTATACGGGAAACGATAAGGTTGAATTAAAGCGACTAATTTAAATTACACGTACGAATTTGACAGCTACTGTGTGCCATATAGCTTGAACCCTACATCTGGGGCTATTTTGTTGTGACTGAATTTAATGTGATGGAAACGCAAAGACCTATTGCATAGTTATATCCATGTCATCCATACAAGTTCTTCGTAATCGTCACTTATTAACAGCTAGGGACTTGTTTTCTTATTACCTATATCATCAACAGTGGTCGCTAATCCCTGAGTGTATAGATTTCACAGTCCACCAGTGATACCAGGCCTTCAATTGAGTAAAGTAACGCGTCCTGAGCTACTCGAAATGTTAACTGATGCCCTCTAAATATCAATTGACCTCACAATAAATAGTGGCGGGTCAGTAGGGTGCCGTGAAATCTGTAAATCAATTTTCACGCTTACTCTACGGTCAAAGACTACTCATGACACATGGTTGGATGAGAATCCATTTATGGCTCTCCTATAAAT
The DNA here is from genome assembly GCA_947359385.1 of Chesias legatella. Classification (NCBI taxonomy): domain Eukaryota; kingdom Metazoa; phylum Arthropoda; class Insecta; order Lepidoptera; family Geometridae; genus Chesias; species Chesias legatella. The sequence goes on from OX375766.1 coordinate 569,141, forward strand.
CTTGCCGCTTTACTGTTTTAATAGTTTACATTATATTATTCACTTGGATGCGAATGGGTTTTGTTTCGCAATACAGTGTGTGTTGCAACATTGTTTTGATCACAGAACACTATGAGTCGTATTCGGTTCAAATATGGTAATAATATGTCGAAAATATCATCATTATCATCTCATATTAAGTAATTCGAAGTCAGATATTTTATTCAAGTTTCCTTTGAATTAAATTAATTCCTTGTATTAAATTACTTTGAATTCTTTAAACAAGATAATATAGCATAATAGCTTCACTGGTTTTCCAGATCCATGAATATGAATGTCGTACGTTTACCTGGGTTAAATTCATCGCATCAGAGTGGAAGGTCGTAATAAGCAACTTTTAAAATGGACTGAAGTTGTGGGAATGAATTTTGATCCAAAAGTTGTAAATCAACTTTATTCTACGTGGAACTCTGCAGGGTACTTGTAGGGTTGTAACGGCTGTTTGTTCTCGGAGATGAGTACGTATTTTAATTTCAAGTTAGTTGTTTGTAAGCCAATAATTGCGGAAATTCAAGCGAATATATCGTTTAGGGGCTAGTTAATTATAGTTTTCATACAGGAGACAAAAATATGTTTGCAGGGATGTTTCTCTATGATTTTCACAGAATTTTCATTCCTTTAATTACTAAAAAATTACGTTTCTGATCCTTCAATTATAAAAATGAGTGGCGCTCCAACTCTACACGTATCTAGTTGGAAGTACGTATGTCATTAGGAATACACTCTCGAAATGAGAAAGGCTAACGAGTGTAATGTTGTCTAACTTCTAAAACATCACGTCCTAATTCAATTTCGAATTTCGCTCCGCCGCGCCCCAAAAAGCTAAAATGAGTTTTATACATTTATACTGTTCGCCACTTATTCATATGGTGACAGTTCGAAACCTTTAAATGCTTTTGCGTTGAATAGGTTAGGGTTTTAACTACTGATCATGGCGAAGGGATTTCTTGCTGTTCTTCCCCATGGAGGGTCGGATAGGGTTTGAACAGGCATCAAACTTATCGATAAGTACGCGTGACCTTATGTTTTGAATATTGACGTTTCCAAGCCATTTCTCTATGAATTCTATGGAAATAAAGTTTTTGACTTTGACTTTGAATCATGGCTCTCTAGAACCAATTTGGCGAAAGGTTGTGCAAATCAGAGAGACTTCTTTGATGCACTTGGCGCAAACGTCCGTATTTTTGGTTCTAGGACAGGCCGGTTTCCTTATGATATATCCATTACTGTTTTGAGAGCGTGGTATTGCACGTACATTATTAAAGTGAAAACTTTTGTGATTTTGTGAATTTGAACCAGTGACCTTTGGAGCCACTGTGCGGGTGAAACTTAGCGGGTGAAAACATTACGTCAAACATGCTCTCTTTATCATTGTGAAGGAATACACATTTTTAGATTAAATTAATCTTATACGAATTAATTAATATACTCTTTAAAATTTTCAGTAATTTCGCTTTGTTGAAATACAGATATCTATTGTCTTAATCAGCCTATATACATTTTTACTTTACTAAATATATACAGATGTTAGTAGCTTACTTATAAATTATTCAGTCTTAATGCATACAATGCTCATTAACAGTTTTCAAGTGACTGTGCAAAATGTTGAATAAACCGTTTCCTTACTTTGGCCCAGTCGGCCTAAAGAGTTAGTAACCATTCATTATTCATTATGATTAGTAATGACCTTAGTTGATCGAGTTACTCACACTTTGGTCTAGATAATGTCCTATTGGCTGATCATTAATTGTCACAAGTCATTCTGCTTCATAATTTGTACTCCATTTCTCTAACAGTGGTTCTTGTCTGATTGTGCTGAAATTTTCCATATCTACGTTAATTTGGTGACTATACGATATGGTATGGTCGAATGATCGCCTACGCTAGAGGAACATTTCAAACAAGCTAGCCCGGTTGTGTTTGAGAGTGTATAGCCCTGGATCTGATATACAGGGTGTCCGGTAATGAATGGATAACCTTGAAATGGTTCTTAGTAGAACTATTGGGCATTCGGAAAAAAATATCAAATAAAAAAAAACCAAGTAGTATAAAAGTATAAAGTTACATTACGTTTATTTCTGGATCACATAGCAGTCTCATCTTTTCCTTAAATATATCAGTTAACGTAAAAAGCCAGCGGTTGTAGTAAACGAATCGAAAATAATAGCGTAGAATATACTCTTGTGTAGTTATCATAAAATCAGTAATTTATCTGTTCGGGATACAAAAGAGATTTAGCTTTCGTAGTGGATTGCTGTGAATTGCATCTGCTGATTTGTGTCTTTTTTACGTGCAGAGAAATGCGATGCAGGCACTTTCGTTTTGTCCAGATACCTCCAGTATTTTAGGCTACTAAGAATTGCTTTTTTATGTGAATTGTGTCTGTTTTTATCTTTTTCTTAGCACCAAGATCGAGTTGATTATAATATTTTACTCCTCTTTATCTTTGTTGTTAATGCACCTTCAATATTTATCTACAAAAAAGTTCAAGAGATGTGTAAATCATTCAAATACCTACCAGGAAAGTGGAATGAAATGTTGTATGGGAATCAATCATTTGAGACGCTAGTATAAATAATAATATTCATGGACTACAGCGTCATCTAGCCCCAAAGTAAGCTAAGCATAGCTTGTATCATGGAAACCAGACAACTGATATAATATCATTTTTTGTTAACACATAACATATATTGACACCCATACACAGCACAAACATCTATATTCGTTATACAAATATTTGTCCTGGGTGGGAATCGAACCCACGAGCTACAGCGCAGGGTACTACCAACTGAGCTGTGAGGCCACTATCCAAATGCGAATGTAGTTGTAGGGTCAATGACTTTCACACGCTACCGTATACCGCCGCCAAAGTGGAGAATTACTCTTCTATTAAAGGGTCATCGTGGGTATAGAAGCAACAGACAGACGATAGGGTCGATTGTGTGTGTGTCGGGCGCGGTTCACACAGGATCTGGGCTCTACTTGCGCCCGCGCAGCTACACTCATGTGTGCCGGAGAGGCGCACCCTACCCTGATATACGACTCTATTAAATCGTGACAATGGACGATTCTGATGCGCAACGCGGTCACAATACACAAGTTGTAAAGCTACATAGTGATACTATAAACCTGTATAGTGTGAGTTTTGAATTGGTTACTTTATTTTGATACTTTATTGAACTTATTTTTTCTTTTTTTTTAACTTTTTATCTTAATTGAACTTATTTACTTTTTTAACTTATTATTATATTATAAAACTACTAAAATACATTAGTCTACACTGCATATATTAGAGGATGCAACAAAAACGAGACAAATAAGCATGAAAACTATTTTATTTGTTTATTGAACCCTTTCATTTCTTTAATAATAAAATAACATTGACTAATAAAACTAGAAGATTTCAATATTTTTTTTTTGTCTGTGGATTCTGTTAGTTTCTCTTGCTACCAAACAGACCGTATTTTATTTTATCGTAGTATACTTACTTTCAGGCATTTGAATCCATTATTTACTTCCTTTAAAGTTCTTGAGTTATTTACATTTATTAATATTAGGAGATAATTTATTCAAAAATTTGAAAAACTTTGGAAATTTTATTCGAGAAAAGTTAAAGTCTTTCGGATGTTAAAATAATGTTTGTTCCACCCTCGGCAAAGAGGAATATAAAAACGAAGATATTCTCTTCGGGAGTCAGTATTACCATTCGTATGTTTGAATTCTGCAAACGTTCATGGCTGATTCATTAGCTCACACCTGGATGTAAGCCTTGGTTTCCCATTTCACCGGACACTATGGTATACCTACTTATTTTCGTCTCTGACTGTGAGCCAATTCGATTTCACGGACCAACCGTTGCCAATCGCAACACTGGCAAGCTTTACCTTTCATATTCCACTCTTGCTCGGATTTAGAATTGTTGGTCTTGCGTCCATTTGGAACCTTTTAATGAAATTTAAGCAAACGCCTACGTATAAAGTAGATTATGGTAATCTCATTATTGGAGTGTAAGTAATTATAATTCTCAACATTAAAAGCGTGTGCGCAGTCAGTGTGGCAAACCGCAAACGTTGAAGGATTAAGGCTAAGTGGAGTACATTAATTTGTTTGCTGTGAAAGTATCCTTTACGTGTCTCTTGAAACGAACGAAGGCTTTACTGCTGGCAGTAAATGTGAACGGTCGTACACTTTACTACGGAACTTTTTCATGGTGGGTTTAACGGACCGTTCAGCAGCCATAAGTCATTCAAAAGATGATTGAAGATATTTCTGTCGTCCTTTATTTTTGCGTTCCTTTTAGTATTAATTCATTCAAGCAAGCTTACAGAAAATTCTGTGTCACATAAGAGGGTAAAAGCACAGACATTTTTATTGAAAACGAGCTTTATTAGTATTTAAGTTTTATTGCGAATTATTTACAGAGAACTTAGATAGTTTTAACGAACTTAAGATATTATTTCTTCTGTAAATATTATCTTATATATGAAGAAGTACACAAGACGTAGTTTATTACATAATTGTGATTAAGTAGATATAAATATTTCTAGACATTCTAACCGCATTGAAATAATTTATTATTGATTTTCTTCCACTACTTATTGCAAAATTCCTAACGATAGAGGTTTTCTTTAAATCCCACTTAAGTAAAGTATGCAAATAACCCATAGAACATATTCTAGTACAATGATCATATTAGCAAAAGTTAGAATAAACGGCAAACAGCAGTTAGCGCTGTGCTTTCTCCGCAATTATTTCGAACGCGTTAATTCAATATTGGTTTAGCGGCGCTCCACAGCCGCGGCAGAATGACCTACATCCTTCACCTTAGCCTCGATCGCTTGAGGTGTCACAAAAAGGCTCGGTAAATTTAAGAGCAGTAGAACTCGCCAAGTTCGTCCGGGGAAGTACTGCCACCATGCCCATTTCTGTCGCCAAGTAGTAACGCGTTCGCGTTACTGTGTTCCGGTTTGAAAGGTGTGGTTGCCGGTGAAATTACAGGCACATGAAACATTCCACCTACACGTCTCAGAGTTACGGGCGCATACGATGTGACTTGGGTATTGTCGTACCGAGTAGGGGAGGACCCAAGTCGCATTGGTTGTTATGGGCCGAGGTTACCACTTACCACCAGGTGGGCCGTCGGCTCGTTCCGTAACTAAATAACATTAAAAAAAATAAAAAAAATATAGTCTTCTTTGTAATATAATTGCGTTTGTCAACATGACTGTCAACTGTCATTTGTCTAACTTTGACTAGCCTGACAGCTAAGTTGGTAGAAACTCTGCCTTCTGCGCTATAGGTCATAGGTGCAATACCCACCTAGTACTAACATTTTTGTTCTATCTCTGGTTGTTAATAAATATGTACCTACGTATACACAAATAAAAGTATAAAGTATTTTATATGTTGTCTGGTGGCGATGAAGGAAAACGTGAGGAAATCGACATGTCCAAGAACCAGAAATTCGAAGACATGTGTCAAGTGCACGAAAGGAGCCTCTTTGAGGCGCACTTAAAACTCGACTAGTAGTAGCTGGTAGTAGTTGTCTGGTTCCCATAATACGAGCTATGCTTAGTTAGGGGCTAGATGGCGCGATAGCAAGAAGCAATTCAAACTTGATAAGATTCGACATTGAAATAATTGAATGTTGCATTCCCATGAATGTATATTTTGTATTACCTTTTAAGTCAGTCAGTCTTTGGAAGGCGTAAAACAGAAGTATAATGTATATACAGGGTGTGGCGTAATGAGTGGATAATAGGGTACCTGCGGGTAGGGGCCATTGTGGCGGTTCAGAAAAATATTTGTTATGCTCAGTAAAAGTGCCTCGGTTTTCGAGATATTCGACATTTTCGAAATTTAAGAAATATTTCACCCTTCGTCACTATTTTTGGCGCCCAGACTGCAAATGAAATTTTTTTTTCTATCTGTTTTTTGGATAGTATTCTTGGATAGATGTGCTATCGAATGGAAACTATTATTTTTATAACACAAGCACAGTTATGTTTTTAAAATAAGATTTCACAAAAATTTTACTTGCTTTCGTTTGTTTTCCTGACCTTTACCCTTCTGTGGTGTAAAAAAAATGTATGGTCACTTGAATGCCAACGTTTAAAAAAATTAGCCTTTTTCATCGAGATTCCGAAATGGTATATTACATGGTATTTCCACAAGTTGATTCAAAATTAATTCCTATTAAAATGGGTAGAGCTAATTATTATAAAATTACAAATAGTACTAAAATTTACTTCATTACTTAAAATCACCTAAAAACATTAGTTTAAAATTCGGTAATGAAATAAAACGAAACAATAAATTTTAAATGCATTTCATTTATTAAATTTACTATCACAAAAGGTGTTCGAAAAGTCCACCACGTGCTCTGATGCATGCTCTGCACCTTTTGATAAAAGATCTTTTAATCCTGTTCGCAAATCTTTGCTCTGTGATTTTCTGAGCAGCTAATCGCACACGCTCCCGTAGCTGGTCCACTGTATTAATTGGGTCTTTATAAACCTTTTCTTTAAGACATCCCCAGTAAAAAAAGTCCAATGGGTTGAGGTCTGGTGAACGAGGTGGCCACAAAATTGTCCCCAAACGACCGATCCATCGTCGACGATATGTTTCATCGAGGTATTGTCGAACATTTCATTTTTTATAATAATTAGCTCTACCCATTTTAATAGGAATTAATTTTGAATCAACTTGTGGAAATACCATGTAATATACCATTTCGGAATCTCGATGAAAAAGGCTAATTTTTTTAAACGTTGGCATTCAAGTGACCATACATTTTTTTTACACCACAGAAGGGTAAAGGTCAGGAAAACAAACGAAAGCAAGTAAAATTTTAGTGAAATCTTATTTTAAAAACATAACTGTGCTTGTGTTATAAAAATAATAGTTTCCATTCGATAGCACATCTATCCAAGAATACTATCCAAAAAACAGATAGAAAAAAAAAATTCATTTGCAGTCTGGGCGCCAAAAATAGTGACGAAGGGTGAAATATTTCTTAAATTTCGAAAATGTCGAATATCTCGAAAACCGAGGCACTTTTACTGAGCATAACAAATATTTTTCTGAACCGCCACAATGGCCCCTACCCGCAGGTACCCTATTATCCACTCATTACGCCACACCCTGTATACATCATTAATAATGCAGACAATGTTAGTTAGTTAGTCTTGGTAAAAATATTTAAAAATATGCTATGACATATTCCGTTATCAAATCAAATATCTTTATTTACCGAAAAACATTATATAATATAGATTACTAGTTATGTCATACCATATTTTTAAACATTTATTTAAATATCTAAAAATTCGTTAAAAATGCGCTGGTAAGTAATTCAACATTTTAGCAAGCTAATTGAAAATCGTGTTTATCGGGAGCATTAATAATAATTTTCCGTTCGTTCTCGATACTCTATAATTAATAGTCCAAATAGATAACTCGTACGTTCTCTACTTGAGCTCCATTTTATTTAATTAACACGATATAATTAGCTCCACGCGGTGAGTAACTCATTGTTTACGTTGCCAATTGGCGGCTGTTGAAAGGACGAGACTTAATTTTAGTTTGTGTATTTTGTAACATCCGGTTTAACTGACGCTGATTACTAGAATTTTCTTAAATTCTTTCTTGGTTTCCGTCACTCCAAAAGTATCAATTCTACTCATGGGTTGACTTTTGCGACCAGAGGCAGAAGGAATTATATTTGAGGTTGAAAAATACTAAAGTCCAAGCCTTTTTGGTAAAATGCTAATAATCATTCCCACCCAGGACAAACATTTATATGACGAACATAGATATTTGTTCTCTGTCTGGGTATTGATATGTATTATACGTATGTATCTATAAAAAGTATTTAAGTAATCAATTGTCTGGTTCCCATGACACAAGCTATGCTTAGCTTATTTTGGGGCTAGATTTCGCTGTGTGAAATCTCCATCAATATTTATTTATTTATTTGCATGCTCAGGTGGACAAAGTCGCGCTGAAATGCTAGCCTTTCATATAATCAGATGGAAGCCCGAGGCCTTGCCCCTGCTATTAGATCATGCGTTGAGCCCCGGGGGAACGTGGACCCGCAATAAAACCTACTTTCATCCCTTGACACTATCTCATAAACTAATATTGTGGAAATTAACATTTTAATAATAAAAACTCATCCCTTGTCTTTATTAGCCCCAACTTCGACTGCCAAATTAGGTAACAATCCTTCTGTTTAGTGACTTCTAAATACGTATTATCCGATTTCGAAAAGTTAGTGTAAAACGAATTTATATAAATATATAAATAAATATTGGTGGACATTTCACACAGCGCTATCTACCACCAAAGTAAGCTAAGCATAGCTTGTATCCTGGGAACCAGACCACTGATATAATACTCATACTTTTTTCCTACACACATATACATATTAACACCCCGACACAGTACAAACATCTATGTTCGTCACACAAATGTTTGTTCTGGGTGGAAATCGAACCCACGACCTACGGCGCAGAAGGCAGGTTCACTACCAACTGAGCTGTGAGGCCAGTCGATGTAAGCCCTTTGCTGAATTAAGATTCAAATGCTCTAAACGGGCAGGTCTGCGCTTTCAGGTCCCGTCCGTGTAGCAATTTTTGTGGTACATTCATTATTTTAATATGCATCCCTTACTTTTTTTTCTTTTTTTTTTTATGTGATTCAGTTACGGAACGAGCCGACGGCCCACCTGGTGTTAAGTGGTAACCTCTGCCCATAACAACCGATGCGATTTGGGTCCTCCCTTACTAGGTACGACAAGACCCAAGTCGCATCGTATGCGCCCGTAACTCTGAGACGTGTAGGTGGAATGTCTCTTGTGCCTGTAATTTCACCGGCAACCACACCTTTCAAACCGGAACATAGTAACGCGAACGCGTTACTGCTTGGCAGCAGAAATGGGCATGGTGGCAGTACTTCCCCGGACGAACTTGGCGAGAGTTCTACTTCTCTTAAATTACTTACTACATGGTTTAAACTAGAAATCATAAATATTGTATGCCATTAAATTTCTATATCTCCTCCTCAAGCTACAGAACCAAATCAGTACTAGCGAAAGTATATTGAAGTTTTATTTTTTTAATCTGATGACTTCCCAAGTATCTGAATCAATCTTACTAGGTACTATTATAAATGCGAAAGTTTGGATATTTTATTATAGTCTGGATTAGCACCTAAGTTATTTCTTATCCCGGGAAAATGTACGGTTCCGCGGGGCACAGCTAGTGTTTCATAAAAATGCGTAATTAAACTATACATTAAAAGCCAAAAATAAGATTACATATCGTTAGTCTTAGCTTAGTTTTTGTAAACTTTAAAACAGGAGCAACTTTTTGTACGGAATTCTTCAAGGTAGAGGAGCAAGAGGCCATCTATCTTCGTTTATTACCTCTAGACATATTAGAGTGACGGATGCACTATTATTATGACTTAAATCTTCCCTTTAGATGTAAGTGTCTTAGTTATTGTAAAATAGTCGTCTCAGACTGTTATAAAATAAAAATAAAAATGTATGATGCGTACCATGAGGTCCCTGGGTAACCACCCAACGTTACGAGCTTAGAAAAAAATACCGCTTTGGCGATCAGAATTGATAAATTAGCTAAGTTGGACATCTGTTTTATCCCTAGCCGTTTGAGAGGAGGAATATTTGTGTTTTCTTTAGCTATTCATTATTTATGTTATTAGTCTGACAGAGATTATTATTAAAAATCGACTCATTTCGTCTTAACTTTGTTATCCGTTATATTCGATCCAGTCTACTCCTAAGAGTTATTTAATTCTTAATTATAAACTTCCAAACAATTCTTTATAGAACTATAATGGATCTCGACCATAGATTGGATGAAATATGGATCAGTAGATCCGTATCAAAATTGGTTCTAAAGAGACAATATGTGTTCAATAGAAAAATCTAGAGGTAGTTCTATTGGTTACAAGATTTGATTTTAGTGTTTAAGTAATTTCATATTGATTGTGGTTTACAGAGACGGTCATGATCGCGCCGACGTTCAAGGCCCGCTCCACGTCGCCAGGTATTGATGTGTTCCCCATATCGTGTGATGTAACCTTATCATGTCGTGTACTGAATTTTGAACATTCATGTTGCCAGAATAACCTATGGATTTCCATGAAAGTAAAATAAATATATTAGTTTCCCTGTCCTTCTACGAGATATTAGTTTTATGAAAGAGAAGTTTACTCTGAGTGCTCATGAGTTCAAACTAAACATTAATATTTGACGGATAATATTTCCTCGCGTTAATTGAAAAGTAGAGTCCATCCAGGGCTAGCATTTACCTCATTGTAAATGTCTTATGATTTTCTATAGCTACAGTATTTTATTCATTTTACTTAGGAGCCTCAACAATTTTATGTAACTAACAATCGATAGGTAATAAGTTGAAATTTGAGTTCAACAATAGTTTAGCTTTATTAAACATAGAACGCGGAACTTGTGGGGTTATTCCAATACCCATAATATGGGTAACCTTTAAACTTCTCGGCTCCTTTTATTGGAACCCCCAGCAAAATTTACTCAGTATAATATATTTTTTTAAGATCGTTTCATAATATTTTTATACCTTTGACAAAAATAATAAGACTTAGTTATTATTTCACGTCATTGTAGTCTTTTCTTTCCCACTACTTAATTTCCCTGTTTAACGAAAAATATGAAAGTTCAATATACTTACTACAGTCTCAGTACACGCTATACAAAATTCCCAACAATGATTAACATAAGTATGTTATGAATCACATTTTGTGTCTCTACATTCTTATGTTAATTACTAAACACATAAAATATTTTTGCGTTTGAAAGGCCTTGTTTTATAATATGCTATTTTGTATTATATTAACATATAATCTTTGTTCGCTCGGCTTTGTGTCTGTATTTTGAACTCTCACTAATTACGTGTACTAATTGATTTTGGTTTATATTTTGTTGTACATAATACTAATTATCCATCGGTGTTTACGTAAAACTGATCCCCGTTTTAGTAAGTATAAACAATTAAATGTAACCATTTGCCGTGGAAATGTTGATAAGCGAAAGCCATGAGACATTCTGAAAATTGAGCCGCCATAAACACCGAGTTATATGAAAACGTTTATAAGACAACTCATTTTACGAGTGTCGACAATCATATCCGAAATATCCATAAAAAGGGCAAAGTCATAAAACGGGCATTAGTACCTTCATGTAGGCGCTGACTGGCGGATTCCGACGTAATACCCACCGCAAAGGAAACGGTATAATCGCTCTTTTTGCGAATGCAATAAGGTCTAAATCTACATATATGTGTTATGAACGAGCGTAACATATTGTTACATTATTCCAGCGGTTAACCACGGTCTAAAAGGAAGTTAATTTTATCTGGTAAAATTATTGCCTTTACATAAGTGCTTGGTAACTAATTAATTGCAATATCTTGATTTGTAAAAATATACAGAGCAATACAATTAGTGCAGCAATTTTTAAAACAATTTTTTATTTAATTTTCCTAGAGTAACGACACCAGACCACTCTCGATTAAATAATTAAAGTATAGCTTCTACTACGCCAGTATGATACGGATTGTTGGATGTCACGATATGCCTTCAAGGTCGTGATTCTAGGACATGCATATATTGTATATTTCCTCATGATGTTACCTTTATCCATACATATTTTTAACTTTTTGACTGGCCTCATAGCTCAGTTGGTTAGTAACCCTACCTTCTGCGCTGTAGGTCGTGGGTTCGATCCCCATACTGAACAAACATTTACGTGACATTTGTAACATTGATGTTTGTTCTGTGTCTGGGTGTTAATATGTATTATATGTATGTATTTACAAAAGAAAAGCATATCAGTTGCCTGGTTCTCATGATACAAGCTATGCTTAGCTTACTTTGGGGCTAGATGGCGCTGTGTAAAATGTCCACCATTATTTATTTATTTTTAAATTGTTTACTTTTATTATCTGTCAACATATTTAGAAGAGTATTATACTTTTTTAATGTCACAATTTTTTACCGTAATTTAAATTTTATTCACTCCTGAAGTTACTCTGACTGTTATATTAATAACGAATTATATAAAATACAAATGAATTCTGTTACAATTTGTCAATTCCTAATTCGACAAGTGGTCTTCTTCTTCTTCGAGTCACCGGTTCTGTCGAACCAGTGTGGTGAAAGGATTTAAGTGCGCCTCAAAGAGGCTCCTTTCGTGCGCTCGACACATGTCTTCGAATTTTTAGTTCTACGACATGTCGGTTTCCTCACGATGTTTTCCTTCACCGTTTTGAGAACGTGGTATTGCGCACACAAATCTTTCAATCGAAAAACTCATAGGTGCACGTCGGGATTTGAACCGGCGACCTCCGGATTGAAACTCGGGGGTGTATGTGTATGGTAGTGGTAGTGGTGTAGTGGTAATATTAATCGACATTAGGTGAATTATGTAATGAATAATAAATTATTTAACCCAATAAATACAATTTGGAAGAGTTCCCTTTGAATGACACCACATGTCACATGAGCATATTATGCCTTCATATAGATATTGTTTTCCCAATCGTTACACGATAAAAGCGACTCGGAAACACGTCGTAACATTTCCTATGAATATTAAATGTAGTTACATGTTAAAGCCCATCAAATGTATCGTAAACATAGCCTTGTGCGTAACGAGGGCTTATCACACTGGCGGTTTGTGAGTAAGCCTTTGCAAGCGTGTTTCTAGCGCGGCGAATGTTCGGACGCGTAGCGTGTGTGCGTCTGTTTGTAATTACAATTCTTATAATATCAATAATAAATATTAGTGGACATTTCACACAGCGCCATCTAGCCTCAAAGTGAGCTAAGCATAGCTTGTATCACGGTCATATACTTCTTTGTAAATTACTCACATGTAATCCACAGTATAAACATATATATTCGTCATACAAATATTTGTCCTGGGTGGGAATCTAACCCACGCCCGACAGCGCAGAAGGCAGGATTACTACCGAGCTGTGAGGCCACTCAATAGAGATATTGTGCACAAAACAAGTATAGGAACAGGTTTGCAATTTATTTATTTAAAGTTAAAGAATTGCTAGAGCACGCGAACTGAAGGGCGCGAGTTCGTTGCTTAAATTCGGCGAATACGTTGCGCATACGAGAAGGGCGCGTTGACCCGCGCCTCGCTCCAAACTCTCTCACGAATCCTTGGTGTGTTAGCGCTCTAAGATATGTGAGGCCTTCTGTAACCGCGTGGTTACACGTAAATATTACGTCATGTGATAAAGATAACAGTTTATCAATACTTACTCTGTTTATTTAAGTACCTGCTTTATAACGGCTCGTTATTAAGTCGATTCGGTATTACCATTCGTCCAGAAACAATGTGGTTTCGTCATTAGTTAGATGAGAGCGTGGTGGTCTAGCGGTACTGACCCCGGTTCAATCCGGAGGTCGCCGGTTCAAATCCCGACGTGTACCTATGAGTTTTTCGATTGAAAGAGTTATGTGCGCAATACCACGTTCTCAAAACGGTGAAGGAATCGTGAGGAAACCGACATGTCCTAGAACTAAGAATTCGAAGACATGTGTCGAGTGCACGAAAGGAGCCTCTTTGAGGCGCACTTACAATCCTTTCACCACACTGGTTCGACAGAACCGGTGACTCGAAGAAGAAGATTAGTTAGATGATCAAATTAAAAGCCCTGAAAATGAAATTAACATTTGTAATTCCTGAGTCGTTAACGGTCTTTTAACTTGAAAATAAAATGATTTCAATACCTTTATCTTTGTAATGCGTTCTAGGCTGTAAATTCAAAAATGTGCACGTTGTAGGTAGAGACGTGTATAGGTAGAGACTGAATGTTTGTGTCCATCGGATGTCATAAAAATGGAATCAGGGTCACTAGTACTCGTGGCGTCAAGGCAACCCAAGTAATGAAATTTTTCGTCGTGTGTTTACTGTGTAGTCGGGAACGGAAATCGCAGGAACACAGATCGTTGGCTATTTGAAATTGTACCTGCTTCAGTTAATTTTGAGCCTATATACCTGAGTGCGCTTTTGTTTGAATATATTGAATCAAAGTCTAAGTAAGTTACCTAATTTAGAAATGCCTAGTCGTTTATGGAAGAGTGGAATTCCTTTAAATTTTCGGGCGCTGACAAATCTAGGCATCGTAATATGTCATGCACATTACCAACCTAAGTATTAGAGCCATATTTGATTATTTTTTGTTATTGGTATTTTCAAATAGAAAACATTCCAAATCAAATGGTGGCAAAACCAAAAACCTTAATATTACATCTATTATATCTATTTTAATTTGTATTTCCTAAAGGGGCTTGGGAACATGTAAATTTAAGTTGCTTTAGGCAGCAATTTTTTTTTTGTAATTGCGTTCCTTTACTGCATTGGATTACTGCTTTTTATTTTACCAACTACACAGAAATTACATCATTATTCAATATTCGTTTACTTGCAGCTATGTGTGCTTTCCCAGACTAAAATCTATCTCAGTGCCAAATTTCTTCCAGATCCGTTGACACGTTCTGGCGTGATTGTCTAGCGGTGTCAGAGCGTGGTGGTCTAGCGGTACTGACCCCCGAGTTTCAATCCGGAGGTCGCTGGTTCAAATCCCGACGTGCACCTATGAGTTTTTCGATTGAAAGATTTATGTGCGCAATACCACGTTCTCAAAACGGTGAAGAAAAACATCGTGAGGAAACCGACATGTCCTAGAACAAAAAATTCGAAGACGTGTGTCGAGTGCACGAAAGGAGCCTCTTTGAGGCGCACTTACAATCCTTTCACCACACTGGTTCGACAGAACCGGTGACTCGAAGAAGAAGAAGAGGCGTGATTGAGTAACAAACATCCATCCATCCAAACTTTTGCATTTATAATATTAGTAAGGTATTCATTTTCATCGTTTACCCTCTTGTATCGCGTCCACCGCATAAATTATCAAAAGGAAAATTTTACTGTCCACATTTAAAATAAAAGTCAATATTATTTTTCTCATAAATGCTGAAATTGTATTCTCATTGAGTTTAATTTATATAAAGGACACAAAATACAAAAGTATTTTGTGATGGCCAAAAATATTTTAGCATCACCCTTCAACAAACAATGGAAGGGTTTAAAATAAAAACGCTTTCAATTTTTATAAATTTTTTTGCAGATAAAATAAAAAATACACACTCTAAACAAATTGATGATCTAATATTTGTTTAGACATTCGTTTTCCATTTTCTGTTTAATGGTTTCTGGTGGACGTAAAATTGATTTACACACTTCATAGTATTTAGACGTCTAATAGACGTACATACATACATACATACATACATAATAATAATAATAATAATAATAATAAAGAAATAAATATTTTAAATCGGTAAACTTAATCTAAAGTACATTTTAAGTGTTAGTGACCCTCTTTTAAGATACATACATACATTCACGCCTTTATCCTGAAGGGTAGGCAGAGCCTCAGTGGGGCCTCTTCTGAACTTTTGGGTAGACTATTGTGAGTACGTGACGGGGGGTGAGCTAGGCGCCGCTATTGTTTTGTCATGAATAAATCGCCTAACACTTTCTTGCAGTAATTCAATCCTTTATAACTGGCAGCCAGGACACATCTTATTCCAACTAAATTACCAACAAGTCCGGGCCTAGAAGTCTAAAAGACATTTAGTAATTACCAGCTGGTTAATTAGCTATGCAAGACCTCAGGATACGTTAAAAAGAAATTCGCAGTACAGTATCAGACGTAAAATGTTATTTTACGATGCTGAAACTTTGGTCATACATAGTAAATGTTGTATGCCACCATAATGATATCACAAAGATGTCAAAATTATAAGCCACGCTCGGGCGTGGGGTAACATTCATTGAACTTTTATAGAGTCGCTAGCGTCGGCGACTCGTCAGAATATTAATGGCACATAATACGTTCTGAATACTTGTTACAACTTTTCCCATTACCCTGCTCAGGGTTCACACCGGAGAAAAAAAGTGTCTTTGACGTAGAAAGACGCTGCGAAACTCAATGAAAGTTAGTTGTGTGATATGAATGTGAGCCGCATTACTTCTGTCCTGTCTCTCGTGTAGGCCACGATTTTTATTTCAAAGTTATCGCGCTCTCCGGAGATTTATTGCCGGCGGAATATTTTGCAGAAGTTTGAGAATTCTCAGTAAGACGTGATCTAAACAGCTTTCTGTTCAAAGAGGCAAAGGCGTGTAGTAATTTTGTAGCGATCCAACTGTGAACATTGTTTTTTTTTCTTAATACAATTTATGAAAAAAAGCAGTAAATAGTATCTGTAGGCAAGAAGATTTTTAGTACCCAGACTTGGGTAAACTTCCATAGGAATAGGCAAACATTTCCCATATTTGGTATGCGCGATAATTCACTTAAAGAAAGCCCTGAGGGCAGACAAAGCCCCCAGTCTAAAAGCTCTTTTGTACGCACTATTATTGTTTGCTTCAAGTTCACTAAAAGCGAGGCAATCGAAAGCTTTGACCTTTTGCCAATTACAATAACTATTTACTTATTTTACATTTTAGGTTTGTTGTTTTATGATTAACAGCCTTAATATAAACTAAATAAACTTCTGTCTCGTCAAAATTCGTGTATTCTTGGAGTCAAATTCTAATTAAACTAAGTCTGTCATTCTAATTCCTAGCAGTTTTTGTGAAACTATTACAATTATTGGGTCACAATCCCCACTATCAACCGACATCAGACATCACATATGCGATTAGAATGCGATGCACGCGGTTGCATAATCACTTCTGGCCCATCTTGGGATGCTGGGAAAGCTTGATACGTGCAAGATGCATTCCAGAGCATGCCATAACTCGTTGTTAATTCTGACATTACACGGCAGAATGCATAATTTTCAAATTTCTGTACAAGCTATTATACCTCGATAAACTTTCTAAAGAGTTGAGCTTTTTGACTGTAGAGGTTTCATGCATTAGGTATAGGATATAATTGACGGTTAATACACAGCTGTTGTATAGTAATGCATTTATTCACACAGCAAGGATTTTACATTATCTTAAATTCTATCTTATTATTTTATATATTATCTTATCTAAAAGGACTAGCCTGTGTCGCGGGTGGCCACATTACAAAGTGAATTTATTAATTCACAGAATAGATTGGAAGCGCAGTCATTTCCTACGATTTTTATGAAAATATTTATGAAAAAACAGAGCAGTATAGTTGATTAAATAAAAATCCTTTTAAGCATTATTAATTAAGTTACATAGCTAAGTAGTCTTAGTTATTTTTCGGTTGAGTTTTATCTCGCACGCATCTTTCACCCTGTTACTCTGTAATAATATTTTATTACAGAGTAACAGGGTGAAAGATGCGTGCGAGATAAAACTCAACCGAAAAATAACTAAGACTACTTAGCTATGTAACTTAATTAATAATGCTTAAAAGGATTTTTATTTAATCAACTATACTGCTCTGTTTTTTCATAAATATTTTCATAAAAATCGTAGGAAATGACTGCGCTTCCAATCTATTCTGTTTTTCGCTGCGGGCTGGCGTTCGGTTGGGTTTTAGATAACTGTTATTTGAATGGTTACGATAAAAATAGCGAACACATGCGCGTTTACTGCCAGATGCCCTGCGACCTTACGTTCAACCCGTTTAATAACATTACACACTTTATCGGATACATTATATCGGTTGCGTATCACACTACGTTGGAGTTTATAGCGAAAACAAATCGGTCATTGTTTATTTATTTATTTATTCATATATATGTACGTCTATCCTTACAGGCACACCCAATGCAATAGAGTACTCAACTTATCTTATAATCTAATATCTAAATAATTACATTGTAAGATATATGCCGACCTTGATGGAACTTAATCTTATTTCACGTCCGTGAAATCAGACTTAAACTATTAAATTGCTGTGGTCTCAAACATTGCGATTGATCTGGCGATGATAATACAAGCCTTTGGTTGAATATCTCACGGACAGATCTCACGGCTCGCTTGGTAGATTGCACTTGCAGTTATGTACCATGCAGTTCGGAATCTAGTCTGTAACCAACATAGATATGTGCTTCTGATATTATATTTAGTTTATTAGTAATTTAATTGAATCCGAGCATGAATACTGAATTGATCTCGGAATTAAGCGTACATACTCATAGCCCGGTTCCTCTTGTAAAAAGCAATTTTCATGTCAACTTGAAAGTCAAAGTCAAAGACTATTTCCATAGAATTCATAAAGATATGGCTTGGAAACATCAATATTCAAAACATAAGGTCACGCGTACTTATCGATAAGTTTGATGCCTGTTCAAACCCTATCCGACTCTCCATGGGGAAGAACAGCCAAGAAACCCCTAATGGAGGGATTCCTTTTTTTTCGCGAGCACGATCCTTGTAACAATCTTCTAGTGATAGTACTACTATTTGAGGTTCTCTCGAACTAATGTGTTACAGGATTGAAGTGCGCCTCAATGGGATTTTCCTTCACCGTTTTAAGATCGTGGTATTATGCACATAAATGTTCCAAGCAAAATAACTCGCTGGTGCAAGTCGGCATTTGAACCAGCGACCTCCATTAAAACTCGGGGTCAGTACCGCTGGGCCACTACGCTCTCCTAGCCCAGTGATGGTGAAAGCTCATAATAGTTTATTTTAACTATACTCGCGTAGGGAATAAATAACTCCTAGAAATAAATATTGGAGCGTATCCGACATAATCTCTGAAGATTAAAATCTGGGCTATAAACGCCGAGATTATTTATATTATATTCATTCATCAAATGTACTCCCCACGTCAAGCTCGTATGTTTGACGCATACACAACACGAGATGCGTATAAATTACTGTGGGAATTAAAAATAAATTTCAGTCAGTCTTAATGATAACAAACATGAATGTATAATGAATGTTTATTGGATAAGTTTAATGATTTAAACAAGTTTTTCGGATTTTTTTCTACTCTTTTAAAACGACGACATGACCAATTTTTTTATAAAAATTTGTGAATTAGGCAATGGGTGGCAATTTGTAAGTAAACAAACCAAATTATTTAGGTCTAAATATGATATTTGAATATTCATTGTAGCGTTAAACGTAAAGCCGGCTTTAAACAAATGCCTTGTAAACAAGTCCTACATAGAAACTCTTGTAAAATCTTCAACAAAAGTTAATAAGTATAGATTTTGATAGTCACTGAAGTAAAGACGAAAAAATCAATTTTTCAATTATTTTTAGTAAAAACTTGATCCAAAGCTATAAGAAGGTGAGACTGATTAAAAGACTGTTAAACATGAATACAAAAGACAAATCATTACATTACATATATATATGTATATCAGTTGTCTGGTTCTCATGACACAAGGTATGCTTAGCTTACTTTGGCGCTAGATGGCGCTGTGTGAAATGTCCACCATTATTCATTTATTTATTATTACAGGATTTGAACTTTCAACTTGTGTCATTCGAGTAGTGTATGGCAGCGTAGCCCCTTTGCATTATACTTTTTCAATGGGCTTACATATTGTGTAATAATGAACTAAATATAACTTTCCTATGAATAACGTCTCGAGTCATTAAGCGGACCGGCATCGGCAGATAGAAATAGTGGTTTCTATTTGAGAAGCCGAGATGTGTGTCAACCGACGCCGAAATCATTTTAACTACCAATAATATTCGGTAAAAAATAAAAGGGCTTCTTGTTTATTTCCGTAGTGAAAACTATCATACTTTCAACAAATTCATATCATTATTTTTGGCAAGCAATAAATAAGATATCCATGGAAAATTTCAGAATCTCTGAGTTGGAGGTATATTTTATAATCTAACATAAAAATGTATGATTAAATATTATGATATGTTTTATTCGTTACTTTCTAGGAAGTATTCGTTCATTAGCTGTAGAACTATATGTATGCGTAGAGTTCTTTCAAATGGACTGCCAACATACCCATTTCTGTCAGCAGTACGCAGTAGTGTATTCGCATCTTTGTGTTTGAAGGGATGCCGATGAAATTATAGGGGTACCATATTCTTATCTCAGGGTGATGGACGCATTGCGATCTTCCCATATTTAAGTAGGAGAAAACCAAAGCCATAATGCGCTATTGTTGACACGAGATGGCACTTTAATATAAGTCAAAGTCAAAATTCAAAGTCAAAAACTTTGACTTTGACTTATATTAAAGTGTAACTTTAATATAATGTGAGCCATCGGCTCTTTTAATCACTGCACTCGCAATTTTTTTTAACTAAAGTTCATGTTTAGATATGTGAACTTTACTTAAATGTAAACCTTATATTATTGCAATAAATAATGGATTAAAATTAAAACTTCTGCGATTAATTTTGTGACTAACGGCCTTAGCTGGTTTTCTTACTGGTCTCCATCACGCAACTTATACTTATAATACATTCGCAATATAGGAATGCCTCCGATTTCCATTTTGTTGTCAAATATTGTCCAATATACTGAATGTGTTGTTACGCAAGTCTGTACACATCTGCTTCGGTATGTGTCCGAAGTGGCTGAATGCTAAAACCGCACCACCAGGGATATTAACATTTCAATTGGATTCCAATAGGCATCGTTACAAACGCATTGCGACCCACTGTACAATATCCGATGTATTGTTATTTGTATTGTCCACAAACCGAGAATACACATTCGTACATACGTGATGTTGATTGGTTAATTAGCCCTGTAACATTCGTGTTATATTTACAAAGTTCTCAACTGCTCTAAGCGTGTCTTTTTCAGTGTGTAATCTAAAGAAAACTGCATTTTGTGTTATAATATCTGAAAATATACACTTTTATACGAGATATGTGGAGTCAAACCGTTTTTAAATCCCATTCTTCCCCTGAAATCTGTTAAAAAAATAATATATATCTCAAACATATATTCTGACAGAAGATATTTCTAAAATTTGTTTTCTTTTATACTCTTCTCTCTATTCAACTCTCTATTTTAATAGGTACATATTGAAAAAGTTCCTTAAATTTATTTTGGAAAAAATATTACTAGCTCTCTAATAGTCCTTATAACTTGTAACATCATTAGGTTTCCTATAATTTCAATAATTGTAATTCAGTTATCAAATAATACATTTGAATTTTCTCCATATAGTATCAAGGAATCGTCATGGTCAATACTTCCCAAACCTATTCGACTATGGTTGATAAAATAGTTCTTATTAAATCAGATGCAAGGTCACCCCCTTTAGGGATAATTGGTTCATTAGTAATATCCCTATCTTAGTGATGCAAGAAGCGACGCCGGGCGAGAATATGAGTCATTCGGTTACAGCTAATAGAACGCAGCTTGGTCAATAGCTATCAGCGTATTACACAAATAGCCTATTAAATATACATATATTAGGTAGATATATTTGACTGGCCTCATAGCTCAGTTGGTTAGTAACCCTACCTTCTGCGCTGTAGGTCGTGGGTTCGATCCCCACTCAGGACAAACATTTATGTGACATTTGTAACATTGATGTTTGTTCTGTGTCTGGATGTTAATATGTATTATATGTATGTATTTACAAAAGAAAAGTATATAAGTATTATATCAGTTGTCTGGTTCCCATGATACAAGCTATGCTTAGCTTACTTTGGGGCTAGATGGCGCTGTGTGAAATGTCCACAATTATTATTATTATTATATCAAATGACATTTAATATTGTAGCCTAAATTCAAGCAATTTCTATCTCTTGCAATTATTACACTTTAATAACCTTGTTTATAAAAGCCTCTTACAAGCCATAGAAAAAGCGTCAAAGAGATTTTATAAACAGAACTTAAAGAGAGCTTCAAGTATTGATTTAGATTTTTTTAGAGATTGATTACCATGACCTAAACTATCGCTACATGTACTTCATGATTACGACAGCAGGAATATAAAAATAATGTGCCTTTCTTTTTTATCTCTTAATAATATCAGAATAGGATGTAATCAAATTCTTCGAATAGTGATTTGATGTAATAACGGATGCTGATAATGGAGTCCCTTGATTGTTGCACGTAAGCGACTGCATTAAAATATGAGCTGTCTAATTTTAAACTTTTACTCCGACATAACTCACCCATTCTCACCATTAGTTAAGTGTAGGGCGTAAAATTTGCGTATGTATAACAATACCGCCCATTCGGAAATTTGACTTGAGTACTACTAAGAAAGAAAGAAAGAAAAATATATTTATTCGTGACTATACAGGATACAGGATACAAAAAACACAAGACATTGAAAATGATGAGGAACATAAAAAGAAAATAACAAACATATAGAAAAAAAAAACATAAATAAGAGTACAATAAATAACTAGTATCATTATCATATTTCAATGTTGTGTGTCTCTGAGACTGCGGATAGCCACAAAATGGTACCCAACTCAGCATTTATACTACTACTACTACTACTACTTCTACTACTACTATTTTACGAAGTGGGCTGGCTTTTCTCACCGTTCTGTGGTCATGGGCACCATAGAGGTCACACTACACCGTCTACACCTGATCGCTTGGCATCGTGACAAATTGCATAACCAGAGGACGCCCACGGCGCGGCGCACAAACAGGAAACACGACTATTTGAGTAACCATAATAAACTACACTGTGGCAAATCTCGGCGGACACATCACTAATGCTTTCAATTCAGTTTTCTTTTTTGTTTGTTTCAGGTAAGTTGAAGTATTCGATCTTCGTACAACTCAGCATTTTCAGGTCAAACGTTAAGGTAGAGTTCAGAAATGTAAGTTTCAGTTGAATTGTTTCATAACGGTGAATGTCTGAATCCCTGAAATGTCCCTCTGTCCTGAATCCCCTGAATACCCTCGTGTCCTCTTTTATTTCATCTTTCAATTCGATCGTTTTTCCATTTCTAGCATTCCATACATATCTAGTTTGATTAAAATTAGAGGTTTAGCAAAATATATTTATACCCTATTAAAATTTGGAGGCCAATTTAGACCCCCAGTTCAATTCAGAAATAATGGATCCCATATCCAATTAGAACCATAATCAGGTATACGAATCTGTGATTTCTTTTCCACTAATATCCCGTTTTGGATGGTGAAAACTCTGACAAATAAAGAAATTAAAAAACTGAAAAAACTGCTTGCGCCTTTTTTCTTCAAGTTTTACAGGCACACCAATTTTAAGTCTAAAATTGAAATATTTATTAAGTCATGTTGAATGACTATTTGATCCAACTTTCATGTTAAAGGAATAAGAGAAAAGAAGAAGAATACATTCACCCCCTTAAGGGATCAATATTGAAAAATCATTCCAAGTCTTAAATTCCAGCAGTTTTTATGTCAGCCGCTCAGAACTTTTATTCTTATTTAATACAATAAAAAGATATAGGGAGCTTGTGTGGTAAAGATAATACTAAATCACTAATAAAACCAGCATCAGTACGATGAAACGATTTTCTTAATACCGAGTTCCCAAGTAACTTAGTAAACGGACATTTTTTAAATTTATGGATTGTAAAGTTGTCGGATCTAGTTTTCCTCAAGTTTGGGTAAAAACAAATAAATCTTCATTGTTAGGTGATGTAAAACCGGCGAATAACACAAAATATTGATAGACTCATGACGTGACATTCTCTCGTGGCCGACAATCCGAGAATTTCGGAATATTTTTGAAAATATACGTAGAAAATTTTACTGGCCTCATATTTTCAGTGGCGCCCTGCTATTTAATCACGTTTTCTAAAGTTGGTGTGCAATGGAATTAACAAGAGTAGAAATTTTACAGTAGTAGTGGTTTTAATAGAGTCAATATAATATAAAATATACGCTGATAACATTTTCGGCGTAACTTAATTTACAAGTCACAGAAACTTTCTTCATATTGGCATTTTTGTTGAAACTTCGGTAAACCTTCTACTAAGTGACTTATCTCTTCAAAAACAGACAGAATAAATACTTAATACTGCTAAGTAGCTTTGCAGTGGTTGGAAACTCTAAAGACTATCTTAAATGGATTAACTTCAAAAAAGTGGCTAAGTAGCGAATTGTAGCCGCAAGTCGTTTTCTGATATTATGATTGTCTAAATCCGAATGTAAATACTAAGCTGTATATTTTTCTATCCAGACAATTCTTTGTGAATATATTATTAGAAGAGACTTTTTATTTATTTCTTACTGATGTACAAAAAATGCCTGTTGAGAAGTATTCTGAACGATAGAAAAATTCTAGGGTTGATCCCTACCTTAGGCATCCTTAAGGCTTTCGTATGTGCCATTGTTTATTCTTCTCTTCTATACTTCTATTTCAAGCCAATCAGTATTTGTTACTTCAATCGGCTTATTGTCTGGATAGCAAATCGTAAAAATAGCTGATTGTGAGATAGTATCACACGAACCCTATTTATCATTTGGACGGCATCAAATCATAAGCAGATATTAAATGAGGGGCTATTTATATAGGGCAAGCTCCGTCGCCGGATCGCATCGCAATGCCGAGTTTTTGTCAGTTCCCTTCTTTTAAATAATGGCCCTATTAGCATCTCTGAGACAATAATTTAATATCTCCGTGCCCTCTTAGTAAAATGGCTTGCGAATGCTGACATTATTCTTCCTTTTTCGCAAGTTTCTGTGACATCTTCGTTTTGTTGCGCAAATTTTCGTTTCATTATAATTAAGAAGGCGATGTGAAATGATGAAACACGTCTAGAATACAAATACTGTAGGAATTTTCATTACACGCGACGGTTTTGAAATTTGGTTAACATTAGCATTAATCTGGATAAGTATTTTGACGTCCGTGTACTAATGTGATAACTTCATAATCCAATATAAATTATGTTTACCAGAGCACGGCATGAAGCAGACAAAATTGAATTTTAATATAGCGGCGAGTTCGTCCGATAACTAGATTGGTATCGTACGTATATATATAATACCCTGTCCGGGTACGTAGAGGCATCCAAATTGCGCGGTGAAAAACATGGAGCCGATCCCGTTTTAATATCATGTATCGTTAAATGCCTGTAATGTTATTACAATATCGTAGCGGCCGTAAAACTGTATCAATTGTAAAGCCAGCTTTACAAGTTAATGCTGGAAATATTCGGTAGAATACAGCGTTCGTGAAACAGCTGTAGCGTCAAGAAATGATAGTTATTTAAGCTCGGTTCTATAAATTGGGTTAAATCCTTTTTGTTTACCGTTGCCGCGTAAATTTGATCACAGTTAAATGGAATGCAGTGGATGCTTTACACGCACAGTAGCAAAGTAAATCATAATTGTGCACAACAGTCTTGCAATCTCATGGCATTATTACGTACCCACTATTGGCAGTAGATATGCAGTCGTATTACGTTTTTATAGAGGATACAGAGTTTAATTAAATTCATATCTGCGCTACGTATGTTTTTTGAGTCAAAGTCAAAGTCAAAAACTTTATTTCCATAGAATTCATAAAGAAATGGCTTGGAAACGTCATTATTCAAAACATAAGGTCACGCGTACTTTTCGATAAGTTTGATGCCTGTTCAAACCCTATTCCCTCCATGGGGGAAGAGACAAGAAACCCCTAATGGAGGGATTTTTTTTTCGCGAGCACGATCCTTGTTACTCAATACATTAGAACTTATCTTAGAACTGACAGTGGCTTTCTTATTCTATTTGGTTTGTAGTAAAAATTCAAGTTATGTTTTATAAAATTTAATTTAAGAGCAGTAGAACTCACGCCACGTTCGTCCGGGGAAGTACTGCCACCATGCCCATTTCTGCCGCCAAGCAATAACGCGTTCGCGTTTCTGTGTTCCGGTTTGAAAGGTGTGGTTGCCGGTGAAATTACAGGCACAAGAGACATTCCACCTACACGTCTCACAGTTACGGGCGCATACGATGTGACTTGGGTCTTGTCGTACCTAGTAAGGGAGGACCCAAGTCGCATCGGTTGTTATGGGCTGAGGTTACCACTTACCACCAGGTACCGTCGGCTCGTTCCGTAACTGCATCACATAAAAAAAAACACTTAAGTACTCTCTCCAGACGAGTGTAAGTCGTGCTATGGAAAATATTGAAACCTACTACGGTAATAGTAGAGCGGTAAAGTATTGAACGTGTTTTAATCTATGGATCTATGGGTCTGAAATAAATGATTTATTTATTTATTTATTAATGTAGCGTTTAAGGAAAACTTGTTTGTGGGGCGTGGAATTGGGCAGTATTTTGGAAGTCCTAACTATTTTCTGCTTGTATCATTTAATGTATGCTGTCTGATTCGTGTGTGGAGGGAACCAAAACCTAATTTTGTTCGTTCGTTTATATCATGACGCACTCGATGACGTAGAGTTCTCAGTAACCATCTGAGGATCGCAGGATGTGGGTTAATTGACGCAAGTCCTATCTAATAAAACTAGGGTTCACCGCGTAGTTGCTTTAACTTTATATTTTTTTTATATTGTACTTTATATTGACTGGCCTCATAGCTCAGTTGGTTAGTAACCCTACCTTCTGCGCTGTAGGTCGTGGGTTCGATCCCCACTCAGGACAAACATTTATGTGACATTTGTAACATTGATGTTTGTACTGTGTCTGGGTGTTAATATTTATATGTATGTATTTACAAAAGAAAAGTATATAAGTATTATATTAGTTGTCTGGTTCCCATGATACAAGCTATGCTTAGCTTACTTTGGGGCTAGATGGCGCTTTGTGAAAAAAAAAAAATTCTTATACCAATTGAACCCGAATCTGGTAATGAGTAGTATTATGATCATTTGAAAAGATTTGTTCTGTTTCTGGGTCCATACCCAGCGGCGGAAACGCGCTATTTTGGAAGGAACATTAGCGTAAACGATTATTATGTATGTCGGGTGTAACGCGATACAGTCCCTTTTTATATCAAATAATTTGCTTCTCATTTATTCATTCGTTCTGAACGAGACTGTACTGTCTCTCAACTGATTGACTTATTAATTCTCGCTGCTTGTTGAGAATTCTTAGGACCTAGGATTGCTATTGAATTCAATTAATTGTTTCTATTGTCTACGAGGGGAGATTGTGAGAGAAAAATCGCTTCATTGAAATGGTCGGGTTGAAACTCAGCTTTTCTCGTTTACTTAGCAATTTTACATCGCGTAAATTATCTTAACCTTATAATAGTAAATAATAGGAATCGATGAAAAAATACAAAAAACTGCACTGCGTATATTATTCAGATACATAAAAAATAATAGTTATTCAATAAATTTTATATGTAACTTCTACCATATGTTAAATATAATAAAATAGATAGATAGGAAATTCTTAATTTCACAAGAAAAACAAGTACATAGGCGAACTTAATGCTAAGGAAACATATTTTTTTTATTGTATTTGTATTATTTTTTGCTGTTATCAGAAATAGAAAACGATAGAAGAACTCAGAATACTTTGTAAAATTAAAAATATGGTTATATGATGAACGGGGTAGATTAACAACTAGATATTTTTTGTAAGCGCATTCAGTCAAAACAAAAAGTCCAAAACTCGGTTTTCTGTGTGTATTTCATCTTCATATCATCGTACCCCAACATAGTCAGACCAGCTCAATGCTATCGACAAGAACCAGTTTTATCATCGGAATTACATTTCTATACTAATTTTTAATTCCGAAGGAATAAGTTGAAATTGAAAATGAAAAATGATAATGAAAATGAAAATTATTTATTTACAGCAAAAAAAGAAAGACACAGATTGGTTTAAGTATAGTAAGTAACAAGTCTAAATTTGAAAACTTAAATACTAAATCTGCTCTTAATTTTGATTACATCCAGGCATATGCAATGTGATATAAAATATATCTGTATATATATATTTTCTAGCTATTAATGCTGTAAGTTCAGAGTAATTAATTTGGCAACTAGGCAACACATTAAACATTTTGTTGAGATCAAAATAATTATATAGCCTTTGTAAACGGAGATTGGAGATTATTGATATAGATATATGACAGGCCTAGCAGCTCAGTTGGTTAGTAACTCTGCCTTCTGAGCTGTAGGTCGTGGGTTCGATTCCCACCAAGGACAAACATTTACATTTGTGTGACGAAAATTGATGTTTGTTCTGGTGTTAATATGTATTTATATGTATGTATTGACAAAAAGTATATATGTATTCTATCAGTCGTCTGGTTCCCATAATACAAGCTATGCTTAGTTTGGGGCTAAATGGCGATGTGTGGAATGTTTACCAATATTTATTATTTAGCCTCGATATCGAGACATTTCCATGTTTAAATCATCTTTTCCATATATTTAATATTTGCTATTGAAATTCGTATGAAAAGCTAAATCGTTATTTATAAACTATAATCAATAAATCGACATCAAATATTCAATTATTTATATATGAATCGTAATTTGTCTTTACTACAAGTGTAGAAATATGCTCGTCTATTTTCATGCTATTAAATGTAGCAAAGCTCTGACTGCTTGGCAACATAAAACGGTCTTAAATCATTAACCTAGAAGTATCTAAAGTTTAAATTAATAATTTACTCGCGAAGAAACTGTGTGTCGTAAATAGCGAAGTAGTTAGAAGCAACAAATGATCCACCTAGTAAACAGACTCTTCCTAACGAGAAAAGTTGCCGGAAGGAAATCTTGCCGAAGAGGATGAAAAAAATATCTTGTTATAATATGTTTCTGTTTCTGACTTCATTATAAAACCTAAATCGATGTTTTTGTTTTGTACAAGTTTCATTTCAATTCATTTCAAGTGCGAATGCCATCTGTCATGGATAGGGTAGATAGATAGATAGGATATTAGTACAAATTGGTTATGACCAAAAATTATCTCGTAAGTAGTTCAATACAGTATTTGGGTTTCCTGTCATATTGTTGGCAATATCTCCCGTGGAATGAGACATCGGACGAGGGACGCATCAATCTCGTGAATTGAAGATTACTCTAGACTTAGACTCTAGACATCCAATAGGATTGGTAATTGTTACGTCCTGCAATTATTATTTTTTTGCAGTATTATTGAAATAAATTGAATCAAATAATCAGTTAATATTTGGACTAATATTCGATTAATATTTAATGTTCTTGATCACGCAAATTAAATGATAACATACATAACTATTATTTAATTGTTAATAAGGTATGGCCTATTGACAGTTTTAAAATAAAATTCATGTACCATTTAGTCTAATTTAGTATAGTGGTTAAATTCAAAACATGTTAACGTTGGTTCCCAAATAAGAACGGTCAGTAGTTTCTTAATTTAATTAGAGGAAAAAGTTGTACAGCGCGTGCGATGGGCATGTGATTTGAATCCTTGATCGAGAGTCGAAAAAATTAACTAAACATTTCGTCCGCCCTGAATAATTCATAGCAAACTCTCGGAATATATTTTGCTTTTTTACTATAGCTGTTGATTGTTTGGATTGTTATGAGGTATGTCTAAAATTCCTTGGAAAAATATCACTATCTCTGACCGGTAGTCATACATAAAAAAGGGTCTGGTAAGTAAAGCTTATTACACTATAAATGATTATATAAATGATAAATCCCCATGGTCTGATGTCGCTCTGCTCAACGACACACAAAACATCATGTAATATCTTATTTTAGTATATTATGTAGTCATAAATGTAACATAGACCTAAGTACTCAATTGTTACAAGGATCGTGCTCGCGGAAAAAAAGGAATCCCTCCATTTGGGGTTTCTTGGCTGTTCTTCCCATGGAGGGTCGGATAGGGTTTGAACAGGCATCAAACTTATCTATAAGTACGCGTGACCTTATGTTTTGAATAATATTGACGTTTCCAAGCCATTTCTTTATGAATTCTATGGAAATAAAAGTTTTAACTTTGACTGACTTTGGTAAATAATTTAATGTTATTAACCTTATAATCATGATTTACTGCATGAAAGCGCTAGATTTATTATTGGGAAACATACGGTAATAAACTAAAATAAACAATAGTTATGGTCAACTCATCACTTGTCACGTCCATGTAATTTCTGGAAGAAATAACCCACTGAGAGGCGTTTATGCTAATATACCTTATATTGTCAAAAAATTGTCAACGTAACGTTACTTTAAGAGCAGTAGAACTCTAGCCAAGTTCGTCCGGGGAAGTACTGCCACCATGCCCATTTCTGCCGCCAAGCAGTAACGCGTTCGCGTTACTGTGTTCCGGTTTGAAAGGTGTGGTTGCCGGTGAAATTACAGGCACATGAGACATTCCACCTACACGTCTCAGAGTTACGGGCGCATACGATGCGACTTGGGTCTTGTCGTACCTAGTAAGGGAGGACCCAATTCGCATCGGTTGTTATGGGCAGAGGTTACCACTTAACACCAGGTGGGCCGTCGGCTCGTTCCGTAACTGTATCACATAAAAACATAAAAAAACTAGTTTTAAATGTGCATCTGGATTATTCTGTTTCAATTAATATGATGACGATGTTTTGCGGTGGCAATAATTACCCTAATAATTAAAGTTAATTAATATTGTATAAATGTATATTTGTATATTGGTCATTGATTGATTAAACCGCACGGGTTGACTTAAATTATAGCAAGTTTATATATGATAGATTCAATTTAGAGGAAGAAATGAATCACATATTTTGTATAAATATTCCACAAAAATAAGGTTACCAATTTTCAATTTCGAAATGAATTTCAATCATATACAGACTCAAGGTTCTTTCATTTATTTCTTATTTGGTTCATGTGCAAAACTCACACATCCTCGCTCCTTTCTCCCCACAGAACCGACAGGACTCCGTAACACACACATCCTCGCTCCTTGTCGCCCCACAGAACCGACAGGACTCCGTAACACACACATCCTCGCTCCTTGTCTCCCCACGGAACCGACGGGACTCCGTAACACACACATCCTCGCTCCTTGTCTCCCCACAGAACCGACAGGACTCCGTAACACACACATCCTCGCTCCTTGTCTCCCCACAGAACCGACAGGACTCCGTAACACACACATCCTCGCTCCTTGACTCCCCACGGAACCGACGGAACTCCGTAACACACACATCCTCGCTCCTTGTCTCCCCACAGAACCGACAGGACTCCGTAACACACACATCCTCGCTCCTTGTCTCCCCACAGAACCGACAGGACTCCGTAACACACATCCTCAAAATGTATTTTTCTCAGCTGCGCCTTGATTGAATTCGCTTTTAGCTCGCTTTTAATTTATTTGCGTTCACCTACCCACTTTGATGTCGGCACATAAACTCGCTCGGCGTTGTATATAAATAACCAATTATCTCGATACGGCTTAATCCACGGCGGTATGTGAACTGGAATGCGGAATTTATACTGTGAACTCTTATCGATTTAATTCAGTGAAAAATAATCGTCAACTCTGTTTATTGTAAAAACGTAACGTTTGTGGAATTTTAAATAACTTTAATCGAGCATTTGAGGTCCAATATTCAGAACGTAATGATCAGAAACAGGGACAGGAGTCAGTTGGAGCGTGTTTACAAATGTATCGGTGCTCAAGTGAATGTAAATATGTTAAGATTCACATCGGGCCGTGATCGCATGACAATCCTAATTGGCTAAACGATTACGTCGATAGCGCACCGCCACTAACACCATTTGTACAAAACGACCGAGTAAATACACTGGTACGTCGCGTCGGTTCTACGCTGTGCTGAGATTTATCACAGGATCATAAAATGCAACTCTCATGGCAAGTCCAAATTACCTTGGTTTATCATTAACCTCCGAACTTCGAGTAAGACAATGGAACTTGATCTTCCGGAGAAGTACTGCCACCTATTTAAGACGCAAAACAGTATTTGCATAGCTGCGCTCCGATTTGAAACATGATTAAACACACTAACATTCCAGCTTCACGACTCATTACGAGTGCAATGCGATGCAGTGTATTTTCCATACCTATGTAGGGTGCCAAGGTCGTATTGTTTTCGCTATAGAGGGAGGATACCACTTAATCAGTTTAAGAACATACTCAAATATAGTTAAAAGTATCCTCCATAATTAAAAAATAAATAAAGGTTATAAGTTTTATTTCGTTAATTAGTCTCTTTTTTAAGTTATTTTAGATGTACGCACATATGTTAACGTTACAATTCGGATTGCGAATTGTTTAGCTATGTATTGTTTTTAGAAATGTAATGTGTTTTGTGCGAATAAATAAATAAAAAAATAAATCAGTTGGGCTCTCTCCTCGTTCGGTAACTTACGTGAAAAATGTATAGTAGGTCAAAATGGTGAGTAGACGGGGCGGGGAGCGGCAATTTTAAATACTAGGAGTTATATGAGATTGTTCAAGTGGCAAACAAAAGCAGCGCGGGTAGGAAATATCCGTACAATGGCCATTTTATTTCTAATAAATAATGTTACTTCTATGAAATAACACGCTATGTGTGCGGAGTTATTTGCCTGGTTTATGGTGGTTAAACACACTGTATTTAAATTATTTTTATTGACATATCGGCAGGCGACAGGGTGTGGTCAAATGGGCCGTATTAATTTTATGAGCCCTCTACGAACTACCACACCAATTACTACCGCGTGATTTATTGCGATCACCTTTGTTGATATTTTATGTTGAATTGCCGTATAAAACAGTAGATTATTATCTATCTGAAATGATTGGTTGTGTATTAGTATTTTCTATATATTTAACAATTATTTTTTTACTAATATAAATCTTCAATTACTTTTACGTAATACATTGTAGAGCTACGATTCATATGTAGCCAAATGTAGTAACCAAAAGATGTTTGAATATTGTAAGAATATTTGTGTAAGTACATACTACTAAGTAATTAATGTTTCTTATACATAATTTAATGTTCTTGAGAATATTTTTATAATATCTACGTTGATGGACAACTGTGTTATTTGCGAGAAAGTGATGAATCCATTTCTCATATTTATGATGCCACGACAGCTTTACCCCGCTCTGCTGAAAGCTCTACCTGAGAGAATGCAATTACCTATGTGTAATTCTACTAATGATGTAAATGATAAAGTTTGTTTGAAAGTTTATACCTTCACGCCACAACTAAGGGATTGAAACTTTGAACACATACGATGGCCTGATTAATGATCAAATTTTTTTGATCGTGTTGAGGTTAGCTAAAGAATAAATGGACCGATTGTAAAAATCCATGAAACCTAGATTATTCCCGAGTAATGTAGGTTATAACCAACAGACAGACATAAATTATAGATAATTAGTATAATTTATAGACTGGCCTCGCAGCTCAATTGGTAAGTAACTCTGCCTTCTGAGCACACAAACACAAACATTTTTGAGACGAGTATTGATGTATGTGTCTGGGTGTTAATATGTTTTTAATGTACAAAAAAGTATATGTATTCTATCAGTCATCTGGTCCTCATAAGATGGTGATGTGTGAAATGACCACCAATATTTATTATTATTGAATTAAATAAAATAAATAAATAAATAATGGTGGACATTTCACACAGCGCCATCTAGCCCCAAAGTAAGCTAAGCATAGCTTGTATCATGGGAACCAGACAACTGATATAATACTTATATACTTTTCTTTTGTAAATACATACATATAATACATATTAACACCCAGACACGGAACAAACATCAATGTTACAAATGTCACATAAATGTTTGTCCTGAGTGGGGATCGAACCCACGACCTACAGCGCAGAAGGTAGGGTTACTAACCAACTGAGCTATGAGGCCAGTCGAATTGAAAGTAGTCGTTTTAAAAATGAATCATTATGTTTGTGCAGCCGTGTGGAGGGCGGGTGCGCCGACGCCATCGCCGGCGCCGGGCGACCGCAGCCCCGGCGCTCCGCCCCTGCCGCCGCCGCCGCCCGTGTGGACGCCGGGTAGCGCCGGCAGCTCGCCCCACGCGCCGCGGAAGCCCTACCGCCCCGTGCACTTCGAGGATACACCGCCGACCCATACGAAATTTGCAGTAAGAAATCTGCCGAATGTGAATTTTCATTTTATTATGTCATATACCACAGGGAGAAACAATGGTGCGCCTGTTGCTAAGGATTTTAAAAGACGCGGTTAGAGGCCGTTTTGGTTTGAAAAGTACGTTGAGAAGAAACTGTAGATTATATTCTTATATTCTCATTCTACCTATGTACTATGTACACTAAATATCTTGCAAGACATTGGTATATATGTATACCCTAAGCACTAACATACTGTATTCGCTGAAAAATAGTAATAATGCTTATACAATTATCTTTCTAAAAAAAAGATCTTGCTTGATCAAATACTGAATGTGCTTACACAATGTCGGCAATTTGGCCTGGTATGACAGTTCCCAAATCAGTTTTTTCTGTTTTTGTTTTTTCATATCTAGATGCCTTTTTGCCAAGGAATTAAGTCGAGTCTTATCAAAATATATGGCAGAACACTCAGACTATACAAATACAGAATAACTAATCCAATATTAAAATTGAAATCAAGAAATGTGGTCTGTTTGTCAGTTCTCAACTTTCCAAGTCCAAAAACAAATTAGGAATCCTGGTAAAAGTGTCAATCCGATACTGAGAACAGACGGGCACTTTGAACAAAATTGTGTTGTTTGACGAAGCCTCACAAAGGACGAAATCTTATCGTTTATTTGGATAATTCCAATCGGAAAAATTAGAACTAATTTAATTTTTGTTGGTAGACCCTGAATTGATTTAGAAAGTTTAAGATTTTGGTTCGTCGTGAGCGAGTTCGAAGCTACAAGTATTATTCCATTTCAAATTGTTTGACAAAGAAAGACTAAATGATGACAATATCGGTCAGAATTTATTCAGACAAATTGTTAAGATTTCTTCGGGCTGCAAAACATTTCACTATTTAATAAATAAATAAATAATGGTGGGCATTTCATACAGCGCCATCTAGCCCCAAAGTAAGCTAAGCATAGCTTGTATCATGGGAACCAGACAACTGATATAATACTTATATACTTTTCTTTTGTAAATACATACATATAAGACATATTAACACCCAGACACAGGACAAACATCAATGTTACAAATGTCACATAAATGTTTGTTCTGAGTGGGGATCGAACCCACGACCTACAGCACAGAAGGTAGGTCGAATATGCACTTCAATGCTTTATATTCACGTTTTCTATTTCAGAACGCAGAACAGAACGGTTGCACCAGCGGTTCCGAGAGCGAGACTCGATTGAGGACATCTCAGAGCGCGCCGGTCACCGGACTAAACACTCTGGGTGGTTCCACAGTCACCAGCCGTTTGCCGAGAGCCCAAAACCCTACAGTCACATTACTACAGAAAGCTAGAGGTAAATGTTAATTCATCAGGAATTATTTACTGGCCTCACTGCTCGGTAGTAGTTGGTAGCTGTAGTATGTGGGTTCGATTCTCACCCAGAACAAATATTTGTATGACGAACATAGAGGTTTAAATATGAATTTATGTAAATATGTTCAAATATTTATATATAAATATTTTAAATTTGTTTTATTAGTATTCTATCTGTCATCTGGTACCCATATTAGCTATGCTTAAGTTGGGAATAGATGTGTAAAATTTCCACCTATATTTGTAATTATTTATTTATTATTCTAAATTATCTATATAGTTTTATTTACATTCTAAAGCTTAATCGTCTCGACGTTCGCACTCATGTTTTTTCAGTGTATATTTTTTGATTATCACCTCTATAAACGTCACGCTTTATGTCGGTATTCAAATGGTCAAGTATTCGCTTGGTAGATAAATTTATAAAACTCACCATATTGATTCAAACTAATGAATAGATCTAGACTTTGACTTTGACTTTGTTTTTGACGTTATAATAAAAACTAGATCACTTCGAAATATAATGTGATTGCATATAAACCCCCATTTAAGATCAGTAGACAAAAACTTAATGAGTATTTCATAATCTCTCACCAGCCTCTCGATCGATGTGACGGGCCCTTGTAATCTCCATTTTGATCTCTTTAATGAAGATGCGGTTTAGAGTTAATTTCCACTGTGTATTTTGAGCGCCGTAATTGACAAGGTCGTAGGTCACCCACTCTCGTACCTTACACTGTGTGTACAGTCGCCAACACGAGTCTTCAGTGGCTTTTATTTTACATACCTAAAAACAGGTAGAACAAACTTTAAAAGTCCAAAGTCCCCTGTATAAAATATTTTTAAACCAAATTTTTGTTGTTTTTTAATTTCTGTTCTTAATGACGATCTAAAACTGTTTTTTTTGCTTCCTCTTATCCTATAATCTCAATAAAAGCATGTAAAATACAGTGGGATGCTAAAGTGATCTTATAAAAAATGTAAGTAGGTAAGTAAGAGTTTTTATTTAAGTACAGAATCCTAAATTGTAAACAGAAAGATACTTAGAAAGCCGTAGGTAGGTTTCTGACTAAAGACATGAATAATTTTACTAATTTATGAATGTGACCTAACGAAACATGTGTGAATTAGAATTAAGATTTATAATAAATACGACTTTTTTTATAATTTGCTCGATTAGCTTTTATTACATACGGCTTAATAATATACTGTTTTTTATTAAGAGCAAATCTGACCCTCTGCTGATTAAACTTAGGCGAGACCATATCTGATAAACATTTACTGCTGTCTGTACATTCGTTAGCGTCTGCGGTTGGTACGATAGATGTATCCATTGTTATTTCATTAGGAGTTCGTTAGCTTACAAACCGATTTCGGTATCGATTCGTAAATTACTTGCTGATAATGATATTCCAACGCCTTAGAATGCCTAGCGTAACTAAACTAATAGACAGTAAACCGTCCCGTTGCAAATGTCAAGATTGGACACCACTTATAAGTCCTAAGCATTTTCTTAGGCTTACTATGACGAAAGTAAAGTAACCCTTATTGGAAACTTTAGTTTGCGCCACGGTATAAAATAAATGTATCAATTTTATCGACTCGAGTCAGTTTTACAGAACTCTTGTTCTGATATTTATGTTATGACTTAAATGTTTGAAAAGATAGTATATATATTGGTATATAAGTCACTATTAGGTGTTGCTTTATACAATGAAAGATGAAATGAGTGATTAAGGGATTAAATGTTTAAAATTGCCAAATGTATTTACCTTTGGCAATTATAAACATTATATTATTATTTTTTTATTATATTTATAATTAACAATATCTTCACCTTGTGTTTCCCTGTACTATGATATTATTACTCGCGGATAATAGCTGAAAATCAGTGTTTGCTCCCTGAGCAATATTATTCGCTGAGCTATGACCCATTTGTTTATCTGCAACACACATGTACTTTACGTTCTTGGAGGCAACTATATTAATGGTCTTTTTTGTTATGTTAGTATAAGTTAGGTGTATATTTATTATGTTTTTCTTTTTTCCTTTTATTCTTTATAATCAACTAAATGTACGTGTGTGATTGTGGAAACAAATAAACGTCTTATCTATCTATCTATCTACTATTATATTCGGTGTTTGACAATTTTTTGTGATAATTAGCCGCTGTTTATACACAGGTAACGAACCTTGAACTTCAACCAGGAAAGTAACTAAATGAAAATACATTTAAAGTTATATTTACAATATCCATCTTCTATGGATTTTAAGCGACTCCAAGATTTTTGTTAGCATCGATTCTAAATGAACTCACAATGTATTTTAGAAATATCTTTATTTCTGACTAAATGTTGCCCGCGACTTTCGGCCATATTACGCACCGCCATTTAACCCATCAGAAAAGTAGCTTTAGTTACTCCATAGAACATCAGTCTGTCAGAACATGTCAAAACAAATATTTTTTCTATTCTATTCTATTTTAAAATCAGTGCAGTCGTTTCAGAGCTTAGGCGGAAAAAACAGATAGACAGACATTATACAAAATTATTCAGAAATTGTTTTATGTTCCAAATACCGTCATAACCTTAATAGTTTTCGAAGGGACATTTCGGAAGCAATCATATTATAAAGTAGTGACCCTACCATTTTCGATGACAATGATATTACCCATTAATGTAATAGAGTTTAACGCACTCCGTTGAAAGTTAGTAATTTATTCGTATCGCGGCCGCAGTACGGCTAATTGGGTACAAACTTTCATTAATTGGCCCCATCTTTGGTAAGGCGCAACCCTTCATTAGAAATCATTGAAAGTATGGTAATTACCATTGGCCTTACTTCGGGGAGTTGCGAACTAAAGGTTAATTTCTATAAGTAGACATGTTATAAGACCAACGGAAAGCTTTCGTCGCTAATGGCTTTCGAACCCAAGTGCACCTACCCATATGATAAGGGACGTCTATTAGGTACCTGTACAAATATACTTACCTAGGCAAGTAGACAGAACTGGGACTTGGTAAGTTGCAAGTGTCTGCAATTTTGACTGGCCTCATAGCTCAGTTGGTAGTAACCCTGCCTTCTGCGCTGTAGGTCGTGGGTTCGATCCCCACTCAGGACAAACATTTATGTGACATTTGTAACATTGATGTTTGTTCTGTGTCTGGGTGTTAATATGTATTATATGTATGTATTTACAAAAGAGAAGTATATAACTATTATATCAGTTGTCTGGTTCCCACGATACAAGCTATGCTTAGCTTACTTTGGGGCTAGATGGCGCTGTGTGAAATGTCCACCCATATTTATTATTATTATTTAACCAGTTCAAACCATTTTTATCGTTATTAGAGCTATTTTCTTTCAGTGAATTTAAAAACTTAGAGCTTAAAGCTATGACTTCATACATTTG
Organism: Chesias legatella; assembly: GCA_947359385.1. NCBI lineage: Eukaryota > Metazoa > Arthropoda > Insecta > Lepidoptera > Geometridae > Chesias > Chesias legatella. The sequence continues at coordinate 607,940 of OX375766.1, forward strand.
CTATCTTGCAGTAAGTAGTAACTGCAAGATAGCAAATATATAAAGTCATAGATTTACGTTACATGTAGTTAATTAGCCTAATTATCCAACATTTTGTAAGAGCAGTAGAATTCACGCCATGCCCGTCCGGGGAAGTACTGCCACCATGCCCATTTCTGCCGCTAACCAATAACGCACGTTACTGTGTTCCGGTTTGAAAGGTGGTTGCCGGTGAAATTACAGGCACATGAGACATTCCACCCACACGTCTCAGAGTTACGTGCGCATACGATGCGACTTGGGTCTTGTCGTACCTAGTAGGGGAGGACCTAAGTCGCATTGACTGTTATGGGCAGAGGTTACCACTGGTCCAGGCGGGCCGTTAGCTCGTTACGTAAATTTATCATATGTAAAAAACATAAAATTAAAACAAAATTAATCTTTCGAGCAAAAGTCAAAAGTCAAAGTCAAAAACTTTATTTCCATAGAATTCATAAAGAAATGGCTTGGAAACGTCAATAGTCAAAACGTAAGGTCACGCGTATTTATCGATAAGTTTGATGCCTGTTCAAACCCTATCCGACCCTCCATGGAGAAGAACAGCCAAGAAACCCGTAATGGAGGGATTCTTTTTTTTTCGCGAGCAAATGATCTTTCCACCCTAGAGTATAGAGTTAATTTTTACTTTGAAAACTTTCCGCGCAAATACCCGCATTAGCGCGTTAAAATTCCCATCTTTCCGTGTTGAGAAAGATGAATAAGTTCAATCCGACCCACCTTATCAATTGTACTGATCGTCCTGAAAGATGTGTCACATTATAACAAGGTTGACGAAGGTTCGCCGTTATTAGAGTTTAGGATGCAGCGGCCTGACGGATTCAGGTATGACCGTCTCTGAATCTATAACATTGGATTGCCAAATACATATACGAAAGGTAACAAATAATTATTTGTTAGTCGGACATTTTGGGAACATCCTTTTTTTTTTATGTAATACAGTTACAGAACGAGCTGACGACCCACCTGGTGTTAAGTGGTAACCTCAGCCCATAACAAGCGATGCGGCTTGGGTCCTCTCCTACTAGATAAGGCAAGACCCAAGTCGCAACGTATGCGCCCGTAGCTCTGAGACGTGTAGGTGGAATGTCTCATGTGCCTGTAATTTCACCGGCAACCACACATTTCAAACCGGAACACAGTAACGCGAAAGCGTCACTGCTTGGCGGCAGAAATGGGTATGGTGGCAGTACTTCCCCGGACGAACTTGGCGAGAGTTCTACTGCAATGAAAATTGGTTATATACGATTTCTTCAATATCACCTGTATATGTATAGAGATTGGCATCACAACTCAGTTGGTAGTCACTAGTGGGTTCGATTCCCACAATATTAGCACCCAGACACAGAACAAATATCTATGTTCGTCACACAAATATTTGTCCTGTGTGAAAATTGAACCGCAGCCCACAGCGCAGAAGGCAGAGTAAAATCACAAAAGAGCGTGGTGGTCTAGTGATACTGACCCCGAGTTTCAATCCGGAGGTCGCCGGTTCAAATCTCAACGTACTATGAGTTTCTCGATTGAAAGATTGATGTGCGCAAGAACACGTTCTCAAAACGGTGAAGGAAAACATCGTGAGGAAACCTACATGTCCTAGAACTAAAAAATTCGAAGACATGTGTCAAGTGCACGAAAGGAGCCTTTGAGGCGCACTTCAAATCCTTTCACCACACTGGTTCGAGAGAACCCTCGAATAGAATAGAATCAAACAAAACTCAAGGAAGAAATTTGATAATTTCAGAAGGCCAAATATCCCGTGGTAGTAACTACCTCCAGCAGGAGAAAGACAGCGCCCGTCTACCGCGAGATAGACCATCGCCACCTAAGGGAGACCCCGGTAAATACAACTCACTTTCTTAGTATTTATTCCTCAAATAAATAAGAGAGAATATTTATTTTTCCCAAGCGGCAATAATTTGAAATATTTATATAAATTACTAAAACATAGAAATGGCTGTTGATCTATGATCTATACGCAGATACAAATGATAAATGTGCCTAAAATGATAAAACAACAATATAGCGCTGGTTTTCAGATAGGGCCTAGAGTCTATAAGCATACTCTCTTCTGAATTAAGATGTAGAGTAAGTATGCAGAATAACTTATTAATTGCGTATTTACCTACGCCAGCAACGTCTCTACTGTTATATAAGCAATCAGACTTCATTCATGTCGTACTTTGGTGGAGATGACTTGGAAGTATTACTCTTGTCGATGGCGGTTACCACTCAACATTAGGTGGGCCGTCAGCTTGTTCCTTTACTTAAATCACACAAAACATAAGCTGTAACTGAAGTGTTAACAGTTATTCACGGAATAACAAAATCTAATGGAAAGTTCTAAAGTTTTGTGGTGAAAAATAACCGGTATAAACTTTATCCATTTACGATGACGAAAGCCGATTGTATGAAGTTAAAAATAACACAGCCAAGTACAGTTTACAATCGAAGAATACTTTCAGTTCATGCAAACAATGTCGCGGGAAAAACAGTATCTATAAATAAATAAATTTACGAAGACATAAATTCTAATCAGTCGTATTAATTTTTTTTTTACTTTGGATATTTCACCCTTTTCCATATAGCCCCAAAGTAAGAATATCATCATGTATATGGTCAGACAACTGTTTTTTTTTGTCAATCCATACATATAATACATATGAAAACCCAGACAGAAGAAACATCTATGTTCGTCACACAAGTATTTGTCGTGGATGGGAATCGAATCCAGTACCTACAGCGCAGAAGCGTAGTAGTAACTCTGGTAACTCTTTCATCTGAGCTGGCCAGTCAATATATTATTATTATAATGGGCAAAGTATACCATTCAACATATGGTGGACATCTGCTCCTTCATATAAGAAAAAAATAAGTATCACGCACTAGAATGTTGAATGTTGATGCGTGGGTATCAGAAATAACAACACAGAACCATGAACTCGCGAAAAAAAAAGGAATTCCTCCATTAGGGGTTTCTTTTCTGTTCTTCCCCATGGAGGGTCGGATAGTGTTTGAACAGGCATCAAACTTATCGATAAGTACGCGTGACCTTATGTTTTGAATATTGACGTTTCCAAGCCATTTCTCTATGAACTCTATGGAAATAAAGTTTTTGACTTTGACATGAGTCTCGGTCAACGAACCGAATTACTACGAAGTCCAACAAAGGTTCTATTTTCGTAATTCGTTTAAAATCATCGAAATAATGAAGTCATATTTGAAATCATGGCTGCCTTTACTGGGACTTAATTAATTAATCCCACATGTTGAAATTTCTGTAAAGATTACGACTATTTTTTGTTTTACTCCATTTGTTCTGTTTTGGAGGTAAATATTACATCTCTCATCTTGCCAAGATTCAAGGATTCTTCTTTACCGATTGTTAATACCTATTCACGAGGGGGCTATTATTGATTTACCTACATAAACTGAATTCTTCCGTAAACTTTCCATTTGACCTTTCTTTCTCGAGAATGATAAAAATTTACCACAGAATAATAGCTTCTTTTACGCCTCGTTTTTACGACTTTGGCACTAATATAATATGAATAGTTAAAATTGGGGCTCAGCCAGAGTAGCCAATAAAATAATAATGTTTAAGATGATTGCATTATTCATTACCCTTGAAATGTAAAAGCGTCTGTTTAAAGTCTTGTCATCCATCTTGTACTTAGTATAATTTGGGTTCAATTGATCATTGACTGACAGGTTTTGAACTCACGACCTACGGGAATATTTATTTGATCGATCAAGCAATGTTGTAATGGTTTTGAGTGTCAATCTTTTTAGTAGTATCTATTATTAGGTAGGTTGTCTGTAAGAGATCGCTTTATAGCGATAAGACCGCCCATTGTTTCACTTTTTTTGTACTTTGTATCTGATTGTTGTTATTTTGATTTTGTGAGCAATAATGTGTCATCTATCTATCTATCTATTTTGATAACAAGCTTAGAAGTTACGCTGGTAGACAATTTAGGGTAACGATTAAACATAAATTAAAATAGATAAATTAATAATATATATTGAAGTACCTTTTTTCTTTGATCATAACTAAAACAACACGACTTAGGTCTTACCCTAATTAGATATGGAAAGACTGGAGTCCCACTGTATTGCGCCCGTAACTGATACTTAAGGGTAGAATGACTGAATTTTCTGACTGAAGTTTCTGTCTGTTCTTCCCCATGCAGGGTCGGATAGGGTTTGAACAGGCATCAAACTTATCGATAAGTACGCGTGACCTTATATTTTGAATATTGACGTTTCCAAGCCATTTCTCTATGAATTCTATGCTAATAAAGTTTTTGACTTTGACTTTGACTTTGACTCGTGCCTTAATTTCACCCCGAACACACCGCTTTAAAACCGGCGCAAAGTAATGCAGATGCATTACCTTGCTAGTTAGCTGAAATTGTAATTCTGTTCTATTTGAGTCACTGGTTCTCTCGAAACAGTGTGGTGAAAGGATTTTAAGTGCGCCTCAAATTGACTCCTTTTATGCGCTTGACACATGTCTTCGAGTCTTCTAGGTAATGCCGGTTTTCTCACGATGTTTTCCTTCAGTGTTTTGAGAACGCGTTAATAGTATGGTGGCAGTGCTTTCCCGGTTGAGCTTGCCGCAATTTCTACTGCTACTGTGAAAGCTCCATTTAATTTGTCAATCTGTTGTTTCCAGTGCATGCGCTGAGACGCGAGTACGCTAGCGAGACGGAGGCCTCGCGAAGCGACAACGAGCAGCGAACGGGCGCACGGAAAATGGCGGATGCGCAGAAAAAGGTGGAAGGAATCGGACCCATCACCAAAGACGGCATGCCGGTGTCGCTTAGATCGGTGAGTGTATGAGATACGGGCCCTACGGAGAACTTGGTGCTTGTGAGATCCGACGCGCGACTTGAGTTTAGGTATGAGGCATTTTAGTAGTAGTGGAACTTATTCGGGGAATTCTGCCACCATACCCATTTCTACCGCCAAGCAGTAATGCATTCTCGTTACTGTGTTCCAGTTCGAAAGGCGTGGTTGCCGGTGAGATTACAGGCACATGAGACATTTCACCTACACGTCTCAGGGCTTTGGGCATGCGATGCGACTTGACTCTTGTTGTATCTAGGTAGGGGAGGACCTAATCGGATTGCTTGTGGACGAAAGTTACCACTCAACACCAGCACTTAAAAGGTGGGCCATCAGCTCGTTCCGTAACGTTGTCACGTAGAAAAAGGCTGTAAACTCCAGATCGATCAATTACCTACAGTCAAATTATAATGGCTGTTAGTTGTTCTCTCAATATATTATACTTACTCAAAGTCAAAGTCAAAACTTTTATTTCCATAGAATTCATAAAGAAATGGATGGGAACGTTAATATTATTCAAAACATTAGGTCACGCGTACTTATTGATAAGTTTGATGCCTGTTCAAACCCTATCCGACCCTCCATGGGGAAGAACAGCCAAGAAACCCCTAATGAAGGGATTCCTTTTTTTCGCGAGCACGATCCTTGTAACTATTGAATACTTATAACGTGCTTTATAAACTCTCATTAAAAACAGTGTTTTTTTTACCATTACAGGAAGTAAAGGACCCTTCGCGATGGTACAAGAAAATGTACGACACCATTCACAAAAACAAATACGACGGTCAGTATATCGGTTTGTCTATTTATATTCAATGGTTAACTGTGGGAGTTAAGTTATAAAAGTTTATATACACCGATTGAGAAATTAAGACAAAATCATTGCCTAGCTAAGTTCCAACTTCCATATTCAGTTCCTATCATCATAGGCTAGCTTGCTAATTTTGTTGGCCCATATTATGTATTCCAAGCTCGCTTGGTAATACTACCTTCTGAGCTGTAGGTCGTGGGTTCGATTCCCACCCAGGACGAATATTTGTGTGACGAGCATTGATGTTTGTTCGGTCTAGATGTTAGTAGATATTTATATGTATTTATTTTAAAAAAGAAAATGTATTCTATCAGTCATCTAGTTCCCACATGTTATGCTTAGTTTGGGGCTAGATGGCGCTGTGTGAAATGCCCACCAATATTAATGTATATTTTATTTTATTATTTGTTTCTTTCCGTCCTCCGATATGAGAATTTTCTTTTTCAGACGATTTTGTGACAATACGGTACAAAAGTCGCCGAGGTGATTATGTTTTTTCCAAATTTCATCGTCGGTGGCTGTTTAATTTAGTCCATTCGCATTTGGAACTTTAACAGCTGTTTTGCTTCATATTTTAACTAACTGTTAACATACTGATGGATTGTAAATATTATCATTTATCACATGTTTCGACGTTCACTTCATGTTGGCAAAATAGTATCTCCATTAATTAAAGTTTCATTAATTACTTACTAAAAATTGCTAGAAAATAATGGCTGAACATATAATATGCTATTCATTATGAAATTAAACTTGGATGTTTATTATGACCACTAAAAATTAATAGTATTTTTAGTTAAAGGAATTAAAAATCGATATCACTCATCATGAGAAAATTCAACGATCAATCACATATTTAAATAACCTCTAAAAACTATATATCCTATATGGATTGGGATTCCACAAAATTAGTAGAAAATTTGCTCGTTCCGTGCTTATTAAAATATAAAATTATGTTTATATTTACTATAAATAATCATATTATTTGCATCAGAACTTTTTGCGCAGCTTGTTCGGGAAAATACTGGCACCCAGTTTTACACTGAACCGTGAAATAATAGTTATCCTGCAATACTATATTCTGTGCAGAAATTTATATTTATATCACTAAGATTTAAATATTCCCATAAACAAATCCGCTTTACAGACAAGCCACGTTCTTACCACCATTTTAATGACATTACAAAAACTCGTCTTAGTTTAAATAATGATATTTTAATACCACAAAATTAAAATAATACGGTATTATAATAAATATTTATATGCAGGTCAACCCCCAGAAAGGATTTCCAGCAGCAAATCGCAATACGCATATTTCGACCCCCGCTCGGGCTACCTCAGCGAGCCGGAAGGTGGTCTCGGCAGACTGGGATCGTCCACTTGGAGTGATGCTTACGACAGTGACGTCACCACCGGCCCCAGGAGACGGACTGCTTCGGTCCAGGAGGAGAGGAGAATGAATGAGCCTTACACGCCTAGTAACAAGTGAGTTCCATATTTTACCCAGTTTTTAGATTCTTGAGCTGGAGGGCACTGTAGATAGATCACTACTGGTCCTAGAAGACGGAAGCCCTCCGTCCAGGAGGAGAGGAGAATGAATGAGCCTTACACGCCTAGTAACAAGTAAGTCGACATTTCAACGTCTCTATATACTTTTAGTTTAGTTTAGTTTTAGTGCTATATACTTTTTAATGACTGAGGGAGAGTTTGATGTAATCTCCAAGTTATTCTTAAATGTCTATGATGATATTCATGGCTAGTGTAGTATATAGACTACTATAGACAGTGATCACGAAAATGTGATTTCCTATTTCTTTTATTTTAGCGTCACAGTGCCTTAGATATTGCGTTTTATTTGAAATTCAGGACAATGGTGTTATTATGACGCAATACTAAAATTATTTTACACATGAAAACATTTTATGGGGCGGTTAAATCACAGGCCTTAATATACGATTATATCGCTTTATATTTTTTTATTTCAGGTATAGTACATTGGCGTCGGCCAGAGCTAGTCATGAAATGTACAAGAGCAACCAACCGGGCCGAATAGAAAACTACATTCCCGGACGATCTTCCGTTGTTGATAAAGAAGCGAAGCAGGTAACCTCATAAGTCAATAAGCTAATTTATTGCCATATAGCATAGATCATTATTTCATCCTGGTTGGCCATTAAACACGTTTTTCTTCATATACATTTGGCATTAACTAACAGCCGAAAGGAGATGCGAAAACAAAATGACTTTTTCTTTCTTTTCTAGTGGTGGGACGAGGTCATGGACATATTTGATGGGGTACGACATTTTTTACTATTTTATGTGTTCTTGTTTATAACCTGTACATACTGAGTTATTGGTCTATACATTGTGTTTTGTAATACTATTAAAATAGTAAAATGTTATTTCATCTATCAGACCCCGGCGCGGCGAATGGCGTTGTTAACTGTAAAAAAACTAGAATGCCTGATTATGGCATTTTATTTTTACTGCACTTGAATCGCTAACCGTCCATGAAACAAGGAACATGCTACCATATTTTTCAGTTGGCTATTTTTTTTTACTAAAATGATTTTTAATTTTATTCCTCTGTGATACGTAAGCAAATCTGCTACGGAAAGAAAATAGCAAACTGAGTCCTGAATATCAATTTCTTACATAAGAACTATGGTTTAAGCGAATTTGAAACTAGAAAAATAGCCGAGAAAGAGTTTCATTTTGGTATTAGTTTAGTTTTTTTTTTGTTTTTTGTTTTTAATAATGTATTGGAAGTGAGCTTCTTACAACAATATAATTGTGGAGAACATCAGTATATGTGTTTTTTTAATTTTTATTAAACGGATGTCTTAACAATATCGCTTCTATAAGATGAGTATGCTCCATATCTGCCATATCGTATAATATTTGTTTTTGTAATCATATTGTTCAGTTTGAAACTGATGTTCAGGTTATTATGCCACCAACTTAACTTTGAAATACCACATTTATTATTTTCTTTAGTGCATAGGACCTCGTGAGACCATTTTCTTGTTTGGGTAAAGATCGCAATGCAGTGCTGCATTTTCTTTGCTTAAGAAAAAATAAATCGTTTATTTGAAATCTGGTTTATCTATTCAAAAAATAATGCCAACTTAATTATCATATAGGATATTATTTTCCTTATATGAAACCGAGATACCTGCTGGCTTAATATGTATTAAAATACACGTGAATGAGTAATTTCAACGAAACACTTCACACTTTAGCAGTAAACGTATTTTATGCCCTGCTGGGTTCCGGTTTGAAATTACAGGCGCTTGACACATTCCACCTCCACGTCTCAAAGTTACGGGCGCAATACAATGTGACTTGGGTCTTCCCATGTCTCAGTAAGGTAGGGCCAAAGACGTATTGCTTTGGTCACAGCCATCTTACTCGTTCCGTAACTGGTTCACATAAAAAAATATGAATGAGAAACTTTATTTAGATGTTTGTTTCTCCTTCACGTATTTTCACTGCTGAACACGTACCATGCCCTTTTCTGCCGCCAAGCAGTAATGCATTCGCGTTACTGTGTTTCGGTTTGAAAGGTGTGGTTGCCGGGGAAATTACAGGCACATGAGACATTCCACCTTCACGTCTCACAGTTACGGGCGCATACAATGCGACTTGGGTCGTGGCATACCTAGTATGGGAGGACCCAAGTCGCATCGGTTGTTATGGGCCGAGGTTACCACTTAACACCAGGTGGGCCGCCGGCTCGTTCCATAAATGTATAACATAAAAAAAATAAAAAAAAACGTTTGGCTGAAATTTTGAATAACCTACATAGGTGACGACCTGTATAGGGCTGTATATAAACATGTATGCTAATATTAAAATGCTTTCTTTATTCTTTATACACAAAAAATATTATATAAAAGACATGTACAGTGGCGAGCTTAACCCTAAAAACTCTTTTTAGGGTTAAGCTTATATTAACGCAAAATAACTAGCCTCATTTCAAAGTTACGCTGGTGGCACTCCCCTAGTAATGGTGCCGTGCATTATTGTCACTTATCCACTAACGAATGTTCACATTGGTGCTGGTCGGTGGCGGCTAACAGTGGTTAGACGAGAATTCTCCTCTGCCCCCTTACACCACATTGCTCGCTCGTGCCATCCAAAAGAGTGTAAGGGCCTTAACATGTCCGCATTTTTAGTTCCGCATGACTTTTGACTTAGCTGTCTTGGTTAACTTTTATATTGCTCCTTAAAATTGCCTTGTTGCCAACATGCAGGTAATTAATTTGCGCAGAAAAACGAGAAAAAACTGACTTCATCCCCAATGAACGAGAATGATACTTCATTATCTCGTGCACGGACGATTTTTTCCATTTATTTTGATTATAAAACCACTGAACACATTTTAAAAATATTGATGATTTCTATGGGCCCAATCGGAAAGTAGATCCTTTTACATATAAAAAATAATTGTTCAAATCGAATCATAAATGACGGAATTATGAGGTAACAAACAAAAAAACACAACCGAATTGAGAATCACCTCCTTTTTAGAAGTATGTTAAAAATTATAGTTAAACACGTCTCGGAGTTACGGGCGCATACGATGGGATTTGGGTCTTGTTCTAGCTGAATAAGGGAGGTCCAAAGTCATTTGCTTGTTGTGGCTTCGTACAAATAGAACTGGCGACTACCTCGCAAGTTCTATTTGTGAATCCGCATTCAAATGAATAAAGGTAGTCGCTTCCACTGTTGTATTATCCGCTTTGAGTACATAAGGCCTGGTATTGTACAAATAGATTTATCATTTTGAAATGAACGAAAGACAGCTTGGACAGAAGTTATGGGCTGGCTGTATGTGTGTGTTATGTTTGCATGTCTATTGTCTGCAACCCAAGCAAGACGATTAACGTTGTAACATGCGTGAAAAGTCGAAATTTGGGCGTTATGTTGCCTGAAACTAGTAAAATGGTGAATTCGTTGGCAGCTTGGACTCTCCCTTATAATTTCATTCTGGGGTCATTTTAATCGTTCTCAGACCAATATTTTTGTATATGAAAATTCAGCAAATCTCTGACTTTTCATGCCAATTTTTTAATTATTTATAACTGAATGTTGCACGACCATGAATGTATTGGACATGTGTTTTGGACATTTTTATTTATTTTTCAAATGTATATTTCCTCAGCGTAGTTCTGAATGTTTTTGTGTAATAGAGAATTGTTTAAAATAAAGGACTGATGTGTAAGTCAACTGAAATCATTTATAGAATCTTAGGGATTTCGCTTCAAATGATTGGAATGATATATATTTCCTTATTTTTTTACCTACTGTTGATTATTTTTCAATGTATTTGTTTATAATTCTTTTAAGCATGATTGTACAATTTGTAAATCTGAATCTCACACGGCTGATGAGACAAATTACTTTTTTATCATTGTAATCTTTATTTTTCGTAAATTTTTAAATATGTTTTGTTCCACAGCAAAATATATCGAGCACAACGTCACTACCTCAAGCATCGCCAAAGGAAAAGAAAGATATTACCTCGGCTATCCTGTCAAAATCCAATATGGCAAGGTGAGATTAAATTTGCCAAAATTAAATATCTTAATTCAAAAAGCGGGTTTTTGGAAGCATCATACTAGACGATCGCCGCTATACTTTACGACTTTGGTGTCCCATACTTTATTATAAGATGACCCAAGATGTACTACTGTTGTGGTCAGGCAGGCAAAGACAGGGAACGTCAGTTAGGCCACAGTACGCCTACACATCTCTCCTATCAAGTTTATGCCTTACAAACAAACATATATGTGCAGTTAGCTTCCTACGAGTATACCAGGAAATTGGACCCTGCCTCCTTGTGCTAAATCAACTGTTGACGAAAAGTTTAGGAGAGTTACTCATTAGACCTCGTAGAAACGTAGATTACGACAATCCGGAACAATTCCGGACACATTCAGACTCTTCGGTAATTTCTTTGGGGGGCCCAGCTTTTTTTATTTGTGAGAAAACATTGACAGTGTTGAGCTCACTATTTGTCACCTCTAATCACAATTGTGTAGCCTAAAAGCTGAGAAGTTGAGGCTCTACCTATTTGGCAAAAAGTTTATCTATGTATTTCGTAAAGTCTCATACAGCTTCACGTTACAGAGCGCTGAAAGAATCTGGGTATGAATCCGACTCGACTCTGGTGTTCCGCCGTCGGGAGGAGACTGACGGTCCACTCTCGCCAGCCGAGAGGCACAGGGCCTACAGGGATCTGCAGGCCGGGGGCGAACCACCCCTGAGAGGGTTCCGCTCACCGGCACCTCCTAGACAAGGTAAATTGAAGTAACTTCGAAGATTTGACCTTGGTTGACCTCACTTTCGTAGTAAGTGACTATAAATGAGCTGATTGTGCTTGAAGGTCAAGAACAGGCAACAAACGCAGATAGTGAGTTCCAGTTCCAGAATCCAGAATATCTAGTTATATACATTGACGTACATCATCATAATTTTCTTTCAAACAAATTGTAACAAGTTGTATATCTGAAATCATACTATTTTTGACTACGATCTATTGGTAGACTATATAAAATTCAATTATTAATTGTAGCCTAGCTAGGGTATGTTATATAGGGATTCTAAGTAATTTGTTATAAACTTGGATTGTTTTAATAATAAGCAAATAACAATTGCATGGTTTTCAAAAATGTTAACTAAAATTTCGGTGTCGGTAATCTAGTATAACAAGCTTTTACTTACGTATAAAAACAACTAATATAATATAATAATATTCGATGAACAGAACATTTTCAATAAAACCGCATATCTCGTTAAATGATCAAGGTCAGTGCAATATGAATGATACAGCTAACCGTATGGTTCACCTGTATGGTTGGATGTGTCATCTCAAGGCCACGTAATGACACTGACCACGTTGACAACGCTTTTCAATAGAGTGCACATTAGTTCACTGATATACTCAGCCAGAATACACGTATGAGGTAAGTTTATATTCAAATTATACTACTCATAGTCCTAGCCCTCCGCATGTCACTGTCATACCCTATAACACGGTGCTGGGATCTCAGGTGGCAACGTCTAAAGGTAAATGCATGAGCTCTAGTTTACTCCAAAATTAAACAAGCACTTTACTTAGTTATCACGTTTTTACGCAAAGCATTACCTTGCGACACACTCGTAGATTGAAAACAGCAAAGCTTTCAGGTACCACAATCACGACACGTTTTTCTCACACCTAACGATGCAAAAATGAAGAGACTGAAACACGGTTGAAACTCCACAGACGAAACGGAAATCGAATATATTCCGATATCTCCAACTCTGACGAAGATAAGAGTCCACAAGAAAACGCCACAGCTGCACGAAGTCATATGCTACCCTGTGACCAGTATTGAGACGGATGCTGATGTAAAATTTAGAAAACTTGTGCCGTCATTTATAAATCCCGGTTCAGAGAAATTCATAGAGAACCCACCGGCGCCGCCGAGAAGGATCTCCTCTAAGAATAGCAAAACTTTGCAGCTAGTCACATCTACAAGGCCAGTGTCAACGTCACCGAAAAGAAATCAACCAAAATCTTCTATCTCCCACTCAAATGTTGATTTTCTCAAAGAGAAAATAAGTTATAAATTACATAGACAAAATACTCATATTATATCCAAATCTAATACAGCGGCTGATGGTCAAAAAGCAAAAAACAGAATTATGTCAACGTCAGCGCCTCCTGCGCTCAACAGAAGAAATATTAGCGTGTCTTCTCAAAAGATATCTCCAAAAAGCGTCCAAAGTGATTCAAAGTCAACTGGATTTACAAGCAGTTTCGGCTCGAGTAGAAGAACACTTTTGCCTACGGAATATGCAAATTCATCCTTCAAGAAATACGGTGAAAACCAATCATCTGTTGTTATTGAAGGTGGTGCTGGTAGAAAAACTCCGATTTCTAACATTCTAGATAAAATGACATCTCTAGACAAACTTTGGAGTGCAGAAAAACGAAATGAGCGTATAGATCTCACAAAAGCGAAATCTATTAGTAAAAGTGCCCATAATATTGCAGCTAAAGCAAATGCTCCAAAATCATCTCTAGAGTCAAATAGCAAATCACCTACACCCAGTGCAACGCATCGGAGTAGAGACATGATCCGCACTGCGGAAAAGATGCAAAAACTAAAAGTGTCTAGCTTACACACAAAATCCAATCCTTGTATTGCTGCCAAAATTGAGCAAAAATCTTTGAAATCTAGCTTTCCCCAGTCTTCGTCAAACATATCAAAATCATCGACCAATATTTCCACACAAAACAAAAAAATTAATCAAATTAAAACTGCAACCGTTACAAATCTGAAAAAGAAAAAATCTCCAGAAAGTGTCGTCACGAGACCTCGGAGTGTTCCTTGTCATGAATCTTGCAGTAAGAAATCAAAAGAAGAAAAACTAAAGATAGCCAAAAAATCTTCAAAAGTTAAATCAAGCAAACGAATATCTACTTCAAAAACAAGCAATGACTCCGAATCTGGAAGTCAGTTTGGTGACTCCAATACCTCAAATTTTGGATCTTTTGAAAAGTTAGACGGAAAGAGAATTAGCACTAAGGATATTAAAAGATCACATGATGCCGTAGTATCGGATTCATTCTTCCAACATTTATTTCTTGGAAAATCATACACTGCTTCACCTACCGTATCTTGTACATCTCACGATCCAAATAAAAGTGTTCTACAAAAAGCTGAAATGTTCCAATCACTGCCACAAGAAACCACTATGCCGAAATCATTTAATTCCTATTTAATTCATAGAAAACCAGTATCACTGTCTCGATTCAAACTTTGGGATCGCTATCCCAGCCCCACTTCAGTACAAAGCCCTCGCTCAATTTCTTGGCCAGGAAGAATGCATGGTGAAGTTCGTAAATTCGACAGCCTATCGAAATGGGAAGAATTTGGATCGACCTCTTCATTAGCTACAGTCAGAAGCAAAAGTGAGCCACCTGGAAACAAACTGTTTTTCTCACAAACCTCACGTCCTAAATCCCCAACAATTATTTTTTACAAAAAAGATAAATCAAAGGAGTCTTCACCGGCTCGCAGCTCCGTTTCACCTTCGAGATTATACTTTTCTCAAACTTCAAGACCAGTATCCCCTAAAGTTGTACGTAAAGTTGAGCGACCCCTCCTGCATGTTCAAAAACAATCTCTCTCTCCCCCCAAAATAATTTTCACTGAAACAGTTCGACCTGTTTCACCAATCATTGAGAAACGGCAAACTTTTCAAGAGAAAAGTCGAGGTCCAAAAACTGATTGTGGAAAATATCCCTCTACTATATTTTTTTCCCAAACATCCAGACCTGTATCACCCAAAGTACTGAAAAAGTCGTTATCGACAGCCAGTCTAAGTAGAAGTCAATCAACCTCCCCAGTTTCCATACGATCTCCATCCTACCGTCGTATCCACAATGTTCGTTTGCAAAGCAGTAAGAATGATGCAAAAAGTGCTATTCGGACACGTAGTGCTGATAGCTCCGAAAAAATTGTAATTCATTCTCATATTGGGTCTCAAACTAAAAGTGATTCCAGTATACATTTCGATGATCCGGAATACGATGAATACATTCAGGATATGGAAAACATGAAGGCTAGATCTGAGAGGTTTCGAGAACTTAATAGATATTATACTTACTTAGAACGAGTAGGTGAATTAGAAAGAGCAACATCTACACGCGACTTGCGGCATAGGCGTAAAGACGAAGAGATAATTGATTTTGAGCGCTGGAAAAAAATTAGATCAATAGAAAGAGCTGAACAAGAACTGAACACACTTTACAAAAAACTAAAATTAGCTCAAACCGAAAGTGACGTTTTGTTTTATCCAAGAGACGTTAAAGATTTTCGTTGGAATTACGACACAGATAGAGGTCTACGTATCAAAGAAAAATCAGTTGAAGATTTAAAAGATCATTTTCAACAAATACCTCATTATGATTCACTAGAATTTGAACAACCTATATCCAAAGATACTTATAAACCTTTATGGCGTGGAACAAGCGTTGCTGAAACGGCTTTCAATATTAACAACAAAAAGAGAAATAAAAATTCAGTTGATCGCTCATTCATAAAGCCCACTACTACATTACAACAGGATGCGACCTTTTGCGATCTTCGCAAAAAGATTGGGTTGGGTAGCCGTCTATGGAGCAGCTTGTCACTTGAACAAGTTCATGCCTTAAAGAATCAACTTAACGCTATCTATAGTAAGGAATTGGAATCAAAATCTAACAAAGACTTCGATAAATATGCAATTGATATCAAAGAGCCAAATGCAACAGATAAACCTAAGTTACAAGTGAGATGCAGCTCTCTGACAAATTACTTGCCAGAAAAAGAAAGCTTCATAAAATTGAGCAAATCAGACTCAATAGCTGCGATACCTTGTCCGATAACATCTGTTAAAGATTTAAAGAACAACGTAAATAAAATTCAAATGACACTAAGTGAAAACGAAAAAAGAAAAATATCGCAGACGTTGAGCAAAGAACTTTTGGATAGGATAAATAAGTATGACAATCCTGTTCAATTATCGCTTAAGCAAGAGTTAGAAATGGGCCAAGCAAAAGAAAATGGCATCGAAAAATTGGATATTCCTGTATCAGTACGAAGTATTGACGAACAAACTAACTTCCAAAATGTAGTATTGGATAATCCTTCTCCACAATCCAGTGAAAAAATCGATTTTCAATGTCAGTCATCAGCCAGTGAAACGGAAACGGCTAGTTCAGATCACTCTAACAAGACGGTTGTCTATAGAGAACCTAGTAAAGAAGTTCAAATGAAAGTTAAATATTTTGAATCCGTGACTAATAAACCCGAAAAAACTAAAACTGTACATCACGTAAAAAATGATTCCGTCGAAATGGACAAAAATAATAAATTAAATATCAGCGCTAGCAACTTTACAAGAAGGAGGGAAAATGAAAATTACAAATCGCAAATAGTCCAATCGCAGTCGTGTGCCAA
Organism: Chesias legatella; assembly: GCA_947359385.1. Taxonomy (NCBI): domain Eukaryota; kingdom Metazoa; phylum Arthropoda; class Insecta; order Lepidoptera; family Geometridae; genus Chesias; species Chesias legatella. The sequence goes on from OX375766.1 coordinate 624,638, forward strand.
CTTAAAAGAGCTATTCGGAGAATCAGAAAAAAATAAATTTCTATCTCTTCCATCGAAACCGGAACTTCGCTCTACATCGGGTTCACCCCATTCGGAAGTAAACATTGCGGATCGGCGAACGCCTGACACGCTACGCTCTAGCGACGAGACCATCTGGCGCAGTCGGAGCCCGTCGCCCGACCCGGAGCGCTACTGGCGCGCTTACCTCAACCTGGCGCGGGCGGGGGAGGTACGTCGCCTCGCCCGCCGCTTCGACTCTCCCACGGCGGCCGGGGCAGTGCTGCGACGCCACCGAAGCGATCCCGAAATCGCACGCAACGTCCTCAACAGAAACTGGTCCGCTTATGAGCGGCTATTGTCGCGCCGTGACACATCCAAAACGTCACTACCCGTGGCGCGAGTGCCGCTACGAACTAACAATCGTTACATGCCCCATATCGACATCATATCCAAACTAGCATCTCTACGAAGACGTACCGCTCCGAGATCGAGATCCGCCGAGGAAACGTTACAATGTCGCTCGGGAGAAGTAGAACGGATACGGCGTCGTTTCGAAACCATGTCACTTCTTGGTCAGATATATGCTTCCGCACCCGACGTCAGCGAACTTCGAGATATGGCACCATACTTAGCCGGGTCGTGGATTGCGCATCGCTACCCGATGCGAAGCGATAATAACAGATCCATCAAAGATCCATCAACTTTAGTTCGAGGTCGCACGTCGCCCGTGAGGAAAGAAGTAAAGCGTCCAACGCACAATGATTCGGTTAAATTGAGTTCTATCCTGAAGAGTGATGTGTTTGAAAAACAACATTTCGATCCATCGTTGCACCGGCCGGTCAAACGATACGAGCCTCCGCGGACGCCGCCTCGCCCGCCACCGGCTTCGTGGCCGCATAGAGTAGCGCCCCATGTTACGCCAGCGCCATCGCGACACACTGTCACCTTTCAAGGTTAATTCATTATTATTCATTTAATTACATAAGTTTCATTTTGGAGTAACTATGCTTCCTTGTTAAGAGTTATTGATTCTCGATGTGCCCCGTGACGCTCCGTGCGTGATAGAGTCGCGTGTTCACTTAACACACCGTTGTTTGTTGTCTTGGAATTCATTATATCTGTTATTGTGATTTTAATATGACTGCTTTTAAATAATTATCTAATGAAGTTTTTGCTAATTGTATTGCCTACCAGACTTATTATATCTTTGATTTTAGTATTGACATGCCGAAAATCAATAATTCTTACTAGATATAAAAAAGTTATTCTGTTTTTGTTTTGATGCCATATCATGCCATTTTATGCACTGGTAGAGACCGCCTCTGCGCCGGAGCCTCCACGCAGAACTTCACTCGGGAGCTTTTCAGATACAGGCAAGTACATAATATGTTCTAATTATTTAAATATTATACAGCTAAAGTTAAGAAGAAATATCAGCCTACTTTTTCCTCTAATAACAATTTCCTGTTACCTCAACTGCCGAAAAAAGTTCGATGTAAGTACACCTCATGAGAGCCGGCGTGCGCAATTATTTCTATCTAAATTATCTGTGCGAAAAAATAACAATGGCCTTTGTTCGGAACAATCCCCGCCTCTACTTATTCTTCTGACCGCCGTGTCGTTGCACATACGTGTTAAAGTCTACACGAATTCAATGAGCATCGTTCGATAAACAAATTAAAATCGCATTAAAAAGTAATTATGAACTTAGCCGCAAATGGAAAGTCTGTTCGGGGCAATATGACAATATCCCTAATTTATCAGAACTAAGATTATTCGCTCGCGATTCGCGGCTTACGTCATTGGTATCTATAGGACCGCTAAAACCTGTCGGTACAGTTTTTTCGATTGTAAATAGTTCTTATGCCTCGCGCCCAAATGCGACGTCTCAGTTGGTCGTAAATAAATAAGTGATTTAACCGCGAACATTCTCTTTCAGTGATATTGGCTTGTGTTATCTCTATTTGACACTGATAAAATTTATTATCCGTGTTATCATTGCTTCAGTTCAAGCCAGTCCACTTAGTTTATGTGAAGTGCTAACATGCTGAAACAATAAAGTGATTGTGTGTAAAAATGAATGTTAAACAAATAAATATAAATCAAAGTGTGCATAACGATCGTGAAGTAAAAAGTGAATTTTCTTACGACGATGATGGATTTTTCAGTGACGTGCCCGTATCGGGCTCCTTATCTAGATCTTTAGTAGCTCTGAACAAATATGTCAAAAAGAATTTACTCTATGAAGATAATGCCAGCGATAATGATGACGCATATTTCTCAAAGGAGAGTACACCAAATAAAACTAAACTAAAATATGATTCGGAAAGTGTTCAAAGTAGTGACTCTGGTGAAAATGCACGAAATGAAAAAATACATACAAATCCAGTAAACGATAAACCGTTATCAAGACCAATAAGAGAACCAGTAAACGATATCCCAAATGCTGCCGAACAAACAGATGACTACAAGTTCAAACAATTACGTGAAAATCCTAACATCGGTTCAATAAAAAAATCCGTTGTTGTAATTGAGGATAGCGACAGCCACAATGTTACGAATAATTTGCAAGGCGAACAAAAATCTGCTTCAGTAGACGATATAAAGATTGATTATGCGACTGCAACAGATGAGGTAGACAATGATGAATCAAAAAATGTAGTTCGCAGAGATAAAAAGAACGATAGAATTAAAATGGAAAATCGTCACACGGTACACGATGCCAGCGATTGGGTTAATAGAACAAACATATATCCAGATGTGTATGCTCCACTTCCTTACAGTGAGTATTCGATAGTATCCATCCATCAGCAGTTTTATCTTGCATATGACTGCTAATTAATTTCATCCAGTTAAATATAATTAGTAAACATGTTATTGATATTATACAGTTTATCATAAGGTTAGTTCTTATACCCTTGCGTGGACATCCGTCATTTGTAGTTCCTATAAACACCCCACGTGCATCATATAGTATAATCAATAAGCAAAGTAAGTCCCTTATGATAAAAAAACCATTTATTAATTCTCGGATATTTTTGGAAACACACCGTTTACTTTCTTAAACTGATTCTTGGAACTAAATATATTTTGGTACAAGTATGTATTTCATTAAATGAAATCAATAAAAAGTATGAATTTTTATTTAGACTAGCTATCGGAGACACAACATTTTGTTATCCTGCGGCTTCTAGACTGAGAATACAGTACACTAAAGAATTCATTTGAATGTTCTATCGAAATTAAATTTTTATTGAATTAATTTACTTATGACTTATTTATTTCGTATACAATATTTAACAATTGTTTCGGAAAATAAATACAAGTACGAAATAAAGAAATCTTAAGAATACATCATTTTGTATGGTCAAAGACCGTATATTTGGTATACATAATATCTCTCAATATCTATCATTCATTTAAGACGGTATACCTTCTGAAATAAATGATTCCGATTTCTCCACTTATCAAAATTACTTATTCTTAATCGGTATAATAAATAAATAAATAAAAGTTGGTGGACATTTCACACAGCGCTATCTAGCCTGTGTCTAGGCTGTGTGAAATGTGTGAAGTGTATTATGGGAACCAGATGATACAATTATTATATACTTTTTAGTAAATGCATAATGTAATATACATATTACACAACAAACATCTATGCTCTTCACACAATCGTTTGTATGTTGTGTGTCTGGATCAGAATCGAACCCACGACCGCAGAAAAAATCGTAACAACCGTGTTTTTTTAGTGATTACAGCCATTTTCGTTGTGTTTACCTGATTACGAAATTTTATGACCATTGCCCAAAAGGTTTTGGAGAACTGTTTACTATATTTTCAAATTGTTCAATCAGACCACTTCCAAAGTTTTTTTTTTTGTTATTTTTTTTTTTTGTTATTTTGTTTTCCGTTTAGAGCATTTGAGAGCACGCCTTCCATTACAAGTATTCCACGTACAATATCATACTTAGTACAAGTCGAGTTGTTCACGAATTTGAACAAGTCGACACGTGCGTTCAAGCGAAAGTGTAAAGTCGTTTTGGCGGGAGATACATTTGTAGATTGTCGTGTCGAAAGTGTACGCTGGCAATCTATCGTGACCGTCGGACGGTCGACGACAGTCGCTCGAGCCGACTGCTGGAATTCAGGGAATTTGTTAAGTGAATGCAGGTGGAAACCAACACTATGGGCATATTGAAGCAAATCAAGAAGATGGCCATCAGTGGTGCGTTTGCATAAACAGTTTTTACTTTTTCTTTTTTTCGGATAATTTATTTTAACATTTGAATTTAATTCAACACGGGTTAATTGACAAATATTATTCAATAAGTGAATTTTTGCGATAGACATAAAATAGTGTTTGAAGTATTTGCTTGCTATTGTCAAATTTTAAATTTGACACAATTAAAACTTTATTTAATTATGATTTATTTATGTTATATTTATACAGAAATTATTATGATTTGCATATCAAAAAAAATATGAATTATTATCAAAACTATTTGTATTACACATAATTTACTAAACCAAATTCATGTTCTCTTTATCTTTTTATTGTATTGTCTTACTTTGAAAGCCTAGCATAGTAACTAGCTAAATAAATCTTACTAATGGTGGAGTAAATAACCTACGCATGTAACTTATTTTATCTAATCAAAATCAATTTGGAACGTTCAGTTACTAATTTTCTTCAGTTCGACATAGCTCATAACGAATTTGTGGTCTTGCATGTTTACTCTTTTCAAAATGACACATTATACTAATTCGACACCTAAAAAAGGCTATGCTTAGTTGCAAAATCAACCTAAATTTCGTTACTTCAATGCTATTTTCCAATTTGAGGTCAATTATTTTCTATAAGTCGGTGCGCCTTATATTATGAAACATCTCGGAGGCCGAGATCTACCTTGGTACTATTAGTGCTTGCTTAATTTGTAACTTAATACACTGATTCGCAACACTTGAATTGGAGATTTCATTAGTACCGTCAATCTAGTTCTAAATATTGTATTACAACTAGTCTATCTTTCTTAAATAGTCTCAAAAATAATCGGTTGTCAAGAACAAATCATAGTAATTTTACTTTAAATTGGTTAATAATAAAGCTAAGTTATAAAGGAAAGTTGATTGGTATTAAATTGTAGTGGGTATTGCTGCAAAGCGGATATCCTCAGTAGTTCCTTACTTGTAATACGTTACAATTATACGCCAGTTAAATATCCTAGACTATGTTTATACGCACCATTAATTATATTCCCGCCCTATAATTTCCTACGTTATACTTAGATTCCCTAGTACAGACAGTGATATTATTATGCGTAGTAGAAATTCAACTTTGAGAGCAAATCAAACGTCCATTTTCCCATTAGTGAAAGCGCAGTTGGCAGCAAAGGTAGCTTTCCACCTCCGTTTCGTGTAATCACTGGCTATAATTTGTCGTAACTATAAAACTTGTTATTTGAGTAAACCCGATGCGGTAATTTAAGCTAGCACACACCTCAAACTTGTGCAAAGGCAAGGGAACAGCTCAAACTTTCAAACCAGAGTAGCTAACGATTGAGCAAATAAAATTCCTAAGTGTATTTTTTTTTTATGTAATACAGTTACAGAACGAGCTGACGGCCCACCTGGTGTTAAGTGGTAACCTCAGCCCATAACAAGCGATGCGGCTTGGGTCCTCCCCTACCAGGTACGACAAAGCCCAAGTCGCAACGTATGCGCCCGTAACTCTGAGACGTGTAGGTAGAATGTCTCGTGTGCCTGTAATTTCACCGGCAACCACACCTTTCAAGCCGGAACACAGTAACGCAAAAGCGTTACTGCTTGGCGGCAGACATGGGCATGGTGGCAGTACTTCCCCGGACGAACTTGGCGAGAGTTCTACTGCTCTTAAATGTCGTGTATGTACAAAGTTTGCATTGAACGACTATTCAATAATACTACACCATCGCTTGTACTTCCCCAGCTTTCGCTGAGACATAAGGCATGGAATACAATACGACCACCATGGAAATTACCATTATATGTTTGTGCCGTCGAGTGTGTCGTGAACATGTGCTCGGAATGTCAGTGTCGAGAAAGTCTGTGACAATGCAACTTATTTATTCTACAGGGCCCTCAATACGTTGGATTTTTAACTTAATATGCTGAATTCATTTTATTGCGTTTAAAAATAGCATTATCGTCATTCGTGGTCTGATTTCCATATTAAGTTCATTTGTTAAAAATACATTATGCAAGTATCTGAGTCAATGCAGTAACGTCTGAAGCGATGATGGCTCAATTGGTCGACTTAATATCTGTAGGTCGCAGGTTTATATCCTACAATGTGCCCGTATTTACTCCTCGCCTCATGCTTTCTGTGAAAGAAGAAGAAGCCAGAGCGTGGTAGGTTCCTCTGAGTTGAAAAACTGGCAATAAGTACCATACGGTATGTTCTTGGAGCCTCATATCATTAGCCAGTCCTAAAACAAGGCTTTTCGTTTCTCCACCGTTGCTTAAAAACTTATGATATGTAATGGATGTAAGGAGTAATATATATTTTATTATTGAATCACATGAAAAATGGAAGAGATGCAGTATGATTTTTAAATGTTTGTATGTATAAAATTAAATTGTAACAAATTATACCTTCGTTATGCAATGAGTTATAATAAGCATAGGTAATGTGTCTTAAACTAATGCTAGTCAAAGTCAAAACAAAACTTTTATTTCCATAGAATTCATAAACAAATGGCTTGGAAACGTCAATATTATTCAAAACAAAAGGTCACGCGTACTTATTGATAAGTTTGATACCTGTTCAAACCCTATCCGACCCTCCATGGGGTAGAACAGACAAGAAACCCCTAATGGAGGGATTCCTTTTTTTCGCGAGCACGATCCTTGTAACAATTGAGTACTTAGGTCTATGTTACATTTATGACTACATAATATACTAAAATAAGATATTACATGATGTTTTGTGTGTCGTTGAGCAGAGCGACATCAGACCATGGGGATTTATCATTTATATAATCATTTACTTAACTTACTTAAAGTGTGTCACATATCTAAAATTGAATGTGGACAAGACGAAATGGATTTATATTTTGTTTTGTTTATTAAAACTTCCGGTGACATAATAAAATGTAACCGGTTATGTTAGTGTGTAATCGGTCGCCGGATCTGGTCGTACCATCGATGGTGAGTCGCACCATCATGACCCACACTTTCACTTTTGGCTGGTATCTCGTTTAACGCTCAAATGACCATGAAGTTGGCGGTTTTTTCGAGATATTCTTTACCGAGAATTGGACAATAGAGATTCCCTATTGTCATTTAACCACATATAATTTGCTTTCAGTTTCAGTTTATGGTATAAAAGAGGTCATTGAAATAATCTAAAACAATTACTATAACAAAAACCCCTTCTATTACTGTTACATATCTGGTCCATCCAAAGGTTGCCTGAAAGAAATCGCTGTTAGCGATAAGGCCGCCCATTGTATTACCTTAGCTTAAATATTAATCTTTATGAAGTTTCCATGTATGGTGGTCAATAAAGTATTATCTATCTATCTATCTATGTAATAATGTCTGATTTTTGTATCCGTATATTAAACGTAATTTTTAATTATCTTGCAAAACTGGTTCTCATCTCATACAGGTTCTTACACAATAAAAACATGAGAGTATACATAGGTTTACGAGTGAAAGTTAAAATTAATATAATTTTTTTTATACAGGTTGTCTGGTAAAGAATGTACAACCTTGAAATGGGTCTTAGTAGAACTATTGGGCATTCGGAAAAAATATCAAATAAAAAAAAATCAAGTAGTATCAAAGATATGTATTTTTAAATAATATCGATGTTTTGTTTTTTTTTTTGTTTTATTTGTTTTGTTTTTTGTTTGATACTACTTGTTTCTTTTTATATTTTTTTCCGAATGTCCAATAGTTCTACTAAGACCCATTTCAAGGTTATCCATTCATTACCGGACACCCTGTATAAAACTACGTCATCTTCAGAAACCAGCAAATATTTTTAAAGATTAAGATATTTATTTGCATAAACATGTGTAGGTTACTTTTAGTTATTTGAATTCAATTAGTTACAATATTAGGGCCGCGTAATGAACGGATAAAGAAAGAATAACAAATTCGTGGTTTTACTCGCATTTTGATGCTTATCATTTGTTATTTCAATAAAATCTCTAAATACATATTCGATCAGGAATCTTACTTCCATTACTCAAAGACAGTAGACCAAGTAAGGTCTATGAGAGTTTAAATAGAAATCAAATCACGCTCTCGGATTATTTAGTAGTATTTATTCCAAATTTGACTTCAAATATAAATTCGTTAAAATATTAATTAACATATCTTTACAAAAGTTAATGATTAATTTTACTTTCCAGCGGTTTTTTTACTACATCCAATATTCTACCTACAATTTCTTTGCACAATTTAACTTAAAAACAATTTAATAGCCTGGTGAAATTATAGGCACATGAGACGTTCAATCTCCATATCTCAGTGATGAGTACAATACGATATCATTTGGTAGGGGTGTACCGCAGCTGTATTGCTGTCAGGGCAGTGAGAGCCGCTCAACATCAGATTGCCATCTGCTGTTCCCTGACTTCCATAAGAATAAACCTGTTAATTTCACATTGGTTGTATTGTAGAATCCCCCCGGCGCTATGTGGAAAGCGACGTGAATATCCACTACCGGTGTCCGGTGCGACACGATCCTCTCCCGTTGGTTCCTGAAAGGGAACTGGCGAGGCAGCAGGCAGAACACATGAAGAGGCTATACCGGGAACAAAGACGGAACAAATATCTCCAGGTAACGTCTTACTATCATTCAATCTTACTTACAAACCTACTCTACTATATTTTTGCACGTTTCCGTTCTATTCTATTCTAGTCACTGGTTCTCTTCAACCGGTATGGTGAAACGATTTTAAGTGCGCCTCAAAGAGGCTCCTTTCCGGCACTCGACACATGTCTTCGAATTTTTAGTTCTAGGACATGTCGGTTTCCTCACGATGTTTACCTTCACCGTTCTGAGAACGTGGTATTGCGCAACATATCTTTTTCAATCGAAAATCTCATAGATGCTCGTTGGGATTTGAACCGGAGACCTCCGGATTGAAACTCGGGGTCAGTACCGCTAGATCACCACGCTCTCCGCACATTTCCGTAGTACTGTATGTATAACAGTACCTACGGAGAATTTTTATAAAAACCTTAGTCTCTAGAAAAGTAGATAATTCAGAAATCCTAAACAAGACAAACTACAAACTTCTTCTTCCTGAGGCATCCATACCTCTCCGTCCATCCAATCTATACAAAGAAATAAAATTGGAGTGTCTGTTTGTAATATTAAAATAACCGGTTTTTACTAAGTGCATAGGGTTTTTTTATTTGATATTTTTTTCCGAATGCCCAATAGTTCTACTAAGACCCATTTCAAGGTTATCCATTCATTACCGGACACCCTGTATAATACTACTTTTTTATGCCCTAAGTTTTAATAATGTTGACCATACTTTCATTGTATCCTTCTACCTTTAAATCTATTATCTTTACTATTATGAGCTCATTTTGCCCTTTGTTTGTATATTACGACGAACCCACGCTAAGTAATTCTTGCGTGATATCTTATCTGGGTGAGTACATCGGGCGTTCTTTGCATTCCATTCGATGTATGAATTCCTAAACTTTAAAATAATTGCTTTTTTGAAAATTCAAAATAAGCTTCTTAGTTATATTTCTGAGTGAAACTCCCATATGAATCCAGGATCAAGTCCAAGATTTTACAAAATTCACGTATGTTCCATATAAGTTGATGCCCTATAAGAAACACATCTTTGAGTTTACAGTCTTCCATGGCTAAAGCTTCAGGCAGTCAGTCAGTCAGGACATAATCTTCCATAATGTATTTTATTTACTAAAAGGAAAAGGAAAATATTGTTTAACTAACGTAATAACCAAGAGATTTATTGCACAATTTGATATTTCACATGATTATCTAATTGAATCATCTTCAATGTCACAAATTCTCGAATTAAAATGGATTCCAGTTCTTCAACTCGACAAAAAGTCCATCGTTATAAACTGAACACGATTATCGTGCCCGTCAATGCTCTATCGACTGCCTGTACATTAATCCGTTTACTCGAGAATAGCACGCTACAAGAGTTTGATCGATACCGAGTAAATATCCGTCCGCATACCCATCGACATATGCCGATATAATCGTGAACTTGAAGATGCACGATATTACATTAGAACCCAAGGTAAACAAATAGCTAGTCTTAAACAAAACCATATTGAAATTGTTTTTATTGATTCCGGCTTCACTAGTAATGGATATTTATAAAATTGCAAGTTTGTTATTATGGCTTCTTTGTCAAATTACATATTTTTGAGACTTCAAGGGTTTCATAGCAATATTAACCCTATGATGTAACCAAATCTTGAAGACTGATTATACTAGTCCTTAAAATCATACGACATTATCCTTTATGCGTTTGAAATAAGGGACTGGACCCACAAAGAGGCTTCCGGGATTACTGTGCATGTGATATCCAATTGTTGTTTGTCAGTCTGCTGGTAATATAATATGTTGCGTTCGCCGGTACGCACAGGACAATTGTCCGTCATTTTCATTCGAGTTTTCGTAATAGACGCTCATCATTTTAACATTAACAAATCGAAAATCAGTATTTTTTGAATTCTTTACTCTAAATAATTTAACTCAGTGTCTGTGACCTGTATTTATTTGCTAAAGTGAAGGTATGTAAAGAGACTATGAGCTATGCGAGCGACATGTTTAAATTTAATCCTTGCATGCAGGATGTAATCAATCTTGATTGCACGACTGGATTAGGACGATATCTCAGTACGAAGAGAGTTTTAATCATACAAGTGCTACATATAGCTTTGAATAATTTTATTTTATAATTATTTTAATATTTTGATTTAATAATTTATATTCCGCCTCTACATTTATCTAAGTAGTTGACAAGTTACTGATTCTTACAGCGGCAATAACAGTTGGCCACTTAAGTTAACCTACAAAAAACTGCGACTCTTCTTCGGGAGCCATCGTCATATACGAATATTCTTTAAAAAACACTTTGAAAGCATAATTTATTAAATAAAATCAAACAGGGCTACATACTTCTGTATCGACTCTAGGATTCCTTGTGTCCCAAAAACTAAATACGCCAATAAGACCTTAAACAACTCATGCAGTAAATGCCACACTTGACCCTTCCGTCCCAAACATTAAAAAGTGATTACGTAGCAATTTGCCGTAATGTTTTTCTAGTGGTAACATGTGAACAAAATCGTCATGCATGAGCAGCCATTTACCAAACAAACCCGTTTATAGCCCGCGCTGCCCACCGGATGTTCGTTACATATCCTACATCAGTATCTATGATAGGCCACTCTCTACGGTGCGGTGCCAGAGATAAATGCGATTTCGCTGCACAAGTCACAAATAACGCTAGCACGCTTTAACGTCCGTTAAGAGGACATAACTTGGCGGATAATCTACGGAAGCTCTAGGTGAGATCAACCAATAATTGACAAAACATATTTATTGCCGTTGATGTACGTTCTATCTCCCCTTTTTGGCCAAGGCGGAATTTATAAATACATGATTTTATGTTTGTCAACAAGGTTTTGATTAGGGTGGTACCTATAGTTGCTGGCTTGTCCAAGAGGCAAAATGTATGTCAATGAAAATTGAAAAGTTTTCGCTTCAGTTTCACTTGATGGTAAAAATAACCATTCACTTGTTGTCTATGGCTTGGCTCTGACTTGGCTCGTGGTAAATACTGGTTTTAAAACCGATCGCTAGACATTTACATAGTCTCCGTTTTACTTTTGCTGTTTTATTCTTCTGTCTTTGTCTGGTTCGGAATCATTTTCATTGTTTCAATATCCTATATCTTGTTGATGCTTTTTATAAGTTTGTATTATGGATATGCGAAATGGACTAAAGTTTTAGACTTGTTGCGTCGTTATTTAATCTTTTACTGCGTTAATTGCTTTTTAGAAGTAGAGAGTCCCTAACCTCTCTAGTAGTAGAGAGAGGTTAGGGAATTGGAGTTCGATGGTAAAATCTTATAAATCAAGGAAAGTCCAATTGAAGTTTTACATTTCATATCCCACTTTATCAGTGTTGGAGAAACTGGGGTTCATTTTATTCCAATAAATTTTTCATTAAAATTAAACATAACAGATCGAACATGTAATATCTATCATGACCCTACAAAGGTGTTATTAAAGACCTATTAAAGATCCAGAACTAGACGACCTTGTGGCTCGCATTCTCATCGAAAATCCGTTGACCAAATTACCATATCTACCGTTCACAAAATGTACTATAAGTCATTAGTACTGGCCATCGTTTGCTGTTCAAATTACGACTTTATACCCTAGGTGATAACGTTTATGGTCAACTCGTGAAATATTATAGTTTCGGTGATATTTAAAACACTTTTATTCATGTTGTGTTGGGATAAACGAACTCTCTTGTATCACTTTTGTTGGTCCAGTACGCAGCGGTCTTCCGACTCGTCTACGTTCGTGCACTGTGTGCTAAATATATTTCCGTAATTTCTTGTGCAGCGGACATTTGTGCAATGGAATAATACGTTTGAAAAAGTTGACAAGGAAAGGTTTTTCGTGCGAGCGCAAAAATGTTGGACAAAGTCGTGATTTCTGTTAGTATCGTTTTAATGATTTCCTTTTTTTATATTTGTTGGTAGGTGCTTAAAATAATGAAATTTTTATTTTCGAAATAAAGTTACGATAATAAGCACTCTCTCTATGATCAGTGACTTTATCATGAAACAAGACCATATGTGGTGGCCGAAAGTGATGGAATTAGAAAAATGTTTCAATCCAACTATTTAAACTAATTTGGCGTTTGCAGGAGAATGAAATCCGCCCCTTGGATATCGAGGCGTTTGATGCGTCAGTCAAGGTGATGCTTGAAAGATTGCGTGATTGGAGTGTTCTAACTGGTGTTAATGACTATCCACTAAATTGTTCCATTATTATTCGTCGTAAAACCACGCTGTATAACATAAATTTTTCATCTGCATTCATTGTGTGTATTCAATATTACGATTTAAAATAAAAAGCGTTCTTCACTGATACGTTTTACATTGGTCGAATCAATTTGTATGCTCTTTGCGTGAGCACTCTTTGATGGTAACAAAGACGAAAATATTGAAGATCACCGCTTTGCATGGTTTTCGCATCATCATGACATTTGCCGTGTTTACAACGACACGTTTGGTTCGCAGGAGTTGCAAGATATGCAAAACCGCAGACACCAGGACAACTTCACGCCAGCACAGAAGAACATCCTCCCGCTGAACAGATACGATGAGGCTGACAAAGTGATAGCTAAGGCGCTCTACACATTCAACGGGCAAACGAACAGAGAACTGAGCTTCAGGAAGGGAGAGATCATACACGTCAGGAGGCAAATAGATGCCAACTGGTACGAAGGAGAAATCCACGGGAGGGTTGGACTGTTCCCTTACAACTATGTTGAGGTGAGCCCATATTAGAAACATTTTTTTTTAGAAATACATTTTCGCAACGAGCCGACGGCCCACCTGGTGTTAAGTGGTAACCTCGGCCCATAACAGCCGATGCGACTTGGTTCCTCCCATACTAGGTATGACAAGACCCAAGTCGCATCGTATGCGCCCGTAAATGTGAGACGTGAAGTTGGAATGTCTCATGTGCCTGTAATTTCACCGGCAACCACACCTTTCAAACCGGAACACAGTAACGCGAGTGCGTTACTGCTTGGCGGCAGAAAAAGGCATGGTGGCAGTACTTCCCCGGACGAACTTAACGAGAGTTCTACTGCTCTAAAAATATCTCCTCGCTCCACAAATTGATTTGCCTATTGCGATACATTTTGAATAAACGTCTTTGTGGCAGATACCAAAAAATAACGTAACATATCGATAAAGGAGCTCTCTAGAGATCATTACCAATGCGGCATACATGATCAGTCAGTCAAACCAAAGATTTTGTTGGTTTATAAGTTTTAAACATTAGTTTCCATTGGACACCGATCTTGAATACGAGATAAAGTTTAAATACCTAATTCTCTGAAATTAAAAAATCAATATCTTATTTTACACGTACCTACAACATCGCTTCTTTCAGAGTAGAGGAAAGACATGAAATTATGAGTAATTTAGCATCAAAAATATTTCTGACTCACAGATTATCTCAATAGATAATTTAAAACGAATCCTATTGGGATAGGTTCACACTATATTTATACATTTTGTAATTTTTTTCTTCCTGAACTATATAAAGTCGTTGAACATAAAGTTTAGGGTTGGTTTGCTTGTTGAAACATCCCCTAATATTGTATTTATGTGAAGTTAAAACTATATGCAAATTCTCGCAAAAACTTGTTGGCAACAAGTGTAGCAGGAAGCAAAAAGCGACCGGTTTTGAGATCGATGGTCCTAAAGAACGGACGAGTACATTCCAATTTTAGCACATCATCGCCCTTTATCTTCCACAGCCCGAGTCTGTCAATTGCTGAATTTCATTTTGCTTGCAAATAGAGGCTTCTTAATATTACTTTTTCATATATTTGAATTGAATCTGCGGTATCGGTAGGTATAAATAATTGTAAGTAAACGATAAATAAATATTTGTAGACATTTTACACGGCGCCACCTAGCCTAAACTAAGTATAGCTTATATTGTATTTATTTTTTGTAATTATATGCATATTATACATGCTAACATCTATGATTGACCTCATAGCTCAGTTGGTTAGTAACCCTACCTTCTGCGCTGTAGGTCGTGGGTTCGATCCCCACTCAGGACAAACATTTATGTGACATTTGTAACATTGATGTTTGTTCTGTGTCTGGGTGTTAATATGTATTATATGTATGTATTTACAAAAGAAAATTATATAAGTATTATTATCAGTTGTCTGGTTCCCACGATACAAGCTATGCTCAGCTTACTTTGGGGCTAGATGGCGCTGTGTGAAATGTCCACAATTATTTATTTATTATTTATTTATGTTCATGCAGTACAAACATGTATGTTCTTCTCAAAAATGTTTGTTTTGGGTGAGAATCGAACACACGACCAAGGTAGTAGAAGCGCAGAAGGTTAAGTTACTTCCAACTAATCACTCAGTCAGTCACAAAAATGATCTCATGTGAAACTCCCACTTATTTTACGAGGACTTTCTTTATCCTTTTACGCAAATTAGCTACATTATTAGATGTTTGTCACGCTTTCATTAGTAGTTAGTACGGTTAAGTAAAAAATAGAGTTAATTGCGTGTAGATTAAACCATTAACGCTTTTTAAGACCCGTAAGGCTAATTCAGTATAATTTAAATACTAGCAAAATACTCTACATGAGCGTCGAACCATTAGAACATTATGCAAATAGAAGTGATTTACTTGTGTGATAGAGAATATTACAATAATACTTTCCTTTTCTGTTTTATTATATGTTTTTTCTTATTATTTTTATATTATTTATTGTTTAAATATTTACTACTAATACTAACTTAATTGTTTCAATGCGAATCTGTTACTGCTGGGCGTAGCAACATATACAGGGTGTCTGGTAATGAATGGATAACCTTGAAATGGGTCTTAGTAGAACTATTGGGCATTCGGAAAAAAATATCAAATAAAAAAAAAACAAGTAGTATCAAAGATACCCCATTTCACCCATTTCACCCATTTCAAGGTTATCCATTCATTACCGGACACCCTGCATAGCAGCACTACTTCCCCGGACGGGCTTGGTACCAGTTCTACATTAACACAAAATAATTATTTACAATTTCCAATTTCAGATCCAAAAAGGAGACATCCATCAACCCCAGAAGAAGCCAGTGTCCCTCGAAGGTCGAGCGCGAGCCAAGTTCGACTTCACCGCCCAAACCAACCTCGAACTGCCGCTGAAAAAAGGCGAAGTAGTGGTACTCACGAGACGAATCGACCAAAATTGGTGGGAGGGACGAAACGGGAACAAAACCGGCATCTTCCCCGACAGCTACGTGACCATACTACAGGAGCCTAGTCAGAATAAACCTGGTAAGTTTCAGTTAAGTTTTGACATTCGAAACTACCAGTTAGTAAAAGTACTGGCTGGTACTTTATGAGAGTAAAATGGCATAAAATATTCCATAATGGCATAAATCCATAATAAATATTGGTTGACTATTTTACCTTCCGTAAACGTTATTCCTGCTTTGTCCCTATACATGGTAACAACTTAGTCCCACACTTGGCAAATATTAGCAGTGCAGGCAGGGACGGGAATTAAAGTTAGCTTACGTGTAAATATAGCCGCTATAAATTTTAACTATTGAGGAGAAATGTTCAGAGCTATATTTGAAGTCAATATAACTTCAATAAGTATTTTTTTTACTTTTATCAGCCTTAGAGTATCATACCTATACAACGTTTTGTAAGAAATAATGCTAAATATTAGTTGCACAGTCTATTCTCTTTAATAGCATATAACCATTACAATGCGTGTCGAACACTGCGGCGGTCAGTAGTGGGTACACGATAGTAGTAAAGAAGCGAAAGCTTTATATTTATTGCCGGCAAAAATAACAAAGTATTCCGGGGTTGTTGTTCAAATAACAGATTTGTTACAGATTTTTTGTGAATTACCCATTCTATATCGGTTCATACAAGTATATAAAATTTCGTCTGAGGTAGTTCATAGTAAGTCAAAACTTTTATTTCCATAGAATTCATAAAGAAATGGCTTGGAAACGTCAATATTATTCATAACATAAGGTCACGCGTACTTATTGATAAGTTTAATGCCTGTTCAAACCCTATCCGACCCTCCATGGGGAAGAACAGGAAAGAAACCCCTAATGGAGGATTTCTTTTTTTTCGAGAGCATCTAGTAGTCTCTGATTAAAATAGTCATGAAATTTCTACGGCACAGAACGATATTACAAAGGTTTACCTTTAGGCTGCTGTAAAAACGTACAACCCTCACTTAATTTTCCAGAACCCCAGTTGATAATGAATTCGGATAAGCCGGTTGCTTCGCCGGCGGCACACGGCCTCATGAACGGAACAGCCAAGAGAAGCATGGGCCCGCACAGCTATACTCCTCAGCAAAACAGCCCCGCTTTATCTAACGCGCCCCCTGCAACACAACCCTTGCCCGGTAAGGAAACTAAAAAACCCTATGCGTTATCATTAATCATACTTGTGTTATACTTTCCAAAAGCGATTATTGTAATATTTGTAATTTGTAAATAAATATGTATTATACGAATGTGTTTACAAAAAAAAACTAAAAGTAGAAATTATATGATTCATGTGGTTTCCATAATACAAGCTAAGCTTAGCTTACTTTTCATGAATGTTCACCAATATTTATTTATTATTTTTAAATATCTTACTATAGAATTTTCTCATTACTTAACTAGACCAAACTTAACAGAGTTCTCTAATAACTGTCAGTATCAGCTCCTAGAATTTAAAAAGAACAGCAAACTGCTTCTGAAAACGGAAATCAATAAGTAAAAAAATATTGTCCATCAATTTCAGGTTACGCATCAAAAACTTCTCAAGCTTTGTTGACGCCATCAGAACGCGGGTACGGGCCCCCGACCGGGCAGGGGGTAGACCTCAATAACTCGGAACCTTTGTACGTTGACACCAACGCTGAGGCTATACCGTAAGTACACACATTTTATTTGATACAGTCACGGAACGAGCCGACGGCCCACCTGGTGTTAAGTTACCTCTGCCCATAACAACCGATGCGGCTTGGGTTTCACAAGACCCAAGTCGCATCGTATGCCCTGTAACTCTGAGACGTGTAGATGAATGACTCAATGTGTCTGTAATTTCACCGGCAACCACACCTTTCAAACCGGAACACAGTAACGCGAATGTGTTACTGCTTGTCGGCAGAAATGGGCATGCAGTACTTCCCCGGACGAACTTGGCGTGAGTTCTACTGCTAACAGAAGCCCAAAAATTACGAGCGCCGATTGACAATACCTACGGTAAAAAGTTTTAACATGCAGAATCAAGGAAGGAAAGGTCAATTCTAATTACCAACAATATCATGCTCAGTTTCTAATTGTTGCGTCTTTTCAAACCTTACTGACAAGAATTCATGATGAGGGTCATGACCTTCATCTTTCGCTCAATGGCTACTTCCATTGAGCGAAAGGTGAACTCATATTGTGTTAGCTTTCGAGCCTCTCAGCTTCAAGTCTCAGCGAAACGACGAAAGGTATGGTCTGATTTCTGTGTGCAACCTCAGTAATTCTGTTATCTTCTATTTTTTCTCCTTTTCAAAATCTGGTTAGCCAGAAACACACTGGGGCTACTGTGCATGTATCTATGTAACATCAATATTTTACTGAATTATTATCCCACTGACCTCAACACTCAGTTGGTGGCTCGTGGCTCGTGGGTTCGATTCCCATCCAAGACAAACATATGTGTGACGAACATAGATATTTGTTCTACATATTAATGAATTATATGTACCTATGTATTTACAAAAAAGTATATACGAATTATATCAGTTGTCTGGTTCCCATGATACAAGCTATGCTTAGCTTACTTTGGGCTAGATGGCGCTGTGTGAAATGTCCACCATTATTATTATTATTATTATTAACAAGTTCGTGGAGAAAAAGGAAAGGAGGAAAATAATCCTCCTTTAGTAGTTTATTGTCTCTTCTTCCTGGTGCTGTACTTAGCAATAAGTATGTGTTATCTCTTTAGTAGTATTTGTTCAAAAGTCTCCGTTTGCCAGTATTTTATTCATAGTTCAATGTTAAAAAAAGGTATTTGACTTCGACCATTACATTGAATTATTGTGTTCCAGATACCGAGCGATGTATAAATACCGGCCTCAGAACCCGGACGAGCTGGAGCTAAACGAAGGCGACACCGTGTACGTCCTGGAGAAATGCGACGACGGGTGGTACGTCGGCTCCAGCCAGCGCACCGGCCGCTTCGGTACCTTCCCTGGTCAGTACTACTCCAGTCACTACTACTACTCCAGTCACTACTACTACTACTGCAGTCACTACTACTACTCCAGTCACTACTACTACTCCAGTCGCTACTACTACTCCAGTCACTACTACTACTCCAGTTACTACTACTACTCCACTACTACTACTCCAGTCGCTACTACTACTCCAGTCACTACTACTACTCCAGTCACTACTACTACTCCAGTCACTACTACTACTCCAGTCACTACTACTACTCCAGTCACTACTACTACTCCAGTCACTACTACTACTCCAGTCACTACTACTACTCCAGTCACTACTACTACTAGTTCTATCGAACCATAGCGGTGAAACGATTTACCTAAGTGCGCTTCCAAGAGGCTCTGGGAAATATTAAGGGATACGCTTAAAATCTGGGAAGTTTGGTTGGTATAAGAATAAGAAACGTTTATTGTGAAACTGTGTACAAAAAGATCTTATTTTAATATAAAGTATCAACAGTTTGTCCTCTCGGACATACAATAATATCAGTTAGGTACAAATTGAGAACATAGAATAATAAGTACCCAACAAATACAGTTAATTTTTAAATGAAGAGGAACTAACACATAGATAGATAACACATTTATTCAGGATACAAATACACAAAAAAGCAATGATACTAAAAAAACAAGACATAACAATATGTACCTGTGCCTCCAGTGCCGGAAAAGGGGTTGGCTCAGCATATGCCGAATAATTTTACTCACCGGTACTGGTTTTCAGCCAAAAACCTTTCAGACATTGTCGACACGGACGGCAGTTACTAAGTTTGTTTATGACTGCCGTAACAGGAATATCATGGCTTCCTCAGTTTCACTGTCAACATTTCTCTACTTACAGGTAATTACGTCGAGCGCATTTGATAGCGCGAGACGTCGCTTTTGCGGCGACTGCGCCGCGCCACCCTGTGCACGCGACGACAACGCTCACACCACTGACTACTAGTGACCACGGCTACATAGGTGACCACGGCTACATAAGCGACCACGGCTACATTAGTGACCAAGGCTACATAAGTGACCACGGCTACATAAGTGACCACGGCTTGATAAGTGGCCATGGTTTCATAAGTGACCACAACTACGTATGAACCACGGCTACATAAGTGACCACGGCTACATAAGTGACCACGGCTACATTAGTGACCACGGCTACATAAGTGACCACGGCTACGTAAGTGACCACGGCTACAAAAGTGACCACGGCTTGATAAGTGGCCATGGTTCCATATGTGACTACGACTGCGTATGAACCACGGCTACAAAAGTGATAAGGGCTACCAGACTATGCACACGCGGCCTTCAATACCCAGCAAAAAAGTGACAAGCGTGACGGCTACTAATGTAATCGTGATCATGGCTACACAAGCGACTAGGGCTACTTAAATGACCTCAGCTACAAAAGTGACCCCGACTTAACCAAGCAGCAGATGTGACTAAAGCTATATGAAGCTGCGAGGGCTACAAAAGTGGCCACAACTATATAATATGTGACCATGACTACAAAAATGACCACTTTTGCAAGTTTCGGAAGTATGCACAACTAGTGATAAAGGTATAATTTAAAAAGTGCGCGATCCTACCGCGTCTGTTCACAAGTGGCTTTATTCTATAAAAGTTCACAATAATATACATTATAATATTCGAAAAAGTCTATCATTAATCTATAAAACTGGATTTGTCTGTATAACTACATGAAAAATATACACGTGGCCTTTAACAACTGCCAATTAAAATATAAAATAAATATATATTAAAAAAAATGCAGGAATATACATAATGTATACATCAATAGAACTAGATTTGTTTTAAATAGATATAAAATTATCATCAAAGTAAATGTTACCCGTTACAGATGTGTCCATAAAATTGTATTATTTGAATTGAACTTTCAAACTTTGGTTACTTTTGTCTCCCCTTCAGTATTGTGTGTGCAAAGTTACTCAATTTTATAGCTTGAAATGTAAAGGACAGTGACGTACCCCACATTTTCTGCATAGATTATAAGTGTTTCTTTATCGTGTAATTATACCAAATTTTACCATGACTTTTGTAATGTTTTGTACAAAAATAATGTCTTGATAATGGACAACTATATTGTCATTTGAATATTGATTGCTTACCGTTACTGCGTTTGATATGTCGGGTATTTTCAATTTGTACCAGATATAATAATTCTTCAAACAATATAATCTTGTATAAATGTTATCGGTGTGACTATTCCCGCTTGTATCTTCGCATTAATCTAACAAACTATAATTAAATACAAATGTCAGTGTATCAATCCAAAGTTGTTTTACGCGTCCCAAAGAGTATGTTTATCTGGTAATTACGATGTTGTATAATTGTATAAAAAAATAATAAAAATACTTATATACTTGTAAAATTTTAGAGTAGTAATTTATTTATGTTGTAGGGTTTGGGCTCGTCTTTTAAGAGTGACGTTTTAAAAGATAGTAGCTTGGTTTAGAATATGTAGGTAACCGTAACCCACTAATAACACGTTTGGAGAAACATATCTGCAAAAGTCGAAACTTTGAAAACTAACAATTGTAGAAGAGGCGGCGGCATCAAAGTTTAGACGTTTTGAGAAATGGCCGCTTAGTAATAGTTCATCGTTATAGTACATTACCAATTAACTAATAGTTACCGCATAATATAAACTTCAATACTCAGACTACGCAATGTTTAGAAATAGGGCGAGTATTCGGCAACGTTTGACAATACAATGCTTAATTTTAAATTAGGTGTAACGTTTAATGGAAATTGTGAGTGCTATTTAGCTGATATGAATTTTTTTATCAATCTCTCAATAATGGGCTTCAAACTGTATAGTTATTTCTAGTCATGGATTAAATTTCTAAAATATTTCTACATGCTTAATGATTTTAAGCAATGTGTCACTGTTGTCTTTGTATTAATATCGCTAAGATGAATCGATAATCGTAGAAACTGTGTATCTAAACATTTTATTTACTATTTTATTAATTAATAAGTAATCCCTTATCTTACCAAAGTATCTTTATTCTCGCCCTATATAATGCTTTTGTGTGTAGAGACGAAATGCTTCATCACTTTATTAACATTTTATTGTTAAATTTTACTTTTGTTAATTTAGTTTTAGTAAGCACAAATGTTTTATTTTTTTATTGACACCTCGATATAAATTTGTAACAATAACTACCTACCTAATATTGTTCGTCATCATCACACCTAATAAAGTAATCTATATAATTATTCTGTCTTTTAATTTATATTTTACTTCTCCTATAAACGTACCTAATGCATACTGTTTAGTCTGTATAGTGTCGTGTGAAAGCCCGGAGGGAATAGCTTGGAAGGGGTGTTGATGCCATTTTCGTTTAAAATTCACTTTTTTTTATCGTTGTGTTCAGGTCTTGTGTCGTCATCTTACAAGACTCAAAAAAATAGAGGCATCACTCATGTTAAGCATAATTTTCAAAATATTTCTGTAATTGCGTTTCTTGGATGAAGACCACATTTAAATAATAATAAATATTGGTGGGCATTTCACACAGCGCCATATAGCCCTAAAGTAAGTAAAGTAAATACTTTGTATCACGGGAACCAGACAACTGACATAATACTTTTTTGTAAATAAATACAATACATCAACAACCAAACAGAACAAACACTTTACGTTCGTGGCACAAATGTTTGTCCTGGGTGGGAATCGAACCCACGACTACAGCGCAGAAGGCAGGGTTTCTACCAACAGATATGAGGCCAGTCATTAGGACGTTTCATCAGGTCCATTTAATTTTATACTTTTAGTCATATTATTTCTCAGGTAATCCGCACAGGTTCTGTGGAAATTGCATCTGGCCACCCATTACTGTTTGAAATATAAGCCCTTTAGAGGTAGTATGGACAGATAAAGACGGACGGACGGTTTTCCTTGGTGCATTTGCTTGTTTGCTTCGGTAACAACGTGTGGCTATGTGTTGGCGCTCAGGTGCTGTCTGGTTGCCTAGCAACACGCGCACCAAAACAAATCGAACTGTGCGACTGTGAATCATTACGTATTAAATTTGTGCTTTTACAAATAACTGTACAAAGAAGTGTATAGAAATCACGATGGCGGAAACAGAGTGGCGAGAAGTATTGAGTTTCTCACAACGGGAGCTTGGAAAGTCGGACAAAGAGAAGCTATGTGAGGGACTATCGTGGATCGAGGTGGACGATATAGAACTGAACTTCTCTGACCTCAAAACACTCTTCAGACTCGCACAAGATATCCTGAAGTACAAAAGTGAACAGGTTAAATTAATATTGCTTCATACCAATATCGTAATACCACTACTTTTTTATGTGAATAGTTTATGGAACGGGCGCAATGCCCCCCTGACTGCGTTATGGGATCCTCCCCAATTAAGATATGGGAAGACCGCGTCGCATTATATTGCATGTGCCTATAAAGGCTTATAAGGCAACCGCACCTTTCGAACGAAACAGTAATGCGTACGCGTTTCTGCCGCGTTACTGCCGGCAGAAATAAGTGTGTTAGCAATAATACCTCGGACGATCTTGGATCGAGTTCTACAGTCTTAAGTCATCTTTTCATATTTTCTGTGTACGTATTCTTAATAAAATCTGAGCAAGTGCCATAAATTATTAATAAGCGATTGTACCTTATTCATAGGTAAATAGTTTGCTGGGGAAGCTAGAAAACCTAAAAAGAACAGGTAGCAAGAAAAAATCTAAGAGTCAACATTTAGGTAAGCGAGCTGATAAGGCACTGACAATCTATGCATAATTTTATATTTAGTGAATTGTTTTCATTTTTCTAACGATTTCATGTTTCTCGTATCATTCAGAATCGCCTGCAAGCACAGAGAGTGTCTTAGACACAAAAGTCCACCAAGAAGAGTTAATAAAAGCAAACAAAGAGATACTTGAGCAACTATACATGGATATAGCTGAATTGGAAGGACGAAAGAGTATGCTAAAGGAAGACGGAATTAACAAAGATGACAGTGATTCCAGCAGAGATGCGCTATCGGAAATGAATGCATTACTTCAACTTGAAAATGAAGTAGTAGAAAAGAACAAACACATAAGGAAACTGCTCTCTGATGTTAAAGTAAAACCTTACCAACTCTTTTTTTTTGTACCATGGTTTTAATGCATAATTTTTAGTAAAAAATCGATTTCTAGATTCTGGAGGAAGAAAACACAAAATTCAAGGAAAAGATTGCTGTTTTAAAAGATAAACTCACGGAAGCTACACTACTAATCGATAACCTAACAGAACAATTGCTCCATATGAGTAATGAAGTTTGTAATTTAAAAGGTAATGTAGGGCAAGCAAGTTTGATTTCCTGACATTTACTTGAGGTAAAATAGAACACAGTAGTAGAAAAAGCACAGCCTATACACCTGGCCCTAAAATATTACAAACAATATTTTAGTTTTTGGAATCGTGCAGTTTAAAATAATGTACCTTTGTTGAGAAACAGAAGTCAAGATCATCATCATCTTCTAATAATTACAAGAGGTATTTTAATCAAATTATTTTTTGTAATAATTTGGGGTTTTTATGAGTAGTCATTCATATTCCATTGTGTGGTAATAATAACAGTATAGGTGAACTTAATTTTGGTTGTAAAGATAAAGTATAAATTAAATTACAATCCAGATACCTTAGGCAAATCCGAACAAGCCAAAGCAAAATTATCGTACGAAGCAGAAGCTCTCAGGAAACAACTTTTTGAAAAAGAATCCTCGAGGCAAAATATTTTCGAAGAAATTAAATCTAAAGTTCAACATTGGAAGGTAAACCTACTTAGATATTATTTGATAATTGAGTAAACACCATTCAAATTATCTTTCAAAATGTTCCATTTTCTCTTCTTTTTTCTTCTAGAATATTGCTAGAAAAAAGAAATCAGAAATGGAAGCACTGTCCATTGAGAATGAAAAACTAAAAGAAGATCTAACTCGAGCATCCAAAGCGTCATCTCCGAAAGTAACTGCAAGTAACGTTATTAATTTAGTGCATTTTTCTAGATTTTTAAAAACTAATGATATAATTTTTACGATTATTAGAAAAGCTACGAAGAAGATCAAAAATTAAAAGAACTTCAAGACAAACTCACGGAAGCATCAAAAGAAATAGATCAATCAGCAAATTTAATAACTCTTTTAAGGGCTGAGAATAGACAACTGAAAAATCTTTTGGAAGAAACACAAGATTTATCAACTTCTGAAAATAGAAATGAAAGTGACGAAGGTAAAGAGCGGATTTTGATAAACAAGTTGAAAAAAAAAGTGAAAAGTTTGAGTGTCAGTCTCAAAGAAGCTGAGGAAATGATTACCATTAGAGAAAAAGAGGTAAGTTTATCATAATATGTCGAATTGAATGCCAAAAATTTAACATGAAATTTATAAATATAAAATGTATTTAATCTAGCTCGCAGAAATAGCCACGGAACTACAACTGGCGCATTCAGATGATGGCATCAATGTCCTGATAGGGGGACTAAAACATAAAAAACGAGAGATTAAAGTAAAAGATGAGGAAATCAAATCTTTAGTACAAGAAATCAATAACTTAAGCCAACTAGTTAATAAGCTAGAACTTGAAAATGAAACACTGAGGTAAATAATTTCTGTTCAACTGCTTGATAAACGCCTTTTCCCATTGCTTTCGAAACTCTTGAAGAAAACTCAAGAATCTTTAGCAACTTGAGCCTTATCCACTAGAAATTCGTCGAACTAGTGAAATTGTAGATAATATTAGTATTGTAATAATATTATATTTATGGAAAATATAAATATCATACTCTATTTATACAGGCAAAAGTGCAATATCCCTGCAAGTGAAACTATTGAAACAAACGGTGTTGTGAAAAAATACCGTGATTTAGAACGCAGTAATTTGAATATGTGCAAAGATATCAGGAGGTTGGAAAATAAACTGGTCAATTTGGAACTTGAAAACCGTCGCTTAAATAAGACAAATAAAAATTTATCGAGATTACTTTATTCCGCTGGGTACGAAAAACGCAAAATAGAAGATATTTTACAAGAAAATGAAAGTGATGATAGTAGTTCAACGAAGGATCAAGATGGAGAGGCAGAGTATGTAACATTTGCACTTATTACCTACGTCTATAAATTCTTTACATTTATTCTGTGTAGATATGTCGGAAACCGTTGCCGACTTAATCTTGACAATAATTTTGAATACTTCTAGAACACCAGTTAAACAGCAACCAGAACAAAGTGAAGTTACAAAAGTTATAAATTCAAAAGACGCAGAAATTAAAGAAATAATGGCGGAAAATGAAGGACTTAGAAAAGGCCTACAAGAAATTTTAGACTTTTTGAAAGATAATAGTAAGTCAAGTTGCATTATTTTATTTTGGCAAAGTATACTACTTAACCTACTTTTTTTTTATTCGTGATAAAGCTAGGGAACAAACAGTTGGCCCACCTGATGTTAAGTAGCAACCTCTACCCATAATGAGGAACACTTTACTTTGCGTTGATTATTCTACCCATAACACTGGCAACTGGCTCACAGCTCATTTGGTAGTACCTAACCCTGACATCAGAGCTGTAGGTTGTGGGTTGGTTCTCACACAGGTAAAGCATTTTTGTAACGAACTAGATGTTTCTTCTGTGTCTGGGTGTTAAAAGAAGTATATACATTATCAGTTGTCTTGTTGCCATGATACAAGCTATGCTTAGCTTACTTTGGAGATAGAATATTAATATTAATTAATACCAGGTACAACATCATCGGGCATATTAGCTTTAGAATGTCCTAGTCTGGAAGCGTTATTGCGATCTATGGAAGCTCGTCACGCCGCTGGATGGTTTTCACCACATATGTCTACAATAATGGAATTAAGAGCAGCTATGGGGGGCAAAGATGCATTGCTAACAGCTCTTCATGAAGCCAGGTAATCAATTATCTCCCATTAATAAACTCATTTCAGTGAATATTTTTCCTTATATACAGCTCGATTACGACAAAGCACAAAGATGGTTTTTCAAAATTAAAGATGGCCTATCCAATATGGCAGCTGACATGCCAAGTGGTTGTTGGGGTCGCCAAGTCCGAATTTGGGGCCCAAATTGGAAAATCAATCACGCGTGCTGCTTGCAGAGCGCGTCACGCAAATACTAGTTCATAATATATTTTTGATATTTCTTGTTTTAGAAAAGAAACGTTTGATGTTATGTCTCAGCTATCAAAAGAAGCCCAAAAATCTTCAGATCTAGAACGTAAGTTGCAAGACATGAAAATTACAGAAAAAACACAAGAAAATGTGGATATTGACGAAAACATAACAAAGTTTGGCGAATTTGGTTCTTGGATGGCTGATAGAGATTCTTTTAACATTGAGTTAGGTAAAGAAAATCAATTCGAACAATTCGTCACCGTGGGAAATTCCATGTACGAAGCTCAGCTTAAAAAAGGCTTGGAGTATTTTCACCACAAATTCAAGTCTCTATATAATAAAATTAATTCGATGGCAGTTCAGGCTGCTGATGATCAAAATAAATGGTCTCTTCAAGAAGAAAAATACATAGCTCAGGTAGAAAACTTAAAAGGAAAAGTCCAGCTGCAAGAAGATGAAGATATAAGTGAAAACTCTCCCGGACTGATATCTCTTCCAAACCCCATTCATTTGCAAAGAAAATGTATCTATTTAGAAGAATCTTATAAATATATACGAACTCTGAACGAAAATATAAAGAATGAAAATATGGAAGCTAAAAAAGAAATGATGTCGCTAGCGTTTGAATATGAAACAGAAATTCAGAGATTGGTCCTGGTGATTACTAATCTAACAGATAAATTGCGTAGTTCTATTCCCATAGAAATGTTTATGAAACTAAATAATGCATTTAATGAAAACATTATAAAATATCGTAGAGTGATTGAAAATACTATGAAAAATGACAATGATTCTCCTGAATTATTCAAACGTTTGGAACAAAATAACATTGAAATTATTGAAAGATTTGGAAGAGAAATCAACAAACACAGTAAGTCCATATAAAAAATTTTGCTTTGATGATGATGTACCTACTATATTTTCAAGATACTCATATTTTCAGCTAATAATGAAAACAAGTCTACTGAAAACGTTTTATCCTATATTGCAGAATCTGTTCTTAAAAAACAGATTCAGGAACTATGTATCGAATTAAATTCAAAAGAAAAGAAAATTGGTTATCTAGAAAACAAAATTACAGAGTTGCATGAAAATCAATCTAAAATCATGTAAGTCATTTTTATTACTCTACAAATAGCAATATACGAGTATAACGAGAACCATCGTTACAAACTTCCATGGCTTTTCAGAGATAACTCTTTGGCATCACTTACAAAGCAAGAAATAGAATTAATGAATGTTCAACTACAAGCCTTAAGCGAAGAAAATAGAATGTTGAAAGAAAAAAGCCAACATGTTAGTAATCAACTGGATGTAGCATTGTTCCAGGTAATCTAAAATCATTATAGTAATTTGCATTTAACTTCCTTAACATAATCGTACTGTAATAAATTAATGTTGCAACAGCTTCAAGAAATCCAACAATGTCAAATGAGTAACGAAATGGAGGTAAACCTTCTAAGACATCAGGTACTGGACCTTCAATCGACCAGTGATAACAAAGCTGTTGTTGCGAGGTAAGATGAGGCAGTTATTTTTGGTCATTCACCTTCTTCTAAGTGCACATCATTACACAGCATTATGAAAATTCAATTTGATGTTTATGCTATTTGTTTATAGGATGAGTGGGGAAGTACTGGTAGCTCATTTACAAGTAACAGAAAGTAACAAAATCATTGAAAGACTTAACTCCACTTTGAACAGAGAGAAAGAGTTAAGAGCTGAAACTGAAGAAATGCTCAAAACACGCCAGAAGGTTTTCGATGTATATTCTTCCAGATATGAATCTAAGTTTAGGTAGGCACGGAAAACATATATTTGATATCTGTCTATTATCATCGTTATCGTATTTGACAAATACTTGAATAATCATTTACAGATACATGTTTGAAGTCATGCAAGTCCTTAGACAACAATATCAAGGCGGAATCCCACTTACTTCGATAGAAAACTATCTTAACAAAATGGAAGATGTTACCCGTGACTCGCAGGTTGTTAACGCAAAATTACAGGAAATAGAAGATCTCAGAGCTAATCTGATGACTAAACACGCTGTATTTGATCAGATTTTAGATGTTTCTCGAAATAAATGTATTATTGAAGAAGATAGTTGTCCACACAAAATAAAAACTACAATGATGGTAGGTATCCGTTTCATAGCATCTTTCTGCGTTTCGTGTTTTCTAAATATTACTGGTACCAAATATTGTATAATTATTTTTAGAAATCGACACAAGTTCGTGATTTGGATCATTTAAATAGAAAACTTACGATTCTCGAGCAATCGCGAGATGAAATTTTGAAGCAATATAACCACTTAGAGAAGACGTTGCTTCTTTTAACTCAAGGATTAGAAAAACCCAAAAGTAATGGTTTTGTCGATAGAAAACATAGTGATGGAGAAATTAATGTTTCTAATCTAGAAGTCGAAGATGCTCCCTCAGATGATGATTCTACATCGAGAAGTAACTACATCATTCAAATGAATAAATTTATTTTTAGCAGTTCTATCAAACATTTATATATATTTATTTTCAGAGAGTAAAACAATTACCTTACCTAAACCCCAAGTCTCGAAATCATTACCAGAAAATATTGCAACTATACATAGTGTAAGCAAAACGGAATATCCTGGCTTACCTCCGACAGATAATATAACCGGTCACGAGCAAAATGAAAGTTTTGGCAATAAAACATCTTTTGCTAATGCAATGGTGCAAACTGTTATTCACGAACGTGAAACTAAACATACAGCAGTCCAAACGACACAAGACAAATCAATTTCGGAATTGAAGCAAAAGCTTATTTTGTATAACGAAACCGTTAAAAGACATAATAAAGAATTATCTGAAGCTTTGTCACTGGTACAGCAACGGACAAAAGAAAATCTTGATCTAAGCACAGAGAAAATAAATTTGGAGGCTTACGTTCATACATTGAAATCTAATATTATTGACAAAGAAAGATTAAATGAAAAGTTGCAGTTTGATATTGCCGAATTACGTAATGAATTAGATCAATTGAGAACAATGCAAAAAAGTGAAAGCAAAAACATAAGAGAAGCAGCAAATAATGAAAATAAGTCACTTTTATTGGCACTCAAGCAGTTGGAAATTGATAAAAATGCGACGGTAGCTGAATATAAGGTGCTTCTAAATAATGAACGTGAAGAATATTCTAAAACATTGAAGGATCTAAACGTGAAAAATATGGAATTGCTATCTAAATTAGATAGGTAAGTATAATATAACGTTATAGCGTCATTCAAATTGAACAGTCAATCAATCATTTTAAGCAGGTAATAAAACTTTCCTATCGCGTAACCTGATAGCGTTTTGCGTAATACCTTCATTACAGAAAAGGAAGTGACTCGAACGGAATCAACAATGAAGCGTTGAAAGAGGTTGTTTCTAAATATACCATGAAAATAGTTGAACTTGAAGATAAGTGTTTCAAGCTACAGAGTGAGTTAGAAGAGTGCACAACTGAACTGTAAGTCTAAGAAAAGTAACGAATTCGTTTAAAAACTAAAATATTTTGTAGCTGTTCCAAACAAACTAAATTGGTTGTTGTGGTTGTTTTTGCAGAAAAACTTATCAAAGTGAAGTTGATCGTTGGAAAGATCTAGCAACGGAAAGACTTGTAAAAATGGAACAGTTAAATTCCCAGTTTGGTGAAAGACATTATCAAGAGGTAAATGCATACTCAGGGGTATTATTTCAACAATTCATCAAACCGACCCAACACACGCTTTATCATCCACGCTTATTTTGAGTTTCTTTTGGCTCGCAATGTATTAACAACAAAAAAAAAGGTTTATATCAATCGTCTGATTCCCATAACACAAGCTATGCTTAGCTTACTTTGTGGCTAGATGGCGCTGTGTGAAATGTCCACCAATATTTATTTTATTATATTCTTCCCAATGGAATGTTATGAAAATCTTAATTTAGGTGGAGTCATACAAAGCAGAAAATCAACATTGGCTGTCACAATTGAATGATACTCAACGCGAACACATGGAGCTACGTTCGAGGCTCACGGAGCAGAAAGCTCTGTACGTCAAGCAGTTATCGGAGAAAGACGCCCAAATAGAACAGATGCGCTCTGTGATTAACAGTTTGAAAGTATGATGTCCATTATTGTTATTATAATATATCATGTGTTCGTGGCTCATATAGGAATTGTCAATTTTAGACTCAAGTACTGAACATGCAAACTGTGATATCGGTGAATGATCCCAGTTTTGATCTGTCGGCCATAGTCGAGGTGGATGAAGTTAGTGACGCTATCAGCCATCACGGTTCCGATCGGTTGGAGATCAAATTCGACTGCAGCGGTGATTACAATGATACGCAAGACGACTTCGGGAGGATAGGAAACAGTTCAACTTCCATTTGGTACTTTTATGAAATGTTTACTTTTATGAACTTTTATGATCAGAACTATGAACCGTGGATTTGGGCTTTGGCCAAAAACAGTTCTGATTGCTATTCCAGTTAAGAGTTCTGACTGTAACATAAACTTCTGTAAACTATAAATTAAATTTGGTGAACATAATTTTTAGACTTTTTGACTGGCGTTATAGCTCAGTTGGTTAGTACCTTCTGCGCTGTAGGTCGTGGGTTCGATCCCCAATCAGGACAAACATTTATGTGACGTTTGTAGCATTGATGTTTGTTCCGTGTCTGGGTGTTAATATGTATTATATGTATGTATTTACAAAAGAAAAGTATATAAGTATTATATCAGTTGTGTGGTTCCCATGATACAAGCTATGCTTAGCTTACTTTGGGGCTAGGTGGCGCTGTGTGAAATGTCCACCATTATTTATTTATTTATAATATATTATTCTGTTGTTATTCAAGGCATGAGTCAGTTGTAGAACGTCTTCGGCGTGATAAACAACTAGTGGGAAAGCAGAACGGTATGTTGCGCCGACAGCTTAAAGCGCTTGCGTCCCGGGAAAGACGCGCTAGACTAGACGCACAGAATTTGAGGAATCAAGTGTTCAGGATGTAAGTTAAAGCTTCATCAATTTACTTTAATTGTACAGTTTTGAACGATGTTGCTATCCCTACAGTTGGCTATAAAAATGAATGAGACGTAAGAGAAATAACCGCCAAAAAAATATGAATATCCTTTTGGGAAACAGGCCTAATTATATATGTATGAAAAGAGAAAACAATATAGCAACTTCAGTCAGAACATTCAAGATTCACCGCCAGTACTGCACCCAACATTACATTTGTAGTGAAAATATATTTCTCTTCTTTCACTACCGGATTTTGTATAAAAACAATTCTCTGAGGAGTGCACTGTTTCCGTTCGTCGTTATGGTTAATATTTATATTTATTTATTTATTTATTAATTAAATATATTCCTTACCTACTAAAAAGAACTTGAACAAGCGTAGAGTTTATACAATAGATATACAAGATTATATATCTTTATTGTACACCATTTTAAAACCAACAACAATGCAGACACATTTAACAAGAAAATGGTACAACGGGCGGCCTTATCGCCAAGAACTATCTCTTCCAGGCAACCTTTGGATACAAAATGTATATTTTATTAGATTACCACAGTAAAACGATGTCCTTTATAGAACCACTTCGGGTAGCAGGGTAGCGACCGCAGAAACAGCAGCCCTTCACAACAAAATAGCATCGCTTCAAGCGCAACTGATCAGTGCGAGACGTGACACAACGTCTAGCATTGCACTGTGGGACAAATGGAAAAGGTAAATCAAAGTCAAAAACTTTATTTCCATAGAATTCATAAAGAAATGGCTTTGAAACGTCAATATTCAAAACATAAGGTCACGCGTACTTATCGATAAGTTTGATGCCTGTTCAAACCCTATCCGACCCTCCATGGGGAAGAAGAAATAAAATCATTGTTGCGGTCTATCAGGCTGTATGTGTAGAGTTACGCAATGCGACTTGGGGCTTCCCTTAACCCTTCGCTAGACAACTAGTCGTGTGGTGTAGGTAGCTATATCTACCATGTTAAACAAATATCTAAGTAACGAAAAACTTGGGTTTAAAAAATTTACTATTAATGCAAAAAAAAACTATTATTTATTCGAAGTAGGCGCTGTGTTACCAATAATACAATTCAAAACTGCCTTGATTGCATAATTTATACAGGGTGTCCGGTAATGAATGGATAACCTCGAAATGGGTCTTAGTAGAACTATTGGGCATTCGGAAAAAAAAATCAAATAAAAAAAAACCAAGTAATAAAAAAAAAAAAAAAAAAAAAACATCGATATTATTTAAAAAATACATATCTTTCATACTACTTTTATTTTTATTACTATTTTTACTACTTTTATTATATGTATGTATTTACAAAAGAAAAGTATATAAGTATTACATCAGTTGTCTGGTTCCCATGATACAAGCTATGCTTAGCTTACTTTGGGGCTAGATGGCGCTGTGTGAAATGTCCACCATTATTATTATTATTATTATTATATTTTTTCACAGGGCGCAACAAGCAGCGGAAAGATGGCAAGCTCGATTCGAAGAGAAATGCCAGGAGGTAAAGAAGCTAGAAGCTTCACTCAACTTATCCAAATCAGCTGTACAGCGGTTGGATCGGGAGAAACGTATGCTGATATCGAGACTGACCCAAGAGAAGAGTGAGTTTAGTAAAATATTTATGGTAAATAATTCGATTTAAAAGTTAGCAATAAAGTCAGCTTTGCCCACACCGCTTGGGCAAAGCTTGGTATGGTATATAAAGTAGCTCATGTGTTATTCTGGGTCACTTGTCTACCATGCTTTTATCCCTCCTGGTGTTAAATGGTATTGCATATACATTACATCAGGAGTGCACCTCTGGTAATCCCCTACTTAAGTATGGGAAGAACCATAAATACATATTAACACCGAGACACAGAACAAACATCTATATTCGTCACACAAATCTTTGTCTTGGGTGGGAATCGAACCCACGACCTACAAGGCAGAGGCTCACAAGGCTCACAAGGCAGAGTTACTAACCAACTGAGCTGCGAGGCCAGTCAATACAATACTATATCACTCCCTGAGGTAAATTCCATATGCCTGTAATTATTTTTTCTCTTATGATACATGATAGGGTACTATGCGAATGCCATGCTAAGCATAGCTACAGTACAGAATATATTATAAAAAAAAAAGTATTTTCAAAATTTCCACAAAAATTATTGACTTCACTTGAAAAAATAACGAATATCTAAACTAATTTTCGCTGTAATATTGCACTGCAAAACTACGTTTAAAATTCAGTTGGTGTAAATGATTTTCTTTTTCGTAGGCGATAACCAATTATCTATTGAGAAGCAAGAAAGTGAAGGAACAGAAAAAGTTCCGCGCTCCAACGATGAATGTTCAACTTGCAAAAATGCTCCACCTCTGTCTAACCACGCTCTTTTAGAAAGAGTTCAAGCACAGCAGAGGAGAATTGTCGCTTTAGAAGTAGCTGAAAAGGTACGCACAAGTTTTTTATTTTTATGTACTACAGTTACGGAGCGAGCCGACGCGACGGCTCACTTGGTGTTAAGTGGTAACCTCGGCCCATAACAACTGATGCGACTTCGGTCCTCCCCTACTAGGTACGACAAGACCCAAGTCGCATCGTATGCGTCCGCAACTCTGAGACGTGAAGGCGTAATGTCTCATGTGCCTGTAATTTCACCGGAAACCACATCTTTCAAACCGGAACAATGCGAATGCTTCACTGCTTGGCGGCAGAAATGGGCATGGTGGCAGTACTTCCCCGGACGAACTTGGCGAGAGTTCTACTGCTCTTAAAGTCTAACAAGTAATAAGTAAGTAGGTAATTTATCAACGGTTAAATCGAGCCGCACAATTCATTTTGCCGGAAGCACGCAAAACCAGAATTCAGTTGCAAATTTTGACCTAAACAAACAAACATTGGAAATTTAAGTTTTTATTTCTAAATCTGCAAAAACATAAATATTTCATATCTCTTTCAATTCAGTGGCTGGGGCCAAGATTTGACTTTAAATTTGGGCAAAATACTCTGAGGGTGAAATAAAAATAAAATTAAAAAATGGAGTTCCAGTCTTATGAATTGTGTTATGTGTTATCATGAGGAAACGAGTCAAAGTCAAAGTCAAAGTCAAAAACTTTATTTCCATAGAATTCATAAAGAAATGGCTTGGAAACGTCAATATTCAAAACATAAGGTCACGCGTACTTATCGATAAGTTTGATGCCTGTTCAAACCCTATCAATCAATCAATCAAATATTTATTTGCTTAAAATA
This sequence comes from Chesias legatella, assembly GCA_947359385.1. Classification (NCBI taxonomy): domain Eukaryota; kingdom Metazoa; phylum Arthropoda; class Insecta; order Lepidoptera; family Geometridae; genus Chesias; species Chesias legatella. The sequence goes on from OX375766.1 coordinate 660,167, forward strand.
AGGGTAACAAAGATCTTCAGGTCTTACGACTAAAATGGTTCCAACTTATTTTCACCACAGGGGTATGCAAAATTTCCTATACAATGTCAAAATAATCCTTCCTTCTATTTAATTATCCTTATTAAATTATCCTTCCGAGTCTTCTCATACACATTTTTTCCCAGGGCAACGAACTTCTTGTGTCTGAGTATGAAAAGGCGCTAGCAGAAAATACCTCACTGAAGGGCCAAGTCCTGAAACTCGAGTCAACGCTGTTGGAATCTCAAATACGTTCGCCTTTCAATGAGAATAAAGACGCCCAGCCTGAACTTGACTATTGGAAGAAGTAAGTTTGCCGTTACAGTCAGTTATAATATCTTTATTGGTATTCAAAACACTTGGATATGGTCATAGTAAGTCAGTGTAAAAAATGTAGAGAATAGAAGTTTCTGGGCAGCAATTCCCAGGTGTTTTCGATCTATATATATAAAAATCAATTGCTGTTCGTTAGTCTCGCTAAAACTCGAGAACGGCTGAACGGATTTATCTTATCTTGGTCTTGAAATGTTCGTGGAGGTCTAGGGAAGGTTTAAAAGATAAGAAAAAATAAAATAAAATGGCAGGACCGATTTTGACGGGACTTTCACTGGCAGATAGCTGATGTAACAAGGTGTAACTTAGGCTACTTTTCCGAGGGGTAAAATAGAGGTGCGTGATAAAACCGAATTCCACGCGGACGAAGTCGCAGGCAACAGCTAGTTGTTAATAATTTAAATGTATGGATATTTTAGGAGAATTTCTGCCAAGACTTAGTAAACATATTAATGACAAAAATATTAACACACATTCCATAAACTATCTCATTTAATTGAACCACTGATGTAAATTACAGAAAAATACATGTAGAAAGCCCTCATCGTATCAATAACTTTAATATTTCGTCGACAGCTACTGTGAAATGTTAAAACAGGAGAATGTTCAGTTGAATATTCGCATGAACGCGTTGGAGTCTGCGCCGGCGCCGCACTCCGCGCACCAACACAGGATTAACGACTTGGAACAAACCATCCTCACACTCAGAGGTAATTTACTCATTGCAAAACCACAATACAAATATATGTTATTATTTATTTATTGTTACTTTATGTTACTAAGAATTTCTCTAAGATCTCTCTTCGCTATCTCTCTTGCAAGCTAATCACGCTAGCTCATTATTTACGTAACATTTCCGTTATTGCTGTATGAACAAGAAACCTCTTCTCAGTTCATCTCGAATGTTACATTTCAACTTTTGCTAAACATTACGATTGTTAAATAACAAATGGCCAGGTGGGCCGTCGGCTCGTTTCGTAACTGTATCACATAAAAAATAAACAATATATTTAGAAATGTAAAAAAAAAACAAAAAAAAATGTGTTTAATTTAAGTACCTATTAAATGAAATATTTAGTATTTGTAGTTTCAGAGCTTTCAGGGATCGTGAATTTTCTTATTTTTTCCCCTTTTAATGTTTAATTGTTTATAAATTGACTGGCCTCATAGCTCAGTTGGTTAGTAACCCTACCTTCTGCGCTGTAGGTTGTGGGTTCGATCCCCACTCAGGACAAACATTTATGTGACATTTGTAACATTGATGTTTGTTCTGTGTCTGGGTGTTAATATGTATTATATGTATGTATGTATTTACAAAAGAAAAGTATATATGTATTATATCAGTTGTCTGGTTCCCATGATACAAGCTATGCTTAGCTTACTTTGGGGTTAGATGGCGCTGTGTGAAATGTCCACCATTATTTATTTTTTATTTTGTTAAATGTTTTTCTAGGCTTGGTTAGCAAATTACAATCTGAACAAAAGTCTGGGATTGTGACCAGAAAAGTGGACTCTCGACCGAACAGCGCAAAGAGCGGAAGCACTGATAAGGTACTAGATTTGTTAATCGTAAAAGTTTTTTATGTAATGCAGTGGGAGCTAAAATTCTTCGCTGCACTCAGGAACCTAAATCTTAGTCTTAAAATCTCTCACTTCGCTCTGGAGGTTTACTATATAAACTAAGAGCAGTGGTACTCACGTCAAGTTCGTCCGGGGAAGTACTGCCACCATTTTTACCGCCAAGCAGTAACGCATTCGCGTTACTAAGTTCCGGTTTGAAAGGTGTGGTTGACGGTGAAATAACAGGCAAATCAGACATTCTACCTAATCGTCTCCGAGTTACGGGCGCATACTATGCCACTTGTTATAGGGTATAGTTTTAACTTAGTTCCATTTTACCAGACTCGTGGTCAAGTGGAATCGTATCGCATGGAGTTATCGAACCTCAAGCGCACTATACAAGAGAAGGACTTACTTCTGGAAAGGTCTAAGGAAATGCTCAAAATCGCCGCCGAGAGGGAGGATGACTTATTGCGAGAAGTGAGTATTTAGGGCCCCTGAGTACTGAGCATCTGACCACGTAGATTTTGTAACTTAGGAGTCGGAGCGGAGGTCGCTGTTTCAAATCCCGACCAGTCAGTTCTTTCATTTGTAAAATTGATGTACGCAATACTACATTTCTAAATGGTAAAGGAAGACATCGTGAGGAAACTGAATGTCTTAGAATCAAAGATTCGAAGGCAAGTGTCAAGTGCATGAAAGGAGCCTCATTGAGGCGCACTTCAAATCCTTCAAAACATTTTAAAATGTTTTGAAGCTTATCGCTTGCAAGATGCAATTCCAATTAGCAGGTTTTTTATGAATGTCTTGAGTTAAGTGTGGAATGTAACAATACATAATTTGTTAAATAGCTAAATATTAGTGTTAAGAGCAGTAGACCTGGTAGTAAAGGTGAGATTGCCGGTGAAATTACAGGCACATGAGATATTCCACCTACACGTCTCAGAGTTACGGGCGCATACGACGCGACTTGGGTCTTGTCGTACCTAGTCGGGGATGACCCAAGGCGCATCAGTCGTTATGGATCGAGGTTACCATTTAACATGAGGTGGGGCGTCAGCTCGTTCCGTAACTGTATCGATGAAAAATAATTGTGCTTTGACATTTTCAGAACGCCTTCCTTCGTCGGCAACTGGAGGAACTCACGAATCCAAAACAGGGGTTTTCTTCTGCGTAATAGTAAATTATTTTTAAATTATAATATAGTACCTAACTATAGTTAATTATCTTTTTTTTCTTTTTTTATTCTTTTTTTTTCTTTTTTTTCTCTTTTTTTTTTCTTCGTTCACTTTCATTTGTGTAAGCATAAACTTAAATAAACATTCAATGAAATTCTATAATGAAAGCTTCATTTCATGAATTCCTAAAGTTTATTATCTAATCATTTAAAAACACTAATCTTTAAGTACCCATCAGGATATTAAAATAAAGTACCAACATAACTCTGAATTTTTTTACCTTGAATTCGTTCGTTCAATTTCATGTACGAATTTCACGATCAGACTTAGAAATTTAAAATATGTACCATTTAACCTACCTTACCTACCTACTTACGTAAGTAATCATTTTATCTTTTGTTGAGGTTCCTTCCTATTCAAAATGGATTTGTTAACTGAAACAATATGTAAAAACATTTAAATTTAATGTCAAAAAACATTCTCACTTTAACATACTAATCGCTAATATACTTAATTCACTACGAAGTAATTCATCATATATTTTTAACATCGTATTTAGGCTATCAAACAAGAACTGGTCAAAAATGTTGAATTTTTGACCTTCTCGGTACGTCTTAAAGATATCTTACAAATAATCTTCATCTAAATATACTACAATAAATAACACTTACCAACATGCATTTAATTTTTATGTATAAATATAGTATTATTGTAAGTACATCGATTTTAGTGCACCAAAATGGAAGATCAAATGTTTACTAAGCGTAAGCTATCACAAAATACCATTTATTACCATAAACCTGGTAACATTCCCAATAAACTTCAGTGTGGCGAGGCAATAATTGGTTATTGTAAATATTGATTCAATTAACTACTCGCAATAGAACTCTCGCCAAGTTCGTCCGGGGAAGTACTGCCACCATGCCCATTTCTGCCGCCAAGCAGTAACGCATTCACGGTACTGTGTTCCGGTTTGAAAGGTGTGGTTTCCGGTGAAATTACAGGCACATGAGACATTCCGCCTTCACGTCTCAGAGTTGCGAACGCATACGATGCGACTTGGGTCTTGTCGTACCTAGTAGGGGAGGACCGAAGTCGCATCGGTTGTTATGGGCAGAGGTTACCACTTAACACCAGGTGGGCCGTCGGCTCGTTCCGTAACTGTATTACATAAAAAAAAATAACTTATGAATGTAGATAAGTTGGTACTTACATTTATATTTGTGGTAGATAATATTCGTGTAAACATTTTATTTTTATCTAGATACGAGGTAGTATATTTATCATTTTTTTTTTCAGTAATATTGATAATTATTTAACTCTAGAACAATAAAAATATAATTCGTGTCTAAATAGTTTAAATAACACATTTAATGATCACAATAGTCTGCATGACTCCTACTAATTCGCATTCGGGTTAAGTTGTAGAGTCAAGTTCAATTCGCAATGGGTTACACTATCTTTGAACAGACGTGACACGTTTTGAGCTCATTGTTACGCCCCCATTACGTTCTAAAACTAACAAAATTTGTCCTAAATTTTACTGCTCGGACAGATTTACACGAATATAATAGATTCTGGACAACTATAGTGAGGTACCAATCCAAGATCAACTCGTGATATTTCAGTGCCAGAATACAAACTCTGTCGATCGCTCGAATCACTGATAAGTGATTGTTATCATGAAGTTCTTATCTATTTCATCTTATACCTAGTCCAAATAGTAGTAAAACATTTTAGGAAACTTTACAATTATCTAAAAAATCAATATATACAAGGAATGTCAAGCATTTCATCGTCAAAATGTACCTTTTTATGAATTTCATATAAATATAATTTACTATAGTATAAAAAAGAAACAAATTTTAAAATAAAACTGTGAGTTGCACATTATTTTACACAATTGTGAAGTCAATAGTCATTTTTAAACAGACCAAAAATTAAGTTAAAGAGTTTTAGGATAAATTTTGAAATCTAGTATATCTAGTTATCTAGTGTTTGGTCCACTTCAGCACTTTACTCAAGCACAATTTATATTCTTAAAGTCTGATTTTCAATCTTGCGTCTCGTTCGTTTTCAGTAGTTTGCTCTGAAAATATATATGAATACATTAAGAAATTATAAATTGTCAATTTTCGAAAACTTTAAAATAACAGGTTTCGTCACTAGTACATAATATTCTTCTGTAATATGTGATACATTTACGGAATGAGCAGATGGCCCACCTGACGTTAAGTGACATATATATCTATAATAAGCAATATAACTTGGGTCCTCCCGTACTTAGGTACAAAAATAAGCATAAAACAGTGAGTTACCACATCAATCAATTAATGAATGCTTTGGCTGAACAAAGTCAAAGTCAAAACTTTTATTACCATAGAATTCATAAAGAAATGGCTTGGAAACGTCAATATTCAAAACATAAGGTCACGCGTACTTATCGATAAGTTTGATGCCTGTTCAAACCCTATCCGACCCTCCATGGGGAAGAACAGACAAGAAACCCCACATCAACGAATGATAGTAGTCCACAGATCATAGATTAAAAATCTGAAGTTTACTTTGATGTGACCGATTGGTGTAGTAAATCCCATGAACTGGATCCACACCTGGAAAACATTCGTTCCTCGCGCTCGTAGAACAACAGATTATTTAATCTATACACAGTGCCTTCACTCGTTCTTCATCTACATTTGAATCAGGCATTCATTCATTCTTGTTCACCAAATGTGGGACTTACCCTTAGTTACCCTTTACAAAACAGAGACCGTTACAATTACAAGTTACCACCACCTTTCTAAAATGACAGACAAAACCAGTAAATGTTATAAACACTTGTTATATTTTACTTCTTGAAGCACTTACCTTCAGTTTTACTCGGATTTAGCGTCCAATACATTGTTATGCATCTTCAATTCTCCAATCTACGAACCAATGAAACCACTAAAACCAACCAACTAAAAACCAATAATAAAAATACCAACTAAAAATCTTAGCGTAAAATAGCCATGCACACTCTAAAAGCTTTTGCGAACCAATTAAATTTATCTGCTGTATATATTATGTCCTGTTATTTTACGTATTAAGAAAGAATGTTAAAAAAATTATACTCGTCCTACCTACATTATTGCATCTAAGTAGTTTTAAGATAAACCAATTTTTTTCGAGAGCATAAATGATTATTATTAAGACCAATACAATAAAAAACAGAAAATTGTTGAAAGCAGACAACGATGAATAAAATTTTGTTAACTATTGCATACATTTCATTAACGTTCAAAAAATATGCAGAATAGACATATAATAATTGGCATATGAATCTGGTTCCTAATTAAACGCTACAAATTTAATAGTAGTTATCCATGAAAATTAAAAAGTTATCGAAAAATCAGTAATAGTCTACTAGTAAACTGCTTCAGATATCAATATTAAACGTATTTTGTACCTTAGCCATTATAATTTATAGAAATATTTACTCTGACAAACAGTAGGATAATATTACACATGATAAAATTACTTCTTCCAATATTTACAGCGATCTATAGCAATCTATATTATTGTAATGGTAAAAGCTTTACTCACAGTACTTTGCTTGTCGCCGAACTTCACCCTGAGACGGGCGGCGAGTGGAGGGGTGAAGAGGGCAGGGTCGGGGTGGGTCCGACCCTCGCGCTCCCAGGGCTGCTGCTGTCTCCAACACAACGATAGAGCTGACCCTACTAGGAGCACCCATAAGAAACCGATCTGAAATCACCAGAAAACATATTGATACCAATTGACTGGCCTCATAGCTCAGTTGGTAGTAACCCTACCTTCTGCGCTGTAGGCCGTGGGTTCAATTCCCACGTACGACAAACATTTGTGTGACGAACATTGATGTTTGTTCTGTGTCTGGGTTTGTATGTATGTATTTACAAAAAAGTACATATACCAGTTGTCTGGTTCCCATGATACAAGCTGTGCTTAGTTTACTTTGGGGCTAGATGGCGCTGTAAATATGTCCACCAATTTTAAAAAAGTGACACTGAAGCAATACGCCTAAGTAAGTTTTAGCAGCATTTGAACTTATGCCAACTTCGGGGTACATTTGTACATTTAAGTATTAAATTATTTGAAACGACAAAGTATACACATAAAATCTGTAATGCCCAAATTTTTTTTTTGCTTCCTTTATTAGTTCCTTCCAAGTTTCAATTAGTTTTTAACATGTAGGGTAGGTAAGTAAAGAATAAAGAATAAAGACGGGTAATGGACTCAATGCGACTTAACTCATCTCGTACTTTGGTGGAGAGGATTTGAGTCGTATCGCTGTTATCTATGGGCGGCGGTTACCACTGGTGGACAGTCATTTCATTCCGTCACTTAAGTCACATAAAAAACCGGTTTAGTAGCTTATTGGACCATTCGAAAGCGTGGTGGTCTAGCGGTACTGACCCCCGAGTTTCAATCCGGAGGTCGCCGGTTCAAATCCTGCACCTATGAGTTTTTCGATTGAAAGATTTATGTGCGCAATACCACGTTCTCAAAACGGTAAAGGAAAACGTGAGGAAACCGACATGTCCTAGAACTAAAAATTCGAAGACATGTGTCGAGTGCACGAAAGGAGCCTCTTTGAGGCGCACTTACAATCCTTTCACCACACTGGTTCGACAGAATTGGTGACTCGAAGAAGAAGAAGGACCACTAATTTGGACCGTGCTACTCAATTAACCTTACCAAAACTAATTCTAGTTACTACTCACGAAACGTTAGCAAAAATAATGTAGTGAACTTACTGGGCTAGTCCACATATAAGATATACGGTAAGGGTAGAGATAGTCGCTAGGAGCGGAGGCGATAGGGTTTGTGTGGGTGACATTGAACCCACACCCCTCCACACTGAGGGGTAGCTTTTCAACCCCGGGGCGCGGACCACCGAAGCTTATCCACAGAGTTAGTGCCATGCCGGTTAGAAGGCCTATTGACACACCCTGGAAACAAAGGTGACTGGATTAAAGTATTACCTTATTGGTACAATACATTTAATAACTAACTGAATATATAAAGGACACAAAAGCTGTCTATTGAAAGATGGCGTGTGAAAATGACAATTGATAGACTAAGTTTCGTAAGATATTTGCACGTGGATGTTTTTTTTTTATGTAATACATTTACGGAACGAGCCGACGGCCCACCTGGTGTTAAGTGGTAAACTCGGCCCATAACAGCCGATGCGACTTCGGTCCTCCCATACTAGGTATGACAAGACCCAAGTCGCATCGTATGCGCCCGTAACTCTGAGACGTGAAGGTGGTCTCATGTGCCTGTAATTTCATCGGCAACCACACCTTTCAAACCGGAACACAGTAACGCGAATGCGTTACTGCTTGGCGGCAGAAAAGGGCATGGTGGCAGTACTTCCCCGGACGAACTTGGCGAGAGTTCGTACCTAGTAAGGGAGGACGCAAGTCGCAACGGCTGTTATGGGCAGAAGTTACTTAACACCGGGTGGGCCGTCGGCTCGTTCCGTAACTGTATTACATTAAAAAAAAATGCTAGTAACTTTACTGTCTCTCTCTTACCCGCTGGTTAGCGAATGTGGTAAACATTCCAAGAGTGAATACACCAAACAGCGGACCGCCCACCGCCCCGAATATAGTGAGGGCGGCTTGCAGCACCCCTCCTAAGTACTCCGCGAGGAACGCTAGCGCCAAGAACATAACGCCATAAGCGCACGCCGCCAGCTTTGTCAGCCATGGAACGTAGGACGGGTTGATTTCACTCCATCTGAAGGTAAAACCATATAGCGGTTATCTTTTGTCACAGCAGTTGAATTTATGTCAAGTACGTCCGGGGAAGTGCTGCCACCATACCCATTTTTGCTGTCCAACAGTGATTCTTGAAAGGTGTGGGTGAATTAAAGACGTATGAGACATTAGAACTTCACGTTTCAGAGTGACGCGTGCATTCGATGTGACTTGAGTCTTGTCTTACCTATGTGGGGGAGGACCCAATTCGTATTGCTTGTTATGGGCAGAGGTTACCACTTAACACCGGGTGGGCCAAATGACCGTTCATAATATCACATCTTAAAAGGTTTTTGACTGAATCAGTAATTAAAAGTTGTTGTGAGTGCTCAGTTGTTAAAACTGCTAGTAGTGGTAGTGGTAGTATTAGTGGTGGTAATAGTGGTGGTATTAGTGGTGGTAGTAATGGTGGTATTAGTGGTGGTAGTAATAGTGGTATTAGTGGTGGTAGTCGTGGTGGTATTAGTGGTGGTAATAGTGGTGGTATTAGTGGCGGTAGTAATGGTGGTATTAGTGGTGGTAGTAGTGGTGGTAGTAATGGTGGTATTAGTGGTGGTAGTAGTGGTGGTATTAGTGGTGGTAGTAATGGTGGTATTAGTGGTGGTAGTAGTGGTGGTATTAGTGGTGGTAGTAATGGTGGTATTAGTAGTGTAGTAGTGGTGGTATTAGTGGTGGTAATAGTGGTGGTATTAGTGGCGGTAGTAATGGTGGTATTAGTGGTGGTAGTAGTGGTGGTAGTAATGGTGGTATTAGTGGTGGTAGTAGTGGTGGTATTAGTGGTGGTAGTAATGGTGGTATTAGTGGTGGTAGTAGTGGTGGTATTAGTGGTGGTAGTAATGGTGGTATTAGTAGTGTAGTAGTGGTGGTATTAGTGGTGGTAATAGTGGTGGTATTAGTGGCGGTAGTAATGGTGGTATTAGTGGTGGTAGTAGTGGTGGTAGTAATGGTGGTATTAGTGGTGGTAGTAGTGGTGGTATTAGTGGTGGTAGTAATGGTGGTATTAGTAGTGTAGTAGTGGTGGTATTAGTGGTGGTAATAGTGGTGGTATTAGTGGCGGTAGTAATGGTGGTATTAGTGGTGGTAGTAATGGTGGTAGTAATGGTGGTATTAGTGGTGGTAGTAGTGGTGGTAGTAATGGTGGTAGTAATGGTGGTATTAGTGGTGGTAGTAGTGGTGGTAGTAATGGTGGTATTAGTGGTGGTAGTAGTGGTGGTATTAGTGGTGGTAGTAATGGTGGTAGTAATGGTGGTAGTAATGGTGGTATTAGTGGTGGTAGTAGTGGTGGTAGTAATGGTGGTATTAGTGGTGGTAGTAATGGTGGTAGTAATGGTGGTATTAGTGGTGGTAGTAATGGTGGTAGTAATGGTGGTATTAGTGGTGGTAGTAATGGTGGTAGTAATGGTGGTATTAGTGGTGGTAGTAATGGTGGTAGTAATGGTGGTATTAGTGGTGGTAGTAATGGTGGTAGTAATGGTGGTATTAGTGGTGGTAGTAATGGTGGTAGTAATGGTGGTATTAGTGGTGGTAGTAATGGTGGTAGTAATGGTGGTATTAGTGGTGGTAGTAATGGTGGTAGTAATGGTGGTATTAGTGGTGGTAGTAATGGTGGTAGTAATGGTGGTATTAGTGGTGGTAGTAATGGTGGTAGTAATGGTGGTATTAGTGGTGGTAGTAGTGGTGGTAGTAATGGTGGTAGTAATGGTGGTATTAGTGGTGGTAGTAGTGGTGGTAGTAATGGTGGTAGTAATGGTGGTATTAGTAGTGTAGTAGTGGTGGTAGTAATGGTGGTAGTAATGGTGGTATTAGTGATGGTAGTAATGGTGGTATTAGTGGTGGTAGTAGTGGTAGTATTAGTGGTGGTAGTAGTGGTGGTATTAGTGGTGGTAGTAGTGGTGGTATTAGTGGTGGTAGTAGTGGTGGTAGTAGTGGTGGTATTAGTGGTGGTAGTAGTGGTGGTATTAGTGGTGGTAGTAGTGGTGGTATTAGTGGTGGTAGTAGTGGTGGTAGTAATGGTGGTAGTAATAGTGGTATTAGTGATGGTATTAGTGGTGGTAATAGTGGCGGTAGTAGTGTAATAGTGGCAGTAGTGGTAGCAGTAGCAGTAGCAGTATTGTCTGACCTGCTGACGTAGTCTGTCAGTGTGACGGCGGCGAGTGCATTGCACGACGCTGATATGGTGGAGAGGGAAGCGCTGAAGATTCCCGCGACGAAGAGCCCCGCGAGGCCGGGCACTACTCGCATCGTGTCCACTACGTAGTACGGCATCAGCTGATCTACCTGAAACATTGTATGTATGACGAGACTCATTTAAGAGCATATACATCAAACTGACTATATCATGCATTTACAGCGGCTGGAGTCCAGGAAGGAAACTGACTTTAAGTCCTACGTGCTCCAGATCACAGCTAAACTTAAAGATGTGAGCCTTGATCCAGGATTTTGGCCTGCTGGGATCGTTTATCGACGCTTTAGGGGAGCGGCTAAGAAGTGAAATCCCTTTCATTTGCCATAAGTTATTATATGTATGTTAGTCACTAAGGTTATTAAGCTATTGCATAGCTTCTATCGCGGGCCTTGAGCGTGGAGACGGAATCCAGAAATTCCGTAACGAAAAAACCTAACACCCCCCACTCCGACCGGCACAGCGGTGATACTTTTTAGTTCCATCTATCGATAAATACCAGAACTTTTAATGACTTTTTGAAATATCACGCGCAATAGCTTTACCTCGGCAGTCTCCGAGTGCCATACGTCTTTTTGATGTGAAACATCTATAGCCGCACGTAAAACCGATTTCTGGCTTGGCGACGCGTCGCCACGGCATGAGCGCTGATTGGTCCGTTCAAGGTTACGACAAATCATAAACATTATTAGTGATGGGGTACTTAGTTTCTTACAAAATAATGTCGATGTTTCACATCTGCCAGGCGTCCCGTGACGGCTCACATTTTTTTTTTATATGGGCCAATGTATTTAATACTAAGTAGCCTGAAATGAACAAATTATTATTATATCACACTCAGGGGAGAAACCTACCGCTGCAATTAGACGGGTGGCGAATGGATCGCAGTCCTTGTAGACGGCGTACATGCTGATGCCGCTCATACACGTCACGAAACTGAGGCAAGAGAGAACCGGCCAGCTCCACCAGAGACACCTCTGCGATTGGGCAAGAGTTTTCACCGTCATGAGACGTTGCACCTGAAAAGGAGAAGTCGAAACAAAGAAATACTTAGTGAAGTCTTCTTCGAGTCACCGGCTCTGTCGAACCAGTGTGGTGAAAGGATTGTAAGTGCGCCTCAAAGAGCCTCCTTTTGTGCACTCGACTCGAATTTTTAGTTCTAGGACATGTCGGTTTCCTCACGTTTTCTTTCACCGTTTTGAGAACGTGATATTGCACACATAAATCTTTCAATCGAAAAACTCATAGGTACACGTCGGGATTTGAACCGGCGACCTCCGGATTGAAACTCGGGGGTCAGTACCGCTAGACCTAAGTGCCCTAGCTAGAACAAGTTATGTTGGACAACAAAGCAATTTTTCAACTGTGCGGCAGAAATACGAAAATAAGTAGTGTGTTTTTTATTAAGTTATCATTTGGTAACTTAATAAAAAACACTTCGTCCGGGGAAGTACTGCCACCATGCCCATTTCTGCCGCCAAGCAGTAACGCATTCACGTTACTGTGTTCCGGTTTGAAAGGTGTGGTTTCCGGTGAAATTACAGGCACATGAGACATTCCACCTACACGTCTCAGAGTTACGGGCGCATACGATGCGACTTGAGTCTTGTCATAACAAGTAGGGAAGGACCCAAGTCGCATCGGTTGTTATGGGCAGAGGTTACTTAACACCGGGTGGGCCGTCGGCTTGTTCCGTATCACAATCACATAAAAAAAAAAAACTTGTCTATCACACAACTATTCAAGATATTTGCAACATATGCATAAAATATGATTTGTGCTCAAAATCTAATTTAACACGTCATTAGCGCATACTTTGCAGTTTTAGACACGTTTTCACATTCTCACACTGTCTGTAAACAGTTTCACAATAAACATTTCTTATTCTTATTCTTATTCTTAATAGCTACTAATGGTACTAACTTGACATACGTATTCATTGCTTACCTGTGTATGGTTAACAGCGTATAAAGACAAATATGTAATCAGCCCTCCAATTATCAGAGACCACCACGTATGCCTCTGTGTGGGATCCACGCTGAAACTGAAGAAATACTTGTAACTTGACGCTCGAAGAGTTAAGACAAAATGTTAGCGTACTTACTTATCGAAGTTCAAACGTCCTCTCTCCTTTGCTATTGCGAAGATTGGACCGAACCCCCCAACTTGTATCGCCGCGAAAATGACAACACTGAATACTGCTCCGAACATCAACAGGGACTGGAGTAAATCCGTGAACAGAACTGCTTTCATCCCGCCCAAAGTAGAGTAAAATGTACATGCTAATCCTACTACGAGGATAGATATCAATCTATCCAGTCCAGTCACTGCTTCTAGGACGATCGCTGGTGCGTACAACACTATTCCATTATACAGCACCATTTGTAATGTGTACGTCAAAGAAGCCAGCATTCGTATGTGTGGCCCGAACCGGAGCTCCAGATATTCGTAGGTACTGGTCTTTTGCAGGCCGAAGAACACTGGAAGATAAAGCCGGCTGGCGATAGGTGTGGCTATGCCGTAAGATATGTTTATGACTATAAACTGCATCCCGTAGTAGTATGTCTCAGCTGATACGCCTAGGAGGGTGATGGCCGACATGAAGGAAGCCATCAGGGATACGGCTACGGGTAATGTGGACATGTTTCGGTCGGCAAGTAGGTATTCCTGAAAATGAAACATTTATCATTTACAGCTGCATCTAGTACCTAAGTGTAGACCCTTGTCTACTCTCTGTCTAATACTGTTTAATCTCGACAACACCTTGTCAAAAAATGCTATTTGGGTAAAATTGTCGCTTACGATAAGTCAACGGTCAAGGGTAGATATATTTCTTAAGTGAATGAGTTTCGGAACAAGAAGGTGAAACAGGGGTTGAAATTAAAAGAATTGGTATCCTTATCCATGATGCATTACGTCATGGAGTTAAATCAATGGAAAAATTGATTAAAGACTGTGAAAGTTCCAGGCTCGTCAAGTATCCTGAATGTGGGCATACCTCGTTTGTCTTTTGTTTCCCCCCACTGAACCGGAAGTAGAGACCGATGGCGACCGACGCGACCATTGTCGCGCCCATTATCACATAGTCCCATACACCGAATACAGATTGAACCATGTTTGTTCTGAAAGTAAGGTAAATAACTCTAGAATTATCAAATTTTGCAAACGTTGCAAATTAATGTTTTTTCGATGAAATTTACTTTTTATATGCAATAGAATTAAATGAAAAATTGATTAACTGGGCGCTAATGAGAGTTTTGCTTGCTCATACAAATTTAGATAGAATTTTGGCCTGGGAAAAACTACAATTTGTCTTAAAATATTATCTAATTTGGAAACTATCTATGATTTTATCAGAAAGGACATGTTTTAGCTTATTTTACAAATGAAATATTTGGCCCCTGTTTTAGATACTTAATGCATATAGCACTGGTAAGCTAAAATTATCTCCAAGCTAAATAATTAGAGCTATTTCTACACGTTATCTTTTGAGTATATTTGTCTTACTACAACCGCAATTAAACCTAAAGCCTATCAGTTAATACAGACAAAGCCATTTGAAGACTCTTTCAACTACTTACAAAATTAAATCTCTGTGTTGCAAAGGAATTCAGAAACAAAAAAAAAAACAATTGTATTTTGTTTTATCATTACCTGCAGGCGGCTTTCGTATTTTTGACGGAATTTAAAAAAAATTACGTATAAAAAAAACAATCGTCACTTGTGTTTCTCATGGCCATAGTAATCATCATTGGCCTTTGCATCTACGAAAGACTATTATATGATGACCTACTCCGTAATTATATTACAAGATATACCTAAATTTCAGTGAAATAAGATAATTAGGACTCGCATCTTGTCGTAGGAACTAGAAGCGATTACACCGGATCTAATATGGTAGAAAATTCGAAAATTTCGCGATTCGCTTACAGAATAAATTCGCATTAGGTACCTGCTAGGAGGTAGAGACTTATTGAATAGTTACTAGTTAGTGTTAGTACGGTAGCGCCCATATTTATTTTATTTATTTATTTATTTAATTTTTTAAAAAGGCAACTAACCACAAGATGATAATCTTAGATCTACAGATATGTAAATCTAATTTTACACTTGGTTGGCAAATAAATGTCCTATTGAATTGTAAAATAAAATTATTTTTTTTAGTAAATTTCACATCTTCAATTACCATTCGAAATACTTACCTAGATAAAATTGCCTGCATTGTTTCACTGACTGAATTTTATTTCTTAAATTACTCTTCTTACTATTAAAGTACCGCGTAGGTAAACAATTATGTTCCTCTCAAAGACGATATGTTCTTTTTCAAATAAAAATGTCAATATCTTGTCAATATCTATGGCAAAGATAAAGTCAAAGTCAAAATTATTTTTCCATAGAATTCATAGAGAAATGGCTCATACTCGTTAGATGGTAATATTCTATTAGGTTACGTGAACTTTTTGCTAAGTTTGATAAAACCCTATTCCGAACCTCTGTGCGGCGAATAGACAACAAACCCCTAAAGAGAGATTATTTTATTTGCGTGTATGATCTTTTAGCAATTCAAGATATTTATTTTATTTTTTTAGTGGTGAAGGGTATTAGAATGTCATTGGGTGAAAGGATTGTAAGTGCGCCTCAAAGAGGCTCCTTTCGTGCACTCGACACATGTCTTCGAATTTTTAGTTCTAGAACATGTCGGTTTCCTCACGATGTTTTCCTTCACCGTTTTGAGAACGTGGTATTGCGCACATAAATCTTTCAAACGAAAAACTCATAGGTGCACGTCGGGTTTGAACCGGCGACCTCCGGATTGAAACTCGGGGTCTAGCGGTTCAATATTGATATAGCCACATCACTTTGAACAAACGAGACTTGTGAGCAAAAACCACTATATCAAGTTTTCACAAGAGGTCGTCGACATAAACAGCAAACAATTTTGGCTCCAGTAACAGATGTAAAACTAAATATATCAACACGCTCAATTAAGTGCAATCGATAAATCGTGCGTTACGAAATCGAATGGATTCATTTGAAGCGTGCTTCAAATTGATGACATAATAAGCATTTGTTTCAATTAACAACAAAATACCTATAGTTGACGGCGTAGCGATAAATTAGACAAGGTCATACTTATAAAAATATACTAACTACTTACGTATAGTTAAAAGAAAAACAAAGACAAAAAACAATAGAAAAGAAAGAACAAGCAGAAAAAACAATTTGCAATAATTATGGGAAGTTTCACGATTTCGAAATTGTGATTAAAAGAACTTTATTCTCAAAAGAAATAAATTTCACTCAATGAGAAATAATAAATTATAACTAATTACACAATGACCGAGTCGGATACAGAATCGATATAACAAAAATGATTGAGCTATTCACTATTTCAATGTGGTTCAATGGCTAAACTACAATTCAAATACAAATAAAAAACCCAAAATAATGATATATTTAACAAGTAAAAAGGAGTTCGTTGCTTCAAAATAAAAATGAGGTAGTCCGAATTTTTTTTAGTACGTACGCTCTTAGCGCGATCTGACCGAGCGCCGCGCCGCGCCGCGCCGCCTCGCCGCTGTACTTTGTACTGGCACACTGGGCCGGACTTAGGGTTGGGATAATACGTGTTTTTTAAGTTTGTTTTTGAAAACGTTAACATTATTAATTGATTTTATTTCCTTTGGCAGTGAATTATACATTTTGGCCCCATCAAAACAAATATTCATTTTCCCGTAATTAGTTCGAATTTTTGGTAAATATAGGTTGTCCGAATTACGAAGTGCCTTCTTTCCCTGTTCCTTATTTGTTTTAAAACTCAATTGTGAATGTATGTGCCCTTCCAAGATTTTTTTAATTAAAATGCATGTATTATATAAATAAGACTGAGAAATATTCATAAATTTTGTTTCTTTATATAACTTTTTAGTCGGTGTTAGGAAATCATAATTAAATAATAATTTTATAATTTTGTTTTGACTTATCTGTAAATCTTTAAGTGTAGTATTGTAAGCACTGCCCCATATTTCCACCAAGTAGTCTAAGTGTGGCTTCACTAGCGTGAAATAAACAGTATATCGGACTGGGCGAGGGAGACACCGCACACAACCATACAACATACCGCGCAGGGAAGATAGCTTTTTCTTTATTTTGTCAGTGTGAGTTTTCCAAGTGAGGCCTCCGTCTAGTATTAGACCTAAATATTTTTCATCAGTTGATTGTTTTATTTTAATGTTATCAATTGTGAGAGGAGTGTAATGGTCAGTTTTTTTGTTTTTTGCTTTGAAAATCATATAGGATGTTTTGGAGATATTTATGGTCAATAGGTTTTGCTGAAACCATTTGTGTAAGGTATTTAAATCTGACTGAGCTCGTGGGATGACTTCATTTAGCGAATGCCCGAAGTAAAATAGGCAGGTGTCATCAGCATAAAGTGATATGTGTCCATTCAATTTTAGCTCAGTAATGTTATTGATATAAATCAAAAAAAGGAGTGGTCCTAATATTGACCCCTGGGGGACTCCGTAAGTGATGAGTTGAGGTGAACTTTCATAAACGCCAATTTTGACAATTTGAGATCGATTACTGAGGTAACTTTTAAATATATCTAATGCTTTGTCAGTGATTCCTATTTCTGATAGCTTGTTTAGTAGCAAAGGGTGGCTTACCGTATCAAACGCCTTTTTCAGGTCAATAAAGATTCCAATAGCAACCTTTTTTGTGTCAATGTTAACTTTTATTTTGGTAACTAAGTCTATCGTAGCTGATAGTGTACTTGATCTGGGTCGAAAGCCATATTGACGTTTTGTAAGGAAGTTGATTTGTTCTAGGTAATTATTAAGGCGGTTATATATAATTTTTTCGAAGATTTTGGATATTACTGGTAGAACAGAGATGGGACGATAGTTACTAGGGTCTGTTTTCGGTCCGGATTTATAAATGGGTGTAACTTTAGCGACTTTAAGCTCGTCTGGAAATATTCCTGTCTCTAAGCATTGGTTAATACACTTTGTAAGGACAGTAATAATTTGAGATTTTATACATTTGACGACTTTTACAGTCGTGCCATCTATTCCGCAACTGGAGTTAGGGTCGAGATTGGAAATTATTTTAGTTACCTCATCTTCATTACATTTGTCTAGCTTTATAAGATCATTATTGTGTGAAGTACTTTTACTAGTGCGCGTGTATAATTTAGTGTCATGATATTTCTGGGGTATTTTGTTTGCTAGCAGAGAACCAACGGTTGCAAAGAATATATTGAATTCTTCACATATGTTTCTGCCGTCCGATATTGTTTTAGATGCCACTTCAAGTTTTGGAGGGACTTGATCTGATTTAGTCATATTTTTTGAGAGGGCATCAATTAACGACCACATTTTTTTTGGGTGATTTTTGCATTTATTGAATGATTTTTGATAGAAACCACTTTTAGTTTTAGATATTAGTTCGGTCACGCCATTTCTGGCTTTGTGAAATTGTACGGATAAACTCTCGTTATGTGGTTCTAATTTTAGTTGTCGCCAAATCAGATTCCTATCATTTATACTTTTGATTATATTTTTATTGATCCAATCCTTTTGTGGTAGGTTTTGTATTTTGATCTTATTAATTTTGCTTAGGTTAACAACAGTTTTTATGTATTTATCGAGGTCCGAGTAGCTATGAATATTTTGATTTACACATAACTCCTTTTTACTATTTTTATATAGAAGGTCATAATCGATGGCTTGGTATTTCATTTTGTGGGGAGGTTCAGGTTTGTATTTCTTCATTCCTAGGAATATTTGTTTATGATCTGCCAGAGATGAGTCATGTATTCCGAAATGAAAGCTTCGATCTCTCAGGTTTGTGATGACGTGATCCAGAATGGATTTTGTTGTGGCAGTTGTGCGAGTCGAGTAATCTTCATGTACTTTGTTTAGTATTTCGTAACCCGTTTCATGTATGAGGTCTGTGAATCTCTTGGTGTTTCTATCAGTTTTTTTGAGTAGGTTCAGGTTGAAATCACCAAACACAATCGCTCGTTTTCTGTGTTGTATTTGAGATTCGAAATCAAGAAGGAATTGTGCTTGATTAGTATCACCAGGTTTGTATATTAGACCAATATCTATGTTCAGTTGTTCGATGGTAATCCACAAGTAGTTATTTCCGTTAATGTATTTCTCTTCGCTTAGTGTATGTCTTAGATTATTGTGTATAAAAATGGATACTCCTCCCCCTCGTTTATCTGTTCTATGGTTGTAATAATGGGTGTAGTTCGGAATTTGTATGGTTTTTGCTTCTAGATCCGTTTTAATCCATGTTTCTGTGATGAGTATAAGATCTATGCGTATGTCGATAGATTTGATGATACACTGTAGCTCATCAAGTTTTCCTGATCGGACAACGCTTTTGATATTGGTGTATAAACAATTCATGGATGACTTTAGTACTTTAATATTGTCGTATGTGTCTAGAATTTCGTATGTAATTTCTTTACCATAGGTTTTATTGCTGTTTGGGTGGTTTTGATTGACAACGTTAATAGCAGTTGATTGGTAAGGTTTTGAGATTTGGAGGGATTTTGTCAGTTTTTTGACGAAGAGACAATTTTGGGATAACCCTTGATATATTTAATGGTGAGATCTGTTTCTCCATTTTCGTGTCTTTCAGCAAGCTCCTTCCTAAGTTCTTTCAGATACAACTGTTGTCCTGGAGTTTGATCCGAGAATATTTTTATAGTTTTGTTCGTATTTTTTTCCTTATTTCGTAGTATCTCTTTCACAGTCTCAGGCGAGTCAAGGTACACTTTTATCGGACGATTTGCTTCTGCTTTATATTTTCCAAGTCTTGACATTCTTACTGAGGAAGGCACGTTTATGGATGTCTCTTTAATGATTGTTAGAACCTCTTTTTCATCGTGGGAACGTCTGCCTTCAATTTCTGATCCATGCAATTCGGTTATGCCGACAATTATGATATTTTTTTCACGGATTGATCTCTCGCTAACTTCTTGTATGATCTCTTCGCGTGTAGTGGTCACAGGCATTGAGTTTGTTGGCTTCTGGGACATATTGACTTTTACGTGACTCTCCAGTGTCCTTATCTTTTGTTCCGATTCGGTTGTTTGTTTTTTTAGGTGTTCTATTTCATTAATTATTGTGTTATGTTCTGTGACAAGATATTCCGTTGTAGATCGAATATTCTCCACCTGATTTTTTATTTGCGATATATCCTCACGCATAGAAATCGTATGTTCAGTTTGAGTTGCCGTAAAATCTTTTAGCAGGCTCATTATGTCACTCCTTAGATCAGCTATATTTTTTGTGCAGTTACAATCCGTCTCTGGAATTTTGCGTTTACGCAGTACCATCTTTTGGCTGTCCATTTCACGTAATTTTGTTAGATCTGGCTGTGAGCCGCCAGCTTTTGAAGGGGACCTTAGTACGTTCATGTCGAACGACTTTTTTTGTCCGATAGTTCACAACTTGTGTTAAACAGTAAATAGGGTAGGAACAAAAAATATATATAGATTGCACTTGTCTTGCTTACCCAAGGATGGTGAGAAAAGTCAATGCGTTGTACATTCACTGATATTATTTGAGCTTAATTTCAGGTTGGGATTGATTGCAAGTTAGTTTTATTACGAGGCTTGAAAACTTATGTTTGTAAAATAGCCAACTTAGTTTTAAATTTTCGACACGTCTGTTTCCGAACGCTCACTGAGCTCGACTCCTAAAATCAAATAAAATTATCTTTTTTTATCATTCCAAAGTAGCTCGAATAAAGCTATTTCAATGGGAATGTATGTATAGACGAAATAAAAACGATAAATTAAGCCATAATTTAAATTTTAAGTTGGTATACATTAACCGATTCATGGAACAATGATACTAAAATGTAATGAAAACTGTTAAGTCAATTACCTATATATGTAACAAGCCTTACATGTTTATCTTGTGTTATTAAATATATAAACCACGAGACTATAAATTATTAGATAGTAAATTAATTCTAGGCTTGACGTGACTATATAAACAAAATAAACTAAATTATATCGACTTATACAAAAGAACTACGAACTTAATTCACTATCTGTTCAAAATTCCCGCTTCTTCATAATGTTGCAATTTCCATGACACTTCACATCAAAATAAGCCCTAAGCAAAAGATTATTCTGTGAAATATTGTATTATAAATACGTTAAAACACAAAATATATTTAAAAGTAGAAAACATTTGTAATACTCACATGGTAAAGTCCACAGTTCAAGAAAAAATGAAACAAGAACACTTTTTTGCACAATGATAATTTAGTGTTGCTATATTCTTCGGTAGAATAAACGTTGCTAACCTTGGTTAATATACATAATGATAATATATTTGGATATTTTACACAAAGTAGGAACAATATTGATTTGTTTACGCAAAAGACGTCAGCACTCTAGAGTTTATTAGTCTTGTCTTAAATCTCATCAATGCTTCACTGTAAGTCATGTATTGTCGACTCAATACCTAATCGTATTGAGGTTATAACAGAACAGCCGTGCGCGCGTGTCCACGTTTTAAGGTAAAACAGCGGCTACAGCGCTTTATTCAGAGGCAATTCTCATTTTATTATAAGATACTTTGCCAGGTAAGCTGAATTTGTGCTAAAGTAGCAAAAATGAAAAATATATCACTATCTATTTATTTAAGAATGTATAGAAATAGTAGTTGGCTAACATGACACAATTTAATGTAGAGAATAGAATAGATGCAATAAATTCCAGCATCAATGCATTACAGTATATATTTTTGAAAAATATATACAAATTTACTATTGCAATAATGTATTGTGTAATGTTTCATGTAAAGAAACCACGCTTTAATAAGTTAGATATCTCTATAAATAAACAAAGGCCCTTTTCAAGTCAGATTAGCTCTGATTTGTGCCATGGTACAATACAATACAACATATTAGTTTTATATTAAGCTATTGCATAGCTTCTATCGCGGGCCTTGAGCGTGGAGACCGAATCCAGAAATTTCGTAACGAAAAAAACCTAACACCCCCCACTCCGACCGGCACAGCGGTGATACTTTTTAGTTTTTCCATCTATCGATAAATACCAGAACTTTTAATGACTTTTTGAAATATCACGCGCAATAGCTTTACCGCGGCAGTCTCCGAGTGCCACACGTCTTTTTTCATTCCGCTTTTATATTTCTAAATTATAGAAAATAGATATTATGTAACTAATTTTAAATTACTGGAAAGGTAAGCTTTAATACCGGTAAGGGTAAATTTTACAGAAAAGGAGCCTCTTTGAGACGCACTTCAATCTTTTAACCGCACTAGTTCAAGAGGGACGACCCAAAAGAGAGTAGGGTAAATGTAGCATATTGGTTTCTTTATTATTATACTTATTTATTATTATTATTCGTTATTATTATATTAAATGTGATATGACGATGATATCGGAATCGCAGTCACATCTAGCTTCACCGTATAGTCTATTATTAAAACTCTTTGATGTTGGTATTCTTACACGAAAAAAAGCGCTTGACTGCTGAATGGGTCGACTTACAATGCGCGCGCCGTTTTTGAATCTTTGTCGACCTCGTATCGTCTTGCTCTGCCCGTGAAAACGCGCCAGCTTCAAGTTATCAGTAGTGCACCGTTCCATAATGATAAGATGAATGAGATCACATCACAGATCATTATTATCGGATGATTTATTTCAAAATTTGAATATTTCATAATGAAGTACTTGTATTTCATTTTAATATGCGCTTGTATGAATGTTACATCTTAATACAAGACATTATTCGTAAGATATTAACAGACATTTATTTAAATTACTTAATACAGAACTTTAATAAAATTATTTTAAATATTACCTTTTCAATATCATATACATACTTATTTAAAGACTACACCCAGGTTTGTATATAATTGGTAAGGAAATGTGATTTCGTTAACTAATAATGAGTTCTGATTACCTTACATCTTATTTCATCATCAATTTTATCAATTTAGTTTATATAGTGTATAATTAATTTATGAGTACCTATCAGCAAATTCGAGCAGTTTAAAGCCAAGACCAAGACAATGTAGGTAAAATATAATCACCACATAAATTAAAATATATTAAAAAAAACTTGGCTGAATTATGACAGTGGCGGAATAGATCAGTACAATGATCGACCAGCCGATGTTACAGAAACTACGAGCCAGTAACGGAAACAACATAGTTCACAATACAGTGTCCTTCCGTATCCGGTGTTGCTATGGTGAGACAAATAAATATGACCTTGCTAACCTTACGTTTAAATTTACATACCAAAAGAATAAAAGTGTAGACAGACTAAAGCCAACCGCAAAATAAACAATTTAGTTGGATGTAATTCTTTGGAACTCTATTTAAATATTTGATTGTCTGTTCTGAGTTTTTTTTACATAACCGTAAGCGATGGAGGTTATTTGGCGCGTGTACGATCGTACGATTCCTTTACATCTTTGTAATTCAAAGCGCTTACAGCGCTTGAATTATATTAAATGTTTCCATAGTAATTTTGTATAACTTTATTTGTATTGTAACTTTACAAACCTATAATTTTTGAATCAAAAATTTTAAAATTGTTTTCAATTCAAAACTTCAGTTTCCATTACTGGTTTTTTTTTCAAGTCATAAAATATTTTATTTATTACATACTAAAAGTACATTTCAGATTTTAAAATAACACATCTTAAAAACTATACTTAGTTTATCTAAGATGTTAGGACTTCTAGTTGGGAAAAGCTCTTAAACCTATCATTATGGTATAAATGCAGGTACCCACTCTCGTTAAACGTTAATACCGT
This sequence comes from Chesias legatella, assembly GCA_947359385.1. Classification (NCBI taxonomy): domain Eukaryota; kingdom Metazoa; phylum Arthropoda; class Insecta; order Lepidoptera; family Geometridae; genus Chesias; species Chesias legatella. Next base: position 684,055 of record OX375766.1, read on the forward strand.
GGCTACCTATTCGTATGCGCACACGCCTATACGTTTGATATTCTACAGAACAATGAAATAGAAGTCCTTACTCTGAGTGAGGTGACTCGTATTTCTTAGAGATACTTTACTTGTTAGCTCTCGAATGGTTTGTTTAATGCATGTTATCGAAAATCTGTCATAATTTTTTGTTGTACTGTTACTTTTCAAAAGACACACGCTTCAATTATTGTAACTGTTCTCAAAATGTATGGAAAATGCTAAATATGCATTCAATTCCTTCTGTTGATAATTATTCAAATCCAAAGGTTTTTTTTTTATGTAATACATTTACGGAACGAGCCGACGGCCCACCTGGTGTTAAGTGGTAACCTCTGCCCATAACAACCGATGCGACTTGGGTCCTGCCATACTAGGTGTGACAAGACCCAAGTCGCATCGTATGCGTCCGTAAATGTGAGACGTGAAGGTGGAATGTCTCATGTGCCTGTAATTTCACCGGCAACCACACCTTTCAAATCGGAACACTGGCGGCAGAAAAGGGCATGGTGGCAGTACTTCCCCGGACGAACTTGGCGAGAGTTCTACTGCTCTTTTATTGCACATGTTGTTATAAAGACCTTAATATATTAACAGGATACAAACATAAACACTGTAAGGGCACAGCAATATTGATTCTAGGTGGCTATTATTTAATTATTAATCCTTTGTACATCGCTGCAGCGGCTGGATTACATTGTGTTCACGGGTATGCGCATGCGCGCGCATTGTACCTACACGAGAGAGAAAGAGAGAGTTGACATTCTTAAGCACTTTAAATTCTTAGAAAACTAATTCCACAATACTTTTTGGAATTGAATTAAAATTTATGGATGCTTTGTTTTTGAATTAAATTGTGTTATACTCTTTTTTAATTGCATTACATTCCAAACGAACATAGTTATGATTATACACTTAGATAGAAACTAAACATAGAATTGTTAGGTAGATATAATGAATTATATAATAGCTGTGAAAAGACTAAAATAGAGTGATTTTGTAAATGACAGCGAAAAGTAGAGATCATAAAGATCATAAATAACTATTTATGTTCTTAATGAAGAACATATTATGTACCTACTAGTTATTTTGTGAAGCGAATGATTCCTCATTGTCTCGTACTTGGACGACATATTTTTTACAGTTATTTTGATTTAAAACCCATAATCTGAACAGATTTGTATGAAACACAAATCTGAAAGTATATTCTTTCAAATAATAAAAGATATTTTCAATTCGGTCGATAAATGACGGTGACTTGATAACCTCCTCCTTTTTTAAAGTATGTTAAAAACATTTGTACTAGTTATGTTAATATGTTAGTTTTTTGGTTACGTTATATATTACAAAAAAGTTTTTGTTTTTGTGTTTTGATGACGTAAGCTTTAAATTCCTAGTAAAATAAAAAAAATTACGTTACGTAAAAACTTACGGAAATAACAAAACTTCAATATGCTTTTCTTACTGAATGATAATGTTTCATTCGCTGAAAATAATAAACCGTTTTTTTTGTGAATCAGTATTAACTTCTCAAGCAATAAATAATTAAATATGCGTATATAACTTACAAAAACATATGTGCGTATATATGTTTACAATATAAGAAGTACTAATTGAGCTATCTAAAAACGGGATGGATGGGAATTGAACCCACGACCTACAGCACAGAAGGTGTGTTACTACCAACAAAGCTGTGAGGCCAGTCAGTGAAAAAGTGACCAGGGAATAACAACATGGGTACACAACTCATCCGGGATCCATCGTCCCTTTTGGTCTGTGCCTTTACGCCGTTACTGCTTGCCGGCAGAAATGTGCATGGTGGCAGTACTTACAGCCATAAGGAAAGAGAACATTATTTATTTATCAGAATAACTTCATAGTATAACATTATTTACTTGCGTTTACTTTTAAATCACACAACTAGGATCCAGATCTATTTTCATACGTTGAATCAACAAAAGTCCTAAAAGTTAATTTTGAGACTACCGAACATTATTTCGTCTATGTATTTAGTCTTTAATCAGCTGTCTTACATAGCTACCTTAAATAATGTAATAAAAGGCGTCATAAATTGCGAAAAATTACCAAATAACTCATAAGTTATTTATTTATTTATTTTTAGTAAAAAAAAAACTTTTTTTTTGATATCCAATGCCTGAATTATTTCCTGTATTCTTGGACTAGACTAGAACCAGTTAAACTAAAATATTACTAGATTAATAATACAAATTTAAATTACTCTTGATCATCATTAATTATTTAACAGACAGCGCGTTGGAAATTAACACCTTTCAGATAATAACCGTTAATTAAACAAATAGTAGCTATTTCATTAAGGGGTATGATAGAACAAAATTAATATTTAACTGTTAATAAAACTGTCTGCATAAACAGGGTGTAGTCATTTAAGCCACGGGTAAATCTACACTATAATTATTAAAGAGGAAAGTTTGTTACTTTGTATGTAGGAGCAAATCTCTAATTTACTCATCCGATATGTCTATTTTAATGTTTTTTTTTTGACTTTTATTATTTTAATTTCATTCATTGACATGTATTTGTATTTTTAATTGCATGTGTGTTTTTATTTAATTATATTGGAATTTTTGTATTATTTTAAGCCTAATTTTAAGTTATTTCAAATACGATTGCTAATTTTAAGTTTGTTATTATTGTTACTGAATAAATGATATGATATGATATGATAAAAAAAAACTCTTTAAGCAATATTTTGAATGGACTTGAAGGGTGGGATAGGATGATTATTATTTCGTTAAAATAAAAGAATTTTTATGTGGTCGACAAAAAAACGGTCGAGCGAATGCATTTCTTACGAACGGTGCCTTAACGGTTAGATGTATACTTAAAAAAGTCTGTAAAAAAAATCTGCGGCATACAAATTAATAAAATATAACTAAACCATTTTTTTTTATGTGATACAGTTACGGAACGAGCCGACGGCCCACCTGGTGTTAAGTGGTAACCTCTGCCCAGAACAATCGATGCGACTTGGGTCCTCCCTTACTAGGTACGACAAGACCCAAGTCGCATCGTATGCGCCCGTAACTCTGAGACGTGAAGGTGGAATGACTCATGTGCCTGTAAACCACACCTTTCAAACCGGAACACAGTAACGCCAACGCGTTACTGCTTGGCAGCAGAAATGGGCATGGTGGCAGTACTACCCCGGACGAACTTGGCGAGAGTTCTACTGCTCTTAAAACCAAAACCATGTAGCTACTCTTTTAAAGACACAAACTGAATTCCACGCGGGCAAAGCCGCGGTCGCGGCTAGTGTGTATTTAAAATCATAAGGTTTATAACATTATAGTATGTATTTTATTCATGCAAATATTTCTCTAATATATGTATTACTTTATATGTTGTTTAGTGTACCCCAATAGAACAGGCGCTTTCAATTTTTTTTTATCAGAATTCTTCCTATTTTTTAATGTAGGTCGGCTATATATTTACTCTCCATCTCAGCACACAACACAGATACCATGCGTAATACAATACAAAAAAAAAAAAAAAAAAATCCCGAGCCATTCCTTTTATTGTAGGGATGGTCATAACTTTGATAAGAACACAAATCCTTTTATTTGTGAGAGATACTTTTACAAGAGCTTAAAGATAACATAAAGAACCCTTTTTGCAAAAGAAATTATATTGGTTCGGCGTAACAATTATTCAGAATTCAGGTCTAATAGTTTACCAGACTAAACAAAACGAAAAGAGTACTTCCGATATAGTCCAGCGATTATTTCACGTACCCTTCTAGGCTCGAAAGGCTCCATTTATTGCACTCCTTTGCCTCTGCCTGCCATGACAATGAAAATATCATATCAATGGCATATATTTTTACTTTTTTATAGCTTACTAGATTAACTACATTGCTCAATTTTACACGAAACATTGAAACTACTACAAAATATCTACTGCTGGCAATGTTAACTAGAGCAAAGTCATTATTGTCTCTGCTATAACTACCGCATGTAAACATGGTCAAAAGTAAAAAGGCATTATGAACACGTCGATGGTTCCCTATCCGGGGAATGAAAGGAAAGTACTTTGGTGTACCTACTTTACTTCTATGTTTGTGACAGAGACTCATTCTTTTGATCTCGACGCTGGCACACTAGAGGTAATTTTTGAGAGTGCTTCCAAGATTTTTGTGAGTTACGTTTCCTAGATTGGTTTTTGGTACTCGCCGTTTTTTAGGGACCTTCAATTGTAGCGTTAATTATTATCTAATGTGGATCCTGGTTGTAGCAAAAATATGTCAGGATCGCTCCATCTATTTGTGTGGTAACTCCCTTATACATATGGATCTAGATAACAATTCTACATGTTAAGATCATGTCTAACTCATTGTAGGTAGGTATATGTAAACTTTTAGATTTCTGTCCTTAATATTTTCCCTAAAATCTTGCTTTTTAGAATTTGTCATGAATTACGTTGGACTGGCACAATTTTTGAATTGGCAATGTGCCATCGCTCCAATATTTTAACTTTGTAGCCCCTTTATAGCTGTGTACAACTGTTTACAGCCTGTATAATATCAATCGGAGCGGTATAATTAAATTGTCTCCGTAGAACCACCCAACTTACATAAGTTAATTTGTCAGTGGCGTATTTGAATAGCATTTTCTGGACTATCTCTCAGCTGAACAGTCGCGATGAGCAGTGCGATTGGTTCTCGCCCTAGGCGATACTTTATTTTTCATTTCCTTCTCCTGAGAGGTCTCGGCCTCGGGTGGTGGCATCAGCCCGAGGAAGGCGACACCAGAAACTTTCCCGGCTGGTATCTGTACTACTCCATCCTTACTCAGGTCGTGTGGGTCGCCGGCTTCGTGGGTCTCGAAACCATCGACCCATTTGTCGGTGAAAAAGAAATGGATCGCTTCATGTTCAGCCTCTCGTTTGTGATCACTCACAATCTTACCATTATAAAACTATATATTTTCCTATTCCGAAACAAAGAAATCCAAGAAGTAGTCCGCACCATCCAATTAGACCTGTATGAATTCTACCAGAACAACAATATGAACCGGGCTACTATAAAAATTACCAGAATTTTCACTTTGATGTTCATATCATTTGGATGGTTGACCATAGGTAACTCGAGTGTTTACGGGGCTATTCAGGACTTCCACTGGAAAGCTTCTATGAAAACCTTGAACAGTACAACTGTCAGGCCAGTGAGAAGTCTGCCCCAACCGATTTACATACCGTGGCCATATCAAGAAGACAAATCATACATTCCAACGTATATTCTGGAAACTGTTGGTTTGCTGTGGACAGGGCATATCGTGATGGGTATAGACACCTTCATAGGATCTGTTATCCTTCATATGAGTACTCAATTCGCTATCCTGAGTGAAGCCGTCACCACGGCTTATGATCGTACGATGGTTCAGCTTCGGGAAGGTGCTACGCGGGTCAACGACAAAGAAAATGATGAAAGACATGGTACTATTAGTGCAGCGGAAAACAACGAACGAATTTCAAGAGAGTTTTACACGGACGAACAAATTGAATCAGCGTTGCAAACAACTTTGCGTGATTGTTTTTGTCAACACCAGGTTCTCATCCGGTAAGTGGGTTTCCTCGTTTAGCTTTACAAATATGGCGACGTTTAAATACGTTTTAATTAACAGTATGGCAGACATCTGTGTTATTATAAAATAATGCACTGTCCCTCAAAGATACAAGATAAGTAGTAACCGTATCTCGACTTCGAAGGTAGAAATAATCTAACAATATACTTCCCACTACTTATATTTTATTAAATACAAAGTAATTTACAGTGTTAAAACTTTTTACATTGACAGGAACTGACTTAAACTCAATGAAGCCCCGAATGTTACTCTAATGTAATTTATCCAGGAATTAAATTAAAGATTCGATACGCATAAGATGTTCCATCTTCAAGCTATCTGGTGATATAAAAATATTATTTGTTATTGTTACGCGTAGTACCTATCCAACGCATAATATCACGTCTACGAAGTAATCGTTGCGACGCACCAAAATATTATAGTAGCCCTCACAAGCCTCCAAATGGGATAGTCCAACTGGAAATTTTTGTATTTGCATTCATAGCTTCCCCTATTGAGTTTTAAATTTTAATCAACAGTAGGCGGCTGGTAAATAATATACCGAGCTCCACAAATGATATTTACACGTGCGAGACGTAATTTACACGTAAGAGGCTTTTAAATTTCTCGCTAAGCCTTTTAGCGAGAAGAAACCGCAAGCATTTCCCGAGTTTTTTACTGTAGAGCCAACGACAAATAGAGTTTGAATGGTGACGTAACATTGTGTGACTGAGATGAATACGTACGTTAATTAAATTTCTTTTTCGTTGATATAAAAATTATTTTCTGCGTATTCAAGTTCTTAAATTGGTGGATATTTTAGCAATTCAGAAAAAAACAATTTTGGTTACTAAAATTTACCTAACCTAAATAAACCTTAATTTTTTCTTCTCGATAGAGAATCAGGTGCTCAATAAAACACGTAAATTTTATTATCATTCAAACCAGGTAACTCAGTAATCCCGATACAAGTGTGCAACCCTCCTGTCTTGCCACTGCGACATTGCAGGGAATGACTGAGTTATCAGATATGCCTGTAGATAAATAGTCCGTAGACTAAATTGCAGTTGTTTTTTAATCAAAATTTGCCTGTTTCTTATCTACTTTCCAAAATAAATTACTTTCCTTATTCCAAAATCAATTTTACTCTGCCTGGAAGTTCCAACCTGCCATATGCCAATGAAGATTCCTGCAATATAAGACGTTAGTTGTAATTATTACAAAGCAGCTAACTCTTGGCAAGCTGACTCCTTGCACCAGTCTGGAACTGCCATATAGGTCAATAATTTACTGCTATAAGTTACGGGCAGCTTCTAGTATGTTGTATTTATTATTTGCCTACCCGCTGCTGTTGGCACTTACCTATATTATGTATGTTAATGGGCTTGTATTGTATGTAAAGAGTATTCAAAGTATTTATATATTTAATGTATGTAGGTTTTTTAAAATTGTGTGTTTAGGTAGTTAAAGACCTTTAAAATTTAGTTTTAATTTATCTTCCTACATTTATAAAATCGCCTCTCTCTTGTCTCAAAGGTATGCTGGAAGAGAATTCTTCTTAAGGTTAAGCTCGCCTTTGTACATGGATTACTTATGCTTTTTAGTGTTTTCTGCGTACAATAAAGAATAATGATACAGGTAGCCAAAACATTTTTGAGTAACATGGTGGAAGTTCTTAATTGATTTAACCGCTTTGTAATTGTCACAGATGTTGAAAATTATTATTTTCATTCTTTAATTCTATCATACTATAGTAATTAATGGAAAAAAATATCAGTAAAGAGTGTATGTCAAAGTTTCGAAACCAAAAAACATCTTGCCAAGATTGTAAAGTAAAATACTAAAGTTGAAATCGACCGTCTGTATGAAAGCAATAAGCTGAGAAGTTGGGGCTTGTGGATATGACAAACTGTAATAACTCGGGATTACGACCCCAATATTGTCACATTGCCTTTTTTCAACGAATAAACATAATATACGATTCATACTACATACTACCTAGAGCAGAGATGAAGATATTTTATTTCACCGTTGATTTAAAATACTAAACCCGAGAACTCAGGGTGAGACTACAGTGTGAAACTTTCTTATATCCATATCTAATAATATAAAGTTTATTTATTTTCGACAAACTGTAAGCGGTCACAGTAGTTTTTTTTTCTGTAGTGCACGAAAGGAGCCTCTTTGAGGCGCACTTAAAATCCTTTCACCACACTGGTTCAAGAGATCCAGTGAATCTAATAGAATAGTGGTCACAGTTGATGCATTGCCTACCTATTTGGGCGGAAAATCTCTGGAGGTAGCCTATTCCAGAGCCTAGAAATGATCTAGCGATGAAGCGCGATATCATTGCCTTCCATAATAGGAATGGATGGGCTTGGTTCAATTTCAATTACGGTGAAATACTCAAAATAAAGTCATAAAGTTAGCCCTAGAATTAACTTTGTACAGGACTTAGAAGCAGTAGAACTCACGCCAAGTTCGTCCGGGGAAGTACAGCCACTATTTCTGCCGCCAAGCAGTAACGCATTTGCGTTACTGTGTTGCGGTTTGAAAGGTGTGGTTGCCGGTGAAATTACAGGCACATGAGACATTCCACCTTCACGTCTCAGTTAGGGGCGCATACGATGCGACTTGGGTCTCGTCGGACCTAGTAAGGAAGACCCATGTCACATCGGTTGTTATGGGCAGAGGTTACCAGTTAACACCAGGTGGGACGTCGGCTCGTTCCGTAACTGTATCATATAAAAAACATCAACGGCTAATACATGTAGTAAAATAACGCACAGCGATTCGATGTGTTCTCTCAGTAGCACAAGTAGTCAGTGAGTTCGGGATCGTCAATAAATATAATGGCTCTTCTCTTTAGGGAGTCAAATCGGTTAAGGGTTAAGTGGACGCATTGCTACGGGCAATTTTCCCCAGCTTCCCAATACTCGACTCAATAGAAAGGGGAATCCCCTGAATTTAGGGGTTGTAATAGGGCTTCGTGATTAAAAACACAAAGTGGGGTTTAGTGGTGTTGAAGGTACTTTTAGTCGTTTGCTAATTCTTATGAATTTTAAAACTCTCAAATAGGTAAAACTATGCCGTTAATTTAGTTTTTTAGTTCGAGTTAAGTAAGTTTTTTATGAATGCAGGGCTCAAAACCGGTTAGACGTTAAAACCACTTTCGGCTATTGACCCCAACACCGAGATAATTCCGTTTTAGGTTAATTCGCATTTAACTGGTTGAAATAATAATAATAATAATATTGGTGGACATTTCACACAACGCCATCTAGCCCCAAAGTAAGCTAAGCATAGCTTGTATCATGGGAACCAGACAACTGATATAATACTTATATACTTTTCTTTTGTAAATACATACATATAATACATATTAACACCCAGACACAGAACAAACATCAATGTTACAAATGTCACATAAATGTTTGTCCTGAGTGGGGATCGAACCCACGACCTACAGCGCAGAAGGTAGAGTTACTAACCAACTGAGCTATGAGGCCAGTCCAAGGCCAGTCAAACGGTAAAAGATCTCTGGTTTCCAGATGTGTGGACAAATTCGCGACAACATATTCGTACGGCTTTATGACCCAGTTGTTGTCAAGCATGGCTGCGATCTGCGTCGTAATGGTTCAAGTTTCGGTAAGACACTGGACGCCTGCGGGTAGTTGAATAATTTCCATAATTTGATTCATTGCGCCCTGGCCGTAAACCGCTTATTGTAAAACAACTGGGAACTTTAAGCTTAGTTATAGACATTTTTAATTTTCTGGTTTCAAAATTAATTTATTTTCAAGGTAATTTTCAGTGCTTAAATTTGTGTGTTGACATTTTTGAAAAGTCAAACAAATAATAATGAATAATAAATATAAATTAATAAACTCATTAGCATTATTGTTATTTAGAGGGATGCTAAATTTAAATGCAATAAAGCTTTCCCAATGCCCAAACGAATGTAGTCAGTTTTGACAGCAGGAAGAGAGAAATATGATTGTGCCCGATAGAGAAAAAAAGTATTCTAAACACTTTTAAAATATGAAAATTGTTAAACATTTTTTTTTTTATGAATATACATATATAATTTTTGTCTTTTATGTTTCAGCAAGATGCGTCTAGCCTGAAATCTGTTCGACTGGTGACTTCTTTGGCGTTTTTCTTCGCAATGATAACTCAACTGGCCATTCAATGCTTCACCGCAAACGAGCTCACGTTACAAGTAACATATTATTACCGTTAAAAATGTGTAGTGGCATTACCACGACTTTTTTGACTCATTATGCTTTCAGGCAGTGAACTTTTGCCAAGTTCGTCCAGAGAAGTGCCTACCTATTTCTGCTGCGAAGAAGTTATTGTAACGTATTGACAATAATATGTACTCGGACTTGGGCTTTCTCATAGCTAAGTAGGGGAGATACCAAGTAATATACTTTTTATTACCAAGTTTTTTTATTAGCAGAAGTTACCACTTCACATCAGGTGGGTTAAATTCTCGTCCTCTCTCTTCGACATAAAAAAGATATGTAAAAGCCATCTGCTAGGCGGCAAAAATAAGTTCAGTACTTCCCCGGATTTGGACATAATTACCTACATTAAATCTGTGTAAATAAGAGGAAATTAGTTTAATTTAACGGAGAAGTTCATATTTTTTCATAATCCGAATATACTCTATCATCTAATAAATATATATTTGCTTTACCCTTGTTGGTATTTTTTCATAGATTCTTTCAGATATGCCTCCATTCATCTGCAGTCAAAGGTTTTGGTAATTAAAAAGGCTTTGGCTTTGATTGCGGTATCACTGTTGACTCAGTCGGCTTCCGAAACGCCCTTCATTATGAGTAGGTCTATGACCTAGAAACACTACTGAGCTTTATCTTATCTCCCAAAAATTTAAATTTACAAGGCGACAATCAATCAACATAAATATACTGTACTTCATAAATGAAATTATAAGCTAAAATGTAATGTTGGATAACTTTAATACTTCAATGTTGCTCTTGATTGGATATTTATCTTTTTTTCCGAGGTGGATAACGAACATGATAATTTCAAATTTAGACACTTAATGCCTGCAAACTATATAAAAAATGCAACTAATGTAAGATTACCTACGGTTATTTGGCAAACGTATTTTTTCTCAAGCTCAGTGATAAATTATGGCGTTTTAGGGTGTCTCATTAGCGTACTGAATTTATTTAGAATAGAATACCCACTTCAAAATATTCTTGCTTGCCCTTATTAAAATATAGGTACTAACTATTCATATCATAAATCTAGATACGTAATAAACCTTGCAGTAGTTTTTGCCTTCCTATTTACTATTTGGCAACGAGACGATTCGCACTACACATACACGTCAGTATATAAGGTAGGTAATAGGATAGACCTACCTTATATAATCTTAAGATTAAACTAATTTTATGTGTTTAATACTATCTAAGTAAAGTACCCTAAGAGCTCTAAGTAAATAAGTATTCGTAAAATGATTTAACTACACGTTTGAATAAAAAATATGGCCATTAAAGGATTTTTTGAATACATTTTAAATACTTTCGCCGTGGAGCAAACCTTCTTCCTGTCGATAATTTGTAATGCAGAATTACTGTATTCCTGTATGTATGGTATGAGTGGTTTAAAGTGTGGCACGGAAGACGTCATCTTCATAGGTATCTCAGTATTACATTTGTCTATTCCCTAAATAGTATTTGTATTAAGTTATCTATATACCATATCTATGTATAGGGAAAGACAAAATAGTTAAGTATCTTTTTCTCTTTTATTCGTGAATATTTTCCTCAAATTTTCAATAGTTATTCGAATTTGGACCATTTGGGCGAGCACTATTACTAATAAAAATTTACGGTTTTGTCTTTCCGTAACATATTACAAGCATTAGACAAATAAAAAAAAAATGTGAGCCGTCACGGGACGCCTGGCAGATGTGAAACATCGACATTATTTTGTAAGAAACTAAGTACCCCATCACTAATAATGTTTATGATTTGTCGTAACCTTGAACGGACCAATCAGCGCTCGTGCCGTGGCGACGCGTCGCCAAGCCAGAAATCGGTTTTACGTGCGGCTAGATGTTTCACATCAAAAATGGTTATATAAATACCTTATGATGTTCCAGGCAGCAAGGATATCAGACGCAGTGATGCAGTCCAAGTGGGAGAGAATGCCGCCGCGACTCCGGCCACACCTTCTGATGATGATGATCCGAGCACAGCGGCCGCTGCGACTGAACGCCGCCGGATTTGCCTATATGGACAACAACTGTTTCCTAGCCGTAAGACCATCGCAGAACGGAAAAGGGAATCGTGTCTCTGAAACTTTGATAAGCTAAGCCATAAAGCTTGCGTGGTGGTCTAGCGGTACTGACTCCGGAGGTCGCCGGTTCAAATCCCGATGTGCATCCAAGAGTTTTACGATTGAAAGATTTATGTGCGCAATGGCACGTTCTCAAAACGGTGAAGGGAAACATCGTGAGGAAACCGACATGTCCTAGAACTAAAAATTCGAAGACATGTGTCGAGTGCACGAAAGGAGCCTTGAGGCGCACTTACAATCCTTTCCCCACACTGGTTCGACAGAACCGGTGACTCGGAGAAAAAGAAGCCATAAAGCTATGCTTTATAATGGCATTCGCAAACTTACCAGCTGTAGTGTTGTACGCCGCAGGAAAGTATGTCTTACTTTTGACAAACATTCGGTCCAGATTAGTAGATGCAATTTTATCGAATCTGGTTCTACGACAAAGCGGTTTCGTCACGTTGTTTCCTGTTTCTAAACGTGGTTATTAACCATATATTTTTCTCAAGAAATAATATTTGCCTTGGATTGAACTTCAACCTTTGCTACTAAGCCACCACGATCACGAAACAATGGTGAAACGTTATGGGAAACTGAACGCAGCGTTTTATTTTGTGATATCATCATATGTTTTTTTTTTGATTTTTTTTTTGATTTTTTTTTTACTAATTTTTTTTTTCTCAATTTCATTTTCAGATAATGAAAGCAGCCTACTCATATTACGCCGTGTTGAGTCAGAAACAAGTATAAGACGGTTATAAAAATAAATAAAACCAACAGTAGACACTTAGCATTTATAATTCAATCAGAAACTCCATACAACTATTTCGTTGTGCAACTCACTAGATTCTAAACTATCACAGTTGTTTCATATAAAAATTATAAAAGTTAAATAAATATCTGTAGCAAATAATTTTTTTGCTATAAGTTCGTAATCTCATTATAAGATTCTATAGGTCTATGTAAATCATAGTTCTAACAGCGATTGCTTTGGGGACGCAGAACGTGGTCTATCCTGAGTATTTACACCCAGGACTTTCATTTCTTCACACCTGGAAAGAAAAAATAGGGCTTGCTGCAATCAAAACTTAGGTCCACAGTTTGGAGATAATGGCTGGCCTGGCTGAGGATTAATCTTAGTTACTTTTATTTGAAAGAAAAAACAATGTTACCTTTTAATTAAACACAATTAGACAGGTACACAACCGTATTCGTATTTTATTGGTAAACCCGTTAATAACATTAGTAATATAACCTACATGAGTAGTTACCTAGCTAACAAATTATAGCTGCTAATATGACTTGTCTGACGTCAAATTAGACCACAGTTACACATAGCTAGTCGGGATTCGGGTAGTGTTAATTTAATATCCTGCAGCGATCAAATTATTTAGAAAGTTAAGAATATTGTTTGAACATAGCTTTAATTGTGAAATGCTTGTTAAAAAGAAACGTTTTTGTTAGCAGTGTTAGTTTTTTTAAATAAGATAATATTAGATGGAAATATGGAAGTCATGTAGGAAACGAAATACTTATGATTATACGCCAAAGTAAAAATTCCACAAGATAATCCTGAGATAACCTATCGTTTAAAAGTTTCCTTATTACATAATAGGAGTTGACTTTCTATGCAAAACTCTCGTTATGAATTTCAGACCACTATCTCGTAGAAACTTGGCCGAGATTAAGGCGAAGCATGGCGAGAAAAAATAACCTGTTTAAGACATCTCACTTATCAATAAGTAAATATGCGCCTACTGAGGAATTTACGTCAGCATTACGTCACAAGACATAAGAGTATTTGACACAACACACATTCCTGACTATTCAAAGAAAGTTCAAGGCCATAACTTCTTTGAAACTTCCCAACCTGACAATGACTGTGAGAAATAGTCTTTTGAAATAAGTTTTTCCTTTGAGTCACAAATCTTCGTCTGCCAATGAACGCAACATCAGGTTTTCAATGTTAATTTGCATCTAACCAAGTGTTTGTCTGTTATGGCCTTGAAGTGCCTTCTTGAAAAAGATATTGTATGAATTTAATTGCCCTGTCGACGTCCTGGCATCAAGATGTGAGTTAAAAATAAAATGTTACCTACTTTTTATTCCAGCTACGTTCAAAATTTCAGAGTAATTAGCGACCTATAGATTTAGCGTAAAGGAGTAGCAAGGCCATTTACACACGCGGCAAATTATGTATGGGGAATTTTATGAAGTGTATAATAAGAGCAGTAGAACTCTCGCCAAGTTCGTCCGGGGAAGTACTGCCACCATGCCCATTTCTGCCGCCAAGCAGTAACGCTTTCGCGTTACTGTGTTCCGGTTTGAAAGGTGTGGTTGCCGGTGAAATTACAGGCACAAGAGACATTCCACCTACACGTCTCACAGTTACGGGCGCATTCGATGCGACTTGGGTCTTGTCGTACCTAGTAGGGGAGGACCCAAGTCGCATCGCTTGTTATGGGCTCAGGTTACCACTTAACACCAGGTGGGCCGTCGGCTCGTTCTGTAACTGTATTACATAAATAAATAAAAAAAGATATCAATGATAGTTCCTAAGCAAGCTTACACATACATAATATTAGTGGGAATGGGGTGGGGTGGGTTACCTGTCATCAGTAGTCTGTGCAGCGTTGTAGAATACATCGGGCATCGGAGAGTCGTGCTGACTGAGCAATGAGCTGCCAGCCCTTGGGGAGTGAGGGCCGTGGGTTGCGTACGGGGAGAATGGCACCGCCGCACGTAAAGCGGCCAGCACTAGAAGCATGCCGCCTGAAATTCACAAATATGACAAATTCCAGGTATATGTATGACTCGCCTCGATTAGGAATCCAATTATCTTTTCGCTTGTGAAATATAATTTATTCTATTTTTAGGCTGACCTCATAGCTCAGTTGGTAGTAACTGCCTTCTGTGCTGTAGGTCGTGGGTTCGATTCCCACCCAGGACAAATATTTGTATGATGAAACAGATGTTTGGTCTGTTTCTGGGTGTTATTATGTATGTATTTACGAAAATTATAAGTATTAAATCAGTGGTCCGGTTCCCATGATACAAGCTATGCTTAGCCTACTTTGGGGCTAGATGGCGCTGTTCTGAGTACTGGAGACGGACCCTATTTATGTACGTACAGCTCCTAGAGACTGACGTAGTCGCGTCAGATGTGTGGATCCCGACATTTTTTTTTAATGGTAAAGGAAAATTCGTATGAAACCGGTACACAGAATTTACAATCCTCGAACGAAGAATTAAGTCATTTGGTATTTCACAGTGCATTTTAGTCCTTGTGTTCTATCTTAGCAGGTAGCTATAACTTTAAAATATTTATATATCGATTCGCTGTGGCTCAGGTGGCACGAACACAGGATTAAACACAATCATTTTTCGGATCGAACCCGGGACTCGCACTACGCATGGTTAATCCTACTAAGGCTGCTACAAACCCATCAAAATTACTCACTCTCCCGTGTCGAGAATAGGCTATCGCCTAAGTGTCTCCTTGACCTCAGAAACATCAAAAAAGGCTCTAGAACTTAGAGTCAAGGAAACGTGGTATAACTCTAGATTAGTGCTAATACATAATTATACTTCTTGTTACTCAGCCGATTTTTACATTTAATTCATGATATAAATAATATAATATTCACACAATTTACACAGCGCCATCTAGTCCCAAACTAGGCATAGTTTGTACTGTGGGATCCAGACAACTGATAGAATACATATATACTGTTATTTTGTAAACACGATGTATATACGGGATTAACAACCAGACACAGAACAAATTCATCAAACAAATGTTTGTCGTAGGTGGGAATCGAACCCACGAACTACAGCGCAGAAGACAGGGTTACTACCAACTGAGCAGTGAGACCAGTCAAAATATAGCAACACAACAAAAATACACGTAGATATGAAAACATTTCCTCTCATAAGCCTGTGGTTTTATAGATAATCCCTATCCATTAGTGGTTTGGCTCTAGAGACGTCACGTACCATAAATGCTACAGGAAAGTGTTTACTGGCAGATGACAGGTACCGTGTCGAGTGGCCTGCCTTCTCTAATTTTATCTATTGATCGACTGAACTGAACTTATCAATTTAAATTCAGGGCTGTCTCAATAAAGACAATTAACAATATTACCGATCTGGCCAATTAAATGGTGATACGGTAATGATCCAACACTGGCGAGAGAAAATAGCGCGATACTGCAAATAGGGAATGACACGATCCATTTAAAAGTTCATTGAACAAAACCCGTGAGAAAGGGGACGATTCCAATCAATAAAAAAGAGTCTATCGGCACCAATCTCTTTTCAATCAGTTTGTTTACTCGTAGAACGTGGTCCTATATCCTACAACGCCATTGGACAGAGATGGTATGAGCAAAGATACGACAAAGTTGGCGTCGTGACTTGAATAAAGTTCTTGGACTTCCACGCGTTTTGTCTGCGTGGCTACTTACAGCTGCTAAGGGTATAACTGTCAAATTATAGATGTTTCTCTTAAGCATTTTTATCCAAAAGACTATTATATTCACCTTTACATCGGATACAGAAATACTTTTATACCCACCAAATAATGCTTAATGGGTCACAAGCTCATCAGATCCAGAAAAAATGGTAAAACTATTTTAAATTTTATTGCTATGGATCATTTTCGTTCCAGAATTTTTGGTGATGTTGCTACAGACAAGGCCTACTATGGACAAGGTAGTTTGGAGCAATGGCTCATATCAGATGGCCGATTGTCTTATGATGCCTAAGTTATAAGACAAGCTTTTGATGCACACAATTCACTCTCACAGAACTACCAAACAGCCGATCTCTTGTGTAAACGTCCAAAGTTTAGAAAGAGCTGAGTGCAAACTGTTTTGCAGAAAACAGCATTTGAGTCAGACTAAAATACTTTTCATAAAGGCATTCCGTCAAAAGAGAAACTTTTAACTATGTACACACTTAGCGCAAAATACAACCTACATTTTGGATGGGTTTCGTTTCAAGCTTGGTAATTTTTTGAGTGGAAATAAGTGTGCGCATGGGAACACAAGAGGTTTACACGACAACTTAGGTAATGGTGGACATTTTAGGGTTCTGTTATCAATGGACGGGACTTTGTTGCTAAACCTAGTCTAGCCTGGTTCAGTCTGCTTTTCTTTAAACGGCTGTATCTTGTGTAACAGGCAGACGGGTGTTTTTTTTTACAGAATATACGTTTTAACATAAAAACAACAAATACAACGTAATAAAAGAAAAACATAAAAATTTTCGCGAGCTTCAGATTCAAGATGACACAAGATTTGACACTTAATAAGTCGAACTTAATAAACGGAACCCTGTGTGCTACTAATTGGTAATACTACTACTTTTTTAAATGTTTCACACAGCGCCATCTAGCCCCAAAGTAAGCTAAGCATAGCTTGTATCATGGGAACCAGACAACTGATATAATACTCAAATACTTTTTGTAAATACATACATGTAATACATAGAAAGAAGAAAAGAAGAAGAAAGAAGACATTTATTCACACACACACTGTATACAACAACGGCTAACATCACAAAAACACAAAAAGAACACATACTAACACCCACACACAGAACAAACATCTATGTTTGTCACACAAATGTTTATCGTGTGGGAATCGAACCCACGACCTGCAGCGTTACTACTGAGCTTGAGGCCAGTCAATATATGAAATCGCAACGCACCTGCAACAGTTGTCAGAACTGTAAGGTTAGCAAAAAAGAGCGCTGTGGCGACACACGCGTAGAATGGTGCGCGAGCGCGTCCGCACGACCACCTCATGAAGTCCCAGCACCGGAGGCTGAGGGTGTACTCGCCTCGCCGGCAAAGCAGGTCGATGAACAACGCTGCCACCCACATCGTCTCCAGGACGAACACGAAACCCGCCCCGAATCTACGTTTGGTAAAAAATAGTAACAATTAGTATAAAACGTGCGGTAGGAAAAAAATAGTAACAATTAGTAGAAAACGTGCGGTAGGAAAAAATAGTAACAATTAGTAGAAAACGTGCGGTAGGAAAAAATAGTAACAATTAGTAGAAAACGTGCGGTAGGAAAAAATAGTAGCAGCAGAAACGGATAATTTACCATTTGGACATACCATCTAGGGTATTTCGCAAACCTATCCAAATTTAAGTGAGTACAATTCGGCGGAAGTCATATGTTAAGCTGTTTATCTATTTTTGACTATGTAAAATTTGAATATTTTTGGAAGACACGAACATTAATAAATAATATTCTAGATACAATTTTCTCGATAAAATAATTTTCCAAAGTTGTTTTGGTAAAACTTGAACCCGTAACTCAAATAGAAAGTGATTTTGATCCGTGATTTTTTCCACCAAAAAGATTTACTTAAAAAAACTGATTAAACAGAATCCTTTAATTTTGACGCAGTTAATTTTTAGACGTTTCGTTCTTTCGTCTTACAACGCTAAATGCAGTCTTGTTTGTCTACTGTTACTTTATAAACAAGACAGCATTTAGCGTTGTAAGACGAAAGACCGAAGCGTCTAAAAATTAACTGCGACAAAATTAATGGATTCTGTTTAATGTCGCACTGCATGTATTTCTCATCTAGTTATAATAGTGATCAATTACCATGCATGTTAGACCTGACTTTGGTTGTGTACTAACGTAAGGTAATGAGAATAGTGATTCCTATGCTCAGCAAATTTTTATGTTCGTGAATTCTTTTCATACTTAGTCATTTGTCGTAAGTAAATAGAGATATTTGAAAAAAGATCTATAGCAGATATTTCATTATTATTGTTGCAGAGTCCATTCCAATTATAATGATTAGACGAAGATCTGTGGTCACGGATGGTTGCCATTCGTTCCGTACCTTCCGTTGTATAAATAAACGTATCAACATGATTCAACAATATCATAAAATCGAGCGTAAATGCTAAGGTATAATAGTATAAGTAATAGATAATAAGTAACATGCAAGAGTAAAAATGAATCCTGCTTTTAAGTTCTAAATCTATTTCACAGACTATCAAAATTTTCCCCTAGTCTCCGAGAAGATTTGAGAACGGAATCTAAAATTTATTTATTATATCATTAAAATCATTACTTTTCGCAGCAAAACGACAAAAACGACTTTTTTAGTTATTTTGATTTAAAAATCAAACTACCGAACAGAGTTTGATGAAATTTCTACGGAACCAATCTGAAATCAGTTTCAAATATTTTTCCAAATCGGTTTTTACATAACAGAAATCTGATGTAAAAAATACAACCGAATTGAGAACCTCCCCCTTTTTCTGTAGTCGGTTAGTTAAATTAATCTATGGTTGTACACGGTACTAAAAAACCTCCATTGTTGCCCACGTAATATTGACGCAAATAATTTTGATAACACCACGCTAAAATCTATTGACAAATTGTATCTACAACCTGTATCTACAATAATTAAGTATTACGTCATGCTATACAAAAAACGAAAACATATATTCGATATTGTAAAAGAAAAATCATAACGTACTTACAGCAAACCCAATGCGATTTCATATCCAAGAACCCAGAGTTCAGCTCCCGCTCCGCTCATCACTGCAAACATTTGTTAATATATAATGTATTAACAAAAAAGCATTATGTATTCTATCAGTTGTCTGGTTCCCATGATACAATCTATGCTTAGTTTGGGGCTAAATGACGCTGTGTGAATTATCCACCAATATTATTTATGAAACACAATTTTTAACAGTTGCAAATAAACCTTTTCGCTGAGGTCGTTCGACATAATTGTAAATAATTTATTGACAAAAAGAAATTCAAACATGATGCTTAATTGGTCTTGAAAAACAGTTCTCTTAATTCATAAGTTATTTTATATTTAACCATATTTACTTATATTTTATGACCATTTTTAGAAATGAAATTTGCAAACATAGTCTTATATATTTTTATCAAATATTTCGTTTGTTATCTGATGTGCGCACCGCGCCAGTGTTCGGAAGCTAATAGATCATTTTTACAAAAAATAGTTTTTTTTTATTATTATCAAGTTGGTTCACAATTTAAATTTACATTAAACTAATAATTCTAAATAATACATTTTGACATAAAAAAACTCAGTGTAATTTCTAATCGTAGTCATCTAATCGTAACACATACCTACATTATGAAATACCGAGGCAGATTTGAATGCACGCATTTACATTTGGAACAGCGGGTTTTTTTTTATGTAATACAGTTACAGAACGAGCTGACGGCCCACCTGGTGTTAAGTGGTAACCTCAGCCCATAACAAGCGATGCGGCTTGGATCCTCCCTTACTAGGTACGACAAGACCCAAGTGGCATCGTATGCGCCCGTAACTCTGAGACGTGTAGGTGGAATGTCTTGTATGCCTGTAATTTCACCGGCAACCACACCTTTCAAACCGGAACACAGTAACGCGAATGCGTTACAGCTTGGCGGCAGAAATGGGCATGGTGGCAGTACTTCCCCGGACGAACTTGGCGAGAGTTCTACTGCTCTTGAAATGGTGGTGGTTATGGTGGCTAGGCTGTCAAGAGTTCCACTTTCATAGCTTTTAAAAAAGCATATATTTTTGGAAACCCTGGATGTTAGCAATGCGAAAATCAGAGAAGCATTTTTTGTGTAAACTGGTACTATTTGTTAACTACAATGTTTTCTGATAAGCGAAGATGAGTGGATATATGATTTATAATAAATAAAATAATGAAAATAAATATTGGTAATAAAATTCTACAAAGGAAACCAGATTGTTCCATTTCATTCGCTCATCGTCTTTTTTTGCATTTTATTATTTATTTGATATACTTACCTATTATATAGGATTACGTTTAAGACCTCATCTTGTCTAATGGAAAGTAGTAGAGAGCGTGGTGGAGTTTCAATCCGGAGGTCGCCGGTTCAAATCCGTTGCACCTATGAGTGTTTCGATTGAAAGATTTATGTGCGCAATAACACGTTCTCAAAACGGTGAAGGAAAACATCGTGAGGAAACCGACATGTCCTAGAGTTAGGAATTCGAAGACACGTGTCGAGTGCACGAAAGGAGCCTCTTTGAGGCGCACTTACAATCCTTTCACCACACTGGTTCGAAAGAACTAGTGACTGGAATAGAATAGAACCTATGTAATCTACTTTTGAAGATACGGGATTCCACATCTTCACCGTCCGCATGATGAAAGGGAAGATAAAATAATTTGTCCACAAGTACGACAAAAGGGTTTCTTATGTGATAAAGTTACGGAACGAGCATATGTTCCACCTGGTGTTAAGTGGTAAAAAAACTAAACTAAACTTATGAATCAGGAAGCGACAAGGTAAAATGAAACCGAATTCCAATGATTTAAAAATACGAATAATGGCAAATACCTACTAAGAGATTCGAGATGACAATATCTGTGTATATGTAAATAGGCCGACTACACCCGTAAGGTACGTTTCTGATCTCTTAATAGGGTAATTAATAATTCATTTTAACAAATGATGGCACAGAAGTGAAATGATTATTGGTTTACCTACTTACCAACAGATGTGATGAGCCCCCATAGCCTCGCAAGCGGCTGTAACAAGTCCCATAGCTTCCAAGCCACAGACTTATTCGGCGGCCCTGGATTACTGGATACTGGCCTTACAAGTCTAGGGGCGGCACACTGTGCCCCCGTCTCGGAGTCAGACTTCGATGATTCCATAATCACGGACCAATCATCACCACATTAAATTGATTGAAATTTATGCTAGATTCTCTTGACCTCAATCCATCACGAATTTCAAATATTTTTCTAAACAGTTCATTTTATTCACACATTGTTTATTTACAAATAATCACCGATCACAACCTAGTAAGCTGGCGGTTTGCCCGGGTACCAAAATATCGCACCTTGACTAAATACTGCGTCCAATTTTCGTTTATATTAATTTCACGAACAAACACAAAACAATAACCACATAACTACATTATTCTGGTATCACTTGTTATACAATAAAATAAAATACTGTCGTTTAAAAGTTACGGCAAAACATTGTAACCTAGTTTGTCCCGCGGAAAATGGTGCAAGCGAACGCGACTTCACTCTGCAATGAAGTGACGGAAACTGAATGCGAATGCGAACAACATCACGTTCTTTCTAGCGAACTCAGGGCTGCTGTATTATTACGCCTACCATACCCGAATGTTATTTCTATAAGCACGTATCAAATTTTTATAAAAAAAAAACACAGGGAACAGATATCTACGTTGTTTCATTCCTGGCCCTGTATCGAATGAGAAAAAAAAAAGGTTATCTAAAATTTAGTAGTTCTGGGACCTACGTAGCATACGGCATTAATTTTTTGGGACTTCTTTTTCATCGTTTTTTTTTTTATAATGACTAAATGTCTACATTGATACTATCTCACTAGAAGAGTGCGAGCTACGAAATACAGAAGCCGGAATTTTTTTGTATGATTCATCATTATGACGTTATATGACTTGAACAGAGTGGGTCAATCATTTTGCTAGTTGGCAACCGTTTATATCACCAGAAGAGAGCGGGATGTGGAAATTTGCGGGATAAGGAAATTTCCTCTTCCTCATCCATTACTTTTCCTTCTGTACTACCTTCTCCTTCTTACTCCAGCTTCTTTTCATATTAATAATTTTATTAATATGAAAAGAAAAAATAAAGTAGGAGTAATTATTCTCCTACTCCGCCTCCTTGTGCATCCTTTTCTAATCTTCCACTAATTTTACTTACATAATATTATTTTCTAGTTCTCATTCGCACCTCCTTGTTTTCCTATTAATTATGGTTTTTCCTTGTCTTTGCCCTTCTCTTCGGCGCCCCGTGATGGAGACGACAACTTTCCCCCATTTTGGGTGTTAATATAAAATTTACAACAAATAAGCTTCGCGTAATATTTACCTTTATAAAACTTTAACCCTATAATGTGACTTATGGGATGACTGTAAACTATGGTCATCCTCGGATCCCACGCTACTCTTATATTCTTTTATTCAGAGTCGGTTAGGTAGGTCAGGCGCAAAAATGTTACAGACGGACAATTATCATTTATAATTTAAAAATATATAGTAAGCTATTTGGGATTATATCGGAAAATTGAAGTGTTTTTTTATCTATACTTAGGGGTTAGACAGGTAGACGGGTAGCATTGATGACGGCAATCTACGTACCACGACATGTAACCCGCATTGCTAGGTACTCTTTCGAGAAAAAGGTCAATATCTATTTACCCACTACCTTAATGAAGAAATCAATACTTACATAGGTCTTTTCGCAATCGTTGCAATGCGTAAGTACCTATTGCCTTCGACACGTTTGGCTCGCGTG
This sequence comes from Chesias legatella, assembly GCA_947359385.1. Taxonomy (NCBI): domain Eukaryota; kingdom Metazoa; phylum Arthropoda; class Insecta; order Lepidoptera; family Geometridae; genus Chesias; species Chesias legatella. Next base: position 707,330 of record OX375766.1, read on the forward strand.
AATCAAGATTTCACGTTTCCTAACTTTTTCATAATAAATGCGAAAGTGAGTTTGTTAATTTGTTTCTTAATTGTTATTTATGCTTTTACGCTGAATCTATCTATGATGATGAATTTTGATACAAAGATATATGGGACCCTGAAGCCGATTATAAGCTAAAAAAAAAAATACAAAAAAAAGATTTTCGTTATCGATTTTAGGTACTACTTGAATGGATTTTTAAATTACATATGAAATTACCTAAAACCGAGTGTACAACATAAATTTTGGGGGTTTTTAATATATATTAGGCGATATTTAGGGGAATTTGAAGTTGGTCCTAGAGGGAACATTCTGTAGGAGTTGGCATCACTGCCGTCACGCGTCACGGCAGCCATTTTCTAGTGTGTGCGCGTTGTTGTGAATACACTTAAATTAAAATGCAGTGGTGATATTACTATCTGTTGGTGTTAATTGAATTGTTTGAATGGTATTTTCTAGTTTGTTGCGTTATTAACAAGATGCAGTCCTCGGGCGGTGGAAAAAATCCCCCATGGGCGAGATCCAACGTGAATACGAACATGACCGGCATGAATCCACAAATAATGGACCCCAATGCAATGATGGGCCAGCAAGGTATGATGCCTTTTCAACAAGGCCAAGCTGTATTCAACCCCAGTATGATGCAAGGACAAAGTGGAATGGCGATGCCCATGACGGGACAAATGCCAATGAACCAAATGGCACAAGGTCAGATGTATCCGGGCAATGTTGTCGCTTACCCGACGCCGCGTGCTCTGAACCCTGGTATGTACCAGAACACAAATTCTAACCAAACTGGCAACAGTACCGAGCAGCGTGTCTTCACCGGTACCGTGACAAAGACTCACAACGATTTCGGTTTCGTGGATCAAGATGTTTTCTACCAAACGTCCGTGTGCTCGAAAGGCATCATACCTAAAGTCAACGATAAAGTATTGGTGGAAGCGAGCTACAACCCTAACATGCCGTTCAAATGGAACGCTACTCGCGTTCAGGTTATGCAGAAAGGGGGGCCTAATCAAAAGAATAACCCCAAATCAAACAACTACAATGCTGTGCCGCCGCCTATCAGAGATAAGATGTCGGTGCGGCGCGATGACCGTATGAACAACCGTAGAGGTGGAAGCACTAATGCAAGAGATAGAGAATCTGATGACAGAACAGCTCATGTAAGTATACATACATAATTTAAACCAGGGGTTCCAAAGGGGTGGGCAGTAGAGAGTAAAGAGTCGTGTGAGGCATTACTTTTTACCATTCTCCGGAAACTATAATAATAATGGTGGACATTTCACACAGCGCCATCTAGTCCCAAAGTAAGCAAAGCATAGCTTGTATCATGGGAACCAGACTGATATAATACTTATATATTTTTCTTTTGTAAATACATACATATAATACATATTAAAACCTAGACACAGAACAAACATCAATGTTACAAATGTCACATAAATGTTTGTCCTGAGTGGGGATTAAACCCACGACCTACAGTGCAGAAGGTAGGGTTACTAACCAACTGATCTATGAGGCCAGTCAAAGTTTCGGTTACTATACATACTAAAGTTCCCATTGTATTTTGTTTCCTATTATTCTTAAATAATAAATGTATTCTTGTGTGCTAATATAAATATAAAAACTAGATTTTATCAATATTAAGTATATCATTGTACAGTCTATTGACTAGCTTGGATATCGAGACAAAATACTAAATCTGTAAGTGCAACGCAAACTGAAATAGTTTGGGAACTTTTAGACTCGTATTTATTCTCTGTAAGTTTTTTTTTAATGTAATACATTTACGGAACGAGCCGACGGCCCACCTGACCTGAACCTGACCAAAAAAAAAAAAACTGTAAGTGGCAAATCAGAATTAGTTGCAATTTGAATAAAATAGATTTGTTCGTGTTTGCTCTAATTTATCAGCTCCATAGCCAAACTGTGTAACCTTGAATTAAGGTTTTTACCTGTAATTAAGTTATGGAATGAGGAGATTGCCTGGCCGCCTAACCTCTAACCATATGAAGATCAAAATAAGCCTATCCACAATACATTACTGGCTGCTTCATGTTAAGTGATAACCTTTGGCTATATAATAATCGAAATAAGCTTAGCCACATCACATTATTGCCTGCAAAATTTGGAGGTTAAATAGTTAACTTTTACGTTGGAGTCATTTATAGGTTTAGCAACAAAACAGTAGCAGCTGATAGAATATTGGCATTAGCAATGTTTTGTTTATTGTGATCAACATGTCATTGGACTTCACACATTTAAAGTGAATTTACTTAGAATAAACAAAAATAAAGTGAATTGGTTCCACATCAAAGTCAAAGTCAAAACTTTTATTTCCATAGAATTCATAAAGAAATGGCTTGGAAACGTCAATATTATTCAAAACATAAGGTCACGCGTACTTATTGATAAGTTTGATGCCTGTTCAAACCCTATCCAACCCTCCATGGGGAAGATAGGTTCATAGTATTAAATATGTTTATATACTAGCTAACCCGTGCCCACTTCGCTGGGCATCAAACATTTTTATTTGTGAAAAAATCATTATCAAATTATTAAGCTTATGCCTCTCGAAAATAATGTAGTTTTCTACTGGAGAATTTTCAAAATCGACTCAGTAGTTCCAGAGATGACTTCCTAGAAATCTAACCTCTTTGTATTAAACTAGCTGACTGGGCAAATTTTGTAACACCTCAGAATCAAAGTGTTGATTTTACTTATTAGCTGAATTAACTTCAGTTATTATTAAGATAAAATGGACACTTAAGTTCAATAAACGTACAAAAAACAAAAAGAACAAAAAAAGTGTTATTTTAATTGAGTTGAATCATATGTAGTTTACGAGGCAGCTGGGCATAGATAGATAGATAATACTTTATTGACCACCGTACATGGAAATTTCATAAAGATTAAGGCATTTACTTTATTGAAGTAAATCAAAATGATTGCTAGCCCAATGGTATGCAATGAAAGGACCGTGCATTTGAATCAGCTGTCAGAGGATAATGAGAGAGAAAAAGCAAGAAAAAGTATGTGAAAATGTATGAAAATAATCTTATTACATCATTTTTCACCAATAATAGATTACTACTATCTGCACATAGTAAAAGACAATTACAGATTCAAAAAATTATGTGTTTCAGTTCGAAGCTCGATGACATTTGTCGTAACGCTTTTTGTTAACGCTCGATTTTACTATCCATGACATTTTCGTACCACCAGGGGCTTTAGATTGATTCATAAGGAGCTAATATATCAAAAGATATAAAATTTTGTTATAACTTTTGACTGCAGATGATCGTGACAAGAGCGAACAGATGGCTCTCAACAGGAACTGATCAAAAATGTTATATATTTATTTATAGAAACGATCCCGCACTCGAAGCCGCTCCAGATCTCGCGATGGCCGGCGCGATAGCCGTGTCCGAAGAGATTCACCTCCACGCAAACGTCCAGTGGTCCACCAACCTTCCCCCGTCAAGTATATGGTGCGAGTGCCTCGAATGCCCCTTGATGTGTGAGTATGACTACCATCTATGATTATTTCATCAGCATACCTAAATAAAAAATCCATTTAAAGTAAGTTTCTTGATGAATTACCATGTTTCAAGCCGTTAATACTAACTTTTTTGTATTTACAGCAAAAAAATGGATGTTCCAACAATTAGCCAGAGGTACAACAACTTGTACATACCGTCTGACTTCTTCAACGCACAGGTCAAGTGGGGTGAAACATTCCCCCCACAGGCACCTTTCACCCTCAATAACCCCTGCAATTATCATATCATGCCCAGAGAGAGTGAAAACCCTATGCCAAATGATGCAATCTTGGAACCAGCTGATTCGGATTACAAATTTTCCGCCAAGGTAAAAAGATTATCAATGAATACAAAATATGTAGTATAATGATTTAATTATAATGTATTTTACATATATTAATACTAACATTTCAGGTTATGCTTATTAGCCTACCGACATTGGAATCTCTTTACCAGAAATGTGGACTTACAAAAACTGATGACAAAGACAAGCGTAATTCCAAAAACCCACTGCATCCAACACGGCTCATAAAGTTTCTCGTGGGACAAAAAGGCAAAAGTGGTGAAAACTTCGCTATAGGTGGACCATGGAGCCCTTCCCTAGACGGTGAAAACCCCGAGTCCGATCCGAAAGTTCTAGTCAAAACAGCTATCCGCACTTGTAAAGCGCTCACTGGAATAGATTTATCGTCGTGCGCACAATGGTAAGTCTCAACAAAGTTATATGTACGCGTCCCGCCTCGCCACCTGACTTCTGGAATGTCATTTCTCGTAGCGCTAACATAGGTCTGAACTTAGCCTATCACAATACATAAGGAAAGTAGAAAAGGTGTGGAGGCCACTCCGTCCGTGGCTTACGTTATTTGTAACAGTGTAGAGATGAGTAGAAGTGAGTTCGCAGGCGTGAGTACGCGCGGGTGTCCGGGCTCTGCGCCGGAGCCGGAGCGGCGCGCTGTGAGTATGCGACTATATCTGTGTTACCCGCGCAGGTACCGAATGGTGGAGTATTACTACTGGCGCGAGGGCGGCGGCGGCAAGTCGCGCCTCGAGACCGTCGTGTTGTTCCTGCCCGACGTGTGGTCGGCGCAGGCGTCGCGGGTCGACTGGACCACCGTTCAGGAACAATATAAGGCTGCCTGTGACGCGGCGCTGAGGAAACTGGACGCGGCACCGGCACCCCCCACCACCGCACCGGCGGCGGCGGCTGCTGCTGCCCCACCGGTGGACAAATCTCTAATTGTTTGTTCCCAGTTTTGTGTTTGGTTATGTTCCTGACTTCGTGTGCTTCTAACGTGGCGAGTTCCGTCGCTGCGTTGTCGCCTTCATGCAACCGTGGCCTCGGGCTGATTCTATTTGGTCTCACTGTGGCACATCCATTTTGAAAAACTATTAATACGCTTAGAGAAAACATTACACACGATAAAAATCCCCTAGATATTAAATTTCCCTAATGCATATAATCTGAATCAAATTTTAATTAAAAACATTTTTTTTTGTATAACACATAAATAAACAAGATTTAATTGAATGGGTGTCCATTCGATTCAAGGAGTTTTTGCTCTCGAACCATTTGATTAGAAGTAATATTCAAATGTTTAATAATAATAATAAGTAAATAATAATTTACAGGAAAAGGAAGATGCTGATAACAGCACTATAACCATTGACGAAAATGATGATGAGGAGGAAAAGCCGGAACCCACTCATTACTCTAAGATTGAGCTAAAGACGATAAAGGTTGAGGCGCTGAGACAAGAATTGCGCGCGAGAGAAACTAGTTGCAAAGGTATGTTGAAATACAGAACCATAATAAAAAAAAACTACATAATAAAAACAATACCTAATTTGTCAACAGGAAATCGTTCACAATTAATATCACGCCTCTCCAAAATATTAAAAGCGGAGGCACAGAACGAATCCAGCAATGATGATGTCATGATGGTTGTAGATGAAAATGAAGAGAAAACAGAAGCATCTACAACTGACAAAGACAACAGTGAAGATCATATAGAAATTAAGGATGACGGAGATGAACCAGGAAAAGCAGATGACAGTGTGGAAATAGCTAACAACGAGAAGGATACGAAAGAAGAGGAAAAGAAAGATGAGCCTAAAAAGAAGACCGAAAAGGAAATTGAGGAAGAAAAACGAAAGGTTTGGATTCAGGATTTGAGCTATCCTTTTTTAAACAATACTATATCATGTCACTTGAGTTGCAATAACTTTTGATGGACTAAATCAGAGATAGAGAGAGAGTGGTATGGAAAATAACACAAAACTAAACTTAATACTTACAATAAAATATGTAAAAGTGACGACTTTTGAATAGACTTCAAAAAAGGATTAGGTTCTATGTTTGTGTGTACTTTTTGCATTGTAAGTTCACCAGTCAATGTTGACCAATTTTAAACTGCATTTTTAGTTATAATGGCTTTACAGGCTATATTAGCCAACCAGACTGCCATTTACGATTGTGTTATTTAGGCTTAACCAACATATTAAATTTATATCATTTCATATATTCACTTGACATTAATATTGATAGAAATTTTAGTTGGGTAGCCGCACTAATCACCGAGACCTTCAGATAAATGATTGATTAATGACTTGGTAATGTACGTTGAGTGGTGTGTCGTGCAGTTGGAGAGGGTAAAGCAGACGGTGAAGAGCCGGTACGAGATCCCGTCGCATGCGCACATGATCGCGCACCCGTGCGCCTCCGCCAAGGGCGGCAAGTTCAACTGCAGCGTGGCCTCCCTCTCGCTGCTGCTCGACTACCGAGTCACCGACAACAAGGAGCATAGCTTTGAGGTATAACGATAAAAAGATAAAAGTTTTTTTTATTTTTTTATGTAATACATTTACGGAACGAGCCGACGGCCCACCTGGTGTTAAGTGGTAACCTCGGCCCATAACAGCCGATGCGACTTGGCTCCTCCCATACTAGGTATGACAAGACCAAAGTCGCATCGTATGCGCCCGTAACTGTGAGACGTGAAGGTGGAATGTCTCGTGTGCCTGTAATTTCACCGGCAACCACACCTTTCAAACCGGAACACAGTAACGCGAATGCGTTACTGCTTGGCGGCAGAAAAGGGCATGGTGGCAGTACTTCCCCGGACGAGCTTGGCGAGAGTTCTACTGCTCTTAAAGTCAAAAGTCAAAGTCAAAACTTTTATTTCCATAGAATTCATAAAGCAATGGCTTGGAAACGTCAATATTATTCAAAGCATAAGGTCACGCGTACTTATCGATAAGTTAGATGCCTGTTCAAACCCTATCCGACCCTCCATGGGAGAACAGACAAGAAACCCCTAATGGAGGGATTCCTTTTTTTTTATAAGACATGGTTAGTAACAGATGAAAGGTTGAGTGGAAGGATCTACATGTCTTGCCAGCTTCGGGGCATGTGAATATTTTAATAATATGAATCTATAGTAACAATTATATTAATGTCATATTTTAATATTTATACTTATTATTAATTTTATATAATACTAGATAATTGAGTCAAAACTTAAATGTCAAATATTGTTCAATGAGGATTCATACATTTGACATATTTAATTCATTAATATCCTGAGATTTGGACACACCCTTTTTTGGAATATTTATGAAACTCTTCCATTAAACACATTAATAACTTATTATTAGACAGTGTTGAAATTCATTCGTTGGAAAATCTAGTTTTTTACTGTCTGTTAATTACTATTTATAGTATCTGTATGTATAGTACACATCGGGAGATTATGATGATACCCCTTAAACGTAAAGGGAAAATATATAATTCGATTGTCAGACCTGTCGTATTGTATGGATCGGAATGTTGGGCCACCAAAGGCATTGATGAAAGAAAATTGCGCGGAGATGCTAATGTTGAGATGGATGTGTGGGGTAACCAGAATGGACAAAATTAGTAACGAGTATGTAAGGGGATGTCTGAGAGCGCGCCAGTGACGGAGAAGTTGAGGAGCAGTAGGTTAGCGTGATACATGTTATGTGGAGGGATGAAAGCCACAAAGAGAGTCTTAAATATAGATGTGGATGGATGTAAGAGTAAAGGTACGCCAAAGATAAGATGGATGGATTGCGTGAAAGACTATGAGTAAGAAAGGAGTGAGTGCTGAGATGACGTCTGACAGAGAGGAATGGAAGGAAAGTACATGTGCCGACCCCACCTAGTTGGGACCAGGGCAAGCAAATGATGATGATGACATCAGGAAATTGCAACCCATCGCATGTTGCAAACTTAATTTCATAAGAAATTATTACAATTTTCGTTGATGTTTTCTCAAAATGATCATTTGTATAGATTTCATACAGAAACAAAAGTTACGGGATCGACGTATAATAAAAGGTTTATTTCCCTTTTTTTCTACTGGTTGTATTGTATAGACAGACAATCACCAACCACGAACGATTTTCCATAACAAATACATTTTGTCCACAGCTGTTCGTTTTTGCGGAGCTTTTCAACGAGATGTTGATGCGGGACTTCGGTTTCTACATCTACAAGACCCTGTACACTATTCCTGAGAAGGCAGAGGAAGTCAAGGAGAAAGTGGAGGAGAAGGCAGAGAAAAAAGAAGAGAAAGATAAGAAAGACGACAAGGAGAAAAAAGATGAATGCAAGGATGTTAAGAGGGATGAGAAGCGGGCTACCTCGCGCCGCCCTACTAGGGACCGAAAGGTAAGAGAGCAGCCAGGAATTTAAAGAAAGCTGTTGAAAATACTGCAGACTAGTAATTAGAACGGGATAAACCACATCTCACTGTCTGGTATCGGATTTTTGCATACCTATAAACTTCTTAGTTTGGGTGCTCTCAGGAAATGGTTTTCATTCTAATATTTTTTCTTAATCTTCTTGGGATAGAAGTAATCAAATTCTGTGCTGGGTGGTGGTCAGATTTGGTAAATAACTGGACAATAACAGCTCAGAAGTGCAAATAGGAAAGGGATGTATTTATCCTGCAGTGGTATTGTAAATACAAAGCGCCATCTAGCCCCAAAGTAATCTAAGCATAACTTATATTATGGGAACTAGACATCTGATATGATTACTTATATACTTTTAAGCTATTGCATAGCTTCTATCGCGGGCCTTGAGCGTGGAGATCGAATCTAGAAATTCCGTAACGAAAAAACTAACACCCCCCACTCCGACCGGCACAGCGGTGATACTTTTTAGTTTTTCCATCTATCGATAAATACCAGAACTTTTAATGACTTTTTGAAATATCACGCGTAATAGCTTTACCGCGGCAGTCTCCGAGTGCCACACGTCTTTTTTTGTAAATACACATAATGTATATTAAAACCCAGACAGAACAAACATGTTCGTCACACAAACGTCGGTGCTGGGTACAAAAGAACCGACGGCCTACATTGCAAAAGGCAGGGTTTTACCAACTGAGCTGTGAGGCCAGTCAGACAATACACTTGTATAGATTGTTTGTTTCGTCAGGAGTCTCAGAGCGAGGAGGAACGCAGCTCTTCCCCCCGGCGCCGCGGCCGCGGGGTAGACCTACCCCCCGACCCGTACCTGCTGCTGTCTCTCGTGTACTTCGACACCACGCGGAGCGGCTTCATCAACAAGAAAGACCTTCAGAATCTGTTTATGAGCCTCGGCCTGCATCTCTCCAGGTCACAGATCCGGGCCATCATGGAGAAAGTTTGCGTCAAGGAAGCGTTCACTTACAAGTGAGTCATGTAAAATCCGTTTAACAAAAGATGCCCTGCGGCCGTTAAAGGAACTAACGTAAAACAACACGAAAAAATTACTTTACATAGAAACTAGCGCCACAGCCGCAGGGCTTCTTACATAGAATGGACTCTACCATGTACACGTAATATTTGTAGCACGCCAGCGGACACGACAGACGTTTTCCTGCCCGAACGTTGTCTATTCGTTTGTTGTCTTCTTCTTCTTCTTCGAGTCACCGGTTCTGTAGAACCAGTGTGGTGAAAGGACTGTAAGTGCGCCTCAAAGAGGCTCCTTTCGTGCACTCGACACGTGTCTTCGAATTTTTAGTTCTACGACATGTCGGTTTCTTCACGATGTTTTCCTTCACCGTTTTGAGAACGTGGTATTGTGCACACAAATCTTTCAATCGAAAAACTAATAGGTGCACGTCGGGATTTGAACCGGCGACCTCCGGATTGGAATTCGGGGTCAGTACCGCTAGACCACCACGCTCTCTAAGTAATTGTTGTGAACTAAAAAAGTAAAAATAAAAAAATGCACTAAAATTAAATAAATGATTCCTCGAAACCGATCGCAGCGCCACCTATCGGGTCCAATTGTGTATCTAAATCTAGAACCACAATAAAAAAAACATAAGAGACAAAATATTTCATCATATCACATATTTACATGTCTGGGACACAACAAACTAAAATCTATGTTCATCACACAGATGTTTGTCTCGGGTGGGAATCGAACCCATGACTTACAGCGCTGAAGGCTACTGAATCAACAATCTGAATACAACTTTTTTGTTCTAAACTAAATGAATAAAAAAGTAAATAGAAAGACCTACTTATAGATGCTTCAAATGTAGGCAAATAAATTAATCCTCACCATCCCCTTAATTGCAGACTGGTTTTAAATGTTGTATTTTTTTTCAGAACCCTCGTTCAAACCATCAAAGATTTAGCGTCAGGATCATCAGAGGCCATGCAAGATATGCCACTGGATACAAATGTTGTTAACAATGAAGTTCCAGCACATGTCAGTATTATTATATAATGTATTATCAAATTTCATTTGCTATTCTATGTGATGACTGAACGTGCGGACGGCCCACCTCATGATAGTGGTAACCGCCGCCCAGCGACTCTCGAGTCCTCTCCACCAAAGTACGAGACGACTCAAGTCTCATTGCGTTGCGTCCATCACCTCGAGACGGTGATGTTACGTCTCATGCGCCTGCAATTTCACCGGCACCCACTCCTTTCCACCGCTGGTGCATCGCTGGTCGGCGGCAGATTGTCAGGTGTGGAAGCAGTACTTCTCCGGGCGAACTTACCACAACCGAACCACACTTCAGGTGGATGCAACCTTTAATCAAGTGATTAATCAGGGCATTACACATAATGCCTGAGCAATTTGAATAATGCCTAATTAATCACTTGATCTATAACAGACTCTATCTTATGACACATTTTTAAATAGCGTTTCTTTGAACAGATTGCTGAGTTGGAAAATACGATTGCGGCCGGAAATCGCGATTTATTGCCAGTTTTCAATAGGGGTAGCAAGAATGACGACGAAGAGACTACATCTGGCGAAACTGTGGATGTCAGTGACACAGGTAAAGATTTGATGTTACGTTCATTGTCAAGATATTAAATATTATTGATTGGTTTAGATTATGGAGCAAAACTAGTACTAAAATGGACTAAGTAAATTGTAAAAACTAAATATGTATATTGTATATTTCGGTGGTGTGGTCTTCTCTGACTGTTCTCTGTTCACTGTTCTCATGATCATCAGTTTGAGAACTTTTTGGTTCAGCGAAGGTGATAAAAGCTCGGTGTTTGTAGTACGGATTAAAATGAAAATACCTTTTCTTATAGAGAAAGAAAAAACGGTTTTGAAATTCAAAATTGTGAAGTAAATCCAATAACCAATTAATTCAGTCATGTAATAATTTCTGGCCTGGGTTAGGCTTCTGTGGTAGAAAAAAGCCCATCCACTCTTGCTAATCGAGATGGGCCTGACTGTAGTGGAAACGTCCTGTGATAACGACTGGCCTCCCAGCTCGGTTAGTAACCCTACCTTCTGCACTGTAGGTCGTGGGTTCTATTCCCACCCAGGACAAACATTTGTGTGAGAAACATAGATGTTTGTTCTGTGTCTTGAGTGTTAATATGTATTATGTCCGAATTTACAAAAGAAAAGTATATGTCCGGTTCCCATGACACAAGCAATGCTTTGCTTACTTTAGGGCTAGATGGCGCTGTGTGAAATGTCCACCAATATTCTCCTCGAATTAGAATTAAGTAATCGTATTTGGACACCCGCGAGACAGGCTAGCCCTAGTGCGGGGTCCACAGGCATATTATTTAAACGAAAATTTTTTTTGGAAATAAATGATTTTGATTTGATTTGTATTATAACGGTTAGTAACAGGGGTATGTGTGTGGGTGTGCGGTGTGCGCAGGCGTGGTGATGTACAAGTGTCGCGTGGTGGACGTGGGCGCGCTGGTGTCCGCCGAGGCGAGGAACTCCGCGGCGCGCGCGCGGCTCGAAGCGGCGCTGGAGGCGTCCCGGAGCGCGCTGCGGGCCGCGCGGCAGGCGGCCGCCTCCATCCAACAGGCGGAGCGCGGCGCCTCCAACCAGCTCTCCGACGTGACCGCCAGCCTGGCGGCGGCGCGCGCACGGATCACATCGCTCACGGTACACGGCAACATTACTATGCACTGCCGGTGAAATTACAGCCACATGATACATTCCACGTTTACGGGCGCAGATGCGACTTGGGTCTTGTCGTACCTAGTATGGGAGGACGGAAGTCTCATCGGCTGTTATGGGCCGAGGTTGCCACTTAACACCAGGTTGGCCGTCGGTTCGCTCCGTAAATGTATTAAATTAAAAAAAAAACGAAAACCTATGTATATAAAATCATGTTACGGAGTGGTATTTTGCTGACACGAAAACCCATTTGGCCACGACATGAACAAAAGCCATTTTATTTACACTTTTATGTATGGCGGAACAATATCCCGGTGAGGTCGATTAACTGTCAGACGACCAACGCACGCTTAATAAAGTTCATATGACATACAATGTTAGGACATTAAGAACAGAAGAACTATTAGTTCAATTAGAAAACTCACTAGAATATATTAACTGGGGCATTATGTATGTGCATGTCAAAAAAATATTCTATTCTATTCTACAATGTAGAGGCAACCCTTTCATAATACACTATTAAGTAAGTTTAAGTGCGCGTAAGTTACGGAACCAGCAGATAGCCCACCTGATGTTAAGCGGTGACCTCTGAAGGGTATTCCCTTACATATGGGAAGACAGGTCGCATTGCGGTTGTAACTTTGAGATGGTGGAATGTCTCATGTGCCTGTAATTTCACTGGCAACCACAATTTTCTGACTGGAATACACGCATTTTGGAACGCGAATGCATTATTGCATAGCAGCAGAAACTGGTTTGGTGGCAGTGCTTCCCCGGACGAACTTGGAATAAGTTCTACTGCTACTAGTTATCATGCGAGACAGAAAGGAACAATGTTTGTTTTGTCAGTAACTTTGGAGTTGTTAAGATCTACCGCCAGCAATATAGAACTGAGTACCCTTTTTTTTATGTAATACAGTTACGGAACGAGCCGACGGCCCACCTGGTGTTAAGTGGTAACCTCGACCCATAACAACTGATGCGACTTCGGCCCTCCCCTACTAGGTACGACAATACCCAAGTCGCATCGTATGCGCCCGTAACTATGAGACGTGTAGGTGGAATGTCTCATGTGCCTGTAATTTCACCGGCAACCACACCTTTCAAACTGGAACACAGTAATGCGAATGCTGCACTGCTTTGCGGCAGAAATGGGCTCGGTGGCAGTACTTCCCCGGCCGAACTTGGCTGGAGTTCTACTGCTCTTAAATTATATATTATATTGTGTTTTTCGTAGACTAATGATATGTTTTTATTATTTACAGGCCAGTTCAAAAATATTCCACTCTGCGTTGAAGAGCATCCAGGCAAAGGTGGAAGCCGTTGTTAACATAAAGTATGAAGATGATGATGTTGTGGAAATAGTGAATGGACCTAACACTCCTACAGGGTGAGTCGTCAGCTTTACTGATACGAATCCAATATCACATTGTCCCGGCGAGCTTTACTTTTTATATTAGTCATTTAAAAGGTAAGAATTTAGGAATTGAAAATCAAATTGTCACATAAATGTTTGTCCTGGGTGTGGGACTCGAACCCGTGACCTACAGCGCAGAAGTCAGGGTTACCAGTGTTTCCGTAGCCGTACTTACCCAGTTTTCATCCTGTCGCTTCGTAGTGCCGTAACAAGCTGACACTGACACGAAAATAACTATTTTTTTTTGCACATTTTTACAGAAACACAAAAGAAACCAAGAAAGAAAACGAAGTGAAACCGGAAACGGACACGCCGCCTAAAGAAGTATCTCCAGACACAGCCAAAACCGAGACTGACAAGGACGAGACAAAGGCCGACAATAAAGAAGACAATATTTCCACTGAGAATATGGACCTTGATGATAAGGAATAGAAATTTTATGACATTCTCACCGAGACACGTACGCCCGGAAATCTCGTCTGCAGTATTACACGTTGGTAAACTTAATTTATTATTTTACTTAAGTGTCCCTATCCAACATGTATCTACAGTTCTTATGAAGCTGGCTGCGTCTCGGACCAAAAAGTATTCTATGATTAGATGGGATTATCAATGTGTTGAGTTTTAATATGATATCATTATTATATCATATTAATATAATTTTGACAGAAGAATTTTTTATCATGCTCTCATTAAGAATTCAAGTTTGTTATGTAAGGGAGAAACTAGAATAAAACATGTGGGTGTGATACAATCAAGTTTATATTCAGTATAAATATCTAATTATAAACTATGAGATGAACTTTGGAAATAAAATATTCTTACTACTAATTACCATCTTTATTGTATATAGGTAGTGATTGTGTGTAGCAGTTTCAATAATATTTATCATATTACTCTCAATATTTATGAATAGAAATTATACATTTGTAAAATTTGCAAATCGATATAAAATGAAAAATAACTGCACAGAATCAGTACTAAATAATTTACACAATTAAATTTAGTAATGCTATTCTAAGTCTGGTCAGTCTGTTTCTTTTCTTTCAGTAGAAAGAAATGCGTGAATTTATTAGTTAAGTTAGACATTAACAGAAAAACAGCAATTTTAAAATTAACGAATGCAGTACTAATATTGTTATGAACTAAATAAATTGGCTAATTAGTCATTATCATACTACAACGCTATCTACAAACGATAGCAAAACATGTTTTCCTCTCATATCAGCAAAAATTGATATCAACGAATATTGTTGATTCTGTTGGCGTCAAATCGTACTAATTTTGGGCGTAATCTCACTTTTCTAGAGATCTATAAAGATTGAATTTCAACCCTTATTCCATAAGCTGTTTCATGAAACTCTTCCCAGCTATAGGTATTATAATCTAGGTAGAGTTTACGTGTGCGTTCGCCCAGCAAAAAGTATCGTCTTTTCAAGAATCGATTGATGCAGATAATTAGCGCCCTATGTCGTGTAAATTTGCCCAAAATTTTATATTTGTGCCTCCAACGGCTGCAGAGTTATTTATGAAAAACTGATTTTGCTGCACGGACGTTCGCCCAGCAAAACTTTAAAAAAAAAAAGGGTATAGCTGTATTTTAAATATGCAAAAAGATAGCTTAAATACTAGCCTAAATGTGCCGTTAAAGCCAAATTTGTGCCTCTAAAGATTTTAGAGATATTTAGTTTTTTGCTGGGCGAACGTTTTGGTGATTTCTATATCTCGGAAACGGCTGAACGCACAGTCATAATTTTTTATACCTACAGATACGGTATATTTGCGCCTATTTGCGCCGTAATTTTCATTAACATGAGTAGCATGGTTCAGGAGCTATTATTGTATTTCCTAGAAAACGGAAAAATGCTCTGGCTCTCGAATGAACAAGACCAAGGACTTCGCGTTAGTGCCGACTGGTACCCATTATATATTCACACGATCCTGTAAAGTTTCGCCGGCCTACTACATATAATAGACGAGTTATTAACGATTTTGTCTTTTTTTTGAGGTTATCTTGAGTGAAATTACTTAGGATACGAAAACACTAGTTTCCTGTGAGCTGGCTTATTACATGCTTCTACAATAATTAGCGCCCTATTTTAAGAATACGTATGCAAAAAATCATCTTTGTATACCCAATACTTTAGACAATAATGATAGAAAACCATTCGAAATATTTTTGGTAGATAACCAGACCAAATTCGAATGAACATTAAAAAGCGGCCGTACGATACTACAAGCTATCCTTCCTCGCTTGGTGGCGTTGTAATGAAATTTAAGTAGTACAGATGCGTACAGAATTGTTAAGTAGAAAATAATATTAATGTACCAAAAAAATTATACATGAAATAAAATGTGAATTATTTTGTTTTTAATAATCTTACTATTATAATAAATGGGAAAGTCTGTGTGAATGTTCGTTATAAGTAGGTAATCTTTGTAACTACTTAAGTTATTTAAATGAAATTTCGTAGGTAGGTAGTTTAGGACCTAGAATAGGACTAAATAGGCTATAATAGGCTAAAATTAGGAAATTTTAACCTCTGAGGGGGTTAAATAGGGTGGTAAAGTTTGTATGGAAAATAATTTTTCCTTGATTCGATTCACTCAAAACTCGGTATAAATGAACTATAGACAGAATAATTAAAATATAATAAGATACAAAATAGAGCAATACAAAATCAAACGAGCGCAAAAGTATATTTTTTTTAAATGACAATTCCACTTTTGTACGCAACGTTCTCTAAACACTAAATATTATCATGACAATTTAAGAAGGATAGCTTGTAGTATCGTGCGACCGCTTTTTAATGTTCATTCGAATTTGGTCTGGTTATCTACCAAAAATATTTCGAATGGTTTTCTATCATTATTGTCTAAAGTATTGGGTATACAAAGATGATTTTTTGCATACGTATTCTTAAAATAGGGCGCTAATTATTGTAGAAGCATGTAATAAGCCAGCTCACAGGAAACTAGTGTTTTCGTATCCTAAGTAATTTCACTCAAGATAACCTCAAAAAAAAGACAAAATCGTTAATAACTCGTCTATTATATGTAGTAGGCCGGCGAAACTTTACAGGATCGTGTGAATATATACTAGTCAAAACAAAATAAGGGCCACTTACAAATTTCGGAATGATGGGATATTTATTGATCATTAGCTATAACCATGGGGTAAATTGTATGCGCAGTGTTATCTCAAGTGTTCCCGAATACTTTTACAGCACTTCACTTGCAATGCCATTTTAAATGGGTAGATTAGTGGTTTTTTTCAGTGACTCTACATTTCGCCTTGTTTTTAACGTGAACTTTAAGCTCATTTAACATTTTTGTTTTGTTGTGAACAGTTCATTTTTGCTAAGTAGTGCGTAATTCAATATTTTAAGAAAACAATGCCGCGAGTTCGTCGTCATATGGACTTGCATACTACAGCAAGGGCCATAATACTCATCCAAGAAGGCCATTCACAGCGGACTGTAGCTTTACAGCTAGGTTTTTCACGGCGAGCGATTCAAAATGCTTGGAATCGCTTTCAAGAGACTGGAAGGTTAATTAGAAGGCAGGGATCAGGCAGATCTAGAGCAACTACTGCGCAGGAAGACCGCTACATACGCTTAACTGCACGCAGAGAGCGCACCGTCACCTCCCGCTCCTTGCAAACTCGCTTGCGCCAGGCCACAGGCACACGAGTTAGTGACCAAACGATCAGGAATCGTTTGCATGAAGATCAGCAATTCTCCAGAAGACGAGTAGTGCGGATTCCACTGACAAGTGCTCATCGTGCAAACCGATTAACATTCGCAAGACAACATTTGGACTGGGGTGTGAATGACTGGAGCACAGTGCTTTTTACAGATGAGAGTAAAGTAAAATTTTTTAGTGATGATCGTCGCGTTAGAGTATGGAGACGACAAGGTGAGCGATTTTCAGATGCCTGCATTCACGAAAGTGATCGCTTTGGGGGGCCCAATGTTATGGTATGGGGAGGTATCAGCTTAACTGGAAGAACTGAGCTGGTAATTTTTAACCAGGGCACAGTAACAGCTCAACGATACGTCGAGGAGGTCGTAAGACCCCACGTGGTTCCATTTGCACAGCAAGCAGGTGCAGGATTCAAGTTGATGCACGACAATGCACGCGCCCACACTGCTAGAGCCACCAGAGCGGCTCTAGAAGAGGCTCGTATACAAGTATTGCCGTGGCCAGCGAACAGTCCCGACTTGAACCCAATAGAACACATGTGGGATCTGTTGAAAAGAAGCGTCAGAGAAACAAATCAGCCAGTGCACAGTGTAAGACAGCTCATAAACGTCCTCAAATTGAGCTGGGAACAAATTCCTCAAGAAACAGTGCGGCATCTGATAGAAAGTATGCCCTCCAGGCTTCAAGAGTGTGTTAGAAAAAGGGGAGGACACACCAGATATTAAATACACCCTTTTTTATTTAAACCCAGATTGCGTTCTTTTTTTATTAAATTTTTAGATTTTGCTATTTTTTTGCTAAAATTACACTTTTTGTTAAAAATCTTGATAACTTGTTGTTTTTTCTGTGTAATGTGTAAACTTTCAGCTTATTTTATTAAAAACTCATTCTTGCAACTAATTTTATCATTTAAATACCCCAAAACTTCTTACATTGCCAAAAATATTAAAAATACAAGGTGGCCCTTATTTTGTTTTGACTAGTATATAATGGGTACCAGTCGGCACTAACGCGAAGTCCTTGGTCTTGTTCATTCGAGAGCCAGAGCATTTTTCCGTTTTCTAGGAAATACAATAATAGCTCCTGAACCATGCTACTCATGTTAATGAAAATTACGGCGCAAATAGGCGCAAATATACCGTATCTGTAGGTATAAAAAATTATGACTGTGCGTTCAGCCGTTTCCGAGATATAGAAATCACCAAAACGTTCGCCCAGCAAAAAACTAAATATCTCTAAAATCTTTAGAGGCACAAATTTGGCTTTAACGGCACATTTAGGCTAGTATTTAAGCTATCTTTTTGCATATTTAAAATACAGCTAAACCCTTTTTTTTTTTAAGTTTTGCTGGGCGAACGTTCGTGCAGCAAAATCAGTTTTTCATAAATAACTCTGCAGCCGTTGGAGGCACAAATATAAAATTTTGGGCACATTTACACGACATAGGGCGCTAATTATCTGCATCATTCGATTCTTGAAAAGACGATACTTTTTGCTGGGCGAACGCACACGAGTTTACCGAGTAGACCCTCTGGAATAGCGCTCTCTCCGTAGACCAAGATACTTGGTGAAACTCACGAAGAAAGATCAGCCGTCTATCCTGAGTTATTCGTATCGCCAGTCCCTTACAGAGAAAACACTGTATCTTCGCACCGACCCCGCGCCCCGCCGGCGGGGTCGACGTAACCGTATCCGCCCGCCCCGAGTGCATATTCTCGCATCGACTCAAGCCGAGGTCTGTACCTAAGTGGTGCAGTGTTGAAATATACTTTTGCCGATTGAGACTTCTATGGCCATTGAAAATAAACTAAATTTGATATTTTACTTAGAAGAGGACCCAAGTCAGATCGCTTGTTATAGACAGGTTACCCATAACAAAGGGATACGACTCGGATCCTCCCCTTCTCAGGTACAAGATCCAAGTCACATTCGTATCCTCTCGTAACTGAGGCGTGAAGGATTGTCTCAAGTGTAATTACACCGGCAATCACAACTTTCAACTTCTCTAACACGAATGCATTACTGCTTAGCGGCAGAAATTGGTATAGTGGCAGCACTTTCCTGGACGAAGCTGACACTCGTTGAGACACTTGGTCGTACACGACTGATATTAGCAGTACTCAATGTTTCAGTATTATTGGAAATAAAAAAGTTAAAGAAATTGATTTTTTCAAATATATTACAATAGTTTATGAATATTGTGCTTTTATTCCTATTGAGGCTTAAGCTAAAATAACAATGATGTTTTGAAACATTCTAAACTAAAAATAAGGCAATTAAAGAGTAAAATATTTTACAGGTCTAAATATTCACTTTGTCTATTTGATACATTTTTGACAATATGGCCCCAGACAAGGCTATTTCGTTGTCCATTTTCAAGGAATTGAGTCACATCTTGAGACGTTTTGGTAAGTTTCTATTGGATCGCTTCAGGCCTCATCCTTGATTTGGTGGAATAGCGCAAATCAACCGGAGTTAACGACTCTAAAAATTCGTTATTTATAGATTCAAGGCTCGGCTATCTCTGTAACCCCCCCTCACTCTATGAAATCCTTAATATCAAATATTATTTCTAACATAAATATAAACTTAACACAAGATAGATTGCGTGAAAGACGATATGAGTAAGAAAGGATCACTGAGATGACGTTTGACAGAGAAATGGAAGAGAAATACACGTACCAACGCCAACTCGTATGGAATAAGGTCAGGAAAATAATATATAATAATAATATTGGTGGACATTTCTCACAGCGCTATCGTGCCCTAAAGTAAGCTAAGCACAGCTTGTATCATGGGAAACATACATCTTTTTTTTTATGTAATACAGTTACGGAACGAGCCGATGTTGAGTGGTAACCTCCGCCCATAACAACCGATGCGACTTGGGTCCTCCCCTACTAGGTACGACAATACCCAAGTCGCATCGTATGCGCCCGTAACTCTGAGACGTGTAGGTAGAATGTCTCATGTGACTGTAATTTCACCGGCAACCACACCATACACACCAACTGATATAGTACCTATATATTTTAAATACATATTTATTATTTACTACATATTAACACGCAGACACAGAACAAACATCTATGTTCATGACACAATTGTTGGTCCTGGGTGGGAATCGAACCCACGACCTACAGCGCAGATATAAATACACTAGGGTTAAACACAAGGCTCTACATAGTTTCCGGGGAACAGTCCGGTGACGCCATCCATGACCCCTTCCCACCAGCCGTCGTCATTTTTCTTCAGCACGTATATAACTGCGCTCTCTTGGAATGATAACTCGTCCTCTTTATCCGCAAAGTAGTCGTAGATTGCCACCACTATAACAATATAACAATATATCATTAAATATGTAGTTAAGGATAGTTTATTCTGAATGAACATTCAATTTAATTTAGAGGGTAGGCTAAACAATTACTCGATTTTATAATTTAGAATACTAAATATAATCTACAAAATGGCCAACTTTTTTTTGTTTTTTTTATGTAATACATTTACGGAACGAGCCGACGGCCCACCTGGTGTTAAGTGGTAACCTCGGCCCATAACAGCCGATGCGACTTGGGTCCTCCCATACTAGGTATGACAAGATCCAAGTCGCATCGTATGCGCCCGTAACTGTGAGACGTGTAGGTGGAATGTCTCATGTGCCTGTAATTTCACTGGCGAGCACACCTTTCAAACCGGAACACAGTAACGCGAACGCGTTACTGCTTGGCGGCAGAAAAGGGCATGGTGGCAGTACTTCACTGAACGAACTTGGCGAGAGTTCTACTGCTCTTAAATTATTACTTATTTAAAAAAGTATGTATATCAGTTGTCTGGTTCCCATGCCACAAGCTATGCTTAGCTTACTTTGGGGCTAGATGGCGCTGTGTGAAATGTCCACCAATATTTATTATTTTCGGGATACAAATACTCCGTTTTAAGTCTATCATTGACATGCGGTTCGGAAGTTTTGCCGTTTCGAAATATCGCGCGAATTTTAGCATAAATTATTTTGAAGTTACTTTGTTTTAGTTTGGGTTTATTGTAATAATGTTGCCTGGAAGAAATCGTGACATAGATAAGACCGCCTTTGAATACACAACTTATTTTACCACCGTTATGTATCATTTCACTTGTGTCAATGTTTCCAATTAAGACTTTTTTATACATTTATGTTAAAATGACGTTAAAGCTAAGACTTCATTTAGCTTGTAATTCACTTGGCAGAGAATGTTCATTCAGAATATAATGGATGTTTTGGTGTGTCTGGATCACGAAATACCCTGGAAAACAAGTGTGGGAGATGACAATACATCGAGTGATTCAAAGAGCTCCCTGTATACACAAGACTGGACAATTTTGTCGCATGCATGTCGGATGGGCCGAATTCACAACAGTAGCGGGACTCCCCAAGGTATAAAACATCCAAATGCACTGGAACACATCGATTATTTCATAACTTACCATTCAGTATTGTTGTTGGGTGTATTGCGTCTCATTTAAACTGAGAAAAAGACAGAATAAAGTGAAAACATTCTGCTTGTAAATTTCAGGTCTCTGATTTTGGTTCTAATTAACTAGACTTGACCGTGAGCTAGCTATTTTTCTTAGAGACCAAAGGATATACCTTTTTATAATCCATTGTTTATCTTAACCACAGAGTTCAATCCTTAATATAACATTCTGTGATCAATTTTGAGGTACGCTATAGATATAGTCTATAGCATAAGTCACAGTCAAAAACTATTTCCACAGAATTCATAAAGAAAAAAAAAACGAATAAATGGCTAAGAAACGTCAATAATATTCAACACATAAGGTCACCGTACTTATAACTAAGTTTGACGCCTGTTCAAACCCTATCCGACCCTCCATGGGGCAGAACAGACACGAAACCCCTAAGGATAACAGATAGCTCCAAAATGTCTTCAACAGTCAATAGACAATAAACTCTACTGGTTAAAGACCTATCCACAGTCGCTTGCATAACGCTGATGACAAACTTCATTGTCATCGCAAATATCTTGTATACGTTTGATTTTGCGTTTATCAAATTACTGGTCCAACTGCCCCAAATCGCGATATCGTTTTCAACCCCTTTGGGGTGGAAAATCCCCCGTCATTGCAAGCAGTCCCAAAAGGAACCCCCTTGCGAAACATCAGACAGATAGTGGTGTGCTAAGGCATTAATTTTCGTTTATAAATAGAAAATAAGATGCCATACAAATATCGCGTCTTTTTTATAATATATTCGATGTTTACCCGCGGACCTCATCTAAGTGGTCTAAAATTAAGAAATATCTTGCTTCTTCTTATTCTTCTTCTTCGAGTCACCGGTTCTGTCGAACCAGTGTGGTGATAGGATTGTAAGTGCGCCTCAAAGAGGCTCCTTTCGTGCACTCGACACATGTCTTCGAATTTTTAGTTCTAGGACATGTCGGTTTCCTCACGATGTTATCCTTCACCGTTTTGAGAACGTGGTATTGCGCACATAAATCTTTCAATCGAAAAACTCATAGGTGCACGTCGGGATTTGAACCGGCGACCTCCGTATTGAAACTCGGGGGGTCAGTACCGCTAGACCACCACGCTCTCTATCTATAATATCTTGCTGAACATTATAGATGACATGATAATGCACGCCTATATCGTGGGTTGTTTTATTTGGACGTACAACAGACTCCAAAATACATAAACCACAGCACCAAAGAACATAAAAACAAGGACACCGATTATCACAGAGTTGTGCTGAATGTTTGTGAGTCAAGGCAACACAGCAGTCACTGACAAAAAATATGTTTGCCGGGTGGACAGAGGACATTTTATCCACCCGTGTACCACCATTACCACATTTTTTTTTATGTAGTTACGGAACAGGCCGACGGCCCACCTGGTGGTAAGTGGTAACCTCGGCCCATAACAACCGATGCGACTTGGGTTCTCCCATACTAGGTATGACAAGACCCAAGTCGCATCGTATGCGCCCGTAACTATGAGACGTGTAGGTGGAATGTCTCATGTGCCTGTAATTACACCGGCAACCGCACCTTTCAAACCGGAACACAGTAACGAGAACGCGTTACTGCTTGGCGGCAGAAATGGGCATGGTGGCAGTACTTCCCCGGACGTAATTGGCGAGTTCTACTGCTCTTAAAAATATCTTAATCTTATCTCTTAATTCTGCGCATGAAAAGCTAGTTATTGATCTTTGAATAATTAAATATCCAGTTATTTGTCTTAGAACGCTCTAATACATTGCTTACAATGTAGAAAGACTTGAAGTCAGTTCAGATAATATATTCAGTAACTGTGACTAGGTGCTATTTTGACTGGCCTCATAGCTCAGTTGGTTAGTAACCCTTAGTAACCTTCTGCGCTGTAGGTCGTGGGTTCGATCCCACTCAGGACAAACAATTTATGTGATGTTTGTTCTGTGTCTGGGTGTTAATATGTATTATATGTATGTATTTACAAAAGAGAAGTATATATGTAAGTATTATATCAGTTGTCTGATTCCCATGATACAAGCTATACTTAGCTTACTTTGGGGCTAGATGGCGCTGTGTGAAATGTCCACCATTATTATTCTATTATTATTATTTTAAAATTTTAATCAGGTATTTTGGATAATTATTTAAAATTAATGCTGTTTATATCAATATGAATTTTCCTCTAAATCAAGGTCACTTGCAGGTATTATGGGCACTCTGATATATTATATGACTGTAAATGAATATTACCTTTTTCGATATAGTTCTTAGGCACCCATCCGGGAAGATCTTCTTCATCAGGCACTATGGCTGGCACCGCGTTTGTGTACTGTTGACCAATTTTATTCTGGAAATGAGACAAATTCAAATCTTATGGTTGCACTAGCTGGTGCCCGCAACTTCATCTGCATAGTAGCCTTTTTACAAACATCCATCAAACTCTATACAAAGGCAGGTAAATACTTCGAAAAAAAAAACTCATCATTAGCTGGATCGGTCAAAAAACGCAGAGACCTTTATTTCTTAACAAAGGTATAATTATGATGAGCTTTTTACCCCTACTTGAGAAATGATTGATTTCCCATACAAACTTTCATCCCCTTCATGTTTTATTTTCGCGACAAAAAGTAGCCTAAGTCCTTTCCCGAGTTCCAATCTATATTAATAATAAATTCTGCCAACATTTAGGCGTCAAAAGTTACTATTACAGGATGTTTTGTGTGTCGTTGAGCAGAGCGACATCAGACCATGGGGATTTATCATTTATATAATCATTTACAGTGTAATAAGCTTTACTTACCAGACCCTTCTTTATGTATGACTTGAATTTTTGGGTCGGAAGCTTCGTTGCTTGTTCAGGAAGTTTATCATAAAAGTGTACACAATTCCCCATAAAAGATCCGTTGACTTTTTGCAATCGGAATCTTGGAATGTTTATTTTTATTTCTAGTGTTCTTGGTATGAACATCACTTTTATTCTCAAAACTGTGATATGTTTTTTCAGTATCTGAATCTGTCATGGAGGATATATTAATAAAGACAGTGACTAGTAAAAATGTAATTGTCTTTATAAAGTTAGGATGTTGTAGTTAGTTATATGTTATATAAGATAGATAGATAGATAGATAGATAGATAGATAGATAGATAGAGAGGTACGTTGGCGGCGGCGGCGTGGTGATGCCTCCCGAACGCGTCGTGCGCTAGCTCGTCTTCTAGCGGCGGCGGCGGCAGCGGCGGCGACACCGACCCGCCGCGCACCGAGCCCCCGCCCGCGGACGACGACGACGCGCGCTGCGGACACGTACACACGTACACGTACACACACGTACACGTACACACATAAGTTAAACATTGTATATGAGTGGCCTCACAGGTCAGTTGGTAACTGTGCCTTCTGCGCTGTAGTGGGTTAGATTCCCACCCAGGACTCTCTGGGTGTTGAGATGTATTAACAAAAAAAATTATAATAGTATTATATTAGTCGTCGAATTACCATGATACAAGCTATTGCTTAACTTAGCTAAGCTTAGCTTACTTTAGGGCTAGATGGGGCTGTGTCAAATGTCCTCCAATATTAAAATATATATAAATAATGAATAAATATTATTTTATTATACACCCAGACACAGAGCAAACATCTATATTCGTCATATAAATATTTGTCCTGGGTGGGAATCAAACCCACAACTAAAAGCGTAGAAGGCAGGGTTACTACCAATTGAGGTGTGAGGCCAGTCTCATATAATTATATACACATATATAATTTATTAACCAAAGGGGCACACTGGACATAAAGAGTTTAAATTAATTTAATTCAAACAATAAAGATGTTTATAGGGTAGGCAACACATTTGCAACCCCGACATTGATAACAATAATACACAGCAGGGCACCATAATCTCTCCCACAGTAACGGGATGGCTACGGTGGTTTTGTCTATGTATGACTGTATATACTTTCTTCCCGAGGGTGTAGCCCTAGTAGTACTAAGTACATGTATTTTTTAAGCTATTGCATAGCTTCTATCGCGGGCCTTGAGCGTGGAGACCGAATCCAGAAATTCCGTAACGAAAAAAACCTAACACCCCCCACTCCGACCGGCACAGCGGTGATACTTTTTAGTTTTTCCATCTATCGATAAATACCAGAACTTTTAATGACTTTTTGTAATATCACGCGCAATAGCTTTACCGCGGCAGTCTCCGAGTGCCACACGTCTTTTTTTTTTCTATGGCATAAATACTAGACATTTTGTCCATAATCAGCAAAATTTGCCACCTAGTAAGTAAAATAAATTTAAATTGAACTAACCTGTCCAGGCAGGCTCATGGAATGCTGACTGTGTTCACCGTCAGACCCAATCAGCGGAGAAGGCGGAGCTGAAATCATCAGTTAAAATTATCAAGAAAACTTCAATAAACCCAGATAATTGAAGGTGCGGCTTTCAAAGTCGAAAGATAAAAAACTTTATTTCCATAGAATTGGTAAACACTTGAAAATGGCAATAGGTAATAATCAAAATACAGTGTCGCGAATACTTATCGCATGTTCGAACCCTCCATGGGGAAGAATCCAAATAGCATTATTTACATTCAATATTAATTAATTAAGGATTTTTGTGATTGCTATAAAACCCAACTTCATGTTACATGGATCTCGCCGTTCGAGATATTTTAAGGGATAATTTATTCTCGGCCATTACAATGTACTCCATAAAATCCAGAAAATAGTAGATTACTTATCGCAGTAAATCGTGATGAATTGCGAATGTTTTTGGTTATAAAATAGACTTCAACGTCAATTTTCAAACACTGTCTTGGAATATATCAGCCGTGTTTGACGCCGAGCGTTCAATAGCTGAACATCATTTTCATCATGTCATCTTCATGTAGACATGGCTATCCCAACAGGTGAGACGTATTAAAAAATAATGAAAAAATTAGCATCATCCAGTGCTGATGCTATAGAATTATTTCCTAACGAAACTTCACTTTAAATGACGGAGATCTGAGGCAACAAACATAAAATAAAACACATAAGAATTGAAAACCTCCTTTTAAGGTATCGAAACATTTAAGAGCAGTAGAACTCCCGCCAAGTTCGTCCGGGGAAGGACTGCCACCATGCCCATTTCCACCGCCAAGCAGTAACGCGGTCGCGTTACTGTTCCGATTTGAAAGGTGTGGTTGCCGGTGAAATTACAGGCACATGACACATCCCACCTACATGTCCTACATGAAAATGCTATTTAGCATTAAGTTCGCTCATGTACTTGTTTTACCTTGTGCAATAAAGCATTTTCTATCTATCTATCTCAGAGTTACGGGCGCATACGAGCGACTTGGGTCTTGTATCTAGTAGGGGAGGACCCAAGTTACATCGGTTATGAGGTTACCACTTAACCCCAGGTGGACTGTGGCCTCGTTCCGTAATGTTTCACATGTAAAAAACGGTTAAAAAACGTAACAATCTAATATTGAGCAAAAGTCATATGTAAACTTACGTGGCATACTGGAATGCTCCTGCTGCGAGTAACTGGCGGAGTTCTGATGTTGATTTGGATGAACCATTCCCACCTACAACACGCACATACATACAGACAGTCATCGCAATACTGAGTGTGTTGCCTGGGGGAATTAGAGGGCCCTGATTGAATAATGATATGATGATCTTTGTCATGGAGCGTTTGTTGCTGAGTGGTACGGACCTTGACTAACTTTAGATTATGCACACAGTTTCCCCTCTCTAGACAAACAAAGGTGTATATAACGTAGTAATAGGAGTGTCATACACACTGAGTACCAACTGAGCGATGTAGCTCAATTGGTACTGAGAACAAGAGTTGCATTTTGAGTTTTGAGTTGCAGTAAATTTTGCTTGTGTTAGGAGAAAACACTCCGCCATAACCATGATTACAGAAATTTATAACTAACACAAAAGAATGAAAATATTGTACGAAGAGTTACTATATGCTATTATTATTGTTTGTACGATATTCTCTATTACATCGTATCTTTTAATCTTCAGCCAGTCGGTAACAGGTTTTTATAAACTGAAAGTAGTTAAGAGGATAAATTTCTAGTTCACTTCTATACAAATAAATAAAAGTGTCTGTTAGTAATATCAAAATAACCACTTTTTACTAAGTGCATATGGATGTATACACGGTACATATACCAAACCAACATTTTTTGAATTTTTGTCTGTCTGTCTGTCTGTTTTTTCTGGATAATCTCTGAAATGGCTGGACGGATTTTGACGGGACTTTCACTGGCAGATAGCTGATGTAACAAGTAACTTAGGCTACTTTTCCGACGGGTAAAATAGGGGTGCGTGATAAAACAGAATTCCACGCGGACGAAGTCGCGGGCAACAGCTAGTTTATAATATAAATGTGGGATGACTGTCCTGCGTGTTACCTTTTGGCCGAATGTTGTACATATGAAACTTTCACATGCATTTAGTAAAAAATCTGTTGAAACAACCGCTTCAATTATATTTATTTGTCGTTGTGTTAAGGTGGGTACATACCTGGGGTTGGGCTACGGGCAGCGTGGAGTACCCGGGCGGGGGCGCGCGGCGCGGGTAGTTGGGCGCGTAGTGAGAGGGTACCTGTGGGGGCGCCACAGCCGGGGGCGTGCGGTACTCGCGGGACGATTTGCCTGCACATACATACATACACACAGATGAGGAAGTCAATCTTGGCCGTGAATATTCGGCTAACTATGGTCGAGGACTGCAAGGGACGAGAAGAATACCTTTCGAAACTGGAGGCCTATACCCAGCAGTCGGTGCCGACAGACTGAAATGGTGAATCATGAAAAAATGTAAGCGATTTGTCGTGATCTAGGTATACAGAATTTACTTGAATAGTGCCTCGCAATGAAATACCATTTTCCCCGTGTACTCACAAACAAGCTAGAAACAAAACTGCTTACTTTGAGAGTGGATACCTATTAAATAAACTTTGGGGACTTTGGGGGGCCACGTTGCTCACGTCGGTACGTGATAACCCCCATCTGAATCCCTACACGTGTCCCCCGGGTGGTGCAATAGAAGCGATCCAAAGTAGCAGTAGACTTGTGCTAAGTTCACCCTGATAAGTATTGCCACCACACCTGGTAATCGGCCACCAAGCAGCTGTGTTCCGGTGGTGAAGGGAGTGGGTGCCGGTGAAATTACAGGCACATAAGACGTAACATCCCCATCTGTGATGGATGGTGGTGATGGACGCAACGCAATGCTACTTAGGTTGTCTCGTACTTTGGTGGAGAGGACTTGAGTCATATTGCTGTTGTATACGGGCGGCAGTTACCACTTAACATCAGGTGGGCCGTCAGCTCGTTCTGTCACTTAAATCACAAAAATAACTAGCAGCTCACCAAGAGTGCCCCGTCCGAGAGTGCCGGTGTTGGCGGGCTGCGCGGCTCGCACCGCTGCCGGCGGCGTCGGCGGCTTGGTGGTGGGCGCGGGGAGGGGCGCCGGCGCGGGCGCGGACCCCGACCTACGTCCGCGGGGCGTCCCGCTAGCGCCGCTGTTCCACCGGGCTCCGTGACCAATGTCGTCAAGAACTGAAATTTTTGTAAGCTTCTTAGCGAGGTTACTCGGTGGAGGACCTCCGGTGGTACGGTCACACACACACAATTGTTTGTTTAATAATTCTCAGTGTAAAATATCAAATAGCTACACTTAGGATACTGTCCAATTTATGGCGTTATTGACAGTTGTCGCTAAATGGAGAGAAGATAAATCATTATTGAAGAGAACTGTGTCCCGGGCCACAGCTCACGCTTCTCCGGGCCACAGGGACTCAACTTTAATTGTGTATAATAACCTGTTTCTCAATAAACATTTATTATTATATTATATTATTTTACTACTTTAATGTATAAATATACAAACAATTAATATTAATAATGATACAAATAACTACGCTTATTGCATATAGTCTGTTACCTTCATCTGACTTTTTTGCTGCCTTATGAATTTCATTGTATTTTATTCATTTTTTGGGATACTGTTGGATCAACTCGACTTTAACAAGTTTGTTTAGAATTAAGCACAACGATATATAAAACATAAAGTTAGCAGAGTCATCACACAAATGATTATCCTCGGCGGGAATCAAACCCACAAACTACATCATAGAAAGCTGGGTAACTACCAACTGATCTGTGAGGGCAGCATATTGCAATATTAAGACAGTTTAAGAGCAGTAGAAGTCACGCCAAGTTTGTCCGGGGAAGACGCAAAAAGGGCCCATTTGTGGCCTAGTTGCGGAAACCAGTTCGCGCTACAAGTAACAAGTTGTCCGGGGAAGTAATGCCACCATGCCCATTTCTGCCACCAAGCAGTACTGCATTCGCGTTACTGTGTTCCGGTTTGAAAGGTGTGGTTTCCGGTGAAATTACAGGCACATGAGACATTCCACCTACACGTCTCAGAGTTACGGGCGCATACGATGTGACTTGAGTCTTGTCATACCAAGTAGGGGAGGACCCAAGTTGCATCGATTGTTATGGGCCAAGGTTACCACTTAACACCAGGTGGGCCGTCGGCTCGTTCCGTATTTCAACCACATAAAAAAAAAATGTTGTCACACCTACCTGTGTAGTCAATACTCTTCCTCACATACTTGATGGGCTTCTCCGGGTTGGCCGGGGCAATGATCTTGTAGTTTCTGTTGGTAACCTTATTGGCAGTAAGCACGCCAATCTCCCTCCTCGCCACTTTCTCTCTATGTATAGCGACAGTCTGCGCTATGTGATTCATCTGTCCTTCCATCTCAGACAACTGCATCGTCTGCAGCTCCAGAAGTTGCAGAAAATTGTAAGCCAAAGTATTTATTTGATACGCTACACTCGCGAGAGACTGGGTGGTATAATTTTTGGTGCTTTCCAAAGCAAGTCTCTTGTTCTCCGACTGGAAATAGTTGGCTTCGCAATAGTCGGCCACACGTTCAAGGTTCGTATGGCTGTCTGTGAGGTTGTTCCGCCCTTCAGGAATGTCGGTTTGGAGTAGGGCAGCTAATTCTGCCATCGTGAAGCTGATTTTTCTGAATAGTCCAACGGAAATAGGCGTGTCAGTGCAATTTGGGTGCAGACGCGCTACGAATAGCCACAGACGGCAAACGAAGACGCTGATACGTTCCTGGTAGCCCACAATACGTAGGGTATCATTACATAATCAGTTATTCTAATTGTTA
Organism: Chesias legatella; assembly: GCA_947359385.1. Lineage (NCBI taxonomy): Eukaryota > Metazoa > Arthropoda > Insecta > Lepidoptera > Geometridae > Chesias > Chesias legatella. The sequence continues at coordinate 738,133 of OX375766.1, forward strand.
TAATTTTACAGTTTATTAACAGTATAAACAAAAAGCAAATCACAAAATTTTATTGACTTGATTGAGTGAATGATTTGATTTCCATAGTCCATAGATAGAACACAAGATACTGACGATGATTGTTTATGGTTTGACTTGGGTTTTCATTCTTTATGGTTTCATGGTTTGGTTTGGGCATGCAGATAATAATGTACCTACTATGGAAAGTACATAGTTACTATAGTCCATTCTACGAAATAAGTAAAGAGAAATTTCTCTTTTGCGTAGAAACTAGTGCCACAGCCAGGAGACTTTTCATGGAACGGGCTCTACCTCCATGGGTTTGGGTGTTTGGGAAATGATCACAGACTATTAGAGACCGAGATGATTGCCTAACTTCACTCCAGTGAAGTCAAAATTTATTCTGCTGTGGAAAGGGTGAATTTCCACTAACTTTCGCCAAGCAGCAGCTGTTGTTATTGACAGCCCAGATCTGTCAGTGTTAACTCTATTCATACTACTCAGATAAGTCACTGTCACTCGGTCGGACAAACAAAATATTCATTGATTGGTTTTCGACTTCCATTTCGTAGGAGTTTATTCCGCAAATCATTTCATTTCAAGCTTTCTAGTGTATAATAAATACATTTGAAATGTAAATCGCTTCTCAATCTTCGTAGTGATTGTGTCTGACTATGGGAACTAACGGCAACGGCCGTCGCGGAGGCAACAAGATGCCTGACAGTCGCCGCCCCATGGAAGAAGGGGACTATTGCATGGAAATAATGGAGGGCCCTGAACTCGATTTCATTTACGATGACTGCGACACCCAAGCTAACGAAATTGCAGAGCTGTATAGCTACACGGAGCATCCAGAATATCAGCTAAACGTGAAGGCTTTCGAAGACATTATGGAGGAGTTCAACTATCGACCTAGCTGGCAGAGATTGTCCGCGAAGCAACAGCGCACCGTAATAATGAGACTATTAGAGCATCTGGACGTTGCCGTGAGTGAGATACGAATGCGTGCGACCCGGTGCATCCTGTACTTAGCTCAGGGCTGCTGGGCGGAGGTGCAGTCTGATACTGAGCAAGCCCACTGGGCGCGCATCAACATAATGACCCTGTACGACATGGGCACATTCTCAGCATTTGTGGAACTCTTAAATCTTGAAATTGTGCACAGCAGCAACTGTATTGCATCAAGAAAACTGGCAGAATCACTGGCAGACTCGAGAAACTTAAGAGTGATCTTGTCTGTACTTTACCTTATTACAGAACACATGAGGACCGAGAAGGACAACCCAGACTCTGAATATGCACATTTGGTTAAGAACTTCCAAGAGGAACTGGGTACACCATTTGGTGATGAACTTCTGCCTGTAAAACTACTGAGCATGGTGACTCATTTGTGCGCCGGAACAACTCCCCATTTTCCAATGAAAAAGGTCTTGTTGTTATTGTGGAAAGTGTTACTTGTTTATCTGGGGGGCTCAAAGGAGCTGAAAGATAAGAAAGCAAAATTAAGAGAGAAACAAGGTTTGCCCCCAGTAACTGAAGACACTATTGAAATAACCAAAGGAATGAGGGCTAGCTCTCCACCTTTCAGTGCTGCTGATATGCTTGAAAATCAAAATCCTGGTACTAGAAAAATAAAAGAAAACGAGAGGTCTCTGAGGAGACAGACATTCATGAAGCAAACGTCCTTGGATGAGTCAGATGAACAGATTTTCGTTGACAAGGAAGATACTGGTAATGGATCCGAGGACTACTCCATGGAGTACCAGAATATGCCATCGGATGGCTCTCAATCGGAGAACAATGACTACCTCCCCTATATGTCCCCTAAGCAGTATGAAAGTCCTCCGCCACCTCTGCCTAGAAGCCTACCTTGGATATCCAAAGTGAGGCAGAAGGATATTGACATGTTCCTGGACAATGTGAGGATCAAATTTGTAGGCTATTCTCTGCCAGGGGACAGGCAAACTATTGCTGGCCTTCCAAATCCCATCCATGAAGGAATTGAAATTTTGAAAAAACACATGTACACAAGTTTATCAGAAATTCAAGCAGAAAGAGAACTGGAGATAGCTAGAAGCCCCTTAACAAAAGGAGAAAAAGAAGTTGAAGAAACTGAAGTGGAAATTTTATATAGAGCCATGTTACCCAATTTACCACAATACATGATTGCCCTGCTGAAAATACTGCTGGCGGCAGCACCTACTTCCACAGCTAAAACCTACTCCATCAATATAATGGCAGATCTGTTGCCTGAAGAAATGCCAATGACAATTCTGCAATCGCTAAAACTTGGTATTGACGTTCACAGACACAAAGAAATCATAGTCAAAGCTGTCACTGCCATTTTGCTACTTCTTTTGAAACATTTCAAGCTGAATCATGTATACCAATTTGAATTTATGTCCCAACATCTCGTCTATGCCAACTGCATGCCCCTAATACTAAAGTTTTTCAATCAAAACATTTTGTCCTATGTGGATGCCAAGAATTCAATACCTATATTTGACTTTCCCGCTTGCGTTATTGGAGAGCAACCTGAATTGACAAAGGAATGTTTGGACATTGGAGAAACTACAGTGTGGTACTCCTGGAGGAATGTCTTCTCCTGCATAAACCTACTCAGAATACTGAACAAACTAACAAAATGGAAGAACTCTAGAATAATGATGCTTGTTGTCTTCAAGAGTGCTCCTATACTGAAACGGACTCTTAAAGTACGACATGCACTTATGCAGTTTTATGTATTAAAACTGTTGAAAATGCAAAGCAAATATCTCGGAAGGCAGTGGAGGAAAACCAACATGAAAACCATTAGTGCAATTTACTCCAAAGTCCGTCACAGACTGAATGATGACTGGGCATTCGGTAATGAAGTTGATGCGAGGCCGTGGGATTTCCAAGATGAAGAATGTTCGCTGAGGGTTAGCGTGGATCGTTTCAACAACAGAAGATATGGTACCGGCAGTGACCAAGAAATTGACCTAACTCCGCTGGAGACAGATATTAACAGTGTACTCGAAATGAACACGGAGCTGGATGATGAATTCAAAGAAAACTATGAACTCTGGCTGGAACAGGAAGTGTATAATAATGAAATTAACTGGGATGTATTGTTGAGCGTGTAAGTCCTAATAGTCAAAGTGTAGGGATTGTATTCAGTGTATTATAAATCACTTTGATATCTATTTGTATTACATTCTTATGTATATTGTTTTGGTTTAATCCGATATTATTTTTAGTGTTATATTTAGTTTAGTATGCTTCTTAAATTTTATATTACTGATTTGTTAATTTCAAACATAGAATTGGTAATTTGCATCAAAATAAATTTACAAATTTTGTTAAAACCCATGTTTCTATAAAATATTAAGCATGTATTTGAGTATAATAATATGAGATGGAACTGCAGTACCACTCTTTTTTGTATTAATTGTATCAGTCCATTGCAAATATGATTACATTGCACGCATACAGATCTCTTGATCAATAATAGAGGTCAGACCATATATGCTTTCATTATTCACAAAGTCAGTGACACATTAAGTTCTAAACTTTATTTTAAACTCAGACTCTTCGGTATTTGCAGACAATGACATAATGAACAAAAATTATGCATGTAAGTTAGATAATTGTAAACTGTGACAAATCAATGTATGATTTTTTTCATAGTAATAGTGGACCTACCCTACTCATGAAATTGCATTATGACGTGAATAAAATATTTTTAAAAATGTACTTATAAAAGTAGGCTTTTAACTTCCTACATTTTAATAAAATTTAGATAATTGTGATATTGCTGCATTTCTTTAAATTTAACAGTCATCCCCACCTTGTTGCTTTTTGATGTACCGGCATTTGATGTCTGTATAAGTAACTGCCTAGTTCTTCCAGGGGATTGTAATCTGAGTAACTCTGCCACGCGCTGTAGGTCCTCGGTTTGATTCCCATGCAGGTCGAATGTGATCAACATAGATATTTGTTTTACCTGGTTGTTCATATGTATTAATAAATATTGGTGGACATTTCACACACCGCCTTCTAGCCCCAAACTAAGCCTACCTTGTACTATGAACGCCAAATGACTGATAGAATTCTTAAATACTTTTGTAAATACCTACATATTAACACCCAGACACAGTACAAACATCTACGTACGTCACACAAATGTTTGTCCTGAGTGGGAATCGAACCCACGACCGACAGCGCAGAAGGCTTACTGCCAACTGAGCTTCCAAATTTTTTTAGGTGACGGAACGAGCTGAAGGCCAACCTAATGTTAAATGGTAACCGTCGCCCATAGACAACAGTAATACGATTCAAGTCCTCTCCACCAAAGTACGAGATGACTCAAGTTACATTGCGTTGCGTCCATCACCCCGAGACGGGGATGTTACGTCTCATGCGCCTGCAATTTCACCGGCACCCACTCCCTTCCACCGGAACACAGCAACACGGGTGCATCACTGCTTGGCGGCAGATTACTGGGTGTGGTGGCAGTACTTCTCCGGGCGAACTTATCATAAGTTCACTGCCACTTTGGGTTGCTCCTATTGCACCACCCGGGGGACACGTGTAGGGATTCAGGCTATAGACGAGAGCAACGTGGGCCCCCGAAATATATATCCGGTAGTGGATAAAACACTACTTATATATACATACCTAGCCTAAGTAAACAGTTATACCTGTCAGATTTCCTCATCTACAAGATAAATAAACCACCAGGAGGTCCGGTATCGAGATGAACCCCGCTGGGATGTTTGATGGGCCCATTATAACCCGCCCTCACCCCGCGAGACCCACTTAGGGGCGGTAAAAGGATCCATTGTTGTATTACAAATGTTCCGATGTCATTGAGGTGACGTTTGACGTGAGAACAAACCATATTGCATCATTGGGAAGCTTTTTACTGGTGTGTACGTAGCTTTTTACTATTTAAGTTCTGGTGTAAGTCTGTTACAATATCTGTTAGGTACAATTTTCCAATTCTAATTTAGTAAAGAAAAGTGGTTACAAAATATTGCTAACTTATGTTTATCTAACTAACTTTTGATAGGTTAGGGTTCCCGTAACATCATTAGAATTAGCTGATCGAACCTTTAATTCTTGCCGAAGAAGTCAGAACTATAATCAGGAAAATGAAAACAGGCAAATCACCGGGTCACGATGGGCTCAGCATCGAACATCTTAAGCATGCTGGTTTCCATCTTCCAAGAGTTCTCGCGATGCTGTACAACCTATGTCTGGGCCATGCGTTCCTTCCTTCAGACCTGATGCGAACTGTGGTTGTACCCGTCATCAAAAGCAAAACGGGAGATGTCTCAGACAAGGCCAATTATAGACCTATTTCTTTAGCCACAGTCGTAGCCAAAGTACTTGACAGTGTGATGAACTCATATTTAAATAGGCACGTCAAGTTGCATGATGCCCAGTTCGGCTTTCGGCCAGGACTATCAACTGAGACCGCCATTCTAAGCTTGAAACACACTGTCAAGTATTACACAGATAGGCAGACACCAGTGTATGCCTGCTTTCTGGACCTCTCCCGGGCTTTTGATCTCGTCTCGTACAACATCCTGTGGGAGAAGCTTCAGGATACGGGAATGCCATCAGAGTTGGTCTCACTTTTTAGGTACTGGTACCTCAATCAAGAGAACCGTGTGAGATGGGCGGGTGAGCTGTCGGAGCCGTGCAGGCTGGAGTGCGGGGTGAGGCAGGGGGGGTTGAGCTCGCCCACGCTCTTCAGCCTGTATGTCAACGAGCTGATCGAGCGACTCAGCAGCATGCCAGTGGGCTGCTCCATAGACGGTGTGTGCGTCAACAACTTGAGTTATGCCGACGATATGGTGCTTCTGGCTCCCTCGATCAGTGCGCTCCGAAAACTGTTGACAGTGTGCGAGTCATATGCGTCCTCACATGGACTTGCATATAATGTCAATAAGTCGCAGTTTATGGTCTTCAGGGCGGGTAACAAGTGTCCATCTTTTATTCCACCAGTGACTCTAAATAGTATTTTACTCAAGAGGGTTAATCAAGTTAAGTACCTTGGGCACCTGGTAACCGATGACTTGAGAGATGACAATGACATGGAAAGGGAACGCAGAGCATTGTCAGTCCGAGCAAATATGTTGGCCCGCAGATTCGCAAGATGTACAGACGCAGTCAAAGTCACCCTTTTTAAAGCGTACTGTACATCTCTGTACTCGGCGAGTTTGTGGTTCCAGCATACCCAAAAGGCTTACAATGCTCTGCGGGTCCAATTCAATAACGCGTTCAGGGCACTGTTGCGGCTCCCGCGTTTCTGTAGCGCATCAGGTATGTTCACCCAGGCGCGCACCGACACCTTTGATGCCGTCTGGCGTAAAAAAACAGCCTCACTGCTGCGCACAGTACGCGGGAGCAGTAACAGTATCCTGAATACTATTTCCAATAAGATTGATTGTCCTCTTATGTATAAGTTGACTCAGAGGACTAAATCTTGTCTAGTTATTAAGTACTAACATCCCTAAATTATAAGCTTTTACTAACCCTATGGACTAATGTTGTCTGATTAAAGAAATTAAATTATTATTATTATTACATCTATACAAATAAATAAAATTGGAGTGTCTGTTTGTAATATTAAAATAACAGCTTTTTACTAAGTGCATATGGATGTATACACGGTACATATACCAAAACAACATTTTTGACGTGACAACGTCTTATAATTCGATAGAGCCGGCTGCACGCACGAAAAAACATGACTCATGCGGCGTTACCTCGCTCTGAGGCGTTCCATGTAAGGCTTGTGCAAGTGCAAGCGAGAGCGCGGAACGAGCGACAAAGAAGCACAATCGGCCTTTGCGTTCGGCAGCGTTCGACATCCGTCTCTCTCCTACTTGAGTGAGCGATGCGTCTGCGTGGACAGCTGCTAATACTTACATTTACATGTTTTGATCGAGTATCAAGTGCAGTGTAAAACTATTAAATTGTAAAAAAAAAATTGACATAATTGTATTTATGCGTACAAATAAATTTAACTTGATCAATTTCATTGTGATTTCCAATTACCTCCTTCTCTATATACATACAAATCTATTAAACAAATGAAATTAAAATTTTCTTTTGAAAAATGCTACCATTCCATCAGTATTTTCTTAAGACGTTGTCACGTTCAACTATCGTCAGTAAACCGACTTTACAGACAACCATTTTTTTCACTTTTTGTCTGTCTGTCTGTTTGTTCCTGCTAATCTCTGAAATGGCTGGACCGATTTTGACGGGACTTTCACTGGCAGATAGCTGATGTAACAAGGAGTAACTTAGGCTACTTTTCCGAGGGGTAAAATAGGGGTGCGTGATAAAACCGAATTCCACGCGGACGAAGCCGCGGGCAACAGCTATTTCTTAATAAGATTGGAAAATCTTTCTAAAATCAATAAACATGACAATTATTAAATATTTCATCTCAGTATTTTTTTCACCCTTGTTTTTTTATCAATGAAAGGGTTCAGACAAATTCAGACAGCGGCAAGGCTGGGCAGCATCGCAACTTATAAATTGCTTAAACCTTAATTACTATGATATTTAAAAAAATAACCCTCATATTATTATTAACCGGAGGATTATTACTTATGTAGCTTCATTTTAAGACAACTCGTTTATTCAGTAGGTAAGGAACTCGATTATTTGTGAAATAATTATTTTTGAAATTGATTAATATATATGTACTTTTATGTATATACTAAAGTATAACATGATCTGCTCTGGTAGATATGTAATGTATGGTATTAGGTACTACTTGGTTTTTTTATTTGATATTTTTTTCCGAATGCCCAATAGTTCTACTAAGACCCATTTCAAGGTTATCCATTCATTACCGGACACCCTGTATATAGGTATGAGAATATTGGCGCGTTCCTCTCAACATACCTACACATAGGTACACTTTAGGAACAGTTAGAGCGTGCGGATAAAATCTTAACGCTATGCGCAAGCATTTTCCGCTTTATAACTCGAATAATTCGTTAAACTCGGGCACGATGACATTCTATTCTGGCTTTCTTTACTTAGGAGACATGTTCTTAGTATATTTATTCGTATTACTTTTAGAAATGAAAGGGTTAATTAGCTTCGAAAATGAACTGAATCTGAACGATATATTGCGCACGGACTTAATGCCAACCTTTTTTCTAAAGGAGGACAATGAAGATGTAAATTTGACTTCCGGCAAGGGATTCGAATCTGTCAACGGGTCCATTGATGCTGCGCTCTCAACTCTGGACTATCACAGGTACCTACATTAGTAGTCATATTCGTTCTTCTTCTTGCAGGTATGTATTAGTTGTATGTAGTATGTATTACTTAAGAGCAGTAGAACTCTCGCCAAGTTCGTCCAGGGAAGTACTGCCACCATGCCCATTTCTGCCGCCAAGCAGTAACGCTTTCGCGTTACGGTGTTCCGGTTTGAAAGGTGTGGTTGCGGTGAAAATACAGGCACACGAGACATTCCAACTACACGTCTCAGAGTTACGGGCGCATACGTTGCGACTTGGGTCTTGTCGTTCCTAGTAGGGGAGGACCCAAGCCGCATCGCTTGTTATGGGCTGAGGTTACCGCTTAACATCAGGTGGGCCGTCAGCTCGTTCTGTAACTGTATTACATAAAAAAAAGTATTTAATAAAATTATATATATCTGTTGTGTACTTTTCGTGTTGTACTTTATATGTGTATATATAGAGAAGAAGTAAGAAATATAGAAAAAAACGGCGATGAACATAGCGACTAATATAGGTACCTGTTAGATGTAGAACCAAAATTTAGTGACTTTTGCCAACGTACTTAGGAGGAACACCGTTAGTTTTCATTATCACCTAGGTAATCTCTTTAATGAAACTTTTCCATTTATTTTCTTTGAGGAAAATGATGAACGAATACCACTGCCGTAATTACGTAGCCGAGCAAATACTAGAGGAGATGGGCAAGAACGTGATTCAGGATCGCGTTGGGAGACCCTTTGCTATGGCCAATGAAAACACTTTCACGCGACGAGCCCAGGATCTCAGAACCAGCTCCATGTACGACGTGGGATCAGCTAATTATCAAGAATGGTTGGCAAAGTAAGTTTTAGTCGTAAGATACTAGATACAATACCTAATATATAAATATATACTACGTGTACATAGGTATAATTCTGCTACTAAGTACTCGTGTCACTGGCTCCCTGAAACCAGTGTGATGAAAGGATTAAGTGCCCCTCAAAGAGGCTCCTTTCGTGCACTTAAAGTATGTCTTCGAGTATTTAGTTCTAATACATGTTCCTCCTCCGTTTTGAGAACGTGGTATTATTTTCCGTAGCCAAAAATTAATCGGTGCTCGAGCTTGAACCAGCGACCTCCGGATTGCAATATCGTCTGTCTGGGCCACCGCGTTCAATAACACTCTTTTCACTGGGTAAGTATATATTTCAGGATTGCGTCACTCAACAGCGCATATCGCCAATACAACGCAGATATAAACAACACGATATTATCTGTGAACAATACGTCGGCTCTACTACCCCCACCCCCCACGATGCAGACCAGAGAGGGGTATGAAGTATACGAGGGGACAAATGTGCCTACAGGGTACACGGCGCCCGCGCCGGCACCTGAGGTACATGACATCTCGAAGTACAGTAAGTAAAGAATGTATTGGGTTTTCGATTCTTCCCCAGGAAGGTATTTAAAAAAAGTAGGTATTTAAGTATTATATCAGTTGTCTGGTTCCCATGAAGCTATGTTTAGCTTACTTAGGTTTCCGGTGAAATTACAGGCACATGAGACATTCCACCTACACCTCTCAGAGTTACAGGCGCATAAGATGCGACTTGAGTCTTGTCATACCAAGTAGGGGAGGACCCAAGTCGCATCGATTGTTATGGGCCGAGGTTACCACTTAAAACCAGGTGGGCCGTCGGCTCGTTCCGTATCTCAATCACATAAAAAAAAAACTTTTGGACTAGGTGGCGCTGTGTGAAATGTCCACCAATATTTTTGACTGGCCTATATAGCTCAGTTGGTTAGTAACCCTACCTTCTGCGCTGTAGGTCGTGGGTTCGATCCTCACTCAGGACAAACATTGTGACATTTGTAACATTGATGTTTGTTCTGTGTCTGGGTGTTAATATATATTATATGCATGTATTTACAAAAGAAAAGTATATAAGTATTATATCAGTTGTCTGGTTCCCATGATACAAGCTATGCTTAGCTTACTTTGGGGCTAGATGGCGCTGTGTGACAATGTCCAAAAAAAAAAAAAACATTTATTTATTTATATCAGTTGTCTAGCTCCCATGATACAAGCTATGCTCAGCTTACTTTGAGACTAGGTGGTGTCAAATACACTACTAATTTATCGTTTAATATTTCAGGTGGTGGTTACGAATACTCCATGCCTCCACCGCCCCCGCCCCTGTACCACCATCCCCCATCTCACGTCCACGTACTCGAGGAGTATGAGACCCAAAGTGAGAGCCACGGCCTTGAACTGGCTGACCTGTTCGACATATCACTCACTGGGATTGCTTTCCTCTCGTTTGGCATGTTTGTGCTACAAGTTCTCATGTGTATTACTATGGTAAGAGTATTGCGTTGGTTGAATATAAAAACAGTTTTCAGTAGCAGTAGAACTTATGCGACGTTGGTAAGGTTTATACATTCAACCAAGCCACGCGTTGGCTTGGTTGAATGTACAAAATCATTTTTAGCAGTAGAACTTATCCCACGTTCGTCCGATGCAGTACTGCCACCATATCTATTTCCGCTGCCAATCAGAAATGTAGTGTTGTAATAGAAGCACGTGAGATGTTCCATTTTCACCTCTCGAAGTTACGGGCTCATACGATGTTTTATCTAAGTAGAGGAGGATCCAAGTTGTATTGCTTGGGCCGAGGTTACCACTTAAAATAAGGCGGGCCATTGCTTTATTATAAAAAAGTTTTGCTAGTAGAATAGGAAAGTATCGCTATCATTTAACTTTCCCTATCACCACGCTATGTTTTACTCATGAGTTTTATCTCCACTCGAGCTCATTGTAGTATTCGAACCCACTACCTACAGATCGTAAGTCGACACATTGACCAATTGAGCCGCCATCGGTTTAATAATTTTATGTTGCTATCTCAAATTTCAGAGTTCACATACTATATAACTAGGTAGGAAATTAATTATGATTACTTATGTGATGTACCTATTAATATTATTATTATAACAGTACATATGTATGTTTTTGTCTTTTAAGTGCTTTGTTAAATGTTTTCTTCTCATTTTGGCGTGTCAAATAAATGTTTTTCTTTGTTTCTTCTTTCTTTCTAAAGGAGGATTCAAGTTGTGTTGAAGTTCTTCTTTATGCTGGGTTTATATATAGGTAAGGTCGGTTGAAACCATCCTTACATTGCAGTATCATAACCATTTTAATAAAAATGTCAAAAGACTAACATGCAGATGGCCCACCTAATTAACAGTCCCACCGTCTCTTCAATTAAATGATTACGCTCCTACTAAGTCATTGTTCTGTTTCTAGAACCACCATCAACAGCCAGTAATGCAAATGGTAGACAACAGCGATTCCGTAAACGTCGATGAGGTGTTTCGGTTCAGGCGAGAAACCCCCGAAGGAAAGCCTTCCCTTAAGGCCGTGAACACACTGGCTCGTTACGCGCTTCTGACTCTCCAACCCAGGTCCACGCCATGTTTGTACCGAGCCTTATGTGTGGGGAATAAGCGAGCGAGGGAATTACAGGATGGCAACCGCTACTGGTTGCCTGTGTGGCAGTAAGTAGATATAAGATTAACCCTTTTTTATTAAGGTTTGTACAACCGTATGCGAAAACATGTCGTTGAAGCTCCCAGCCTAATATCATTTAAAGTTAAACTTAAGTCATGGCTTATCGAGAGGGCGTTTTATAATGTCGTATATTGAAAAACCTTCTTCTCAAAAAAAAAATATAGTAAATAGAGGGTACATTATGTATGATTTCTGTTTAATTATTATTTTAATATTATTATTATAATTATTTTAACAATATGGAGTGGATATATTTTAATTATATTAGCTTTAATTGCTTCATCTGACATTTATTAATAAATTGTTTATTTATTTATTTAAATAAATTTATACTGTTAATAACAGCCCTGAGTTTTGAGATAAAGCTGTCAATGTTGCTTTCTTCTGAAATCAAGGCTGAGACTAGCAAAGCTCTCAAGGCTACAAGCTTTTCATGCTACAACACACATAAACACCCTGTCTACTTATACCGAGCTTTATTGTTAGTTACATGCATTTTTTTAATGTGATACAGTTAGGGAACGAGCCGACGGCCCACCTGGTGTTAAGTGGTAACCTCGGCCCATAACAACCGATGTGACTTGGGTCCTCCCCTACTAGGTACGACAAGACTCAAGTCGCATCGTATGCGCCCGTAACTCTGAGACATGTAGGTGGAATGTCTCATGTGCCTGTAATTTCACCGGCAACCACACCTTTCAAACCGGAACACAGTAACGCGAATGCGTTATTGCTTTGGGTTTTCTGCGGCGGCAGAAAAGTCATGGTGGCAGTACTTCCGCGGACGAACTTGACGTGAGTTCTACTGCTCTTGAAAGCAGTAGAACGCTAAGTAAGAAGGTAACAAACATTCTAATTTGTAACCTTTTCTAGGGCATAAAAATAAATATTTTGACATGGCTTGAACTGATCTTATTAGCAGAGTTCTAAAATAGAGTGGTAGTCCATATTCACTAAAACTTATGTACTGATGGAAAGAAATTTCATACCTAAATAAAAGAAATCAAGGCTTCAATGTTTTATACTGAATTTAAAGTGTATGTTTACAGCGCAGGAGTGGCGTGGGCGCGCGGCGGAGCACTGGGCGCTGTCAGGGCGGCGGCGCTGGGGCTGGGCGGTGCTGACTGCGACAGTGCCTTCCCACTCGCACATTGCGAAACGTCGTAATATACCAGCATGAGATAGATAGATAGATAACACATTTATTCAGCACATAGGACACAAATACACAAAAGAGCAATGAACTAAAAAAACAAGAAAAAATTTACTTTACATATTGTGCCTCCAGTGTCGAAAAAGGGGTAGGCTCAGCATATGATTCCTTCCAATTCATCCTTTTCATTACTACGTGTGGGTTGGGACTAAGAGTCATATTTACCTCTATATTGGTGCTTACCATAGGATATATAAAATAAATAAATATTGGTGGACATTTCACGCAGCGCCATCTAGACCGATAGCTTGTACTATGGAAGCTAGATGACTTAAAGAATACTTAAATACTTTTTGTAAATGCATATTAACGCCAACATACAGAACAAACATCTATATTTGTCATAATAATGTTTGTCCTCGGTGGGAACAGAACCAACGACCTACAGAAGGCAGGGTTACTACCAACTGAGCTGTGAGGGCAATCAGATTGGCACGCTGGGCAGGCGTGCTGCCCACCAGTAGTCAGATAAGTTTTCTATTGGTCTATTGATCACATCTGGTAATTACATTTTTAATTTAATTTTGACATGATAAAAACCTTTTTCATTTATATACTAATTTATTATTACATTGGTATACTTAATAATAAATACACTTTCATTAATTCTGCTTTTGATTATGCATATTTTAATGTACAAGACAAGACAATGTAAATATTAGGATTACAATATTATTTATTACACTTCAAGTAAACCATACTGATGATAATATACAATGTTATATCATGGTTGCAATAATTACTAAAATTCCATCTAAAACTGAATAAAACTGGATTTGTTATTATTAAATAATAATAATAATGATAATTTATTATATAGTGTTGTGTAGAGAAAAATAAACTACAGGGCATTTATAATACAATACTTTACAAGAGAAAATATGGCACACTTTCACGGAATTTGCAGACAATCAAACAAATAAATTTACAGTTATCTAAATTTACACCGGCTATTATATTTAGACTATTTTAATTATTTATATTATAACTATCATTGATGTATTTTTACAGCCTAGATGTAATAGATGGTTCCAAATGTGTCTATAAGGGAGACCCCTAAATATGTAATTTTATTTACAGTATCATCACAAACTTATAGGTAGACTTTAATAAACCTGTATTATAACAGTTTGGCCACGTTTTTAGCCATACAGTATCATTAAGTGATTCGTTTATGAATGTTTTTTTTACAAATATTGCTTTTCACAATAGAAGCAGTGCAGTTATATAACTAGGGAAAGAACACCTAGTTATTTCTCCTTGTCATATAAGTATGTAATCGGTGTATAATTTGAGACATTAATTTTTCTTTTTCTTTCTGGACCTCTTCTGGTCTACAAACATTCTTTCAACTATATCTTAAATCATCCAAGCTACGGAGGTGAATTTGACAATGCCGCTGGGGTAAAAACACAGCTAAGAGGGGCGTAAGCATACGGATTCAGAAGAGAATATGACTGAGGGGCGTGACCGAATATCTGTCCTGGAAATAACCCTTGACGCTGAGCTATTTTCAGTCTTGAGGTTAACTGCTTCTTCCACTTGGTTCTCCTGTTCTGAAACCAGGTCTTGATTTGTACCTGTGATGTCAAAACAAAATTATGAAACAGACAAAATTTCACATATTTTAAGAGCAGTAGAACTCACGCCTGGTTCGTCGGGGGAAATACTGCCACCATGCCCATTTCTGCCGCCAAGCAGTACTGCATTCGCGTTACTGTGTTCCGGTTTGAAAAGTGTGGTTGCCGGTGAAATTACAGGCACATGAAACGTTCCACCTGCACGTCTCAGGGTTACAGGCACATAAGCTGCGACTTGGGTCTTGTCGTACCTAGTAGGGGAGGACCCAAGTCGCATCGCTTGTTATGGGCCGAGGTTACTACTTTACACCAGGTGGGCCGTCGGCTTGTTCCGGAACTGCATTGAAAAAACAGGTAACCACTCAAGAAGATCTATAATAATAGTACTGTTAATCAATTACGGCTAAAACCAGTCTCATGTTAAGTGTTCATGTGTCAGAACCCTTCTCAATGGATACAAATCTCAGGCTAGCGATACAAGGATGTATGCGTTTGTTCCTTGAATCATGTGTATACACTACATTTTAAGAGCAGTAGAGCTCTCGCCAAGTTCGTCCGGGGAAGTACTGTCACCATGCCCATTTCTGCCGCCAAGCAGAAAGTGTTCCGATTTGAAAGGTGTGGTTGCCGGTGAAATTACAGGCACATGAGACATTCCACCTACACGTCTCATAGTTACGGGCGCATACGGTGCGACTTGGGTATTGTCGTACCTAGTAGGGGAGGACCCAAGTCGCATCGGTTGTTATGGGCCGAGGTTACCACTTACCACCAGGTGGGCCGTCGGCTCGTTCCGTATGTACACAAAAAAAAAAACACTACACTAAGAATTTTTATGTGTTATAACTTGGTAGGGGAATAAGCATATTGTGTAATTCGATTTTATAGGAAGTTACCACTCCGCATTCGGTTCATGTCTCTTGCACGGTATGGAAACTAAACTTGTACTATTTTAGAAGGCTTTTAGAAGGCACCATCCACTAAAATAATATAATAATGACTTGGCACTTAATGAAAAAGATGTTTCCACTCAAGCTCCGATGGCTTGAATGGAGTGGAATTACATTGGCTCTGGTCAAATCGGTGCTCCATCGGTATTTATTTTTTATGTCTTAATGACTGTACGTGTGGATGGCCCACGTGATTGTAAGCGGTATCCCCTGTTCTTAACAACAGTAACAAGTAGGGTCTTCCCATACTAAAGTAAGGGAAGTCTCATTTTGCTGGGGTCATGTCACTCTTACACTAGAAGATGGTACGTCTCAAGTGCCCATAATAATATATCATAATAATAAATAAATATTGGGTGGACATTTCACACTGCGCTATTTGGCCCCAAAGTAAGCTAAGCATAGCTTGTATCTTGGGAATCAGACAACTGATATAGGTAATACTTTCGTAAATAAATACATATAATACATATCAACACCAAGACACAGAACAAACACCTATGTTCATCACACAAATGTTTGTCCTGGGTGGAAATCGAACCCACGACCTACAGCACAGAAGGCAGGGTTACTACCAACTGAGCTGTGAGGTCTGTCATAACATACATACCACACCCTACAAGCCAGCATTTCGAGTGTTCTGCTAAGGGGCAGAAATGAGTATGTGGCAAAACTTCAACGGACGATCACTTCATATAAATTTGGTCTCAAATAAGTATCCACCTCTGTAAGCCCAAGTGCTTTGGAGAGTTCCATTCTCTTGGACACGCTGAGGTACTTGTCCAGCTTGAATTCCGCTTCGAGCCGTTCCAGCTGCTTGGCGCTGTACGCCTGCCGCGGCTTGCGCTCCGGTCCAGCTCGTCGGGGTCTCCGGTTTTTGTCATCTGTTGGTGATTAAATAAAATTGATATAATATACAGGGTGTCCGGTAATGAATGGATAACCTTGAAATGGGTCTTAGTAGAATTATTGGGCATCCGGAAAAAAAAAACAAATAAAAAAAAATGTGAGCCGTCACGGGACGCCTGGCAGATGTGAAACATCGACATTATTTTGCAAGAAACTAAGTACCCCATCACTAATAATGTTCATGATTTGTCGTAATCTTGAACGGACCAATCAGCGCTCATGCCGTGGCGACGCGTCGCCAAGCCAGAAATCGGTTTTACGTGCGGCTATAGATGTTTCACATCATAAACCAAGTAGTATCAAAGATATGTATTTTTTTAAAAATATCGATGTTTTGTTTTTTTTTTTTTGATACAACTTGGTTTTTTTTATTTGATATTTTTTTCCGAATGCCCAATAGTTCTACTAAGACCCATTTCAAGGTTATCCATTCAATACCGGACACCCTGTATACGAAACGAAAAATGACGATTATTTTATGAAATTAATTTTTTAATCTATAATCAATAATTTTTATCAGTTATTGGTTGGTTACTTTATTTACTTGCTGCTAACAGAGATATGGTATAAATGGATACGCTGGAATTCGGTAAAAATAAGGCCTGTCGTTTGCGTGAAGTTCGCAATCATTCATAATCTGTCTAATAAGTCCTTGCATAGTTATCCAAACGAAAAAAGTTTAACTACTGCATTTGTAACTACACCTTTAGTTCTTAACACCTCTAGTGGCTCGTAAAATTTGTGTACCTAAGTTTGGTACGTGAAGACGGCGCGGCGCGGGCGCGGACGGCCGGCAGCTAATATATTCAAGCTTTATATGTCAACTCAATGACACATGTTCATTATACCACGCACAAGATTTACTCTGTTTTACGACGTTACTGATATGACAAATGGGTAATGGTCCAGCAACGAAGACCGTTGTCATTTTCCGTCGCAAATAACATATTGATGGATTGTATCATCATTATCAATTTCATTTAAAATTTGATTGAATTGTCAATCAAATTGACAAATGTGTACTGTAAACTCAGAAACTAAAGGTAAAATGTTTGATGCGGTGTTTCACCAATAGATAAATTGATTGACGAGAAATGTTCTAAGTTCTACAAATTGTCCGACCGTTAAAGGTTTGAAGGAAGATTAGTAGAACAAGTAGGTACATGTATCCACTAAATAAAAAATACTGTTAACAAATATAAACATAATTTATAAGTAACTACTTAATAAAAATTAGCACTTCTAATGAAAAGGGTACGTAAAGTTACATATCGTACCTCGTCCTAGTCAGGTCGGTAGTCAGACGACAAGTCCTAATGTCAGCAAGGGCTTTACAGACGGCACGGTCAGGTATGAGTAAGTACACGGTATAGGTTTACTAGCCCGTAGATACTCAATGCTATCCGAGCGAAGCCAGGACACGGTCTAGATTAAAAATGAAATTGAGATCAAATTGCTTCTTCTCCCAGTACCTAAGCACCAATGAGACAGTCCTTCAGCTTCCCACATTCATCCAGATTAGCCCACTGCCAGCGAATCTAATTTTGCGTAATAATTGATAGATTGCATCACTTTTCCGGTCAACATTGTCAATATATTGTCCCTGATAATCTAAACGAGACATCCGTACAGTTAAGACGTATTATTATATTTCACGATTAACGAATCGTGAAATATGTTTAGCGTTATGTCTAATTGTAACAACTAACAGGGGACTGGGGAGGTACATTCGTTGTTGTAAAGGCGTGGACACATTCGGCGAATTGCCGCGGCCGACGGTCGGTGGTCGCGACTTCGCACCCATGTGTCGGCAAACATTCCGCCGCGATAATTACCAACAAAGCTCGCGTGTTTGCCCACTGCCTTAGGACCCTGTTACAGAGGAGTTCTTCCAGAATTGACACTAGTACTCAATACATTGGTATTTCGTGATGTTTATTTTTCGTACTGATAATCGTTTTTAAAGATATCACATGTTTATGGAGGATTTATTTTACAAGTGACTTACGTATAGCCTCTGTGAGCGCTAATTATTTAGCTACCCGCCACTGGGTACCCACCATACTTAAGTACGGAATAATGTCGTATTTAGTTTTGCTGCAAGGGAATGCTTCGGCATGCAAAAGAAAGACTGGCTTTTGCTTTCTTAAGCCGCACGTAAACGGGCTATATTTGTACTATAATATACGGACAACATTTGTTAAACAGCTTCATACATAGCCCGGCAATTAAATGAATTATTTGTTGCAAAATGTTGCTACCAATGTAGGTATAACTATAAAAGTACGGCCTCTAACAAATGTATCAAACCTTATATTTTTGCCGGGTTATACTTTAAGTTACTAAATTGTAAAAAGGGTTTTTATAAAACTCGTGAAAAGAAAAAAGCCCTCCTTTAGAAGTTTCTTGTCAGTACTTCCCATGGAGGGTCGGATAGGGTCTGAACAGGCGCCTTAAACTATGAATACGCATAGTACGCGTGACTATATACTTATTATTTATTTACCTAACGACATTCCCGAGCCATTTCTCTATGAATTCTATAGTAGTAGAGAATATTTTCAACATATTGCATTGCATGCTGACATTACTGACATGTCGCTGACCACACAATCCACAACAAACATGCTCATTTACGTTGCTGCATTACAGGAGCAAGCGAAAGGAGCCTCTTTGAGGCGCACTTACAATCCTTTCACCACACTGGTTCGACAGAACCGGTGACTCGAAGAAGAAGGAGCAAGCAGTAGTAGATATGTGTAACAAAATATATCAAGACCGTCCCTTATGTAATCCATAAAATGTTATTACCTCCACACGGAGACATGGTCTCATTATAATTTCAAATGATTAACACAAACTATCGTAAACCGCTTACGCAAATCGTTAGCGTAGGGTTAGCAACGCGACTCGTATGTCACACAATGGCGCTGGCGATGGCGTGTTGACTACACTCATGTCAAACCGCGAGCGCTCTACAAACAACCTGATTGTGTTTATAGCCACTTAACAAGAGCCCGCGACAATTCCGATTAGTACTCGAAAAAAACTTTACCATGTTTATCCACGCGAGAGCTGCTACTTTGTAAATGGGTGCTTTTGAACTCTACAGTTTTGAGTTTGCGGAGTCGTAAAATTAATTCGTTAGTTCTAAATCGATTGTCTTTAAATCCAAACTTAACATTACCTGTCTATACGAAACATGGGAATAAATTGTGCAGTATTTATTTATGATCATTATGATATGATTATGATATGATATTATGATCTTATATACATATAACAAGTATAAATTTTTATATAGTGTTTGTAAAATATTTTTACATAAATGCACTACCACATCCACTCCATATTACATTAATACTTGTTTTTCTGGTGCAATAAAGAATTTTCTATCTATCTATCCTATTATAGTTTTATATATTATTTAATTTGTTTTATATAATTATCATGTCCCACAGCTGGATAAAACATCTTTTCTATTCATTGGTCGCAAGATTCCTACATTCTTGAAAGGCAGATCATCTTGCTAACGTTTTTCCGCTGATCTTGACGCCGCGATGTGTTCCTTTCTCAGGCAGCCAATGCGTTATTCTTTTTTTACGTGATAAACTTACAGAAAGCAGATGGCCCATCTGTTGTTGAGTGATGACCCCTGCCCATAACAAGCAATATTACTTGAGTCCTCCCCTAATAAGGTACAACAAGACCCCGGTCGCATCGTATTGTATATATCCTATTATTTATAACTAAAAGTTATGAATTCGAATATTTATTCTTATATTCAATATAAAAATGAAGAGCTACCAATAACTCAACACTTTAAATCATACAGTCATATCATGATTATACCTTTCCTCATTTTTCAGTTATATTTTATCCACATATAATCCCTCTTAACAAAACGAACCTCTTACAAGTAGTTGGTACTAACGGACGTCTTCGAATGGATCAAACGGGTTACCCCACAAGCAAAGTCAGACGGCGGGATTTATGAAAAAAAATGCGAAATCCTAAAATTATATAAAATATTCATAAATATGTTGCACATCGTTTGAAATAGTTCTCTTCTAAATTTTAATATGTACTTTATTGGTTACACTTTCAAAGTTTTGCTACCAAAAATGTTATAGGTACAAGTAGAAAGCCTTATATCAATACTTTTCATACAAACTTTTACATTCTATTTTACTTCATAGGGGTATAATTTCGAAAAACCCGTCAAAATGAGTGTCTACCTCCTAGGAAGAACCCACAAGCAACATTTTAGACACGCTGTTTTTGTTTTTTCAGAAATTTCGTGATTTGTACAAACTTTGGCAACCCAAAATCCCGGCTAAGCGAGAATTTTATGCACTTGAAGAAAATTCCTCTCCATACTTCAGATTCGTACACTTTCTAATTTCAGACATTTCATAATGAGTTAGTGAGTGAATCAGTCCTTTTTATACATAGATAGATAAATATAAAGTAGTTATATGTTTTTGAAGAGCAGTAAAACTCACGCCAAGTTCGTCCGGGGAAGTATTGCCACCATGACCATTTTTGCCGCCAAGTAGTAACGCATCCGCATTACTGTGTTCCGGTTTGAAAGGTGTGGTTGCCGGTGGAATTACAGGCACATTCCACTTACACGTCTCAGAGTTACGGGCGCATATGATGCGACTTGCGTCTTGTCGTAGGGGAGGATCCAAATTGCATCGGTTGTTACGGCCAGAGGTTACCACTTAACACCAGGTGGGCCGTCGGCTCGTTCCGTAACTGTATCACATAAAAAAATCTGAAGAAGGTATGTGCGCACATTGTCTCCGTTTCCGAGACATGAGATGATCCACCTCACAGTCTGTAATTTCACAGGCACATCATATCTACAAATGGGAAATATTAGAAATAGGGGATGGTTGCGTGTTCGCTCGTGTGAATACCGACACCCGATACTATCACGCAATCGCATTCACGTCACGCATTCAGCATCCGATTACCAGGCCTTCACGGTAATTAGTAATCGATTTATCCCACTCTAGGGAATTAGTAAAGATGCTGTCAAATTCTGCCTCACTACTTTTCACCAATGTATTTAAAATAGAAAACTGAATTACTCACTGAACTACTCAGTAATTTCGTGATGAATATCACGAAATTACTGTGAAATTACTGAATTACTGTACACATCCTACCTTTAAAATCTCCTCTCTCTAGCCTCAAAGGTTTGCTGGAAGAGAACTCTTTGTAGGGTTAAGCTCGCCTTTGTACATGTATCACTTATGACTTTTTGTATATTTTGTTTTCTGTGTACAATAAAGAATAAAGAAATTACTGAAACTATGAGTTTAAAACTGCGGCCTATGAGTATAAAATATTGCATGGGGGCTACTTTCTGCATCAAAGGGGGTGAAACTTAATTTATCTTTACAATTTTAGTTACAGCTAGCTAAATGAATAATTAACTAAATAAATGCTTAAAGATAATTAAAAGAATTAAACGCCCAAAGTAACGATATATAAGTAGGAGGTTTGCTGATTAACAAATATGAAGCAACCTTCTTGTTCTGAGAGCAATAATAATTTGAAAAACCATTTATATTTTTCCAAATAAGTAATTATAAAACTTTAAATTATACACAACGTCATCAAGGGCACCACTTAGGTTCGGACCTCGGCTTGGGGCGTTGCGAGTCGGGAGGAATTGGAGAAAATGCGCCCCGCGTGGGCATTTACGGAGATACTTCGACCCCGCCGGCGGGGTCGGTGAGAAGATTGAGGGTTTTCTCTATGGGGGGCTGGCGATAGTAATAACTCCGGATAGGCGGCCGTTATCTCGTCGGGGGGGGGTCACCAAGTACGTGTCTTGGTCTAAGGAGAGAGCGCTTAGCAGGGGGGACAACCGAGAGGACTCGACCGAATCATAATATCGCTGGGAGGCGAGTTTCATGAAGCGGGCTATAGAACGCCGGTGGCTTTTCGTAGGAAACGATTTTGAATCAGCTGTAGGGGGCGGGTTTGAGCATGAGCGAACGCCACGGAGGCGTATTTCATGATGGGGCGTATGCAAGCTTTGTAAAGTCTCACCTTGTTGCCAAGGGACATTTTACTCTTCTTGCATACGAGGTTGTTGAGGCGACCCAGTACAAAGGCCGCCCTGTTACGAACAGTTCTAATGTGTTCGTTGAAGTTAAAACTTCTACTGGCCATTGTCTGACCCACACCGTTATTTATACATGCATCCTGTATTCAATTTCTCAAAGAAACATTTACTTTAGCTTAGAAAAAAGATTATGCTGATTCAAGTTGACTCGACGGTAAAAATGTAAATATTTTCATGGTATAAAAAACTTACCGAAAAACATGGAGGATGGTTGTTGGGTTGCTAGCCAGTGGGCGTAAGCATGGCCGGCCAGGATTCCCGCATCGCTCAGCGCATTGAGGTCAGCACTCGTAGATGTCGATGATACTGTCAAAAATATAATAATATTGGTGGACATTTCACACAGCACCATCTAGGCCCAAAGTAAGCTAAGCCTAGCTTATATCATGGGAACCAACTGATATAATACTTTTTTGAAAATACATATTAGCACCCAGCCATGGAACAAACATCTACTTCGTCACACAAATGTTTGTCCTGGGTGAGAATCGAAGCCACGAGCGCAGAAGACACGGTTACTACCAACTGAGGTCAGTGAAATATATATAGGTAGTATTCGTATTACCAACTGTATCAAAATGAAATGTTTAAATATTTTTTACACAAATTCACAATGTAAACTGTTTAGCTCATTACATAATAGTTAGATCTTTACAGAATTAGTTTAATCAGCGGTCTCAACTATAGGTAAAGCATGTATCGTGGAGGCCAGTGTTGTGTAGTGTTGTGCTCATCCGCGGAAGTCATAGTTCATAGTTCATCTAGTCTCATAGTCTCATAGTTCATCATCTCATAGTTCATAGTTCATCCGAGGAAGTCTAGTACTATACCCATTTTTATCATCACAGTAATGGACTCATATTGGTGTGTCTGGTTGAGAAACGTGTGCGCGCCGGTGTAATTACATTCAATATTTTTCAAATGCAATAATTATCTACAACACAGCCTTCAAGCTTAAAATGTATCTACCTATAGATTTTTCAAAATGTTGACGGTTTATAAGACGGTTTTTGGCAAAGTCTATCCTAGAAGGGCTGAATGGGTCAAAATTAGTTATTAAAAGTTTGCATGTATTTTAAGGATGACTATCGTTAATTTCAAAAGCAAAGCTATGTTTTCAAAATCTATTTTTGCATAATAGTGTTTAAAACACTATCATTATCAGGCATTTTTGTGCTTTTGATACCCGAAATAAAACACAGGAATTAAGATTTACATATACAAATTAGAATAAAAGAACTGAAACATCAGGATATGACAAAATATTTCATTACTTTATTGTTCCGGCTTCAGCGTCAGTTTTTCCGGATATACAGACCATTTTCGTTTCCGAAACGTATATTTAAACGCTTTAGCAATTTTTAATTGGGTGGATAATATCGGGAAATCAAAATGACTTCTGGAAATGGTTGGTTATTAATTTTTCCTTTTGATGTTAGGATTTTATAATTGTTTGATTACCATTAAACTAGTCTTGGAGGGCGTAGAAATGATACAATTTCCTCACGTAAGTTTGAGGTGTACAACAAATGGTAACACTAGGTACTGGTAGTTATAAATGTAATTTTAATACGTTGATCCATTTTGTTTTGCTTGGGAAATTAAGTTAACAATCAAATAATCCAATTTTTTTACCCTATTTTCACATACCATTGCGTTCATCAGCCGTTTCTTCAAAATTATCGCCATCCGGCAATCCATGACTAGTTTTAGATTCACTGTTGTATATATTATTGCCTAAAATACTATCAATAAGAAAAGTTTTGCTTTTTCCGTTAACACAGTTTTTCACATTCTCCGAAGAATTGTTATTACAAACTATTTTTGAATTCACCAACGATCTGCTTGGGAAAACAAATTTGTTATTTTCGAAAAAGAATTGCCTTTCATTCGTGAAGCTAAGTCTCGTTTTCACTTCATTTTTATCAATAACATTGTCAATATGTTCACTATTTTCACAAATATCAATTTCATTTTCACTCTCGAATTCGGCTCCAGATTCACTATAGTTTGAGCCATCGCATGCGTTTGTTATATCTGCATTGGGAGATTCATTGTCGCACGTGCTCGAGATGTCGTCTATTGCCGCCATTATTTCAAATATACTAAACACAGTTCACATTTCGTCCGCGCGGACAGACATCTCGCCGAAGAGCGATCGCGTCTTATCTCCGAGCGCTCGTAGGAAACCGATAATTGTTTCCGAAAAATAGGTGGTTCCGTGATTTTGTATGAGTAGGTATGGTCGAGATGTGATCTCCAACGCTAGTGGCTGCTCTCACCGAGGAGGGGACTACGCCATCTTAGATAGGAGGGGCCTGCCACCTGCCACGATTCACACCTTTCATTTATTTGATAACACGTTATGCCGGAGCTCTTTGGTTCACAAAGGATTTCTAAAAGCTTATGATGAGGCGGATCTAATTTCCCGTGTTATTGTTTGATTAATGTCACGGACTTAAGTGATTTACTGAAAGCTATCGTGCGGTAGTGTGTACATTTTAATGGACTTTAGATAATAGTTACCCTTATTTGGTACTGTTGTAACCGATGTTTAGTTTTATGATGTCTAATATGAGTATGAGGTTGAGATAAAACCTGTTTATCCTCCCGACATAATTTATATCTTTGTTCCTTCATTGTATCAAGATAAAATATACACTAGTTTTAATGTCAAATGTATAACTTTTTTAATATAAATATTGAAAATTTGAGATTTTAAGATGATTTATTTGTATTTATTGATTATATATTAAGGAAACTAAGAGCCTACATAATCATAATGAAATAAAATTATCCAAGTATAAATATCAAGCCAATTACAGGTTTCCCTAAATAAGGTATAATATTAAAAATGTGTTAAAAATGAAAAATTCATACAATAGAATGAATTGACAGTACACAATATGGGTTATGTGACGGGTAAATGTGATACGGGCATGTAACGTCTCGTTTGCGTGTAGTTTTACTGAAATCTAACTATTTAGTAATTGTTTGATAATTTGGGCCTGGAACGATTATTTTCTAGTATTCCAAATATCTACACTCGAAACACATTAATTGTGAGATGGATAGATACGATTGATAGATGCATTCTTGGCATCATTAATTAGTGTAGGTACTGAAAGGTTATTGAGAACTGTTATCTTGTACGCTTATCAGGTGCACAGATGTTTACATAAGCAAGAAGAGCCGGGCAGTCTAAACCACCATCAACTATATTTTACAATAACATCATATCTACATTCAAGACCATCAAGAGCAGTAAAACTCTCGCAAAGTTCGTCCGGGGAAGTACTGCCACCATGTCCATTTCTGCTGCCAAGCAGTAACGCGTTCGCGTTACTGTGTTCCGGTTTGAAAGGTGTGGTTGCCGGTGAAATTACAGGCAAAAGAGACATTCCACCTACACGTCTCAGAGTTACGGACGCATACGATGCGACTTGGGTCTTGTCGTATCTAGTAAGGGAGGACCCAAGTCGCATCGGTTGTTATGGGCAGAGGTTACCACTTAACACCAGGTGGGCCGTCGGCTCGTTCCGTACCTGAATCATAAAAAAAAAAAAATTGCGTCTATCTCCTAAGGTTAAAATTTTGTGATGTTTACAGACACATTCATAATCTAGAAATATTTTACATCTAAGATGTTTTATAAGTTTACGTTGTATTTTGTCAGTATTATAGTATACATAGGTATTATGTAATAAATTAAACGTTCCATCACAACGCAATCCAATAGGTACTATTGTGTGGTGCACGCAGACAAAATTTCAATTGACTACCAGTCTCAGCTTGGTATGACTAGCATTAGATACATCTATGGCCGAATTACATTCTAAATCATAGGGGTACAAATAGATCTTCCTAATCTTTCGACTGGCCTCATAGCTCAGTTGGTTAGTTACCCTACCTTCTGCGCTGTAGGTCGTGGGTTCGATCCCCACTCAGAGCAAACATTTATGTCACATTTGTAACATTGATGTTTGTTCTGTGTCTGGGTATTAATATGTATTATATGTATGTATTTACAAAAGAAAAGTATATAAGTATTATATCAGTTGTCTGGTTCCCATGATACAAGCTATGCTTAGCTTACTTTGGGGCTAGATGGCGCTGTGTGAAATGTCCACCATTATTTAAAAAAAAAACCTTTGTATTATGAATTTACTAAATTTTTGCATACTAAAGTGAAATAACAGAGTTATACACAAAAATTAACACCGTGATGATATTTGACACTAATCATAGATATTTTCTGTACTCGTAAAGGATAACCATAAACAAATAACTATTGAAAAACGCTGCATTGACATAAAAAAAAACCAAACCTGAAAAAAAAGGTATTTGATCTGATGCTAATGACGAATATTTCATCACTTAACTCTGGGATAGATAAAGATACAAGTAACGGTCTCTTGGGACCACACTTGGAACTATTATGGGATGTTAGAAAGTTGCACATTGTCTCACTGGTACTGTTAAGGTAATTCTGTATTATCAAGTCCCCAATTTTATACGGTAGATGGCGCTATAAAGGAACCTATTTTGCTTGAACCATTTTTCGTGAGTATGAGGGAGCTTTGGAGTTAGTCTTCCGTCAAAAACATAGATGGCTGTAGCAGTAGAGACATTTCTTGATAATGAATTGTGTATTTTCAAGAGAAATTGCATTTTTCCAAGACAGCTTGCTTAATTGTATCATATTTCAATTATTTTAACTTTACATTGAGTGTCGACTAGTTAATCTATTTTTGATTCTCAACACTTTTAGGTTGAGAGTGTATACACTTATTTTTGTTGCTGTGACATCCCCGGTACGTAAATATTCCGTCAAACTTGCGTATAGCGTGTATTAAAATATATTTTTTTACGGTTACACATAATTATGGTATATAGTTTACAGACAATTATAAATTATGGTTTACGGTTACCGGGGTATGCCTACACAGTTCAAAATGTTACAAAAACTTGATTTGTGATTGCACCGATATCGATCAAATAAAATACAGGTAAATATGTTAAATGTGTAACACAGAAAAGGTGATTTGGAAAATCTGTTGCTACCCATTTCACAGACAAAGACTGGTGCGGGAAACACGTGTAAATTACACCCGATACATCAGCCGTATCCTCCTTTGTCACAGAAACTTGTCAGGTTGTATTACGTCTGTTCAGACATAGAGGATAGTAGGAACATTATATCCATACAGGTAGATATAAAAATCTAAATTTTTCGTATTACTTGTAACAAAGTCAAAAAATTTAACAAATGATAATCTAAAGTTTTTAGATCTTTAAATTTATAGGTACCGCATATTTAACTGTAACATAAAAATATTGTGATATATTAAAATGAAATGGTGGCGCTTTCTTTATGTTATCACAATTTATTCCATGGCAGTGTTATCCACTGTATAAAAAGGCACAATGTCTTTTTCTTTACCTACTAGAAAACTAATAAACTAGAAAGAAAAAACAATTATAATAAATAGGAATCGATGTAAAAATATTTATGCAAAACAAAGCAAAATTTACGTTTATTTTATTATTAAAAATACACATTCATATTGAGATTTTTACATAGGAGGAATTTACAAATACTCCGAGTAGCAGGACAACCCAAAATCTTCGGAATTTTATATTAATTGTTGACTTTTTTCTTAACATCCGGCTGAATCTTCTGATAAGCCCGAAGGCATACACGGTCTTCATAATTAAGTACGTGTGTAACATTTTTAAGTTCAGAGTTATTATTGATTATATTATTGAAAAGTTAATATGTTAAAATAATAACAATAAAATGTATTATTATATATTATGGATGATATGCAATTCTTGTACATAAAGTCTATAGCATAGTCGTATAAATAACACTTAAAATCATATTACTTTACTATATATTTTATATATTCTATATCTATGTTTAATAGTAAATTAAGATGACTAAACTGTACTTGGTATTACAGAGTGAACTAACTGTAACTGAAGAATCTGTGGTTTAACTTTAACAAAAATAGCTTGTGGGTCAAACGAATGAGTAATTCTTATTAAAATGAAAAAAAAGTCAGTGATATAATCCTTTTCAGACGAAATGGGTATCGGAATTCCATGTAAATAAAATCTTATCTTCTTAATAAATGCCTAAAGGATACAATTCTTATGAAGAATTGTAAAAAAATTCTTTCTTTAATGAGATTCAGGAGATGAGGGATTCTTTATGGGAATTATTGCTGAATATATAATCATGAATAAATAAAAATACGCCTCTTTTCCGCGAAGGGGTAGACAGAGCACAACGGGGCTTAATTTAACTGTTGGTTATGCTATTGCTGGAACATAGGAGTGGCCACTGGCTAAGCTCAACTTAGCCAGTGGTCGGTATCTTCTTGTTAAACATTTCTAGACAGATCATGTACCTACCAACAGAATAAAACCGACAAATAATAGTGAAATTAAATATTTACATTATTTAATTAAATAGAAGTAATTATAGAAGTTAAAATCAAAGATAATACACATTAAAATAAATCATATTTTTATGAGATACGTATATTTACGAAAGGAGTAGATGGCCCATACAATCCATATGATATGGGTTCTCGATTCAGCAAGACCCGAGTCGCATCGTATACGCCGTAACTCTGAGACGTGAAGGTGGAATGTCTCATTTTCCTGTAATTTTACCGGCATCCACACCTTTCAAACCGGTAAAGTAACGCGAATGCTGCTTGGTGGCAGAAATGTGGCATATAGTGGCAGTACTTCCCCGGAAAAGCTTGGCATGAATTCTATTGGTACTCAAATAGAAACTGAAAAAATCTGTCTAAAATAATCATATTGGTCAATTTTGATAACTATTTTCCTGTTTTACGCCCTGTGGCAGGTAGATATAAAACTTAGAAATTCATATGTCACAAAGCCTAAACTAAGTTGTGGAAGTCATTTTTCACACTCCGCACTCAAGATGATCTCGAAACACAATGTGTCGAGTTTCCACCTGCTCGGCCGTCCAAGTGGCTTTTAAGTTGAAGCGAAGGCACAAATTTTGCATACAAAATTTTATTTCTTATGTATTGCTATACGTTATTTAAAAGTAACATCGAGACGTATATGTGGGATTAATTAAATTTATCTAGGATTTGAAGAAACGAAATGTTCCAAGCACGTTTTTTTTTATAATTGTTCATAATTTGCGTAGAATGGATTTTTGGTGTAAGTATTTTTCTGGAAGTTGCATGATTAATATTGAATGTAGTTAAAATTTATGCTTCATTTATGAATAGAAAGGGTTAATTTTTACATGTCAAAAGTTCTTCTTGGATGGGACTTGAAGGTCAGGGTGAGTCAAATTATTATCCCCAAAATGTTATGCATGATAAGAAAATAATTTGATAATATTTTACCTTGATATTTACTTAGCCTTAAAAGCTTTGTCCTAATGCCAGCCAACACCGGTGAAAAGGTTCATTGATGTGAATATTATATAAGACTCAATATCAATTACAGGGTTACAACCTCTCTATTAAATAAGTCTGCCTTCTGATAAGATGAGCTTTCTATTTAAGCATAATATATTTAATAAATACATGCATGCTACATCGTAGACCGCATCATCACAGATTGCGGTCAAATTATAGACAATCGCAAAAAATCTATACAAATATTACAAGGAGGAAACATTTCTTTTTATTTGATTGTTTTTGGAACGAGCCGACGGCCCACCTGGTGTTAAGTGGTAACCTCGGCCCATAACAACCGATGCGACATGGGTCCTCCCCTACTAGGTACAAGACTCAAGTCGCATCGTATGCGCCCGTAACTCTGAGACGTGTAGGTGGAATGTCTCATGTGCCCGTAATTTCACCGGAAACCATACCTTTCAAACAGGAACATAGTAACGCGAATGCGTTACTGCTTGGCGGCAGAAATGGGTATGTGGCAGTACTTCCCCGGACGAACAAGGCGAGAGTTCTACTGCACTTAAAATTTTGTATTGTTTGTACTGAATATACCATAAACTCAACATATCAGTATTTGGTTCGTGATTGAATCCGAGATTTCAGCTTGCAGCTTTTCAGACAGCGTCAGTACTTAGCTAAGAAGTCGCAACTATTCAGAAAAAAAACCAAATTAGTGTATTTTTTTTTCAGAATGGCCCACCTTCACTAAAAAGTCTAACAGCCTCGATTAAACTTGCAAAACGTTTGTGGATCATATTACGTCTCCTGTGAGACAGGCGGTGATGATTTTTTGAGAACACGGACGAAATTCCAGCCTCCCTTTGAAATTCTAACAGCGGAGGCCATGTTAAGCTCCTGCACCAAATTTGTGCATTCTTTTCAAAAACAATACACGTAGTCCCGTTTACAGAAAGCAGGGTATCCATTCAAGTATTCAGTCGACATCTGAGTCGGGCATTCTAACCGCGTTATGCCTTCACCCTGTATGTTCAGGTTCTTTTGAGTGCATATCTCTTAAAGCATGAAGATTACGCAAACTTAGTTAAAGAAAGATAAATTATTGTTTTTACTTAAACAAAACATTGGTTAAGCATAGCGAAAACGTGATTTTTAACATAATTCTATCAGTTCTTAGTACGATTCAGAAAGTGATATAAAATACAAAAAAAACAAATCTGTCGGTACAGTACATAATATATAGGTCTGAGGTGATAGGTAAGGTATTAGCTACGCCGTTCCCAAGGGGAATACGCTGGTACACAGTCGCACTCAAATATCCAATGTTTTATGCGACACTATTTTTAAATTTATGCACCATTTCTATCCGTTCATTCATGATAGGACACTACGAGATATTGAAAATTGTGAGATATTGAAAAAGAAATAAGTTTCTGATGTATTGGTACTATCACCGATCGTAGGTATATATTTCTGTGAAACAAAGAAAGAATAAAGTCTACATATTTGGATTAGCTGCGTTGTAAAAAGAGGATTTTTGATTCAAAATGTGTTCTCCATAAAAGTGTATTGTTTTAATTTTCATGATCTCATCAAAACAAATTAAGTAACACGAGATGTGGTATGTAGTTACTGAGTTAATTAACCAAAATGCAATATCGAAATATCACTATAATAGGGTACACATACGAATATGAGCCTGTGTCGAACAGATGCCAAAATAAGAGTCTGGTTAAAAAAAAAATACAAGAAGCTATAGCTTGCTAGCTTACTAGTACTGGCTTGAAAATCTAATGTTAGACGTAACTGATGATGGGATTTTTTGGACATTTCACACAGCGCCATCTATCCCCAAATAAAGCTAATCATAGCTTGTATCATGGGAACCAGACAACTGATATAAAACGTATATACTTTTTTATAAATGCAAACATATAATATACATTAACACCCAGACAAAACAAACATTTTGTTCGTCACAAATATTTGTCCTGGGTGGGAAGTGAACCCACGACCTAAGTGCTGAAGACAGGGTTACTACCGAGCTGTGAGTGAAATCAAATAAAGAATCGACCGCCAAAATTCTACCTCATCCACACCCGGTACCAATGTATCGATGTGTATATTGGTAGGCATAACAATCTTTAATATGAGACGTAATTTCCTTGAACGTCTGAAAACATCAGCTATAATTATTTACGTCTGATGAAAATGATATTATAAACCGCTGTATTCCCTGTTTCGAGCAGAGAGCTGCGTAAATAGGTATAATTAGATTTTATGGCGTAATGTAACATGAGATCACTCAAACCAGTGTATTTACAAAAACATATCACGATTTACGATCACAATATCTGTCCTAGTTGCTTTTAGAAGGTGCAGATAAATGGAAACTTTTCATTTTCTAGCTGTGAACAAGTTATGAACAAATTAAACGAAACTGATTATCTGTGAGATAACATTTTCCGATTTAACAGTTAACTGAAACGAACTATAAGAAAAATTAGACTTTGTTTTTAAGTGGAAAAGCCAATGAGCCTTGCCTACATGATGTTATGCGGTATACCTCATATATACCTGAGACGTCATGATATAATTTATCATATGCCTTTAATTTCCCAACCGCACCTTTCAAACCGAATCATTAACACACTAAATGGTATTGCTTAGCGGCATAAATATGTAGTTATAGTGTTATTACTTCCCTGGACGAACATGGCAAAACTTTTACTGATTAAGACAGATAGGTGTACAAACTATTTTTACTTTTATAGAAGGAAACTGTAATTGCGGGTTTGAAATGGATCGAAGGATCTAATAAAAGAAACAAATTAAATTTTAATGTGCTTCTGTTGTCCGGGATTGGGTCCCCAAAGTTTGTACGTGATACTTTCATTGACCATTCACGTACTTTTCGTACTCGAGTTTGTTTTCTGTGCTGAAATTTTAAAACTAGAACTATTTGAACATCGAGTTCAAGCTTTTTGATATTAAACCAATAACAAACCACAAACCGAAAACACTCAAGGAAGTCCCTTTATATGGACTTCGAAAATGGAGACAATTCGTTTTCACTAGCTTCTAATATAGCAATGGGCACATATCGAGTATGTTTTTATATAAAATAATGAGTAATTACCAACATCCTTTACAAACAGCTATTTTGGATTGAACTTGCTTCCGTAGTATGTAATAGAATGTTCTGTAGCAAAGCTGTGGATCTGTGGATTAGAAAAGAAAGATAAGGGACAGAATACAGACGGTCTAATTATTTTGTTCCTGTTTCCCATGATTACATTACCATCATGTCCGGCTTATAGTGTTTAAGTAGCAGTATCTTATTTTGTAACATGCTATTTTTAACTACCCATAAATAATCATAACGTTCACAGCGGCTTACCAAACTATTCTCCTTTTTTATGTATATTTTTGCAATATTACATATTCCCATTTAACAACAGGATTAGGGGAATATTTTGGTGGAAAAGATATTCAAGAGCTCGAAGCGTTCCGCGAAATCACGTTAAAGACGAAATTATGTAGGAGTAGTGGGGAATCTGTACAAATTCTTTACAAGCCTTTTTGCCGCCAACCGCGCATTAAACCTGATATAGGTTCTTTAAAGGGATAGATAGATAGATAGATAACTCTTTATTGTACACCACAAGATATACATTAACAATGTTACATGAAATAATAATTTAATGTGAAGTACAATGGGCGGCCTTATTGCTTAAAGCAATCTCTTCCAGGCAACCTTTGGATGGACTGGACTAAAACAGAAATGATATGGGACGGTGGTGTTAAATACAAGAGAAAAAACATTAAATAAAATAACTAAATACATACTAATATAGATATAAAACTTAAATATATATTAAACAAATAATAATTTAGATATACATACTTATAAATAATACATACATATTTTTGGGATATTTTTATTTCCCTCCCACGAGGATATCTAGCTCAATTCTACCCCTTCATAGGTAAAGTTAAATTGGTATCATCAAAACTAATAAACCATATTATCTCGTCGTGCTTGAAAGCGACTACCGTTATAAAGTTACTACTTTCTGATGTTCCAACTCGCCATTTCAATTTAACTTTCCATAAGTTTGTAAGAATTAGAATGGATTTTTTTTCTAGTTCAGTAGGTTCCAAATGGTGCTACGTGATAATGATATGTAAGTATGTAAAGGAAACTTGATAAATGATATTTTTTCGTTTCAATTTTTGAATAAGTTATTATTAAAGTTTATATCAGGCACAATCTTTACCAGTAGATTTTACTTATCGCTAATTGCCCGCGGCTTTGCACGCATTGTTCTGGGATGTAATTTACGTATTTATG
Source organism: Chesias legatella (assembly GCA_947359385.1). Classification (NCBI taxonomy): domain Eukaryota; kingdom Metazoa; phylum Arthropoda; class Insecta; order Lepidoptera; family Geometridae; genus Chesias; species Chesias legatella. Next base: position 772,510 of record OX375766.1, read on the forward strand.
TAAATTTTTGAGGTTATTAAACTTATAATTGCTACTGTGATTTCATTTTCTAAATAGGGTGATCTACAGAATACCATGCTGTCTACAGGCGCAAGCGCAGTACGAGGTATAGACATTTTTTTTTATATTCTCGGACATTTCACTCAGAACCATCTAGCCCCAAACTAAGTAAATTTTGTACTGTAGGAACCTGATAACTGAGAAAATACATTTATGTATATTTAGTAAATAAATAAAAGTAATACATATTAACACGCACACACAAATAAACATAAATGTTAATCACTCAAACGTTTGTCATGGATGGGAATCGAACCCACGACCTTCAGCGCAAAAGGCAGAGTTTTTTACAAACTTAGCTGTGTTAGTATTAACACGCACACACAAACAAATATCCATGTTAATCACTCAAACACTTGTTCTGGGTGGTAATCGAACCCACGACCAAAAAGAGTTTTTTTTTTTACAAACTGAGCTGTGTAAGTAACTTCATAGTTGATATTTCCATCACGAGAATTGTAAAAATCTAAAACTCTAATATTACAGCCCCTTTGGAGTCTGAAAACTACCACTGAACTCTAAAATGTTGCCAAAAATCGATACCATGGGTTTCAAATACCATCCTCATTATCAGCCAAGAAAATTAATACGCAAATGTAATGAGTTGGCAAAAATTTCGTTTGCAAATTCAGACGTTAATTTGCATATATTACAACAATGATACGAGTATTTTGTTTGTTAATTTTTGACTTGAGTACTTTGATAGCTTCTTTGAGAGTTATTAAGAGTAGCGTGGGGTTTTTTTTTTATGTGATACAGTTACGGAACGAGCCGGCGGCCCACCTGGTGTTAAGTGGTAACCTCGGCCCATAACAACCGATGCGACTTGGGTCCTCCCTTACTAGGTATGACAAGACCCAAGTCGCATCGTATGCGCCCGTAACTCTGAGACGTGTAGGTGGAATGTCTCTTGTGACTGTAATTTCACCGGCAACCACACCTTTCAAACCGGAACACAGTAACGCGAACGCGTTACTGCTTGGCGGCAGAAATGGGCATGGTGGCAGTACTTATAGGTGTAGATAATTGTATTCTCATAGCGTGAGTTAATATTAATATTGGCGGACATTCACACAGCGCCTTCTAGCCCTAAAGTAAGCTAAGCATAGCTTGTATTGTGGAAACAAGACAACTGACTTATATACTTTTTGTAAATATGTATATACTTATAATACATATCTACCTTTTCACATATCCACCCAGACAGAACAAACGTCTATGTTCGTCACACCAATGTTTGTCCTGGATGGGAATCGAACCTACGACCTACAACGCAGAAGGGTTACTACCAACTGTGTTGTGAGGCCAGTCAATTTATCATGTAGCAAGATTAATAACTCAACTCACGTAATAAAAATAACATGTGAATAATCTGGAAAATATTATATTTTCTCCCAGTTATGTTCATACGACAAATATAAAAAATGGCATCGGATTACGATGCTCATTGATTTACGAGAATTTCGGCCGTTGTTACGAAAAATGATAATGTAGAACAATTTTCTTTGATAAATAACATATGGGATCGCCCACAAAAATCGTCACCATTTGTGAATATACCATAAAACGTGACACCCATTATGTATATATTTTATATTATGTATATATGTATGTATGTATGTATATGTATAATTCTTATATTATGTAATATTTGCGTGGCGTGCGCTGCAACCAGCACGCGTGAGTAATTTTTTAAAAGTGCTGTGTGCTGCGTGCTGTGTGCTCTGTGCTGTGTGCTGCGTGCTGCGTGCTGAGTTAAGTGTTATTCATATAGAAAATAAAATTAATTTTTCTTTTTCGTGTCAAATATTAATATATTATAATTCTTGTGTGTTACACGAGTTTCATGTTAAACCAGTAAGCGTCCGGCTCAACGGCTTTGTTGGTTGCCTGTCTTATATATAGTCTTTTATTTAGTGGTAATGGTTTCACTGATGCTACGATGGAGAGGTAGCTGTTAATAGATATGTAGAGATAGTTTATCCTAAAAATATTTCAGGCGAACATATGTATCCGATAATACGGCCCAGGCCAAAGTAGGTCATGAAGCACATTGCTGAGCAGAAAATCGTTCAATTAACCGTCACTAGTGCGACTCACCCCTCGATTCAAGGACAAACAATTCACCTCACACATCGTTTGTTTCAACATAATAATGTGTATTTACAGGGATATGGAGACCCTTTCAATCTGAAGGTTGCTAGTTCAAATACACTGATTTTATTACAAATGAATACTGCTGTATTTTTTAAATAAACCTAAGTTGTTGGTGCTTGCTGCATATGGCAAATACCTTTTACAGGAAAAGTATAATCAGGCCAGTAGTGGACTGGTTAAACGCTGATTACGAAAACAGAAATGCAACCTGGTCAGCTCAGCATCCCACCATATAATGTGTTTCTCCATACAGTAATACAATTCGAAATTTGCTTACAGCTAAAAAGTTCAAACATTGCAAAAAAAAAAAAACATTGAATTACACTTTATTAAAGTAATTGAAGGGTGGAAAATTTCCGTGCGAATAAGCGTTGTTTACTATACCCATTGAATCAGTCTAATAGAAACCACAAAATACCATTGTCGATTTCTTTCAAAATGTACGTTTTACGACGTGCTAAGAGTTACCGAAACTAGATTTAGTTGTAAATATTCGTTCGCCAAACAGGAAGGGGGAATAAATCATACGTCCTAGAAACAAAAATTCTAAAACAGGAGTCAAGTGTATGAAATTAACCTGTTTGTGGAGCACTTCAAACCTTTCAACAGACGGTTAGAGAGACATTGACAGGCTTAGAATTAAATAAATAGTACTAAAGTCAGTAACTCATAGCTCAGTTGGTTAGTAACCCTACCTTCTGCGCTGTAGGTCGTGGGTTCGATCCCCACTCAGGACAAACATTTATGTGACATTTGTAACATTGATGTTTGTTCTGTGTCTGGGTGTTAATTATGTATTATATGTATGTATTTACAAAAGAAAAGTATATAAGTATTATATCAGTCGTCTGGTTCCCATGACACAAGCTATGCTTAGCTAACTTTGGGGCTAGATGGCGTTGTGTGAAATGTCCACCATTATTATTATTATTACTTATTTTTTTGATGTGAATGATGAGGCACACAAGATGACAGTGACAGCCCACCTGATGTGGCTGCTGTCATCTTCAGGCGCTGGCAACACTCGAGAAATTGCTGGCTCGCTCCCTATCAGTTAATCTTATTATACCCTATTTATATTAAACCCCAGTAGAACCTACGGCAAATACTTAAGCCATAAAATACAACTAACCAATTTTTATATGATACAGTTACGGAACGAGCAGATAGCCCACCAAGTGATAACCTCTGCCCATAACAAGCAGTGCGACTTGGGTTTTCTAATTAGGTACGACAAGAACCAAGTCACATCGCATGCGCCCGTAACTCTGAGACTTGAAGGTAGAATGTCTCGTGTGCCTGTAATTTCACCGGCAACCACACCTTTGAAACCGGAACACAGTAACGCACTACTGGAAGAAATGAGCATGGCGGCAGTACTTCCCCGGAGCTTGGCTTACGTTCTACTGCTGCTAAATTCTCAGTTAGACTAATTTATGTTATTTTTAAGACTCTTTGTCACGTGAGCCGCCATGCACAAACGTTGTGTCTAAAAGATAAGCGGATTTCCCAAAAGCGAGCGACATCAAAAAGCTCGTGTGATGGGTTGAATTGTTATTTCTTAATCATTTGCTCCCCCACACATTAATTAGTACATTGTTAAACATATCTTTCGGGTATTGTAATGTATAATTACTAAATGTACTTCTTCACATAAGTATTTATATGCATGTCGTGAGCTTACTTAACGGATTACGTTATTCATCCCTATTTTTATTATGTGCGAAAAAAAAAGCCCTCACGTAAGTACCTTAGAGCCAATCCTCAATTGAAGAGTTGCATGGCGCCGCTATCCGCTACATAACCGTTTAAAATCAGTGGTCACACTCAACCTTGCGTAAGTCTTTTAGTTATTATAAAAACGAGATCTTTCATTTTGCACTTTAAAAAAACTTTACATTGTCCCTAGAGTGGCCGTGTGTACTTTTTAAACTAACATGCGCTGCATTAAAAACTGTAAAAATGTTTTATTATAACATTATGAGGCATAATGTAGCTACTCCCACAGATGGATTAGTTGGTAATTAGGACTAGCATGAGTTTCATGGCACTTTACCTAAATTATCTGCCACTGTTCAAATGTGTAATAGAGTTGGAAACATGTTCGCCTAATTCGATTTGTCAAACTACATAATAGTGAAGTATACTGTATCCGAATAAGTTTTCTGTTGGATAATTTATTTTTCAAAACATGTTACTAATAATATATTTTTTTTCGAAACCAATTAGGATTAGTATATTATGGGATTATTATAACATATTAGGGGGATAAATAGAAAACGTGTATTTGCAAAGTTACTTTTCAATCGATTTGAAATAAAGTAACTATTTAGTTACTTTCATCGCCATTATTTCGTCCAGACTTCGTTGATATGTTGGTATAAAATTTGTCTCGGGTAATTGAGGAACGAATTACTGGAAGAATGAGCCGAGTTATTAATGGGAAAAGAGCGACGAGCTCACTACTTATAACGTCTATGTTCCTATGGTAGGGTATAAGGTGAACTGCCTACCCCACCGGCCGTGAATAATGTATGCATGTACGAATATAAAGTTCTTATTATTAAAAAGTTCATGAATCCATTTTGTAGACCTCCCCCAAAACCACAAAGGTCAATAAGGTTTCACATTCGTTCGGAACCCTTTACAAAACGCAAACGCGAAGACAACTCAAGCGTAACGTTGCTTGTAACTTTCAAAGCATTGTACTTGTTGGGAATTTGTTATCGATTTTCATCATTTTGTTCTGCGGTCAATTGGTTTTCCAATCAGACGTTTTACTCCCTAGATTTATGTATTTCATTTCAATAAGCTGGTTGGTTAGTAACACAATTCTTTAGGTGGGAACATGTTATCATAAAGAAGGCTTGGAAACTTCAATCATCCATTAAAATATCGTATACAAGGTACTTGCTTGACTGGAGTCTGCTGACAGTTTGGACAGTATTCAAATCCTGTCTGACCCTCAACTGGGAAAAAACTGAATAGTAATTCCTTTCTTGTTGCGAATCAGAAAATGTTTAAATTAGAAATTAATTATATCTTGTCATAAAAATACTTACCAAATAGAACTACATTAAATGCTAGTGCTTTCTACCGACGAACACCACTTAACTCTTCCTGCAAGATCCTAAAGCTCTGCTGCGCTGGTTTCCAGTTTTTGTTGCCTCAGTCTGGTTTATCAGAGCAGCTCGAATATGTAGCTAGCTATATACCTACTTGTATAGAATTGGTAACTACCGTCTAGCTTCATTTACATGCCTGCTACACGGTAGTATGCGTTGCAGTACCTTTAGACGAGTTAATTCAAAACGAATTTGCAAGATTTGTAACCCAAAATTCAAATTAATAAACACTGCGTTTTGAAATTAAAGTCAATTTGTAAACCAGAAATATAGAGAAAAATCCGACACTCCTAATAGTTTTTATAAGCAGTACTAACTTTGAGAATAAGTATTGTAATATTTACCCTTGAATTTGGTTTATTTGAAAAATCTTAACTATTCGCTGAGTTCTTTACGTCTCAGAGATAGAGGCACATTAGGATGCAACTTTATTCTTCCGATAAGTAAGTAAGGGAGGACCCAAGTTCCATTCCTTATGTCATGGGCAGAGGTTACAGCTTAACAACAGGCGGCTATTTTCTTAACTTATTAACATAATAAATGTAAAAACAGCATAAACATTTTCTTGGGTCATTTGTGTTGTGTACCTACCTGTGTATACTTATGCCACCTGCAACACAGGAAACCTAATTCAAGGTTCGCTTATGTAGACGTAGGTTAATTACTTACCCGTGTCACTGGTTCTCTTGAACCGGTGTGGTTATAGATAGATAGATAGATAGATAGAAAATGCTTTATTGCACAAGGTAAATCAAGTACATGGGCGAACTTAATTCTAAATAGCATTTTCTTCCAGCTAACCTTATATATAACCTTATAGGATATAGTGCGCCTAAAAGAGGCTTCCGTCATGTAGTTGTCATAATGTTTCCAGTTTCTGGTTCTTCCGCCATCATTATCCAAACGAAGAAACCCACAGGTTGAATCCACGACCTCCAGATTAAAATCGTGGTTCTCTGATCCACCACGCTCTCAAAACATAAACATAATAACGTTAATATAATCCAAAAATAACGTATCTGAAACTGGTGAATGTTGACACAAATTGTTCTCGTGTAGAGCGCGGTGGGTGGGTGAGTGGGGACGCATCGCATGGCATAGTTCGCGAGCCCCTCGGGTGGAATGCCTCTCGTCCCACCTTTTCATGCGCTGCCTTTTCTCTATCAAACTTGACGTACCTACAATGTATGATGGTACTGTGTACTGGTTTGTGCAGCTTTTGGATTTAAAATATACTTTTTAGTGCTGCTCACATATTGTTAATTAACTTATCGGTCATATTGTATAGCAGCTAAAACGAAAAACATCGTGAGGATACCTAAATTTTTTCATGTGATACAGTTACGGAACGAGCCGACGGCCCACCTAGTTAAGTGATAACCTCGGCCCATAACAAGCGATGCGACTTTGGTCCTCCCCTACTAGGTACAAGACCCAAGTCGCATCGTATGCGCCCGTAACTCTGAGACGTGTAGGTGGAATGTCTCATGTGCCTGTAATTTCACCGGCAACCACACCTGTAAAACCGGAACACAGTAACGCGAATGCGTTACTGCTTGGCGGCAGAAATTGGGCATGGTGTACGGCATTGGGTACTTCCCCGCACGAACTTGGCGTGAGTTCTACTGCTTATAAAACATACATATCTATCCTAAAACCAAAAATCGGAGTAATGAGTAGAATGCACATAAGGAGCCTCTTTGAGGTGCACTTTAACCGTTTCGCCATACTGGTTCGAGAGAGCCGGTGATACGAATATTAGCAGTACATAGTAGCAGCTTATATAAACTGTGCTGCTTTTTGATTTGTTTTTGTTTAGCTGTAGCTAACTAACTAATGTTATGTGCAGTAGTTAACTGTCAAAGACAATTATGCTTTTGAGAGCGTAGCACCCAGTAGTACAAACAGCGGGTTTCAATATAGAGGTCACTGGTTCAAACACACTAGTACAACATTGAATTGGTAATCATTTAGATTGGTTTTTCAGGTGACAACGTCCTGACGTCCTCCTTTACAGGGGTTTTTGTAAGGAAAAAGGTTCCTAAGTACTGCTATCATACTCATTTCACAGAGCTCCCTAAGAAAGTAATAGCGACGGTTAGCCCACAACTAAGTAATTCATCATGAATTCTGTTTTCATTATTATATTGAAATTTAAAATGATTCCTTTTAGGCTTTTACTTTATTAGTCCTATTATATTAATCCTATTAAATAAAAGGCTATTTATTTTGTCCCATAAACTAAGGTAATAACGATGCTCTTGATTAGATAATATTGTCACCGTTTCTCATTCTCCCGCGGTAGCCCTTCCACTGTCATTAGTCGATACGAGATCAGAAGGGAACCGCGGACGAAATTTGAAGGCATCACAAACGAAAATGTTTTACTTATTTCGTTACATATCATACACATAAATGAAGTAGAGTAGCTTACAATGAAACAAATATTATTTTATAAAGATATTTTATTAAACATTTCTTTCTGTAAAATATTTTAGTTAAACTGACATTTACATCAAACAACTATAAAATTCTTTGTCATCATCAATGTAACAATAGTTAAATTCAGCTCCTGGTTTTTGGAATAGTTCTCTAATGCAAATCAAGACTTTGTAATGCAGGGGAGTTATTTTTTTAACTCATTACTTGCAGAGTCGTACGCAAATAAATTGACATCCGATTTCAAATTTCCAATGCATAATATTGGTTTGATGACAAACGTTCGGCTAGGTACTGCTTAGCTTAAACTTATTCTGTGAAACTTCAAGAAAAAAATACACACTTAATACATCCTTGACCTTACCCTCTTTACACATTCATAAAAACTTCATTTATCATAAAAATGGTTTGTGTAACATATTTATGTATGATTAGAATAAAGTCCCAGGCTTAATAGCTTATGGTGCAGTGACACTAAAGTCCAATACACGAACTCGGACAATAACCAATACGAACTCGACCGATAGTCTTCTGTTTCCAACTTGGGCAACAATTCGCGTACCATCCATGGAGTGAATCTACATTTTAGATAGTTCGCGAACGTGCTCGAGTCACGCTTTTACACCATCCTAGATTGGACGAGCAATTTGGGGATGGGACGATAGTCTAACTGCACCATCAGACAACGAATCGTATCACATGAGGATTGAAGAGAGTGTGTACTGGGCCTAAACTATATTTGCATCAGTACAGTCACAAAGAAATGGCAAATATTGGCATTGGACGTCATATATAAAGTTATACAAATCATCCCTTTGCTTTCTTTTTCAATTTCAAACAATTTACGCAAAAAATTCATTTGCTTCTTTTCGGTACATGCTTTTTATAAATTAACGTAAATATTTTCACTGTTTTGTGTTTTCACAAATGCTTGAATAAGACTTTATAGCAAAAGGCTATACTTACTCAAATATGAAAATCGAAAATTATTAAGGTTTTGGAAACAATTGGTTCTTTAAATAATTTATTGGCAACCTGTATGAATGAATTTCAGATACAAGTTTTGAACGCAATATAATTAGATGAAATCAACAATGTGCGATCAATTCAAGGGCATGCTTCGGTTGTCTGTCTGAGTTACATAGAATATACCTCACGACTATATAATTATAGAACATCTCCGATCAAATCTGCCTTACATTATCGCCAAGATTATGTACCACACTTCAAAACTGATGTCTGACTGACGAGTGAAGCTTGACATAAAAGTCTGCTTCTTGCTGGTATATAGTTTTCCGGGTGTTAATGCGTTCTAGGTAAGGAGTTTTGCAAATAGTATTATTATTGTATTTTAATTTCCAGGTTCCGATGTTGATAATGACATTAAAATGTAATTAAATAACTCCTGAGGGGGATGGCAGGAATGAAGGGAGACATATTTGGCTGTGTACCTTTCGGTCCATGCGCATTGAGTTACGGGCGGGTCGAATGCTCAAATATAATAAAGAAACAAATAGAAATAGTGAAAAATGATTAGTCAGGGATTCAGGATTGTCTGAATTTACCCACGAGAGATTGGACAAAACTTAAAAGAGCACCGAATTTAAATAGATAGTAAACAACCTTATTGAACAACGAAGAAATCATTTCATAGCCGATAACTTTGTAGACTGCGCGGCATTATAAATAAAAGTCATAGAACGAGCCAATCGCTCACCTGAAGTCTAACTTCATATCCCCTGCTCAAGAGACAGAAGACAAATCACATTAGAAATACAACACAGATCTTACTGTAAAAGTATGGAAAGTTCTTAGTTGCTGTGAAACTTGAAAATGGATAGTTATGTGGCCGTAACTCCGTCAGCACTTGGAAAACAATTTGGAACACGAGAGCTATACTGTTCGGCGGTGGAAATGGGTATGGCGGTATTAGAAGTTATCATGACTGTATATATACTAAAACAACCTAGCTGTGCAAAAGCCCTATATTGATAACACATATTAGTTGAATTAATTCACTAACAGTCACTTGGTTTAATTCCTTTACCAACATTCAGTTATACTAGATTGTAATATAGTATTTTATATTAACATGGACTAGACTGACTAGGGCACAAACAAAGTATTTTTTTTTATTATCAATTAAAAATATACTGGTGGGCAGATTATGGATGATACAGTAACATTTGACTTAAAGAAATGTAACAAATCGCACTTTGATCTCCTAATGTGTAATCAAACGTTGGCATAATCCAAGATGCTCCAGAATTATCTAGGCTCCGGTCTAGACTTAGATTCTTGAATTTTGAAAACATACCTAAATTTGTTACAGTACACATTTCTTTCAATATATTCGTTATGATTTTCTTCCTGATATCTTGCTATATCGACTGTACAGCTGCACAAGTAAATATACTCCTTATGATAAACATATCCAAGTTATCCCGATATTCCTTCGCTTGAAATCTTTGAAGGATTTCAGGAGTTAATGATTAATATCAGCATCTGATAAACAGGAAAAGCACATCACTTTTGTCGCTGGCTGCATAATGACACATTTTGTGAAACTTAAATGGCGACTAATAAAAAATTTGCTTTTAATATTTCTGAAGGAATGTTTGTTGCAGCATAATTTATTTAAGACCCATTCGATATCAAACTTGGATTTACAATGTTTCCTTGCGATGGAAACTGCAATTACAGTATCTACATTGTTTCAACTTGATGCTTTTATTATTAACATGAAATGTTTGAATGGTCCCAATTTTTATATAAATTACAAAGCAACTCCCCATTATCAGAACCATTTCCTTCCATACAACTTTCCGTCCTTTCAGTTTAAATTGTAGCTTTTCATTAAAAATTGTTCACAGAATTTTACAAAGAAAGGCGTTTAGAGCTAAAATTATTCAAAGCAGTATCCATTGCAGGAAAACTGTATGTTCATCACCATAACAGCTAAAGCTTTGGCTACATTAATAAATAACAGCGACACATATATTACATATACCAAACATATATTACATTCAATATAAATCTTATTATTATTTAACATATATCAGCGACTCGAGTGACTCGAGTAATTTATCCACAACAATTATATTTATTACCAAATTATTCGACTCTATTAAACATTTAAACCACAAATTCCATAAGCTAAATCTCGCAGAACTCCAACACTCTGTGATAAATGATTGGGATCTTAATCCGTACTTCATATTCCAACCGAACTCATAATATTAAACCTGAAAGTTATAAATGAAGCTCCACTCCGTTCCGTACAGATTACAAGTAGTCGCGTAACACAAGTTACGCGGAACAGATGAAACCAATTACGGCTCTGTCAGCGTATTAGTTAGTACGATATTCGCGTCGCTAATAATTAATCACTGTGGTATAGGCCTTATTAATTTACGCTCACATTGGCCTATCTGACATCTAATACTATATTACCTATGGCTTGCAACCAGTACAAACACATCGATGGACATCAAAATCACTGAAGCCATTTCAGCAGTTCTATAAGGATGATATAACATTCTCGTCGGACATTTATAACTACAACAACTACTATACAAAAAGCTCTTATATTATAACAGATTTTAAGCGCAGTTTTAAAAGCTCTTTAAAGACTCTGAAACAATAGGAGTTATATAGAAACAGAAAATTATTGTGTTCTAGCGTCAATTATGACTTATAGTTTTATATTATTTTGAGTGTCTTGGAGAAAAATATATTTTTGTGTATACTGATAGTGTTATTAATAGATTAAGTTATATAGTGCTCTTATCATAACATGTTACATACAATACACACAATGATTAGTCATAATAATAGCTTCAGGTTTGATATTCGATTAGGTACTTAACTTATTTACCCACAGCATTTTGGGCGTCACATTTTCATTGTGCATTTATTGGCATAGTTTCTTCTCACGCAACATTAAAACTAAGGGAAGAATTGTTAACTCTTCATATTATTCAATGGCATTGTCTGTTAGTGGAAATGCAGTGCGCATAAGATTCGCTTAATTAGTACGTATACAAACAGGTACAAATGCTTTTATACGAATGTATAGTTCTTGGAAACTATTCTCCTCAATCCACGTGTTATCGGGAGCGTGGCATATTTTCCGGGAATACTTAGTATTGGCAGCAACGCACGCCTCTATAGTTACTATATCACACCGCATTCTTCATTCCCACTGGCATTCGAAACATAGTATTTGCATCGCTTCTTCCCTTAGCTTCCAATTCCAAACGGAGTAACATTAGGACATTCACATTTAATATAATCCTGTCTTTTAAATACCGATACAGTTCAACAATAAACATTTCATAGCTATTCACAAATTCACATTGCCGACGTGTTCGAGTCACTGCCACGACGGGCGTTCACACAGCGTCACATACGTGCAGTTTGTTCGTTCACAATGGTGTAATACCGCGTGGGGTGTTGGTGACTCACGAGGGTCCGTCGCGGGTGACGGCAGCGGGAGGGCGATCTGACCCCGGCGCACCCTGCAGCTGGTGTACTGCCTCCGTGACAGGGTCGTAGTCGATAGGCTCCTCAGGGGGCGCGGCGGCCGGCCGGATATTGTCGAGCCGCGGCCGCGGCGAGTAGCGCGGCGTCAGCGCAATCCCTCCGACGACTGGGTGCGATTTAAGACTCCCGCCTGGAGGGCGTCGTGCATCATGCGTTCGTTCTCCTGGCGAACTGCGGACAAGTGCAAACGCTTAATCATTGTAACTTATCGCTTACGGAGCTTAGTGAGCGTGGTGGTCTAGCGGTATTGACCCCCGAGTTTCAATCCGGAGGTCGCCGGTTCTAATCCCGACGTGCACGTATGAGTTTTTCGATTGAAAGATTTATGTGCGCAACCACGTTCTCAAAACGGTGAAGGAAAACATCGTGAGGAAACCTACATGTCGTAGAACAAAAAATTCGAAGAAATGTGTCGAGTGCATGAAAGGAGTCTCTTTGAGGCGCACTTACAATCCTTTCACCACACTGGTTCGACAGAATCGGTGACTCGAAGAAGAAGAAGATCGCTTACGGGGACGGAATTTGCCGGGACCTAAGGGGGCGGTCGAACCGTTAATGTTCTAATAAGGTTGGAAACACTTGACTTGGAGACGATGTAAAACAAGGCTAGGTTGTTTTTGTAGGGGATAATTCTAACACTGATAGATACTCTCAAGTGGATTTTGATCTTTGTCTTAATTGAAGGAATGTTTCGGGTATAAAAGATAAATTTATATCAGGCGCCGCTGTTTGTCGAGGTGTTAAAACGTGATGTTAATTACCATTATTAAACATTTAATTGTTAGCTACGAGATTGCGCTAGAGTTAATTTGGGACATGTCACTATTACACTTAAAATAAGTAAATAATTAATTTAATGTTATCATTTCATTATTTTAATTTGTTAACATTTAATAACTACTTTCTAAGACTTAGAAACATACAATTTAGGTCTTTCCATTCTTTATCAATAGGCAGAGAATGCCACAACATTAAAGAATTGGCAGCATTGAATGGGCAAAAGATACCGCTTAACATCAGGTGGGTCATCTGCTCTTACTATTATTATACACTGACACCAGCTAAATCAATGAGTCTCTTTGGTTGAGCAAAGGATTGGTAAGAATGACTGGACGTCATCTCAATCACCCAGAAAGGTTGACGAAGGCGAGATGAACTTAAAATGAAAATATTCTGCCAGATAACATCTGCTTTTTCATAAGTATATTATCATATTTGGTCTTAAAGCTTTTTTTCTGTTTCGCCTGATAACTCGAAAATGTTTTGCGTGACTATAAATAGACGAGTCAAGAAACTCAATAGGAAGATTTCCCATGTAAATATCTCAAGATATACAATTCTGATGTATTGATAAACGAGCTACAAAGGTTATAACTCTACTAACGCGCTGTTATCAACAAATGTCAGAATTCCCCTAGCCCACGTTCATTGTTACGCTAACCAAAACGAGATATTGCTGAAGGCATTGACTTTCTATGTGGCGCTTACTATCGGAACAATACACACATAATATATTTCCATTTCATACGCAATATGAACAAATCTGACCCAATTCAGAATCTAGAGTTCAGACCACCATTCTCAAGACCATTCTAAATACAAATATTTACTTGTATTCAGAATGGTTATTTCTTCGAATCGTGAGAAAAAGAAAGACCTATGTATGTATTTTAGGAAATATTGCGAGATGCTCTCTCTCTGTCTCTGAAATTAATTATTTTATTAAAAGTGTTTTCGTCACTTGTTTTTTTTTAGAGAGAATTATAGATTTGTATTATATTTTATAGAGTCAAAATTTTAAACGATCATTTTGTTCCTGTGAAAATACTTGTCACATACGAAACCCCGGTGATGCATTGCTGCAGGGAGAAACAGTCATCCATGATTTGTTACAGATACGATAGTATTCATGAATTTTAACTCAAAAAAAACTTCACACTATAGGAAAGCGAGAAAAGCGAGAAAAGGAATAAGTTTCGACTCGCCTCCCACGTTCAGCATATTTAATAAACGTTTTAATTTTTCGCAAGTTCATAATTCCTTTGAACGTTGTATTTTTAATTAATGGATAATAAAGATTTGATGAACAAGCTTGGATTTTTGAAAGCAATTTTAATCGTTTTTTGGCAACTCAGTGTTGTAGAACCTACGAAGGTAGGTTCTACTAAGTTATAATTTTATTTTTTTACGCTACAACAAAGCATTGTATTTATGTATAAAATACAATGAAACCAACTGAGCTATCTAAATACTGTTTCCACCGATCTATAGATAATTTCAATTGATCTAATTCATTAATAGGTGGAATTGTGTCCAGTGTGGCAGCAGTGCCTCGCTGCACATTCTCTGAGACAGGAAGGTGCTAGCTTTCGAGTCACGTGTCACTTCGAGCAGGCCGTTCTAAAAGAAGTTAGAAAACGCGAAGGATTCCCGTTCCATATTTATCTATTTTCATTTAATGTCACGATATACATTTAACGATTCGGACTAATATTAAGAATGCAAAATTGTTTTTGTAGGTTAGTTTTTCACGCAACTAAGGAAAAAACGAATATTTATGTCACAGAATTACGGGCACACACGATGCGACTTGGGTCTAAGTAGCTAAGTAGGATCCGTTATGTTTGTTATCGGTAGAGGCTTGTTATGGGGAGACCACTAAACATCAGGATTTTTTTGGGTAACATAGTTTATGGTCATGAGAGCAACAATCATACTTCTTAATCCATTAAAGTGCGTGGTTCCTACGGGATTCATCTGCGGGCAAAAGCTGGTTCCCAATACTGGTCGTAACAAATCGGGCTTTGTTATAAAATTAAACCAAACAAATGCAATACCAATACCATTTTTACGATAGAGCAAAAAATAAGCTGAGCCCGCTGTGTATTTTCGGTACTTTGAGTATACGGAACTCTAAAAATAACGTGAATTGGGAGTCAAGCTTCATGTTAATACAAAGGTATTTTATTGTATACACAACGATACAGTATCAGTACTTATAGTTACAAAAGCATCGGAGGAAACGCAAATATTCTATGCACCTGCATGCCCTGGCAGATATCCAAACGATATCTTTCCGTGCAAGTAACTTTATCCGCCTTGATTGATAATGTTTCTCTTGTGTTCTCTTGTATGGAAATAAAATGGCGTAGTAAAGCTAAGCAATAGCGTATAAATGTATGCAAGTCTTTTCAGACTCAGGTTACTATTTTCTAGACGAAAATAGAAAATAAAAGTGGGAAACAGATATAAATGGTATGTGGCGTAGTGCGTCTTAGCACTATTCTCATTCGATAAAACATCTGGGAGTTACTGATTTATCTAAACCATTGAAAGGACGATCAAAGGTCAAAAATCAAAAGTCAAAGGACGACTTTTTCTTCTTTCTCAATTCATTCCTTTATAGGGCCAACCATTTAAAGTCACACTTTTCCACACGTCGAGTTAAACACCATAAAATAAGTATATTAAATCCGACGACTACAAATCTAGTAGATACTAGTCAAATTAAAGTTCAAAAACATACAAAATACTACACACTAAACTTTTGTACAAACACCGTTGTAGTAAAACCACAAACCAGCCATTTGTTTCATTGTGTCCACATCCATAAAACTGTTAACCTTTTGGTTTAATTGAAACTAAGGTGAACACAGAGAGAATCCCGTACTTCCTCTATTCAGTGAGGTAGCTATATTACAAAAATGCCGGCGAGGCTTGGAATGCCGCCAGTGCAATCGTATCTGATTGCTTCCACTTTGCGTTTTTAGATTTTACTTTGTAATGAAAATCAGCAAATACAAAAGAAAAGATCTCGGCGGCTTCTGAATAAAAGAGCACAGCTTACACTCCAGTGCCTTATTGAAAGAGTGTGATATCCTTTGATGTTTTAATACAAATCGCAATATAGTTCAAACGGTAAATTGTAGGGATTCGCGTCGATCCAACATGAAATTCTCTTCCCGCGTGTATTTTAATGTAAATCCATTTTATGACACTGTACACTATTGAATTAGGTGCATAATATGCACCTAATAGCATGAATTAGTAAAGCTATAAATAAACGTTTATTATAGGAATGTATAGAAACTTTTTACTATTTGTATGAAACAGCATAAACCAAATGGCAGGTCTACTGCATTTTAAATGAAAGAAAACTCCCGGTTAACTTAGTCCACGTGATCGAAGACAAGGTAATCTACTATATCGTTTGACTAAGTCAGAGAGACGATGCGTCTAAGATTAAGATTTTATTTGCAGAGAACAATTGACGCATTACACCTGATAATCCCGTCCACCTAATTACGTCTCGGCTTATTTCATTCCACTGTCGATAGTGGAATAGAAGAAGGTATGGTCACGACCTATAGATGTTAAATTTTGTGCTAAGAATTAAATCCGCTTTTCAACAGAACCGCAGCCACAGAAGATATATTCAGCATTTCAAGTTGTGCAGCATTCAGACAGACAAACAAGAGCTGAGATGTTTACGTATCAAACTCTTACAAGACTTCACCACACCGATGCAAGTTTCTGTTTATATTCTTGCTCGCTGTGAGGGGTAACATCCGGTTAAAGAGGGAGTTAACTTGTTAGACAGAACTGCTTTGCTACTAGCTCGCTAAGGTTGTACTTATATTAGGTATCATTTTAGCTTATTTATAACCTTATTATATTAATATATTAAAGTTTATATAATTCTAATCGGTACGTGTGAAGTAACTGGAAAAACTACTAACTACTACTAAATGGATTTAGTAATGAATGAGTTTTTTGAAGAGGATGTTTAAAAGTAGCACAAGTATTGTACCATAAAGAGTGACGAATATGTGTTGTTGGAAGGAAGAGAAGAGGAATAAAAGCCAATAACAACCAATAAAAGATGGATGGGTTGTGTAAGGATGCTAATATGTAAGAAAAGAGGGTAAATGTGTTGAAGTGGGTGATAGAGGAATGTGGAAGGGAAAAAAAAATGTACCGATACCAAAAAAAAACACCTTCGGAAAACGGCAAGAAGAAGAATAAGCAAGAGAAAAATACTTAACTAACCTATAACATTATTAAAATAAGATATTATGTTCCACTGTATCCAAATAAAGTACCAAGGCGAGCCCAAAGCTAGGAATTTGGAATAGCCTGAGTCCTCCTTAAAGCTTCCCCAGTTTGATCTGATTAATACGGTGGATTTATTTATGAATTTTCTATTGCCAAAAAGTTTGTAAGCATTTAGTGAATGGTTAACAAAGGGATGTTGACAGTAAAAATGTTCGGATTACCTTTGAGTTCGTGAACATTTTTAAATATGTATTTTAGTATCTTGTTTATCTTTTTGTTTGTGTGGCAAATAATATCGTTTAAGTAGAAATGTAATAATTTATTACCTTCAATTATTAATCAAAATGTTCTTGAGAATAAATTCAATCGTTCAAAGAGAGAATTATTGTGTTGTTAGTTAATTTAAGGGAAGAACTCAATAAGATTCTTGCTAGCTGGTATATTTTTTACTGAATGTTGCAAATCATTATTAAATAGGAGACTCCGGCAGACGTTGATTTGTCTTGTGTAGTATTTGTTTAATACATCTCCATATTCATCGTTGTGTGCTTTCATGATCTGTTGAATTCTATGGAAGTTGTGCACACCGCCATCTTGTGGCGAGTTATCGAACAATGGATAATAAAAAACCTTCATGCATGATAAACACTTTAGCTGCCTTCAATGAGCTATGCTATGGCTCTGCGCCGTGTAGCCTGTTGCTTCTTCTATTAAAATATTCGAGTTGCGGAAGTAATGGAGAAAATGAGCTCTTACGTTTCCTACCAGCCTTTTAACGTGCCAGCTTTAGGGACCTAAGCTCGACTACCAAATGTAAATGTACCACGGAAGAAAAATAAATAAAAGTCATTAGAGCAAATTAGGTTTCATATGTATTATTTCAATGTGATTAGTTTACTTTGAGATCTGATGGGATTAGTAACCTCTGTTTATCATAAAAGTAAAATGACTTATGTCCTCATCGAATTCAGAATGCGAAGACCCAAGTTGCAACGTATAGTGCCCGTAATACAAGTAGATGTAACATGACCTAAGATGGAATGCTTTATGAAGTACATGTACTTTCATAGCAACTACACCGATCAAAGCAGAACAAAGTAATAATGCGTTGCTACTTGGTGGCAGAATTAAATGTGGGGTTTCTCCCCGTATTGGCACAAGATCTAATGCCTGAACAATAATAAATTGGGTTATATCATCTAATTATCGCTTAATCTACAAACAACTCAACTCAAATCTGTGTATATAATAAACACCAACTTTGTACACACGCAACCCAATTTGTTAGCAGATTGTTTGCGAGTTGGCCCAGCATAGCCGCGTCACTTTCCAACAATATTTTAACGCAAGTCCGCAAACTTTCAGACGAGACTCCCTTTCAATTATACGCTTGAACTTGGCCAGCTCGAATGCCGTGTCCTAGATAATTAACTTAATTAATACATTCGAGAATTCGCCAATTATATAATTCGATGCCATGATGAGACATTATTCAGACATCAGATTACTCAAGATGAGAATTCCTGAAATGTTTTGCACAGATTGAAAGGGTATTGTGGATGAAGATTGGCTTTCCGTTTATTTTATTTAAAACGAAAATCACTTCCAAGATATCAGGACACTTGCGACGAACTTCACTTCAGCCTGAAGTGAAGTGAAGTACCTTCAGGTATGTTCGTCCGATTGTACAAGTTGGAGAAATTGGTTTGAATTTGCATTCAAATAAGATATAATCTAAAACTTCTTGTTGTCGGATACGTAATGTAGAATACGTACGTACATAGAATTTGATGGATTCTCTTTTACGCCATTGGTAATGAAATCTCATCTCTCCCTGTAGCTCCAAGACAACTAACGTGAAAGGCGGCCGACGACAGCAGTCACAAACTACCATTGATGCTGCTAGTTCAACGGGATAAAAACTACATGTGAGAAAATTCGTTCAACATTGAACAGTCGATACCTGTCAAGACGTTACAAGAGAATATAACTACAAAACAATAACTGAAATCGACACGACAAGCATTTGCTTTTTTTTATGTGAGTTGGGGTACGAGCTGACGGCCCACCTGTTGTTAAGTGGTAACCGCTACCCACAGACAACAACAATACGACTCAAGTCCTCACCACGAAAGTATGAGATTTGATTTGAACGCATTGCGTTACGTCCATCACCCCAAAACGGGGATGTTACGTCTCATGCGCCTGCAATTCACCGGCACCCACTCCCTTCCACCGGAACTCAGCAATACTAGTGCATCACTGCTTGGCGGTGGATTACCAGGTGTGGTGGCAGTACTTCTCCGGGTGAACTTAGCACAAGTTTTACTGCTACTAAATTCTGTTCACAAGTTCTACTTGCTTGTCCAATGTATTAAAAAAGTCGGAACGAACGTCCTCGCAGCAATGACCTGGTAAACCTACGAGACACCTGAAAATCACCGATTCATCTCACTTCATAAAGCACCATAATCATAGTGATCGGCAAATTCTTTTAAAGAACGTAAATTAATGAATTTAGTAATAACAATTCTTTAGGTGTAATCAATCATTTTAAAACTGCTTGTATTCATAAACTCCGCTCTTTTGTGTTAAAAATATAAACAAGTTAAATAAAGCTTTGTAGTAAATATGAGGTTTATTTAATTTTAAAATAATCTGGTATCTTCACGATCGTTTTAAAGTGGTTTAAATTATCGCTTTAGAAAAATCCAAGGACCCGTTCATGATCATGGAACATATTTTAAATTAACAACAAAGTATATTGTAAATATTGATAACTTACTAATAACAAAAACAATTTGTCAAAAAATGTGATTAAAGCTCACGTAAATAATCCAACATGTATTTAAATTTTTGGTTTTAAAATTTGTCATATGTAATCAAGTTAATATCACTTGAGGATGATATAAAGTTAATTATTTCAAAACGAATTAATAGCCATTTTGTAATTGCGCACACCACACTGTTCCATAGTAACTATTTTAAATACAACAATTATATGCATTTGCTTGGATGGACCCCTAAACCCATATCGCTGAAATTCTGAAAGATAGGTATGGATAGGATAGGATTAGGATAGGTGACTCGAATTAACTTAAGTGAAGATGCGGGCAGAAGTTAGTCTATTCATTTATACGATTTTTTTCACAATAATTAGGCCATTCAAAAGAGTCAAAGTGCATTAAATCCTAACAAGTAAAAATAGTATGCACTTAAAATTTCATATTAATAATATTGGTGGACAATTCACACAGCGCCATATAGCCCCAAACTAAGCATAGCTTGTATCATGGGAACCTGACAACTGATATAAATACTTTTATATACTTTTCTTTTGTAAATACATACATTTAATACATATTAACACCCAGACACAGAACAAACATCAATGTTACAAATGTCACATAAAATGTTTGTCCTGGGTGGGAATCGAACCCAGGACCTACAGCGCAGAAGGCAGGGTTACTACCAACTGAGCTTTGAGGCCGGTCCACTCGTGCCCTTAAAATCGTCTGCGGTTTAGTCTATTTTGGTACTCGTATGCCATTTTGAGTAAAGCAATTAAAGCGTAAAGTAAAAGTTTTAAAACACAACGCTAATATTTTACTAAGCGTTACCTACTCAAATCTCCGTTAGAGCTGTGAAGCAAACGTAATGTGAGTACATTCACTCCACATACTTTAACAACGAGAAAAACTTTTCATTATTCAGAAATTTTCAATTTAACATAATTTGAAAATACAGTTTGATTCTTGTATAGGGCAACATTTTGCCTGATCTGCGAATATATGTTTCAGTCTCAGTATATATGAGATATATGAGAGCGTGGTGGTCTAGCGGTACTGACCCCCGAGTTTCAATCCGGACGTCGCCGGTTCAAATCCCGACGTGCACCTATGAGGTTTTCGATTGAAATATTTATGTGCGCAATACCACGTTCTTAAAACGGTGAAGGAAAACATCGTGAGGAAACCGACATGTCCTTGAACTGAAAATTTGAAGACATGTGTCGAGTGCACGAAAGGAGCCTCTTTGAGGCGCACTTACAATCCTTTCACCACACTGGTTCGACAGAACCGGTGACTCGAAGAAGAAGAAGAGTCTCAGTATAGTGGTACTACGGTATTCGTAGTCTTTGATACGAACACAGATAAACCTAATGTTCAATTGTACTGCTACTTCACTAGTAGCAGTACAACTTATGCCAAGTTCATGCAGGGAAGTACTGCCACAACCCATTTCTACCGCCTAGCATTAACGCTTTCGTGTGTTCCGGTTTGAAAGGTGGGGTTGCCAGTGAAATTACAGGCGAGTTCCACCTTCACGTCTCAGAGTTATGGGCGCGCTTTTGTACCTAAATAGGGGATGACTCAAGTCGTATTGCTTCCTATTAGCGGTTTACACCAGGTGGCTAATTGCTCGTTCTATAACTATATCAACTTTACCAAAAAAAACTTTTATTTAAAAAAAAGCTTAAGTAAATAAAAGTTTTAAAAAGGTTGTGCTCAATAAAAAAATACGTGTGCGACTTTACGTAATAGTTACCTAATGATTAGAAACAGTATTCTGCTAAGCTACGCTGCAAGTAATATATTGCCCCGGTGTCGTCTGAGCAAAACGGTAAAAACAAGTTACATTTACAGCAAAAGGGTTACTAATGAATGTGTTTAAACAAACTATGGTTCGTCTGAAATGTATCTTAAATAGAGAGATAAATAAAGAAACATTCCAGTCGGCTCTCAGAGACACCGTGAAGGAGATTATAAAATTAATGTATGATATTATTTTATTGGTCTCAAGCGGTTAACCGTTTGAAACTGCGCCATATTTGTACAGATTACTGAACATAATAGTTATCAAGTTAATCTTGGGAAGTCTGCCATTATAAAGCTGGAAAACAGTAATGGCTTGCATTACTGTGTTCCAGCTTGGAGGATAATGGATGGTGAAAAGAAAGGCACATTCAAAGTTTCATCTTGTTTCAGAGTGATGGAAGCACAGTGAAGCGATCCAATTTCTGTTTTTGTGGGCAGCGGATACCAAATCAGTAGGGGCCATCTCTCTACTAGTTTACAGAAACTAAACGCACTTGAGATATTCCACCTTCACGTCTCAAAGATGCAGGTGCAATACAATGTGACTTGGGTCTTCCCATACCTAAGTAGGGGAAGGCTCAAGATGTTCTGTTTTTTATGGGCAGAGGCTTACCGCTTAACACTTAGTTGTAACTCAAAAATATTTTGTGTATTCATGTCTGTACCTAAAGGAAGGACTTGCTGTCCACAAAAATAACTAATATTTATGGAACACTTAAGTTGTATTGTATTGAGCCCGTCACTTGATGATGAAAACTGCTATCAAATACGAGTATTACTGCTTATTGACGGTAGAAATACATCTTATTATGACCTATTCAGACAAAACAAATAAAAGTTACCTCTGATATATTTTTTTATTCGTTGCAAAGAGTTGCTATAATCATCACGTTTATATCATCAACCGTAAATCTAAGCATTGGATTAATAGATGGTCGTGCCATTTGCAACGTGATGTCTTAATACTAAATCATGATGTTAAGCATTTCTCTGTAGATAAGTATTTTGCATTACAATCTTACAGAGATCGTGTGAAGTTACTGTAGTCCGAGGTCATCGCCCGGCCGTGTAATCTAGCTACATTTAAGTGCACATTTTCCGTCTCAGTTAACCGAGCATTGCCGGTTTAAAATTACCCGACATCAACCTACGAGGACAGCTTAAAATAGAAACGCTGGAAAACTTCTATTATCTTACACTAATGCCGAGAGTCTAGGTATTTTTTCTCAAAGTTCACTGTTGATACATGTAACCTTATTAGCCAATTAATCAATGATGATCTATTGATTAATTTTACGTGTAATTAAATATTTAATTATATCCTAGAATGTGTCCTTTGGCACTTTTCTTACGGTCTCTAATCAAGATGTTTGTCAGGAGGGATTTATTGTAAGTAGTATCACCATCACTGTAACTTAATTTTACTATTTACACTAAACTAGGTCAAAAGGATTACAAAAGATACGTTTTTATGAGTTCTTTTGATGTAGATGTGCTCGGAGATTTACAATATTATATATGACGATAAAATCTGCAATGGTGTGTATTTTTTAAGCTTGTTTTCTATAGAATACGAAAGTCATTAAGAGAAAAAATGTAATTAGAAATCCATGCATAATAAAAACTATGTGACTCCATAATATGTAATTTATGACATATATCACAAAATACATTTATGCAATCACATGATGATAAAGTTAACAGTGCGATCAGATGGACATATGGAATATGGATGTTAAGTAGTAACTTAACTTATAACAAGCAGTATGACTTGGGTCCTCCCCCACTTAGTTACAGTATAGTAAGTAAGAATTTTAATAGTTTTACATTAGACTTAAGTAAGGGAATATAAGGTAATAAGGGATGGAAGCACACCTAAGAATGTTTGCTGGAATACAACATTAAATCGATTTGTAACAAATCACTTAGATACATACAGACATCACAAGCTATTTTTCTAAAATTCAAAACAGATTTTTAGCTTAGCTATTCATATATAAGCATAAACAAAATGGATGTATCCATGGATTTGCGCGTCGTATCAAAACCCAAGCAAATCCACCTAAGACTGTGAAATATGTCTACATTGTTTTTTCCGTCTATCTTCGTAACTAGTATAAACAACCAACAATAAATATTGAATTCGTCGAAAGGATATTTTAAAACTGGTTTATGTCTACCATAACACACCACTATATAAC
This sequence comes from Chesias legatella, assembly GCA_947359385.1. Classification (NCBI taxonomy): domain Eukaryota; kingdom Metazoa; phylum Arthropoda; class Insecta; order Lepidoptera; family Geometridae; genus Chesias; species Chesias legatella. Next base: position 796,690 of record OX375766.1, read on the forward strand.
CCGTACCAAATATAATTTTTGATTAATAGCTCTTATTCACTTATGCTCTTGATGGGTAGATTAGCTAGACAAATATTTAATATTTTAATTGATTAAAATTATTCTATTATAATACGAAAAAATTACATCCTCTTCTTTAGAATAATCGGGTTATAAAGGCCAGAAAAAGATTACTAACCTCGGTCGCAACAAAAACCTAGTTTTACTTTGGTTTACCGTAGAGAGTCAGTTGTCCTCATGAAGCTGTTAACGTTTTATAGGTAACCGTAACATACGGTACGACACTACAAAACCACAAATTGGCCGCCGTTTATTTCACTCACACGGTTAGGTTGCCATAATTAAATATAATCTCGCAACTAACACTATTCAGGCATACATAATAAGCACGCATACCAAGTAAACCTTCCAAATGTTTACTAACTTCACATGAAATGATGTGTTAGCTTTTAATAAATACAGAATATAATGTAGGCATCAATCGAATATGCGTGTGTAGTTAACATACTTGCTTTATCATAGATAATTGGCCTAATAAATCAAATAAAAATGACTCTGAAAAACAATATTCCCACATAATTGTTACTATCTTGACTGGCCTCATAGCTCAGTTGGTTAGTAACCCTACCTTCTGCGCTGTAGGTCGTGGGTTCGATCCCCACTCAGTACAAACATTTATGTGACATTTGTAACATTGATGTTTGGTCTGTGTCTGGGTGTTAATATGTATTATATGTATGTATTTACAAAAGAAAAGTATATAAGTATTATATCAGTTGTCTGGTTCCCATGATACAAGCTATGCTTAGCTTACTTTGGGGCTAGATGGCGCTGTGTGAAATGTCCACCAATATTTATTATTATTATTTATTTTATTATCTTTGATATCGCGATGTTAATATTTAGGTTGGCTTTTGCCAGTAATTTTATAATCTTCGATTTCAAAGGAAAAAACCCATACTTAAGTTTTTTTTATTTAAACGCTGCTTCCATTTTGAATATACGATATTGTTCTTGGTCGGCGTTTCTAATAATAAATTGTTCAACCGCACTCGGTAAGAGAAATTTATTTTCCAATAATACGTATCTATTGCTTTTTGTAGAGTCACTGTGTAGAGCAGCAGTTTTCCCATTGCATTTTTGTAGTTTTTGTCTACTTTAAGCAGGATTATCGTATATCTAATATAAATAACTCATTATATCATGACTGAATGTGACTATGTGATTTTTTCGAGATTCGAACTCACGCATGACCTTGTTGCAATTATCTGTTTGATATATTTTTTTATTGATTTAATTATTATTAGTAAACTTAGGGATTTAATTTGCTAAAAATAATATCTTTTTGAAAATATTTTAGACGTTGGTTCGATAGATTTGTAGTAAAATTAAGTAAATCTTGTTCCCTAAACTAGACGATACATTCAGCTGATTTCAGAATCAATTTGTGGTCAGAATTTCTACATAATGGATTTGTACTCAGAATAAAACCAATTAAAGTGCAGTGAATCAGTAATTAGAGTAGGTATTTTAAGAATTGTTTAACTGTGCTGTAATTCATAAAGCTGTCTGACGAAATTTACAAAGAGAGATGTCCATCCGTTTAAGAGTAACTTCATCTAAAATAGAAACTAGAAAATAGAAAATATTCCACTGCCAACAATGCTTAAATAAGTATGACAAAGTCAATCGCGTTACACCCCTGCATATTAAATGTAATAGAGACAAAGATAGCTGGCAAGATATATATATATACATCGTTAATTATTTAGTTATTATTTATTTTTAGTTAGTTAAATTTTTCATAAGTATCGAACACTAATAATAATAAGTTTACTAAGATATGATAGGGATTACCCTATCATATCTTAGTAAACTTATTCATCCAGTACAAAATACCACAAGACCCTGTGTAATTATGGTTGTCAAAACAGAGCACACATACATTATATTTGGGTAAATGAAATAGCTACACGCGTGTTCAGCACTTTTGTGAGGAGGCACCCTCTAATTTTCACTTTGTTGTTTACACCGCGCCTCGGTACCCACACCGTAATAATTAGATTTGCTTAAAAACGGACGAAAAATTATAAGGGCCTTTGGAAAGCTTTTACAAGGGCTCCTAAAGGAACAATTGTGTCGTACATTTTTACGAATCAGCAGTTTGTAACGCTTAGGCTTGATGAGAAAACGGGTGAACACTTTATATTCCTCAAAAAAGTATGCTCAAGATTCACGAATTATTCTAAGACTTAATTGTTCGCAATTTGATATAAATGTATTGATTTTGTAGGGTTTCCATTTTTCCATACTTTACCTTCTGCGCTGTAGGTTGTGGGTTTGATTCCCACCCCAGTACAAACAATACGGCATTCGGCGATCAATTACGGAGAACAAATAAATTTGATTAAAAATCGAATGCTAAAATGTGGAATGCTATTTTATTTCTCTTATACCTCGCAAATGTAGGAAAATAGTAAGCAAAACAAAATCATAAGTGAAAAACAGATACTTTGAGTTGCGGGAAGTATCCAAGAATCCCGGGCCAGGTTGGAAAATTAAGGCAGGTCTATACAATAATTTTTCCCTTAAATACAAGTTCAAAATCATTTGATAAAATGCTAAATAGGTAAATTTTCCTATAATTTGACTTTCAACGAATCACAGACCCTCGATTTGGCACAGGTAACTTTTAAAATAATAAACTTGTTCCATCAACGCATTTGAGTTCGATACAGACTTCTATAGTTTTGTACTATCTAGGTATCTGCAGGTGCCTAAAGTTCTAGCTTTCTTATGGTTTTCGTGACTCATACGAGTTTAATATATTATTGTTTAACGATATGATAATGCGAAATCTTTTTTACTATAAGCTTCACTCTCGAAACTGTTTATAAAACTTCCAACATCTGGTATGATACGTAGCCGTGCCTACGTTTTTAAACAGAATTAGCAACTGTTTACATAAGATTGTGAGCTAAATGGTTAATAGGCAGTATTTTTTGTAATGTAAACTTTTTTAAAGGTTTTTTTTTATGTAATACAGTTACAGAACGAGCTGACGGCCTACCTGGTGTTAAGTGGTAACCTCAGCCCATAACAAGCGATGCGGCTTGGGTCCTCCCCTACTAGGTACGACAAGACCCAAGTCGCAACGTATGCGCCCGTAACTCTGAGACGTGTAGGTGGAATGTCTCGTGTGCCTGTAATTTCACCGGCAACCACACCTTTCAAACCGGAACACAGTAACGCGAAAGCGTTACTGCTTGGCGGCAGAAATGGGCATGGTGGCAGTACTTCCCCGGACGAACATGGCGAGAGTTCTACTGCTCTTAATTTAGTGTAAGTTTCATTACTTAAACTCTTAGACAATTTACATCAACCATATGAATCGGGCTTCCGTCTTTCTTATATTCATTTGGTAATGATACATTCAGGTGCCTTGATTCGGTAGCCAACCGAACGGAATTGAACGTGAAAACCCAACGTTGCTAGCACGCTTAGATTAAAACTTAAACTATCATTTGTGTAACCTCCTATGAAGGAATACAGAAAAATATATATACAAAAGTTTACAAGTTTGAAAAAAATTGCCTGTGGCAGTACCTATATACTCCTATTATACAGTAGTTACTCGTAAGTCCAATGAGATGTAATGAAATAAAAAGTGGTAATGCTAATAAAACTGATACGCGAATAACATTTATTGTCCTCTGATGTATAAGTTGACTCAGAGGACTAAATCTTGTCTAGTTATTAGGTACTAACATCCCTAAATTATAAGCTTTTACTAACCCCATGGACTTATAATAAATAATAATAATAATAAATAATGATGGACATTTCACACAGCGCCATCTAGCCCCAAAGTAAGCTAAGCATAACTTGTATCATGCGAACCAGACAACTGATATAATACTTATATACTTTTCTTTTGTAAATACATACATATAATACATATTAACACCCAGACACAGAACAAACATCATATTGAGTTTTGTGAAATATTTGAAGCCGCTATATGAGTATTCGTTTACCTTTACTCATACTCACTGATGGTTGATGTATATGGGACGGATGGGTGCGGATTTCCTACCCACAAACCATCCAACCTACAACCGCAGGTACCATGTGGGCATTTCTACGCAGAGTTGTATCCTAGATAGTTTTGGATCCAGCGTTTTAACCTATTGTATACTGCAAAGAGCTTTTGTCACGAACGGAAGAATCCTGAATATATTTGTAGGAATCGTTTCAAAGGTAAATATTGTTTGTAAAGACACTTTCAGGATATAGGAAGAGAAAAGGCATCCTAAAAAAAACATATGTTTTTTATCATTCCTGAGCAAATTAAAGACTACTAAATTATATGTAAGCAGATCTAAAAATAATGATTCCGTTTGCTATGTTGGGAATTAATAACAATAATAATAATCATTTTCGTTTATTCGACCAACGAAGATAATTAACTAAACACAAAAAAAAACATTATAAAAATACCACAACCATTAGAATATTAAATAAATAATTAAATGAAATAAATTTAATTTAAACAGGCGCTACGATGCTACTTGGGTCTTCCCGTACCTAGTAGGGGAGGAAAGTCGCATAACGGTTGTTATGGGCAGAGGTTACCACTTAACACCAGGCTTAACAGGGCCGTTGGGTCGTTCCATAACTGTATCACATAAAAAAAAACGGAGAGACTTGGTAAAAGTTACTGCCTGCATAGATAACAGTAGGTAAGTATGAACGCGAAACGCTACGATGGGGGTTTTAGCATAATAAACATATTTCAGTCTTTACTTAGACTTTGTATTTGATGTATTCGAAACAAAACTAATTACACGAATTTCTATATTTAGAACAGCGAGGATCCTTACATTTTTAATAAAAGAATCCATCGTACCCAAAATATCCGCAAACCTGAGGGACTGTGTATAAACCTTCTTATATCCGAGCAACAAGTGCTACATAAAACTCCCGGCATTGTTGCATTTGGGCCAAGATTGTGAAGGATTAAGCTGTTACGTCGTAAGAATATCGTCATGTTTTTCCGGATACTTTTGCGGTTTTATGGTAAACAAAGTATGATGTAATAAGATCAAAGGAATACCAAGATCATATTCGTATTTACCGTCGAGTATTATGAAGATTAGTTAATGTTCGGTAATTACTTCGACCGTCCAAGACCTAGCTTGCGTCTCTAGGTTAGGAATAGGGAATAAAGTCAGCGTGTTTCTATTGGACTTCGTTCGCTAGTAATAGCAGAAGTACTTATGCCTAGTTCATCCGGGGAAGTACGGCCACCATACCGATTTCTACCACCAGTAAAGTGTGTTCCAGTTTGAAAGGGTGGTTGCCGGTAAATTACAGACACATGAGACCCTCCATCTTAACGTCTCAGAGTTACGGGCGCATACGATGCAACTTGGGTGTTGTCGTACCTAGGTAAGGGAGTAGTGCCTAGTGCCCTAGTGCGATTAGACATGCACGCACATGCCGACGGATACCCCACTGCGGCTAATCGATGGCCACTTGGAAGATTACCTAGAAGCTTAAGTGAAAACATTTATTTATTTATAATATCGGCATTGTGTCCTATCTATCTTACTGGGTAATGGAGATTTCCAGTATTTCTAATTACTCATTCAAAACTTCCTTACTTCCTCACATTCCGATCACGTTCGAAAAAACAAAATCTCCATTCAAGAACAGTCTGTGTGAAACTCCAAGCCGTAAACATTATTAATGGACTTTAGCGGGAAAGCGCACAGAGAAAAAAATATGATGTTAATATTCTTCACGTAGAAAAAGCAACTTTTAACTGTAATATTAATGATCCTGGCTAGTAAAATAAAGTAAGTAGGGTTAGCGCTTGAAACACTTATCCAAATATCAAGACTATCTACCCTAACCTAGATATTTTTAAATTGTTCTTACCCTAACTCGAGCAATGTACTACCCTGTAATTAATGTTATTTGCAATTGACAAGAGATGACCTATCTTTTTTTATGTGATTCGGGTGGCGGAACGAGCTGACGGCCCACCTGATGTTAAGTGGTAACCACTACCCATAGACAAGTCCTCTCCACCCAAGCATGAGATGACCTAAGTCGCATTGCATTGCGTCCATCACCCCGAGACGATGTTACGTCTCATGCGGCTGCAATTTCACCGGCACCCACTCCCTTCCACCGGAACACACCAATACGAGTGCATCACTGCTTGGCAGCGGATTACTAGGTGTGGTGGCAGTACTTCTCCCCGCGAACTTAGCACAAGTTCTGTTACTTTGGGTTGCTCCTTTCGCACCACCCGGGGGGCACGTGTAGGGATTCAAAGGGTAATCACTTACGGACGCGAGCAACTTGGGACCCCAAAATATCTGCCTATCTGCTCTCCTAGCTTTTTAGAAAGATGCTCCACAGCGCAATTTCCAATCACGCAATAGGTCTGAACCGTAAACCGTAAAACCGTATCCTCTACCTACAGTAATAAGAATATGACTTACTTCGTTCCCTCCTTATACATCAGAAGAACCAACTACCCTGTTTATCACGAAGATTAGAAAGAAAGAAAGAAAACTTTATTTGTAGCTATAAAAAAAAAGAATTAACACAACACTGCAGATACTTAAATAAATAATAATAATACTTAAATTAATACCTTATAACGATTGAACATTTAACATGTGCCTATAACCCATGCATTTGCATGTAATCATTGTATACAAAAGATATTAAATAATATGTTTTTTTTTTTATGTTATGTAGGAACGAGCCGACGGCTCACTTGGTGGTAAGTGGTAACCTCGGCCCATAACAACCGATGCGACTTGGGTCGTCCCCTACTAGGTACGACAAAACCCAAGTCGCATCGTATGCGCCCGTAACTATGAGACGTGTAGGTGGAAATGTCTCATGTGCCTGTAATTTCACCGGCAACCACACCTTTCAAACCGGAACACAGTAACGCGAACGCGTTACTGCTTGGCGGCAGAAATGGGCATGGTGGCAGTACTTCCCCTGACGAACTTGGCGAGTTCTACTGCTCTTATTGAAAGTAATTTAATGGGCATGGTAGAAACAGCGCACAGGAAATACCTGTAATGTAATTGAAACGTTTTAAATTGATGTTAAAAGCCTTGCCACCAACTTCCCGCAGCGTCCAGCTTGTAAATTCACTGAGTGCAACAGTTTTCCACGATGATAACATTTTCGAGTTGAAATTTACCGGAGCGCTACATTATCTTGCAGCTTAACTTGTGAATAAAAAATATAATATCCTGTTTTATTAATGGCGGGGTATGCAACAAAAGCACTCACGGAGTTTTTGTCTTGGTCCAAGAGTATACATGTGACTAGATATTCAAATAATTTTTCACCATAGAAACAGTTAAAGATATCGACGAACTTGATTGCGTAAATTACTGTTACTCGATTCGCAAGCTCTACCATACTACCTCCTAAATAAAGTCAGTTCTGAGAAGAGTCGTCAGCAAAAACATATTTTTTTCTTCACTTCAAAATTAACAGATGAGTTGAGTTAAATCCACAGTAGTGTTGAATAAAATATAGATGCAAATTCCGTGCGAAAAAAGAATCATATTTAATCTAGTTTTTGTTTCAGTTCCTACTAATCGAATAATAATTACTAATAGCATCAAAGGATTATTTTAGAAGGAGCACAAGGCTAGACTGACTCACCAACCGATCCTCGCCACAGTATGATCTGTAGCCATTGTAGTGCAACTTTAAATGAACTGTCTGTATTTATAAATCACACTTCAGTCCAACCGGGCCACGTGTCAACGAGTGGACGTGGGAAGCTCAACAGAACAGTCCAACTAGATTTATACGGTCTAGTTATTCAACGTTTTAAATCTGGAGTTGGTAAGTTTAAATCCTGCCCCCGTATTATGATGACAGTTCCAAAAACAGACGAACGGAAGGTATGATAGATACTGGAAGCTTACAGACTTTCTCTTCTGGGCACAGTTTGCCTAGGAACAATGTTTACTTTTCTCCATGGGTAGGCTTGATGGATGACGTTTATTTTGCATACTAAAGACTTTTCTATCCAAGGTGACGCGGAGTCTAAATTGATATGCTTTTTGAATTTATAGCCAGATACGGTAATCGGAAATTAGTTTAGCTTGTTGCCAAATGAATGGAAACATTAAGCTTTCCTAATAAATTTTTGTACTAGCGTTATTACAACCTATCAGTAGCAATCGCTGTTTTATAGGTGCTTGTAAGAACACTGGGATCCTAAAACCTGGAGCTGTATCCTCGGCACGATATCGATTTAACATCAATTAATTTTCCACACATAGATTACATCGTTTAAAAAGACAGAAATATAAAAGTATAGACTTAAAAACCCTTAAAGTATTTTATCACAGTTTTAATCGACTTAGAATTTCTATTTTGGTAAAAATTAATTAATAATTCAATGTTACGTACACATTTGGCCGGAAACAGAGCTGCTAACTCCACAGACAGGTGTTTTTTTTTTTTTTACTTTTTTTTTTTTGTGTGATGCAGTTACGGAACGAGCCGACGGCCCACCTGGTTAAGTGGTAACCTCGGCCCATAACAACCGATGCGACTTGGTTCCTCCCTTACTAGATACGACAAGACCCAAGTCGCATCGTATGCGCCCGTAACTGTGGAAAAAACTGTGGAATGTCTCTTGTGCCTGTAATTTCACCGGCAACCACACCTTTCAAACCGGAACACAGTAACGAGAACGCGTTATTGCTTGGCGGCAGAAATGGGCATGGTGGCAGTACTTCTCCGGACGAACTTGGCGAGAGTTCTACTGTTCTTAAAAATAACGTATCAAATGACGAATGTTAAAAGTTACTTGGCTTGTCTCTATGGGCACTTAAAGACGTAGGACTTTATGTAGTCGACGAATTCCCAAGACGACATGATTTCTAATTGAATCATGTAACTACTTTTATTTTTTCTTTATAGAGCTCTGATTGATTCAATTTATCTGATGTATCGGCTCATTGGATTCTCGTAATGCGGGCGATCAATTCTGAAGTAACAAACCTACCCTTATTACGCATACAGTTTTAATTATGTAAGTTTATTGATTTTACTGGTCTATTTTCGCTAGTGAAATTTGTTTCAGTAAATAAAATATTTAAAAACTGTTTTGTCGAGAATTCTCAATTACTTTGCAGTACTTATAGTGGATAGAGACAAAGAATTAAGATTTTATGAATAGATAGACAGAGCCTCTCGAATGGTTTTACTGTAAAATGTGTAAATGTACTGAAAGGTCTTTACTGTAGTATATTGCACTGATGATGAACACATAATCACCACAATTTGCACTACTATATTACTATTAATCATGACACTAGCCTCTTTCAAACCAGTGTGGTGAAATGATTAAGGTACGTCTTAAAATTGCCTATATTTTTGCACTATATCTGTTTACGGCAGAAACACTAAATAAAAACTTTCACACACGAACAGGCGGACATCGAGTACTTCGTAGTTTAAATAACTACCAACGCATACCTTCAAATTTTAAAGAAATCTAATTGCGAAGTAATTGAAATTTCCCATACAGTGAGTAGGCCGTTCTACTAAAATATACAGATGTATAATGGAAACAGATTCACCACAAATAACTTATCTAATGGGCGTCCTAACCGTCTTGTTGATGGAAGATTTGCAGTGAATAGTTGTGGTATGTAGGCGTATTTACATGAACTGTTTGTGGAGAAGAAACAATATGAAACTTTTTCAAGACTAATAAAAATTTGTATATAAGCGAAGGATTGGTATCGGGTCCAAAGAATTTTATTTTTACTGAAAATTATTCGTAGTGACGTGTTATGGTAAGAGTTGAAAAAGGAAGCAAGGTGGTTTGTATGAGCTTGTGACCCAGATGACTTTCAATATAGACACCTCAGACCAGAGATCTATTTTTAGGTCGATTTATATTAGTTTTGTATTTTAATGCTGTAACGTCGTTTTATTGCAGCATACGTGTAATTTAAGTGCAGTTAAAAGGACACGGTCCAGCTGAGAAAATGGAACAATGACCAGTGATATAAGAAGTAGACCAGCCACTTAGAGAAGATTCGTAAGCTTGTCTATTTACTCTCGTACAAGCTCTCTTGAACTCACAAACAGGAGCGCTGTTTTTGACATTAATATGAAAGGAACAGTTCAGTTTAAAAATAAACTAGGTTTTTTGGAACTTTCAGTTCAGGGTATATTGTATGGTGTCGATGCTGTAGAGGAGATCATTGGACTTGCAAATTCAGAATACACATAGAAATAAAATATACAAGCTACAAAGGTATGGAAAATTCTGTAGCGTTTTCCTGGGATAAAGTGAGAAAAATAAACCACTGCACATAGAAAATAAGGTAATGCTGTGCAAAGGCATTCATGGTTATGTTATTAAATAAAGCTATAAGGTTTCTTGTAGATGCTTGAGACCACCAAATACTTACTTCATCTCATAAAATAAAAACTAGACAAAGAATAAAATATTATGCGTTACAAATTTGGTAGATAATTGTTAGTTTTTTGCAAGAAAGATATACTTTGTAGCGGTAACTTACCTTTAACTTTTTCTATTTTCTCTTTCTTCTTGTGTTTTGTATGTGTTTTTATCGATATATGATAAAATAAACTATTGAATTATATTTCGCGTATCATTGTAATCTTCAATTTACATCTATAACTAATAATAAATGATTGTACGATAAACAATTGAAAATTGCGCTACCTGTTACTTTGATATAATAACCATAGAATATGAGGTTGAGGGTAAGTATAAGGGTAACTAAAAATGTAATATAAATCAGCTATTCCATGAAAGCGACATTTCTCATTTAAATACTTTGAACTATGAAAAAATGCCAAATATCGTAAGAAAGTGATAATTGATAATTCCGATGGTCTGATGTCGTTCTGCTCCACGACATACAAAACATTTTGTAATATCTTATTTCAGTATCTACAAGACTCATACTGCTACAAAGATCGTGCTCGCGAGAAAAAAGGAAACCCTCCTTTATGGTAGCCATACACGTAACGATATAATTGCGCAAGTTTAGACTTGTACAAGTATGCAGTAACGTGTGTTGGAAAATTATTGCGCAAATTACTAGACTTGTACCAGTTTAAAAAAGTTTCAATTTTCGATTCCAAATTTGTGCAAATTTCCGTTTGCGCAAGTTTACTTGAACGTGTGTGGCATGCCCAAGGCATGCCTCAGTAGTATACTAACCGTCTGCTTGTACGCACGTCCTGTGGTCGCCTCAAACGCGCTAAAATGACGAGTGAGAGACATGGTGGAGTTAAAGACCATTTGGAGGAATTTATAAATATTTACAGAAATGAAGTCTGTCTTTGGCAAATAAAAAACAAAGATTATTGAACCATTAAACCATTGACAAAAGCTTCAAATAAGTTTCTTCGTCCATTCGCAGATAGTTATGCCAGTCCTAGGGTGCAAATTTCAATTCATTTAATAAATTGATGTGCGAATAATGCTCTCTTTTTCTTAACCAGTCTTTACACCGTATATTTCGGTTTCTTTTAAGTCTTTTTAGTTTTTTTGTAGCAAATATTAAGCCAACTATTGCCAAAGCGTCATCCATCGACACACCCGTATGCTCCGCTCACTTTCATAGAAATGACATCGCTCAATCATACTTGAGCCGTCTGTGTTCACTCGGGAATAACGTTTACTTGTACAAGTTTAAACTTGCGCAATTATATCGTTACGTGTATGGCTACCATTACAGGTTTCTTATCTGTTCTCCCCATGAAGGGTCGGATAGGGTTTGAACAGCCGTCAAACTTAGCGATAAGTACACGTGACTATATGTTTTCAATATTATTGACGTTTTCAAGCCATTTCTTTATGAGTTCTATGGTAATAAAGTTCTTGACTTTGATTGACATAATGATTCTGGCAACCAGCCGATATCGCCTCACATACGAGGAAGTGAAAGGAGCTTATGACGCATCAGTTTCTTAATATCATACATCCGATGATATTATTTTGCCGCTTCAGTTAGATATTCTAACACAAATAAATAAATATTGGCGGACATTTCACACAGCGCCATCTGGCCCTAAAGTAAGCTATGCATATTTTGTATCACGGAAACTATACAAATGATATAATACTTATATACCTTTTGTAAATACATACATATAATACATGTGAACACCCAGACATGGAACAAACATTAATTTTCAGACTCATTTATTGCGTAATATGGGTAAGTAACAAATGGTATAGTTATGTTACAACAGGCACTTGTGCGTCACACAAATGTTGGTCCCGGGTCGGAATCGACCCCAGGACCTAAAGCACAGAAGGCAGGGCTGACTTGACCAACTGAGCTGTGGGAACAGTCACACAGTTCTTAACATCCACCCATTCGCGACCCGCATTTATAAGTTTTCGAATCAAGCGTGAAATTAAAAAAGTTCCATACACCGTGTTTGTATTAGTTAGGCACGTATGAATCTATGAGTGGCGGGTATGGCGATGCTCGGTGTCTACTTTGTTCGCTCCACTGGTCGCTAGTTAGCGCTTTCAGTGGAAAGTTACGTATGAATCCGGGTGAGCACTCCGTGAAACTAGACCAAACCGACTCTCGATTAGATTCAAGCCGTTTTGAAATCGTTCCGGAACATTATGTGTAGGTAATCCAACAGTTTTTACTACCTACTTAAAATATTTTATAAGTAGTCTTAAGGTAAAAGGTAAAAGGTTAACCGTGCTGTGGTTCTTTAATTTGAGGCCATGAAGACTAGAGTAGCCTAATCAACAAACATAAATACTTTTAGGCCATTGTGATTCTGTTGCAAAAAGAGTTCAGCCACTATGGTCTTCAATTAATAGACCATCAATTCAAAATTATTCCTTTAGATCCGTGTGAATTGGACAACTGGAGAACTGAAAATATTTAATAAATACTATTTCTTACCTACTTTGATAAAGACGTATCTTTTTATTAATATGAATAATCCTAGAGCCAGAATACTCCAGAAATACTACTTTGATTAAATATTCTTCAAAAAGTGAGGTGAATAAAATTAATATATTATAAAATAAATTAAGTCTTATATTTTTCATACGTAGTAGATAGTAGTAGTAGGAGTAAACTCCAGTCGTGAGATGGAGCTCAAACGCACCATTTTTTACTTTATCTAAGTATAATAATAATAAATAAGCTAAAACTGACATTAATCTTGTTTTTCATAAGAGAACAGTAGATGGCTTCTTGAAGAGAAGTGGAGCCCGAAGGAGGTCATCTAATAATAATGCGCTTCTTTTGTACCCGAGCAAGTCTCCACTTCCGCCTCGAGTTACCTTCCGTTCCTGTGAACTTTGCCTATACGGTGCTTTTCACCACACACACAAAATTCCAACTCTGGCAATTTTTAGTAATCAGTCATAGTTTGTAACATTTATGGCAATTTTATAGAACAGGAGTCTTTAATCGTCCTTAGTAAAAATAGTTTATAAAATTTACTTTATCATAAAAATACATTTTAACCAAAATAACTTGTCCAAAAAAGTGGGAATAATAATAATTACTATTGAAACTTCCCTTTTGGGTAAAAATTTTAGTAGTAGGTAAACCCTTTCGAGTTTTATAAAATGAAGAGAAAGGGGAAACCACTTTTGTAAACTTATTATGAACGAAGGAAAATTTTGGAGACGATATTCGAAACCTTTTCCTTTGTGCCATTTTATACGCCTTTTGGAGTAGGTCTGTCGTAATTGTTGTATCGGTTTGGGTCACATTTCACAAGTCACTTCAAGTGGTTCTTGATTTGAAGCCGAATTTTACCTTAAGTCGGGCAACAAGTAGTTTAATAGTTAGTACTTCAAAGGTTCACAAGATCATTTTATCAATAAACTGAATTGTGGCAAAACTTGGGCTTTGAGTACCTTCACCCTCTTGTTATTTATTTGTATGCTAAAGGTGTCGAACTGCGGGTAATAACCCAGTATTCTTTTAAGTTATGTAAAAAAAAAATTGTTAATTTTTCGATTTCCTTAGTTCAATAATGAATTACAATAAAAATAATAAAATACTTTAACGAACACAAAAATCAAGATTTTTGCCATTATTTTGTAGGCATCAAAAATATGTAATTTTGTTATTTTGTTTGTTTAATGTTACTATTCTCGGTTTTCTCCGTTCAGTTGTTTAATTATTTTTTACAGTCATATCTTACACGTTATTTATAGATTAATAGTTACATTGATCAGCTTATCAGCGTATTTCAATCTTTGTGAAAGGTTTTAGATTTAGCCGAAGAGAATAAAACACTGCTTAGTGAATCTAACCTCCTGTTTATTTTCCCCAAATATGTTCTCAGTGCCTGCTAATTAGAGACGCAACAAGTCACTTATATATTTAATAATGTAGGATTTATTCATTTCAAATAATTCAAAATTACTTTTCATTGTTATGGTACCGACAACAAAAGAAGAATTCCCTTTACCCCGAGCCGAGCAAAAATGTCGAATTCCCTCGAAACATTCCAAAAACTTTGTAAGAATTTTAGATTTCGTGATGTAAAATAAATATAGCTGCTCCAACCTGACGAATGGAATCCGATATAAGGGCTAGGACCTTTCATTTTAGCCACAGCCTTCAAATATTCCATGCTGCCCCCGCAGCAATGTATTCTTGACAAGCGAGATTGAACTGACCATCAACTAAATACATAGTGTATAACGTTATTATGTATATGTATTACAATAACGTGTACCTAATATTTATGTGACGACGAAAAACGACTAAATGATTTGAATATTTTACTTTGAAATTGTCAGCAAATAACTTTCTCCTTAATTTTAATTTTAATTAGGATATAAGTAGACAAGAAAGAAAAAAATAAACAATGTTTGTGTTTTGATTGATAATTAGACGAATGGTATAATGTGTGTAACATCGACGATTATAAGGTAAAAAATACATTACGTAACCTTAACTCATTAAAACCCTGTAAAATTGCGTTTTAAACTCAAACCTTTCTTGTCCGTTGCTTCAAAGGATTAATTACGAACAACCCCAAAGGGTATTACACAATAATATAATAAATTGTAAGCAGGTACAACATGGCCGGATAATACTTACTAACGAATTTCTTGACGATCTGAGCCGTAAACCCTTCATTGTAAGTACAGGATTATCTGTAATCGGATCTTTGGGACGTAATTTTAAGAGCAAATCTGTGAGACATGATTACCAAGGGTCGAATGGGAGAATCGTCTAATGAAGCTAGACTTTTCATGCGGTTAATATTGATTATAATCGATAGTTTTTATTAATAATACATAAATAAAGATACCTATGCAAAAATTAACTGGTTAAACAGAATAGAATAGAATAGAATATAACTTTATTGTACACCTTAAGTAAAAATAAACAAGTAAAAAACAAAAATACTGCTGTAGACGACAGTGGTACAATGGGCGGCCTTATCGCTAAAAGCGATCTCTTCCAGGCAACCTTTGGAACTTTGGAACCTTAAACAGTTTTTTCATTTAATTTTTATTTTATTGGGAGACTGGGAGACACTGTCGCTATAGCCACTCTGGTGTCCAAAAGCACAAAGTCAAATTCATTGTCAAAGTTAACAGTCAAAGTCGAAACGTTATTTCCATAGAATTCATAAAAAACTGGCTTGGAAACGTCAATAATATTTGAAAACATAAGATCACGCGTACTTATCGCTAAGATTGACGGCTGTTCAAACCCTATCCGACCCTCCATGGGGAAACAGACAAGAAACACCTAAAGGGGGGCTTCTTTCCACAACATTTGTAAACTGAAAAAAAATATTATATATTTAAATTTTTGGATGGAACTATGAATTTCACATCTCATCGGTCTTACTGTCACTAGTCCTCTCAAATCAACTTGATTACATCCTCCTTAACGAATTGCCTTAGAATTTTTGGTTCTAGAATGAGCCGGTTACACTGTGTTCTCTTTATTTATGCAGTACTCCGTTTTGAGAACATTGTATTGCAAATGGGTTTGAACCGGTGACCCCCAGTTTGAAACACTGAGCCGCCACGCTATTAACACGATCTGAGTATTAGCTATTTAGTAGCTGTTTCACTATCGCTCTGTAATGGGTATAATCTCATTTCTTCCGCCCTGAAAGGTGATGCCTCTATGTAAGGTAAAGCTAGTCAGGGATATAAATTGAGAGTGACACAGCTGAATATCGGCGTTGGGGTGACACGCTGGCCTGATTGGACGGATGTGATTCAAGCTCCACGAAATATAAATGGATACGACACAAGAGGTCGGATGTGGCTTGGGTTGACCGCGAGGCGGGGTAGCATAAAAGCGTGCCGCAAACCAAAACTTATTCACTACATTCAGTAGGTATGAACTAAATGAATTAAAATTGAAGCAATCCGTATACTGTTTGCTGAGCACTAAATTTATGTTTATATTCCATTCGTGCCCAGGCTACCTCGATATAGGCTTAGCCTGGTAGAGAAATAGAGAATAGAATAGAATAGCCTGAGAGAGAAGCCAACATTAACTCCTTCGAGATATAAATGTACTCAGAATAATAAGTGTAAAAAATTTACACTTATTATTCAGGCCTCACAGATCAGGTGGTAGTAACTCTTCTGCACTATAGGTCGTGGGTTCGATTCCCACCCAGGACAAACATTTGTGTGACGAATATAGATGTTTGTTCTGTATCTGGGTGTTAATGATAATGTATTTGCAAAAAAAAAGTATAATGTATTCTACCAGTTGTCTAGTTCCCATAGTACAAGATATGCTTAGTTTGGGGCTAGATGGCGCTGTGTGATTTGTCCACCAATATTATTATTATTATTATTATTATCTAGTCAGAAAAACAACAACGGACTTCTACGAATGTGTGATATATTTTTACATGAACACTTTTTTACACATCATATTTAATCCTAATGGGTTTTAAGTTAAGTCTGCCTAATCTTTAACACCTTTATATATTTAATGGTTAATACCATTTTGAAGAACCCTTTTATGATTTTCTAATGAAATTTATCCTTCCACTTCAAGTTTATATATTGTATTCTTTAGGTTTTTTTATTTTACAGTTACGGAACGACCCGACGCCGACGGTCCACCTGTGATAAGTGGTAACTTCCCACAATAACCGATGCGACTTGGATCCTCCCCTAGTTACGACAAGTCACATCGTATGCGCCCGTAACTCTGAGACGAGTGCGACGTGCGTGTAATTTTACTGGCAACCACACCTTTTAAACCGGAACACGCGTTACTGCTTGGCGGCAGAAATGTGTATGGTGGCAGTACTTCATCAACATCTTCAACATAGTAACCGCTTCACATCATAAACACGCAAGAGACCAAAAATTAGTACAATAACGTCATACATAAATAATGGTAATGCACATATTTTCCTAAGAGTGCAACCGTAGCGAAAACCTCATAAATCCGCACTGAAAGCGAGCACTCCAGTTATTATTGGAATCTACTCGTACCTCTCAGCACGCAGATTGAACGGCCCACAATAGCCGCTCCACTGTAGGAAACTTCTTATTTTGGCTACGTTGATTCCCACTCGTATTCGCCACAGTACAACCAAGATTCACATTCGCGGATATCTTTTCACGGTATGTGTCTGGGAGTCAAACCAAACAAATGTGGGTTTGGAGTATGACCTTTGGAGTATTATATTTTGTTTGTTTCACAATCATATTTGACTGGCTTCATAGCTCAGTTGGTTAGTAACCCTACCTTCTGTGCTGTAGGTCGTGGGTTCGATCCCCACTCAGGACACACATTTTACGTGACATTTGTAACATTGATGTTTGTTCTGTGTCTGGGTGTTGATATGTATTATATGTATGTATTTACAAAAGAAAAGTATATAAGTATTATATCAGTTGTCTGGTTCCCATGATACAAGCTATGCTTAGCTTACTTTGGGGCTAGATGGCGCTGTGTGAAATGTCCACCATTATTATTATTATTATTATTATTATTATATTATTGCCTAACTCTTTGGACTTCTGTCTGTCAAATTTACCTAATCTAAAAACATAAAATTCTAGTGTTCAACAGGAGACTCATTAGATGTATTTCTTTCTTTATTTCCATTAACTCCATTCCAGTGCCAAAAGTATAGTTTTGTTGAATTGAATTCGAAAGTCAAAATTCTATGAGGCATTCATAAATTTCACCATGGATTTTCACACGACATAATGTATTAAATATATTAATATATCGCATTTTTTGATACTAGCATCAACTTGTGTATTTACGAACCAATGAGATTGAATCCAAATTTACCTTTATATTCCAAAATAATCATTTATTCGTAAATATGTTATAAATTAGTTTGTAAATTCTAAGGCAAGATGCGGTTATAATAATACCTCGGCGGGTTTCAACTTAAGTG
The DNA here is from genome assembly GCA_947359385.1 of Chesias legatella. Taxonomy (NCBI): domain Eukaryota; kingdom Metazoa; phylum Arthropoda; class Insecta; order Lepidoptera; family Geometridae; genus Chesias; species Chesias legatella. Next base: position 815,155 of record OX375766.1, read on the forward strand.
AAGCTAGGCAGCTTAAGAATCCGAACGCGAAGCCACTAGAAAATTATATAGGTACTTTGTCGAGTTAAATCCGAGACCTCACCTCTAGGCTTGATGGTAATTGGTCACCGTAGCCTATTTCCGAATAAAGCAAAAGTAAAGTCTACAAAAAATGTGTTCATTATGCTTAAAAATATCAATCGCTAAATAATTTCACTTTCATTTTATAAGCCGAAAATATTAAGACGAAGTTTTCAGATTGAAGGAATTAACCGAGAGGGATGTATTAAAAATATTATATTTTCATTCAATTTTTATTCCACTGGGAGTAAGTGTTTAATATGTGTTGAAAGCGTGGTCTTTGCCCAACTCTACATACATTACGATACATTTAAATCAGTTCATACTGAAACTTAAAAATGACAAAATATTCCTCCTCCATCATGATTCTCAGAAAAAGATACGTAAAAGTGACTGTTATTAAATTAAGTCTATTACTTTCGTTATCCTGTAGCAAATTCGGACTGTCCGCAAGAAAAATCCGATAGAATAAGCATGGAATGGGCGGATACTATAAATTTTCTTGAGCACTAAAATGTGGAATATTATAAGTTTTAAAATGCTACATTTAATGTACTATCATTTATCCCGTGCCTTCAATTAGTTATATAACTTTCATCGAAAGATATCCGTTGCCGAGAAATCTAGAACGACTCCTATACAATGAAAAACAAAGAAATAAAGGAACAATAGTTTCGCCAGTTTCGCCGACGCCAGTGATTTGAAAAATGCGAAATGATTGATATTTCCCCATCCATAACGCGACTTCGGCGCGCCATGCCTGATTTCACCCAATTTGTTGTTTGAATATCCATGAGAACTGAATAAATATTCAAATATCCAACATTCACATACCTACCATACAAGTCTTGGTGATATGAACGTTGATAACCTCAATAGTATGGCGATGGTCAACCAATCGTGGAAGACTATTTTAACAACTTCAGCCATGTTTAAAACTTTTAACATCAAACGGTTATAAAGTTGAATTATGTCAGACAAGTTTGGACATCGCTAAGAAGATCTTTATAGTCGCCTAAGTCTTGTTTCCTATTTCAACTACAGTTTTTGGGTGTATGCTTGTCTCTCATACTAATATGTTTGTCTGTTTGTGTATCCATAAAAGTGTTAATTTGAGTCGGTGGAATAGTTTTGATCACAGTTTCGCGGCTGACACCGTGGAAATTTATTGGCTAAGGTCACCCAGTCCCACATAACCGGTCAGTCTTCACATGGCTGGGTGGTATGTGCAACTCACCACGTAAAGAAAAGGTTACAAACCGAGATTAAAAGAAACAAAAATTAATAAAACTATATTTTAAATAGTTCAGCAACGAATTTAAATGTGATGTTAGATGAATGCCCCAACTACTATCTACGACCGCTTACACAAACAATAATCTTTATATAATAATGCTTTTCATCTGAAAATAATACGCATAACTCGTTCGCGTGAACTGAAAGTTTTCGTTAGGCCTATTTACTGATTAGTTTTGACAACCGTGATAGATCTAGGAAAAGTAGTGACGGCCGCGAATATGCCAATACATCGTGGCATGATTGAATGCCAACCCATATCGGTAACAAGAAAAACAAATATTACTTCGGGTTATACATGGGCGTGACTTGCTTTACTTGTGATTTTCTCGTTTTCATTTCTTATTTTTAACAATTAGGAATTCTACAAAACAATGTATGAAATTCACTGAGTTCAAGCTGACTGAATATTATAGCATTAAGTGATACAAATAGAGTTATTTGGGTAGATATAGTTCAATTACTCGCATTAGTGTATTAATTTAGTATTTGTTTCATAATTCTACGACATGACCAATTAATTATTTAACCTTAAAGCAGTAGAATTCTCGCCAAGTTCGGGGAAGTACTGCCACCATGCCCATTTATGCCGCTAAGCAGTGACGCGTTCGCGTTACTGTGTTCCGGTTTGAAAGGCCGCCGGTGAAATTACAGGCACATGAGACATTCCACCTGCACGTCTCAGAGTTACGGGCGCATACGATGCGACTTGAGTCTTGTCGTACCTAGTAAGGGAGGAGCAAATCACATCGGTTGTTACGGGCAGAGGTTACCACTTAACACCAGGTGGGCCGTCAGCTCGTTCTGTAACTGAATTACATAAAAAAAAACTGTCTGCGAGTAAATTTTAGATGGTATGGGATTCATCTATACAGAAAAATTGGAACAATAAGTAAGCAAGCGAAAATAAGTTTCCAACGCTTTTCCGACATGGCTCATCACCGAATGTACGGCATATATGATCATTGGTTTCACAGTCAAGTGCCCTCCATCGCACAAGTACTCCGTTGCAATGGCAATTGCAAATTGACTGGCCTCATAGCTCAGTTGGTTAGTAACCCTACCTTCTGCGCTGTAGGTCGTGGGTGTATCCCCACTCAGGATAAACATTTATGTGACATTTGTAACATTGATGTTGTACTGTGTCTGGGTGTTAATATGTATTATATGTATGTATTTACAAAAGAAAAGTATATAAGTATTATATCAGTTGTCTGGTTCCCATGATACAAGCTATGCTTAGCTTACTTTGGGGCTAGATGGCGCTGTGTGAAATGTCCACCATTATTAATTATTATTATTATTAATTATGTCATCAGAACTTTCGCAATGTTAATAAACTGATCGTTTATCAACCCGATGAAGAAAATTAAGCATTGTAATTATATTAACAACCCTTTACTTTTCGGAGACAATTTTATTCCCATTACGCTGGTTGGAATGGGCATTTATTGTGAGATAAAAAGATGAAATTGGGGTTAAATTATTATCCGTTAACCCTTTTTGGATAATGGGACATTCCACGGTTAAAATCTTTCAGTGGAATTTCCGCGCGTGGAAAAAATGGCGGTCTAGCTAAGAAATGTTGACACAACTTACGACTTATTATAAAAATAGTTCAACCTAAAATTACTTTAAATAACTATTCGACGTTTGTTCTTCGCAATTAATTGTAAATGTTTAAATAACCTATCAAAGTCCTGGTAATAGGTTATTGATTACATTTCCAACTTCTTCTTCTTCTTCGAGTCACCGGTTCTGTCAAACCAGTGTGGTGAAAGGATTGTAAGTGCGACTCAAAGGGAAACATTTTTAAAAGGTGCTATAACTATTATTTCCCTGAAGACAATTAAGCTACAATTGCCCACTACGCGATGTATTATTTAAGTAGTCTAATTTTGAAATAAAAATTTTAGGACGACTTTTACATCGTTTTAATGAAAAAAACAGACGAACAAATAAGCGTAGATTTTTCTCACACAAGATTACATGTTTGATGCATCTGCTAGACTTAGAGGCACGGTTTGTAGTAGGATTACTTGATTATTATTGCTTAAAAGATTTTTTTTAATGAATATTTATCACCGAGTGCGCAAAACAACCCATAAGGAATAAACGATCCAAAAGTTCACTATCTGTGATTATATTTAGGCTGTGCGTTGTCTGTACGTCAGTATTGAAACTACTGACATTGATTGTTATAATGACATAAAAAAAAACACATAATGGTACTCAGTATAAAAATATGTTGTTATCCTCTTCATCGAAAGGAAAATCAAATGCATTAGTATAAGAGTGTTCATAGTGGTGTAGTCTAGCTAGTCAAAATTGTCACAAGCTTTTTATCCGAATTATAATAATTCGGAAATACTTTTGAAAATCATCAAAGTGATACAGGGATAATTGTCGAGTTTTTTTACTTTCGTTTATCAATTTCCATGTTTTCCATATATAAAAAATATTTTTTGCGTGACTGACAGAAAACGTGTAACTTAAACCTTAACGTAAGGTGGTCTTAGAAACTTGAAATAGCGAAAAATCGATTCGAGCGTATTTGTTATATACAAATAACTACTTTTTATACATTATACCTAAGAAACAGAAGACGTAAGACCTAGACATAGAAAAAACTTATACGTACAATAAACAAAAGTTGGTTCTAGTTGGAAATGTGAGCGTGGTGGTCTAGCGGTACTGACCCCCGAGTTTCAATCCGGAGGTCGCCGGTTCAAATCCCGACGTGCACCTATGAGTTTTTCGATTGAAAGATTTATGTGCGCAATACCACGTTCTCAAAATGGTGAAGGAAAACATCGTGAGGAAACCGACATGTCCTAGAACTAAAAATTCGAAGACATGTGTCGAGTGCACGAAAGGAGCCTCGTATAAGAGGAAATTCGGTATAGAATATCGCTGGTTAATACCCTAATATAATAATTCCTAAGATTTCGCTGAAAGCTTATGTCCGTATTCCATGGTATTATTAGGTATAATGTTTGCGCTGGGGATTGTGTCGATGTGGCCCTGTGTTGTTATTATTATTATCCAAACAAAAATTAATATCAATATTAGATTACTTCAATAAGTTTACATTTTAAGAAATCGATCGATTACTTTGTCATTTTAAACATTTCGAGACAGTACAGTTTAGAATTAAATTTGTAATTGCATACAACTATATCAAATTTTATTGCAAAGGTTTTGAATAACTCAATAAATTTGCGCCACGTACAAAAAAATCTTGCATAAATTCAATAAGATTGTGCTTGGATTACGGTTTCTGTTCCGTTAATATGCAGAACAACGAGACGATAGTCGTAATAATGTCAAACGTAACGTCGTTAATATTTGCACCTGTGTAGCTTGAAATCTGTCGTTCAACGGAAGCTGTAAGAAATTAGTACACATAACGGACTACATATACCTCAACTTACAAACTAAGCGGCCACAAAGAACCATTATTGTAACGGTTAATAATTAACATAAACACGTGACATCTACAAGTACAGTAAGTAATCATGCAGATAGGGGCTTGCGAACGTGCGAGCATATGTCGCCTGTATGTACTAGGGCGTAATTTGACAAAGGCCTGGCAATATCCCAGCAACCATCAACCCTCTCGTTACTATGCACTATTATCACCCCATCTCCAGATTATGGGGTCGGTGTTGATATCTCCTCAGCGAATGAAGTAACCGAACAGTTTTTCGAAAACTCTTCGTCGTCGTGCATTTGTCGCAAAAACCACGAGAAGGTGTGAGGTGTGTAGAAAGTACACGATAACAATGAATGTACCGCTTGCAACGGCGGTGATGAGCCGAGTGGGCACGGCGCCGGCGACGTTCGCAGCCCCTCGCACTCGGGGTCGGAGACAGTCGCATGCGAAGCGGGAGGGGCGACGGTGGGACAACATGAACGGGGCTCACTGAGAGGATGGTGCGGCGGCACGGAGAACGTGTAGTACTTGGCCGTTTGGTTGTGCGCGCGGAGCACAGAGCTGTGGGTGAGCGTGACCACCACTACGAGGACCGATGCCAGCGCCAGCGCGAAGAACGAGGCGGCGACGGCTGCCACCACGCGGCGTCTCCGCGCCTCCTTGCCGGCGTCCTCGGGGGGCAGCTCGGGCTCCGGCGGCGGCGGCAGCGGCGGCTCCGGCGACCTGCTGCGCACGCTGGCCCCGCGGCCGGCGGGCAGCTCCAGCGTGTGCCGGCGCGAGCGGCGCGCGCGCTCGCACTCCGCCGCCGACGAGTGATGCCGACGCAGGCGGTGCGGCGCGCCCGGCGTCACGCGGCACGACGCCGAGCGCAGCGCGCGCGCCGGCACCATCAGGTCATCGCTGGAGGTACGCGGCACGCGCGCCGAGTGCACCGAACGGAACGAGTGGTCGCGCGCCGAGGTGCTCGGAAACGGCACGTCGACGGAAGCGCGGGAAGAGTGCCGTGAGAACCTCTCGCTGTCGCGGTGGTCTACGCGCATCGACATGGTGCGGGCGGAGCGCGCGGCGGCGGCCGCCCGAGTGACGGAACCCTCCCCGCGAGTTCGCGCCGCCGCCGCCCCGCTACGCCGCCGCGCCGCCCGCCGTGTTTACACTCGTCCCCGTTGGCAGAGAGAACGCTTGCAAATACATTCCTCCACGTCGCACGGCACGGGAATATGTATAACAGGATTTTTCACGTTTTTAACGTCCCGTCTCCGGGTCCGTATTTGCCCGATTAGTGCTGTTTGGGCTTTCCTTTTATCGCCTAACTTGGGGAAAATGTTTATTCAATCGGCTCAAATAGCTGGATTTCCGATATTGTCGGTGGAAAGCAAATCATAACGTAAACTGTATTATACATTGGAAATTCAGATAGCAAACAAAATATTTGCATTTTTTTATAAGCGTACTTATTATAAGATATCTCAACAAAATTGTTTAACCTACATCTTGGATAACATTAGGGATAACTATATATGTACGATTTGGTAAAGAATAAGGAAAGTAAGCATTGGAAAACGTACTAATCTTGAATGACAAGACTGTTTTTTTTTCTTCAGTGAATATCCCGACATACAGCGAATGTTATGAATACTTCATTGTCCCTTAGTATCTTTTTAACTGCTGACACTGCTAGCGTCTGACTCTTATTCTAGTTTGACATGAATTAGTTATAGATATTTTTTAAATATTTTTATAAATTATGACAATGAATTTGAGAAGTAAATAAAATGTCCTGTACAGTCTTCCGAACAAAATTAGGCTCTGTGGTGTCAATGAAGGATTTTATATTTATAAAAGTTTATAAGTTAGTTATCTCAAGTCAGCGCCTCTGAATTAGAATCGGAAAGATCAAGGAAAGACAAAAGACTAGAGTTACTTTACAAAAATAATGAAAGCATCCATCCACCGAAATTACGCACAGAACAGCATTTAATATGAACGGTCGTCCCATCGGCGCGGGCTGGGCGCTAAATAGAGCGAGCCGCCATTGTTGTGACTCCACGTTGTCAAGTTAACTTGTCTCGAGGCGGGAAACGAAACAGATACAGAAGTTGTGAGGCCGCTACATCGACGCGATTCAATAGGTAAAGCACAGCTAGACTATATATAGACTGTACTAGCTTTTGTCGGCAGCTTTGCCCGTAATGCAGCGGAATAAAAAGCTTATGGCGTATCGACTTATGTTCGAAATTTCAGCCTAATCCAGAGTGTACAGACAAACAGATATACTGTTTATATTAATGTTATATTGCTGTGAGCACGTCACAACTCACTTTTCCATCTTCTTGACGGGACTGAAGTTTTATGTATGCCAAAAATAATTCCATAATAGGTTATCCGGTACGTTGGGGCTGACACAGTGAACAACATTAAATTTAGCATCACCTGTGTTCTAGCTTTTGCGCACACGGGAAAACAAAGGGTGCTATGCAATTTTAATGCATTTATAAAACCTTTTTTGTTTGACGGTGACAAAATAGTTACACCACAGCTTAAAAATGTTTCACGGAGTATAATATATATAGTAATATATAGTATAAAGTCATGCGTCTGAACTATGTGAGAAATATGTGTCACAATATAATTTACGAAACTGCTTTTGAAGTTGATTTGTATACATGCATAAATAAGAATTGTAGTTCTAAAAGAGATGAAAAGACGTCAGGCGCGTAGTTTGCTGTTTAATAGTGTTTTTTTTTTATGTGATACAGTTACAGAAAGAGCCGACGGCCCACCTGGTGTTAAGTGGTAACCTCTGCCCATAACAAACGATGTGACTTGGGTCCTCCCATACTAGGTACGACAAGATTCTGTTGCATCGTATGCGCCCGTAACTCTGAGACGTGATGGTTTAATGTCTCATGTGCCTGTGATTTCACAGGCAACCACACTTTTCAAACCGGAACACAGTAACGCGAATGCTTTACTGCTTGGCGGCAGAAATAGGCATGGTGGCAGTACTTCCCCGGACGAACTTGGCGTGAATTGTAATGCTCTTGCTCTATCTATTATGACAAAACTTATGAGGGGAAGTAAGATTCCTCGACTTACAACCAGATGATCGCTGGTTCATATCTGTTGATTCAGGGCGTTTTTAAAGATTTATATGTGGCAGAAACAGAAACAAAAACTTTAAAAATATAAATAAACGTTTGGCATTATATGTCCTAGAATCAGCAATTTAAGCCACGTGCTCTGTAATATTCTGTAGCGAAGCACTAAGTACAAAACTATCAGGAATTTACTGACTACACGCATAATTAGAAAGCTGAGAAAATTATAAAATTTACAACTATGTAATTAAACTTTTTTCTTATAATTTACTTGTAATCTGGATGGTGTAAAAACTAATCTATTTACTATGAAATATTTTACACACTATAAAGTCAAGTAAAACCATCTTAGCATTCCAAACAATGGTCACAGGTTTTCGCTGTTCCCCGTTCTCTATTGTAACAACTGACGCACAATGGCACCGCTAGAGTGACGGCTCTATCGGACATCCCTCAGATAAGATACGGACGCGTCACTCAGAAAACGCGACGTGTAGAAAACACAATCGAAGACGACGTAATTCTTGGAATTTTTTCACCAATACCTCGATGGCGACCGAAATGAACTGTTACCCGATAACTGGTCATGTCAATATGTTTGGAGATAGGAAAATGTTATATATAAATATATGATATATATCCATTAGGGGTTTCTTATCTGTTCTTCCCCATGGAGGGTCGGAAAGGGTTTGAACAGGCATCAAACTTATCGATAAGTACGCGTGACCTTATGTTTTGATTAATATTGACGTTTCCAAGCCAGTTCTTTATGAATTCTATGGAAAAAAAGTTTTGACTTTGACTTTGACTTATCTCATATATTATTTATATAAATATAATAAAATGTACCATCTCTCAAACTGTACACAACACCGATTACATACTTATATATTAAGTCAAATTAAGGCAACCGATTTAGCATTGTCTTGTCGTAAAACCTTTTTGGGTCTTTTTATACATTTGACTGGCCTCATAGCTCAGTTGGTAGTAACCCTGCTTTCTGCGCTGTAGTTCGTGGGTTCAATTCCCACCCAGGACAAACATTTGTGTAACAGACATCGATTTTTGTTCTGTGTCTGGGTGTTGATATGTATTATATGTATTTACAAAAAAAGTTTTTAAGTATTCTATCAGTCATCTGGTCCCATAGTATAAGCTGTGCTTAGCTTACTTTGGGACTAGATGGCGCTGTGTGTCCACCAATATATAATATTTATATACAGGTACTTTTTCAATGCACCGTTACTATTTAAAAACTAATTTATTGTTTGTATCATGTTCATGCGTATTTTGTTTTATGAAAGATAGCGCTTTCATCTGTGTCCCGTGTTTCTTATAACCATCAACGGGAAAAAAGCTTTATTTTTGATCAGCACAGTATTTGTGCGCTTACAACTTGTCTTGTCATTATTAAAAGATCAAAAATCAGGAAACGAAAGGTACAAATTCCTGTAATAAATGAAAAAAGAACTTGGAATAATGTTTCCAACATTCAAGGGGTTCATTGTTTGACGTTTTCTCGGCTGTAGCGAAACAACAAATTTGGGTCTTTTGTTCCCTGGAAATATGTGTACCGAGTTCTACGTTTTAAAAAATACCAAAGAGTTTCATTTATAGTTTAAATATTTTTTAAGAATCAACAATTTTTCACATCAAACGGAAAATATCTGAAAAGCCAATTTGTCTCACACCCTAATCCTTTGTCCTTTGATTTTTCAACGACCACTGTTGACTCTGTGACACTTATTGGGATCCTTGGCCATGAATTATTCATAGCCTTCCCCAATAGAGGTACGTATTCATAAAATATCTTGAAGCCGCCATGCAAAGGCAGGACAAGTAATCTAACTAGTTTGAATTCAGTGACAGAGTATTAAAACTCGATGTAGAAAGCAAATTAAAATCATTTATTTGTGATAGACAGGTAAATAAATTTAAACAATAGTACGCACTTGTGAACATACATTAACTTGATTTATTAACAAAAAAAATTAAAAAAATTAAACGGAAAAAACATGTCATTTAAATTAAAATCATAACAATGTCAATAATAAAAACCCAAAAATAAAATATAATTGAATTATCGCCAAAATAATCATACATTTTTCTGTCAAGCAAATACATTAAAAAAATAAACTAAATTTTTTAATACATACAGAAAATATAGGACTCAACTACTATTTAAGTACACCTTCGTCACAGCTATGAAATTGTACAAGCCGGATAGAATATGAAACGATCGTAGTATATTCATACTTTGTCGCTCTCCGCTTAAGTGTATTACAAATGGGACTGTGCAAACAGATGCCCCTTGAAGATTAAGTGGATGATTGTCAGGAAAATATACGCGACGTAGTTATTAGAGGTGGTGTTGATTCAGTGTGATTAAATCCTTAAATTAGTAGGATCACATAAACCAAATGGCAGTTAATATCACCCAATTAATGAGTCGCTGTGGCCTTGCTGATTTCATGAGGCTGTATTTGTGAGAGATGAATCAAAATTGCTGTGTTTGCTAACTCCAAAGCTAAGCACAGTTCTGCATAATTCTATGCTTTCCTACATTTCTGATTGATTAGCTTCTAAAATTAATGATTCACAATCACTTTGATACGCTCCCTTACGTACTCACATCTTTCTGACTCCATCGATCTATTCTGACGACCTAATATTTGAGCTCATAAAAGCAAGTAATCTGTTGAATACATTCACGTATCTACTTATGAAGTTTTACGTTTCGTACACCGCAGCACCATTCCGAGGGTCACTATCTGGGCACTTTTAAGGAAAAACCTGCATTGTTTATAGTTTACTTTTATTACGCATAAAATAAATTTTGCCATCTAACGACCGAGGGGAATGTTTTCGCCTCCTCGCGTAGTAAAAGAAAAATAACACTTTTTTCACTTTTGATCAAGAGTTTTTAGAATATGGGAGAAACGTTTGCAATTGAAAAATTCATTGTTACAAGTAAGCCAAGTTTGAAATTGAAAAGAACGCAAGAGTCATGAACGAAACAACAGTTTTTTACAATAAGTCTTTCAAAGTTTCTGTTGTATGAGTGTGCGACGAGGCATCCAGAGTGGTCAAAAATATAACTAGGTAGCATAAGTTTTTCAAAAGATTGGTAAAAAGAATTATGTAGTGGATTTAGTCAAGATAAGCAATATAATCACTCAACTTTTCAACGTACACTGCAGCAACTTGTGTCTTTTTGTATATACGCTATCCACATTTTCTTACTAGAGTTTCCACACACCTAACAACATGAATATTATTTGGTAACGCTCTATTTACATAAATTGTGAAAACTTCAACAAGAATCCACGTTTCAGTTTGATCCTAAAAACAAATGTTTTTTTTTTATGTTATACAGTTACAGAACGAGCTGACGGCCCACCTGATATTAAGTGGTAACCTCAGCCCATAACAAGCGATGCGGCTTGGGTCCTCCCCTACTAGGTACGGCAAGACCCAAGTCGCAACGTATGCGCCCGTAACTCTGAGACGTGTAGGTGGAATGTCTCGTGTGCCTGTAATTTCACTGGCAACCACACCTTTCAAACCGGAACACAGTAACGCGAATGCGTCACTGCTTGGCGGCAGAAAAGGGCATGGTGACGGTACTCCCCCAGACGAACTTGACGAGAGTTCTACTGCTCTTAAATATAAATAAGTATTTTAAACGATATTGCTACATTTCGCTGTCGATGAATAAATTCTAAAATCTTATTTTAAGTTTCTGAACATTGTAATAATAGGAAACTGTAACACTCGTTACTAAGCTTACTTAGTAACAAGATACCTATCCCCCTTCTTCCAAAAAGAATCTATTAAATTTCCAAGTCACACATCACTCTTAAAGTCTATCTAAGGCTGAAGATAATGCTTGTTTACATTGTTCTGTATTAGGATAAATGTCACTTCTTTCACATAAAGCGGTCACTCGGACAGTAAAAGATCCCGTTTACTCTCATTTAACCTTATAGGCTGCGAGCGTAATGAATTGAGATTTATAAACTTGGCACTCTAACTTACCTAACACAGCCAAGCAAAAGAACCTAACTTGACAAAAAGAAGTAGATTACAGAGCCCCTTTTTACTTTAGATACAGAAATAAAAGCCAACTTATTACATTATTCATAGTGCAACATTAAATTTTAAAAAAAAGTGAGTTGGTACTTTATTTATGGTACTGATACAAAACGGCAAAAGTATAAAGCATTATTTTTTTACATTAAAAATGACAAATACATTCTCATACAAATTTAGTTGAATCTTTAGACAATTCATTTGTATTTTCTGGTTAAAAATGCCCTGATCCATTTCATTTTAAAAAGTTATTTGTAATGCAAGACTTAAGAAACTTCCGTAAAGTATGTTCATCAAAGACTCCAAAGGGATTCCCAGTGACTGTTCAACTGTCTGAAATATTTTTCCGATTAAAAACAGCTTACTATGACTTAAACAAAGATTCGTTATTTTAGTAAATGTAAAAATTGTATTTTCCATACAATAAACAAGAAGGAAATGAACTAAGTCTCCTATGTAATTAAAAAAATACGAGTGTCTTGACCCTCATCTCCAAGCAGTATGGACAATGCTGAAAGGAAAATATTTAATGTATTGTAACAAATATAAATATAACTATAATTGTGGTTGACAACGTCCAGTTCCAGGATACGTAGTGAAAAATTACCACATAAAATCTCACTTAGGGAACTCTTTCGATCAGGCTATCATAGAAAAATTTCTGCAAAGAAAATAGAATCATTGTCAATTCATCAACTGCGTTTTTTGATATAATGGGCTGCGGCTGGACTGCGTAAAATTGGCTTAAATATTTTTTTTATTATTTAGACATGGTCATTTTGAGACTAGTCTGAATTGCAATACTGCTTTCGCTTGTTTTAACTTGCAAAACCTAAAAATCCGAAAGGTCAGAGCGCTTAATTAGTGTAGATAGTTACCTGAGAATTGAAGATAAGTATGATAGATAACCTCTAACACATATTTTACCACGCGTGCCATACTGAGGGCAGAAACAAGTTGTATTACATAATTTCCATTGATAGAATCCCTAAAGCTATAGGTAAAAGACATGCTTACGTAATAGTGAAACGATTCAACAATGTTTTTCTTATATTGAAAGAATGTGTTATGTAACATGTCAACAGTCTCTTATGTATGTCGCCAACAGAATACGAGATTAGGTTGTCGTGTGAGATACCCGTTGAACGAGCGAACTCACTTCTTGTAGGAGACAGTGAAGTTCCAGTGGTAACCAGACGAATGCATGAACTAAATTAGGGATTCAACTGTGTGAACGAATAAGAATAAAGAATCTGACTGTCAGTAAATAGTAGCAAAAATATGTCAATACTACGAGAATTACCAATACAAGCAGAATCTAATGTTTCCAGTTCAAATTCCGTGTATGCGTTTACTGTATGAATACTTAAAAACTGGCCAAGTGTATGTCAGATGCGTCGCATAGTGAATGGTTCCGTAGCTGAGATAAATATACCCTGTTCACAACATATTTATCGAAAGAAGAAAGTCATTTTAGGGGTTTCTAAATAGCCACAATATAAATCGTGTAACAGAAAATTTCCTTAATCTCAAGATCTACCCAACATATCTTATGCAACATATATATTGTTGAAGGTGTTTTAAATATTACAACTAGACATACATTGATCCCCCATATTTCTTTTTAGGCATTATGTGGTAAGTAATTTTCAAAGAAGGTTTTTTGAAATTCAGTTGTTTCAAATTGAGACTATTTTATATTCAGCCCTACTCGTCTGTAAGGAAAGTGCCATAAATATAGACTTTGAAAGCGCATTATTTCAATGCCTAAATACAAGAAAAACTATTCCGACTTGTATTCATAAAAATGGAAATACATTATTTATGTTCTAATCGCTAGCCTTTATTAGAATTTACTGAAATGTTAATTAAAACTTCGCCTTCCCTTCTCCTCTAATAGATGTTAGGAAAACAACTATATTACTAATCCTTCTTTTTTGCCATTAGGCTATGAAACTCTAAAAAAATCTCGCACTCCCTCCGAGTCTTTTTAAAAATTCCTCACTCTGCAGTATTATTAGCTATCTGTGCAACTTTGCAAGGTTACCGATAGAAATCAAAACACAAAAATAAATCAAACAAGGTAAGATAATTCTTAACGACCTAAATACAATAAATAATACACTATCTTACGACATTTGAACAATAAAGAAGTATCTACAAAGGTTTTCGTGTTAAAGAAAATTCGTATAAAGCCTCTATCCAATTAGATGGAGTGCCAGAAACACCCGAGACATCCCGGCTTGTTTGGTGACCGACAAAACGGTTTTTGAATGCGAGTGTCTTGGGGTGAGAAAAATGATTAAATTGTCAAAAATGCACTCGCTCCATATATTCGTATCTCGTCACGAAGCTGTTATGAAATAGGGATACGAACCTTCAATACTCAACATGTTTTGAAGAAGTTTTGCGTTTCGATGTTTCATTTAACATTATATATTTGTCCTCAACGTCTATCTATATTTGTACTGCACTTGATATGGCAAAAAGGACCGCCAAATGTAAACCTGTTAAAGTTATTTTCTTCAAGATGCGAGTGAAGACAGTATTTACCGTGAGTGGTTTCTGAACAATAAAGACGTATGGTAGGCGAAAAAGTGTGACAGATTACATGTATTTTAACTATTATCTACATGTATTATAAAACAAAATCGCTTCCTGCTGTTTTTTAGCAACAGATAGCGTGAATCAAGAAGAAAGTTTATATCCATTATTCTACATTGCACCCGTGCGAAGCCGGGGCGGGTCGCTAGTATTATAATATTTTATATTGTTTACGTATTTTAATAGTTATATTCTTACAATATATACATGGTAAAATATATAAAAAGTATTCCAAAGGCTACAATATCGCTAGTAAATAAAAGTCTTTCATTTTGCGAAGACCTCTAATTCAATATAACATAATTGAATACATTTTTGATCAATGACCCAAGTGATGTGTTCTTAAATTGTTTGAGTACCTACATATCTAATGATACAATGGATCCATGAAAATTGGTATCGATTTCCTTTAAAAGCTTTTGGGTAAATGTTGAACCATCGTTTTATCTGGAAATATTATGTGGACCGTATTTAAGCTGAGATACTTAGATTCAAGCCAAAGGACACATACATTAATATGGATAGAAAATAAACAAATTTCACCGATAAAGTGATTTAAACGGTTTAAGTATATCCATAAGTTTTACCCTTAAATACAACATATTCTTATTCAAATAAATTTTCGTTGAAACTTAAACGTTCTATGTTCATATTTTTTGGATTTCTCAGACACGTAGATAAAAAGTTTTATTTTTACGAAATCACAAATGCTGATCATGAGGTGAGGCTAAATCAAACCATCTACATATTAAACGGGGCAGCATTTTGTAAGGCGTTAGATACTTGGGGCATTTTAAAATGCAAATGATCTTCTGTGATCAATAGGCCGATAAATTAATTAAATGTAAACTCGGGTTCTCCTAAGTTGCTATTCTATAATTTCGAGACGATTCTAGTTCAATATATAAACTGGAAAGTTTACAAGAAAACAGATTATAAATTGTTTTTCAATGAACGATTATGATGCGTTTGTTCGTACATTACGAGTTGATACAAAATGAAAGAGGATTTTCTCTGTATCACTAACCTCGAAATGGATACTTGGGGACATGATCTGAATCTATAGTCACATCCTACACATGAATTTGCTATTGAAAATCGAGGAAACGACATCTTATGATGTATTTTTATTCTACTTTGCAAATCTTTTGAGGAAGTTGTGCAAATATTTGCGACGTTATGGATGGGAGAGGAAAATATTCATTAGACGTACTAGCCGAGGGTTTCAGAGTCATTAGGATATGCAAATTAAGAAATAATAACATAATAAAACTGAGTGGCTAAAATAATTATCTGAATTAATGCATGGCTAGCTAGACTGTGGGCTACAACATTACATAGGTGCATTTTTCCAAGACTACATTACCAACCTGATTTTCTTATTTAACATTTTTTAAGTAAAACTTTGATTGTTTCCGTAAATACAAGAAAACTGTAGATAAACAAGTGGATAGATATAATAATAATGCGTAATTCATATATATATATATATATAATATGTGTATACATTTTATTTTTTATTTTTTATGTGATACAGTTACGGAACGAGCCGACGGCCCACCTGGTGTTAAGTGGTAACCTTAGAATGTCATTGTCTTCCCATAACAACCGATGCGACTTGGGTCCTGCCTTACTAGGTACGACAAGACCCAAGCATCGTATGCGCCCGTAACTCTGCGACGTGTAGGTGGAATGTATCTTGTGGCTGTAATTTCACCGGCAACCACACCTTTCAAACCGGAACACAGTAACGCGAACGCGTTACTGCTTGGCAGCAGAAATGGGCATGGTGGCAGTACTTCCCCGGACGAACTTGGCGAGAGTTCTACTACTCAATTATTCATATTTATCATATATTATATTACTCAATATTCATATTTATATGTTACTTGTACTTAACATGAGCACTAAAACTCCCTGTTGCGGGTTGGGATTTATAGAAATATACTTCTCCGACTCAAAATTGCCAGAATGGTTCAATATAACGCTAGCAAAATAGATTTCCTACCGTAAACACTCTCAAGTGGCACAGTAGTTAGAGCCCATTAAAATTTGCTGACGTACACCACCTCAGCCCCTAGACATAAAATGACGCCTCAGCCATAATGTAACTCGAGAAGAACACACCCTACGTATTAACATATGCAAATCAGGCAGGCCGAGTCAGAAATCCATTAAAAAGTTTGATTAGTACTTACCTTTACGGATGACTGGCAAATCACATCGCTTCGTATATATTAATGGAAAATCCAAGTTTGTTCCAACTTCAGTTTCTTTCTTTCCTTTCCAGTTTTATGTCAATTATTTTGAGGTGACCGTATCTGTGGAGGCCACACGTTTATGCGTCATAAAATGTGCCTTTTTATATACAGACTGACGTGGTTTGATTAAATCTTACGTTTGGTACACCGAAGGTTTATCACCTATTTTGGCCGTTGTGTATTGAATCTGTGATGTAGTCGCGTGTATTTTGTAGTTCAGTTTTTAATTTAAAATTAAATAAAATGTCAGTGGTAGTACTTGAAGTAACTGTTGTTTATTATCTGTAGTTATTAAAAGGTGTCAATCTCCAAGATAATTTTCTGCATTTTAAATGAACATAATTGCCAACAAAAATAAAAACGATTTAACTTCAATAAATATCTACAAATGCCTTTGCGATCCTTACGTAAAATAAGTTCCGATACTATGTTAGTTTAGAAGTTTCAAAATCACAAATTCACACAAGAATTCGCAAAGTGCTCGATGATTGAAGTTAACGACAAGGCAACTCTGTTACCTGCCATGTATAATTTAATAGCATCGCAAGTCTGCATTGATTGCTTTATCAACAGGTTTTCAAAAACAAGACCTCATGTTTAATGCATGAAGTTGGTAGTAATTTGATCTAAACAAGTTTGAACATGCTGGCCAGCTATACCGCGGTGGAGGTTGTGACACGGTAAAGCGAACGGCTTAGGACATTCGATTAATTAAAGCCTCCTTTTGTTCTCTTGAGCGAATTACATGAAATTATTCAAAGAGAAAGAAGGTTAATATAAAAGAGGTTTAGAGGCCTGTGAGTGAAGGCTATGCCACGTTACATTATGTCAGGTTCCAATTAGATGGGTTTTGTATTCATGTGAATTCTGTTGAATAAAGTAGCAAACTGCTTTTTATATTTTTTTTTGCTGAATAGTGGATGGTACTGGCAAGCCTTCTAAAAAACCTTTTCGGTGGTTTTGTGTAAGTTGTTGCTTTTACCCCGGGGCCTGGTGTAACGCGTTGCGTAGTAAGCAAGCACCAAATTAGATCTTGTGTTGTGTGTTTATTTTTTTCCTTTACGAGACATGTAGATTCGTGTGTATCTTGTTACGCTGGCAGTCCGTGAACTTACTAATATTATTTAAATGCGAAAATGTGTCCGTTTGCAGTTTCGTAACTTTACAAAACTACCGAACTTATTTGGCTCAATTTCAACAAAACATAGGGGGGAAACACTGGCAATAAAATAAGTTTCCTCGTTTTTATTATCAATATCAATTTCGTTTATTTCAGACAACAATAAATCATGATATAAAAATATTTAAAGTGTCCATATTTTAGTGTTACATGTAAATAAAAATGAAATACAATATTAAAATTAACATAAAAATCACTACTTAAATAAATATCACAATTATAATAAAAATAACAACACAAAAAACAAAAACAAAAATACATTAAAATCAAAATACTAGATTATTTTGATTTTAATGTATTCCAGTGCGATATCTATCTGACAAACACTTGTCAAGAGAGCACTATATACGCTCTTGTCCAGTGTTCCATAAAGAGACAGTCAGTGTCCAGCCTCTGAGCAATGAGCTGTAGGCTGTATTATGTATCCTATGACAAGATTTTGCTGTCTCCTACAATTAACACGCGTTTCCAACTTTAGAACAAGTCATTGACGTCAAACGTTACCAAATTTAGACATGTAGGTAAACAATTTACTGCTTACACGATACACGTCTAAATTGTACCAATAATATTATCACCCTCAAATTGATTTGCAATATTAATACCGTTCACATACTTCCCTACATCCGTATTATATCTAGTAGCACGGTGAGTTAAATAACATGTAAAATATTCATGTTGCAATATCCGGCTTCTGCGTGAGCCCGAAAACATGGCTTCGTTCAATTTCTTATCCTTAAACAATAAATAAATAAATTAAATAAACGAACACGTCATGGTCTCTATTCCACGGTGGGGTGGGAAATGTATTATTATATATGCATTGTATCGCATCACCCAGAAACCTGGATCAATACAGTTATATCATGTAAATATTTAACCTGCTAAGGATAGTACCGTCACTCTTGCGGTCCAAGTTTTTGCCAAGTTTCCAGGTAGTCCATAACGACCGAAAAATTCTAGTCTACGTAGTTATAGCACCATCATGCCGGATGACTTTAGTTCGTCGTCTATTGTATAATCTATTGTTAAAATATATCCACTTGTTTGGTCAAACTAACATTGTGTTTAATTAAGTTCGCTTTTCCAAATCCGAAGGATGTTTATATTTAGACACGATCCCTCATTAGAACTCGTCCCTCGTAGATACTAGGTCACACATATCACTGGCGGATATATTTAGAATTCCTGACCCCTAGCAGGACTAATACGAGAAGATACAGCATTAGGTGTAATGAAATGTCCGTAATAAGCATGACCC
The DNA here is from genome assembly GCA_947359385.1 of Chesias legatella. Taxonomy (NCBI): domain Eukaryota; kingdom Metazoa; phylum Arthropoda; class Insecta; order Lepidoptera; family Geometridae; genus Chesias; species Chesias legatella. Next base: position 834,443 of record OX375766.1, read on the forward strand.
AATTAACCGCGACATACTTTAACCGTGATACAATTGTCTGTACGGGTAAAAAGTAGACCCAACAATGTATCAAATGTACGTTTCCTTAAAACAATGAATCAAAAACATACTGCAAAGGCTGCTAGTGTTAATGCAAAACAGGTTTATAAATAGTTGTGAAGATTCCAACGGCCGCTAATTAAAGGCAATATGACCGAGCAAATATTCCAACGCATACTGAATTAAAAACTAATTAGATGGAATGATGCTCCTGTGTTACATATCTCTGTAGTCAAGACAAAGCCTATGTTGCTACATGCAATAATACCAATGGATGGAAAAAACCGAAACTTACAAAGGGAACTCTTGGCAAAATTGCTCTATCTAGGTATTACGATACACAATAAAGTTCCTTGTCATTCGAGTCTTAACAAACTAGAGTGAACTAGGTTTTTTTTTATGTGGCATAGTCTTCTAGTTTATTATCGATATTTTCCTAAAACTTTTGCGATATAGTCTAAAAATTCTGATAATGGCTTTTAAACAAAAAAAGCTATTCGTGGATGCCTGAACCACGGACTTCCAGGTTTGAACCAGTGACCATAGGACCCCAGCTACAATGCCTGCCTGCGCCAAGAAGTATTTATTACCTGTAATTACAGGACTTGTGTAATATCTTACCACAGAGTGTCGAGTTATAAAAATCACGTTCCGTAGACGCGTCTCAGTGTCGCCGGTCGTAATGGTGGAACGCGACTCGACTGCGAAAACCGACACTAATGAGAGCAGAATCACTCTACCACTGACCTAGGATTAGGGTGCGCCCACACTTATAAAGGAATCACATTTATAACAAACACATAAATGCTAACACATTCATACTTCTGCATCAGGATTATTCATTATTTCTTTTTTTGAAAGAAAGAAAGAAAGAAAGAAAACTTTATTTGTAACTATAAAAAAAACAAGAATGAACACTGCAGATACTTAAATAAAAATAATAATAATAATACTTAAATTAATAACTTAGATTGAACATTTACGAAACTTATAGCTACAAAATTTTTGTTTTATTTTTTTCAGTCGCTAACATGGATACACATTACAAAAACATTTAAGTTCAAAAATCATATTCTCACACAAATGTCTGATGATTAACACACAAATGTTTGATGATCAAACATAAGAATTCCTGCTTCGCAAGCAAAGTTTGGAAGAGCTGGAATGTTATGGCTATGGAAATATTTTGTTTATAGTGAATTTATAAATTATTAGGTTCAAGATACACCGTTAATCTGAACATTAAAGTTTTTTCGACACACTTCCAAACACATCTCCATAATACCTACAGAAATAATAATTACAAAATCATCAAACTATTTTTACATAACTAAGGTTCATATACTAATTTTTTCATGACCCTTGGTCAGATATAAAAAAAAACTTCCACGTCAAATGATACTGAAACCGGAGTCTACGAGATGACGCCCACTGCTATGGCACGTAGCCCCGTAGCAAAAACCGGAAACGGATGCCGTCTTCGTTTAGCTTCTTATATACGTACTTGTAAAGGTTTTTCTGCTCACCTAACCTAACCGAAATCGTCACTTACTATTACGATAGACCTATATTAGCGAGAAATTGTCATACACCAAAGTAAAGATAATGGATTATTACGCAAATTTTCATAGCCTGTTTTATGTTCTATTTATCGTAAATTAGAATAATTTATAAGAATAATATTCTCACTTAATCTAGAAAGAAAATAAAGAAATAATATTTATTTGTAATGTATTGTTTAGAATGCGTTCATGTTTGAAGGATGAACTCTATGAAACTCACCTACTAATTTCTTATAGAAACGTCACCTTTTATTAACCTTACCACGAATGAAACAGTTTTTACAGAGCTTACTACGAAATCTTTTCGTACATTAAAAAATGGAGGAGTTTGTTTTCATAATAGGTCTTTGCGGTTATCTCATTTTTTCGTTGAAAGGTCTGGAGTGAGCCAAGGTGGCGTCAAGTGTGAGTGACGTTATCTGTCTAAGTGACTTGCAGGCAGCCGACCCAAAATTATCTACCAAGCGTCTGTTCGGTTTTAATTACCACAATTTGCACGTGCTTTGTTAATTGTAAACGACCAACAAGGACTGTTTACGGAAGAACCTAAACTTTTACATTTAATTATTTTCGTACAAATAAAAAAAAATATGCCTGCGTTTAATATAGAGGTAAATTAACAGCCAGAGACGGTACAAACATGTAACGTTTGTTACAATGTTTATTCTGGGTGGAAATCGAACATTGATGAATGAAATCTTAACATTATATACTTTTCTTACATATAAGATAAAAGGACTGACTCACTAACTCAACTCAAAAATCACTGACACCGCAAGGCCATCGAGTCTGAAATTATGCATGGAAGTTCCTTTCATGACGTAGACGCTCGCTAAAACATGGTTTTGAAAAATTCCCAGCCATGTCGTGAAATCATGTAGGAAAGAAAAAGTGGCTTAGTTCTTTAGAATTTTTTTTTTTCTTCCGTAAAGTTATTAAAGCATAACGAAGGGAAAAAATCACGTCTACAGAAAAAGTCACATTCAATTAATGTAGGCATAACTTCTGCCCGTATTCTCGCTAATCGTACGTTGCGAAAACAGTCTAAGGGGTATCCCAAGTCATTAACTCCATGTCCGAAATTTCAGCCAAAACTGTTTATTATTTTTTGTAAGATCGAGTAAGGGCGCATTTTTTTTAAATTATAAATTTCGCGAAAATACTTTATCTCTCGTTCCATATGATTAGTGGAGACATAACTCAATCGCTACATAGAAGACCAAGTTAAAGTCAAAATCTGTATTACCGTAGAATTAATAAAGGAATAGCTTGGAAGCCAATGGCAAATAAACGGGCAAATGTCACCAATCAACAAGTTGCCTACGGCCTTTCGAATACAGTGAAATCTACGTTCATTGTGCCAACATACGAGTATAATGATTAATAGGTAATACATTTGTTAAATAAACTCTCTGAAAGAAGTTTTTTATGAAAAAGGTTTGTATGAATCTAATGTGACGTTTTATTTGATGTTTTTACGATTCATTTAAGTAATTTTCTAACTGTCACAAAATTATGAATTTACTTATCTCGGTGACTAATGCATAATATTTTTGAGAATTAATTTATAATAATTAATATTGGTGGACATTTAACATAGCGACATCTAGTACCAAAGTAAGCTAAGCAAGGCTTGTATCATAGGAACCAGAGAAATGATATAATAGGTACTTGAATACTTTTTTTTGTAAAAATATGTCTACATTTAATATAGAGGTATATTAACAGCCAGAGACGGTACAAACATAACGTTTGTTACAATGTTTATTCTGGGTGGGAATCGAACTCACGACTTACAGCGCAGAAGGCAGGGTTACTTCCAACTGAGCTATAAAGCCAGCCCAATCATCTAGCGATTAATGTGTTTGGCACTTTTCAAAGTAAAGAGCACCAGTTAATTAATGATTCTCTGATACAAAATGAATGGAGGCGCGCCGAGTTCTGCTCGAGACGGGTCCCAAATAGAAATCCCTTGTTTGTGATCTCTTTACAATTCTTTATTCAGTGCCAGATCATAGTCAGAAACCAAGACAAATTTTCGTATAATCTAATATATAGAAAACTTTAACCTTAGAGCTTATGTGCAACATACTTATAGAAACGTAGAGCTTGTATTGAGTATCTATTATTTATGTGAATACATTTGGGAACAAACCAAATGGTCTACTTAATAATAAGCAGTAACTTCTCCCATAACACAGGCAATGAGACTCGAGTTCTCTCCTACTTAGTTATGAGAAGACCCACGTCACGTCACTTCGCCATCAACTCTGAGAAGTCAACGTGAAATGTGGCAAATACCTGTAATTTCACCGGCAAACATACCGTTCAAACTGGAACTCAGTAATGCCAATGCGTTACTACATAAGTAGTTATTAATACATGAAATTGACACAAGTTTTACTGCGTAGTAATAATATTTATCAACAAATCCCCATCCCTATCTGTTTTAACGATTTTTTATTTAGCTGTGACGACTATAGTCTATGAAATTAATCGTAATTTTATCATTGCCCCAAAAATTTATAATTGCACAATGAACTTAGACAATATAGATTAAAATTTCAATTTGGATGTTGAAATATTCTAGTTTTTGAGGTCACTGAACAACATGCAATACGTACCTACCATGAAGCTAATAAAAAAATAGTCTTTTGTCGTGACTACAATATTGTGTGGTAGCAAATACAATCCCCAGAGAAGGCAGCGATGAATAGCGCATGATTACAAGCTTTGCTTACCGAACCGAGACTGCATGATTTATACCATGAAAGCATGAACGCCGATTTCTTTAAAACTTTGAAAAAATTTCTTTGCGAACTTGATGGCGCTGACAAATTGAGGACAAGTTTCTTCTTTTTAACAAACCAATTTAGCAAAACATTGCGGGAAATAAATCATCCCCACGCGTTAGATCAGTGGCGGTTGCGTAACGTATGGTATCAGAGATGTTTTTTCACGCGAAGCTTGTGGAATGACCTCCCTGCTAAGGTTATCCCTCGAGTACAGCATTGGGTTCTTGAAAGGGCGTTTTAACATTTATACAGGGCTGGCAACGCGCGAGATATAACCTCTGGTAGCAAGCGTCCTTAGGCTATGGAAACCGTTTTCCATCATGGAGCCTTATGTCGCGGGTACTTTAAAATAGACATTTTAACATTTTAATGCGCCTATAAAAATATTGAACTTAAAAGTGATGAAACAAATTATCTGTTTTTCATTATTTAAACCGTTCCGTACAAGAGGTAATTTGCTGAGAGCTTTATCAAAAAGTTATTTGTTTTGGTAATTAATTATTTTTTCCGCTGACCTGACGTTCAAACCGTATCATATTTCCAATTAAATTTTGATTTCGATACGCCACACAGGATTTTGCGATATTCCCACAAAGGTAACTGCTAAATATATTTTTTCGAAAAACAAAATCATTTTTGGTAAACTCGTTGTTCTGAAATATAATCTCATGCTAACACCATATAGCTATTTAGATACATTGTATTAAAGGAATCAAGTGTAGCAACTCAGTTTCCATCTCAAACGCATCAGATGTTATCAACTCGAAATCACAGCGCAATGAATAGAACGTAATTATTTGCGAATGTCACATACAAACTCCCAGACATGTATCTTAAATATGTAGAGTAGTGATGGCGAGCTGTTTGTGAAATTAATTTAGACGGACATTTTAAAAACTGACATAGTCGTCTCTTTATTTAATTTGTTAAGGAGCAAGCGAATGGCACCAGTGAACCAACGACTTGGGTCTCTCGTACTACTAAAGGAAAACCCAAGTCATATGGCGTGGCCCCCGAACTCTGAGGTGTTGGGGTGGAATGTCTTATGTGCCTGTAATTTCACCGGAAACCACACCTTTCAAACCGGATCACAGTAATGTGATAGCATTACTGCTTGGCGGCAGAAATAAATATGATGCATTACTAAGGCCTGGAAGAATCCTGGATCAAGATTACGCACAAACACAACACATACAACCAAATGAAATCTTATGCTCATCACACAAATGTGTCAAATATGCCCGGCGGGGTTTCTATCCAGGACTTCTCTTTAAAGGCAAGAGTTACTATTGTTTTCCGGTCAGTACTAAATTTGACGGAATATGCCCGGATTTTGGATGCTCTATTGGCGTCGAGTGAGCCGAGCTGAGTAGCAGATCCGTTGAAGATACACGAAAAGCGTATGTTAATAGTCTTCGCGCACTATGCTCGCTAACAGATCGCATCTTAGCGCAAACCTAAATTAGTAATAGAGTCGCTGCCATAAATTCAAAACAGTCTCGTAAAATATTTATTGTACATTATATTATAATAAAAAGTAGAAAATATCCTTTCTATGAATTAATCAATTTATCATGAAAAAAATATTTGTTGGCAAAAAATGCTGGCTGGCTCAAACAAATACATAAATATAAAGGTGTGGCCACTGCTATGTATTCCACATTGATTGGACGCTGTGCTTACTCGGACAGACACCGTCTATGCCATACATCTATGTTATCTGCGGTTACCTAAGAGCGAGGTGTGTAAGATTTCTGGAATTTTTTTACCTGTATTCATAACTACAGGTAACGTAGTGAGTTATATCGAATGTTTTTTCATGTGAAATTTGCAAACAAATAATTTTCATAGTTTTTTTTGAGAAAAAATAAGCTAATGTGAGAAAAATACGTATACCGTTCTCTATAATAAGCTTTGAACTTGTTTTTTGTTCAAAATGGTGGCACATAGTAGCACATATTTAATTATTCAGCTATTTCATCATAAGTTTTCCTTTAGGTAATAAGATAGCTACGACATTCGTAAAATCAGCATTTCGGTATGTTCCATGTTTTGTGAAATTTTACACCCGTCGAGTCCTTGTTTTATTATATTCACTTTCCTTCAAATCATTATTTTTCTGTATTCTGTTTTCGTCAAGCTAGTTTGTAGCATTAGCAGACTAGAAATGATGTGTCAACTCATTCATACAAAAAAAAATGCGTGAAACACGTGTACGGATTTAATGACTAATCACGAACGCGAGCAACGTGGATCCCCGAAGTGTTTAGTTTTTTAAACTATACAAAGAAGAAACCTGTAAATACAAGTAGGTACTGTTACAAATACACTGTATTTACTAACTTGCCCCAAAACAGACACACAAACTAGAATTTTAGAAGATTTGCCTTTTTCCACGTACTTGAATGATCCAAAATGAATCGAGCTCACTTACTCACGACTCACTTACTATGTTAATTGTGCTGGAATGACACGAGACACGAATTTCACATCATGACAGTATGGATTTCTCAAATACCTTTAGTGAATCAGAGCTTCAGTACATTCCATTCTGGATTGGCAAACGACTGCACTCTTAATTAAATAACTCGTTTCTGGTTGCTGCAACGATATTATAGTTCGATTTCGGAGAATTACAAAAAAGATTTGAGTATTTACAGTATATAAAATTCTAATTTATATATACATTACATATACATTATATAACAGAACAAGTCAAGTGGTATATTGGAATGTGACGTCATTCACTCTCCCCTCGTTCAGTGGAGCGCGGGTTTGAACTCAAACATGCATCACTGAATCTTATTTGCTCATTTATCACTTTGTGGCGGAGTAAAATACTTATACATAGAATATATCTTAACATCTTTATATAAAGTCATGTTTCTAGAATTAATTATATTCTGATTCTCATTCTAAGCATTGACATGATTTAAGTGATAGTGGCGCCGGACAAAAAATGAACAGATATTACAATATCTACTGAGATTAATTCGTGTCAGAGTTTGAAAGTATTAGATAACAAACACTAAGACTTGGGTCTACACTTACTGCGGTTAGGTGAGACCTAAGTCGAATAGTGTTGCGGCCGTAACTCTGAGAAGTGAGAATGGAAAGTGTGCTGTTTTGATTTCACCAGAAAACTTGTAAAAAACGAGTCTCGTTTTCTTGAATGTCTCCCTTCGCGTTTTGCCCATGAAGCGGCCACTATTTATACCCAATCTTAGTTTCGGACACTAACGAGTCCACACATAGAATTTTAACTCCTGAAGCGGTTCTTCAGTGAGACACTTTTCATCCTGAGGGTTATACCTCTACAATCGTGGGAAAGGAAAGGCTCGCTCTAACTGTTTTCTCAGGAATAACTCTACTATCACTTTCTTCCAAGTAATTAATTCCTGAATAACCCAACAAAAGGCAGAACAAATCGGAAACCAACAAGTCCGGAAACAATTTTGTCATATAATAAAATCTTATCAAGCTCCTGCAACCGTCATTTATTTGAGAAATGGGTCCGATTTCAACACCACCAATCGAATTTCAAAAAGAAGGAATGTTTACCAATCCCGGATTCTGTGATCGTAATCCGGGAAACGGTCGTTTAATATGCTCCTCGAATATTCAGGGATGTCAAACAAACCCTTGCAGGGGTGGTCAATGTTTGGTGAGACCTCAACGAGAAGTGGTTAAACTGAAACCTTTTTATGAAACGCAACACTTTCCTTATGCTCTGAATAATAGCGTAAAGTAGGTTTTTTCAATATCTTGTGCATGGGAAAACTCACCCTCCAAATACCAAGTCGTTGCAAATATTAAGGCGGAACTATATTGTGGTATGGTGTGAGTAACTCTCCAGACGCATATTTCATATATTTCGTACTGTACAATGTGCAAAATATATTGGAACCAATATGCTTCTGGCGTATCGTGACATACAACAATAATGAATTTAGGATTTAGGCATGTAGTCATGACAGTCAGTGAGTCACTCACTTGTGGAATCAGGTTATCTTAGATTCCTAATTTTATCCCAAAACAAATTCGGCAATTATCATGCTAACTTTGTTGTTCTAACAGCTTTTTTATATATTTATTGATTCGTAGTTTAGCAATTTAGGTATGCAAGAACATGTATATATTACAACAAACTTATATAGTCATCTTTATACACATTAATATTACATTCAAGTGGTATTTAGATAGCATTCATAAAATACTCAGTCTCCACAACCAACTAGCGATATTGTTCTCAGGTTAGGTTTTCCCAACCAGGCTTACCAGCAAGTACCTAAGTTCTCACGACAAATTGACTCTCGTAGCTCGTAGCTCGTAGCAACGCAGAAACGTAGCGCCCTCCGTAGCCTTATGCTCGAAAGTAGGGTACCTAACTCGAAATGTAGTGAAACCTACATTATATATTTTTAAACAATGCTGGAAAACAACATTTTCAAGGTAAAACGTGTATGTAAGTCAATTTTTAATCGTGTTTAATAAAATGGGCATATCCTTTTAGTATAAACCAAATTCTATTGAATTTAGCTTCATTGTCATTTTAACTTTTCAATCAACATAAATCTTATAGGATTCACGAACGCAGATCAGAAAGCCGATTATTATTATCTCTGAAGGTTTATTATTATATTTTTGTCTACGAAAAAAGAACAATGCGATAGAATCTCGGTTTCTGAGATAAAATTGTTTTCAGATGACCTTTGTAAGTAATATGATTTGTTGTCGAGCTGGCACTGGCTCGTGTACTTACTACCTACTCGGTAATTTCGTTTTGTTTGGTTTAGTTCGAACAACCCTAGGGGGCAACCTTCATAAAACACTACAACATTTAACATTTTCAGTACAATTATACATCCATCATATAATCGTAGGCTCAAAAAAAACAACAAAGGGATAGATATACATATGCATGAAACGAATCAAAACATGGATACCGTCACAAAAACTTACCACCAGATATTTTATCCTGGATTGCTAATTGATAGCTAAATAAGCAAGTATAAAGTTTCATAAAAGTAATAAGCGATAAATTATGACGATTTAATCTATCATAAATTAAAACCGTGTGTACATTAAAATGGTGATGCCAACTCTCGAAGGAATGATCTTAAGAATGAATCTTAAGTGTACTAGCTGTTTATTATTTTCTAGAAAACTATACGCGAGTAGTATTCCGGAAATTCCAATTAGTACTATCTTACTGTTGTTAATGCTTTAATTTCATCTCCGAGTATGTGTGCGTGGGGCCGCAACACAATGCAGCGCAAATTGTTGAATATTTTACATTCAATTAAGTTATCAAATATGTTACTACAGATATGAAATTGTAGCAAATAGGTAAGTAATTGATAAATTAATACTGAACACAGGTTTGAAAATTTTGAAGTTCATATATTGGTCCTCTAGTTAAGCGTTTCTTGAGAAACAGGCGAACACAGTTTCGGGACTAACCCCTCAAATTTTTTGAGATTTACTTAAGTGATTTAACAATATTGTATTTTAATATAAATTCTTAGTAGTTCCATTTAATTATTAATATTTTAATTGATTCGACTATTTTTAATTCAAATCGAAAGAAAATATTTTAAATAAATCATTCATTTAACATCTGTATGCTCAAATAGCAGGATCTAGGATTCTTAATTTAAGCCCTGCCATCTATTATGTACTACTACGTACTATTATGTATACCAAGGTTCACAAACAACAATAGATAAATTAAATTAAAAGAAAATAGCGCTAAACTTACCCATGTCATCGATAAGCGGAGCCATTCTGAGAGTCACGCCGACTAGCAGGAGACAAAGGAAGAGGAGTAAGCAAGCGGTCACCATGATGGTGTAGCGAGCGCGACGTGGCAGTTCATCGGGGTCTAATACCTGCGAATAAATGATACTTTTAATTAAATATAACTAACTTCAGACAGGGACGTGGGGGCCCACGTTGCTCGCGTCCGTAGGTGATCACCCTTTAAACCCCTACACGTGTCCCCCGGGTGGTGCAAAAGGAGCAACCCAAAGTAGCAGTAGAACTTGTGCTAAGTTCGCCCGGAGAAGCCACCAAACTTGGTAATCTGCCACCAAGCAGTGTTGCACACGTGTTGCTGTGTTCTAGTGGAAGGGATCGGGTGCCGGTGAAATACCACGCGCATGAGACGTAACATCCCCGTCGCGGGGTGATGGACGCGACGCAACGCGACTTGGGTCATTGCGTACTTTGGTGGAAAGGACTTGAGTCGCTTTGCTGTCGTCTACGGGCGGTGGTTACAGCTTAACATCAGGTGGCCATCAGCTTGAGAACGTGGTATTGAAAGAAAGAAAGAAAGAAAGTTTTTTTTTTACGCACATATATTAATCGCAAGTCTTATTGATCATCTCTAGATCTGAACCAGTGACTTACGGATTGAAACTCGCTGTGTGGTGGCATATGTTATCCAAACGTATTGCCAGCAATGTTACCAACTTAGCAACGGAGCCGATGAACAAAACCTCGCAATAAAAGCACACGATCAAGGGTCAAACCCATTTGTAAAGGGTCAAACCCACTTCAACTATTACAAGTCTAAAGTTCTAAAGCTTCCACTCAATCTTCAGCAATGTATGTCAGGTATTTGACATATTTACAGAAATCCCTATAGAAATTTCTCAACAAGTTAAATTACTAAAGATTGTGAACATAATAAAAGGTTAAATTTTATAAAATAATTAATTGGAAGTGGCTTCTTTGGATCCAATGTCGACAATCGAAACTTATTGGTAAAATTTTACTTCGTCTTACGATATATGGTTTTAGGAAATATTTCCTCTTTAATTTTGAAACACACAATAACACATTCATAATCCTTAGTAAGTTATTTAAGCCAAAAAAATATGTTTTAATTCAAATATTTTTACTTGCTGACTTAACTAAGTTAACAGAATGAATATTTTATAGTCAGATGGTCTTAATCGTAATATGTCACTTAACGTACAATCTAAAATAATAAAAATATTTTTAAATACATGCTTTTATAATCAGTCCCTGGAGGGACTGATTATAAAAGCATGTCGCAAAACGCCCTCGGTAGTATGGATACTACCGAGGGCTATAGTACTTTTCAAAATACGGGCCAACCAGAACTGGTTCAAAATTCAGTTGCGTATTTTGACCTAAACACATACAAACCTTGCAAGTTAAGTAAAGGTATGTAAAAAAAAGAGCCATTTTGTAGTTGATTCTTAACTTTACCGATAACAATACTTGTATAATGTAATATATACCCGTACGGCAGGATTCCCTGGATCAAAGCTGGAAGGAACGTGTAGCCAAAGCTTTGTTTAATATTTTAGGTATTTCATTATTTGAATGAGCGACATGTTAACTTCAACTTTTGAGTTTTGTGTTAACTTGTATGTAAAATTTATATGTATCTTATCATATATGTGTGGGTACATGATAAGTTGTTTGTGAAAACAATCTGTCAAAACTGTCCGTTGTTTGCAATCTTTAATAAAACAATAGCCGTAAACCTATATGGCGTGGGTCAGATAGTAAGTGGAACGTAAACAAAGGCATAACTCGTGTATAAAAAGTACCTACTAGCGGTGATAAATTACATGCACAAACAAACGCACCCACAAGTGGCCCATAAATTGATGTCAGGGGAGTGTTTAGGCATCAGAACCGACATCTATTACAGGGCTGGTCAAGTAAAGTTTTCAGTAGAATCCGCTAGATGGTGCTGAAAAAAGTTGGGTGGCTTATTTCAGCGATTGAAACGTGAAATTCTACACTTCGTTAAAGCGCCATCTAATAGAGGTCTGTTCAAGTAAAGTTTTCAGTAGAACCCGCTAGATGGTGCTGATAAAAGTTGAGTGGCTTATTTCAGCGATTAAAACATGAAATTCTGCACTTCGTTAAAGCGCCATCTAATAGAGGACTGTCAAGTAAAGTTTTCAGTAGAATCCGCTAGATGGTGCTGGAAACACTTGAGTGTCGTATTTTAGCGATTGTAACATGGAATTCTGCGCTTCGCTAAAGCGCCATCTATTAGAGGGTTGTTCAAGTAAAGTTTCTAGTAGAACCCGCTAGATGGTGCTGAAAAAAGTTGAGTAGCGTATTTCAGCGACAGAAATATAAAATTTTGCACTTCTTAAAACGCCATCTGTTGAATGTTTGTATCAGCTTGTCGCTGACGGCGACTACATCGACACCACAAAATTCTGAGAACAGTTCTGAGACAAGTTAGTTCACCTCCGTGGAGTTTAGGGAGAGTAAACTCGTTAATAGATGGCGTTGTGGTCGCTGTAATTTCAAATTATATCTACGTGAGACCAGTGGAATGTGCAGTATGCATTTTTGAACTTACGCTTTTAATTTGAACATTTGAGTTAAGAGTTTGATATGTTTGCTATTCTCTACCAAGAGCCGAGTACGCCAATGATTCGTGTTAATTAAATTTTAACTTTTATGTATGGCATTCTGATTTTTCTGGTGACTGTGCAGTTAGGTCATGCAATTTGTGGTCCTAGTTAACTAATTCAAAACTGCTGTTAGAACCGCAGTCCCGTTTCCTCCTGGTTCCAGTTCTTCTCATCAGATTTGATTTTGTCTGTAGTACAAAAGTCTATGTTCGATACATAAATATTGTCCTGGGTTTGAATCGAACCAACGACCAACAGCACAGGAGGCAGAATTACTAATTGAGCTCAAAAGGAGGCCACCAAACGGAGGCCAGGAAAAAGGAAGGCCACCAAAAAGTAAGCTGTCACATAAACATTTGCCCACGCTGGAAATCGAACCACCAATTGAACTTATCACAAATGGAATCGGGCCCTACGTTTTTTTGAAAGAGTTATACTACCTACTTTACTTTTTATTTATATTGGTGGACAATTCACTCAGCGCCATTAGCCCCAAAATAAGCTAAGTACAGCTGGGAAACAGACAAGTAACATAATACTTTTTTTGTAAATACATACATATAATAATATTAAACACCCAGACACAGAACAAACATCAACGCTGGTCACACAAATGTTTGTCCTGGGTGGGAATCAAACCCATGACCTACAGAAGGCAGGGTTACTGCAGACTGAGCTTAAGTTAATTTAACAATGTTACATACGTGTATAACTTTAGCCTGTTCGTCTATAGCGGAGACTAGCAGTGTGCGGTGTTTCTTAGGTTTTGCGTGTTCCGGACTGCGCCTGCGCCGTTTCTTCCTCCGCCGCTCCAGTTCCAACTGCTCCGGACGCTGTTCTTTACTGCGACAATGATTACAACGATAATGATTTAAATTGTAAATGAATGTTTAAAAGAAAAGAACTTTATCATCTTATCACTTTGACTGGCCTCATAGCTCAGTTGGTAGTAACCCTGTCTTCTGCGCTGTAGGTCGTGGGTTCGATTCCCACCCAGGACATATATTTGTGTGACGAACATAGGTGTTTGTTCTGTGTCAGTGTATTGTATGTATTACATACATATCAGTTGTCTGGTTCCCATGATACAAGCTAAGCTTAGCTTACTTTGGGGCTAGATGGCGATGTGTGAAATGTCCACAAAAAAATATCTTTGAACTCATATCATCTATACAAATAAATAAAATTGGAGTGTCTGTTTGTAATATAAAATTAACCGCTTTTTACGAAGTACATATACCTGTCTATTTGTTCCAGCTAATCTCTGAAATGGCTGGACCGATTATGACGGGACTTTCACTGGCAGATAGCAGATTTAACAAGGAGTAACCTAGGCTACTTTTCCGAGGGGTAAAATAGGGGTGCTTGAAACCGAATTCCACGCGGATGAAGTCAGCTAGTATTAAATATTCTGGTATCACACACAGGCTTGCGTACCTGCGATGTGCCTGCAGCCTTAGTTTCCTGCGTTTGTGCCGCGCTATCTCATGCTCGCACCAGTGTGACGGCAGCTCCTCGCCAGGACTGCCTATGATCGAAGCCTCCTCTGGAACCAAACACATAATAATATTTGGTAACCGCCGATTCTCAGTGCAATAACCAGACAATTCAGTGCTCAACCGCAATAACTCGGATTTCTTCTTAATGGGACCTGGGACCTATTTGAAAGTATATAAGTAAATAGGTCCCATTTATCCCCAAAATTTTCATTAATATCCGTCCAGTAATTTAGTTTATAAACCAAAATAAATTGAAAAATGTCATCAAAGTACGAGATAACAAAGAATCATTCTCGTTCTTTGCCGATGAAGTCGGTTATTTCGTTTTGCTGCGCAAAGTAATTATTAAATATGATATCTGTAGTAGAATCTATTGATCTGATGAATTCAATTGGGTGACTGCACTGTGGCAGCGCTGAATCCGCAGAGGCCTGCTTGAATCTAGGTCGAGATATAGGAAAAGCTGGCACATTTTTATTTTATGTGGAGATGTGGGCCATCTGCTCGTTCCGTAAATTTATCACATAAAAAAGCAGGAACGGCTGTGGTGTGGCATTACCTCTGCTGGCAACCGAGCTTAAAAGCCATCAATAATTCTGTCAACAACTTGTTAATTTGTTTGTATCCATATAGTCAGAGTTAATCGTGTCTCGTAATCACCCCATCGAGCCCTCGCAAATTGCGGAAGTGTGAGCACCCTAATCTCCTTCCGATGGGAGAAAATGTTTCATTACAGGATAATGTTCCCAAATCCGGATTGGATAAAGCGTTAAACTGGCGATGATAAACGATTTAGTCTTTATTTGCGGTAGAAGTTAAAAGTTATCGCATTTAGCAGTAAATTATCTTCTGCAACTTTATCCGGGGAATACTGCTACCATTACTATTTTTGCCACCGTGCAGTAATGCACTCGCATTAATGTGCAATGGGTGAAAACTTCAGACACGTAAGATATTCCGACTTCAGGCCGCAGTTACGGGCGCAGTATGGTGTGACTTGGGTATTTCCTTATCCTATGTAGGACAGAAGCGTAGTCCTAACCATAGGAACAAAAGTATAGCTAATGCATTGGGACAAGGATACCGCTGAGCGTGAAATATCTGCGTTTTGGGCAACTTAGTTATTCAAATAACTTATTAATTTAGTGTAATATTATAGTTCTCATATTTATGTTATCATTTAAGTCAACCGGTAGGTACTAAGATTCTTTATGAACTAGCTTTCAACATCTTAACCATATTTATTGCCCGTTTGGGTACTAATATCTGGTTATTATGGGTTCTCGGCTCGAATAATTAAGCTTTTATCGCAATAAAATTGGCGGGTGATATCACATCCATATTTTTGTATACGGAGTTTTATTAAGGAAGTTTTTATATAGCCAGTTGACTAGAAGGACTGAGGTAATGGTATGACCCTCAAATTTGAATAAATGGTTGACGGTTTAAATCTGGGTATGACTTTTTCAAGTGAGTCACTTGCAGTATATTTGTGCGCAGTAACATTTTCTCAAAACTGTGGAGGAGAAGCGAGGAAACCGACTTTTGAATGAACAAAAAACTGGACTATCTAGCACCCCGACCTAAGCTTTCATTTTAGATTAAAGCCATTCTCTCTTTAACAAGAAAGACGTGGCATGTGGAAGAATTAAAAGCTGATACGAAAAGACTGACCGAGTTTTCGTAAGCATGATCACAATGCTTCGAATAAAATTCCCCTAATGACGATCACTTTTTTTCTGGGATTTACAGTTTCATGGGCAGTCATCAGGAGCTTTTATGGTGTCAGATTCACACACAAGTGATGTGTACGGACCGTCTGGCAAATGTCGCAGCAGTAGCAGAAGTGGATGGGTGCGCGAATGCTCCGCGTGAAGCGCGCGCGCTTTGCGCTCCACCAGCGCAATGAGAACCGCTTCCAGACGCGCGGCGCCGCTGTCCTCCGTACAAACCCCTTTGTCCACCGTCTGGAATAGAACAAGCATGCCTGCTGAATATAGGTTTAACATATACCGATAACAGTTAACGGATAATCTTACATCTGAATAACAATTAGCCTCCGAGTATCAGACCCAGAACAAAATGTAGAAACGAGATAAATTTAAAATCGTTGTAATCCTATTCATAGCCAGAAAATTGAGCAGTGTAAAAAAAAATGTTTCTAAATTTTTCAAAAGTTCCATCCGATTCAGTACAAGTTATTTACAAGTTTTCCAGCTGTAGATGCACAGTGCTACCCGTGCTAAGCTGGGGTGGGTCACTAATGATATTTTTTCTTGTCAGCAACGATATACTTCTTTACTTTCGAGTGTTTTCGCTACCTATCTTTTGACTGCCCTGTTTATATCTTTCAAATCTAATATAGATGAAAATTATAAATATCTGATATAATCACTGTTCAGCGACAAATAAATAAATAAATAAATAATGGTGGACATTTCACACAGCGCCATCTAGCCCCAAAGTAAGCTAAGCATAGCTTGTATCATGGGAACCAGACAACTGATATAATACTTATATACTTTTCTTTTGTAAATACATACATATAATACATACTAGCTGTGGCCGCGACTTCGTTCGCGTGGAATAGTGGCTTTTCGGGCAGCATATATTGAATAAGAATCCTTATGGCAGCGGCGCGGCTCTCAGCGCGCTTTATATAGCCACGGACGCTCAGGCGCGAGGCGTGTAGTACGTACTCTGTACGTTAAAAATGTTCGCCGTGATTCTTTAAATTGACATAACTTTTTTATTTATGAACCGATTGACATGAAATAAACACTAAATGTTAAGTGAAGCTTACTACAATATATTAGTGAAAACCGTATCTAAATCGAATAAGCCGTTTCTGATATTAGCGTGCACAAACACACAGACAAACAGACAAACAGACAAACAGACATACAGACAAACAGACAAAAAAAAAATTAATTACAATTTCGGGTTCTGCATCGATATAATAACAACGCCTGCTACTTTTTTTTATATATTTCCATTGTACAGACACCACTTTTCTACAATTTTATTATATGTATAGATTAACACCCAGACACAAAACAAACATCAATGTTACAAATGTCACATAAATGTTTGTCCTGGGTGGGGATCGAACCCACGACCTACAGCGCAGAAGGTAGGGTTACTAACCAACTGAGCTATTAGGCCAGTCAAATATAACATTCTCTATGGAAATAATCTGCCATTACTATATAACATATAAATAAACATATTTTACGCGACTTAGTACTGCAGGCTGAAAAAGCTCTTTGAGCGTCGACTTTAAAGGGACTAAGTTTCATCATTAACTGTCACAAGCCATCGACGAGTGCAGATCTGAATTTGCTTCTGAATCTACTGAATAAAGGACTCGAATCATTTCTTTGGGTTTATGAACGGAATGGTATGACACTGTTCATACGTACACCATTTAAAATTTATGAAATCGATCGTGGGTGTAGCTTTCTGAAAGGGGGAAATCCAGTTTAGGTAAACTGAACAACTTTTTAACCTATCTAACTCAAGAATAAAGCAGAAAAACAGTAAAAAAAATATATTTCGACAATCTAACTCCTTTAGTGGTGGAAGATTACCAAGTATAGTGGCAGTAATTCTCCGGGCGAACTTAGCACAAGTTCTACTGCTACTTTGGATTGCTCCTTTCACACCACCCGGAGACACGTGTAGGGATTCAAGGGTTACCTACGGACGCGAGCAACGTGGGCCCCGAAAGGATATCGAGATTAATCGTACTACTTTCCTTATAGAGACATTAGAACTTATGCCACGTTCATACTTCCACCATACCCACTTCTGCCGCCAAGCTGTAATGCACTCGTGTAACTGTGCTCCGGTTTAGAAGGTGTGGTTGCCGGTGAAATTATAGGCACATGAGACATTCCACCTTCACTTTCGTCAGGAAACCGATATGTCCTAGAATTAAAAATTCGAAGACATGTGTCAAACGCACGAAAGGAGCCTCTTTGAGGCGCATTTAAAATCCTTTCACCACACTGGTTCGAGAGAAACAGTGACTTAGATAGTAAGATAGAATAGAAAACATATTGCACTCGATATTTCAGTCGTCGTGTCCAGTTGTGAAATCCAGACCCTCAAAATATTAATACACCCCCAGTTTACTATTAAAACCCTTGTTGCAGAGAAAAGTTTCAAAGCGTAAAACGTAAATCTTTGTTTGGTTGTGCGGGAATATTGCTCTCATGAGACTTGAACAAATTTATGTTTATGTTGACTTTATCTGGGGAGTCTTAAGAACGAAAGAAGAAAGAATGAAAAAAAAACTATGTATAATTTCTCCTGTAGTATCAGAAATAACTATTTTTTTCTTTCACACATCTACTAATACTAATCGTGTCAGAGACTCTCTCCAACCAAAATTTAAATTAACTAAGAGGGATAACAGACATTGCCCACGGAAATGATCAGAAATGAACCTAATCTAATATATACGGTAAAGTGGAAAGCTATGTGCTAAAAGAAATAAACGAATATGAATTAGGCGTGGCTGTAGTTGGCCGCAATAGTTCTTTTACCATGCATAAGACTTGGAAAGATACAACATATTTTGACCTTTAATAACAGCTAACTTCAGAGTTACTAAGCTTCATATTGAGAACAGAGAAGCATGGTGTAATAGAGGAGTTGTAATTCGGAGGTCATTGTTTCAGATCAAATCGTGCACCAATGAGTTTCGGTGAAATTACAGGCACACGAGACATTCCATCTACACGTGTCAGAGTTACGAGCGCATACGATGCGACTTGTGCCTTATCGTACCTAATAGGGGACGACCCAAGTCGCATCAGTTGTTATGGGCAGTACCACTTAACACCAGGTGGGCCGTCAGTTCCTTCCGTAAATGTATTATATAAAAAAGAACTACTTCAGAAAAACTTCACTGATTCGAAGGAGCCTATTACACAGTAGTAGTAGTAGCAGTAGTTAGTAGTAGTAGTAGTAGTAGTAGTAGTAGTAGTAGTAGTAGTAGTAGTTCGTAGTAGTAGTAGTTCGTAGTAGTAGTAGTTAGTAGTAGTAGTAGTTAGTAGTAGTAGTAGTAGTTAGTAGTAGTAGTAGTAGTTAGTTGTAGTAGTAGTAGTTAGTAGTAGTAGTAGTAGTAGTTAGTAGTAGTAGTAGTAGTTAGTAGTAGTAGTTAGTAGTAGTAGTCGTTAGTAGTAGCAGTAGTTAGTAGTAGTAGTAGTTAGTAGTAGTAGTTCGTAGTAGTAGTAGTAGTAGTAGTAGTAGTAGTAGTAGTAGTTAGTAGTAGTAGTTAGTAGTAGTAGTAGTAGTAGTAGTAGTAGTAGTAGTTAGTAGTAGTAGTAGTAGTAGTAGTTAGTAGTAGTAGTAGTAGTAGTAGTAGTAGTAGTAGTTAGTAGTAGTAGTAGTAGTAGTAGTAGTTAGTAGTAGTAGTAGTATTACTTCCAGAAGTGTGGTACTCACATCGGTGGAGTGTTGTCGCATAGTGAGCGCGCGGCCGACCCGCGTGGCCGCTCATCGCCTCGACGCAGACGCTGCCAAGCGCCACTTTACACCTGAACCAATACATTATTTGTTTTATCAATGTGCCAGGTGAATCATTCTGTCGCAACTTTTAATTACTTTATGGTAACTATTCCTTTCTATAATTAAGTTATGTCAAAGAATAATTTAGGAAAAAATATTATCACTTTATTATGAATCAGAAACGTTCGGTTCTGTAAATGAGATAAACAAAATTGTGAATGAGATATGATCTATAATGCCCTCATGTGTAAATCCATCAATCTTGCTGCGAATATGAGTATTACATGATAATATCGTAATACTTCTCTATAGAAAACACCTACTCATGGTTTTAGTTAGATATATGTAGAAATGAATTATTGAGATGGCATTTAGAAACAACATATAAGTATTAAATAATAATCTAATTATAAATTAATGGAATGACCCAAGTAAATAGAATATTCCATTACAAAATGTTACGGATTACCTGTTATCATATTGTTCAAAATGTGTTGAAAACAAATATTAGTATTAATATTATGATTATTGTTATTGTTATGTTATTTAATCCATGCCACTGTATATGAAAAGACTGTTTAACGTTATATGAGGAGCAATTTGTTTTACAAAGCACTCACACAGTTTCTCAGCGGCTAGAAATTGTGGTAGCTTATACTGCGAGCAAAATCTAGATCCAATTAAAAGTTAAATAATAACATATATCATATTAAAAACAGCTTGTTTTTGCCCAGGCTCACAAATCTACTTCTAGGTAGTTACCTATATGTTTGTAGTAAACATATAGTACCTCTATATAATCAAAGATGATTTATTTAATCTGTCACAACCAGTGAGCGTTATACAAGCGAAAGGAAACTGGAAACTGAGAATCCAAGTTACAAACTATCTTGTTTATTTGTCCGTGCAACTAAAAGCTATTTGTATTCCGCTGACAGACACGATACTTTGATATTAGCTCATAGTAAACTGAACAGCAGAATGTAAATTCGAATGGGAACACTGAAGTTAATACTAAATATTCAGAGCTGAATATCTGAAGGTGCCATCCCCAGTTGCGGTAACCGTTACCGAACGAATAAAAGTGGGCTGACGCAATATTGTCGCGGACCGACGGGTGTATCTTAAATGACTAGTGTCATAGTGTGTAAAAATACATATTGCTTTTTCCCAAATTTTGCACGCAGCTTTAAAGCTGTAAAGATCCTTTGCCACAATTATGTAGTTAACTTAATTTTGTTGAAATTAAATAGCTTACCGGAATTATGATCCACCTTCTCATAGAATTAAGTTTAACTAAGGGTCTTAAGAGCAGTAGAACTCTCGTAAGTTCCTCCGGGGTTCCTGCCACCACTGTTCACTATTTGATTCGAAATTTTCAACGCTTTATTCATATTTCCACGAGCTGATCCTGATAAATGACGAAGCTTTAAGACGAATAAAGAAAATGTTTTTATTAGTCAGTTTGTAACATCTTTATATCATATTATAAATAAAATTTTATTTATCTTGTTGTCATATTAATGTAATTTGAGATGCTAAATTTATTGTATTTAATAATAAGCACCGTGCTTCTTAGGTTTTTATTTCACACTTTGAGAACCAGTAGGATGTAGGAGTACCAATAGGATGGAAATGCATTTTCAAAATATCCATATTTTTAATATTAATCCCTTATGTTTCAAAGCAGCTGTTATTACATATGGTAGTAACCAAATTCATGCTCTGTCTGCGCATAATTCGCTGCGTAATTTCCATGCAAATGACATTTTGCGGATGCCTCCACTCACACGGTGTTTGCGTATTGGATAAAACCGCATAATAATAAAGACTCGCGGCCACTTGTTTCACCAAGGGAACTGAAGCTGAAAAGTTGACAACTATTCCAAACTTCACACGTCCCGTTACTGAAAAATATACCTAGGAACGAATTCGTTTAATAGTTTTTGCATGAACCCCGATCAGACTAACAGACAACTTCGTCTAATCGAATTAATTTATTCGAGGATATCTCTGTTGTGGTCTCTTGTACAAGTTTTTGATGAAAAAACATCTCTTTTTATTCTTTTATTATATGTAGGCTAGGCCGTTCGTTATCTATTGTGAACATATGAAAATTTGGGATAATATCCCCGGACCAGAATTAGAACCAAAAATTAACTACAAACCTGAATGCGTTGTAGTTATCAACCAGAAATGCGTTCTATTTCCGAGGCAAGTTGACGCTTAGCTTTATTTACGTTATGTGGTAAACTTTCTGTGTTGACACTGCGAACCGCATGCAGGTAACATGAACAATAAAATATATGTGACTGCGCTGCGTGTAATGGATAAACCGCATGCGGTAATTCATGACATTATCACACTCACCAATGTTTCATAATTTAAGTGGGGTTATTAGGTTTGTTTCTTTTTTGGGTTTCTTGTCTGTTCTTCCCATGGAGGGTCGGATAGGGTTTGAACAGGCATCAAGTTTATCGATAAGTACGCGTGACCTTATGTTTTGAATATTGACGTTTCCAAGCCATTTCTCTATGAATTCTATGGAAATAAAGTTTTTGACTTTGACTTTAAATTAGTGATAGTTTAAATGTCACAATTAAATTTTACAGCCGCTGGTTTTAATTTTTTCGGGCAGAAGTTAAATTTTTCAGATAAATAGACAAATAGATCGATAGACTGTACAAAATCAAGTCAAATAGGTTTTGTTCATCGAATTCCTCACCATTGGATTAGTTTTGACCGTACATTTAACAGCCAGTTAGCTCGTTATCCAAGGAATAGCTTAATTCGATGACATATGCTGCAATGGAAACAAATAGTTAAAACTATTATATTTTGTGGCTCTGAGTTTATAATAAAGTTAAAAACTTATAAAAAAAATTACTTAACTCGCCTTTTTTCAGTAACTTACTGAAAAATTGGACAAGAATGTAGGTCCATGAAATTTAATATAAATAAATAAATTTGTCTGTTTAAAGAGGTTCAAAAACAGACTTTAAATAACAAACACTAAGCAGAGAATAACGGTCATTTCGTTATTTATGGTGACTATAAATATTAAACGTAAATTTTTTTTTTATGTTTCATACACATATATATTATTAAATATTATATAAATAGTATTATGCATCTTTAAATTTTATTTTATTTTTTATTTTTATTTTATTTATTTTATTATAAATTTAATTATAATTTTACTTTTTTTTCAAAATGCGAATCAACTTCCTGTTCTACCAACATTTTCATTTTCTGGTAACCAGCTGACTTTGTTCTCATATTTTATGCAATGTACTTTCTAGAACAGAAATATTAAATATAAATAAATATTGGTAGACATTACAAAAATATATCTATAGCTTGTATCATGGGAACCAGACAACTGTTATAATACTTATATATTTTTTGTAAATATAATACAAGGCTTATCACCTTGCTTTCCCCTGTAGATCATAATTGCATTAACCAAAACGAAAGCACCGCTGTTTGTCAGAATTGGAATTCGCGAACGTGGGCTGTAACTAAATTACCCTCAACGTGGGTAAACAGACAGGTGCTATGTTTTTGTCACAATAATAATAATAATAATGGTGGACATTTCACACAGCGCCATCTAGCCCCAAAGTAAGCTAAGCATAGCTTGTATCATGGGAACCAGACAACTAATATAATACTTATATACTTTTCTTTTGTAAATACATACATATTAATACCCAGACACAGAACAAACATCAACGTTACAAATATCACATAAATGTTTGTCCTGAGTGGGGATCGAACCCACGACCTACAGCGCAGAAGGTAGGGTTACTAACCAACTGAGCTATGAAGCCAGTCAACAATCACACTTGATTCAAAAATACTCAAATTTACCGTTACTATATCCACTACAGGCGCAAAAGCGTGTAAATTATCAAAGGGAATTTTTGAAATCAAATACAGACTTCACTCTATTGACCGTCACAAAGCCATTCCCGACAAAACGTCGACCCAAAGTTACGCACCCCTGACACGGACAGATATAATTCCTCTTGAAAGCCACACTGATGGTCAGATATGACCTACATAGACGTCCATCAACAACGGTTGACTTGCGAAGCGCTGCTCTACTAATTGTTGAGTACCCCTGCTGATGAATGCTGATTGGTGCTCCGTTCAGGGTAATCATTGCTAGTTCTAGAGAGCGTGTTGGTCTAGCGGTACAGACCCCCGAGTTTCAATCCGGAGGTCGCCGGTTCAAACCGACGTGCACCTATGAGTTTTTCGATTGAAAGATTTATGTGCGCAATACCACGTTCTCAAAACGGTGAAGGAAAACATCGTGAGGAAACCGACATGTCCTAGAACTAAAAATTCGAAGACATGTGTCGAGTGCACGAAAGGAGCCTCTTTGAGGCGCACTTACAATCCTTTCGCCACACTGGTTCGAGAGAACCGGTGACTCGAAGAAGGAAGGAATTGCTAGTTCTCTGAACTATGTTTCTAGAGACATACCAATGGACAGTATACCTACTACTACAAGAAATTATTGTTCTCAAAATACGGTGAAGAGTGATGGTAGAATAAAATAAACCTTCTCAGTGCGAGTCGAACGCGAGCATGGAAGATTCCTATGAAAGCTTTTTACTTTGTTACGGGATCGTTAGCGGGCGTAAGGGTCACCCATAACCGGTTTTTTTTATAGAAGGACGGTAGGATAGTAATAGGTTCGTGTCCTTTGAGTACGGAACTTAAACAGACATTTTAGGAAATTCAAATGGAAAGAAATTTCAAATATATTATTTTCTGTAACTTAAAAAAAAAACCAAAACCTTAACCTTCAAAAGGCCTCTCATATGATAATTGAAAAAATGTATTTGTATAACACCATTAACGTTATAATTTAAACATATATAATAATAAATAATAATAAATAAATATAATAAACAATATATACCTAAATGAACGTACATATTTATTATACAATTTGTTTTTCTGCACATTCGTCTCTTAGCATAAATTGTACAACTCTCATCTCGTCTACAAAATTTTACTTTTTTACTGCTGACATAATTTTAGGTCGACGAAACACATTTGCATTTACTTAAAATGTATTCACAATTCACGAGATTTTACGAATAGAGCTTTTTGTCGGTTTATCTGTATTTGTGACACTCAGACTTGTTTTTCAACGAGTAAGCAAATGCTTAAATATGCTGCCTTACTGTTCCAGTTTAAAGGATAAAAGCAAAGAATACATTTACGTTTGAGAAAGTAAGAAAATGTGGGAATGTAAGAAAAATACAATTCACCGCTAATGATAGCATGTGTTGTGCTCCTTCTAACCTAATTTATAACTGATCAGCTACAATACAAGTCGTGTCACAAGATTTCATGTTGAATATAACAAATTTTGAATCTAATATTAATCTCAAATGTAAGAATTTTGTAGCAGATCTTGTACGATCTCACAAAAGAGTTTAAAGATTACGTTTTACAGAACCTGTGAATAGAATATGTCTGGCTTTTGTTCGAGTCCACTCGAGAGAGCTTTGAAGTATTTGACAGACATATGTTACTCTACTAAGTAACATATATTATACTATCAGGAATGGAAATTAATATTTTTTTATTTCACACTAGTTAAACCCTGCCACGCTTCGCTGTGCCTTAGTCTGATATTAATTAGCTTGGAATTTCGTGACAGCAATAAAATATCTCTTACATAGAATCGTTGCCTTTAAATTTGAAGTCAATCCATCGACATCTTTTCGAGTTTTGCGGACAAAAACATATATGTAAGCTAATCTTAAAGACGCTCAACATTAGAAAACTTAAAATCATTTTCATCAGCCATCTCAATCGAATTTCCAAATTTTTATAACCTCTCAAATCTTATGGCCCGTTGACAAACGACAAATGGTTGAATATTGAAACCAAACGACAGCCATTTGGTTTCAATGATACCGAACTTTATGACACACTTCCCGTCGTATCGAAACAAATCCCACAAAGAAATAAAATGTTGAGTCTGTTCAGTAAGCCAGTTTACCAACTACTTTAAGGCGTCTGGTCGTTTTTCTATTCACATGCCAAATAAAGTGTTTCAAGTCGAATGTACATGCATAAAGCAGAGCTTTTGGGCAATTTTCACTTTGTAGTCGAACCGAACATCACATTTAAACTTAAATGTAACAAAAAATTCTCAAGTAATAATAATGAAGTTAATTCTTTTCAGTATCTCTGAGCAAAATAAAATATTAACATTGCTCATATTTTATTTTTTAACTCACAATTAAATGTTTTTGGTTTTTCTTCTTTGTCGTAAACGTTTTAGTTTCCTTCAGGATTCATATGAAAAGCTGAACGAGTATTATATGGCACGAAATCAACTCTTTAGTTCAGATTTAACTCTCTCCGTTATATATAATCAAGTCTATCCCTCATTCATCACGAATCCCTGTAGGTAATATTATAAATGGTAAAGTTAGTATCATATAGGTAATGACCTGTTGATGATACACTTATTATGGTACTTTTTACCCTGTTATCATGCAGAGAAAGCCACTGGCAAAAGCTAATTAACTTATTTATTATTTTAGGCGAAAAAATTACATTCATTGAACTTTATTAATTATGTATTAGGAACGAAACCATTTAGTTGAATTTCGGTCGGAGCTGTTCCAAGAAATTGACCGTTGTATGTATAAGAGATGAATCTGTGCGTATTCCGTTTCGTTGTTAGTTTAGTTTAAGTTAAATGGTAATTAATTTTCAGGCCAGCCCTAGCTACAGACCTAACACGCTTTGACTTGACTAAATTATTTCATTTTATACCATCTTTATCAGAAATTCCTATATCAATAACATAAATAATTTTTTGATAAATGATACCCGATATATTGGACTACTCAAGAATAATATTAAAAAAGGTTAAAAACGATGATTCAGAATGTATGAGCCATTGTGGCTTGCGGCGATTAGGCTCGGCCTTGAGCCATAGAAAATGCTAGAAATAGACAACAATAAGTACAGGATATCGATTTCAACACCAGCCTACAAAAGCATTTAAATTGACATTTAATGACTAGTCCAAGGCGCACTACGACAAAGACAAAGGGTTAGGTTATCTGTACGATTTTATTTTCGATATCGTCGTGTGCCGTCGTGCCCAAGGTTTGAATAAAAGATTCCTATTTTTTACACTAGATTTTTCTTACGATAAATAACAAATAATTAATTTTCGAGCACGTTTTTATTGTGTATGTTTTTTGTTGTTGCTAAAAAATGAAATGAATAACTGCCAACTGCAATATTATTTTCCCTATAGCTTAGTTATACGAACGCTTGCTAGTTCTAACGTAATCTCAAATCCTAATACAGGTTTTTTTTCTGCAGATTTTACTTTATAATCGGGGCATATGCTATTTACCTCATCCACACCTAACATTCCCATGCCGTATTGATTCGGGAGTGTATGACATGGGAGTGACAAATCCACATGAAATGGTCACGCCGTGACGCTTAAGTAAACTCTACCAATAATAGCCTACGGAAGCCTGCACTCGGTATACCTTTTAATTAAGGTTGGTATTGTACTGATATGTATTTCCGACACACAACACGCTGTATGATTGATAGTTTCCTTGTGTTCAGCACCAACATTTGTTATTGCGTGACTGCCAAGCTTTCAATCTGGAAATCACTACGTAATTTAAAGTCGCCCCGTCATTTTCTGTCGGTTTGTCTGCGTAGGCTCGGAAACAATGTAAAGGTCGATACTGTTTTCACTGACAGATAGATCGACTCAAGAAAATGGTTTAGTTTTCAGTTGACCATATAGATTTACATGTGGCAATGCACTGATTTTAAGATGTCATTACCAAAATTGAGTTCATTTATTTTTGAGACATGTAAATTGTGAGATTTCTCCATGATACTTAAAACAAAAACATACATTATAAAAGACGATGAATTAATACATGATGTTTTTTTTCCACATTTCAATAATGCGAAACTAAAGTTACGAATATATATCAACATATTTCTTAAATTGGTATCTCAACTACGCGTCCATCCTATAGATCTAGATCTAGATCTTTGACTTAACTTACATAAGTTAAGGAAAATAACCAATTTCTTCTCTTTTCGTTTGATGCACTGGTTTAAAACCCTATTATGATAATGAGCTGTATAATACTTGTTCAACTACGCGGAAAGTTAATTGCCGGAGGGAGCAAAACCACAATGCATAAAACAACAGTAATTTCACTTATGATTTCTGTCTCTTCCACGAATTTACAGCAAACTAAGGGTCGACGGCGTAACTTGCTGAAATTATGAAATTGAAACTCCTAGCGCAAGGGAAGTACTAACAGTAGGCCACAGTTTGTTTGAGAACCGAAATAAATCAAAATATATAACAGGTTGGCTAGCGCACTTCACTATGGAGAAATTTTGAGTTAAAAACTTAAACTATATTACTACTAACTATATTAACTACTCCCTATCATATACATCCATTAATAGTAATTGCGTGTATTTTGTTATATTTATCCCAAAGGAAGGGTAATGTTTTTGAAAGAATATATTACATACCTATGTATTTCTTTGCTATTTGTGACCTAAGTGAGTAGCCACAACAATCATTTTCATCAATAAAACGCCTACGAGTAGGCAACACTAAAACTGATGCTCGTAAGTTGCATCTTAACAGTTTCTCCGGGTTTTCATTTCCAACATACTGCTTGATTTGTACTATTTCACGAAGAAGATACAACGTTGCATTACCTTCCACTGTCTTCACTGCTGTTCTTCCATATCGTGCACAACCCTCACAACTATTCGGTTATCTGTAGCCGGTCCCAACAAAGTGGCTTTTCACCAACTTTATCTGTTATTACGTACTGCTGGAGGGAGCTGGTACTCAAGACCGAACCTATTGCGTTTGCTTATTAGTTTCATTCGTGGTATTCTCCACTGTAGTTACACTTTCCATTGCGGTAACAAGATAACAATTCTAGTTATCCACAAAAAGATACCTGTTAATTGGAGAGGTAAATGTTATAGAGGTATAAGACCTTTAAGTTACCCTACAATTCCGAATACTTCGAAAGTCCAAACACTGTTTTTATATCTTGGCCACGTACTTGAAAACACACGGCTTTGGGATTTGATTCATCCGGAATTATTAGCTTTAAACACACACCTAAATTTACGACACAATTTTAATTAATTGGCATAATATGACAAAGAACTCTCAAGTTCCCATGAAAGGGAATCTAATCCAACTGTTATGACCTCTCGTAAAAAATATATTTTCCAACCATTTTCTATGAAGCGCGAAGTTTGCCGTACTTCCATGAATCTTTATGTAAAGGACTCACAAATTCTGTAATAGCTTCCCAATTCAAAATTTCTGAAAGGTTATTAGAGTTTATGAAAGTTTTCTTGAGTATTTTGTTAAAAGATGTTACATTCTAAATTGCTTTGCTTTTCAATATTATTTTGTTACCATGTTTCTGACATTTGAATTATATTGTAACAGTTGCACGATATTTTATTCTACAATATTATACGTAGTATCAGGCATGCTTTGCCTGAATACTAAAATAATAGGCCTTTTGAACAAAATATTGAAATATATTAAGTTTATATTGGGTTTGGCGATTGTCAGAATGCTCAGATTTTAATATGGCTTACTGAATTGGTAACTATTAGATCTTCTTTTAACGCAGTTTATGTGTATACTATAAACTTTCGGTGATGTAGCGATTCAAACTACTTTTTGGCAATAAGTTATTTATCAACTTCACCGATATATTCAAAATGTTTGTAAGAATAAAAATACAATCTTCTGCTATAGATTTACTGCAAAATTATTCAGAGCATAACAAATACCTTGAGCACGATTATCGGAATATTTATTCTACTAAAGTTTTAATAGTGTTTGTAACATAATATATCGCAAATCTGCGACAAACACGGCCATTCCAACGACGATGAAAAACAAAATAAAGATCCGAAAATAAGTGTCTGGATTCGGACGGTGGAAATTTATGTAAATCCCACAAGTTGGGTAAACAACGATTAGTTTTACATGATTGAATAATTTATGCGATCGATGTCCGTATAATGGTATACACCATGGTGCGACAAATAATAATACTAAAACGTTTATTTCACATTTTTTTAAACATTCTAGTTCATACATAATTTTAAGCTATTGCATAGCTTCTATCGCGGGCCTTGAGCGTGGAGACCGAATCCAGAAATTCCGTAACGAAAAAAACCTAACACCCCCCACTCCGACCGGCACAGCGGTGATGCTTTTTAGTTTTTCCATCTATCGATAAATACCAGAACTTTTAATGACTTTTTGAAATATCACGCGCAATAGCTTTACCGCGGCAGTCTCCGAGTGCCACACGTCTTTTTTTTTCTAACTTTATACTTCCAGCCATAAAATGGGACTCAAAATCTTTTTGAAATAGTATAGAATCTATATTATTATTATTATTAGTAAAACTGACAAAACCATAAGCTAATATGTTTTATAAGAATATCAGCTAAGTAGTAAGTGATGTGCAGTCAAAAATAAGTCTATTAGAAGTCTACTGTATTTTAATTCGAAGAGAAAGATAAACAAGTTTGTTAATTATGAAATGGTACCCAGAATCACTTACATAACATAATCAATCACCAAGTTTACTCAGCGTAATGAATTTCTCAAATGAAGATATCAGCGAAGGGCGGTTTCGGCGTGAGTGAAGGCATACATTTTACATTTGGCATCTTAAAATTGAGATTAGCTTTTTAACATATAAAAAATGAATTTAAAATAATTAATAATATTGTGTACATTTCACACAGCCCCATCTAGCCCCAAGCTAAGCTAAGCATAGCTTGTATCATGGGAACCAGAAAACTGATATAATACTTATATGCTTTTTTGTAAATACATACATAAATTATAAATAAACAGAACAAACATCTGTGTTCATCACACAAATGTTTGTCCTGAGTGGGAATCAAACCCGGGACCTACGGCACAGAAGGCAGGGTTACAACCTTCTGCGCTGTAGGTCGTTGGTTCGATCCCCACTCAGGACAAACATTTATGTGACATTTGTAACATTGATGTTTGTTCTGTGTCTGGGTGTTGATATGTATTATATGTATGAATTTACAAAAGAAAAGTATATAAGTATTATATCAGTTGTCTGGTTCCCATGATACAAGCTATGCTTAGCTTACTTTGGGGCTAGATGGCGCTGTGGGAAATGTCCACCATTACTTATTTATTTATTTATTTTACACCCCGTTGACAGGTTTACGGAATTAAATAGCCATTCGATTCCGTAATTTTGTTTCAACTTATAACGTAGCGCGGAGTGTCGAAATCTACATTATACTTTACACTTACGGTAAGCATAATCAAGGAATATACTACACTGATATAAATTTGGAAAACATTGGCTGGCTCTGGCGTTTGTTTATCGTTCTAACTGAGCGACTGTGTGGAAAAATCGTGTCGAGCTGTCAGATGTGGTCCGAATCCGTAGCATCTACGGGCTACGATAGTTTCGTAGCACTGGTCCGTAGTCGTTCTACATAAAATAAACTTAACTGTCATAACATGTATTCTAGCAATTTTTAACTGTAGTCCAATTAAATGTTTCGTATGGTTCAATTGAAGTAGCAAGGTATATCTCTCCTCAACTCAAATATTCTAGAGATGTACTAAACTATCGCTGTCGATTCCCTAACGTAAACCTTTCCACATTTGTTCGTTGTTTTTTCCCCATTATAATGAGTACGTATCGATCACGTAATAATAGGCCAATAGGCAATATATTCTTAATGTGATTGCTTAATTGCCTGAATAGGTTTATCTTGATCTTTTTCATGGAGTAATAAAGTATGAACAGGTAATAGAAAAACTACCAAGTTAAGTAGACATACTGCTAAGTATGTTCACGGGGACTTGGTAGGCTTTATAGTAATTACATTTGTGATTCATTTCTTTAAGAACTCGATGAAATCAAAAAAGTCACAACGCGCACACACACACACGCACACACACACACACACACACACACACACACACACACACACGCACACACACACGCGTGTGTGCTGCTGCTTATATGCGTTGCTGCTTGGTGACGAATATAGGTTTGAACTTTACGAAAGAAATTGCCACAAGCTGTACTGCTTAAAACTCAGAAACCATAAAATATTATATAAAGTAATATAACAGCACCTCAGTATGTAAAAAGCTCACATCTGGACATACTAATTACCCTCACATCTGCATTATAATTAATTGGGCTTCCAATTAACAGGTAAAGCTGGGAAAGCTTCTCATTTAGGTAAGAAACAGATTACAAGGGACCAAAGCACAATTTCAATTAAAATACCATAACACCTCGATATTGTTAACGTACCTAATAAATTCCTTCAAAAAAGTTGTAATCATATCAATTAAAGCTTTGATTTAGTTTTAAAAGCTTCAAAACTAGTACCATTTCTATATTCTATGAATTACTATAGAGCTTTTTTGCCTAATCATATGTTCGAGCTTTAGGCAAAAACTATTGAACTGATTCAGTTTAAATTTGAGAGTTTAAAATGTAAGATTATTTTGAACACAGATTTATAATTTTAAATCGCTCCAAGTTGCGGGCAAAATCTGTTTAAGCTTAGTGTCTTTTTTATAGCCATATGCGTATATATTAGACAGCGATGTTTAAGTTAGTACTACATACTACTTCCAGCCTTCTTAATAAATGGAACTGATTTAAAAAGGTAACTAACAAAATTTCGTTTAAAGCCCGCTTTAATATTCTGTGGTTAGTGATATGGGTCAGGTCAATCTCGTTAATACTCATCATCGTTAGCAAGCGGTCATCAGTCATAAGTACCTTTAAGGCTTATAACGGATTGCCTCAGCAGTGACTAATTTCCAACGAGAAACAAAGTTTGTTTACCATCCATAAATCAATACCTAGTAACGTTTTCGAAGACAAACAAAAATTATTTACATTCTATTTGTATTTGAACAGTCTTGGTATTTATTGTCATGTTTGTTTGTTTGTGACTTGCACTATGGTTTGTAACTTAATATTTTAGTTGTCATCTTAGAGGAGTGAGTTGGTATAAGAAATTACCTTATATTAATTTTATTATGAACTGTTCTCATAGACCAATATATACCCTGATAATATGACCCCCGTTACCTCTCACTTTGCAAGCAGTGCAGTATAGACTAGTTCATACATAAATTACTCTGAAACACCGCGGACTTATTGGCTTATTGACTGGCCTCATAGCTCAGTTGGTTAGTAACCCTACCTTCTGCGCTGTAGGTCGTGGGTTCGATCCCCACTCAGGACAAACATTTATGTGACATTTGTATCATTGATGTTTGTTCTGTGTCTGGGTGTTAATATGTATTATATGTATGTACTTACAAAAGAAAAGTATATAAGTATTATATCAGTTGTCTGGTTCCCATGATACAAGCTATGCTTATCTTACTTTGGGGCTAGATGGCGCTGTGTGAAATGTCCACCATTATTTATTTATTATTTATTGGCCAATATGCTGAACGAAATAAACTATAAAATCTTCCATCTGACAGGTTCACCGCTGCAAAGTGTTACATGGACTTGGAAGCGTGTAGCCCGGAGTAGGATGTGACAATGCACTCGGCTCCCCCGAGATCCGCTCAGAAACTCGGCCGCGCCGGAAATGCGACCGCCCGAACGAGATATGTGCAGCTCAGCCGGCCGTGTAGTCTGGCTTACCTACTGGCATTAGGTACAATATATTACGCCAATATTTATTATGTCAGCATGAAATTTTGCTGCATTTGTAAGATTTCATATTTATTTATTTATTTACACAAAGATATTACATGGGGTTGATTACTGGTGGACCCCGCACTAGGCCTAGCCTAGATAAGATAAGATAAGCTAAGATAAGCAAGCTAAGATAATTGTAGCTATTTGGATTTTGGCTATTGGATATGTCCTTAACTTTTCATTCTTTATACTAACTACCGCGTTGATCCAGTAAAGACAAATGACAAAATAAGATTTAGTCTAAATAGGTTTCTATGACAAAATATTTAAGAATCAGTCCAGTAGTTCCTGAGATTACCCCCACATACAAACAAACAACCAAACGTTACACGTTTATTGTATTAATTATAGATAAACCTTTTTATTCATAGAATTTAACTTTCCGAAACTTCTCAAAATTCTGTCATCGCTCTATGGATTTCGTTTCACATATATAAACTTGTTAGTTAATACATAATTTTAATGTCTTATTATAATCAGCATCAAATATTGTGTAATAGTAGAAAAACTTTGCCATTCGAGTAGGTACCAAGAAGAAACATAAAACATAAAATGAATTCAACACTTCTTATCAAGGTTTATTAACAGACGATAAGTTAGATAACAAAAATTATTGCATAAGTTTTATACGAGTATAAAACTTAAGTTTTGTTTTCATTGAAAGCGTAACTTCAGATAAGAAAGCATTTTTTTATCTCCAACAAGTTAATTGAAGAAGCGCGTGAGACGTCTTTTCATAACCAAGACGGAAGAGGCTAGCATATAGCGAGCAGACTGATACAGGCGAACTAACTGGTAAACAATCTGTGGTGATATTACGAAGAATAATGTCTTGTGCGCCTTCCAGGCGGGCTCGAACTTCTCGCATAAATTTTCAGCGTGGAGCCAATTTTAAGTCGCAATCTGAGCTTTTTTCATTGATGACTCGACAATGGGGTAATTTGTAATCGTAATACAAAACGTGATTTGATTTTTAACAACTGTAAAATTATGCCAAGTATGCCTGACGTGAAAAAGCGAGGTCAGACTCATACAGCATTATTACGAAATGAAACAGTCCAAAAATGTTATATTCTATCAAAAAAACCAAACACCAGCCACAATAAGTCCATTCATTACATTTTTCTGTTTCCTTTCATATAAACTAACAATAACTTACGACCAACCAAAGCTTTTAAACGCTTTAAGTGGAGCAAGAACCAACTCACTAGTATTATTTTATTGGCACTCCATGTTACTTCATCAATGTCAAATTCTGCCAGTTCCGATCGACCTGACGCTAGAGCTCGGCAAACAATGCCCTTCGTATATTGAAACAATAATGATGCGGAACGTAATTCAGCAACGATCCATCAAAGTAGAAAGAATCGGAAGAAATCACGAGATAAAAGAGAAAGTTGGACCAGCTTTATTTGCCAGTCAAGTGAGTAAAATGGATGTATAAAAATGATGAGAACAAAAAAGTCACGCGCTTCGCTGAATTTCAGTGGGATTCATTTGAAACAGATGTGTTTAAATTGAATAAGGCTAACCAGATTCATTCCTGAGGTTCGTGGATGGATCTCCTCCACGCTTACTGATTATCACGACTATATACGTAGCGAGAGTGTCTACGAGTGTACCTAGGAATATACCTGTCCTAGTTTACACAAATATGTAATTCCGTGGACGATCATACAAAATATGTTTCTCAACAAAGTTTCGTTAAAAATGTTTCACAAGCTGCCGGAGATAAAGTTTGATTTCTGTTAGTTTTACTTGCTCTAACTAAGTAGGGGAGGACCCAAGTCGTATTGCTTGTTATGGGCAGAGGTTACTTAACACCAGATGAATCATCTGCTCGTTGTGTAACTTTTATAACATATAAAACCTACTATTTGTTACATTTTTAATAAAAATGTAAATGACAAGACTTATAACTTTGTTAGGTTCACTTCATACTGTGAAACAAATATATGAAGCTTCAATCACTATCATGAATTTATGTATTTTTATCGTCACTTTGAGAGCATCATTTGAGACATCGCGTTTATTAACTAAAAATAAGGAGCGAAAACCTTTTTTGATTAAAAAACCTTAGCACCAACTACGAACAGGCATAACAAAAAGTTCGGTGAATGTTACTCAAACAGACCTTAACAATTTTGTTACCGGATAAAATTATTTGTATATGATTATGCCTTGCTTACTTGTTTATGCCAGCGCTGTTTTGCTTTCATGAACTTGGAAAGTACTTAAATACTGTGGATTTAACAAATAATAATTTCACAGTATCCATAACAATGGATTCCATCAACTTAAAACTTCTGACACTAATATCCAATACCATTTAGAACTTTAAATCAGAACCTATAAAACTCTCCCATTTAAAAGTCTCCTATTCGACCTCTGGATTGCGGACTCAGAAACTTTGTGCAAAGGTTCTTGTCAATTTCGCATTTTCATTACCTATTCAACGATACCCAACTCTAAAATTTTAAGGTCCTTACCTCTTTTTCAAAATGTTGGGTCTGAACTAACAATGATTGAAATATAAAAATTCTTCTTTCCTTTCTTGCTTCTGAGTATTTGATGTCAATTTTGACCTTTTTGGCAAATTTGACCTTAGAACCTCGGGTTAGTTCAAATTTTTTGATCTCATCTAGGGCCAGTAGTTTAGGTCATACGTGGCATCAGCTAGGAAATCCACATATTAACCGACTTCAGGGAAAGGACGAGGTCCTAATTCGGTTGTATTTTTTATCTTTGTTACGTCAGTTCTCCGTCATTTATAAACCGATTTGGAATTATTTATTTACTTGAAAAGATATACTTTCAGTTACATATAAGCGACTTGAAATTTCTATGGGACTAATAACTCACATAGAAATTTAAAGTCGGTTCAGTAATTTGGTTTTCAAATCAAAATAACTAGAAAAAATATGTTATCCAAGTACCTACGAGATAATGAGGCATAATTGTCGGTTATTGGCGATGAAGCCAGTTTTTTCGCTTTGCTGGATAAAGTAATTATATAATATATGCTGATGCTGATTTCTAGTTAAATATGTAATCAAAATAAACATTGACTGCACACATATCCATGAGTTTGTGAAATTCAAACGTGCCATTTTTGTTACAACCAGTTATTTTATTCCCTGGGCAGTCGTTGGATGCTTACATAAAACATAAAACGAAAATCCAGCCGTCGTAATAATATCAAGGTTCAAAGTAAAAGGCAATTTTCGGTCGGTCGTTCATGTTTCCGTTACAACGTTGGTATAGATTAGTTCAGATTTTGAAACCCGTTCCGCGTATCAAACACGTATTCGGAGCGGTATATCCTTAGGAAGTAAATGAAGGCTGTTTGGGAAACTTTCAACAAATTAGGGTTACAGGATGAATGGGATATTGCCACTGAAATATACAGGATTGTGTGCCATTGTTTCATTCAAAAGAGAAGAAATGGCTTCTTTTTTTAGGGCTCCAATTGCAGCTTCTTAAACTTAATCCAACGGCTAAAGACTGTTTTCATTACAAAAAACAATACCACAAATATGTACAGTTTATTCGACAAATATATTATTTAATCATTTTTTGAATATTGTAAAGACGGCTGGTAGACAGAAATGAGGCAGAATTTATTTTGCAAATATTATCTTAAACACGTAGAACACTCCAGTAAATCGCTACCAGAAATATCTTTTAACCGAATGTCTGTATTTTAGTACGATTATACAAGTTTAGCTATGTCTCCATATAGCGTTATTGAAAATGATAACTCGGATAAAATACGTTCTACCTAGTTATTATCCTTTTCAGTTCATTTCCAATGAATGTAGACCGTAAACCGGTGATATAGTAATACTAAGTAGATACTGTAATGCGCACTGCAGCCTAAGTGTAGTTTAAAAACACAATTCCAAAAGTTTAACGTGTTAACCGTGTGTAATTTTAGTATATTTTTATTAATCATTTGATCATATTTATAAAACATGATTCAATAAATCCCTTGGAGGCATATAAGAAACTTCATCTCCGTTTTGTATGAAGCTAGTATTTGGTGTTTTCGCTAAGAACATCAGTTTTCAGGTGATATTAAAACGGTTTTGGTTAATTAAAGTCAAGCTTCTTATAAATTATAGAATCACAGATAATATTAATTGCTTAAAAAGACAACGATGAAAGACATCAGAATTATCGCAATTTAGAAATGAACCTTCAAATATGAATTGTTATTTAAAGGTAGAAAAAGTGAGAAGCGTTGTATTTAATAATATTAGATACCTACACAGAAAAGAAAAAGAAAAAGTCCAAAGAAAACAAATTTCACGGATTTAATTATGAATTCCACGACTCAGTGACTCGATAAATTAATCTTTTCTTCTTTGAACTTTCGTTGACCTGGTACTGAAAAATGTTGGAATGTTTTTTGCAGAAGATGAAATTTTATTTACAAATAACGAAACGGTTTGACGTCTGAGATAAGGTAAACAATAAACTACTTTTTTACAATTAGATGACGATGAAAGTTGTGTTTAGGAATACCGTATGTTAAACTTTACACATGATTTCTACGTCATAGCGGTGAGCGGAGAGGTGCGAGGGTATGTAAGGGTTGTTTGATAAAAAACACTCCTGCTATCACTATACTGCGCAGCCCACTGTCGTCTATCGGCTCAACGAAATCAAGCACGAGGCACAAGGTTGAAATTCGAGAATATAACAAATATCACGATCAATTCGCCTCCTAACTTTTAGTACCATAATTTTATTTTATCTGCCCTAGTGAAAATTAAATACATTAGGAACAAAACTTACGAATATTACGGCTTTGGTTACTTATTTGAATCGATATTCTCCTGAGTAAACAATATCATAAGCACACAAGTAGACTCAGGGACAAGATTCCAAAGATCAGCCGTTATTGCGTCGACTGTGACAGCTGGATCATATTTCGGCAGAATACCAGCGTCTGCTGTATAAACCAGTAGATAAATGCTGAGTTGAGCCCTTTTTGTTGCTGTAGCACACATCACACTATTCGTTACTCTTTTTATGTACTATATTATTTAATGTATCCTTTTTTTTATTTTCCTTATGAATATTTTTGTGTTTAATTAAAAACATTAAATTTGTATTATAATAACAATTAATGTTGTAATGCCACTGAAGGTAATTAAATAAATGTCTATTATTTTTAAATAATATTATTATATATGCTAGTAACAATAATAAGAATTATATGGCGAGCCCGCTTTCGCGCGAAAATCTGAACCTGCTCTTAATCGGTGTAATCATTAAGACTTCAAAACTCAATAAGATATATTTAAGAATTCAAAAGAAAAAGTCTGAGGCGTTCCAATGAAGGTTTAAATTTCTACCAGACCTAACTCACTAAATTAATGAAAGTAAACAACGTTTTTACGGTAGAGGAGAGATATAAAGTCCCTCACTGAAGGTATAAATTTTAAAAAATAACCTGCGCGCAATATCTTGTAAATTTAAATTTAAAATTTACAACCTTGGTTGTATTCTTTTTGAAATTTATCTGGCACACTGTTCGTTAGTCAAATATTATGATTTGTTGGCCTCTATTTAAATAGTAATCAATGATATTTGGCCACGATTAGTAGCAGTAGAACTTGTGCTAAGTTCGCCCGGAGAAGTACTGCCACCACACCTGGTAATCTGCCGCCAAGCAGTGATGCACTCGTGTTACTGTGTTCGGTAGAAGAGAGTGGGTGCCAGTGAAATTACAGGCGCATGAGACGTACAATTCCCCTTTCGGAGTGATGGACGCTACGCAATGCGAATTGAGTCATCTCGTACTTTGGTTGAGAGGACTTGCGTCGCATTGCTGCTATGGGCGGCGGTTACTACTTAACATCAGGTGGGCCGTCAGCTCGGTCCGTCACTCAGCTGCATAGATATATAGTCTTGAACTTCGGGGCGTAGACCTATGCTGAAATTGAAGAGAAAATCCAGACCACCGCGATTATATATAATAATCTGCAATCAACAATGATAATTAGAAGTCTGGTTGGTTATAGTCGCATGAAAAACTGCACTAGCTATCAAAGTCAAAGTCAAAGTCAAAGTCAAAAACTTTATTTCCATAGAATTCACAAAGAAATGGCTTGG
The DNA here is from genome assembly GCA_947359385.1 of Chesias legatella. NCBI lineage: Eukaryota > Metazoa > Arthropoda > Insecta > Lepidoptera > Geometridae > Chesias > Chesias legatella. The sequence goes on from OX375766.1 coordinate 874,239, forward strand.
AAACGTCAATATTCAAAACATAAGGTCACGCGTACTTATCGATAAGTTTGATGCCTGTTCAAACCCTATCCGACCCTCCATGGGGAAGAATACAAATACAAATAACAAGCATATGGATTGGGTGAATGTTATACTCCTAATGGAAATGGATTTGATACTGAATTTTCCAATGGATAATACGAAAGCTTTTAAATTAATGCTCCATGTGATGTTCACATATTACCCTGCTTTACGTTCTCGAAATACTCATATCAACTATGTTGGCACTAAATTAAATTATCAGTTACCCCGTCATAAAATTATGGTAAACAATGCCTCGTAATTTGATAACTGAATATGATTAGGTGTAACTGGTTTGTATTCGAGCACGGGCACACATTCGGGCTAAGTAAGCAAGTTAATCAAGTTTCGCCGTGAAGTGGCGTATGTAAATGAACCTGTCTTAATTATTACCTTAAGGTTCCTCTCCGGGACCTTTAACAAGGCTGGAGCTAATTAGCTGAACATTAAATATCTGTGCTGGTGTAACCCGCCTGGTATTATACCGGGTTGGGCTCATTCATTAAGGGGATGGAGTGAAAATTGAAAAATAATACGACACGGAAGAACGGAGGGATAATTTACGCGAAATTGGAATTGTGAAAAATATGAAGTCATAAGATTCGAGATATTATATTCGTTTATTTTGAGCATTGTGGAATGAAAATATGTGACAAATGGATTTTCAAACATTTCAGCTTTTCACACTTCTCTGAAATAAAATCTTCATAATTCTTTTAATTGATTTTAAAAAATGGTAACCCAAAGCTTTTTGGTTGCTATTAAGTTATTAAAACATGATCGCGCACAAGGATTCAATAGCTGTAATAACAATAAAGCATTTTAATTTGATTTCCGCTTCTACTCTGTTCTTATGAACAGAGTAAGGATATTTTTGAAGTAAAACAAGCTTTTTAGTATTTTTTATCTCAGTCGACGTTATCAAAGGTTGAATTCATGTGTCCTACATAGCGATTTGTACCCGCTTTTTCTCGCTGGTTGTCACAGGCTGTGACTGACAGCGACTGCTATAGCATTCCTATTACGTATTTGCTACTACCCGCGACTTTCATATAAAAGTATATATGCATTCCATATAAAAGTTGTAGGACTTAAAAAGGTCTATAAAATCAGTACACGACATATATCTGTATGTTAATGTAAATACACAAATTGATAAAATATAAATAAATATTGCTGGACATTTCACACATAGCCCCAAAGTAAAATAAGCATAACTTGTGTCATGGGAACCAGACAACTGATATAATACTTATATACTTTTTTGTACATCACATACCTATAATACATATGACTAAGCTATTTTAATCTTATAGGAAAAACTGAATCCCATGCGAGGCGAACCGCGGGCACAGCTCATACAAAGTAAGAATGCTTTTTATGTGATATGGGAAGGAGTGAGGAGATTCTCCCAATATCGTTACTTAGTCCTCCCCACCTAAGGTATGGTACAAGGTTTTGTAAAAACTTATACTCTATACCTGTATAAATGCACAACGTTAGTAGTGTTTCCGGGGGGTAAGATAGGGTGTAATGACGTCATTCCCATCCCCTGTTGAATACCGCACCCACGTACAATAAGAACTTTACTGAGCATAACCCGGGGTATAAATGTCTTGTGGATCCCTTCTTGTTTATAGTTTTAAAAGTAGCAAGTGTAAAATAGGAGATTTTATTATCTATCAGGTAAACTAGAGATTAGGATATGAAAAACCTGCGATCTATCTTAGTGGAAAATCACGCTAAGTAGTCAAGATTTAATTTAACTTACGAGTTTTATTTTCATTTACCATGGTATATATTTAAGATGATACGAGATCAATCATGATATATTTTCAATTTCTCTTTTTACTTTCTCTTTGTAGTTACCAGGTCCTTTTTTTTTTTAATGTAATTAAGTAACTATACAAGCAGATGGCCCACATGATACTGAGTAACTCTTACCCATAACATAAGCAATACTTACACCTAAATCGTTGACAGCAGTATCGACAATTTGCCAACTGCTAAACTTAACTTTAAATCATTTTAAATAACAACTGCTATATTTAGAGAACTTTAAGCGTCCATTTTCCAACTGTATCAGAACAGTTCGCAACAAAGAACCAACCACGTTCGCCTGAACTCTGGAACTTCCGTTCGCAACAGAAAATAATACGCGATATTTTCTCTTATTGTTTCAACGAACTATTCACGAAAACTACTTACGGCCATTATTCAATACCGAATGCTATGGATTCTAAATTCTATATATAAAAATAAAAAAAAACATTTTATGTGATGGTTAAGTAGGTAGGTACTGATGTTACCAAAACATTATTTTCACGCTCGTTTAGATACCTTTAATAGATAACTAGCTGCGCCCCGCGGTTTTACCTACAGTGAATATGTTTGTACACTCTATTTGATCCCACTGAACACTGCAGGTTTCCGAAATCAAAAGTATAGCCTATGTTTTAATCCAGGATATAAGTTATCCTGATCCTAAATTTCATCCAAATCTATTCAGGTGTTTGAGCGTGAAGGAGTAACAAATATAAACACACACATACATACAAAATTTCGCTATTATAAGTGTGATAATGTGACTTAAGTCTCAAATTCTTGCTTTTGTACTTGCATCATTTTGTAATCTATACATCTATACAACTAAATAAAATTGGAGTGTCTGTTTGTAATATTATAATAACCGCTTTTTACTAAGTGCATATGTATGTATACACGGTACATATCAACCAAAACAAATTTTGTTAAAATTTTTGTCTGTCTGTCTGTCTGTTTGTTCCGGCTAATCTCCGAAACGGCTGGACCGATTTTGACAGGACTTTCACTGGCAGATAGCTGATGTAACAAGGAGTAACTTAGGCTACTTTTCCGAGGGGTAAAATAGGGGTGCGTGATAAAACCGAATTCCACGCGGACGAAGTCGCAGGCAACAGCTAGTTATAATCTAAATAAACCTCTTTATTAGTAACTTCTTCCTTTCATCACCACGTGGACATATTATTTCATAAATCCACATAATTGCGCGCTTGCAGTCTGTTGAATTAAGCACTCATAGACACACATACCTCTCCAACACACATCCAATAACTACGAACAATCGTTAGCTCAAACTTAAGTTCACCCTCATCTAGTAAGTTACTAGTAGTTACTAGGAAACCTAGCCGGCAAACATTAATGTTAATGCAAAAATTCTCGATTTAAAATATCAGGTAAGATAGTGTTTAAAAAAAAATGCCTCTGTACGCCAAAAGGAAGAAAATAAAGGCTTCAAAATTCAAAGTTATCGATCCAATTTTATGACGAAAGTCATTTATTTTATAAAAATAACATATTTTGTCATTGTCTATAGAAAGATAGTTTTAAATTCGGTCGACAACTAGAATACAGATTAGCTAAAACTAGGACCAAAATAATCTTTAAGGTATAATCTTACCTTAGAAAATGCTAACGACATTTTGCGTGGCATAAATTGTAAGAGCAAAGAATACTTACTCGAAAGTGTGTTTACACTGTGAGTCCCTGAATAATTTATGAAGGCAATGCACTTAGAACATACAATCTGCTTAATCAGGCGTGCGTAAGGTCAGAATAAAATTGTTACTCAGATTAATTAATTAACAGTACTATAGCCACACTCGCGTCGTTCCTCACCAGTGTGAAAGGATTCAACGCCTTGGAGATACTCCTTTCACGCAGTGTATAGAATTATTATTAGAAATAAGATTTTTTTGTATTGGTGAGAATAAAGTAATTATCGTATAGATCACCAGATATCTTTGTATTTTTAATACGAGTATGACTTCTAGCTTTTTATATTAGCCTAAAAGGACGTAAAGTATAATCTTACCCACTATTACAGTGTACAGTGTGCATATTAGTAGAGCCCAGAATCTAAACAGGCTTATAACAATATTATATCACACACAGATTCTGACTTTTATATAAGAATAAGAATACATTTATTTGCCAAAACAGTAGGTGTGAACAATAGTTAAATTCTAATTTACTATTTTCGTATATTAGTGAATTTTAAGCTAAGCTTGTGTTAAATGGTGAGAACTTATCAAAGAGAAGAAAAATAATCAGAAAGTCTGATATTAGACTTCCGGATCGTTTTAGACTTCATGATTATTCTTGAATAATCATGAAGTTAGTCATTACTTTTACAATAATGTTATTTTGAAACCCATATTTATAAACATTATAAAAATATAAGGGGAAGTGGAAAAAATAATATATAAATGGTAATTCAGTGAATACTTTTCAATAATCAAAATTTAATAAAAGTAAATGACTCTTTAAATGAGCTTGATTTTCAATGCTATTAAATGCTATTTAAATTAAATGAAAGTATTTAAAAATTTAAACGCGCTCTACATGCGTATCGCCTCGTTTATTCATATAACCACTTATATACCATTTCAATTAAAGAGAAACCTCACCTTTTTTAATTTTCCATTGATGAAAATTACTACACATTTTAGAATCAATTTCAAACGTATTTGAACCCAAAATAAGAGTACCAAAAAAAGACGTGTGGCACTCCGAGACTGCCGCGGTAAAGCTATTGTGCGTGATATTTCAAAAAGTCATTAAAAGTTCTGGTATTTATCGATAGATGGAACTAAAAAGTATCACCGCTGTGCCGGTCGGAGTGGGGGTGTTAGGTTTTTTTCGTTACAGAATTTCTGGGTTCGGTCTACACGCTCAAGGCCTGCGATAGAAGCTATGCAATAGCTTAATATTAAATTGAATAATAATATGATGAATACAATTATAATAGCGTTAAAAAGTACCTATTCATTAACAAAGATGTTAACCTTTGTTAAAAGTAAGTAGGTACCGCGGTGTGGATAACGGACGGATAACTTAAAACGATTATAATGAAATATCCAGCGTGCGGAGTTTGTTATGAAATTGTTTGTTTACTATATCTGTATTTTACACTGGCCATAGCGCAAGCAAAATAAATAGATGCGCAGTCCGTTACTTACGGTCTTAATGTAACACATGCCGAAACCGCAAACAAAGACTGCAATCAGGCGAATCAATCGCACGTATGTTCTTCTTCTTCTTCGAGTCACCGGTTCTGTCGAACCAGTGCGGTGAAAGGATTGTAAGTGCGCCTCAAAGAGGCTCCTTTCGTGCACTCGACACGTGTCTTCGAATTTTTAGTTCTAGCTCATGTCGGTTTCCTCACGATGTTTTCATTCACCGTTTTGAGAACGTGGTATTGCGCACATAAATCTTTCTATCGAAAAACTCATAGGTGCACGTCGGGATTTGAACCGGCGACCTCCGGATCGAAACTCGGGGGTCAGTACTGCTAGACCACCACGCTCTCGCACGTATGTTAAGCTTTCATTACTTCAGTGTTTGTTGATGTTCCTGCTATAGAACGGAACTGATAAATATAGAATTATCGAATTTCGGTGGATGGAGTTGTTATCAAGTTTGAGACGAGACTCGAACACCACCGAATATGTGGAGAGATGTGCGTCTAAATCGGGAATTTTTGCGTGTTTTGATGGAGACAAACCATTAAACTCAGTACACTTGTTCAACGAGAGTCACTGGGCGAGATGATGAGATGTAACGAGAAGAAAGGCGCCCCAATTTTGCCCCCTGATTTGTTTTTATGATTTTAGTTAAATATATAGCTACGTTACTTTAAAGAAACAGAGAATTTCATTTCGAATCTCAGTGCGGGTAAGAAATAACAAAGGGCTTTAAGGAAATGTCGAGGAGGGTAATAGTTATAATAATCCATTTCAAAACATATCAGAATAATGATACACAAAAATGAAGGAATATGTGCTATTTAAGAGCAGTAGAACTCTCGCCAAGTTCGTCCGGAGAAGTACTGCCACCATGCCCATTTCTGCCGCCTAATAGTAACACATTCGAGTTTCTGTGTTCTGGTTTGAAAGGTGTGGTTGCCGGTGTAATTACAGGCACATGAGACATTCCAACTACACGGGCGCATACGATGCGACTTGGGTCTTGTCGTACCTAGTAGGGGAGGCCCCAAGTCGCATCGGTTGTTATGGGCGGAGGTTACCACTTAACACCAGGTAGGCCGTCGGCTCGTTCCGTAACTAAATAACATTAAAAAATAAAAAATAAAAAAATGATTCAACACGGCTCCTTCTTTTAATAATGGGTGTTTTTTTATATGTGCTAAGTACTTATCCAATAGATTTTATATATATATTCCAATGGAACTCATATTTTCAGTTCTGCTATAATGAATTAATTAAAGCCTACAAAATTAAGATTCTTTTGTAATAAAATTAAAAAATCGTTGAATGAATAGAAAAAATAATAAACGATAAAAATTAATGTTATAACCGAATACTTACATTTTAATTGAAAAACTGAACAATGTTTAAGTAAATTTTACCTCAGGGAAATCACAAACGTATCGGTATAATGACGGTCGACCAGAATACCAAATTTTCTGAGCAATACCTACGCTGTTATAAAACAAAAATTTATAATCTGTATCTATCTATAATAAAATTTTCTTCGCTTTTTTATCGTAAAAAAAAACTGTGCGCCTGTAAAAGCCTGAATAATCTGAGCATTTCAGTGCAAATAAGCACGAAGGGTATTTATTATTGATGTTAAAAAATGGTATAGAGTTTTCAAAATTGTTTTTATTTTTTTTAAGTCACAGTAGTCAATAAAAAATAGTCACGTTTGCGTTTCTAAATATGGAATAAGTAATTTTCATCAAAGAAAAGGGCAGAAATTTCAATAAATACAAATTTATATGTATAAATTACACTTTCGACACATAATTTAACAATTTAAATTTGGTGGTCATGATAAAAGCCTACAAGTACACTGATGTTAATTATGTGCAATTTAGTGGGTAAACATGAATTTAACTTCTTACCTTAGTATTTTTACTGGCCTCGCAGCACAGATAGAGTAACTCTGCCTTCTGCTCTGTAGGTCGTTGTTTCGATTTACACAAATGTCCTGGGTGGGAATCGAACCCACGACCTACAGCGCAGAAGGCCGAGTTGCTACTACCGAGCTGTAGTACCAGAAAATAACAAGGTAAGTTCATATTTTAAATCTACTAAATTGCGCTTAAGTCGCGTGGAAAAAAATCAGAGTCATCATAAAAGCTCTAGTACTCTAGAGCTCTCTAGTACATGAAACAAAGGGAATGTATGATCGAACAAGATCCACATGTTTAACTTCTGATAGGTACCATAGTAATTACTACTACTATGTTCGTGTCACTGGATTCCTCGAACCAGTGTGGTGAAAAGGGCACCTCAAAGAGGTTCTTTTCTTACACCTGAAGCATTTCATTGGTGAGTATTTGGATTTGAACCAACGACCTCTGGATTGAAACCACTGTGGAACATTTGTTTTGCAAAATATGACTCCCTTACGGGCTCTATTATTTGTGAGTGTCATGAGAAACCTCTCAAGAAATGTACATTTTGCTAAGAGCACATCTGTGTGAAGCTAATGTAACATTTGGACAAAATGGATGACGTACGGAACGTGGCAAGGAACACTGGAATGGATGACGAAGGTAACGGGATCGAATCCAGCTTAGCAGTAAAATTTTCTTTTGTTTATTATATAAGGCTATTGATTCCCCCCGCGACTTCTGCTTGGAATTTGGTTCAACTTTAGGGGTAGGGTTCCAAATTCCCGTCATAGAGTTTACGTTACGACAGATGAGGAAATTTAGAATCATAACCCTTGTATACAGGGTGTCCGGTAATGAATGGATAACCTTGAAATGGGTCTTAGTAGAACTATTGGTCATTCGGAAAAAAATATCAAATAAAAAAAAAACAAGTAGTATCAAAGATATGTATTTTTTAAATAATATCGATGTTTTGATTTATTGTTTTATTTGTTTTGATTTGTTTTTTTTTGTTACTACGTGGTTTTTTTATTTGATATTTTTTTCCAAATGCCCAATAGTTCTACTAAGACCCATTTCAAGGTTATCCATTCATTACCGGACAACCTGTATAAATTTAGAGTAATCATAATGATTCAGTCAGTCCATGGAAGTAAACTATTATATAGTTTATTTTACGTAGAGAATGTATATAAATATACTCGAAATATATATTCTCGCTTATGTGGACAATCTTTACATAAAAAATGTATTCTGAAATTTCATTATTATAAGGTATTCCCACTGGGGTAGAAGCTCAGATACTTAGCAATGTTAACAGTTTTGCGTACGTAATGCGGATTTTCATATTAGGGAGGTTGCTTGTTTTGTTTTTTCAACCCTTCTAACCTTGGACGTTTGAGTTGATACATCTGTTTTTAATTAAGGAATGGGATAAGCAAATGGCCCACCTGACGTTAAGCGGTATCAGTTGCCCGTCACAGAAACGGTTCAACTTGAGTCTTCCCGTACTTAAGTATTGGTGTACATATCATCGACTGGCCTCACGGGTCAGTGGTAGTAACCCTGCCTTCGACGCTGTACTTCGTGGGTTCGATCCCACCCAGGACAAATATTTGTGTGACGAACATAAGTAGATGTTTGTTCTGTGTCTGAGTGTTGATATGTATTTATGTATATGTATATACACAAAAGTATATAAGTATTATATAAGTTGTCTGGTTTCCATAATACAAGCTATGCTTAGCTTACTTTGGGACTAGATTTAGACACCAATATTTAAAAAAAGCAAAGTCGTATAAGTATATACATATATATATAATCGGTTTAAATTCTATATGTGGAACCTAAAATTACCGCGGTACTCCAATCAGACATCCATCCTTCGTGTTTGATATCACTACCAAAGAGAATTCAAATACACGCAACAATTTGACAAGATCGCAGGTAACTCAAATCGCGAAATGGTTAGTGATAAGATTAGAGGGTACACACCAATTCGAAGGACTAAAATTCTGTGGTATATCGTTCAAAAATATAATTTAATTACGTAAATAATCAAATGATATTAAATGCTACTTACCACAAAATTAATTACAATAAGATACCTTCCCGCAATGTTGGGATAGTAAACCCTGCCAATGAATAATTCTCACGTTCAAATTTTAATAACTGGCCTGAATGGAAACGCGTGCAAATTTATTGCGTCGGCCGTCGGTTAGGTAAACCTGTGTAAATCCTGCACTAATTTATGTGGCGTGGTGGGATAAAATATAAAATAAGGATTCGTCTAATTTCTGTATAAATTATTTGATAATTGTTAATACTAATTCGTGGCATTATCTCTCTCGAACCAGTATCAAGCTCAAGCTTAATCGACTTTTTGTTTCTAGGATATGCAGGTTTCTTCGCGATGTGTCTTCACCTTTTTTGGGAATATGGTACCTATTACGCACATAGATTGCTCAAGTCAAAGTCATTGGTGCCTGCAGGATTTGAACCAGCGAATTCCGGATGGAATCTCAGGGGATTGGCTCCAGTTTAGCTGTCAAATTTAGAACGGTCAAATGTACCTCGATTGCGGCGCTGAATGTAAATCAGCCTTTAATGAGCAATGTGAGGCGTGAAATAGCCAATTCGAAGAAACAAAGACAAAATGTTGTATTTTTATTTATAGTTGCCCAATATTTAATATATCTATGTTGAATATATTACCTAGCTTTTATAAATCTTTTCCTTAGTATTCTCTTCCTAAATATCCAATTCAAATAAAAAATATAAAATATTTGAGTAATATACAAACTATTTTCATAGAACCTCATTAAACTTATTCCTAAAACAAGTGAATTGTTTTTTAAAGGGAAAAGCATATTCAAACAACACTTTTGCAACACGGGAAAGCTCCGAATATGACGTTCGCATCTAAGTACCTACCTACCGATTAAAAATTCACGAGGCTCATTTCGAAGCCCGTTTCGGGGCTGTTAAATTTAACATAAATACTTTAGACATAGAATTCATTTAAAAACGTAGTAACATGGAGCTCTTAATGTATTATTCGACAGATAGAATATTATTTTTACACATGACAAACTATTATACATGTGAAATTGATGCTAACTAGCATTTTCTTCCAGGAATTCCAGGTATATAATATTATTCCAGGAGTCTATAAATTTTGTGTTAAAATTGAATAGAAAGAAGCTTTGTTGTGTTCAGTGGAACAATAGATGGTTCCTATGTGTAATATAAGTTACCTCTAATTTTTATTTAGAAGTAAAAATAGCGTCATATATCGCTGGTTATGACATTATAATAAGACTTACCAAATGTTTCAGCAAACTATTTGATTAACACACCGATCAAGTTGATTATGAATCAAAATAAGCACTTACCGAAATTTTGGGAAAACTATTTCCCATTCTCAATTAACACAGCATAATAATTATTTAAAAAGCCTGATTCCAGCAAAAAAAAACAAAATGGGACAAATATAAAGCTGAATGCTTAGCCTTATTCCTCATAGTTCTTTTGTTACTAATGATCGCAGGTGTCCGGAACACCAAGGAATCATTTTGCTAAAAAAATCTTTTTAACACATGTTCACATTACTTTTAACAAGGCATTACTTTGTAATCGTTACTCCGTAAATAAATAATGAAAACATGAGTGAAACCATCACTGAAAATCGTGTTGCACGTTTGTTTTTTCGCGTTTTCTCGGGTAGGGTATGTTTTGTGGTGAAGTTTCGCGATTTTTATGGTGGTATGCTTACCATGGGGCATTATAGTGCGCGGTGGTGTCGAGTATAGGTTGCGTCGGCCCACACGAGCAGACTGTTGCTCGCAGCCGGGCCGCGGCCGAGCGCGAGCGGAGCGCGCATGCTCGCTCCGTCTCCGCTCGTCTCGCCCCGCGGCCGCGGCCGTCGCCCGCAACACTTCAGGATGATGCCGCTACCTGCCGCGCTATTCTACCACTGACTGCTTTGTCCTCGACTTAATTGTTGCGTTGTCTGTCTGCTTTTCGGGCGTAGTAATTAATTGTAACATTTATCTATGTTTTTGTTTGAGTGATCCAGTTACATTTTTAATCAAGTTGGTTGTTTGGCTTCCGATATCATTAAGCATTGTTTTTCATTATGGTTCAGACTAATGAGATTTCCCTGTTCTAGGCTTATTAATATTTACTGAATACTGGTCAGCAAGGTTTTTTATTTATGTAATTGTTGGGTAAAAAAAAAATTGGTTGCGAATAATATTGTTTAATTACAGAAAGGTATTTTAAGTTAAGAAATTCATTTACTTTCAATTTTTATCACCGAAATATTCACTAAATTCATTTTTCATTTCCATCAAAACCTTTTTTATTTTTCCTGCAGTCATATTGCGACAAAGCGCCCAATCCCTAGGGTCAGCCCATCCCCCGTCACTCTCTGAATAGTCGAAGATTACGTCCTCTTCATCCTCTAGCTCCACGTTAATGTACAGCTCTAAATACGGAGGGAACCAGTTCCGTTCATTGAACGCTTCCAACTTTACGACGCGCAAAACGTTTTGTAATAAATCACATCGGTGAAAACCTAAAACTCTGCGAAAATCAGAGTCACAGCTGTCGATTTTATACGCTCTCGGAGTCACCGCCGAAATAGTTTTAAATCTCTCCCCATCTCTTCGGTGCACTGACACATAATACAAAGAACGAGACCACGATGCATCGTCTATAGTGCAAAATATATCGTAATGCGAAACAATGCTATCCCAAGCAGACAAATCGAAAGCTAAAATATTCGAATGTTTTTTCGGATTCCAGCTAGACAGCTCTACGCGATCAACACTTTTTTGTCCTTCATTAGGAGAGGTATCACTCCCCAAAGATATAAATTCACACTGAGGTTGTGAATCTGACACATATTTCATGTATGACGCCATATAAATAAAGTCTTTCATGAATATAAAATTGTTCTCGGAAAATATGACAAGTCCCGTGTGCTTGGCCGTACTGGACAAATTCTCGAATACGGCATTCGCGGTCCACCACCAATGATGCTTCCTCTCGGCTTTTGTTGGATTTCTCAAATAACCACGATTGTTTGGGAATAGTGCTCCGTGGCAGTGAGTATTTTTATAATTCAAGTCATGGGCGCAGTCCTTTGCGTGATTAACGGGGAAATCATCTGGGTGCGTTTGTACTGAATATGGATAGTAAATCTGCAAGACACGGCAGAAATCTATTCGATTTATCACTCTGTGTAAGTTCTTGTCGTAGTTTGAATGTGAAAATATTACCAACGCCTCTTCTATTCCACTTATTTGTGACAAAGATGATAAAATATACTTGAAGCTACTTGAAAACTTATCTAATAATATAACCAGGATTATTGTGTCGTCTGTAACAGCCCCAAATACGTCCAAGTTAAGTATTTTTTCATAGTTTTTGACTGACTGAACGAAGTCTGAAAGGGTAATATTGTCTGAGTAATTTATATTATCAGACTGGAAATAATTCATGCTACTCTTCGAAACCTTTTGAAGAATATCTTCATCATAATGATTTACTATCACTGTGTTGTATAATAAAATGATGGTTGTTATTACCATACCAACTCCAAAAAGACGAAGTGAACGCAGGTAATTCCGAAGAAATACTTTGAACATGGTAGGTTACGTAAAAAATAAAATAATATGAAACGAGCGCGTCATGCTTACAAGAATGCAAACTGAAAGTGACAATAAATTGACATACTGTTAAAAAAATTGTCATTTTTTTTCTAATCTGCGCCAAACGCCTATTCCTAGTACGGAAACTGCAAAACCTAAATAAATTTAAAAAAAAATGCCCAAGTGCTAGTCGACTCGCGCACCGACACACACAAACGTAAAATAATTCGGGAATCGCGTCTCGAAGATAATTCCGAGTTTTCATTGAAAATTAATCTTCAAAACCTATAATTACATTTGTGTTTTTATAGGTGAAGTTTTGGTTAGTAGCAGTACCAACGAAAAGATAAACTGGATGAGGTACAAAGTAATATTTGCGTTCGAAAACTGTTGTCCCCATACATTACATAGGTCGCTGACAATTCACCAACTGCAAATAAGATGTAATACATTAGTGCCACAGAAAACCAGCGCTGAAGCAGCCACACCGCTGCTACAGCACATGCTGAGTGGTAGCCTTTTTTCCTGTTACAAACCACATTTTCTTTTATTTGTACTAACTTGTTAATGTAACACAAAATAAATATACTTTTCTTTTTTGGCATGATAACTTCGTGTGCTTGTTACGCTATTCGCAGCTGCGCTTTACGCTATGCGCATTTCCCGTCTGTCCTGGAGAGCCAACATGTCTCAAACTCTTCAACGCCTCTAGTAAAAAAAACAGATAAAAAAAATAATCGTGGACATTTCACACAGCGCCATCTAGCCCCAAAGTAAGCTAAGCAAAGCTTGTATCATGGGAACCAGACAACTGATATAATACTTATTTATATACTTTTCTTTTGTAAATACATGCATATAATATATATTAACACCCAGACACAGAACAAACATCAATGTTACAAATGTCACAAATGTTTGTCCTGAGTGGGGATCGAACCCACGACCGCAGAAGCAGCGCAGAAGGTAGGGTTACTAACCAACTGAGCTATGAGGCCAGTCATGGCCAGATGTGGCAAGATTATATTTTTTAAATATACATGTAAAATTACGTGAATAAGCAGATGGCCCACCTGGTATTAAATAGTGACCTCTGCCCATAACAGCAATAACATTTGGGCCCCTCTTACTTAAGTAGGTAAGGTGAGGTTGTAACTCTGAGACGTGAAGGTGGAAGGTCTCAAGTGCCTGTAATTTCACCTGCAACCACACATTACAAGCGGAAAAAAGTAAGGAGAATGCATTACTGCTCTCACCCCGGACGAAATTGGCACAAGTTCTACTGCCTGATGGTACTGGAGCGACATATTACATGTATTTATATGTATTCGTTCACAAAAAGTAGGTACCTATTATATCAGTTATGTGGTGTTCCCATGGGATGACTTATTCACCGCGGGTAACACGGCGGGGCGCAGCTAGTCAATAATATGTTGTAGTTAAATAATTTAGATAGACTGACTTCAAAAGCAACTTTTAAACGTATTTTCATTAAATATGTACCTACTTCCCTACCAGATCTTTAGTGTAAGAATCTTTAGTGTATGAAGACGTAAATCGGAGAAAAAAAATGTAAGTATGTGCGGTAAATTAACTAATTAAACATCTTAATCAACCTCACAGGTTAAGAGTAGGTCTCGGTCCCTCGAACAACTCAGTTTCTTCTAATAATTTGTAGAACCATATTGAATTATTTTCCATTCTACACTCACAGTGATAGCAATGGGCTCTAAGTTGCTACACAGGATGTCAATCCATATTGCAATAATTTGTCACATGCCTTAACACTAGACTTAATTCAATCAAGTTAGATTTCAACAAGTAAAACGGGAAGATAATTATTTATTTAAAAAAAATATCTTACTTTATTTCTGAAGAGCGAAAATTCGAAATTCCTACATAACATATTACCGGCAAACTTAATCCAAGTTACAAACAAACAACAGAATTCGAAATTGCCGCTCTTTGTTCTCAGTCAGACAAGTTGCCATGCGTACCAACATTCATAAAAAACATGGTGACCCTATTTCGTCGAGAGTAAATTTTAGACCAATTGTAACACTTTATAAAATACATTATTGTTATTTTCGATTAATTAAAAAGCCTCATAAGTTACTTTTAATGATAATGCATATGCTCTAAAAATATAAGTAACTCAGAATGTCCTACATCCGGCCGCTAGAATTCGCTACTTGAGGGCGCCACTAGTACGACGTCATTCTTGTATCTATAGTTTCCTTCTGTTTTGAAACCCAAGCTTGGTGATTTAGTTTGTCGAAAAATAGTAATAATTGCAGATATAAGTGTATTATAGTGCGTATCCAGTGGCAGAAAGATGGAGAAAAGAGTCGCCTTGGAATTACGGGGAAGGAACCCATCACAGGTAAAATAAAATCTATTTTTCGATGTATTGGAATGTTTTGTCGATATGTATTTCATTTGGTACTGGTACCCAAGGTGTAAAAACTGTTATAAATAATTCTGTAATACGAATTGTACGCTAAAAATGTTCCTTTGTCCTACACAATGCGTAAATATGTAAAATAACATAATAGATGTGGCATTTCAGCCTAAAGAATTGGCCATTACCGATTGTTACGTTTCATTCATGTGGACATTTTATAAAAGAATTTGTTGTATTAATCGTCTCATTTTATTGTTTCGACTGTATCTAGACCTTCAGTTATTCATAGGTCCTTTGATAAAACGAATAATATAACAGCTTTATTAGTATTGGTACTGTAAATAATCACATTGAGGTTAAGTGTAGAAACTTATGGGTGTCAGAACGTGAAATATTGTGTACATGTGTATAGTTTTTTGAGTATTTATCGATCAATATCAGCTATTCAAATTGCGGATATTCTTTGTACTTGAATATATTAATTGCCTGAAGAAATTACAAGCTAAAACTTAAACGCAGAGAGATATTAATTGCTATCATGTCAATGTCATTGAATAAATAAGTTTACTCAGGATTTACAGATACTTTTATAAATTAAATCTTAGATGCAAAATATTTAAGAGCGATGTTATATCATGTGTATCACGATTTACTTTCGTACTTACACAATATCTAGCCTTTCGGGACGTATATACGTGCATACAAAATAATGACTACGTAATTTCGCGCCCTTTCACCCACGAAATTAATGTCAACAGAAATATTAGCAAAATAATTTGGTGTTATTCCAGAGTTATAAAGCACTAGTCCTAAAAAGTAGTAAAAAAATCGTCAATTTACACTTTCGATCTAGTTTCCAGTCGCATTATTGGCGCACGCCGCACGCCTTACCAAATCAGCGGCCATTTTTATTGCGTCGCGATGATTCGTGTCATCCGCCATTGCAAAGTAAAAACATTCGTGTTTTTATCCGCAATTAGAACACGACGGTAACATATATTTTTGTAAACAACATCAGAAACACATCCCATCTATGTTGCAATGATTATTTATGCGAAATAAACACTCATTTTACTTATTTCACGAACTACGTATGAGCCTCTGACAACTTAGCAACACCATTTTGATTTGACGTTTTGCTTGAATTGATTTGATTCCCTCTGTAAAGTAGGTACTTGCAAACCAATAACACTACTATTAATTTTTTATAACCGCGTGTAGGCTGTATATGTAAAGCAAAGGATGGATAAAAAGAAATCATCATTTTAGATGCAGAACAAGATTTCAATGTTGGCCTTGAAATTGATAAGTATGTACGACGTACCAGCTATCGAAACGACCATTGACCTTTAACTGCAAGTACATCAATCCCTACTAGGTACCTATTTATCTACCGTCCGTAGTGGTAAAGTGGTACCGAATCTTGACTTTCATTTCTAAGGTCGCACGTTCAAATCCTTAGAAGCGTGCACTAATAAATTATTCTCTTGATATAAACCAAGTTCTCGAACCAACTTTTTTATAACTTGCAGGTAAAAGATCTGAACTTGGACAACTGTCGCAGTACCAACATAGTTGGCCTCACAGACGAATATGTCAATTTGGAAATTCTTAGCCTCAACAATGTAGGACTGACAATACTGAAAGGGTTCCCAAATCTCCCCAAACTCCGGAAACTTGAGCTATCTGACAACAGAATATCCAACGGACTGAACTTCCTCAGTGGATGCAAAAAGCTCACACATCTGAACTTGTCGGGGAACAAAATAAAAGATTTGGAAACGTTGAAGCCTCTGGAGGTGTTTGAGAATCTTAAAAACTTGGACCTGTTCAACAATGAGGTCACAAGCATTGAAGATTACAGGAATAAAGTCTTTGCATTGCACCCAACATTACAATACTTGGATGGGTAAGTTATACGGAACAACGTTCAATATTTCAGCATATTCTACAATGATGTAAGATGGTGTGAGATGTAATGTACGCAGACAACTGGGCTGTTGAATACATACACTGTCTCTGGCCATAACAGCTTAAATATTTTTTTCAAAAGCCTTGATTACATCTAAATTTACATCAAAAGGATTAAGTAAAGATTAATATTTAGTAATTAAAGCAGTGCACTGAGATAGGGCAAAATCATTTTGCTTAATAAGCAAAATGATTTTGCCCTTTGGTTAAACCACATTCTGACGATCCAGAGCCAGATTTTGTTGCCTTCTCTCAGAGACGCACAAGACAGGAAATGTAAGGCATGAACAGGTGCTTGATGGTCACATTATGACACTGCTAATTGTTCAGTTAGCTATCTAATGTCGAAAAGTTTGGATATAATCATAATTGTATCTTCATTTCAGGTTCGACAAGAAGGATCAAGAGGCTGATGACAGTGACGTTGAAGAAGAGGACGAGATGAATGGAAATAATGACAGTGAGGAAGACGGTATGTTTAATGTACTTCACTTTTGGAAGCTTCAATAATATGTGGTGGACAATTTTGAAGATGACATGGCTCAGTTGGTAGCAGCCATGCCTTATGCGCTGTAGGTTGTTGGTTCGATTCCCACCCAGAACAAATGTTGACGTGATGAACATAGACGTTAGTTATATTTGGGTGTTAAGATGAATTTACAAACAGTATATAAGTATTATATTAGTTGTCTGGTTCTCATGATACAAGCTATGCTTAGGTTACTTTTGTAGTTGGCACTGTGTTAATATCTAATTAATATATTTTTTAATTTTTAATTAGTTGATAATCAACTAGTTGTAAGAATATCAACCTTAATAATGGAATGGGAGACTAAGCTCCGCTATATCCACTAATATCAGACAAGGTACAGTTTGTAGGTTTGGATGTAGGAGTTAATCTCCGAAACTACTGATCTGATGCCGAATAAATTACAAAGTGACTCTGAAATTAAGTTAACTAATACATGTTGCAATATTTTAAAGGTGCTAAAATATTCGAATATTCAATGAGAAATTCTGTTCAGTAAGATTTATACTCCATTGGATTTAATATCAGTAGAGTACAAATTCAGTAATGGTATGATTGTGAAACCTAACCTATCAAACACAACCCACGTACACACCACTGTATTTTTGTGGTTTTTGATAAGATCCAAAGGAATCCTGTTATTATGGAAGAACAGATATCATATTTTATTGCATAAAATATTATAATTGTCTGCTACAAATGACAACAAAATTTTGATCTTATTTAAAAGCTGACATGCTTTATAACATGGGGGGTAATGAGAAATATACATTCCAGATCTGGACATAGATTTGGGTCCGCTGGTGATAGATGATGATATAAATAGATCGGAAAGAGCTGTTGACGGGGGCACCACGCTGCCCATGATGTTGTACACTGTGTATGGTCTTCTATTCCACATGGGGTTTCTCTTGAAGAGTAAGCATCATTATTTCTAAGGGATGCTTATGTTATGTCAGATATAATGAATTTTTGTGCTTGCAATTTTATTAAGTTATTAGCTTGAATATATAATATTGAATTCAGTTTCTGACTATGTTTCTATGTGGTTTAGTATATTCTATCAGTTTTTAAATTAACCTTAATGAAAGTAGCCTGTGATACTTATAGCATCAGCTATGTGACAGTGAAAGTCCCTTCAATATCGGTCCAGATGTTTCGGAGATTAGCTGAAGAAAAAAAGATTAAAAAAAAACTTTTGTAACATATATAATATTCATTTAAGTTTAGGAAAAAGCTTTTATATTGCCATAAAAAACAGACAATTAATTTATATACATTATATTGATAGGCACATTTCCTGAATAAGATACTTGGGTCTGTTTTGGACTTCCTTTTGGTCTCTTATCATTCTTTTCCCACAGATGTACAAGCTTATCTCGGTGATAAAAAAACATGAAAATACACTATTACTGGTTTTACCTATATCTAAACAAGGAACAAAATGTCCTGAAGTATAACCATGAAGTACACAGTAAATAATGGCATACAAATTCTAGATTTATTTACTGTGACAGCTATTGAAAGTTTTATCCATTTTGTATCGATTATTTTGGTGAAATTAACTTTTTTTTTTTTCTTTCTAAACGATGAATTTAAATCAGAAGGATAATGCAAGGTTCTTGTGTTAAACTTGATATCAAAAGGGCCATCTGCTCGTGTAGCTTTATCATATAAAACAACTTATGGAATGTAAGACAATCTTACGGTTTTAGATCCCGCCTTGCAGGGAAATGTTTCCTTCTACATATTGTTCACAGTGGGTATACTAGTAGGTACCACAGTACTGATATTCATGTTGATTTTTCAAAGTGTTTAAAGTTGTTTCTCACTTTATTTGCAGGTTCTGAAGTGGAAGACGAAGATGAGGAAGATGAAGACGTCTCACTCAGTGCAGTTTACAATGACAATCTTGGTAAGTATTACACAAACTTCAGAGAGATTTTTAGAGATTAAACTTTAGCTTTTGTAATAGCTCATATTATATAAGTATATAGCAGTAGCAGTAGAACTTATGCCAAGTTCGTCCGGGGAAGCACTGCCACCATATCCATTTGTACCAACACAGCAGTAAAGTCAGCAAAAAATGCTTGTTTTAGGGTTAGGTAGCACTGTGTAAAGTGTCCACAATTATTTATGAGCAATATTGATGAACGTGTGCCAATATATAGTTGATATTTACAGAAGAGGAGAGCTCTGCCAGTTCCCTGTACGAGGGCAGCTCTGTTGAAGAGGAAGAGGACGTTGATGAGAGCGATGGTGAGAATGAACCAAACAACCACTCCAAGACAGGTAAGCAAGGTAATAACACACTCATATTATATTGTATACATTTCAGACACAGACTTGGGTCTTTTCATACCTAAGTTGTGGACGTTGGAACTTAAACCATCGGCTCATTCCGCCACTAAATCAAATTAATAAACTAATACAGTGTGTAATGAATGAATTGAAATTTTTGTACAACATTAATATGCAGTACAAACGTTAAAACTGCTTAAGACACGTACAATGGGCGGTCTTATCGTTAACAAGCGATCTCTTCCAGACAACCTTTGGATGGAAAGTATTTAACTAATTGTGGAAGATAATACAGCAGTATGAATTAAAATTAACCTCGTTTTTAAAAAAGGAAGTTATATTCTTCTTCTTTGAGTCACCGGTTCTGTCGAACCAGTGCGGTGAAAGGATTGTAAGTGCGCCTCAAAGAGGCTCCTTTCGTGCACTCGACACGTGTCTTCGAATTTTTAGTTCTAGCACATGTCGGTTTCCTCACGATGTTGCGCACATAAATATTTCAATCGAAAAACTCATAGGTGCACGTCGGGTTTTGAACCGGCGACCTCCGGATTGAAACTCGGGGGGTCAGTACCGTTAGACCACCACGCTCTTATGAAATAGTTTAATTGAAAAATACATTTTTCAGACGGTGAAAACAACGCTGACGGGGAGCCAGTAGAGAGCACCCGGGGTAAAAAGCGGAAACATGACGACGAAGACGAGAATTGAGTGTTGCCTTAAGCGGAGTTATCTTACTAGTTCGTAAGTGTACAGCGCTCCGATGCATCGGACAATAAACTCTATTACATTCACGCGCATTGCATACCCCCTGGTTGTATCACTGTACCCGACCAGTACTCCGGGAAGGTACAGCGGGAGGTCACACTGATATGTGAAGACAAATGAAAATATCTGTCTCCCTTCAAAAGGATGTTTACCTTACACTTTGCCTGTCGACTTCCGAAAGATTAGAGGGACAAATAAATTTTAACTTGAAAAATCTCTCAAAGGTCGTTTCCCTTTCGTGTCAACAGTCTAAAACAGCTTTTTTTATACATTTTGTCTAGAGACTATTTTTTTTTATTGTCTTCGGCTGTGTTGTATTGCAAATTTCGGTACACGCTTCTCACTAATGCCTCCGTAAACGATGCAAGTGACGGCGCGAGTCTATGACTGGGAAAGCCATTTCCCACTAAGCGACTTCTCGCAACAATCGAGTCGCGGCCAACTCTATTATATCTGATATAGTAGGAATCTGAGGCCAACCGCCCGCGACTAGTCGCCTAGTGAAGAAAGCGCTTTAATTTGCTTTGTAAAACGACCTAATCACTATGCATGTACACTAGACTTGTGTCGTGCGCAAGCGCATATGCTCCAGTGACTTGCGTCATGTGTAAGCGCCTTTATAACGCGTCCTTGCGACGGAGATTTGAAACGGATAATTTCTATCATTAATGTTGTCTATTGTGTGAAATCTGTAGTTTGTTGTCCGACAAGTTAAATGTTTCAATTAAATTGTTTATGTATGTAATAATATTTTTTTTTATTCTATTTGACATGCTTAATTTAAGTATAATTCAAAATGATAGTGCATCTTTAGGATTAAAATAGCTCTCATAAAAAAAAAATTGAACTGTGTTAGTGTAAGCTGATGGGTGTGTCTATGAGTTGTTTCAAATTATTTCGTGCCCTTGGAATCCATTGAAATTACATTTTGATGTTGGCTCCGCCTTTAACGACCAAATTAGACTGATAAAGACATACTTGAGAATATGACGGCAAGTCAATTTCCGTGTAGATAATTATTTACATTTTTAAATTTCGGTATTGCCAGTTTCAGTTCACACTTTAAAGGTGACTCACATATAATAGTTTGTCAACTAATTGAAGAACAAAATAAACCAACATTTCAATCCAAAACTTAATCGATTTTTGAAAAAAAAATTAGTGGTTTTGTTTCATTCCATTGAAAAGGCCTCTGTAACATGGTAACGTTAAACGCTTAATTATATTGATTTTATTCATAGTAATCTCACTATAATTGAAAATAATTCATATTTAAAGTAAATAACAATCAAACGGGCGAAATATCATATTCTGAATAAATGAAGTCATGTTGCGACGTTAATGAGTTCGGAGAGTATTTTTCTACTATCTTTTTTAAATTGAACGATTCGTGCACTATATAATATAAATGATATTTGGTTGATGCATCATGGTGAATGTGCCAGGATATGTTAATGAGAACTTTAGTTAATAATTTTATTATTATTATGTAAGTCATTAAGTTTAAGTAATTTACAACTTGGCCTGTTGAAAATATATATAATCCTATTAAGATATTATTTCTGGGATTGTAAAATAAAAGATAAACGAATACAGACTCGTTTCATTGAAGCTAACATTGTGCAATCAAAAAATATTTTATTAGGTTATTTAACAAAATCTCTTTACACTAACATAATTGAACCCTTTAACCACAGGGCATCTAGAAATAAACGAAGGGTGTATTTGCTAACTCTTCTGCTGCTCCAGAAACTGTTGTAATATGGTGTTCTCAATAGGGATGACCAAGTTCTCGCTGCCGTCGTATGTCCTCTTCATCTTGACCAGCTTATGGTCCAGAAACTCTGTCAGCTGCGCTCGAAGCGCCAGGTCTGAACTGACCAAGAACTGTTCTCTACTCTTCGAATATAAATCTTTGAAAGGCAACCCTGTAACAAATAAGATCCACTATTTAAACATCAAACATTTGTTGAAAAACGAATGTGCTGAAATCAGATTGGTCGATTGGGGGAACTAACTGAAATTTGACAGTTTTCTTCAACCAAACAAGTGTAGTTGGCGGTGGTGTAATTACAGGCACATGGGATGTACCATCGTCAAGTATAAGTTTCCTCCTAATATTATATAGTAAGAGATACATATAGTACTGAGGTTCTTGTTGGCAATCCCTACTCTTACAGTTGTCACAAGATAAATCGCACCTTGTTTGTGGCATGATAACAATTCATATCGAGCTATTATACAACAACAAATGTTTTAAAGTTAAAATTTATGTATAAAGCTATTTTTTAAATCAAATATTTCCTTAAGGTTTTGTTTTATAAAAAATACAATTTAAATTAAGCTAATCAGTACGAGTCAGTAACAGTACAAGGCTACGTCAGCGCTAGATGGCGCTGTATAGAGACTGTAGATACCTGTATAGAGACTGTAGATACCTGTATAGAGACTGTAGATACCTGTATAGAGACCGTAGATACCTGTATAGAGACCGTAGATACCTGTATAGAGACCGTAGATACCTGTATAGAGACCGTAGATACCTGTATAGAGACTGTAGATACCTGTATAGAGACCGTAGATACCTGTATAGAGACCGTAGATACCTGTATAGAGACCGTAGATACCTGTATAGAGACCGTAGATACCTGTATAGAGACCGTAGATACCTGTATAGAGACCGTAGATACCTGTATAGAGACCGTAGATACCTGTATAGAGACCGTAGATACCTGTATAGAGACCGTAGATACCTGTATAGAGACCGTAGATACCTGTATAGAGACCGTAGATACCTGTATAGAGACCGTAGATACCTGTATAGAGACCGTAGATACCTGTATAGAGACCGTAGATACCTGTATAGAGACCGTAGATACCTGTATAGAGACCGTAGATACCTGTATAGAGACCGTAGATACCTGTATAGAGACCGTAGATACCTGTATAGAGACCGTAGATACCTGTATAGAGACCGTAGATACCTGTATAGAGACCGTAGATACCTGTATAGAGACCGTAGATACCTGTATAGAGACCGTAGATACCTGTATAGAGACCGTAGATACCTGTATAGAGACCGTAGATACCTGTATAGAGACCGTAGATACCTGTATAGAGACCGTAGATACCTGTATAGAGACCGTAGATACCTGTATAGAGACCGTAGATACCTGTATAGAGACCGTAGATACCTGTATAGAGACCGTAGATACCTGTATAGAGACCGTAGATACCTGTATAGAGACTGTAGATACCTGTATAGAGACCGTAGATACCTGTATAGAGACCGTAGATACCTGTATAGAGACCGTAGATACCTGTATAGAGACCGTAGATACCTGTATAGAGACCGTAGATACCTGTATAGAGACTGTAGATACCTGTATAGAGACTGTAGATACCTGTATAGAGACTGTAGATACCTGTATAGAGACTGTAGATACCTGTATAGAGACTGTAGATACCTGTATAGAGACTGTAGATACCTGTATAGAGACTGTAGATACCTGTATAGACTGTAGATACCTGTATAGAGACCGTAGATACCTGTAAAGAGACCGTAGATACCTGTAAAGAGACCGTAGATACCTGTATAGAGACCGTAGATACCTGTATAGAGACCGTAGATACCTGTATAGAGACCGTAGATACCTGTATAGAGACTGTAGATACCTGTATAGAGACTGTAGATACCTGTATAGAGACTGTAGATACCTGTATAGAGACTGTAGATACCTGTATAGAGACTGTAGATACCTGTATAGTGTTGTTTGTGGTTGTCGAGCTGATATTGTACGATGATGTTGTAAATCCCCCTCGCGTTGGATGTGAGTGAGTGGTGGACACTGCGGAGGGAGGCGAGCTGTAGCGCGCCGCCGCGCCGCGACACCGCACTGCCCTCGTACGAGGTCTCCTCCGCGTAGGGCGCCAGCGTCGTCACGTCCCACCATCTCCACTTGAACTTACTCAGCTTACAGTGGTCCCACACTGTTACATTATAACAATCATATTAGTAAATGCACACACACACACACACCACACATTTGACTGGCCTCATAGCTCAGTTGGTGGAAACGGTGCCTTCTGCGCTGCAGATCGTGGGTTCGATTCCCACCCAGGACGAACATAGGTGTGAGGAACAAGTGGACAATTCACACAGCGCCATCTAGCACCAAACTAAGCATAGCTTGTACTATGAGAACCAGACAACAGATAGAATACATATTTACTTTTTTTTTGTAAATACATACATATAATACATATTAACACCCAGACACAGAACAAACATCTATGTTCGTCAAACAAATGTTTGTTCTGAGTGGGAATCGAACCCACGACCTACAGCATAGGCAGAGTTATTACCAACAGCTGTGAGGCCTGTGTAATAACATAAATAAAAAAACCATTGGTTGTCTGCACATATGAGCCTAAACACCGTGTAGATGTATTGAGAGCTTTTCTGGCGGGTTGGGTATCCTCCAGGATGCTGAGCGTCATGTCAGAGGTAATGCTTTAGATTTATAATTTAGAATCGATTTGACATGCGGAAGTTGTTCATATCTTCGTCAGCTAGAAAAGAGGTGATTTCAGCCAATTCGGACGAGAACTGTATCAAAGATTTGTTGCAAATTTTGACCTTAACAAACATTGCAAGTTAAATAAAAGCTCGAAACAGTATGGCTTGGAATGATCCCATATAAAAAAAAACTAAGGCTTGTTGCAATTTAACTGTGTCACCAAGTCAACGGTGTTCTGTATCTACAGGCAGTAGAACTGATGCCAAGTTCGTCTGGGGGAGTGCTGCTACCGTACCTAGTTCTGCAGTGTATTTCCGTTACCTATTCCGGTTTGAAGGGTGTAGTTATGGTAAAATTATAGGCACAGAGACATTCCACCTTCACATCTCCGAGTTACAGGCACATACAATGCGACCTTGGGTCTTATACCCAAACCGTACAGGCAGAGGGTTACCGCTTAACACCAGGTGTCAGCCATCTGCTCGTACCTTAACATTATCACATAAAAACATACATAACTAAAAACATAACCCTGCATTGTCTTTGCCGTAGTTAGGTAACAATTAGACTCACACAAAGGAGCATTGATGTGATCGATGGTAGCTACAGTGTGAACGTTGCTGATATGCGACAGAGCGGCGAGCGCGGCCTGCGCCTTCGCGCTGCGTAACATCACACCGTCTATGTTGTGCACGATCACGAACAAATGCGCTCCGCTCTCACTTAATTGCGCGTCTATCAAGCTCACGGCGTCTCCGATGTTGGGAGGCACTTTCGTATTCTCCAACAGATCAACGACGATCGATTCCAGAATGCTTTTTACAGTGAGACTAGGAAAGAATCCGTTAACGACGACGCAAGGTTGATCTTTCAGTTTTTCCCTTTGGAACTGATGTACGATGTCCCGTTTTGAGCCGATACCGTACAGAATAATGTTGAAGTTCTCCGAGAGTGCGTACAGCCATCTGTCGAACAGTGCGCCGTAGCTTTCGTTCAGTTCTATTATTTTATTTCTGTGTTCGTCTGATATTTCAATTTCGTGGGATTCGTCTTCGATGTTGAGGTTTTTCAGTCGCGCCAATGTGTGGTCCGATGTTGTGATCTAAACATGAGAGAATGCTAAATTAAGAAGTAGTCTATGAAAGAAAGAAACATATTATTTGTAGAACTAAGCTTACATAAACAAAAGACAAGATCCTGGATTCACGACCTTCTCATAAGAGATAAATTTGAACATTCCACAGTTGTTTAATTCTGACTACATAGAAACATTTAACAAAGTCAATGAATAAAGATTTATTTAACATATTGCAAATCATCTCAAATGGTCTCCACGATACAGGATTACCGAGGCGCTGTAGGTCGTAGGTTCGATTTCTACCCAGGGCAATCATTGTAATTAATTGATGTTTGTTCTTTTATGGATGTTAATATGTATTATATGTATGTATTTACAAAAAAGTTTATTTATATCAGTTGTCTGTTTCCCAAGATACAAGCGAAGCTTAGCTTACTTTGGGGCTAGATGGCGCTGTGTGAAATATCCACCGATATTTATAAGTTTTATTTATTATTTTTATTTTAACTTACTTTTTTACTAGAATGCATCGTAAAATAATTGTCAGGGGTGACAAAATATTCTGAATCTTTGGCCTTGCTCATATTCCTCTTTTTGACAATTCGCAATTTTTCTATTGGTTTGGTTGTTTCCTCTTCCACTCCTGAAGATTCAACCTCTTCAGAAGACTGGGTTGAATCTGACTGAAATAACAAAACAGGTATGTGAAGAAAAGGTTTTCAGAGATATGGTGTTACTATGTCATTTTTTTTATTCACTAAGAAGTTTTATTTTTGTGGCGTTGTGTTATTGTCTATATATTAGTATAAATAGACATTGCATATATTTAAATAGCTTTCACATTTTATAGCTGCTTTTATAGCTTTTGAGTAAAATTGTGGTAATAGTATGGCGGAAGAACTCGTTCTAGGGAAGCACTGCCGCCATACTTATTAGAACATCCAAACAGTAATGCACTGAAACACATTACAATGTGTTTCGTTTAGAAAGATGTGGGTGTTGATGAAATTACACGCATAAGAGATGCTCTGTCTCCACATCTCACTAGTAACGGGTGCGTTACTTTTGTGAACTTTGTCTTTTAGGTTAGGGCATAACCTAGCAGGTACTTATACCACGTCCGGGGAAGTACTGCCACCCTACACTCTGAATCATCAATGGTTAGAAAGAGAAACATATCTTAAGAGCTGTCGCACTGTGTGGAACGTGATTATGTTGACTGTTACCTCATTTCCGCTACCATCCGGTGCATAATCACTGCTGCTGCCATCAGAAAAATCGCTTTGTTCACTATCACTATCCACTTCCTGGATTATTCCTGCAACACAACAGTGAAAACATACACTTATCAACAGTCTAAGTCAGAAATAATAAAATATTTTTGAACCTTTAACACAGCGTTGTCTAGTCCCAAACTAAGCATAGCTTATATACTATCGGGACTAGACAGCTAATAGAAAATTATATTACTTTTTGTTA
Source organism: Chesias legatella (assembly GCA_947359385.1). Classification (NCBI taxonomy): domain Eukaryota; kingdom Metazoa; phylum Arthropoda; class Insecta; order Lepidoptera; family Geometridae; genus Chesias; species Chesias legatella. The sequence goes on from OX375766.1 coordinate 901,907, forward strand.
ATCTTCGAGTCACCGGTTCTGTCGAACCAATGTGGTGAAAGGATTGTAAGTGCGCCTCAAAGAGGCTCCTTTCGTGCACTCGACACATGTCTTCGAATTTTTTGTTCTAGGACATGTCGGTTTCCTCACGGTGTTTACTTTTTGGTAATAAATACATATTAAAACTCATACACAGAACAAAATTGTACTTTTTCTTTAAACAAATGTTTGTCGTTTGGGAATCAAACCATGATCTACAGTGCAGAAGGCAGGTTACCTGAGATGTGAGGCCAGTTAAATATGTAACTTACTCTTCTTTATCATATTCTTGACATGTTTTGGCGTAGCTTCAGTCACTTTGCTGATCGAGTTCTGCATTGTATATGACAGTACAGTCTTGCGTGGAGTTTTCGGTGAATCTGTGACACTTGGACTGCTAGTTGCCACCTTCACTTTATTTTGCAGGTCATATTTTGTGTGGCGAGATTTAAATTGGTACATGTCCTGGCCTTCTACATCATCCTTGTCGAATAAAGCTGGAAACATAAGTAATTATGAAACACAACTTCACCGATAGAGATGGTGTGTAGCTTTGATAAAAGATTTTTATGGCAACTGCTTGTTTTGTAGAATATTTCTCTGTTTTCTGTATTTATGCTTTTCTTTATCCTGAATTAAAGTGGATGAAATAGTACTGCTTTCTTCTAAGTTTGGAAACAGAAGTTAATTATATCAAAAGACTGCATTAAATTATTCTAATCAATTATTAAGAATAATTATGGTTATTATTATGGTGCCAGGTGCAAAAATCACAAGTAATAATATAAGCAGCAGTAGAACTTTTGTCAAGGTCCAGGGATGAACTGCTACCTTACCCACTTTCCCCACCAAGCAGTCATGCATTCACATTAGTGTTTGAAAATAGAACTCTACTTTGTTGTCGGTGAAATTACAAGCACATGAGACATTCCAAATTCACTTCTCAGCGTTACGGCAATACAACTTGGATCTTGTTGTATCAAGTAGGGGAGGATCAATGTCATATTACTTGTTATGGGCAGAGGTTACCATTTAACACCAGGTGGGCCATTTACTCGTTCTTTAACTATAAAAAAACATCTACTACGTTACTAGTTTAGTACTAGTTTACTAGTTACTACGTTAACTACCAGTATACTACTACTGTGTTGAAAGGAAGTCTGTAGCAGCGTTTCATTACATAATTTATACTAAATCAGCAACCACATCACCTCGAGGTTTGATGGCCTCTTGGCAGGTTTCCTCGTCCGTGTCTTCATCAGTACTATCATAATCTTTGTAGAGCCTCTTTGTTGGTGTTGTCTCCAAAAAATCCCCATATTTCTTTGGTTTTGTTCTAACTCTAGTAGTTCTTCTTGAAGGTGAATCAGCCATTGGTCTATCCTCTGCAATATAATATAACTTGAACTATTTATTGCACTAAGTATTTACAAAGATCTTAAAAGGAGTATAATCCACGCGGACGAAGTCGCGGGCAACAGCTAGTATATAATAAATCTGCTACTTTGCAGCTAATTTGGCTAGCACCTTGCTCATCAAGCTGAAGCGGGTTGAACCTTCGACCTGAACGACCATGTCTCAAGCATACTTAGTATGTACATGTGTTGGAATTGTGTCACCTGCGACAAAGGGAATCCTAGTTGCAGTTGATACGCGTATGTTAAGCGTTCGTTTGTAAACAAAGATATATACCTGCCTCCGGCTCTTTTCTTCAGAAAAACGAAGTCTTAACTCGTAAACCACTACCAGACATATCTAAAATATATGACGAGATTCAAAATTTTAAGTTACTGTACCGAATTTACAACATTAAATAGGTACAGTACTAAAGTATTATGGTTTAGATGAAACGATCTAGGTAATTTTAACCGTGCTTTTGCCGCGGCAGACAGCTCGCCCATAGATAGCAAATTGCATTGACAATGACAACTGACGCGCGATTCGTTTGACAGTAATGTTGCCAATCGCTATATCTATGTGCGATAAGCTACGCTTACTTTGCGAATGTACACCAACGACGAACGAACGCTACAAATGAAACAATCATTGTTCAAATCGCTTCCATTTTAATTGAATTACCCTAGTAAAGTTTAAAAGGACCAACGCTAGTAAATTATTCTATTTAAGTAATTTTATCCAATCGTGTTTTCCTCTTAACAGATTCGAGATCCTTCACAAGAACGCACAATGTGACTTGGGTCTCATCTCATATACAATTAGGGAAGCATAACAAATCGTACTGCGTTTGTTATAGTCACAGGTTAGGTACCACACAATACATCGGCCATCTGATAGTACCGTGACTATTCGCATAAAAAAAACCGGCTGTGTCCGTATATTTTTATCTGTGACTTCAAACTATTTTTGTCTCGAGTAAATAGATATAAAAATACTTAGCAGAATGGTGGGACATTTTATTTCTAATAAAAGCTTATAAAAATAAAGCATTGTGTTGTATGTAGGTAAATGGATGGTAGGTAGTTTTTAATGAGTTGAGTCTTTGCTTACTTTGGTGGAGAAGAATTGAGTCGTTATTCCTGTTGTCTTTGGGCGGCGGTTACCACTTAAGATCAGGTGGGCCGTATGCTCGTGCATTCACTAATATAACATGAAAAACTATAGCTTAAAAAAATGTACCTTGCTAATGTAAATTCTTAGCAAATACTTCAGTCTGCAAAGGGCCCAATTGGCTTTTTTATGCGAATAAGTTACGGAACATGTAAGATTACTCATCTGGTGCTAAGTGGTAATCTCCCATACAAGTAACATCTGCCCATTACTAAAGCAAAAGTCTAGCACTGTATTACGCCCGTAACTTTGAGATGGAATATCTCAAGTGCCTGTAATCTCACCGGCAATCACATCTTTCAAACTGAAGCACTGCTTGGCGACATAAGTAGGTATTGAGGCAGTACATCTATATTAATACAAGGCTGTTCCATGATATTCAATCAGTGGCATGGGATCAAAACAATCTAAAAATTATTTTAAGTTCATTACATTGTCCCGTTGCGTCCGCTATAAATACATTACTCACAGCTTAGCTATTAGCACTATGAAAGCGAAGCGCTGGCCATCATATCTGAAGTTCTCTGCCTGCCCGCTCCGTCCTGTTACCTCTTCTGGTAAAATATGCACGCCCATCCCACGATAAACTTCTTCATTTCGTTCAAGTTGATTTGAATGCTTTCGCGTAGTCGGATCAGGTAGCAGGAAAACAATCTATACATCATTTCATTTATTTGCTCAACTTACAGACAATTTCGAAAAATCACAGTTATTTTTGACAATTGTTTTTGTTAACTATTCAATTACACGTTAACAGCTGTCTCTGCTATGTAATTGGGAAGTGGGTATAAAATGGTATTAAATATTATAATTTATTGGCCACAATACATTTAAATATTATTAATACCTACTGTTGAATAGTCAATATACATACTTCTAAACGGGTAGATTCGTTTCTTCACAAAGTCGGATTAATTGATTCATTATTGATATCAGAAAAGACACTGATGAATATAAAGTATCATATTTTATATAAATTCATAAGGAGAGTGAGCAACAATGAATGGCAACTTAAAAAGTCGAAACAGGACTTGACACGCATTTATATATACAATCGATGAAGCGAAATCAAAAATACATTTAAAAATTTAAATTATTCAAGTGATCTAAATACATATGAAAACGAAAAAGCAAGTGTTTTAAACCTATGGAAATATGAAAGAACAAAATCACAATATGTGTCATTGGAATAACATCCTAGTGATGTGACAAAACAAATGGATGGTATCACCAGCAATACCATAACCGTACATAAGAGTTAGTACTTAGATATATTATAATGGTGGGATCGTAGCTCATCTATATACAATACCGACAATATCAATAGACTTATACAATCATTCGAGTCCCCTACGACTTCTACGCGACACGGCTCCGTACAAACAGTCACTAACCACTAACAGCTGTCCACTCACTATCTATAATCAATCGAGCAAACGTTAGCCTGTTTGTACAAAACCACGTTTACAAACTTTACATTATTGCATTCTTATACCACGCTACTTCGAATATTCAAATGGCCTACGTTTACACTAACGAGAATCATTCAAACATTTCAATGGGAACGCGAAACACAAAGACTTTCGATATAAAAAAATTCATCAGTTCAAACGAATTAACATATGTACGAGGCGGACGGCCATCGCCGCCGAAATACATCGAGTTTAAACATATAATGACATGGATAAATTCCTTTCAGACACGTTATAATAATAATTTACAAGAAACGCAGCCGCGTGAATCATGTAACATAACTCTAACTAAGAGACTAAAAACGCGCGCAGAGCGCATTAACATAGAGCGGTCGAACCGTGACACCGCGAGAGGAAAACAACGTCCTGAGATCAATTATCCACTACCACGCGAACAGACGCACCGGACACATTGCGTTGCGTTGCGTTGCGCTGTGGGTGCATAGTGCGTACGCGTACGCGTACCGTGCGGCGTGTCTTTGGTATACATATGCGCGCAAGGTTGCCAACTCGCCCACTGTGTTGCCAACACGTTACTGGTTCCACCGGATAAACTATCGAGCACGCGACGAACAAATCAAATGTCGAGACAGCATGTTACCTTTTTATATATTGCAGTCGCGTCCGATAGTTTGTTTCCGTTGGACTGAGCCTTTATCAGAAATGATCAGTTTGTAGTTACTCGTAATATTCTCATACAACTCAAACAGAATGCCCTATATTGTTTATAACACGCAGAAATCAACTTGGCACCCGCGTGGAATGTGCTTCCCCTCCCTTCGCACCCTACCGCCTACCGCTCTCGCCCTCGACGCGTCGGTACGGTCGGTCAGTAAATTAAATACTACCGTTACGCGCGCGCGTCCTTTGAGTTTTTTCGTTGTTATTATTGTTGGCCAGATTTTTGAGTGATTATGGGGAAAACTATTCACAGTAGGGAAAGAAACATGATCTTGAAAGTGATGCAGTTTTTTGAAAATGAAAAAAAGAATAAACGCTTCGTCATTCCTGTCGATCAAGCTGTCAAACGAACATGTTTGGCTACTGGTTGTTCGAAAAGAACTTTGATGCGAATAAAAAACGAGGCTGCTACAGAAATTGCCAGGCAAGATGCATCTTTTGAAACAGCGAGCACTTCTTCGGATAACATCGTTATGCAACAATCGTCTTCGCCAGGCCCTTCGTCGCGTGAGGTTAAATTATCTACGCCGAGTAAAAAGAGGAAATCAAGCGCCAGAAAAATAAACTTGGATAACTTTGACCTTTGTGCTATTAGAAATATTATAAATAGCTTTTACACAGTAAAAAAGGAAATTCCAACAATGAGAAAAATTCTGGCTGCTGCTAAAGCTGATTTGAATTTTCCTGGAGGCATAGACACCTTGAGAAAAATCATGAAGGATCAACTTGGCTACAAATTTAAGAAATGTAAAAATGCACGTGAATTTCTAACACAAAAACCTGACATTGTGGCTTGGAGAGATCGTTACCTGCGTCGTCTCAAAAAAAATGATGACTTGGGTGCCGATAAAAAACCAATAATATATTTAGACGAGACGTGGATCCATTCGCACTATACCGTAAGCAAATGCTGGCAAAATAGTACGGATCAGAGTGTAAAAAAAAATTTTACTAGTGGACAGCGGTGGATTATAGTTCATGCAGGTGGAGAACGTGGTTTTGTCCCGGGAGCCGATTTGTTATATAAATGCAAAAATAAGCGTGGGGATTACCATGACGAAATGGATACTGAAAATTTCATAAAATGGCTTAATGAAAAGCTCATCCCGAACCTAGAAGAAAATTCAATTGTCGTCATTGATAATGCTCCTTATCACTCGAAACAAAGTGAAAGGCCACCTACAAGTGCCAATAATAAGGCAGATATAAAAGCATGGTTACAGACGAACAACATCTCATTTGATGAGGGTATGACCAAAAGAGAGCTGTACAACCTTGTAGTAAGAAATAGACCAGAAAAAAAGTATATAGTAGATGATTTACTAAAAAGTCACGGTCACGAAGTCATTCGTCTACCACCCTACCACTGCGATTTAAACCCGATTGAGTACATTTGGAATTTGTTAAAACAAAGGGTGGCAGACAAAAATGTAAGTCAATCGGAGCGCGAAATAGAATCATTGACAAGAGAAGCGATTGCATCAATTACGGTGGATGATTGGAGAAGAGAAGTTAATCATGTAGATAGACTAAGAAATGAATATTGGCAGAAAGATCGTATTCAAGAAAGAAATGAACAAGAATTAATAATACGATTAGGTTTAGAAAGTGACAGTGATAGTGACAGCTACTCAGAAAACACGGACAGTGAATCTGAATTGTCAGGAGTTTATTAAAAAATAAACTATAAATTATTTATTAAAATTATTTGTTTCATTAATATATGTTATAAATATACCTACATGAACCCCCTTATTGATAAACGTTGAATAGGTATCTATTGACTAATTATAATATGTTTAGCGTCAGTCACATGTTTTTCATCTGTCAAAGTGAGAATTAGACAAAACATTTTAAGTAATCAATTTTTATGCAGTTAGTACATCACTATGACGTCATTACAGCGAGGTGCCTAGTTAACTTCTGCGTGTTGTACTATGTCAAGGCATCCGGTCCAAATGTAATCATTTCTATTAAATCAGGAAAACTGAGACCCTTCATTACAAAGATTAGCTAAGTAACGGCCAATTAGCCACTCTTATGCTCCAATCTAAATAGAATGGTACGGTGACAAGCAATGAACCCTTAAATGTAAACTCGTTTATTCGGTATGACAAGACACATATGGCCATATCCTTACATTTGTCAAATAGTGTCACCGAACTCACACTATTTGGAATGGACCATAATAAAATAAAACTTGACTATTTTTTAATTACACGGCGGAATTAAAATGGCCGTCTTAGAGAGTGCTGATCACACGAAGCTAGACTAGTGTAAGCGTCTCCTTGATTAGATTTAGAAACTGGATCAAAGAAAGGGTCGGAATCTTTCGTAAACTGGGTAAACTAACCCAACCTTATACTGATGGATCCAACCATGTTCCTCAATCTGGCCCCTAATGCCTGAATCTAGTCACGTGAGGCCGAGTTATTTAGCCAGTGTGTGGGCGTGGGCGTGGGCAACAGCGTGGGCGCGGGGATGGGCACACTAGGCCTGCTTGACTCGCTTGCGCGGCGGTCCGATGGGCGGTATTTGCTGATGCTGTGTGGCGAGGGCGCGGAACGCCTCGGCTATTAGGTGCGGATGCGACGAGATCATGTTCTTCCAGCCGGCCGTGTCCATAACGTCTGTCGCGTGACTCCTGACAACACAACACACAATATCACAAACATGCTACGTTTTTGATGTGAAACATCTATAGCCGCACGTAAAACCGATTTCTGGCTTGGCGACGCGTCGCCACGGCACGAGCGCTGATTGGTCCGTTCAAGGTTACGACAAATCATAAACATTATTAGTGATGGGGTACTTAGTTTCTTACAAAATAATGTCGATGTTTCACATCTGCCAGGCGCCCCGTGACGGCTCACATTTTTTTGTTCTGTAGAGAGACTAGACGCGTCAAACTTAGCGATAAGTACGCGTGACCTTATGTTTTGAATACTGTAGACGTTTCTAAGCCATTTCTTTATGAATTCTATGGAAAGTTTTATTAACTCCATTTTGCTCCCCATCTAATCTGCGTACCGTTTTTAGGATTCAATTTGAAAACTGTTTTGGATGTCACTGGAAGGAAAAACGAAGAATCTATAATTTTTATTCCTTTCGGATATCTGGGGACTTGGACAAAATCACCGCACCACTTGGACAAAATCGAACTTGAAGTACTTTGTTATGCGCAAATCACATGTTAGGTAAAGATGACATTATTGCTTGATGCCTACGTTACTAGTGCCAAACCATACAAAAACTGTGTTGATTTATGTACCGCGTGTATAGAGGCGCCTTTTTTATTTTTATTATAGATACCTAATTAAACTTAGTTTGACATATTTGTTTAATGAATAATAAATTTAATAGGCAATTGGTCGCAATATAACATTTTCTTTACAAAATAAATTGTATTCTTAATTAGTTATTACTTGGAACCTAGTACTTGGTACTAGGTACTAACGTTATCATCAGTTTTTAAGTCAGTTGGCACTTTTAAACTGCTCAATTCGTTACGGTCAAAAACGAACGAACGAGTGACCGAAGACATGTGTCGACACGAATGTAGTTATACTAACGGTAGGTGTACTAACGGTAAGTGTACTAACGGTAGGTGTACTAACGGTGGGTGTACCAACGGTAGGTGTACTAACGGTAGGTGTACCAACGGTAGGTGTACTAACGGTAGGTATACCAACGGTAGGTGTACTAACGGTAGGTGTACCAACGGTAGGTGTACCAACGGTAGGTGTACCAACGGTAGGTGTACTAACGGTAGTTATACTAACGGTAGGTGTACTAACGCTAGGTGTACCAACGGTAGGTGTACCAACGGTAGGTGTACCAACGGTAGGTGTACTAACGGTAGGTGTACCAACGGTAGGTGTACCAACGGTAGGTGTACTAACGGTAGGTGTACTAACGGTAGGTGTACTAACTTGACACTAGGTACTAACGTGTTGATGAAGTCTATGGTCTGCGCCTTGAGCTGGTCCGCGGAGTGCAGGTCCGCCAGGATGAGCGTGTCGGCCGCGGTCTCCACGGACAGGCTGAGGCAGAGAGCTTCCTCGCACATCACTTTTAACCGCTCTAGTGCGTACTGTAATCACATAACATATACTATTATACAAACAATATTTCAAGAAATAATGTTTTTAGAACATAATATAATTTGAGGCTTTTCAGGATGTCTTGTCCTTGCTTGACGTTTTGGACACCAGGTTTAAAGAGCAGTAGAACGCACGCCAACTTCGTCCGTGGAAGTACTGACGCCATGCCTATTTCAGCCGACAAGTTATAACGCATTTGCGTACTGTGTTCCGGTTTGAAAGGTAGGCGATGAAATTACAGGCACATGAGACGTTCCACCTACACGTCTCAAGAGTTACGTGCGCATACGAAGCGACTTGGTTCTTGTCGTACCTAGTAGGGGAGGACCCAAGTCGCATCGGTTGTTATGGGCCGAGGTTATCACTTGACATCAGGTGGGCCGTCGGCTCGTTCCATAAGTGTATCACATAAAAAAAATCCTCTAGCTTGATCGCGGACGGTGCACTGAATAGCTTATGAGGTGAAGAGTCGGAATTAATTAAGATTCAACAGGTTTTTTTTAAGAAAAGTGCAATTAGCCTCACTTACGAGTCAATTTGCGATCAATTCTGGATTTTCCTATAACTTGGTAGCAGAAAGTCGCTTATCAGGGGATCTATTACATACATTATTTGTTTATATTAATTTAAAATGACTTTAAAGAAAAATAGCATTTGAAATGATCGAAACAAAAGTTACGCAATTATATGGAAATAACAAACGGAGATGGGCGTTGACGTCTGGTACAGTTTTATAACTTTGGCGGACATCATCGTTTCTTAATAAAAAAAAAAAAAATTGTATTTTTTTAATATATTTTTTTTCTTTTTTTGTAATCCATTGTTTTGTCCCTTAATAAAATGAATAATAAGGATATTTTTATTTGATTTGAATCATTACCAAAGAACAACACCTGTTATTAAAAAAATGTGAGCCTTCACGGGACGCCTGGCAGATGTGAAACATCGACATTATTTTGTAAGAAACTAAGTCCCCATCACTAATAATGTTTATGATTTGTCGTAACCTTGAACGGACCAATCAGCGCTCATGCCGTGGCGACGCGTCGCCAAGCCAGAAAACGGTTTTACGTGCGGCTATAGATGTTTCACATCAAAAAATGTGAGCCGTCACGGGACGCCCGGCAGATGTGAAACATCGACATTATTTTGTAAAAGTAATATGCAACGCGTGCCGTGGCGACGCGTCGCCACGCCAGAAATCGGTTTTACGTGCGGCTATAGATGTTTCACATCAAAAAGAATACTAGGTCTCACCTTATCTGCAGCAGCTAATAAGTCATCGGCCATTTTATCTAGATTCGGCGCTCGGCCGGTGTATATGAAGCGTAGCATTTCCCTCAATACCTCGTGATCCACGTCTGTAATGTCCACTCGATTTCTTTTCCTCTCTTCCATTTCGTGTTCAAACATCGCCGCGAACACAGGACTCCTCGCTACGAAACATGTAAAATTATATTAAGGTAATGGATAATAGTAGCAGTAGAACTTAAGATGAAGAGAAGAGCTATTGGAGTTACTGTGTTCCGGTTGGAAAGGTGTGGTCGCTTACAGCTCAAGAGTTTCAGGCGCATACGATATAATGATCTTGTGAGCACCCAACTCGTAAAGGTCGTTATGTGTAGAAGTTACCATTTAACACCAAGTGGGCCATCCCTGCAGGTATTAAGTTAATGCAAGGCATAACAATATACAACGCCCTTTCTACAGGACAATCGATAAATACTACAAAAATCAGCGATAGTTCACAACAAGAACGAATATATTGCTCTTATGAAATTGTTCTCTACGCAGCATTTTATTATTATCTTGACGATTCCTTCCTTTATCATATTATAAACTTCTTCGTTACATTGTGTTAACATTTACTTTATACCACAGAATAATCACTAATACACACAGGTTGATGTAATAATTTGTACTTTTCGGATCTTCTATCAGTTACAAAATCAAGAATGAACATTGCTCTGACTTGTACAAATGCTCTTTGCATAATGCTAAACTCAGCCTTCCTTTGGCTTTGCCGTAAGCGGATAAATCAATTAGTAATAGTATATTTACCCCTGAAAATTGATTGAAACGACAATTAGGTATACCTATATATATTTCTGCCTTCAAGGTGTAATGAATTCCTATGTCCCGGTTTGAAAGGTTGAAATTCTAGGCACTTGAGATATGACCTTCACGTCTCAGAGTTATAGCGATGTACGATGCGACTTGGGTGTTGTCGTGCCTAAGTAAGGGAGGACTCAATAGCTTGTTATGGGCAAAGGTAACCACTTACCAGGTGGTACTCATTTTCGTGACTTTATCACATAAAAAGTATAATGGATCATTTATGTCAGGCTTCATGTTATAATGAACGGCACCTATAATCGCTGAGGATGGAACGCCAATGGATTTGCGTCAAAGGATGGGTGAGAAAAGGATGAATGTATTAAAATCGCGTTTCTCTACAGATTGTTCAAGATAAGGCCGAAAGAAAGAATGTTAGTGAAGTAGTAAATGGCCCCGCTAATATCATGCTGTCTTCACGTTTCCCCTAACAATGTATACATATACAATAAGCCCCGATAGACTGAAAATTACCATGGCTAGCCCGTTGTATAATTGATATACATATTTGTTTCTTTTTCCACTTTCTTTCATAATGCTAACTAATAGTTTTGTGTGTTTTACTCTCGTATCGTCTGAGCTGAAATTTTACATAGCAGTTAAGTTATTGGCAAATTTCGTTGGTATAAAATTTGTGGCTGCCGGATATTAAGGTATATACTATTTATGTATAGTATATATACTGGATAAAAGTCGACACAGTCGACGACAGCTCACCCCTTGTCTAAAGTCTACCACGACAGTGTAACTCGGAAAGTAAAAAGTTGGTACACTGAAGTTCAGCCTACACCTTCGGGGATAAAGGTGTGAATCTGTGCATGCTTTTGCATTTTATTTTTTATTTTTTTATTTAATACATTTACGGAACGAGCCGACGGCCCACCTGGTGTTAAGTGGTAACCTCGGCCCATAACAGCCGATGCGACTTGGGTCCTCCCATACTAGTTATGACCAAACCCAAACCCAACCAGACCCAAGTGGCATCGTATGCGCCCGTAAATGTGAGACGTGAAGGTGGAATGTCTCATGTGCCTGTAATTTCACCGGCAACCATACCTTTCAAACCGGAACACAGTAACGTGAATGCGTTACTGCTAGGCGGCAGAAATGGGCATGGTGGCAGTACTTCCCCGGACGAACTTGGCGAGAGTTCTACTGCTCTTAAAATGCATAACGACGGACCGAAGCCTTGTTTGTTTCAACAAATCGAATGCCACGCAAACATGAGGGAACGGAAACAAACGGTATTCCCATTTGTCACAGCGTTACGGCGTTATCGCGGTTTCGTTACACATTCTAATCATTTTATTGTGAAGGCTTATTATGGTTTCAAAAATAGATGTCTGCCGCTGTAATTGAGTTTGAACAAGGTTTATTGGAAGTGACATTTCTAGACTTTGTTGTGGCAATCGTGGCAAAGTGGTCACTTGTACATAAATCAGTCCGCGACTTTGACACAAATGCAGCGTTGAATAATTCACACGTGAATATGATTACTATTCGAATTTGGCCAAAATTGTACAATCTATTCATGTTTATCGAAAGCGAAATTATCTTAGTGTGGTATTCAATAGTATCTATTCAAAGAGGGCTTTAATCTTTTTTTCCCCTTACCCCTTTCGTCCACTTCAAAGCTATTATTATTTACAGAAAAGCCCTTTATTAATTAAACTTAAAGCATAATCTGAGCGTAAATCAATTTGTTATTGAATGTTTAATTAAATAACAATGTAGAAATAATTTCGATATAAACATATTGTAATATAAAAAGAGGTAAATTTTAGCCTAATCTCAAACCATTACGATGATTTTAATAACAAACCATTAGATTCCAACGTGCTATTTACTTTAACCTTATGTTGTTCAAGGGACGAAATATTTTCCCCCGGATTTGTTACTTTTAGCCTTTGACATCTGCAACGCTAGAGGCGGCACTGCTGAGATAATCCGCCTTTTGAAAGAATCGTATTGAAGTTTCGGCTTAACAAGTAGCAGACATTTATCTCGGCATATATATCGTATCTCACCTGCTAATATAGCTTTATGCGCCTGGAATTCCCTGCCGCCGACTGCTAGCGTGACATCGGAGAACCTCTCGTTGTCGAACAATGCTCCTAAATCATCGGATAATCTGCATTCGGGCACTTTGAATTGAACTACGTTGCTCTGGCCGCTGATATTGATGCTGTCCGCCACGACTGACACTTCGCAGAATATCGTCAGTTTGTCTTCTGGTAGGAGGCCGTTCGCTTCGTCTAGCAGGAAATCCCTGAAACCCATAGAGGTCTAGGTGAGGTGCGTATGGGATGAAACAAATTACCTATGCTCGCGAGGAATCCTTCCTTCCTTTTCCTAAGTTTGACGTGATATCCTATTTTTTTCCGATATATATTTTCATGAAATTTCTGTAAGAGTGAGTGGCAATAGTTTCTTTTAATTACGAAATTTTATCAGACTAAGAGAAAGCCACAGGAAATTTATTTTATGGGTTTAGCGATTTTTTATTTCTGTATATGTAGGTGGTTGTAAAAGTATGTTATTTGTTCCACTTTCTACCAACACCAAAGTTCCCCTATTTTGAGACTAATTAACGTATCGTGGGATAAGGTTTTGTGACCCGCGTATCGTGGTTACATGATGAACGTAGCGGGTTTAGTTTGAAATAAATTTTTTTGGTAAAAATGTTTAATAAAAAAGCTTACTTAAACATTTTTCTTAAATAAAGGTGTGTAGTTTTGCAAAAATAGACACTTATTATGTGACATCATATGCGTATAGACTAGCTAGTTAAGTATTATTTGTGTCTTGATGAAGAATTCTTCAGTAAGCTTGCATACAAATGTGCGAATAATAATTAATGAGTTACCAATATAGATTCATATAATACATCAACACAATAATATTTATGTGTATTTAATATTAATCATTACACAGTGTATTTCAGCGATCTACAAAATAATACTGATGACAGAAATAAGGCTTTAACCAAAGATTAATTTGAGTATTGAAATAAACAGCAGAAAATATAACATAATAGGAATATAGATGCCATTATTAGTTCCTTGACCCATAGAACGTCATCGGACTTATCGTATGTATCCACGTCTAAGGTAAGTTCGTTAACCTGCGTAATAGATTCAAAGCCTGATTTTGCCATACGTTCACTGCCAAATCCGGCACTGTATGCCTCGATTTAATCAGAAATATTAGAAGAATTTAGTTATAAGTTATTGTAAAATAAAAGTATTACGAATAATCCCTGAAAGGGTTGATTTACATGAAACAACGACGGACCACAACAATACACAATATTGTTTCGCATTATTATGCTATGTAAAGGGCCAACTCAGACGATTATCAGCAGGGAAAATTATATTGCACCGTTAAAATAGGGTCCGCCCGCCCCCATTCCACTGAATCTGAGTTGAAGCGTGGGTTGATATAAACCCTCTGTAAATACGTCAGGGGAAGTTACAACAGTGGACGAAAACTATCGCCATATCAAAATTCCAGTAACATTAAAATATTAATGAATAAAGCTCAAGGATCTGTGTATTGAAACACGCAAGCAGGATGTTGAACGAGTATTGTAACAAAGTCTTACCTTCGTATAAACTTTTTGAATCCCCAATCTTTGCCTTGAACGAATCTGTATGCGCGCTGTGACTCCATCGCCTTGGTCTCTTCACGTTTCGCATTCAATATGGAGAACTTGAACTTTGCCCGCACTTCCGATTTATTACACGACACTAATAATAGATATAACGATAAGTAGTCTTTGCTCTCTTCGTCTAGTCCCTTTGGATTAACACGGAGACACCATTTTAATTTATCACTAGCACCAGCTGAGAAAGTCGATGATTTTAGGACTTCACCCATTTCTTCTCTACAAAAACTAAAATTGTTTATTGTCCACATGTAACTGAACTTAACCACTTTGACCTGAAACAAAAGAGATATAACAGTTAATTTTATTGTTACATTTTGAGATCAATGTTGTTCCGGTGGTTGGCAAAGAGGACGATATAGACAAAGCCAGTGTTGGAAAACGGAGTCAGCCAGCACTTTAGTATTGCGATGCGGACGCGAGTACTCAGCAGCTATTTCGCAAGCTTTGAAGGCATCCGAGATGTCAGAACAACATTCATTTATTGCATATTTTTTTCTGTAACACGTAGCAAGTTTGTCGCGTGCCCTTCTTCTTTTGTGTTTGATGTTGGGTCTGTTAGGTGCAAACGAACGGATGCTTTGTATATGCGTTTAACGAGATATTTATGGCAAATAAAATTTTACTGCAGAGCGTGGTTAACGTTGATAATCTATTATGTCATACGAGATTCAAGGTTAGAGTGTAATTTGAAATATATTATGAATTGTTTATTGCATTCTTCTGTTTGTAATTCAGCTTATTTCAATTGATTTACCATACATTTTTGTACATAGTCATCTATGACATTCAATTCTTCTGCCAATCATGGAATAGAGGCGTGGGCGAATTCCACATTAATTGTAAGCTCTCCATACCCAGTGCGAGAACTATCAAGTGTCACAAATCAGGTTTATGAAGTAGATCCCACTGGTAGTGAAGTGTTGAGGCATCGTGGTCGTAAGGCTGGTCTGCGGTGGTCAGTGTAAATGGTGAGTGCTGGGCGTGCCGTGTGCGCGGACGCAGGCAGGGCGCGTTGGTCGTTGCCCCCGACCGTTGCTGGGTTGCGATGGTGCTGGGGTCTTCGCCCGGTCGCCGACCCGCCACAAGGCCGCCCGCATCATCCTCGCTCGCTCATCACGGCTTAGATATGATCCGCGAACAACTTTGATACTATGAGAGAGCCTGCTCGGATCGTTCCAACACGTGCTCGAAAAGCCTTTACACAGTATTTAATGCATTTTCTTTTGATTTGGAAAGTTTTCGAATTTTTACCTAATGAAGTAAGTAATTCAACTTTATGATGTAGTTGGCGACAGTGAGCAAAGCAAATATCATGACTAGTAATGCTCATTCAATGCAAGTGTTCAGTTACGAGGAACACATAATTGCGTTGATAATACAAGAAGTTTATTGTCGACGCGTTTCTAAGTAATGAAGTAAGCTATTATCGCGATTGCCAACGCACCGACCAACGACGCCGGCACGTGTAAGAGACCCGGTCCACACTTAGAATGTTTGTAGCGACACGTGCAGAGGTAATCGTACGTTGCAAGTCAGCCGTACACGAAGTTAATCTCAGCAAATTATGTTCTCATAGATAAGTCAAAGTCAAAATCAAAAACTTTATTTCCATAGAATTCATAAAGAAATGGCTTGGAAACGTCAATATTCAAAACATAAGGTCACGCGTACTTATCGATAAGTTTGATGCCTGTTCAAACCCTATCCGACCCTCTATGGGGAAGATAGACGTAACGATTATCACCTTGTATTTAGGCTTTCCTCCATTAATAACGGTGTACATGAACATTTGATGAACCGATCGAGACCTTAATAAGCGTACGTGCCACTGATTCGGAACGAACATCGGCAAAAAATACCGCTATCGCTCGCAAATAAATATTTTTTTTTGGGTAAAAAGCATTAAAAAGGTAATACCGGGTCGGCGACTAAGTCGGGCAACGGTCGTTCCAATTGTCTGAGCGTTGGCCACCGGCCGTCATCTATATAACGCTAACGGCATCATCTCTAGTATGTTCTAGTGATGAAAATCATTCATCGCTAACAAACGAGCTCGGTGCGCGGTCTGTTATCATATCAGCGCGAACCATAAACCGCAATGCTGATACATTGACGTCTGCTAAGGTTACGACTTCACTTATATAACACACGATTATGTCATAATTGTAGCTAAAGACGCTGGTTTTTTGGAATGATGCCTAAACTATTGTTTGTTGGCAATACGTTACCCGTTTATCTGTTTTAGATATATTGCGGGTAGTTTAAACGCGTTGCAGCCGCCGACGGAGGGTATTGTGACGCACGACTCGACTACGCAGTTCGATCATAGAATTTACTTCCTACTTCGGTTAAATATGTACATAATAAGTGAAACTGCACGTATGCGCGTTTCAAGTTCAACGATAACGGCCTCGGTAAACATTATCGCTAATTCGCCAGCTTCACAACCACAGCGGATGATTTGTAGTGTTTACGACGGTGCGGTGGCCGTGGACGGAGGTTTACGAGCACTTAGCTTTGGTTCGGCCGCTGGGAATCTATTTTGACATCTTGTCGTTACTCCGGAGGTCGTCTATATCAATCAATATTGTTAATCAGGAAGTGTTACGATCGTTTAACTTAATTTAAAACTCTTGACCTTACTTTACGAACAACAAATAATAACCCTTGTAATCAGGATCTATAAGTTTTTAAAGTTTGCTTACGTGGTATTTGCCGCCGTTTTAAGTTACTTTTGTATTTGTATAGCCAGTAACCGACGCGCATTTCGTGCCTTATCTTCCGACATTGCGTTGCTGTCCTTTTTAGTCCTGACGACTCATCTACTGGTTGAACAAAGAGGCATCCATTGACCCTATCAGTACGGCTCGGATATCTATTACGTGTACTCTTGCAACGCTTATATCACAAGTAACAGCCTGAAAACATGTCAATATTTTCACAGCACCTTTTCTTAGGTATTACAGCAAAAACTCGTTCGGTAAATATACAAATCATCAAGGATTTGCGCTGACTTCCCACACACTGACATTTACTCTACATTTTGAGTAGAAGCACATTCTTCCCGCATATCATTATCCTCAATGATCGAGTTGTGTGTGACCAATGTAGACCACTGTACTGCGGTACTGATTACGAGTGCGCAGCTGAGCTGCACAATCTAATCCCCGCATCTCCATTCTACCACAAGAAATCCAGACGTACGGCATCACGTCACCCCTTCTTGGTTGAATTACCACACATCCGTACGAAGCGTTTTGCTTCCACTTTTATAATACGGACAGGCCAAGAGTGGAACTCCTTACCTGCGTCCGTATTCCCTGAAACCTACAATATGGAAGTCTTCAAGAGGAGAGTGAATAGGTTTCTTCTAGGCAAGCATGCTTCATCGTAGACCGCATCGTCACTTAACATCAGGTTAGATTGTGGTCAAATGCTTGCCTATCGCTAATAAATAGCAGTATATATTAGTAGCAGTAGAACTCTCGCCAAGTTCATCCGGGGAAGTACTGCCACCATGCCCTTTTCTATCGCCAAGCAGTGACGCGTTCGCGTTACTGTGTTCCAGTTTGAAAGGTGTGGTCGCCGGTGAAATTACAGGCACATGAGACATTCCACCTTCACGTCTCACAGTTACGGGCGCATACGATGCGACTTGGGTCTTGTCATACCTAGTATGGGAGGACGAGGTTACCACTTAACACCAGGTGGGCCGTCGGCTCGTACCGTAAATGTATTACAAATAAAAAGAAACCAGTTCACGTACCTGTGTGAAGCACCAGTTCTCAGCGACGGGCGTGTTCCCGTCGTGCAGCGGGCTCGGCACGCGGCTCACGGCCATCCCGCCGCCGGCGCCGTTGGAAGACACGCGCGCCGACTGTGGTGCGGGCGCACCGCCGCCGGTCCCGCCACCGCACTCGCTGCCCGACCCGAGCCTGACAACCAAACACAAACACCCGTTACTACCGAACACCACGTTTCTTGGCTGTTCTTCCCCACGGAGGGTCGGATAGGGTTTGAGCACGCATCAAACTTATCAATAAGTACGCGTGATGTTTTGAATAATATTGACGTTTCCAAGCCTTTATGAATTCTATGGAAATAAAAGTTTTGACTTTGACTTTTGACACCACGTTTATAACGACGAATACGGACATATGACAAATCTGGTTAAGGTTCTCTGTTCTGGAGCAAACCCAGTTCAATTACTAAGTAGGAATAGCGTTTCCGACAACATATAAGCACCCGTTAAGTCACATTATGGAACTTAACTTTTACTCCGATCACTTGTATGGCGTATATTGGATCCATGTGCGGGAACAACAGCTAAGTACAACAAAATAATATAATCAATACTTAATTCTTTATGCTGGATACTATGGACCTATATCTAATACTGTTGTAATCATTAAAAGGAGCGACCACATACGAGGTATCTCCTGCCCATAACAACATCAATATTAACTTTTTATTTGCAACCAAACGTTTTTTAAAATGATTTAGTTACTGTATCGCGGAAAATAAAATATAATTAATTCATTACGAATAATATATTTGAATTTGAACACGTATACCAGAAGTAACAAAAATTTCACAAGGTTCTTAATATAAAATACTTGATTGTTAAATCGTATAAAACTAAATGATTTACGATTTGTATCAGATTTTGTCAGTGACGCAACTAAAGGTTGAAAATTATTAGCGTACAAAATAAAACAAAATTAAATCGGACACGAGACAGTGATGTCATCAACCATATGCTTGCTCTTAATTATGGCACTGAAATATATTTGTCAAGTGTTTAATTAGTTGACGGAAAAATAAAAGTAATGTAAGTAATTAACTGAACCAACGTGAAAAACACAAAAAAGAACAATCATGTACACTTATTGGCAACTATATATGCCAACAAGTGACCTAGTGTTCGATAGGGCAATACTTGCAAACTTCTCATGGAATGAATGCAAGGCGAAAATGTGGCAACGTCGTTCGCCAATCGACGACAGCAATTTCGCTTCCCAAATCTGGGACACAAAACAATACTAGTACATAATGTACTAAAGGTACTTTATAACATACCACTCACCGAAATACGGACGAGCGTGCATCGCCGTCAACAACGACGGAAAGATACGTAAGTGGCTTTCGACTTTTGGGTTTCGGTGCCGTCAAAATGTCGAGAGTAACAAAGTGGGACATGTACAATGCGAGATATGGCCGTCCTGCGAGACTTTCACGAACTGTATTTAGATTACCAAATACGCGTTAGAATCTGTGTCAGTTTCATCACAGCACTGCATCCGCTCACGGGCCGCGTGCGCGCTGGCTCTCGTGAAGGCACAGTTCACGCCGGCTGTGTGCGTGGGTTTTGAGTTACCATCAGGGCTTCTTAGTTTCATTAGTGATGCCATTATGAAATTCTATAGATAGCTTGGTCCCGACAGATCCACCCTCACCAGTATCAGGTTTAGACGAGGTGTTATCTGCTTCAAGTGCGCATTTAGGTATCCCCGTTGTGGTAATGGTCACCCGAGTTGGACTTATCACGTTGCACCGCCAGCGGCACAGGAAAAACATTGTTATTTTCGGTATTCATGTCAAACAGCATTTATGATATTGTACCAACATAAATATGATCAGAAAGTATGTCACCGATATCATTTTAAAATTAAAAGTTTTATTTAAATGGATCTGAATAGCATGCAATACGTGATTTATACGTGATTCTTAATAATAGTATTCAATACAAATATAGTGAGCAATAATCTTTTAGAGTACTTTGTTGAGCCGAGTCCGCAAAATTAAATAACAAATAAGTAGTGTAGGGCATGCCAAGATGACTGCCCTGGTAAGGAAGGAGCTTAAATACATACTTGCAATGAAATAATGTATGTCAAACATAAAAGAGTGCACAGCACTAAATAAAAGTAGGCTAAGTGAATTAATCGGTACGACCCAGAAAATGGAATCGACTACCGAGAGGCTCGTCACCTAGTGATAGTACTGAAGGGCAATATTCTTTTATCCGTTTACATATTTGTGATACAATTTATTTTTCAAATATTTATTGAACTAAAAATAACGCAAATAATTATTTAACTACATTCATTCATTCCACATTGAATCTTAAGTTGGATTGAGAATGTTCAATATTGCTATTCGTAAAATTAAATTAGTAATGCGGACGTAGAAATAGCAATTTATATTATTGGCAATAAAAAGAGCATTTAATTCATTAAAAATATAAACATTGCTTTAGAAACCGCAAATTCGAGTGTTGATAACTGTTAAAACTTATCAAATTGGCAATGCCGTTAAAATTTGATACAGCTAAACGATAAGGTTCTGATCCAGTTTCGCGTTGCAACATAGGATTTACCAGTAGGTCACTCTCCAATTTGAAGTGTGTTTTTCATACTTTATGTAGTAGGTCACAATCAAATTTGATGGGCGTTTTCTATTGGTCCACGAACCATTTTTTTATGTGAGTCGGTTGATAAGATATCGCACACACATCGTTCAATCCGAGGTCGATCAACAATTTGCGACTGTGGCAAATGGAGCGGCCCGACCTAAATACACACTCGGTAACCGCTCCTATGGAGATTAACAATAGGTGAATCATCATATCATACTCATCTAATTCTTTCGGCCTACATCTAAAGGTTACATCTACCGTATAAAAGAAGAAAGAACAAAACAAATGACTGAAATGAATGAGATGAGAGGAGATGTGACTGGAAATGGTGATATGCAGTAGATTGAGAATTGTATCAATATACTGCAAGTATTAATCTCAGAAATTAAATCGTCAATAGTAGCTTTAGGCCTATAATAATGAGATGAGAGCTAATGTTTAAAATGTCAGTGCCATGTATTGAGTAAGACGAGGAGGGTTGTCGTGTGAGTGGGCAATACGTTATGGTCCAATGCTGCGTTGCGGCACGGCCCGGGTAGCCCTTGTGGTAGACCACCCACACCGGTGTGGACCCACCGCGATCGCTCACAACAACAAAAAATAAGCTTATTGTAAACGATACTATTCGTACGTTTGTCAACGCCCCTGATTCATTAGGCAAACACGGTTATCTTTTTGGATTCGTCGAAACAGGCAGGTACTTTTTACTTCTGTTGAATCTTATGTAGGAGTGATATAAAATTGCAAAACATATATTGAATATCAAAGATTTTGTAATATTTTGTGTTAATAAATCAATCAAGTAGTAGTAGTTTGATGTGCCAGAAATATATCAGTAGAACTTTAAGGCGAATAAAGTAAACCATCCGTATAATGTTGAGCAATAGACGCCGTTGAGTGCGTATCAATGATCTCCCGTGGTCTTATTATAGATGTCATCCGACCTGCTCGCATCCTCTTCTATATTTAAGCCCACTCAGCGGCGTTGCACAAGGTAGATGAAAAATTCTAGTTAACATTTTCAGTGAACTATAATTATAACAGAAATATGGTAATGTATTGATTGAACGATTCTTTAAAATTCGATTTATTTAATTCAAAAACACTTTTAGCCGTTTGGATCTCTTCTGCCAGGAAAGATACATTGAACGCTGCCAAGATTTCAGTTACGCTAAACGTAGGAACGCATGTACCAAAAGAGATAATAATTAATTATACTATTTCACAAATAGTTATAGAAACTCATGTTGTCGGTACGCTGTAAGCGGACCAGCTCTTTTAATAGGTGAATCATATTTTTTATAACAAGGTTAAGCTATTTGGATTTCTGTGTCATTTATGAAACGTAACGTAGCTAACGCACTGTCGAAAACAATAATTGATATTATTTTAGATACCATAAGAAGTGCGTTTAATTGAACGGAAAAGGTATTGAAGCCCTATAAGACCCTGAAAGGTCTGCGAGACGTAGCACAAAATAAATTTGCAATCAATAATATAAAATGGTTGCGAGACAATGGAAACGGAATAAGGACGATAGAACAATAAAGCGTCATGATATGCGTATAAGTGTGGTTTTATTTGAAACAGCGAGGTTTGCTGCACCGACCGCGCCAAGAGGGGAGTAACCAATGAGCAATGCCCTCTTAACGATGACTGCGTGTTGTGACTCAGACGGCCAGAGGACGACCCGACATTATAGGGTCCTCGACTGGATTCTGAAGGACGATATGTTTACTGCGGCAACTTGTACAACGATATCGGACTTGTTACTGCTTACACTTTTGTCATCTATTGATTGAAACAAGTATGAAACTTATTTCTTTAACTTGCAAGCCTGCGTCTGACCTTAATACAGATTACTTTATTTAAACTTTTTGTTTTCATTATTAAAAAATATTGATATTTTAATATTGATATTTTCTTCGAGTAAGGCGTCACAAAGCCAACTGACCGACTCGCACGGCCAACCGTTTTGATGCGCAATATGAAATAAGTAAAATAAACTATTTTTAATATTAATTTTAACTACCTTATTGGTTGGTATGTTGGGATTGTATGTTGGGAATGTTTCAATTTTTATCAGTTTTTAAGAATAATGAAATAAAAGTGAACGCATGAAGTTAAATTATAGAAATATACCTATGTTTGTTAATCGTACCTAATTACGGTAGCTACGACGATGGCGTAGTTAAAAAGTGTTTCTTGAATTTGAATCCAAAGTTCCAAGTTCTTATCCGGAACAGAATACATTTGACCAATGAGTAAACATTACGCTATGCACTTGAGTTTATGCGTTTACAAAAATGTCATCACAGCCGTGAATACTAGTACAGTGGCGACTTCGTAAGGAAAAGCCATTTAATATTCGTAAAAAGCCCGTGTCTTGGTTATCAGTATAACGTCCAAGTGTTGAAAGAAACCACTCACATTTAACTAGGAAATTTTATGATATATGTAAATGTAATTTCTAAGACTTTGCTACCATATAGGTACACAAACAACAGAAATATCGAGATTACCATCCGCTATGTATAAGTAAAGATATTTTTTTCCACGCTTAATATGACTTCGAATATATATATATAAATATACTATACTATACTTCGAATTATTGGCATGGTTTTGGTGTAGGCTGGTATCAATTTTGAGGCTTGATGGTACAAATGAAAAAAATCTTATAAAAGGTCATTAAAGTCAAATTATGTATTTCTAGTTATGATTAAACAATTTTCCAGTTCAGACCCTTTTCACTACATTTTTTGAGTTTGAAGGTAACAAGAGTGTGGTATGCCTTATGCCTGATCGAAAATGGAGTAAATTAGTAGACTTAGCGTAGGAGTCTTTAATACTAATTAAAACATCAAAACCGTTGCAGTATACTGAGATCGGAACTGTTTAGTTTCAGGGTTCTATGCAACGGATTAAGTGGTGTTTAGCCCACTGCACATAGTCACTTAGCCAGTTACGAAGCCACACAGACAGACGCTAGTTTCAAATATGCGAAGATGCTACAATAATGTTACATTCTAACCATGAACATAATGTGTGACGTGTAATGTAAGAAACGTGCGATTAAAAATAGCGCACGGAGTGGGTAAAGCAAAGATAAAAACAGTGCAAATTGTAGGTGTGGTGCGACGTGTACATTATTCAAACACATGATTATTCAAGGCTAAGGTGGCCGTCATAGTCTCTTTGTACGTTATACTTATGTATCACAATTACGTTCCAATGTCAAACCGTTTGTAATCACAGTCCGTTTCCTGAAATTAGTTGTATAACGAATCATCTTCCACTAATATTAAACTCTACCATACAGATCTTTATCTGGTTTAATTTAAGGATAATATATGCTGTCGCTCAATTTGGGAATTCCGAATTAAATTTACGATTAGGGACCAGACAAAAGAAATTGTATAAAAAAGTACGGACGCTGAATGCATCGATAATATAGTCCGGCTGGCTGATGCATCGATAATATAGTCCGGCTGGCTGATGCATCGATAATATAGTCCGGCTGGCTGATGCATCGATAATATAGTCCGGCTGGCTGATGCATCGATAATATAGTCCGGCTGGCTGGGATTGCTTTCGCTCACAGGTTATAAATGGTTCTTATTCATAAAGCGAAATGAGCTTTAAAATCATTAAGTACTTATTTGGTTTAAAAAAGACTTGACTCATTAGCATAGGTAGGGCGTCTGAGGCATTTTAGAGCTGGTTATAAAGTCATAAACAATGTAAATAAATTATGTTTACATGTTTTATTTACCAGCAAATGTCACGAAAGCATAGTCGTTTGTTGATAGATACCAATAGTATTAGTATAATGGGTGTTGTTTACGGTTAGTAGTTAGATAATTGTTTATGTTACCGTTACATATACATATATGTTATATTCCAGTGTGGAGCGAACAACGCGGAACTATAATTGCACGCCACCTCTGTCCGTCCGAGACGAGGACGAGCAAGGTGACCGCGACATGTATGGCTTATGACGATACTGTATTGTGTACGAAACTAATTTAATCTGGAACCTCTATCGTTATATCATTTTATATACTGGTCTTCAATAAATGTGTGACGCAATAAGTCTTGCCATAACGCAAAATTGTGCGCGATAATTCTGCAATATACAGGTGTCTGTTTCAGTTTCTTATCTATGTACAATACAAAATTACGTAAAATTTGTGATAAGAGTGTCAAATGAATAGTTGCTAATAACCTTCAATTCACAGTATTTCTTTAAAAACTATGGTATTTGAATGTGATTTCTATGAAGAGGCGAAGAACATGATCTCAGACGTCAAATATGTATACAAAGTAACGAATACAACTTCAAAGCTCAAGACTTCAAAGCCTTTGTTTTTAAGTTGAAGTAAGAATAATATATATTAATTAATTAAATATTTCCTTCCATTTTATCTAACACATACAAGGAAACGATTAGAGTACGAACAATTTCACAACAACGAAAAAAGCAAGTTTGTTAGTTAGATATGTGATATCGCAACGACATTGAGAGATAATGATAAATCAATGAAAGTCACGTATATAAAACCGTTCCGTGTACATAGCGATGAAATATAAAAGCAATGATGAATATACACATATTTTATAAAAAAAAATACGTCTGCTTTAAACTGATAGTATATTTTAAAACAGACAGAGAGCAAACTGTTAAAAACTAAAACTAAAGTAAAAAAAATACTGGTGGTTATCCTATGAATGACTGAATACCATCGTCATGACCAGTATGGCTCATATGACCTTACTGTTTGTACCCTACATACAAAGTATTTTCAAATTGATTTAAAAATATGTACCTAAATATATGAATCTACAAAAATAAACATTTTTATTGACAAAAAAGAGTCATTCATTGTTATTAGTGTTAAATATTCAACGAGAAGAAAAAATAAAAATTCTTAATCATAAATAGAGGCTAGAGGTTGAAGTAACACTATTAAGAAAAACAGGAAACTTTGCAACAAATGCATGAAAATGTCCACTTGGTTACTGAGTGACTGAGAACTGAGATCCTTTTAGACCCCCTTGGTATGGTAACTAATAGATCCAGTGTTAATTCTTATGTATTTTGTCATAATGTCAATGCTTTAGTATTAACTATAGAAGAATTTTCATGAATCCACCCTACAGAACATCGAATTTCAAGCAATATATCGGTTTTTCCAGCACCTACTTAAAAGTTAAGAGGATTTCAGCTCCAGGAGGTGGATTGGCAAACATCCAACGTAGTACCAACGACAATGCTGCATTACGAAATTTATTCGCAGTCCAATACATATATTCAAGTTACAACATTAAATATTACGTCTGAAGGATGATTCTGCTAAAATACATGCGGAAAAAATGTTAGCGATATTATTTGATATGTATCTAGTTCATACATGGTTTATACATTTTTCCTTATGGGATTAAATGTATGAAGTTTACCAAACCCAAGTTTCTATAGGTAAGATAACGAAATGGGATGTTAACATTGTTTACCAATGGAGATGAACCTATAATATATACAAATAAATAAAACTGAAGTGTCTATTTGTAATGTAAAAATAAAACAGCTTTTTTACCAAATTCATGTGAAAGGATGTAATGTATATACGTGACTTATATCATAAAACAAAAAAATTGGCTTTTTTGACGGGACTTTACTGGCAGTTAGCTGATGTTATAAGTAACTTAGGCTACTTTTCCGAGGGGTAAAATAGGGGTATGTGATAAACCGTACGAATCGCACAGTAAGGCGACCAAGTAAGTTATAAAGCTGCACTTTTTGATATTCATTCATTAATCAATGGAGTGAAATAATACATGCACTAAGTCACCTACAGACCAGTAATAAAAACAATAAAAGTCATTCAAATATGAACCGTTAAAAAATTAGGATGAAGCATAATTTACATAGACTTGAATTGCAAAATGTTAAGGCCACCCTCGAATAATCTCAACCGTTTATTACCTAGCAATTATCTGTTCCGTCTTTCAAATCGGGAGTCGTGTATAGTATGAAACTTGTCCTCTTAACTTCAAAGCAGTGCAGCGCGTACATTGTCAGCAGGCAAGCGATAGAACGTTCCGACCTCGCTAGGAACCGAGCGATGGATCGACAATTCGTATAATGGTGAGACTGCGTTACGTCATGACCTTCATAGGCTGGTGTGACGTAGACTCACACCTACCTCTTCGCACGTGGCTCAATAAAACCAATGTTACTACGAGCAAAGTTCCATCCAAGTCTTTAGCGTTAAAGTACAAAAGGAGACTGGACAAAAACTGTGAACATTACCACTGCGAGCGCAGGCCTTAATTAACCAAGTGATCTTTTCAATGTTGATACAGCTATGAAGCATGTGTGAACGCAGACTGAACTGACTGAACTTAAATTAGAACCATCACCAAGTTAAACAAGTACCATTAAGCTACATATGAGAAACAGTATTAAGGAAGTGATGAGTGGCAAAACTAAATTTGTATTACGTACTTCAACCAAGAGGTGCGCGCGGTTTGCTGATTATACCTAGAAAGGAAATGACAATAACGTTACATTTGTGATAAGTACACGTGAGTGGAGTGACGTGGCGTGGCGTGGCGCGGCGCGGCGCGGCGGGAAGGTCTAGGATCAAGGCTCGTTACACAAAAGATTATCATGAACAGTACGGAGCGAGGATAAGCCGCGACGCGGAAGCGAACAAGCGAGGCCGAGGACGGACGACCAATTCACAAACCTGAACGCACCGGCCAGCTCAACCCACCCAACCACACACTGGGTTCCACGATCGAAACACACACGACATTCGTATTTTTGCATTATTTTTTTATGTTCCTCATGCAAATAACCCAGCATGTATAAGTGCCTAGTAAACAAACATTTTATGTAAATCTAAGACGCAACCACGTTTTAAATAAATAGATAAATAAATAATGGTGGACATTTCACACAGCGCCATCTAGCCCCAAAGTAAGCTATGCATAGCTTGTATCATGGGAACTAGACAACTAATATAATACTTATATACTTTTCTTTTGTAAATACATACATATAATACATTATAACACCCAGACACAGAACAAACATCAATATTACAAATGTCACATAAATGTTTGTTCTGAGTGGGGATCGAACCCACCACCTACAGCGCAGAAGGTAGGGTTACTAACCAACTGAGCTATGAGGCCAGTCAAATACAAAGAACCGTTTACAATGTGACAATTATGTAATAAATAAACGATGGTCTTATGTGATGGTGGGCAAGCGAATGCGTGGCCGACCGAACCGAAACCGCTACACAGCGCAACACAGGCTCGAGTGAGAAATCAGCAATCACATTTGGCAACTCGGCTATTCGAAAGTAAAGGCATCGATGGCTATGTAACGCGGCATGCAAACACTAATCTAACTAGGACAAATTGATTTATAGCTCTAAGAAGAAACTGTGCCACCTCGTCCCTGCTGCACCGCGTTCCACATTGTTTTGCCATGAATATGACAACAAACATCAAATGGATGTCTTAAGCTATTTTTCCACCAGAAATGTATATCGAAATTGTATGAAAGGTGGTTTCGTTTTCATAGATCACATTAGCTTAGCGCTATTGCAAAGAGTTAGAGTAGATAAATTAATATTATATACTTTTAGGATAACTAGTAAAAATGTCATCGCCGGAACAAAAACTTCATTCCTTAATTGTCTTACATCACATCTTTATGTACCTTATCTCGCACCGCGTATTAATCGGACATGTTTTTTTATCAGTTACTAGCTGTCCCGGCGACATTCGTACTGCCATATTTTTTTGCCGTCAATACTGTCTTAAGTTTAGAATTTGAATTTTCAAATCTACTCCTGACAATAAAGAACACACAAAAGAAAGATTTATCCAATTTGGTGCAGTCGTTTGGGAGTTATGCGCATACAATTCATTTTTATTTATATAGATAATTCATTAATTCTTGTCGTATATTCTTATAGGATACTTTTATCCACAAGCAATCGGTTTCAAGTAGGTAGATACGTCATTTTCAGGAAGTAACAGTGAACAAGGATGGTTAATAAGGCCAAACCGGTTTGGCCTCACGTTTTATTGTCCTATGAATTACTAGATGGCCAAAATGATTGGCAAGACCTTGACTTCGGCCCAATATAAATTGTGTGACCCCACTTCCTACATCGGCGAGGGTCGACAGTTTGGATTGCCTTTAATTTTATCTTATAATTCTGATGGTCATTTAATACTATTAAATATTATGTTGCAATTTCACAGACCGTGTGCTCAATATGCAATCGGTTTTAGTAGACTGTTACTTGAGTTTAACATTTCCTATACATTATAAACCACGCGTTAAACACATTAGATATAAATACTGTCAAAGAATTCAGGATTACGAACTGAATGGGTAAAAATTTTATAGGATTAGATATAAGTTAGAACTTGCATCTTTGGAACCCACGATCAGGATAATAATATTCTTGCACATTCATCGGAACACGTCTTTCAAAAAATGTTAGGAAGTTAAAAATTGTCTTCGAATAAACTGATACGTTTTACACAAAACTAATTTACACTAATAATAATCTGTTGAGACGCTCGTGACTATGTCAAGCAAAAGTTTAAATTATGCATTCCAGCCCTGACACAATACCCGTGTGGGTGTCGCTGTGTCGCAGTGTGTGTGTCGAACTCTCAGAGAAGCTACACCGGCGCAAGACGAGTGTCGGCAACACGGCACCGACACCGACACCAGCTCAGCACGGGGCATCGAGAACACGACCCGGTTCGCCGCCCGAGAAAGCATCGACAAAACTCGGTTGAGGCCGCGCACACTGGCGGACGCACGCTTTCAGTATTCGTATGCGAAACGTGGTGTATATTAAGAAATACAGCGAAAAAATACTACACAAAACGATCGGCCATTGCGAAAATATAATTGAAGTCGAGAGTAGTCGAACTTTAGAATGACTGAGGTGAGCCTTAGATGACTAATTTACGAAAACTTGTAATTTTAACGCGTGCTAATTTTAAATATCTGAACATCGTAAACTTTTTATAATTATAATAGGGTATGAGTTGTAAGATAGACTTGTAAATTTGTAATAAAAATACAGGTTAATTGTTATACAGTTTTGTATACATATCCAAAGCATTCAAAAAATAATGAGGGCACGGCGAGACAAAAAGTGTAGATAATGTACTTTATTGCCTACTAGATTTAATTTTGTATTAAATCTTGTAGTGAGATGTAGAATAGAAAATACATTTTTGGCATTGTCTGTTCATACACAGTGGATGGTTCCAAACCTAAGCCGAATCAAAAGAAACCTTGAAGAAGCCTTGCGCTAGAGTATATCATCCAGAGTAATCCTTTATCGAGGATCCTGCCTGTTTTTCTGAGCCTTAGGATATCAGCATGACCAGTACTTTTGAGTCTGCAATATACAAGACATTAAACTGATTCTTAGATACAGATCTACAGAGTAATAGATCTTTTTAATTTGTCCAATAAATATTTTTTCTATTTTATTCTATTCTTAGTGAAATTTAGATAAGTTTTTTCGATGTCAAGTTACAAATAAAATGTAATTATCCTATAATATTTCAATATATCAAAGAAAAAACTGGCTCAAGGCCAGGTGATGCTCACATAATGTCAGCCCAGTCAGAGCTTGACACCGTAAGCCACGAGTTAGGAAAACAATGTTACAGAGTATTAGATAAATAAATCAATGAAGCAGGAGTCTGGTCTTTGTAGACAAACTAAAATAGACTGGTTTAACACTGATCCAATTCAGAAAACAAAAAGCAAACCTTGTGATGTCTACTTATTCCTCATATGAAACATATCGTTTTCAAGGCATTTCAGTATTGAAATTAACGCTAATTTTGACCGTTTAAAATAAATTTGTTCAGCTACGTCCGTGGCCTTGGATTTGACGCCCCCGTTCTACTTTTCTACATCTTAACAATGCATTAATCACCATCTGCCAAAGAGTTTATATAAATTAACGCGGCTGCAAAATATATCATTTCAAATGTTTATACGGCACCTTTTAGATCCAACAAAACGAGTCCGCTCGAAATCATTACCGAGCTCGATAGGACCGAAATAACACCAAAACACGGTACTCAAAGACTTTCAATTGTTCTTGCAGAAAAACCGGGTCAAATTTGACAACGTAATGCATTTGACCCACATGATAATTAAAAGGCATTTGAAAAAATTGGGCAAGGCACCTGTGTTTTAGTTGCGAGAATGTTAATAAGATTTCTGTAAGAATGTAAACTATATTACTATATTTTTTAAAAGGATTTTGAATAAAATTTAATTCAGTACGAAAAAAATTTTTGGACATAAAATTAAACATGGATTTCTAGAGTAACAACTTAGCTCGAGAAGAGATCACGAATTGAGCAACAAAACTAAAGCAATAGTTTACACCACGCGTTTGGTCATCACACACTATTGCCTCTGGTAACACTAATGCCTTGGGGTCAGGCCGCAAAATAAGGGGCACAAGGTAAAAGATGGTGCATTGAGAACGGCCTTAAGCCCAATAGCAATCTGCGGCCGTGCTGCGCTGCTTCCTATTGGCGTTGGAGCGACAATGCCAACGCAGCCGCGTCGCTTCGGTGCCACGAAGGTGAGGGAGCTGCAAAGGTTAATCACCATTCGATCGCACGCAAACCTACACCTCCTATTCATTACGTGCATCTCATTATTATTGATTTACTCACTACAACTTCATTGATATATATACTAATTAAAATGACTACAAGAGCTTAAAATATTAATTTAAAAGTTGTTTGAAAACAAAATCTTAAGTATACGCGAATCAGTCGACCTCATACGTAGACTACTTTTCTTAACTCAGTGAGGGGCCACCGCCATTCTAATATTATTTCCGTCAACGCTTAAAATATCTGGTTATTTGAAGGAGTGAACCATTTTTTAGAGGCATATTTGTGATTGGTGACCTTCAAACAGTTTCGGTCAGAGCAGAGCAGAGTCAGACCTTCTATTATTATCAATAACATCACCTTGCTAATTTCAAACAAGACCTAAATCTAAATTCGTTTGACTCGCTATGCGTTCGTGAGTAATTCGGTACGAAGTTTTTTATCGCAAGCAACCAACGAGGTGAAAATTGGTGACCTCAAATCATTAAACAGGAGCGAGGAAGGTGAAACACAAATACTCAAGTTTTACGGGTCAAATGGTGTGCGGGGTGTAGATGCCGAGCCGGTGGGAGGCGTAGAGAGGCGCGAAGGGCGAAGGGCGCAGGGCCCGAGCGGGGGAGGCCGAGGACCCTGACACAGATCCGAACTCATCAGTAAAGCGCCGTGAAGGCCTCAAGATTCGGCTAGTATAATCATCGATTCCTCCGCACTCCATACCGCTTTACGCACAAAATGGGTCAACGCGCGCTTCCGACAAAGTTGGAGAGCGAGCCATGTCTCCGTTCTGAATTGCTCTCTCGGCAAATTAACGTCTCCCGCTACCGTGCTCTGAATCTGTTACCAATAAAATAACCAAGGAACCTCGTTCGGTAATATTTTATCAAGCTTGATATTCACCAAATATTTGCTTTTGTTTCGTTTAACACAATGCTGGGGGGCTCTAGTACCTAAAATTCGCACCTTGAGTATGACAAGGTTGATTCTTACTCCAATCGATTTATTACCGGTATTTTTTATTTCAGTCTAGTCGAAGTTTGTGATTAATTGCCAATTCTCTAGTAACGTACGTCCACTTATAATCATTTATATGATCAAGATGGCTCACTAAATATGAACTAGATCGGTGTGGGCTAGCAAATTGAGATAATGTACGTGACCGGGTCTCGTCAGCGTCACAGTTTCATGAGCCACTTTCAGCTGAGTAATGACATCGGGCAGGCGCGGGCGCGGCGTTGCAAGCCCGTTGACGGTTGCGACATGACACACTTCACTGTTTGTGCGATATGGGGATCAGTTTAGTGGAGTTAAATTTGATTATACGAATGAACTGATAATATAGGTCTTGAAAGAAAAACATAATTCCATACTAAAATAAAAAACAAACGGTCTTAAGATTACCATAACGTAGAGCCTCAAACCTACTAAATATTTACTAGTGAATGAGCGCTAAGACATTGCCTTCGAAAACACGTGCGGCGGTGAAACTAATAGAGATCAACGCACAACAAAGAGAAGGCGCTGTGGACCGTACCAAAGAAAGACGCATCGAAGCACTTTCCATCGACAAAAGAGATATTCAAATTATAAAGTTTCACCGATGAAATCGGCATCATATTGTTTTAAGCTGTTCTATGGCTTGAGAATGTAGATTTTAACGGTGATATATACATGCATAGTTGAATACGAGTTAACTAAGCATAGCGTTTCCAAATCAAACTTTAGAATTCAATTACTGTGGTAACAGTGGTTCACATTATAAGTAAGGAGTAAGAATGCCCAAGGCCTATTGTGCGAAATTAATTTAGAAAGTTTAACATGTTTTCGATAAATATTTAATGAATGCGTAATATTATACCAACGGAATAGATTTTCCGGGCAAACTCAAGCGGATAACCTTGGCCTTGCGAGAAAAACAGCTCGGTAATAAGGAAGACACGAAATAAAAATACATAAATAAGCAAAAATTCAATGTTACTTATACAAAATAAATGTCAATACAACGCAATGTATACAAAGGCGTACCATGAAGATAAATTAAATAAAACTTTTAATTGCCTACGTAATACATTCAATTAAACTAGCATTGCTAGCGCGACTTCATCCGCGTAAAGAAAATAAAACGCGTGCTATATGGCACATATTAACTATGCTATGTAACCTTACCCACATAAGACATTCTTCCGGTTCAAACTTTTCATGATTGTATAGGTATGGGGAAAGGTTTTATATTCTAACGGCTATTATTATATACTATTAGCAGACCCCAGAAAATATTACGACCTGGCACCATTCCCAAACTCCAGTTTTGACATGCTTGCAATTAATTTGCTGTCACAAGCGAAATGGTTCAAAAAGGGTTTTAAAACAGGTGTTTCATGAACCCTATCTTATTTAAACTGAATAAATGATTTATTGAAGATATTTTTGCAGCCACTGATGAAACTCAAACTTTACAGAAAACACTTTGCTGCAAAAGCCTATCTAGAGCCAACTAGCAGGCTTCTAAGTGTGTGGAAGACTGGGATTGCAGGACTCTTATTTTATCAAATGTAGCTGTCCAGCTTCGCCTTATTAAAGCTTTATCTTAACTGAAATATGAGGTTAGTGTAGCCAAAATCGACTTAGTTATCGCATTCCACTGTCAACGAAACAGGAGCGCCGAGAGCGGAGAACTGGCTGGCCGCAATCTCTCGCTTTGTGAACGCACGCCGCGCCGGCCCTCGCCTCGGCTAAATTGATACATTCTTGCGAAATAACCTCGCCCAACTTATTCAAACACAATCGTAATAGGCCGGTCCGTTTAATGTTATTGTAATGTTCGGTACAGTGGCAGTTATTTTTCCTCCTAATTCTATTACATCATCTGCTTGTTTCAATAACGCTTTATCTGTTGTTGGGACGATGTACTAATCTTAAATTATGAAACAACTGACTTATTTGACTGAACTATTTTTAATTGAACCTAATATAGCGCTTGTAGTTCCTTGTGGTAAAATATTATGGCACACAGTTTAATTCTGTTTTTTGAGACAAGCTAGAACTGCAATGCAACATACCTAATCGTATGACTACTGAGTTCGGGCTTATTTAATCATTTAATTTGGATCGATGAGTTCTCTGACGTATTAAAGTGTACATTGTAAACCCGACGATATATTCATGACGCACCTTGAGTCTTTTTTCGCGGACTTATATTTCCTATAATAGGTGAGAGATTGAGGGAAAGTCTGAAGTTTACCTGCCATCATCTTTGCCTTTTTTCAAGAACACCCCAGTATTTAGGTCTTAGTCAAAAGAGATTTTAAGTGAATTCAGTTATTGTAATTTCAGTACCAGGAAGTTACACTTAACGAAAATTATTCCCTAATTTCAAAAGCAAATGATTTGCAACCTTGCATGCAGTCCGTTGTGGGTATGGTCAAACACAAATAGCGGATTCCGAACGATTTCCATGCGATTGTTATAATGAAGGGGCGTACCATCTGCCTTGACATGATTTAATATAAAACGTGCATAGTTAGCAGTTTCAATGATATTCTCAGGATATCTCAATATAAATAATATAAAAATCAACTCTATTATATAACTTAATTCTAAAACAATGGAGAATATTTAAATTAAAAGTCTAAGAGATCATGAACATTGTTCGAGTAAAAATAACATATTCGGGGTTCGAGGCGTTACAATTACAAATAAGAATAAAGAGGGTCGAGACATATCTACCCACACTTATATGTTCTTCCGTGCATTCTGCGCGGAGGAAGGTCATCGAACTCACGGAGGAGCATCTCCGCAAATCTTTATATTCTGCCTACATCGCACCGATATAACTTCGTACAGACGCCGCGCCGCTCTTAGGGGAGTCGGGAACTTGGGACGACGACAGATCGAACACAGTTTCACACCTATAAGATGAGTAAGTACGGTTATATAGATCCCTTTGGAGAGGTAATGGAACACAGCAGGGTATGAAACTTTGCTGTTCTTCGCTACAATGCTATGAGGTCACTCCCGGCTACGGGATCCCAGTCCAAATTAGTGGATAACACATGAATGCGATTGTTTTTCTCTACATTCTGCGTCCCTTAGAAAGCGGAATTGCTTACATTTTTCATATAAACTTATACATAACTGCTCTGATTCGAACCAATCAAATTCAATTGTAAGATGGGGGTCCTAAAGATTAGACTTAATACTAAAGGCATGAAGACAGAGAGGTAAATGAAGACCTCAACAAATATCGGGACGTCAGTTATTGGTCTCCAAAAAACTGCATGAAAAAATACGCGTTCAAGAAGGTGAACGTTTTCCGGGCGCGGGTGTACTGACTACCTGATAAATGAAAGAAACAAGTCGGACCTCGACGAATCTTATGTCGAGCGAGACAAAAGAACATCAGGCAGATTGTTTTGTAATCGAAAGAACAGGTTTATAACTTCCACAGATTATATGAATTAATGCAGAACTACTTTTTGCATGAAAATGAAGATAGTTGCTATTAGAAATAATAGAACATATCATCTAGTGTAACGTGTTTACAAAACAACGGACACATAATTGACCAGTCACTGCTTTAAGTACAATGACAAAAAAATAACGCTTCCTGATGTTAATTGTTTATCAATGCTCTGTATAAAATCATGAGAAAAATAATTAAGTACTTTGATGTATGGCAGGATGTTTAAAATCGAAACGTTAACCCAAGCCAATGAAGTTTAAACATAAATGACATTACAAAATACTCCTCGGTGGGGTTCCAACTCAGGGGTTACCGTTACGAATGAGGGTGAAAAGGAATAAAGCGAAAACACCGAAACGCTATCAATGGTGAACGTTTTAGGGTGCTAAGGGAAAACGAACAAGCTACGAAATATGTTTTCGAATGACGAAACTGATATATACACTCAAAAAATTCACAAATTGTTAATCACTGGTAATGACAGAAGAAATAACAATGGTAACAGTAATAATAACTCGATTTCTAAGTCGCTCCCTCTCTACCTGTCAATTGACGTTCAGCTTACACAACAAAGAAAGTTTAATAGGCGTGCGGGGGGCAAAGCAACTTTCGCCAATTGTTACAGATTTTTGAGAAGAGAATTTGATAGAGATTTTTTCATAAAGAAAATAGTTTCTTATTGTTTTCAGAATATACTAGTGAAATCGTTTGCAGCTTAAGAAGCAGCAGAGACAACAAGCGCTACACTTCACAATACTGTACCTGATTCAGCATTAAATCAAATAACAGCTCAATCGTCGGAAAGTCCTTCGATGAACATGATAAAATAAACTAGTTCCGCGTTGACTCCAACAACCAAAATAGCTCACCTGGCTAAGGCCATTATTCTTTCGTATAATCCAATTTTCCAAATAATTGCACCAGACAACACAAACTGAGAGATATGTGCAATGGCTCCACTGATATAGAACGACACCGGTATGCGAGAGTGTATCACGTTTGACAGTTTCACTTCACCACATGGCCGTCGGTTTGCGCTCGACGACGTGACGTACGGCTCGCTCGAGTGTCGACGGGCGACTGCCGCGAGTCGAGTGGTGTGGCTCGCTCGTGGCTTAGTCGGGGTGCCGAAGCAGACTCACCGTGTGAGCGTTGCGTTGCGTTGCGTTGTCGCGGAGAGCGGGGTCAGCGAGGGCGGAGCGCCTGTGGGACAGCTGCGCACCGCACCGCGGACGGAGGGCCCTTTTCTCCGACCTACCTTTATTATGGTGATCCTGTCTGCTCTCAATACTTATTTCACATAAATCATGTTAAGATATAATAATAGTTTATTCTCAAAACTGTCAGAAGAGATTTTGTGAAAAATGTACTTACCTTTTTTCCACTCGCGTAAGTAAACGTTAATTCTGCATAGTTATAATCAGTGAAATATGAAAATGAAAGTAACGTTGATTTAAGAGACCTTTGCATCCTTAGATGGCGTAGTAGTACGTAGTTATTGTTGTGTTTCTTGACTGTTAGTTACTTATTTTTATACTGCGTCAACAAAGCTTTTGTGGAATTGTATTGAACGGCATACAAACAAAGGCTGTGCGAGTTTCAAAGTAGCATCAGGCCTAAATTATTCAGCTACAGTCGAAGCTTAGTTCAGTGCACGAAGGACATGTTGCGCCCGTGGAGCCTTGAGTCGCCCTATGGACTTCTAAAACACTTCAGAGTTCAAATCGATTTTGAACCTTGTACCTCAGGGTTTAGAGCTCTTAATAAAATACAGAGTACTTTGTGTCATTGTGATCACGACACTAATCAGTAGCATAAGGCGTTTTAATAACCTTTGTTAGCTATGTCAAATAATTTTATCAAGGATCGACAGAGAATAAATGTATCATAAAACGGGATTCAATACCTGCATTTTAAATACTATGCCCGGATTTAGGTTTACAGAGAGAAAATATTTAGTTTACGTGTATATTAAAAAAAATCATGAATTTCGACAGGTTTTGCATATTATTTTAGTGTACACTTGCAATAAAACTCTCTTTTATCCGTAATTTGGAGAAAGTAGGAGTAGCCAAATGGAACGAAATTGCCATGGCCAATCTTGATGACATTGTGATTATCACCTACGCGAATGTGATTTAAAATAGAAATTTACTGCTTTGTGTTGTCAGGAATACAATGTCTCATCAAAATATCTACACAATGGTATGTCACATATTGTATATCATACCAGACAAATTTATACGTTTCCTAATTTGTAAAGCAAAAACCATATCAGCATTATTGATCATAGTACGTGTGTCCGATAATATTATACTAGTATTATTTAAACTTAATATTTTTAATTACGTTTTTCAATTATCTTTAAATACATAGTTCAGTTTGTACAAATACTAATATCGTTTAAGTCTAGTGTAGGACGAATAAAATCATAACCGCCTAATTCACACAAGGTGTACATCAAGACTAAATTCATAAAAGTTCAATAACTTGTGACAGACAATTTTATATTTATTCGAAAAATGTAAAACATTATACCAAATGTTTTAGTATTTTCAACACCTACTCAGGTAACATTAGCTCGAGTGAACTTAATGGCACAATAATGGTGTATTATTTGAGACAAAACATAGGACCCTCTTAGTGAGTGATAAAATATCTAATCCGAGATACTTTGAGACCCAGAATGATTCAGAGGCAACTCTGTCAACCACTGAATAGGTTGAGTGCATTCATAAAGCGTGCATTGGCTGCACAAACAGAATACAAAACTAAATAATGTGACCGCCTGGGGTTAGTCAAAGTCATAGAGTCATCTCCCCCTCAAAGGCGTCTCAAACACTCGTCGACCTTGGCTCGAGCCTTCAGGGTTAACCTCCCGAAGGAAAAAAGCCCTGTGGCCTCGGATACCGCAGCCCACCTTACCTGCTTGGAATCTTCGCTCTTTGTTCTACGAAAATCTTTGTTGTTCAAATACCTAATTCCTAAAACATTATTAACATTTCAGTCAAATAGCTGATGATAACAAATGTATTATTTTCATAGTCATTTAAAGCGATGAAGATTTTGGAGCACATTAGAAACTTGCTTATCCAACCAATAATATAATTGCCAAATGAATGGTTTTTTTTTTAACTATTTTCCGAAGTCATTGCCTTTTAACTTGAATGTTATAAAGTCGATCACATAGCAGACACAACAAAAGATTATTATGTAGTTATTTTTTTTTCAGTTTGGTGAGTCAATACTTCGAGTCCTCATTAGGATATTGTTTATCGGCTGTATATAGGACGTTCACATAAATGGTTGATTGTTTGCAATATGTAGGGTGACGTTCGCGTCATCGCTGGGGCCTGACCTGACCTGGTACAGCATCAAGGGCACTGGGGCAAATTGCCGCACCCTGTGTTTTTTAATTAACCCATTTTCAATTAACTTCCAAGGACCCATATACCCGAAAGCCACACTCATATTGCAAATGACCAAATAATATATGACCTACAGAATGCTAGAATAGTCTTAAGAATGGATCTAGGTTATGAGGTTGTTGCTTCTAAGATCAGAAAAATGTGTTTGTAATATTAAAATAAACATTACGATCCGAGGCGATTACTATAAAACTGAAGAGAATTAATACAACATTCTTTAAGTTCGTAATTGGCAATTTAATGTATAATAAAATGTTTAAGCGATTAGTTACAACAAAACCGTAACCATCTAATGGTTTATTTAAACGAGTGACAATATTCAATATATTAGATGAAAAGAAGTGTTGTATCAAATCATGCATAGCCATATGTAAGCCACAGATAGTAATCCGAATTATAATTAGCTCAGTTTTTGTCCCGAGCTGCACCTTTCTAAATAAAGAGGTTCATTAAAAAGAGTCAAAAAAAATGGGACCTCTACATAATTTACGACAGATATTATTAAAAAATTCCGTAATTAAAATGCTAGAGATATTAGAGAGTTTAATATAAACGCAGATATCTCTGGGGCGAAAGGCCGGTGTATATATTTTTTTTTTAGAAACTGCACCGAGTGCCCACAGATCCGTTCGCTCGTACTTTCCACGATTAACTTTCTCATTTACAATGCAAGTTGACCTTTCGTTTCTATATAGCGCGAAGTCGATAAGGGACAATTTAAAAAGCACATTCAAAAGAGAGAAATTGTAACTCAATTTGAAAGTATGCTTTCAAATAAAAACGGTGAAAATGAGAACGACTAAAACCAAAGACAGAACATATAACTTACTATATTGACTGGTTTGAATGGCACAGCTCAGTTGTTAGTAACTGCCTTATGAGCTGTAGGTCGTGGGTTCGATTCCCACCCAGGAGAAACATTTGTGTGACGAATATTGATGTTTGTTCTGTGTCTGGGTGTTAATGTGTATTATATGTATGTATTTACAAAAAAAGTATATAGCTATTGTATCAGTTGTCTGGTTCCCATGACACAAGCTATGCTTAGCTTACTTTGGGGCTAGATGGCGCTGTGTGAAATGTCCACCATTATTTATGATTATTATTATTTTATTATCCCAAGTTCAGGGAAAATTTGGCTAAATCAGTCTTGAGATGACTGATTAAGCCAAATTTGTACTGAAAGCTACACCAACTACGAACTTTGAACATAAACAAATTTAGCGACTTAAGCGTACTGGCTTCTCGAATATAGATGATGTTCCCCGGGTCGCGGTCGTCTGGAGAAGTGCTAGATACAAATTTTTACCGTGAGTCAGTAATATGAACTGTGTTCCGGTTTGAAAGGAATGATGGTGTATTAATTAATTCTAGAATGTATATCTTTATTTATCAAGTTGACAGTCACAATGCGCAATATCTGAGTCTCCAAATATATGCCTGGTCTCACAGCTCAGTTATAGTAAGCCTACCTTATGCGCTGTAAGGGTTTGATTCCTACCCAGGACAAACATAAATGTTTTTTCTGTCTGGGTGTTGATATGTGTTGTGTGTATTTACAAAAAAAGTATTATATCAGTTGTCTGGTTCACAAGATACAAGCTATGTTAGCTTACTTTTGGGCTAGATGGCGTTGTGTGAAATGTCCACCAATATTTATATAAATGCAATCTGCTCGTTACAGAACGAATGATAAACTTACATGGAGGTAAAAAAGGAATTATATGAATTGTAGAGCACACAGCGATTGCGAAGCTACTCGATAGTATTTTTTTATTTTGTTTTTTGTTTTATTTTTTATTTATTTTTATAACATTTGGTGCTCTTCAGTGGGAAAGCTCGATATCACAATCAGTCGCGGTGAAAACCTCAGAAAGTCGGCGTTCGCTGTCCCGCGTGTTTTAGGCATCTCCCCTCTCTACAACTTTCAAACTTCCTACACAAATTCGAGTTAAATCACGCGATTATTTATTTACGCATAGTTTGTTCATAATTGGTTCCGGTGGAAAAACGATGAATATTATAATATATTATTATATTAATAGATACCTAGATTTAAGAGCTGTAGATTCTGTTGATAAAAAAATAAAATAAAAATAAAATAAAATTATGTTCATGCTAAATCAGTTATTTTCCCGAATGAAAGCTTCGTGCTTTTCATTTCACCCGGCACATTTTATGGCAGTTTTGAACAGTTTATTTCGTTATCCATTTGACATTTTACTAAAAACTTAAGTTTACTGCAACTAAAAGCAGTAGAACTCTCGCCAAGTTCGTCCGGGGAAGTACTGCCACCATGCCCATTTCTGCCGCCAAGCAATGACGCCTTCGCGTTACTGTGTTCCGGTTTGAAAGGTGTGGTTGCCGGTGAGATTACAGGCACATGAGACATTCCACCTTCACGTCTCACAGTTACGGACGCATACGATGCGACTTGGGTCTTGTCGTACCTAGTAAGGGAGGACCCAAGTCGCATCGGTTGTTATGGGCCGAGGTTACCACTTAACACCAGGTGGGCCGTCGGATCGTTCCACAACTGCATCACATAAAAATAAAAAAAACTATCACTACTTCTGCTAGTACTAATCATTGCACTGGCTCTCTTGAACCAGCTGGTGAAAGGATTAACACTAAGTTGAGCCTATCTCTCGCAAAGCAATTGTTTCTTATTGATAATGTCCACCGCTTCGACATTATATTTAATACTAGCTGTTGCCTGCGACTTCGTCCGCGTGGAATTCGGTTTTATCGCGCACCCCTATTTTATCCCTTGGAAAAGTCGCCTAAGTTACTCCTTGTTACATCAGCTATCTGCCAGTGAAAGTCCCGTTAAAATCGGTCCAGCCGTTTCGGAGATTAGCCGGAACCAAAAGACAGACAAAAATTAAAAAAAAAAATTGTTTTGGTATATGTACCGTGTACACATCCATATGCACTTAGTAAAAAGCGATTATTTTAATATTACAAACAGACACTCCAATTTTATTTATTTGTATAGATGGCTTACGTTGACGTACTCTGCCCTTTAGCAGAATATTTTCATATGCAGATTTAAGAATCAGTACCGCTCATAATATGATAAATAAATAGACATCGGTGGACATTTCACACAGCACCATCTGGCCCCAAAGTAAGCTAAGCATGGCTTGTATCATGGAAACCAACTGATATAATACTTAAATACTGTTTTTTGTAATTACATACAAAAATATTAATTTAAATTGTATATATTTTTTGGAAATCGAGTATAGTAAAGTTTCGGGTCCTCCTACATCGAAACTTATGAACTCTATCTACCTGTTAATAATATGTGTGGAGATAAGTAGTACATTCATGTATTATAAGGTTAAGTCAAATATTTACATGTGATCGTATAGAAGAGCGCAGTATTTGAGAACACGAGCACGTACGCGCATAGAACCGCAATCGTAAAACGCACGTCACACTAATACATAAGAAAGGACGTAACAGTGAAAGTGCATCTCGAAGTGCGCCCGCGCACCGCATTTGGATCTTTTTCAGTCGTGATCAGAGAGAGAGAGAAATGCAAGAAAGCGCTAACCGAGCGATGGTACAGTAAAAATTTGAAAGCGCTACACAATAGCGCGTTGTCGAAAT
The DNA here is from genome assembly GCA_947359385.1 of Chesias legatella. NCBI lineage: Eukaryota > Metazoa > Arthropoda > Insecta > Lepidoptera > Geometridae > Chesias > Chesias legatella. The sequence continues at coordinate 945,158 of OX375766.1, forward strand.
TGGAAAGTTGAGCGGCGTTCGTTGCATAACAGCTCTTACGGTGACGAAAGGTAACCAGTGACGTCACCGGCATGAAAGTGCATCGGCCGGAGCCCGATGCTGCCGCGGGCGGGGCTGCACTGCACTGTAGCGCAGCGCTTCCTGCATTGAGGACTTTCTATTGGGAAACTGCGTCGAGCTCTCCACTTTTCACCGCAACCAACCGTTGGGAAATTCGAGTGTCTCGCGCGGCTACGAGATGCATCCAATTTAGCAATCATATGTACGATGCGCTTGCGCAACGCGACGGTTCACGGGCCTCGAGACGCGTCTCGGCAGTTTCAACTAGCCGCTCGTGTCGCCAATCATTTATACAGGTCAAGTTGATATAAAGACACTCACACTTTTATGCGAAGATCCAGTGGCCTTTTATTAGTACCTGTTGCAACAAACAATAGTGAGTTATTACGATGACTTGATATATTTCAAGAAAATATTTATTTTATTCATTCTTCCTTGCCGTACAGGTCAAAAACAGGTAGAACCTAGTTTATTGCAATAGTAATATTTGTATATTATATCGTCTCAAGCGTGGCAACGCCGCCTTTTTTTGGGCATATAATAGTTAATTGGATCAGCTGAGCAACCTATAGATCGTTGGAAATTGATTTTAGACAGTTCAGTTGGTTCTTTTATTAAAACTAAATACCTTAAACATAGTTTACTATCCTTTTTAAAACAAATCCATAACATTTTAACTGATAATCCATAATGTAATATAACAGCATATATTGTAAAAGTAAATACTTGTTAGGTATTATATATTTTGTTACTCTGTATAAGTGACAAAGGTGTGTTCGCATATAATCCTAACATACATATGTAACTAAATTATCAATCACTTTTGCGATCGTTTTTACAAATAAATGAATAACTTTAGTTTCTTATAAGTGCATCGGTTATCGTAGGAATTAAGTGTATCTGTCTCTTAACTTCCAGAGTCTGAAAGCTGTATTTTGTGTATTAATATACTATGCAGTATATAAGTCATATATAATATATGACTGGCCTCATAGCTCACTTGGTTAGTAACCCTACCTTCTGCGCTGAAGGTCGTGGGTTCGATCCCCACTCAGGACAAACATTTATGTGACATTTGTAACATTGATATTTGTTCTGTGTCTGGGTGTTAATATATAGTATATGTATGTATTTACAAAAGAAAAGTATATAAGTACTAAATCAGTTGCCTGGTTCCCATGATACAAGCTATGCTTAGCTTACTTTGGGGCTAGATGGCGCTGTGGGAAATGTCCACAATTATTATTATTATATAGTGAAGTAAAAAGCCGCCGCAAAGTACAAATAAAACTATAGAGGTGCAATAATAAAATCAATTGTGTAGGTAATCATTTGTGCTCATTACAAGCTTGAAATCAATATAAGCCACCTTGACACTGTTTGCTTTTACAGACCGACGCGACGGATGCGTGTGGCGGTGGTAAAATGTATTACAGTGATAATAGTCAAGGGTCAGCGCAGACCAAGCGAAAAGTTGCACGGACATTTTTGCCGTACGTATAGACACAACCTCATTGAGATCGACCTAAAATATAGGCGGAGGCAAAAGAAAACAAAATAATACTAACGCACTTACACGATTAGGTTAATTATATCTACGACAGTTAAAATTACTCGCGCAGTTTTTTTTTTTTGTAGCAGTAGAGTTTATGCCACCGTACCCATTTCTGCAGCCAAGCAGTGATACATTCGTATTACTGTGTTCCGGTTTGAAAGGTGTGGTTGCCGGTGAAATTACAGGAACACGAGATATTCCACCTTCACATCTCAGAGTTACGGGCGAATACGATACGACTTGGGTCTTGTTGTACCTAAGTGGGAGAGGACCCAATTCGTATTACTTGAAGTTATTACTTAACAGGTAGGCCATCTGCTCGTTCCGTAACTTGATTACATAAAAAAAACACGGTAATAACTCTACACCCTAGTGTAAAGTCATTAACGTGTTTTTTTATAACGTTATTCTCAGGGAATAGGTTCCCTGAGAAATAAAAAAATACCATGGTCTTACAATATCCAGACCAGGAACAAATATTAGCAGATTACGCAAACATTTGTCGAACCTCGAAACACTACTCTACCGAGGTCGTACGTACAATAAAATGTTTGCTTACATTTTGTTCTACGCAAGTTATTTCTGAAACGGCCATTTTACAGCACTCTTAATAGCATTACCATACAAATGTCACACTGATTGACCAATAAGTGAGAGAGTTAAAAAAATTGAGGTCTTACCGCGGGACGCTCTTCAAAGGAGTTCATGGTTGAATGGTACATGTACAGAAATCAGCCAATTCATGACAATCAACAATGAACCTTCACACACGACCATAAAGCTCCCAATGAGATAACACACACCAAACACAATTCCTAAATGTAAATAAATAAATAAAATAAATAATGGTGGACATTTCAAACAGCGCCATCTAGCCCCAAAGTAAGCTAAGCATAGCTTGTATCATGAGAACCAGACAACTGATATAATTATATACTTTTCTTTTGTAAATACATACATATAATACATATTAACACCCAGACACAGAACAAACAGCAATGTTAAAAATATCACATAAATGTTTGTCCTGAGTGGGGATCGAACCCACGACCTACAGCGCAGAAGGTAGGGTTACTAATCAACTGAGCTATGAGGCCAGTCAAATGTAGGATTGTGAACGTCGCTGAACGAATAACGATTTAATCTTAAATGTGTTGTACAATAAAGTTCAATTCTGTTTGAAAGACCGAGGCATGCAAGAAGTAGGTTGAGAGAACGTAGAGCACACCCGTACATCAAATCGGCGATATATCATTAGCTCATGACATGACACGCTGAAGTAAAGAAAATAAACAAAAATAAGCAAAACAAAAAGTTTGTGTACATATTAAATTCGACTGGCCTCATAGCTCAGTTGGTTAGTAACCCTACCTTCTGCGCTGTAGGTCGTTGGTTCGATCCCCACTCAGGACAAACATTTATGTGATATTTTTAACATTGATGTTTGTTCTGTGTCTGGGTGTTAATATGTATTATATGTATGTATTTACAAAAGAAAAGTATTTAAGTATTATATAAGTTGTCTGGTTCCCAGGATACAAGCTATGCTTAGCTTACTTTGGGGCTAGATGGCGCTGTGTGAAATGTCCACCAATATTTATTATTATTATTATTATTAAAACGTTTTCAAAACGGCGAAGGAATCAGGCACGTCCGGTACTAGCTAGACCTATAAATAAAAATTCGAATTTATCCCATTCACTCTCGATTATTAAGAGTAACCCGATGGAAAGAAAGTAACTTCGACATTTTTCTTTCTTCGTCCCTATGACTGTAGTGGAAACAAGAAGCCCGGAAAGGAAAAAATCTCAAGCGGTCATCCGAAGAGTTTATACATAACTATTCGTTCCCAATCGGGGGGACCATCATGCAATAATAGATTTGTTTGACGGATGATGATAAAGCGAGGCTGTAATCTTGATAAATGAAATATTATGTAGCAGTTTTGTGTACACCTACTGTAGATACGCACTATTGTATACCACAATGGTGCACGCTTTTAAACTAAAGTGTATATTAAAAGGCATGCCATTATAAAAATTGCAAATGAACATAAAGGAAAACTAGAAATCGAGGATTATAAGGGAAATACCCAAACGATTGTAGAAAACGGTGTGTTATTGAAAGCGGAATATCTAGAACAAGATCTTTAGGCAATAAATAGTAACAGAACGGAAAGGAGAGAGGCTGGCGCACTTTCTATTAGGAACAAATGTAACGAGGCAAAGTATGATATAATCGCCGCCCGCGGACGCAATATTGCTACCAACGAGATATCGACGGATTTCATGCCCTCTAATATAACTTTTACTTGTGATTGTAATATTAATAATATTCGTGGACATTTCACCTTCAGCTAAAAGAAACAACCTTTTAAAGGTCAGACAAACTATTGGATAGCATATGCTTAGTAATAGGGATTTGTACTTCAAAATATAAATTTCGAAGATAAGTTTTTATGTTAAGCAAGTAGAACTCTCGCCAAGTTCGTCTGGGGAAGTACTGCCACTATGCCCTTTTCTGCCGCCACGTAGTAACGTATTCGCGATACTGTGTTCCGGTTTGAAAGGTGTGGTTGCCGGTGAAATTACAGGCACATGAGACATTTCACCTTCACGTCTCACATTTACGGGCGCATACGATGCGACTTGGGTCTTGTCATAAATAGAATGGGAGGACCCAAGTCGCATCGGCTGTTATGGGCCGAGGTTACCACTTAACACCAGGTGGGCCATCGGCTCGTTCCGTAAATGTATTACATAAAAAAAAAATTTGACGCTGATTTGCATGCTTGCTACCACGTTGCTCAGTTAAATCCGAGATGTGTAATTAAGCTATTCTGGACGAATAAACAAAATTAAACTTATATTCTCGTACAAAATTTGAAATACATAGATAAAGTCGCGGGACCAAGCCCAAAATTATTCTTTCAATCCGAAGCCAAATTATATTATTATATCGTAAAGTGACGAACAACTTGCTTCCAAAAGTTGCAAATAAGAAGAAACATTATATAAGCGATCAAAGGTCACGTAAAAAATCAAGGAATCCTTTTAAAATTTCAGTAACTTCACTAACTTCGTTTGCGTCAGAGGAAATTTTAAATAAAATACATATATTATTAGTATTATTTAGTAAATACATTTCGAAACACTTATAAATAATGAAAACGCCTGAAAGAACAGCTAGAGCTCGCTTTGATGCTTGCTGCGTTTTGCAAGTTTCCAATGGGTCGGATTAGTCCGTAGTATGTTGCAAGTTATGAATATATCTGGCTATGCCACATTCTCTGACAAAGTGGCTGGCGGCTGGTAAATTGCAAGAGTCGACTAATACGTTCACCGTCCTAGATGCGCGCGGTACTTTCGTTTTGAAATCGGCGCGCACAATTGGCCGCATCGAGACAAGCCAACGCGGCGCTCAACACTCGGGGAATGCGCCCCGAGACTGTTCACTTTATACATACAAGCACAGCAATTGATTTTCCTGTAGTCACCAGTGCCGGAAACAACTAGCCGACTTTAAGTGTCTCACTACCAGCAACGCCAGGAAGTAACTTAAGAAATCTATGGAGAGGGATCCCATCTAGATTTGTTTTAAATTCGATTAAATTAAGAAATTACTTATTTTGTACTACAAAACGATCAAGCTAATGATAGGTACGTATAAATAATAAATACGCAACAACAATTATTTTCTGTTAATAACCTCTTCAACTTAAAATTCACTGTAAATATTAAAGCATCATTAACTGCTTCTGCCCAAAAAATATAAACTGAAATTTACGTTAGAAAAATTAAATGAAGGTATATATATAGAGACAATCAGTCAAATCAAAGTATAGTGCATTTTTATAAACGTATAGAAATTGCCTTGATGTATAAGATACCGAAGGACCACAACGATTCTATTGAGAAAATAGTGAAAATATTTTGCATAAGGATAAAAAAGGGATTTACTCCTCTAAAACCTTTCCCAGTCTCGGTATTTCTGGCTCCTTTATCCTGTCAATATCTTTTTGTGTGGTTGTGACCTAACATAATACGTGGAAAAGGTTATCATTATATTCTCATTTTGGTTCCGAAAGTCCGGAAGCCAAGCATTTTTTATGCACGAACTGATAAGCTATAGGATGCAATCCAATTTTGGAGAAATCACTGGTACAAAGTGATCTAGAAGCTTTTTGGAATTTAGCACGCTCGAAAGTCTACAAAGAAAAGAATTTCTCTTTCACTGATGGATGGTCGTAACGATACTTTCAACATTCAATTTAGAAATTTAAATAAAAGTATACGATTCTGCTGTTCAGTGATGGTAATTAACATTTAAAACATGGTAGTAGGTAGTACTGTATTCGATGTCACATTTTTACATTTTCCACCTCACCCTCTCGCCATTATTTGAAACTGCGATTAAGCGACGGACTAGTAAGACGCTTTCTCGCATCGGCGAAGCATCCAAATAAAATATTTGCATTATTTCAATATGAGTTTCTATTATCAAGAGACTAGAGCAAAGAAAATTTCAAATATTTTTTTTTTATTCTAACAGTACTTGTTTTTTACGTATTAAATTAAGAAATGAGAAAATGGTCCGCCTTGTGTTAAGTGGTAATCTCTGCCCATAACAAACAATGTTTTCAATACCCATTATTAAAATGTCTTTCTTTCTAGTTTTATATAGTATATGCGAGATAGTAATATAACATATCATAATTTTTACACATAAAAAAATACATATATCTTTAAAAAACATACAACAAAAAATGTAGAAAGAACGTGCAAACGAGAAAGCGCGTAAACTAGATTAACTAAATGTTATGATATATAAAACATACTTAAATTTATTATACCTTAGCTTTAAATTGATACCATAATTTGAAAGAATTGATGAAAATGCCACACCTTGCCATTCGTCCTGCTTATTTCTGCCAACTGTATCCATTGCATTGTAGGCATTTACTGCAAACGAGACGGGTCACAGGGGGCGGGGGGTAATAACTGGGTTATATACTTACTACCCCTTCCCTTGTGGTGGGCAAGCAGTAAGCGACTACATTTTGTGGCATACGCTCCGCTAATAATACCATTTTTGCACCAAAATTTTCCATAACACACACACACACATTGAAAATTTAGTTTTTCTGTATTATTATATCATGATCCTTTTGATGAAAATTTCATGTATTCATTCCACATGAGTTCTGCTTCTCAGTACCTAATTGCATCTAAAAGCAGTTAGGTTCCACATTTCGGGTAACGTGAATTAATAACTATAAACCTCACGACTATCACGACTTTTGCATTTCGTGTTACATTAACCGCTACACAGAGAATGTGACATAATTTCACTGGCTCTCTATCGCAAGCGGGCTTAGAAACTGTTGCAGTCAGTGGACGTAACAAGATATAGCGAGCAATGGTTTAAAATTATAATTCACGAATCAATGATATATGCAAATGTAAAGAGATAATGTATTTTATTTTACATTTGCGCCTGTTAGTAGCCTATTCACTCTCCCCGATTATAGTTTTCAAGGAATATAAACGCGGACAGGAGAATAGTAGCAATCTGCATAACGATGTATCAACATAAAAATTACTTTGAAACCCCGAATCCAGTGAATGAAAGTTTTCATTCAAATCAAATAATGGGCACTAATGAAAGAAGCAGAATACTTGTCAAATTAAATAATATTAGTGGAAATTTCACACATCGCCGTCTAGCCCCAAAGCGTAGCTTGGTACTATGGAAACGAGATAAATGATAGAATACATACTTTTTCTATAAATACACACTAACACCCAGACACAGAACAAAAATCAAAGTTCGTCACACAAATGTTTGTCCTGAGTGGAAATAGAACCCACGACCTAACAGCTCAGAAGTTACTACAAACAGAGCAATGAGGCCAGAAAAAAAATATGTAGCAACAGACCTATGAAACACCAGCGACTAATCAGCCTTCCCTTTCCCGTTTACAAAACGCACAAGCGATTTCTCCATCGGGTCGACCGCGGAAAGAACACGTGTCGACATGTCATGTCAAATCCGTTCAAAGGGGGCATATAAAGTAGCATTTCATTAATGCAGTCGGCGTGCGCCAGATTTCATAAGCGATCTCTCCGCACCCTGATCTAGGTTAGGTGGTCGGCAGCAGCGAAGTCGCCATCGGTGGCGTATCGAGCGCGTCCGATGTTAACCTACATACGAGACGCGGGTACATCAGTGGCACACTTACAGTGCCGGGGTCGAGCACACCAGGACCCGTGAAATTCGTGACCCAGCCTCCCCCTTCCGACCTCTCCACTCGCATTCGGAGCCCGCGCCTTCAAACGTTGTTAGATAATAGATCGCTCCTATTTTTAGTTCACGCTGATTTCGGGAATAAGGTAATGTTAAAAATGAATACTTGTCGAGCAATAGTGGAAAAATAAGGGTACCTAACGAATCGACTATACCTCACAGCACATTTTAAAGTTATGTTCTTAAAAACGCTCACTTTCATCTAAAACTGGAAATATTACTAATACATAAAAGCCCATGAAAAGTTTGTGTTTTAGGGTGTTTTTCACACCCCTGTATTATTATAATTATTATTATACTGTCGCACAAATCGTGGCTGGGTCGTGGCAGTTATACCTCTTAGGACCAACTTTTTTTATTTTATTCGACTTAAGCTTCTACGGAAGGTATAATGAAAACTGATTTATCGTAGAACTATTTGGTGATAGATATTTTGTCGTTTTTTTTCTGAATCATCATGGGTAGAAGCTCTTCGTCGTCTTTTTAATTCTTTATCGCTCATCAGCAGACATCTTTGGCGATACGTTTATTCAATGTGTACATCTTGGAAGCAGAATCGACTGAGTTAAAATTATGTAACACTGGAGTTAAGTCGACAATAGCCGCATAAACTGAAGGTTAGTCTTGAGTTTAGTTGTAGAGACCTCTCGGCGGTCGGAAAGCACAATCAAGACTATGGCTCTGATAATTGCAGTATCTCTACTCTGTCTTGGATATGCTTAAGGTTTCAGCAGCAAAGGGGTATCTCCTCTTCAAATCCAAATGAAAAAGATTCCTGCTCACTTTGCACTCTGATTGCCCAAGAGTACACTGAGTCAAGAACTCACTGGGTACATACATAATTTCCTAATCCGGCTTAGTAGGAATGTGCACAATGTCACCTTTCAAAACTAAATAACAAAAGTGCCATTTGACTAAAGCCCGAAGTTATTTATTTCAAATAAAAACAGGTCTAATATGATGACCTAAACAGGAATATTTTGCAAATAATACGACAGAATTATAAGAAAACCAGTAACTTCAGCACTTTTGCCAATTCATATAACATCATTATACGTAAAATTTTGGGATTTGTGAGGTATATTTAAAGATTAATTTTCCTCGTCGATGCCTACACCATATCTTGCAAAAAAGATCCATTTGTTATGACGAGACTGTGACATATGGATTTTGTCAAATGAAAAAAACGTTCATTCAACCTCCCAAAAAGGGGAGACGCGCAAAATGTTTGCACATATTTAATTAATATAGAGACACTGCCTCTGTTAGAAGGAATGATCTTACTAACGCCATTATTAAAATTTGTCCTTTTCCAAGCTACGTTTGAAAGAGACGATTGTAACTGAAACAGTGTGCAAAAATAAACAGTTTTCTTTTACTGAACTAAACACTACAATGTGTAACAAAGTTTACTACTTCCTGTGTAGTGTAGATAATGTAAGACTTTATTTATATGAGTTAAATCCGTGTTCCAATGTAGTGTGAGTATTTGTTACCTGTGTCCCCATTCTTTATTCCCTGGCGCAGAACGGCTGTACCGAATTCAATGGGGGCCATGGCTACAGCTACAGCGTTATGTAGTCATTGATCGCAATAAGTAAACAATTTTATAACATTTGCGATATGCCTGATGCATTATGATATAATGTCTGTCGGTCACCAATGAAACTATTATGTAGTTTTTATAATCTGTGAAGAAGGCACGTGATAAGTCGCTCCAATCATTTCGCATTAAACAGTTCCTGTTTTATTGATGCGGTTTCAGCGTACTCGTAAGTACGTACTGGTAAGTTACTCTGCCTTCTAGGCTTGTAGGTCGTGGGTGATTCCCACCCCCAGGACAAACATTTGTGTGACGAATATAGATGTTTATTCTGTGTCTGGGTGGTAATAAGCCTGAATTTATACAAAAAATAGTATATATATATATATATATATATATATATATATATATATATATATATATGTATTCTATCAGTTGTCTGGATACCATAGTACAAGCTATGCTTAGTTTGGAGCTAGATAGCGCTGCGTGAATTGTCCACAAAAAAATAACCTAATATTTAACCGCATATATCTATAAACACTGACCCGGGCAACAATGCCAGTGTAAAATACTCAATTATGGCGAATAACGTTGATAAGTCTCAAGCTATAAAGATTATTTTCGCAAATCCGATACCTTCCTGTAACTGATAACCAAAAAGGGAAGCCAATGAAAGCTCGCGCCGACCACCGGACGTGGGTTTTGCAAGGTTCAGACACGATGAGGCACAAATGGTCGGTTGCAACGCTGCGCTCCCGGCGCGGCACAAGGGTCGACGCCCCGCTACAACCACCAATCGATAACCTCATTTTAACACCCCCTACATCATGATTCACGGATTACTATGCAGCTTAATTAGGTGTAATACATATCTGCTCGCTCCATGCCGACTAAAGTTTAGTATAATTTACACTGCCGTCCTTTAACTAAAAAGCCGTTAACCATCAAAAGGTCAATTTTGACTTTTTATTAGGAAGCGATACAGTTCAAAATTGTCTATCTTTCTGTCTAAGAAACGTCTGAAAATTATAATTAGTTCCGGAAGGATTTAAAAGGAATTAAAAAGAGTTTTCTCAAAACATATCTCAAAAACAACAATTTGGGCTTAACGGCCTTTTAGTTAAAGGACGGCAGAACAGTATAACTGACATAGTTTGTTTGCGTTATCAGCTCCGACGTAGCTTAGATTAGCTGGTAAGCATTTGAAGATAACGCCGTGTACTATAAAGGGCTAGACGAAATTAATATATCACTTGCTTTACGGCACCATCGGACGCTCGATGTAAACAAATGAGGCGATCTTTAAATAGCTGCATGTATTTACAGATAATGCGATGAGGATTGCCACCTTTGTCACTGTTTCAAGGGAAGCCATTGCTACACTTGATTCAGCATGGAAAAATCCGTATGACATTTGTATTTTTTGTATTCAATATTCGCAAAAGGATGGCCAAATAGAGATATCCTGGTGGAGATAGACAGTTTGCTTGACAAAATTTTCATTGTGGCGAGCGAGGTCTATATTAATTCTGCTTGAGCAATCCTAAATCGTTAGTCGTCATAGTCACGCCCCCGCCCCTGTGGTACTAAAGATATATTTGAGATGGCAAAAGTGCATAAATAGCAATGGTACATACTTTGATTAAACAAATATATTTTGAAAAAATTGACTTTAGGTTACTCCCTTACAAAACGCCAATTTCATATGTTAGGACCAAATAGGAATAAAAATGCTCATCAGTGTCAACCCTGGATGTGATGGAAGGCGACAACGCGAGCGTCCAGGAGTCCGCGTGCAAACAGAGGTCGACGCTCCCAGCGGACTGCGGACGACTCAACCACGGAATACTGACCCGTCCCATTACCGACACTCAACAATGCACTTGCGACCCCACGTGCATGTGATAAAGCCGAATTTTCCAAAATCCACAGTACACCAGTTAGACAAAACTTTTAAACATCAAAAGCATCTATATTAACTATTGCCATCGATATATTCACACAGGAAATATCAATTTGAAGTTCACAGCTTTAAAGCTTCGTTTATTTAATTAACGAAATGTCCCATTTCCATGAGAGAACACAGGCGGAAGTACCTATATTGGTCAATTAAATTACGATGTTCTTTCTGTGGTAGTCCGCTGTCCGTAATGCGTTATGAGGCTGAATAGATTCAAGAATGCTCTGAAAGCAACCACAAAAAGCAAATCATGTGATTTTGCCGAGGATACCACATTGAATGTTTACAATGTTTACATGATTTGTGGTTTAAGCTACCAACAAGTACACACAGATACATAAGACAGTCACCTCCTTCTAAAGGTTTCGGATTTCACCGAGACATTAGACTCGCACAAGGATATTAACATAGCCAGTAATTGATATACAATGTCAGGCAACTTGCTAATAATGTTATAATTCCAGCGTTGTTCCGAATTAGATCGAGGCAAAGCGATCACATACACGATAACAAATATGATAACATATCTATTAGTAAATACACTATGCGAAACAGTATGCCGTATAAACGTGGCTTACCGCAGTCAAACCATTATATGATTGATCGGATCAAAGGCAGTTTCGTCGAACGTGCTGAAATACCTGTCAATAAGGAAATAGAAATAAGCACATATCACGCATTGTCGTATGACGCATATCTTATCAACTTTGTGTTCACTTTGGAGGTCATTTAACGTATCTTAAATAATACAATAAGGAGTTACGTGGCCCAAACGCGGTAGAAAGGGACCTAAAGATTGGGAGAATCAAGCAAGCGCCAATAAATGTTAGGAAGGCGAGACAAGGCAAATTCAATAAGAACTTGCACTGCTAAAGCTATAAGTGGGGTGATTACGTAACTTTTGTTTCTATAAATTCTAATGTGAAATAAATACTCTAGTCTAGTAAGTCGATGGAAAGTGCATTCATCAAATGTCAAGTTACGACCGAGATATCCCAATTTTCGATTTCACGACCAATGTTACAGGAAGTAACCAAATGAGTAATTTCATTTCTCAGATTTACATTTTCACATGTAATACAGTAGATAAGATGATCTCTACTTTAACTCCCAACAATCCCTGGCAGATAACATAAAATCCGTCTCAGAAACTCATTACCAAAATTCAGCGCACTGTTACGGTTGGAGACGACCTAGAAAATGTAATGAATCCCATTCATCATAGTCCCGAGTCCTTGGTAAAAGTTGTTCAAGGCCCGCGTATCCCGGAAGTATCCTTCGAACCGGGAGAGCGCCATATCGGGCCTACGTAACCCAAGGTTTTGACCTCGTTTGGGGGTAGCACGACTAATCTCGCGAGTTACCTACTGCCGATATAGGTTACATTAACAAGGTTACAAAAGATTACGCCTCTAAGCCCGTCTTGACATTATTGGGGATAACGCTGTGTGAAACTTCTATAGATTGCAAGTAGTTTCAAACAAAGATAATTATCTTGAAAAAGATTTCAGATTTGGATTATATAAATCTAAACATCCAGTTAAAAGGATTTTGACCACAAGTGTAATTATTGTTTCGGACGCCAGCTCATAATGCATCTTAGTTCAGATTTGTTGAAAATTTCAGAATTGTTGATAGATATGCCCTATCAGTCGGATTATTAGAGCCTTTATACATAAGCAGTTTTAAATGCTGTCTGTTTGTAATGACAAAATAACAGCTTTTTATTAAATGCTTATGAAAGTATGGTAACAAAACAAAAAACATTTTAAAAATACTTGTCTTTCTATTTGTCCCGGCTAATCTCGGATATGGCTGGACCGATTTTGACGGGACTTTCACTGGCAGATTGCTGATTTTATAAGGAGTAATAGGTTACTTTTCCGAAGGGTAAAATAGGGGTGTTTGATAAAACCGAATTCTACGCGGATGAAGTCGCGAGAACAGCTAGTTCCAAATAAACTGAAGGCCACTACGGGCCTTAGCTTACCTATCTGTAATCTGTCACTAATTACTTAATGTACACTGAACATAATTATTTTTATATGTGTGAAGGGTATCAGAAACTAAAACAGACAACATAACTTTCATATCAGGAACAATTTTATATGGATCATGAAATCATTTCTGCCACTGGGGACTTTTAAATACTGAGTTCTGCCACATTTAGCAAATACATCAGATATTATCACAAAAATTGAAGGAGGCTGTTAATATTGTTAATAGCCGTTAATAGTCTGGTGGCAGAAGTTGCCTTACTTTACACATACATAAATTACATTTATTACCAAAAATTTTTTGTGCAGATTGGGTTAAATAAATAATCTTTCATTCTGCATCCAGGGGACATTTACTTGTTCCTTTTAACATTAAAATAACTGCAATTTAATAACAAGAAAACACGAGAAATCATATGTTTCGGTTTTTTTGTATCAACACAACATGTGATGCCATCTATTGACAATCATTTGCAACTTATTATTTTCTAGATTCCTTCCAAATTATGAGTTATGAAAGTAAGTAATTAGTACTTCATTTTAAGGAAACTTTAAGTACTAATTAGTTTGGATAATTATGTTATCATGTACAATAATACAGCCCTTAGATAAAATAAGCATATTGAAGGTGCAAAGTTTATAATATCCAAGAAATTATGTATAATAGACAAACAGTTATTTTATTATTATTTTGTAATTTCATTAGTATCTTATGGTATATAACAAAGTGTATACCATTTTGTTATATACAGGTTATGTTATAGTATTCATAAATCAAGCAAAAATATGCCCTTTTCCATTGCAAAAATTCAAAGAGAAGCTAACCCAGCAGATACAGCCCTGCTTTACCTATTCCTATCTATCCTGCCGACCTATTAAAATGACTGCCTAAATAAATAAATGAATAAATAAATAAATATTGTTGCACATTTCACACATCGCCATCTAGCCCCAAAGTAAGCTAAGCATAGCTTGTATCATGGGAACCAGACAACTGATATACATACGTATATACTTTTTCTTTTGTAAATACATACATACATATAATACACATTAACACCCAGACACAGAACAAACATCAATGTTACAAATATCACATAAATGTTTGTCCTGGGTGGGAATCGAACCAACTACCTTCAGCGCAGAAGGCAGGGTTACTACCAAATGAACTATGAGGCCAGTCAAATCTGATGCATATTGCATTATTAATTCTGTAAGTAAAAATCAGTTAAAGGTGCTAACTGATACAACTTGGCTCTTCCCAGAACTAAGTAAGTGATATTGCTGAGTTACTCCTATGTGCAGAGGTTACTGCTTAATGTCAGATGGGCCATATGCTTTTTCGGTGACTTAACAAAGTAAAAGACCTTCAGTTTGTTACAGTTCTGCTGTTGGCCTTAATATAGTATTATTATGGTTTAGCTTGATCATTATATTATAAAGATCAAAGTATTTATTTGTAGTGAGTGTAAAATTTTACAAGCTTCTTGTCTTTTACCCAGCGATCACTAAAACTACCATCATGCATGCCGCACATTTTACTTTATTTTATTCGTTAAACCCGAATTATTATAAAAATAAAAATAAGACAAGTTCAGTTACTCCTATGTGCAAAGTTACTGTAATACTAAATACCAGAAAATAAAAAGGTTACATATTTAGTCCTGCACCCAATGGAGCACCAATCTTTGTTTTCCAAACGCGTGCCTCATATACACAGGCTTGTTGTATCACATTCTCAAAACGGTGAAGGAAAACATCATGAGGAAACCGGCATGTTCTAGAACAAAAAATTTGAAGACATGTGTCGAGTGCACGGAAGGAGCCTCTTTGAGGCGCAGTTACAATCCTTTCACCACACTGGTTCGACAGAACCGGTGACTCGAAGAAGACAGGCTTGTGTTTGCTCTCTTCCCAGAGATTATAACTGGAGTACACATCAGTCTTTTGGAACCAGTATTACAAATAAAAATATCATTGTCGTAGCTACTTAACAGATATGTTTCTGGATATCAAGACACATAAATAATGGCTGATCTCTTTACGTTTTGTGTATATTGTTCCATCCGTGAAAAAAGAATGTGTTCTTAGATAATAATTTAGCATATGTCATATAAATTTACTTATTTACTGCTTATTATCTAGGAAAAAAGTCGTTTCATGTGGCAAACACATTTTCATATTAAAAATATAGTTATTTGTTTAATTTTGACTTCAATATATTAGTTACATTATGGCTTTTATTTACTGAGCAGAATAAAGATATTCATATAGTTGATTTTGTTCGATAATCTGTTTATAGATCCTAATAATACATAACTAACAAAATAACATCATTACCTAGGTCCAATGGTACCCATCTCTAACATATGTAACTTTTCCCCTTCATAGGGTAAAGGGGGTAAAGGGCTGAATAATTTATTTTTTTTTAGATTGAAAACAGGAACAATAACATATTGTTAGATCACACTCGTTTTCTATATTAAAAAAATGCCAACCTCACACCCTCGTGATTAAATGATCAGCTGGTAGGGGTGTACTATCAGTTACAAATCCAAACAAATAGTTTTATAACGCCACCATATTGCATTGACGTAATATAAATTCAAGACACATGACAAGACACGGAATTTCATAGCATTTGAAGCGTGTGTGAATCTCTTGAATTAACGAGAGTAATTACTAATAGCACGCATTCGTCAAGGGCGAATCAAAAAAAAAATTTGACGTTTAGCGGAAATATTCACTTACCTATTTTGATTGTGGTCCCGAATTTTGTCGTATCACTTTACCTACCTGGTAAACTTTGATCAGCGAAGCGAGTAAAAGAATTTAAACTATGGAAAATAATTAAATAGAAACAAAAGACTCAGATGAAGAAATTCACGGCACAAAAGAAAAGAACGCACGAAACGAGACGGCAGAGCAAAGCAAGCTGTCAAATCGATAACTGTCAAACTATGAATTTTAGGGCTCTGATAGACGTCCGTTGAATATCGGATTACTGGCTAAACCTTGTGTAAATTACGTCATGAACCAATCGGGTATTGACATGATCCATTAGGTACTTACAACCTCATATTTGGAAGAGGATAATAATACATTTTTATATTTGACTTAGGTGAAGGAACAAGCTGACGGCCCACCCTGATGTGTAACCGCCGCCCATAGACAACAGCAGTACGACTCGAGTCCTTTCCACCAAAGTGCGAGATGACTTAAGTCGCATTGTGTTGCGTCCATCACCCTGAGACGGGGATGTTACGTCTCATGCGCCTGCAATTTCACCCTTCCACTGGAACAAAGCAACACGAGTGCATAACTAGCATTAGTCTCCGGGTGAGCTTAGCACAAGTTCTAATGCTACTTTGGGTTGCTGCGTTCTCACCACCCAGAGGACGCGTGTAGGGATTCAAAGGGCAAGTGCCTACGGAGGCGAACAACTTGTTCCTCCAAAATTTTTCAATCTTTTTCAGGATAACACTGTTAATTATTCAGTTTGGTTTATGTTGATTCAGAGTAGAGTGAATAAAGGCCGTAGGATTATTTAATTGAATAGTGAAGCACTTTATATTAATTCTACCACTGAGTCAAATGAGTGTAATAAGTCTTAGCAAAGCTAACACCATACTTAAAACTATTATAATAGTCTTCTTTCAATTATAAGCAACCTATCTTTTGAATTCTAGCCACTGTAAGATTTTGCTATCTGTATATATTTGAATAATATTGGCTAGATTTACGTAACTGGATTACTTGGATAATTATGTCAGTGCATTACGCATGCGTACTATACTTTTATGTGATGATACATTTTCAAACCCGATCTTCTCCCTGGATCCTTATTTACATGGCTCTGGAATTTTTGAGGCATTTGAGAAGCACATGACATATCTTAGTTTTTGACAATGACATTGGCCCAATAATTTTGTTTCCGATCAGTTATTTTGTTTGACCAGATAATTCTCACAAATATGTGCTGCCTAGCCAAAACATTATTTCTAAAAAAATGATAAGCTCAACGTCGTCAGTCAGATTTACATATTTTAAAAATGTTGTGGAAAATGTTGCATACAATAAGTTTTTGTTTTGCAATAAACTTACTTGACTTATAAGTCTATATATAATCCATATTTTGGGATATAATATTAATTAAAATTACCCTAAGTAACATTAGTATTATTAATAAATTCAGAAGTTGGTAAATATGTAGTGGTAGCAATTAATTTTTAGAAAGGAATAGATTTTTCACACATTTAATGGTTGCCTTTAAGGAGGAAAAAAAAACGAGGTAATACGTATTGTAGGCTGAACATTAAAGTGCCATACATTATTTTAACGTACAATATAGGGAGAGGTTATCATTGCCTCGGCTACTTTCCTTCGTCTTCGTTCCGTTCTCATGTAGAATTTCAGAAGAGAATCTATTAAATTACGTTTGTATTTAGTGCCCAGTTTTATTGTGATTACATCTGATTACAGAGTATTTGATTACACTAAACAATTATAAGAGACCATGGCAGACGAGGAAATCAATGGAGATGTTGATGAAATTCAGAGTGACAAAGATAAAACCCAGAAGAAGACTGCTAAACACGACAGCGGCGTTGCTGATTTAGAAAAGGTTACCGACTATGCAGAAGAAAAGGAAATTTCCTCTCAAGATATATCTGGAGTGAGTATTGATTGATCAATATTATGGAGGTTATTATTTTGACAGCTCCACACTAAATTTACATTACCACAGGGCTTTTGCAAATAATTTATAAGAGAACTCTTTTGTATCTGACATTTTAATTGGATATGTTTAAACCGTAAGATCAATAAATTAAATGAATTGGTTGTAACCCTGCCTGCAAAACATATCATTAACAGCTTCGGAGTTGGGATGCAGAACTGAACCGATCCCTGGCTGGGGAAATTTTCTGTGACGAGCACAAGTTTTAAACATATCTTGGATGTTCGGTTTGTATCTGAGGTTCTCTATGCCACCTGCAGCACAGGAAATCCTAGTGTAGGGGTGTGAGTGTGTGTAATCTTTATTTTATTTATGTTGTGGACCGACCCAACAGATGTTGTCCTCGAAGGCAGCGCCAGCTATCAGGTCCAATTGTAAATATACAACAAGGAGGGACCCACTCCAAAAAAATATCCAAATCGGTCCAGCAGTTTAGGAGAGATTATTATCCATCTTATTATTATTATCTTATATACAAAAAAGTATACTATATGTATTCTATCAGTCATCTGGTTCCCATAGTATAAGCTACGCTTAGTTGGAGCTAGATGATGTGTGAAATGTTCACCCACCAATATTTATTTATTATCCTTTGGTGTTGAACGTCTATCACTTGAGACTCTTTAATACAATTTTCTATTAGTTATTCTTATGCAACTGGAATATGGTTATGGAAATAAAACCTTCAGGAAAATTCTCTCTGTCAATTAAATACATGGACTGAATAGATCATTGTTCTTATTATGAATGTTTATACATTTCAGGCGCTGTCCTTGATTGGAGACCGAAGAAACAAGGAAGCTGCAGAACGTCTGGAGAAAGAAAAAGAACTTCAGAAAGTATCAGTCAAGAAAGATGATATTGAATTAATAGTAAGAATTTCATTATCATTTGCAAACTACATCTGTATTTGTCGAATTTAGAGGGTTTTACGTTTCTGATGCTGTTACAAAACAAATAGGTGATGAATAATCCCAAATAAGATTAACCTCTGCGCATAAAAAAGCTATTTGACATCGGCCTGGGCAGGGTCTGAGATATGGGAAATACCAAGTCATATCATATTACCTTACTTTTTAAATTTACTGCCTTATTTTTAAACAAAATTTAATTAACTCTTATTAACTTAACATTCACTGCCTACTATCCCAGGTTGTATTGCAAGAAATATATTTTCAGTCTTGTATTTTTGAAATTCCACAAACAAATGGTACATTTACGACCATCAAATGAATGTGGTGTGGTATGTTTAGAAACATGCCTTTGTTCATTGTCTCAAATAGAGACACATACAAAATTCAAATGCTGATGTGTTTTACGTTTTTTGTCTATTCTTCATTCATTTGATTCTATCAAAGTCAAAGTCAAAGACAAAAACTTTATTTCCATAGAATTCGTAAAGAAATGGCTTGGAAACGTCAATATTCAAAACATAAGGTCACCCTTACTTATCGATAAGTTTGATGCCTGTTCAAACCCTATCCGACTCTCCATGGGGAAGAACAGCCAAGAAACCCCTAATGGAGGGATTCCTTTTTTTCGCGAGCACGATCCTTGTAACAATTGAGTACTTAGGTCTATGTTACATTTATGACTACATAATCTACTAAAATATTACAGGATGTTTTGTGTGTCGTTGAGCATATCTAATATATATATGTGTATATAATATATATACATATCTAATCGTCCCACCCTTAAAGTTCCCCCATAAATACATTAACACCTCTATAAGATTCACTACATGCATATTTTTCTTAATACTTATTTCTAAGTTCATAATCAGAGTTTGTGATCTAATATGATATGTAGTTATAATATATTCACCCTTTTTCAATACTATTGGATTGAATTTTGAGAAATATTGTTATTTCTGATTCTGATTTTAGTACTTACTGATTCTGATTGTTGTAGCCAGGTGGTTGAACTAGCCAGCGACAGTATTTTTATTAATTGGTGCAATTCTGTTAAGATAAATATTTTGAATATTAATGCTGTTCTATGGATAACGCCATACTCTACCATTGCTGCTTCTTCTAAAAGAGAGAGTGTGTTGAATCGGAGTTTCAGTTCAGAGGTAGCATGAAAAGCGACTCTTTGAAGGGTGATTTAACACACATTCTTCCACCACAATGGTTCAAGTGAGCCAGTGGCTAAACTTATAGTAGTTTTTGTTCTAGAATGGAACGTAACAGCCAATCAACCGCTTGTGCCGTTTTAAAATCTCAGAGACAATCACACTTAAAAAAATATTTTTATTGTTTAAATTACTTTAAGTTATATAAGTATACACTATCTTATTTCTCTTCTGGTTTTTTCCAGGTGAAAGAATTGGAAATATCTAAAACATTAGCGGAGCGGACGTTACGCGAGCACAGAGGAGACCTCGTGGCCGCCTTGACTACCCTCTCTAACTGATATGTTTACAAGTATGGTGTTTTATTGTTATACCTTAAATGATTTTTATATTTAATACACTTTTTTTATTTAGATATCCAAATCCATGATACGAATGAATTATACCTAAGTAGGGAAGGACCCAAGTCGTAATTATTGTTAGGTTACCACTTACCACTTAACACCAGCTGGTGCCCGTTCCGTAACTTTACCTCGTAAAAAACTACATTAATGTAATTTACTACATATTGGAGGAACGCTTTGAATACAGAAAAGCTATAGTTAATCTATATATGAGGGATTATAATATGATAAAATGTGGAACATCCCTAATTTTCAGCATATTGTTATATGAATATAATCTAGATTGGTTTGATTATAACAAGTTATTTTATTTTATTTAAGGCTCTTAGGGAAACTAACAGCTAGGACGAAAAATTCACAAACATAAATACAGAAAGCCAATTAAAAGTTTCCATGAATAGAGTAGTTAAGAAGTTTCTATTATATTATTCATATATATATATTATTTATATATTGTTCCGGTTTGAAAGGTGTGGTTGCCGGTGAAATTACAGGCACAAGAGACATTCCTGAGACCTGCACGTCTCAGAGTTACGGGCGCATACGATGCTACTTGGGTCTTGTCGTACCTAGTAAGGGAGGACCCAAGTCGTATCAGTTGTTATGGGCAGAGGTTACCACTTAACACCAGGTGGGCCGTCGGCTCGTTCCGTAACTGTATTACATAAAAAAAAAGGATAATATATGAGTAGGTATATGTAATTGTAATTGCTTTTATTTTTGGTTTGAGTAATAGTATTTCATTCAAAAGATTGATTTAATTGCCTATTTTTTGTTATGTTGTATATTTAATATCTACAAACATGTTTGACATGATTAATGTTTTGTTGATATTCATTTAGACACAATTTCTATGTTAATACCAAAGAAAATAATAATATAAATGCATAGAACGATAAAAGAAAATAGCCATATTATTTTCACATAAATCCCACAAGGAGACGTTGACGTTGACGTTTCCAAGCCATTTCTTTATGAATTCTATGGAAATAAAGTTTTTGACTTTGACTTTGACTTTGAGCTAATTCCATTGGCTATGATAAAAATACTGAATTGTACTCGGAAATGCAACACGTCAAACAAAAATACTTATCTGAATGATTTATTGACTGAAATGATACACTGATTCAAATGTTAGAATAGGCGAACTATATATTTGAATCTTATATAAACATGAGAGAACATGAGAGAGTGTCGCAATAAATGAATTGAGTATTGAGATTCATAAACAGTAGCTGTTTTTTTTTTTTTGTTTTTTTTTGTTTTTTTTTTTTTTTTTAATTTTAATGTAAAACATTTACGGTACGAGCCGACGGCCCACCTGGTGTTAAGTGGTAACCTCCGACTTGGCTCCTTGGGTCTTGTCATACCTAGTAAGGTATGACAAGACCCAAGTCGCATCGTATGCGCTCGTAACTGAAATTATAAAAAAAAACACAAAATAATAATAATAAACGGAAATTATTCATGGGAAGTTGATATATCTAAAGTCGTGATATATCTAAATGTACGCATCGTCTTATGTATTTTTGCCATTTCTGGTTACCATTTCTGTTCGATAAGGGTGTTATAATTTTATATAAATTTTTCTTTCACAAATTTTAATCTTTCTTTTTTCAATTCAATTCAATTTATTTTATTGCATACAAGTTATGGTACATAATTGTTGGTTATATAATTTTTGAAGTAGGTTTTTTTTATTAACTATCGTATTTATAAGTGAACACTAGACTGTTTGATGTTACGGAAAAAAAAATTAAAAGCTATTTATTTAAAAAAAAAAACATTTTTGGTGCCAAGTTACGCTGTCAGTATATTTATTTGAATATATTCTTATTTCCAGATCTTTAAATAAATACATAATTTACCTATCTAATTAAAAATCCAACTTATTAAATACTACTGAAATGCTTTAAAAGTAAGGATTATGGCCAAAATTATTCACCAAGAAGGAAATACACTTTTTTATTTTATGTTATTATTGTATTATAATAATTTCATTATTTTAATACTAGTGTAACGATACTGTATCGTTAATGCAACCATAGAAACTAAATACTCAAACCACGAGAGTTCCGTCGTGTAATGGACAGTAGCTCGTATGTATTTTAAATGTGGACAGTAGTATTTCTTGTGTCTTCCGGTTTTATTTGTGGAGTGTAGGCAGGCGGCGGGATACTACTATCGTGAACCTGAAAAAAAAGAATGTCTCTGTTTTAATCTAAGCCACTTTGTAGTAATTTGAAACATTTTAGGATTCCTTAGTTTGTGCAACAAACGTCACGAAGGTCTATGGCCATAACCAACTGTGGTCGCAAAACTCCACTGGAGCCTTATTCGGAGAAGTTTAATTTTTCTATTCATAGAAAATCGGACAGTCAAATACCAAATTGATTATAGAATGGTTACTTTCAAACTGAACACAAAAAAATATTGAATACTTACGAATCCACTGTTGAGATACGCGATGGCCGGATATATGGCTGATCCGGAAATTGGCGTTGTAGTGTATCTAAAAAATGTGAAATATAAAAACGTGGGTACCTGGCTGAGTGGCCTCACAGCATAGTGGTTAGTGGTAGTATATATTGGCATTTCTCTGTTAAAACATTACTATTTGTACTGCTTTTAGAGCGCTTCTTTGGTCATAATACCAAATGATAGATCTTTATATAACTTTAGTTGCACTCAGTGTCTTCATTTAATTACTAAATTTTTCATTCTAATTTATTCATTAATATTTGTGGAGATTTCACACAGCGCCATCTAGCCTTGGGGAAGCCTACTTTTACTATGGGGACCAGACAACTGATATAATACCTATATATTTTGATGCAACTGTTTTAAACAAAAATTACGTAACTACCCCTGATCACGTTAAGATTTATTTATTTATTTATAAAATTGGGGATTTTTATTTTTTATTTTTTTAGATTTGGGGAATTTGTCATGTCAATATCACTAGGACTACACGCCCACCCGTTTGGGGATGATTTAATAACATTTAGGTGATTTCTGTTATATCAGTGCCTATCCTACTTACACTAGTAGAATTATAAGAATATATAAAGGATTCTGATACTAATTTACTAAAGGAAAATATGACACTATAAGAAGCAAATATTAGGTTGAAACCAGGTGGCATATGTCAGGGGCTACGACAGTGCCCCTGTCCCCTGCTTATGAATACCATTCGCAGGGCCTTTGTGATATAAATAAATAAATATTGGTGGAAATTTCACACAGCGCCATCTAGCCCCAAAGTAAGCTAATCATAGCTTGTATCATGGGAACCAGACAACTGATATAATACTTACATACTTTTCTTTTGTAAATACATACATATTAACACCCAGACACAGAACAAACATTAATGTTACAAATGACACACAAATATTTGTCCTGGGTGGGGATCGAACCCACGACCTACAGCGCAGAAGGCAGAGTTACTACCAACTGAGCTATGAGGCCTGTCACTATATGAATATTTGTATACTTAAGTATGGTATGTTTACCTTGGGGGGGCATCTCTTAGTCTCTCATCAACGTAGACCTGTAGACTTCCAATAGATAGCCTACTATTTGATACAGATCTTTCGCCCATTGGTCTGAAAAAAAGAACATATTTTGTATTCTATTCTTAATAGGTATAGTACTGTTGAGATTTATTACGTCATATGTTTGGTAGAGACCACGAAAGGAACCTCATTGAGGCGCACTTTCATGGTTCAAGGAAGCTACGAGTAGAAAAAACGAATAACTTCAACCGATTTGGCTGAAATATACAAATAGACGGTTTTTATTCCGGTACCACAGGGTAGGCCGCGGGCAGAAGTTAGTTATAGAATATTTACCTTATTTCTGAGGCGGCACATAGCTTGTAGAGTAGAAAAAATGTTGCAATGATGCCTAACACTAAAGCCGCACCCATGGCTATCTGTGCAGTCGATATCAGAAATATATCTTTCATATTTTCCCTGGAATAAAAACTTCGGTGAATGTAGGAATAATTCATTTTAAGATAAACCTGACAAATTATTGTACTTAAAAATGTTTTTTTTGCTCTCTGTGGATATTTCACACAGCGCCATCTATCCCCAAACTAAGCATAGCTTGTACTATGGAAACCAAACAATTGATAGATTACTTATTTAAACAACTACTCATTTTTTTATAAAAATAATAATAATGCGATTTTCTTTTTTCTAAATATACATACCCACACAAACATCTATGCTCGTCACACAAATGTTTCTAATGGTTTGGAATCGAACCTACGGCCAGAAGGTAGTCACTACCAGCTAGATGTGAGGTCAATATTGTAACTGTAATACATTTATGTATTTATGAAAGAAAAATATTCCCGTCGTTCCAACTAGTTTACGTTTTCCCCACTCAGGATGAACGAGAGGAGAGCGTGGTGGTCTAGCGGTACTGACCCCCGAGTTTCAATCCGGAGGTCGCCGGTTCAAATCCCGACGTGCACCTATGAGTTTTTCGATTGAAAGATTTATGTGCACAACCACGTTCTCAAAACGGTGAAGGAAAACATCGTGAGGAAACCGACGTGTCCTAGAACTAAAAATTCGAAGACATGTGTCGAGTGCACGAAAGGAGCCTCTTTGAGGCGCACTTACAATCCTTTCACCACACTGGTTCGACAGAACCGGTGACTCGAAGAAGAAGAAGAAGGATGAACGAATATATATTCACACCTGCAAATCCAGTTGCCATACGCATCATAACACGGCTGGCAATATCCCTGCCAGCAATGGAGGGTTTCATCACCCGAGCCGGCGGCGTAGCGGTTACAGCAATATCCGGAGCACTTTTCACCGATATCTAAAAAATGTATTTAACACCATGCAATTTGAAGTACATACACATACACGCATACACGCCTGTTTCCCTGAAGGGGTAGGCAGACCCTCAGTGGGTCACTTTTCACCTTTTGGGTGACATCGTGGGAACGTCGACGGGACGAGGGGCGAGGGGTAAGCCTTCATCGACTTTATTTTCGCAAATAGGTAATATATCTGCTAACACTTTCTCCCAGTAATTCATTCCTTAATATCCGTCAGTGAGGACAAACCATATATCAGTGAAATTTACCAAAAAGCATGTTTCGGATGGGTGTAATCTGTCGGTATGAATTTAGATTTTGTAATATATATATAGGAAAAGTGTTTTTTTCAACGTCTTTCATTTTGATATATCGTAAAAACTAATATGGATACATACTTCAACTTATGATGTCAGTGCAAATTTCTAAATAAAAACCACATAGGTAATAGTAATCGGCCAGAATCCCGAAAGTGATGTAAAAGTATTTTTGTTTCTTCTTACGGAACCCTCGGTGCCTTGCCAAACTAGCTCTTATCTAGTATAGTCTATACTTTGGATATGTTAACCTCCTTTTAATGGCGTTAGTAGTCTATCTAGATCATATAAAAAAAATGCGCCAGCATCAAAATCCAGTGTGAAAAATGTAAATACGTTTTGTACTTAGAAACTGCTTTTCCTCTTGTCAGGAAAAACAAATAGAGCTCAGAATAAATAGGCAAAACATATCTGAAGTCGATAAGAGCTGCATAACCTTGCAGTCCATTAAAGTGTATTTTATTGTAGGCTAAACTGAAGAAACCTTGACAGGTGATTAGTAGAGAGTAGCACAAGCAGATAACTAATGAACGCGCTTACTGACGGCGCGACCGCACCGTGGACACCGGTCACATGGCCTCCCAATTTCCATATTTTTGGGGGCCCACGTGGCCCCCGGGTGGTACAAAAGGAGCAACCCAAAGTAGCAGTAGAACTTGTGCCAAGTTCGCCCGGAGAAGTACTGCCACACCTGGTAATCTGCCTCCAAGCAGTGATGCACTCGTGTTGCTGTGTTCCGATGGGTGCCGGTGAAATTGCAGCGCATGAGACGTAACATCCCCGTCTCGGGGTGATGGACGCGACGCAATGCGACTTGATCGTAAATTTTTGGAGAGGATTGGAGTCGTATTATATTGTCCATGGACGGCGGTTACCACTTAACATCAGGTGGGCCGTCAGCTCGTTCCATCACCAACATGACATAATAAAAACTATCAGTTCAGTTGGTAAACCATAAAATTACTCTTACCTGGGCATTTAACACATCTTACATGTAAGTGGTTAGGGATGTAACCGGGGGCACAGTAGCACCTACCATCTATGCATTCGTATTCTATCTGCACACAATTTATCTTGGCACAGTTGTCCGCAGCTGAAACAGTCAAGATGCAATAGCGTCATCAATGCTTTAAATAGTTGTTTACACTTTGATTGGTCAAAGACAAAGTCAAAAACTTGATTTCCATAAAATTCGTAAACAAATCGCTTGGAAACGTCATTATTCAAAACGTATGACGCGTACTTATCGCTAATTTTGGCGCTTGTTCGGACCCTATCCAACCTTCCAGGGGAAGAAAAATAAAGATACCCTTAAAGGGCTTCATTTTTTTTCGCGAGTATCTATGTTACATATTCAAAGGTGGTCAAAGCCAAAAAGCAAAAAGTCTCGTATGTACTATGTACCTTATATTAAAAAAACCAAAGCGGTAGATCAATTTTGGCTTGTAAGTAAAATAACCAGTCACTTTCTTACTAACATTTGTGGGATGGTAGAGTTGAAATTACTCCGTAGCATTGACGAGAATACTGAAGTTTCAGTCTTGAAACACTGGTAGGCGAAATAGGCGAAGTAGGCGAATATAATAAATATAATTCACATTTAGTGACAAGGCTTAAGGTGTTAGCAAGAGCACGATTCATTATCGTTATTATTTGTGCAACTATTATTTGATTAGCTAACCTTTGTGCAACTAAACGTCTGAAAAAGATTCCTAGGATTTCGGCTAATTGAACTGTATTCCTGTTAGTTGCTAGGTTTAGCCTTTATTTGGTTTGTGGTTTTTAACTACAGCTCTTAATAAAATACGATATGAAACTGTATTTGTTATTGAATAGTCTTCTCTTTGTGACGTTATTTTATTATTTCGATAAATATTAGGCACGCACTAATTAAACAAAGTAAAAATGAAAAGTTTTGCTCACCCAAATCCTCGTCAGATATAGACGCAGTAATAGGCACAAACACAAATAATAAACAGATCCAATATTGCATTTTAATCTATATCATTATGTACTGGTCGACGGAGTCACTGCCACGGTCGATAATTGTAAACGTTAGGAAATATAAAAATATGGTGGTGTCATGATACGTTATCACATATCAGTGATCTGCGGTGCGACGATATACCTGCTTATCTCACCACGTCACTCAACAGTACAGAACAAAACAGTACACTGTTTCAGTATTGTCACACTACAGACGATCTGCATACAGCCTTGGTTAAATGAACTGAGAAAACATGACGTCGAGTTTTAACTGTTTTCTTTAGTATTTGTGTAAATGCCCTTCAACGTGTGATCTTTGGAACGTTTTTTTGCGTTTTCTGTTATTGAAAATTACTATGTATGATAAGTTAAGGCGATGTTTCCATTTGTCTCACTTATGCAGCGTGCCCCGTGAATAATGCAACCCGTAAAGGGGACGAAACGAGACAGATAATTATAAACAAAAATATGGAGTAGGGTTTGTTCGAAAGTTAATAAATAATAATACAATAATTACTAACTCTCTGTCCATATTGGCATAATTATATTAATTTATTATTGAAAAAAAAATATTGCATATAATAAGCATTTGTAAAAATAAAACATTAGGGATAGCAATTAAATTAACAGACACAGTGTTTTACTTAATTTATATTGTATTTCAATAAACTCCGTCATATAACTTTGTTTTTGCTAATATACATAGACAAGTGTGTGAATTGTCCACCAATATTATTATCATTAAATATATTTCACCAAAATATATTTTATGAACCCCCTATATATACAGTTATCTGCTACAAGTACATTCAAAGTCCCTGATTAATAACTGTATGAATATGGTAAATCGAATATTTCTATAGGACACATAGTTCTCCGGGCGAATCCTATTCCGAATCCGAAACCAAGACCAGAGGTCGTGTTACATTTCTCTTATGAATTTTGTAATATAGGAAAATAAGTAATCAATCTTTGCCCTTTATACTTGACAATAAGGGCGTTACATACCAGGCGTATTTGTCCTTATAAAGTACGTTATTGCGCTGTCTTGTATAAAAACGCGCGCTCAGGTGACACATGCCTAATTCATACTCGCTTATAAGCTCGCCAGTATTCGTCTGTTTCTAAAGGCTCGTCCTGCGAACATGCCATAATTTCCAGAATGTTCGCCAGTATTCTCAACTTATTGTCCGGTTTTGTCCTAAATCGAATTCAAAAAGGGAAGGATTCATCTAAATGGTAAAGTCAAAGTATCGTTTTTAGGACGTCTATCGGTATGACCTTAATAATGGACATATTTCAGGCTAGGAGCGAAATCACTAGCTGAATCAGCTGACAGGGGATCGGGCTTTGAACAGGCAGTAGAACTTGTTAAGTTCGTCCGGGAAAGTATTGCTACCGTAACCATTTCTGCAGCCTGTGTTTCGGTTTGAACGATGCGGTTGCCTGTAAAAACACCGGCACATTCCACCTTCACGTCTCACAACATACGCTCGTTCGGTTGTAAAGAAATGCACGTAACTTCCCTGTCTTAGCTTGAATATGATCGGTTGCATCCATTTACATATCCGCTGTGTTAAGTGATGGCCTGAACCTCAGGCCATCCAATCAACAACTTATATTTTCATACGCCAAACTTGTCATTTTTTGTCTAAAGGAAACTTTTATCAAATTCTATTAGGGAACTCATTTATATTCAGGGTAGGCGTCCAACTTCGATGATATTTCCTCAAAGAATTACCTACTCCGGAGCTGTAGGACGTAATAATTGGATGCTACATCCACGTTCACGAAGATTGATTTGCGGATAATGATTTTCCTATTGGTTTTGGTCTGAACTTTTATCGGCTCATGCGAACAGATTAAAATTTTTAATTGGATGGGGGAGCCGGCATTGCCTCTGGTAACTTTAACATAAGGAAATACGCGATTCTGTATTAACCACAAAGGTTTTATTTTGCTACGTTGGTACATATTTAGAACCCAGTTGTCCGTGGCTTTGCTCCCTTGGTAGGTACGCTCCTCTATGCCACAACATCTTTGCATTTACCGAGACGCAAAAACACGCAAAAACAAAGATCTGTCTGTTATAATATTTATCTGTGGGAATGTATTAATGTATGTTCTTCGCAAATTAATACACCAACAATTCAACAATTTTTGTCTCTTTATAAGTCTTTATAAGTCTTTATAAGTAGGTAGGTATATATGGAACTACATCGAGAAGTAAATTCAACGAGAATTGTTGTGCTGGTACTTGTTGCTTTGGACCTCAAATCAAAATCCATTTAAAAAAATGTAATATAACTTTTTTACGCCGGTACTTTGCTCAATTAGTTAAGTGAAGTTTTACAACCGATGCGACTTGGGTCCTCCCTTACTAGGTACGACAAGACCCAAGTCACATCGTATGCGCCCGTAACTCTGAGACGTGCAGATGGAATGTCTCTTGTGCCTGTAATTTCACCGGCAACCACACCTTTCAAACCGGAACACAGTAACGCGAATGCGTAACTGCTTGGCGGCAGAAATTGGCATGGTGGCAGTACTTCCCCGGTCGAACATGGCGAGAGTTCTACTGCTCTTAAAATTTCTTGATACGTCTGATTTGGGGTTCTGTCCACGTGTTATATATGCGTATTTAAGATGCTAATGCATTCGATGTCACCTAATTCAGTTCAATATCACGGTCCATATGAACCTAGTTAGTCATCATCGCTAGGGTATATAACGGGTTGATGATACTAGTTAAAAATACAACGCTCATTTTGTGAACATTCTCACGTGTATCTGAATTGTATCAGAGTAGAAAACTGGGATAATTCTATTCGCCTTCAGCCCAGTGGTAGCTATTTTGGTAAACTTGTCACGTTCCGGTTCGGATAATTTAAGATTACGGCTCGTAAATACAAAATACATAAAACAAAAAGTAAGTGACGAACACGTACCGGCACCCTCAAAGTTCGTCAGGCGGGCCCTACTGGCCCGCACCTTTCATATTAAGGCAAGGGTAGATTTGACACATAAAAGACATTGCAGTATAACGCCATGATATTATATTAAGATTCGGGAAGATTCTTGAAGTTTATGAAATCGTAAAATAATTTAGCTCTACTCAGGTCCTTCAAAATGAGTAAAGTTTCAGTTTCGACCCTAGGAAGGTAGCGCGAGAGTTGAATGTTACGAAAATAATATACCAATTCTGCACTATGACATAGTTAAAGTTACTAGCTGCGCCTCGCGGTGTTACCCGCGGTGAATAAGTCGTCCCACGGGCACCGTATATTTTTTCGGGATAAAAAAGTAGCCTGTATGCTATTCCAGACTATAATATATCTCTGCCAAATATCGGCCAGATCCGTACAGCCGTTCTGGCGTGATTAACAAACACCTATCAATCCAAACGTTCGTATTAATAATAGTAATCGTTTATTTCAGACTAACTAACTACTACTATTATTAATAGTAGTAAGAGTTAATCGGCGCTCTCAAGTTATTTTTTTTCGTCGTTAAGTGTAGGTACTTAACTTTATGACACAAATATTTGGTAGGCCTAAATTACCGCAAGTTATATATAATTTTGAATGGTGCCTTTTTGTCCTACGTGGGCCATGACCCTCTGAGCCGAAACCACCCAGTCCAACATGCACTAATTTAGAGTAATCCCGGCCCGGAGGCCACCTGGGTTCGCCTAATCTGACACTTATTCCAAGCATGCTAACTGCCGTCTGAAACCTTATGGGTCTCTATCTTGTGGGAATCTGGATTTCGGTTGCAATGTAAGCTACATTTGCCCTGACTTTTCGGATTTATGGAGATTGTACTGTATTATTATTTAATGTCTTGAAAGAGGTATGTAGTTGAAATATTTTCTTGGAAACCACTAGTAACATTGAGTTCACTGTTTGATATATGTATTTCTCATTAGGTACCCATACTCGATCACCGCTCGGCTGCTTCGGGGAAAAGTTCCGTACATGTAATACAATCATTTGGTTGGTGCTCAAGGAGTGGAAAACTGAAGTTTTACTGGGAATTTAGAAAATAGTATTTTTATAGATTTCGAATTTGCACTTGTTATATTTACCGTGGGCGATATAATGTTCTCAACGCAGTGTGAGGACATTGTGTGTCCTAGGACCAAAAATTCAAGATTTAACGTACCGAATTAGGATCCCGTGGTAAATAAAAGTGAAAGCAAACTCGCCTGCCCAGGGTATGAGTATCCGTGCAGTGGGAACATTTGACGAATGCCATAATTCAGTATTATATAATATACAGTTTCTGAGACTCCTACGATAGAGAAATGAGAATTTTCGCAGTGAAATTGTAAATTTATAGTAATATCTAATAACTGTAACTTTCACAAAATATGATTACAACACAGATTACCTTAAACATATACTTGAGTTGAAATATTTTGGTTCTAATATCTAATAAAAACTGCAAAATCCAAGTGAAAATTGAAATACTTTAAATATGGTTTTCGTAAATTTCCACTCGTAGTTTCTTGGTTGGATTAAATCTGAGACAGGGAGACTTTATCGACAGTGCTGACACTAGGGGTAACTTACAGTTGTTTTGTTTTTACGGTGCAGTTACGGAACGGCCCGATGGCCCACCTGGTGTTAAGTGGTAACCTCTGCCCATAACAACCGATGCGACTTGGGTCCTCCCTTACTAGGTACGACAAGGCCCAAGTCGCATCGATTGCGCCCGTAGCTCTGAGACGTGTAGGTGGAATGTCTCTTGTGCCTGTAATTTCACCGGCAACCACACCTTTCAAACCGGAACACAGTAACACGAACGCGTTACTGCTTGGCGGCAGAAATGGGCATGGTGGCAGTACTTCCCCGGACGAAGTTGGCGAGAGTTCTACTGCTCTTAAAACTGCTCTTGTGTGGTGCAGACTGGCTAGCTACACCTCTATATCAAATTCAAATTCAATAAAAACGAAGTCACGCATATAAGTTGCGTCGTAGCTGAATGGTACTTACGACTTCAATTGGAAAATCTCTGGTTCAAATTCAGAATGTGAGTGTATCAACGAGAATATATATACCTTGGAAATATATTTCCGTTCTACAGCGTTCTCAAAATGGTGAAATAACATTGTGAGGGAATTTTCTGTGAATTTTCTGTGTGAAATTTTCTATTGTATATAAACGAACGCTTATTCCTTTTTTGAGTAAAGATTTAAAATATATCTTGGCATTATACCGCCCATATTATATAAATATATTTTTCTTTCTTTCTTTCTAATAATAAATTCCTTAACTAAAATTCATTTTTTAAAGTTAAATGCCAGAAACCAAATTGTTAAGATGTTTATTTTAAAAATCAGTCGTGCCATGAGCTAAGATTTCATGTAGAGCAAAGGCAGATCACCCGAACTGTATTCCCATATGTTAATTTTATGCAAATCCTTTGCTGCCATAACTTATCGGGCCATGTTGCCATGTACGGTTTTACACATTGTTAAGCTTTGGTTGCGTGGTTCTGGTTTCTAGCTATCTGTTTGCATCCTTATTATGAATATATATATATTGTATATAATTTGACTGGCCTCATAGCTCAATTGGTTAGTAACCCTACCTTCTGCGCTGTAGGTCGTGGGTTCGATCCCCACTCAGGACAAACATTTATGTGACATTTGTAACATTGATGTTTGTTCTGTGTCTGGGTGTTAATATGTATTATATGTATGTATTTACAAAAGAAAAGTATATAAGTATTATATCTGTTGTCTGGTTCCCATGATACAAGCTATGCTTAGCTTACTTTGGGGCTAGATGGCGCTGTGTGAAATGTCCAGCATTATTTATTATTTTATTTATTTATGAATCACGAATTCACGATATATCATTTTCATTTTTATTTATTATAGTTGCTTTGGATATTTGTGACCTCCATGCCAAAACTACTGAACAAATTTATTGAAATTATGTACAAGTTGAATACCAGACTAACACTAGGCACTAATAAGGGCTTATTTATTTATCCCAGTAGCACGCGAGCGAAGCCGTTAGCGCAACTTAGTGTAAGGTTTGTGGTAAATGTTTACTGACACCACTGAAACGTTTCAGGGAAGAATTTGGGCTGTTGCTATTCGGTTCCCTGATCTACATTTTTATGGTTAAACTTTGCAGGGGAAGCTTGTATGAGTGATAAATTCATGCTTTTTATTTGATGGGTAGGTCGATTATGGATAAAGTTTCCATGCATGGGTATACTTCTCCAGTCACATTCTTCAGTCAGCTCTCAGAATGTGTTAATAACAAGGTACAGTTTTCAGAAAAATCTTACAAACTGGAATAAGAAAATTTAATCATTCATTATTCCGGAGTATATGAAAATTGGTGTTTTATGTATGTGAATAAGTAATAATAGCATTTGCCCCATCTGAGGATAGTTATTTTGATGTGTCTGTAATTTCACCGTCAAGTAAAACACATCAATATAAATTCTAGACTGCATGTTGGTTTCACTGCTACAAAAAAGTTTCATTGTGAATAATATTAAAACTTATGTTCGTACAAGCCACATTGATGATTCTAGAGTATTTCGTTATTATATAGATCTATCATAATATATCCGGAGAAATTAAAACAGAATTTCAACTTTTACCTTACCAACAAACAAATTCGCAACTTCAAAAGTAAATAAGTCCTTAACTACCCTGCAGCCCGCATGCAGTCCATAGAAACTAATAAGAAAGTAATTTTCCTACAAATCGGAAATTGTATCCGCAAATACTGCAACTATTCGCTGCCAAAACTTTGCCAATATTCTCGAACATACGCTAATCGGTTGTGTGAACCTATCTTAAATACTCACAAGTTAAGAGGCAAGGTCGATGTAGCGAATAAGACCATTTTAACCACCACCAAGACTTTCGAATCCCAGTTGGTAAGTAACTGGGTAAGCAATAATGATTTATTCCGCTCGAAGTAAATAATAAGAAAGGGGTGCAATAAAATCAAAGTCCCTTTTTAAAACGGAAAGTATAATAACTCGAGACAAGTGAAGTCGGGAAATTCTAGAACATTTCGAATTAATATGTCCACCATATGTTACTTTTTTACTGAAATTCTCATTGCCTGACAATGTCTACTTTTACTTCAAGCGGTGAGTTCGCTTGACCGATAAACACTGAATTGAAAGTGAAGCCAGAAACAATGTACTAGGTAGTATTTAACAAGAAACTACTATAGATGTTGGTTTGTTCGTTGGTTTATTTCCAATTCAGATTCAGATAAAGTCTGGACATTGATTGCTTTAGCACTCGGAGTAAGCAAGCTTTGTCATGAAAATGACTTGAATATACTCTCTTAATCTCCATTGCTCGTCACTTGTATGGGTATGGATCATCAAGTCAATTCGTTTCGTTTCATTCTACCGTCTTTATTTCATGATATCCAAGCCTGAAGTTGACTTCTTGAAGATGCAGATGCAAGATGCTTATTATAATAATGACCTTAACCGTATTCGAGAAGAAAACATATCTCTCAGGGTCTCAATTCATTGAAAACATTGGATACCTAGAATTGGGACTAATACTGAGACATAAAATAAACCAGGAATAACAGCCTATTGAAAAGAGCCTTCCTAGGGTTAAACTACTTAACTTTGTTTTGGACATGTTTTTTGTGTACAATAAAGAATAAAGAAGAATAAAAATATTGTTCTTTTAGCTATGCGTGATTGCAATTAATCCTAACCAACTGATTTCGATCTGTGTAGACCAATACATTCAGAATACATGGACTGGTTAAGAGCTCTCTCTAATACATACGTACTTATACATGACAATTTAAGCCGTATTAATAATTTTAACCATTTGATGCTGTTATGAACCGGTAAATATTACTGCATTTATTACATTGATCAGTGATATACCTATGTACCTATATCAAGGACTTCTGGTATCAATATATATATATAGTATTTGTGTTTTGTTTGTTTACGTGTATATTTAAAAACGAAATCAGTTAAAACTATGCTCCCTTAACCCTTACCCATTCAATTAAAAACTATTTACATCCCAAGGTCGCCATATCATATTGCTTCGTAGCGATAAAACCACTCTTAGAATGCTTTCGTGTAATGTATATTTTTATGTCGCATAAAGTATATCCATTAATTCAATTATAAACTGCAAATCTTCTTGTCTTTGGTTTATTGGTAGGTGCTCGCAGAACAAGTTGGACACATACATCGATTGAGAATATCCACAAATGTTTACATGGTCTACAAATATTTGTTCTAGGTTGGGTGTCGTGATCCACACATAACGTGATCCACAAGGAAACATACTAGGAGTCTTTATGTCATTGTGTTTGTGTAAAATGAAAGAAAGTAAGAAATATATTTATTGACACGCAAAAGGTAAGTACAAACAAAATAATTAAACTCAAAAATAGTAACATAATATAGGTACCCTTTAAAATGAATCTATTGCCATTTATTGCGGTCAAATAAGTCGCTGCATCAGCATAATGCCGTTCTCAGCCACTTCATCGTGCCTGAGCTCAGCGCTGGTTTTCAGGCAGGAAGATGACATCACTGACGAAGGAACATAGGCACCTTACCTAAAATTACATAAATAACATCCATTTAAAATTGAAGCTAATGATCTGTATAAGAAAGCCAGTTAGCACCAGTTTCTTTATTCGTTTTTACAAGCTTTTATTTAACTTGAAGTGTTTGTATGTATATATGTTTAGGTCGTTTGCAACTGAATTTTGAACCAATTCACTTAGTCCGAATAGGCTGAAATTTGATATTTGTGCATAAAGCTTATGACAATACAGTGAGCTAGAGCTGATGCTGCTGCCAGGGCCACCTGCAGACCACACAACTCCTCAATAGCGCTCAGCAGCCATAACGTGTTTAGGCGAGTTACATTTGCCTTGACTAGTACTAAATAACCCTCGGTGGTATCCAGGGACAGATTGTAAAAGCTTTAGGGACAAAAGTTTCTACAATTTTTTATTCATACATTTATATCCTTGCACTTCCCTGTTTCCTTTACAGGCCTTTAAACGCAGATGTACACAGCACGAATATTCAAGAACCCAGAACATTCAGCACACGAATGCCGGCTGCGATCAAGCCCATTACCCATTCATAGCTTTCAGCCGAAAGGGAAACACAATGTAAAAAAAAATGTAAATTTATTTTATCTTATCAAAAGATAATTCGAACTAAATCAATTTCAACCGAAACATAGATTGAGAACCTCGAAAAATATTTACGTGTTACAAATATTTGTTCTGGGTCGAGTATCCACACATAACGCACGGAAACATAATGTGCTATGTATTCTTTAGTTCCCTACTTTTAATGAATATATATATAAGATTATTTACAAGGTATATGACTGGAATATAGAATATAGATGTTTGTTTTCATCTCGGTGTTAATATGTATTATATGTATGTATTTACAGAAAAAAAACTGTCAGTTGTCTGGTTCCCATAGTACACGATATGCTTAGTTTGGGGCTAGATGGCGCTGTGTGAATTATAGATAGATAGATAGAAAACTCTTTATTGTACACCACACAGACACATACAAATAAACAAGTTAAAAATAATTTACAATACATGCGACGTACAATCGGCGGCCTTATTGCTTAAAGCAATCTCTTCCAGGCAACCTTTGGATGGACTGGATTAAAAAATAATGATTTGGGACGGTGGTGTTAAACAAAAGGAAATATTATATCAATACATATCAATACTTACAAACTTGAGAGCCGTCTGCTCTCACCAAAAGCCCGTGTAAACGCTGTCAAGGCCATATGCAGCCAACAGCAAATTGTCCAACCATAAAAAAAAAACTTACAAAGTAAACACAAAATATTAAATAAATATCATACATAGGTACATATAAATATTAGAAACAGCATTTCTAAGACGATAAGGACAAGAAGTGATTGTGCAGCAACGTTTTAAATATAGGCAGTTATTTCGCACTTTTGATTTCAATTTAAATAATAAATATAATATATATTTTTTTTATTAAATTTTTTTTTTCTTTTGATTAAATTTTTATCCACCATTAAGTCAACAAAAATATATCCCTTAGCGTTTAAGTTGTTTTCTAAAGGTAACGTAAAGTTTGAATGCCACTTAATAAACATTTTTACGAAGTCGTAGTTCTAATGAGTCAAAGAAAAGTTACGAATTTGAATTGGTACTTAAATTTCTCCAAAGCAATCCTACCATCGAGTACCTCAACCGAAAACCGTAGAATTGAACCAGAATGTTCCGTTAGGAAACATGCCCGAACGATAATGGGTTAATGGGACCAAAGTCATTACCAAACTTTTTCAATTTAGACATCCGTGTAGAAATTGAACTGTTTCTGATACGTATAAACCATACCAGGTCAATTTAAATTGTTCTTCTTTATTGCATAGTTATTAATTGCAATGCCAGTTAACTTATTTTATTCTACCTCTTTATTATAGCTACAATGAAAAGTAGCAATTTTAACAGTGTAGCGACGCAGTGTTTTTGATGAAAACGAGATCAGTTCATTTTGTATTCATCACTATAAGAAGCTAGCCGATTGAATAAACTGAAATCATTAAATAACGAAAATCACCAATTTCGTAATTATTACGGGACCCTGATTGAATCATAAGCATTCGTAGGTCGTGCCAGATAAGCTCATCGCTTCGCATCGACTCTGATTATGCAAACGAGGCCTAATCCAGGGACCCGTTTCATGTAACACACAAAGTGTGCCAACAGACTCTGCACTTACTATGCAACGTTTCAACAATTAACAAGTTTTGTTGCGGTACTGTGTATTAATATATAATTATAATAAAACGGATCAATTGAGACCGTTATTTCTTTTTAAGAAATCAATTAAAATTCGCTCTGGAATATGAGTGTAGAAAGTTATTAAGAAACATAAGTTGTAAGACTACCTTGAACCAAAACACAGTAATGCTTATGAGTTACTGCTTGCGTAGGCATGGTGGCATTTCTTCTCTGGTTCAACCAGGCACAAGCAGTACTGCCTGAATAAAATTTAAAGAAATAATTAAACGACTTTCATTCTCCCATCATATAATAATAATAATTGTGGATATTTCACACAGCGCCATCTAGCCCCAAAGTAAGCTAAGCATAGCTTGTATCATGGGAACCAGACAACTGATATATTTTTCTTTTGTAAATACATACATATAATAAAATTAACACCCAGACACAGAACAAACATCAATGTTACAAATGTCACATATAATATGACTCTGCATTCTGCAGTAGACCACGGCAGAGTTATATCAAACGCGCACAAGCTTCGTATAAGCATCGCAGCCAAATGTCATTGTAGAAACGTCCATCCCAGAGGTACTTTATTCATCGTTTCAAATCATTTGAACGAGCAGAAAAAAGATTAGATCTTCCTTCATTTGAGCTAGGACGTGACTGGCAATGCGAATTGATGAACCGATTGTTGCCAGTAATAGAGGCTCCGCTTGTAATGTTCGTTATCCCCGTACGTGTTCCAACAGATTATTTCATTGTATTACATGTTTAGATAAACTGCGATAAATTTGGAAACCCTGCCGCAATCATACAATATTGTTTTTGTGGGTTATTTGACAAAAAAGGGTTGCTCTATTGTCATTTTCCTATTATAGACGATAGGTTTTTTCATATTGCTACAGATACCTTTTTTTGGGTCTTAACTGAACTGTTATGAAGGAAACTGATTACAGAAAAACGATTGCCAATTACGGTTCATTATGGTTTAACACTATTGAAATTTCGAATGCTTGGTTATGTCTGAAATTGTTTGGTGCAAAATGTAAACCCTCATTTGAATTTCATAGAATCATTTAGATCCCAGTGTAGAATATTTTACATATACCTGGAACTCAGAGCATTGTTAGTTTATTCAATTTATACAAAACACTCCAGCTTGGCAGACCCCTCTGACTCGATTACCGAAAATTATCGTTGAGCAATATTTGCCTAGGCACGAAGAAAACCAACCTCTCTCGTTTTGAAAATTCATAGTTGCACTTTCAAGTAGTCCAAATCTACTGAAGGAAATTATTTTCTTCATCTCAAGTTTTAACATTGTGAAATGTATATTTTGTAGCTCTTGTTTTAGGAATACGTACCTACACATTTATAATTAAATTATCTTCTGCAAAACTAAATGATTAGTAAGTTTTTGTATTGACATTAGCTAACATCAAAGCTACGCGTCCGTAAGGAAACGATGTTTACTCATTTCTACGTTTTGCAAAATCTACTGTAACGCAAAAGGGAAATTTATGTGAAGACGCACAAACATAATCATATAATCATGATCCAATAATCATATCGAGGGTAGAAGGCTCCTCCATCCTTTTATATAAAGTGATTTTTCTACCTGAGCTCGTTTTCAACGGGTTTGCTTATTTCAAATTGTACGAGGACTCGCGTGGATAAAAACTGTTTTACTGTATTAACTTACCTATGTGGCTCCGTTTATGATATTCTCAAAGGTGTTTAGATCCTTTCATTACTAACCGATGAAAATGTAAAAGGGTATGGGTTGAATTTCTATAAATTTTGTCGTCCATCATTTACTTTCATGTAACTACCTTGAAAGGTGGTTTCCGGTGAAATTACAGGCACATGAGACATTCCACCTACTCGTCTCAGAGTTACGGGCGCATACGATGCGACTTGAGTCTTGTCATACCAAGTAGGGGAGGACCCAAGTCGCATCGATTGTTATGGGCCGAGGTTACCACTTAACACCAGGTGGGCCGTTGGCTGGTTTACTGGTTACAAATGGGGTGACGAACAAAAGCTCACAGAAAATCATATATTTAGGTTTAATTACTACTTAACTTACTTTCCCATATAATATTAGTTCTTTGGATTGATCATTATATGCAGTTTCTTGTATTGTTCCTGCTAAAACATTTCCTTTGTGCTCATGTGAAAAAAGGGTTTATTTATATCCATTAAAACGATTTAGAAAGCCTGTTTCCTTTGTTTACTGTTACAGTACAAGCGAACATGCTAAATGGTTTACAGAGAAAATAACGTAATGGGAGGAATACATAAAAATGCTAATGATACTCACATTTTATTAGTAAAGAACATTAAAAATAAACTTGTGCCAAATTGGTGCACAATTTCAGTGGTCTGGTAGCATTGTGATGTATACAAACCTGACATTACACGTTTTGCCGTAATATATGTGTATACGGCGGCTGTACACTTCAAAGCGTAAAATTTTGATACAGATTCACAGTAGAATATTTTGGAAGTTTAATAAGTTAAAGTACTTATATAAAAATTGTTAGTAAAATTTTCAAGAATAAAGAATACGAAAATATCCCTTCATACAAATTAATTAAATAAATTAAGTTAGGTTTTATTTTCGCGATAAAAAGTTGCCAATGTATCTCCAAGGTATCGAAATAGACTACAGTCTATTAAAATTCTATCAAAATCTTACAATCAAATTCATCAAAATTCGTTTAATGGTTTAGGCGTGAAAAAGTAACAAACACAGTTACTTTCATATTTGTAATAATATTAGTATAAAAATAAAATGAAAAAGTTTATTGAAAGAAATTTGAATAAATTACGTGGAATAATTATTTATAGTGTACTTTACAACTACCTAAATGAGTGATTAGCGAGTTTCATAAACTCTGAAGATAGACTAAACAAAAAACCTGTTTGATGATAATATGATTACAGCAGTGACTAATTAGAATAGTTTTGAATTATCTAATTAATCATTATGTATCTGAAATGATAACATCTCTGAGATTTATATCACTAACAATAACGAAACGGAGAGAGTAATCGGGGACAGATGTCATACGCATGTATATACATATTATATATATTATAATAGAAACATACATATTTCATTTCTGATAGGAACTACTTTTGAACTCTATTTTACGTTCATTTACTTTTGTCGTTGACTGTACTAAACAGCCTCTTTATACTTCAGTAGCCGCTAGCTCCGTGTACCTAATTTACCAGCTTATGTTATGGTACCTACATTCGGTCGAGATTGCCTGTGTGCGAGTATATGCGAGTGATTAATGACACACATCACAGGATCTTCGTCTTGGACGATTAGCTCGGTGACAGATAGATGGGCACATGAGTAACGCGATCGTCAAAGGGGAAAATATGCCTCGGGATAAATTGCCAGATTTAAACTGAGCTGGCAAATTGAGGCTTTGTGTACTGGCTTTAACGTTTTTCGGTCACTGGACTGGAAGATTTTAAGGAAATTGGTTCATTGTAAAAAAACTGATCCGTGTCCGAGCCTGTAAAGTGACGATAATTTTCGAAATATTCGGCAATTATAATGCATGTAATTCAGAACATTGTCTACAGATCTTCTTTACTACTTATAGGATTAGGATTGACTACCTGATGTTACTATGTAGCCTATATAATGGCGCCATGCAATGCATACATTGGAAACTTGTATTTTATTGAGGCCGCCGGCATAAATTTACATCTGAAAAACCGTTAGATGCTTGGCAGCAGATTTTCATCATGGGAAAGCCCATAGACAGACATACTATAATAATATATGTGTATGAATCTACCACTATAATACAAATAAATACTAAGGTAGTTTTCTAGTTGCTAAGCTGCTCATATCGAAGACGGTTTAAATCACTGGTTACCTAAGAAGTATCTCTCATATGGTTTATTTCGCAAATTAGTCAAAAATATCATTTTGGGGTCACGGTAAAAATATTTTTACTGTCACTTCTAAGTGTGTCAATATAAAATTTATTTTAGAATTTATCTATACAGAGCAACACGGGTTGTTTTCGACTTGTTTATGTTCGTGTTATCAGGCGCCACTTACTACCCACAGTACACAGTGATACAGTAACTCATATTCACAGACCAGCTCTGTTTATGTAGATGTAGATTTCTTACGGCATAAGTTCTACCATTCAATAAGTACCCATATGTTACAAAATAAATTAAATATCAGTTATTTCTTAATATTATTATGTTTGATTTTTGCGAGGTAATGACCATTGACGTCATAGTTTAGGTTATTTCAAAATGATTTGAGGAAACGACAAAAAGTTCATATACAAAACAAATATGGGATATTAAAAAACACTTGAGATATTGCCATTAACTTAATTTTTTGGGACTTATAATGGGTGTTTTCTTTTTCAAATGAAACAATCACTATTTAGTGCGTAATTACACAAACCTAATACAACCGTAAGTACCATTGAAGGTCGGACGTCCGACTCGTGAGAAAAAACGTAGCAAGGGTTAGGAGTGATTTTTCTTCGTAGAACTTTAATCACTAACATATTTTGACAGTTCGTGGTATGTACTGGATCTTTTTCCAGGTTCGTGTGGAGGCATTATATTATTAAAACCGTTATAATCAATATTTAGTAGTTGACAGTTCAATTGATAGAACAAGCTTCCTTACTGT
This sequence comes from Chesias legatella, assembly GCA_947359385.1. Classification (NCBI taxonomy): domain Eukaryota; kingdom Metazoa; phylum Arthropoda; class Insecta; order Lepidoptera; family Geometridae; genus Chesias; species Chesias legatella. Next base: position 988,424 of record OX375766.1, read on the forward strand.
ATCTGATTGTACTATGGTTAAGGGATGCCTCGTGTTATCATTATTAATAGGAACCTAAACTGCAGAGCAATAACAACAAGTTAACGTTAGTTCAATTTACTAATGATTAATAAATATATAATGGCTCTGTGTATTGACTTTTGCTCATTTTTATCATTGTTTTTCCCCGGATTCTATTATCCTTTGCTAATGACGTGATATGTTCTAAATATTTGTGTAACATTGTTAAGGACATGACAACATTATGTTTGAAGAAACTGCCGCACACAATAATATCGAAATGTAAATATATGGTTATTTATAGAAATGTACCAAAATCTCTATGTATCTGTACGTTCCGTTTAAAGTCTTTTATCTCTTTATTTAGTACATATAGGTACGAATACTTAATGTTACATTTGATTTGATTCTGCAGCTGTGACGAGGAGTATTTAGATGACTAACCTTGTCAGTAAGTGGGACATGATAAGAGATGGCGTCCCCGATGAAGTAAACATCGGGCTGTGACCCGCGCTTTGTTTAGTATCGACGACTTCCTGGCTATCTGTGTACTCGTGCAGACAGATATCTAATGCTGTTGCTATGTGCGCGTCTGGACCGATTGTATAACTACTATAGTTTGTCTCCAAGCGTGAAAAAATATACATATTTTATGTATATCATATAGATATCAATATTATTATGTATGCAAATAAATAAAATTGGTGTGTCTGTTTGTAATATTAAAATAACCGCTTTTTACTAAGTGCATATGGATGCTTACAAGGCACATATACCAAAACAACATTTTTGAAATTTTTTATGTGATTGTCTATCTGTTTGTTCCGGCTAATCTCCGAAACGGCTGGACCGATTTTGACGGGACTTTCACTGGCAGATAGCTGATGTAACAAGGAGTAACTTAGGCTACTTTTCCGAGGGGTAAAATAGGGGTGCGTGATAAAACAGAATTCCACGCGGACGAAGTCGCAAGCAACATCTAGTTATATAATAAATAAATAATAAATATTGATGGACATTTCACACAGCGCCATCTAGCCCCAAAGTAAGCTAAGCATATCTTGTATCATGAAAACCAGACAACTGATATAATACTTATATGCTTTTCTTTTGTAAATACATACATATAATACATATTAACACTCAGACACAGAATAAACATCAATGTTACAAAGGTGACATAAATGTTTGTCCTGGGTGAGAATCGAACCCACGACCTAAAGCGCAGAATGCAGGGTTGGTACCAAATGAGCTACACGGCTAGTCGATTATTATACATTGTTTATATAATAACTAGCTGACCCCGCAAACGTCGTTTTGCCAGAAATAAAAGTACTAATAACGCAATTAAAAAATAGGGGTTGCTGGTAGAAGGGTGAAAATTTAGGATTGTATCTATTTTTTAATGGTGAATCATAAAAATAAAAATTGTCCACAAAATATTTAAAAATAATTGGGTTGGACCACCCTTATCACTTAGGGGTATGAAAAATAGTTTACATGCTATTCTCAGACCTACCTAATAATACACAAAAAATTTCATAAAAAAATCGGTTAACCCGTTTCGGAGGAGTTTGGTTATAAACACTGTGACACGAGAATTTTATATATAAGATTATTTTACTTAATTTTTTTTTTCATACAAACCTTCTCGTAACAATAAAGAACACATAAAAGAAAGATTTATCCAATTTGGTGCAATCGTTTGGAAGTTATGCGCGTACAAACATTTCGGTGATTCATTTTTATTTATATAGATATACAATATCGAATGGAACTCTCCGTTACGTCACTGATAGACTTCAATGTAAGAGGATTTTACACTAATATTGTAATAGAGTGAAACAGAAAAGTCTAAAACTAGATAAATAAATAAATAATAATTTCTAAATAATAAGAATTTCAGCTGCGTATGAGCCACGAGAATAATGAAACAATTAACTAAATTAAACATTCCACTTTATTTACAATTGGTTCCGTCGGACATATCAATACATATTCGTTATTTACAATGTAGAAAAATTCATTCCAAATATCAATAACGTAAATCATAATCATAAATAACATTTAAAAATATATGTATCGTAATAGTTGCCTTGCTGTTGTTTTGTGCAGACTTGGATCGTCTGAAAGTTCCGTCCATTGTGGTAGAGTAGCGTAATTTTAACTTTGGTCCCTTCATTTAATCTCTTAAAAAACGGTTTTCAAGTCAAAGTCAGAATCAGAACTATTATAACTGCGTTATTTGATTTGAGTTTGAATAACTTTATATAAAATAACCTCGGATAATGTGACACATTCAATCTCGTAGGTTTGACCGTGTAAAGGCTCTCAAAAACTCTTTCGTTTTGTTTTCAACCGGTTGAAAAGTTTTTATATATTTATATAAAACTTGGCTCAGTAACCCTGCCTTCTGCGCTGTTGTGGCTTCGATTCCCACCCAGGACAAACATTTGTGTGACGAATATAGATGTTTGTTTTGTGTTCGGATGTTCATATTATATCAGTTGCCTGGTTCCCATAATACAAGGTATACATACAGCTCACTTTGGGGCTAGATGGCGCTGTGTGAAATGTCCACCAATATTATATAATATAAGTAGGATTATATAAATAAATAAAATTAAACGGCAGGTAATTTAAACAATTCATTAACAAAATTTTCAAACTGTAACTAGTAATTCAGTTTTAAATGTTCGTTCCGGAGCGTGGCTGTAACGAGCTAAAGCTCCGAAAGGGTCCACAAGTATAAATCTCGCGGTGGTTCACTCTTATCTATTTCCATGACAATGTTTTGTAAACGTTTTTATCGATGTAAACAAGTTTTAAGTAATTCCGTACTGTGGACCAACGGAGGTTATTTTTAGACGTACCCCGTCGTGATAGTTTCATTCATCAGGTAACTTTTATAGTGGACGACCATTTGTGGCGCCGCGTCTCTGGTGAATCAAATATGAACATAACATATTCCGTACGTACATACATACTTGTTTATGATTCTTTCGTCTATATTGTATATTTTATTTATTTGATATTTATTTGAGATACTTGGTGTGGCGTGTGTTTTTTTATTTTTATTAGTGCGATTGCTCCGTTTGTCTATATTTTAGGAAAGGGTTTTTATAGATGAGAAATAGTTTTGGTGTTTATTGGTTCTGTTATCACTTCAGTTAGTTTAAACATAATAAATATATTCCGGAATACATTTTCGGTTTTTGTGTTTTAATTTCAATGTATTGTTTTAGCGATTTGTAGCGAATGTCGTTGGATATATAAAAGGTAAATTATAAGTGATTTTGTTATTGTTTTTATACTCGAAATCTAAAAATACTTGATAGAATAGTAATGACTAGGACGTAAAGGAAATTAAAATGTTGTCTTGGAGAATATACCAGTTTTATTCTATTCAGTATTATACCCAATTCATATTTCGTTATAATGTGTTTAGACTGAAAATGATATAAAATAAATAACTGTAACAGGTATAAAATAAATCTGTAATTAAGAAGAAGTATATTATTGAAATTTTCGGAATGGCTTTTATTTTAGAAAAGACACTTTTTACATTTTCAAAAATGTGTCTTGCGCTGGCTTCTAGAGTTAATTAGACCGGACCTTCATTATCCAAATGTGACGCGTAACAATTAGTTTTCAACCAATTGAGAACAATTTTCGTTAAAATATGCAACAATGTATAAACTGTCAAGTATTCGATTATTTTATTGTACGGGATTTGGTTGTTTTCAGCATGTGAATAAAATCTTAACTAACTAAGAGATATATTACGTATGATGATTGACAGACACAAATTATTTTTTTAAACAAACCTAATATATAAACTGTTATTTGGAAAACTGTGGTAGGTATGTATAAAATATAAGAAGTCTTATTATGAAAAATATGACAAGGAATTTAAACACATTGTAGGAGGAAAAAACGTTAATATACATTATCCTACATAACAGGTCACAAAATACTACGTGTCAGGTTCTTATCGTTCTTAGGACCACCAATTAGACTTACCTACTTAAGTACCTACCTATTCAAAGTTGGGTCCTAAACCGGAGTCATAAATGGTACGGAATTGGCACACGTAACAGCCTAGCCTACCTATAAAATCCGTAAAATTACCTCCACCTAAACTCTCGGTAACTTTTGTAGTTACAGTATATTATTTACTCCGATGTAACAGTTATTGGAAACAATACACATTTAGTTATTACAAAGGCGGCCTGTGATGTTTATTTTACCTATAAATGGGGACAAATGCGGTAGAGTTTAGGTCATATTCGGTCACACTAGCTTCTGTTAATATATAGTTTGTAATTTATATTTTCACTCTCGCTCGTTGATCCTACTATAGTAAATAAATAAATAAATAAATAAATAATGGTGGACATTTCACACAGCGCCATCTAGCCCCAACGTAAGCTAAGCATAGCTTGTATCATGGGAACCAGACAACTAATATAATACTTATATACTTTTCTTTTGTAAATACATACATATAATACATATTAACACCCAGACACAGAACAAACATGTTACAAATGTCACATAAATGTTTGTCCTGAGTGGGGATCGAACCCACGACCTACAGCGCAGAAGGTAGGGTTACTAACAAACTGAGCTATGAGGCCAGTCAAATAGTAGGAACATGGGAAATTAGTACGAAACAGTAATTTATAATGAGTATGAGGTATGTTTAAAATCAAACAGTATTCACCAGTCAATAGTATAAGTTTATTCCTTCTTTCTTTCTATTAGTCCTTCTAACTGAACTCCGAGTATCTATACTACTCTATTGTTACGATCTCGTCCATGGGTTCTCCACCCATGCTTTAAAAACTGCTTGTATCCTTGTATGAACTTGTTCACACATCCCTCACAACCTTCTGAAGTCGTGGATTCGATTTCCACCCAGGAAAACATTATGTAACAAACAGATCTTTTCTTTGTCTGGGTGTTAATATGTATTATATGTAATTACAAAAAAAAATGTATTTATGTGTTCTACCAGTAATTTAGTTGGTGCGAGATGACGCGTTATGTAATGTCCGCCAATTTTTGTTCCCTGTCAGTATTAGAACGTCAAAATATAGACACACTCCATAGACAGCCGGGTAGGCCCTGACCCCGACATACGAATATGTGAGCAGCGCATGTATACTGTTGTGTGATTAAATAATGATAGGCATCCGAGTAGTGTGGATATGACTGGCCCCACAGCTCAATTGGTCGTAACCCTACTTCTGCGCTGTAGGACGTAGGTTCGATTCCCACCCAGTAAAAACATTTGTGTGACGAATAAAGTTTGTTTTGTGCCTGGGCGTTAATATGTATAAAAGTATGTATGTACCTATGTGTTTACAAAAAAATAACCCTAAATGTATATTAGTTGTTTGTTTCCCATGATACAAGCTATGCTTAGTTTACTTTGGGGATAGATCGTGTTATCTGAAATGTCCACCGACATTTATTTATTTACTTATTATTAATCTTGTGAAGCAAGTTAGACAAATAAATGTTCAAGCTAGGCATCAGGGGGGAGGGGTGTAATCTGTGACTGCATTATGCAACATTGCGTCATTGAGATTGCTTAGTGTCCACAATAATAATCTAACTTTAATGACGGAATTTTTGTATGGAAAAGAAGGTTATATAATATTGTTATAAAAGACGGTAGTTGAAAATTATACTTAGTACTGGAATATAAATAAATAATAAATAATGGCGGACATTTCACACAGCGCCATCTAGCCCCAAAGTAAGCTAAGCATAGCTAGACAACTGATATAATACATATATACTTTTCTTTTGTAAATGCATACATATAATACATATTAACACCCAGACACAGAACAAACATCACAGTTACAAATGTCACATAAATGTTTGTCCTAAGTGGGGATCGAACGCACGACTTACAGCGCAGATGGTAGGGTTACTAACCAACTGAGCTATGAGGCCAGACAAAAATATGAAGAGACCTACAGATAAAATTAGTTTAATTTGTTACAGTTTTGCATCGTGATGGTTGTGTACAGTGCGAGTAACAACGTAATGGAATGCCAACCCGTCAACAGAGTGTTTAGTATCACCGACGAGGTGTCCAGCTGCAGCGGTTGGCTCTCTACCATCATTTTCAACTTCTGCAACAACACATACAAAATCGTCAAAAGGGATACCTCGCTTATGCTAGGTACGTCATTTTAAGAGCAGTAGAACTCTCGCCAAGTTCGTCCGGGGAAGTACTGCCACCATGCCCATTTCTGCCGCCAAGCAGTAACGCGTTCACGTTACTGTGTTCCGGTTTGAAAGGTGTGGTTGCCGGTGAAATTACAGGCACATGAGACATTCCACCTACACGTCTCAGAGTTACGGGCGCATACGATGCGACTTGGGTATTGTCGTACCTAGTAGGGGAAGACCCAAGTCGCATCGGTTGTTATGGTTATATACCACTTACCACCAGGTGGGCCGTCGGCTCGTACCGTAACTACACAACATAAAAAAAAATTTTACCTCACTAAGTTACGGAACGAGCAGCCCCACCTGCTGTTACGTGATAAACTCTTTCCATAACAAGCAAATACGACTTGGGTCCTCCCCTAAATGTATGTGATAAGGTAAATAAATAGCCGGAGATAACAAATGGAAGGTTTACTTCCCTTGTAGATTCACCTACAACATCACCTTTCAAACCGGAATACAGTAAGGTGAAGGCATTACTGCTTGGCAGAAATGGGTTTGGTGGCAATACTTCCCTGGACGAACTTGGCATAAGTTCTACTACTAACTATACTATATACTATACTCAGTAATTATACTCCATTAATTTCTATTGTTAGCTGGGAAGTAGTTAGTGGGTTAGTAAATTTAGTATGTAAATAAAACTTAATATTTTGTTTTTAATTGTTTATTTTTATTTATCACCCCTTTACAACATTTAAGGGAACAAACAATTTAATCTTATTATACCACCTAAAAGGTTTTTTAATTAAATAAATCCTTAAAGTATACTTTCCCATAACGCGATGGTGTGTTGAGGGTGCATTATATCAGTTCCGCTGGTTAGGTTGAAGCATGTATAGTTCTTTTTCAAACTTGACTGTAGACTTGGAAGAAAACTGGGTTGATTTATAGATCATGTTGGGTGATTGGGTATTGTTGATGACGTGTATCTGCTTTAATGGTTTAGCACTTTTCCATTACAGAAAGAATGGCACCAAAGAACCTTCAAGGAGAGGATCTTCTAATCAGGACACGTGTCATCGCGGAGGGTCGATGGAGGCGAATCCGCCGGCAAGTGGCGACTGAGTGCTGCCTCAGACCCTGCACTGTGGCAGACATCATCACGTACTGCCCGGACGATGCGAAATTGCTCCTCGAACATCCTGACATCTTTGACTGAAAATCTTGAGTGAATATATACGTCCGACGAGTGCGGATTCAATCAAATTGGGGATTTGAAAATCCCTTTTGGAATTCGTGACGATTCGCAAATGTCGGAATGGAGCGTGTTGCTTGCGCTCATAACGAAGGATAATATTGTGAGGAAATCAAGGTTTTTTTTGGGGCCAATTTGGTGGAATATGACAGTCTGTATTATTTTTTCATTTAAAACAAAACCTGTAATCAATTTAGGCATATTCGAAGTGTTTTCGGCAAAGACGCCGATAGGAATATGAAATGACAGAGATACTTTTTGCCTATTGATAAGATTTATTGTACTTCATCAGCGTAGAATAGTGTGAAAGTAATTTCAATTTTTCTAAATATAATATAATGATACTCAACCGATATTTGTGAAGTTTACTTTACCTGGGATGGTTGCACTTAAATAACAAATTCAAACCTATGAAATCGGAGGGAAATATATAGAAAATGACAGGTGTATTTGGGACAAACACAAAATTTTTGCTACCTACGGTACAGAGCAATAATTCACATATATTACAAAATACACGTAAAATTAGTTGTATTTTAGACTCGCGGCATATTATGTTCCAAAACTCGCAAGAAACGAGTTCTTAGTAGTAACTTTTTAAATTATTGAGACAAGTATTTATCTATTTTTACATGCAAAAACAATATTTTATTACAAGTTGTAGCAAAGGTCTACATTAGAAATAATATTACAAAAGGACGATAAACTGTTGGTTACTAAATCGACTAAAACAACATTGATATACCAAAATACTAATGATCTTTTTGAAGTATGCATGGGTAAGGGTGCCGATGAAGTTACAGACACATGAAGGGTTATGTAACTGGGTGATAGGCGGACTGATGTGACTTGGGTTTTCCCATAGGTATCTAAGTACAGCTACAAGGTACTGTTGTTAGGGGCAGGTGATCACGGGATACGATATTTGCACGATCACACCTTTTATTCACATAAAAATACCTCGACATGCGTCTTAAATACATGGAAACTACTTCTACTTCTAATAGTGACAATAGCTCTGTCTAATGTCCCTGTGAGATTATTATCAGGCACCTCAAAGAGGCTCCTTTCGCGAACTTGACATATATCTTAAATTTAGTAGGACCGTCGCTTTTGATAATAAACATGGTATTGCATAAATAAATTTATCAAGTGAGAAACTAATTGTCGTGCATGAGAATTTGAACCTGCGACCTCCGGATTGAAACACGGGGTCTATACCACGCTCTGAGATGAAAACTAAATAGTGAGAATGGTTCAGAAAGCTGTTACCTATAATGTGTTCTGTTCAGAGCTAAAGTGGATTCGCCGGCTAAAGAAGCTTCATGTATAGAGTTTCTCATATCTCAGGTATATGCTAGAACCTCACACGAAAAGCCTTTTACCGTCTGCACTTGTCTCGTAAGAGTGCTACCACACCGGCGATTTGTGGACGTGTTGTCGAGCGAGGCGATTGGTCAACCCGCCCCACGCGTGGGCTTAGCGATGTCTTCGTGTGCACAACGAATTTCCGCGAAGTCGAAGCGTGTATGCAACGAGCTGGCGATGAGAAAACACTATTAATGTTACTTCGAAGACTAACGAAAGCAGATATAACGACGGATTTGTGAAGATCTATAATAAACTAGTCTGACTGAGACTGGATAGAGAGCGCCTACTTAGATAGACAAAAAATTATTTCAGCACAAATAACACATATGAAAAAACATACAAAGAAAAAATATACGTATGCGTGAAGTGCCGAAAAAGGGCTCATCATGTACTGAGTAGGTAATAACCCAAACAAAAATCTGTAAAATTGATGACACGAACGGCCACAAAAAGAAAACAAATAGAAAAACACAATGAAACATAAAATATAAATAAAATTGATATGAAAATGAATAAATACTGCGTCAAACATTGAGATTACAGTGAGGATTTCTGAGATGGATTTTGGACATTTTTGTGTTCTAAGGCGTAGAACACAAAAATGATTGGATACAATTTGATGGTAGTCCAAGGTCGATAATTTTATCGGCTATAAGCGACTGCATCGAGGAGGATAGATTTATGTTACTAGGTTGCAATGGGACTTTTAATATTAATAGTGCAAAAACCATAACAAAATTCTTTGTGTTGTTTTGTTAGAGTCAAAAATAATTCAATAAAATTTTGTTCCGACTTTCAAATGTGTAGTCCTACAATTCACAAGTAACTTTTTTAACCAATAAGTTACTGAAACAGCTAGATGGCTCACCTGGTGTTAAGCGGTAATGTCTGCCCATACCAAAAGCAAAATCTTCCCCTACTTTGGTATGGGTATACGTCTGGCATGACTCAAAGTCACTATTCTAAGATTAACGAGCTATTTACATATTCGAGCGTACAACATCGCGACCACTGTGGCGATCGATGTCGTGCGACTTCGCTTAAGTATGTTCACTAGTCGCCACGCAGGAAATACGCTTGCAAATATCCCGTGTGTAACAGCCCTAATAGCTTCTGTACAATCCTGTTGAAAAATCGCATGTGAGACGTGTGTTAGTTGCAGCGTGCTTACAAGGAATATTTGAACCGTTAACCTACTTACTATTACTGCAGCATCATTAGCCCTACAATCTATAACGATTTTGACTCTGCGGTTTGATAATAAAAACGCTGTTAAAGGGACTGTTATTCTACCAAACACTTGAATCCTGAAACAAAAAAACGAAGAAACATGTTCAGAGCAACCAGTTTTTTACAGTAACTGACAGTAGCGATATTGCAAGTGAGGTCACGTCAGCCCCAAGAGAAATGAGTCGGTGACTGCTGAGTCCCTTATAATCTGATCGGTCACAAGAGGCCGGCCAGAATCGTGTTTCTTACTTTTTCTTCTGTTAACTATAGTTTAAGGTGCTGTCAGACGTGAAGACGTTAAAATTGGGGGGTAGAAAGTTTTTCTCCAAAACAGAGAAAATTATAAAAATTAAATGTAATTTAAAAATAATTTTGCATGTATGTAACTCAATAATTGATTGAAAATACTTTGCTGCTCAGAAAGTCTTCGAACATGCTGCTTTATTTAGATTTAAACAGTTTCTTCTCATTCATAATAAACCACCATTCAAAATATCAAGTAGCAGGATTTATACGCTTAAAAAAACGACCGCATTGTGTCCAGTTTACAAAACGGTAAAACTAAACATCGTGATAAAACCAGCATGCTTGTAGACCTACCAATTTTAGCTTATCAATATTGAATTCGGATTCGGCTGTAGTGGTCTATAACCATACCCATTCTCGCTTACCACGAGGAAGGCAATGTCCTAACAGAGGGGTACTTTAGAAGGCTGGCACTATCTAAACATTAATTTTAAGAGCCCATTCGGTAGAAACCACAATAGGTACAATAAAATGAATGCATGCCAGCATATAAACTATAAAGCGACGTACATTCGTAGGACTGCTTTTACACTGGCCAAATTTAAAATCATATTACAAGTAAGGTCTGGATTCCTGTTTCTGGTAATGAGATGAAACTATCCTATAATAATTTAGAATCAGTAGATTTTATTTTACATTTGCCAAATGTTATTTCTGTTCGGTTAATATTGTCTTCTTTTTTTTGAGTATGAGCATTGCGACTCAGGTCTTCCCATACTTTAGTAGGGGAAAGCCCATGTTGGAACTAAAAGAGGGTTACCAGATGCTTAGCGGTATACAACCTGCCCATAAAAACAGCAAAACAACTTACGTTCTTCACTAATAAAGTCTGTAAAGATCTAGGTCGCATCGCATTGCTTCGGTCACTCCGTGACTTGTAGATGGGTATGGTGGCAGTGCTTCCCCTGACTACTACTACTGACTCTGCACGTAAAGTTGGCTCTATAGTAACTGAGTGGATAATTATTGTCTCGGTGACTCCAACATAATTGCGAGAATCTGGCGGTATCGAATCTTCTAAAATAACTGATATTTTGACCTTATCAACCCAAATTTAGATCACGGGTGTTTATGGTTTATCTAATGGCTCGTTAATAATAGGTTTGACGTTCACGTTTAGCCCACTGGATCTTCAGATGGGTGGATATACGACAAATACGATTAGCACCAAAAGTCACTCACTTGAGTTTCAACTGACTGAATAGATAAGGCTCCAGACACACAAGCAGGCGCTCCGGATGAATGCGTAGATAGGCTGCGTGATGCGTGCTACGAGATGATGTAACCTAGCGAAACAATGCGAGAAGCTACGATGTAGATCTGCTACGCAAATGTTAAAGCCAATGACAGTGTTAATTAAAATCAAAAAGACCAATAATATAAATTCATATTACATTTGTATATGAGTGTCAAGTTTGTTCTCAGATTGGTCTCAGATGTGGGTATTTTAAACACGTGTGACACCAAATCCTAGGGCAGGAGTAGTAGTGAGAAAGCGTTACCGTATAACCCACCGTGTGATAAATGGGAGCCATCCCCGCCCCGCCCCGCTTATGCCAACATAGCGACGGTCTCACCCTAATTGAAGCAGTATATAAGATGAGAGCTTCCAATATTTACATATACCTTAAATCTTTCGATTTGATCACAAGTGGCAACAGGTAAGTAATTTTTTAAAGTTAAGATTTAATAGTTATTATATTTATTAAGACTCAAATAAAATCATTAACGCTTAACCTCTAGGGTACTCCTGAAATCCAATTTTGGATAGTCGGTTTATAAATTCTGGTTTAATCTATTCTTACGCACATAGAATTACTTTTATACCCATTACAGTTGCATATTTGGTGGTTTACTCTTATAACGCATAAGTGAGCAGTTATACAATACACATACATACATACCTACATACGTATATTTCAGGTTGAAGATGAAGTCTATCGTAGCTCTTTTCCTGGTGACTATAGTGTGCGTATCGGCCCAGCAGACACCAGTGGTCCTCTGCGGAAGGCAACTCGCCAACGCCAGGGTTCTGCTGTGCTATGGAGCCGAATATATTAACAAAAGGGGATCTTCTCACAACTATATTGGTAAGCTTATAAGATGGTATTAACATAGTCTGCCTGAAATGCACGACGCATATATTTAGTCATGATTAATTATGTTCATACATGAAAGTACGTAAGGTACATATAATAAAAACTTTTTTTAAGTTTTTGCCTGTCTTCTCTTTGTTCCGGCTCATTTCCGAAACCGCTGGGTCTAGATTGGGCTCTCGAGGTAGATTACTGTTTCTTCTCGGGAGTAGGCATGCAGTGTGAACATTATATTAAGGCTGCTCAGTAATTTAATTGAAGTTTCCGATACTTGTTTTTTTATTTTTTAGAAAATATAGCGGTAGACAAGACTGAAGAGATGGAATGGCCATGGAGCGGTCGACGCGGGGCGCTCTCGGCAAGCTGGGCCCGCTACAAGCGAAGCGGACTCGTCGACGAGTGCTGTCTCAAGCCTTGCACCACTGACGTCATTCTCAACTATTGTTAGACTACCCGCAAAGACACGCGTTTCATCCATGGTAGAGTAATCGATACGGAACATTGTATCAGCCTTTGGTCATATGTTTAATCTCACCATATATCTTATATACTTAAATGCTCAATGCGCTACCATAGATGAAATGCATTATATTGAAGCAAACAAAACAAACCAATGAATATTGTGATTTTTATACGTACCATTGTTTATGTTGTAGTCATATTTGTATTATTGTGAAGACTGTACTTTTGATTTAGATAGCCCATATAAAACTTTTATGAGAACTGCTTTTATTTATTTAAATTACCAAATAAGGCTAACGATCATCAGATGAAATAGAAATAGTCTATGGATATAGTAGTTATTATGGTTTTTTCATATGCATTTTTCTTTATATAGCACGATTATGACCACTCACTGACTGACAAAAAAATCCCGATGGGCTGGGGCAAAACAGGGTCGTGAAGGGTGTGCCCCAGAATGCCCGGGAAAAATCTGACATTTAACCCTCCCTACTTTACCCTCCATAGCGTATCTCGGAAACTATAAGAGGTAGGGGTTCTTGAATTAAAGTTGGAGAGGGGGATGAAAGAACAAAGGTTTTAGAAAGAAACTAAAAGATGGCTTCCGCATTAAAAATGATGGCCGCCATACAAAATTGAAACGCTCTCATCTCGGAAACGGTTGTAGTTAGGTGGGGGGTGGTCGAACAAATCTCACAGTCAATCGAAAGGGAAACGTGTTCGATTCGTGTTCCTTCGATTTAGCTCAAATCCATAATCTGTAATAAATAACATGATGATGATGATGTGTGCTGTGTGCTTTCAATCTTTATTATAATAATAAAAAATATTGGTGGAGATTACACACAGCGTGATCTAGCCCTAAAGTAAGCTAAACATAGCTTGTATCATGGGAACCAGACAACTGATATAAAACTCATATACTTTTTGTAAAGACATACATATACCTAGTAACACCCTGGAACCAAAAACCTACGTTCGTCATACAAATATTTGTCTTGGGTGGGAATCGAACCCACGACCTACAGTGGAGAAGAAAGGTTACTACCAACTGAGCTGTGAGGCCAGTCTAGTTATTTACAATGTAGTACGCTTTTTAAATATTAATATATGTACTTTATATAATGTTGTGAAATTTATTTGAAAACTTTAATATCCTAATATACTAAGTGTGGATAAGTGGAAACTATTGGCTTTACACAGCCCGAGAAGTCTGTAAGTTTTGGAAATTGTCACCGAAACCAGTGTTTGCTAAATTACGTAAATGCTATATGAAAATGAAACGTAATTTTTCCTATTTTATCCTACGCTTGTGCCGGAAAAATGCTATTATTTTTTGGCAAGGTATGCGCTTCGTAATATTCTCTAGTTCATAGTCTCAGTATGGGCAATCTTTGTACAATTTGCAATGTGCCTCATATTCGGACTGTTTTAGCCAGGTTTCAAAAATAAACCTATTGCTTGGACTTCCACTTTTAAGTTGAATAAATTGTGACTTATTTTAATGTATTTCTATCACACAATAGGTAGAAAGGTACATAAATGTCTACGAACATTTGCTTCAAAGTATAATACTTAGACGAATTAATTGTAGGAGACTAGGCATAACACTCTTCCCTTTCCTTTTATCTTTACTTAAACCCTTAACATTTACCCACTACTTTTATGTGATGTCGTTAGGGACATCTGAAATAACGAGGGAAGAGAAATATTTGATTTGTCTTAATAATAATACGGAGAATCTCTGTTTGTTCAGCCATTGTGAGCAAGTAAAGGCCTTTAGTTGGCGAATATTAAATAGGGCTATACATTTATGGATACATATATCCAAGAGGCGCGTATTGTGTGGGCTCGTAGGAAATGATTGTATGTTTTCTTAACAAATTGAGTAAATACGGCCAAGACAAGATGGAAAAAATAATGGTGGGGAAATGCATAAATCGATATTGTTTGGTATTACGGGTGTGTAGGTTACTAAGTTTTTTATTTTATTTATTTGAATAAGCTACAGATCGTGAAAGACTGAATACCTGATACCGAGCGATAACCTCGACCCATCACAAAAAAATCCAGGGATCCTAACCTAATTAAATATGGGAATGACCTCGTCGCAATGTGTTGTGCCCGTTACTTTCAAATGTGAAATAGGTGGAAAATCTCACATCCTGTAATTTCATCTTAAGTGGCACATCTGGTAACAATAGGGCAATTTATTACTAAATTATCCTCAACAGTTTAGGATTACAAATTAATGTGATTCTTCGTGCATTAAACCAAAGTTGCCAATGTGATACATTGCAACAAAATGTCGTAGAGGTAGATTTAACTATATCCACGGTGTTTCTATTCTTGATTGTTGAAAGAGGAACTCCATGTCTACACAGGTTTGGATGGACGAGAGTTCTGTATGGGGTTAGTAAATCTAAACTATCGCTTCCAGTATAATTTGTCTAGGCTAATGCATAGACTATATTGACTGGCCTCATAACTCAGTTGGTTAGTAACCCTACCTTCTGCGCTGTAGGTCGTGGGTTCGATCCCCACTCAGGACAAACATTTATGTGACATTTGTAACATTGATGTTTGTTCTGTGTCTGGGTGTTAATATGTATTATATGTATGTATTTACAAAAGAAAAGTATATAAGTATTATATCAGTTGTCTGGTACCCATGATACAAGCTATGCTCAGGTTACTTTGGGGCTAGATAGATGGCGCTGTGTGAAATGTCCACCAATGTTATTATTATTATTATTAATATAATATAGTGATCATTAAATAAATGATCGATTATTTATTACCTGTAGATTCTCTGATTTAAACTTCAAAAAATATCACCGTATATTTTTTACTAAACAATTGATTACTCAAAATCTAAACTATAAATTGAAATTAAAAAATAAAACAAAAATTTTCCACATAATCGGTCTCCAATACCTTCATTTATTGGACCGGTCGCACCAACCGTTGCTTTAAAAAAAAAAATTACACTTTTTCAATTCATTTAATCGAAGCTATCACTACCCCTGATTAAACAACGTTTAATCTACTACCGAATTAAGGGAAAGAAGCTACGAAACATCTTTATACTGCGAGAAAACCATTAAGCGATATTAAATCATCGTGCAAACAGCAAGCACTTTATTAAAAACCGTTTAGGCGTAATGTACCAAAAATAAACATTACGTGTCCGGATATTAAAAGAACATCTTCGAAAATAAAATAAAACCGTCTAAAATTAAGAAAATAAGTAAAATCAACTGAATCTTTCCAAATAATTTTATTAAAAGTATGTTTACATTTAACAAACGTTTAAGAAATCTTTCCGTTACCAGTAAATAACAAAGTTTAATTATCTAGGACATAAAAATACGATAGGTAGATACTATATCTAACAGTTATTTACAATGATTTTACCAGTGTTACATCATAATATTGGCATATGACCCTCAGAGAGGAGGATGCTGTACAATTTTCGCGACGGATTGGCCGCTGTAGTTGACTGAAAAGCGTTTTGACTCTTACTATGTATAAGATATGAAAGGAGACAGCAGATTCACTTTTTCCAAGATTCACAGTCTGATCAGTAACAGATTCAGATAAAATATGGCATCAGTTAAATGATTAATAACTATTAAAATATAAACTACAAGTCTTATAATAAAGTTCATTTTACAAACAATTCACTTACAACAATGCATATTTGAAGCTCTTTCTGTCTCGTATAAACAAAATATTTACACAGTTGTACGAGTACAAAGAGAATTAAGATTAAAATTAAATAATAAAAAACTTATTTACAATTATTAACAGTTTATTTCAGGGATATATAAGGGATTTGAATTTTGATTACAGTGACTTTTAATGTTCCACAATTTGATGGATTATATTTACAAGACAAAGTAATTGCAGAAAGAAAGTAAAGTGGAATTACTATACAATACAATACAAAAACTCTTTATTGCCAAACCACAAATGAATACTTATAAAATAAAACAATTTTATGTGTACACTAAATGCGGAATAACAATGGGCGGCCTTATTGCAATGAGCAATCTCTTCCAGGCAACCTTTGTATGGAACAGAATTGTGGGTACGATATAGACGGTGGCGCATTATAATTATATACCTAATAATGGTATACATATACATAAATACTATTCTATCTATAAATATATATACTAAATAAGTAATACATATATATAATAATACATAATATACATACATATAAATATAGCACATAATGTGTGATCTACACAAGTTAACTAATAACAATTTTACAACAATGATAAAAAGTGATTTCGCACGAGGCTTTTAAAAATTGGAAGAGATTTAGCACGTCTGATATCCACAGGTAAAGAATTCCATAGTTGGACAGCTTGTACAGTGAAGGATTTCGCATAAAGGGTAGAAGAGTGCACTGGAGTTTTAAGTTGGATATTCTCGGTGGAGCGTAATGAAATTGAATGGGAAAGATGGAGAAATACAAAGCGCTCTTTGAGGTAGAGAGGTGTAGAAGGGTGAAATAGAATATTGTACAAGAGAGAGAGAATATGAGTATTCCTGCGAAGACGAATAGGCAACCACTTGAGCTTATTTCGATATTCTGAGACATGGTCAATACGTAGCAAAGTGAAAAACAGTGGCAAAATAATGTGCCGCCATCTTTCACAAGATTCTACTCGAATTATAACTTTTCGCCGCTATTATCATAATTTAAACTAAGAATAAAAACACTGACATGCAAAGTTAATACTACAAAGTTAGGTTAGTAGTCCAGCTTTGTCAAGTTATAATTAAGTTAATACACGATAGATCACTTCGCACCCACAACTTACAGTATATTTCTGTTGGAATGTCTTTCCCGTCAATAATTCACCACCTTTGTCATGTTTTAACGAAGAAGACAATCACTGACATATGCACAGCTAAAGCTAACTCAGTTGGGTTGGAAAGTCTTGTATCAATAATTCCACAGTTCTGTCAAGTCTAAACGTACGTTTACTTGATACCCACAGCTAACACTGGTACAGGTCTGTTGAAAAGTACTTTCCGTCTTTCATCTTCTATAAAGTTTAAACGAAGTAGACGACCACTGTCGTATGCACAGCTAACACTAGTACAGTCGGGTTGGAAAGTCTTTCGCCCGCAGACCAGATAGACCAGTGGTCAGGGCCGGGCTCTGGTCATGAGCTCGGAGATAAATCTGAAATGAAAAACATATCAAAAACTGTTGAGACGGGCTAATTTCAGTTCATCAACTTTGAGTGTCTACCTATAAGTAATAAAATTGCCATACACTGCGGTTCTGAAATTAAGTTGACATATCTGTGCACAAGCAAAATCTTAAGACGGTTGCATACTTTATCATATGAAAGCACTAAATTCTTAAATTTAGCAGTTGCATTAAAGTCGAGATCTTCTCTAGACTGAGTTCAAACACATACCCAGGTTTTGCATTTGATGTTGGCTGAGAACAACCACGAAATTATCTTCATCAGAGATTTTTTCATTTGTATCGAAATCTGTTATCTCTGCTTCAGTACCTGAAGAAACAAAAGAGAATTAAATGAGACTTGTTAAACAACAGTTCCTTCCCCTCTTTTTGTAGGAAAGGAAGGTAAGAGAACAAGCGAGAACGATAGTAGAGATTTATGAGTTCAGGGGACCTATTCACGGCGGCCGATCTCTCACGTAACATTTAATTCATTTTCTACCAAACATTGTAAAATAAAATCATTAAATCTCTTAAATAATTTGTGACTTTTTTCAATTTTACGTGTTTCCTCCTGGTCTAGAAGAAACTTAAGTAAATATTATGTGTGAGATCGGAAAAACAATCACATTTTGTAGATATGACTTTGCATAATAAGTAGAACAAGGCGTTTAGTGTAAGCAAGCATTAGATAAAACATATCGAATCGAATGACACATATTACGATTACCCGAACTAATATTGTGTGAAATTAAGTTAATTTTATCTGTCTGTTCAATCATATTTTACACCGAACTATCACACTGATTTAGATCATGGAAAAAAATTACAAAGTGGTTACCAGAGGCGCTTTTTCTCCCGGTACGAAGCGCGCTTGCGGGCAGTAGCTACTTATTTCAAATTCATTGCTCCATACTAAAACGTAAACTTAGTCACGAACATTTTGCAAACATGTCTTACCAACAAGGATTTTTTACTACCATAAGT
Source organism: Chesias legatella (assembly GCA_947359385.1). NCBI lineage: Eukaryota > Metazoa > Arthropoda > Insecta > Lepidoptera > Geometridae > Chesias > Chesias legatella. The sequence continues at coordinate 1,007,541 of OX375766.1, forward strand.
GCAGCCGCGGCTATCACAAATGCGCACCTAGTTCCTGCTTCACCACAGATATTATAAGGTCCCACAAAAAAAGAAAACCTTACCACAATCGCGTTATGAAAAAAGAAATCGAAGAAAATAGCTTTACATCCATTAAAATAGTTAAAGAATTTTTGTTTAGGTATTTGATAAAGTAACGGAATGAGCCGATGGCCCACCTGGTGTTAAGTGGTAACCTCTGTCCATAACATGACTCCTCCCCTACACAAGACCGAAGTTACATCGTATGCACCCGCAACTCTGAGACGCGAAGGTGAAATGTCTCACATGTAACCGTTATTTCACCGGCAACCTTTCAAATCGAAACAGTAATGCGAACGCATCACAGTTTGGCAGCAGAAATGGGTATGGTAATCCAGGTGTCAATAATCCTCGTAGAAAAGCAATACCCATTCACCACGAAAAATAATTAGCAAACTTTGAAAGGGGAAAACATGGTCACAGATCTACAAAATATAATTACACAAGTTGACAGGGACACAATAATTACTTTCGTAATCTAGACTCGGCAAATATCTAGACAACTCAACTCGTCCGAAGTAACTCACTTGACAAATAAGTGGTGGTTTCAACTTCGCTTGTCAGTCGGGTCGTTGTGGCCGATACCGTAGTTGTGGTTGCTAGCGCTGAAACGAACACAATGTATTCACGTATTCAATATATTACACTGTAAAATATGCATAGATATATGGAAACCCTTTATTGTACACCATAAACGCTTTATTGTACGCATAAACATAAATAATGTTTAAAATATCAGTGCAATGTGAAGTAAAACGGGCGGCCTTATTGCTTAAAGCAAACTCTTCCAGTCAATTATTGAATGGACTAGACTTAACTGAATAAAGGGTGGTGGTATTAAATACAAGAGAACATAGGCTTTTTTGCCAAGTTGTTTTAAATGTTTACGATAAAATATTTTATGAGTCAATAAAAAAATGGTCACAGTTTGATCTAGAAAGGAGAACCTACCAAAAATGAGTTTATTCTTACTTAGCGCAATGGTGGTCCCGAATATCGGTGGTACCGAACATTAAAATTACGAATACTTAACGGATGCTGAACTTATTCCCATCCACATATCCGTTTCAAAATGAATGATTTCAAATACGTTATTGGAATCAGTCATTTTAATCTATATGTACATTGAATAAAATCGGAGTGTGTAATATGTAGATATTACACACACTATATGAGTAAGATTCACGTGTGTCACCGAGCCGAGAAAATGCACAAATTTGTAATCTGTAATTTTATTTTTCGTCTATCACTCGCTTTAGCTTGGAGACCTGTGAAACCAATTGTTCGAAACGATTAGAAAATATGTTTGTATGCTTTTTTCCTTTGATTTTAAAATTATTAGTTTTTAGAGTACGTAATAAAAACATTTTTAGCATGTTAATAAAACTACACAACAGTTTTAAGAGTTGCCTTAAAATATCCTCATCATATTTTCCTAAGTTTGATTTCTGAATACTTTTGCTACTGTAGCAAAATTTTTTTGAGAGTAAGTAACTAAGGGCTAGCTTTAATATGCATATTAGCAGTCAATTGTTTGAAATTGGGAAGTTACTTGTTGGCGTGTAGGCGTGGATCAATGTATTTTTCATCTATCACCCTTTAATGTTCTCACTGAAGGGACCGAAACCTACTCTTCGACAGGCAAAGAGTAATAATTTGCAATCCGGTCCAAACGTAAACGCTCAAGCGGTATGTTTTCTATTATACTGAGTTTAAAATATTACGCGTTTTCGTGTCCTGAGCGTAAATTAGAGCGATGCGCGCTACGAAAACACGCGTGCGTAACGTTTACTGCATCGTAAATTGGCAAATACAGTGTACCCACCTACGCTACGCCACATATTGCGAGACAACACAGACACGATACATCACCGGCTTTGTTTCGTTACATAACTCATTTCTATTTAAACTATGTATTTGATTGTGATTCAATTTAAATCAAAGCAGCTTAGCGCAACACCAATATTTGTTCCCAATATATACGAAACGGAAAACAAAAAACACAAATGTTAAGTAATATTGATCATGTTCTATTAAAACATTTTTACTTGAATTGCTATAACATCCTTGGGGTCACGGGTGTTGTAAAAGTAAATGTAGGTATATTGAATAAATTATTTCCATGTAAACTAATTTAATGAAATTAAATTTATTATAGCCAACAACTTGCAGACAGACAAAAAATCGCAAAATTATCAGTGATACCGTTTTCGAATTATAAAAATAAGACAATTTGATAGATCCCAAAATATGAGCAACGAATAACTACGTATTAATACCGAAGAAGCGGAGTCTCAATGTAAACCAGACCCGTTGTTTTCAATAAACTAACTAAATAAAGTAAGTTACTAAATAAAATAAGTTCTCAATAAAATAACTCCATAGATACACTTAAATAGGGGAGGACCTCGAGACCAAGACCTGAACCAGTGCGGTGATAGTTTTTTTTTTAATTTGACTCTGGTTGCAGATTGTGCTGATGGCCCACCTGATGTTATGTGGTAACCGCCGCCCGTAGACACCAACAATACAACTCAAGTCCTCTCCACCAAAGTACGAGATGACTTAAGTCGCATAGCGTTGCGTCCATCACCCCGAGACGGGGATGTTACGCCTCATGCGCCTGCAATTTCACCGGCACCCACTCCCTTCCACCGGAACAGAGCAACACGAGTGCATCACTGCTTGGCGGCGGTTTGAGAACGTGGTATTGCGCACATAGATCTTTCAAGCGAAAAACTCAAAGGTGCACGTCGGGATTTGAACCAGCGACGTCCACTAGAAATAGCACTTGGGATCTTAATTTATTTCACAAACACACACATAATATGTTCCTAAGCTTTAATTGCGCAATACTCGCGATAAGTATAAAGTTGTGCCCAACACAGTCGTGATATTATTTCATTTATCATGAATACGGTCGCTCGTACATTTAGGTTAACTCAAGCTAAGGTGAGGTACTTTCCCCCGAATAACAAGTAGGACTCGCTCGTAAAATGAGCAATTTAAAAAGTAATCTTCGGGCAGACGTTAATTAGAAACAATACCTTAAATAAATTACACCATTATTAATTCACCGGGAAACGGAGCTTATTTTTTTAATAAGAATTCATTTGGATTTAGGTGACGAATTCTTGCAATTTCAATGTTTAAATAAGATGTACCTACATCTTGCAATCGTAGATGGAGGTTCTTTTTCTTCTGTAGATTTATAAGCTACTTATTATATACTAAATATAATTGAATACTACGAATCATTCATAAACAAGAAAGTATAATGGGCGGCCTTATCGCTAGTAAACGATTTCTTCCAGACAAGAAGAGCTAACATAGGTCATATTGTTTATTGAGGAATCGTTAGGCGATACAAGCAGAAACTGATACGATTGGCTATCTTCGAAGAACTAATGATTTAAATTTATAACATAACATATTAATAACTATATAGTAGTGAACAGATTACCGGCCGTGAGTTAAATTATTTTGATAAACACAATACCACACCTCCGAGCTAGAATTCTTGGAAATTAACAAGTAAAGTTATAAATATTTCCAATTAATTATTCATTGATAAGAAAATAATTTTCGACGGTGAATTAATGCGAAGTTTATTAGAATGTAGAGAACGTTCTCGGATCTTAAGCGAGATTATTACCGGCAAAGCACTGTTGATTAAATGACAAGTTGACAAGCCCAGAAAAAACTGTATTGTGAATACATTCACATAATAATAACTGATTTATAGCCTAAGTACCTACTAGACTTGCTTTGTAGGTAAGCTTTAAGACAAGTGTAGTCTTCTAAAGTTAGAAATTAATACAACCAATGGTTTTTGTGTTAAAAAGATGTTGATAACTTATATCAATACATACCAATGTATTAACTACAATGACTTACGATATTAATATTATTTCGAATCAGGAACTTAAAAGTAAATTAACAGAATTAATCTAGTATTTTTTCTATGTGCAGCCTGCAATAATATGTTTCATAAAAAAACAACGCATTAATTGTATTATAGGTGCCAAAATAATATCCATAACATTAATTATGAGCTTTAGTTTGAATTTTATAATTACCATTCTACGTTTGTATGGATTTCCTTGCGCTATAGCCATTCTGAGGAGAGGGTGAACATTATCTTATTCAATCAAGTTAGACAAAGTGAAAGGAATTTAATAAATTAAAAGTTGGAAATATTTTATTTCCTGACAAAATATTGATGCTTTGCGTGTTTAATTCAGCGTTATAATTAGTTAAATGAATCGTCCTTCAGTTTTAGGGAATCAATAATCTGGACAAATGGACTTTAAATATATTTAAGTTTGTTTTACTGCAGTAATAAGAATCCCTTCTTATTACTGCGGTAATGTAATAAGAAGGGATAACATCGTAAGGAAACCGACGTGTCCTAGAACTAAAAATTCGAAGACATGTGTCTAGTGCACGAAAGGAGCCTCTTTGAGGCGCACTTACAATCCTTTCACCACACTGGTTCGAGAGAACTAGTGACTCGAATAGATAGATAGATAGACTGCGGTAAAACAAATTTATTTATTAATTACTTACTATGGAAATTTTAATTTTGTTGTACTCCGTAATTACATACAATACAATACAATACAATACAATAACTCTTTATTGCCAAACCACAAATGAATACTTATAAAAAAAACAATAAAAAAAAACAAAAAAAAAACATACCGATTACATATCATGATAATCATTTTCAACACTGGGAAATCCTCTACAGAATTTTCTTTAATATTCTTACACTAATACCTGATATTATAAACATGTATAGTTTGTATGTAGAAGGTAATTTCCTAAACTACTGATCCGTCAGAATAAGAAAATCGAATCGATATCGAAAAAATCAATATAATTCTTTCATTAATAGAAAGTTTAATTATTCTTGATATGCTATAGGCTGATTTTTATTCCTATAAATTTGATTCTCTGCCGTAAATAGTACTCAGTAATATCATAACCACTTGGTAGATTTTTTGCCTTTCCTTGGAGTTAAGTTTCCGTTTCTATGTAGACACCTAAATGATTTCTTTTCCTTATTTTTCTAGGACTAGTCTAGACTAAAATTACAAATTAACACAAAGTATAGACAACAAATTCTAAAGCCATGAAAATTACTTACTGTACAGAGTTAGATCGTCCCGAGCCGTGCCAAGCGGATTTTCCACATGGCAGTAGTAAGCGCCTATGTCGTCTCTAGATACGTTGTTGACCTGTAGCGATGCTGTGTGTTTGTAGCTCTCTGATTTTATGCTCTCCTGGTACTTTGAACCTGGTCCAAAAATAAATGGCGTACATTATAATCACACATTCTAAAGGCGAAAGTTTGTATGTGTGTGTCTAACGGCTGAACGGTTTTGGATGTAATTTGGTGCCTGGATAGCTTATATCCTGGATTAACACACAAAATAACTACTTTTGATGTCTGAAAAGTGCAATGTTCCCGTGGGACGATCAAATAACTTATCGACCGCGAGTAACACAGTGCGGTGCAGTACTGCATTAAACTGATGCTCAGAATTGCTGCTTTTTCTGTACTTGTGCCATAGTTTAGTGATTCAAATGTTGATTACTTAATCAGTAAACAGTTATAACTGAATTTAGTTGACTAATTAACTTACCATTCTGTAGATTGTCTCCGTTGTAGGTCCAATGGTAATTCGTTAAGGGATTTGCCTCAATCTTGCATCGTAAAACAACGGATTCGCCCAAATACCCGCCTATTAGCTTCTGTGTAACTCTGACAGATGGTTCACCTGGAAGGAAGGACTTATTGTAGTAATCTCATAGATTTTGCAATCTGATTCAATGTTGGGAAAGTGCCAAATAACTTTTGTAAAACTTTGTTTCATGTAAAAACTGCAGATTTAAAGTTAAAGTAGTCAAAGTAGTAAGAGGAAAATAATAATGCCTAAATAAAAAAGACGGTATTGAACCAGTATTGTTCAAAGTTTATATGATGTATGGAAAACATTATTGAAGCTCGCCATTTCCAGAAACTGTGTGGGTACGAATTTTTGCCCCCGGTTTCATTACTTAGGTCGAGTACTTAGCTTCTCATAACTTTGACTGGAAAGGGAAAATTATTAGCTTACATTAAGGTGGGACTAAACTTTTATGAATTTTTTTTTAGGAATACGGTTTTATTTATTTCTTTTCATACCTAACTGAGCAACATCAACAAATGGTCTTTTCTAATGAAGTAGTCAACAATGTTATAATGGGAAAATAAATAAACTCATGGTATAATTATTTCTGTTAAACTATAAAATACATTATATACATTATTTTTTGGTTCCTATATATAACAAATTATAGTTATTAAATAAACTAATCTTCATTTCCCACTCTCGGCCTCACCCGGCCACCCGCTGTTCATTTGCTATCAGCCGTCATACGTCAAATTTAAGGATAAGAAACCTAAACTTCAAGTCCCACCCATGCAGAATATTTTGGGTTGTCTTTTACTTTATAAGTTCTTACTTATGACCTAGTTTCTGTAAATAATTAATTCGACCAATCACCATGAGCCGAAATGTTCTGAAACCATCTCGAAATAGAAATCAAATGAATCATTCAGAAACCAAAGTTCCGCGTGTAATAGTTTACATTCAAAGCCTTAGCGTGGGCACAGTCAATTAATCTGTATTGAAAACCGAGTTTGAAACTTTGCTTTACAACATCCCGCTGGTATAGATACTAAGTACTTACGAGTACTAAATACTGACGTATACTTATAGGTTGATAACTATGCGTATTATTAAAGATAAAGCACATAGGATTAACTGTGCCCACAGCTTTGCCCGAGTTGAAATCAGTTTAGCAAATTAACCGCAATAAAAGTAGCTTAAGTTACTTCTTATAACATCAGCTATCTGCCGGAGAAAGTTGCGTTAGAATAAGTCGATCCGTTTCGGAGATAAGCCGGAACAAAGAGAATGCAAAAAAAAAAAAAAAAAAAATGTTATTTAGTTATCGTGTGTATTTAGTAAGAAGCTATTATTTTGACACTGCAAATAGACACTTTAATTTTATATATTTGTATACCACAGACTACTAGATATTATATATCATATATATAATATAGGACCAATAGAAATACATATATACCTTAGAACTAAAGTACATACAATATATAAACACTTAATCAAACATATTGGTGGTACGAGACGTGGCCAATGATGATGTACAGAAATGAATGTTATGTAACGGTATGTAATAATAATAGGTACATACCTACACTACATAGTGGGTAATATGTATGTTTAACTTACATAGAACATGCAGCAGTACCCTCTTGCTGACGGAAGGCGGCACTCCATTGGTGGCGATGCAGAAATATGCGCCGTTCATCGCGCGACCGACTGTCGTCATGTTCAGCCAAGCGCCGCTCCATTTGCTGACTACGAGAAGAGAAATTTTCATAAAAGAATTACTTACGAAACATTTTTATGAACCACTTATTTGTAGCATATCTATACAAATAAATAAAATTGGAGTGTCTGTTTGTAATATTAAAATAACCGCTTTTTACTAAGTGCATATGGATGTATAACGGTACATAAACCAAAACAACATATTTTTTAATTTTTGTCTGGCTGTCTGTTTGTTCCGGCTAATCTCTGAAATGGCTGGACTGATTTTGACGAGACTTTCACTGGCAGATAGCTGATGTAACAAGGAGTAACTTAGGCTACTTTTCCGAGGGGTAAAATAGGGGTGCGTGATAAAACTGAATTCCACGCGGACGAAGTCGCGGGCAACAGCTAGTCACTTATATGCATAATGAACAGCGTGTAATACTATTAACTATGTTAAGGGCAAGGTTCAGTAAGATGAACAGTTATTCTATGTAATCAATATGCAGACTCTGGAATATTACGTCTGTAACTTTAGGAGCCGAGCAGACCCTGACAATGAGCGAGCACCAGTGCTGCCTTCACAATTAATTCCAGAACAAGACAGTTAACAAACAACGTGACATTTGAATACGCGACCTCACAAACCAACTGCATGTTACACAGTTCCGTCGGTATTTGCTAACTTCGCAAAATTAAAAGGGTGCACAATTTCGCATGAGTTTACGTTTGCTCTGCAGTTATGTGACGGAAATTTCAAAATTCAAAATACTGAAGCGAATTCGCGTATAACTCTGTGCACAGCCATACTGTATGCAAAGCCTGGTGGAACTTGAAAGTTTTTCAGTTCGTCCTAATTACATACAGACTTTAACTAGCAGGGCGAAGTGCACATTTCATGGCATACTTTGTAGTTGAAAACTATGCACAAAGATCAACTCATTTTACTTGCGACTGTATGCATTTAAATGATATTTACAGTCACGAGCCCGTTAATAGTAGCACAAGAGATCTCTATAAAAACTAACAAACAAATATTTAATCTCGAATATAACCACACACTTGCATTAGGATTTACCGTGTCACAGTTGGCATGGAGACGCATAATTATCCTAAAACCCGGAAACAAAGTATGTTAAACTCAGGCCGGGAATTACCGAGTCCTGTATCTTACCGCTTTTCCCCTGGACAGTCATTTGGGCCAAGTCTTCCCTCCTCCATGCGATAGTCGGATGTGGTGTGCCTGACGCGACGCAATGCAGCGTCACATTCTCTCCCTCTCGAACGACTACTTCGCTGCTGCTGTCCGAGTCGACTATGTCCGGTGGCACTGTTTTGTCAAACAACATTTTACATTAAATCTATATTCTGAACTTGACCTGATTTTTGTAGAACTAGTTCGTTTGGGGAAGTACCTGACAGTATAACTATTTCTACCGCAAATCAGAAATGGCCTAGCGTTGCTGTTTCTATTTGAAAGATGTTGAAATTACGAGACTTCTATCGCCACGTATCAGATTTACGTGCGTAATACGGTGTACATGCGGCTTCATGCTACAATATGGGAGACTCAAATAGAATAGCTATATTCACTTTTTATAAGGAAAAAATTCCAGGAAGTTTAGTGTCATGTCATGTCATGTTTATTGTTTGTGTCGTTTAAGTGTCATCTACAGTTCTAGTGACAGATTGCAGCAAAAAAGTTGACTGTAAAAATCAAAATAGAAATGATATCTCAACAAACATGTCTCATGGTCTAAGGGAAACAACATAGGCTTGGCAGCCAACTTCTTTTTATAAACCATAAAGGATCATAATATATTGGTGTCTCTTTCCATGTCCCATGCATGGTTTGAGACGAATGCCGAGTTTGACTGTGAAGCTGAAGTTGCTGGGATTAACTTCAGAGATGGCAAGCTCTATTACCAGAGCTATACTTACCGAATACATGCAAATGATGGGTCTGCGTGATCATTGGCTCCGTATTGATTTGGCACATGTACCGCCCCCCATCGGAGAGTCGCACGAATCTCAAAGTGAGGGTCCAAGTTTGGTCAGCCTTCGCCACCGCTATCCTGTGGTTCTTAGTGATCACGTGGAGCCCTATGGTGAGGATGGTTTGTGTATCCACTCGGAGCCAGGCAACCTGGAAGTCAAGTCTGTTTCAGAACCCTTGTTCATTTAAACGTTAGCATGTAACACAGTTTAACTGGAGTGCTGGCTTAAAAAAATGAAAGGAATATGCTTGAAAAGTATGCCACGTTTTGGGATGATAGCCAAAAAGTCACAGGCATGGGACCAGTTTCAATTATAAAACTGACAGGTGCCATGCCATATGACTTAGAAGACTGGATTCTACAAGAATAAATGGTATCCTAGAGTAAAAACTCGAAGGCATAAAGCTAATTCGGACTGCTGATATGTATAATAATATATATGTAAGGTAAAGCCTTTTTATTCCCGCTAACCGAGAGAGGGCAAGTGATTTCAAAACAGGAATATAAAAAGATAACTCTATGGTATTGCTATCGCTATGCAGCGAATTTTACATGTCAAACAGGTATGATAAACAATTATCATTACCATCATTCAGGATTCAGGTTTCAGAAATGTCGCTCCATAGACAAGTATTAAAATCAAGTATTCGTCTAACAAAGGGACTTGTTCAGCGAAAATTGCTTCCTTTGCGAGCAGAACCATGTTTTATGACTGTGCTGTGGAGCAATTCATATTTTGCCGATTCTGGGACCTGGTATGTAAGGCCTACTTCACAGTGAGAGAAGCGAGGGCGGGTTATTTAACTTAAACTTCTTGTGCTATTACTACTACTTGAGCCAATTTTTCTTTATAAGCCTGACACAGTTACTCAGTAATTAGATATACCTAATTTTAATCAATCTTTGTAGGTGAAAAGAATTAATTATTTACTAAGTGTCTATAAAAAGCTAATGAAGCAGATAAAGCTTCGATTGTAAGAAAAATAGGAACAATTTTTTTATCAGATACATTTTAATTAAGTCTGAATTTCGTAGGAAACATAGAAGTCAGTAAGAAATTATCCACACGCACTGAGAGCGTGGTAACCCAGTGGTATAGACCCCGTTTAAATCCGGAGGTCGCTGGTTCAATAACGGTCGTGAACCAATTCGTGAAAAATCGCGAACAAAAAAGAGTTTATTCACTCCAAAAATTTGTGGGCTCGTTTCACGTTCTTAAAACGGGGAAGGAAAACATCGTGAAAAAACATACCTTTCTCGAATCAAAATTTGATAGCATGTCTCAAGTGCACAAAAGGAGCCTTAGAGAAAGAAGTAACGAAATTTATAATTCAGTGAATGTGCATCAGTGTACTATTTAATTCTCTTACCATACTGACTACGTGACAAAGTTGGAATTCATAAGAACACCGTTCTTTAATTTCTCAGTATGTGATGTAAAGCATGCAAGCATATTTTATATAGTCATAAATGTAATATAGATCCAAGTTCTCAGACTGCTGCAAGGATAGTACTCGCGAAAAAAAGGGAGCCCTACTTTAGGGGTTCTTTGCCTGTTCTTCCCATGGAGGGTCGGATAGGGTTTGAACAGGCGTCAAATTTACCGAAAGTACGCGTGACCTTGTTTTAAATATTATTGCCGTTTCCAGGCCATTTCTTTATGAATTCTATGGAATAAAGTTTTGACTTTGACTTTGACATGATGTTACTACGATCTACCACAAACTGCACAAATACAACTGGAAATATGCACAAAGGTAAGTATCCGCGTCCGCTTCCGTTTTCCTTTTATACGTATAAAAGGCGTCTCAACTCTGTTGCGGCGTGAAAATGTGATAAGTGTTTCGACGTTTCAACTCTGTCAGTGAATACAGCTTATGTTTAGGTTTTGTTATAGCTGCGTCAAAAACGTGCTCAGAATTTATTACCCTGTAAAATTTAGGTATGAGGGCAAATAAAGTGGGAAGTGGAATAATTTACCCCGCAAAATAAATCTCTCTCAGGAATCGATGGAAAATAATGAGATAGGCCCGTTTTGTGGATGAAAATTCTCTGAGGAAGATTTGATAGATGTGGGCATGAGGCTAATAGGTCCTATGGAGGGACTTGCTGCCGATTATGTCCATTAGGAACCCTCGTTAACCTAGAATCGAAAAGACGTGCAAGTAATCGTGCAACTAACTAGGGTTTATGATCTATGTGTTATCTTTATGATTTTTAGATATCATAAGCGGCCACATATGTACGATACGAGTATAAAACAAATTATAGGAAAGCTCTGAATCAAATATCGATAACGAAGCAAAATTTATTTTAATACCTTGAATCTGGTAAAGGGAAAACACGATTGAATAATTTTCTTAAGTCGGTTCTGCTTTTATACGCTTTCATCCCGCAACTCAAAATGAAAGCGATTTGTGCCATGAACTTTGCTCGAAATTTTATTATGCATTATACACTGGTAAAACAAATCCCTTAATTATGCCGCATTTAGTGCTAAGCGAATCAATTTTGGTTTTTCTAATTCGAAAGCAGAAACCATCCCTCTCGCGCAGCGTTTATTTTTGCATGGAGTGGTAGTCACCAATGCGATTGCATGGTTAGGCACTTAAGTTTTTGTTATTACTTATCCCAATATCAACAATCTGTAATAGTTTATTATAAGTTCATCATCAGAACTTAATTAATCTGCACCAGGGACCATATTATGATATCATCTATAATTTCTGCAAACATTCCTTCAGATCACCATTCCAACAAATTATCGTTTCAATGTTTTTCATACTTAATCATGAGTCTGCAGGTTGGATAATACATACGGTTAGATAGTATATATATTATTTGAAAGTTAGTAATTGATCAACCTACTAATCTTCGACAAAGCTTGACATACACGCTAAAAGTAAAAAACAAAAAAAATATAATAATCTAATAGGTACATTTTATAGCACGAATTGCACGACTCTTATTTCAGCGTTTTGCCGAAATTCCAATATAAAGTCTACTCACTCTATTGCTTGCATTTGAGACTTTACAGTTTAATTTAACGAATCCCATTGTCAAGGTATTGTCAGATTTTTACCAAAGCATTTCCTTTTACGGTTAAACTCACAAATGAAACCCACCTTGTTACGGAAAGTTTTCTTGAAGCGTCCCCATTTCCGCCACGCTTAATTATGATTTCTGACCCTTTAGTTCCTGACAGGAACACCGTAATTGTGAAAAACGGTTTAGTTACCCTTGCTTATTCATACGTAATAAAGGAAGGACACTGACATATTTCAGGGCACCCTGTTGTGCGGAATGGTGTAACTTCGCAGTCATAATTGCTGCGCGCAAGGACACAGCGTGGTTCCGTCTTAAAATTTACGATTCCCCAAATAACTGCGTCGTAATCTATGTGGTGAACCTTTCCTCAAAGCGAGCGTTACAATATGAATGGAAAAGCATTACTTATGGTAATGAATAATGCCGGCTATTAACTTAACTAATGGGGATGTGTATAACTGGAGTTTCGTAGACAGGTGTGGCATGTTACATCAAAGGTGTCTTGTATCTACGATCACGTAGGTAGATGCAGTGGTTTGTAATTATGAATTGTTCGCGAGAGCATTGAGTTGCCACATTAGCTAATGTGTCACGCGCTAATACCGAATAATGGATGATGACTAAAACGCGGCACACATTGCCTACCACTTAATAAGCTTTAATAGTTGTAATAGGGTTGACGCAAAATTTGTTACAGCTTATTTAAGTCTAGTTATTATTTATGAAACAGCCTTAAAATAAAAACATTTTGAGATACATATTTAAAGTTTTTTTATTAATAATCAATTGAACATTTAATGATGACTTTTGTAAACCAATCGATTTAACGGAATATTCGTTTGTATCGATCGGAAAAAACGGAGTATCATATCGATACTCTAAAGTATCGGATCGGATCGTGCATCACTAAATCAAAGTCTGCTAGAATTGCGCTCGCACTGCTCGTGAACGCCGATTAAAGGTAGTGGCGCTGTGAATATTGACTGGCCTCATAGCTCAGTTGGTAATGACCATGCCTTATGAGCTGTAAGGTCTTGGGTTCGATTCCCACCCATGACAAACATTTGTGTGACGAACATAGGTTTTTGTTCTGTGTCAGGTTGATATGTATTATATGTATGTTTTTACAATAAAAAGTATTTAAGTATTATATCAGTTATCAGGTTCCCACGATACAAGCTATTTACTTAGCTTACTTTGGGGCTAGATGGCGCTGTGTGAAATGCCCACCATTATATATTTCGTCGTCATAGATGACAGGTCATAAAGGTGATGATTTTTAAAATCTTACCTTATGGCTTCGCAGGTTTTCTACAGTACAAATGAGTGCGGCGTCTCTTCCCATCACCACTGTCACGTTTGTTTCGGATCCAAGAAATTTCGGTTGATCTGTAAATAAAAGTACTGGCGTAATCATTCAGTATAGTTCAACCAGCCACACCGCTGCGCTGGTACAGCATATGCTGAGTGGTAGCCTGTTTTTGCAGTTACAAGCCACGTTTTCTTTCTTTCTAAAGATTCCACATGACTCAGAATGGGTAAGTCGCGGTACACACTCCGTTACTCATCTACCAAAACATTATTTTAACCACATAGCTTTGATTTCACCGCATTTACAATAGTCATACAATCAGGTATTCCCCTCACCTTTGCGTTATAGTTTAAATCCACACAAAAGGTGCTTCTTAGTACTGACTTCGATCCCACTAAACTAACGTCTACAAAGGACCTAGTTAGACCCGAGAAACAAAATTTATGAGAGAAATAATACAAGTCTACTGAGCTGAACTGACCCAGTTAATAAGCAATAAACATTAATGTTTGAACAAAGATGTTAAAACTAGTGTTTCAAAAAGCGGTCTTGTCGTATAAAACTGTAAAAACACGTTTTATACATACTAGCTACTCGCCCGTGGCTATCTGTATTCTGTTAAGTTCAACGGCAAATCGTTGAATTTCTTTTCAGTTAATTTTAAAACCTACTTTTAAATCATAACGTTGCACAAATAAACAAGGATTACCTAGGCAAACTGTGAAAATAAATCAGCATTATCTATGTAGGTAAGCTATTGTAGGTAGTCACAGCTTCATATTTCAGGCAAATAACTTTTCATAATGAAATATTCGGCTAATTATAAAAGTTTTACAACTTTATGTTTATTTTAGTGCCTGCTAATAATTAAAATATCTCTTAATTAATTTTAATTAAGAAAGGCTCATTTCTTAGGTAACATAATAGTGATAATAAGGGTCTTAGCACACTGGCGAGCTAGTTCCATCGAGGCGATTAGTGCTTGCTGTGAGTTCTTCGCGGTCGTGCAGCGAACTGGCCGCGTCTGTGCACAGTGCTCGTCACGGCATTGCGAAGCGGACATCATGTTGACACTCGCATATGTAACAGCCCGCTGGTTTGCTAGCGTCCGAATGCGGCAGCTGTTGGCTATTTGCTTGTATGAAACTTATTATAATTGAAATAAAAACCTTATCATACCGCGGTCGCCTAACAATATAGTTTTGTCTACTATGTAGATAAGGAGACAGGCTAGAATGCAGAATTTAGATGACAAGGGAGTCAAAGTAAAACTGTACGCTTTATATGAACTTAAGTGGTCCCTATACCCATAACAAGCGATGCAACTTGGGTACTTGGTACCCTACTAGGTACGACAAGACCCAAGACGCATTGTATGCGCCCGTAACTATGAGACTTGTAGGTGGAATGTCTCATGTGCCTGTAATTTCACCGGCAACCACATCTTTCAAACCTTAGTCGTGATGTAACGAATGAAATGGGCATGGTAGCAATACTTTCCTGGACAAACGTGGCTTGAGTTCTACTGCTCTTACGGAATCCTAAAAAATATATTGGTAGTCGTGATCAGTCACTTACTCTTTTTATTGGGTTTCAATGACCTGGATTGGTACTAAAGAGATCAATGTGAAGTTTGTTATTAACCTTTGAAAATATATTCCAATAGTCGTTTGGTACTCTGCGTGTACCTCATGAGTATTTTTCTTAGAAACAAGACAAACATGAGAACAGTTTTGTGTAGGTACCTACACAAAACTCCGGTATCGATTCGTCGATTTCTTTTAAAATGTGTTCCCCTTCTAATCCGCCTTACCTTTGATATTCAGTATGAAAACAAAATGATATACTTTATAGACAGAATACAAATTGCTTTTCCTCATATATTGGATTTTGAAAGAGCTTTTTGCATAGTCGTAAAATATTAGCATAACTTAAGATGTTACTTTCATATTTTTTACAGTATTTTGTACTACATTATCTAATTAAATTGTAGCTCTACAAATAATTTTTCATGAAGCTAAGCGGGTTTTTATTTTTTATAGATTTCATTTTTATATTATAGTTTAGTCATTTTTGGGTAACTTTTCACATGCACGCTTCTCCATCGATCTCTAAAAGAAGTAAACTTCTTAATCATTTTTCAGCAAGCAACGATGCCCATAAAATGGGAGTCCCGGGTTAAATCTTCGGCCAGGACGATCATTTGCGTGATCAGTATGAATTTTCTTCTGGGGTTTTGTACGTTAAATTTATATATGTGTTGATGTCAAATATGACATAGGGTATATATATAGTAAACGTATGTTATTTATTTTTTGGAAGTTCGTATCTATACCTGAACAATTGTATTGAAAATACAGTAAAACTACCTTTTAGCTGAGATTCGTTTCAAATAAATTGGTATTTCTCAGACGTGGAGAAGAATGCGACTATTCAACCGGCATACCTAGGACTAAAGGCGACGATAAAGAGTGGTAGGTATCCTAAATTCCAGTGCTAGCCACTTACAAAACGGCCCCAAATTAATGTCTTGCATTCGTTGATGCAGCTTCTACAAATCAGCTTAACTGGAATTATGAAAGTCGAAGTTTTATTAACTAAGAGGGAAAAATCGTAGATAAATAAAATATGACATTGAAAACAGTGTCCTAGAAGAAAAAGGGTGACCTAGAATATTACATTTTCCAAATCGTTATTAGAAATTGTTTCCAATATTGAATTGAGTTTTGGGCGGTTTATTGACAGAATTTGTGGCGGACTCCGTGTCGGTTTATTTAATTATTTATTTATGCTCGGTTACGATGAACCTCAAATATTATTACCAAATACCCGTACTATCTTTGGAATAGGTACTAAAAATATTTACTTTGTAGGCATGACCAAACCTTCCAAATTTATGCACACTTGAAACTGAACCTTAATACTAAAAGTATCTTATGATACTGAGATAGCTTCAAAGCATAACCATTTGAATAAATTGTATGATATCAGTAAGTATTGGTCTGAATTTGAAGCAATAATTTAACTTACTGAAAGCTGGGAGAAACCACTAGAGATCGTTCATTCCCAATTCACTCAACTTCAGTACCAGTGTGAAGCAAATGGGAATTACTAAATATATCCATAAACAGTCAATGGTAAACGAGGCTTGAGGAATGATAGTTTAGTTCTATTTACTCTCCAGATTTCCTTTCTGGTATGGACCTACCTATGATTTCGATAGAATACCTAAAATAATCATCGTCTGACACACTGACAGATAATCCAATAGAAATAGCTGGCCCTGGAGACTCGAAATTTAATGGGCGTGTTCCTTATAGAGCGAGTGCTTAATATGGCGTCCCTTAGAAATTAATTATGGAATAGGGTAAATATGGACGTTTAGTACGTAGTAAAATCAAGCTCTCTATTTTGAAATTCATTGTTACTGAACCCCTAAAATTTTACACATCATCTTACATATGAAGAATATGTCCTCAAAGAGAAAGAAAACTAAATACCATTTCTAGAATTTGTCCTGATAAACATAAAACTGACCGTTTTTAGTATACTTTGTACTTTGAATCGTAGTTAAGGTTCTTAAATAGTGATGGAGCATACTCCATTCCATCCAGACTGTCATCAGTCCCTCTAATAACAATAATGCCACGAATCTCGACATTTCAGACGCATGATCGGTCTATTAAAGGAGAAGGAACAGAACCTAATAACAAGGAGAACTGACTGGGATACCGTTAAAATGAAAGTAAATTGAAATGTAAATCAAGCGTTGTCATGAAACGATAAATTCAACTAACTTAACAATAAAGAACAGGGGAATTACTGACACATTTTACTCGGGTCGTGAGGGGGTTGTTGCGGTTAGCTCAAATATAAAGAAACACTAAGTAATTACTCAGCGTAGCCATACCAGTGAGATTAACAATCCATTAGGTTAGCGACAACAATGTGTATCCCATTAGGCAGGTATGAGGCTCCACGTATCACAATCAAATCAGTCACAGAGATTATAACGTATGGGATTACTAAACCAATATAGAAAGCCTAACACAGTCAACACAACCGGTACGCACCTGCGCCTAAACCTGGCCGAGATTTCATTCAAACACACCTCATTTCCATAAAAAGGTTTGTAGCTGGCGAAATTGGACTACGATAAGAAACTATAGTTGAGTCATTTAATTAAATAGATTATTAATGCAAAACCCTGGAACTAGGAATTAATATTCAGTCCCTTTAATATTTTGGGGTTTGTTATAACTAATTAAGTAACTGCCAATAACAGATTACCTATTCGGTAACCTAGGTACTATGGTTCATTACTTTATGAATGAAAGTTAATCTACAACATGATTGGTTTATTCCACAATTCTACAAAGAACCATTTATTCGTGCGTATTTACTCCCTGTTTTTCGGACCCAATAAAAGGGCCCAAACTTTTATATATACTTAAAAGACGTATGTAGAAGGAAGGCAGAACCCGCGCCCATGGATTTGACTAAATCCTTATATCGTACCTGTAGTTGGAAAACTAAATAACTAACAAAACCAAAATCGGGAGAAAAACGCGATTTACTATTTTTTGCGTGTAATATGGCTATAAATTTTTGTTTGAGAACATTTTTACTATACATCTTTTGCTATGTTATAGATTGTTACTTAAGCTATTTTTCAATATAAAGGTCTTATACGTTAGTTCATTAGTATGTAAGAAAAAAAATTAAAAGCGACTATGTATTTTTACCTCAACAAAGTTTTAAAGTTTTTAAGCACTTATTTATTTTTTCATGTCAGTTATTTAGTTCTTCTTCGTCAATGTTCTCCATACAACTTAAAAAAGCTAGCATTAAGTGCCTTTATTTAATTTTCCTATATTAGCTAATTAATAAAATTGAAAATGAAAATTATATAAATGCTCTTGTTTAATTATTCCTAACTGCATTGATCCTGTAGAGCGTAGAAATATGTCGAAGGAAAACTGAATAAGTAACTTTATGCATTTTATTCGCCGCAAAGTTAACGCTTAATTACACTTAGTTATTTTATTGCTGAGTTAACTATTTCTCCTTCGCTACTTTTTTATCATTACTTCAAAATTTATTTTTTCATCTTTGACGACTAGAGAGGTTCATTTTTGTATATCTTTTTATTTAAATATGATATCAAAACTTTAGTGACACAGAAAGATGCAGCTTGAATTGGACTTTATGAAAGTGCTTTAAAGTCGATTTGGCAAAATGTGTTAGTTATTTAGTTTTCCAACTACAGGGACGATATGCTCAAAAGGAGTATATACTTATCATATACAGGCTAAACAATACCAATTTTTATCATAATGTAAATAAGTAGGCAATAAGTATATTTTAACCTTGTTTTAGTACTTTTTTGAAAAGTAACATCTTGAATTCAATAATATGCTATTCTATTTACATGGATTATAAGTAAAATTTTAAAGCGTGTTACTTTATTTATTTTTATTTTATTTTATTTATTAACAAAATACAATAAAACAAAAGAGTTGCAATTTCAATGCAACTTCTGCTTAAGGTTACAACGTGTCGCAGCAATCTACTGGCTCGCGACTAAGCGTCTGACGTTTATATTACCTTGTCACTGAAAATAAAGGTAAATGTAAGGTAGTTGAAAATGCAACGCCGTTGCTACGTCTGCTACGAGCTACGACGACTTTTCTTCTAGCTCACCAGTGAACGTGTGACGTTTATATTACCTTCTGATTGAAAACAAAAGTGAACCTCACTTCGTAGAAAATGTAGGTTAATTGCATTTTCGATGCAACGCCGTTGCTACGTCTGCTACGAGCTACGAAGTGCCGTAGCAAGCTACTGGCTACTGGCTCACGTCTAAGCTACCGACGTTTCTATTACTTTGAGAATTGAAATCAAAAGTTATCCTCACCTTGTGGAAATTGTGGCCTAATTTATTTCTACAAAATTTCTTTACATTCTTGACTTTCATTTGTCTTTATTGATATTATGAGTTATGAAATAAAACGTGTTAACTTTATTGAATACTGTTACAGTCAAAATAGTCGGCAAGGTTGTTTCGATCCCCTTAGAACCTTGGTCAAATTACCTCACATCCGTACGAAGCGTTTTGCTTCCACTTTCATAATGCGGACAGCCCAAGAGTGGAACTCCTCGCCTGCGTCTGTATTTCCCGAGAACTATAATCTGGAGGTCTTCAAGAGGAGAGTGAATAGGTATTTTCTAGGCAAGCATGCTACATCGTAGACCGCATCGTCACTTAACATCAGGTGAGATTGCGGACAAATGTGAGCTTATAGTAATAAAAAAAAAAAAAAAGAACCTTCACCGAAGTCAAAGTCAAAGTCAAAAACTTTATTTCCATAGAATTCATAAAGAAATGGCTTGGAAACGTCAATATTCAAAACATAAGGTCACACGTACTTATCGATAAGTTTGACGCCTGTTCAAACCCTGAATGGGGATTAATTTGTATTTATGTATGTGTTTTACGCGGGAATACCCTATAGTTTAACTAATGGGAAGTGATGAACGTTGCCTGTGGAGAACAGCAGCACCAGAGATGCTGATATGCTGTAAACCTCTCAAGAGTAAGTGACAAAAGGAGAGGAGGATATCATAATTGATATATTCATGCATCAATTTATGCATTATTCACTTAATAATGTTTTTATCACTGACGCAATGATAAAAACAAATATATTTTTTTAAGATTACTTTTTCGATGTTTAATGTTTGGGCTATTATATCTCTAAAAACTTCAGACATGAGGACATGTAAACTGTTTTCAATGAGCGTATAGGAAGCAAGCGTTATGGCCAAGTAAATGTTTTAGATGGTATGTTATCCGAGATCCATAACCTTACAACACGGGAAGATTTAATCGATTAAATATATATAAAATATAGTAAACCATAATATATCTCGTTGGTTCCATAACTGATTCATAACATCGTATCTAAACATAATAATATATTATAATACACTTTGAAAATAGTTTTGGTGTTAAGAAATTACGAATCAAATGTTGCTTTTTTTCCAGATTTACCTTTACAAAGTCATGCCTGTAGGTAATTTAAAGATTAGATAGTTGTTCCAAATATTAGCAGATCATCTAAGCACCAAATTTTAAATGGAAACCTCAGCCCATATCACAAGCACACGTCTTGGGTCTTCCTCTCTATTTTGGTATGAAAGATCCAAGTCGCATTGTTTGGGCCCGAAGCTCTGAAACGGGAAGATGGAATGTCCCATGTTACTGTTATTTCATCAGGAACCACACCTTTCAAATATAGTAATGAGGATGCGTTGCTGCTAAGCGGCGGAAATAGGTACGGTGGCAGTACTTCCCCGGAAAACTTGCTTTCTTCTTTTTTATAAGTTATGTTATATATGTATTCTTGGACCAAGCAATAATATCTTAATTAACTTATTTAATAAATATAATAGTTTACCTTTAGCGGTCACCAAATAAAGCATCAGTACAAAAACAAAGAACTTCATAGCGTTCATAAAAGAAAGAAGGCACGGCATAATGTCAAAAAACAGATCACAAAAGTTCTGCAAATACGTTTCTAAGTACAGTCGCGAAAAACTTCTCCCGCAGTTCACAGTACAGTCGGCATGTTCGTTACCTTGTGAGCTCGCGCGCTCAACTGACTTGAGCTTCAAAGCTCCCACAGGAAAACGGTAGCGACGACGCAGGCGCTAACCTTTAAGGTCGCTGCAGACCATTACCAGGTTTTCCCGGAAGAATAGCTCTTTGAAGATAATTTCCGGGGGAGGGCAACATATCAGTGACTGCCGCTGAGCGGATACTTAGATGAAATTGTAGGTTGTGCGATCAAGGTTTTCGCTCAATATATAATTAAGAGTATTGCTGTGATACTATCTAAGATTAAACGTGTGCCCTATGATTATTCTTCACTTCAGTCCAATTTAAAATAAGGGTGCGACTTTATGTGCAACGCACCGCAAGAGATCTGCAGCGGCCGTATGTTCTAGATGGTACACAAAAATACATTTTTCCGTTTTAAATTCAAATAAAAGGTTGCCTGGAAGAACTCGCTGTTAGCCAAAAGGCCGCCCATGTATTACCTCAGCTTAAGTATTAATCATTACGAAATTTCCATGTATGGTGTTCAATAAAGTATTATCTATCTATCTAACATTGCAGAACATTTTTCATGACATCTTCTTTACCTTCAAATATTCACAAAAAAATTCACAATCATGTTCTTACATGGCATGATATTATTTTCGTATACATACATAATGTAGTTTGATAAAATTTGGTTTAATGACCTGAACCTGACCTCCCCTACTAGGTACGACAAGACCCAAGTCGCAACGTATGCGTCCGTAACTCTGAGACGTGTAGGTGGAATGTCTCATGTGCCTGTAATTTCACCGGAAACCATACCTTTCAAATCGGATCACAGTAACGCGAATGCGTCATTGATTTGCGGCAGAAATGGGCATGGTGGCACTACGTCCCCGGAGCGTGAGTTCTACTGCTTTTAAAATGTCCTACGTCAAATCGTTTTTTTTCAGTTTCGGAGTTCAATACTTACATTATAGTTCATAGTTACATTTTCTCGAAGACATATCTCGAATCAGAAATGTAATCCGAGGAACCCAACATATAACAGCAAGAATAACAAAATTTTGGACGTTACATAAAACATGTTTCGCTTACAAGTAATTTCAAAATATTTTTTTCCGTTGCAGGTAGGTAATAATTATCATTTCAGTTTGATTGCGAACATTGGTAATATTCCGTTGATGCAAAAACTGAACTAAGTGTTGACAATCACGTCATGTTTCATAAAAACTAAAATATAATCATTCAGTGTTTTCACAATCATCAATATTGGTTCAGATGAATGCAACAGCATGCTACAGCATTATACCTAACATATATTATCAACAAACACAAGATTAATTCACTAATGCGAGATCCGAAGGTGAGGGGGACAGCTAAATAATTCTTACATTTGAATTTTTTCCTGAGAACACAAGGCCCCCAGAGATTCTACCGGCTCTAATGTTCCTCCTTTTTCCCATGACAGGTCTGGTTGAAGTGTGTCTATCAAACCTCAAAAAGCTCTGACAAGTCCATACATTTTTTATTAGCACCGTGCTACTTTGAGACAGGTAATGTTTTATTTGAATGAAACATGTTTAAGTAGCAAGCATTCCAGTCCAATTGAATAGCGATCCCAATCTAAATTCAATTGGATTTCAAGAGCAAAGACAGCAACATTCAATTTCATTCGATTCAAATGATCGCATTTCCATTCTAGATTGAAAATGGGCGGCTCATCAAGTGATCTAATAAATTAATTGGATGCAACGAAGTGAGATCAAGATTTTTTTATAACCTGACATCAGTTTTGCATGAGAGTCACAAAACATTAACATTAACGTCTGCCCGCGGCTTCCTTCGCTTGGTATCAAGATAAAAATTTGCCTGTCAAGGTCACCGTGGGACTTTGTTAAAATTCTGCCAAATTACAAATAGGTATACATCCAAACAAACTCATGTATATAAATATTTGTGGGATTCTTAACGGTTCGAACAACGGACTTAAGTCGTGGATTCAAGTATCTACCTACCAAGGCTGATGTTTGATATGATTTGATATCTTTTTACCGGGTCTGAGCCTATTGTAATTACTCATTATCATGAAATATCAATAACGGGGAATAGGTTGAGTAAGAAGTAGTGCTTATAGATATTGTGTCCGATGAGTGTTGAACCGAACGCAGCTGATTGAGTGAAAGACTACACTCATTGACTCATTGATTGTCTGACTCATTGAGCAACCCTGTTGGCGACAACTAAACTACTTATCTGTGTTCTCTTTTGCCCGAATACAAACAAAACAACAAAAACGCCTATGCTTCTTCAAAGAGAGAAAAAATTGGTCGAAATGTTTTGTAAATAATCGATTATCCAAATAACACTCGGAATCAATTTATCGCGCTGACTGTACCTGCTCGTTTAGTGGCTGCGCTTCGTTTGGAGGGTTCTTTATCGATGGATAAGTCAGTCGTAGTATCTGATTACATTGGATTGCAATTTCCATGATACTTGCTATATTTCTATGTAGCTAAATTTAAGGTTGAGTAACTTATCGATATTAATTTACTTAATTGAAGAAGCCACACTCGAAATATGGTAATTAACTTTATGCCTATTTCGAAACGTTAACTTTTTTTCGAAGTATTTGAATTTCAAAATAAAGTGGGAACCGATTTATAGCGCTGACTGTACCAGCTCGTTCTGAGGTTGTGCTTCGTTTGGGTTCTTTATCGATGGATACCTAAGGCGAACGAAGTACCTAATTACGTTGGGTTGCAATTTCCTTTGATGGTATTTCGTAGCATTTCTGCATGGTTAAATATAAGGTTGATGACTTATCAATTTTAATTTGATTAACTGAAGGGGCCACTGAATTGAAATAGGGAGATCATTGCCTATATATAAGATTGTAGATGACATATGTTATATATACACAAAGGTTCACGCTTTTATCCCCGAAGAGGTAGGCAGAGCCCCAGTAGGCCACTTTTCACCATCGATACACAATCGTTATGCGGTATAAATAGCAATAACAATTTTGATGTGTTAAGCTAAAGATATTTTTGTTGGGTCATTTTTTTGTTACATCTAACCATTGGTCGCGTTATGTTTTCTGAAGTATCTACAATTTATTATTTCGTAAAATAATATTGTGGTCAATAACTTATCTAGCAATATCAAACTAGGTTCTATGAGACTTTACCTGACATAAAAAGAGTTAAAAAAAAAACTAAAGTTTGATTTCCAGGTTCTTATCTTTAATTCAAAAGTCACCAACCTATTTGACTGGATTGACAATCAGAAACCAACTAAGTCTAAGAACAATATTATTCAAATCTACTTAATCTGTCTTATCGATATTAATGTTTTCTCGATCAATGCCTGATTAATATGAGACTTGAGATCACAATTTATATTTTTAGACTACTTATAAGTATATATCTATCGGAAACCAGGGTAAGAATTATTATTTAATATAAGGTAGGTATGAAAAGATGCAGGCTGTATGTTTACACATACTGTCTTTTTTTTTATGTAATTCAATTACGGAGCGAGCCGACGGCCCACCTGGTGTTAAGTGGTAACCTCGGCCCATAACAACCGATGTGACTTGGGGCCTCCCCTACTAGGTACGACAAGACCCAAGTCGCATCGTATGCGTCCGTAACTCTGAGACGTGTAGGTGGAATGTCTCATGTGCCTGTAATTTCACCGGCAACCACACCTTTCAAACCGGAACACAGTAACGCGAACGCATTCTGCTTGGCGGCAGAAATGGGCATGCTGGCAGTACTTCCCCGGACGAACTTGGCGAGAGTTCTACTGCTCTTAAACTTGGAACTGTGTGTTGGCAAACTCACTTGGAACAATAATCCAAGGCTTAGCGCAGGTAAAGCACTCTTCAAAAGTGCTTTGCACTGAACGTAACTTTTATACTTTCCTATCTTTGTCAACTAAGTATGAGTCACTAATATCAAGTTAAGCTTCTAACGACCAGTAGTCTCGGAATGCCTTTGGGAGTTACAAGGATAAGTACGAAAGTTATCAACTATGATCATATAAAAGGTGGTTACTTGACTTACAACTACGAGAAAACGTGGCTGTTTTAAAGGTTACTAATATGTATTTAAAATAAAACCTTTTTCAGTAGAAATTGACACCAAAATTTGCCAGACAGAAAACGCTGTACCTAGGTGTTAATACTATGTTCTGTTGCTTTGCAGAAGCATTATTTATTAGGTACCGTACAGTACTAGTGCAAAATAGACCGAATAGAATTTTAAATTCTGCGCCTCTAAATAGTTAACTATTTGGTTCGCAAAAAAACTGCCGAACTGAACCTGTGCATATGCGTTACTGCTTGGTGGTAGAAATAGGTATGGTGGCAGCATTTTACTTCCCAGGACGAACTTGGCACAAGTTCAACTAGCTTAATACCTTTAACCGTCGAGCCAACTGATAACTCAGTCTGTAAGCACACCCGAATAATAATAAATATTGGTGGACATTTCCAACAGCGCCATCTAGACCCATGAGTGAAAACTGGTAAAATACTTAGATTTTGTAAATACATACATATAATTAGACTTTTTTGAAGAGCAGTACTCATGCCAAGTTCGTCCGGAGAAGTACTGCGACCATGTCCATTTCTGCCGCTAAGCAGTAACGCGTTCGCGTTAGTTTTCCGGTTTGAATGATGTGGTTGCCGGTGAAATTACAGGCACATAAGCCATTCCATCTACAAGTATCAGAGTTACCGGCGCATACAACTGATGCGACTTGGGTCCTCCCCTACTAGGTACGATAAGACCCAAGTTGTATCGGTTGGGCAGAGCCACTTAACACCAGGTGGCCGTCGGCTCGTTCCGTAACTGTATCTCATAAAACTTATATATGATTACATAATTTCAGTTAAAATCATACTTATAAATACATATTACCACCCAGACACAGATCAAACATCTATGATCGTAACACAAATATTTGTCTTGGGTGGTAATCGAACCCACGACCAGAAGTAACTACCAACTGAGATGTGAGGCCATTCATGTATGGAAGGAGAAACTAATATGAGTCACATTTATTCGACTAGCTTAGCTTTCGAGGCCGAGTGGCAAACATGAGCGTCGATAAATGAACGAGTAATAATCGACTTGCCCTAATCTCCTTCAGTCAGGCTGACAAAGCCGATTTAGCAATCATTAATTATTCCAACATTATAGCATTTGATAATATGATAAGGTACCTACATGTTTTTGTTATTATCTTAGATCTTGAGATAATATTAGAAAACCACTATACTTTGTTTGCGAGCAAATTTCAGCCATCGCAATTTATTTTTAACCGACTTCAAAGAAAGGAGGTCCTCCGGGTTTTTTGTTTCTTACCTCATAAATCCGTCATTTATGAATCGATTTGAAATAATATTGTATGAAAGGATATACATTCCGATTATTGCCATAGAAATTTCATCAAATAAGTTTGGTTTTAAAATCACAGTAACGGAGAAAATATGTCATCGAACGACGAAGACTGACCAAATAGAGCACAACAAAGATTACTTTTGGTTAAGCTTTTTGGCTCATCTTACTAAATAATATTTCACCAACAAATAATATAGATGAAATAATCCAGCCAGTTATTAATATCATATAGCAACCGGTATAATGATCCATATTGATCGGTTCCAAGGTGGTTTCGGGCTTCAGAAGTTTCGGCTTTTTAGCGTATTTATGTTTCAAATAATCTGAAAACCCAGATTCGACTAATTTCTTCAAAATATTATTTACAGAAGCAACGAGAGGGGAAAATTTCTTGAAGAATAACACCGTTGGACAGCTCACGATTTTGTACGGCAGAATGTGAACGTGTAGTTTTTCTTCTGCTATTATAGTGTGTGCAGTTTCTTTACTCATTGCCAATACAAATTCAACTCCCGCGGATACGTTCCGCATAGTCGGTATAATGTCAACGGTTCCCACATCCGTCCATTTGTCGTAAACCCTCGGATCGTCTATGAAATAATCCTTGAGTGCAGCTCCACCACCGAACGAGTATCCGGCGTCGATCATATCGTAAATAGTTTCGAACTCTCCAAAATAATAGTTCGCTTTCAGAACGGTGATGAGGGAGACTTGATAAAATGTCCTAATTAACATACAGAACCACACCCATAGTAAGAATATATATACAAAAGCTGGTTTTGTGGGCAGCCTGTTCGTCGGGAGGCCCATGCATATCATCCAAGAGTGAAACATTACGCTGTCACGCGGCCTCCGCCTTGAAATCCTTCTCATATAGAAATACCATAACCCACTTCTGCTTATTAAAGCGCAAATCACAACTACCACAAAGCTCATAGCTAGAGCTAACTGCGCATTAGGTCTGAATGGTTTCGTCAGTTTTAAAGACGAAGGCATCCGTTTCGCTGGATGTGTTATCCACACGACGGTACCTACATGGTAATCTTCGGACATTTGAAAGTATGAGAATCTCGTTAGAGTCACAGCGGCTGACGTCATGGAGAAATTTGCGTAGCCGTTATAGACGTCGGCGAGCGAGCCGGACCATGTTCCATTGTCTTCCAGCTGGCCCCAGCCGTGGCCGATGCGAGGCGTCATCACTTCCAGGCTAGCGTTTAAGTTATCCGCTAAAATGACGAGCAAGTCTCCGTTAGCGCCGCTCGGCACCCCGTCTTCGAGCTTCATGTACGGCGGTTGTATAAACGAAGACGCCACCAGGGAACATAGATTCAAATTCTTTAATTTGACTGAAAACATGTCACGGCAGGTTCTATTATCCGATCCTTTTGAACATGATTCCAGATTTTCCAACTTCATTGGCACATCGGTTTTGCAATCGCTATCGTTCAGTGGATGGTAAGAGTAACCGACGACCTCGACTTGAACACTTTTCAGAAAAACAACATTGGTGATTTTATGTCGCCACAACAATTCCACGGCTTGAGTCTCGTCACACTCGGCGGAATCTAGTGACTCGCAAACAATTATGTACTTTCCGGTATTATCGAATTCGTGATCCTGCATCCATCTGAGCGTGTGCACTATATCAGCGACGCTCAACGCGAAGAGAACATACTGCTTAGTTTTATCGGCAAATTTCGGGTAAAACGTTCCCTTCCCAACGATTGTGGACTTTCCGTACAATTGCAGGAAAACTTCGACGCCACGCCACAGCGTGGAATTGAAGAAGACTAAAGTGACGAAACGCCATTCGAAATTGTGGTCGGCGATACGCGTGGCGGTTAGACTTAACGCGTCGAGTGGTTCGAAATTATCAGGAACTAAGTCCATATAAATACCACTGGTCGACATATTGACCGTGGCGGTACAGGCCGGTAACTGGTCATGCAAACCGCAACCGATTGCATGATTAAATATTGGTTCACTAAGTTATTAACATCTAAATGTTGACGTCACGAAATACATTTTATATCAATGGTGATTTATCAATACATAACTGTTGAACACCGTGTTAGAATTGCTGGTTCGCTGATTAGCCGTGAATCATACACGTTATCCATACAACCTCGATTAGTTGTACAATGCACATTCGACTGAAGGCAACATCCGTGTTTGTGGCATGGGATTTGAAAGAAAACCACTCACGTAGCTGAAAAAAATTATATTTTATGAGAAATTATAATTTACAATATTTCATACAGGCATCCATCTTCAGTCGGAACTTAAGCTAAAATTCTCACAATCTCACGCAAAAGGTAAAGCAACGTTAGACTATAATATAGTTATAGCAATAATTAGTGTAATTCATTGCCCGATCGTAAAACAATATCCACACCTGTGGGTAGGCTTATGAATTCAGTTCGTTCGTACGGCACAAATGAATTGCGGCGGATCGACAGACGGCGGAAGCGCGCGGATATAAAACAGGATATGAAACTGATTGCCAATAAGACAGGGACTGGGATTTATTAATTTTAACAAAACTATTCAATCGAATTACTTAATTGAAAAATCTATGGCAATAATTTGGCTGTAGCAATTAACACAATCGTATGTGAAAAATCGATACTTTAGGGTACACAACACAAAGTTATGAATAAAGTGAACTGAACACATCTTAGAAAAACAGAGATTTTACAGAGTTATTAATTTACGGGGGCATTTATAGTTTTATTCTAAGGCTTTTATGCAATAAAATGAACATCGCCTAAATTGCTACAGTCGAATGAATCGTTGGGTAAATAATTTTACAATTGCCTTGATTGTAAATCGATTTAGTAGATTGTTTTGTCAAATTGTTTGCGCGCTCCCGTGCTGTCTTCGCTCGTGTTGTACAATGTGGTTGCAGATTCCGCCGAGGGGCTGGGATCTAATTCACAACATTGCTGTAGTACTGCACAACGTAACACAAGTTTTATGTACAGGGCAGGGCATACACAAAGATTGCACTGAGGGTTACATCAATAGATTATCTATTATATTGTGCGCTAAGTTTCAAAATTCACATTATTTTGAGCATATCAGACAGCTGTTACTTATATAAAGCATATAGTTTTGCTATTGACAGTGTCCCGTCATTGTGCATAACCTCTGATGAATTACAATCTCATAATCTTAATAAGAAATACATATTAAAGACACGACAACAAATAAGTTATTAAGTTATATATGTTCAAAACAGAAACTTTGTTTCTTACTATACATACAAAAAAAAACTAAATAATAACACGAAGCAACACTCTAAATTATGTATAATAAAATATTCTAATATATGAAAATAAAACAATTAAAAATAATGTGTACATTTTGTGGTGTGTTGTTGAGTAGATATCGGCGCCGGTGCCAATAGCAAAACTTGGCACTGTGTGGAACTGTCAGCTCAATTCACTCAGCACATTTAGACCCAAATGTACAATATATTACATTCATGTGGTGTATAAGCTTTCGTGCAAAAAACTTCGGTATCGGTTTTTACAATTCACTTGTCGTTTTATTTTACGGGTTTCTAGTAAAAAAAGTTTATATCAAATGCATCAAAAATGTCCTTAAACAACTAACATAGTAATTTCCTATAGTCGACGATCTAGCCGTATGGAATTCTCATACACGGTTAATATTAGGAAGAAACCAAATACACCATACCACTGCGTACACAAAGCCTACAATTAAACGTAAAAACATTTTGCGTGAAGTCAATTTCGTGTAGAAAAACACCATTTAAATATAAACAGCTTAAATAAAAAAAACATTTAATTTAACAAAAATATCCAATGTACAAAAGTAACGAAATATTTATTTAAATACAATAATAAAGTTATAAATCTTTGCAGCTAACAGAAACGGTAATGGTATATAAATTACGTGTACATTATTATATCTATTGGATTAGTGATAGAGAGACAGTCGGCGGGACGCAGCGAGAGAGACAGCGACAGAGAGAGAGAGAGAGAGAGAGTCTCGCTCGTCCCGGCCGACACACCTCGACTCACTCCGACTCACGAAAGCTCTGGGTCGAACTCAATCTTCACGAGACATCACACATCATAACTTAAATAAATACGTAATAGTAAGACGGAAGCGTTCCGTTCAATACACCAATAGGAAGTCCAGTCTCGACCCACGCGAACGTCGCCCGCAACTTCATTGGACTAGTTTGTTCAAATCCATCCGTCTGGACACAATCATATGTATACTAATGTAGAAAGATATTATGGCAACAAACTTTACAAAAATCCTAAAACAATGACTAAAAGCAGCTCACGGTAAGGCCAAGACTCACCATAACTTTTAAAATGCACAATTTAATATTCACCGATACAGACACATACATAAATTGTGAATAACTTCATCATAAAAAAAAACATGTCAAAAAACCTTGTACGGTCGAAGCGATCCGCGTGCGGTCCTCGGATCCGGCGAGCGGGCCCGCGGTCGCGTCGCGCGGCGTACGCCCGCCCCATCTGACTCTAGTATTTGGATTAAATGACTTACGATCTATCCTTACTTTCTCATTAAACATTTTAAGTTGAAATAAGTTCGTTCACCCGATCTCAGTACGTGAATTTACATACACATTATGTCGTGAAGTAATGTGTTTTACACACAATCACAGATTTGTGTCAGGGACCTTTGATGTTGACGCTTAGACGAGGTTGTACTCCTTCAGGTTGGATTGTAGGATGGTGTCTTTCACGGCAGCGAACACGAAACGTATGTTTTCGGTGTCTGAAACAGAACGGTGTACAAATAATATCATTGTCTCACCGGCTTCGGCCGAACGACTAAATAAACTTACAAAAATAACTTACACACGGAACGGAAACGGCGCTCCCATTCAACGCGATCCAGTTTATTTTTGGCGTTCAAAATTACTGCACTTGTTAACATCAAAGATATTAGCGACATAATGCTGAATCTCAAAGGTTCAGTGATTAAAATAAATGCGTTTTAGTTCAAAGCTTTATATAAATATTATTGCTAATAATGTGATTAATTTAACAAACATGCTTGATAAATTGATGTGTTAGGGACAGAGAGAGAAAATAAAACATGCATAATATAGTACAAAATAGACGTTTAATTCTAATAACAATAATAATGGCGGAGGCAAATGATCATGCCAAATTAAATTCCTTTAGGGCCGCTTGCATAATGGTATCCTTTACAGCGCAAAACACCAGTTTAATGTTTTCGGTATCTTTAAAAATATCCAAGGCAGCATGCAAAAATAAAATTAAATAAAAATAACGTGCAATTGCAACCAATCTGCAAATATAATGGTCTCTTTTATCTTGTATGGTTGACATTGAGAGTACCTTCTTTACGCTCAAGATTTGCGCTTTTAAAGATGCAACAATGGATACAAAACAATAAAATTGAAGTTTATTTTAGCGATATATAAGTAATTTGGCAAACTTGCTTTACCCGTGGTAAATGAGTGCCTAATAATTTAAAGAATTTTATTGCAAAATTGAACAGGTTTAAAAAACTTAAATCATTAATTTGCTGAATGATATATGTGATTTCTTTAAAAACGCAAACATGCATACATTATATATACATTCATATTTGACGAAAGTTAATATCTTGCTCAGTTTATCTGCGAATCTCAAGGTCACCATACTTTACTGGAAGAAAGGTAAGATATAAGAGACTATAATCATTAAAGAGAGAAAACGGAACCAAAGACAAAACCTAGGCATAAATTTGCGTAGGTAGTCAATATAAAAATTATTAAAACGGGAATAATTCAGGCTAAATATTTTACATATAACACAAACACACACATCAAAATAAAAATCAACAAACAACTATCTATAGAGCAATAGACAAAGCAATCTTGCAAGCTACTTGGGCAAAAATCATACAAAACAAGTCAAGATCAAAATTGTGCACACGCGCAAATCTTACCATAAACTGCATGCAAAGAAGGCTATTCAAATAAGAATACCCTTTAAGGTAATCATTCGCTCGCTCGTCCCATAAAAACCTTAGTGATCTGTCTATAAATGCAGTAATTTTGAGCCATGTTGATGAAAAAAACGTTAATGAATAAAATACATTTTTAATATAACAAAATATAGTATTCAGGGCACCCAAAAGGGTGTGGTGATAGGAATAAAGTGCGCCTCAAAGAGGCTCTTTCGTGTACTTCACACGACTTCGTGTTCTTTTTCTAAGACAGGCCTGTTCTCACTTCACCGTTTCAGAAAGCGGTATTGCGCACATACATTTTTTAAGAAAATACCATCATTGGTGTACGTCAGGATTTGAACCGGCTGCTTTTGGATTGAAACTGGTGAGGTATGTACCACTGGGCCACCGCGCTGTATGCAATATACACCGAAAATGTACTCAGCTATAGAAGCGGCTTGCTGTGTCAGTTTCAAACTATAAACTTAACCAAATGATTTCGTTCGTTTGAACTTGTGATAAGTTCGCAATTTCCGCCGGGTCACCGGGTCAACTCGCGTTAATGTGCCAGTTAATGCCGGTGAAATTACAGGCGCATGAGACATTCCAACATTACGTCTTGGAGTTACGGCCGCAATAAAGTACGACTTCCGCTTCCCATATCAAGTGAAGACCTCAAGTTGTATGACATTTGTAATGGGCAAAGGTAATAGTTTGACATCAAAGTAACATAAACGTTGCAGAACTACTGCAAACCTAATCACGTTATTATCGTTGAAAGTGTTAACTAATCTGATAAAAGATTGTAGATTCTCTTAAAGGATATAAGACAGGATATGTTATGGAAAAATACTTCTTTCCTCCATTCAGAAAATTTCTAATATTAACAAAAAATGCTAATAATATACAGTTTGGAAATCACCAGACCAATTTTCGAATCCATATTATTTCATGACGTCGGATGACTGATTATTCGTGTTGAATTATTTTCGTCACATATTTTATGATTAATTTTAAATAACCATTAAACTGTTTTTCAAAACAATATCGATTACAAAAAATGTGTATAAAAAAGTATTTATCATATGCCAAGAATGTGTGAAAACGTACTCTTCAAAGTACTCGCTTTGATAGCATCCACTTAACAGAAGTTCTTCACTTTGGCCAGCACTTTATGCTTTCACTTTGGAAGTAATGCCATATTCACATTTCTACATACACTATGTGAACTGGTCAAGAGTGAATGATGTTGATGAGAAATGACTCACCTGTCGCGCAAGTGAAATGCGAGTAGATTATCTTCTCAGCGTCCGGATTTAGATCGACGAACATTCGCAGTATGAACTCGCGCGCTGTGTTCGCGTCGCGTTGCGGACCTGATATCACAACACACATAGCATCTCTACATAGCGATTCTAGCATCTTAACTAATTCTAGCAATAATGGTTGAATACAAATAGCTTTATTTACTTTTTATATTACAGTCAATGTGTTAAGATATGAACAGAATGAAAACTGACTAAATCACATGCTAGACTGAATAGTTTTCACATATAATTTTACCATTTCCAAACCATTCAAATTTTAAGACAAATCTTGAAGATTCAAAAATCCCTAGCAACACGTCAAAAAACATGTATTATTTTGTGAGATATTTACAATACACTGGCGCCCACAAACCGTATAGTGGAATCCCTTAGCGCGACACAGAAATCACAGAATAGCCAACAAATCTCAGTAGCTTGAGCTGTAGCTTAAATATCATTAGTAAACCGACAAAACTATTTTCTATTTTCATATATCTATATTTTTTAACAGAAATGTATCTATAATATAAGTTTACATAGAGGTATACCAATGATATTAGAACCAGGCTATGCAGCTCTGTACAAATGTAACGGACCGACCTCAGCGGATAACATTTTGTTCCTCTAACATATTTACTGTAAATAGATTACAGCCGATGTTATGAACTTACCTTAGAGCTTTACAATTTTAATACATTTCAGTAAGTTTACAAGATAACCCACCATTTCAATAATTAGAAAAAAAAAAGCTACTTTCTATTATCCGCTCAGTTTGGACGTTATTGCTAGCGCTACGAATATATTCGATTATTCAACCTGTGGCCGTAGTGAAATGTGAGTAACAAGCTCTGTCCGGGTCGGGGTTCTCTTTCAAATATTTCTGTAGAATGTAATCCAACGCTGGCACAGGATCAAGTTTAGGACCTATTCATTCGAATTAACGGTTTCAGTCAAATAAATTTTTTGACCTCTTAATAGACATACCAAGACACTGACTAGTTCTAGAGATTCATGAGAGATTTCGAAATCATGTATTTAGAAGATATTCAGGATGTCTTTGGGTGAGAAATTGACATCTCATTAAAAAAATATAGCATTTATTTAAATTGCAAATCGTTACATATGTTTTTAACTTATTAACATACGCAATGGACATATATCACACATATATTTTACATATATTTTACACATATATTTTAAGAGCAGTAGAACTCTCGCCAAGTTCGTCCGGGGAAGTACTGCCACCATGCCCTTTTCTGCCGCCAAGCAGTAACGCATCCGCGTTACTGTGTTCCGGTTTGAAAGGTGTGGTTGCCGGTGAAATTACAGGCACATGAGACATTCCACCTACACGTCTCACATTTACGGGCGCATACGATGCGACTTGGGTCTTGTCATACCTAGTATGGGAGGACCCAAGTCGCATCGGCTGTTATGGGCAGGGGTTACCACTTAACACCAGGTGGGCCGTCGGCTCGTTCCGTAAATGTATTACATAAAAAAAAAAATATACAGGGTTACAGGAAAAGTCGTGCTAGATCCGTTAAGGGCGTGGAGTACCCA
Source organism: Chesias legatella (assembly GCA_947359385.1). Taxonomy (NCBI): domain Eukaryota; kingdom Metazoa; phylum Arthropoda; class Insecta; order Lepidoptera; family Geometridae; genus Chesias; species Chesias legatella. The sequence continues at coordinate 1,043,206 of OX375766.1, forward strand.
TCATTTCTGACTTATTTCACTATGAAACACCCTACCCTAAACTTAACCCTTTTCGAGATATTCGACTTTTAATTTTTTATTGAATAATGCCGATTTTTAGGCTACGAAATTTATTTTTGTTTATTTTGTGTATCTTATTATTATTATTATTGCATTTTTACATGTGTAATAAGATGCTTTAGGACATCAATCATTAAAATAGTGCATAAGTTAATTGAATAGACCGTAGTAGACAAGTGAAAGTAAAAAAATAAAAAATATATTAGCAAGCTTATTTTTCTCTAAGGGATATCTAAAAAAAATATTATGACACTTGTTCGGCAGATATTTTTTAAAATATCTACGTTTCATCAGCTATCTAACGAGGTCTAACAATCTAGGGTTTGTATTACATTTCGTGGAAAAAAGTAGTTGTGTCTGCGCAAGCTCGTAACGAATACATAACTCGCTACCCCGGTCGTCGAGTGCCGGATGTGGCCTGTTTTGACAGAGTTTATCGAAGACTTAAAGAAACTGGCTCTGTTTTGAGACGAAATACAGACATGGGAAGACCACGAATTGACGACGAAGAACAGGACAATGAGATAGTGCAACGCTTTCGAGCGGATCCGACTACTTCCACTAATATTGTTGCCCGTGATCTGGGACTTTCGCAATGGAGAGTGTGGTTTACAGTGCATACTGCTGGCCTATACCCGTACCATTACACGCCGGTACACGTTATTGAAGAAGGAGACCCCGCGAGAAGATTGGACTTTTGCAGATTTATGCTAAATGCTGACGTAGAAGACCCAGATTTTCTAAGAAATATCTTGTGGACGGATGAGTCCAAATTTGATAAAGATGGCATAACCAACTATCACAACGTCCATTACTGGGCCCCAAAAGAACTAAGGAATCCCAATAAGAAAAGAGTGAAAGGGTCCCAACGAAGATTCAGCGTGAATGTGTGGATGGGCATTATCTCTAATCATTTGATTGGACCTTACTTTCTCCCGGATAATCTAAATGGGGAAAGCTACGAAAATTTCCTGAGAGCAGACTTGAGTGATTTGCTGGATGATCTGCCACTCAACCTGATCAGGGACATGTGGTTCCAACACGATGGCTGCCCTGCCCATTTCAGGAGAAGTGTCAGAGACTGGCTGGACACAAATTATCCAAACAAATGGATAGGACGAGGTGGGCCGTTGCCATGGCCAGCAAGAAGTCCGGACCTAACTCCCATGGATTTTCATGTATGGGGGTGCATGAAAAGTCTTGTGTACAGCGAGCCGAATCCAGTTTTGTCTGTGGAAGACTTAAGAGAAAGGATTGTGGATGCAGCAAATAAAATGAGGACCACGTTGACCACTGGAGTAGTGAAGACTGGTCTCCGTAGAAGGATGCGACAATGTTTCAGAAATAGAGGCGGCCATGTTGAACATGAACTGTAGAATAAGAAAAAGTTGTGTGAAAACCTTTAATAAATGACATTTCATGCATACCTAATGTTTTATTTTACTTTTTAGGGCTAAGTATAAATTTTCTTCTCCACTGTCGCCTATGAAACTAATTTTTTTCCAATGCATTTGAATAAAACCCTAGATTATTATACCTCGTTAGATAGCTGATGAAACGTAGATATTTTAAAAAATATCTGCCGAATAAGTGTCATAATATTTTTTTTAGATATCCCTTAGAGAAAAATAAGCTTGCTAATATATTTTTTATTTTTTTACTTTCACTTGTCTACTACGGTCTATTCAATTAACTTATGCACTATTTTAATGATTGATGTCCTAAAGCATCTTATTACACATGTAAAAATGCAATAATAATAATAATAAGATACACAAAATAAACAAAAATAAATTTCGTAGCCTAAAAATCGGCATTATTCAATAAAAAATTAAAAGTCGAATATCTCGAAAAGGGTTAAGTTTAGGGTAGGGTGTTTCATAGTGAAATAAGTCAGAAATGATGGGTACTCCACGCCCTTAACGGATCTAGCACGACTTTTCCTGTAACCCTGTATATAAAATACACAATGGAATAAATGAATCAATATTTAAAAATGTACCATTCAGTATAAATGTCCTTGATCATTTCGCTGACAACTCAGCCATTTGTGATTCTCAGAAATCTAGGTAACTAAACACCTAAACACATTAGAATTTTTTATCGATTATACTACATCTATACTAAAATAATAGCACTGCAGCCAAACTGCATCCGAGAATGAATTGTAAAATAAATATTTGAGAATAAAATTGTGGCAGGTTTTTTATAATTTATAGGAATTATTATAATAATTGACTGTTCGCTGTAGTCAAAGCGAGCGCCACTATTTTAGCGGATGGACTATAAATGGTATCAATGTGTTTTGTAATACACACCGTCGTATTCTGGAAAATAGTCGACCAGGTGAGAATACATGATCTTTTCCTCGAGCAAATCCTTTTTGTTTAGGAAGAGAATAACGGAGGAGTGCTGGAACCACGGGTAAGTGATGATAGTTTTGAACAGAGCCTTCGATTCTTCCATTCGGTTCTGAAAAATATATATAGAATTTTCATAATTATAAATGTTATTAGAGGTAAGTCCATCTGTATGTAAGAATAAGCGTTTCAAACTTTTAAGGTGAGGTCACGACTTGGATTATCCCATACTTAGGTACAACAAGTCCCAACTCACATCGTATGTAACTCGAGATGTAAAGATGGGATGTCTCATGTGCCTGTAATTTCATTGGCAACCAAACCTTTCAAACCGATACATAGTAACTTGGCAGCAGAAATGGGTATGGTGGCAGTGCTTCCCCGAACGAACTTGGCTAAATTCTACTGCTACTAATACGTATTATAAGCTAAGTTATAACATTAAATCACGTCATTTTCCCAAAGTACGTAGGCCTAACCACAAACGGACAGGTTTCATGCCATTCCATTCCGACAAATAACTTACACTATCTACTTGAAATTAAATTATCAGCCAATGAATTTTTATAGAAACCGATTAAAATAATCCCAACAAGTCCGCTACAGGGTTGTATTGCAATATTATTCTAGGATTAGTTTAACTCGATTAGTATGAAAGCCGAGTTACGGACTACCGTAATCCGAAGGTTATGCGTGAATTCAAAACGTTCGCAAAACAGTGAAGGTAACCATAGGCAAGAAATGACGTAATCAGTTACCTTTACCAATTAAGATTGGTGTAGATACATTGGAATGATAGATGTATCTAGTCCATTCACTCGTTTTTCGAGATATAGATGGCATCCCAGAAGATATTTGCAAAAATCTTAAAGTTAATAGTCTAACAGAAGAAACGATTATTTGCATCGGAACTCTCTACAGGCAAAGAATTTGTGCCAAGTTCGTCCGGGGAAGTACTATCAACATACCCATTTGCCACTGTCACCAAACAATAACCCGGGGAAGTACTACCACTATACCCATTGTCGCCGAGCAGCATACGCATTGTCGTGTTGAAAGATTTCCGGTGAATTACATGCACTTAAGACATTCCACCTTCACGTTTCAAAGTTACGGGCGCAAAACAAAGTCGCGCGGTCAATCCAAAGTGTATTTTTGCTATAGAAAGATTTTACCGCTTAACATCAGGTGGGCCATCATACTCCTTCAATAACTTATTCACATAAAAACTCTTATATCAGTCAGTCCATACCAAAATAGGCTTCGTAGAATGTGATAGATTAGTTAGATCGTTCTTAATCGTACCTATTAAAGATGAAAGTAACATTAAATTGCTTTTTCATTTCACTGACTTATTTCAGCCATACTACTGCACCGCAAAGGCCTCTCATCATTTCCCACCCGTCCACCCCATTTCAAATCTTATTTACGTTTACCTCGTTGTTAATGAGCAGCCAGGGTCTTAAGGATTATGTACACTTATTAATGCCAATACGATTTTCCTTGACGTTTTGTGTGGCTTCTGATCTGGTTAAATCTTTGCGCAGTTAATATATACCTGCTGTGGCTTTAGTAATTTCTACATTGACTAAAATTATAGATAAACTCATCGACATTATTTATATTATATCATAAAAAGAGACATATAATTAAACAAAGCTTTATGATGGGATCACTAACCTAGCAGTAATGTTGAAACTTAATCTGGTTACTGCTTGGCGACATCGACATACTTTTTTTTATTTATTTAAATACTAATATTTACTTAAATACTACAAACAACCGAATAACAACCGCTTACACACTAACTTGAGTGTCCCATGTCTAGTGATCATAGACACGCAATTTCACGACATAAACATCCTAGATCTAACTTCCGAACTTCAAGTATATAAAAATATGTGTTCCGGTCGGGATCGAACACGGGACTCATGCTTCGCAGCCAGGGCCACTACTAACTCACTAACGATATAAATGAACTGACTTTGTCTGAATAACTGTTACTCCTTCACGCAAATTTGGCTGAAAATTTGGCACATGGGTGTGGAAAACTTTTCTGTGATGAATTACGGAAGAAGCAGACGGCCCACCTTATGTTAAGTGGTAACAAGCAATAGGACTTGGGTCCTCCCATATTATACCAAGATCCAATTCGCATCGTATGCGCCCGCGACTCTGAGATGTGAAGGAATGTCTCATGTCTGCCATCTCACTGGCAACCACACCTTTCAGAGCTTGGGTATGGTGGCAGAACTTCCCCAGACGAATTAAGCATAAGTTCTTCCTCCTAAACTATACTATTGTGTCCTAATACCACAAGGGAGGAGTCTCGTAAGGAAATTAGTGCTCTAATAATAATAATTATTTATTTATTGAAGAGCAGTAGAACTCTCGCCAAGTTCGTCCGGGGAAGTACTGCCACCATGCCCATTTCTGCCGCCAAGCAGTAACGCTTTCGCGTTACTGTGTTCCGGTTTGAAAGGTGTGGTTGCCGGTGAAATTACAGGCACACGAGTCATTCCACCTTCACGTCTCAGAGTTACGGGCGCATACGTTGCGACTTGGGTCTTGCCGTACCTAGTATGGGAGGACCCAAGCCGCATCGCTTGTTATGGGCTGAGGTTACCACTTAACACCAGGTGGGCCGTCAGCTCGTTCTGTAACTGTATTACATAAAAATAAAAATAAATAAAAAATAAACTCACCTCATTTTCAGATTCGAATAAAATTTGATCATATTCACTAAGGGCTACTAAGAATATGATGGAGGTGACGTTTTCGAAACAGTGAATCCACTTCCTTCTCTCGGATCTTTGGCCCCCGACATCCACCATTCTGTAAGATAACATAAATAATGTATATTAGTCATAAGAAAACATAAGGAACATGATTTATTGTTTTTGGACATTCAAAATTATACAAATTAATGAATCAATAGGCGAATGTTATTGATTCCGTCCGAGAAAGCAAATTTGATGCAAATTTACATCAAAACGTTGTGAAGAAATTCATTTGCCTCAGTACAGAACATTTTACGAGGTTACCATTCCGTGGTCTAATATATAGATTTGGATCAGAATTATGCATACAATCTTGCTTGCACATACTTGTACCAGCTTTGTATCAGATGGCTGTTAGGCCTGTTAACCACACGATACCAAAAATCTTACGTGATTCAATTTATGGTTTCAAATTATCATTTTTGTTAGAAATAACATTAGTAAATCTGTTTCATGCAAGGTTATTTATATTAGTGGGTAAATGGGCATATCAAGCAAATGTTCTAATAAGATTATTGGGTCGAAGGCTAACCAAATGGGAGTGTACTAAAAGTAGTCAAATATGTTATATACAAACCAAATCCAAATTAGTATGGCGGTAACTCACCTTCATAAACTGCCACATTACAAAGCAACGAAACTAATTAATAAAAAAATAGTACAAGCAAGCAAGCAAAAATTTTCAAAACAAAGGCTTTTTTGTGGCTTATAAAAATATGTAATATGATTACCGGGAAGAATTGAACCTCAAACCACATAATAAATAAAATAATAAGAAATATTTGTGGATATTTCACACCGCGTCATCTAGCCCCAAATCTAGTACTATGGTATAGACAAGTGATGGAATACCTAAATCTTTTTTTTATACCTAGATATAAATAAGATTTAGTACCCAGACACAAAAAAAAACATCTCTATGCTTGTCTTATTGGGTGAAAATTGAACCCACGACATACAGAAGGCAGAGTTATAAACTGAGCTGTAAGGCCAACACAGATGACGGTGCCAGGTGCATGCCAGAGAAGGTAATTAATTTAATATTCCAGTTATTATCACAAAGGCTACCGTCGAGTGTTTGTAAATAAGCGTAAAGCTACCTTAACATGCAGATAACTGGTTAGTACAAAGGAGTTCCGTGCATCTCATAATCGACAAAAGCACATTAATAAAGCCAGTTCATTCATAAGCATAAGTCGACATTACAACCAAGGGTATATTCGATTTTTTATTATAGAGAATAGCATCTTTGACTCAAATAAATGGAACTATCAGACTACAATTATATTTAACATAAAAAATATGTTTTAAAAAATGTTTCTAGCAATGAAATATGGTATGGAGGTTATAGAATATAAAAATACCATGGTCAAACAAATTTCTAATCAGTCCGTTCCTGAACAATGCGCGGGTATTGGAAGGTTAAAACAGTATATGAGTTATACTTCAACTACTTAGCCATTATATCCTCGGGGTTCTGGCAAGGGTGTCTAGCCGCTATCGCACCAAAAACATACCTAAATATAATTCCGTCAAGATCGAAAGGATACTCAAGTATTCCCGTGGTCGGTTGTCGAGCTCGCAGAATGTCTTGCTCGGTCGGCAGATAATCGGCCGCCTCGATTCTCGCCAAGTCACTTAAATAACTGAAATTCATGCACTAAAAGCTAAAACACAGACACGGATAATCCCTTAACGCGGAAGATACACCCGCCTCGAGCGGTCAGAGTTAAGTGAAAGAGACAGCGTGTCGTAGTTAGGAGAAATTTCAACGAAATGGAACGTGCTGTTTACCAGCTGAGGGCCATTCGCTCTTTTACCGGCTGAGGGCCTTCCGCTCTCTTACCAGTTGAGAGCCCGCCATTCTCTTACTAGTTTAAAGCACTCCGCGCTCTTGCGGCTTGCTGTCAAGGCCATCTGCGGCCAACGGCTACAATGTCCAATAAAAAATGTTGCTGTCATCTTCACACTACGCTCACCATTCGAGACGGCAAATATGCTGAACACCTAAACACAGACACCGATACATTGAACGTAAAACCCTCACACATGCAGAAGCGAAACATGCATCACAGTTGACAGATATGTTTACCGAAATCGTATCTCCTCCAAATCGAACGGGTACTCTATGATACCCGTTGTGGGAACTCTCACGCGGAGGATGTCTTGTTCGGTCGGTAAGTAATTTGGTGCCGCGACGCGGTCAATCTCTTGCAAGTAGCTATGAAAAGAAGTTCGTCAATACATTGCACATAATCCATAATGGCCAATTATCATGTTGGGAATAGAGGATTTGAATTGTATGTATAAATTTGCACACTATATTAATGGTAGAATATAAAGAGGTCCTTATTGTAAACAAATAATAAAATAATAATCCTTACAATAATAAAAATAACATTTTCTGATTTGTTTTTAAAAAAACAATATCACATCACCCGACAGAATTCCTACTCCATGACACTGTTTGGGTATCAAAAATAGGCGTTTGCAGATCGGTTCAAACGGGAATCGAACCCGCGAATTTAGCGCCACCACTACGCCTGTCGGATGGAAGCTCGCGGCAACACTTACATGCGTATTATACCATCGAAAATATGTATTGCCAATTTACGTTGTGCAATTTACAGTTTTTTGCTTCAAACAGCATTTTTGATTAAGTTCGTTATAATAATACGTAAACCAGTGAAGTTTTCACCACAAGATAGTTCAATTTAGAGAACTTGTAAAGTTAGATATTATTGCAGTAGGCAGTTGTGTTGCAGTCCCGATGAAGTTTCTTCGAAAGCCTGTCGCTATAAAGCAGTCTTTGTAGAAAACTGGGAGTTAAATTTTATAGCAACAAGGGAACAATTTAGCAGTTGTAAAACGTAAGTACATACATCCATTACCTTTATTGCTAAGATTTTAACCTTCATTTTGCATATTGATATTAATACAACATACGATGAATAACCATGACCTCACGATATATAACTGGGGTAGTATTAGCTATTATTATTACAATTATAATTTCCTGTCTAAGTAAGTACCAATGTATTATACGTTTTTGGAGATAACGGGATGAAATACATAATGTCACTTATTTCGTACAATTTTGGTAAGGGTTTTTGGTAGAAACGGAAATTTGCGAATACTAACGGAATCCATCTATTTATTTTTGGTTAAGAGTAAAGTATCGCCATCATCATTATAAAGATGTCAAAATAAGACTTTATTTTGATGCTAACAGAATAGTACCATTATTATTAGTGACGCAATGAGCTGATGTCCCACCTGATATTGAGCTATACCATCTACCCGTAACATTAATGCAACTGCCTGCCGTACAGTATTGGTACAAAGAGTCACGAATCGCCACTTTGACTCGAAGATGAAACATATCTTGTTACTATAATTTTCAATGTATATGTATGTGCGTGTCAAATAAAAAAATTCTATTCTATTCAACAGCATCTTTAACAAACCAAATTACTCCAGCGCGGCTGCACTACTGCTTGGCGGCAGAAATGAGTATAGCCGTAGTTCCCCCCCCGGAAGAACACTTCATTACGGTTAGTTCCTAATACTACAAAACTATACGATTCCCGAATTTCCTCCAAACCCAACGCGCATACAAATTTAAGGACGGAATTGTTTTTCTTCCCCATGGAGGGTCGGATAGGGTTTGAACAGGCATCAAACTTATCGATAAGTACGCGTGACCTTATGTTTTGAATATTGACGTTTCCAAGCCATTTTTTTATGAATTCTATGGAAATAAAGTTTTTGACTTTGACTTTTGACTTTGACTTATTGTATAAAGAAAAGTGGGCACATATCTTAGAGCCGTTATTAATGGCATTACTCATTTGAAATTTGTATTAATCACAGACAATGCTATTACTTCATCGGTGATCATGTATGTTGTTGATAAATTATTATAAACAGCGTATTCTATAGGTATTATACCTTGGTATTGTATTGAGTCATAACCAAAGGTTTATACAAAATATAATATGCATACCTATAATGTTATAGTATTTATAATTCCCAAATGAATATTGCATAATTTGCCAGGAAAAATCTAATAATGCAGAGGCAACCAAAATAAACACTTCCAATTTTGTTATTATGATTTTCCTATAACCTATAATTTACACGATTTTTTTATCCGCATACTGAATTAATGAACCGACTTCAAAAAAAGAGGAGATTATTTTTATTATATATTTCTGTTTACCTCATAACTCCGTCGCTTATAAGCCGATTTGAAACCTTTTTTTTTATTTGAAAGGATATACTTTCATATCATTTATCATTGGATATTATACATTGGCGATGAAGTCGATTTTTGTTTCGCTGCACAAAGTAACTATTTTGAATAAAAACTTGATGTTAATTTCATGAGCAGTTTCAAGAGGAATGTTAGTCACCCCAAACTCCAGCGAAACAACTGAAACTTAATTTAATATGACGCATAAGTTGACTCGCATGGTCATACGCCTGGATCGGAAACTGGCTCTCAAGTGTGGCCATCGGAACACACCGTTAGATAGATAGAAAATTCTCTATTGCACCAGAAATTGTCCATAGGCGAACTTAATGCTAATTAGCATTTTCTTCCAGCTAACGTAAACGTGCGCGCGCGGAAGATTAACAACATAAATGTAAATTGTAATGGAGGCGAATGTTGGATATACGGTTGGTAGATTCACGGATTTTTGCATCTGTTCTATTCTATGAATTAAAACAGTAACTATAAACTCATCAGTAGGTAATTTTAATCGTGATTATCCCGTTAAGTAAGCCTTCACGATATAGGGTCACTACCTAAAAATAGTTTGAAAGTTCTGCCTGTCCTGTGTTCTGTGTCCAGTCTGGGCGTTACAGAACGAGCGAGATGGCCCATTTGATGTTAAGCGGTAATTTTTGCCCAGAACAAAATCAACACTTGGGTTTTGGTCTCCTACTTAGGTATGGGATGACCCAAGTCGCATTGCGCGCCCGTATCTTTAAGACCGCCAGCCAGCAACGCATTTACGTTGTGTACCGTTTTGAAAGGTGTGGTTTCCGTTGAAATTACAGGCACATGATACATTCCACCTACACATCTCAAGAGTTACGGGCGCTTACGCGACTTGGGTCTTCTACCTATGTAGGGGATGACCCAAGTCGTACTGCTTGTTACGGGCAGAGTTACCACTCAACACCAGATGGTCAATCAGCTCATTCCATAACTTTATCACATAGAAAAATATATTGGCGAGCCTCGTCGCCCTATGTGGGTATAATATAAGTTAACTAAATATAACTTACTATTTAGCCGAGTCAGTGAGTTGGTACTCCCGCCTGCGATCGTAGCATTCCTGTATACCAGCGTCGGCCCAAAGACCCTTTATGGCCTCCACGTACGGGCTCTCGAACGTAGTCACACTCTCAAAGTCGATCGCTGCTATCAACTCCGCCTTCTCCTGTAATACCAATTTATACATATTTATCAGTTCCGATTTAAGTATAAACAATAAAATTTACCTTTCTTGACACTGGTTTTGCGAGATGTATCTCTACTATATAAGCTGAAATTTGGCCTAAAATTCAAATCCAGAACTTGTTTATTATGCTGGTATACGATTCGTCCTGGTTGAAGGTTTACAGAGTAGTGTGTTACTGCTAGTGCTGACTTAGATATTAATGGGAACGCAATGACTTGTCACGTTTTTGAGTCCACAGTACGTAAGTGACACTGTGAAAGAGCAGTTATCTAACATAATCATCCACTCCAACTTGGTGTGGGAAGAGTTAAGCCCATCTACTGCTTAGAAATAGGTATGGTGGCAATACTTCTGAGACAAACTGTATAGTTCTTCTACTGCTACAATCCTTATAGCATTGGACGGATTCCCATATTGTATACCGAGTAGTTCCATGGGGCCTATCATACTCTGCATCGCCATGAAGATGTTCTGGTAGACGAGCTTGATGAAGCCACGCTTGTCAGTCGCTATAGGACGAAGCAGTGGATGATTCTCATCAGCCAGACAACATAAATACTTACAGCATTGGACGGATTCCCATATTGTATACTGAGTAGTTCCATGGCGCGTATCATACTCTGCATCGCCATGAAGATGTTCTGGTAGACGAGCTTGATGAAGCCGCGCTTGTCATCGTCGCTGTAGCCGGAGCCGTGGATGATTCTCATCTGCTTGATGAATGTCGACTTGCCCGACTCGCCAGTGCCTGTCAAGTCAACCAGTAAATAGTTAGTTCAAGAATTGGACCTTTTTGACTTGGCCACTTTGGTCACATTTCGCCGTCTAGAAATATGTTAAAGGATTTTTTTTCTAACTCAAAAATAGTTTCTTTTTTATGTTTAAGTAAGTAAATTAGAATAATAAATAATATGAAATTAATGAAGATGCACTTTGTTTTACAGAAGTTTTCCTATCTTATCGCAATCAAAAGAAAGCCATTTTTCGCATTTTCTCGATAGAGAATCCATTGACGCTTACAAGAACTTAAAAATTATGAAAGGATTATGAAAAACTTGACTTTGATTGTACTTTGAGCGTTAACTACCAAATGCATATAACGTGCCCTGTAAGGTTTAAGATAGGAAGTCAGCGGACGTAAAGATGAATGAAAATTGAGGAGAATGGATCACTTGTTGCACTGAAAGCGCGCAAGTAGGCTGTTTTGGGGCCTAAAATAATCTGTCTCTAGATTTCTTTGAAGTAATTTGTATATTTTTAAAAAAACTGTACGCCCAAAGGCCCGTACATCAAAAATTGACGGTGGTAGTATTGAAGTGACCGCCGTTCTAAAACCTACGACGGAATACGTTTGGAGACTGTTATTTTAATAAATATATGAATAATCAAAAACAGTTTACAGATCAATATAACGTCACCGCTATTTTTTTTTTATCGCACCCACGATTAAGCGCCGAAGCCTACCTAATGAGGCCAGTCAATTTAATATAATAGACTGATGTATCAGGGAAAACTGTAGGTATTTGCTGTCATTTTTCGAATATATACCCAAAAACCTTATGGCCAAGTTTAGCTTTGTCGGAATTTTAAATATTATGAACCAAAAATACTCAACACGTGGTACAAAACTGTACATGGTAATAAAGCATTGTACTAATATTATTTAACAAATACCAGATAAGAAAAAATCATATCAAGATAGAACTGCAGGTGAAAACTAACAACACTAACTAACACAAGATTAGTAAATGGTATCCCATTCTCAGAAGTGGGATCAATAGCTGTGCCTTAAGTTAAGTTTTAAGTTTTTTTTTAAGTTTTCCTTTAGTTTTTCCTTAAGTTTCAGATGTTTCAGATGATGTAAGTGTCATTGCCTCGGGTAATTGAACTCGGCCTTCAGAATTAGATGAAATACCTACTGTCTTTTAAGATTCAGACACCAGTTCAGTCATAAAAAGCCAGGGAGCAGAATATATATAAAATCTATTTAATATATGTGATTTTACTTCATATTTCAACGTTTTTGATTAGTGATTTAATACAGTTGAATAATCTAGATTAAAAATCAGACTATGATTATAAAAGACAAATTTATACTTATCACAAAATGCATTTTAAATTTTCAACAAGCTTTAAGTCACAATAATTGTGTATATCATATACAATAACAATTGCATCAGTGAGTAAATCATAATCCAATGCGAAATAACATCACATAACCAATATTTTATATCAAATCATAGAATGTACTCATTATTTTAAATTAACTTCTAAGAGCCAAAGTTGTTAAAACTGGCTTGAGTGTATAAACATCATAATGTAAAAAATAGTGATGTCTATATTTCCATCATCCTATTTTTTTTTAATTTCCTCATCTTTAATATGAATTTGTCATAATAAAGAGGTTTTTGTCATAGCTTGACACATTACACATATTGATTCAGGGTCTCACAATAGCATGCCTATCTCTAATATGAGATCCTAAACATTATAAAAAACCTTGAGATTTATAATGGATCCAACACCGAGGTAGTCGAGAACGATATTATTAAAAAGACTTAAAAATTTAATTATCTATCATTTTAATGACAGAATTTTTTTTGAAATGATTTTTATGTTTCAGAGTATGATATAATGTAATATTATCCCAAAAAGGGAAACGTAAACCCCACATAGCTGCCTAGCTGCCGCTGAAAATAAAATATAATCAAAACTCCAGTCTACTTTTAAGTGTTGAATTGACATTAAAGCTCTAAGTATCACAGTGGAACATAATCAACAAGTAAGTTGGGTGACAGGACTATGTGAGAATTGCCCATGTTTTACTCGGACCCTACAGAAACAGGTTCAGGCAGTTAGCTAGTGATTTAATCAAAATGATGAAGAAGGTAGAATACTGAGAGTTAGGCAAAATTTATATAATTGATAGTCTTGATTCTTTACTTTGTTAGATTTGACAGAATGAGCAAAATGTACACCTGAAGGTAAGAAGTACTTTTGTCCATAACTTAGGTTTTACTTATTATCTTTTTATACTTGGACTCAAGCCTAGAGATTCAAAATTACATAAAATAACCAAATAACTTTGAAAAATAGTTAATATTTTGTCATGTGTGAGAAAATTCTGTAAAACCATAAACAATTATGGCATGTCGAGCGAGCAGCGAAAGAAAATACTCTTCCATTAAGGCAGTTCATATAAAAGATAAAAAAAGGAGAACTGAACTCATTCTATGGTCGAAAGATTAAACAGTTATAAAATTCTTACTAGTAAAACTAATGCAAAAAAATAATAACAGGATAAGGAAAATGATGAGTAGTATTCAGAGCAAAAGAAAATGAAAAAAAAGACTTGAAATGATCATTAGCAACAATTAGCTAATTTGTGTTATTTCATGTGACAGATAGTTTGAAATCAGTTGTATAAACAACAAATTAACTAATCAATGTTTATAAATAAGGCCCTAACTCAATCTCATTGAATTAAATAATAACAATCAATCGTTGGAAAAAGCTCAGTTGACCATAAAAACAATACAAAATGTAGAAAAAAATCATAATTGTCAAGATTTTCTTCAATTTCCCAAAATTCCTGAACCAGCGCAGTGATGTTTGGAGCGAGCATGGATTGGGGAGGCTACAGGACTAATAATAATACATAATGCTTGATAATCAATCGCTGGCTAGTCAGGCACATCGAGAAGTCTGGCAGTTTATAGGTATCACCTACATCATAATCCGGCAGGTTATTCAAAAAATGCAGGATCACAAATCAGAAGCATAGGTCCTATTGGACGGGCATCATACATGAATAACTTCTTACATGTAATTTGATCATGTGTACATTTAATATAATGGTAATAACCAAAAATGGTAAAACCACAAATAATGGTAAAACCAACAAGGCAGATTATTTCTCGCTACACATACATACACACATAACCAATGGAAATAATTAAGTATATCGACACAGTGTAGTGTGTTAATGCTCCAACGCCTATGTAAATTTCGTTTTTACCCAACAGTCCAGTTTTATTTGATACAGGAAGCAAATGGTACAGGACTTTTCATAATATGACTAATAATTAGAAAACATGTGGTATTACTAAGCCCATCTCATATTGATGAGCAATTTAGATTATAAGTTTGCAAAACATACTTAAACCTACCACGCAAAAGGGCCCACTGGCAGCGTAGTTGCGGAAACCAACTCATGCTACACGTAACAAGTAACATACACAACACAACGTAATTATTTCGATAGGGTGGAACCAAGAGGTTTATAATATGGTTCTTGTGGTATCTTCATCATAGAATAGATATGGACTTCTATTCACAACATCTAAAATATACTAGCTTATCAAATTGTCTTAGTAGTAAACCATGCGACATCAATCATGAGATAAAAATTATGACAAGATAGATAGACATGTAAAGGTGATTTTCTCCCCACAAAGAAAACCTGTTACATATATAAATACACACTGGTAACCCCATTATCCTCATTTCACAGCCAAGGTTATGGGTAACATAGAAACATTACCATGATTTTATAATAATACCTTTTTAAATTTATTTTCTGCAATGTATAATTATTGTATGCATAGAACCAGTGTTATGGTATCCTTGTTGTCATATAAGGTGTTAAAACTGAACAATTTAGATAACAATCTAATCTTCTTGGTTTGTAACTTGATATGATACACAGGTATCACAAATAGGGCAAGATGAATATAATGTTACATGTGAGTACTCACCCAGCAGTAGCAACTTGAGTTCTCTTCTGGCATCCCGTTTGTCCTTCCGGAGTTGTCTCTCTATTTCCTGATTGATCCTTTTTTGTTCTTTGGCTTCTTCTGACATGCAGCACTCCATGATTCCTCAGAGCGGAGGGCCGCAGACCGTCCTCGCGCGCGGAGCCCTGTCCTTTCGGCAGGCCTTTCAACCGAGGCACACCACTCCTAGAAATTATATTATTATTACACTCACTGTCTCACGAGAACACGCCACAAACACATTATTATCACGTACCGACGCGACGACGCGCGAACAACCATCCGAACTAGAAACTATCAAACACTAAAACCGACAATCCGGTCACTGGGTGTGGTGACTTATGATCGGTCATATACATAAACGCTTCTGTCAACTGCCGACATAAACACTTTGAAATCCGCTTATATACGAGCGTGGAACCTTGCGAAGCGACCGTATAATCTTGTTAATGTAACTAGATTCAAGAAACCTATGGCTATTACCCACACGTGTGTATTAATAAGATTAAAACTGTGAGCAAACAGCGGATTGATGATACCTAGGTAATCTACTGATAACTAGAACGGCTTAGGTCTAGGTTACGAACCGAATTTTAAGGACACACAGGGCGTGAATGGACGCTCCTTGAACACACTTTTGCACTTGTTACATACCCGAACGTTTATCCATAGGGCACGATCAAATATTCCACTTCAAATTATTGCACTAACCACGATTAATCACTCAAGTCATACAACGTCCGCCTCTCAATATGGCGCTGGGAGATTTTGGGCGATGGGTGTAGTGCGCGTGCGTTGTTTGAGTATTAGCAAATAAAAAATGTGGACATACAATTTATACAATCTGAAAAAAAATAATTAAAGATTTCTGATTTAATTCAATAAAATAATTTAATCGAAAATGAAAATGGACCTAATTTCCATACTCATCAAATAAAAATTGACAGCAGATAATTCTAAGCTGTCAAAATAATAATATCTGTCATTTCTAGAGGTCATGCCATTCCATTACATAGCCAATGTAATCACCAAAACTACTTAAAAACAAGTGGACCAATAATGTTTATGATGTTTGGGAATAAATCTAAATTTTTCTATACTGACTAAAGGTCTTAATAGATCTTGCTATAATAAAGATCATGTAAAGACAGCTGGTCTGACGTTCACGGCGTTCACGTTACCAGTGCTTGGCAAGTGTCAAAATATTCTCATTATTCACTAGCCTAGCTAGATAATAAATTGTAAGAGAATACAAAGCTCACGCGCTTTTCCGCCATGTATCTGCTTGCAATTATATTCTATTTATCATAACTACAATCATCATACTTAAACTGTGTTTTTGGATCTGATTATAAGGGATGCTGTTTCCCGCATCTATTTTACACTTTGCTAGCTATACATTCGGTGTCTCATGTAAAGAATTCCTAGGCAAAGTATGAAATGTTAGTTCATAGGTGCGTTGCCTGAACGTTTTATGCACTTTATGGATAAGGTCGATAGGTATAGCATATCGGATTCATAAAGATAATATCTAACGAAAGTACATACTACCTCCATGATCGGATCAAATATATTGCTGGCAATATAAACGTATTGGTATTATTATCATTATTAACTATTCACTTATCTAGATGTAAGATTACCTAAAATTGTAAAAATAAAATAAAATAAGTACTAAAATTTACTCTGTAAAACGGATAGGATAATATTTATGTCGACAATATTATATTTTTTTCATTTCAGGATATCCTTCCTTCCATGGAAGGCAGCGCCATCTGATGTCAAGTTTTGAAACATTACCGTAAAAAGTCTTATTTGTAGTGTTGCAATCGTTTTGGTTCCTTGTAGTAAGGGCCCGGGTTCCAAACGGAAAAGGGAGTTTCCAAAGCAGTTTATTTAATAAACCGTAAATTTTTATAGGAGAAAATAAATATATATAGTTTTAAGAGTTTTACACACAATAATTGAACCCAAAACAAAAGTGGAAATACTTTTCACATAAAAAAATCTTCAAACATATCGCTTAATTAATTGACCGCAGAAGCAGTTTTAATGCCAGTTCTTATGTATATTTAACATTAAAATATATACAGGGTTACAGGAAAAGTCGTGCTAGATCCGTTAAGGGCGTGGAGTACCCATCATTTCTGACTTATTTCACTATGAAACACCCTACCCTAAACTTAACCCTTTTCGAGATATTCGACTTTTAATTTTTTATTGAATAATGCCGATTTTTAGGCTACGAAATTTATTTTTGTTTATTTTGTGTATCTTATTATTATTATTATTATTGCATTTTTACATGTGTAATAAGATGCTTTAGGACATCAATCATTAAAATAGTGCATAAGTTAATTGAATAGACCGTAGTAGACAAGTGAAAGTAAAAAAATAAAAAATATATTAGCAAGCTTATTTTTCTCTAAGGGATATCTAAAAAAAATATTATGACACTTGTTCGGCAGATATTTTTTAAAATATCTACGTTTCATCAGCTATCTAACGAGGTATAATAATCTAGGGTTTTATTCAAATGCATTGGAAAAAAATTAGTTTCATAGGCGACAGTGGAGAAGAAAATTTATACTTAGCCCTAAAAAGTAAAATAAAACATTAGGTATGCATGAAATGTCATTTATTAAAGGTTTTCACACAACTTTTTCTTATTCTACAGTTCATGTTCAACATGGCCGCCTCTATTTCTGAAACATTGTCGCATCCTTCTACGGAGACCAGTCTTCACTACTCCAGTGGTCAACGTGGTCCTCATTTTATTTGCTGCATCCACAATCCTTTCTCTTAAGTCTTCCACAGACAAAACTGGATTCGGCTCGCTGTACACAAGACTTTTCATGCACCCCCATACATGAAAATCCATGGGAGTTAGGTCCGGACTTCTTGCTGGCCATGGCAACGGCCCACCTCGTCCTATCCATTTGTTTGGATAATTTGTGTCCAGCCAGTCTCTGACACTTCTCCTGAAATGGGCAGGGCAGCCATCGTGTTGGAACCACATGTCCCTGATCAGGTTGAGTGGCAGATCATCCAGCAAATCACTCAAGTCTGCTCTCAGGAAATTTTCGTAGCTTTCCCCATTTAGATTATCCGGGAGAAAGTAAGGTCCAATCAAATGATTAGAGATAATGCCCATCCACACATTCACGCTGAATCTTCGTTGGGACCCTTTCACTCTTTTCTTATTGGGATTCCTTAGTTCTTTTGGGGCCCAGTAATGGACGTTGTGATAGTTGGTCATGCCATCTTTATCAAATTTGGACTCATCCGTCCACAAGATATTTCTTAGAAAATCTGGGTCTTCTACGTCAGCATTTAGCATAAATCTGCAAAAGTCCAATCTTCTCGCGGGGTCTCCTTCTTCAATAACGTGTACCGGCGTGTAATGGTACGGGTATAGGCCAGCAGTATGCACTGTAAACCACACTCTCCATTGCGAAAGTCCCAGATCACGGGCAACAATATTAGTGGAAGTAGTCGGATCCGCTCGAAAGCGTTGCACTATCTCATTGTCCTGTTCTTCGTCGTCAATTCGTGGTCTTCCCATGTCTGTATTTCGTCTCAAAACAGAGCCAGTTTCTTTAAGTCTTCGATAAACTCTGTCAAAACAGGCCACATCCGGCACTCGACGACCGGGGTAGCGAGTTATGTATTCGTTACGAGCTTGCGCAGACACACAATCGCAGTATCCGTAACAAATAAGCATATCAGCATATTCCTCAGGTGTGTAGGACGTCATCTTCAACACATATATCACAGTATCACAGGTACAAATCAGAGTCCGGTTAACAAGCACAGTAGTCACAAATCAGAAGAAATAGTCCAGAATCACAGCCAAGTCGAGAAAAAGAGCAAAACGATATCACATCTACTATGTACGAAGCACAAAAGTAAACAACTACTTTTTTCCACGAAATGTAATACAAACCCTAGATTGTTAGACCTCGTTAGATAGCTGATGAAACGTAGATATTTTAAAAAATATCTGCCGAACAAGTGTCATAATATTTTTTTTAGATATCCCTTAGAGAAAAATAAGCTTGCTAATATATTTTTTATTTTTTTACTTTCACTTGTCTACTACGGTCTATTCAATTAACTTATGCACTATTTTAATGATTGATGTCCTAAAGCATCTTATTACACATGTAAAAATGCAATAATAATAATAATAAGATACACAAAATAAACAAAAATAAATTTCGTAGCCTAAAAATCGGCATTATTCAATAAAAAATTAAAAGTCGAATATCTCGAAAAGGGTTAAGTTTAGGGTAGGGTGTTTCATAGTGAAATAAGTCAGAAATGATGGGTACTCCACGCCCTTAACGGATCTAGCACGACTTTTCCTGTAACCCTGTATATCATAAAATTCAGAATTTAAAACAGACATTATACGAAATATTTTTTCAAATTGGAAGTATATTTTATTTATGTGTTAAATTATTTTTACGTAAAGCACTTTCATTCATTTCGCCTCCGCCGCAACCGCGCTAGGCGTCAGTGTTCTTCGGGACGTCTCGGAGTTTGTTGGGGCTACCCGGCCCCTTAAATTTCTAATCTGTTTTTCGCGCCGTTGTTTGAACAAATTTTGTGATACGGATCAAAATAGGTATATCTATATAATACTTCCGTAATTGTTACATTTTTAACAAACTATTCGTCGCGTAGGATCTTAAGTCCAGATGTTACAACAATACAAAATACAGTTGAAATAATCACAGTAATAAAAGTTAAAGTCCTAACAATAATTGTATACTTATTTATTTATTAAGGGTTTCCACGTTAAATGATACCTACACATTTCTTACATGATAACTATCGTAAAACTAGACTTATTGTGCTCACTTCCAAGGTAACCACAGCTTACACGGTAGAAGGGTACATGGCGCGGATAGCCGCATTTTAAATTGTGGTTGCTCGAAATGCCTCTTGAGATAGCCGAGCTTGTGGGGGCTGAAGGATTTTTCAATATATTTTTACTTAAGTTTTATTATTTTAGATCAAATTCTTGCCATTCGAGGATTTATAGTGCTTTTACCCTATTTTGCGGCTTTACTCCTCCGGGTATTCAACCCGCTATTTGTACCTTTCTAGAAAGCGATCTATTCATGGAACATGGAGAGACCACATACGGAGAATTGCTAATGAACTGAACCCAATAAATATTTTCTATACTAAGCGAAAGGCACAATTTGCAACTCAGGCCAAAGTAGGCATTTAACTACTTTTTTTTTGGGAAATATAAGTTCAGGAGGCAGTAGGTAGGTTTATATGTTATATATTATTCTCTGCTAGTACAGAATACAGAATGTTCCAACTCGAGATATACAGCCGATTGTAATGCGAAGAAGCCATAGTGTCAGATAATGCCTGACCATCGCACAGCGTCGCGTGTTTGTCCTAGACATGACTGCAGATTAACCTTGAGAGGAACTTGTTACTATGGTTTTTACTGACTGCAGTACTGTCACGTATGAGGTATGACGAGTACTCTGTCTATATTGAAGTCCTGTTTGGAAAGCGGGAGTCCTCGCTTTCATTTGTTAAAGTAAATAACAAGAGACCCTATTTTAATGTACTTATATAAATATTGGTGGCCATTAAATTTCACACAGCGCCATCTAGCCCCATACTAAGCATAGCTTAGTTTATGTTAGGTATTTATTATGGTAGCTTTCTATTATACCTACCGGATGGTAGCTAAGAAAAGTTTGAGAATGCGTTTTCGTTCCAGATATCCCCAAGGTAACCTACCCTAATTAAAATTAGTACAGGTAAAAAAACGCCAATTGCCAATTGAAATCTCCCTTTAGATTTTGAACTTACCTACTCATTTTTCTCATTATTGGGATGAGTTTGAAAATATTTAGTACCTAGGTTTCGGTATTATAATACTACATATAAGTACATAATACCACTGCATCGTTTCCCTTTATTAGGTTAGCGTAAAAAAATGTAACACAGAGCGTATTTATTTCATTATTTTATTAAAATTCTTAACTTACCAAAGGACATACTAAAAATATATGTACAGTAACAATGTAATCCTTTAAATCAGTCAATGAGGTTTTGAATTTTACTGTCCAAAAGTTGAATTTGAGTCATGATAAGTAATCCGTTTAAACGCAGGCTGCCTATCTGATTATGAAGCTGGAAGGCAAGGCAGATAAGTCGACTAAAATAAAATATGAACATACGTCGACATTGAAAAGGAACCATTTCAAACATTTTAGAACGATAAATATTGGTGGACATTTCACACAGCGCCATCTAGCCTCAAAGTAAGCTAAGTAAATAGCTTGTATCATGGGAATTGATATAATACCTACTTAAATACTTTTTTTGTAAATACATACATATAATATTACATATCAACACCCAGACACAGAACAACACCTATGCTCGCCACACAAATGTTTGTCCTGGGTGGGAATCGAACCCACGACCTACAGAGCAGCAGGCAGGGTTAATACCAACTGAGCTATGAGGCCAGTCAAAAAAGTTCCTAATGACATGGCTTTCCGATCTTCAGGTGAAGGAAAAGCTCCTAAGAAAATATAGCATGATGGGCAAATGCCAGCCTTTTGCAGTAGGGCTTTACGCAATGCCTCTCTATTGGACAATTATTTTCAACACTATATTAGGCTGAAGAACATAGTTGACTGATTACTGACAGCGCGTGATCTCAAAAGAATGTGCATATACTAGTGAAATCATGAGATTAGTTTAAAGCTTTTTGATTTCAACTTCATACAACTACCCTATTCTTTTATATGTATTCTACTGCCGGTCCGGATATATTTGGTGGATCCATTACTTGGACTATGTATATTATTCTAGAAATATCAAAAACTAACAAACTATTATTATCTATTTTCCGCCATGGCTTACAAGTTATAATTACTTATAAATCGTATAACAAGAAGGTACCTGTCTTATTTCTAAAAATAGTCTTCGCATTGCATGTCTATCCAATGCGTTTTAGACCCAAAATTGTGTGTACCACAATCAAATACATAAAAATATCACATTCCAATTAATTATCCTACGCAGTTTTGATGCTTTCAATGTCTACAGCCCCTTTATTTGGGGGGGTCCAGCCTCCAAACGCTTTCTCGAACTCCCTAGCTACTGCTATAGTGAGATGATCGTTACATTTGTTAGCAGCTATCTGTATTCCCACTGGCAGGCCCTTTCTGGTCTGTCGTATGGGGCACGCGGTCACCGGGAGACCTAACGCGTTAAATATCGTTAGGTAACTGCAGTTGAGGAGTTTGTAGTAGATTCTGTAGTGAATGTGCGCAGGCGCTGGGTATGTAGGGAAAAGTAGCACCGCGTCGTTAGATAAAACTTTCTGTAAAAAAAAAACATACAGATGAACATAGAACCTCCTCCTTTTCGCAGCAGTCAAAGTCAAAGTCAAAAACTTTATTTCCATAGAATTCATAAAGAAATGGCTTGGAAACGTCAATAATATATAGAGAAAACAATGCTGCAATCTTTCTAATGAATTCGCAATGTAGGGAACTCTGCGAAATGGCTCGCTTGTGGTAAGAAAAAGCTGACATAAGGCTATTTTGAGTTTAAGCTCAGAAAAATGTGTTATACACCAACTGACGTCTAGACGTCATCAGTAGGTATAAAGAATCTTATTCTTAAGGAAAGTTAAAAAATGTTTGCTCTGGATGGGAATCGAACCCATGATCTGCAGCGCAGAAGGCAGGTTATTACGTACTGGGCTGTGAGGCCAGCCATGTCTTCTGAATTTTTGGTTCTATAACATGTCAGTTTCCTCATGATGTTTTCCTTCACCATATTCAGAACGTGGTTAAGTAAACTCATTGATACGTGACGATTCGAACCAGCAACATCCAGATTAAAACTCGGAGTTTCTAAAAGGCACTTCTCTTAACGATTCAATGGTTCACACTAATTTGGCATATATGATGCCAAATTCTGTAGCTGCGTTCAATTCCTCCTTGTCCAGATGACCGGGCTTAGTGGGCAAACTGCACGGTTCACCATAATAACAGGGCATTACCACACTTACATCAAACTCAGCTTTGATTTCCTCAAAAGTCAACAGCAGTTTCTTGTAATAGCTCTTTGGCAGGGCGTCGAAGAACTTCTGCAGCGGTCCGTAGCACACGCAAAGGAAGCTGTGGCTGGAGAAGCCGAACAAAGTCTTCAGGATGAAAGGCCACACCGAGAGCCACTTGTCCCGCTGGTTGGGATCAGTGTAAATGTTTTGGACGTGTCTGATGTTCATCAGAACTCGAACACTGATCTCCCACATGTGTTCTATGTTCTTTATCTTGAGCTGGAGAGGGAATTAGGGACAGTTGATATAGAGAAGGTGCGATAGATACAGATGGTGCTTGTTGTGGCATCATTACACTTGACAAGTCTCAATTATGACTGCAAGAAAATGACTATTAAATTTTGTAAATCGCATCTAATGGTATCAGGGATAAATATTTTACAACGAAAAATTTGTGCGTATTATAAAGTTCCCTTTTGATAATTTGGCATAAGTTCTACTTCTGAAGCAATGACCATTGAAGTAGAACTTATGCTGAGTTCGTCCAGAGAAATACAGCATTCATTCCCATTTCAGCCGCCAAGTAGTAGTGAATCCGCGTTGCCGGCGAAATTACAGGCAATTGAGGCATTCCACCTTCAGGTCTTAAAGTTACGGGTGCAATACACTGCGACGTTGGTCTTCACATACTAAGTAGGGGAAGGTTCAAAACGATTTGCTTTTGTTATGGGCAGACGTTAACTTAACATCGGGTGGGTATCATGCTCTTTACTTAACTTATTCGCATAAAAATACATGTATATATCATTTGACGAATAACTCTGGTCGAATTACCACACATCAGTACGAAGCGTTTTGCCTCCAATTTTATAATGCGGACAGCCCAAAAGTGGAACTCCTTGTCTGCGTATTTCCTGAAACCTATAATCTGGAAGTCTTCAAGAGGAGAGGTTCCTTCTAAGCAAGCATGCTACATCGTAGACCGCATCGTCACTTAAATCAGGTAAGATTACGGTCAAATGCTTACCTATCGCTAATAAAAGAAAAAAAGCTGTGTCATAATATCGGCTCCCTATCTCTTCAATTAGCAGCCAACTTTCATAACGAGAGCGTTTTCTCGCATATTCGTGTCAGCTACACTTTCTACTCTCAAATCTATGCCGCTGTCACTGTTGTCTCAAGGCAAACTATTACCTAGGGTATTATGTAGATGTATTACCGGTTTCACTTCGATATTGTATGTTCTTTCGATGTGTGCTCTAGCCTTTTCCATTGCTTGTCTGACTTCGGGCCCGATTGAGTCGCAAACGTTGCTGCCATCGCCTTCCATATAGTAGAATTTCAGTTTCGAGATGTCCACCTTAAAAAACAGATTATTAGTACGTACGTTACCTGCTGGGAATAGGTCATCACACGGGAACACTGCACTTTTCAAATAAATAATAAATATTGGTAGACATTTCACACAGCGCCATTTAGCCCCAAAGTAACTAAGCATAGCTTGTATCACGGGAACCAGACAACTGATAGAATACTTATATACTTTTATTTTATATACATACATATACATATTAGCACCCAGCCACAGAATAAACATTTATATTCGTCACACAAATGTTTGTCTGTGGGAATCGAACTCACGACCTACAGTGCAGAAGCCAACTACCAACTGAGCTGAGCATCCAGGATATCCTGGTATCAAATTTAATCCAAATCCGTTCAGCCATTTCAGCGTTTAATATTTGAAGGGATGGCCCCATTGTAGATATACTGTGGTAGTAAATACACTCACAGGTTTATCGAAGGGAACATCAGGACTGCCTGGTTGTTTTAACACCCTCATCATTAGAGGCAGGTCCTCAGCATATCGGGTTATGGGACCTAGAGCGAAATATTCTTCAAAATCTGGATCGAGACAGTCGGGGACGTGGCCTGGAAAAAAATAATGTAGGTACATACCAAGATATATAAAAAAGACGTGCGGCACTCGGAGACTGCCGCGGTAAAGCTATTGCGCGTGATATTTCAAAAAGTCATTAAAAGTTCTGGTATTTATCGATAGATGGAAAAATTAAAAAGTATCACCGCTGTGCCGGTCGAAGTGGGGGGTGTTAGGTTTTTTCGTTACGGAATTTCTGGATTCGGTCTCCACGCTCAAGGCCCGCGATAGAATCTATGCAATAGCTTAAAAGTCATTAAAAGTTCTGGTATTAATCGATAGACAGAAAAACTAAAAAGTATCACCGCTGAGCCGGTCGGAGTGGGGGGTGTTAGGTTTTTTTCGTTACGGAATTTCTGGATTCGGTCTCCACGCTCAAGGCCCGCGATAGAAGCTATGCAATAGCTTAAAAATTCAGAGTCATTTATTAATAAATAAAAATATATTCCTTGAGCAAATTTTATGAGGCATTCATTATTAAGTTCAGCAACAATTATGAACGCAAATCGTTAGCGTTACTATTACCGTTAGTTAAACATATTACCTCTAAAATGTAACATGATTGAGGCATCCAACTAATTCATTAATTAATTACACGTATGAATTCCATTTTTGCGAAGAATTTTGCTTTTAATTTCATAATACTTTCTTAGAGTCAAAGAATGGAAATCTTTGCCTTTATTACAATTTCCTGAAAACTATAACCTGGGAGACTTTACGAGAAGAATTAAAACAGGTTACTCATAGGCAAGCGCACCACACCGTAGCCGCATCGTCACCGAGATTGCGTACAAACACTAGCCATACACACATGTAAAACCAGAGATTTGAGATTTATATATAGTAATAGTATAAACTCTTGAAAGAAAGGACACATAATAATATATATAATAAATATTCGAGGACATTTAACACAGCGCCACTTAGCCCCAATAAGCATAGCTTGTACAACGGGAATCAGACAACCGACAGAATACTGAAAAACTTTTTTTTTATTCCTTTTTTTTTGTTTGTTTTATACACATACATACATGTACTTATTTACAACCAGACACGGAACAAACATCTACGTCGTACAAATATTTATCCTGGGTGGGAATCGAATACCTGCAACAGACAGGAGGCGTGGTGTGGGTTTGTGTCCAAATATCCCGGTGAACATAGGGGGCAGGCGGAGAGATCCTGCTATGTCAGAACCGACACCTATCAGCGATGCACCCGCCGAGATCAACGCCGACTGAAATGGACAACAAATTGGATTTTCAAACACTGTTGTCATTGCTTAGTTCAATGCTTACTAGGTTCTTTGTCTCCTAAATACTTAGTAGCTGAAGGGTGAAGCAAAGGAGGTAGGTCAGTATCGAGCTGGTGGAAAACTAAGCTCCTTGCCTACCTCTCTGGGAAACAGCCGTGATTGTATGTATTGATGTACTAGGTAGTTCGATATAACCTGTGACTCGACTAGTAGTAACTTTAATATAATAGTAATAATAAAGTTTAATTGACCTTTTTCAAAACTTCTATTCTCGTATGCATTTAAGAGCAGTAGAACTCTCGCCAAGTTCGTCCGGGGAAGTACTGCCACCATGCCCATTTCTTCCGCCAAACAGTAATGCATTCGCCACACTGTGTTCCGGTTTGAAAGGTGTGGTCGCCGGTGAAATTACTGGCACATGCGACATTCCACCTACACGTCTCAGAGTTACGGGCGCATACGATGCAACTTGGGTCTTGTTGTACCTTGTAGGGGACGACCCAAGTCGCATCGGTTGTTATGGGCAGAGGTCAAAAACTTTATTTCCATAGAATTCATAAAGAAATGACTTGGAAACGTCAATAATATTCAAAGCATAAGGTCACGCGTACTTATCTCCAAGTTTGACGCCTGTTCAAACCATATCCGACCCATGGGGGAACAGACAAGAAACCTCTAATGGGGGGAGGATACAACCTAACACCAGGTGGGCCGTCGGCTCGTACCGTAACTATAACATAATAAAAAATATACATTCAGCCCACCGAGGGTCTGGTCCGTTATTAACTAACCTCTCCTCCCGAAGAGCCCCCAGTCGTCCTCTTCTGATCATACGGGTTGGTCGTCAAGCCGATAACATTGTTGTATGTTTCCCAGTTCATGCACAGTTGTGGAGTGTTGGTCACGGCTATGGGTATAGCGCCGGCGGCCCTCGCTTGCCGGACGATGTCTGCGTCTTTTTTAGCCGGGTTCCTGTAATCATAGACGGTACCGCAGTCGTTGCTCATGCCTGAAATATTGAAACATGTATCAATTAAACAGGTGAGTCCACTTTCTAACGAATTACGACAGCGTTTTTCAACATTATAAAACAAGTAGATCGATACGTTACTTCTTAACAGCAGACGGTGTATTAATTATATTATATTACAAGTTGTTGCCCGCGACTTCGTCGGCGTGGAATTCGGTTTTATCACGCACCCCTATTTTACCCCTTGGTAAAGTAGCCTAAGTTATTTTGTTACATCAGCTATCTGCCAGTGCCAGTGCCGTCAAAATAGGTCCAGTCATTTCAGAGATTAGCCGGAACAAACAGACAAAAATTGATAAAAATGTTGTTTTGGTATATGTACATATGGATGTATACACGATACATCCATATGCACTTAGCAAAAAGCGGTTATTTTAATATTACAAACAGACACTCGAATTTTATTTATTTGTATAAATATTTGTTAAAATTTAACAACTTTTTTTTCTGTAAGTGATTTTGTAAATTAATTGATAAAATAAGTTTTACAAACATAAACCATATACCATATTATTATTTATCTACACATGTTCATGAATTTTTCAGAGTGTTTGCGGAGATATACTAAATATTGGTAATATTCCAGAATAACTTAGGATAAACTTCTGAAAAGCCATGCTTAATTCTATGTCTATTATTTTAAAGCATTACTAGTAAAAAGTATATCTATTTAACAAAATTAAAAGTGAAGTAGGTACTCGTATGAACTGGCAAGTAAAACGGTACATAACGCGCGTTATAAAGATGCGTTATGAAATGCAAAAGGTAATCCTACCTACCTGAAACAAATGGATATCCTGCCATACCGCAATGAGCACCGCTTACACAACTGACGAGGTAACTGCTCATTAATTACTCGTACACAATTTATAATACGTAATTTCATGAAATTATAATCTATTCGCACACGAATCTAATATTCTTGAAGTCGTAACAGGACCATGTACCATCAAAGACACAATGCTGAGAAAAGTTGACACAATACACAGCGTTTTTAAGGTAAGATAGTAAAGCCACAATTATTTTCTTTAGTAATTACAAACATATTTTCCTTAGACGACTGGTTCCTTGAAATACAACTGTTTGTACCTGCAAGGGCAATCTTGTTCTAACCCCTGCTTCATTCCATCTGAACTAAAGCGAGGTATTGAAATCGCCATACTGTATTAATTTACTAGGCAAAACGAAAACATAAGATTTGGAGGTCTATACCAGAAACTTGGTCTAGAACTAACTAGCTAATTGGGGAATAATTATTAAGCAACGATTTGCAACAACAGCAGCCATAAACTATGCACTTAAAATGCAACGCACAGAATATAATGAAAATTAATAGACGTGTAATTTTCTTCACGCCAACGGATGCCTGCCACAAACAATTAAAATTAATATGTAGGTAGCTGTACCTACGCATAAGCGAGGTCTTCAGACGTAACATTTTTTTAAATAACAGACGCATCTAATCTTTTGGACGTCATTGCCCTAAACCATAGTACACAGTCAGCGACAGACTAAAGTAGATCGTTTCGTTGTAGATTCAGGTCTCGTCACTATCACCACTCTTTGAGAGCGTGGTGGTCTAGTGGTACTGACCCCGAGTTTAAATCCGGAGGTCGCCGGTTCAAATCCCTACGTGCACCTATGAGTTTTTCGATTGAAAGATTGATGTGCATTGTGCACTTCTTCTTCTTCGAGTCACCGGTTCTGTCGAACCAGTGTGGTGAAAGGATTGTAAGTGCGCCTCAAAGAGGCTCCTTTCGTGCACTCGACACATGTCTTCGAATTTTTAGTTCTAAGACATGTCGGTTTCCTCACGATGTTTTCCTTCACCCTTTTGAGAACGTGGTATTGCGCACATAAATCTTTCAATCGAAAAACTCATAGGTGCACGTCGGGATTTGAACCGGCGACCTCCGGATTGAAACTCGGGGTCAGTACCGCTACGCTCTCAAAGAATTCTGAACCATAGACACGACAACGAGAATCAGGATCGGTATTCTAAGAATTCAGCTATTATTGAGAACAACCAACTAACCTTCAACAGCAATGCTCTCCTTAACGGTGAGCGGCAGTCCCAGCAATGGGTATTCCCTCTCTAGCTCCTCAGGCGTTCTGTCTGATGACGCTATCATCTTGTCTATGCTCCTCGCTTCCTTCAGAGCCGCATCGTAGCGTGGTTCCACAATAGCATTCAAGTACGGGTTGACCTCTTTGCATCTCTCTATGTAGGCTGCTACGACTTCTTCGGATGTGATCTGCAATTTTTTGCCATCGTTGATCATTTTGATCTTGAATTCCTAATTTTATGGAGTCTCAAATCTGTAGGTTCCACTTAAGGTACAGAAGCAATTTTCGGGCACTATTATCTATAGATATGAATGGTACTATTAGCAGAAATGTATTGATGTGTTAATTGTGATACGCGTGACCTTATGTTTTGAATAATATTGACGTTTCCAAGCCATTTTTGTATGAATTCTATGGAAATAAAGTTTTTTTTGACTTTATTTTTTTGATAAAATGACAGTGAGAAGCGCTGTTGATATAAAAACTTTTCTAAATATCACCCTACCTATGTGAAATACGTAACACATGAGACATTATATGGTCAACTCATGTGTTGCGTAAGAATCCTTGCAATGTTACGTTTCGGGCAGAAAATTTGTTTTTCGCCTGTAAATGTATGTGCGCAATAAAAGACTCTTAAGAAGCGACATAAATCCCAGCAGTATGTCAATCATTTCTAAGCTTGAAAAGTAATGAACTGGAATTACGAATAATACAAGTCATATAAAAGTTAGTGATAACACTATATCAACATAACCGGAGGGCCAAGCAAATTTTAATCGAACTAGTTAGGTATTTAGATAATGTTTCTTTGTTAGAAGACAGCTTAAGCTACTTACACGTGTCCAAAATATAAAGACAAGCATGATATAATTACTTATTGCCTACCTGTTTATCTCTGATCATTTTAGCGAGAACAGTAGCAGATTTGAAGAGTATCGGGTTAGTAGGCGGCGGGCATTTTCTATTTCTTCTTATACTCAGCAAGTACGTGAAAGGGACTAATGGTATCGCCAGCAGGGATACCAGAAACCGCAGGAACCTCCGCATGAAGCCATTCATCATTATCGTCTGAAAATAACGCACTGAAAGGTTAAATATGAAATTATATAAATAAATACTTATTCATATAAATGTCACTCAGCGCAATGTAGCCCCAAACTAAGAAATGATTGTACTATAGAAACCAAGAATGATAATATATCTTCTTTGTAAATGCATACGTACTAAAATATATGACCCAGACAGAATAAACATCTATGTCACACAAATATTTATGCTGATAGGGAATTGAACCCAAGACCTACTAGACGGTAGAACTACTACCAAATGAGCTGTGAGGCCAGTCCAGCTCAGTAGGTAAATAGGTACCTACTCGAATGTGCCTGTGCACTCTCCAACTCTCTGGAATGCAGTGAATGCTGTAGTGTAAGTGCACTTTGTGGCGGAAACCGTTATTTGAGTGGGTAAGTATATCCAGTTTGTAGGACCTTACAACCAATACACTGCATCCATGACAAAACCACATTATTATTGTTGTAGTTTATAATATTTAAGTATTTGTTATCTTGTGTGCACAGGTTAATACTTTTCTATGACAAGTCTAGTACACAGTTTGCTATTTGATATACTTGTTTACAACAGATGGCATGATCGGTGTGAACGGCCTACCTAAACTAATCTACTGTACAAGAACATAACATGTTTCTATCTGTCACTAACTGAATATATATTTGTTGGCAGCTGTGTTTGAGCAACAGGGAACAAACATTTTTGGAACAAGTTCAGTACTAGATTTGATCATGATTTCGCCAAGTCTTGAACAAGCTTTTTAGAAAATAGTATCTTGTTTGTGGGTATAAACGAAAGGTTATTTGTGAAACCCATCATAGGCATAAGTGTGTCAATGTTATTTTTTGTAAAGAAACAGTAAGAAATTTCTATATTCTCCTAGTACGTATGTATTTTACACTTGCTAAAAAAGACAAAAAAAAAGATAAGATACAACAAAAAGTCTTTTCTCGCCAACTAGCCTCTGCCCTCTGCTAGATAGCATTTGACCTTTCATTGGCAATAAGAGATTTTGCGTGCAGTATCTGTGCGTGGGTGTGTAGTGAAAATAATCCTAACCACGCCGGCAAAGCCGCGGGCGAAATCTAGTTTGCCACATATTTTAAATATACCTACTTATATCAGCTTAACTTATAACTTTCTAAAGTTATGGTGCCTTGATAAATAAATAAAAAACTAATTAAAATTGAATCTATATCCTCCTAAACCGCAAGACGCCACTGACTTCACCTTTTTCGCAGCTACCCCCATACAAAAACACGACACCCCCGACACACCACGCTGGACCCTCCCCATTGACTTCTCCAAAACGGGAGGGTAAAGCAAATTGTAACTATTCAAAAACACTTCAACAAAAACAAAACAATGGTAAACCACCGCACTCAAACATATTAAAATAAGTCTCGTGAAAACATTCACAGTTCCGTTAAAACACGAACTGATGAAGCTATTTAACAAGAGTACCATTTTATACGTGCACCCCGCTTAGTTAAAAGCCGATACTGCTAGAATTAGATAAAATCGAAATATGTTAGGTCCGTATAGTGTGTTGTACAAAGGTCAACTGATCGCCATTTCGCTGTAGCATTGAGGTGTGAGTAGGTACTTTCTCTCGTGATCCGCGAAATGTATGCGAAAGTGGTTTACAGAATGACGCATTTTCGGAGGAAGTCGTAATGAATAATCAATGAAATTCGAAATAGATTCAGATTCTTTATCATTCATTGAATGAAACGTGACGATAAAGGACTATCTTCGATGTGGCTATGGCACGATTTTTTCATACTATCGCAATATTTTGAAATACAAGTAGGTACCGACTTCATAAAAGAAATTGTAAAAGTTTTTCATTATCACTCACAAACTGATACCGATTGCATAATTGTTTGAGAATGAAAGGTATGCCAAATCAATTAGGTAGTTACCTAATTTAACTTATTATACTTAATTATATTTTAAACCGCATTACTATGATTATTTCTCTAAAATATAATGTACCTATTAGGTATAAGTACTCTCCAACCCACCGTCTAAATTTCCGTGTTAGATATGGAACCAAATTTTGTATTTGTCCGATCACGAATAAATGTTAGATTTTTGATAATATTCCGGAGGCTTGAATTTCAAAGCACGTAGTGCGTTAATTTTTTATGTAATTTATTTTCTTTGTGTTTTTTTAAAACAATATCTATACAAAAAAAATTTCAAAATGCATACCTACCTAATACCTACGACAAAATATTTTTCGTCAATTTTCGCAAGTAAATGGGCAATAAAAACTTACTTAGTAGGTATGTAAATAAGTGCCTCAAAAACATTTTACTGCCACTTAAATTTATTTACTTTTATATCCTTAACGTGCGAATTACCCTGTCCCTTAAATATAGGTCAGGAGATAATTACTTATTTTAGCTACGTGCAATATACATAGGTTTGTGGTTTCAACTTTCCGAGAGGTCATACCTAATGCTTCCATCAAATTATCTCGTACAGCCAAGGTTGACGGCTTTATTGCTAAGATGATAAAAACGAGCGCAAGGTAAAAACGCATCGTACATACCGAATAAAGCAGTATTATAAAATCCAAGTTTAACAGGAGAGACAAAAATGGAAATTAATATACAATATTATAAACTAATATTAACGAATTTAGTACCTACCTAACAGTGGATGAGCAAATTAAAAATGCTTTTAAATCAAATAGGCCACCTATTATACCTAGCTATTAACTTCACAGAATCCATTGTAAATAATATGAATGAATTACATTATTTATTAGTCCATCACTGAATGTTGCTTTTTTTTATTTCCTCATTACCCTTTGTTTTATTATTCGTCCAAATAGTCAACTGGGATTTTTGGTAATAAAAAGTATACCCTTACACAGCAGTTTTTAAAATCATTGGCGCTGATGATAATTCTGAGTCACTTAAGGCCATTATTCGTTTGCAAACGGTGTGCTACAATTTAAGTAAATTTGGATGTAGGTGTAGGTAGAAAGAGTGCAACGGGCAGTCGCTCATCCTCATCCACTTAGTATCAAAGATTAAAAAATACTACGCTAGTATAGTTTTGTCACTGGCAGCACCGCCCATCAAAATTGTAGCTGTCATTTCGTTCAGTTGTCAAAGTCAAAGGAAATGTTTAATTTTTGGTGGTTGGTTTCCTTTCGTCCTCGTCTAAAGTAAATAAATATATTTCTGTGATTCTGAAGTGAATTTTGTAAGAAAAGGTGAGTTACTTTGTTTGCGTCTGGTCTAAGTGTCTGAGTGTGGTTTTACTAACGAATAAATTTAACCGAATATCACGGTAAAACATTTAACAAACCAAAAATATTTAAGTAATATTAAAAAATAAAATATGTATTAAAATTATTTAAATAAATAAATCTTACAGAGAGCGTTGGGCACTGATTTTGAACGGTTTGGGGATGGCCAGTGCACCCTCAGTGTCACAGTGATATTGTTTAAATAGTTTGTTGTATTAGGATGCCATGGGATAATTTTTGTTATTGAATTGCAGGAAAAGTGCTGCAAATAGCGACAAGAAATTCTAGTATTAAAATGGAGAAAACTAAAATGTAATGAAATTAAATATGTTATACTAAGATTCAAACAATAATGCATAAAACGAGGCCTGTAGTGGACATTTATTCATGAAAGTAGATGTAGAAAGGTTATCACACTTAATATTATATAAAAAAAAAAAATTGTATATGTCAGATTTCATTCTCAATTGATCAGACTGTTGGATCGAATTATTTTTACTCATGATTTGTATCCGATTCTTTTAACCTTCTTTCGGTGAACTCGGTCATACAAATGTACTGAACAGATGGATGACAAATGGATTGCTTGACATCACAGCAGCAACACATGAAGCTATTTCATACACTATATTAATTTTAAAGACTAATCAAGAGTCATTTTGATTGAAACATCTGAAATTACCAAATAATCCTTAAATAAATTTTTGATTTTTATAGAATAATAACAATATTTAATTAAATAAAACAGCGATGACCTGATTTACAAGACTATTTGTTGTTACAGGATGGTATGGCAGATTGCATGGTGCAACAGAAGGAAAAAACAGCTATTGGATCCACCCTTTTAATTTTCAGAGACTAACCAAGAATCATTTGAAAAATCAAAAATTGATTTTTGATTTGTATAGAATGCAATATTGTTTTTAATTTCATAAATCATTGAATATTTTGTCACAGGATAGTTAAAATCTTCATAAATATGAATTGAATCTTATTGAAATCGCCAATGTATTAAAGTTTTTTTTTTATTAATATGTAAAGCTTTTTGTGTTTCCGCCTTTGTCTGAAATAGTGTTATATACTTTCTGTATCAACCAGAATCAACTGGTGAATAGGAGGGATGAATGGGATATGTGTGTGTCATTGTCAAAAGTATGACGATCAAAGGAAAGGCAATAAAATTGTAAACGGTTCGACGCTGTTTCCTATTCGGATGTACGATCCAACTATTGGATCCAAAGTGTTCCAAAGACTTAAAACAAATATGTGGCACGAACTCCTTCCGATAGTCGGTTCATTTGGATCTGAATATTTTAAGGAATAATCTAACTTCTGTTATAGCCTATGAAAACCGGTGTTCGATCCGTGTACAGCTGGGCGTGTAAGTGGGGTATTATCAATATTTCGGTAATAACTCCATTATTAAATAATAATAATAATAATAATAATGGTGGACATTTCACACAGCGCCATCTAGCCCCAAAGTAAGCTAAGCATAGCTTGTGTCATGGGAACCAGACAACTGATACAATACTTTTCTATTGTAAATACATACATATAATACATATTAACACCCAGACACAGAACAAACATCAATGTTACAAATGTCACATAAATGTTTGTCCTGAGTGGGGATCGAACCCACGACCTACAGCGCAGAAGGTAGGGTTACTAACCAACTGAGCTATGAGGCCTGTCAAAAAAATAATGGCTGAGATTATATATTTAGACTATAGGTTTAAAACAAACGAAGTTTTTTTATGTTTAACTCTTAGTAACTTAGTAAGCAATACGATATTAATAGACAAGAACTTATATATCTTAGTTAATACGCAGTCTTGTGGGCTGTCTAAATATTCCAAAATCGGGAGCTAGCTCAACGTGCCTTGTGAGCATGGATCTCAATCGATAAATTTGACCGATCGCAAGCCATATTATTTTATATGTGATTCAGAACCTACAATTGTAAAAAAGTAGGTACGACTCGCATTTATTACTTCCGTGACTTGAAAGTTCCAGCTAGATATTGTGTTGTGGTAGGCTTGTAGGTATCTATACGTTTTCGCGATTCACAGTATGTAGAATGAAATCAGTAAGATCAATGTTCACAGCGCCCATCCATCTCAAACTTGACAGGTACTATCTAGGCAGTACAACTTTTGACGAGTTCGTCTGGGGAACAATATACACGTTTCCCTGGGAAATACAATACGATGCAACTTGGGTCGTCTCATATCTACATAAGGAAGTAGCCAAGCCGTATTGTTTTTTTATGGGCAGATATTACTGGGCCGTTTGCTCGTTCGGTATAGATGCCGGCAAATAAAGATGGAATGGTGAAGTGAGGGAAAGTTCGTACATGTACGAAACATGAGTTCTGCGCATCGAATACATTTTACAAGTTGTTTTCCAGCCGAACACGTGTTGCTATTTGCTAGACTGGACGTTTTTGTGAAGACAACACTCATAGACTGGCCGCATAGCTCAGTTGGTAGTAACTGCCTTCTGCGCTGTAGGTCATGGGTTCGATTCCCATCCAGGACAAACATTTGTTTTACGAACATAGGTGTTTGTTCTTAGTATGTATTATATGTAGGTATGTATTTACAAATAGTTAATATTATTTATCAGTTGTATGGTTCCCATGATATTTAGCTTACTTTGGGGCTAGATGGCGCTGTGTGAAATGCCATAAAAACACTCGCCGACTACCCGCGGGCAGAAATGAACATGACTGTGTTCGACGAACGAACGTTTGTTCAATCGCTCGCGAATTTACGGATCAGCCGAACATCGAGGGTTATTCGCTTGTGTTCAAACACTACCTACCTGGCGTCTTGCAGCGTTCACCTACATTCTTCAACTAGTCTTAATGTTTGTATGAAAAAATTTTTTTTTTTACATTTACCGCTTTCTGCTTACCTACTTGTTCAGCGGGCTCTTTTCCGCAGATAGGCCCCATTTCTAATCGCACCCCTTGTTCTCTATAAATGCCATCAGCTCTCTATTACCCCCTTCTATACCATATACTTATCTATACAAATAAATAAAATTGGAGTGTAATAGTAGTAGAGTAGAATAGTAGGAGTGTAGTA
Organism: Chesias legatella; assembly: GCA_947359385.1. Classification (NCBI taxonomy): domain Eukaryota; kingdom Metazoa; phylum Arthropoda; class Insecta; order Lepidoptera; family Geometridae; genus Chesias; species Chesias legatella. Next base: position 1,080,442 of record OX375766.1, read on the forward strand.
ATAATTATAGTGAAACACGGGACTAGGGACTCAACTAGGGACTCTTGTCCCTATTTGACAAGATTAAATAATTCCATAGAATTTTATTACATAAGGAAGTTTTCGTGGTTAGTTGGAATATCTCGAGTGGAATCACCCTATTGTGTAATCGTACCCAGCACTATTTATTTATTTATTTATTCTCTATAAGCTATGTGCGCAGTGTTCAGGCATTGGAGGGTAACGAGTGGACTCCTTCCACAGTTAATGCAACCTGATTGTGAGAACTGAACGTGAAATTACCACCGTGACCGTTGTAACTTTCTGATTAGATTTGATATTGTGCTGGGCCGAGGTGACCGCGCGTGAGCAACTTTGTGATAGAATATTTGAAACAACAGAAATCGAGAAATCTTTGTCTGGCTATCTTGACTGGCTGTAATGGAAAAACGGTCCACAAAAATGTTAAGAAAGAAAGAAAAATATTTTGTGTTACATTAGAAATAAAAGTAGGTACAAATAAAAGAAATTTTGGTTTGTAACAGCAAAAAAGGCTACCACTCAGTATGTGCTGTATCAGCGGTGTGGCGGTTTCAGCGCTGGTTTTCTGTGGCAACTGTGTGTGTGTGTGTGTGTGTGTGTGTGTGTGTGTGTGTGTGTGTGTGCATGCGACAAGTGATACACAATACATATGAAACTTAAAATACGTATAATTCTAAGTCATAAAATGACTGAAAGAAATTGTTTGTTCTATTATCCGTGGTAAAGCGAAGCACTCACCACTAGTCGCTTCCTTATTTACCACGGGTAAGGATTATAATATATTTTGTATAGATTATGTACGATTATAATTGTAATGACGCCATCAGCTGTTTCCTTGAAATGTGATGTGTGGTTTTATTGGTCCAGTGCCGGAGCCGGTGACACTCACAGCATCAATATTTGGTACGATTCGATAATTTATTATTTCAGGGAATGAGCAGTTAGATCTTCGACATCTGATGTTGTGGGGAAACCCAAGTCAAACCGTACGCCTCTGAGGCGTAAAGATGGAATATCATAGAATAAAAATAGATGGAATATAAAATTAGACTATGGCGAAAAAAAATTCACAGACCAATCTCGAATCGCGTCTAATGTCAATTTACTGATTTTTTTAAACATTTTTTTAACTGATAATAAACACGAAAACAACATTTATGTGGAAAAGTTCAAAACCAGCCATAAGTAGTTATAATAGAAGAGAGCTTTTTGATCCTTGATCATAGAGCTCAATAGGTATACGAACAGTACCTACCTAGCACACTACAGGGTCGAGTGAAGGTACAAATTGATATTAAATAACCAAGTTTTTTATCATTTTGCTTATTTTACGCATATCGTTCTCAATTTGCAGGAAAATGTATTGAATGTTGCCTACGTCTCACACCACTTAAACCGAACATGTATCGAGGTTTCACTGGGCAAATGTGTAAAGGCATAGCCAGTAGTAAATTCGTCTAAAGAAGTACTACTACCATACCCATTTTTACCGCCAAGCATTCGCTTTATTGTGTTCTGGTTTGAAAATTGTGGTTGCTGGTGAAATTCCAACCTTTTGAGAGATTCCACCTTCACGTCTCAGATGCAACTTGGGTCTTGTTGCACTTAAGTAAGGGAGGACGTGTCCGACTTTGTTAGGGGTAGCGGTTACTCTTTAACTCAAGGTGAGCCATCTACTCGTTCTGTAACTTTTTCACGTAAATAAAAGTAGATACACTTGGCGTCACAAAAATCGCACCTTTTAAAAAAGCAACTTTAGAATACTTTTACTCAAATTTTGTCAATAGTAAGGGTATGATTGTAGGATATCATTGGAAAGGTAATTGAATTGCTTATTAGAAATTAAAAACATGTGTATGTGTTTTAAATCTTTTAATAAAAAAAAACATAAATAATGACTAAGTTACAAAAAATAAAATTTAAAACATTTAAAAAATTACAAATAAGTCCTTAAAATCTAGTGCTTCCGCCCCTTGCTTTGATCACAGCTTCCATCCGACCCTTCATGGACCTCACGAGGGTCTCCACTCTCTCTTGGGGTATCTTCTCCCATTCTTCCGTCACGGCATCCTGGAGCTCTTGGAGAGTGGTGGGAGCAGGATCTCGTGCTCGTACGTGCCTCTTTACATCGTCCCAGAGATGCTCAATCGGGTTCAGGTCTGGGCTTCGTGCTGGCCACTGCATAACAGGGATCTCAACCTCTTCCAAGTAGTCCCGCACAGTAAACGCAGTGTGGCAACGGGCGTTATCGTGCATTAACATGAACCCATCGCCAACAAAACCGGCATACGGGACCACATGGTCTTGTAAGATCTCCGTTATGTACCGCCCAGCATTCAGCGACCCTTGCCCACTACCATCGCCAGTCCGAGAGACGCACACAAGCTCCGTTTTCCCTTCGACGGATATACCACCCCAGAACATACAGGAACCACCTCCGTATGCGACGGATTCTTCTATACAAGCCTGGGCAAAACGCTCTCCTCTTCTTCGGTATACTCTTCTGCGTCTGTCGTTGCAGAAAAGACATACTCGTGTCTCATCGGTGAAGAGAACGGCCCTCCACTGGTCAAGCGTCCAGTTGACATGCTCCTGAGCAAATTGCAACCGCTCTCTTCGATGCTGCACGGTCAGTTTTGAGCCCTTAGCAGGTCTGTGAGCTCTCAATTCCTTTTCTTTCAATCTTCTTCTAATCGTAGAGACACTAACTGACGTTCTGCGAACTGATTGGAGCTCTTGTTGCACCTCAACAGCATTGCTGAAGCGGTGGCGCAACGACGTCGACACAATGAAGCGGTCGTCTCTTTCTGATGTGCAGCGTTTTCTTCCGGATCCACGTCTTCGGGTATAGCCACCAGTCTCACGGAATCGTTGGTATACTCGTCGAACTGAGAATCGGCTGAGGTTCAACTGTCGAGCAACGTCAACCTGTCGCAGTCCTGATTGCAATAGCGCAATGATTTTAGCTGCTTCATCACAGGTTGTATCCATCTTCAGGTATTGTTCTTTTGCGTATGTTGTTCCGGTGTGTTCACTCTAAAGTCTGAGTAGCGACTGACCCATTTTTTATCTGGAAATGACCTTTTATACCCTTTTAAGGTAGCTCAACTAGCGCTCGCTAAAGTGGCAATTTTTTCCAACATTTTGTTGATTGGTCCCTGGTTAGAAATGGTAATTGGTTTTTAATGATACAGGTTATTAATGTAAAGGTATTGAAGTGCACTTTACAATGATATATTTTTTTCACATGTGGTATTTATGTGCTAGATTCTAGGAGCGATTTACTGAAAAAAACATAAAGGTGCGATTTTTGTGACGCCGAGTGTATATTGTTCTGTCGTTCTAATCATGAGGTTGTAGTGGCCCAGTGGTACAGACTCTGAGTTTCAATCCCGAAAGTCGCTGCTTCAAATCCCGACAAGCATCAATTACCGTTTGAATAATTTCCGCGTAAAACACGTTCTCAAATCGGTGTATGACAAAATCTTGAGGAAACCGAAACGTCATAGAAGCCTCTTTCACTGATCCTGTCACCACACTGGTTCGTGAGAGCCACTGATACGAGCAGTACTAATCCTGGACATGGGTAAGTTTATAAGGGTATAGCCAGTAGGTAGACAGCTCTATCACCCTGAACATGGTATACCAACCCGTCTAATGCATTTCACAGGGTCGAGTGAAGCAATGAATTGCTACAACTTGGTCAAGCCGTACCTTGCGAAACCTAGCATTCTCGAGTGAGCGTCTCAATCCACTATACGTTCTACAAACAGTACGAATTATATATGTCTGTTGTAAATAAGCTTGATTACCGTTTGGCGGTCAGAACGCCGGAGAATTATTAAAAATTCGTTGACTCTGCCATCTTTTGAACTTCTCAGAGAGAGTTATGTGTTTTATACATTGAGATTTTATCGCAAACGATTTTTGTCGTTAATATTTTTTCGTATTAGATATTCAAAAATTTTTTACTTACGGATTCCCTATTCTACTATAATGGAATATCATAAGTAGTTTGACACACAGGTTACACATAATATTTAAGAAGTAAACCTGAAACCTAAAGATCTACCTGAGGTTTTTGCCTTATAGGAAAATAATAGTATATTAATAAAAATAAAACTATACCTAATTTGACATATCTGTGAGCGTGTGCTGCGCCTAAGGACTTCCTCTGTTGCGTTACATGCGTACAAATATGTTTATCATTGTGTTTAAATGTTGATTACCAAATGAGACTTAATATTTACCGGATGCCGGTCAAATTATAGACCCATGCGATTATTATTTTTTAATCTTATAGCTAGGGCATGATACGTACGTTTTTTTATTCCCATATCTAACTTATGGAGAGGACCCAAGCCATATTGCTCTTGGGTTAGGTACCACTTAACATGAAGTGCTGTTAAGCATCAACCAATCATTGCGTAAGTTATTGACATAAAAATGCTTCGAAGTTATGTGATGTTAGAACTATAAGGTACAAAAATGATTGATACGTATATACTTGAAGATCTTAATGAGTAAATATTTGATATTGCCTTTGCTTGAGATTTCCTGATGTACAAAGGTCATTAATAGCATGGATGTAAAAACTTATCAACATTGTAAACTTACATTTTTGAGTAAGGTCATGTATTTGATTATATTGTTTACATTAATTTAATGGCTTGGGATATTATGGATAGTAAATAAATATTGGTGGTGTTTTTTTTAAAGTGTATCTAGAGCAAAATTATAAGTGAATATTTTATAATATGCGAAAATTAAGAAACGAAATTTTGAAACTTTCGAAAACATGATGATAATTAAATAATTGTAGGCATCTCTTTGGGTCGTACAAGAACTACATGTCAAAAGTTCAAAAAATAAATAACAGAAAGTGAAAGATGATAGAAAAGTTTCATTTTGAGATCGGATATTACTAGTTCCTGCATGCGGCTTCACCTACGGTAACTACATTATGTTGCTATTTTTTTCTGTTGTTGCTGCGAAACCGTGTATTTTCAGTGTAGATACATATCAATAGACAAGATCATAATAATTATTGACAAATGTCAGGAAATAAATTAAAAATTCACTTGACAAAATAAATAAATAAAAACAAGCCAGAAGTTTCCAACCACTTACAAACAAGTATACTAGCATGATCATGAAATAAATTTTATCAACAATTTTTTTTGTGACGTTATGTGTTTTGTTTGAGATAAATACTCCTTCTCAGTTACACAAATGTAAGTAATATACGTCCTAAAAAAATATATTTATTACTGAGTACTACTTTATTATTATATCTATTTTATTTATTTATAAAATTTGCGTTAAATGATAGATTTGGCAATTATTACATACATGTAACTTTTTGAAATAATTATTGTATAAATCAATATTGGCTGTAGCTGATGATAACTTAAGAATATAGGTAAAGCAAAACTTTCAATATCCTGCAATTGAACAATGTTTTCGAAAATAATTAACATTATTAGATGCCTCATCCTCATGAATTAACGTACTACTCAATTTTGAAAGTTAATTATAATTTTTTACGGACATTGAAATCTGAATGAGTTATTGAATGAGAAGTTATTTAACTATCGTTAGAAAAACGCAGATTTAACTTATAGAATTATAGACAAAAATACATAGAGTCAAATACAGGATTTCAAATTTAGGCATCTAGATAAGAAGTATTACCGAAATAAATATTAAGTAATGTTAATGTTATGGTAAATATTCTGGTTATTAGAAATATTTAACACAGACTGATAAAATTCCAGACTGAGTAGAACAAGACAATAAAATTACTTGACAAACATAGGCGTATTTTGCATACAATTAGTCGAAGTTATCCAAAGTTCAAGTAGTCGTAGATGACCTTGGAATGTAAATTGAAAATTTCGCGGCAAATGATAGAGAATATATCTAAAATTTGTCGTCTTATAACTTGGTCATCTACAGTTTCCTTGAGTATTGTCTCTTATTATTTGTCTCCTTATTTAATACTAGCTGCGCCCCGCGGTGAATAAGTCCCAACGGGAAGACTGCATTTTTCCGGTATCAAACAGCCTTAATCCTGGAAATAAGTTATCTTGGTACCAAATTTCATCCAAATCCAATCCAATACAAATTCATCCATCCGTTTTTGCGTGAAAGAGTAACAAACATATACATCCTAACTCTCACCATTATAATATTAGTAGGATTAGGACAGGTTTACTTAAGAACCGGTATATATAAGAAAGTGTTTAGTAAAATATCGTATGAGAATATTCCACAACTCTCAAAACTTCAATCATGGTTAACATATATGACTGTAGACTAAAAAAGACTAAATTTATAAAGCATTTGAAAACGTGTGTGTTAGCACCGATTTTTCACGCTTTAATAGTATACAATGTATAACAGTTTTGCGTAATTCACTGCGCCCGCGCCGGCTTGCAGCCGAAAGTGAAATTAACGGAAACAGCAAGGTAATGATGATACAATACAAGCCACTTTCTAACGATCAAAATGGAGCACTACGTTTTGATTGTTGACGTTATGGTTTAGTTGATCTCTATCCACTATAAGAACTAAATGAGTACAAATGATTACAACATTTGAGCCAGATACTAGATCAGCTTCCATGGTACTTTATGGAGTGATGCCTTATTGAGTGAATTTTCGCGTTACAGGAAACGTATTCATATTTATTGTTTTTTCAAAATTAGCACGATTTCGGTAAAAATAATATAAAAATAATATATTATTTTCTAGATATTTATCATTATTTGGAGGTGGACAATGATTTGTAATGAGGGTGGGAAAAATAGTTCTTTATTTCAAGTTTGTTAGATTTCATTAAATAATTATATTAGAAAAATAATTGTAAATTATGGTTTAAGGTATAACATTAGAAAAATTATCCGTGGCTTGCAAGAGAAAAGTATCACAGAAATTCTATACCGTCTAGGAACTTTTAAAACTTACTTTATTCAGGTAGCAGCTTCAATTCACTCTTTTATGTTACAATTTCGTTACTAATGAATATGATTCGAGTAATAAACTGTACAGAGAAGTAACGCGTGCGCACTGCACAGTCGCGAGGTACCGACTTGCCATAAATGTTATTGCCAGCTGAAATCAGATTTTGCGACTTGATCATCATAAACTAGCTGATGAAAATGCAGTATGGTTGTGGTTTATTTGGTTATGGCGTCATTACTGCGTATCTCATCGGTAGAACTAGATTTTGTGTTTGGATTTTAACACGCAAATATTGCATTGAGGAGTAATAATGACTATTATAGGTACATATTAAATATAATATATTGACTGGCCTCACAGCTCAGTTGGTAGTAACCCTGTCTTGCGCGCTGTCGGTTGTGGGTTCGATTCCCACCAAGGACAAACATTTTTGTGACGAACATAGATGTTTGTTCTGTGTCTGGGTGTTAATATGTATGTATTTACAAAATATATCAGTTGTCAGGGTCCCATGATACAAGCTATGCTTAGTTTACTTTGTAGCTAGATGACGCTGTGTGAAACGTCCACCAATATCATTTTTATTATTATTAATAATACTCTATTTAATTTGGAGAGTTATCCTGAATTTTTTGGACTACTGTAGGTTATTATTAATTTGTAGTACATTAGATCTATATACCTGAATCTAGATTTGTATAGTTTATCGTATTACATGTCTGACTATAGATGCCCTGTCACAGGGAGATATCATAAAAAAACTACTACTTATAACAACAGACCAGGAACAAATCTACTCATACAAAGTAAACATTTTTCACCGAAAGCGTTTCTTACATCTCAGTCCTACAACTGTCGAGTTTGTCTGAGGGTTAAAATAGAACCAACCGTAAAACCTCTGAAAGAAGCCGATGTTTTGTTAGTTGGCAACAACGGATTCCGGACGTGCAATTGCACGCTTGGATTGTAGGTAAGTAGGCTCATGTAGACCGAGAGCCTGATGCCTGATCGTTTAATAGACAAGTAAAAGCCGATATCTTAGTAGGACGTAGGTATTTTGTACTTCGAATGTTTGCGGTTCAAGAAGGTTGCTTTTGTTTACGAATGTAGGTCCGGGTGCTTGAGGTGTGAATATTAATTACCTTAAACAATCTTCGCTGGCGTAGACCAAGGAGTATTACTCAATCAAAATGAATTAATGGACAAATCGTAATGTAACGAATTTTAAGGGTAGCTTATGGACACCATAACTAACAACATAGTTGTGTGACTTTCATTTACGATGTTTTTGACTTTGCTGTTTCTTGAATGTGACGGACATAGCCTTAAAGGTCTACTTCGATCCATTACTTTCTGAGATAAACATCTACATAATCATACACACAAAAAAGTTATAACTTTTAATTTCCCTTTATTATTGAAACATTTATAAAATCACTTTTCTCGAACCTCAAAGTTTTGCTGGAAGAGAACTATTCTTAGGGCTAAGGTCGCCTTTGTACATATATGTAGGGATTAACTCGTCACTGTTTGTATTTTGTTATCGGTATACAATAAAGAATAAATAACTAAAACAACACTAACACGACATCCATATCGCTACATTTTTAACCTATTGCCTACAGTCATGCCCGTTGTAACGAATGTCGTCTTTTATGAATCAAAGGCAGCCGCTAGGCGCTAGTAACGACGACTACGGACCGCAGCGACAACGGCGCGGGTGCGGCGACTACCGTAAAATTATCAAAAATCCCGCCAACGACACTGAACACATTTTTTTTATTATGTGATTGTGATACGGAACGAGCCGACGGCCCACCTGGTGTTAAGTGGTAACCTCGGCCCATAACAATCGATGCGACTTGGGTCCTCCCCTACTTGGTATGACAAGACTCAAGTCGCATCGTATGCGCCCGTTACTCTGAGACGTGTAGGTGAAATGTCTCATGTGCCTGTAATTTCACCGGAAACCACACCTTTCAAACCAGAACACAGTAACGTGAATGCGTTACTGCTTGGTGGCAGAAATGGGCATGGTGGCAGTACTTCCCCGGATGAACTTGGCGTGAGTTCTACTGCTCTTAAAATCATTGCGCGGGGGTAGTTTGGAAAAAAATCCATTAGTATTTTATCATTCGCGACGCAACTGTGGGCTGTGTGTCGTATAGGAGGCACGACAGCTGGAGGATTGGAGCCATGGCAAGAGGAGTGTTGGTATTGCGGCGCGCCGCCCAGGTTGGGAGACCTAATAATAAAAAAAGTAGTTATAATATCTATGATTAGATGGTAAAATACAAATAGAAGTACAAACTCTAGAGATTCGTTAACAGCCGTCGCTGCTGCGCCCGCGCCGGCGCCGTGTCCCGATTTCAAGAGAGATCGAGAGATATCAGTCACGTGCCTATTATTAAACCTTTCCGTTTACACACTAGCTGTTACCTGCGGCTTCGCTCCCATGGTTTGATGCAGATCGTACATCTCTATGCGAATAACAAAGTTGTCGCCTGTTCTTTGCACAAAAAAAAGGCAAAATTAAAAAATATAAGAGTAATTTTGAAAATATTTGCGGGATAGTATCCAGTTTGCGTGGCAGCATGACCGTACGTAGGCTGCAGTATGAGTGAAGATTAAACTGGTTTAACTGAAGACTTGCAGGGGCGGAATAACAAAATATAGCTCAGCGATTGTTTGATTCGATATTTACGAGCATGAATGAACAAGTTTTTGTCCGAGTGTACCTGTAAACAGTTTAAGTAGTAAGAGAAAGTTGGCAAGGAAACTAGATATGTGGAAAATATGTGCGTGTGACAAGATCGAACCACTTCGAAATCTAGTTATGTTTTGTTACTCCAATATAATATCTATTTATTAACATTTCAATTTATTTCACACCTAATTAAAACATCATATTATTTTGTTTGTTTCGTTACGTGTATGTGTGTGTTAGAGTATTATTTCGTTGTAATGGATTATCAGGAACATACCAGTCTGCTGTACAAACTGGAAATAGGTACGTGAAGTTCGTGGAACCCTGAAATATTCTTGGAAATTTTTAACTCAGGTCAAAGAGCGCCATCTACTAAAACGATACCACACTAGGATTCGGGAGCCGTTATTGCTACTCGATGGTAGATGGCGTTTCTTGTCATTAAAGTCTTATTTGTTTATATGGTTTTTCCAGTAGATTATTTGATATTATTATTAGACAATGTAACATTCTTGAATATTTTATTGGTATCATCATAAAATTCTTTAATAAACTATAACTCTTTATCATGAATTCAGGAACTTTTTGGTTCATTAATTCTTGACTAGATGTCGCTAGGTATAATTTTATTATAAACGTGCTATGTAAGATATATTACGTTTTCGAAGTTTTATAATGCTACTTTCAAGAAATAAATTTAGAAATATGATTAGCATGTATATATTATCATAATTCAGCTTATATAAAAATCTACCGAAAGTATTAACCTGTCACCATTTTTATCAAGTAAACAACAATTCTCACCGTTAAAACCGTTTACATAACGCAATGTGAGCTGAAATAGAATAAAAATCAGCGAAATGACAAAAAAGCAAGTTACCGTACGCGGTGCCCTGCGACATGTTACACATAAATCAGAGGGGGCGCCACCCTCGCCCACTTCGGGCAAGGATGATCTTTTCCCTAGATCCTACATTTTTATAACGACACACATACATATGGCTTTTTTGCGGAGTAATATTGAACTACGTGCGTATAAATTGGATCGGTTTAAGAGATATTCGCGTTTAGATTGTGTTGGTTTTCGGCTCAATAAATCGGTAAATTGTCTTAAACAAAATTGTACCATAGATAATATTATTTGAAAAGATTGATACAAAACACTCAACAAATTATATATTTTTACATTTTTACGCCTTTGTAACTACTATGAACTAAATAAAATACTAAGCTCTGTTTTACAAATAATTAACAATAGCTTTAGTTAGTTTCCAACCGTTCAAACGTAGTGGATAAACCAGAACAAAGGATTTTACGTTGACCGCGATAGGAATCAACATCACTACAATTTGGGTAGAACCTTAAATTAGTGGCGTGAGGCAGGAGCGGAAGCGGTTATATTTAATCAAAAAAACAGATTAAAATACAAATCTCTATGGCCCTGCCTGTTATATGTATTTTTATCTTCTCTTTTGTTTCAGACACTCTCAGACACCTACTGCTGACATTACGTCAAATCGTGTTTCATTACTTACAACAATAGCTTGTATTTTATTTTCATAAAATACTAAGATTTAGAGGATGGGTATAGTCAATGACCTTGAGTATCTAGCTTCTAAACACTAGTGTGGTGTGGGCGGAATTGAAATTAACCAAGCGCATCGCATCGATACGAAATTGAGCTTTTATATTATATTTTATTTACAATTTTATAAACATAAATCAGAAAATGTACCCATGTATATTTTCATGTACAGTTTTGAATTCTAAATTTTAATGTAAAGAATTAGGAAAAAATACCGTTTCTAAAGGACATTTAGGCGCTTTCTTCGATGTTTTTTGTGCTGCTAAGTATTAACAGTTATGTTTTGGGTACCAACAATGTCTACCAAAAGGTCTATATACAATATTTTTTTCAAATTTAAAACTGTTTAACTGCTTTAGTAACTCACGTTTTGGGTATCTCGTGCCATTAAGTTAGTTTTATATTCTGTCTGTCTAACACTACATTTAAATTCTAATTTACGATTAAGCCTAAGAATATTAAACAGATATGGATAAAATTCTTTTGTATGAGTCAAAATTAACTTAGCGTATTACACACGGCACTTCTTACCACTCGGTATTACTCTGGTAGGTAATCCGCCGAGATCTTATACACAGAAACCGGCCGTCGGCGTCGGCGCGGAGACGAGGCGCGTGCGCATCTGCACCGTTCAAACCGGAACACACTAATATGTATGCGTTACTACTTGATAGCATAAATAGGTATGTTCTACACTGTTCCCTGCACGAACAGGACACAATTTTACTGTCTGAAAGCATTAGTACCTGATGGAGAAAGATACCATTTTGGCTAACATAGTATTGAACAATTTACGCGCATTTAAAGTCTTCACTTCTGTTAAAATTGCCGCTTAGTATTTCAATACTAAGTACAATAATATTTCAATATATACTTGGGACATGTTTATTTATCAAAGGTCAAACTGATATTAATTTAAAGGCTCAGCTTCTACTATAAAGTGAAATTCAAACAAAACCGCCATATACCAAAGGATAGTTAATGACTGTTGCGTCACAGCTGCTCTTCGAAATATTTTGTATACAGCAACTGTAGAAACTTGGCAACGTTCCCAGTTATGAAAAAGGTAACAGTGGCTTAAAATAAACACAAATTCAACTGAAACATTACATGTATCTTTGGAAACCAACGTAATTTCCAAAAACGGCAAAATTTAATGTCCATAAATTTAAGTTAATTCTTCTTCGTTCTTATCGCTAGGAAAGCATTGTTTAATGGTATCACCCTTACGTAGAAAGTCATACAACGTCGAAAACCATCATAAGTTTTTTGACATACTTATATAAAAAGGACACCTGGTATATATAGGCTATACTATCAGAATTTATCTACCGTTTATATATTCATTCGCATTAAACTTGTATATAATTTTATACTACGAATTTGATTACTCTACAATTATAAAATAAATTAAATAGATATCGTCAATTACATCCGACCTTGCCTCAAATCTAAACAAACAACGCTATTAGAAATAAATTTACGAAACGTTGATTCTGGATCAATTTCCGATATTAATTTAACTTAACAATCACTTTGTTATCAACAAATAAGCAAATCAAGTGGCTTCCGCGAAATTGGCTTCAAATTATTTATTAACTAAATCTGTTTCAATCTGTTGGCACAGTAGAATCAAAGTGGATACCGAGTATTAGGCATTTTGTTTACTTATTACGAAGACAAAATTCCTTTGATACGGAATAGATGTGGGCCCTTACTGTGGAAACTCACATGCGGAACGTGAGAACGCTAACTGCTAAGGGGGTAATTCGAACGTAATAATCTCGTGTGGGAAGCTCGGGGCGGCGCGTAGCAAGCTTTTTATAGCACGCGTAGGTGGAGCTACGAACCATAATTATTATTGCAGCACTTGTTTATTTAATTCTGTGATATTAAAAGGGTAACATTTAAAAGCATTGGCAATTTTGCTTTGACTTTATTTTCCTATAACATATTGTTTTTGTTCTTTGGGTCGACTTAATACATGAGTTGTACTATTATTTTGCCTAAAATCAAATATCCTAGCATATATCAAATAATGTTATATTCTCTTATTTCACTGTAGGTCGTGGGTTCGATTTCCGCCCAGGACAAACATTTGTGTGACGAACATAGATGTTTGTTCTGTCTGGGTGTTGATATGAATTATAATGTAAAAAAATATATATAAGTATTACATCAGTTGTCTGATTCCCATGATACATGCTATTGACTTAGCTTACTTTAGGGCTAGATGGCGCTGTGTGAAATGTCCACCAATATTTATTTATTCAGTTTTGAATTTCTACTAGTACTACATACCTTTATTTTGACTATTCAAAAGATAAAAAATCAAAGGACAAGTAGTAAGCACATGGTTGACGAATGCTAGCTTGAATCTTCGGGATAGGTACCCTTCGAAGCGATCCAACCATAAGTACCTGAAAAGGTGCCAATAAATAATCGCGGTATAAACGGCCTAAGCGCCATTTACCGATTCAGTAAATTAAACGTTAAGCTCTATGACCTTAGAGTGCGTTTTTGAGGAGAAGGGGGTAGTATTTTATTTGCACAAAGTTTATTGTTTCGTGGAAGTTCTTCAAGAAACAACGGGTTTCTCTGGGTCACCCACGGGAGAAGGCGGTTTCCATCTAAATCTCCCGAACAAGGGATTCCAAGGCGAATTACTGAAAAGATGTAGCAAGTGAGACGAGAAATTTATCGAATATATACATGAATGTTGTGTGTTTGTGGAAAATAAAATTGTAAGAATGTGTTCGGTTGTTTACTTAAGGAAATGTTACCTCTGAATTTCATGGGATGCTGTACATTTTTTAATTTGAAAATAGCCTAACCAGTTATTTCTAGTAAACTTTTCTGTTATAATGCCGGTTTTCTACAATATACTTTTACGCCTGCTCTCATCATTTTTTAACAAGACTACCATGGAATTACGTGATAAGAAAAGAATGCGTGTAATTTTTTACGATTAGTATTTTATTATAGGCATCCTGCATCGAATGACGACGGGTTTCGACTGCTAATATATTACAGAACACCAGCATAAAATCCTTTACTTAATACATGACAGCAAACTTTCAAATTGAAAAAATACGTGAATAATATTCATATCCCAAATAATTAATGTACTTGTTCACTCTATAAAAAAAATATTCAGAAATATGTTTAATAAAAAACATAGCAATAAAAGCATAGTATATTTGCCGAAAGTTGTATAAATAGTACTAACAATTTATTTAGGATAAAAAATGACGCTTTTGAATTGTGCTGCAATTAAAACTGAAGCACTGCAGTTAATTGAAATTGTAATTTTATAGCCGCAATTATAAAAGAACGTATGCATAAACCTTGATAGATTTAAATTCAGAGAGTCACCATCGTTTTGTAGTCTAAACGCCTTTTTTCGCGGCAAACTTTTTCAATATGGCGTTCGCGAGAGCCACACGCCGCGCCGTGCCGCCACCATTAACCACGGACACTTCACCGTTGCTATAAACTCACAAATCATGAAACGTGCCATCACGTAAACTCACACAATTCCACACTCAAGTGCCGAAGACACAAGGCACATTGTGAAATCACAAGCTCGCTCTATCAAAGCGGACAAAATGCTCCCCCCAACAAATTATTTTGAACCTTGAAACCGCAATGAGGAAAACTTATTTTCAATTAATCCTCACGGAAAATCGTGGAACGAACAAAGAGAGCGAGAATCGAGGCCAACATTCGTTAATAATGTAATGTATATTTATTCGTTGTAAACGACGAAAAAAAAAAAAATTATTTTCACCGTAAATGTCGGGCCGCGTCAAATGGGATCGCTTTTATATTAATTACGCAGGAAATGATACAATAAAATTTGTGTGTGAAATGACACCGGGTTGAGCTTTTGAAATCCCTGCTGTTTTGCAGCACGGACTAATTGAATCGCGGATACTTTGCTAATCTTATTTCTTTTGCCGCCCTTACCAACTGCACATTGAAAATGTATGCACGTTGGAAACTTTAGCGACGAGCGCGCGCCAAGATTGCTTTTTATCGATCATTTAATGGAGTGGATTACATTTTTTTAGATTTTATTTTTATAAAACGGAAAGTTTTATGAATAAAAATAATGGTGTATACTTACTTTTTTTCAGCGGCCTAATTTATATGGCATCGGGCGTTGCGCATCTAATCAATACACGGCTTGGTGCGGCGCGGCGGAGTCGTCGCTTCGCGCCACATCGGCAATCCTCGCGCACGAATGGGACAACATAGCCGACGTTGGTGCGTTCTCGCTTCAATCGTAATTCCATTTTCCGCCCGCCTTAGCAAATTGAAATGTCGTAACTCTTGGGGGAATATCGGCTTTCTGCCCAAGAAAATATTCCGCTAAGGCATTGTAACGACGCTACAGATATTATGGAATATTTCCAGTCCATCATACGGTTTGGGGAGCGTCCCCTAAGATGTCCGTAATCGTGAATCTGTCCGCCACTTGCCCGCCCGCGCCGCGCCGGTGTCGGCGTCCCCTTCACTTTCCATTTCGAGCTTCTTTTTTTTTTAGGATTATTTCTTTGTGTGTGTTACAACATTGCAAGTCTTTTGTTGTACGAACAATAGTAGGCAGTCTCTCTTGTAGGTCGAAAGCTTACAACTGACTTGGGATAGGTCATGAAAATCTTTCATCGTAACCTTATAATGTTTCTCTATTTCTGCATGCCGTTATTTTTTATCTGTAAGTCGAGATGACAAAATAAAATCAGGACTTAGTATGTTACAATTTTCATCTCAATAACTTGCGTACCTTTTAAAACTTATCACAGATAACTAACTATAAGTCACTCGAAATGTTTATTTATTAACACAGATTTAACAAAACAACGCACCCACACGCAAAAAGTGACCTCCTAACAGGGGTACAAGCAATACCGAACGTTATTAGTGGGAGGCCCAGTAGGTCAGATAAATTGAACCCTCCGCGTTGTGTTCACACGTAAATAACATGTTGGGTTGAGGGGGTGGCTCTGACCCCGCTTTCCACCACCACCACCAGCTAATTCATTGAAAACTTAACATTTTCAACCCTATTGCAAGGCTATAAAGATGAACGCGAGGGCAAACAGAAACGGTCCTCAATCTGCGCGAAGTTTACCGCTTGTAAAATTGTTTTCACCCAATTTGTAACTCTATCCCGTTGACATTAAGCAAGATTTGGCCGATCATAATGAAAATGGCCCATGATACAATGAGAATGGATTTCGTAGAACACGCAACAGGAGTAAACTTCTGTCATGGTTTGTTAATCTTAGGTTAAAGTTTTAGTTGATTTGTCGTAAGAAATCAACACTTGATCTTCGAAAAGTTTTAATTTTCTATGTCATGTCATTTTAATTTTCTTTACGTGCTTATACTGAGTGAAATCTTAAAATCTGTGGCCTGTAATGCACAATCAAACAAGACTTTCATAAGTAGAAAATACAGATTAATTTAAATAAGAACGAAATTGTCCGTTTCTTGTCTGTTCAACTGAACTATTTTTAACTTTAACTATAAAAACACAAGATCTCGACCTTGAGAAAAACAGCACACAGCTTATATTTATTTAGCGTAATGATAAACCTATTTTTACTTACCGCATATTTGTGAGGTCCTCTGCGAGATTGACACCCCACTTCTAGTGAGATAGCTAAAGACGATATAAAACGTGTGAAAACTACGAAAGTCTAATTCCGAATGGTATAAGGAGTCAGTTTTCACCACAACTCTTGCGCATACATAGATCCAGAGAACTGCAAAATTTATTAGGAATTTTTTTGCACATAATACAAATCTTATTATTTTTCATTTTTGTCCTTAATAATCAGTAAGGATATTCTGTAAAGATAGTTAAGACATTTCTAAAAATGTGTAAATCATATTTTCTGTTCGAAGCGTTTGTTTTTGATAGGTACTAAAGTAAGGGAAACAAATAAAAAGAAACTTATTAAATTGGTTACGTTGGATAACGGTAAAACGATACGTTTTCATGAAATCTATTTATTTTCCATGGAATGAATATCCCTCAGTAGCTTTATTCAGTGAGTTCTCAAAAACGTCCTCTTTCTTAGAAGATAGAACCTCGCATTTAGGGTCAGGGGGTGGCGGCTGGCGGCTGGTGGGGGTGTGGAACGGGGGAAGGTTTGCATTAATAATGTTGATATCGGCCCGCCTCACGATTAATTTGATTATTTTAGTTAAATAAATGACTATTACGCACCTTTGGCTAATTGTATTTTGATATTACACGGCCGATTGACTGGGTACGGGTTTACTGGTTTAGAATAAATATTCATTGGTTTGATTTCGTGTTTTTCGAAGTGGTTATGGATTATTTTAAAATATGAATAAATTATAACTAATAACTTAAAAAAACTATAATTATCCGTGAGATATACAAATTTCCGTGTTACCCGCGAGATAATTAATGTATAAACAATACCTACAAATTTTAATTTTACTTTTGATGTGATCACTGTTTCAACATCATGTGATCATTCACCTCGGTGCTATTCTCCTCGAAGCATAAACAAATCTAAGTAATAAATATAAAATATATATAGGTTGTATGAAAATTTATCGAGTTGTTGGCGATTCTATCAGTGGAAAGTCGGCAGTAAACGCAGATAACTGTTTGTTAAGGATGATCAAATACTGGAAAACTGTGGCACTGCTGACGGTGCCACAAAGCCACAACGTACTGCTCAATAAATGGGAAAGGCGTTTAAGGAAAAACATCAATACGTCAGAGCATCACAATTAACTGATGGTTTTAATTTGTTTTATGTAACGGTACGTGTCAATAGCCCACCTAGTTTTAAGTTACCTCTGCATAACAAGGGATACTACTTGGGTCCTAATAAGGTAAAAACCCAAGTTGCATTGGATACTCCCATAAGTATAAGACGCGAAGGTGAAATGTTTCATGTGCCTGTCGGTTACTGACTATCGTCGGTATCACCTTTCAAACCGGGACACAGTAACGCGAATGACTTTTGCTTGGCGGCAGAAACGGGTATGGTAGCAGTGCTTGCCCGGACGAACTTGGCATACGGTCTACTGCTATTAAAACCACCAAATTGCCAACAAAGTGGCCATATTTATCAAATTATGGCTTTGATGCATCGTTGACCGCATCGTCACATAACATCAGGTGAGATTGCGGTCAAATGTTAACCTATCGCAAGTAATAAAAAAAAATATCTGCATTGCTACTGAAGCGCTTATACCAAGCTATTCAAAGCGATTTAATTGCTTTATATGCTACTGCGGTGCATGTCATGTAACTCTAAGAAAATAAGTATGAAAATCCATAATTGCTTTCCTACGTCAACTACTTTGCGCCTGCCCTAATTTATATTCAACGAGGAGCCGAGACGTCGCGCCGCTGCCTCCATACTTTCTATAGACCTAGTACTCATAGCCTGTGACTGAATTTGCTGTCGTCCAACCTTCAAACGGCTCGTCCAGTTTTCAAACGGCTCGTCTAACCTCCGATGGGGTAAATAGTGTGTAATAGATAGTGTAGACTTGTAGAGAACATCCATAGCGTGGCATGAAAAGTCTTACCCGAGTAGGAGTGAGTGTCTGCCCAGTTCCATAGGTACGTGCAGATTTGCAATGCAAGAATAGTTTCTTGCAAGATCCCGGAGCTCCTAGAGTCCTTAAAGTATTACGTTAAAAATATTAAGTTTTAAAATTGACCACTTGCATTTTCCAAAAATTATATTCACCCATAAGATTCCCATACAAGTCTATTATTGAATATAAATATACGTCGTAATACTATATTTCACCGGTTATCAGGCCCGTATCCAGGTGAATCGTTAATAGCAATTAGTACAGATATCTAAGTAGTAAAGGGTCACTTTTGCGTAGGTTAAATCTTTGAGGGTACGTCGTACTTTTACAAGGTCAGTTGACTCCACTTCGTTCCAAACTGAGAGGCTTGTATGGGTAACCGTTTGGTATCGGGTAAAATAATATTTTGATACCTGTTTCTGTATTTTGAATTTAAAATAACTATTTTTCGACCTTGGCCTCTGACATAAAATTTCTCCATTATTCTTGATCCATTTCTGCATCTGTCCAATCCTCGACTTGAAGGTCACGCAGGTCTTTTTTCAACTCATTTGCCTACTGTCTACCTTGGACAGGCCTTTTGCGAAAATCACGATTTTTAACCCAAAGATACTTCCGAATTGTTTCTGTAGTGGGCGAAAATAGCATCATCGAGAATGTCTAACAAGTAATTTATATTATTCCCACGTCTCACAACCTCTGACTTATATATTTTAATAGCAAAAGGTTCACAATAAGCGAAGATCTTATCGTAGGCGCCGCCATTGAACTGATAATAGTTACTATGAGGCCAGGCGGGTTCGTAGAGGGTGGTGTAGGCGTCGTAGCGCTACGAGCATTTTCAGACCTCTACATAAAAATAATTACAGCGGAAATGTTTACGTGTCGTGTTACGCAATCAGTGTTACCAATAATACAATTTTTATTTTTTATTTATTTATAATTTATATTTTTATTTATTTCTATTTACCTGATGTAAGATCGTTTTGGATTTTGTTTTCGAGATGTAGTTTTTGTAGCTCTTTTGGTCGTGGTTTCGAAACTTTCGATGAGCTCGAGCTTTCGGCGAAGGAAAACATCGTGAGCAAACCATGGCACGGCGTTGGGGCAAATGCCCATCCAACTAACTACCACTCTCAAACGCAAGCCGAAATGTGTTTGGTTGCCATGTTAAGCAATGTTTGCAGGTACTGACATAAATATAGCTGCCATTCCGATTATCCTTTTCGTCAATGCCACGCTATTATTAACTTAGAGTACAAAAAGACGGAAAACAAAACATGAAAAATTCCTTCATATTTTGATCTACGAATATACACATTTTTTTCAAATGTTTTAAATAAAAATTAGCATTAATCAACGCTCAGCGTAATACAAACTTGTATTAAGCGATACTTTGGGAAAATTTGGGAATGCCAAGAAGGGTGGGGGGGCCTCTTAACCTTTGTGTAAGAATAATAAATGATACAGAAGCAAAACCTTCATAGAAAATATAATCAAACTGCTACATCTTTCGTGCTTCTAAGGCGTATTTTCAGCCTCAGCTAGGTTACCTCTAGAGACCAACAGTTATAACCGACCCGAGTATGTATTGTATATATGTATGTATTTAAGAATTTTACGTACTTAACTGTTCGATAGGCGGTAAAGTGACTTTAAGGCGTATTGAACAATAAGATACCAACCCAAAAACACATGCAACACATAATAATCCCATTACTTACTTTATGAAAAGTAATGTTTTGTTTTGGAAAATACATACATAAATAATAAACGCCAAGACAAAACAAAATATTCGTCACACAAATGTTTGTCATGGGTGGGAATCGAACCCAAGTAGTAACTCTGCCTACAGTTACTACCAAATGAGCTGTGAGGCCAGTCATTAGATTGTGTCTAGTAATTGTTGGGCGTAGTCTAAATTATTTGATTTCACCCTTCCGCGGTTCTGCCTGAAAACCAGCGACGGCTTGACAAATAAAAGTTCTTTCTTTATTTCAATGTCGTAGTTTAGCCGCAATTCGCTTCTATTATTAATAATTCCAGACCTTTCCTTAACTTCCACAAGTGAGATGGAGTACGTAAGTGTATAGAGCAAGTTTAATTAAGACGCCGCTGTTCTGTTCGTACATTGTTTATGAGCGAGAATAATTCAGTGTGATTTAGATTTTGTAGCTTTCATAATAAGTACTTAGTTCATGCGGTTTAACATAAAAAGGTGATATATCTATTCAATAGTATAACTATTTTCTTTTTATGTTATACAGTAACTTAAAATACGTTTATCCATTGTTATCAAATTTCAAATGGATCTATTTTAGGTGGTGCAAGGTTTTTATGTTTAATTTTGTCTTCTACACGGAAAACCAGATACGATTCTAGTAACCGCTTTTTATGGAAGTAAAATTCTAGCTTTTAATTTGTATATTTGCTCAAAGATTTTGCTTATTGATATGTCCGTAAAACAAAAACTTTGTCACGCTTAAATGATACGTTGACACACTCGCGCTACTCTATGCTTATAATTCCGTATGCTCGGTGTGATCTAAGTTTGACTGCGGAAAGTAAAGTTTCAACCGATGAGGCGCTGTAGACAAAGCGGATAGATATACAGGTTGTGCCTTTGTTATTGACTAGCGTGATTTAACGACTCTACCTGTATAACAGTACAACAAAGTTATAAATAACATTTCTTTACTACTTCGCGGTCTTAACTAAGGGCATAAATGATTTGAAGAATTGAGTTTAACACCGGGAGTGCTGGAAGTGTGCTGGTGCTCCTATTGTTTTTATTTTATTTCATATTTTTTTTATATTTATATTCATTATTTATTACCTTTTTCGGAAATTTTACAATAAATAAAAGATTAAGGCCAATTACAAGATGTATGCGATCTTTTCGTTGGTCTAGGCGCAATAATTTGAGATTCAGCAAACATTACCAATGTAGTAATTAAAACGACAATTCATAACAAAACAGAATCAAGAACTCAATACCAATTTAATAATTCACAACTTGTGTTACTCATATATCAGCGAATCATACATGCAGAGTTGGACAGACAGAAAGTAATTACCTTTTACAATCATAGAGAGATACAGGGTGTGGCTCCATTCAAGCACCCAGCGCTAACGTGGTTGTGTGGGTAAAGTAGTGATTTATTGTAGCTGATTTACCGTTGTTTTGTGGCTGAGTAAAAATATAAATAGGTGAAGGAGATTTCGTAGCGTAGCTATTCTTTTACTCACAATACAATACAATAAAGTGTATTCTTTGTAAAACATCATCCTGTTTATCTTTCTTCAATTTTTAGAGAATATTGATTACAATATGTATTTAAAATCATTCGACTTCCTTTCATGAGACTAAATGATACGGAGCAAAGTGTATTATATAATGTATTACTTTGTGGAAGATTCGAAAAAGGTTTTAGTATTAAAAAAATGATGGACCTTTCAGACAGCACCCTTCTAGTCTACTAGTTCCAAACTAAGCTTAGTTCTTACTGCGGGAATTACATAATTTACAGAATAGTTACATAAATACAATTAGATTTTAGATGTAAATACATACTCAGACAAACATATATGTTCGTCACACATTTTGTCCTAGGTACGAATTGAACCCACGACCTACACGTAGGTGGCAGGAAGTAGACCAACTAAGCTAAGGCCAGTCATTGACAGAGTTGGAGGGCTGGATGATAATGTAGGTGAAGCATTACGCTGCATTAATCATTGTTTTCTAACAATTAACCACAGTGAAGTGATAACTTTTGAAAGAAAGAAAGAAAAATATTTTATTTGTGGAACTAAGCTAACAGACTACACAGCTACACAGAACATAAACAGAAGACACAGTTACCTAACTAAATATCAATCATATATATAAAAAAAATTTGAATAAGCCTAGTTGCCACAAAAAGGACTCTTCTTTCTCTCTTCTTCTTTTGAATCAGGTATGCCACAGAAGGTATCAAACTGTATTAATGTAAAGCCAAAACGACTTGAAAATATTTGTACTACCCAGTAACAATTAAAAGTAGTTATATTTATTGGAGAGTTATTTCCCCTTTCTCAATCACGGTACCTGAATTTAATCTATTAGAAACTTCAACCGCTTTGGGGTGTTTTGTTTTCATGCCTGACATCTTTTCTTAAGCAGTAGAACTTGAGCCAAGTTTGTCGGGTGTACTGTCACCACACATATTTCTGCAACCAAGCAGTAACGCATATGCTTCACTTTCTGCGTTCCAGTTTGAAAGTTGTGGTTGCCTAACATCAGGTATATTAAGTCAGAATATCACAAAAACTTATTCCCATCAAAATGGTAACAGTTTCATAAGCAACATGTCTCTAAATTGCCTTTGCCAGATGATAAAGATAATTTCAGCTGGAATTTCAGTTTTTTAAAGCGTGTTAATTCTCGCGTTGCTGAATTAAGAAGACAGTAACTTTTAATACCCCATATTTTTCGAAAACAAATTAAGTTGGTAACTTCACCGTCTCCAGGCCGCTATGCCGTGAATAAATTATAACGATAAGGCTTCGCAATATTGAGGCGTTTTGATCATTAAGCGACCCGCCTCCTCCCAGTTTGGAGGTATTTTTCCTGGATGCGAACCGTGGAGGTACGAAGGTATGGGGCTTCTGCCGATAGAGAACCAGTTTGTATTAACAGTAAGGGAACTTTAGGAGTTTGAAAAAACTCAATTTAATTGACGTATTAAGAATTCGATTGAATATTTAACATTTCTGGTTATGATTTACAGACTAATAAACCTGCATTATTATGCACAAAAATTTTTTTCTTTTCGTATTTCCTGTTATATAGAAATGCATAGAGCTAGCGAGATTAATCATGTGATATTACAAAGACTTGATGTGATGTAGTTGGTAAACTCACCGTTTCATGTTGAAGTTTATCCAATGTTATACTGAGCAGGGAGATATACCTGTTCCTCCCTATAACCGATATTGAAGTACATATACTTCGCTCATATACCCAGGGTTATATAAATTTTTTTTTTGTATAATAACTAAGTAATAAATTAAAAAGAGACGTAACATCCCTGTCTCTAGGTGATGGATGCAACGCAATGCGACTTGAGTCATCTCGTACTTTGGTGGAGAGGAGTCGTATTGCTGTTGTCTATGAGCGGCGGTTACCACTTAACATCAGGTGGGCCATCAGCTCGCCACTAATATGACATAAAAAAAGAACAATAAATTGGAGTCATGTACACATATAAAGCACTGCTATACCACGAATATGCATACCCTATAGAATCAATGAGTTCAAAAACATAGCCATATTTAACGTGTTCTAATGCGCATTGACGTCTGTGATATCTTTGGTCATTTAAAGCCAGCTCTTGTACTAAAGAATTCTGCAACTGCAATAAATATGTTTACTGTCTCTTCGGCCGTCTCCATACATCGCTTGGTACGGGCAACATTTGTCATCTACCCCATCGTCCTTTCGTATGCTACTTTCACCTCTATCTGAGCGCCGGCTCACGTAAGCCCTACCCACTCTGTGGGTGGATGATTCTCCTTACCCCTTACTCGTTTAACTTCACCCCGGGAACGGGACGGCCGCTACTTGAAGTTCTTTCATCTTCGGATCGGATGCAAAATGGTAGGATTTTGTTGTTGTACAAGATTTCAGATGAATTCACTGGCAAACTCGAAACAATGAAAATATTTGAACCAGCCAAGAGTTGCTGAAAAGCGATGTTTAGTGTTACGGCTAGGATTACCTTAAATTATAATTTTCTTATGTGTTTTTTTATTCCCCATGGAGGCTCGGATAGGGTTTGAACAGGCGTCAAACTTAGCGAAAAGTACGTGTGACCGTATGTTTTGAATATTATTGTCGTTTCCAAGCCAATTCTTTATGAATTCTATGGAAATAAAGTTTTTGACTTTGACTTTGACTTACAGAGCCGTTTTTAAAGCGGCTACTTTGGAGATCTAGACACTGTGTATGTTGCAAAGCGGCGCGGCGACCGCGGCTTCCGCATTTTGTATGCATGTATGTGACACAACACAAAAAATGCGGCGCGGCGCGCTTTCATACTAGGGTGTTCTCTAACCGCCCCGCGCCGCCCCCACCGTGGTCTTGCTAACGGTACTACTTGATATGGGATTATCACATGTCAAAAATGAATTATGTTTAGCGCTTCATTGTTTCATTCAAGATTTTTCATAACTATGTTCATCCAGGAAAGTACTGCCACCATACCTATTTCTGCCACAAAACAGTGGTGCGCATTACTGTGTTGCGCTCATGCAGACATTCCACCTTCAGGTCTCAATCTTGCGTTCGCATATGATAAGATTTGGGTCTTCTTGTACCAAAGTAGGGGAGGACTGAAGTAGTATTGTTTTGTTATTGGCAGAGGTTACCACTTAATGCCATCTGCTCTTCAGTAACATTATTTAATGAATTAAAAAAATCTTAAACAAGCATATCTTATCTACATCTTATACTGGGTATTTTAGGCACATAACGTGACAAGTAAAGTAATACTTAACTTTATGTATCTTATAGGTAAGTATTGATTCGCAGTACGTCTCACCGCGGGGGTGAATCACATCTTGTGTATTTTAATGTCACCTTGAGATGACCACTTGCAGACGCGCAAACCGAACCCAACCAAAAATTTTTCGCATCAACTGCGAATTTTGGATGTGGCAAATTATTACTAGGAATTCTTGACGCATCACGAAAAACTCTCAGTCCAAAAGATGGTTGTAGTGATGGATGAAGGTCAACTAATGTAAGTAATTATTATAGCTGTTTACTTAGCTTATTCGCATAAGAAAAATAACAAATCTGTCAATCGAGATAAAACTAAAGGATCATCATAATAATAATAGGTAATAGTGGCGGACATTTCACACATCGCCTTCCAGCCCCAAACTAAGCGTAGCTTGTACTATGGGAACCAGATGACTGATAGAATACATATATACATTTTTGTAAACACATATTAACACCCAAACACAGAACAAACGTCAATGCTCGTCAGTCAAATGTTTCTACTGGGTAGGAATCGAACCCACGACCTGCAGCTCAGAAGGCAGAGTCTACCATTTGAGCTGTGAGGTCAGAATGTTTGCGCAATACGGCTAATCAAAAAAAATTAAAATAATTTTTAAGTGCAGTAGAACTCTTGCCAAGTTCGTCCAGGGAAGTACTGCCACCATGCCCATTTCTGCCGCCTAGCAGTAACGCTTACGCGTTACTGTGTTCCGGTTTGAAAGGTGTGGTTGCCGGTGAAATTACAGGCACACGAGACATTCCACCTGCACGTCTCAGAGTTACGGGCGCATACGTTGCGGCTTGGGTCTTGTCGTACCTAGTAGGGGAGGACCCAAGCCGCATCGCTTGTTATGGGCTGAGGTTACCACTTAACACCAGGTGGGCCGTCAGCTCGTTTTGTAACTGTATTACATAAAAGAAAAAAACTAGCGCTGATTTCACAGCTTCGACACAATTTTCGCAGGTATAGATGTTTAGCTAACGAAAATAAAAGGTTACCGCATCCACCCCGTTTGTTGGTTTTCGTTTGTCGACCGGGGGTCTGTGGGGAGCTCACCCCGACACAGGACGCGACCCGCAACCGATATTGTCGTATTATTACTATACCCTCAGGCAGTCTGTGTACTTGCTCGTATTTCACGCTACAATGTTGCACTTTATTGATTAATCAGTGGATCGTAGCGTCATCATCAACGCAAATGAATTCACTGCTTACATCTTTCTTCTGGCCTCATAGCTCAGTGGTACCTAGTAAAACTGCCTTCTGCGCTGTAGGTTCGATTCCCACCAAGGACAAACATTTGTGTGACGAACATAGATGTTTGTTCTGTATCTGGGTGTTGATATGTTTACAAAAAGTATATAAGTATGTCAGTTGTCTGGTTCCCATGACACAAACTATGCTAAGCTTACTTTGAGGCTAGATGGCGCTGTGTGATATGTCCACCAATATTTATTTATTTCTATTTATTTCTTCCAGTTCGCACTACTAAGGACAGCGTTCCACATTTCACCAGCCACTTTACGCAAGTATCGCCCTATCAAAGATAAATATTCTTATCTTTCGATATATTTTTTATAATGACCTATAAATATGGGCGTACATTGTCAACGGACTATTTCAAGGTGGGACTTAAAATAATACTACAAAAGTTTAAAGAAAGAAAGCGGGGTGACTCAGTGATACAAACCCGCAGTTTGAATCCGGAGGTCGCTGGTTCAAATCCCGTTGCACATCAAATTTTATGGGCGTAAGTAATTTATCGGAATCCGACATGTCGTAGAACCACAAATTTGGAGATATGTGACAAAAAGAACCACTTTAAGACATTTAAATCTTTCACACTGGTTTGACAGTTTGTAACTCGAGTAGCAGTAGCTACAAATATACAGTAACATTAAATGTGGTTATAGAATTTGTCTGTACTCAATTCCACACGGGATTGGCCCCGATGACGTCAGCGGGCGACGTCACTCCCACGGAACCAAAAGGGCACCTTTATCACTGTGTGGGTATTTATGGGGTCCAAAGTTCACAGAAATAAATGAACAACATCGCAGTATAGTATAGAGCACTTACTTTATTACTAATATAGTGTCATGGTTTTTTAAATAAATATTATTATTATTAATGTTTGTATTTTTGTTTAACATTCAAACTTTTGTGGTTTTGTACCTATTTCTATATCGTATTATTTATAATTTATATTTTACAACACAAAACTAAACTGTGTTACGGAATTGTACGCAAAGAACATACATATATTTAATTCGTTATTGCACACATAAATTACAAAAGTACAGTGTACAACAGGAGGACTTAATGCTAATGCATTTTCTACCAGTCAACCTTAAAGGTAGGATAAAAATATATCGGCGGGCTAACAAAAAAATAAAAAATATATCTTTTAATCTACAAAAATAAAAATAAAGAAAATGATTAAATCACTTAAAAACTAAGGTAGGTATATTATTTATATATAGATATATATTTCACAATATAATTTTAATGGACTTATTTCTTGAACATGTGGATAAAATAGCGATATAACTTTTATAACTAGTTATCTTTAGGCAATTCACCGCCATAGGCAACACAACAAAATATTGAAAAAATATTTTTTCTTGCATTTTTTTTTTATTCTTGTCTAATTTATTTTGACAACCATAATTTGAATTTTGAATGAGAACGTTGCGACTGCATCGGTTGGCTAGACTGTAACATCGAAATACTCATTTCATTATTCGTCTATCAACCTTGAACTATTTATGCGTCTGTGTACCTTCGAGTTCAACGCAGGTCAAACGAAAAATAGATTTCACAACTCTATATAAAAGTTAACTTGTGGATGTATGAAGTTATATATTGAATTTCAGTGCATCTGCAGAACGGGCAGTTATCTGTATACAGTTTTTATTAAAAGCTGTTGGATATTTGAGGATGTTTGGTTTTGCAAACTTAGATTATGGTGTTCATAAGGAAATCACATGACGTGGGTGACATGATTAATATAAAGTTGACCTGGATTTATGTCGAAAAAGGCATAAACTTTTCAGTTTTCTAAAATATAAACGAAGCGCGTATTACTTGACGCCATTAGTAATTGACATTGTGTGCAATGTACTAGTAATATAATTAACATTTATCGCATGCAAATACCTGTCATTGTTCAGATCAATTAGTAATCAAAGCTGGTTCGGACTATTAGCACATATCGATAGATTGGATGCATACGTCACTACGTAATGTCTGGTCGAGATCCGCAGCAGAGTTGCCAGCTTAGTAAACAAACGCGAAATTTGACGGTTTACTAACTGCGCTAATACTCCATCTTTTATTAAATAGCATTATTGATGTGAAACATCTATAGCCGCACGTAAAACAGATTTCTGGCGTGGCGACGCGTCGCCACGGCATGCGTTGCATATTACTTTTACAAAATAATGTCGATGTTTCACATCTGCCATGCGTCCCGTGACGGCTCACATTTTTTTTTATCAATTATAAATTTAGTTTGTACATGTGATCCAATTCACAATTCAAACTTTTAGCAAATGAAAATTCTTAGGCGGCGATTTATTAATCTATATACTTTTAAGTGAACAAGGAGAGTAAAATTTTAAGGACGCGTAAAGGTTATATACTGTTCGTTACAGAGAGAGAAAGAAAAATATGACGTATGGAGAAATAGATTGGGAGCTGTATATTCCGACGCGACCGAAGTGGAGCAAAAGAGCGCGACGTATATACGATATAGAGCATTGAATACGAAAGAGTCGCGCATGCGCGCGCGTTGTAGTTTTCAAGAAGTTTCAATTCTATTATGTGAGCACGGCTTTTTTTTGAGACAGAAGTAAAATGTAATTTGTCTAAAACAAACCTTACAAATTGCAATATAATAATAAATAAATAGTGGTGGATATTTCACACAGTGTCACCTAGCCCCCAGACACTATTAAACACCCAGAGACAGAACAAACATCTATATTCGTCACACAAATGTTTGTCCTCGGTGGGAATCGAACCCACGACCTACAGTGCAGAAGACAGGGTTACTACAAACTGAGCTATCGGGCCAGTCAAATATATATTTAAATATAGTTTATTTTCCTTGTATAGTTTCGACTGCTTGATCTTTCATATATTTTTAACGATTTATATCTAGCGCATTTTATTCGGTCGCCAGTTAGCAGCACAGGTTGATAGGTGACGCGTTCGTATGTGTGCAGAACTGCGCATATGGCGGGTGGAGGGGTGGGGGTAGTAGGGGGTAAGCGGAGTAACTGCTCAGGCTTGTAGCTAGCTCGGTACATTTTATTGTAGCTCGCCTCTCTAGATACTACTGACTGTAGTGGAGTACTCCTGTTTTATCGATGTCGATATAAACGCTGTAATGGCGTTGTTATTTTTCCCGTCGCATGTTCTGTTCCGGGATTGGATAGAGTTTAATGGTTTATGGTTAAACGTTATGTTGCAATGTTTTCTATTCACAGAAATTACTTTGCGAACCGTGTTGTTCGGCCCGTGATAAACGTTATGACTCATCCAATTTCTCAAAGATGAGTGGAGTTTTATTAATGGTTTATATTATCCCATAGAGTCTGAGTATTTCATTTGAATGTTATAATAAATGAGATTCAATGCCTGAGGGTAGTAGTTATAGAAATAAAAAATAAAAATACGACTTAACTGTTTTAAAAGAGAGAGAGAAAATCAAATTTCATGTCTTTGGTATTTAAATTACCATTATGACGAAAACAGACAAACTATCATTTGGCTTCGGTCTATTGTGGCTTAAAAAAAGTCAAAATTGCACCAATTATCATACATTTAAAATAAAGTATTTTATAAAGAATAAAAAGAAACTAAAGAATTATACCAAATGTATGAACACCGATGAGACTGAATTTAAGCACATGAATTTTGGCGCTTTCTTGACTTTTATTTAGCATAAAAACTACAATAAATTATTGTTGTAACATAAATTATTACACTGGCAATATTTTTATGTAAAAAACCTAAATTTTGATTTGAGACAGAACTCGATGGCGCTTAGTACTGGAAGAGGCCACTGTCTAGCCTTTGACTGTTGTAAGCAGATGCAGGCCAAACTCGTTCGATTAAAGATCATCGATATTTCCTATCGTGTCCTCGTATAACAGTACATCACTATGCAGGTTAACTCGTTGCTGGGGCTGCGCCTGCCCTGTGTGTGGCCAATAATTTTATTACAAGTTCATTAAGACGCCCGTTGCGGCAGTCAACTCTTCATTTCTTGTTTAGTTTATTAGTTAGGAATCAAAACACGGACGTTTAGTTAGCTAGTTGCCGTGGGAACGAGGTGGGCGATCTTTAAGAATCCTAGGGTGATAGATAGATTGATAAACTCTTTATTGTACACCAAAGATATAAATTTTTTTTTTTACAAAGAAAATAAATTTAAAGTTAAGTAGACGATAAGTTAGGTGATGTGCATAAATATTAAAGAATATATATTATATCTCTATTTCTTTGTAGATGTCCGATGTATCGATAAGCGATTTAATTAAGTTAGATTGAATAAAGATGTCTAAAATTACGCTGTAAACGTTTTCGATGTTACTTCTCGATCTCTAAAAGAGGGACTGGCAAATCACGCTTTAAAATAAGGAACTTTTAGTGGTAAATTTCAAGTTATGAATAGCTTAAGCGTTGCTTAACGTGGTCATTTACTGAATTTTTTCTTTTGTGATTCAGTTCCGGAAAGAGCAGACGGCCTTGGTGTTGTGACAACATCTGCCCACAACAAGCAATGCGACTTGGGTACTCCCCTAGGTAGGAAAAGATCCAAGTCACATCGTGTACGCCCGTACTTCTGAGACGTGTGGATTTCACATGTGCCGGTAATTACACCGGCGACCCCACCTTTGAGGCCGGAACACAGTAACGCGAACGCGTTACTGCTTGCCGGCAGATACGAAATGAACTTGCATATTTTCTACTGCTCTTAAATAAATGTATCCTATAAGTATAAGTTTTCTTGTATGCAAAAGTCGAGGGGTATTTATTTGAAATAACCTCATATCCTTCGTTATTGGTCTTTTCGGCACAATAAGGGTTAGTCGGCTTTTTATCTTTAGCTTCACCTATACTGTTTTTGGAGCTTTGTTTTGTTAAGTTCGATCAAATTTTGAATACTATAGGACTTATTTTCTAATCGTTTTTATCACTGTCTAGATTGTGTGCTACAGTCAAGAGTTAAGTGTCAACATAAACAATTATGTGTCTGACCTGTGTGTGTTCTGAGTCAGAGGGCAGTGCATTTAGTGCACTGCTGGAAGAACACCATTCATTATTATCTCTCTTACTTACATTCAGTATAATAATATTTTGAAAAGCTGAATTGGTAAAGCTTTGGTAATAAAAGTGATAATTTCGCCGCCATCACGAAGCAAAAACCTTGAGGAAATATTAAGTTTAACTGAACTTTAAAATGTGAAGCTGAAAATACGTCTTACAATTCATAACAGAAAACGTAGAGTAAACGATTTTAAAAATTCCTTTATAATCATGGATATAAATAAAAACAGCAATTTCACGGAGTCATTTATAAATTATATAAAAAAAATGGCGGCGAAAGTGTCACGAGCCCTGGAGGGCAATTAAAATTCGTAATAACTCGAAAGCAAAGTCAACGTAAGTTAAACAAAGCGGCAAAATAATTAATCGCCTTCACGCGTCCCGCGGAACGTTAAAGCGGAATTAGACGCGCGAAATTAAAAAAAAACACCGCTAATAACTCAGTGGAGTATCGCTACCTGAATAAATGATAACATCGTGGTGAATTTGATGTCAATATGTGTTAACACTAAGCTATTTAGTTCACGACTCGGCTTTACCACCCTCCACCCCACGCACACTGATGCAAAGAACCCTCTCCGCCCGGTATCACCCGTTTCGAGTGAGTGTGCGCCGCACACAGAGGGAAAAGCAATTTTTCACAGGCACACAGACGCACACAGGCGCGGGAAGACAGATGTAGTAAGTCCCTTGCCCCACGAAGTTTAGTAGTACAGAATTTGTTCACTAGTTGTGTCTAGACATACCACGCTTTTAACTTAGAGGTGAATCCTTGGATACTTATTTGATGAACGTTACGCGAATGAGTATTCTTGATTTGGTAATATTTTAATCCTCGTACGCATTATATGTTTGTTTCTGTTTAAGTGGGTTGATTAGTTTTTGGGGTTGCGTATCAGAATAATAAACGGAACACCCGTCACCAGTCCGTCATAACATTTTCTGTGACAAAACATAAAGCACAAATCAAAGTTTTATTAGTATAATGCTTATTATTTCATTTGTTTATCGACCTACAACTTATGAATATAAAAATGTATAAAGGTTTTGGATAACAAAAAATCCGAATACAACAAACTTCAAGCTATGGAAATAATTCTTATAGTTTAAGGAATGATGGGAAGAGTATAAACAAATTTCAATACTTTGCCATGAAAACCACGCAAATATAAGGTGATAATACTTTTAATTATTTTGATATTTATTATAACAGTAGTGTAGTTTCAGTAGATTATATCGAAGATGACTCATTCAATCCAAACGCCACAGTTTGCAGATGCCAGAGTAAAATAGTTTCAATAAAGTGGCGATGCAAAAGCGATGTTACTTGCGGTTGTGGGAGAAAGGGAGGGGGGCACTTTATATAAGAGAGTTCTAGTGGTTTATGCGCATTCAGTCTGATACTCTGAATGAAACCAGAGATGAAGTTTTTTGTCGTCCAAAATGAGGATGGCATACGCTTGCTTAGTAATTAACTGGCGGAACTTAGCAATATACTTCCTATGTCACAACATAAATATAACATGCAATTGTCTACTTAGGAGATCGCGTGTTGCGAAGAAAATTAAATAATAATTCTTTGAACCTTAAAAATAAAAAATAACTGCATAATATTACTCAATTATCTCAAAAAGCGAAGCGTTGCCAAAAGCCACTTTTGTAAAAAAAAGAATTCATCAAAATGTTAAAAAATATGCAACCCTTTTCGTAGCAGTACACTGAACGGGGTGAAATTGTAAAATCGTATTCCAAGTGCCGCT
Source organism: Chesias legatella (assembly GCA_947359385.1). Classification (NCBI taxonomy): domain Eukaryota; kingdom Metazoa; phylum Arthropoda; class Insecta; order Lepidoptera; family Geometridae; genus Chesias; species Chesias legatella. The sequence continues at coordinate 1,113,973 of OX375766.1, forward strand.
GGAAAATCATGACACGAGAATGCATCGAAAATGATTATGAAATGTGCTCGAACGAGACAGAGATATTGCAGTCGCGCGCCGCACAGTCGGTTAGACAGAGATCAAATATTGAATATATTTATAACTGCGAACAGAATTAAAACCTGGAGCGGACACGATGAAAACTGTGCCATTTTCCGCGCATATAAAGTGGAAAATGGAATGGGCTGTATGAAAACGTAGGTTCTATCGATTCGCGCAACGTAAAGGGTGGCGATGGCGGGGGGCCGGGAGGCTCTCAACTGTGGCAGATAATCAATATCCGCTTGGCTTGTGGACACTATAGTAATATACGTTACTTTGTACCCTCCCTTTCTATCTTAACCGTACGTGGGTGTTCGCATCTCTCTCGCACCATTATCTAAAATGGACAGTGGCGTAGATTTGGTAAATGATAACTGTGAGAAAGTATTTATCATGACAATGAAGCGTGATATGTAATTATATAACCTACTTAGGGTGTTTGTGATATGTGGTGGTCTTTAGGGGGGGAGAGGGGGGGTTGATGTTGTGATATTTGCTTTTATTGGATATCTAGGCGGTTGGGCGCGCGATGCGGGAATAGTACTTCTTCATTACGGAACTCCACTGCTCAACTGACTAATCTAATTGAGGGCGCTCCAGTAGTCAATAAGCACTTACGTTTTGTTTATCTCGACAATGGCACTTTATTATTGAAACTTATCTTAATAGATCTTTTTGAAATATAGGTTAAGGATTCGACATGTTACTGAAGCTAAAAATCTAGGAGTCTGCACAGCGGAGGTTTCTTACGTCCCGACATTTTGTGAAACTTTTTTTTTTTTTTTATGTAATTGTACGCAAACAAGCAGACGGCCCACCTGATGTTAAGTGGTTACCGTCGCCTATAGACATTTGCGTCCCCGGGGATGCCAATGCTTTGCCTACCCTGTAGATACCTCCGAAACCGAAACTGGAATATTCCAAAACCTTTCAAATCTAAATTGCTTGTAAAAACGAAAACTATTGTAGGTACGGTTTATGAAAGGAAGTTGAGTATAAATTACTTAACAATAGAGTTTTTGCTACAGTTCATAAACTCAGTCAATGAGAGGGTTTTATGTAATTATTTTACGGCTAATTAAGAAAATTGGAGTCTGATTATATAAATATAAAAAAATACTGATGTGATTATAACTGAAATCTACGCGATCTTATCTTTTGGGCTTATTTTGGCTACGCATCCTGGTAAATTCAACGTATCTGCATCCTTCTTCTGCCACTTTTTTCCGTTTCTAATTCTTCGCGTTCATTTCACAAACAACGGGTCTGAATTCTGGAATTCAACCAGCGACCTTTGAATTGAAACCCCAGTTCTACTACTGAGCCACCGCGCTCTCGCTAAAACAAGTAGCAAATTGTGAAAGCTGTAGATACATTCAAAACGCGATTAATTACTGTTTGTAGATTTGACTACAGATGTCACCCCTGTGTTGACGGTGCAATCCTTTCCCAAATAATAATGGAAGAGTAATTCAATTGGCCCCCGTCTGTCGGCGGATAAACTGGGCGATGTTGCGATGGATGTGGCTACCGCAAGGGCTGAATTAGACATAACTTACTCGCTACAAATATATGAGCACAATAAACGTTTCTTAAAATGGTGAGGAAGCCGAAACAAAATGTCGGAAACTTATGTCTGGTGCAAGAAAAGAGCTATTATTTAGCTTATATTATCGTCCCCAGAGTAGACTATGTGTACTGAAAATACGTAGAATTTGCCTCCTGGATTGCTGATGTTATACTGTATCTCTGTTATGTGTCGGCAAAAGATTTAGGTCTTCTTCAGCAAATACAAAAACGTAACTTGCATCCCATTGCAACCTGAATCTTATGTCTCTTCCATTCAATCTTTATATTCGTGGTTGAACACGTTTCAGGGAGATTACCTACTATCTATAGATACTCTCGTATCGTATATATCTGATGTGGACGGAAGTGGATAAAATGAGCAATCAATTCGTAATCTATGCTAGGGTTATCGATTCGGAGACTAGTACAGAGCGTGGCGGTCGAGTGGTACTGACTCCAACTTCCAATTCGAAGGTCGCAAGTTCAAATCTTGACGTGCAAAAAACATGAGCGCAGGACAACAACACCAGTAAAAAATTATAAACTTTGCAAAACTCATTGTAATTTGTTATTGTTGCATTTGTTTGCGTGTATTTGGCCAAGTAACTCTTTGATCATTTTACATACCCATGATAGTGATATGTAAGTGGGTATAAAACAGTACATAAAATAAAAAATGCCTTATCAAACGGATCTATATCAAGACGTGTCCAAGTAGTAAATAATTAACTGAAGGACTTAAAATTGTCACTGCTCACTTCTTTGAGGTAAGCGTTACAAATATCACAAAGTATTCGGTCAGTATGAGTCAGTATGTACCTATGAAGTAAACAACAGTTAATTTGCCAAAAAACTATCATATCGCCAGTAACACAAAAACTGTTTCATTGCTGCACTGTCACATTTACATAAGCGTCTTCATCGGTATGCAATCGATACCACGTACATACCTATACTGAATGCAGATTTCACTAATATTGTTTGTGGATTAAGGTCACAGGCAAATAAACGTAGCTGGTTTCATTCTGGCTTTTTTTTATTCGATGTATGTGACGAAACGAGCTGACGACTCATGTGATGTTAAGTGTTAGCCACTGGCCATAGACAGCAAAGCGATTCAAGTCATCTCCACCAAAGTACGAAATGACTCAAGTCGCATTGCGTTGCGTCCATCACCCCAAGACGGGGTTGTTACGTCTCATGCGCCTGCAATTTCACCGGCACCTACTCCCTTCCACCGGAACACAGCAACATGATTGCTTCACTGCTCGGCAGCAGATTACCAGGTGTGGTGGCAGTACTTCTCCGGGCGAACTTAGCACAAGTTCTACTGTCGCCACTTCACGTCTCCGAGTTACGGGTGCATACGATGCGACCTGGGTCTAGTCGTAACGTACCCTAGTTAGGGGAGGATCGAAGTCGTATTGCTTGCTTTGGGCAGAGGTTACCATAAGGCTGTATGGCCGAGTCATCGAAATTGTACTATATTTATAAAAAAATGTACATAAATTATAAATCCATTGTATTTGATGATGAACACGACGACAAAGTTCAATGGAATTACTCTAAATTATTTGTTATTCTTTTGATACTACAGAAGAAGAAAGATTTGTATGTGTGTATGATTTCATATATTCGTGGGCGTATGTGCCATTATTATCTGTTATGCCATATATATGTTTTAGATTGAATAGTAAATGTTCCAACTATCTATATTTTCACTGGACTGAACTCATGCATGTATCGTAGTCGGCTGGCAGTATGCATGTGTGCGCGTCTAATCACATGTGAGCACCAATGTGAATTACAGAACACTAATATGGGTTATTAATGCTTGCAAATTGGATGTCGATGGCGTTATACATTCGGTAGTTCCCTCAAATAGTTGATAGTCTTTAGTGATTCATGACAATTTAGTTAATTGCCCACATTTTTAGTAGCAGTAGAACTTGTGCTAAGTTCGCCCGGAGCAGTACTGCCACCACACCTGGTAATCTGCCGCCGAGCAGTGATACACCCGTGTTGCTGTGTTCCGGTGGATGGGAGTGCCGGTGAAATTACAGGCGCATGCGACGTAACATCCCCGTCTCGGGGTGATGGACGCAACGCAATGCGACTTGAGTCATCTCATACTCTGGTGGAGAGGGCTTGAGTCGCTTTGTTGTTGTCCATGGGCGGCGATTACCACTTAACATCAGGTGGGCCGTCAGCTCGTTCTATCACATACATTACATACAAAAAACACATATTTTTATAATTGTCTTAAGGTAACAAATCGAGCAATAAACTATTTAGTATTCTACGGGTAGTAGCACTTTAAACCGTGTCAAATCGTCTATCGCTAACCAGTTTAAATTATTTCTAGTTTCTGAGCCAAGATACGAATACCAAAATAACATTTATAGTTTTGACAGGCCTCACAGCTCAGTTGGTAATAACTCTGGCTTCTGCGCTACAGGTCGTGGGTTATTTCCACCCAAGACAGACATTTGTGTGACGAATATAAATGTTTGTTCTGTGTCTGGGTGTTAATATGTATTATATGTAAAAAAAAAGTATATAATTATGTATTCTATCAGTTGTCTAGTTCCCAAAGAACAAGCTTATTTAGTCTGGCGCTGTGTGCATTGTCCACCAATATTATTGTTACCAACTAAGCTCAATTTGCACTAAAATATAAACAAATCTTTTATATAGAAGCCGTCGGACGACACGCGTCGTATTCAAACTTATTTTTTCAATTAAGTTAGTCGCACGACACTATTTTTTCGCCGGATTATGCCCCTCGATGTGCTTCACCCTTCAGACATATTGCATCCACCCTCGCCGGACCCGAGACCCATTGTGGATCGATTTATTAACCTCTTTATGGATAGTTTTGGTGGACTTTATCTTACTAATATTATAAATGCGAATGTTTGGATGTTGTTACTCGATCACGCCAGAACGCCTGAAATCTGAATGAAATTTAGCATAGAGATATTATATATAGATTTATATAGTCTGCAACAACATATAGGCCAGAAATCGGTTTTACGTGCGGCTATAGATGTTTCACATCAATAAAAAATTGTAAGTTACGGTAACCTCGTTTGAGAGCCTGTTCCTAACCTCTAAGTCATTCTACTTAAATTTGATTTGTGGTCAATACCAAACGAGTAACTGTAGAAGAAAAATATAATTATATAGCTATACATTTATGAAAAAAGCACTTGTATCGTCGTATGACGAAAAAAAGGAAGCCCCCCCTTTAGGGGTTTCTTGCTGTTCTTCCTCATCGTGGGTTGGATAGGGTTTGAACAGTCAAAACGTAGCGATAAGGACGCTTGACCTTATGTTTTGAATATTTCTGTAGTATCCATCCCACTTCTTTAGAGGTAATTATTCTGACAGAATGCTGGTTATCTCATATAAGTAATTTACCTACCCTCAATGGTTATTTAACATATTCTAACACTAAATTGTTTAACCAGAATGACGGGATTGTTATTTATTATAAAAGTTACTTGCGACTTGTTGTTGAAGAACCTGCGTTTCAGGATGCTAACTGTTTATTAATGAAACTTGATAATAGTATTGCAATCCTAGCTATATATAGACCCCCATCATTTCATAATTTGACTCCTTTTACACAATCTTTAGATCAAATTCTCCGCTCTTTGAAAATTTTCAATAATATTATGCTTATCGGTGACTTAAACATAAATATATCAAGAAATATATCAGATTCACATACATCAGAATATCTAAATCTTCTAGCATTTCATAGTCTGCTACCGGCACACACATACCCTACCCGTAATGACAGCTGCTTAGACCATTGTTTCCTTAAAACAAAATTATTTGCGCGTACACTTATAATAACTTCATCGCTTACTGACCACGACGCTGTTCTTTGCTGTCTTCTTTCACATCCTCAGAAAGAAACTAGATTATATTCGATTACAAAAACTAATCATGATGGGGTTCGCAGTTTCCTTTCTAATTTTGACTATAGTCCGATATATAGTATGAACAATGCGAATGATGCAGCCACTTTATTAGTATCTTGTCTGTCTCAAGCTTTAAAACTTAATAATACAGTTGTAAAAATACCACGTCGGAAAAAAATCATCAAACCCTGGATAACACCTGGTATTTTACGTTGTATTCGTAACAGGGACAATATGCATAAAAAAATTAAAAAGTCACCTGATAATTTGATCTTAAATCAAACTTATACACGTTACCGCAACTTCTGTAATAATTTGCTCAAAAAATTGAAAAGGCAATACGAAACTTCACAGATTACTAATTCAGTATCTAATAATAAACTATTATGGAAATCTTTGAAAAATATACTGAATATTGGTAAAGCAAAGGAGTCAACAAATGACCTTTTGCATATAAACCCTTCTCCTGACATTGCTGTTAATAAAGTTAACAGCTTTTTTGCACAAGTGGGAAGTAACCTTGCTGAAAGGATAAAGTATAGTAATCCTCTCTTTTTACAACCGAGTGATACTCAATTGAACTCCATGGCTTTGCTAAGTACTGATGAAGCTGAAATAGAACGATTAATCCTTGAATTGAGGTCAAACTGTGCCGTGGGCTGGGATGGGATTTCTGCTTCATTTGTGAGACAATATAAAGATTTTATTGTGCCCCCACTGACTTACGTTTGCAACTTATGTTTGTCAACTGGTGTTTTCCCTAATGTTTTCAAAAGAGCTATCATTAACCCTATATTTAAAAATGGTAATAGAGACTGTGTCAATAACTACCGACCGATATCCATACTGTCAACTCTTTCAAAAATTTTGGAACGGGTAATCGGTACACAACTAAAAAAATATTTAGAAGGGAATCAGCTATTATCAAATTGCCAGTTTGGTTTCCGTGAATCTAAATCAACGGAAGATGCGGTGCATCAACTCACTGACTTTATTGCCACAAATATGGATAAAGGTATTAAGTGTCTAACTATATTTTTGGATATCGCTAAAGCGTTCGACACAGTCTCTGTTCCACTACTTCTAAAAAAACTAGAATTTATGGGAATTCGAGGTTTACAGCTCGAACTTTTCAAGTCTTATCTTACCGATAGGACACAGGTTGTAAAAATTGACTCTGTTGTAAGCTCTGAGATTACACTAACTCACGGTGTGCCCCAAGGCAGTGTCTTGGGGCCAACCCTTTTCTTAGTATACATAAATCAGTTATGTGATCTTAATTTACTACAGGGTAAAATCATCTCGTTTGCTGACGACACTGCCCTCACTTTCACTGGCAATAAATGGGATGAGGTTTTTTATATAGCACAGTCGGGTCTCAACACCGTAGTTTCATGGCTTAACTCAAACTCATTAACCTTAAATGCCGACAAGACCAGATACATATGCTTTGCTATTCGCAATTCATCGCTTCCTATTCAACCACAGACCCATAATATAGTGGCCCATCAATGTTCACCACCGCACATTACCCCTTGCAGTTGTCCTGAGCTGATTTCCACCAAATCCGTAAAATATTTAGGTATTATCATTGACCGTAATTTGGGCTATGGACCTCACCTTGAATTGTTGTCTGCTAGAATCAGGAAATTAATCTACGTTTTTAAGAATCTTCGTCATATCGCTGACTTTTCCACCATAAAAACTGTTTACCATGCTTTATGCCAATCTACTATCATTTATTGCATTACTTCTTGGGGTGGTACCACTAAATCTAGATTGTTATTGGTTGAGCGTGCCCAAAGAGCAGTCTTAAAAGTATCGATATTTAAACCTTTTTACTATCCGACCACTCAACTATACCAGGAATGCGGAGTCCTAAATGTTCGTCAACTTTTCATACACCGCATTATTTTAAGGCAACATTCGTTGACTACCTTTAATACGGCTACATGTTGCAAGCGACGCCATGATAAAGTATGTTCCCAAAATAAATTCAAGACCATCTTTATAAATAGATTTTTCTGTTTCTTGGGTAGTTTCCTGTATAATAAATTAAATAGCAAGCTTCAAATTTATCCATTAACACTCCAGAAATGCAAAGTTACTGTTAAGAAATGGTTACTTACAATTAGCTATAATGAAACAGAGAAACTCCTGAGCATTATTTCGTGATTTAGTTGCATCTCAAAATCAGCCTTTTGAATTTTTTCCTTATTACAGTTGCCATTTCACTGCAGTTGTGAGTTGCATTTCAACTACTTATACATCAACGCGAATTTCACACATACACTCGCACGCACAATCCTACTCGTACACATGCACAACACGCACAGTCTCACACACACACACACACACACACACACACACACACACACACACACGCACACTGACACACACACAGAGCTAGTTTAATATTACTGCTTACTTTTATTTTTTATTTTTAAATTTAACATTTTTATTTGGTTTAAGAGTACTAAACAGAATTGTATTTAGTTCTAATTTCGTTTATTCTGTTTGCTGGATCATTTTGACGTCCGATGGATAAGCACTGTTACCTAAAATACAAGCTCGCGCTTAGTTTAGGTCTCAGTGGTCACGATTTGTAAAACATGAATTTTGTTTTTGTACTATTTAAATATGACAATAAATATTATTATTATTATTATTATATTATTCTTTATGAATTTTATGGTAATAAAGTGTTCGACTTTCGACTTTGACGTTGTTACACACTGAACTGACTAAGTCTACATTGATATCAATTCAAGCTCCCACTTGAGTCCCAATTGAGTCACCTTGGTCACTCGCTGTCTCAGTTGTCAACCAAGAGATCTCAATCTGTACAAAAACATCACCGCGCGCCTCCGTTTCGCTACTGTCATCAACACAGAGGGTGAGCACAGTTTTGCACCCCCATTGATTCGTCCTCATCGAGCCGGAATGAAAAGTAGTGGGTAATATCTTACATTTGCATATTTTAATTGTTATAGGGCGTCCCCCGCAGTGCGAATGTGGAATAAGCAACCGATTTACATACATCGTCGCGACGGTATACGGTACGAACAAATTGCGCTATCTGTAAATATACGGTGTAATTGAAATGTAAAGTGTTTTGGAGTTGGATTAAATTGAAGGAAAGTTGTGTAATATGGGATGTTTTAGCAAACTGGATAGAAAAGGGTGTCCTAAATCTTCACGCGAATGTGTAATTTAATGAAAGCTTAGGAAATAGCTTGTGTAACTTGTTGCCTACATACCTAATATGCGGAATTACTAAGAAATGAGATTAACTTTTTGGAAAGATTGAAATGTTTTGTGTTTAACTGAGCAGCATTGATTAAACTATTAAGCAGAAGCGAAAATACATAGAGAGTATGATTGCAGCTGGCTTTGCATGCAAGAGCGTAGCACTGTGTTCTAAGGCTACACTGGCTTAACTTAAAAATGTTCCTAACTAAAAGTTTTAGGTACATACCCATATTACAAACAATGTGATTTAAATCAATTAACTAAATAAATATTGGTGGACATTTCACACAGCGCCATCTAGCCCCAAAGCAAGCTAAGCATAGCTTATATAATGGGAACTATATAACTGATATAATATTATTTACTTTTTAATCCATACATGACACCCAGACACAGAACATACATCTATATTCATCATACAAATATTTGTACTGGGTGGGAACCGAACCCACGACCACACACAAATATATAGCGCAGAAGGCAGGGTTACTACCAACTGAGCTGTGAGGCCAGTCGAATAATTGTTGAGTAAACGTATGATACGATTTTATTTCCAAAATAAACGATTCCAATACAAACCAAATATTAGAAGTAGCAGAGCGAAGCATCTACGCATACATTGACTCGGTGTTACCGCTGAAGCCCTGAGGCGATCAATTACTGCAAATCGACTATGAATCAACTTTCATCTGCCACCCTCCAATGTCAAATATTGCGCACTTGGATGCGTGTGGATCGTCTGTGTAAAATAAACGGTACGACTTTGTGATAAGGATAATTTTTCATCACAGGTCATTGTAGGCGTAAGTGTAACACAGTTACTTGGGGGTTATAGGATTGTAAATGAAACAGGATAATTTAGCACTCAGTCCTATTTCAATAACAATCCGATGTCTATCATTTCATTTTTGACAGGCATCGGCAAAAATAAGATGTTCTATGCACGGGTAATATTTATCACACCTTCGCTTAAAATCTATATAATGATTTGATAAAATAAGCACCCACAAATTACGATTTTGCATCACGAGGTATGTCCAAGTACTTTTCATATGGCAGAATTATGCGAAGTTTGTCCGGGGAGGTACTACCACCATACACACATTTTTGCCGCCAAGCAGAAACGTATAAGAAAAGCACACAGTAACGCAATGCTGTATTTCTGTTTAAAGGTGTGATTGCTGGTGAAATCACAGGACATTGATGCACAGGGTGTGTCCTGTGTGCTGCCCGTATGTCCCTGTGTAGTGTACACAGGGACATACAGGCATGAGGGACATTTCACCTTCACGTCTCTAAGTTACGCGCGCAATACATTGCGATGCGGACCTTAGGCTATGTTGATTTTATTATAGGAAGAGGTTAAAGCTTTATGTCAGGTGGGCCAACTTGCTGGTTCCGTAACTAACTTACATAAAGAAGGAACATTAAACAAGTTTTGCCTCGCCAAAGACTAGATAGACCTCAAAAGGCAACAAATCATTGTTTAATGTTTCTTTTTTCTGTATTTTTTTAAATATTTAATCTTGACATTCAACGAAGGTGTACTTACTGAAAATTACTTCTATTACCAGAACATCCTTCTGCAAAGTGACGCCTGAAACGTACTAGTTGAAACAAAATTTCATTTTTAGTTTTTGTATTTTAAATGAATTATTTCTTATTTGGTAGAAAATGTATTTGACATTATAACACGTCAATATAAAATTAATCTAATGTATATAAAATATCAGGCCGAGAATAGAGCCCCTAACTCTCATTTCTTTTCGATATTTGACCAAGAACCCGATATTAATGTATGAGATCTTAATCCGATCTATACAGCACAGCCTTATTCAAATTAGGCGGAGACAACGCTTAATTACTCCCACCTGGAACGGAAAGGAAGGGTAGGGTGATTGTAAATAATTTAGTAAATATCAGACTTCTCAAAGCTCTCCCAAGTAACGGAGACTCTGTCCTAGTTTGAACTTTGAAATGTGATACTTTCGATCAAAAGTATAAAATAATTCAGTAAACCTAAGTACAAAACCTTATATACTAATAAAAATACGTAATGCTTGACAGGTGATATGAAAAAAAATAACAACAAGACAAAGTGTAAAAGAAATGTGAATAAACATATTAGTTACTACTTAAGATCAGGTGGGCCGTCAGCACGTTCTATCACCTACATGACATTAAAAAATGAGCAAATTGGGTTTAATTCGTGTACTTAATACTAATTTAGTAAAAGGGATAAAAGTTAGAAATAAAAGAAGTTTAAATTATAACAAACCTGCTATATTTTAACTTAAAATTTTGACCTAAGTTACCAAAAGCGTTGGCGGAAAAAGTAATGGAACAACGTTACAACAAAGTAAGAAATACTTATCTATGTGTCCGTGCTATATGACAATATTACTGAAGTAAGGGCAGGTACAGACGACAGGCGTTAAACGCGCGTTACAACATGGAACTTAATAGCTGTAGGTGAGCCATGAAACGCTAAATTAGTATCAAGTTTCATTCGGTTGCCGCAATAGCTATTCCAGGTCCATCAAGGCGCAGTGCAGCTCGACCTTCAGTTATCCTCAGGTCGCGGGCGCCGAATCCTGCGTAGAAAGAGATCGCTTCGGCGTTGTTTTCCAATACGTGCCAGTCGATACGCGATACGCCCTCAGCTACCGCCATCTGCAAAATGATACTACCTAAGGGCATTTCTGTATAAAGCAGTCCTCGCTCATCTATCAGCACCACAGAACACAGAAGATAATTATAAAAGAACAGTCTATACTGGGTATGCGTACTTCGTATCAAAATTAGTTCCAAATGTTTTTAATTCGCGACTGTTGCGCGGGTAGTTTCCGATAAGCACTGGTAGATCTGTGCGGGATACCTTATTTCTTTCTTCAAGCAGTCATCGTCTCTGAGCATTCTTCTATTCCTTGTCATAACGTTTGTCATAGTAAGAAAGGATATTCTAGTATATTAGCTAACAAGACTTTGTCGCATAAGCAAGTAAGTAAATGCTTGATAAAAGTTTATTTTGCAGTTTTATTCGTTGCAAATCAGTAGACCCAAAATAAGAAATACTTGTACCCTTCCGTTTCTACTCGCAATACTGCTACGGTTTTCACGTATAAATTGTTTCATGATTCATATTAAGCAGAATTGGCATTTTCATTACGTTTTCAAAGATACTCCTCGACTCAAGCTTATAATTGTTGAGGTCCTTTACATTAAAAAGATCCAAATTAAAAACTTGATCCAGCAATGTTTCGGCATGTTATACACATGACCAGTAAAGTATGTCTTTTAAGGTATCCACTTGTTATAGTGCATCTTAAAGGAATCCTATGCAGGAGAGTAGAAGACTGTGACTCAGTTACAACAAAGTCGCACACAAAGTCTTGTATTAGATGCCAATTATAAGAAAGACAAAAATGCGCCAGGAAAGAACTTCATAAGAAGAATAATTAACAAACAAAATAATTTATTTGCATTTCAAATTGTTAAAGTAGTTAGCCTATTATTATGAATCCAAAATTATAGTTACATGAAAAGATGTATCAATAAGGCATATCACTTATAAGCAGTTGCTGCCGCAGCAATGGCTGGTGAATCGAGGCGCAACATCGTCCGGCCCTCAGTGATGGCCAGATCACGCGGCCCAAATACTGCGTTGAAAGACATCCCAACCGAGTTGTTTCTAAAACAGTGCCAGTCGATGCACGATATACCTTCGTCGAGTGCCATCTGCAGAACGAATGAAACCAGCTTGAAATTAGCTGCAGATAGGTATATTCCACTGTAAGGACGTTGATAGATTTTAGTATCCACCGCTAAGTTCAGGAACCCAATTAACGGATTGAATAGTCTTTGTTGGCTTGTTTCCAAGCCATTTCTTTATGAATTCTATGGAAATAAAAGTTTTCGACTTTGACTTTGACTTTGAGTAAAGTAATTTTTGTGACATAAAAACCTACCTGTTGCTTTTAGTTTGTCCACATACGTTTATGGAAAATTACAATAGATTGCGAAGAACTAGTTTAAAATTCCCTGATCAACAAATTAACAGCTGAAGATTAAATAATAGCTATTAATAATGTAATACAAGATAATTTATTATAAAATCTAGCAAATTATTGGGCAGATACGAGAGATATCTCTGGAATCAGTTGTTTCAGGGATTCGAATTATTGAGAACGTGTTATTTGTAAGTTGCGCACCCAAAGGAAATTTGACAAAAACGAATAAACGCTGCGTTTTGAAAACAGGTGGTAGTAAACATTTTAATGAGAAATATTCTCACAGTAATCAAACATGGAAATCTTACGAGACAGATTTCCCTACGCACAATATTGAAGTTTTTAAATGCACATACATCTATTTGAAAAGATCATAAATGGCTTGTGGTGAATCAATACTAAAAGATAAATGGAATGCCCATTTTTATGGTAAATATTGAACATTTTTATTAGTAGCACAATAAACACTGTTAAGATGACGTCACCTCAGACTGAACTGTCAAAAGCGAGATGACACTCGGATACAGACTGACTACAAACCTGACACAGCTTCCTTATCAAAGCTTTCCCGACGCCGGCGCGGCGGGCACTCGGCCTCACGTACAGATCCTCCAGGTAATAAGCTCGTCGAGTCCAACTAGAGTAGGCTCGATTGCACAGGGCATGGCCCACCACTTCACCATTCAACTCGGCGATCAGTGAAAAAAACCAAGATGGTTGAGACTCGAAGCCGTCGTGGATTAAATCTGTTTGGGGAAAATTGAGGTGATTGGTTTGACTTCAAAGAAATAATGTGAAATAATGGCCTCACAGCTCAGTTAGTAGTAACCCTGCCTTCTGCGCTATAGGTCGTGGGTTCGATTCCCACCCAGGACAAATATTTGTATGACGAACAAAGATGTTTGTTGCGTGCCTGTGTTGATATGTAGAGGTATTATAATTATTTACAAAAAAGTATATAAGTATTATATCAGTTGTCTGGTTCCCATGACACAAGCTATGCTTAGCTTACTTTGGGGCTGAATACCGTTGTGCGAAAAGTCGTCCATTATTTATTATTATATATTGGGTTTCTTCTCTCTTTACTGCTTGATGGTAGATCAAGCAGTAAAGAGAGTATGGTGGCAATTTCCGTAACTGCACGTGGCCTACTATATGCCAGTGCCACCTGTGACAAAGGGACTGAGTGAAGGGGTATGAAGTTGCAAGCTTTTTTCATATAATTGTAAACTATTTGGATTGGGTACCTCACCAATTTTCAATTGATAATGAATATGTTTATTAAGATGCGCGAGAGTCGCTTGTTGTGAGGTAGGCCATCCGTTGGTACCTACATTATGGAACGTACCGGCAACGCTCAGCGTAGGTCCTTGAGGAAACTCTTCGAATGCAGCCAGCTCCTGTCGAGGATACAAAACAAACCATCAAACAAACTAGCAACTCATACAAATAATATTTTTTGGTATTAATTTCAAGAATACCAACATTGATACAAGATTATTTGCATAAGTCTAGGTATAACAAGGTCTTATGATTATAGCTAAATGTTTAGGACTTAGTTTCCTTTATCAGGCTTCTCAATTTTAATATGTTTGTTTAAGGTGAAAATCATATTAAGGCGCCCGCGCCGCGTTTGAGTGGGAGAGGGCGTCTTTACAGCATGAAACCGCGAGGCACAGCTAGTATCTAATAATGCAGGTAATCGCCCTTTTAGAGATTACAAGTTGTTCTGCGCTTAACCATTTACGTTGACAGCGATAATCGCGCGAGTACAAACCGGTTGCGAATTACACAATAAGGCTGCGTCCACGATGGATAGTACTTCGGTACAACTTTTGCAATTAAATTTGAATCTTACTTTTCCAAGTCATTCCTTTATAAATTCTATGGAAATAAAGTTTTTGACTTTGATGATCTTTGAAACTTTAAAACAATTTGATACCTTTTCGTCCCTTTTGTAGGCAGTGTATAATTTTTATTCATTTAATAATTAGATGTCGAAGTAAATTAATTGAACCTACAATGAAATGGCGTTTTGGTTCTGTGTACCATAAAAATAGGAATTCAAAATTAACATAAAAGAACATATATAACAGTGAAATGGATATATAAATGTTTTAATATATGTTACATTAAGTCGGGCATAGTAACTAACTGTATTTTTTTTTAACTTTATTTATTTCGGTATCTTATCTATGAGTGAGTATGAGGGTAGATTGTAAATATGAATTGAATGAATCAAACACGAAATCAAAAATTCACATTGCCGCCTCGCTGTCGTCCAGCTTTAAGAAGTAGTCTACTCACGTGTATCATGGTGTGAACGAGAGGCATGTCCTCTCGCGTCGCCACTCGCACGATGACCGCGGACGCGGGCGCAGTCTGTCCATCGCCGCCGGCGGCGCTGAGAGACGACATCGGCAGCTATTTCCCTTCTTATTAGTCCGCAGATATAAACGCAATTCAAATTTAGAATAAAAATATTCGAAATTTAAAATAGTTCAGTCGAATGTACGTTAATTTGTCATGCTATAACTGGTATAGGATTTAATATGTCAAAATAATTTAATTCTATTTTATGAAGCGCGGTAATCACAAACGCCACGCGGTCACTACTACGAGACTAGTCGACGCACTGTCCATACTGTCCTTGTCATGTCTGACGTAATTATTAAAATAATCAACATTAGAGTGTTATTTATGATTAGCGATGTGTGCGTGCCACACCAACGTAGCTCGTAACGTCTATAATTTTGAATTGAATAAGATTGACGCCATTTGTAATTCAGGTAATCGAGATAAAGGAATATAATATGTTAAGATTATGACTGACTCTTTCCGTGATGTCGAGGCGCTGTAAAAATCTCAAGTTAATTTCTTCCAGCACCGCCATAGTCCTTATTTTCGCAAAGTAGCCCGAAGGTAGAAAATTAGAAATTTCTTTAATTACGTTCTGTCCTTTTGTAAGGTTATTACAAGAGAACTTATTCTAAACAAGGATAAAATTTACAAAATTGACAATTGTAACGAATTATTTTCAAGCTTCAATACATTATTGCAGTAAAAGTATGACTTACTAGAAATAAGCGCATGCGCAGCTTTGAGGGGATTTTTATAAGATTATTTATTCGCCGTATCTTTTTTATGCTATCCAGTCTAGTTGATTGTCTAGAGGAAATCGTTTACGATAAGTATTATCACCCACAGTATTTATCTTATTTAAGTTTGGTCTACATCAGTATCTAATATTGGTACATATTTAAATCTATCTCATTTCACAGTTTCCCTCGAATAACTTAAACTCTGTGTGCCGGGTTGTTCCCGAGTGCACTAATAACATGCAAATTACCGTGCTACTAATCATGTTTACACGTCACTCCCCTAAGCATACTGAATCATTCATCTAAACATATATATTTAAATAGATATTGGTGAACATTTCACACAGCGCCATCTAACCCCAAAGTAAGGTAAGCATAGCTTGTATCATGGAAACCAGACAACTGATATAAAGCTTATGTTTTTTTTGTAAATACATACATATATATATTAACACCCAGACACAGAACAAACGTCTATGTTCGTCACATAAATGTTTGTCCTGGGTGCGAATCGAACCCACGACCTACAGCGCAGAAGGCAGAGTTACTGTCAACTGAGACGTGAGGCCAGCCGTTATATTTGAACGTACCACGGATAAGCAAAATACCTTCCCTACTTTAGAACTTTAATTGATTCTTTAAGATTATAACAAATTCACCTCTAATGTTGATTCTCGATTTCCGACATTAATAGAATCCAACAGTAAAGCTATCGAAGTTCACCATAACTTCGTCGTTTATCACATTGGCCATAGATTCAATGTGGTGCACGTTTATTTTTGGATCTGTTCTGGTCTTACCTCAGAACAGAATGCCAAGGAAGGGAGCTAAGGGACCCTTTTCTGGTATATCATGTATTGATGAAACCTATTGGTATTTAAAACGCAAGTTTAATAGTTTTAGTAATTGAATTATTTTTCAAATTCATACCTGGATTAATACAAATAGTAATTGAAAATAGTTGAAATATCTTTCCTATTAATGACTTACGTCACAGAATATCAGTGCGACGTACATGAAGTTTACAACTACATAAATTACGTTTTTTTAAAAAAAAAAACCATTTAAAAAGACTGAGGTTTTTTGTCTGAAATTTTGATACGAGTTTGTTTTTTAAACGCTGCGCTAATTATTGGGCCGCGTTGATTTACCCCCTTAGGGGTTGGAATTTCCGAAAATCGGAAAACGTCTTAGCGGCGGCCATCTGCGTACCTCCATACAAAAGTTCCGAATCTAAGCCCTTGTAGTCACGGATTTTATAATGAGTTGAGTGAGAGTTTTTTATAGACGTATATTTTATACATAAACATTTTATATATCTAGAGTATTACGATAGTATTATTAAACCTGCGCATTTTAATCCAGAAGCACAGCTTCAAGCCATGTTCAGCACTTGGCGTGCATTTTCTTCACATAATACTTCACTGCTGACTATTCATGACCTTGATTCATTGCTATATCGGGTTTTTCTATAGATTCTGAAGCTTACAAGCAACTAAGAACAGCGCCATCTTGCGTCGGATAGCGATATCATAAGAAAAGCGGTTTAGTCACAGATTAATTTACGGCTAGCAAAGGAGTCCCTGCTACATGTAAGCAAACAACGCTATCACGGCGCTTCCTTGAAAACACTGAAATAATATGGGGGCGAGGGCTGTGGCTTCGATTTCCGCACAGAACATTATCTTTGCAAAACAAATAAATATTTGTTCCGTGGTCTGAGTACTTAGTGTCACACCTACAGACGATATAATGAATTGTAAGTAGGATTAGGTCTACAAATGTAAAATGAGATAAATTGATTTTGTCCAGGTCTTAGTTTCAGAGCTTAATCAGAACGCTCGGTGATAATCGTACATTATTAAGAAAGTCGTTATTCTATCGCTTCAGTAATTTCGGGTCCAATTTATACTGTCACCCACAACCCGGCGGGAAAACGTCTTGAAACTTGAACACTGTATATAGGATAAGCGAACTGGGATGTGTGCTCTTTGATGTCAATTATGTAGCAGTTAAGACTCCTGAAAGTGGCCGAGTAGTACATCTACATCTTTCTATCTTCCTAGAGTTTTAGTTATGAGTCTGATATATCCACATAAAAAGAAGTTGACTATTCCACATGATTAGTAGTCACACTCTAAAGGAAATTAAAGTACGGAATTAAAATTGTGCCTTTAAATGGTTGTGTTTTATTTATTTTTGAAATAGTTTTGTTAATAAATATTGTTTATCACCCTTAATTAATATTTATTTATTAAATTGTACTATCTACTGCTTATTATGACTTTTGCCGTCTTTCATTCGTCTTTCTGTGACCTACAAGGTGATTGGACTGTAGTAGGCTTATTATTATTAATCAGATTCATTTTAGATTTGCTTAGGTCATTAATTTATCATATATACGCGTGTCTTAATTACTAGCGTTGAAGTTGTGAAAATCAAGGTATTTTTGAATAAGCAGGTAGAGTCTTTGGTAATGTATGTGTCGCTTGTACCTAACTTACTTTTTACTGCCCTACTAAGTTAAGGCTAAGCTTAATTTTCATTAACTGCTGAGTTAACTGCTTCGCAGTGTTTTAATTGAAGTCCAGCGTCTGATCATCTTTGTAGAAAACTTATCACGCCTCCTCTGTGGCTCTAATTAATATAAAAGTCTACAGCAAAAGGTATCAGTGTTGTCTATTATCTCATTACTAGTAAGCTTGCTTACGGATCATAACATCAAAACAAACAAGTCCTGGACATCACCCCTAAGTTTACGGCACTACACCCAAGGGTTTTCCTACCTTCGACCCTTAGAAGGATATACCCGAGACGTGCCCATTTTCATGTAATATTAAAGCTAATGGCATGTTGTATCGTAGTCATCTCGATATTTGCGTTTTCTTGGTGTTAGAACGTAGTAATGTTTGGCTGAACCAAAGTAAAACAATAATGCATTGAATTCTGTATACCCAGATCGGAATAAATCAAATGTGAAATTATTTATATAGTTGAAATTGGACAGCCATATTTAAAATTGCAATTTTTCTATTAAATATTACAATTTTGATTCTGCATTTCTTATCATGAAGTTCCATTTGTTATTTACTGATTTATACTGTAAATTAACCTATAAAACAACTGTCAGAACGGATTCACATGAATTGATCCCGGGCGCCGATCCGTTAAGGACAAGTAAAATGTATATCAATTAGTTAGTCGATCAGTCGGTCAGTCAGCCAATCAGTAAATCAGTCAATCAGTCAGTCAGCAGTCAGTCCGTCAGTCAGTCAGTCAGTCCGTCCGTCAGTCAGTCAGTCAGTCTTATCACGTTTTTTTGTTTTTTTTATGGCTACAGTCACCGATACCGATATTGGATCGAATAATGTGGCCACCACGAGCTCTTGTTGTGAGAAATTACGTCATATCCGTTACGTAAATGATCTAATGTCGGGCTGTAATAAAATCTGTATGAATGACGTCATTGGCAGGGTAAAGGTTACTGCCGTAACTCATATAGTTGGAAGTTACATATTATCCGCATGATTTCTTTCGAAGGCTTTTTTGTGTGAGTTATAGAGTGGGTCATCTGCCGTCTGATATTAGTCCTGCCATACATAAACCAGCCCATAACAACAATGACTTGGCTTCTCCTGTACTTAAGTCGCGGAAGATATCAGTGCATAGAGCGCGTTACCCTCAGTTTTGTCCGTAACTTTGCAAGCAGGGTTTATAGGACTTAGCCATGAAGTTGCTGCTGAAATTTAGGCACATGAGACACTCAGAATTACTGGCGCATACGATGCTACTTTGGTCTTGCCATAGGTAGGGGAGGACCTAAGTTGTATTGCTATGGGCAGAAGTTACCACTTAAAACCGTGTGAGCCATCTACTCGTTCTGTAACTTTATCCCATAAAAATATGATGTTTTCCTTCACCTTACACGTACTTCCATAACTTAGTTAATAATCCTAGAGCTATTATAGCGACCTATACCTAAATCTAGTACAATACTGAAGCACAAGTGGGTCGCTTAAGGCCAGTGTTATCTGACCTCTCCGAATGTATGATTTCCCTCTATTCCGTACAGTTTTCCCGACTACAAGAGAGGCAGTGAGGTCACTGTATGATGGAGCTTAGAATTTGATGCGCCATTGTCAATAATTTATTCAAAGCCTGCGATGTTGCCTTCAAACATCGTATTTTTGATAAATGTAGCTAAACCTAAGAGATTATTCATCCCTTCACGTTTCATAGTTACGGGCGCGTACGATGCTACTATTTGTACCTAGTAGGAGAGGACCCAAGTCTTATTGCTAGTAATGGACGGAGGTTTCCACTTAAAATCAGGTGGGCCATCTGCTTGTTTCGTTACTTTATCAAATAAAAACAATTCATTGGTCATTATAATGTACTGTCGGCAGAAGACATCCAAATGGATGAGCAATGTTCGTCCAGGAAGGAACAACAACCATAGAAGAAATGGTATCAGTATATTATCAGTATTTTCCTCGTATGATGCTTGCGTTCGTGCAGTAGACTCATGTATTCTGCTATATAAACAAATAGTTTGCCAGATTTAAAGGAATTTGGAGTATTACTAAATAAATTTATAGTCTATATACTGCTTAACCGAGTAACAGCTTTTCTGATATAACACCGTTTTAATGTTATAGCTGATATTAATTTTTGTATCCCTTTTATTCTTATCAATTTAAACCGTCAAAGCTTTATAACAGTTGGCAACACAAACAGAGGTAGGGAATGCTAAAAAAAAAATTCGATTCCCCTGCTGTATCATGTTATATAATGTTTTGGAATGTAAACGAAACACCGAGGCCGTATAAAACAAAGTTAGCCCTGAATATTTGAGTTTTCATGTACCTACTACCTAGGTACTCAAATATGTGTCACTATATCAAGGTGAGAGACAAGGACTTTTAACTGTTATAGTCTAGTGGCCTGAAATGGTCGAATTTTATTATTATATATTATGTTCGCTTCTCTTTGCAAATTCACTACGTTAAAAACTCAAAAGTAATGTGAGAGTTTTATACTCAGTGGTGGCTGTGTGGTTTGGCTTGGTGACAAAAGTATTTAATACTAGCTGTTGCCCGCGACTTCGTCCGCGTGGAATTCGGTTTTATCGCGTACCCCTATTTTATAGGAAAAGTAGCCTAAGTTACTCCTTATAACATCAGTTCTGCCAGTGAAAGTCCCGTTAAGCCAGCCGTTCCGGAGATTAGCCGGAACAAACAGACAGACAGACAGACAAAAATTGAAAAAAAAATTGATTTGGTATCATATGCACTTAGTAAAAAGCGGTTATTTTAATATCACAAACAGACACTCGAATTTTATTTATTTGTATAGATAAGAAATGCAAATGGTATAAGTTGCATAAAAATAAGTCATAGGCAAGAACTCAGTCTTCACTCTTCCTGGTCTAATAACGGTGAACGTATATTTCGCAATGGACTTTAAAGAAACAGTTTTATATCACTATAAACAATGTTCACAGTTAGACCACCCATGTCATGAACTTCTCTTGATCTGTGGTTTATTTTAGAAAAGTATCCAGCTGGACCATTCGTATTAATAAAAAAAAATATAAAAAAAATGTTGGACATGTCACACAGCGCCATCTAGACCCAAAGTAAGCTAAGCATAGCTTGTATCATGGGAACCAGACAACTGATATAATACTTATATCCTTTTTTTGTAAATGCATACATATAATACATATTAAAACCCAGACACAGAACAAACAATTATGTTCGAGACACTAATATTTGTCCTGGGTGGGAATCGAACCGACGACCTACAGCGCAGAAGGTATGGTTACTACCAACTGAGCTGTGAGGCCAGTTATATTAGTAATTTAGTCATTAAATAGGCAAATTCTGAAATTAAATAATATCTGACCGGAGAGTAGGGAGTTATAGTTTTCCAGTTTCTGCCCGTCGCTGCGCCCATACCCATTTGTTATTTTTAGCCTAATCGGTTCTCTAGTTTGGTGTGAAAGTGAAAATACACATACAAACAGACATATTTCCTTATTAATAAAATTTATGAGATTCGCCATCCACCTGTAAGGAACTAGCTGACAAGCGCAACGAATTTATATGATACTAGCTGCGCCCCGCGGTGATACCCGCGGTGAATAAGTCATTCAACGGGAACATTGCACTTTTCCGGGATCAAAGTAGCCTATGTGGAAAGAAGCTATCTTGGTACCAAATTTCATCCAAATCCATTCAGCCGTTTCTGCTTGAAAGAGTAACAAACATACATACATCCTATCGAACTTTCACGTTGATAATACTAGTAGCATATTATAGGAAAAATCGTACTTATTTTTTCTTTAGAAATACCGAGTTCTACACTGAGTGACGTCCTAAAATATTCAAAAACCAGTAAAACATTTTATGGATAAAAATGTTTTTTTTTTTTTGTAATACATTTACGGAACGAGCCGACGGCCCACCTGGTGTTAAGTGGTAACCTCGGCCCATAACAGCCGATGTGACTTGGGTCCTCCCATACTGTGCAATTCATATTGTCCAGTGGGGTCACATATCTGAATTCATTTGCACTGTACCAGCTGTTTCCATCACGGGTTACACCCAGATGTAGATTTTATACTACCAATAAATCACCTCGAAGAATAATCGACACACATTACGAAGTATGCAAGTAGAACAGTGTGGGCTCTGATCTTGGAGTAAAAATGTACGTAGGGTATCTACCAGTAACAAATTCATGGGATAGTTCCGTACTAAAACTGTGATTTATTAAATTTTTCACTACATTAAATTATGTCGATATTTTAACCTCTTCTGACAGGTTGTTTTGAGGAAGTAACATGTTGAGTTTTGTTAGTTTTACATAGTTTCTAAGAATAAATAACTTACACTTATATGAACTCAAAGTTAAATTAGTTGAACGCTTGTTATCTTCATATATACATCCCATTAAACGTTCAAAAATTTGATCATACTGATGCAGTTATGAAATAGGCCACTGATTAAGCGCTACAAAAAACATAGAATTATGAATCTAAACACAAAAATATAGCTAAGCCTTGTTATTCAAGAACATTTCTTCAACTTTGTACCTACAAATAGATATTTTGTGTGTTTCTCCTGAAGGGCTAGGCAGAGCCTCTATGTATTAACGAAAGCGTAACCTTTTACGTATGATCTAAACAGTAGTGGTAACGAAGACGATTATTAACGTGGAAAATCGTTCTTAATTAATGGTTTTTAATTATTAATTAATTTATGGTTTTTAATTATTAATTAATTAATGGTTTATAATTATTAATTAATTAATGGTTATTAATCAAACAGATGGGCCAAATCTTATAATAACAAAATAACCACTAAATCCAGATAAAATATGTTAACAGGTTCGTACCTTCCTGTACTTTAGTTCAGGGATGAAGTGCCGTAATGTTTATCTCTTCTCTTACAAATGTTCTAAAAAAAATCTTTTTTTTTCCCACCTCTATTCTTTACGGCTTGCTGAATTTCTATATCTTGACGCTTACGACTGACCTAAAGAACTAGTAAAAGATTGAAAACGCAGAGTATGAATTAATTCCAATATTCAATCAACTTTCAAAAATTTTTAATTTCAAAAGTTTTTCTAGATTATTTGGTAGAAATTTGGCACCTATTTCTGATATCGGGGTTCGATGTCCGGCATAGGGTATGCTCCTACTACCTGCAACACAGGTCCGAGTGCAGAGGTTTGATTCTCTTACAAAGATTATAATAATTGTGATCAAGATTGGAAGTACTGCTGTCGTCTCATTTTCTCTTTAGTGTTTAAAGAGAGACAAGTAACAGTGCACCCTTACAGCACCCTTATTCAGATTCATTATAAGCCTTGCCGATAGTACACAAGTTTTTGATTTAAAAAAAATTTTTTTGGTTGTTTGGGATACCTAGGAAGTTACTTATTTTTGTGCTTGATTGTTGATTTTTTGTAAAAATTTCATTATCGTACGTGTCCATTGTAAATAATATTGTGTCTGTGTCAAAATAAAAAAAAATTATTTCTTAGTAATAATTTATAATCACACCGCGTCTCAGTCTCTCTCAGTCTCAGTCAGTATGTCTCAGCGCAGCCAGGGACAGAGTTATTTGGTATGTTATTAAATTACTTAGTGTAGTTCAAAACCTGTTTTGAAATTTATCTTGATAAGCAACGCCATTGAAGATGAATTTATCAATGATTTCGCTGCCCTACGTGATATTATTGTTGAATTATTTAGCTGCCAGACGTGACAAAATGTGATGACGATTATGAAATCATTGTCTCATATTCATTATAATTACGCTATGTGTAGTGTAGCTGTCTGATGAGAAATTAGGCAATCGAATTGCCGATAAACCCGTCGGCATAGTGATTCGACAATATACGAATTCGTTTCCCGTTTTGGGCTAGATGGCGCTGAAATGTCCACCAATATTTATTTATAATTTAGAAATCGGTTGTTTTTACTCAACATCGATTTAACATCAAAATGTTTACACAACGTAACCGCACGCTGGGATCCAAAAGCCAATAAGCTCATCCGAACACAAATCAATTAGAATTTCACATCATATAAAATTACTGGAATAAAATAAAATACATGGCGAGATAGAATAACACACGAATTCACGCTTTGGTTTAAGATAAACATTCGCTGACCAGAAATAACATTACGCCGAAGCTACTTACTATGTAGGTGATATAATGCAATGAGAGCAAATACTTCTTACTCAAGGTTTTAGGCGAAAACTTTAAAATTAAATGTAATTCAGTATAATAATAAAAATATTGGTGGACATTTCACACAGCGCCATCTAACCCCAAAGTAAGCTAAGCATAGCACGTATCATGGAACCAGACAACTGATATAATACTCATATACTTTTTTTGGTAAATACATATTGACACCCAGAAACACAACAAACATTTATGTTCGTCATACAAATATTTGTCCTGTGTGGGAATTGAACCCACGACCCAGAGCGCAAAAGGCAGGTAACTACCAACTGAGCTATGAGGCCAGTATGCGTCACCATAGGCTCCATAGTCGCGTTGTAGTTTAAATCAGTTGACAATATGTAGTTATATAAAAACCTGATAATAGCTAAAGTAAGACACCATTTTATGTTAACATTGTTAGGATTTCAGCAATATAGTGCTTTAAATACGCTATTTAAACTTAGAGAGTATATAATAAATGAAAGTGGAATATTTTTTCTTAATATAATAAAATATTTACAACTTGGAAAACATGATGCAAAGTATATATATTTTTATAAGTGATTCAGTAGGTTATATTTTCAGTGTTTGCTAGTACAGGAAGAACTCTGCAGTACTGACATAAAAATCCGAAAGCCAACATCAAACTTTACTTATCGAACAAATGTTTTTGCGTTGGCCGGGGAAATAATCCTAATCTCTTGATTATCAGTAAGTACCTTAGGACGTATGGTATACTATATAATAGTCCTCTGAGTGGCTGGCTCCGAAAACTGTAAAGGAACTCACAGTATTCACACTGTCTACATATTTCTGTTTATTACAGTTTCTCAAATTCCCAAGAACGTAGGCAATAATTTTAATGTTTGGATTTCAGTTATAATAATATAAAGCGGTGTATGAACCAGATAAACTTATTTAATCTACGAAAAGTCCATTTTCGATTATTTTAGAGTCTGCGTTCCTTAAAACGTGATATGAAAATGTACTCATTTTGATGGGTGATAGAGATAAATTAAACAATTATTCATTACAGACTACGTTATTACAAATTATCAAAATCGTAAAGCTTTAATATTTTAACCTCGCTACTCACCAACAGATGGCGCTAGGTGTGTATAGTTGCGAGTTTTCACCCCGCCCCCCGATTTGCAAGTTGATGCAACTTTTAGCACAACATTCGCTTGGCAACTTGCCCCTGATGGGTTGGAAAGCTCAGATGCACTGCAAAGCTCCTCACTTTCCACTAGCTAATTGAGTTTAAGGTAGATCGCTTCCGCAGAAGACAGTTTTTTTTTTGCGTAATGGCGCCATCTGGACTCATTGGTTTACTTGCTCATAATTTTGTTTTATTATTGTAATAAAGCCTTGTTGGAATAAATTAAATGAATCTAAAATTTTAGCTTTTGCAATTAACCATGTGTGTGTTACTTGCACAAATAAAACTACATAATTTATTATTCAGTATTAATTGCAATAAAACAATGTACCTAATTGATAATGGCCGCTTTTCTGTTCTCAAGTTAACAGCTGCATTGATGTTCATCCCACATAATTAATTAAACAATAATTATTATCCCTTTTCCATTCGAATGTCATTTGCTAATTCAATTGACTAAATTAATATTTATTGTCGGCGCATACAACAGGACGCAAATAAATTCTTAAACTGACGATCAGCTGTTGATCGGTGCTGGCGAGACACGCACCGGGCTGACGGGCATCTATTATCGTCACCTGTGGGCACGAATGCGTCACATTTCGACAACGCCAATGTATGCCGTCCATAAAAATATTCCTCGCCGCATTCAACTTGCAGCTATAAAAAGCCAATATAAACCTAAACGCCGCCGAGATCGCCCGCATTATCTCGTGATTATCGCGTGTCAAAACATCGCCACGCTCGCGATACTTCGCATGTAATCTGATAAACGATGTATTCTGCACGCTTCGCGCTCCCGCTCTCTCTCCTTCGCGCTTCACCCACACGCATCACCCTGTCCCTGTTGTACGGTCATCCATTTCATTCATGCGCGGTGTACCTCGGCGGCCCGCTGTTTACAGACACAAACAAACAGTACACCAAACCGCTTAGCTTTAAGTACGAGACCGTGAAAGTGATATTGTCAAGTGTTTCCGTCTCTGTCCAAAAGCCGAGCGCTTAGTTCTGCGAGCGGCGCTAGATGGCGCCAGCTGTTCTATTTGCGGGCCTTATGGAGTAAATGTCACAATAATTTGGGTGCGACGTTGCCGGACTTCGCCACCCGGTGTGGAGGTGGGTGCAGGTTATAAGCGACCGGCTCTCCTTTGCGGGTGTTATAAACTTTAGTGCGATGGATTTAAGTGTCATTTTGGGTTGTCGCGTGCGGGTTTTTAGTTTGTGTGTTGTATGTGAGCGTCACGTAAACGTAACGAGCGTGGTATACACACGTACGTGAGCTGTCAGTAGGTAATGCGATGCGCTGTGATCGCTTTTGTGGCGAGCGCGCTCACGCGGGTTATAGCGTTTAATTCGATTTAGTAATTGATACATTTCGTTGGTCGAAATAATTATTTTTATGACATTTTATGTAACAGGGCGAAGTAGCTATTACTTAATATGTGCTGAAATTGTATGCTTTCATAATTTACTTAAGTAGGTATCTACATTCTTATGTAAAGCTAAATATTATTCATAAATATTACAATTTTATTTTCGATTAAAAACGGCTGTGTAAATAAGTTTTGAATAATTTAAATAAATGTATTTTCTTTACAGAAGTTAACGGGTAACAATAGTAGGAAAATACAAAGTTACTAATCCTCAATTAATCTAAACAGGCGACGCGAAACCTTATAAGAGCAAATTGTCAAAGTGACAACTACCTAAACATGGTAATTCACGCTCGCATTCTTCGATACACAGCACCGCTTGCCGGCACACACACACACACACACACACACACACACACACACGAACACACACCACTGCCTTTAAAACAAACAACTTCAAACCCTAACTGACCGAGATAAGTTACAATTTGTATTCACAACCGGATAGAATTATTTGTATGTGTAGTTTCACACACACGTAACATTTATCGTATACAATTGACGTCTTGTATTGTACTTAGTATTATAAATGAAATGTGTAGCTTTCACGAGGCACACAAGCGTAGATGTTCCATCAACACTGCACAGTATAAATTCAACTTTGTAGCTATATAGTTAGAGCTCGGGTTTCTTTGAATTAAAATTGGGATATACGGTGTTTTGTATGTTAAATTACGGGTGTCGGTAAACGCGTGACCTGTTATTGTGTGTATTAGGTTGGTTTAATCACAATTTGGAGTGGGTCGCGATATGCCTTTCCAACTGACGATTTAGAAATGGCTGATTGATATTTTTTTTGTCATAACCCACTGAATTATTTAAGGGAATATGGATTATCGTTTAACATTGACTAGGAAAGACTAGACAAGGTGACTCTTGGGCTATTTAAATCTGGCTATAAGTGTTTACAATAACTGCCTAGTACTGTTTGAGTCGGAATATTAAATACGGTAGCGTGGTGAATAATTGTTTATACAATCACATTCTGGAAGAAGGAGTCAAAAATAATCATGGCGTGGAGTGTTTGAGTCGTCACAGAAACTCATATAAACTTGGTGTCTGTGTTTGCTATTTGACTGCAAGTTTTTCATATAATAGTAGTTTTTATTTTTTGTTTCTCCAGACGTTAAACATAGTAAACTAAACACTTTTTTAGAGCTAACTAAGCTAACTAGCTAACTAGAGCTAACGAAACATGGAATTTTTTTCAGCCTCTCGTCCGGCTATATACTGCCGCCATACCCATTTCTGGCGTCAAATAGTAATGCATTCACGTTACAGTGCTCCGGTTCAAAAGGTATGGTTGCCGGTGAAATTACTGCTCTTGAAACATTCCTTCACGTTAGAGTTGCGACTTGGATTGTTGGCTTGTCGTACCTAAGTAGGGGAGGACCCAAGTCGTATTGCTTGGTTTGGGCAGAGGTTAGCACCAGTTGAACATCTCTTCCCGTAACTTTATCTACTCAAAAAATATCATATAAGACGTGAAAAGCGTGAAACCCTCTCTCACATTTAGGTTTTCTGAATAGAATCATAACTTTGTCATCTATATCAGTCTATAACGCAGAAACGTGTATCTTCTTGGTAATGATCTCTATATAAAAATAATCTAATAAAACCAAACCATATTTTAATGACATTTCATTTTCAAAATTGTCGTATATAACCAAATCATGTTCACGAAGAAATACATTCGATACCTATTCAAAATTTCAACATTGTCGTATGAAACTAAATCATATTAATGAAGAAATACATTCGATATTCAAAATTGTCGTATGAAACTAAATCATGTTCATGAAGAAATACATTCGATATTCAAAATTGTCGTATGAAACCAAATCATGTTCATGAAGAAATACATTCGATATTCAAAATTGTCGTATGATCCGGCTGGAAAGTTCACACGAGTAAAGTGCGCAGCGGTGTTATCGAGTCCACTGGCGGTGTTTGTGTGGTATCGAGTCCAACGGCGGCCAAGTAAATTAGAGAGCGACCGGACTATAACTAAGAGGAGTTGAACTGACGCTACCGGGGAAAGAATTGTATGGACATTCTGTACCGGTTTTTTACTTTTTTACGAAAGTGTTAGGCAACTAAAAAAAAGGTTTGAAGCAACTTTGGTGGTTTGATACAATATGTTTGTATCATTTGCAAACATTTGTTATGAGTGTTGTGTTACTGCTCATCTTACTGAACGTCTTAATCTCTTATTATAAAAATTTTTTATTAAATGTTTTTCTTTCTTTATTTCTTTCTTTCTATTATATTACTTTTATTTTCCTAATTATTGTACTATCAACAAAGTCCATAAATAAACCTTTATATAACCTTTATACTTGTCCTGGCTTACCATAGAAAAAAATACTTTTCTACTATAGTTCAGACGATTTTATTATTTGTGTAATAAAAAGTAATTTTGATTTGAAGTGTTGAGTATCACTAATTGAAGTTTTATACGAATCACTGTCACGTTTTGTTCAATGTTAGTATTAATGAGATGATATGAAATTAGAGACCATTTTTTTATATGTTTTCATGTATTTCTTAACAACATCATGCCATTAAAATTTTATTTGTGATCCTTAATTAAAAACATCTAACCTGAAGATATCTTCTACTACTCACGGCGAACCACGGTGACCCCATTAAAGGGCGCCTCAAGAGGCTCCTTTTCAGTACTTGACACATTTTCTCATTTCTAAGACATGCCAGTTTCTGAAAATACGGATGAAAATAAGTCTTATCCACACTGTTTCAGCGTTTGCCAGCAAAAGGAATGCAGCCCTGCGACTGCAGTGATGCATATCGTTGTACGTATGGTGCATATGTGTCCCCGCCCCCCTCCCGTACCCCCCCCCTCACCTGCCGTCTTTGTCTTCCTTCATTATGCCTAAGTACGAATTTAAAAGTACCGAGTTTTTACCTTTGTGCATTATGCCCAAGTTTTAACCCAAAGCGGATAGAGCCTACGCGCTTGCTTAAAATGGTCTCGGGTTCATGTATGTGCATATAAGGTAAGGAACGGTGGATATGAGGGAAATACAATTAACAGAATTAAATGTAATGTAATTTTCATATTGTTTGGTTTTTATTGTTTAAAACTTTTTTAATGAAAATGTCTTATTATTCTTAGGAATGCAATAACGCTTTGAGTATATTAAATATGATTAATTACAAGAGCTTTTTGTGAGAAAGCTGCGACAGCAGTGACATCCGAGACTTTTTTGGGTCTGACTACCCCTTCACCGATATATTTTGGAATTATGACTTTATTGCTTTTGGCTAATTACGCGAAAATGCAGGCGATAGTAGAGCGATGCACCGCTTGCAAAGAGAATAATTTGGCCATACCCGAGTAAATATTTTCACGGAATATATATGCATTGTTCGACCTGGTTTTACTTAATAATCCTGAATATAAAAAATGATTAATTTAGTGTAATTTAATTTCTTTATAAAATTGTGTGAAATACAAAATCATAAACTGCATATAATCTAATAAATAAAACACTCATTCGCATGGACATCCAACCATTAGCCATCGTTTCTCGTTTGGTTAGCCACGATAGGGGTCACTGAGCCTAACCGAATGGGTAGTACTCCTACTAGGTGCTAATAGCTCTCAAACCAGTATGGGAAAGGATTAAAAAGCGCCCCAAAGAGGCTCCTTTCGTGTAACCGATGCATGTCTTCCAATTCTTGGTTCTAGAATATCTCGGTGGCTGACGATATTTTTCTTAAACGAAAACGTGGTATTGCGTACAAAAAATTGTTTAGGGGAAAACTCATTGATGCCTGTCAGGATTCGATCTAGCGACCTCCAGATTGGAACTCGGGATCTGTAACACTGTCAAAACAATAATGTTTGCGGCCCTCACATGAAACCAAGTCGGAGAATCATTTCAAGTATCCATCATGTGGACAGACCACTGACAGATTTTTGTGTGTCCAGAGCTGGCCTGCGTATTACTGGCCTCAAAGCTCAGTTGGTAGTAACTCTGCCTAAACCCAGAACAAACATTTTTGTTACGGAATAGATGTTTGTGCTGTGTATAGTTAATAATATGAATTTCAAAAAAAAAAAATGAGTATTCTGTCAGTTGACAAGTTCCCCCAGCTATACTTAATGTGGAACTAGATGGCGCTTTGTGAAATGGCCACTATTATTATTATTATCGGTTAAGTGAGAGAGTAATTATGACAGACAGATAATATTTCGTAACTGACTTTTCGTCAGTTGGTGCCCATAATGGATTGGTACGCTCCAAGGACACTCAATTGTATTTTGTCTTGTAAAAATTACTTTAGCATACGTACCCAAAACAGTAAATTTGGCTAAAATATGTTCCTTACATAAAAATTTGGATGACGTACAGTCTTTGTGTGAGGGTTCCGTAGGAAAGATTTCAACGCGCACGTTTCTCGATTCTTCTTCTTAGTGTTGGTTTAGTTTCGTTAGGGTCCTGAGAAGAACCCACATGCAAACATTCAGACTCGTAGTTTCAGAGATTTTATGCTAGGTTAGTCCTTTGTGTCTTATTTTTCCTTTGTCTCTTATTTGTATGGATATAGTTTCTAGCTTGTTATTATTCGGCTCGGATGAATTGTAAATTATTTACATAAACATTTCCTTGAATAAGTAATTTTTAAAATAATAATTGGCGTTATTTTGTATAAAAATCCCTGTAGTAGTTTCTAAGATAAGTCTGTAGAGAAATGTAGACAGAAAAGGCATGGGAATTAAACTTTAGTGATTAGTTGAATTTTCTAACATTTATTGTGCTTTTAAGTGCAAAAAAACAATATCATGTGCAAACATAAATATTTTTATTTGGGATTTCGGCTTAAATGACTATTCGCAACCCTATTCCATAATCTAAAAAGCGAATAAAAGAGAGACGGCACTATATGGTCTGCATTGGGATCCGTAGCGATCGGATTGTATTGCACCGAAAATCACAACTGGAAAATTGCCCCAACGGAGATACGACTTTATAACATAGACTATAGGTTTAAAGTTACGTGATTCGTGCGTGAGATAAGACGTTTCGCTTGGGACTATTGTTCTTGGGTGAGTAAAATTAAAGGGTGTTTTTCTACGAGGGAAAATGTATCAGGTAATAATATAGCTCGGTTAGATGAGCATTTCAAGGGAGACGGGATTTATGTTTACTTTCTTCTGCGTATTCGTATGATTTGCTAATGCATCCTCTTTGTTTGAAAACAACGAAGTAATATCTCGAGTAATTTTGGAGGATATTTTTTTGTAACTTTGTTATTAACTCATATTACATAACTGAAATGTGTGCAAAAAATATATGAATTAATAAATGAAAATTATTTATTGTATACCTACCATTTCACATAAAAACAAACGTTCAACGAATAAAAATATGCGTACAGTGGGTGGTTTACTAGCTAAGAAGTGATCTCTTCCAGACAACCTTTGGATGGGCCAGTCTTGAATATAGTATAGTGGTTATTGAAACTACGACACATGATTTTTTTGAGTTTTTTCATTTGTTCGTGAAGTATGTAGCCTATTTGTCTTGGGTTTGACTCCTAGGTATCATAAAGTGAATCTTATGGTAAATAGTAACATCGTGACGTTTATTTATGCAATAATTTATGGAAGAGCAGATGGCCCACCTGGTGAAAAGTGGTTATCTCTGCCCATAACAAGCATTACAAATTGGGACTTTCACTACTTGGATAAGATAAGACCCAAGTCACATCGCATGCACCCGTAACCTTGAGAAATGAAGGTAGAATGTCCCATGTGCCTATTATTTTACCGGAAATCACACTTTCCAAACCGGAACACTTGGCAGCGGGTATGGTAGCAGTACTAACCCGGATGAAATTGGCATAAGTTGTAATGTTACTAAGGTAACGGAGGTAACTAAAGCATGGAAGGTTGGATCGATTTCTAATGTATAACTAGCTTTTATCTTCAAGTTATAGTGCCGTGCATTTCAATATTCACCTAGTCCCTAGGTACCCTGTAAGTAGTAAAAATAAATTTGGCCAATCAACCAATCAGCACCGACGTGTTTCTGCGTTCTCAAAACGGCGATAAAAACGTTCAACGAAACCGACATCTCCCAATATCAAGATTTGAATCCTTCGTACTGCTTAGACACTTTACTTCGTTCTATTCTTATTCTATGCTCGGCAAAGCCACAGACTGAAAAAAAAAAATTAAAGTCTCTCCCCACTGCTAAATTAAAAAGAAACGGCCACGTTGTACAAAAGATTCTTGATTACACGTCACTAGCTTCAGAAGCCTTTGTTTTTAACCAGCTCATAATATTTCTAATGTTATGTTTGGGAAATAAAATCCTGGTTGACTAAAATGCAGGATTTACAATTTGCTATTTTTCAACGATTGAGTGTTTAAACATAATTAATGTTATAGGCAGAAATAGTTCATTACCATGAGGGACCTTAAAATATTACCGTCGCAATTTCAGAACCACACTCAAAATATCGAAACAGCGCAATAACGAAGCGAGTCGACAACAAGTTATACTCGCAACTCCCAACCCACCGATGACATTACTTATTTACGCCAATTTCCACGATACACGCCAGACATCTAGGCTCAGACAACAAGAAATGAAGTGATATTGTTGGCGGCAGCTATAAATCAAAAGGTAAGTGTATTATAGAAAACAATTTTCGGAGTAATCTTCTACAAAAATGTGAAAAAACTTTTTCCATGTTTTTATTTGAAACAAGTTTGATGTAGGTGTATTTTATTTATGATTAACAAGAAGACAATTTTTATCAATTTTCTTTTGAGAAAGCAATGATAATGTAATCCAAAATCAAATTAGAGTGTGTGATTTCGTCTTTATTATGAAATTTACATTTAGCATTAAAATGAAAGTTCATTCTCGGTACAATGAAATAATCTGGTCTTAAAATATAGTATGGAAAAGATCTCTCATCAGGGAAACATAAGAAGTGCTACGTGTGCTACGAACTGCTACGCAACGTAGCACAACATAAAGTTCCAAAAGTGGTAAACTCTTATGCGAGATTTCTCCTCATATTATCACCTTAAGCTGTTCACACGATGATACAAACTCGCATCACATGAAATCTCTTTGTTAATGTCAAAAGTAGATAATCGACATAGTGAATATTTTTGTTCTATACAAGATTATTTTTTGCTAATATTCTAGCTTGCTTGGATTTGAGATATTCTTCTCTGAATCGGTCTGTATTTGTAGAAAAACGTGAAACTAAGCAGGTATATTACACTAAAAGGTGTACAATACTTCCAAACTGACACAACAGCATTGTAAGCATTGATCCGGTCCCAAATATTTGACGCGAGTGGAAACCTTTAGATTTATTAGGGTGAGGGAATAGTTCGGGGTGTCTTTGGGCCTGATAGCTACTTCAAAGCTAGGAAGTTTCGTTGATGTACAGAATAAACTCGCTTCGTTATTAAGAATCAATCTTATTCTTTATTGTTTCCATATAGCTTATGATATGTTATCAATGTATTACTATTATGAATGTAACATGAAAAATATTATAGTTATAACATTTTGAAAGAATATAGCTTATCGGATATCATACTAATATTATATATATTATATATACTGGGTTCATATATAGGCTACTTTGGATTCCAGAAAAGTGCAATGTCCTCGTGGGATGACTTATTCACCGCGGGTAATTCCGCGGGGCGCAGCTAGTTACGAATAAGATTTTAAGATTGAAATAAAAATTTTAATATGAGCTGAAACTTTAAGTTACTTATCCATACTTTTATTGTATACCTACAATACAGGATATAATACATCTGCTCTTGAAATCATAAACGGGATTATACCGTTCTTCTTGTTTGGTAAATCAAGCATCAAGGATAAATTTATGAATATTCCGTTGTGGCCTATATTTAGCAATCCTGGCTTATATTTTTGAAGTTACGTTCTTGTAGTTTATTCGTTTTAAGAAGTCCTTGTACCTCTTTTACACTCTACTGGTGACATTCCATGACTCTACATTTCTTATACATACTATATTTCATACAGTACATATGGACCCACTAAATCAGTCAGGATTAGCCGACTGTCTTGAAGCTTGGATCTATGTGTGAGAAGCTGTGTCTGAACCTATGTTTTCATGAATGTTCTTATTACACTCTGTATAACTGTATCTATTTAGAACATAAAAACTATATTTTTTACAAAATACCTACTTCTAAAAGTAAGCGCTATTGTTTAGAGTATAAAGTGGTCGCAAGCCAAGTTTTACCGAATGCCTTAAGCTCTCTTGCAGTCTGATATCCATAGATATCTCTATTTTAAAACTTTTATTACTTTTGCCTTTTTAACCGGGAAATAGAAATAGGTCCTGAATACAAAAAGTATATTTGGTAAACTTATTCGAGAGAAGCGGGAGGCTAACGAAAATAATTTCATCTTTTTATTTTGCGGCCGAGGCGAACTTTACTACAACTTTCAATTTGAAAAACACTGATTCAAATCCGGGCGCGCACTAAACCATCATGCAAGTCTTGGAAACAAAAACTCAGGCATCTCTCAATCTTTTGGGTTCCATTTTCAAATGGATATTTACATTATAAGCCATTTACTGGCTTTTGTCGAGAGTATAATGTCCATGTAGTAACTTGCAAGTACTCTGGGCTGGCTGATTATTAATTAATGGATAAAATTTCCTACAAAAAATGTACACTTATTAAATGTCTACGTTCGAACACAGACATAATATCTGAATTCTCTATATTCTTGCTCTAATTTCAGTGATTCTTCTCACCATATTTATTATATTTCAGCTCAGAAATGTTCCACGCTCGGATTACGAATATAATTTCAAAGGATCTTGTTACAACCCCTTATTATGGTTA
Organism: Chesias legatella; assembly: GCA_947359385.1. Classification (NCBI taxonomy): domain Eukaryota; kingdom Metazoa; phylum Arthropoda; class Insecta; order Lepidoptera; family Geometridae; genus Chesias; species Chesias legatella. Next base: position 1,150,127 of record OX375766.1, read on the forward strand.
CGATCATAAAGTTGCGAGTTGGACTGAAAGCGGCATGCGTGTCGTCATAATCTTGTTAAATTATACTATCTGTGTGTGTACGATGGAGAAACTTGGACTTATCTAAAGTGAAGGAAGTGTTTCAGACTTCCTGGTTGAAGATTCTCGGTAGTGAGTTAATGCAGTCGACTTAACAGGACCTATTTCATTGAATATAAAGCCCAGAAACGAAACAAATCTTATACAAATATTGTATTTCTCGCAAATTTGGACTTTAAAATAAGTTAAACGCTATGAATAACTCCTATTCCTATTAACCTTCAATTTGACTTTCAGATCATTCAGTGAATATTTCATGATAAAAGCACTTCCACACCAGTTTCGAAATGTTAAGCCACATACTTTCTAACTTTATTTAAATCTAGGTGTGTGCGCGAAGAATATTCATCATAAATACAAAGGAATAACTCTTTTTTTCTAATCGATCAATATTTTCAGTGTTTGGTTTCAGTTCATACTTTCAAACCCAGAAAATAATTAGTGGCGCACACCAGCATTCTTACAAACTCCTAGGCTTGTTTAAAAATAAACGGCAGTTCGACAGTATTTAATTGTTTCAGAGGGAAAATCTACCGTCATGAGTTTCATCAAAGACTATTTATAAATAATTATAAAATATTTGGTTTTGTATTAGGTTGCAGGAATTTATGTATCAAATAAAATGCATAAAATAAAATGGGTATTTAGTTTTACAGATTATCTTGCAATTGTGTTTTTTATATATAGAGATCACACCAGCGCTCACAGAAAAAAGTATTAAAATACCATTTTTTTTATTGAGTACTTATTGGTTATATAAAAAAATTAGGACCCATTACAGATTTTACTATAGAGAGCAGTTTCAAAAGCGCCTACACCCTGTAAGGAACATGCTTTCACAATATCAAGTCTCTAAGGCCAGCAGTTTATGCTGACTGACTGACGGACAGCTAACCTAAGGGTATCAAATAAGAAAATTTGTCGTCACTATATATTTTCTATTAGCATGAAAAATAAGACTGCTATCTGCTCGAGTGCTTAAGTGGAGTAACTTCAATATCACAGTACAAATACTGACACAACATCACGTCATGAGGCATTTTGTGACTTTTTCTGGTAAATTTCACGCGCCGAATCATTACACACCCAGAGTCAAAGAGGCAAACCGAAACACTCTGAAACTTCCGAACGGTTTCCGGCGAGAGTGGGACGAAGCATTTACCCCTACTTAGATAACTCGAAAGGGATGAAGAAAATTCGATTGAACTCGTCCAGATTCATGTAAACGTATGTAGTAACATTTGATCATAGATTAAGTCGTCGTTTTCCAAGCTTCCATGGTGCATATCTTGTTTAAAATATAACTGAATAATTATTTGTCTGTAAGATTATTTTGTTGCTACTTATTGACGAAAACGATATTTGGAGGCAAAGTATATGAAACTAATCAAGATAATATAAATAAAATATACCTTTTCTTAGGAAAAGTGAAGCAATCTTTCCAGTGAAATAATGAAATTCGTGGTAGTCTCTGAAACAGTATCGTGATCTATGCAACCCTATGAAACCGCTGCGATTAATTATGATCAGATATTTTTTTTTATGTGTTCATGACAAACAATTTCATTGATGCGTCAATAAAGCTGCAGAATTATTCATGACTGTTTTCGTGTGTTCAGAGCCAATAAAGATACCTTCAAAATAGCTTAATTTTCATGCAATCAATATAAAATTATCGTATTTAAATCATGGTAGCTTAAATTCCATCGTATTGTCTTGTATCTCTTATAATTACGATATATCAGACGGAATCTTCAAATTGGGCAGTTTCCGTCAACGCATCAAAGAAATGATCATTCCGCACTTAATCGACAAGTTAACAAAAAGTACCTCTCTGGGAGAGTGGGGAGGGTGGGATGGGGAGTGAGTGGAAGGGAGCAGAAAGTTATTAATTCTAGAAGCGAGGCGCCATCCTACGGTCCCGACTGCAACAGAGTGGAAGCTTACCTTAGACTCGTTCAATGTTTTACGAATATTATTGTGATACTTGATTAGTCAAAAAGGGAATTTAATTCACGCGAGATAATAAAGTTAATTCTGTCAATTTGATTTGATGGCACAATATGTTCTTTTTTCGTCTAAGGATGGTCAAACCAAGGTCGCATTATCGCGCGGTACATGTCTGCATGAGCTGAAAATATTTGTTCCGGGTATGGGTGTTTTCTATGAGACTAGGGATCCTAGTTTGAGCTCAAAATAGTTTATGTTCGAAAGATATAATGTTTTTTTTACCAGAATATGCGAATGATCCAGATTTCAGAGACATTTGTTTTAAATTGGGTTTCGTTTATTTATTTGCAATTCTGCATGAGTGGACTAAAAGTCATTTCAAAGCTAGACAGTGCAATCTATTGCTTAAAATATGGTATTCGTTTATATTATTTTTAAATGTCAACCGATATCTAACTTCTAAAATTACTTAAAGAAAAACTTATAAAATTAGGTTCTAAAAAATTTGATAACAATGTTCTGCAACCGCGAACATTAAAACATGGAAACAAACCTATCCATTTTTATTAATTAATTATTGAGTCTTCTAAACTTTATTCATATTTTTATTATACATATTTTGTCGTACTTTAACATTTTATTGAGTCTGAGCCATCACGCCGACTATTTCTAGTGCTGCCATCTAGTTCAAGTAAGGTGAACCAAGTTTTACCAATAACAGTAAACTATGAATATATGAGAATACAGCCTTCTTATCAAAGTGCTACAGGTAACAGTTGACCCCCGTAACAATATTACAATCCATAAATAAATAATGGTTGCACTAGAACAACCCTTGAAGTTTCTAGCGTGTAGGCTAGGTAATGCGCGATAAGGTCGAACATTATGAATACTTTATAAGCTATCTGAGCTATAATACGTATGTATCTATTCCAGCAGTATGAACTCTAGTAGAACTATAAGGACACTAGCTTTAAATAATAAATAAATATAGATGCATTTCACACAGCGCCATCTAGCCCCAAAGTAAGGTAACTTTAGCTTGTGTCATGGGAACCAGACAACTGATTTAATACTTTTTTTTGATGTGAAACATTTATAGCCGCACGTAAAACCGATTTCTGGCGTGGCGACGCGTCTTTTTTTGTTAATACATACATATAGTACATATTGACACCAAGACACAGAAAAAACATCAATATTCGTCACAAATAGTTTGTCTTGGGTGGGAATCGAACCCACGACATACAGCATGCAAGGCAGGGTAACTTCTAACTGAGCTGTGAGGCCAGAAGCAGTTCAAATCGCAGACATGCGTGTGTAGATTCAGGTAAATATTTAATAGAGTTACATAGCCACCATCTAAAGGTATGGTATGTGTTTTGTTTCAATATGATAAAAGGATAATATTTTGAAGAATCCGGCAAGAAAATGGTGCATTAAACGAGCCTCTTTAAGGCGTACTTTATCCTTTCACCACTGGAGAGCCGAGCTGTAGTAGTATTAGTTTGCAATCAATCTGTGCTGTGATGAAACCTGTGTGAAACGATAGGTCTCGAGATCCTACCTATTCAGAGATAGATTCGGGAATGTAAATTTGAATAATTAATAATATACTGGAATGACGACTTGATTAACTGTGATTTCAAGAGTAGAAGTGTTCATATCGATCGTAGCATGAATATTTAAAGCGGGCACCAGCAAACTGGAGAATTGTAGCAACACACACTTTAGAGTAAATGGACGATATTCGTTTCATGTCTTGGTTTTCGTATATTTTCCTGCTTATAGACACTGGTCTGTTAATATAATTAAGTGTTTTGCTCCATCGTTAATTAGAAAATAACAATTATTCTTATTTAACATCATGTATTTCATTGCAATATTTGAAAAGAGAAACAAACAACAAAGTCAAAGTTAAAAACTTTATTTCCATAGAATTCATAAAGAAATGGTTTGGAAACGTCAATAATATTCAAAACATAAGGTCACGCGTACTTATCGTTAAGTTTGACGCGTGTTCAAACCCTAAACGGTAGCAGTAATAAGGGGTATTGAGCTAGTCTTTAGAAAAATAGACATGATAGCTCCCACAACCATTTCTCTCTCCTATTCGAACTCCTGATAGACCAATAGCTAATTTTCACTGCAACTAATGCTCCCTGAGTATTTGTGATAATTGGATCGCACTGTCAATCAATTTTCTCGACGGTCAATCAATGATAGAGGCGAAAATATGTAAATAAAACTGTTTTTTTTTTCATTATTTGATAATTTGTTTTTATTATATTATTTGCGTTAAAAGAATAAACAAAGTAAAGCACTTGGAGCATTCATCAGTCTTGTCACAGAACGCTGGTGAACAAGTTATAGTTTACTTATGTTTATGTCGTTTTATGTTTATTTGTCCAAATAAATATAAATTAATATAAATATAAATTAATTGTCACATTAGCGGGCCATCCACTAACGTTCTTTCATACCAGAAGCTATAGTTACTGAGGTTTGAATGCCAATGGATTTACGAAAGGACAAAGAATGAAATTATTAAATCGAATCTTCAACTCCAGTCTAAAATGTAGTGCAATCAGCTGTTTGTAATGTATTATTTTGGAATAACACAGATATTGGATGAAATGCGTGGCAACAAGTAGATATGCAAACATACATCTCTACGAAAGGCCCGAACGTTTTTTCTTTTATCTCTTCTGCAGAGTCAGTATTTAGGTCGTCGTTTGCTGACCTTTTTGTGTGTATTTCACCTCCAGACTTGTTATTGAAGTCTCAATGTTACTGAACTCGGTATTTCCTATGATATACTGTTATGTGCTCGTTTTAATTTACTTTATCTCGCAAAATCTGTATTTGGTGCAGTCGGGACCTCAGTTTCGTTTATGAAATGTTTTTTTTTTATTTCTGACCTTGGGGATACTTGTAAGAGCAACGGTCAGAGATTCTGCGTGTTAATTCAAAAAAAAAACAACAAATATTTTTTGTCTGGGTGTTCAAAAAATGTATGTACTTGTAATGTATGTACTTACCAAAAAATAATATAATATTGTATTTATTTTATTTGTTATTTATATATTATATTTTCTGGTACCTATGATACAAGCTATGTTTACTTTGGGGCTTGATAGCTTTGTTAATTGTCCACCAATATTTATTTATTCCGCGGGACAAATTGTATATAGATTTTAAATATTGATGGAAGCCTGCTGACTTCTGAAAGGTACTAAGGAAACTAAGTTCAGAGACGATTGTGTATTAAACAATAATTCTGTCCCGGTGGTCGCGCTTCTATCTGAACCTAACTTTATCCGGTAGTTGAACTATATACATAAAGTAAGATCAATGCCCTATAAAAACCCTTAAAAAATACTTATAACCGTTGCTTTACGTTTATAATAGTTTAGGAGAGATAGTTTAGAAATTAGACGAAAAATCCAAAATCCTACTACGCTAGTTAATGATCGAGTAGCATTTTAAGTAAGGCCGTATCTACAGTAATAATATACATAATATTATACGTACAAATGTATATGTACAAAAGTGGTAACCAATATTTCAGTGAATCCGTTACGTATCACTTAAAAACCTTTCATCTCCGTTTAATTATTTCTCACTTTAAAAGCGATTTAAATATTGCATTCTCTCATTTTACTTTGAGCCTCGGATATTGACAGATGTTCGATTTACTTCTCGCTAGTGGCTCTCTATTAGTAGTCGTTCTAGTGGCAAAGTCGAACATGAACACATGGTTAAAAGAAATTGCGCAGACGCAGGCAGTATTTGGCTACTAGCCATAAATTTTTAGTTTAAGAGGAAATACAAGATTATTTCAGTACATAGATATATTTGAGTGGCATCACAACTCAGTTGATAGTAAGTCTTTCTTTTGCGCTGTAGGTCGTGGGTTCGATTCCCACCCAGGACAAACATTTGTGTGACGAATACATGTATTATGTGTGTGTACCCTATATCTTTTTCTGTTCCTCCGTGCTCCTTCAACAGCCATCTTAATAATTTTTTGTATTTTTAGATCTAAGTCTCCATACAAATCTTGTTGTTTCGTAGCTCAACTAAAATACTTATAATCGGTGATTATCATCATCATTATTAAGATAAAAACTATTTAAGGGGCGTTAGCAGTTAATTTAGAAGGTAAGGATGTTATTCAATATAATTAAATAAAATAGAATGCGAAAGGCACGAAAAAAAGGTATCTACAGGGTAGGCAAAGCATTGGCATCCCCGGGGACGCAAATGTCTATAGGCGACGGTAACCACTTAACATCAGGTGGGCCGTCTGCTTGTTTGCGTACAATTACAATAAAAAAAAAAAAAAAAAAAAGGCATTTTGAAAATGCTTATTCCGCCTATCAGAACACCGTTTCCGGGGACGTGTACTGGATTTCACTAAAGATATAAAGAGAAACAGAAATTTAGATGAAGTTTGATGGGTAGGGCCTTCGACGTATGCACACTAATTGGATGGAATTGAATAGGTACGCTCGACTTTATTTGGGTCATAGTCAGCCGGTAACCTTTGACCATTGGTTTATTGTTCCATACGTTAATCGGCAGAATGGAGGTCTAATGGTGATTGGATAGGGTTTTTAATACCTCTTTGCAGGGTTAATCAATATGAGTTGCAAATGGATTACCACGTTGTTCCCTTGTTTTTGCTAACCCAATACTAATGAAGAAATCCCATTATATGGGCTTTGGGCTGTTACTTAAAGACATAACAGTAGATATTACTGCCTGCTTTATTTTGTCAAATTCTTGCATCATCTTGAGGGTGTTACTCAGCTTAAATTAGCCCCACCACTAAGATTATATTATAAGAACTGGATCTAACATATTTGTAGTGCGATTCACAGTTGCAACGCACTGAAAACCAGCGCGGCAGAGCTTTTCAAGCTCTTGCAGCATTGCTCACGCTGAGTGACTGCCAAGTTTGTCACTACATTTGGCAAATTTACTGTAAATATTGGTTTATTATTATAGATTGAAAATATTTTTGAATGTAGCACAAATAAATTATTTCTTTCTTTCTTTCACTATATACCATGGTTGTCACGCCATGTTTTTGACATCATTGCGTGAATACATCGCGTCATTCAGTCATTCAGTCGAATCCAGACATGCACCAATGACTGTTTCGCTAGAAAAATACTCAATAGTTAATTAATTTAATACTATACTACGTTCTTCAAACGGTGAAGGATAACATTGTAAGGGAATTGGCATTTCCTAGTGCATAAGTGACTTCGAAGTCACGTGTTAAGTGCACGAAAGGTGGTGAGGAAAGGTCGGCCGCATTTGAATCCTTTCTCAACACTCGTCCGATAGAGTTAATGAACATGTATATGACTTAGATAGTTCTATAGCGCACGAAAATAAAGAATTAACTTGAAAAAATAATTAACGGTTTCACATTCATGTACAAAATTAGGGTTCTACGCGGCACACAGTTGGACTGCAACATATTTATCTAACAAACTTTATGTTTATGACATAAAAATATCTATGCCTCACATATTATTATTTATGTTTATTACTCGCAGCTAAGTTGGTACCTGCCTTCGGCACTGTAGGTCGTGGGTTCAATTTCCACCCAGGACAAGTATTTGCATGATGAATATAAATGTTTGTTCTGTGTCTGGGTGTCAATATGTTATATGTATGGTCATACAAAAAAAGTAAATAAGTATTATATCACTTGTCTAGTTCCCATGAAACAAGCTATGCTTAGTTTACTTTGGGGGCTAGATGGGCTGTGTGAAATGTCCACCAATATTTATTTATTAGTGCCTCGGCTGGAAAATGAACCTGGGTCCGATTGTATTGCAGACACGCTAAGCCACACAGCCAAACCCCAATGATTTATTCTGTAATGCTGGGCTTGGTCTTCCTTCCATAAAGTCTTCACTTCTAGATTTCAAAATAAGGTTTCAGATCACGTACCTCCACATTTACGGGATGCCCGATGTTATTATTACAGTACTTATCCTATAAGTGCTTCGGCAATTAGGCCGAAGGAGTTATAATTGTCTGTAAAAATAGCCTATAGGTCCGATACCTAGTTGCTAGATCTTATGTTTTTTTATCTATACAAATAAATAGAATTGGAGTGTCTGTTTGTATTATGTAAATAACCGCTTTTTACAGTGCATATACATGTATAGGTACACGGTATATATACCAAAACAACATTTTATAAAATTTTTGTCTGTCTGTTTGTTCCAGCTAATCTCTGAAATGGCTGGACCGATTGACGGGACTTTCACTGGCAGATAGCTGATGTAACAAGGAGTAACTTAGGCTACTTTTCCCAGGGGTACCTAAAATAGGGGTGCGTGATAAAACCGAATTCCACGCGGACGAAGTCGCGGGCAAAAGCTAGTATTAAATAATATCAGACGAGCATACGGGCCCAATGGAAAGTGGTCACCATCGCCCATGGACATCTGCAACAACAGAGGCATTGCTAATGCACTGTATACCCAAATTTTGAACATAAACTCATTGGTGGTCACTGGATTTGAATCAGCGACCTCCAAATTGAACTCGAGTCCGTATTACAGGGCTATCTTGTAACGTGCTTATCTTATCGTAATATCGGTCAAAAAAACATTTTTTGGTTGAATGAAATAACTTGTGAACCTGCTTTCTTCATTTGAAAGCAAGCCTCACAGCGTCTAAACGTGTATGTGATTGCTCTGCAGATAAGTAGCAGAAGTTAAAATTTGTAGTAATGGATGACCTTGGTATTGTATAGTTTGAGCCACGGACTGTTCAATAGTCCCGGCTGGATTCCCTGCATGAAGAAGATTTTGTGATGGTATCCAATTTGATGCAACGTCTTTCAGGTCTAATTGTCAGAAGAATTACAGACACGGAGTACCAACCGTCAACCACAATAATAGCATATACATAATAAGCCGGTTTCCTCAATATCATTTCTTTCACTCATTGAGAATGATGGTATATTTTTTTTTATGTAATACAGTTAGGGAACGAGCCGACGGCCCACCTGGTGTTAAGTAGTAACCTCGGCCCATAACATCTGAGTTATTATTTTATTATATTGCGAAATATCTCATTATTCTATACAAAAATAACGCATGGGGCACGCCTTAAGTTTCACTAATCAAAAGCTATTTAAATTGTAACCAAATTAAGGTCGCGAATATGGCTGACCTATATTTATCCGTCAACCACAGACTAGGTAGGTTTCTTTTGGATGAAAAGGATATTTCCATTTGAGCCCCTTACTTTTCAAACATTTGAACTTTCGCTGCCAACTTTTACATTTCTTTATATTAAATTGCTTTAAATTATGCAAAATTTACGTAGTCACTTTTATGTTTTATTAATAAGTTTTATTTTAATAAGGTGTCATTTCTCCTTCTAATGCTTTCATGCGGTATAATGATCTCCATATGGCTTTTAAATTGCAAGAAAGCTCCCTGACTGTAGGTTTTCGTTTCCTTGAAGCTTCATTCACGCCAGAGAGAAGACTTAAGCTAAAATAAAAAAATGATCCAAAAGGCCATACTAAACCAAATTCATAAGAATTTTGACACTCAATTTCACCCTAATGGGCAGAATTATATAAAACGCCGATTTAGCGAGCATTTACTTCTTGAAAAACCTCAATCGTATAAAAATTTTAATCAGGGCTCAGAGACTACTGACTGACTGAATATGATTGTTTGTTAATGAATTAAGCTTCCATAATATCAATAGTTAAGGCAAAAAAAAAACAATTTTCCTGAAATAACATCTGTTTTGTGCAAATCCCAAAAAGGCAATCTCTAATGTGTTAATTTTGCAATATAAGTACAATCATCATTCTAAATTCCACACACGCGTTAAAGGGTCACAGTCAGTCGATAATCTGTATGACATTCTGTTCTCAGAACGTCTACAGGTCGAGTAAGGGCATACAACTTATTGGCAGCAGTAAAAAAATCTGTTACTCTATTCGAAAATAAGACGAAAGCAATTAAGTTGGAAAGCTTTAAGATTTAGTCATTTATTGGCGAAAAGTACTTATAGATATTTTTCGAAGATGATATGAATGTCATACCATAGAGCTAAATTACTGAATATGTCATTTTTTCGGTATTACAAGTTTTGGGGGTCACGTTGCTCGAGACCGTAGGATGATGCGAAAGGAGCAACCTAAAGTATCAGTAGAACTTGTGCTAAGTTCGACCGGAGAAGTACTGCCACCACACCTGGTAATCTGCCGCCTAACAGTGATAAATGTGTTCGGTGGAAGGATGGAAGGTGGGTTCGATTTGAGTCGTCTCTTAATTTGGTGGGAGGACTTGAGTCGTATTGCTGTTGTCCATGGGCGGCATCTGAGAGCTACAGGCGTAATAATATGGCAGTTGAATCTTCTGATACTTATAGGGAAAGACCCAAAGTGTTTCCAAATTATCCGATATCGGGATGAGTAAAATATATTGAATGCTCGATGAGATATCGGTGTAAATTTTGTCCTGTCAAGTATCGGCCTGTCGTCGACGATATCGGATCGGTTATTGTCGAACCGCTCTAGCAAACGCGTGCAATTACCACGTGATATTTCAAAAGGTGAGAAAAACAACTCGATTTCTTTTGTATTGTTTCACGAGTTATTTTCACAGTCCTGTTACAAAATTAATATTACTTTTTGTTTGGAAGCCATTAGGGTTAACAAGTCATCAGGTAGGTAACACTTTATAATTATTCTATTTCATATTCCAGTTATTCGCAAAAGTTTTCCTTAATTGTATGGTTTTTTTTTAATTATACTGAACTCTACTTAAGTACATGAAAGATTTTTAATAAATAGATTTCTGTCTTTTTATTTGTAGGATGTTATATGCACAGTTCGTCCGGGGTGAGTACTACAATTATAACATTATCCATCTTATTTGAAATGGAGGAATAACATTGACTAAAATACTGGACTTCATTACTTTTACTTCCATTTGTAGGGACATAAATATCTCAAGTGAGGACTTGGATCGATTATTTTTCTTGAACTTATGATTCTTATGATATTTACCAATTGGCTTCCTACACATAAACTGTCGCTTATTGAGAGTAGCCTAGTTGTAAGAAGGCTTGTTCTGAAGCCCTGTGCTGAAAATCAGCGCTGTAACATGTTGCAGGACACGCTAAGCTCGGGGCTTTTTATACAAGTATATGTAAGCGACAACGGTCATTATTCGTATGTCTGTGTGTCTTTTTCTTTTTTATACTGTGTTGTGGTCTACATTTTGTATTTGTATAAATAAATTTTATTCTTTCTCTCATTCTTTATTCTTTTACGTATAAGTTTTTATTCAGAAAAAATCCTGCAATCGATATTTATATTTATTATACCAGCTCGTATTTAATTAAAAACAACGTCTGAGGTGGTGTCCCGACAATAACCGAGTCCGGGGGAGATAGCTTGTTATATAAATTTCTCGTGGCTCCTATGGGACGAGACGGGAGAAGCGGTAGTGTGAGTATATTATACCCATTTTCTGGGTCGTCCTTCCTACAAATACGTTTTATGCGAAGCTAGTCACAGCGCACACGCTCAATGGAATTTCAACCTAAGTGCCCAAGCTTACGGGGTCGTTTCGTTTGGCTTGTTTAGGTTACGGTAAAAGGTACTTATTTGATTAGGGTGTCAGCCGTATCACCGCTAGCGCCGAGCCCGACGTTTCGGGTTTTGGATCAAATGGCGTATTTCGATTTTTTATACTCAAGTGTAATTTTGTGTTTATTTTGCGCACTCGCGAGGGATATTATTAGATTATAAGTGCGTGATTGATAGTTATTGTGCTATTAGAATTCATATCAGGTCCCGTGAAGGATGTTCGGAGGCCTCAATATATCATCGAAAGACCATGAACACTCAGATAAAATGTATTGTATAGTTATCGAGATAGAGATAGACATAAATTTAGACATTTACATTAATTTTTTGTTTATATTATATTTATTTTTATTAACATTTAGTTTCAGTTGTTATCTTTTAGATGTAACAATATGATTTGTAATTTGCAGGTAGTATTTATAGCTGTAAATATAGGATACACAACAAAAGAAAAAAGTGTGAAAATATTTAAAAATGACGTTATACATTTTTTTTTATGTAATTCAGTTACAGAACGAGCTGACGGCCCACCTGGTGTTAAGTGGTAACCTCAGCCCATAACAAGCGATGCGGCTTGGGTCCTCCCCTACTAGTTACGACAAGACCCAAGTCGCATCGTATGCGCCCGTAACTCTGAGACGTGTAGGTGGAATGTCTCGTGTGCCTGTAATTTCACCGGCAACCACACCTTTCAAACCGGAACACAGTAACGCGAAAGCGTTACTGCTTGGCGGCAGAAATGGGCATGGTGGCAGTACTTCCCCGGACGAACTTGGCGAGAGTTCTACTGCTCTTAAATATATTATATACATACTCGTAATACTAAGTAGGCTACTGCTGATGAATGGATAGACAGAGCACGGAAAACGTGTTAAGAAATATTTCACACCCGCGGACATTTCCTAGCAATGTCAAATAAAAAACATGTGCAAACTAACTGGACGAATGGTCAATATATGAAAAAGTAAAAAAATGCAGCGAAATGAACGTTCGATCGATCTCCGGTGACGTTGCCGGATTTTCCATTGGGAAATGAATTAGCCGAGAGCTGAAGTGGCGAATTTACATTTTTATTGACAAGCAATCTATTTTCCGAGCAGATGGCAATTGGAGCAAGGAATCTTTTATGCGCGGGATGCTCGGCCGCAATGAGGGCAACACTGAGTAGTTTGCTTATAGAGTTTACTAGATATAATATATTACGAAGTAAATGCAGTTAAACTAACCAAATAATGGTTGAATTACGATTAATATATTATGATTTGACACAGACTTCATATACCTCGCAAATCGCTGTAGTCGTGGGTTCGATTCCCACCCAGGACAAGCAGATGTTTGTTCTGTGTCTGGGTGTTAATATTTATTTGTATGGTTGTATTTACAAAAAGTATATAAGTATTTTATCAGTCATCTGGTTCCCGTAGTACAAGCTGTGGTTATCTTAGTTTGGGGCTTGATGGCGCTGTGCGAAATGTCCAGCAATATTTATAAAAAAAAACCTCATTTTCATGGCTCTTACCTTTATAAACTTTTAGTAAGTACCTACAGTCTGTGCAGTGGTGTGATCTTTGAAGTAGTAGTTATGCGATTCATAATAAAACGCATCATATTGCTTGTACAATATATATATTTCATGAGGCTATAACAAAGTTTTATCACACAGCCAATCTCAACCCCCAAATGGTCGGCGTCGCGTCGCCACCTCGCGATGAACGCTCATCTACAAATTGAGCCGAAAACGCGGAGTAATTATTTAACCCGTCATATAAATTACTGCTCAACTTTTCACGCCGCTCAATATGTGTGCGTAAGTCGTAATCTCACAGTAGAAATAAGCTAGCTATCCATTATTAATTATATTAATAAATAAATATTGGTGGCTTCACACAGCACCATCTAGCCCCAAACTAAGAATAGCTTGTATCATGGGAACCAGAGAACTACAATACTTTTTTTGTAAATACATACAACCAACAGAACAAATATCTATAATCGTCATACAAATATTTTCCTGGGTGGGAATCGAATCCTACAGCGCAGAAGGCAAGGTTACCAACTTTACACAATTTTACAAGTTTTTTCCGAGAAAAAGCGTTAATCTATGTATGCCTTGATGTATTTTTTTTTTTTTTTTGATGTAATACATTTACGGAACGAACCGACGGCCCACCTGGTGTTAAGTGGTAACCTCGGCCCATAACAGCCGATACGAATTGGGTCCTCCCATACTAAGTATGACAAGACCAAAGTCGCATCGTATGCGCCCGTAACTGTAAGACGTGAAGGTGGAATGTCTCATGTGCCTGTAATTTTTTTTTTTTTTTTTTTTTTTTTTTTCATTTTTTAATTTCATGTATTCTTATGTATGGCTGTTATGTCAACTATGCTTGTTCTGCAGGGAAATTACATTCAGTAATTCCGTGCTTTTCCTACTTGGTAACGTCTATAGCCGGCATTTACGTTTCTGACGGCTGATGTAAGTACAGGTTTGTTTGTGTGCGTGTATGGCACCGTACTGAAAATGGTTCTATCATTCCATTCCTCTATCCTTTTTCAGCATTGTGTAACTTTTGTAACAGTATGTAGCGCGGTTTCAGATTATTTTTACTATGGAAGATATTGCTTTAAATTAAATCATATAATCAAGGTTGTCTGGAAGAGATCGCTTCATAGCGATAACCGCCTATTTAATACTAAGTTCTATGTTTTTTATTGTTATGGTGTACAGTAAAGTATTTTTTCAACGTGTACGAAATTTTTGTTAGCCTCTGTGGTGAAAATAAACTGGAACCATTTTAGTAGTGAATTTTTGTTACCCTTATCTTAAGCAAATAAAGTGTTATATTGATTGATTTTAATATTTATAAATTAGTTCTCAAGGAAAACTCTAAAAAACAAGAAATCCAGTCATCAAGTATTTTCTTTAACGTGACACCAAAGTAGTGATTGCAAAACTAAGTCTTAGTTTTATCTGTAAACTGACTAGTACCTATAAGAATTCCGACTAATGCTAAAAATGGTTTCTGCAAATCAAGCCTATACTACGCTCGGAGTATCAGCATGAAACATATTTAGCTTTGTTCCCTTCTACGGTTAATCTGTCTCGTTTCCTCCTGTGTCAAGTGCAGATAGACTTTTTGGGGCAGCGGGTGGCGGGTGGGCCACCCCCTGATGATGAAATATTGTACACGTGGTCTGATTTTGAATGACAACGTTTCGTGCCCAAGACGAGAGAACCATTCTGTTACGACATTTATAGTTAGGTTTGGATATTTTATATCTATTTTTAATATTAAGGTAAGATCACTTTGGAGTGTTGTCAAAAGTGTTGCAGGTTCGATTTCTGCACCTGGAAAGAATATTTTATTTAATTGTAATAGTACAAATAAGGTAATAGCTTTCAATAACATTGAATGTGATGTTCAGACATATAGGACACAACACAAAACCAAAAAAAAAAACTTTCCTACTTCTGCCTTATGTCACCGAGTCGTAACTTTACAAGAACCTAACTATCATAATAATATAATAATAAGGAATATGAACATGGTTGAAAAGAAAACTGATTTATTTAATGTTATAAATGATAATATGAAAATAAACCTTTTCCTAATTTCGGTGTTTTTATTTAACCAGTTTGGATTTCAAGTCATAATTTTTGCGATATTCAACTTATATAAAGATTAATACGACTGAAAAAATATGATTTTTTCAATGGGTTCAGCTCACTGAGTGAGACGATCATTTGAGTATGAAAAATAAAAACTGCGTGTGCCAACCTGACTCTAACTGACATAATCGGAATTCATGAAATAGAGTATCATTTACAGTCCTCAGGTAAATAAACAGGACAAGGATGGAGGCTAAAGGTCGTCCGCCCGCCCTTGGCCTGGCCGGCTTGTTTATTAATTCGTGCCCAATACCCGCCCGCCCGACCCGGCGCCTGCTTCAACCCTAATGGGCGGGAAGCAACACAGCTTTTAAATTTGGGCCTTTCCTTAAATTTAATCAAGTGTTTTTGCTTTACGGCTTGTGAAAATTAGCTTTATTATTTATTGATCTGACTTGTACAGATTTTGCCTTGTGATCGATTCGACATAATGGTTCAGTTCGCGTGTTCTTACCTAACAAATAATATTTATGCTCTTGTAAGAAAAAATTGACCACGAAAATTATGTTGGACGATAGTCAAAAACGAGCCTTTGGTTCAACGGGTGATACGAAAATAACGAAAATAAGCAACTTTATACTAGACCTGACTATTATTGACTATGTATTCTAATCAAAATTTTCCCAGATGTCTGTGCGTTATTGTCAAGTAGGTATATTTTTGAGCATAACATCAGATAGCAGATTTCCCTAATATATAGTGTATTTTAATTTCCAAAGTGTATCGAAGGCCCTACTATTAATCCCGCTACTTATTTCCACCTTGCGGTAAAGTGCCGTACAACGGAAACTCGACCGAGTTGACATTGACTCACATTAGTTCGGAGGAAGCGATATGTCGACGGATTGGTCTTCGAACTAGTCAAGTGATTAATTCGCCCCTTACCTCGAGAAGAGATTTATTGGTTCCGCCGTACGCAAAACTGCGGGTAGGAAAAAAATCTTTATCGAAAATTGAATAGAAAAGCCATTTTAGTTGCCGTCCTGGAGAGTTAGTTCAGGTGAGGCTTGCGTTCACTTCCACGGCTATCTTTATTTGCCCGAGTCAAGTTAAAACAGCAAGCTTAGTTTTTACGAGAAAAATTTCAAGGATTTACTATGCCAATCCATTTGCAAGGAAAATTATCTTTCTGAGCCCAATTTAAACTTTTTTTAAGTAAACAGATTTTACTGACCTACCCTGTCTCAGCGACCGTATCTATGTTGTATTTCGGGAGTAGAAAACCGAACGTTGCTAGTGGTTTGTCAATTTGAGACGTATCACTGGTTCAATTTTCGCACGGGACAAATTTCGTAAGTGGATATTTGTTTTTGGGTCTAATTGTTGGAGGAACAATGGAATAGGTAAACGTTTTAAAGTATGGGGCGGACTATCTGTTTGTGAAAGACTATTTAAAAAGCCAATTTTAAGTCGACTTATGACATTTTATTGATTGAGATTAGTTACAGATTCACAATTACGTAATTTTACTCAGGTACAATCTTAATTACGTGGACTGTTGTAGCAACATTTTTATTGCTATTTTTAATTCACGAAATTAAGGGAATGCGCGGTAAATTTAAAATGTACCCTTTGCTTTAACTTCCTGAAACAAAAACCATTAAACCGTTTTATGAGTTACAGCAAAAAACAAAACATGCCTGAACAGGCGACGGTTGATTATCGCGAAAAAAATCGTTGCCAGGAACCTCGACCCACCGCCCAGGGTCATACTCAGGAACATGTTACAATGTGACTGATCATAAAGTTGCCATTAAATACCATTTAAAAAGGTATCCTTTCGAGTACAACTTACTTCTTCATAGAATAGAATAGAATATAACTTTATTGTACAACTTAAGTAAAAATAAACAAGTAAAAAAGAAATATACTGCTGTAGACGACAGTGGTACAATGGGCGGCCTTATCGCTTAAAGCGATCTCTTCCAGGCAACCTTTGGATGGACAGGATATATACAATACAACTGCTGACGGTGGCGTACATCAAACTATATTTATACATATAAATCTGAATAAATTACATAGACATACACACACACACACACACACTATAGTGTAGTGTTGGTGGCTTTTTATTTTAAATTTTGTATTGCTTAGTTTTGGCTACTGCGATGGCGTTTTGTCTACCATAAGTGTCGCTCTAAATACAGCTATTAGTTAAAAAAAATAGTCGCAATCATATAGTTATGTAATTTCACATATAAGTTCTGCCTCATTGCATCTCCACAAATAATTTCTAAAAACTATACCTAAAATTGACGCAAAAATTTTACCAGAATTTAAAACAAAATTCAAGATTCAGTTAATACTGTAAGAAAGAAAATCTTCAGCAACACAATTATTTTTCTATACGAATATTTTGTTTAGTTACTTAATTACAGATTTTTGAAGGATTGTTGATTTAAAATTTACTATCAATTAGCAAAAATACTTCCCAGCTGGTACTTATGTAGACGATGTTCTTAAAAGTCTGAATTTGGTAAAAAAATCAATTATTCTGAAGCGGTATCACCATCCCTTGCAGCGTCTCTGAAAACATTCCCGTAATATGTTTGGGGATGAATCCGCCCTCTCAGGCGGTTTTTATTTTCGATTCTCCTTCCCACCCCGCGTGGACATACGTGCACAGCTTAGGCTTAGGTGCGTCAGGTTTGCGGCAAAGATAAGGTGGAATGGACTGAAGTACAGAAGTGCCACTACTCCTAATCATGTCACTAGCTCTAGATTCGTGCGCTTCAAAGAGGCTCCTTTTGTGCACTCGATGTATTTCTTCAATGGTTCTAAGACAATGCGGTTTCTACACGATGGTATCCTTCAACGCATTAAGAAAGTGATATTACACTCATTTTTGTGTCTAAAAAGTCATAGCTGCATTTCGATTTAGACAAGCCACCTCCGGATAATAAGTCATATTCGTTACCACTGGGCCACTTATGTTCAAAGTGTGTTTGCATGTGACTGTCGAAAAAGACTCAACAGAAGAATACAAATACATACAAAAAACACCATACAAAGAATTCAAAGTATATATAACAAATCAGTAGAACTTCGCCAAGTTCGTCCGGGGAAGTCCTGCCACCATGCCGGTTTCTGCCGCCAAGCAGTAAGTTACTGCGTTTCGGGTTGAAAGGTGTGGTTGGCCTCCTCTTTTTATGAAGTCGGTTAAAATGTTGCTCATTGCGAGATTGTGAATGGACTCGTATAGACGATCACGACCTTTCATATTATATTTTTGATTCCTATTATAATATTTGTACATTTCTTTCACCATTTTGAAAAACCAACCACAAAGTTGTATATTATGTATGTTATAAATTTAGGTTTCTCGGCTCGTTTTTCTGTCTGTTCTTAACTATGTAGACCACTTTATAGGTTAAGCTCAAAAACTACTTTATGGATCTTGATATGGTTACCAATATGTACACTCATAGTCGAAAACGGTTCATGTAATTAAGAAGTACCCGCCGTAGATAATCTGGTTAGTATCGTAGTTTCATAATATACATGAAACAGTAAAACACATTCAAATTGAAATGAAAAAAGCTGTCTGCTACTCGTGTCGTATCTGCGCTAACTGATCTTTGAAGGTCTTGAATGTGGAAGTAGCATCTCTTTGTTCCGGCGTTGGAAGGGAACAATGCGTGCACAATATCGGATGTGTTTACATACCGTTGTATTGTACCTTTTATTTAGATTTTTAAGAAACATCCAACACATACTAAACTTAACAATAGCTAGTTTAGTGCCATAACTAAATTCAGAATCAAAATCAAAACGGTGAAGGAAAACATCGTGAGGAAACCGACATGTCCTAGAACAAAAAATTCGAAGACATGTGTCGAGTGCACGAAAGGAGCCTCGAGGCGCACTTACAATCCTTTCACCACACTGGTTCGACAGAATCGGTGAGTCGAAGAAGAAGAAGACGAGATTCAGAGGCACCTTATTATATATTGATATTCAAGTTGATCTTTTCTGAGTTTACGAGGGCCCATTAAATAATTGTGTATTCTTTCTGCCTTCGATAATTGCCATTTGACGTTCAGGTCACTTGTCAACAAAGGAAAAGCTAATCAAACATAGGAAAATCAAATGAATAATCAACGTGACAGATTATGTAACTATAACGGAATCGCAAGAACCTTCACAGCGTCCGTGAACTATTGCATAACGGACATTTTTATGATCGTTGTTTTGCCTGTCCCTACTGTACACTCATCAACAACGCCTATTTACTACGCCAATTTTTTTTATTGGTGGACATTTCACAGCGCCATCTAGCCCCAAAGTAAGCTAAGCATAGCTTGGGAACAGATGGGAACAGACAACTGATGTAATACTTATCTACCTTTTGTAAATACATACATATAAATACATATTAACACCCAGACACAGAACAAAGATCTACGTTCGTCACACAAATCATTGTCCTGGATGGGAATCGAACCCTCATAATAGTTTTTTTTGATGAGTATTGTTCGTTCCGGTAAGAAATATCATGTTTAATCATTGCTTAAGAAAAGTAAATTATTACTACTATAATTTATTAATAATAATAAATCATTTATTTCAGACCCCCATAGATTAAAACACAATTTCAAGTTTACAAAATTTCAAAATATCAAATTGAAAATATTAAAGTTAACTTTCTCTGCTGAGTGTACGTATACAAAGTAGAAGCTAAAATCCGGGCGAGCGCGTAACTATGACAATGATTTCATAATAATAATTACTAAGAAAGTAGCTTGTATTGATGAGAGGTAAGATTCGAAAGTAAATGGGTAAATGATGGTATATTATGTAAATATAATGTCTCTACGTGTAGTCAAATCGTGTGTATAATAATAAGTAAGGTTTATGTATAAGATTCATTTAAATTATATTTATTGAAACAAAATTTTAAAGACAGATTTAAGAAATACATGTATTCGTTCAAGAGAACTCACGCCAAGTTCGTCCGGGGAAGTACTGCCACCATGCCCATTTCTGCCGCCAAGCAGTAACGCCTTCGCGTTACTATTTTCCGGTTTGAAAGGTGTGGTTGTCAGTGAAATTACTGGCACATGAGACATTCCACCTTCACGTCTCACATTTACGGGCGCATACGATGCGACTTGGGTCTTGTCATACCTAGTATGGGAGGACCCAAGTCGCATCGGCTGTAATGGGCCGAGGTTACCACTTAACACCAGGTCGGCTCGTTCCTTAAATGTAATGTCCATAAAAAATAAAAAATAAAATACTGGCACATGAGACATTTAATGTACCCGTCACAGAGTTCCGGCCCAATACGATGCGACTTGGGTCTTGTTGTACCTAGTAGGGGTGGACCCAAGTCACATCGTTCGTTATGGGCCGAGCTTACCACTTAACACCACGTGGATTATCGGCTCGTTCCGTAAATGTATCACATAAAGAAATTAAAATTAGAATATATTGCACATAATACAGCATAGAACGGGTTAATGAACTAAAAATACTGATTTAATGTTTATTGTATCGAAATTCCGGTGATCTCATATACAATTTAGATGGAGCATGGAGCATTTTCAACGCTTGCCGTTGCATGAAGATTTCAGATAAATCTCAACAAATCAGAGTGTATATACGAAGCGTAAAATTTGAAAAAAAACGTAATAATCACCAATAGTTATATATTATAATAGTTATACATAGAACAAACTGTGCGCAACACATAAAAGGTCGCCCTTTTGAAAGCAATCTAGCGATAGGTAAACAAAGTTAAAGAAAAGAAGGACGGAAGTCTGGAAACAGCTGTGGAAAATCTCAGGGTTACAAAAACTACACTAATTTTAACAATCGAATTAAAGATGATTCGAACAAATTTGTGTTAACTCGATTATGGACATTACCTTTTAATCGTTGATCAGAAACTACAAATTCCAACTGAGGAATCGATTGAAATTAAAATATACTATGTAAGTATACTAATATATTTGTATTTATTGTTATTATTATATATTTTTGTCTGGGATATAAATTAAAATTACAGTAATGTATCGCTTGTTAATCTAGAAATCTTGATGTCTAATCTACTTCGTTAAAATGTAGGATAAACAAACATTTAAGTAAGACACCGTATTTCTCAGAATAATAAGTAATCAAAAAAAAAAAATAACAATAGTTTTTTAATTTCAATAGTAAAAAGAATAAAAAAAAATTGTATTAATTTTTTTTTTTATTTATATAAAAATAATATATTTTTATATATTTTTTAATATAAAATAGTCTTCTAGTGGAGTTAGGTCAGTACTATTATTTGAATTTTCAAATCATTCCGAGTTTTCAAGTGCTTTAGCCGAGAGCGGCAATTTAACGTGTCTTCCGAAGCACGGCTCTACTGTACACCATATTACTCAGCTTAGATTACTTGACACCGTTAAAATGTTCCTGAAGCACAAATAAAGGTCAAATAGGTTGAAAGAAACGTTAAACATAGGATCGCATGTCCACAGCCAATGACGTCAAAATGCAAACTTTACGTAGTTCCGCCACCAAAAGTCTTCTTGCCACAAGGTTTGACAAACATTACACAGGGCACGACATTGTTCAACTTCTGTATAATTTATCACGTTATTTAGAACCTAAAGTGTGGTATTCTGACTATTAGAATTCATAATAGTATACAAAAAATTGTGGAGCACATTTCACACCATCCAACCCAAAACTCGCATAGCGTGTAATATAATATAACCAGATAACTGACAGACACCGACATGTCCTAAAAATAAAATTCGAAGACATGCCAAGTGCACGAAAGGAGCCTCTTTGAGGCGTACTTTAAATCCTTTCACCACACTGGTTCGAGAGAACAAGCGACTCGAATAGTACCGTCAAAAGTCAAGGATTTTTTCTTATAAACCGAAACTGAGGTTCGATTGTCAAGTAAAGATGTGTCACAGGTCAGAAGCCTCTAAAATAACAAGCAGGTTTTATACCTACCTAGTTTATTATTCAAGCCAAGTTGCTAGAAAAATGTATCTGCCCATTGTTTGTACTACTTTCTATTTCTATAGTTTTCTTAGTCATTACCTACCCCCGCATAATGCTCCTACCCCGTAATTTTGCGCAATTTATGATTATAAATCACATCTATTTGAAAGTTGCTAATTATAAAATTGTACCAACGGTGATCCCACTACTGACATAAAGAAATCAAACTGAATTGTATCATGGTAATCTACAATCGCTTCGCACGCAACGCTGGATATAAAATATTTACTCAGATCGATCACTGGCTCAGATGACGGCAAAATATGGCATTGTTAGAATAGGCGTCGCTTTTCTCACGTATCCAGCCTTTCACTTAAACTATTACCAAACGACTCGCCAACATATTCTCTGCGGCTTCCTAACAGTCACGCGAACCACTTTCAATTTTATCCGTTTGATTTAGAAGCTAATTTTGGCCGATTGGATCGGTGAGTTATGCTTGTGAAACGGAGGAATTATTGTTGTTGTCCATGCATGGAAGTCATTTGTATGTATGTAGATTAGAGGTCATCATACCGTTCTATAGAGAGTTCTTTCATTTTGTTAAGTTGACACATTGTATGTCGCACTACTTTTGATTTGTAAAAGTTTGAAGAGAAAGCATCTAATGAATTTGCGATGTCGTTAAGTCTTCCTGGTAAAAGTGACGATAACATAGTGGTGACGCAAACATGGTATTAATTGTTCAGTATTTTTATTGATTCTGTGTACTGCACGATTGCTAAGACCGCTTGCAGTTTTCAATTTAACAACCAGTGACGTGAATGGTTTGATTTGATTACTTCGTAGTCGAGCATTCAGTTATTTGTATCAACGACTTTTTGTGTTTCAAAATATAATAGCTAGCAAGAGTTGTTTTAACATAAGAAAAAACCCACTGAAGGCAATCTTGCTCATCAACTTCTCAAGTATCGATTGTTCAAAATTTTTTTGCTCCTTTTTTAATACACTTTTATGCCCAATCCATTAACGTAATCTCCTTAAATATTGAAAAGAACTAAGTTGTTTGATACTAAATCCACAGATTCAAAGTGTACAGAATCGCGATTCGGATACCTGCATACCCATAGGACGTTAACAAATGATCGTTTTTCTGCGCCCGCGCACCGCACCGGATGCGCAGTGGTTCCTGTGAGAATGTCGAACTCGATTTTTTTACCCACCAAAAAGCGGATGTCCTTCGTTCGACCGGTTTATGAAAGGTGTTGAACATATGTCTGAATTGTATAAAATAATTATGTCTTCAATATTTGTATCCAGTCAGCTGGAGTTTACCTTGGCTCTTACTCTACGATTTGTTTTTATTGCTCGTAGACACACAATCAAATAGTGGTATTTAATAAAAATATACAATAGTAATAATAATAATAGTAATATTGACGGACATTTCACAAAGCGCTATCCCCAAACTAAGTATAGCTTGTACTATGGGAACGAGACACTGATAGAATACGTATATACTTTTTTTTTGTTAGTACATTCATATAATACATATTAACACCCAGACCCATAACAAACATCTATATTCGTCTCACCAATGTTGTCCTGGGTGGGATTCGAACCCACGATCTACAGCTCAGAAGGCAGAGTTAATATAATACCATCTGAGCTGTGAAGCCTGTCAGGCTGGTAGCTAATATTGATTAACAAAACAAAGAATGAATACTGTGAGGTTTAGCCACACTCCAGGCAAGAGACTATACTAATAATAATAATAATAACAGTTAACCAATATGCGAGTCATGTGCCAGTACATCACGGTCGGATCGAGCTGACGGCCCACTTCGGTCCACCTAATATTAAGTGGTTACCACCGCCCATAGACAATAGATAAACGACTGAAGTCCTCCTTCATCCTTTAGTAGGGAGTTTTTGCCTAGTGTTACGATCGCGGGTTTGAATCCAAAGGTCGCGGGTTTACGTTATTAATGAGTTCTATGTTTGAATAGTGTATGTTCGCAATATGACTTTCTCAAAATGGAAAGGAAAAGGTCTTGAGGAAACTGGCATGTCCCAAAAACAAAAATTTAAGGATAAGAATTTAAAATAAGAAGAGAGAGGGAAACCAAAGTAGGCTATTTAACTCTTTCACCACACGATACGATTATAAATAGTAGGTTCGATTAATAGCATTTACAAAAGATGTTCTCAATAAATTGGATGATGAACGTTGTCTTAAGTATAAAATCTGCTGCATTTGATTATCAGATAATGAAATTTCTTCGCAAGTAGACAAATATAATATTTAAAATATACGTATACATAATGCATAAATACTACTTTAAAACAAATATGTCATAGATTCACCTAGTTACCCACATAACAATATAAGGACAAGCGCATACATTCATACGTCTTCGCTAAGATCGTAATTTAGTTCAGACCACCTGTCGCAATCATCACCTGCCTGCTAAAGAGGCGTGTGCGATTTCTCAATTGCCAAGGTTTGCTGTTCGTTGGGGATGATAAGGTTATTATTTAGGGTTTTCAGATGCAACGTGACAGTTGCTTTTTGCTTCCACTTTCATAATGCTGACAGCCCAAGAGTAGAATTCCTTGCCTGCGTCCGTATTTCCTGAAACCTACAATATGGAAGTCTTCAAGAGGAGAGTGAATAGGTTCCTTCTAGGCAAGCATGCTTCATCGTAGACCACATCGTCACTTAACAGGTGAGATTGCGGTCAAATGCTAGCTTATCGTTTTCGAAAAAAAAAAAGATTTCATATCTTTCTTACAATAATGGTGGGTTTAGATAATAGATTAAAAAAATCGAAAAAAATTGTCCCGCTTTGAGATATACATAATGATGCATAAAAGTGAAATTAACTAGTGGTTTGAGAGAGACAGTGAATAGAATAGAATAGAAAATATTTATTTGCAACACACACATAACATGATTAAATATTTATAATAACTACAAGAAACAAGAAATAAAAATTAATAGATGAGTTGCAAAAAGGCCCTAACTCAGCATTATGGTGGTTAGTAACCAGCGCTGGTCTTTCGTTAGGACCTTTTTGGTGACGTCACAATCAGACAAACCAAGTATACAATAGGAAAAAGAATAAATAGTAGTATAATATAAATAATAATAGTAGCATAGTAGTTGTGGGGTTGATCGACAAATTGAAACATTGCATCATTGTAAATTAGCCTTAATAGAATGATGTCAGGATTACTCATAAAAGGTGGGCATGCAGTTGCTGTAGACAAAAGGTGCACGCCACGCCACGTGCTACTACAGATGTCGTCAGCCGGTGCAAGCCTTCAAATTGATAGTGCGCTCCTGACCTTAATATCAGATACGGTTGTTTCCTTGGAACTAGGTGGGAGTTTATTCAATACTAGCTGTTGCCTGCGACTTCTTCCGCGTGGAATTCGGCTTCATCACGCATGTTTTACCCCTCGGAAAAGTAGCCTAAGTTACTCCTTGTTACATCAGCTGAGTGTGAGTCCAGCCATTTCAGAGATTAGCTGGAACAAACAGACAGGCAAAAATTGAAAAAAAAGTTGTTTTGGTATATGTACCGTGATACATCCATATGCACTTAGTAAAAAGCGGTTATTTTAATATTACAAACAGACACTTTAATTTTATTTATTTGATTCTGAAGCGATAAATGTGTTTTTAAATAGCAGTGTTTTTTCAAATCCAATATGTAATAATTATACTCCAATAGTAATAATATTGTCTTTGGAGGACACTTCCAAATATCAATTTAATGTACCTTTTGTACGTCTGTAACAGTAATTTTAACTGCGAGGTATTTTATTACATCCATTATGAAGAAGTGTCATATGTTTGTAGATATTTTCACACTTTTACCTCTGTACAGTAAGATACGAGTATATTGTGTAAATTATTGATTCTTGGCAGAAATTTACTGACGTAGTAGTTTGAACCACTGACTGAGGCATATGGTGGCCGGTGATATTACAAGCACACGAGACATTCCACCTACACGTCTCAAAGTAACGGGCGCACAGTTGCGACTTGGGTACCTAGTAGGGGAGGACTCAAGTCGCATCGGTTGTTATGGACAGAGGTTACCCTTTAACATCAGGTGGGCCGTCGGCTCGTTCCGTAACTGAATCACATTAAATAAAATGGGTCACTAGTTCGATCCCCTCTCAGGATAACTGTTTGCATTAACTCCTATATTTTTTCCGGTTCTATTATGCTAGTATGTTTATCATGGTTTTATATGGATTGCTGTTCTCTTACGGATTATGCTTTTGTAGAGTGAAGTACCTCACTTACTTAAGTATTGTATCATTTGGTTGTGTAATAAAAGGATGGTGTTTGCGTTTTGTGTAAAATTAGTGCACGCTGTCAAATCAATAATTCACAAAGTATATTCCTATGAAAATACAGCAAATTTTGGAAATTGATTTTAACTATTGTCAGACTATGTTCCTTTGAACGCACCACGATCAATATGAATCAACCATCGCGGCGTGTGTAACAACTACCCTCATTTGCATGGAAATGAGATCCGAACATTCTCGAAGCTTCTGACGCCTTCTTCGCTTAATTACTAAGACGACACATTGTTAGGTTTTGCTAGCTGGAGTGGCGGTACATTATTAAAGCGTTTATTTATAAGCGCTGACATTTCTTGTTTACATATTTTTAGACGCATCTCTACTAGTATCCGAATCACTTACTTTCTTGGACCATGTAGTAAAAAGATTAAAGGGCACCTCAAAAGATTGAACCACAGGCCTTCGGTTCTTACCACTGGGCCGATAACATCATACATGTGATCATTACCACGGCTACATTTAATCATGTTATCTGTCCCATTAATGGATTCTCGCTCATACGGCTACTAATCATAAACAGCAAGTCTGAAATTCCAAAACAGGTGTAAACGTTGAACACAATTCGGCTATCTCATCATAATTAAGCAGAACTTGCGGCTAGTTTATGACTGCATCAATTATGCCCAAGCATATCCTAATTACTGTAATGGCATTAGCTCGATGCGGATGGAGGGGGTAATGTAGGGCTATCGCGGTAACAAAGCATTCAATTCAATTTAAATTTATTGTTCCATTCAGATATAAAGTACACTTGGAAAAGTCACCACAATATAAATATATGTAAAAAAATATAAAGACTCAGATTTTCTTAAAATTTAGGTTACATATTTAGAAAAGTTATATGATATCACATTCAAATTGGTTAATCTATTTCTGTTCAGATTTTTTATTTAGCTCTACTCTAGACTTCATTACATAGTAAGTTTTTAGTGAATATAATTACTGAATAAGCAGATGGCCCACCTAATGTTACGCTGTAACGTCAGCCCAAAACAAAGGCTAAACGGCTTGGATCCCCTAAACTGTATGCGACAGTCTGAAGCCCGAAATATGTAATTAGATCCTTCCTCTTATAACCTTAAAATATTGACATGTTCATATATGACAAGAACCAAGGGACAACTGCGTTCTTTTGATTTAATACAACACCGTATATTGCTGAGTACCACGCTGTCTACTAAACGTTTTGTATATGGCCAAATCTCCGTTTGATACGATATGCCCGTCACAAAGACCAAGGCTACAGACCCAAACACAATTTTTGATTGAACACTTTCCATCCAGTTGACCTTGTCCTTTTTAACAAGTAAAATGTCTCAGACGAAATAACCACTGAAGAGAAAACTCATTTTTAATTAAAATTCACCTGCAAATACAATGAAATCGTAAAGGCTTTCGGTCCTTGACAACCCTAGCGGAGGGTCAAGGGGGGGCGTCCACGTGCCCTGAAACGCTGATGTGAATGTGTGGTATGTAATTATGTGTGGGTAAACATTATATAGTACGCGCAAAGCTATTTACCAAGGTATTAACTAATTAGCTGGGATTGCATTCAAGATGACCGCTGAGTGCATCTCACACTACTGATTCACATATCATACTTATCTTGTGTATAAGAATCCACAACTACAGGTACCATGGTAATTTGAGAGCAGAAACTCTCGCCAAATTCGTCCGGGGAAGTCCACCATGCCCATTTCTGCCTACAAGCAGTAACGCGTTCGCGTTACTGTGTTCCGGTTTGAAAGGTGTGGTTGCCGGTGAAATTACAGGCACATGAGACATTCCACCTTCACGTCTCATAGTTACGGGCGCATACGATGCGACTTGGGTCTTGTACCTAGTAGGGGAGGACCCAAGCGCATCGGTTGTTATGGGCCGAGGTTACCACTTACCACCAGGTGGGCCGTCGGCTCGTTCCGTTACTATGTCATATAAAAAAATTAAAAAATTGTTTCTTGTCTGTGTCACCGTTCTTAGTTCCGGTCAGAATACCAGCGTTGCACTGTCTGTACAGTACGGCATGATGGACGCAACGCAATGCGACTTAGGTCATCTCAAGGACCCACCCACAAAGGACATAGGAAAATATAATTAATATTACTACCCAGAAAAAATACCTCTATTTTCGGTAGGAATCGAGCCCACGACCTCCAGCGCAGGGTTACTACAAACTGAGTTGTGAGGCCAGTTATTTTGATGAATTGTGGTCCCTATGATTACGTTATACTAGTTGCTACTAGTATTAATAGTAGTAATGAAAGAACACACCAAGCGCCGCGCAGAATAGCGCGATCTCAACTAATATGTTTTTTTTTTTTTTGATACAGTTACGGAACGAGCCGACGGCCCACCTGGTGTTAAGTGGTAACCTCGGCCCATAACAACCGATGCGACTTGGGTCCTCCCTTACTAGGTACGACAAGACGCAATCGCATCGTATGCGCCCGTAACCCTGAGACGTATAGCTGGAATGTCTCTTGTGCCTGTAATTTCACCGGCAACCACACCTTTCAAACCGGAACACAGTAACGCAAACGCGTTACTGCTTGGCAGCAGAAATGGGCATGGTGGCAGTACTTCCCCGGACGAACTTGGCGAGAGTTCTACTGCTCTGATTTACTTATTTATTCATGTTACTATAAATGTGATACATGACAAAAATATCCATATATTTACCTTGTGAACGCAATAAATGAAGCCATTAAGTATTGAAAAGCAGCAATATTAGTAGATTTCCTAAAAACCCAATAGTCCAATTGATAACAAATTACTTGGCAACATAACCTATAATGTATTCAATCAATTTGAGTGTATTATAATATTAAATGGAACGCGCATGTTACAAGATTAACGTTTTAGCCACCCGCTGTTGTATTGGTCAAAGCCCTCCTCAGAAGGGGGTGCCTTCTGTTTTATCGGGGCTTTTTATAAAGTTTCGTGAAGACTTGTATGGTGAATATTTAGAATACAATTATATGCGTAAACTTGAAAGCATTAGAACTAATTTTGGATAGAGTAAATAGATATTGGTGGACATTTCACATAGCGCCATCTAGTTCCAAAGTAAGTTAAGCATAGCTTGTATAATGGGAACCAGACAAATGATATAATACTTTTTTTTTTAATTCATATATATCAAATATTGACAACCAGACGGAGAACAAATATTTATGTTGGTGGCTGGCGAAATAACAGCACATAAAATGCTTATTCCTTTCT
This sequence comes from Chesias legatella, assembly GCA_947359385.1. Taxonomy (NCBI): domain Eukaryota; kingdom Metazoa; phylum Arthropoda; class Insecta; order Lepidoptera; family Geometridae; genus Chesias; species Chesias legatella. The sequence goes on from OX375766.1 coordinate 1,180,042, forward strand.
TGTTTGTTTTTGAAATTAATACCATTTCAAGAAATATCCAATCATTTGTAACTAGGTAATTTAATGTTTGATATTTATCCGGGCAGTTACAATGTTGCGAGAGTTTGCATTTTGAATTGCTCATCAGACATATTAAAGGCACGGCAAAAGACTATTTAGATCATTACCTGCTCATAAGTGCTTTGTACTCCAATGTAGAATTTTATCTAGTTTTTACATTGTAAACACTTAAGGTCAAATATTATCGACATTTCCCGTATTTACAGAATAAATAATAGTAATATAATAATCAAAAATAATATTCATTGACGTGCTAATTGGCTGCTAACATAGTGAGTTAGTATCTAATACACAATTTTTTTTTTATGTGGTACAGTTACGGAACGATCCGACGGCCCACCTGGTGTTAAGTGGTAACCTCCGCCCATAACAACCGATGCGACTTGGGTCCTCCCTTACTAGGTCCGACAAGACCCAAGTCGCATCGTATGCGCCCGTAACTCTGAGACGTGTAGGTCGAATGTCTCTATGCCTGAACTATGCAATCCTGTGTCTCAGGCGAATAATAGAACAGTAGAGAATGTGGTTGGCAGACGCAAATTATCGAGGTATTTAATGAATACAGGTATGTGCATGTGATTTTTTCTTAAAACGTATACAAATAATAATAATAAGCGTTTATTTCATAACAATACACTACAATACAAGACAAAAACTATTAATAATTTTACAATGCTGCTAAACATAATTTTAAATGTATCATACTGGCCCTAAAAAAAAAATGTGTCGCGTAAAACTACTTCTTGATATAGTAAACATCTGAAGCCAATAGTGAAGTATTTTTATTACTTACTGTTTTACTTAAACTTTATACAATGTTAAATTAAGGTTTAATTTGGGAGTGATAATGGAAAAAGCGATAGCTGATTATTTTTGCAAAAGCAGTGGCAATGTTGAGCTCAACACTTGTATATCTATGATAATTTGTTACACAGTAAAACTTACTTCGGGGGAAAAGCTACTGTAGCAGTTTAAAGAAGAGAATAAATTAATCTATTCATCACGTGATACGCATTAAATAATATGTACAAAGAAAGATATGCTTCTAAATTATGAACTGCCTCGCGCAAAAAAGTTAGCCTCCCAGATGTGTTCAGAACTTAGTGTCATTGATAACTAGTAGTAAATAATCACTGTTTTTATTCCCACAGAGGTCAGGTGGGTTAGCGATCCTGTGACTCTTTGACACTTATGGTACGCGAAGACTTAACATCCCAGGAAGAATCGCACACGTTGCTGCAAAACTATCTAAATGCAACCAAAATTCCAATGCGAAAGGGCGCAATTGGCTGCGCGCGCGCATCCAGGAATGCCGGGACATTCCCGCGACCGGTTCCCGCTCCCATACAACCTGCTTTCTGCTAGTTAGTAGATTTAATACTCAATTATGTAATTCTATTGGTTTTATTTCTGATGATACTTTACTTTAACTTCACTCTTCTTAATTCTAGTTTGATACTTTAAATGAGCATATTATGTCCTCCTCAATAAAGCTAGATAAATAACCAGTTGACCTTTTTTGTTAAAGGCTGATACGCATAGAGTTTTTGTTATGAGATACAGTTACGGAACGAGCCGACGGCCCACCTGGTGTTAAGTGGTAACTCGGCCCATAACAACCGATGCGACGTGGGTCCTCCCCTACTAGGTACGACTAGACCCAAGTCGCATCGTATGCGCCCGTAAATCTGAGACGTGTAGGTAGAATGTCTCATGTGGCTGTAATTTCACCGGCAACCACACCTTTCAAACCGGAGCAGAAATGGGCATGGTGGCAGTACTTCCCTGAACGAACTTAGCTTGTTCTACTGCTCTTAAAATTGATATGTATTGACTGAATTATGGAGTAGAAATGTACTTACCCAATTTAACCTGAAGAACTAAATATGTTTGTTGGCTTGTGTCCAATTATTAAAATGTTTTGTAGGATTTTAGATCCTTTTGAGTTCAATGGATGATGACACACAAGATTATTTACCCAAATGATGAATTATAAACGTGTGAAGCAAAAACTAGCAAAACAGAAAAGAAATACTTTAATTAGTATTGCATTCAAACGGGTTTAAGCGCCCAATGTAACTCATAGATAGCATGAATAACAAGAACTTGTTACACAAAAATGCTATAGGCATCCTAATATTAGCTTAACCCTCAAGCATCATTTATGATACCTTGCATGGATATGGTAGAGAGGATTCGTGCTAAGTATTCCAAAAGTAAAATTTCAATATTTCAAGAAGAAGACCCTTAAATGGATTTCCAACGTCGCACGACTTTAATTTGGGAACGTAATTTGCCATCTAAACGACAGAATTAATAAGTTTGCGCATTTTCATAAAGTCGCCGCTGAAGTAATCTCTTTACTTGGACCAGATGATTTTAGATAAACCGGGACACAACGGCCTCGCAACAAGGATGGAGGATTTTAACTGCGACTGGTTCGAAAAAGACAACATTTCCCTTTCGAACACCAAAGTGCCTTATAATTGTACCTCATGCTAACTAAAAACCAATCTTATGGATATATATCATAGAGTATACTTTCATATACTTCAACGAAATGGATATTGCAATTTCTATTTGAACATTGAGGTGGCTACACATTTTATTTGTGGGTAGAGTGGGATAAGATGCTACTGTTTTATGGCGGAAGAACGGGATGGAAATAGTCGGCATTTATATTCTGGGTACGTGTAAGTTTCAGGCAACGGTCGCCGTGAAACTCGTAAATGGGAAAAAAGCAACAACGGAGAACTCAACCGCCTCTAGTGCGGGGAAAACGAACGTTTTTGTAATTCAATTGATAGAATTCGCAAAGAAATATCAGATATGATATAACGTATTTACTGTCGCGTATAGAAGTATTTATTATTATACAAATAGTAAAACGGCTAATGTACCTCATAAAAAAAAGATATGTATTTAATACGTGTCTTCCTTAGCTCCATATTTAACGTGTGGACTTAATTAAAACAATGAACGTTTGAAGGTTAACTATTAAAAAAATATATTGATAAATCGTATCACGTAACACTGGCTGTAGATTCTCGCTGATTTTAAAGAACTACATTATTACTGCGAATAAGCGGTGATGCAGATAATCTACCATTGGCCCTGATCACTAGAGAGTAGGCAAAGACAAGCAAAAATGAGATTTTCCTTCACGCTTCAGAATGTACATATAAACATTATTAAAAGTAATATTACTGTTATTATGGGTAAAAATAATTGCCAAATAAAATAATAAGTAGTATTTACTAGACATTATTATAAATTAAAAAAAAATTGCTAACGTATAGAAATAAATACATACTTATAAAAATTATCAAAAATAACAGTTACAACTCTGATGGCGCAAAAAACTTATGTTAATCTAAGGGTCACCCATCTCTTTCTCTCGTTAGATAATTAAAAGAGACTTACACTGACCATAGACTGAATAGAGCTGTCAAACTGAATTTACAGAGTTCCTCTATTTTCGTCATATATTAATTGACATAGTTTACTATGACGATTAAAATTGTCTATGAATCCTACAGACACCATTAGACTGACACTGTAGTTTTAACAAGGATGAAAAAAGTATGTGTGAATCTAAGTTATTAAGTTCCTAATATGTTACCAATTTTGTATATTAATATTATTATTATTTATACCAAAGAACAAAATGAATAATTCGGGCATCAAAACATCACCTTTTGCTTAACTCAACTGATAAGCTATGTCACCGCTTTATTGTACTTTGATCACAAAGTGTATCGGCGAGAATGTAAGTCCGCTATTTGCAAGATCATTCACACGAATGAGGTAAGAATTATAACCGTCACAATGACACGCCATTGTCATCGCTTCGGGTATTCAAAACAATGGTGCAAACTGCTTAATTATTTTAATTAGCTTGTCACTTGTTTTCGGTGTCATTAAGATACGAGCGATCGTGCTGTCGAGAATGATTCATTTGCTTGATTTGACTCAGCAGTTAGTTAAGCAAATCAAGTTCATATGAATTAGAGCAAATTAACTAAAATTTTAGATGTTTTTTATTGATCATTTGATTATTGGCTATAACTGCAGTGGTTCCTACTCTGATCAACCAAACTGAAGGTAAGTAGGGGCATTAGAAGTAAAAAGTGATTACATTGAACTGTAACATTAATACTAATCATAATAATAATAGTAGTAATTCTTTTATTAAGAAGAAAGCTAACACTAAATAATCCAGTGCCTCGAGCATTACTGTACTGAGGTAAAGCCTAGATTTAAATATTTATTTCGTTTTAATCAGCTTAGCACCCCCAGTAGTATTTAATTGGAGTTAATAGTTTTTTTTTTCATCGATACATGAATATATTATGGGGTACATTATCGACAAACGACATCCCTAGCTACTCGTCATCAGAGCACGAGCCACGTTGATATTTTCACGTAGATTTCACTCCGTAAAACCTTTGCCGTTTATTTTTGTACATTTTTGGTTTGCACGTATTTTTATTTACGGCCATTTTTCATAAATGTACCAATATATTCATTAAAATAACCTTCCGTAAAAAATAATTTTAAAGTATTATAAAAGATTATGCAAACGACATGATTCTTGACCATTTTAACTTTACCTACTATGAATACCTTTTTAATATTAAATTTTTTCCATCGGTCGTTCGAGCAATCAACATAAATGTTAGGGGTCGATTCCCGCAAGGACACAGCTTTAACTATAAATTCGTAGCTGAAGTCTACCATTCTTGATGTCATCTACTTGAGAGTCACCGCCTATTTCCTAGTTACTGATTCAAGGCACACGAAAATCAAGCACAGTCTTTATCTGCTACTTCGGCACAGTACACTAGGAAAAAATAGGCATATGTAAAGAAATATAGATGACGGTTTTATACAAATGATTTACTGGAAAACGATGATGGCGATGTGCTCACTACTTATCACGTTTATTTTCAGACAATGAGTCAAGGCCCATTCTGATTCTGCCCAGCAAATGCGAGATTATAACATGTATGCACGAATCTGAAATTGTTAAAATAAAATCTTTTACCGTCATAGTTCTAGACTATAGTTGAAGTCTAGATCAAGTACTCGGTTATTGAGTAAGCAATTTGTCGAGTACGCTTTCCACACGTTTGCTTACCCAATAGTTGCATAAGAAGATGGCTACTGCACTAATTTCGTCAAGCGAATGGAAGTTATTATGTAAAGAGAAAGTTCTTAATAAATCTATTATGCGTAGTGATTTAACTTGTTCATGAGTACTGTGATTTGTTTTGGTTACGTATGGGCCCAAATGACTACACTGAACTTACAGCTCAGTTGTGCTGTTTTCTGCTGCGGGTTGTGGGTTCAGGTTCCAGCTGGGACAAACACTTTTGAACTGAACATAGCTGGCTGTTACGTGTCTGGGTGTATATGTGGTATAGGATTGTAGACATTACAAATAATATAAAACAAAACAGTTATATTTCTCACTTAGAGAATATGTATAACCTTTTAAAAAACATTGTTAGATTCTCTAAGGTTTCATAGTATGAGCTTCCTTCATTATAGCTAGAAGCGGAGTGTGAAATATCCACCAGTATTTTTAATTGTTATTTATTTCCTAATGCAGTAAATTATAATAAAGAATAATAAATATTGGTAGAAATTTCACACAACGCCATCCCCAAGGTACAAGGTACACCCCAAGGTAAGCTAAGCATAGCTTGTATCATGGTAACCAGACAACCGATATAATACATACAATATTTTTTTTATATTATAATACATATACCCAGACAGAACAAACATTCGTCCCGCAAATTTTTGTCCTGAATGGGAATCGAACCCACGACCTACAGCGCAGAAGGCGACTAGTACCAACTGAGCTGTGAGGCCAGTCAAATTGAATGTTATTTGTATTTGACATACCAAACTACACTTTATTTATAAATAGCGAAAAGAGGCGAACTTTTGTATATTACCACGACACGACGCCACCCTTCAGTAAATATTTAAAGACCCTATATGGCTACATTCCTCACACGAAGAGCGAAATGTGTTGCGTGAAGTCCGGTTACCTAGGAGCATTTAGTTTCAGGACGTTAAGTTTTGCTGTCACCCAACTGTGCCATACAACTGAGCCAAATAAGGCATCGTAAGCTATTATTAACTTAGTAAAGAACTTGTATCCACCAATAAATTGGCGTCAAAATTACTATTATTGCATAGATGCAGGTATGAAATAAATAAATATTGATGGATATTTCACACAGCGCCATCTAGCCCCAAAGTAAGCTAAGCATAGCTTGTGTAATGGGAACCAGACAACTGATAAAATACTTATATAATTTTGAAAAATGCATACATGTAATACATATTGACACCAGACACAGAATAAACATCTACATTCGTCAAACAAATGTTTGTCGTGGGTGGGAATCGAACCACACGACCTACAGCATAGAAGGCAGGGTTACCATCTGAGCTGTGAAGCCAGTCATTAAGTTTTGCAAAGATTTTGCTGACAGTGGGTTGGAGGGAAAAATATCGTTTTCGTATTTAATTATACTTGCCGTTATTCTCAATTTACCAAAGTTGACAAGCAGTACGAAATCATTGCGGTTCCAGGAATTGTTTGTGATAAGTTCCTATGAGGCTCCTTCACGACTCTTAATGCTGTATTCTGGTTAGAAGTGTTCGATAGTGGATGCAGTAACACGGAATAAGAACAAAATTAAAGTAGCCTATATGTTAAGCCAGGATATAAGCTATCTTGATACCAAATTTCATCCAAATCCATTCAGCCGTTTGAGAGTGAAAAAGTAACAAACATCCATACATACATACTTTCACGTTTATAATATTAGGATTAGCTTAAGTGTTCACTAAGTGGATGTTCATTATTCAATTCCATAAAGTTAATATTTCCAGGCACATAAAGGGATATTCGACGGTCGCCGGTCGATTAGCAATAAGGCGGCACTTTTTTAGTTTGGGATGTAAAAATAGATCTTCTAGTTCCACCTGCCTTTTTCGCATCTGCGGTAATTTGTCATTTGTAATAAGCCTGGCTTTAGTTGAAATGAAAAGGTCAAGTTCAGTGAAACGAAAAATTCTTTCAAGTTATTTGTTAATAGGGTCGAATATTTGTGGCTGCCCAGTCGAATATTCGTAGAAATAAGTAGGTCAAAGCATAGAAAGAATTCAATAACGGTCTTAACTCAAATTTTACCATGTTACGTGATATAAGTTTAGCTTTATTAGGTAAGTTGTGTTTAGACAAACAAGCGATAAACATTTTCATGTGATTAATTGACTGGGCGAGCAGACGACGTAAATGATTTTAAGCGGAATCCCCTGCCCATAACTTATTATTATTATTATTATAACAAGAGTAGTACAACTTGTGTCCACCCATAGTTAAGTATGGGAAGACCTGACCATCATTTACCATCATTTTCATCATTTATTTCACCATCACTTTAAGGCTGTAGAGTGAACGCTATTTGCGTGTACCTTACCTACCATCGTTACCTAAAAATAAAATAATAATATAATATTAATAAAATTTTCGACGAAGAACAACGCATAAGCAAATTTTTTTACATCCGCTATGGAAAATGTACTGGAATTCGTCCGCTTGGTAAGTATGTAAATTCAAATTCAAATTGAAATTCATATATTTGCGAAACATAGGTATATAAAATAGATATTAAAATAGATTGTGGTGCAGCCATGTTTCTGCTCACAGCATGCAAATTATTTAACTTAAAACTAAACACAACGATACAGTTTCAATAACATATATTTAAAAAATAAAGACGTCAAAATGTTAATGTCAAAAATTAAAATTAAATAATGATCCGAATTGTCACATGTAGGCAAATATGTTTTGAATAAAAATGTTTTAATATGAGTTTTTCTATTTTATTTCTGTCTTCATTTAGTGTGCGAGAGCGATTTCCAAGAAACGAAAACAAAGAAACATAATTCCCAAAATAATAATGTCTATGCAAATTGTAGCCTACGCATATCGGTTATAAATAACCATTAATATGTCTCCATAATACATCTTATCAATATTGCGACCTTAATTTGTCCCTCCAAAAGTTTCCACCGAATGCAAAGACAATTTTTTAATTGAATCAGTTAAACGTAGCCCGAGACACATTACTGCCGTCCTTGGACTCACATTGTGTTTTGCATTCGTTAAAACGAGCCGGTCTGAAGACGATCAATGACATTGGAGGCTTGAGTTAAAGCTTGCAGTCGACATCTCGCCAGATATGCCTCGATTTGTCCACATGAGAAACAATCCTGATAGGGTTGTATCGAGTGAGATTAATGTCATCTTAGTGTGACAATTCGGTATTGCAAAACACATTGACTTTATTCATTTTTACATTTTTATTTGACTGGCCTCATAGCTCAGTTGGTTAGTAACCTTACCTTCTGCGCTGTAGGTCGTGGGTTCGATCCCCACTCAGGACAAACATTTATGTGACATTTTTAACATTGATGTTTGTTCTGTTATATTATATGTTGTATTATATGTATGTATTTACAGAAGAAAAGTATATAAGTATTATATCAGTTGTCTGGTTCCCATGATACAAGCTATGCTTAGTTTACTTTGGGGCTAGATGGCGCTGTGTGAAATGTCCACCATTATTTATTTATTTATTATTTATTATTGTTTCGATTCTTGAAGAAATGTAGAATGCTGCTGTTTAGGTGAGACCAGATGATAGTACGGACCACGACTATCAGTAGAGCTGCTGCTTAGAGAGTGTCTCACTTGAGAATGTATGTGCAATGTAAATAAAATATAAATATAAAAAAACGACATGTTCTACAACCATATTTTATACAGTATTAAGCTCACATTAAAATGTATAAGCTCATACACTATCACTTTTTCATTATAGGCCTGTATTCCCAAGTAAAAACGTAGGTTAATACGTTATACTGGGTTTTGAATAATTGGACAGATACATAATCTATCTTTAAGTTTAAGACGTATTATTAACAAAAAAGGCATTTTAATGGACATTTCACACAACGCCACCTAGCACAAAATTAAGGACACATATAAACATGTTAACACTGAGGCGCAGAACAAACATGTTTGTTCGTTGCACAAATTTTGTTTCTGGTTGGGAATCGAACCAAGAACCGACAGCGCTAAATGCAGAGTTATGCCAACTCAGCTGTGAGGCCAGTCAAGCCCTAATATACCTACTACAGATTTATAATATTACCCTCACAGGCAAAACTTTAGGGCTTACGTTTTTTCTGTCACTTTTATAACGTCAGTGTTGCACTAGGCGTCTTTTGTCTTGCTAGAGTATGAATCTCTAATTGCCTGTGACTGGCACCCTATCTGACATCTACAACATCCTTAATGTTGATTCCTCTAGATATTTAACTCTAAATAAATATTGGTGGACATTTCACACAGCCCCATCTAGCCAAAGTAAGCTACGCATAGCTTGTATCATGGGAACCAGACGACTGATGTAATACTTATATAACTTTTTGTGGTACCAGTGATATTCACAGCTCTATGTAAATATCACTTAATCGGCGTATACGAAGGCACGTCGCGGCGCGGCTGCGTCGATAAACGCAGTACAGCCGCGCCTACAGCCTCCACGTCTCGGGGTTTGCTCAACTTATCTAATAATCAGCCTCCTACTGGTAGGAACATAGTTTTAAGTAGCGAAGGTAAATAAGTATTTTTTATTTCACGAAATAATTTCATAATGCAGACATCATTTCACACTTTATGATAAGGCTGTGATACTCGTTTTTGACGGTGATATTTTAGCTAACAATGATTAGCTTCGTATTATTAACTTTGAAATGAACAGAATCAAACCTAACAACGCAAAATGAGCGGCCTCCATCCGCAATATAATTGAAATGAATTTAAATATATCGTTTTTACTTACCAGTAACTTTAGTTAGTTTAATCTACAAAATTTCTATGAATCTCGAATCCCATCAAAAGAATTCAAGCTTTATTACCAACATTGTCGGACACAAACAATAAGCGAGCACCCAGCGACGCCCACGAAGCCAGAGATAAATTTCCTCCTTGTTTCTTCGTCTCCTTTTTACATTGAAGCACTTTATACGCAGTAGGCTCTTGGTTGAGCTGCTTGTGGACAAGTCAATGGCTTATAGCGAAAAGCGATCAATTCTTAGTAACATCGAAACTTCTGTCATAAGTCTGTAATAAATGTAAATAAATACAAAGTAGAAAAAAGTATTTTATTTTATTTCTATTTCAGTAAGTATTAATTTATGTATAGTTTCGTTTTAGAGGATTTTTAAAAAAAATTTTTTACGACGAACAGAAATAGATCTTTTAAATTTTTTATATTATATGTTTAATATTTTTTGACATCAAAGTTACTATGATACAAACATTTCCCCCTTAGTTACAACATCAAAAATTACACACTGTTAATTTTATTATTATTAATCAAGGTAATAAAGTCGTAACTTAGGTAATATGCATTTTCTTTTCAATAGGCTATAAGCTATTAGTATCACTAAAGGTTACAAATATCTATCCTTCCCTGTGTTTACGAGAACTCGTCTATATTTTATATTAGTAGCTCTTGTCTGCGGCGTTGCTCGCGTTAGTGTTCAATTTGTCATTCAATTCGAAGTTTTATATAACAATTACACCACACCACACCCCACCCCCTATAAGTTTTAGTGAGAATAAGTAGCAATAAGTAAAATTCTTCATAATCAATTCAGCGGTTTAGATGTGAAAGCGTAACAAACTCACTTTCGCATTTATTTAGGATAGTTATTTGTTTTTCTTTTACACATATTTTATATATTGCTAAAACGCTATAAGTTTGTACCTCACACCAGGCACGATGCTAGACATACGCACGTCTATGCAGGCCACAGCTACAGTCAATGAACTGGCAGAGGTCAGGTGAAATTATCTCGTACGGGGCGCCTTACGCGACATCTGACTCACAATGGCCGGATACTGTAATCTCCACTTCTGATGCTTCGGTATTTGGGATACAGTGGGAAGCAGATTTTTGGGGATTCCGAGATTTTTTGACTGTCTTTATGTAAATTCGTGTTAAAGTACTATTGAATGATTAGATGACTGATTTTGCAGGCACTGATTAGATATGGATAGCTGAAGTTATAAAGCAAGTACTCTTGCTTGAGGAGAGTTTTTTTATATTAATACTAGCTTTTACCCCCAGCTTCGCTCGCGTTAATGTTGAATTTGTCATCTAATTCTAAGTTTCATAGAAAGTTTACCCCTCCCCTCAAACCATCCCCCATAAGTTTTCAGCGTGAAAAAGTTGAATTTAACCGTCTCTAAGGTCCTATGAGTCTTATATATTAAAAATAATCACAATTTATTTTGCGGTGTAAATCAATTTTATTTAATTATAATTAATGAACTGGATATTGCGTCACCTTTGCTTTTTGCTTTCAAAGGAGTAAATAAAAACACATAGTATTTTCTTTTTAATATTTCTCAAAGCTTTTATTACTAAAAGCTCTTACAAATTTAGTCATGATTTTTATGTAAGTTTCATAATGACACCAAAAGCTTCGGTGCGTTAGTCTAATTGGCAGTACCTACCCAAAACAGTTTACCTTATTCAACTTTCTAACCCAGTTTTCCACATACAAACTAAAACGCATCTTTATACAGATATTCAAATAAAGAGAAACAAAGCTTTTACACCTTATTGAACTAAACGCACATATTTTTTACTAACCTACAAATTAAATATGGCGGCAAAATTTTCCGTTACATTTAATAACCTCTTTAAAACATTCCCAAAAGTAAGTAATCATAATGATTTGTAATAAAATCAAGTGAGCGACAAACAAAGTCAAAGTCAAAATCAAAAACTTTATTTCCATAGAATTCATAAAGAAATGGCTTGGAAACGTCAATATTCAAAACATAAGGTCACGCGTACTTATCGATAAGTTTGATGCCTGTAACAAAGACAATGTTCCCACACCATTAGAACTTACCTGTTGATTATTCTGACAGTGCCAATCGTGGAACCGGCCCTCGGTTCGAGTTCACATTACATACAGACAGAAAGCTTTTCTATATGTACGTTTAGTGGAAAACGGCAAACCGGCCAGCGTCTAACTTTAGGTGACCAAGCGTGCTGGCCGCCATAGACTTAAGAAACAACATTATTAGATAGGTATTTATTTGATGTTAGTCTTTTCTTGAGATTTTGCTGTCTACGTGGGATGGGATTAAAATTACCCCATGTGTTATCAGATAGATAGTTTATCATCAACATATTTATAAAAAATAAGCCAGAAAATTTTTGGATTGGAGAAGTAACAGATATTCTTATATAAAAATTTATTCTAATTAAATGTTTTTTTTTGGTATGATATAAGGGAATACTTATCTAGATGACCACATGTACCATTTAGATTTCTAAAAATAAGTTATTAAATTGTTAATTATTTAAAATATACGGATTCAATGTTACACCGTATTTTGTGGTTTTATATTCATCTACATAGCATTTTTTCTATAAATATCAATGATATTTTCTATAATCATATTATATTTATATTTGGACCGTGTTATGAAAACTACTAAAATATATACCAATGTAATAAAAAACTCGGAGGCATTTTTATTGAAATATTTATTCGACATGTCACACTACCACATCAGACTTGCGACTTTTAGTAATCACTAGAAACAGAATACATCACTTAAACGACTACAAAACCCATAAAAGCATTTATTCATAAAACACCCTCAGTCTAAAATACATGCTTCTCCTGAAATTAGTGTGCATTCTACAAAGTTATTTAACGACGCGACGCCTCTACTAGAATCCGAGCTCGGTAGAGTCATTTGTGTTTGTGTCTCTACGTAAGGTTTACGATGGTTGTCCTATCGTGCTCTCTGTTCGCCGAAGATTCTAGATTCAAAACGGTGGGTATTTCTCTCTGGTCTATAACCTGCTTTATATCTAGGAAACCGTGAGTTCCGTAATAATAAAGTTACTTTCATACGTTGAAAATGCGAATGAGAAGCTAAATTAGCTAGTTATATGACGATACTTAACAAATTAAAAAATAAGCAATTGAATTTGTCATGATAAATAAAAAAAAGTTCAAAAAAAGTTTACCCCTAAAGGTTTAAGCTGTTGCTATTACAAACCAACAGATGGCGTTAGTAGTCTTCAAAATTGTAAGTTGGAGTAATTGAAAACGACTGCAGACTTCATTAGTATTCTTTTGTTGGTCTTGTGTGATTCTTTTTACGATATTTGTGAAACAAAAAGAACTACCATTAGTCGTTTTCTAATTGTATTATAGTTTTAAAAAATTAATTCAAGTGTACGTATTTAAGAAAAGCCTAAAATTACTTTAAGATTTAATTGGTTTCCTCGCTAGTTCAATTTTAGTTCGTCTCTTCGAGTGCCTAAAATAGAAGAACGAAGAAAGAGAAGAACTGATTAATCTTCTGTTAATTTGGAACTGCAACAAATGGTTATAACACCTAAAATAAACCACGATGATAGGAACTTGTAGAATTAAAATACTGTGTCGCAATCATCAAAACCCCTCCGTCGAATAAAGTTGTACAAGTTCAATAGTTAAAAATTAAACATTTTGAGAAAAACTAAACACACAACGTTAGTCCCAGCCGGAATCAAACCCGGTATTGTAAGCATGGACACTGACAACAAAGGATCAGCTAGGAATCTCCCACGTACCCTGTTGCAGGATTATGTGCCATGTGCCACATCTAGAATTGAACCCACGACATTTAAACAAGACGTTTAGTGTTATGTATTAATTAGTAATGTTTGTGGATTGATTTATGGGTTAGTAGATCATTTATCATACATCGACTAATTGTTTACCTTTTATGATATTTATTATATTCCTATTCAATTGAACCACTGGTTGTTATTTCTGTCTCATTGAAATATAATACAATATGTTATGAGTATTTATTTACACTCAGTCTTGTTGGTAATTCGAAATATATGTCCTTTGTGATAAATCAATGACCTATTGGAAGAGAGAAAATTATTTTATAGACACCTTTATTGTACACCTTAAGTCAGACACATACAATAATACTGCTGGAAACATATAATTCGGGTAATGGGTGGCCTTATCGCTAAAATCTCTTCCAGCGTTTTTTATTAAAAACATTATTTTACTTATATGGTACTCCATAATAGTAATTATAAGTATCTGACTAGAATTACAAAAAACTATAAATAAAACTACATCGCATGTTTTTGTAAATTCCAAAAAAATTTCGTGGTATATTTTGTGAACCTTTCATGCATACATGATATACAAAAAATACATGCTTTTGATCTTATTGCTTTTCCGTTACAAATCCTATGACAATATTCGTCGGCATACCGTTCTTCTTGAAAATGGCAAAGTTTAGTTTGTACTGAAAAAGCTTTTTGGACTGCACTACAATACAAATATATGGCGCAGCCGGTGGGATGGCAATAGCGAGAGATCACGTTGCTTTGTTAGAATTCTATCTAAATCACCTCTTAAGAATACTACGTGTATACATATAGATTGTAATTACTTAACGCAATGGAATACAATATAATATAAGAATAGGCCATTCTCGCATTGACACTTCCGTTAGATCACAAGTGACAGGTTACTAGATAATTAAAATAATTTACAATAGACATGACATCCATAAAAACAGTTAATAAATTCACAATCTTGACCCTTACAAGGATCTTCTTACAAGGTATGAAGAGTTAATCTGTTAGAAACATTGTCTTATTTACTACACAGTCACATGTTATGTACTGGGCTGGGTTTTTGTAAGCAATTAACACTTTATTGGTGTTGACTCGTCTCAAGTGGCAAAAAACCAAATAATACGACATCTACCTTTTTCTAATTTGAAGACTAAATCGTTATGGCGAGAGACTGAAAAAAAATGGATTAGTTGACACTGCTAGTGCTAATTGCGACATAGGGAAAATTTAGGGAATATAGTAATTATAAGTTTTATACAAAACTATAAACTGACAGGCCTCACAGCTCAGTTAGTCCTCCTGCCTTCCGCGCTGTAGGTCGTGTGTTCGATTCCCACTCAGGACCAACATTTGTGTGACGAACATGGATATTTGTTGTGTTGGGTGATAATATATATTGTTAAATGTACGTATTTCCGAAAAAAGAGAGGATATAAGTATTATATCAGTTGTCTGGTTCCCATGATTCAACACGCTATGCTTAGCTTACCCATAGTAATATGGGGCTAGATGGCGCTGTGTGAAATGTCCACCAATATTTTTGTATCGAGATTTTTTATAGGAAGTCATGAATGACCATAGATATGCAGATGTGCATTCATAGCGAAATTGAACCCACGACTTAAACCACAGTCGATATCCCGCTGCGCCGTGTGCACTAAATGAATGAGGTAATAGTTATAATAAATGCCCATATATGATACAAATGATATTCAAATTTAGTTTTCCTATTCGTTACTAAAATTCAAACTGTCGTATAATTGCCTTCGTGATCGAGGTAACACCACGTGAAATCTTGGTCGAATGGTTTCTGAGATGGCTTCATCCGCTGTGAGGGCAAACGTAGGTTTCACTAAGGTCAATATATTATGATTTTATGTAAGCACCCAATTTAAACTGAATGAATGATTGATGGCTTGAAGTTAGTGGTATATTGGTGAATTTGTTTATAGATTCGAATTAGTCGTAGTGGGAATTATATATGTATTCAAAATCGGTGGTTCTAGTATTGTCTATACTGATTTAGAACAATATATAAGATTAAGATAAATAAAACATAATATTAACAACTATACACATAGCTTTTCAGAGCCAATAAATTTAAACTTTCAATTTACAGGTGAACCTGAGGCCAAACTTTTTCACATGACATAGCTGCTAATAAATTTTCATTAAGTCACGTATTTAAACATGTCATAATTAATTAATACGTTATTAAATCTCAATGGAAAGCCGATTAGCCAAGTCCAATTAACGAGTAGCATAAGCTTAACATAAATGCAGTGTTGTTAACAGAATAATAATTCATAAGTTGACAGTATGTGAATATGCGAGTGTAGTTGTTATCAGACCGTCACAGCGCGTGCCGAACGAACACCCCGTACCAGGTTCACTTTGCACTCAAGCCGGTGTAGCACCAACGATTTGAACGCTACCCATTGCTGCGTTACACTTTACAATCCCTATATTTAATTGTCAGCCGCGAAATCTAACAAATCTGCAAACGTTCATTAATCCTTCTACCATTACAAACGCAAATCGAAATTTGAAATTGAAAAAAAGACAATTACTTTTAAACCACAAATTTTGCAAGGGATAGTTGCGCAGGTTACAAGAGGAACACGAGAAGGCGGCGCAGTGAAAAACTTTTTATGCTATCCCAAGATAAGCACTAATCAATGTATGCTACTCGGGATTCCTTCACGCGGCAATATCTGACGTGCGCCACGACTAATTGCCCGATAAGTCGTCGATTCGCGTCTCGTTTTAATAAGGTGCGCTGTAGACGTGTGTGTGTGGATGCCGATGGAATGCCACGGTCATGTGTTCTTGTGTGCGCGGGTAGCAGTGTGCGAGTGACGTCTGCCGAACGACACAACGACCAGCCGATCCTGACCTCCCTCCCCTCCCGCATCAAGCGGCAACCGACGGCAAGCCGGTGCAAACAGACGGTATCCCACAGCTCAGCGTTACCCAGTCCAGTTACCAGTGTTGCCACGTGAAGGCATAATGCCTGTGTGTAACCTCGATTCGGACTTCGAACACTACGAGCCGAGATATTATGGCTATAATCACGGAGTAATTCGCAGAATATCATTATACAAATGAATATCCACCTTCGAGCGGCGGTCATCTTCGGTGATTTGTTTAAGTTTTAGTAAAGGAAACATAAGTCGTGGGACGTTGTAATTTCGTTCTTAAGAAATAGATAGTTTTTGACAACTTTTATAACATATTGTTGAATATCGGTGCGAACAAATGACTATTATCACAATAAAGAGCGGTATTATCAATGTGCTCATCACAAAAGGTTGGAATTCGCATCAAAATAACAGATGAATGTTTTATGTTACTGTATTCACACCGTATAAGCTGGCTTTCCCACGGTTGGCCGGCTGTGTGCCCCCCCCACTCACACATATCCGCGTTGGCCTGTGTTTGTAGTTCAGTACGGGTTCAGCATTCAAAGCGGTATCATGCTCTTCCACATTATACTTTCATATTTATTGCTAAAACGCCTCTTTGTATACCATTTAGGCACTCGACCATTGTCGTAGAGCATTGGAGAAAAACTTCGCAGATTGAACTATTAGCTGCCATGCATATTCATTTTGTTTTGTGATACAGTTACGGAACGAGCCGACGGCCCACCTGGTCTTAAGTGGTAACTTCTGCCCATAACAACGGCCGCGACTTGGGTCCTCCCCTACTAGTTACAAGAAAAAGTCGCATCGTATGCGCTCGTAACTCTGAGACATGTAGGTGGAATGTCTCAGTGTCTGTAATTTCACCGGCAACCACAACTTTTCATAATGCATGTTTCAGTTTCATAAGAACAAGATAATAACATTTTGTTACACGTTATTTATTACCATTTTCTATTACTTTTATTACCATTTCTTCATTTTCTCAGTCTTCATTTATTCAATTAAAGGCATTTTTTGTCTGTTCACCAGTAAACTTATTTATTTACTTTTTTACAAGGACCAGTTGTAACCACGTAGAAAAATGCACAGCATAAAATATATTAAAGTAGGTACAAAACAAGCAAAAACGTATGTATACAAAACATTTATATACATTCTAAAGTACAGAAATATCACTATAAAATAACATATTTCAAGGGTTGTTTTTATTTTTGGAATTTTTTTCTGAATTTATGAATAGTGATAAAAATCACAATGCTGGTTTTAACACCTGATAAATACTACATGCAACCGATTTTGTTTTAGACTAACAACTAAATAAGCGTGATTAACTCGACTATTGGCGGCGCCCTCTGCTACCAGCATTTAGATCGTTTCGCAGAATATCATTTTAGTTGGCAATTTCGAAACCATAGACTTACTCTACTCAGAACCTATGATTTTACATAAAAGACAATCAATCAATACATAAATATATTGGTCCACAGTAGCAGCGGTGCGTGGGCATCGTCTCCAGGTTATTTTTGTTGTCACCTTACCCGTCGACAATTATTCGGGAATTCGGAAAGATCACCCCGCACCGCGGGTCGTTGGCTCCTGACTCATTCTTTTGTATTTACGCACTCGCACTCGTCACCTTGATTCCAGGATAAAGTGGACACGAATCTCGCCAATTTAGAATCGATTTTAAGATCGATTTAGATTTTGAGTGAGTGCGGTTTTTATATCAACATAAAGCGACTTAAATTAATCAGCTTGCTAAACTTCAACTTACAACGAAAGTCTCTCTAAAGGCTACTCCTTTAGAGCGTGTGTATGAGGCTCGTAATCTGGGTCTAGTAATGG
The DNA here is from genome assembly GCA_947359385.1 of Chesias legatella. Classification (NCBI taxonomy): domain Eukaryota; kingdom Metazoa; phylum Arthropoda; class Insecta; order Lepidoptera; family Geometridae; genus Chesias; species Chesias legatella. The sequence continues at coordinate 1,198,661 of OX375766.1, forward strand.
ATGACAAATTAAAGTTTGAACGACATGTTACTACAGCAGTAAAATCATGCTTCTATAAGTTGAGAGTTCTTTATAATATCAGGCCTTATATTAGCACGGACCTACGTATACAGCTAGTGGAATCGTTAGTACTCTCAAAGTTAAACTACCTGGACACAGTAATTGCGCCCCGCTTACTTAGCCGGACGCAACGCTTAGTGCAGAGAGTACAAAACGCATGCGCAAGATTTTGTTTTAATATACCACCTAGGAGTCATGTTACACCGTATTTGAATAATCATTCTATTTTAAAAATGAAATCGAGGCAAAAGTTACATTTGGCATGCCTACTTTTTGGTGTGATTAATAATAAAATTCCACGTTATTTATACGATAAGTTAACTTGGTTTGCTGATACAAGAACGTGCTCAAGCCGCAGGTGTTCAAAGCAGCTATCTTTCCAGCGGCATCACTCAGCGGCTTTTAGAGGCAGTTTTAGGTACGCTGCTACGAAGTGCTGGAATAATATTCCTCCACCGATTAGAGAACTGCAAAGTGTTCATAGTTTTAGGCGTAAATTGAAATTTTTTCTAAGAGACAAGCAAAAGGATAATGCAATATTGAAACACGAAGTCTCTATTATATAATAGGCAGCGATAATTCTTTAGTTTTTTCTTTTTAACTTTTCTGTTGCTGGACCAAATTTATTTTCTTTTTATTTTAATATATTTTAAATGAAAAATAGCTTAAATTATTTTTGTTAATTTTTTCATGGTTTTAAGGTTGCAATCAAATCCGACATTAGAATCACTATTTAAGTTTAGTTCAACACATTTTTGACCTAATATGTATATATGTATACAAAAATATTATTATTATTAAATTTATTTCATGGTAAAGCAGACATCCGTGCTTCACACATACTCCTGGCTCCAACGGAAGACCAGCGCTGGGGTGCATTATGTATCCTAGCAAATGCTGAGTTGGGTGCCATTTTGTGGCTATCCGCAATCTCTGAGACACTCAATAGGTATAGAAAAGGAAAAAAAAGAAATAAAAAAATGATAATCATACTAATAATTTGTTATACTTTTATGTTTGTTTTATTTATAGCTTTTCATCATTTATCAATGTCTTTTTATTTTATTTTTTGTCTTTTTATTTTTCAATGTCTTGTGCTCTTTGCCTGTACTGTCACAAATAAATATATTTTTCTTTCTTTCTTTCTTTCTTTCTAAATCATCATTGAAATCTTCATTGATTTTGATACATAATATATTGATACATAGTAGAGTTTCTGATACTGGAATAAAGTAATTGAAAGGAACAGCTCAGTTGATAGTAACCTTGAGTTCTATGCTGTAGGTCGTGGTTTCAATTTCCACACAGGACAAACATTTGTATGACGAATATAAATGTTTGTTGTGTCTGGGTGTCAATTTGTATTATATGTATGTATTTACAAAAAAATTACACAAGTATTATATCAGTGGTTCCCATGACACAAGCTATGCGTAGCTTACTTTGGGGCTAGATGACGCTGTGTGAAATGTTCACCAATATTTATTTATTTAATTAATTGAAGAAAATATAATACTGTGTATCCAAATAAAATGCCTGATCGTGTAAAACTTTGCGTGAGGTGCCTAATTTGAAAAGGATAACAAAATCGAATCGGATAATAGCACGTTTGCAAATCGATCATCGAATAGTAGCACGTAATAGCGATCCGATGCAGCGAGCGGGTTCAGGCATACAGTTACCAGATCTGATAGTATATATATATATATATATATATATATAATAGTCAGTTAATCGATACATTTTGACATAACTATCCGTTTACTAGCAAGTCAATTTTAACTAAGTTTTGATATTAGTAAGTCAACTAAGTCAAGTGGATAAAAGTCAGCAAAGTGGCATATTTTTTGTATACTTTACTGGCCTCATGGCTCAGTTGGTAGTAACGCTGCCTTCTGCGCTGTAGGTCACGGGTTCGATTCCCACCAAGGACAAACATTTGGGTGACGAACATAGATGTTTGTTCTGTGGCTGTTAATATGTATTACACGTACGTATTTACAAAAAAGTATATAAGTATTATATCAGTTGTCTGGTTCCCATGATACAAGCTATGCTTACTTTGTTATAGTTTGGGGCTAGATGGCGCTTTGTGAAATTTCCACCAATATTTATTATTAATATTATTACCTACAATTTATTACAAATTGGTATAGTTTAGTGTATAGGTGGACGCGTAGCTTAATCCATCGCAACACGCGGATAATTCGAATGTTGCTAATTATAGGTGTTATTGCGGTTATAATAAGATCCACCCAACTTCCCAGAAACGAGGCCGACCTGCTTTATTAATATTTATCCGATACACACCGGTCGACTAACTGACGCAGTAAAAGAAAACATTCCCGCCCCAAAATAAAGTCGTAAAGTGGCGGAACGTTTTCAATCCATGTTCGCGTGTTTGTATCGCACTAATTTGCAGCATGGACAGTTTCGCTGGTACACATAATGCCGCACTAAAAAGTCCTTTAATCGCGGCGCTGTCTTATTTAAGAAAGCTACGAAAAGAGCAGACGGCCCACCTGGTGTGAAGCGGTAACCTCTGCCCGTATCAAGCCCAGCAACATCCAAGCCGCGTCATATAACTTGGAGACGTGAAGGTGGAATGTCTCGTGTGCCTGTAATTTCACCGGCAACCACACCTTTCAAAGAACACGAATACATTACAGCTTGGCGGCAGAAATGGTTGTGGTGGTTACTTCCCCGAATGAACTTGGCATAAGTTCTACAGCTAAGAGCAGTAGAACTCTCGCCAAGTTCGTCTGGGGAAGTACTACCACCCATGCCCTTTTCTGCCGCCAAGCAGTAACGCATTCGCGTTACTGTGTTCCGGTTGAATAGGTGTGGTTGCCGGTGAAATTACAGGCACATGAGACATTCCACCTACACGTCTCAGAGTTACGGGCGCATACGTTGCGACTTGGGTCGTGTCTTACCTAGTAGGGGAGGACCCAAGCCGCATTGCTTGCTATGGGCTGAGATTACCACTTAACATCAGGTGGGCCGTCAGCTCGTTCTGTAACTGTATTACATAAAAAATAAAAGCTTACAGCTGAAAAAGGTATATTTCACGTTACTTTTACCATTGTCCATGTTACGATGGCGATATTATGTTGTAATGGGTCTGTGCCATAATCGATCTAGGATATTTTTTATCGGTCAGACTCGATAGTTATATGATTGCGGCACGTGTTCGGGTGACGTCATAGCAAATAATGGGCACTGCGGTGAAGATTTTCCAGATGAACGAGTGACTCTACATTTAGACGTATTTAATGAAGCCACAAATAGAATGAGTAGGTAAGTGAAAATTTCATTGTTAGACACGATTTTTAAGCACTAAGCAAAGTCATAGTTTTTATGTGCTTAAGTTATTTAGTTTTAGATAAAGTGTGGTTACATATAAGCCCAGTGTCTTAAATCCGCATGGGTGAAACATTATTATGATGTCTTTGTTTTATAAAGTAATAAATGTGACGTATCAGGTAAAAGTTATATGTGCATTTAATTGGTCAATAAATCATATAATTCTTTAATTTCAATACAAAAGAATGTTGAATGCATCAAATTAATATCCAAGACAAAGTAATAACATATCTATAGCAACAACGTATCAACAACATAGGTAGGTAGGTACAACATATCTATAGAAATACATAAAATTGGAGTGTCTGTTTGTAATATTAAATAACCGCTTTTTACTAAATACATATGGATGTATACACGGTACACACAAAACAACATTTTTTAATATTTTTGTCTATCTGTTTGTTTCGGCTAATCTCTGAAATGGCTGGACCGATTTTGACGGGACTTTCACTGGCAGATAGCTGATGTAACAAGGAGTAACTTATCCTACTTTTCCGAGGGTTAAAATAGGGGTGTGTGATAAAACAGAATTCCACGCGGACGAAGTCGCGGGCAACAGCTAGTATAAATTAAATTGACCATTTTTAGGCGTCAAACGAGGTATCGTCCCTGCGGTTACCAACGCAAACATTTTTCAAATATTTGGAATTGTTTTCACACATTATACATTCATTTCAACGGCCTCGTATAATTTTATCTAAAATTGCAACTGAAAGTGGATGAAATGGATCCGACCATGGCTTCCGAAGAAGCGATTTTGTGCACGAGTATATCACCAGCACGCACGCGCATAAATCACATGTAAATGACAGACATGCCTCAAGGGAAAGTGAAATACTTCATGGATTGCTTTCGTTTTTAGGTAATTTTTTTGCAATATTTTGTTTGAGATTTCTCTAAGATTCATCGTGGTTAGTTCAACTTCTACTACTAATCGGTTCAAAGATTTAAATTGCACCTCAAGGAGGCTCTTTTCATGCAATTGAAACATGTCTCCAAATTTTTTTGTTCTAAGATACGTCGATTTCCTTTAGTTGTTCCCTCACCGTTTTTGAGATCGTGGTATTGCGCACATACATTTTTCAAGCGAAAAAACTTATTGGGGTGTTTCGGGATTTGAACCAGCTATCCCTGGATTGAATTTTGATGGTCAATACCATTCAAAAAAGGTCAAAGTACCTGCATATTTGCACTGATTGGCACAACTTTTGTTTCAGATTAGACCCTTGGTTTTTATCACTAAAGTAAAAAAAATACACGCCTATTAAAAACCAATCCGTTGACATAACTCACACAAAATTCACAGTATGATTGGCTTGACCCATTAATGAAGTTTCCACTGCACAACATGGAAAAATTAATTAACACACCTAATGCATGCAATGGGAGCAAAGAGTTTTAGTAGCAGCGGGAAAATCAATTTCGGCGGCGATTGGCTGCAGGCCAGCAACGGCCGCTATCCAGCGACCACAGATCTGCTATTCTGTTTCATATTATACACGTAAGTGATGCATCAATTTAAAATCACATAACTAATAAAGACTGAAATTATTGAGACTATTTATAATTATCGGTGAATCGTAGAAATATTTCCTAATCCCACAATAATACAATAGTTTGATGTTCTGATTGAAAGGTGTAATGGATTTTCAAAGCATCAACACGGAATCAAGTAGGCGATGTAAAATATGAATTCAAGCAGCTCGAGATAAATTAGGAACACAGTCATTAGAATATAGGTCACTTTTAAACCTAACCTTAACCTTAATTTTTAACCATATCAAATGAACTGTTAGAAGGTTTACACCTAAAACACTGGGCTTTTTATCTAGCTATAATATTGACACCTTTACTTTCAGCGACCTTTCAGATGTGGTGTTGAAATTATTTGTGATATAACCAGTTTTGACATAGATTACATTTCATACTCAAGTATTTCTTTGCTACAAATAGCCCAATTTGTCCTTTTATTAAAAAATATTGTTTCTATGGGAGATTTAACCAATGAAAAATGATATTTCGCGTCAGAAGTTCACAAAGTTTCCAAAACAACCTGCAATAGTCGAAGATCAAACGGAAGAGGATGTTTAAAGTTATGAGATGATAGTTTGTTATCTGCGACGCGTAGCACCCGGGGTCTGGCTTATTGCCAGGTTACTTTGGTTCAAATTGCTTCCACCCTCGGCTACAAGAGAGATCTTCAAAAATGTAATGAGATGTTATGTGATCGTGTGTAAAATATGGATTTTTGCAATGTGATAAGGTTTTTGTAATCATCATCATCATCACTGGGCTACTTTAGCCATAGCATTTAATGTTAAAATGTCATTCAAAGTCTAGGAGTTGGCATCACATCTATACAAATACATAAAATTGGAGTGTCTGTTTGTAATATTAAAATAACCGCTTTTTACTAAGTGCATATGGATGTATACACGGCACATATATCAAAACAATTTTTTTTTTAATTTTTGTCCTTCTGTTTGTTGCGGCTAATATCTGAAATGGCTGGACCGATTTTGACGGGACTTTCACTGGCAGATAGCTGATGTAACAAGGAGTAACTTAGGCTACTTTTCCGAGGGGTAAAATAGGGGTGCGTGATAAAACCGAATATTCCACGCGGACGAAGTCGCGAGCAACAGCTAGTCTACCATAAACTTGATGATGCAACTGACTGACAATGTCTCGTGAAAATTCAATCCATTAAGCTGTTAAACTATTAATTAATATGCTTATAATTCTTTGAATCTTGCTTGCGATCAAGAAACTGATAAAATCCATTCCGAAACTTTGGCTATCTTTGGCTTTTATTTATTCACTTTGAAGTTATATTCTTACAAAATCCCAGCAACGTTGTACTTGGCTATAAATTAAGTGTATTGCAGGCTGCATGTATTGGTGCTCGGGTGTCACGGCGAGCTTATTCCGACTGGCCAGATGCCAGGAGCGGTAGGAATCGCCTTCAACGAACACAGTTGCTATGATACAACTATATATACTGTTGTACGGCTGTATGTGATGACAGGTAGGAACAAATAAATCTATCCATGGTATATTAAACATTATTTGGACCTGTATAACGTTATTGTACTTGAACGTAGGCTTCGGGACCTATTTCTGGTGCCATCTTCTTTGTCGTTACACGAATAGAGGCACTTCAGGAGTTGGTGCGTTTCAAGATTTGGCGTTAATCGTCTCATAACGCTGTTTTCCTGGTGCAATCGTAATGGCAGACTTGTTTTGGTTAGCCCATCTGATGTTAAACGGTAACCTATAGCCATAATGAAAGTAAAACGTCTGGGTCTTCCCCTACTTAGATGGGAAAACTGCATTTCAAGTATTGTGCCCCTAACTTTAAGATGTGAAGGTGGGCCATCTCGTGTGCCTGTAATTCTGAATAAATTAATAAACCAGAGCGTTTGAAAACAATAACATAACAAACAAAACTGGAGATGCGCTTGATCATTACCGTCCCAAATTCTAAAAACTGACTCTTTTTCTTGTGCATGGCTTTCTTGTTTAGCGATGAAAGCCGAACAATACATGTTTGTAGCTTTTAAATGTTTTATAAATTTTACAAAAAAAATGCGAGAAGCACTTACCTTTGGAGGTATTGGAATTAAATCTGTGACGTGTGGGTCAAAGAAAAGACAACAATTGGAACTATGTTGACTTATGTTACATTTGTAACCTTTTGCAACAAGAGCATGGTAGCCTAGTGGTACATACCTCGTTCTTTAGTCCAATGGCCGCTGTTTTGTGTCAAAATGTAGCTGAGCAATGAATACTACGTAAAAAAAACTAAGTATGTCGATACCATAATCATGAATTCAGATTTGGCTCCTGCGATCTATACATAATTCTATTGCAATGTACATACAAGCTTCGTACAAATTTTCAAATTTGTCCAAACAAAATTTAAGTACATTGAACACTGCTAATAGTCAAGTCACGAGAAATAATATAGATGCACCTCAAAGAGGCTCCTTTTGTGTACTTAACACATTTGAATGAACACTAAAATATCTAAAAGCAAATCAGATATCAAGTATTGACCAACGTAAAATAAAAAAACTTTATTTATTGTTTCCAAAATAACGAATTGTGTAGGTACATTTGCATTTGAAAATTCAATATAGATAACGAACGCTTGTATTCTAACGGATTATTGATGTATTAACGACGTTCACATACGTTCGCTATGTGTGAACTAACATCATTCGCCCCGAATTTATCAAATTATAGGTTGAAGAGTATTTTAATATTTCAATACGTATACCGATATCGCTGTGGAATTTTGCTTTTTATTGTTTGATTCGGTTTCGTTTCGTAATTTAGAGGGTCTAGACGGGTTTAAAAGCATTTTTGAGTTTTTTGTAAGCGCTTAATCGTTGCTATTAACTTTTTATTTCCACAATTTGCTTGAGGGAACACAGGTTTGAATTAAGTGAATATTTTCCTCTGATTGTTCTTGCTGCTCGTGATTGCTCATGAAGCTGACATTCTATGCAAAACTAAAATAACTATATAGAAATAAAATAGATATAAGATAACAAAGAAAAACTGACTATATGGTACTTTGACGAATATTCCCCCCTATATAGATCATGAAAAAAAAATGTTTGAAAAATGAAATAGCTCATAGTATCAACACGGCTTTTATAACACATTATATATTTTGTTGTGAATTTAAAATATTCCGATCAATTAAGATTAAGCTTACCAAATTTCAAAGAACACAATTATGTTAAGCAATATAAAAATAAGTTTGAAAGTCATTACAATTGAGGCAAGGATCGTCTGGACTATTGAAGGTGAACAAAAATTCAAGTAGATTTATCCGAAAATTCCAGTGCTAAGACCTTCTACGGCAAACAAAGTAATGGTAGCAATACGACCCTCCGCAGTGACTTAATGTAATCACACCCTCTCTTTTCAATGTTAACAGGGCGAGCGGGACGGAATTTTCATGGCATTTTCATCTCGACACAGACGTGATGGAACAAATACATGAATATAATACTAAAATCTAGAATTTATTTCCACCTATATATAGAAAAAACGACTCAATCACACGTGGAATAAAGTGCAGAATGTGTTGATCGAATAAATCTTTTTTGAGTTCCAAAGGTAAAAAAATGCAGGGTGCGACTTAATAGGGACCTAATTTGTTTGTAAATAAAAGCTAAGTGAGGGAAATCGCCAGTTTGGATAGAGCCTTTTGGAAGTGGCTCGGGTTAGTTCTGTCCTTTTCAGTTTCAGTGTCGGATGAGAGAGAGGGCGCTAGGGGTGATACTCAACCTCCTGGCATTGCGGGAGGTAAAAGATTAACCCAGTTTTGTTATTTGTCCACTGTCAGTTGAGTACGTAGTCACAATGCGACGGGAGTTGGCTCTACTGGGTCCTTGGGCCGTTTAACGTAATTGTAAATGATTAATGTGTCTGTACCTCGATGTAATAGCAACAAGAGATTGGGAAGCGATTGTCTGATTTTGATTTACGACCTCAACCTTTCGCGAGTTAAAGGATTCATTGGAATTTCTTCAGTTACAAGGAGTTGGCAAGAATTTGACGTATAAAAGTATTAAACAAATAAAGATTAATGTTTTTCCTTGACAATATCTTCAGCCTTTTATAATATAAAGTAGTATACACTGTAATTTTAAAATAATCGGCATTTGTACCAAGTTTGTCCGGGGAAGTACTCTCACCATATTATAAATACAGCCATTCCATAGTACAGCTTGTACTATGGAAACCAGATGACTGATAGAATACATATATACTTTTTTGTAAATACATACATATAAATACATAATTAACACCCAGACACAGAACAAACATCAATGCTATTCACATAAATGTTTGTCCTAGATGGAATCGAACCCACGACAGCTCAGAAGGCAGAGTTACTAACCAACTGAGCTGCGAGATACCTTTCAATATGTTCCATGGTAACTTGAAAACCTCACATTGGTTTCATAGAAAGGCAATCATTTATGCATAACGCGCTGAACTGAACACAAGTTCTGTGTCAAGGCTATACAGTTGTCGATACTGTCAACTCGAACGTGAAGACTGAAATGTACAGAACTACTTGTGATGGCTATATAATTATCTTTAGTACAACACTAGGCACACTGAATGATTGTCTATGGGCCTAGCTAGGCCCATAGACAATAATTAAAGTAAAAGTAATATAGTAAAATTAAAGTAATTACGCTTAACACTTATACTTTGTGTAAAATCTGGAAGAAACACTTATAGTATTTTTTTTCAAAATTTGGTCATTCCTCATGCCTGTAAATACAAAAATTTGCGAAAAACCGCAGTAAATTTGGATAAGAATAAGAGCAGTAGAACTCTCGCCAAGTTCGTCCGGGGAAGTACTGCCACCATGCCCATTTCTGCTGCCAAGCAGTAACGTATTCGCGTTACTGTGTTCTGGTTTGAAAGGTGTGGTTGCCATTACCATTTATTATTAGACCATTTCATTGAATTGTAGTTACTAACAATTCAATTAAATTATTTTGGTGGCAAGTAATTACTTAATTTTCACTAATCGTTTCAACTGCTTATTACATACAGGAAGTCAATCACGCAAGCGTTGTGGGCTGGGCCCGTGTTACCAATATGATTTGTTGTTTGAATATATAATTTGTCCTCATGTTTTTAAAGAGCAGTAGAACTCTCGCCTGGTTCGTCCGGGGAAGTACTGCCACCATACCTATTTCTGCTGCCAAGCAGTAACGCGTTCGCGTTACTGTGTTCCGGTTTGAAAGGTGTGGTTGCCGGTGAAATTACAGGCACAAGAGATATTCCACCTACACGTCTCAGAGTTACGGGCGCATACGATGCGACTTGGGTCTTGTCGTACCTAGTAAGGGAGGACCCAAGTCGCTTCGGTTGTTATGGGCAGAGGTTACCACTTAACACCAGGTAGGCCGTCGGCTCGTTCCGTAACTGAATCACATAAAAAAAAAAAAGTTTTTCCATCAGAAGTAACCGAGCTTATGATTTTTAGAAATCACGAGCTTTTTTTAGTGCAAACTTCGAGAAATAAAGTTGACTTTCTTTTTTGGAGCAATGATAGAACGTCTCATATGCGTATATTTTCTCCGGGTACCACACCCTTCCAACCACAATACGAGTTTACTAGCGCTTTGTAGAACAGGAGTGAAAGGTAACAGTGTCAGTGAGAAAATCGTTGCTCTTAATTCAAGCGCAGTATAATCTAATGGTATATACCTCTACTATCGGCACAAATAATTTGTATAAATGTTGCACTGCAACCCATCCTTGTTTAAATAATGACTAAAAATTCACTGGTTTTAAGATCCTATAATTTAGCACATCGTAAAATATACTGGACATTAAAAGTCTTGTATAAAATTCGACGGCGTGTTTTAGCACTCGTAAATGTAATTATAACGACCACTTAAACAAATATTTTGCTCATTTCAATAAAATTAATACAGCCGGGTTCAAAACGTCAAAAAACAACAAACTTGTTCGGAAACTTACAATTTTATTAGGAATTAACAGTGTCTTGGAATAAAGGGGGTTCGATATCAGGCCGGGGCAAACCTTTGTATGATTACCATATAATTTGTTGAGGAATGAGTAATATCCATGTCAAATGTTACTAAAAAAATCTTTGTGCAGAAGTATGAGAACTTAAATGAGTTTGTTGTTGAATATTTTAAATCAAAATAGTTAGAATTAAATAAAAATTAAACCTAATATTCATAGCTATTACCAAAATATTAAAACATGAAGTTAATGTTATAAGGAAACCGCAAAAGTAATTAATAGGCTGACTCATTACAAAATGAAGATGTTAAGTGCCTGAATGAAGCATCAAATAAACTATAATCATATTATATTGATATGACTTTGAAAAATATTTATAGGTCTTTATAATCATAATTAATACTCAAAGATACTCAAAATGTCAGGTCTTAATAACTGTTATGTTACATGCTTGGATGTCTCTTAACGTAGTATCTAGCTACTGTGAAAAAAAAACGAATTAAGTTGCCTTATTTTAACAAGCGAACTGAAAGTTGGAATTAGTACCACTCGGCCACAAGGCTCTCTAACATGCAGAACAAAGACCAAAATTTTCTAATTCGATTATTTATGACGCTATGAATAAACTTTTGTTTGTTTTCAAAATAGTAACTATAGTCACAAGAAGAAAATTCATTGAAACTATCCCGTGAGTTAACCCGTCTGGATTTAAAAATCAGAAAGAGGGTGGAGGGTGCCTGTCTGAGGGGTCGGGGCTCATCGAGGGGTGGCTGAAGACAACTGTTATTAAAATACAAGAGATTACTTATGAGGTATTTCGTATTCGAGTAATAGAGAGCTTTAGACTTAATAAGCTGTCTCCGAAATTATTTTTGTTGGGATTATTACCTCGTGGTTTGACCCTCGTCTAAAATGAATATATACTCTGATTACTAGGATATTAATATAAGGTTTTAAGGTGAAAAAGACAAATATTTATTATTTTACAATATTTACCAAATATATATAATTTATTATATGTATAATTGTCTTGAAACAATAATGAGTGTAATAATAATATACCTTAGTATTATTTATGTTAAATTGTCATTCAAATTTTGAAGCAATTGAGGTCAAATATTTCTTATCCATATAGTTGATAACAAATGGCTTGCAAATGTCAAAAAGTAATTTCAAAATATAAAGTACCGTACTTACTTCTACGTTTAGAGCCTGTTAAATTATTAGGTACATGTTCGGTTCGGATTTGGCTCTCCACCAAAAACGCATCTGAGGAAAGTAAGATAGTGCTGCAAAGAGAGTCATTCTTGGATATTTTTACTAGCTGAATTGAGGTGGGTAATAGTGGCATAATATTTGCACTGAGTACCAAGACTTACGTACTTGTATCATAACGTCTGGATACAAAGAGACAACGATTTAAAGCGAACAGTCCGTCAATAAGTCTCGCCCGGATCGGTCAGGGTTGGTAATTGACGGGGGTGGGGAATGGAGCTAGGGTTGCCTTGAGAATTTTTTGAATGCATTTAGACAAAATAGGACAGCGAATAATTTATAATGTTTTCGTTATTTAATTCTAGTAGGTACTCTTCTATTAATTGAAGTATAAACTTAACAAAAGATTAAAAATCTACTGTTTTTCTGATGTGATATAAAAATTATATCCACTTATATTCTTGTTAAATAGAATATAATCCCATTTACTGAACATAATAAATTAACAGCATTTATAAAATTGTATGGATCTGATATCATTCTAACATTACAAAGCCTAGTATTAGATTTGGTTATAAACAGCACAAATGGGCCAACTGGATAATAAATAAATAAAATTGTTTTATAAATTAAAAAAAAAGATTTATTTATTATTATTTATTAATTATATCCATTCATTAAGTTACTGTTACGTTTCTACAAAAGCTAATGAAAGAATTTGAATAAATATCAGGTTTACAGACCATACTTGCTCTAAATTAAACACTCATTTAAGTAGCCCGTTCAAATACCACGCAAGTGGCTTGTAAAATACCCTTAGTGACCGTTTGGCAGCCCTACCGCGGGCCAGTGACAGCACCTTCCCCTAAAACATTGTCATCTGAATTTGTGCTCGGAGTAAATAAGAGTCCTGGGGAGGCCCCGGTCTAATGGCGGCAGATTTATAGATTTTCCCGGGATACCCCGCCGAGCCGGGATTAAATTACGCCGGGCGTATTGGCCGGGCGGGATATTAGCGCTTCCATTTGTTTCCTCGCTTTGGTTTCAACTGATTTGAATGGTCACTTTGCCTAAAAGACTTTGGTCGAATAGTGATAGCGATCTATCCTTAACTTATCGGAATGTTTATACAGCTTTATGTAAAACTATTATTTGACTGGCCTCATAACTCAGGTGGTAGTAACCCTGCCATCTGCACTGTAGGTCGTGGGTTCGATCCCCACTCAGGACAAACATTTGTGTGACATTTGTAACATTTATGTTTGTTCTGTGTCTGGGTGTATATGTATGTATTTACAAAAGAAAAGTATATAAGTATTATTATATCAGTCATCTTGTTCCCATGATACAAGCTATGCTTAGCTTACTTTGGGGCCAGATGGCGCTGTGTGTAATGTCCACCATTATTATTATTATTTGACAAGCCTCATTACTCAGTTGGTAGTAACCCTACCTTCTGCGCTGTAGTTCGTGGGTTCGATTCCCACCCAGGACAAACATTTGTGTGACGAACATATATTATAATTATAATATTGTTTTTTAAAGCGATTTCAAAGAAGTGAATGTTATTTGTTTTAATTTATTACAATTATAACATAAAAATCGACTTGTATTCCCCTTTCAATCAATTTATTGTAATTTACGCGGACCCGAATGAGATTACGCCCGTAAATGCCTGACGATACGGTAAGCGTTTCCTCGCTTTAGTTTCAACTGATTTGAATCGTCACATTGCACAATAACTTTGATTATATGCAGCTGACATTGGAAAACTTGTCATATTTGGAAAAATCAGACAGTATACACACACAAAATGTAGCGTAATTTTACTATGAATTTACAATAAAATTCATAGTAAAGTTTTCACGTATTGCTGCAAGTATGAAGAAGTAATCAACGAGATACGAATTCAGGTCAAATGCTTCTTTTTTATTAAAAACAATCTACAAAGGCCGTGACAAAATTCAGGTTGAATCAATTTTATCAAAACATACTTTCATCCACATTTTGGCAAACATATAAAAATCCCGCAAACATACGCAGTCACCCTTCACGTGGGGTGCACTCGGCGACGGGAAATCACACCGGACCGTTTGGGTTCAGGACACGAATTTAACTAACCAAGCCAAAAAGGAGAGGTTCCAATGTTTTTGAACCTGTTGTAAACCTGGTTTAATATTTTAGCCTGTAGTGTAAATTGTTGTTTAGGTGAGATTTAAAAAATATTATAATGGTTTACTGGTGACGTTTTTCATGAAGTTCTATTCAATTCAATTTTTCTATTCAATTTGCATATCTATTATGGAATTTGCCAATGTTTACAGACGACTGTAACCACGTAAGTGGGCCGTCTGCTTGTTTTCCTTACTTATTACATAAAAAAATGAGCTCATGATTTTCTATTACAATAAGTAATTACTACCAAGTTATTGTTAAAGAGTTTTTTTCAGTAGTCTATAAAATACTGTAATGTAAATATAAATGCAGTTAACAATAAACCTTCAATATAAAGTTATGCTTGTTATTATTAATTACTAAATAAATATTAGCATATGTTATTCCCAAAAAATAAATCTCAAAAAAGTTATATAGGCGATATTATAAAAATTATCCTTATCCTTTGGTACAAATTTCTTATCTCCAGTAGCAGAATTGTTGCGGTAAAATCATACCGCGAATGATACAGCGAAAGCTCAGTCGGAGAGATATTTCGATACGTAAACTGCCCGCCGCTAATCCAGTTACATTTACAAAGAGTAGTTAACCCGACAGAGAGTACGATGTTTTTTTTTTTGTGATTAAGAACTTTATTCTCAAAAGAAATAAATTTCACTCAATGAGAACAAAAAAATTTTTTTTATTTTTTTATTTAATACAGTTACAGAACGAGCTGACAGCCCACCTGGTGTTAAGTGGTAACCTCAGCCCATAACAAGCGATGCGGCTTGGTTCCCCCCCTACTAGGTACGGCAAGACCCAAGTCGCAACGTATGCGCCCATAACTCTGAGACGTGTAGGTGGAATGTCTCATGTGCCTGTAATTTCACCGGCAACCACACCTTTCAAACCGGAACACAGTAACGCGAATGCGTTACTGCTTGGCGGCAGAAATGGGCATGGTGGCAGTACTTCCCCGGACGAACATGGCGAGAGTTCTACTGCTCTTAAAATTTTGTGCACAGACAGCATATAGTTACTTAATCTGTAATAGTAAGTTAATTGTTTATTCAAATCAAAAACGAGCGATTGCGATGTGCCGTACAAGAGACACCATATTGAAATAAAATAAATAATAAATAAATAATGGTGGACATTTCACACAGCGCCATCTAGCCCCAAAGTAAGCTAAGCATAGCCTGCATCATGGGAACTAGACAACTGATATAATACTTATATACTTTTCTTTTGTAAATACATACATATAATACAACTGACAACAATTAAATAACTATTTAACTTGAAATATTTTTGTTGATTTAACATGCTTATTTGGACATCCTGCAAATGCATGGGAATGGTAGTGTTATTAAAAGATCGTGATATGGCCAACACCCACAACGTATAAAATTAAAACAAAAAAAAATGAACTAATGATGTAACATTAATTAGTTATTTTTTGATGAGAAAGTTGAAAGTTGGCTACTTGAAGCGATAACTGTCATATTTCGACTCGCCTCATAGCTCAGTTGGTTAGTAACCCTACCTTCTGCGCTGTAGGTCGTGGGTTCGATCCCCACTCAGGACAAACATTTATGTGACATTTGTAACATTGATGTTTGTTCTGTGTCTGGGTGTTAATATGTATTATATGTATATTTACAAAAGAAAATGTATATAAGTATTATATCAGTTGTCTGGTTCCCATGATACAAGCTATGCTTAGCTTACTTTGGGGCTAGATGGCGCTGTGTGAAATTTCCACCATTATATTTGGCTTGCATGCATTGTAGTGAACTGGTGAACTGGAACTGGTGTCAAGCAAAATTGAAGCTTTTAAATCTGTAAGCGGTATTGTGTCGAATTGAAAAGGATATACGTTCTAACACCAAAGAATAATCACCCAGACTACAATCCTCATATTACCATGCTAAGTACCATTTGTGGTACTATCAGAGCCATCAATATTTCATAGCTGCAATATCGGTTTAAACTGGCCACTGGTAACGGCGTATGAACTTTATGGACGACACCCTTTGTACATAAATCGCAAATGCAGTGTGGAAGCTTGTGACCATAATTATTTTTCTTACTATGAAGTAAGTTTGAATACTTAAGTACTAATTGTATTGCGTCGGACATGTCAATCTGATACATGAAGTTGAAAAATCTCATGAGCTTTTCTTAAACTCTCAACTGTTAACTCTTTAAATGCGTGCATTTCCGTTTGATTCCAAATATAAATACTGTAGTAATAAGGTTAGTATTTAGTATCATGCTGAAACTCTGAAAAGTAGGATTCTATACTTTTAAGTAATCGACTCTTATCATACTCATAGGCAAGATAAATGCATTTTCTACGTTGTACGGGCTTGGATGTAGATCAGACGTTGGGACGAGGTGATGAATCTTCGATAAAGAAATGTACTGTAAATATAAAGTCTATGTAGAAATTAAAAATACTTACAAAAATCTCATCTTTCGAAAATATTAACAGATTCTCGCTCAATAAGCCATCTAGTAAATAGTTTAGCCATATCTCTAGACAAGCCGCATAGGTAACCTATTCCGTAGTGAGAGACTAGTAACGATTCAGATAATAAACCATCTACAGCTCCCGGCCTAAACACGTAAAATGCGGTATAATGTATTGATTTTGTGGATTGTCGGATTACAAAATCTGCTCGGAAGAGATGATCTGTAACATTAACAGACTTTACATGACCTTGAAAAGCAGAACATATATTAGTGGGAGATTGAGGTCTTAGTAATTAGATTTCTCAGCGTAGCTTGTATCATCACTCTCAATAAATTATTTATATGTCTTCTAGACCTACATGCTTCATCATAGGCTCACCAACTTCAGAAGAGATCTAAGTAGTACATAATACAACATAAATTTCAAAAAAAAATTTTTGACCATAGATTATTGCCTCCGGCATTAATTTTCTTGAAAAAAAAAATATGATCGCTACCATGTTCTTAAAAACATCGCGAGGAAACATGAATGCACAAAAAATAAGACAGCTGTGTAGGTACTGAAGGAGCCTATTTGGGGAGCACTTTAATACTTTCACCACACTAGATAGAGAGAGCCAGTGACACGGATAGTAGTTACAGATAAAGCCCTTTTTTGCCATTCAACAGGAACGTATTACTTTACCATAGCGTTGATTAGTCGCCGAGAGGGCGCCACCGTCGTCTATCCGCATTTTTTATTGCCCCTTTTATTTATTACAAGGAAGATTGAAAGGGGGACGCCATGATTATTGCGTCCCCATACGTGATGGGTCACCAAATGTGAAAACTGCACGCGAAATAGTGTTGATCACAAGTCCGTATATACCAAAGGACGATTGATGTGGATATCTATAGGCTGATGTCGGATGTGCTAAAAAGGTTGAAGTGGATTGTTAAGATAGAAGCGAATTTTGAATGTGTTATCCGAAGCACGAATACGCATTGCTCAACTTATCTTTTTATGTTATTAAGTGATGGAAAACTATATTTATTTTCTAATACTTAGTGCTGCGTTTGACGAAATATCACCACATAACAAAAATTGAGCGACCATGTAGCCGATTGTGGCGCCACGTAACGTCTAGATTCGGAAGTGTCTCTCAGTGCTTGAGGTTACCAGCATGCACTGTTAGATGCTCGGTGCCAGATTTTCATTCTAAAGGTAGTAGGCAAGCAGGGCAAATGACCCACCACGCTATAGTTTCTGCACGATATTTTCCTATCAAATTCATTGTAGGATTTGAACCCAAAACCTGACGTCAATTGAGCCGTCATCGCTTCTACTCATCATGTGTTCCGAGAGCGTGGTGGTCTAGTGGTACTGACTCCGAGTTTCAATCCGGAGGTCGCCGGTTCAAATCCCGACGTGCACTTATGATGCAGTTACGTTTTTCGATTAAAAGATTGATGTGCGCAAACCACGTTCTCAAAACGGTGAAGGAAAACATCGTGAGGAAACCGACATGTCTTAGAACTAAAAATTCGAAGTCATGTGTCAAATGCACGAAAGGAGTCTCTTTGAGGCGCACTTAAAATACTTTCACCACACTGGTTCGAGAGAAACAGTGACTCGAATAGAAGAATCATGTGTTCCAAAAATGATAGTTGGAAATATAAATATGTTGCATGTGTAAAAGAGATGAGACACACAATTATTTTCATTGTTTTACTCCAGCACAGTTCAAAGGACCCATAACCGACGCAAATATAGTACCTATGTACAGCACCCTCGGAAGACAGATATTATGTAAAACCTAACGGCAGCCTCTTCAATCAATACACGTTACTGGATGATGTAAAAGCTTTCTTCGTGACGTCAACCGGAAAAATGAACTCTATATCGTTAGTGGAAAACGTAATTTCCCGTGCAGAAAATTCGTGATTTTTTTCCGACATTCTGAACAACAAATATCCTGTTAAAGGATTGTCAATCTTATCGTGACGGTGTAAAGTTTATAAAAGAAGGGTGAATTTTGAGAGGGTTTTCGGAAGAGTTAGTTTTTTTGTGAATATCAAAATATGAGCCCCCTTTTACAATCCCATTGTATCCGTTATTGATCCCCATAATAGTATGAGTTGCTGGTCCAGGGTGTCTTAATAAAAGGGATGGTATAATGTATGATTTATATCATTGAAATTTGACCTAAGGGACGATGTTTTGGCTATTTTGCGTTGTAATTCTCGAGTAAACGAGCAAAATAAGATTCGTGAGGGGGCTAGTGGAAACCCAGCTATAGAAAATTTTATATCGCCTTTAAAATTCCAGGAGATGTTTAAAAAAGATTTTTCTTATTACTTTTTCTAATCAATATTTTGTGCTTATTATAATAATTTATATATATTCTAATGACGCCATGCCCAAGTTGTATTGATGACGTCAGGCCAAGGAATTTTGCTTGACATAAGGTCTGCTCGTCTCACCTGATCAAATTAAAAAGAACTTACATTACATAAAAAGATTTTCCTCCAGAAAACTTAGCACCAATGCTAAGACGACGTTTAACTACATATTATATGTATGAAAATGAATGAACACTATCAATTTCAACGAGCCTGTGGCATTTTGGTTACAGTTCAAAAGGTAGGTGCCAGTGAAATACATGAGACATTATATATCCACATCTCAGAGTTCCAAGCGCAATACGATGCAATTTGGCTCTTTTTTTAGAATGATACCTAATTGAGGAAGAAACTACGGTGTATTGGTTATACATAGGCAGCGGTGACTGCTTAAGACTGGGTGGGTCTTCTGCACGTTCCGAAACATAAACCAATAAAACTACAAATCTATACAAATAAATAAAATTGGAGTGTCTGTTTGTAATATTAAAATAACCGCTTTTTAATAAGTGCATATGGATGTATAGACGGTACATATACCAAAACAACATTTTGTTTAAATTTTGTCTGTCTGTCTGTTTGTTTCGGCTAATCTCCGAAGCGGCTGGACCGATTTTACAGGACTTTCACTGGCAGATAGCTGGTGTAACAAAGAGTAACTAAGGCTACTTTTCCGAGGGGTAAAATAGGGGTGCGTGATAAAACCGAATTCCACGCGGACGAAGTCGCGGGCAATAGCTAATATCTAATAAAAAGATAAATAAAATATTTGAGCCCAACCCGAATCCGTGCACTAATAAATCACTATTTCGTCTGCATACCAGTTCGTCAATCACTTCAAATAAGATTAAACATGACACAATTGCTTTCAGCAACATCTTTTACTAACATTATTAGCATAAACAAAGACGATTATTAGATGCATATCACGCAAACAAAGTGTTATACTTAATTATCTAAGTTAGGACTTCCCAACCGGTGGGGCGTGCCCCCCTAGTGGGGCGTAGAGAGATCTTAAGGGGGGCATGAAGTGTTCGGATATTTTAATGATTTAAAACACTCACACACAGATATAGTCACGCCACCTAGTTTCCAATAAGCCGAATTAACTGCTATACCGCTATTTTGTTCGATCAAGCACTGTACTTACACACTAGTCGCGCCACCTGTACGTAAGTACTTATACCAAACAACGCGCTTTCGCTCCTCCCGCGCGCGGTGTGGGGGGATACATACAGTACAGCGCTCGCACTTACACTCAATTCAGCCACGACGCATATTACGACATTGCAGCGCGACTCGCGACAAGACAAGGACTGTGTGTTTTTGCCTCTCCATTGCCCGAAAATCGTTCTTGACAAGTGCACAACTAAAATTGACTATAAGGTAAGCTGTATTTTAATAATCTTGCATTGTTTTATAACAAGTCTAGTTTACTAATGAAGAGATGAAAGCTATTTAGTATTTTATCTGTCTTCGCTCACTAACAGCGCCGGCGCCGCGCCGCCGCGCCTGAGATCAGTGACCGTACTTGAAATAAAATGACTCCTCAAAATACCTACTTATTATTAACTTTTTATTTTTGACAATTTTTTATTGTTAACAATTAATAATTTGGAAAGACCAAATTATTAATTGTATTGCAAAACTTGTAAATAGGTAGGTATATAGGGGTCAGTCTGTCAACGCCAATGGACCATGATGAACAAAACTACGCTTTTACATTTTATTTTTGTTTCAGCAACATGTCCGCGAAAAAAAGAAAGTATTCAGAAGATTACATCAAATTTGGATTTACGTTCATTGAAAAAGACGGTATAGAAATACCCCAGTGCGTGATATGCTTAAAAACTTTGAGTAATGACGCCATGAGGCCCACTCGACTCGAAAGACATTTGAACCAGCAACATCCAGCTATGAAAACGAAGCCGAAAGAGTACTTTTCTTCCAAATCGGAAACATTAAAACGGATGAGATTGGATACGTCGGGAAGTTATCACAAAAGTTTGTCTCAACATGTCAAAGTTTCATACGAAATAGCTTTTTTGATAGCTAAGAAAAAGAAACCTCACACTATTGGCGAAGAGTTAATCAAACCATGTGTGCTAAAAGCCACGCAAATTATATTGGGGGAGGAATCGGAACAAAAAATGAAGTCGATTTCTCTTTCAAATAACACCGTAAAACGAAGAATCGATGATATTGAGACAGACATAAAATTAAAAATTATAAACAAAGTAAAGGCGTCACCGTTTTTTGCTATAAGTTGCGATGAATCTACAGACATTGTGAATTGTGCACAGTTAATCGTTTACGTTCGGTACGTCAGCAATGATCAAATTGAAGAAGAGATTTTGTACTCCCAAGCTTTGACAGCTGGCACTAAGTCTGACGATATATTTGGTTCAGTATCTGATTTTATTGAATTAAATGATTTAGATTGGAATAAGCTTATTGGACTTTGCACAGATGGCGCCCCCGCCATGATAGGAGTACGATCCGGCTTAGCACAAAAGTTGAAGGAAAAGAATCCCACTTTGGTCAGCACTCATTGTGTCATTCATCGCCAGGCTTTGGCTTCAAAAACATTGCCTCAAAATTTACGCCAGACTCTTGACTTGGCCATAAAGATCGTAAACTATATCAAAAGCAGCGCTTTGAACAGCCGCTTGTTTACATTACTTTGCGAGGATCTCGATTCTGATCACAAAGTTCTTCTTTTCCATACAGAAGTGCGCTGGTTATCAAAGGGTAACATGTTGGCACGCCTTTATGAGCTCAAAGAAGAGGTCATCCTCTTCCTTGAGTTTCAGGAAAAAAACAACTTATTGTCATTGTTCAACAATGAACAATTTTATTGGAAATTGGCTTATTTGAGTGATATATTTGAAGCTTTGAACCAACTAAATTTAAAGCTACAGGGTAAAAGCGGCACGTTAATAAGTAACTACGACCACATTCAGGGATTTATATCTAAGCTTTAACTTTGGTCTCAGAGGGTAATTGCCGGAAATGTTCTATCTTTTTCTCGACTACAAGAAATAGTTAAAAATCAAGAACTGGACGAAGATATGAAAACTGATATATCAGCTCATTTGGAAGCGTTGCAAAACGAATTTCACCGATATTACAAAGATGTTAATTCAGAATCACCATTATGGCACATGACCAGAAATCCATTTGTGGTTAATGTTCTGCAATTGCCAGAAGATGTCCAAGAAGAATTTCTGGAAATGAAGGCAGATTCGACTATGAAAGATGACTTTCACCTCTTGACTTTGGAGAAGTTTTGGATAAAACGCTTTCTCCTTAATCCAAAAGTTGCTACTCTTGCTTTGCGAATACTTCTGCCGTTTTCCTCGACTTACTTATGTGAAACTGGATTTTCAGCATTAGTGCAGATTAAGGCTAAGCAGCGAAATCGTCTTTCAGTCGATAATGATTTGATGATAGCTCTTTCAAAAACTGAACCAGATATTGACCAACTGGTTCAAAAAATGCAGGCGCAAACATCGCATTAATAAAATAATTGACTACTTTACATTCGAGTTTGTAAGTAACACCTTTTTTCTTCTCTCATCTTTTTTCCTGTGAAATAAATGACGTAAAATAATTTGTGTTTTTTATTAAAGCAATGACGAAAATATAGGGGGGCATGAAAATATTTTTTATAATCCGGGGGGGCACAATGCAAATAAGGTTGGGAAACCCTGATCTAAGTAGTGGTACACGCGTCACAGTGGGTGTATACACAGCTGGCTAATAAAAATGTTGTTTAGAAAATATATAACATATGGATTATTTCGTAGTTCTGCTTAGCTGGTGGGCCACTGGGCACACCAGAATTCATGAAATCCAGGTCAGGACTTCCTTTTGTTCCCCTATCGTCCCTTAATACTTAGGTCATAGATGGTCATTGATATATCTTTTTTGGTAGAATGAGAGAGCCATTCTATTATTCTTATTTGTGTGATCACAATAAAAGTATAACATCTCTTATTTTTAAAGGAGCGTTGACGGAAACGAAGCTTTGCATAGTGAAAATTAAATTTAAGTAAGTTGTTTACTATTTATTCACCTACAACTCAGTGAGTTTTTTTTATTTTATTTTTTATTTATTGCATAATAAAAGTACATTTCAGATTTTAAAATAACACATCTTTAAAACTATACTTAGTGTTTTCTATATGTTGAGTGTAAATGATATGCATCATCTCTGAATGCCGCAGTCACCGGATAATAATGTTCAAATCTTCAACGGTATCCACCATCGTACTAACCTCTTATAATAATAATAATATATATATTTATTATTTATTCTTATAGACAGGGAAACGCATTAAAATCAATATATGCACGTTTTTTTTTGAAGGTTATGTCAACTTTCCGTGTTACTCAGTGATCTAGCTACATTTGGATAAACTGTGGCAAATTTAAGTAGGTATTATAATCATAAATCATAATAATAATCAAGTTGTTCCATCTCAAAAGGCTACAAACGTGTGAAGGAGTTAAATTGTTTTCTTTTTGTTTGTTGTTAATACTTTGTGCTAATTAGTTATTATAATACAAGTTGGCTAAAATTAAGTATTATTCTGTTTGTATGATGATTATCATTCTTTAAGTGTGGTTAAATAATTGCAATGGCGTCATTTTCATTTCATTGTGTTCGTATTAAATATACATAGGATTTGGAAATGATTTGTTATTCTATAACTTACAGGTTTATTTATTTCTCTATATAGTGGTAAACTTTGTATGTAACTAATATAAGTTTTAAGTACTTATGTCGTTTTGGGGGGTGAGTACAAATTAAAATTATATTAAATAAAAAAAAACTATTTAAAATTCCATTACCCAAATCGGATTTAAACTTGTGTTTCTGAATTTATACCACTCGTAAATAATGACAAATCGCGCGGCACTGCTTTATCATTGTTCTCCTGATTTGCACTGAAATAATATTGGACACATACTTAACATATCTTTCACATTGGAGCCAAATCCTGGCACATCTAGGCTTTCTATCATTTCTCTGTAACAGTTTCTAGGCAGTATCGATTTCTGGAGTAAGAATCCATTTCCTAGCTTTATGATCACCCAGATTCTGGATTTTAGTAAAGCATACACAAAGTTTGCGACCCTGATTACATAAAGCCAATTTAATATTGCAAAATGTTCCGGTGTCGTGCTACGGTGCAACCCCATTCGTAGCCGTGAGCTACGTGGTTACGTAACTCGTAACGGGCCGGTCGTTGACCCGCGACCTGCGCTTGCGCATGTCGCCGCCGCCGCCGCCGCGCCGCCCGAGACGTAGAGTATGCCGCAGATGGGGCATACTCTACGTCTCGTATCGTATTTAAAGACTCGTAGACTTATTTAAAATTAGTTTTTCATTAAAACGCAAATTGAAAAAGAGATATAATCTTTTTTTTTATTCGTGATAGGGCATTTGACCGCAATCTCACCAGATGTTAAGTTACGATGTCTACGATGAAGCATGCTTGCTTAGAAGGAACCTATTCACTCTCCTCTTGAAGACTTGAATATGATATGATATACAGTATATATATATATATACTGTATATATATATATACTGTATATATATATATATACTATATATATATATATATATATACTATATACATAGCAACAACTATGTTCGTAACACAAATGACTGATCTGGGTGGGAATGCAAACCCACGACCTACAGCGCAGAAAGCAGAGTTAACACCAACTGAGATGTGAGGCCAGTAGATAATGAAAGTAATTTAAACGTAGTTTATTTACCTTTGATTTATAAACCTTTATCGACGACACAATTTTATATCTTTTACACAGTTTGGGAAACAAATATCTTGTAAATAAAAATTCGTACTCATCTTCAAGTAAATCTAAATCCGAAAAGAGAATAGTATTACATAACGAAATTAGTTCCGCTACACCAAACAGTCATAGACACTTCTATATTCTTCTATATTCTATTCTTTGACAGTAGCGTATTAGGACGCATCCCAAGCTTGTTAACAGCTATGCTCAGAGCCACAGAATGGATAAAAGTTATTATAGTCGACTGTCACAGCGTAATAAACAGTCACTACGAGACACGGCCACAGAGAACATAGAAGTTACTATAAAAGTGCTCACTTCTCCACGGGACGCCGAGAAACGTGACGTTTATCTCCTTTATTATACTCATTGTGGGCCTAGCGGTGCCTTAAAAGTGATTCTCATTAATATTTTATTTACCCACGTTTAAGTATTGCCATAAACTTTGTGAAATATCGCTTGTTTAATTTTATTTGATTGATATATCATGTTACGTAATTGGACAAACTGGTTTTTAGTTGTTATTGATTTATATATATAGAAATATAGACGTATCTTGTGTACGTTATGGCTTTGAGCTAGTTTTGCTTGATATAACTTTAGCGAAAATATACTTTATTAGTTATATTATGAGTATTATTTCTATGAACATTTATTGGCACAAGACGTACCATCTTTAAGTCTCAGAGTGGGTCAACCCATAATTTTATACGGGAAGGCCCTTGTTATTATTGGGGCAGATGGTATAAAAACGTACTAATTTCCTAAAAAAACTTCGAGCTGTTGCTTCATGTGACCGGAGACATGTAATAAAAAATAGGCGCGTAGTAAATTTCATAGTTAGGCGCTCCACACATAGAACGCGGCTCGAGAAGGCACGATGCTGTTAACTATGCCCAGAAGGAAACCTCATCGCCCCGCACCGCGCACTCTAACCCTTAGTCCGTCCAACATTTTTTTTAGTTTTTCATAATTTACAGTCCAGATAGGTAAGTTTTCTACATCATATGAGATCAATATGTATGTGACGAAAAAAGTATACTAGTATTATATTGGTTGTCTGCTTACAAGCTATACTTAGCTTACTTTGGGGCTAGATGGCGCTGTGTGAAATGTCCACCAATATTTATTTATTAGACAGGGTGTCCGGTAATGAATGGATAACCTTGAAATGGGTCTTAGTAGAACTATTGGGCATTCGGACAAAAATATCAAATAAAAAAAACCAAGTAGTATATAAAAAAACAATACAAAACAAATAAAACAAAAAATCAAAACATCGATATTATTTAAAAAATACATATCTTTGATACTACTTGGTTTTTTTATTTGATATTTTTTTCCGAATGCCCAATAGTTCTACTAAGACCCATTTCAAGGTTATCCATTAATTACCGGACACCCTGTATATAGATATTAGTAGACATTTGAAGCCGGTACTCATTCTACAGATCTGTCAGAGAAGAAATGTTAGACTAGCTACAAACGTGACGCCCAGGGGTACTAAAAACATGATCGGATAAAACGGCACCAATTGATTTCCGAGTCGGCAACGCGCTCGCTTCATCTGATTACGTTAACCGTTAATATTGCTAGTAAAGTCGTTCGAAAAAGATGCATTTAAATTAATATCTGCCAACAAAGGTTTTTCTAAAAGTTATATGAACGATATCTTCCAATGTTTGCCAATAGAAAACAGGTATCTTCCAATGTTTGCCAATAGAAAACAGGTATCTTCCAATGTTTGCCAATTGCCAGGTAATTCAAAATAAGAGATGACCCTTACTAGATCTCCAACAAACTTCCTGGATCTCTTCTGGGAAGTAATTGAAAACAATAATTAATAACGGTCTTTATTTAAAATCTTAACTTACTCGTATATATATACAAGACAGGTAGTGATTTGTCTTTTGCGACTTAATTTGAATGACTTTGAACAACAAGGAATGACAAAACCCTGATAACTAATGTTTTATGGCAAATAATTGTGAATAAACTCTAAACTAAAGAAAACTATTGTTAAAATTTGTGTTTAATTAGAATTATATAATATCAATTAACATAAGAAAATTATAAGAAAACTATTAAAAAGTTGCTAAACATTCAACCATTTTGCAATTAAGGACGGTACAAGTTTGTTCCGCTATGTTTTCTTAGTTTAATTAACGATTGAATACACGTTCATCGATCCTTTTTAGATAGCAATCAATGGACCTACTCGTAGATAACATCAGTATAGTGCACGCCAATCAATAAAGACACGAAGTACATTTTTATAACAAATAAAAGTACAAATTTATTGTAAACGTATTTCAGTTTTTTTTTTACGTTTTATTTATTTGACAAACAACAGTAATAAGTTCAGTCGCCAATTAGTCAATTTTAGTTATAATTATTATGATAGCCAAAGCCTGAGATCAAAAAGAGATTACGAACCACCTTATTTGTTATTGCCATTTCAACAGTCGAATATTGCTTTTGGGTTAAGTTATTTTTGGCATATTGAAAAATATATACAGTAGACTTGAAACAGTTTTGTCTGTTCGTAAAGAGCTGACTCAAATACTTGTAAATATTTCACCATACAGACCAAATTAATCAAAGAGACGTGAATGATTTGAAGTACATGCACCATTGTGGTCTGATTTAAATTTTTTGTAAGAGAAGGAATCTCATACTACTACGTTATAAAAATTACAAATATTTTGCACGCTCACACACTAATAAGATTTTGCTCATAATTGGGAAGTACAAAAAATATCAACTACTTCTTCAAAAATTAATTTCGATTGCAAAGAACAACTTCATCAAAGAAAAAATCTTAATCATTTACACAAAATATGGGCAATCTAATCATGTTACCTCGTAACCACGGCCTTCATTAACTGCAATTTTTCTTTTCTAATACGCATACTTACTTGGCGCTCACTATACGCCGTCTTAACGCGCACTGGAGGAAAAAAGTGTTACAGAATCAATTACCACACAATAGTACATGGTGTGATCACATGGTTAATACGCACATATAGATACTTTTACTGCTTAATTGAATGATGATCTTTGAATTACTGTCTGTAGGGGAGATTATAATTGGCAGGACATAATTGCTTGATACATTACAAGGTACATTTAGTATATTTTTAGCTGTTGGAAAATCTAGACAATATCTACAGGGTTTCCATCTATCACTTATCAAAATTCGTCATAGTCGAGTCAGCGGTTTTTACGTGAATGCTAACAAACAAACTTCTCATTTATAATGTAAATTATAGTTAAGATAAGAGGATTATTATAGGAGGACCTATGACGACTACCCTAGTCAAACTCGAATGGTCACCAAACAAGTTACGACATTGTACTAGCACCTTAGTGTTGCCAGAGGAAAAAATATCCTAAATAGTGAATAGTGACTATAATACAAAACACAGCTCATAAATAGTCTTCTAAAGCAAGTAGATGCCGTCGGTTCACGCTTTCACAATAATAATAAATTCCATTTGATTGTATCGGTCGTACGAGCGCGGAACTATTATTCCAGCTTTTAGATACTAGGTGACATTTTAAACAGGTCTTTACTAAGGCCTGTTGATTTAAGTATCGACTAGATCTTTATATTTATTAAATCTGTGGACTTCAATATCCAGATATTAGGATTTAGCAGTCTGCCATTTTGTATTAACACTACTGGAGCTACTTCATTCGCATGGACCGATTTAAACTTCGCTGAGTCTCTCAACTCTCTCAAACTCTCTTCTCTCTTCTCTCAAACCCCGCAAGAGTTCTTCAATTATAGATAGATAGATAGATAGATGAATAGATGACACTTTATTGCTCACAAAATCAAAATAACAACAATCAGATACAAAGTACAAAAAAAAAGTGAAACAATGGGCGGTCTTATCGCTATAAAGCGATCTCTTACAGACAACCTTATATTATACCTTATATTACTTACTTTATATTTCATTAGCGTCGTCGCCATCTTTTAATTTGACGCTTTTTTAGCCCATGTTTTAATTTGACGCTTTTTTAGCCCATGTTTTAATTTGACGCTTTTTTAGCCCATGTTTTAATTGTTTAGGTGATGGAACGCGCTGACGACCCACCTGATGTTAAGTGGTAATCACCGCCCATAGACAACAGCAATGCGACTCAAGTCCTCTCCACCAAAGTACGAGATGACTCAAGTCGCATTGCGTTGCATCCACCACCCCGAAACGGGAATGTTACGCTTATGTGATTGCAATTCCTTCAAAACATTTGCACAAGTTATTATTTCACCAAAAATTTTTACAGTATTTTAAACTACTTAATTGAATAGAATATAGGTGATATGTCTTACGTGCCTGTAATTACACCCGCAAAGACATCTCTATCAAATCAGAACACAGTAATTCGAATTCATTACTGCTTGGCGGTAGAATGGTTATGGTGGCAGTACTTCCCCGCACGTTTTTAGCATAGGATCTATTGTAAAAGATGCAGGGTTGGTTTCTCGAGTGGACAAAATTTTGATGTTCCGGATCTGTATAGTACTAATTTCAGATACACATGAAAATAAATTTGATTACAAGATAACTTCTAACTTCTGCAGTATGGGATTATGAGATGATTGTAATTGCGTCGACTGTACTACAGCCCAGACTCGAAACAAATATTTACCGATCAAACTTTTATTAAGTTTCGCCGTATGATAGAGTATTGAACAGTCATATTCTACACTGATACCTGCTAACGGTAATATAATTGATGGCCTTTGAAAAAAGCCTGACTAGCTAACTACCTAATGGTTACAATACCGCAGTTACAAAATTTGATTAGCAAGATGGTCGCGCCGGAATTCGTCTATGAACAAAAGCTCAGCTAAGACATGGTGTGGATGCGGCATAATCTGAAATTCTGATAACTTCAACGTGTTTACTTTAATTGTACGAATTTCTAGATAAGAATAAAACAAGGCATAAAAATATTTTTATCGATATGCTACAGCATTGTTGAAAATAACTGGATAACATAAAAACTAGACTTTTATATAAGTTCAGCTCATTACAACTATATTACTTAGAGAAGTGTTCCGCGTATAACAGTGGTCCTTTGAACAGAAATGTCATCATGATACATGAAAATTAAAATTTTGAGCTACCTGTAATATCATGTCCTTCATTCTGTACACACTCTTCAAAGATTTAACTAGCGACTGAACTGTTAACGACTAACTTTCCTGGATTAACTATGCACTAAGTACCCTCAGCTATTGGAAAAGTCAAAATTAAGACTAAGATAACGCCCATTTTTTAAGGCATCGTTTGAACATACCTTTATATGCATCGCTGTCACGAAGATTACAATAAGAAAAAACTCAACCTAAGCATAAACAATTTGTGTAGTAGATCTTTAATAGTAGTACAACATTTACCATTTGAAGTAGTAAAACATGTACCTACTTAGGAATGACATTACGAAAAATGTATGGCTTGATACCTAAATGCAGCATTTTATTACCGACCAAAGTCTAATATAAATTGAATAATGGATGATGATTGAATTTAACCACTGCCACCCAAAAAGTACAGAAACAAAATGTGCTGGCTACCATGGGAGATTGTCAAAATGCCTTCTCCAAACGCAACTATGCTCATCATTCGTGCTCCGTGCTAGTTTCGTCGCGTTCAGGGGCAAGAACGGTACCGGGGCCGTCGACCTGAGATCGCGCCGATAACTCATCGCGGTGTTTATTCACTATTATCGAAGAGCGCGCATCCATTGTGATTTGTGGCTCCTAGCGTTTGTCATTGGATGATGATTATTCGTCCTAAACTTTTTGTTATGAATGTACTATATATATTTAAATTGTATCGTTTTCGTGTATTGAGGACTATTTAGACTTCATACACAAAGAAGATACCATATTTTAAAGTTTATTGTTTATATGGTGTCCCGTACATTCAAATACAGCTTACTAAATCCACTTAATCTGACGGAAAAGTCCTTAGCTGGCCATTGTATTTTTTTTATAAGGTTTTATTTCTGTCACTGTCAATACTATAAACGTCAAACGTTTTGGCAGGGACGCGCTTACCAAAAATAAAAGCGATATATTTTTATCTTGAATAGGCTTGGAAAGTATTTCTTATAGTGACGCAGTAATAGTTAGTTTTAACTGTTTATCTGTAGAGATTGTTGGAGATCGGCCGTAAGTGACTATGCTGGGAGGTAACTTAAATGAAAATTTAGAATTCAAATATCACCGGGAACGGGCCATAAAATTTTGATTAAATAGCTGTACGTTTAATAACTCCGGCATTCCTTAAACTATCATTGGTGGAGAGAGTTCTCGGGTTTGTATGATTAGATTAGGGTTGTCACCTGACGAAAATAATAGGCCAATGTACTCACTGATCCATAAACCCACTTATATCCTATCACTTATATACCTATAAGTTATATTTTTCTGCAATAATCATCCGAAGAGCTGTCAATAAATAGTCGCTGATTTTCATATGAAGTTTGAAGTTATGCTTCTTAGGCGGCGATTCGAGAATCGATATGACGAGTCACGTTTAGGCACATTTTTCGTTACGTGAGAGAGAGGAAGATATGACGTAGAGAGAAAAACAAGGAAAGCTATATATTCCATCGCCACGGAAGTGTGAGCAAAAGACAGCGAATTATACAAAGCGATAGAATAATATTGTAGGTATCGTTGTAGGTTTTAAGAAGTTTCACTTCTCTATAAAATAAATACCTTTATTTTTTATTATGCTTCCAAAGTTAAATGAAAATAATGAAATTTATTGGATGGGCGGAGGGTTTATTCTGTAGAATTTTGTTTCATTTTGAACAAGTAAGATAGTGCGAATGAAAAATCACCAAAAACTTTAGTATTACTCAACAAAAGTGACTCGTACATGTTCGTAAAAGCTGACGATAATCGTCTTTTATCGATATTCCTTTGGGTCGATTCGATA
Organism: Chesias legatella; assembly: GCA_947359385.1. Classification (NCBI taxonomy): domain Eukaryota; kingdom Metazoa; phylum Arthropoda; class Insecta; order Lepidoptera; family Geometridae; genus Chesias; species Chesias legatella. The sequence goes on from OX375766.1 coordinate 1,230,656, forward strand.
CATTGTTTTCTGATATGTAAACGATGTATTTTTACTACGAGTCTTCTAATCACAAAGAGTAATACGGCTCTGACAACCCTAAAAGATATAGCCCACAAGCTCTCATTTAGTATTAATCACCGAGTGTTGGTGCAGATAAACCAACGGATTCGAAAGCCCTCAGATTGGTTACGTTGTACTCCCATACCGGATAACTATTAGTAACGCTACGGAAAGAAAGTGATGAACTATGGAGTCGAGGTATTTCCATTTTCTTACTAATTAAAATATAGAAAAAAAGTATAATACCTGACACTAAATGACTGGCCTCACAGATCAGTTGGTAGTAACCCTGCTTTCTGCTCTGTAGGTTCGATTCCCACCCAGGACAAACATTTGTGTGACGAACATAGATGTTTGTTCTGTGTCTGGGGTATTAATATTTATTATATGTATATATTTACATAAAGAGTATGCCGGTGAAATGACAGACACTTGAAACGTTCCACCTTCACGTCTCAAGAGTTACGGACGCATACGATGCGACTTGGGTCTTGTCGTGCCTACGTACGGGAGGACCCAAGTCCTATTGTTATACGCAGAGGTTGCCACTTAGCACCAGGCGGGCTATCTGCTAGTTCCGCGACTATAATGAAATAACAAAAAAAAATGTCTGGGTTCATCTTCATTCTTGGAATCCAGACTTGATGATGATACAGAAAATAAATAAAAAGTATTAATAATGACGATAACTAATCAGCGGTAACTTCTTTTAAGCTTTCTTCGAATCATCAAACGCATCGTGCAAAACCGCGAGATTATCGAAGTCAGGGAAAAAAGGTAAAACTTGGACCCAAGCGAAGATCATTAAAAGGCACACTCTCTTGATACATATCAGAGGACGTTGGAACAACAAAATTAAATAAATTTGAGAGATGTATGTATGTGTTGGTGTGATATTGAAATGTTGAAACTGGTTTGCCTCCAGTCGGGAACGGCCTGGGAATACTGAATCGCGACCGGGGATCAATGTATCTGGAGGTACTCCGAAAACAATAAGCTATCTAATAACGTAACCTAACCTCATCAAGTGTATAAATAAAATTAATATTTAAGTCATAATTTTAATAAATAAATAACAATAATAATAATGGTGGACATTTCACACAGCGCTATCTAGCCCCAAAGAAAGCTAAGCATAGCTTGTATCATGGGAACCAGAAGAGAAGAAGAACTGATATAATACATATACTTTTCTTTTGTAAATACATACATATAATAAATATTAACACCCAGACACGGAACAAACATCAATGTTACAAATGTCACATAAATGTTTGTCCTGAGTGGGGATCGAACTTACGACCTACAGCGCAGAAGGTAGGGTTACTAACCAACTGAGCTATAAGGCCAGTCAAAATATTATAACTTAACCTCAAAACACATGTTCAAAACCGAAAATAGCATATTATGATAATGAAAATTCATTTCTTTTTCTTCCTGCTGTCTTTTTTATTCTTCCTTGGTCTTCTTTGATGTACACTAATAGAATGAACCTAAGTTAAATCTTAAAGAACTGCCGTCTAAGCGAAAGTTTAACAGGAAGTTTCATAGTAGCATCACTTCTTGGATTGCGTTTCGAGCATAGTAAATTAGAAGTGGCGCCGACTGAGGTATTTATTGTCTTCGATAGGCATTGTCAGGAATATATACCGACCTGGAAGTACGGGGCTAGTTTGCATATAAAAAGCTCATACCAGCACAACCCGGATTGCTACAGCTGGCTTAACGGTTTTGTACTAAATATTTTTTGAATTACAGTCGCATTCGCCACAGTACTGGTATTTAGATAGCAATACACATACACCATTCCAAAAACATAGATTATTTATATGAAATAAATTGTCTGATTTGAACTGATATGCATCCAGCCTTGGAACTCTATCTATCTATTCGAGTCACTGATTCTCTCGAACCAGTGCGGTGAAAGGATTTTGAGTGCGCTTCAAAGAGGCTCCTTTCTTGCACTTGACACATGTCTTCGAACTAAAGTCTTGGAAGTAGATTTCATCAATACCAAATTGCACTGAAAACACGTTCAAGACATCTGTTCAAAAAATTTGTAGTACGTAGGTGAATTTGAAAATTTCCATATATTTTATGATAGCACATTTCGACACAAATTTCGACATAATTATTCCAAATATTTAAGTTTTTTAGCAATATCACACAATATGCTATCATCAGACGCATTTTTCAAACTTATTAATTGTTTAATGACTAGATTTAGTAAAGGTTGTATAAATATTGAAAACCATATTAAAATATAATAGTTATTTGTGTATGTGTGCAATCGATATTAGCAGTTGAGATCATCGATGTGTGCATTGTCCACTACAAATATTTCAGTATATTGTCCACTGCAAATATTTCAGTATATTGTCCACTGCAAATATTTCAGTATATTGTCCACTGCAAATATTTCAGTATATTGTCCACTGCAACTATTTCAGTATTTATCCCGCATCACCATACATGTGTGGCAATATCACAATTTATACGCTCGCGAATATTAGGGTTGGCCGTACAACGCTGCACTGGTTATATTTTTATTCAAACTGGACTATTCCATGAGTTTCAATTAGAAGAGGTATAAATATACTGAGTATTAAAAAAGACAATATCTATTTTAAAGAATGATATACTAAGTTCATATGCACACTTTTAAGACACTCTTACCACTTATAGTACCAAGTATTACCTGGCTCAGGGCAGGTTAATAATGAAAGTTTTTCATTCATATTCTCAGGAAAATGGAGATTGTGGCGCAATTCACGAGGCAACCCTAATGTGCACAAACCGTATAGGAACAGAATACCAAGCAGTTATTATGATAATGGAAGCATATATAGGTAGCATCGATCCCACCTTTGTTATACCCAACCTTTTATTTGGTGTATAGCCGAAGATAATGCTCCTTAGCTTATAAGAGGTTCATAAATTACATCTCGTTCCATACTTCGGTTTGGTGAGTGATATTACAGTATATAGAAGTACAGCTGGTTTTGTTTCATTAATCATGATATAGTTATCAGGCTTTATTATGACAGATTGTTACAAGGATCGTACTTGCGAAAAAAAAGCCCTCCTTTAGGGGTTTCGTGGCTGTTCTCCCATTGAGGTTCGGATAGGGTTCGAATAGGCGTCAAACTTAGCGATAAGTACGCGTGACCTTATGTTTTGAATTATTGACCTTTCCAAGCCATTTCTTTATGAATTCTATAGAAATTTTTGACTTTGACTTACGAAATAATAATAATATCAAAATTTTCAGTGTAAAGACAAGACAAGCCTTTTTATGTGGAGAAACCTACATAGGTACCCGCCTGTCTTGGGGTTGAACGGGTTATGTCGGACTCCTACTGGCTATAACCCCACAGTGTTCCTTCTTCCACGCTTGGTGCTGGGGCTAGGGGTGAGTCAAAGTACTCTAACGCAGCCCTTAGTTGTAGCCGTTGACCCTGAGTAGTAGCTAGGTATGATCCTAGCACTTTCCGCCTTCCTATATGGCGTGGAACCCATGGTGCGACAAGCCCACTTCACCACACCAGCTTAGTGAGTGGAGCTATTTGGATCATCGTATAGCCTCAATAAGTAAATCACAATATTGAACAATGATTCCCATAATTTCACGAGGCTGACCTCATAGGCTTGTAAAAACTGATATTCGTGGCCTACGCTTGCCATTCCAACCCCCCGACCAAAGGTAGAATTAAGCTCAAAAGCTCTATTCGGATATCTCATACGTAATATTTAATTCACTTTCCGTCAACCAACAATTGCTTTTGCAAAGAACGACTCGAAAACTGAGTATAATTTAAAGAATTCCAATTTTAGGATTGGTAGAAAATGTTTCATATTTAAGTCTCTCAAGTCAGGCCTAAGCATAAGTTGTTGGCGATATCAGGCCAAAAAGATGCTGTACAGTAAATTTGTGTAGAGTAACTAAATCTGAACAGTATTACAATTATTTTAGACTTTATTATCAGATATGATTGAGTTTTTTGTTCTGCTAGATAATAATGAACCCACACACACCCACACAATCTAACAACGAAGGTATCTTAACCATCGCAAATTTTCCTTTATCCCACAAAACGAAGCGCGTACCGATTAAATATAGTGCTCGCATTTCTGCAGATCGCCAACCGTATATTGCTATTCTACTCTAACGTAACGGAATCTGTACTTTTGTCTCATCCACACCAGCCTGCGCAGCCTCATCTCGACGGCACCTCGCCGTCGCCTTCAAGTCACATATTTTATTTGTGGAACCTTCCTGCATCCAGACTAAAGCTACCCATGCACGGAGCGGCCAAGCCCCTTATGTTGCCAAATTGTGACAAATATATTTGCAAATTTTGATCTCAGTGTCATCTCCAAGTATTGTTTGCTTAAAATACTACAATTAAATCATTTCCAGTAAAATAGTTGAAGAATTCATTTATTAATTTTTGTAGTATTCTTAAGTCAGCAATAGAAAAAATGCGTATTAATGAAATTCTATGAAAGTTTCGCATTTGAAAGATAAGAGAATACAGTTTAATAGTGTTCAGTTCACTCGCAAGGGTAATTTTCAAAAAAAAAGACAAAAGTCAAAAACTTTATTTCCATAGAATTCATAAAGAAATGGCTTGGAAACGTCAATATTCAAAACATAAGGTCACGCGTACTTATCGATAAGTTTGACGCCTGTTCAAACCCTATCCGACCCTCCATGGGGAAGAACAGACAAGAAACCCCTAATGGAGGGATTCCTTTCTTTTCGCGAATTTTTTTCTATATGACATATCTAAATTTCATACAAGTATATCAGACAGTCAAATGGAACAGTATAAATCGACTGTAGCAATTAACATAGTCGTAAAATCGATACTTTAGGGTACAGCCGTTCAAAGTTTCAAATATGATGTTTCAAATAAAGTGAACTGAACACATGCTACTTTTTCCACTTAGAAAAACAGAGATGGTTGATTTTAGAGATTTAATCATTTACGGGGGCATTTTTTTTTTAATTCTAAGGCCTTTTATGCAATAAAATGAAAATCGCAAAAATGTACATCCGACAATGTTAATTGCTACAGTCGAAATATAAGTTTAATTTGCGAAGGAGTCGTTCGATTAATAACCGCTACGCGAATGGGAGGCTAATTTACTCGTCGTGTCGAAGACCTGCCAATAATATTCACCCACACATTTACCTGAAAGTAATAATCGTAGAGGATTTTATGCTTATAGAGACGCGAGGATAGGTGACGATACCCCACCCCAGGCTATAAATTGTTAGCTATACAATCTGGAATGCTGACACCATTCCAGTTACATTTAATTGCTAATGCACTATTATTCTAGGTACAACTTACACTAGCTGCGCCCCGCGGTATTACCCGCGGTGAATAAGTAATCAGCATTGCACTTTTCCGGGATCAAAGTAGCCTATGTGTTAATCCAGGATATAAGCTATCTTGGTACCAAATTTCATCCAAATCCATTCGGTGGTTTGAGCGTGAGAGTAACAAATATCCATACAAACTTTCACGTTTATATTAGTAGTATTTTGATCCGAGAACGAAGCTTGCTTGATAATGTGCGTATAATTTCCACCGGATTTGAACCAATGACCTTCCGATTGAAAGTCAAGGTCCACACCACTCATCTTTTGAGTATGTAGTATCTAACTAATTACGAATATGTTTCTTTATGTGAAACATATACTGAACGAGCAGATGGCTCATTTATCCGTGAAAATTCTTATAGTATATTTTTCGATATGAGTTACAATTCAAAAGTATAGGTACACTTCTATAGGTACCCTTCATAAGTATGCGCATGAGCTTCAAAGCTTGTACCTATCTTCGTTTTATTATTGCAATCTCCGAGTGTAAATGAAAGTAACATATCCAATATATAACTCTCCTCATGAATATCAGCATTAATATTAGGAATAAAATACAGCGGCCACGCTATAATATAATGTTTGTGGGTATTTGACCCGGACATACATAGATCACTGGCACTGAATCACGTGGCGAGTAAAAAACAAAGGACTTCATCACAATCATGGTTATTACTCCAGTTATTTTATGTCGCTTCTTGTATTTGTTTTTTGCGTATCGTTAAACTGATTGTTAAGGCGAGACTTTGTACCGTTTTGATGGTTGATAGGTGGTTTTGATTGACAATAACACAAGGCTGCTAAAGAGCATCGCCCATCGGGCAGTGCTGGCATGGCTTTTGTTCTTGTATGCAACTTTATGTGAGACGACACGCGGGGCAGTTCTTAGCATATCGGTATCTAACCGCCCCGCCCCGCACCGCAACTAATCAGGCATGGACGGCTGAAATACCAGGTGCATGAGACGTAACATCCCCGTCTCGGGGTGATGGACGCAACGCAATACGACATGAGTCGTACTTTAGTGGAGAGACTTGAGTCGTATTGCTGTTGTCTATGGGCGGCGGTTACCACTTACCATCAGGTGGGCCGTCAGCTCGTTCTACGACACACATTGCATACAAAAAAGCTTCTAAATTCACACTTCAAAATTATGTAATTACATTTGCCTCGGTCTTCAATATAACCTGTATATACCGAGTTAATTATTCCATTTGCAAAGGTTTTCCCGTATCCTTTTACAAAGATTGCCTTTAACCTTTACTCCAATAAAATGCCTCGTAATTAGTGTCACATCTCAGTTTACGAGCGGAGATGAGTTAAGCGGCACGTCGCGGCCATCGCATCGGTCCATTGACGCAGCGGACAAAGCTCCATATTCATTAATTTACGTGACGGTTCTGCAGAAACCTTTTAAACGCGTATCTCAGACATGAGTGTTGCTGAGAAAGTATAAAGACAACGTTAAAATTACAGCTAGTAATACCCACCCCTTATTGTCGAACGTTAAAATGCAAAGCGTTCTGCGTCTTGCGGACTTGATTTAGAGGTTCCCCGCTGTAAAAACGGGCGGCAAAATCATTTTTGCTAATTTGTTTCGTGCTCATAATATTCAACCGTTTTATTTTGTTTCAGGTATGCAAAACATTTTATGGTTAACTGTGTGGGGCTTGCGTGTCTTGCATTTATTGTGATCGGATTCATTCCACGCATACCACGTTTAAAAATCGTTATTTACCTTTGATTCTCGAATACTTCCCTAATTAGGTGTATAAAATTGGAGAGTTATGTTCACCGTTTAATGGTTTTTAAGTTATAAACGAAAGAAAAAAAAATTCATTAAAAACGATCGGTAAATATCGGTCCTATTAAGTCCGGCTACTATACTGAACTGGTTAATGTTTGCCATAATAATATAACAAACTGCGTAATTTATCATTTTAGGTCAATATTTTTTATATTATAATGAATCTTAAAAGGGTGGTACTGCTTTCCTTAGATATTTTTTTCTATGTAAAGTCTGTATAGTGGAACAGAGAGAAATTAGCTATTTCAATTCGTATTTGATATTGATTGACATATTTTAAACGAATATGATTAATACAAATAGAAAAATTCCATTTTTCTACAACAGTACAAAATAATACCGTTGAAACCATAAGTTGTCGCGACAACACATTAGCGAATTGAAGCAAGAGTGGACTTTTAAACTGTTATTCATTGTCGACGTTCCGTCCGCCAAAATTAACAAAAAGAACGTTAGTGAATGGCCTTCTAATGTCTCATAATGTCACCCTTCTATCCAGCTATTCTGCTTCATATTATGCCATGTTTTCCACTCGTTTCTATAAGAAAACTTAGATGTATAAAGTAGCGAGATGAACAGGAAGAGAACTGGCCGTATTAGCAACACAATGCCGAGACAAAGGCGGTCCGGCTCGCGAAGTTCACGCATATTTAAATAAATAAACTAAGCGAATCTACTGGATTACTAAGAAACTACGGAATTGTTGGATATGGTTGTGTGCAAACATTTTCCGAAGAGAAAACTTTTTCACACAAAATCAAGGGGTTATAGGAGTTTGAAGTTAACATTGAATATTTCCATTTGGTGCTTAAACTATACAAAAATGTGTAACAACGTCCCACGACGTTATGGCACTCTTTAATTGAATCTTTTGCGTATGCGTAGTACAAAGACAAGATTTTCATTTATAATGTTATTTCTTTTAGACTTGTTTATTTTTATCTATTTGTGTGGTGCATATTCTAGTAGTATTCTATTCTATAAAAATACCACTTATAAAAAGTATAAGTTTCTGAATTTCTTGTTTTAAACAATATTTGTACCACGAACTCTCCACAAATGATGTCGTAGCTCTCTAGTAAGCGGGCACAAACGCCGGCGGCCGTGAGAGCCTGATCTCGAGATACAGTGTGTACTGAGTCACAAAACGCGAAGTAATAGGGTAGTTGACTAGAATACCTGTTCTATGTATTGTTTTTTTTTATGATACAGTTACGGAACGAGCCGACAGCCCACCTGGTGTTAAGTTGTAACCTCGGTCCATTACAATCGATGCGACTTGGGTCCTCCCCTACTAGGTACGATAAGACCCAAGTCGCATCGTATGTACCGAATTGTAGGTGGAATTTCTCAAGTGCATGTACATTCACCGGCAACCACACCTTTCAAACCGGAACACAGTAACGCACAGGCGTTACTGCTTGGCGACAGAAATGGGTGGCAGTACTTCCCCGGAGGAACTTGGCGTGAATTCTACTGCTCTTAAAATTTATTATATTAAATCATTCATTTTTTTATGTCGTACAAACTATCAAGCAGAAGGCTCACCGATGTCAAGTGATCACCGTCATAATACCCTTGGGTTATTGTGTTAGGCATTAGGTACCTGAATAATAATAATACCTGTTATATTATTTTTGAATTACACCATGTCATTATTTTTAGCATAATTTTAGGCCCTTCTTCTGATAAATATATTCTCAAGTAACGAGATAGCGTTTACAAGAATTCGTTAGCGTAACTTGGTTAACAGACAATTCTACTTAGCTTTCACGACAAAACCTGAACAAAATATGTTTTTTAGCTAAAGGAAACCTGTGAAGCTTTTCCATAGTAAATATGCATTACTACCAGAATCAAAATCACTTTGTTAGACGGTAATGTAACAATAGAAAGAATTACTGTGCTACTTTTTGTTCCGTTAACCATTACAATCGGACTAGCGACCTTATGATTACGGTAAACAACTTTCCAAAGAGGAATCCGTACATTCCTATTATATACATACGATACAGTTTTACGACTACGAAATTATGTCTAAAACAAAGATTATCAATTTGGACCGGAACTGTGTAACGATCAGAATCAAATTCTTACATGAAATTAAGTTTACTTCAAAATTAACCTTTTCTTAAGATTACACTGATATGAAGCGAATGATATAAATGTCTAGTTGAATTTACTAACATGTTAAGTTTCTTAAAAAAATCTACCTTAATTCAAAGAATCTCTTTAAGAGATTATTTTTTTCTTTCTGCATTTAATGTAATTTACACATGTTTCGCAAATAAATTATCTTTCTCTTTATCTTTAAGAATAATTCAAACAGCAGCGGTCAAAAAAAAACAGTCAAACTCGGTGCAGATTTGTTCTCTCATTACCAATTTGATTTGAATTGACTGGTCTCACAGCTCAGTCAGTAGTAACCCTGGCTTATGCGCTGTGGGTCGCAGGTTCGATTCCCACCCAGGGCTTACTACTAGTAGAGTCACTGTTTTGAGAGAACCAGTGGTGAAAGGATTTTAAGTACATCTCAGAGGCTCCTTTCGTGAACTTGAGGGAGCTTGGAGTTTGCTAAGGTCTTGGATGTCCGTGTTGTGTATTTGCATCTGCGACACAGGGAACCTGGTGTAGGGGAACCAATTCCTGAGTGTTTTCATGTGTATATTATTGGATTTCTCCTTAAGAACGATTTCATCTAAAGCCGAAGGTACGAAAATTTTATGGGTAGTAATAGAGCGTTAACAAAAAGCGTTATGGCAAATTTCATCGTCAAAAGGAGTAAACTCAAGTCGCACGTCAGAACTGACAAGCTCAACTGTTTATTTAAATATTCCTGTAATATTATTATCATCTGTCGAGGACGCCAAATTGATGGTGAATCTGTAGTAAACGAAATAGAAGTCGTATCACATTGGAATATGAATACTTAAATGTTCTAGTGATAGATCGCCTATGAGAGGTAACCAAAAGCCTTATTAACTTCTGAAATCACCATGCTTCCATACTCATTAATTCTGAATGAAATAGTCGGACCACGTCAATTCAGTGATTTGCGGAGTTGCGGTAGATCCATTGCAGGGCTCTTATGCAATGCACTTTCTCCGTGCGTTAAAGAGAGAGTCCCTCAGATTGCCTATTACTAGATTACCTTGCGAACTCGGGAAAATAAGAAAGTGTGTAATATGTCCCCTCTAAGTAAACGATGTTTTCACTGAGCTAAACAAGCGCCAGTCACTATACTCGCGCAGCATATTGAAAATATATGTAATGGGGGCTAAATAACGTTTAATTTAAATCGAATTTTGCTCGAATAAATGTTTCCTATTCATTATTTTACATGACAGTTTCCTTCTTCGTGTCCCATCGTGAGAAACGAAAGCATACGGCTTGAGTCTTTTCGCTTATTAATATCAAGTTAAATAAGATAAAATCGGATCTTTGTAATGATCCTATAATAGCTCGAATGATTGTGAAAATCTGCATTATAATTCAATTATACGGCCCTTCGCAATAATAATAATAATAATAAATATATTCAAATAAAACATGGTAAATATAAAAAGAAAATCATAAAACTTATTTAGACATAGGTATATATAACACGGGAGCCTGAACTAGGTAATCCTGTGTTTCAGTCAGTTTTCAGTTTCAATCGTCTAGGACTTTTGCAATGATCCGACTTCTCCGATTATTCTACGACACATACATTGGATTCTGTATTACAGGTAGCTGACGGAAAATTGATTATTTGGGTGGCGACCTCTGCAAGGCAAGGCTTTTCCTCCACAACAGGAAGGAGGAAAGAGATGCAATTGTTGCCGGCGCAGCCTTGCGGTGACAATGGACCGTTTGCAATATGCGCTTCTTTATTCACACGCCTATTTAGTAATATATTTATTAATATAATTACTAACACTTATTAGTTTTGAAACGTTCTATCTTCTCGCAGTGCAATGCAATAATAATTTCTATATTCAGACAAAGTCCATGGGATTAGTAAAGTTTATGCTTCTTGAGTTCTTTTTTCGAGTTATTTCGAGTACATTCTGGCCGCCGAAACGTACTAAGCTAACCAAAAACGTATTTAAAGAAGTGCTATTATTATACAACACGTAAGGAATGAGTCAACGGGTGGAGCACGGGTCGGGACGGATGCTTCTCGGAACCTTTTGTTGCTTCACATCATCCTCATTGCTCAATAACACAAAATCTGAACTTTCACACTGACGCCTAAAATCGCTGCAAAATGTCTTTTGTTGTTAAGTTCATCTAAGCAAGAAATTAAAAAAAAACCAGTTTGCTTCTGTATTCTTCGTGATGAAACTAATGCTCATAATGATTTTATCATTAAATTCATACTAATTTGGCTAAGTAGCTAGACCTTATAAAAGTATCTTGATTTTTTTAAAACAAACATCTATTTAGGTGCTAATTTCAAAGCTTTAAAAAAAATTTTTTTTTTTTTTTAGCTTTATTTAATTATTGATAATAAATCGAGAATTAATTGTACCTATCTAGTATAGTGCTCCAATCACTAAATTGCTTTGTAAAAAAAAATTACAGGTCCTTTCCTGGAAAAATCCAATCGGTAGTATATTTGTCGCGCATCGACGTGGGAAGGGTTCAATCAGACTTTATTGTATCGTTAATAAAGTACGGCCAAAGATGTCTACGAAATAAATAAAGTATCCAATTCAATGCATATTGTTTATGGATTTTTAGTTTATCCAGTAGCAACTTGTTTTAAATATAATTAATTTAGGAATAGAGAAGTCTTTTTAGAGGAGTCCAGTAAGAAATAATACAATTAAACACAAGTAAAGAGAGGACTTTAGTGGCATTGCTGTAGTGTATGTGCGGCGGTCACCACTTAACATCAGGTGGGCCATCAGGCTCGTCACTTAAATCACATTAAAAAACTGTTTCCCGCAACTAGAATGCACAAGTGGGAAAGCGACGGCCAGACCCGTGGGTCGCGCCGGCAGGTAATGACACAAAACGAGATGCATGAACCGCAACTCGTAACTCACACTGATCACAACACATCTGATCAACATGCCGACTAACCAGTTTGCTTCATATTCGATCTGTACATTTTAGGCGTTTATCTTATTGTTTATTCAAACATTATTATATAGATGATATTAAAATTCGACAAAAATCTATTTTTAATGTAACAAAATCTATTGATTTCGAGTACCTAATTTAAAAGCACTATTACTCCATTTAGGGCACCAATACATGTCCGCTTGGTGCTCAAAGTTCAATATTAAACTGTTGCCTACTTAGTTTTTTTTTTTACCTACAGAGTATTTCTCGATTTGAAGAAAGATAGGGATATATACATATTAGAAGAATTAAACTTCTTGATAACTCACTAACCCTGATGACTCATTAGTACGGTAACCATAATTAAAAAATTTCTAATACCTAATTTATTTTTGAATTTCGTTTGTACGATATACTAATGAATAAAATGAAAATTGAAAATATTTTTTATTGTTGATTGAATACTTCAATTTAATATTAATTTGAGTAAAAAAAGTATATGAAACATAACACCGTTTTGGACAATAAAATGTAAAATTATATAAATGTTACATTAAAATTACTACATTCATATTTTAATTCAAAAATATATAAACTAAAACAAACTTCACCAACACAGGGTTCAAATGTCAAGTTCTTTATATATTGTACTGCATTATTCGTTAACATAGTACATATATAGCTCAACACATAAAAAATAGTATCGTTCAAAATAGTCTAGTTAATATTCTGTAAATATACATTGCATATTATATCATATCAAAAATAATGATAAATCTATACAATTTAAACTGAATATAAATAAACTTGGAGTGTCTGTTTGTAATATTAAAGTAACCGCTTTTAACTAAGTGCATATGGTATGGATGTATACACGGTACATATACCAAAATAACATTTTTTTACAATTATTTCTGTCTGTCTGTCTGTTTAGTCCGGTTAATCTCTGAATCGGCTGGACGGATTTTGACGGGACTTTCACTGGCAGATAGCTGATGTAACAAGGAGTAACTTAGGCTACTTTTCCGAGGGGTAAAATAGGGGTGCGTGATAAAACCGAATTCCACGCGGACGAAGTCGCGGGCAAGAGCTAGTATAATAATAAATACTATCATCATTCTCTCAACATCTATCGGAAATTGTTATGTCTGAGTTAGTATAACGCCTTTCGCCTAACACTAAATTTATGTTCTAGGTAGCGCGACGTGCTTATTGCAGTTACAATAAATAGCTAAGGCTTCAATTGAAATAATTGTACGGTCTAGTTAACGGGACAGTTTTGGTCCCAATATTTTGACAATGGGGTATTTATTGTCACGTTAGTTACTGCTGTTCTACTGTCAGAGATAGTTTTTGATATTTTGGGCTGTTAATTATATATTTTATATTCACTAACGTATAATAGCAATGTTTACCAATTTTCGTTACAGTTGCATTTACAATGGCTAGATGTAAAATAAAATTGAAGTGTGTTTGGAATGTCAAAGCAACACTTTACTAAATTCATATGAAATTATATAAGTACGTATCTAAAAATACTTATCTCTCGTAAGAAACATTAAAAATACAACCGAATTGAGAACCTCCCATTAGTGAAGTCGGTAAAAAGTGATCCATAATGGACGACTAAATGATGTACCTAAATGGAATTGAAACGAACGTCATTGTTATTCATAGATGCACAATGGGTCAGAACAGATCTCATACAAACATACGTTTAAATCTGAACAATAAAACGGTGACTAATTAAAGCGTGGTTCTTACAATATTCTGCTTGTTGCGGTCTGTATCTGAGTTTTTGCGTAAAATCTCATATTCTAAACGCATACAAAAATGAGCCTATTTCGTAGTTACAATGGGTTCTCTTCCTTACAGGTGCAGAATTCTAATGGTCCACTTCTTGTTGCAGATTACTACATGATCTATCTTTTGACCAAGAGTTATTCACTTTTTTTATTAATTTCTATCAGTTGTAAATACGATATCACTATCTTACTCAGTCTCTCATTTCCTGAAATGATATCATTAACCACAGAGATTAATTTTATTTGCTGAATTTTAATCTAGAATTTAAGTACTTCACTCCGCTCGTGTTATTATATATAGTGTTATATCCACACGTATAATTTAGTTGGAGAAAAGCCTACGTTCTCGTTTGCGTGGTAAGGGAAGATTAACTACGGAGTTTTAACCATAACTACTAAACAGACTATGCTGAAACAGTAAAGAGCACGCAGTAATCTATGAACTCACGGTGTTCATAGATTGCTTAGTGCATAACAAAATAGCATAATTAACTCATGTAATTAGCTGGCGTTCATTAATGCGACAATTTGATGCCGATGCAATTACGGGCCCATAGAAGGTTAGCGGCTTTGTAGGTCCCCCGCCGCGACAGTGAGAAGACTCCCACTTGGCAAATAGCGCTATAAAAAGTTAAGCTTAATTAAGTTGTTTGAAACTTGTATTTACAAACGGAAAATATAAAATACCAATCTAGAGACGAGTTGATGAGCTTACTGGATTCTTTACGCACCAGCCCATTTTAGAAGACGCAAGATATGTGGACGGAATGAAGGCATTTTCTCGGTAATCAGACGTCTTTATTCCTTCTAAATGGATACGAACTTAAGAAAAATACATGTAACACCTCGATTTGAGAAATAATATTAAGCCTTGATAATGATATTTTTATAAGAAAACCCAAATCTGGTGCTTTTACTATACAGTTCCTTTCTAACCCCACAGCAAACTCATTTCATCGAAACCTCAAACGAACGACAAAATTTGTTCATTTGTAAAATTTGACCTGCAAAGATAAATTTACCGAGCCGCGTAGGTGGATCTCTCGGACAATTCTTAATACGATCGCAATTATCTACATTAAAACAGCCAATGTTGGACATCAGCCGCGTGGGCACCAAGGACCACACCATTTTTGGCCAAATTGTGAGTCGCATTACTCCACATATTAATACCTCTTTGTTGACTTTATCGACAGATAAAATCTTATTTTGCGCCTTAGTCACCAAAAATAACCAGGGAGTAAAACCATCCAGAAACTGGCAAATCCTTGCTGCTAACAAATGGTGATTAAGCTTGAGTGCACCAAACGTAATATAAAACATATATGATTCCCAGTCGCGACGATTTGTCGTGTATATTGGGTTTATATTATGAAATCTGGGTGTTATATGTATGTATGTATGTATTTACAAAAAAGTATATAAGTATAATATTTGTAGTCTGGTTCCGATGACACAAGCTATGCTTAGCTTACTTTGGGGCTGAATGGCGTGAAATGTCCACCAATTTTTATTTTATTTTTGATTGATTGATTTAAAATTGCAGTCATTTTATATGATAGAGAAAAATCATAATTTGACAAATGAAGTGGATTTTTGTTTTATGTCTAATAATTTTTTGATGTTGATACACTGACATGTAAAATATTTTAATCTAAAAAAGTGTAATTTTTAAATTAGCTTTAATATATTAACCTATTCATTAAGCTAGCTGTAAGATTTCCTAAAATTGTAAAAATAAAATAAAATAAAATAAATAAATAAACCAGGCCTCATTCCCGTGGGCACGAGTAGCTAAACGTACTACATTATCTTATTACTTTAAATGGCAAAGCAAGGTTTTTTGGTGTCTGCCGTTGACCAGTGTCAACCAAGTGGGTAGATTATATATCTCCTATTTTGTACGTGTATTTTGTATGTTTGTCATTTATTTTGCTACTTCTAATAGTTGCAAATATACTTTAGTGAAATACAGACACCAATTTCTTATAGCCTATCAAATCAAAAATTCAAATTACAGGCACATGATACATTCCACCTACACGTCTCAGAGTTACGGGCGAATACGATGCGACTTGGGTCTTATCGTACCTAGAAGAGGAGGATCCAAGTCACATCGGTTGTTAAGGGCCGAGGTTACCACTTAACACCAGGTGGGCCGTCGGCTCGTTACGTAACTGTATCAAATAAAAAATATATGAGAATAAATATTAATTGTGTGTAACAAAAAAATGGCGAGAGGGATAGGTGAGAAGCCAACCCTCATCATTATAATCGGAAAATATACGATTTCATATGCAAATTGAAACTAAATAATATTACGTCAGGATTTAGTGTAGCGTTGTTATAAATCTATGGTTCATATGAGCCAGATGTACCCTACTAAAGATTGTTCAAATAAACCAAAGCTAATTTATTCCTTTATATAGTTTTGTTTTTATTGAAACGAAATTACCATTAATCCCGGCTGTGAGTGTGAAATACCACGTTCTCAAAACGGTGAAGGAAAACATCGAGAGGAAACCGACATGTCCTAGAACTACAAATTCGAAGACATGTGTCAAGTGCACGAAAGGAGCCTCTTTGAGGCGCACATCCTTTCACCACACTGGTTCGACAGAACCGGTGACTCGAAGAAGAAGAAGAAGTGTGAAACATAATCAGTCAATAACCAAGCCCTAATAAATCTAGCACATCAAATCGAAACCAATTGACCAACCTCTTGAATTAGTCAGAAATGTCAGCAGCAATAATGGGGCTAATGCAACACCCTGTGTATGGCTAAATGCCATAAGGCGTGTTTAATAATAACACGTACTGTAAGACGAGTAAACTGACCGAGTTGCATAATGAATTGGTTAAGGGAAGCGCATACGAGACATTTAGACGATTTTTCATTTGTAAATGCTTGATTTTCATGTGATACAGTTACGAGTAGATGACTCACCTGGTTTTAGTGGTAACCTCTGACAGATAGCCAGCATTGTGACTTGGGTCCTCTCCTGCTTAGGTACATATCACCCAATTCGCTTTGTATGCTCCCGTAACTCTGAGATGTGAGTGCGAAAAGTCTCATGTGCCTTCAATTTCATTTCATCATACCTTTCAACCTGGGATACAGCTTCTTCTTCTTATATTCGAGTTCTCTTCCTCTTCTATCCTTTCATCACACTGGTCACTGATTCGATAGAAACCAGTGTGGTGAAACGATTTTAAGTGCGCCTCAAAGAGGCTCCTTTCGGAATACAGTAACGCTAATTAAATCATTTAAGTTATCTATATTCAAAGTCAAAGTCAAAGTCAAAAACTTTATTTCCATAGAATTCATAAAGAAATGGCTTGGAAACGTCAATATTCAAAACATAAGGTCACGCTTACTTATCGATAAGTTTGACGCCTGTTCAAACCCTATCCGACCCTCCATGGGGAAGAACAGACAAGAAACCCCTAATGGAGGGATTCCTTTTTTTCTTTATTCAGCGATTTGGTTAGTATCTCATACGGCATTGTGTAAACACGAGCTAAATGCATACGAAGTTGAAACGATTAAGTGTCGCCAAGCAAAGGTTAAAATTTGTTTGCATAAAGTCTGACCAATTTATGATATCACAACCCACCGTGTTCCAAATTGAATACGTTTGTAACTACTTCCACTGAGATCCATAGGTCATGGGTTCAAATCCTACACGGGATATAATTACAGTATATAATGGTTAAGATTTAATGTCTCGGGTCAGAATTTCTCGTTCCGTATATATATATCACAGAAAAATAACAAGCAGGTTAGTGGCGATTTTCAGTGTGCGCCTACCTTAAGTGTTATGATCGAAGTATGCAATTGCAACCTTGATACGACTCTTAAAGCATGATTGATATTAATTAGCGAATGGATTCGTCCTCTCAATAGGATCTCTTGAAGCGTACGTTTATACATCTTCTTTGCAATTGACATTTGGTAATAGGTAATCTACGCAGATAATAAAAATGAAGTGTCTGTTTGTAATGCAAAAGCTTTTCACAAGTGGATATGAAAATGTACACGGTAATCAAAAAAATTTGTTTTTTTATTTGCATTTTCCCTGCTATTCACCGAAACGGCTGAACCGCTTTTGACGGGACTTTAGCAGACTTTAGCAGATGATTTTATAAGGAGTAACTTAGGCTACTTATATTAAGTTTTATTCACGAATCAATAAAAATGACTAAACCACGTAGCGACTCCAATTTTTTTTTTATGTGATGGCGTTAAGGAACGAGCCGATGGCCCACCTGGTGTTAAGTTGTGACCTTTGCCCATAACAACCGATGCAACTTGGGTCCTCCCATAGAATAGAAAATTAGCACTTTTGGTGTCGATAATTCCCACATTATTGTATAGAAATGTACGTGGTATTGAAAAGTGACCTTAAAACAATGAACAAAATCTAAACTAATGGAAGTAAATACGTAATGAGCTGGGAACGTAGCGGTGATCGTCGGCGGCCATTGTCCGGGACCGGGCGCCTTCCGCACCAAACACCACTGGACCCAGACCCCTCACTTTACATATCCCCGCACCTCATTACCTTTACTAACACTTGTTAGGGGGCGGTGAGGTAGGTCCGGTTACATTGGTATAGCACTAGTGTAGGAAAGTATTGAAAGGCGGAACGGCTCGATTGAAAAATAGAAAACGTGATGGTCTATATGTAAACTTATATTATTAAACGATTGACAAATTTGTAAAAAACGTTTGTTTGTGTGTGTTACATCGTTTGGACACAATTATAGTGATAAATTACTCTTTTTTCTCTTTTTTAATATGTAATTATTTAAATTCATTTTCTTTAGGTTATTTATTTAACATTTGCATGCCGAGTTAAACGGTGAAGTGTGTGTATCTAACAATTTCATACTAAGACCTTTGTACAACCATACTTTTAGCAAATAAATTTCATTTCATTTAAATAATGATTCTGTCATTCTTTGAAAAGGGAAGTTGTTGTGATTAGTGAAATTTTTCTCCTAAGAATTTTTGGATTTTACTCCTTAAGAATCGATTTCGTTTACAGCACGCGGTAGAAAAATTTGGTGTTTCCACCCGTCTCAGAGTTACCAGGTGGAATGTCTCTTGTGGTGTAATTTCAAAGTAACCACACTTTTGAAACTGGAACACAGCAGTGCGAATGCATTACTGCTTGAAGAAATGGGTATGGTAGCAGTACATTCCTTGGCGAACTGGGCAAAAGTTCTGCTACTAAAACATATGATAATCGCATAAGTATGTGGAAGAATGTATTTTTAACGTTTTTAAGTTGAAAGCATGTTCACATAGTAGGTACTTAGCAGCGGAACATAAGTTATATAACGCACAGATATTTGTTTCCGGTCGCTACCTTGATACAAATAAAGGCACAATAGCTGTGTATAGGAAATCGCCGCTCCACTGGCTCGAATAATTCACTAAGAACAGAGGTTTCACATGAAAATTGTAATTTTGTATGCAGATTGAATACACTGTGACGAAGAAGACCTTTGTTTATTTTAATGTTGGATTACATTTTTCGTTTTGGGAGAATTAATAACTTGTTCGGAGAGGTTAGTTCTACAGGTTGCATTGTGGACCCCCAAATTTTTTATTTGGGATAACCTTTTATCAAACGATACCGAGAGACAAGCGGGTAGTTTTAAATAAATGCTAAAGTGAAATACACCAATAGGAAGAATTTGTTAAATATGTATTCTGTATTATTAAATACAAGGTTAGGTAGGTTAGTCAGGTCAATATGTGAAATAAAAAAAAAAAATGATAAAATTTATCTTGTTATTTTCGAATCTATGATTTATTTATGTTAGACGTGGACGAAATTGGCCATAGTTTTGTGAATTTATTTATTTATTTTTATTTATTTTAATGAATGTAAATAGCGTTATCAATATTATATACAACTTACTAAAAATGCAAAGAAACTGAGCTATTCTATTCTATTCGAGGTTCTCTCGAACGGGTGTGGTGAAAGGATTTTTAGTGCGCCCCAAAAAGGTTCCTTTCGTACACTTGACACATATCTTCGAATTACTAGTTCAAGGAAAAAATCGAGCTTAGAATTTAAATCGTACGATTTATTAATATAAAAAAAACTGTAGTTTATGACGGAAAATAACGAAATATAGGACGTACGTAAAAGTTTAAACATTACATAAGCACTTGATATATTTTGAAAATACAGGAAGAACTGAAAATGGTGGACAAATTGATAATAATTATTGACTACTTTCTGCACTATCAGTCAGCACAGCATATTCCTACACTTACCACCAACATCGATAAGCGACCTATACCTATCAAAGTTCATTTACCTTAACATTTACAGTGTTCGTTATCGAGAACTGTATAGTTAACCAAAGGAATAATTCCGATAAAAGTGAGAATAATTATGATACAATTTGTGACTGAATACATAGTAATGCCGCCTGATAATAAATGTATTATTTCCCAATAAACAAGTAATACGATTTAGTTGTCAATTTACTTAGATATTCCTGTTTAGAGAACACAATAACTTATAAATAAACCCACGAAACAAAAACCTCTAAAAAGGAAAAAAAAAACATACTTTTTTTGACAAGTGACAGGATTTCAAATCTCGAATCGAACAGATCTGTGGAAGGTGTGTATTCTTGATCAACTCGAAAAGAAGATAATCTTCAAATGGCTGAGCAGATTTTTTCTGAAACATAGCTCAAGAACAGCCTCGATTAAGACACCTATAGCGTCCACCTTTTAAGTTAAGAGGTGACCTCTGCCCATAACAAGCAATAATTGGGTCCTCCCCTACTTTGGTGAGACTAGACCCAATTCATCACAGCTTGTAACTCTGAGATTGGAAGAAGAAATGTCTCATAAGCCTGTAGTTTCCCTGAGAACCACACGGTATAGTAGCAGTACTTCCCCGGACGAATTAGGACTAAGTTCTACTGCTACTAAATCTGGTCAATCTAGTACATCAATCTTTTTATGGACAAATTTGACATGTACTTAAATGACGTACCTGAAAAAATAGCTTAATATCAATAGTCTGCTGTCGCAATAATGATAATACCAGTGATGTTGGATATCCGATATCTTAGTTAATCTAACGATACAAGGAATAAACTTCCACAGTTTATTGATACACACAGTCAATGTAATCGCCAATATTTGAGTATGAATAAATAAATAAATGACGAGTTTTATCATGGTTGCGTTTTTTTGTATAATCATATGCATTCAGTAAAAAGCTGTTATTTTGTCATTACGAACAGACACTTTATTTTATTTATTTGTATAGATAAGTTGCTTCCCAGCCCTTGAGCGAAAGATTTAATTATCAATCCCATTCCGGACACTACGTTCCTTGTATATATTTTTTTTATTCTTTGTCTCTTCAGTGTTTCTCACTAGCTCAGTGTTTTCCAGTCTCATATTCATTAAAAATTTGGATAATGTTGGGTAAAACTTTTTTCTATAAACATGATATTTAGAGCCGGTTCAGATAGTACAATCTTTGCTCGCCCCGTATTTATTCATCTCTCTATTAAATTCTACTAAGTAGTCGTGCGGTTGGGGAATGCCATACCGTCGCACTGCAGTCTGAACTTACCCCTATTGGGTGAGTTCGGGCTTCACTGTTGACGCTTATACCTTGGGCCGCATTATAGAGTAGCGGTTAGAAGTATGCCTTGGAATCGCGGCGCACGCGCAGCCGTCCTTCACGGTTGAACGGGCGACGCAAACAAACATCACTTAGCAACTCGATATTATTAGCCTTAGCCTAGTGTTTAACTGATTTTTGAATAAATGTATTTTTTATTCTGATCTTATGACATCTGATCTAATCAAGGCTGACGAAATACAATAAACTAATGTATTCACTTTTAACATGTATATTATTTTTCTTATTTCGGGAAGTATTGTCGCCATAGTAGAAACGCATTTCTGTGTTCCGGTTTGAAAAGCGCTTAAATTACACATGATGCAATTTCAAATTCACATGTCAGAGTCAGCAAGTCGTAGCTATTGGCATGGGCAAAAATTAGTCCTCAATTAACCTTAATATAAAGATAGAAAAAAAGAAAGAAACTAACATAAAAACTCCTGCCTAAGTACCGACCAACAGTTTCAAACAAATGATAAACTTCATTCGCGACTCTGTTTGCATACAAACAAAATACGAGCAACATGTTCAGAGAAGGCAAAGACCTTAATCTTGATATCAGTTTTATTCACCAATAAAACACCCAAGCTCAAATACGTAACAAGCAAGAAAACAATCCTGTTTTCTAAATCTATTCATCGGAGTTCATCTATAGTGAGAAATGCGGTAACTTATGTTTGTAGGTAGAACAATATTAAAGTTAGTTAACTGAAGGAAGGTGTTTCTGAGTAAATTTATATAGTTGTAAGATTATCCTCAACAGTTACATAAAAATTTCCATATATTGAGGATATATAGAGCTTTTAGAAATTTACTTATAATGAATATAGACTTAGCTATATATACAAGTAATAAATAACATTAAAGAAAATATATTATACCAATAAATTAGTACACAAAGATAATTAAACTGACACCACAGATAAATTAAGTAGTTCAGGCACCAATTGCCTGAACTACCTTATTACAACGCAAAGCAAAAACCTGATGAAATTCACAGAATCTGTTCAGCGCATCTTGCTATTTTCAATGTAACCGAATCACGTTTGTCGACTTTCTTAGTAAATAAATATATAAAACCAATCTTCGAAAGTAGAACGGAAAGTTCCAAACAGACGAAGCCGCAGAACAGTCTAGTGTTCACTGTTCGGTTGTGTGCGATCCAGGAAGCGAGAGGTCTTTGGCTCCCGTTGGAATGTTGTATGTGGGTGTAAAACGAGCGAAGCACAAGACGTGGCTTTCTGTTGGTATAATGAACGCTATCTAATCTTGCCCAATACACATATTATGATCAATTTGGGCTGTTTAAACAATGATAAGTATAAAACGACAATGAAACAATTTAAAAGCAGTAGAACTCTCGCCAATTTCGTTCGGGGAAGTACTGCCATCATGCCCATTTCTGCCGCCGTGCATTCACACATTCGCTCTACTGTGGCGTGAAATAATATGCTGACGACTATATGAGGAAGCTTTAAATTAAGATGTATAACGTCTAAAATATGCATTTCACTCGCGCGGTTGTCTCGTTAGCGTCTGTCAAGAATAAGCCATTGTTGTATTGGGAATTATAGCTGAAACAAAGACCATAAAACTGGATCGCCCCTTGGCTATGTTGTCGTGGCCCTGCCGGCAAAGCGACCCAGTTTCGATCTCCGGCCGGTGCAAACTTTGGTTGGCGAGTACAGTTTGTGCTCTCCATGTCACCTGTGACACAGGGAATCCTAGTGTAAGAGGTATATATAAATTTATTTAATTTTTTTGTCATGAAATTATGGAGAAGGCAGTAGGCCTAACTGGTTTATGTGATAACCTCTGCCCATAACAACCAATACCACTTAGGTAGGTCTTGTCATATCTAAGAAGGGGAGGACCCGTACCCAGGTAGGACAAGACCCAAGTCGCAACGTATGCGCTCTTAACTCTGAAACAACAAGGTGGAATGTCTCATCTGCCTTAATTTAACCGGCAACCACACCGTTCAAACCGGAACATAGTAACGCGAATGCAATACTGCTTGGTGGAGAAATGGGTATGGAGGCATTTAAGTACTTCCCATGACGAACAAGGCTTAAGTTCTACTGCTACTTACTAGTATTAAACTGAATGTGGAAGCATTGTGTATTAGTAACAATTACATCCGACAGAGGAACATTGTCTCGACAGCACTCATTAGCTCAATTTCCGATGGCTTTAATGTTTCCATAAATTTCCTCGGTTCAAACATCAGTTTGATTGTCGATAAAGACCCCGCAATATTGACTGGAACGTATTAAAACGCTATAAATATAATTTTGCACCTTTTTACGAGTGTTAAGCTTATGACATCGTTATTATGGTAATCTTATTGAGTTGTGAATGTTCGCTCATTCATATTGCTCTGGATTTTCTCAATTAATAATGACAATTATTAAATATCGTTTTCTTGTAACAAGTTTAATTCATAAACGAAGGAAGGAGAAGTGTTATCGATCGTGTAATTTAACTTTTAGAGGCTGGCTCATGAAATGAAAAGAAACTGTATTTTATTGATTTCAGCTAATCGTATGCAAAGGTGGACAAAACAATACGTCCATTTTTCTAACCAAAACATCTTAATTTACCATTCCATCACACTAAATACTCGCAAAATGTTGCACATTTTCAAAAATGTGTATCTGACTGAGATAAAATGTGGTAAATCCCAAGATAAACTCGATCTTGACTGTTAGAGATAAATATTTATCAATCAACACAGTTCCCAGTCATCATAGTCAGTAGATACTGATACTGGGCAATATGAAGACTATCGTCCAACTGTTACTTCTAGGTAAGTAGAAAACTATCAGTTTTTTTTAATAACTGTTTTCACTTTGAAATTTAGTAGACAAATGAAACTAAATTAGGTAAATTAATTCAATCTCCTTAAGATATCCTGGTAAGGAAGCCTTATAACAATAAAACATCGCCATTAAGTAATGTGTGTATTTACAAAAAATAATATATCATATCACTTGTCTGTTTCCCATGATACCAGCTATAGTTAGACATTGAGGCTAGATGGGCTACTGCGTGCAATGTCCATCGATATTTATTATTTATTCATGTTTATTTAATAAAATTTATGGTTAAGCTTAAGTCATTCCAATGTTTAATTATTTTACGAGGTGTTAATAAATAAATTGGGTATTTTTTTTTTTTTTTTTCTTAAATTTCATCATAAAATATACCGCAGAAGTTATCATGATCCGAATGTGAACTATATCTAGTTCAGATCAATTTTATCGAACGACTTTTAATTGCAGGTTTTAGTTGCACATTATCAACGCCAGTGCCTGATCAGGGCGAATCAGCGAGAATAGTAAACGGATATGAAGTGGACATAACGGAGATACCATACCAAGCCTCTTTGAGACGAAAATCTCAAGTCGGCTGGGCCCACATTTGTGGAGCAGTCATTATAAAAAAAAGAGCTATTCTGACCGCCGGACACTGCGCCGATCCGTAAGTTTAATCTTTGTCATATTTAGCTAATTATACAGTTTTATACTGACTATTACTGTAGTTGCTTGTGATGCAAACAGCTGACCAAATCAATGAGAGTGTGTTGAATTTTAATGACTCTAGCTATAAATTTAAAGAAACAATCGATATTTTTAATTGCAGTAACTTCTATTAGGTATCAGATTTTGAAAAAAATTTAAAAGGGAAAAATACCAGTGCAATGGAAAATAAATCTGTCACTGTTTGTGCGTCATCAAGGCTCAGTCAGAATATCAGCGCTGCACTGACACCAACTGGTTCAGTGCTGCATTATGCTGATACTGGGACTTTTTTTTTGTATAATAATTTGATGTATCCACTGCTTATGTTCCATGCTCTAATGTAGACAAATAAATATATTTTCTTTCTTTCTTTCATCAATTTATCAAGTCGATTCTTAACTTGGACCATTCAAAGTCTTACCACGTGGGAGCATGTGAGGCAGTTCAAAATAAAAAAACTTATTATAACTCATCCTAATCATTATTACTTCTATATATACCAAATAATGAATATCACAGCAAAAATGAGGGGCAAGAAATATACTTTTAATTAATGTTATATATATTTTGACATGAAATTAATGTTTCAGGTACACATCAGATCCATCCGTTCTACGAGTTGTAATTGGAACAGCTTCACGTACCTCCGGCGGCAAATCTTACGATATATCCAAAATTATTGTCCACCATTCTTACGATCCGAGTACTTTAAACAATGACATAGCACTGCTGGGAACTGCCAAAATAATGAGCTTTGGTCAAACTGTCAACTCTGTGACCTTCGCTCCTGCCAACCACGTACTGACTGACGGTACTGAAGCCGTTGTTTCTGGTTTTGGATCCACTTCGGTGAGTCACTGATATTTTACCAGAAATTTCATCCATTAAAAAAAAAACCATCATTGTCATTTTCGAATCTATAAAAGATAAGGCAGCGTCTAGTGGAAGTGCTGTATTTAAGATTCTTAGCGTAGGAAATCAATATATTCCATGAGTTCTTAAATAAAAACCCATATAATTATACTTCTTAGTCATTAAAAACGTCAAAAATAGTAAAAGTCTTGTGAGAAAAATGTTTAAGGATCTCTATAGCTCGATCTCAATCTGAAGACCTTTATGAATCACAATTACTATGTTGGTCCTACTGGCCACCACAAAACCTAATTTTAGGTCATCTATCTCTTTCTTAACTTTTAAAAGAAAAGAAATAAACAACAGCCATATATAGACAATTTTAGATATAATAGTTCTTAACACGATTCAAATATGTGACGGAAACACTATTTCGACCAAGACAACAAGACAGCAACCAAGCAAAAGAACAGTAGAACTCACTCCAAGTTCTCCGAGGAAATACTGCCACCATGCCCATTTCTGTCGACAAGCAGTAACGCCGAGTTGCTAAAAGAATCAGTCCCATTATATAGGTATAGAATCCTAAATATATCATTTAATAAGTAAAATATCTAGAACAAAACTGAAACGTGTAGCTAAAATATCATCTATGACTTGTACTATTCATTCAAGTAATTATTGAGTGTAATTTTATTGAAATTACAGTATGAAGGGACATCCTCACAAGTTCTGCTAGCAGCCAAAGTGCAGATTGTGAATCAGTACTACTGTGCGCTGGCGTACCTTAGAATGGCAACAATCACTTCTGGGATGGTGTGCGCCGGCGCAGCCAACCCTAGTCGCGACGCGTGCCAAGGGGACTCCGGCGGCCCTCTCGTCGCCCACAACCTCCTGGTCGGCATCGTGTCTTGGGGGGAAGGTTGCGCCAGCACCAACTACCCTGGAGTGTATACAAGAGTTTCCATGTATAGCCCTTGGATTGGGGAAAAGATTGCCGATTTATACGACTGAACTGAATTTATGTAAAGCTGTGTGATAGTGAAATGTGAAATTATAATTATCATAAGTGAATTTGATTGATGGTAAATCTTCCATTATACATATTTTCATCAATATAGGAACTTTTGATCGTGAAGCTAAATAAATAAAATTTACATACATACGTAAAATCACGCCTGTTTCCCGGAGGGGTAGGCAGTGATCATGGTTTTCC
This sequence comes from Chesias legatella, assembly GCA_947359385.1. Classification (NCBI taxonomy): domain Eukaryota; kingdom Metazoa; phylum Arthropoda; class Insecta; order Lepidoptera; family Geometridae; genus Chesias; species Chesias legatella. The sequence continues at coordinate 1,258,022 of OX375766.1, forward strand.
ACCTGCTACGATCCTGACATACCTCCTTAAAAATTTTAATAAGTAAAAATTATACATAAAGCTATACAAATAAATAAAAATGGAGTGTCTGTTTTTTATATTAAAATAACCGATTTTTACTAAGTGCATATGGATGTATACACGGTAAATAAACCAACACAATTTTTTTTTAAATTTTTGTCTGTCTGTCTCTGTTTGTTCCGGCTAGTCTCTGAAATGGCTGGACCGATTTTAACGGGACTTTCACTGGCAGATAGCTGATGTTATAAGGAGTAACTTAGGCTACTTTTCCAAGGGATAAAATAGGGGTGCGCGATAAAACCGAATTCCACGCGGACGAAGTCGCGGGCAATAGCTAGTATTTAATAATATTTATCGGCATTATGTTTGATATAAGTTCAGTGTTAGACACATCGATATTTCGGTACTCACACATAAAGTGAGACAATCAGCCTAAATTGAGTACAGTTAACTTTCTAAGTGATTCCATTAGCGATTACGATAATACAAAGGAACTACAGTCATTGACATTTTAACATATTTACTACTGATAATGGTGTGTATCGTTTGAAAAACACAATTAATTGCTTAATTTTCAAATAAAAAGCCGAAATTTGATGAAATAACAATACTAGATATATATGGATGTTTCCTCTAAAATCTTCAACATCATATTCCCAATGCACTTATCGAATCAGGACACCTGAAGTTGTCAATCCTATATGACAGGCCAGTTTTCTATTCCACCGCCCGATTTTGTGCAATTAAATATAAATCAATAAATATATATAAAAAATAAAAAACCTAATTTTAAATTACAATGCATGGTACTCATGCATGGTACTCATGAATTTAGTCTTCTTCTTCGAGTCACCGGTTCTGTCGTACCAGTTGGTGAAAGGATTGTAGGTGCGCCTCAAAGAGGCTCCTTTCGCGCACTCGACACATGTCTTCGAATTTTTAGTTCTAGGACATGTCGGTTTCCTCACGATGTTTTCCTTCACCGTTTTGAGAACGTGGTATTGCGCACATAAATCTTTCAATCGAAAAACTCATAGGTGCACGTCGGGATTTGAACCGGCGACCTCCGGATTGAAACTCGGGGGTTATTACCGCTGGGCCACCACGCTCTCAAAAATGAATTTAGTAATGTAATTGGAGAATATATTAGATCCAATATGACGTTGACGTGAATCATTATTTGAATAATGATTCTGTGAAGAACAGTTATTTCATAAATTTAGGTGCCCTAAATGGGTAATTGCATGAGGAAAGCTGACGTAGTAATCCATCGTGTGTTGCGTGTAATTTAACCGTAATTTAATAACATATATTTAATAAAATTCAATTAATCACATTATTTAATATTATTGTGAAATACATATCACTATTCAAAGAATAATACTTTTTACTCAATATTTAATGAAAAATAGAATTATTAACATATAGCATAATAACTGCGATAAAAATAAATGAATATATTACTAAATATATTCGTTATGGGACTGAAAAAGTTTCCCATAGCAGAATAAAAACAAAGTAGGTGACCGTGTTAAAAACAACCAACCTGATCAAAGATCATACTCGGGTCCAGATAGGAGGCCTATTCCCGGCCCAGTGTGAGACGTACGTAATATTTAATTCAGCTTCTGCCAATTAAGAACAAGATTAGTAAATATAAATGCATTTGAAAACCCATTGATTCCTTTTCAAAAACTAAATATACCTTAAAATTAAAATTAAGTACAGGACACTGATGTTATGTTTTATTATTTTAATTTACCATTTTACTTTAATTTTCTTTCAATTGTTGTGATAGTGAAACCAATAAAATGAGTTTACATTGAAAAATCAAAAGATAATGCACAATAAATAGTTAATACTATCTGTGTATCCAACGTGACTCGTGTCATTATATCTATTGATTTGAAACTATTCCATGTAATCTGCACAAATAGCGATAAAGCGATACCATCGATAGTATCCAAGTAATAAGTACTTTAGTTTACCAACAGAGAGTAACTTAAGTAAAGCCTCTAGATTTTTCAATCTATTCATGGCCGATACGAAATAAAAGTTTTATTAATAACTGATGCATTTTCTTTGAAAATTATTTCATTTATATTTTAAGTAGCAGTAGAACTTGTGCTAAGTTCGGAGAAGTACTGCCACCACACCTGGTAATCTGCCGCCGAGCAGTGTTGCACTCGTGTTGCTGTGTTCTGGTGAAGGGGAGTGGGTGCAATTGCAGGCGCATGAGATGTAACATCCCCGTCTCGGGTGATTGATGCAACGCAATGCGACTTGAGTCATCTCATACTTTGGTCGAGAGGACTTGAGTCGCATCGCTGTTGTCTATGGGAGGCGGTTACCACTTAACATCAGGTGGGCCGTCAGCTCGTTCCGCCACCCGCATGAAATAAAGAAAAACCTTTTAGCAATAAGAGTTTAAAGAAATTTTCAGTGTTAAGTTTTAGTAATTTTTCAATTCAGTTATATCTTCTTTATCTTGTTCTTTTTGTTTTTTTCTTTTTTCTTTTTGCTTACTTGTTATTTTTTTTATACTATGCGAAAATTTCTAGAAATATATTACTGTTTTTGGAAATTTTTAACATATTAAATTGTTATGATTAACACTGTAATAATCACAGTATATGTGTTTCTCGTAAATATGCACAGAGATTTGTTTCTCTTACAGTCCCTAAAACATTTCCTGGTCAACTTTACGTCAAATTAACGCGTCACATCTAAACTGAACACCTCTGTTGTCCCAGGGGTCGATTCTTCGCACAGATAGTTGCTAATCATAATCGAATCTCCACTGGATTCAAATGAGACGATCAATCAGTCGCCAGCTCGCGGTGACAGCCCTCCTCGAGGACTGAGGACCTTTGTTACACCCCAGGAGAGGGAATTTAGGATCCGATGATACTTTAAAGATGAAACGTCAAATAGATGAACTTAAAAAAATATGTGAAAAAACTGTTTCAGTTATATTGTCAAACTATAATTTCAGCGAGTTCAACTAAGGTCGAGTATTTTAAAATTGACTATTTAAGCATGTCTTGGCTTCAATAGTATTATTCACTGACCAGTACTTTCTGGCTGATTATTAATTGTTGAATAATTTACTTTCTCCGCATGCCAACAATGATTAAGTTACAGAAAATATTGGATTATTTATATATATTTTCGGTGTCTGATAGTTTGGGCTAGATGGCGCTGTGTGAATGGTCCACCAATATTATTATTATCTGCTCTTTCTTTAACTAAGTTACATGAATAATTTTAAGCTATTAGATTAAATATTCGAATCAATCCTTGTTTCGTCTTCAAATTCAAAAACTTTATTTCCATAGAATTCATAAAGAAACGGCTTGGAAACGTCAATATTCAAAACATAAGGTCACGCGTACTTATCGATAAGTTTGATGCCTGTTCAAACCCTATCCGACCCTCCATGGGGAAGAACAGACAAGAAACCGCTAATGGTCTTACTGTAGTCATTGTTTACAGATATACTCAAGTACAAAAATAATCAGTAAATACTGCGAAAGCTTCCGACACTCGCCCGTAATCCATTTCCTCCTTCGGGTCTACTAAATTGTTCTTCTATTACCACTTCATCAGACCATTTTGAAACTTACGCTTACCGTAATATAACTTATTTTTCCACCGTCCGTACTTATGATTAAGGATATTGTCGATGTAAGTGCAGAAATTTATTTACGACACCCCCTCATTTAGACGCAATCCGTCCTTCTCTGGCTTGGTACCGTTCCCGTTTTTGTCTCTCTCTTCGAGTCATAATAAATTTTGGGGTGATTCTGAATTAACACTAGTCATAATACCCGGCTTGTTCCGACACTTATCGCCGTGTTTGATGATTGTGTTGGATATTGATAAGATTTACTTAATTTTAATCGTAATTATAAATGTAAGTTAACATTTTTATATCCTTTGCCAGTTTAAAAAAAAAACCAATACATTTTTCATGTAAGTGCATTTTTATATCCCTGGCATCATACTGAGCCAAGATTAACTGGTTCGACTGGCCTCACATCTCGGTTGGTTTCTGACTCTGCGCTGAAGATCGTCGGTTCGATTTCCACTCAGGACAAACATTTGTGTGACTAGATGGCGCTGTGTAAAAGGTTCAGGATTATTTCTTATTTTTTGGGTTTGATTGTAGAGACATAAACCCTTCTGACTCTACTTAGGAACTCCTGATACCTTCGCTTTTATCAGGAGTAACGAGTAACGTTGGATTTATCTTGAAAATTAAGTATTACAGCCTTAGTTCAGGTTCTAAAAGTTAAAGATTTTTTTACTTTTTATTATTTTCTTTCTAAAAAATCCAAAGGCACAATGAAGTTCCATAATTCCATCTAATTAGATTTACAAACGGACGATAACGGCGCTGCGTCCGCGCGTTACAATTTGTAAATATTTATAGGGAAGGGCACACACTGCGGCTACACCACGTTATCGATGGGACGGCTGCATTGAACGAACGCTAGTCTATAATTTTATAAAATCTGCATAATAATAGTAAAAAAATGTAAGGTCTGTTTAATTTCATCGTGAATGCTGCATTCGTTCAGTCCTATGAGTCACTCAGCTGGTATATGTATAAGTTATAATGTAATAAGTTACTTATTTAATTAAACTATATGAATCGGTACACGTTTTTTCTAATTAACAGTCAAAAACATAAAATCTGTAATAATTACAAATGTATTATTAAAGGCTTGAAAAATCCTTATACTCTCAACAAGCAATGAATTATAGTAAAAAAAATGTGCATATCAGTTCCATCCCGCGACTGCGAATGCTTTTTATGAACGCTCAATCATAGCCATCAAATTTTCATACATGGATGCTTGAAATGAGATCGATAATTAAGGAGTTAACTTTAAAAAAATGTTATATCCGCCTGCCACGATTTTATTTATAAAAAAAAATCCAAACATCGATATCGCTAAAAATCCAACCCCATCACTATTCCGGAACGTACGCCACTCAATTCAGGGGTGGCACTGCTCAGACGGCAATAACGTATACACGAATAGGTGTCGCCCTGACTAGCGTCTTACTCGGATCAATTCAAATCTGTGTCGTCCCCGCGCCGCGCCGCGCCCGGCCCGCCGCGCCCGGCCCGCCGCGCCGTGACACTTCCAAACACGTCAACTGGGGAAATATTTGCGTCACCTAATAATAACTTGGCTCCTCTTTGTCAGGTGTATATTTTTATCTCAGTTAATGGATTTATTACATATTACGTTTTAACTTATGGATAGTTGATTGATGGCTACGACTAACAAATTCTCGGCTAGCGAGTGTAATGTTCTGTTATATCAGGCCTACAATATTGCATATTATTTATGTTTATGTCCTGACAATAACTAATAGTCATTTAAAATAAAAATCCATATAGGTCCAGTTAATTATTGCTAAATCTAGTCCCACCCGAAAGCCAAAAGCTTTCAAGTGTCTCCAAATAGTTGGACCGACATTCGATTAGAACGTTGAGCGGCTAAACCCACCAATAAGTAAGTGTAACTACAGTCCCACGGCCTATTACCTGGCAATTTCACAGAACAATGTACGTCGTTTCGCGTCGACAGCACACAGTGATGTGACTCACACGAGCTTTGTAACCGAGAGCCCCGAGAGGGAGACGGCGCGCGGCGGTCCCGCGGATTTGTTTACACAGTGTAGCTTTCCCTTTCGCGCTTGCCTGTGTGCGTGACCATCTGGCGAACGTGCGGTGGCAACCCTACGCCTGTACTAGTGTTGCCCCCACTTCCATCGCACCCCGTTTCGGGGTAGCCGTGACGCGTGTGTGCGTGACCCAGTCCAATAAATCTAATGCACACACACGCGGGTACATCGGTGGCGTGTCGAGTCATTTTTACGCTTGTGTTGTCGCTACTTGGGGTTATTTATGCGACGCGATGATATTATTATTCTGACGATTACGGCATCCTTTATGCTTACAATAAAATAATTAATAAGGGATGAAGTGTATTGTAGTGCGGCAGTCTGTGATCGGTATCGGGCCACTTAATTTCATTCATGCTTTGGAAACGTAACGATCGTGTTCATTACGATCTTTAGTTTTATTGTGGGCTAATTGTATGAATTGCGTTTTGTCAATTATTCACTAGGGTAGGTTGAATCCTATCTTTAAAACGTTAACGACCTACTTCGAACATCCAAATTGTTTGTTTATATCTCAATATCGAGGAAACCACATTGTTGCCAGTTGCTTATATACAAAAATAGTAAAAAAATCGTCGCTAGCTGAGAGTTGGATTTTCAATCCTGATATGGTAAAAACAGGGATGCTGAATTACATCAAAGTTCAAGACAAATCCTTAAAACGTTTTAAAATTTTCGGTTATTTTTTCTATTCTATTCGAGTCATTGGTTCTTTTCAACCAGTGTGATAAGGTGAAAGGTTTAAGTGCGCCTCAAAGAGGCTCCTTTCATTCACTGACACATGTCTTCGAATTTTTAAATCCAGGACAATTCGGTTTCCTCACGATGTTTTCCTTCACCGTTTTGAGAACGTGGTATTGAGCACATAAATCTTCCAAACGAAAAACTCATAGCTGCACGTCGGGATTTGAACCGGCGACGATTGAAACTCGGAATCAGTACCACTAGTAGACCATATAAAACTAAAAAAATAGTCACTAATTTAATAATATCCAAATTACATAACCGTACATGACAACATTTTTATGTTAAATCAAATATTTAATCCTTTTATTAGCGAAAGCGAGTCAGTTATCGATGCAAAATGCCCAAACATCCCCAATTACTCACTCAGTGACGGAACAGTTGACAGGGCGCTCAACCCCTGTTCAGTATAACAATTACGCGGTACCCAGCAGGGCACATTGTGACGGAACCCTACCTCTCGTCCATTGTGGAAACACTATAACACGACCAACACAAATAGACCCTACCGCTGACATCGAAACCACCCAATTTCAAGGCAACCAAAAAGCGCGGCAGGCCTTCCACGCTGGTTATATATACAAATATTATTATCCTGTTCACAAATATCAATAACGTATTACCAACTCAGATTTAAAAGTTAACGATGGATTTTTATATTATGGCTTTATTCCTTGGTATTCAAATGTGTATTCGGTATAATGCTATTGTGGTTTCAACATCTATGGTTTTATTTGAATGTGTGTGTATAAGGATATGTATCTATTTTTCGTTTAAGGAATATTAATCGACTTGGGTCTTGTCGTACCTAAGTAAGGGAAGACCCAAGTTGTATTGCTTGTTATGGCAGTCGTATTGCTTGTATTTAAGAGGTTGCCATTTAACACCAGGTGGGGCATCTGCTCTTTCCGTTACTTTACCACATCAAAAATACTCAATTTTTACTGTAGGTTTTTGCATCAGCATTGCGGGATTTAACATGGGTATGGGTACTGAGTACTGAGTAAAGCTTGTGACAATCAGTTCGTTTGGACGAACCATATTCAGTTGCATGGATATATTTGTTATCTAAATGGTTAAAAAAACTAGGTAACTTCAGTTAAAACCAGTATCGGAATAAATGGGGGAAAATTATTATAAACAATTGGAAATTTAATCGCAATTGTTTCCCCATTAAATATTTGTTCCCGTTTATTTACTTAATATAATGCTTTTTATGTGACTTAGGTGACGAAACGAGCTGATGGCCCACCTAATGTGGTAACCGCCACCCATAGACAACAGCAATACGACTCAAGCCCTCTCCACCAAAGTACGAGATGACTCAAGTCGCATTGCGTTGCTTCCATCATCGAGACGGGGATGTAACGTCTCATGCGTGCAGTTTCATCCGAGTTTTTCACTCTTTCATATTGGATATAACGCCAGTGAATTGGAGAACGAATCTCCCCCTCTGTAAGTAATGCGCAGAAGCTACTACACCACATTAATAAGGCCATCTGTCAGTACTTTTGGTATTTATGCGTAATCGAAAACGAAATTAATTCGGTAACCGAAATTATAATTTTATTGTTACACTTAAGATACTTGAGGGCTCGATCCTTAAACCAGAAATTACGTTAAAATATTTGGATTCTGACTATTTTACTTGCACATAAATTAACAATATATACAAGTTTATCGCAGTATTGTTACCATAAGTCTATCAAGCCTTCATAAAGAAAATTAGGAACTTCGAGATTTTTGTCTTTCCCTGCCTGTACTTAACAAACAGATCTAACTAAAGAGACAATATCTCCGGCGTTAAAAGGCCAGCCTGAGATCGGGGGGTGGAGCGAGGGTGGGCGCTCTCCCTGCAAAATTACTACATTTTGAAGGGAACAACTTTTTATGAGAATAAGCCGCTATGAATCTCGAATTATTAGAATCGGGAGCCAAGAGTGCATGTCGCTGGTTTTTTGTTCTGGAATATTGCTACATATAGTATAATAGACCTTTGTAAATAAAATAGTATTTATGGCATTATAAGCAGTACTTACCAAAACAATTTATTTTATACTTTAACTAAACCATATCGAAACAAAAATTTTACTAGAATTATCGCCTGTCTCAATTACTCGCTCTTCCAATCTTTTCAAAACGAAAACCAAAGTTTTCAAATAACTTGAAACATTTGTTGCGACAGCCCTAAGAGCTCGGGAATACTCGGGTTAGGTCGAGTTAGGTCGGCTGTGGTCGGACTCAGTCAATAAGGTGCATTGCCCGTCCTAAGTTGCCTACCCGACGTCACACTGGACTTGGGATACCAGTTGAGAAATCCGGTCTGATTTCAGAAGTTCATGCGAGGAAGACCGCATATGAATCAAATGGATACTATGACATTACTATAATGACCATTTTACATATTTTGCTTTATGGGAAATATATATAACTTTCAGGAACAATCAATTAAAAACAAATAAGTAAGCTAATTCAAAAAAAAATTAAACATGGATATGTATCTTAGATTATCTTCCTGTTTTCAACATTTTTTTGTGTTATTTTATATATCTATTTTACTTTTAAGATCTATTTTCGCACATGACGAAATATGAATACCTAACTAGATACCAAAATTAAAGTAGCAACTGCATAAGTTAAAAAGTATTACCTTTAATATATTTTTCGCCGTAATTGCAAATAATATTAAAAAAATAAAACTACGACCAACCTTCAGGGCGCAATAATTTCGAAAAAAGAAAATTTCACAAATTTTTGATAATTTTAGGTATTGTATACGTGAGATAATTTGAAAAATCATTACACAAATCTATTATAAACATAAACAAGTTAGTAACAATGTTTTAGAACAATTTACGTTTTATATAATAAAACGAAGTCAGGTTAAATATTCTGCCCACGCTAGCAACCCACAACCAACCAAGATGGGAACCTCCACGGTTCGGAGGGTGTGAAGAGGCGCTCGCAAATACCGTTAGGGGTAATTTTCTCTTTTATTTACACCGCCTAGCCTTTACGATTCGATACGATTCATTTACTCAAACTATTACACTGGTTTTAATAACTTAATTGGTTTTTGGAACAACTTCATTAGACTTTTTTTGCCTTACGGTTAAATCTCAGATTTTTTTATATATACGTATTAGAATATTAGGTATTTGATATGATTGTATTTTACACGGGCAAAATGTGAAGATTTTGAATGAGTTATTTTAATAGGTTATGAATACTTGATTATTTCTATTAATGATAACATGAAATAAGTCACTAAAACTCAGGTAAAATAATAATAATTTATGTAATTGTAGAATACTATTCATAAAATTCTTCTAAATCTAATTAATAAAACAATTACAGTTTCTCTTGCATACATTAATTTATTATAGTATTTTTGTATTGAATTGGTTATAATTTAGCTTTTGTATTAGTATTTTTTCTGACAAAGTATCTAGTTCTATACCAAAGATTAAAATATTTATTTAAATAATTATTTATCATATTACCATTAGTTCCTTGAGTCTTTGATTCGTCTTCCAGTTCCAAATCATTGAGAAATCAAATCACCAATTAACCGTAAGAATAAACGTTGCCCAATAACGGGAAACGAACGATTTATTATGTCAATCGTAACCAAATACGTGTTACATAACGTGTGAGATATCTCGGTGGGCGTTGGGAATGTGGATGAAAGCAGCCGACCTTGACACGACACCACTCGGTAACCTGAAGATGTTACTGGCAATGTTTGAAGTTGGTGCTTTATACATTTTGTGTATTCTCTAATGTAGTCAATATCCACAACAACTATAATTATTAAGAAAAATTAATTTAAAATAAACTTAAATTATTTTTCGTTCATGCCATTGTGGTTCTAAATTTGTAATTCATTTTTATCAAGCCCTTGCTGGTTGAAAACTGTCCTGATAGAATGACAAGATATGAGACTCTTAAGTAAAAAAAGAACCCATCGTGTCAGGGTACTGATAGTGAAAGCTTTTTTTTAATGTAGTATGTCTGGAAGATATGGCTCATCGCGATAAGACCGCCTGTTGTGTAATATCAATGTTATTTTGTAAGTATCTGCGTTGTAAGTGCAGCTTAGAGATCTGCCAGACTATATATATAGGTATATACCAATCAAAAAACATTTTCACACAGAAACCTACTTGTTGATTGTAAAAGACATTCTTGATGTTACCAACTTTGGAATGAAATTAATTATTATCTTGCTTTCGATGTTAGAATTTCGTGATGTGAACATTCTTTAGGGTTGGTCTTCTTCTTCGAGTCACCGGTTCTGTCGAACCAGTGTGGTGAAAGGATTGTAAGTGCGCCTCAAAGAGGTTCCTTTCGTGCACTCGACACATGTCTTCGAATTTTTAGTTCTAGGACACATCGGTTTCCTCACGATGTTTTCCTTCACCGTTTTGAGAACGTGGTATTGCGCACATAAATCTTTCAATCGAAAAACTCATAGGTGCACCTCGGGATTTGAACCGGCGACCTCCGGATTGAAACTCGGGGGTCAGTACCGCTAGACCACCACGCTCTAGGGTTGGTGATATCTCATGATTATAAATAAAGATATATCATTACAGCGCACCCTATTAGTCGTTCTGACTCAATTTCTAGATTAGCATTTAGCTGCAATGCTTACAGTGGTAAAACTTGAATAGGATGACCGTTAATTAAAATGTCCTTTACAGCAGTTTCTCCGATCTCCTAGTTAAAATTAACGTTACCATCAACGCACTCAAACATTTGCAGTAACATAAACAAAAACATGACAAACAAACATACATATAGGACAGAGCTTTAAGCCACTGAGCTTTCACGCTGGATGCGCGTGCGCCTATAAGCAGTAATTAAAACACCGATGCGCGTGATCCGTAATATTGATTGGAATGCCTCTTGAACGCTTTTTTACATTGTAATTATTCAACGTTTGCTTGAACTTTATAAATTAGTGTCACTGAACTTTAATTCCGTTATATACATTTTTAAATATATTTTAATACCTATCTGGTAAACAGCTAGCCTTATTTTAAATAGATTTGAGAGAATTTGTTTATGAATATAGTATTTGTAAAATATGTAACAATATATATATTTTAATTTTTAAGTGAGACTTTCGATCTGATAATTGACAAGTGAACGAGAAGTAAGATCTAACAAAAGCTAAATAAAAAGCATTGCAGTTTGATAGGCGTCTCATCTCATAGATATTTATTACTAGTTCGTGTGACAGTAATTACCCTAAGTTTTTTTAGTTATTGGTTCTAAAAAATCCTACAAATCATATATTTAGTTCTTTGTACCTCCAGTGTTTGTGTACAATTCTGGTAGTGAATTGGATAGTTGAGATATCTATAGACTGGTAAGATAGATCAATTGATTTCAAAATATACATATATTTTATTAATTATACATAAATATTTCTTTATAAAGTGGTGTCTCGGAGTAGTACTATGGATTTAAATTTAAATTTCAATTTAAAAAACCCTCTAAGTAATATAATAATAATAACATGGTGGACACAATTCATACACCGCGGAAACCAGACAACTGATACATACATATACTTTTTGCAAATACGTACATATAATACCTATTAACACCCAGACACAGAACAAACATCGATATTCGTCACACAAATGTTTGTCCTGGGTAGGAATCGAACCCACGACCTACAGCGCAGAAGGCAGAATTACTACCAACTGAGCTGTGAGGCCAGTCAATAGTTTAGTGAATGAATGAAAATACCAAAACAATATTCGCTGCTCTTTATTTAGCGTCACATTTAGCCGTCACTGAATAAAAAGTCGGATCGAATGAAACGAAAAATGAAAACGGCAGCCGGGAGACGATTAAAAATGATCCGCATGTATTCGCGCGGACAATATTTTAAAACAAAATGTCACACGCTTTCCACGGGTGGCCCACCCTGGGGGGTAGGGGGGGCTGGGAGGGTGGGTAGCTGCAAGGGTGACTCCTCCTTTCAAGGGGGTGTCATTGTGGACTGTGGTGTCGTAACTCCGCGAACTTTTTAATTTACAATTAGGTAGCTTCCCATTTCTCTGCCCTATTTAGCTTCCGTTTTTCCGGTAACCATAGCGGCGTTTTATAATTAAAATTTATTTTACGCATTACTGGCCCCTTAAATCTTTACTTATTTATGATAGAATCCTGCCTTAACTTAAACATTTTGTCAAGATGACTTAGAGACATTTTTATTTAATTTTTTCTTTCAATCCTAAATTGTTATCGAACGTGGTGGCCCCGTGTACTCACCCCAAATTTCAATCCGGAGTTCACTGGTTCAAATCCCAACGGGCAGCAAGTTTTTCGCTTGATAAATGTATGTACGCAATACTACGTTCTCAAACCGGTGAAGAAGAAGATCGTGAGGAAATCGACATGTCCTCGAACCAAAACTCGAAGACGTGTCAAGTGCACGAAAGGAACCTCTTAGTGGCGCACTTAAAAACACTGGTTCGAAAGAACCAATGACTCGACTAGTAGGTACTAGTCTATACATACATACAGATAAATAAAATTGGAGTCTGTTTGTAATATTAATATAACTGCTTTTTACTAAGTGCATATGGATACACGGTACATATACCAAAACAACATTTTTGTTTGTTTGTCTGTCTGTTTGTTCCGGCTAATCTCTGTAATGGCTGGACCGATTTTGACGGGACTTTCACTGGCAGATAGCTGATGTAACAAGGAGTAACTTAGGCTACTTTTCCGAGGGTTAAAATAGGGGTGCGTGATAAAACCGAATTCCACGCGGACGAAGTAGCACGTATGGCCGTTTTAAAAGAAATCCACAATATAAATTACACAAAACTGTGCCTATTCTTTTGATCATCAAAGTGTCCTGACGTCCGTAGGCCGTAAATAACAAAACAACAGTAAACAATATGTTTTTATTAACAATTCTTTGTTTTGGATGAGTAAATGATACACGTCCGCCCCTGACTACAGGGTGCAGCAGCGATTGCTTGCTGTGACAATACGGAGGCCTAAATAATTAACTTGTTTTTACAAAATGTCAGAACAAGACGTTTCGCCTTGCAATTGCAGTTTTACGGGACAAGCGATGAGCGATTTCAGTATAAATTGTATATAGCATATCTACAGTGAGAGAGAGAGCTCAGGGCTCTTACTTTAATTGACTTGATGTCCAGCGATTAACTAAGACGATGATGTTTTTTTTTTTTTATGTAATACATTTACGGAACGAGCCGACGGCCCACCTGGTGTTAAGTGGTAACCTCGGCCCATAACAGCCGATGCGACTTGGGTCCTCCCATACTAGGTATGACAAGACCAAAGTCGCATCGTATGCGCCCGTAACTGTGAGACGTGAAGGTGGAATGTCTCATGTGCCTGTAATTTCACCGGCAACCACACCTTTCAAATCGGAACACAGTAACGCGAATGCGTTACTGCTTGGCGGCAGAAAAGGGCATGGTGGGAGTACTTCCCCGGACGAACTTGGCGAGAGTTCTACTGCTCTTATTGATGAAGCCATGTGGGTAAATGTCTGAAAATCATCTCATGGACGTAGAAACTGCATGTAAATCGTTCATTTAAACCACTGGATCATAAGATGTCACAAATTATTAAATATTTTTTTCTTATAATATTATAAATTAAAAAACGACAACTCGATTACTTTGAATATTACCATTTTTATTAACGTGATGATTGGTATGCGGTTCTGGAATCATATAATATTTTATTCATTTGATGCATAGTAACCAGATCTTGTTCTGAGATTTGAGCTAACGCTATATATTCAATATGCTATAGGTTCAGTCAATATAAATACGTTTATTAATATTTATTTTCTATTTTAAATTATTTACTATCTTTACTGCAAAACTGAAAATGTCAGTTGTTTTAAAATGTATTAAAAAGGTATGTATAAAAAAGGTTGCATGGAAGAGATCACTTTTAGTGATAATGCCGCCCATTGTGTGCCTAATATTTTAATGCATTTTTTATTTATTTTTTGTAAAATGTTTTTCTGGTGTATACAATAAAGAGTTAATCTATCTATCTAAACATAATACCGTTTTATATGTGAAACGTATCGCTTCCTCTCCTACATTTGCATTGTAGAAAGTCGCCAGAATCCGCCTAATTTACTCCGACACCCGCGGAGTTTGTTTGTGCACCGTTTAAGCGGCTGTTTTACTTTTGTTGTCTGTTTGTCATAGACAATGATGTTTGGATGTTTGACGGTACGTTTCATCGGTGAATTATTGCCGTGAACACTGCATGAAACTTGTCTCCACTTCATCAGGCGGGCGTAAAGGACGAAAAGCTTTGCTTGTGTGTGGTCGTTTTTGAATGAACTATTGCAAGATTTGTCGTTTTTGATGTGAAACATCTATAGCCGCACGTAAAACCGATTTCTGGCTTGGCGACGCGTCGCCACGGCATGAGCGCTGATTGGTCCGTTCAAGGTTACGACAAATCATAAACATTATTAGTGATGGGGTACTTAGTTTCTTACAAAATAATGTCGATGTTTCACATCTGCCAGGCGTCCCGTGACGGCTCACATTTTTTTTTTATGCAACTTCGCTGTTTAGTTTCTTGCAGCATTTAAAAGCAGAAGAATTTACGAGATCGTAATTTATGATTTCATTTTATGGCATAATGTACTATGAAGAGAGACGAAATAAATTCTTGGTTATACAGATATTTAATAGACGTTTTCTGTACGTAGTTTTTACCAATAACATTACATGGAATCTATCATCAACAATCAGCAAGCATCAGGCAGGTCTTGTCTACATATTTTTCAACAAGCCGTGATGTTTTCATTCTAAATCTGAATATAGTTATAAGAGGGCGATCACTCCGTCTATTCGTAAACTAATAAAGCTATTTCAGGCCTTCCGATTTGTGGGTTGGAACCACATCGTCGCTCGCGCTACTGAAAAACTATCGGAAACGACTTTTTAAATAGTCACAAATTTTTCTGCTATACAATAAATATATTATGATATATTTATCTTAGTTCTAATTACTGAATGTTTAATGGCTAGAAAATCCTACTAAATACGAAATTATGTGAAGCAAATATATATATAATGATATACATATGATGATGATGATATAAAATATAGTAGAATGTATATTCTGTAATTTGTATCAATATAAAAAAACAGCATTACCTACTTACATGATTTAAAATAAGCACAAATTTTATGCAATAATTTGGTTAAATATCTGAGACCGAAGCGGTGATAATTCCCAGCAGTCAATACGTCTGACAGGTAGTAAGGTGGTAGGTATATGTAGAATCAGACGCTCGTCTAGACTCAGCCAATTCCTGTGGGGGATTCGGGACAGATCGGGTGCCCGAAGGTAGTTCAGTTAATCTCAATTCGGTTTATTTTTGCATGTGATTCGTATTTAAGCAATTATTGGTGATATTATACGCGCTAATATTTCTTTCTGCCGCTGCTCAAAAAAAATATTTTTCAAAAGAGCTACCCACCATTTAGTCAGATGGATGATAATGTTAAAATCCCACACCGGAAAACCCTTAAACTACGAGTAGTAAAACTGATCTACCGTTTATATTTTAGTGATCAACAACACATAAACTAGAACAATCCCATAAAATGGTAGCGACAAACGCGAGCGCAGCCCTCAACCGATCCCGTTAGGGCGGTCTTTTGTGTGCGAGCAAAAAAGACTCAGGAACTGCCGCCACCCTCGGCCGGCAAAAAACATAGAACAGAAAGAAAGGACCACAAATTAAGGCAAAGGATCGGAATGTTGCACCCGTAACTTGTCCGGGCATTAATAATAAATCGGCCAAATGATACCCTTCCAGTTCAGAGCTCTGATGCATCCTTTTGTCTTTGATTGAATAACATTTTGATACAAATCTAAGCTACCTGTTTGGTAACATTGATTTTATTATAATTTTACTATTCTGCCAAGTTTTCTCACGGTAAATTATTTTGGGTTTTAAATGCGATAAAAATGCGACTAGACTTTTTTTCCATACTTTTATGAGTAACTCTGCGACTTTAGTTTCAAACTTTTTGATGACAGAGCTCTCGAAACTTTTGTGAAATATTATTTTAATTTTCGAAATTGTAGTTGCGTTTTGTCTCACATGTGTGAATAAATTTAAATCATTAACACTCTTAAGGAACGCCATACATATATGCATATTTATATTAGCATGGACCAAAAGTACAGTTATATTAGAAATATATATAATAAAATGCTGATGCATCCATTTATCATAAACCAATTATGCTATTTTACTACCTGTTTTGCGCGATCATCAACTTTAATCTAATTTTATAGGTTGAAGATAATTTGAGAACTTCCAAAATAACTCTTATCTTTATGCTCCATGGTACAATAGCGTAATAGGGATCATTGATAAAAATAAAAAAGAACAATCAATTTGACTATCTAAATTGACTTAAACAAAAAACATTGAACTACTTTGGGGAATATGGTCAATAACTTCGATTTAATTTATATCGTTTATATCTTGCTTTACGGTAGAACTAAGCTCAACGGGCTACTAATCACATTGCGGTTAGTACACACTTTATAGACGTAGCAAGTGGTGAACTCTTCGATGCTATTGTTTTTCAATTGTTTATTATATTTGTTTATTTTTATTGTTTTCCAATGAACAACTCAGTTACTAGTGTCACTGGCTCTTTACAAGTGTGGTGAAAGAGTTAAAGTACGCCAGGAGACCAAACAGGCTCCTGTCGTGCACTAACTAATAAACATTTTATTTGAATACTACCTTTATTAATTTATCGACTCCTAGGACAAATCCTACATGAAATAAGTCTGGCCGAAACCAGATCGATACTCGAGAATATTCCATCCCAACTAATTTGTTGAAAAAATGTTTACCTGCAGTTAAACGGCAGAAAGGCCCATTGCCACGTGCGAGCTTTGCAGCTTGATTTCTAGTTTTTGTGCATTCGAAACGTAAAGCTTTATGGCATAGAATCCGTTCCCGCCAGTAGCGATAACAATTCTGATTAACTTGATGTAATTTTGCGCCAGAGTCAGATTTTATGTAATTTTAATAGGAAAATATAATAGCTCTATACAACAGAAATAAGCTTTAAAGTAGTCTAGTACCGTGGTGTAGTCTCAACCTTTTTTCTTCGTGAGTTGTACTACTTTTGAAGAGACAAGTGAACTCATTGTCACATATATTTCATAGTCACAACATTTAAAAATAACCTATACAATTCAAAAGAAGTTGATGGCACATATATTTGCCACAAGCCTGACCTACTGGATCAGTTGCGGTCGGTTATTTATCTAACAACAAGAAAAGAACGACGAAAAGTCCTCTCTCTACGAGGATTCCCTTGGAAATACTGAAATGATCAACTTTTAAAATACTCTTTAATTCGTTAATGGCACACACTCGCTACCGCAGATAATAGCATCCCTCTGTGCCTTACAAATCCACGATTCATAATCTAAAATGGTAACCACACCGACATATTCTGTAAATCCGTCACTGACAAGACGATCAACTACTTGAGGATAATTTATTTGGATAATTTTAACACGATGTTTATTGTTTTTATTCCGAGTTGAGCGCTGCGGAGGGATTGGAGGGAGTGACCTCATGATTCATGTTGGAAACAGTTGAACTGTCTTTTGTTTGCGGTTAACTTAGTCCGTTTGTAATTTTTTTCGTAATTGCATTGTATCGCAGACGTCATATCGTGCTTAAGAAACAATTATGGTAATATCTTTGGAAAAACATTTGTTCTGGCTGCCGGATATTAAAGAACGAATCACTATATAAAGGTTCACAGAGTTATTCACGAAAAAATGGCAGTGACTAGCTCACCTCGTTACGTGTACCCTACTCCTTCGTAGATAAAGGCGTATATGTAAGGATGTATGTTGTAAGCAATTGGAGGCACAGCGAAAACAATAAGAAAATATGTAATGTTTTTATTTACTATGTCATTGAAGAACATAATGTATAAACTATATCGTCGAAGAAATAAAATCTCAAAAAGGCGTAAACATTTTCATGGAAAGAGATACTAGAGAGATATACGATGAGAAATACTATATATACTATGACTGGAAAGGTATGCTGGGTAAGATAGTGCTCGGTCCATTGCTACGCTAAATAGTTGTTTAAGAGCAGTAGAACTCTCGCCAAGTTCGTCCGGGGAAGTACTGCCACCATGCCCATTTCTGCCGCCAAGCAGTGAATCATTCGCATTACTGTGTTCCGGTTAAAAAGGTGTGGTTGCCGGTGACATTACAGGCACATGAGACATTCCACCTACACGTCTCAGAGTTACGGACGCATACGATGCGACTTGGGTCTTGTCGTACCTAGTAGGGGAGGACCGAAGTCGCATCAGTTGTTATGGGCCAAGGTTACCACTTAACATCAGGTGGGCCATCGGCTCGTTCCGTAACTGTATTACATAAAAAAAAACAATATGGATCACAAGTTTTATGCAAACGAAATAACTGACACGGCTGATGATCCCGTACGTTAAGTAACACGTATCAAACGCAGCAGTTACCCATCCCATAGAATTGCCATCGTCAATTTATCCAACAATAAAATTACAAAGAAAAATATCTTGAAGCGAGATAGTACTGAACCGAATGGCGAAATGAGCTGCCCTTAGCTAGCAGGGGTGTGAGGCGCGTCGAGATTGGTACCTGGTACAAGTTATAAACTTCGGCAGAACATTTCAGCGTATTTTAGCTCACTAGCTAGATTAGTAGAGTCTGGATTAATTATTATCTATCATGGGATACAAATCTAGATTTAATTTAGCATCGATTGATAAGGCTTTATAATAAGAGGTTAGAGTATGTTGACTTCAAATAAGAGATTGCGTTCATAAGCAACTAAAATACATTGTACTAGCGCAGTCCGGGTAAACCCAATAAATAATGTTAATTATAACAAATTATTTTGAGCAGCAAAACAAAAAATTCGACTTCATCGCCAATGAACGAGAATGATTCCTCATTATATCTTACTTGGAAGATATATTCTTTCCAGTTATTTTGATTTTTAAACCAAATATTGAGATTCTGTAGAAATTTCTATGTGACTAATCTGAAAGTGTATATATAATTTTAAATAAGAATAATAATTAGTTTTATGACTAACCATGCAAATGTGTATGAATTAATGTGAAGTTTTTTCAGGGCTCTAAAGCTTGCCTGTGGCTTCTATCATTCATAATTCAATCGCCTTTGTCTCCGGCGTGGATTTTGATTTATGGCATGAAAAGTACCCTTTGATCATGTTTTTATCGATAGTTTAGGAGTGAAGAGGTAACAAACACAAACAGACTCACTTTCGAGTTCACAATATTTAGCTGGAAGTTGGGATTAGTGAAGATCAAATACAAAAACTTTAATACCCTTAATACATAAAACATTTAAAAAAATCTTACTTTTATAACAAAATAAAATTATAAAGAAGTTTTTATCGTAATGTCTCATCAATTTAGTAGCTACACACCCTTTATCGATTTTTAACAAACTCTCTCCCTCCTCTGCTCGTCGTCGAGACCACATTCCCGAAGATCCCTGTTGGATGGGACTCTCCCGTTTCGCCATAAATCTTGGGACCCTCGACCGCCACCCGGATTCTCGCCGAAAATATCTATAAATACCCTCCTACGTACATATTTCAAATATTAACAGGGAGGTTGTGGCGAAGTTAGACACTGGCGTAGTAGTCTCAGTTAGGACACTGAGCCGCTTCCCGTTTTACAGACACTGGCTAATCTTCATTCATGGGCGACAGAGTTTGACCGGCATCGAATCGCTCCGGCCTCTATTTTAACAAGCATTCTTCTCCACGTTTCCTGATGATTCATAAATCAATTCATTGTTGTGACTTCAGAAATTGCGGTATCTGATAGGACGAGGAAACCACGTAAATATGTGCGTCATATAAACACATTACCTAAATAATTTCACGTATCAATTGCATGAAGTTACTGCAAATAGCGAAATATAAATGAATATGCTAATTTCCATAAATATATTTTTATTCGTTTTACAAACAGCGCTAAATGCTCAAATGTAAATTTCATAATTATTCTCATTTTCCCAGAGTTAACCAGATTGGGTATTTTGACAACAAGATAGATAGATAGATAGATAGATAATACTTTATTGATACATGGAAATTGCATAAAGATTAATACTTAAGCTAAGGTAATACAATGGGCGGCCTTATCGCTAACAGCGATTTCTTCCAGGCAACCTTTGGATGGACCAGATATGTAACAGTAATAGAAGGGGTAAGAC
The DNA here is from genome assembly GCA_947359385.1 of Chesias legatella. Classification (NCBI taxonomy): domain Eukaryota; kingdom Metazoa; phylum Arthropoda; class Insecta; order Lepidoptera; family Geometridae; genus Chesias; species Chesias legatella. The sequence goes on from OX375766.1 coordinate 1,278,836, forward strand.
TAATCTTAAAAAAATAATAACAATATTGTGTTTTGGATTCCCTTGGTACAATTTGAAAATATATATTTCATAAACTAACCTATTCTAAAACTATACAATTACATGAACTAAGCCTCTTTATGCATATGTTCCTCCGCCCTTCGATCGTAAGGCATCGATCGGCTTTGTTTCAATTTCAACCTTCGATTCTTCGCTTCCCCTTTCCACCTTTTATACGGAACAGTAAAATCGTAACTTACGACTAAAGTTTGAAAGCGACATTTTTGGTGTCCATTTTCCTAAAAGGGGTTTTTAATGAGAATAAGTAACAAAAGTAGATAATGGCTCACCCTTTGCATATCCTTTGCATAAATTAAAGCACAACGTCTTGGGTCCTTTCCTACATAGGTATGGGAATACTTAAATCGCTGTTTATTCGAAAGTCAAAGTCATAAACTTTATTTCCATAGAATTCATAAAGAAATGGCTTGGAAACATCAATGATATTCAAAACATAAGGTCACGCGTACTTATCGCTAAGTTTGACATCTGTTCAAACCCTATCCGACCCTCCATAGGGAGAACAGTCAAGAAACCCCTATAGCAGGACTTTTTTCGCGTGCACGATCCTTGTAACAATCTGATTACTCGATGTATGTTACATTTATGACTACATAAAATATATATTGCACCCGTTACATTAAAACGTGAAGGTGTAATGTCTTATGGGCCTGTGATTTCACCGGCAACCGTACATTTCGAACAGGAACAGGCATTTAGTATTAAATTTACAGTACCCGCGTACCAACGCCGACAAAATTAGCACAAGTTCTTCTGCCAAAAAAAGAATCAATAGGCTGATATATTGTCCTGACTCTACACTAAGATTTCTTGCTATAAGTATCAAAATCTACATCTAATATGGTACCAAAAAAAACAGGCATTAATATATTATTTATAAATAATTTTAATTATTTGTTCTTTAAGGAAATTTAACCCGCGAAGTCAACTGTGTCACTGTGTTCCTCGAAAGTTCACAGATATTAGAAAATTTGCAATACCAAATTGAAATATTTTCACCAAAATCTTAAATATAAATAAGTGAAAGAGAGTGAGAGACTATTAGAATTTTGCGTGAAACAAAATAATCCAATTAAAATAAATATAATAATACAAACAAACATTTTGTAATCGTGCAAACATCTGCCCCGATGTGAGCATCGAACCCACGGGCTTCTGAACCGTTTCGCTCTTCAGCAACTCAACTTTTATTTGTTCACCATTTCCTTTACAGCAGCAAAACATAAACCTCTCACAAGGAACAAATTCAAATAATCGATACAAATAAATAAAATTGGAGTGTCTGTTTGTAATATTAAAATAATCGCTTTTTAATAAATGCAAGTGCACACGACACATATACCAAACCAATATTTTTTACAATTTTTCTCCGTCTGTCTGTTTGTTCCGGCTAATCTCCGAAATGGCTGGACCAATTTTGACGGGACTTTCACTGGCAGATGTAACAAGGAGTAACTTAGGCTACTTTTCCGAGGGGTAAAATAGGGGTGATAAAACCGAATTCCACGCGGACGGAGTCGCGGGCAACAGTCGATAATAAAATAAAGATGGCGCCCAGGTGTACGCACCATATCACAGCCTTGATTCTATTCTGCGACGGTCGCTCTGACACGGTTACTCTCGCCTCGCAATGATTCAATCCGTCACGTGACAAGCGCAGCGCTACGCAGCGTCATCCTTCATACAATCACACGATCGTGTTTACCGCCGTTGTAATTACGGATGGAAATACAATCGCAGATGTATGTAGCAATGTTTTTATCTATTTTAAACTCGCTTTTTTCAGTTTTGAATACCTTGAACGGACGCAATGGATATGGGAATACCCAAGCCGCATTGCCTTTCATCGTTACTTTTGGCATTTCTGAAGAAACATCTCCTATGCCTGTAACTTCATCGGCCCACAGAACGCTGCAATGCAAACGCACTTCTGCTTGGCGGCAGAAAAGGGTACAATAGCAGTACTTCCCTGGCAAACACTACAAACAGGTTGTTTTATTTCTGCTGCCATGTGAAATATCACATACTAATAAGTATGTAACTAATATTACTGATTTTAGCTTGTATTTGTATCCATTTGATTTCAAAGAACCCAGGCATATTGCGTCATGATAACAGGATAAAATGGTGACCCTTGGGTTTCTATGAAGACGTTTACCTACCTGAGTTTCTCTGCTGATATCGGACTTTACTCCGACAAATATTTTTAAAGATATCATTTTTTTACAAAAAGTAAACTATTACGTTGTTGTTTTAATAGGTAAGGTCAAAAGTTAAATATATGTATAAAAACCTCTTTGTTGGCTACAAAGAAGTTTTTATTGACCAGATCTGCTGGCGATAGCTTTGAAATTCATACGAAGCATTGGCAAATTTATTTGATATAATTTATTAATTTTCTCCAATTATAACATAACTGTTACCAATGTAATATTAATTATGAATTAAATATAAACTAAGTTCCATTGATCTCTTCTCAAAGTAGGCTAGAGTGAGCTTCTTAATCTACATTCACATTCTGCAAATTATATCCAGTATTTAGCGTAAATGAATATCAGAATAGAATGTCTTGCGTCATGTCAATGCAACGATACAATGTGTTCTTAATTATTGATAAGGTTAAGAGCCTCTTTGAAAACTAGGTTTCCATGTCAAGGGTAATGTATCGTTAGGTACTTTGAAAACCTTATAACTGGGCAGAGAGACTTTCCTAGAAAGTGTCAACCAGTAAACCATAAAATATTGAAGCTAAATGTCCCAGATAAGCTAGCTCTGCAGAGTTACATACTTATTTACAGTTGTAAAGAACTATCTCTAAGGATAGAGTTATTTTATGGGATAACTTAAAATAGGTCTTAGGGTCCTCCCCTACTCAGTTATGGGAAGACCGCGTTGTACTGCATTGCGCCCGTAACTTTTCTCAAATATTGCCCGTTCTTCGCATACCACAATAAGTGAGTTTGATAATGATTACCAGATCCGAGATGGCATCATCGATGACGCTCTCACATTTTAAGTATTCCTTTGACGTCAAATGAGGCGGAAAATAATGACTTATTTACTTGTCCTAACAATGTTGAACTAAGGTATGCTATTACGTCTATGCGAAAACTTAGTAATTAAGTGACACTTTTCGTGACGTTAGTAAATTGAATAAGATTTGTAGACTGCTCGTGCAAATACCATTTAAAATTGTCGTTCTTTAGTTGTTAGGTATCGATGCATTTCATAAAATACGTTTATATACAGGGTGTCCGGTAATGAATGGATAACCTTGAAATGGGTCTTAGTAGAACTATTGGGCATTCGGAAAAAAATATCAAATAAAAAAACCAAGTAGTATCAAAGATATGTATTTTTTAAATAATATCTATGTTTTGTTTTATTTGTTTTTTTTCCGAATGCCCAATAGTTCTACTAAGACCCATTTCAAGGTTATCCATTCATTACCGGACACCCTGTATATCTTTACATAACTTAGTTTCAAAGCCAACGTCATGCGGTTTCATATCAGAAACACTGATAAGATAAATTAAACTGGTGATATCAGAAACATTTGTACAACTACGCGTATTAATAAGTAATAGGTATTGAGAACGGTGGCTCAGTAGTACAGACCCCTAGTTTAAATACTGAGGTTGCAGGTTCAAATCCAGTTCATTGCATTGTATGCTTTAAAATGAATAAATAAATAATACATATTGGTTCACACAGCGCTATCTAGCCCCAGAGTAAGCTAAGCATAGCTTGTTTCATGGGAACCAGATAACTGATATACTTAATTTTAAGTACTTAAGTGCTTACGTACATACATATAATACATATCAACACCCAGACACAGAATAAACGCGTATGTTCGTCACACAAATGTTTGTCCTGGGTAGGAATCGAACCCACGACCCACAACGCAGAAGGGGTTACTACCAACTGAGCTATGAGGCCAGTCAATATACATTATTCATGTAAATTTATATTACACGTCGCCGAAACAGTAAAGTGACGTTGAAGGCAACTTCGTGAGGTAACCGGCTTGTCCTATGTTCGAAACACTGAGCCTTATTGAGGCGCTTTTTAATATTGTTTTAAGAGCAGTAGAACTCTCGCCAAGTTCGCCTGGGGAAGTACTGCCACCATGCCCATTTCTGCCGCCAAGCAGTAACGCATTCGCGTTACTGTGTTCCGGTTCGAAAGGTGCCGGTGGAATTATAGGCGGATGAGATATTCCGCCTCCAAGTCTCAGAGTTACGGGCGCATACGATGCGACTTGGGTCTTATCATACCTAGTAGGGGAGGACCCAAGTCACATCGGTTGTTATCGGTCGACGTTACCACTTAACACCAGGTGGGCCATCAGCTCGTTCCGTAACTGCATTAAGTAATAAAAAATGTCACTACATCGTTTTCGGGAGAACCAGTGACACTTACAGTGAAAGTAGTAGCAGACGTACCTATTCATACAAAGCGCAATATGCAAATTAAGCAAAGTAAGGAAATTTTATTATATTTCCCCTAAAATTACACACGTTGAGCATTACTCATGCTCATGGGTAAACGCATATTTCCCTGAATGAGTCATGGCCTTACTGATCGACATTCCGGCACTTGAGATATCGTCATGATTAGAATTAATCATCGATTTGTTTACTTTGAAACGAAAACAGTATCACTACTGATAATTACTTCTATCAATTTGAAACAGCTGAAATGCTATTGCCCCTTAGTTTGCTGAATAAATTTAACATTATGATATGAGCTATTTGAGCTGTATTTACTTGAAATGAGAAGTGGACTCCGTCATTAGTAAAGGACTTTCTCATTGCATGCGTTTATGCAAGAGTAATCTAATTTTAATCAATGTTTCAATTACTTGATTATCAGTAACATCAGACTGTCAATTCGCGTGTGATGTGTGTCTTCCTGCCGAGATTGCTTATAATCAGGGTCTTAATTCCTTTCTACAATCGTATCTTTATTATGCAGAAATCACGTCATTCTAACTGCTACTCCGATTTTACAACATTTGGATAATAATACTCAAATTTTATTTTCTGTTTTATGGAATATAATTTACTTCTTCTTCTTCGAGTCACCAGTTCTGTCGAACCAGTGTGGTGAAAGGATTGTAAGTGCGCCTCAAAGAGGTTCCTTTCGTGCACTCGACACATGTCTTCGAATTTTTAGTTCTACGACATGTCGGTTTCCTCACGATGTTTTCCTTCACCGTTTTGAGAACGTGGTATTGCGCACATAAATCTTTCAATCGAAAAACTCATAGGTGCACGTCGGGATTTGAACCGGCGACCTCCGGATTGAAACTCGGGGGTCAGTACCGCTAGACCACCACGCTCTCCTATAGTTTACTGTATCCATTAAACAAAATAATGAACTAATGAAAACTACTTTGGAGTGAAGAAATTTTGAGTTCAATCTCGAAAGAAATCCAGTTCTTTCTAGATATATGTTCAATTTGGTCAATACTTGGATAGGTGGCCATTGTCTGTGCTTATAACTGCCGTTGCATCAGATAGCTGTTATTTTGGAGATTAAATTATTGGTCAATATTGGGATCGGTCTTTACAAATAACCTTTCTCAAGGAGGTAAAGTTGTAAAATTAAGTACTAGGGTAGTTGCACAACATTCAATGTAGTTCTAAGCACAGACCGTATTTAACACTCAAACTCTGAGATTGATAAGCTTGGAGATATCCTAAAGTCGAATAATAACAGGCTATGGTGACTTCGTCCTTTGTACGTTGCCAAAGTCAGACGTTTATGGTAATCTACCTGATACATCGCTTACAATTCACGCTTTTTGGAAACACGGTTACCGTAAGTTATTATTCTTTATTTAAAAACGTATTTTTATTAACTAACTAGCAGTTTTAAAATCTTTCTCTGTACTATGAGAATGAATCTCAAAATAAACTACTAATACCAAATTGGAGTAATTTCAAAGCACAGTGAATAAAAGCCCTGTTGAGATTACTTCTCATCAGATACCCGTCCTACCTGCTTCGATTATAATCATAGCGCGGAAAATCATCTCGCAAACAGTCTGATTAAGTTAGTTTAAATAAGATCGGTTTCTTATAAGCTAGTGTAATCGGAAACATACAAGCTCTCATATTCTCATAGCAGCGTCTACCATCATTATCACATGAGGAAGAGTTGAATAAGCCAAGAGTTGAATGTCGATGGGAAGAATTGGATGCGCGAAGAACTCTCTAGGGGAGTACCGCATCCGATAATAGACTATAGACTTATGAGCATATGAACTAATCATAATGAAGGGGTTGAGTCCCTTAGCTCAGTCTGTGTGTGAATCTACCACGGCAGCCCAATCCAGATCGAAAGATGTCACACTCAGTGACGTTCCTAAGACTACTAAAGAGCAGTAGAACTCTCGCCAAGTTCGCCCAGGGAAGTACTGCCACCATGCCCTTTTCTGCCGCCAAGCAGTAACGCATTCGCGTTACTGTGTTCCGGTTTAAAGGTGTGGTTACCGGTGAAATTACAAGCACATGAGACATTCCACCTTCACGTCTCACATTTACGGGCGCATACGATGCGACTTGGTACTTGTCATACCTAGTATGGGAGGATCCAAGTTGCATTGGCTGTTATGGGCAGAGGTTACCACTTAACAGCAGGTGGGCCGTCGGCTCGTTCCGTAAAAAATGTATTACATAAAAAAAAAAGTTCCTGATGTTCTATAAAATCCATCGACAAGGCTCATTACTCATACAAACTTTTCAATAAAAGGTAAACAAAGATTCACATTCCAAAGGTATGCGTTCCACTTCTTATCACCCGATGACGGTCACCGGAAGTGATCTCGACACCGGAAGGATCGCAGGTCATGGAACCTGAATAGTTATGAAAACGTAATTTGCGAGTCGCCTCGATAAGGTCACGCCCGATGAATAAGTAAGTTACGATTGTTTGCATTCTATATTCGTAATTCGGTTTTTTAAGACGCTGCCGGTTTCGGGAATCGGTCGGAAGATGATTTCATCCCATGGCTCCAAATGAGCTGAAATCAGTCCGATGTTCTTTGTCTGACTTAACGAATATTTATTTGTGTAGAAATCTAATCTGAACTCTTAGGCTTAGCTGCAAACACTTTGCGAACATCATTACTAAATGTTATTTAATTTAGTTTCTAGCAATCCACGCCCAGTATTAGTAAATTAAATTAAAAAAAATTGCACCGCACATATAATATAAGTAAAAGTTTATAAATCAACAACGCGCATATGCGAAACTATCTCATTCTATCGCTTTGTATCTTGTATACGTCGCTCTCTTTTGCTCCACTTCCGAGGTGTCGGAATATATAGCTCTCTTTCTATTTCTCTATACTTCATATCTTTCTTCTATCTCATGTAACGAAATGTGCGTAAACGTAACGCATCCTTCAATTTTACTCTCAATTCTCGTTCACTTATCGATTATCGAATCGCTACCTAAAATGTATCACTTCTAATATGATACACAATTCTTTTTTTCATACAATATCTACAATAGTGGGACAGCGTAAAATTTATCACCTGTCGATATTATATTTCATTGCGAAATTATTTTATTTCATAAAGAAGTAACTGTTTCCATTTTCTAATATTTTTTTATCTTAGTAAAACAATCCGAAGTTTGTAACCGATGAATTTTAGTGTACGGTAATAAATCGTGGTGGTTTACAGTGCTATAAATAAAAGCCCTTACAATCAAATGAGGTGTGATAGACAGAAGAGCAGGTATCGGCTTACATAGTGAAAGTCCGCTTTCTTGGCTCGTTTCTGTAACCGAAGAAATCATGGCGGCTCTATGGAAATGACACGGATATTTAGTTTAACTTCTTTAGTTTCGGCGTTTTAAGGGCTTATGTGACAAAATAATGTCAAAATATTCAGTATATTAACTATCACAGTTAATTATCTATTAATAAAAATTATATAGGCATTTATTGGGAGAAAAAATATTTGATTAATGGAAATTTGTGGCTGAGTGAGAGATGCCCGTAATTTACGAACCAAGGGAAGGATGCAAATATGAAAGTGTGTTCCATTAATTAGCCTTAAAATTTTGAATTCTGGAGAAAGTTTCAGTAATTTCGCCTGACCATAATGCTTCAAATATCTCTAGATCCACGTACCAAGAATCGAACACAACTCGTGTGACGTTTTCCCTACAGCAAAGAGAAGGTTAATGTATTGCCACTTTCTTACCTCGTCCACTGAATCGGTAATTGCATGCTTGTTAACCCACTAATTTGGTTTCTAAGTCTAATTCTGTTCTGGCAAGAACATTCAGTTTCACTTGCATGACTTGTGTTTTAATTGAATTTTGTTAATATATGTATATACAGGGTGTCCGGTAATGAATGGATAACCTTGAAATGGGTCATAGTAGAACTATTAAGCATTCGGAAAAAATATCAAATAAAAAAAACCAAGTAGTATCAAAGATATGTATTTTTTAAATAATATCGATGTTTTGTTTTTTTTGTTTTTTTTTATTTGTTTTGTTTTTTTTATATTACTTGTTTTTTTTATTAGATTTTTATTCCCAATTAACAATGTATATACATATATATATATATATATATTACTCATCATATTAAATTATAAAAAAAGATTTTTGGAAATGTATATAAATTGGTCACTTGACTTTAAACATCTTTTGACTTCAGTTCTTTGAGAGAGCTGAATTTTGAAGTATTATAATTGATTTCTAGGAATCTTGAAATTATAATATGAATGTGTGAATATATTGAGTGAAAATGGACAATTGAGGACGACATAAGCTGCTCCATTTCTTTGTAAGTGAGGCGAGTAAACTTGAGGGAATTACCTAACCAGGTGTCTATTTGTTCAACCTCCATACGATGTTTCCTCGCGACGTTTTCCTTTACGGGAATCTCAAGTTGAACTAGCATTTGATGTCACAGACCTCTTCACGGTCTTAGTTTATGATAACTAAAAGAAATTCTAAGATAGACAGATAGATAACTTGATGACGAAACAAATATCAAAAAATATTTACTATGAACTGAAGATAAATTAGAAGATAGTTCTTTTTTGGCAATCCTTTGATTACCCGAAAATTATTTGAGATCACAACAATTTGTTAATTATGGACGTAGAATAAGTTGCAAAAATAATATTAGGCATATTACTGTAAATTAGTATCTACAATAGACCGTCAAAATTGTGTGAGGCATACAGATCCATATAGTTTAAGTAAATAATGCATTATGAACGTCGAATAAACGGGAAAAATATTGCTTATTTATTTTTATTAGACAAATCAGCTTGCACCAGAACAAACGCCCTTCCCCGAAATAGCAGTGATCCGGTAAATTCTTTAAATAATAAATTAGCTAACTGTTTTCGATCGAAGTCCAACAATTATTGGCAAGTATTCAAGTACGCACAATGCACTAAATATTTACCTGTCTGAGTGTTATTCGATATAAGTCCGAGTACACTTTTACGAAGACTTCATCGACTTTTTGTGAAATAATCAAATTTAATATACTTAAAAATTATTTAAAACTTCGTATAATTTGATTTTATTCAAATGCCCTTATATTTGAGTGTATTGATCTGGGGCTAATATACTTTCCAACACATACGTATATGAAAAACTCAAATCATATATATCATTTACCACATTCAGATTAAGAATTTTTCTTGTTTTTGAGTGGGAAATAAAACACGACTATAGAAAATACTTTTTATGGGAAAACGGTGATGTAAGATATCATAGAAACAATCGAGTGAAAAGTGACGAACACTATTTTACTTTTCACACGATCAACAATCCAATTGGCAAGCGAAGTTATTACTTGTTAAATGCTGTGTGAGACGTTATATGAATGTAACAATGTCAATTATGTGCACAGCCGTTTGCAAAGTGATGATGTTTCACTTATCATTGTTTCAATATACACAAGTCAAGTGACAGAGGCTCTTTGTAGACAGTCGGATAACTAAAATGTTATTTTCATGACCAAAAATAGTACTGGATCATTGTCCAATAATTATTATAAGAGCAGTAGAACTCACGCCAAGTTCGTCCAGGGAAGTACTGCCACCATGCTCATTTCTACCGCCAAGCAGTACTGTGTTCCGGTTTGAAAGGTGTGGTTGCCGGTGAAATTGCAGGCACATGAGACATTCCACCTTCACGTCTCCGATTTACGGGCGCATACGATGCTACTTGGGTCTTGTCGTACCTAGTAGAGGAGGATCCAAGTCGCGTCGGTTATGGGCAGAGGTTACCACTTAACACCAGGTGGGCTATTGGCTCGTTCCGTAACTGTAACAAATAAAAAAAAAAGTCAGTGAAAATATATATAAAATACACACCACAGTATGAGTAAAAATTTTATCCGGTATTTCCTGAGCGAGCATGGGGGTCTAGTGGAGGCAATTCCGAATTTCTATCTGGATGTCGTTGGTTCAAACGGGCGTGCACCGATAAGTTTTTCGCTTGTAAACGTTATGTGCACTTAACTAACTTCCCAAAAGAAATCATCTTGAGGAAACCGACATGTCCTAAAACCCAAAATTCGACGACATGCGACAATAGATCTAAAGCTCATACGTTTCAGTTTGTAGAGTCCTTTGTCCCTGAAGTAGAAATATTAGGGGGGTAGCAGATCTGGATCAGCATCAGCTGTGCGTTTCGAAAGTGTAATAAAATAAAAAATTAAAATAAAAAAAGCCTTTATTTCTACTACCTAAAATTAAAAACAAACAGTCCCTCCAGAGTTGTCTGTCTCGTGCTGCTTGCATCCAACTTGCTCCTACTCTCTCGTAAAATGTGTCCCGCCATCTTTTCTTTCTGCCTTGTCTCCTTTTCATATCTCTTAACCACTCTGTCACTTTCTTTGCCCATGCTTTACCATTCTGTATGGTCGGCCTATTTCCATTTAAAGTCTAGGTTTTACTCTTGCATATTTAATTTGGTAATTTTTCTTAATGTTTGTAACGTGTATTCGTCTTTAAATGGAACGGATTAAACGGAGTTACGGACGGTGGGCCGCGCCGGCACAAGAGTCGTAATAAGGTCGGGGACGCGGCCGCGCGGCGCCGTTCGACGCCCTGCCTAACTCAATTTGTTCGTCACATAGCTTGATTGTTTACGCTGAGGTAAATAGGTAAACAGTATTTAACTTATGAAGGTTTAATCGTAGAACGGTAATCTTTGTTGAATTTAATGAAATTATTGAAAGATTTTGACTTATTTGGATTTCGTTTAACCTTTCGTATGGCAAGATAATGGCGTCTGTCAAAAATGGCGCGTCCGGCGGGTAGGTTTCTAGGCGTCGTGCTACATGGTAGAGTTTGTTGCGTAATTAACCGTCTAAATTATATCAATGCTGCTCTAAGGCCAGGCGACCGGTTAAAGTACTATAATAACCCCATTTTACAACCCAATTTGTTTACCCCAATAATAAAAAAAATAAAAAAAATAAAAAAAATAACAATCATAATAATGGACTTTTCACACAGCGCCATCTAGCCCCAAAGTAAGCTAAGCATAGCTTGTATCATGGGAACCAGGCAACTGATATTATATTTACATACTTTTTTGTAAATTTATACATGTTAACACCAAAGCGCAGAACAAACAACTTTGTTCGTCACACGAATGTTTGTCCTGGGTGGTAATCGAACCCACGACCTACAGCGTAGAAGGCAGCGTTACTACCAACTAAGTTATGAGGCCAGTCATGATTGATTCGCTTTTAAGGGCTCAGAAACAATTTCAGTCAGAGAAAGTAGGATATAATTGTAATTTACGTAGTTTTAGGTACAAAACCCACTTTCCGGTTACAGAATCGTGGAGTTTTCTACGTGTTTTTATGAAACGGAAAATTTACTTTCTTATATTGACTGGCGACTCAATTGGTAGGCAGTAGCAGTCGCGCGTTCAATTCTCACACGGTTCAAACATTTGTATGGCGGACCTAGTTGTTGGTTCTTTGTCGGAATGTTATTAGGTATTTTAAGTATGTATTTACAAAAAAGTATCTGCATTCTGTCATTACTTTGATCTTAATAATACGTGTACCTAAAAGCTATGCTTAGTTTGGGGATAGATGGTTATTGGGGCTGTGTGTAATGCCCATCAGGATTTATTTGTTGATATAATGTAGGTACAAAACGAATTTTTACCATATCCTCAGTTATTAAAAAAATATGACATATAAAAACTGAAGCTTGTGAAAACCGGAGATTCAAACTGATTTCAGTAAATAACTGCCAAATACAGTCCAAGTGTCACGAAAATAGTCCTCACTTTTTTTATAGTTCTTTGCTTTTTTGATTACAATTATTTAAAATGTCTTAATGTCACTAAAATGAAGTGAGCAACATAAACAAGCTGATGCGTAATTTACACAATCATCTTATTTATCCTTTGATGACACAGCAAAACCTCGCGTCAATGATTCGACCTTGTCAATTGATTTCCACGAGTAAGATCTGCCTACGCGAATTTCCAACTAATCGAGTCGTATCTGACTTTACCTACCGTGTTTGATGCTATAAGGCAAAACTAACTATTGTCAAACAGCTTCCTACTATCAATTTATTTCAAAAAAGCAGTCCCTTTTATCATATTAATTGACAAAAACATAATATTAGGCAAATTATTTATAAACGCCATGGCTGTTATCAAATGTATCGAACACATAAACTTAGTCAAACTATTTGGACAATTACCAACAGCCTTAGAACATTACAATTATTTTGAATTAAGTACGTCATGTTCCCAAAAATTTTTAAACTTTGTATAATCATCTCTCATAAATTGGGACGATTCAGATGAACCGAAGATACTCGATATTACGTATTTTTCACACAGCATCATCTAGCCCAAACTAAGTATAGGTATCTTGTGCAATGGGAACCAGACAACTGATGGAATACTACCATACTTTATTTTTTAATCTCAGAATAGCAGCAGAGTTTAGATTGTACTAAGTTATTAGGGATAAACCTGCTACTAAGACGACTTTCAACATTTTTACGGAAGGAAACTTCTCATCTGGGCACCGCATACGTTATGCAGGTAGCCGTTCCCTCTACATCCTAGTTACCAAGATCTTAGAAGTACAGACCACAAAAAAGTTAGGATTGCTGTGACCCAAACAACAAACCGCACAACGCAAGCGTAAACATTGGAGAGCGATGCGTTTTCACTGTTGTCGATATAACGCGATCTAATTCGAAAGCGATACGCCTTTCACCTTCAGACGCCGCGCCGCGCCGCGTGCGTTATGCTAAGCGACTCACTACTACGCTGCGTACTGACTTACTGTTTTGATCTATTTGAGTGGAAATCGCAAAGAAAGTAGGCTGTCCTGCATTCGGAGTACTTGGATCTTCGAACTGAGGTCTCGCTCGTGGATCTAGGTTGATCTTCAAGCATTGTTCGTGATTCATTAGATCGATGCTTGTATTGTGTAAGGAGCATCCTGGAATAAAAATAGTGGCATACTTTCTCTAAGAACCAAAGTACGTAAATAATATGTGAAAGCTATGTATATCCATAGTACCTATTAGTAGGGCATTCTCTAAGTCTGATCTGGTTGTCACCCTCAAGTTAAGACTATGTTGCCAAGCTGGAATGTCGTGTCAGCTGTCGGATTATTAAAGAATGCATTTTTGGATGAGATATTCCCTGAGTTATTTGGGGGAAATAACATATATGATCTCACCACTTGTTACGTCTACTTTCTTACGATCATGTAACCCACAAAAAGACCTCTACCTTCGGAGAAAAAGGGGTGAATCTATGTTACGCAATGTATTGTGTAAGTATCTCCAATTGTTTATTATTGACAAATTTAGGATAGGATGATTACAAGTCGTACGGCCGTAGATACTTAGTACTTTACGTGTGAAGCCGGGGTGGGACGCTAGTTAGATACATTTTTACAAAACGACTCACTCGTAGCCTTATTACACAAATAGCTGATAATAATGTGCGACTGATATTGAAGACGTAACAACTACTGAGTTAATTACATTCCAAACTAGTCAATTGCTCTGCCGTGGTCGATGTATTAAAAAAACAATAGAAAAATTAATGCTGACTGCTTTGTCGAACAAACAATTTCGGTAGCAAGCAGTACGCCCCAGTAAAGCCTCAGGTGTGCAATGAGTTTCGTTATGAACGTATAACGCAGTATAATATAATGTGTGTAGAGTGCGTTGTCAATCTTAAACTTCCGCGATCATAATACATATTTATTTTGACATTCAGAGGTTGATCGCGTATTTTCCCTTAGTAATTGTTGCACATAACCAAAAAAAAAGTCGTGAATATTTTAAACGTAAATTCCACGACAAAACCCCATAAATATCAACACAAACCTTTGGATAGAACATTGTAATGTGCGGCAGAGCTTATTAAAAACGAAATAAAGTAATAAAGACTTTGCTCATATACATATGCCCTAAAATTATCGTATTATAAGTAAGATGTAGAAAATGAACTTATTAATAACTAGGACCGAGACAAGATATTGCATTCTTCTTAGGTTCTATGGAGCACTTAATTAATACGGCTCTCTACAATATGGTCCATGGTGTAATGTAGATATGCAGTCTCTAGAAAATGACACAAAATACTCCTGATTAGAAGGCGACGTAAGAAAACGCATACAATTGGTCAGTCTAGTCAACTATGAAATTAGACCTACTATGTTAATAGTCGTAATATGCCATAAGTAGGTGCAAGGGTAAGTAGGTTTTTTTTTAATGTAATACAGTTACGGAACGAGTCGACGGCCCACCTAGTGTTAAGTGGTAACCTCGGCCCATAACAACCGATGCGTCTTGGAGCCTCCCCTACTAGGTACGACAAGACCCAAGTCGCATCGTATGCGCCCGTAACTCTGAGACGTGTAGGTGGAATGTCTCATGTGCCTGTACTTTCACCAGCAACCACACCTTTCAAACCGGAACACAGTAACGCGAACGCATTACTGCTAGGCGGCAGAAATGGGCATGGTGGCAGTACTTCCCCGGACGAACTTGGTGAGAGTTCTACTGCTCTTAAAGTGCTCATTGGTGCGTAGGTATGTGTCCAATACTTACGGTAAATACAGCTAATAGTTATTATAACACATTCTTAGGGAAACCATTGGTCAAATTGTTTAAAAAGTGCCGTAGAATGAAAATAATCTTGATAAGACTATCTAGAGCTCACATTATCTCGGAACATAGGTACTTAGCCGTAGGTGGGCACACATGTATGATATTGCAACGCATCGCTGTATAATAAGGCAAGGCAAGCCTATTTGATAGCTGTAAACCTTAGCCTACATTTACAAGCTACGAACCTAGTTTATACTCACTTATAATAACTGTGCGAAACTGATTTATGTTGATGCCAGCTTCTGCATGTGGCTTCGCCCGCGTGTTAGCTACATTTTGTTCGAGTTTAATGTCTTCATATCGTGTTCAAAGTCAAATCGGTGTCTTACCTAATTTTGGCGTGAAGGTAACCAACATCCAAACATTTTTTTGTGCATAAATATTAATGTGATAGCGTCATGAAATAATTTGAGTAGAAATAACGGTTTTATTTCTCTTACAATTTTTTATGTAACAATCAATATTTAAAATGTACGTAATATTTACAAAATACACCGAAAATAACTGAGCTGTCTAAAGATCATTTCAATAGTTAACAATCAATTCCTATCGGATTAGAAGTATCTTGACTTAAGACAAGCACTGAGCCTGCGCTTTTTAGGTCATCGTTTTAGAGCACTGTTTTGTGCAAAATTTCATCTGAGAAGAAAATGTGTCCACATAATTTGTGATAATCATCGCTGATATGTGGATATATATTTATGTTTGTATGCTATTTGCCATTATAAACTTTTTGTGACGAAATATTGCAACGCACCTTAAAAAAATATGGAAAACAATATCTCAAATGTCGAAATTGGACTGGTAGATTTCACTACGTCCTCTCATAGCCAACATGGCAATTTAATCATAATTCATTTTTTTTCAGCACATGCTATAGTGTACAAATTCGCATGACAATGATACTGAAAAAAGAAATAATTACTTTCCAGTAATTCAAATGTTAATTCTCATTAACGGTATAAGCGATAAGATGGGGCATCGTGATTAGTTGACAAAGTATGACTCGTAGTAGTAACATGAAATGAACACACATGGACAGCTTATACATGTCTCTCATTCAAGAGCAGTAGAACTCACGCCAAGTTCCTCCGGGGAAGTACTGCCACCATGCCCATTTCTGCCGGTTTAAGAGGTGTGGTTTCCGGTGAAATTACAGGCACATGAGACATTCCACCTACACGTCTCAGAGTTACAGAGTGACGGGCGCATACGATGCAACTTGGTTCTTGCCTTGGGTGTTGTGTACCTAGTAGGGAAGGAAAGGACCCAAGTTGCATCGGTTGGTACGGGCAGAGGTTACCACTTAACACCAGGTGGGTCGTCGGCTCGTTCCGTAACTATCACATTAAAAAAGACTCTATATGTGAAAGAGTAAAGGATAGAGCACTCAAAACGGGATCTCTGGAATTTCACTTTGGCCGGTGTTTGGGTGTTTGGGTGTTTTGTGCGAGACTTCTGCGGAGACTTTTGTTATATAGTTAGAATAAGTTACTGCCTGCACAGCTTTGCCCACGTGGGCAATTTTCTGCTAAGCTATTCTGGAAAATTCCACCCCCTAAGAACATAATATACGTGATGTAAAAAAAATTGTGACAAATATCCATATTCTACGAAGACGACGAAATTATTACAACATCCATCGTTTTAAGATATTAATTTAGTCTTCAATTTTATACAAGTCCGTTTAATTGCATATTAAACCGTACACGTAGGATTATTATTCCTACGCACTAACCTAACCAACTAGCAGACTGGCATTGAGAACCAAGGCACAACACACAAACTTAATTTTATGAAAATTTTGTCTAATATGTATTCTCAAAAAGCCGAAGGTTATCATCGTGAAGAAAGCTCACATAGATCCAAAACCGCACGTAACATTGACGAATCAAGAGCTTTCTTGTTCAAATGTAGCCCATTCACACTCGTTTGTAGTAAGCTAGTGTCTTTGCAGTTGGAATATTAGAAGGCTGAAATTAAAGGTGAATTTCCATAACAATTATTTACGAACAGTCCCCAATGTTGGCAGTGGTAGTGTTTCCGCATAGCCGTCGAAGTCGACCCGGCAATGATCTCCTTACGCGCAATATGTCAGTTTTGTCGTTAAACTATAACTGTTCGAAGTGGACGACTAAAATGGAAGATGGAGGCGGTAATTTGATTTAAGCCCCTGGAGTCGGTCCTAAGCAAAATCTAATCAACATTATAACTAATGATTTGAAGAAAACCATTGCCAGTCCAGTGCTAACTATATATGAGGCAAGAACCACTAGCTTGTGTGTTAGTCTTGCTGGCACCGCGCTAGCAATTCCTCTATTCATGGAAGCTAAAAAAAGGAAACCCTTAGGGGTTTCTAGTTTGTTCCCCCATGGAGGATCGGATAGGGTTTGAACAGGCGTCAAACTTAGCGATAAGTACGCGTGATCTTGTTTTGAATATTATTGACGTTTCCAAGCCATTTCTTTATTAATTCTATGGGAATAAAGTTTGACTTTAACTTTATTGCAGCTATAGGCGTCGGTAACCACATAAAATCAGACTAGCCGTCAGCCCTCTCTAAGGCTAGAGGAAGGAGGTCGTCTTTAACTAAAAAACATAATGGCGGCTGACCTCTGCG
Source organism: Chesias legatella (assembly GCA_947359385.1). Classification (NCBI taxonomy): domain Eukaryota; kingdom Metazoa; phylum Arthropoda; class Insecta; order Lepidoptera; family Geometridae; genus Chesias; species Chesias legatella. The sequence goes on from OX375766.1 coordinate 1,296,692, forward strand.
CATTCGAGGATGTACAATGTAACGCGGTAGTTATATTTGCCACATCCATTCCAGATTGGCTTCATCCTCACCATTCATCCTTCTGTGAACGGCGCGTTGGCACACCGCTTCAAAATAATCATAAATTTATTTCAGATGACCAAACAGCAGCTAGCTGCGCAATTTCTCATTGCCACGCTTTTCGTACAATAAAATAGTACTAAAATCGTATAGTTATGTTTGAATCTATAGACTCGTGTTTTCCAGAATACGTAACCAACTACCTACATCATTTTCTACATTGCGAAAACACTTGTCATTTATTGTGACCTCTGAACGTTCACAGAGCCATACACGCCTAGACCCCAGAATAAATTATTGCTCATTACTAAAAAAATACAAAGGCCGGATTAAACCCGGGACCTCTCGATTTAAAGGCTGGATTACTATCAACTTAGAATCAACAGTAGCCTCGGTCCCTCGGTCTAAACGCCTTGCTGATCCTCAAGCTGACCACCGTGGTTACTAATACTACTAACGAGTCACTAGCTCTCTCGAAACCAGTGCAGTAGTATCATTAATGTGCGTCTCGAAGAGGCTCCTTTCTTCCATTTTATGCGCCTTCGAGATTTGGAATTAGAACTTACCAGCCAGTGGGGGAACTGGTACTTAATCTATTGATCCATAATAACAAGTGGATCTTAATTCTCGGTCATATGTCACGCGCATTTATTTTCCGCCATCTTTTTTTTTACTCATATCGTGTGAAATATATTGTGAACACATTTACGTACACATTTATCAAAGACGTCATTTAATTACAATTACTCTAAACATTACGTTATGCAAGGACGTTACGTGAATACGAAGTACTGCAGTTGTAAACAAATTACTGAAGCAAATATTTTTACCATTCCATTATAATAATTACATTAAGTACATTCGTATAAGTGCTCCTAAGAATTTCGCAGGTGGCATATGCACACACAAATTAAAACAAATGCTGAATCACGTAATAACTTTGTTTGAGGAATCTTGAAATGGGACAAATCTACTCTCGTCGGTTACGAAATATTTTCAAGCAAAAGTCAAAAGTGAAGAACATAATAACGACCAAAGGTAAAATATGATATATCAGTTGAACAATATTCCGATTTGCCAGACAACTGCGTCGTAACATCTTGAGTCACTTCGACGATACTAGAACGTTTTTATTCACTTGTACCGAGATAAAACAGCATATAATGTGTCATTCTAGGTTATCCTATGTCAGCATTCAATAGTTATATCGTGAAAGAATAAGGCATTTATTTCCCCAGGACTGTATTAGTAGTGAAATTCTTGAAATGTAATTTAACTGATGGAAAGATTTGATGGTTGGTTTTTACTTAAAACATGTGCAAATCGCCCGGATCGAACGGATCTATTGACTATTCTATGAATCTGTATCCAGTTTAGGCGTGAACGGACTGAATGTCGTTTTAGCTTAGGCACCAAATCTCTAAATGTTCCAATACTGGATGAAAAATAAGTGAATTTCTAGTAACTAAAAGAGCAATACCCGATTCCCCAAGCCAGACACTGCGTCATATCTATGTCCTATAGTTTACTTATTGCAGGACGTCTGGAATCTAACCTTGGTTATTTTCCACGAAGCGCTCATGTACTTTACCTACTCTAATGTAAGTCGGTTTTCTTTTTTGTCTTTTACGTAAGTCTGCTCCTTAGCTTAGTAATCATTAACTATGACAGAACGAAAAGATGGGTTGCAAGTTCAATCAACGGTGGAGGCAAGGATTTGTGTGATGAGATATAAAGTTTGGTGATGAATCTTGGAAGTTTGTGGTCAAACCACTTCCAAAATAAAAGTGCCTGCGTAAGCATTTCAAAGGTGGCAGAAATTACCATTTTTTTATGTTATTGAGATACGGAACGAGCCGACCGCCCACCTGGTGTTAAGTGGTAACCTCGGCCCATAACAATCGACGCGACTTGGTATGACAAGACTCAAGTCGCATCGTATGCGCCCGTAACTCTGAGACGTGTAGGTGGAATGTCTCATGTGCCTATAATTACACCGGAAACCACACCTTTCAAACCGGAACACAGTAACGTGAATGCGTTACTGCTTGGCGGCAGAAATGGGCATGGTGGCAGTACTTCCCCGGACAAACTTGCGTGAGTTCTACTGCTCTTAAACATACCTGTATTTAAATCAGCATTTAAGGATTGCTTTTACTACATATCACCATAAATGAATATTTGGCCCATGGTGTCGTCTTACATCTCATGGATTGGGAAATGTCTCTCAAGTGAACACCGTTACTGGAAGACCGTTTTTTTTTTTATGTCATATTGGTGATAGAACGAGCTGACGGCCCACCTGATGTTAATTAGTAACCGCCACTCATAGACAACAACAATACGACTCAAGTCCTCCCCACAGAGAGATGACTCAAGTCGCATTGCGTTGCGTCCATCACTCCGAGACGGGGATGTTACGTCTCATGCGCCTGCAATTTCATGGTGTGCTTAGCGGCAGATTTCCCACTAACGAGAGGTATCTAGCCAGCTCAACTATACCCTGTTAACAGCGAAATATATAGTTTATTTTCTTTTATGAAAACGTGTTTAATTTGGTTCAATTCACGCAGCATTAAATGGAGAGTTAATCTGGGCGGAGGAACGAGGTCAAAAAGGGGCGCCTGCACTTGACAGGCTCAAGGTCAGATATGAAATGCGCGTACTAACTAAATTGGGTTGTTCTGTGATATTTTAAGAACAACCAAAATTACTGTTCTGATTTTTTACTATTGTTTGGCGCTAGAGAGATATTGTACTGGCAATAACATATCTATTATTAGAATACGAATTACTACCTAAATCTAATCTACCTAAAAGATATACGTAATAATAAATATATATTATTTTATATATTCTTATGTCTAACATAATACCATAAACAAAATACATATTGTGGGTAGATGCACTTTTACAAATTTAATCTTAACCTCCCTATGCTAGTTAGTAATTGGTTAGGGCGGAGTAAACGACTGTCGTTTAAATTATTTATTAGTATTTTTGTTGTTTCCTTTAGAATAGACAGATAATCATAACAGAATTTAAGTAAATTAAGTACATAGAAGTTAGCGTATAAGTAATTATGCACCGTTTACATAAGGTACCAAACAGGACGAGTGCGGTGTACCATACACGTCCTTGTACAACTTAGCGCCGATAACAGAGCGCACTGATAACAAATTGGAATTCACGTTACTGTATGTTTATGTTTTGTAACAAAAAGATATCATTATACAAACTATTATTTTGCTTTGTTCGGAACTGAGTAGTCTGCATTTAAAAAAAATCATTTACTTTACGAAGATAGATATATATATAAGTGCAAAATATCAAAGCTTTCTGCGTAAAGTTTAGTAATTTTACAAATTCCGATCCTAACTTTCATACTCTATCGACTATACAAGTCTCCCAAACCGCGTATGGTATGACAATGGTTTTAAATTGATTTGCATCATTTGCACTCTACCTAGATAAAAACATACTCGAAAGCATTTAAACTACAAAATATACGAAACAGAAACCACGTCATCAAAATGAAACGTCTCTTATTTCAAATTGTAACGGTCGTGATGAACGAGTGCGCGGGCGCGTGGCGCGAACACAGTCGGACACCGCGCGCCAATTAACGCGGCGCGTTCACACGGCCATCGGCCAGCCCGTCCGTCCTGCGATACCCTTCCCACAGCCACCACAACCTGTCCAGCCACTTGCTACTCGCCCAGCGGGGAAGACGCAAGCGCATGCGTTTGATCATACCTCGCCAGGGACAGCGACTCGATTTGAAAATAGAGAAACTCAAACATTTGCCCGATTATCGGGATCGCTGTCGATGGTCGGTCAGTGCGCCGCGCCCCACTCGCCTCGCACTATTTATATCGAAAAGAGAGAACCGCGTTTCGACACATTTGTATGTGTATAGTACCTTTATTTTATTACCATTTGTAGCCGGTTTTAACCTGCGACTATTAGTTAAGTGTAGCTTACTTTATAACATGTGATGTACTTGGAATCTTTATTTTTATATTCGTATGACATTCTAGAGATATTACTATTATATTCCATGAAATTGCATTAGATTGCAACATGAACTGAAGGATATACACCTATTGGTGGGTGTTTCCATTACATGCAGTGTAATCAAAATATTCAGTATATTGAAGCAATAAATAGAGAACATTTTTCGTACGTTTTTAGACATTTGCAAGCCACGCAAGAAGCACGTTACATGGACTCGAGTTTTTGGTTCTCAGAGATTTTAAAATTGACAATGTTTGTCACTAATTTGCAAAGATCAATCAAGCGAACGCCTATTTTGGATTCAAACCCACGTATAATGAGAGCAAGGCGACCAACAGCAGGCAAGGGAAATAAACCCATTGAGCCAACCATATTGTTCACATCACGTCAAAGTCTCTATTGTGGCCTCAACTATTGCCGCTCGAGACAAAAAATAAATAAATACAGAACACATACGTATATTTAGTATAAAAAGAAATGTGCGCTCTTTAAACACACTGGATATTTCAAAATACTGTCGTGGGAGCATCTCATGGTACTTTGATGGTCGCCGACACGGAGCCGAGCCGAGGAGTAAGACAATTTTTTACAACCTACCTACCTGCTCCCTTTATACAAAAATTAAAACTTTATAGACGAGTGTGGGATTCATCAAAGACACCGCTTGTAATCGAGTTATTTGGTTTTTAGCCCGTTTGGTGATATATTTAGCGATTTTTACGACTTAGGCGGAATACTTATTGGTAAATTAACCGCTTAGTCATGAATAAGCGAATTGGGTTTATTGATAAATAATTGTATGATGGAATAATTAAAATTTTAGAAACGATTTAAAAAAAATACTGCTAATAATTATTTGCTTAGGTATACTTAGTTAGTTTTATATTATTTTATTTTAGGAAACTATTTCGAAATTCAAAAATATTAAAATATATAAACAACAAAGGAATCAGCACAAAATGCTAATTTTTTCCTGAAAATTAGGTCTACATTTCTTATTTTTACTGATGACCACTAGATGGCGCTAAGCTATTCCAAACAGAGACAAATTGGCTGGACCACAGAGGCTGGACCACACAGGCTGCGTGGGTCCAGGTACTGATTCGCACCTAAAACTAGACATAACCCGTCGACATACGGATGTTAATTCAAAATGAGATTTATGACGCGGTGTTTAGATTTTATTATGGCTCAAGTGTTCCATCATTTGTGTGAACTATCTAATATGAACTCTAGTACACGGTGTTAAGAGCTATCATTATTTAAATAAGTCTCGCAATGTCATAGTTCTTGCAGGTAACACTTCAGTAGTAGTTGTAATTTATATTTTAAAACCTACAAAAGCCCGTCGCTGTATAAAATTTCAAATTTCTATCAGGTTAATCTCAATGCCATGTATTTTGTTAATTATTGACGACAGCACGACAATAATTTATGATAATTATGCCATTATTATTCAATTAGCTAGTTTGTTGACAAATAAAGACGTATTGAAGTGTCCAACGGCGACATAAATCTGATTATTACGACGCGCCTGTGGTTCTGGTAACTCGATTATTGTTTATAGATTCCATTTTTTCCTCTAATGTTTGAATTAATATGCAGGAAACAGGGAACGTCATCATCTTAGCAAACTGAGATTTGTCTTATACGGCACATAAAAAAAATGTCTGATCTGTCTTCCTGTTTGTTCCAGCTTCCAGCGAGCGAAGCGGCGGGCAAAGCTAATACAGTAATATAACGAAAGCGAACTTCACGAAAAATCTTCCTCTTAATACGAGACAAACGATGGTATTGTAGATATGGAGATCTATATATAGCATTGAACTCAGTTTTGAATGCCAAGCACGCGGCAGGATGTTTAAAAGACATTTGCATAATACCTAACTGTGATTGTAGTTATACTAAGGTATCTCTCCATAGGTTAGGTACGTTTGTACGTATGTATTGATAGGCTTCACAGCTCAGTTGGTAGTAATAGTAACCCTGCCGTCTGTGCTGTGGGTCGTGGGTTTGATTCCATGCAAGACAAAACATTTGTGTGACGAATGTATGTTGTGTGTCTGGGTGTTACTAGGTATTACGATTATACAAAAAAAAAAGTATAACATTAGTTGTCTGGTCCCCATGCTACAAGCTATGCTTAGCTTACTTTCAGGCTAGATGGCGCTGTGTGAAACGTCACGCAATATTTATTCAATTTAGGTATAGGATCTTACTAGCGTAGTGGTAGGTATAAGCAACTGATTGAAATGTACGATTCAGTTCTCGAAATAGTGAAAATGTTTATGTACCTCTTGAGCTACTATTTATTGCAAATATCATTAAGTAGGTATTATGAATAACCAAAGCGATATACCTACCTGATTTGCCAAGTATTTTTTTTGTATTTTATTGCAGTTAACACGAACATACAACATTCTTTTTCCCTGAAGTATTTGGCAAAGACAGTGGGTTCTATTTCACTTTTAGGTCAACCATGTGAACTTAGATGTGATTAGTGGTGAGCTCATCACCATTGTTTTCCTATGAATAATCTCAGTTAAAACTTCCCTCCGGTAATCCGCCAAATCTTATGCCAGCGTAATTACCAACCGCCAGGTAACATTACCCCCTCATAGTAATGAAACACTCAAGGTTGGTTCAGATTTAATAAGTGTTCATTTTACAAGCTTCAAGTACATCAGAATAAGTCGTTGAAAGCTTTGTTTTCAAATAATATAAGCGTCTAATGGTATTGTGCGAAATATGAACTGTGCGCAAACAACTAAGAGCAGTAGAACTCGCCAAGTTCGTCCGGGGAAGTACTGCCACCATGCCCTTTGCCCAAGCAGTAACGCATTCGCGTTACTGTGTTCCGGTTTGAAAGGTGTGGTTGCCGGTGAAATTACAGGCACATGAGACATTCCACCTTCACGTCTCACAGTTACGGGCGCATACGATGCGACTTGGGTCTTGACATACCTGGAATGGGAGGACCCAAGTCGCATCGGCTGTTATGGGCCGAGGTTACCACTTAATACCAGGTGGGCCGTCGGCTCGTTCCGTAAAAGTATTGCATAAAAAATAATTAAAAAAAACTTTCTATAGGTATATACTGTATGATATCATAATATGAATAATTATCGATCAAAAGGCGATTTTGGTACAAAAAAAATTGTTTCAAATATTTTTTATCGGACGGTCTTATCGCTTAAAGCGATTTCTTCCAGGCATCCTTTGGATATAATGGATTATCTGCTAATAAATGACAGTGGTTTCAAAGTATTGAAATAAAAAAACAAATAAATGATTGTTAATCAAAGTCAAAGTCAAAATCAAAAACTTTATTTCCATAGAATTCATAAAGACTTGGAAGGCTTGGAAACGTCAATATTCAAAACATAAGGTCACGCGTACTTATCGATAAGTTTGATGCCTGTTCAAACCCTATCCGACTCTCCATGGGGAAGAACAGACAAGAAACCCCCTAATGGAGGGAATCCTTTCTTTTCGCGAGCACTAATACTACTAGCACTATACAATAATGGATCAAACTTGTTTTATTATGACGTAGGTACATACGATACAGACATCACACTAAATAATGTTCAAAAAGTGATTGTATTTTCAAATACAGCCTCCGCGGACTTCGAAATCTTGACGCAGGCGTGACCAACATACTCAAATGATATCATGCCGGTACCAGACAATTACGTACATAGTAATCAAACTAGGCACTCAAGTCGTTTGTCAAATACAAATACACTAACGGATCGCTTAGCTTAGCGCTCACTGCGCACCTAAACCGTTACTTACTGCAACCGTTTCAACAAAAGCAGCAATGGATTGTGAAATGCACCCGTTTTCGGTAGTAGTAGACTGCTACGGGATCGTTGTCTATGCTAATTGTTGTCTAAATATTTACCGTTTCACGAGTAAGTTGAAGCTCACACTAGTCTCCGTAATCAATTTCCGACCTTAATTTTAACGGAGTCATGTTAACTGTCTACTTTATTGAATGAATTTGAAAATTAAAATAGTGTTTTGTTCCGATATTAATGCAGTTTTAATAAAACTTAGATAAAAACAGTTTAAATATCTGGAACATATTTTTTTTTTTAAAATTGTAACAATAAAGATAAATCTAATAGTTGACAAAAATGTATAACGATCATCATAGCCGAGAATCAGTAGAAATATGTTAGTGAATAAGTATAGGAGTATAGTTATTCAACGATAGATACGTATTGGCTATTTTCTTCCTTTAACCGAAGATCCAAATTAAATCTTGATAACAGGAATTGAAAAGGGCACAAATGCCAGAGATAAGTAAATCGTCCTTAATTCCAAGACTTTTTCGGCTAAAAATACGGAAAGTATGAAATAAAAATACAGCTCCTGTATACTAAATAAAGCTGCACTAATAGTTTATAATTTTGACAAACATTGAAAATAGAAGTAGAAGTAGAACTTAAAATAATAACTTATTTAACTATTTGCTCCATAGACACAAATTAAAAAAAATTAAACTAAATTTGCAAATGGCACTGAAACAAAACCAGATAACTCAGTGACTGCCACGATATTGGCGCGTAGTGAAATGACGCGCGGCTAACGGGTGGCGGGTGCGCTTTACCTACATGCATTTTCTCTGTCGTCTGGCCCCTTGCTGCTGGAAAAGATAAAGGACTTACCTAGTTTGTGCCTTTATTGTATTATTTTCATTCAAACCGTAACTTAAAAAAGCAAGTACATGAGATATTATGTATGTATAGTTTCCTGACTTAGTGTGCACCCACTTAAATATTGATGGGTGCTATTAATGGAACAGCTTAGGTGCACTCTGGTGCTAATCAGATGAATACTTTGCATGCAGTACTTCAGCTTTTCCACAATGATACTCCATTCAATCTGGCATACACTAGTCACGCGACAAATGTTAATTAAGGGATGGAATCGCGGGTAAAATTTTAAATACTTTTATTTATAGCTTTTGATACACACCTATAGAGCTTTCTCCCGAAATAAAATGGCTTACCAAATTATATAGTGTGTTGGTATACTACTGTATATTAAATTGAATTGGTACCAAATACAGCAAATGCTGCACATAACTGCGCAAAACAATTGTAATTTGCCTGTGTTCAAATAAATATATTTATTTACTTCACACAAGGAAATAGATTAGTAATGTCAAACACAATAGCGACTCAAAGAGATGTAATTTTTTCAACCTTCAATATGGTACTTGTGTATGGTATAGTGACGGTGACATGTGCAAATGCATGCACGTGGCTTTTAAGGTAAGTATTCACTTATATAAGGGACTGCATATAACAACATATTTTTTTATTTTTTTTTTATGTTACAGTTACGGAACCATCCGAGGCCCACCTGGTGTTAAGTGGTAACCTCGGCACATAACAACTGATGCGACTTGGGTCCTCCCCTACTAGGTACGACAGACCCAAGTTGCATCGTATGCGCCCGTAACTCTGAGACGTCTAGATGGAATGTCTCATGTGCCTATAATTTACCAAAACCACACCGGAACACAGCAACGCTTTGCGGTACTGCTTGGCCGCAGATAGGTATGGTGGCAGAACCTTCCCTGATTAAATGGCACGAGTTCTACTGCCTGAAATTGTTAGAAACATGGGGATAATATTGGGCACCGAATAGTTTTCCTGATGAGGATAAAGGAATAAGGCGTAAGGCAGACTGTGATGAAATGGAGCTATGACTTGATTTGAATACGGAAATTTGACATGTACCCGCATTTCCCACTAAGTTACCCAACTTAGAAACATGGTGAAACTCTTCGGGCTATCAGAGACTATAGGAACCTTTAACAGAAAACTTATTTTAACCTACTAGAATCAACAATAACGGCTAAGTTAGTTCTAAGAAGAACTCGCAAGAAAATCTAGTAGAAATCGAGACTGAAATCTTATAAGCGTTGACAGTGAGTAAATTACTTTATACACGTGGTCATAGATAATAGCTTTGGTCTCACCTAAATAGGAAGTAAAACCATGGTTTATGAGTTAATGAAAAACTTCAAGTTTGCGTATCTTCTTAATTAAACATAGCTTAAGTATAACTTGATTAGTGCTTTTGGGAAGTTGATTGGGTTTACCACTGTATATAAAATAAATAATAAATAAATAAATATTGGTCTACATTTCGTAAAGCGCCATCAGCCCCAAAGTAAGCTAAGCATAGCTTCTGTCATGAACCAGACAAGCAGACAACTGATATAATTATTATATAATTTTTGTAAATACATATATAACACATACTGACACCGCAGAACAAACATATATTTATTAGACAAATGTTTATCCTAAGTAGGAATCAAACCCACGATCTACAGCATAGAAGGCAGGGTTTACCAACTGGGCTGTGAGGCCAGTCGATCAAAATCTTACAATATAAATAAACACTTTTAGTGGGAGAGCTTCTTTGCGAAGAAAGTAAAATCTCATGTTAATCCCTGCTGTAATATCTTGGCTGTTAAAGAAAGCAGGACCAAAAAGTTTAGTTTCTGTTCATACAATTTCGTATCAACTTCAGCAATCCTGTACACCGAGTTGCTCAATAATGATGCTAAAAGTCAACCACCAAAGCTTGCGCAAAGATTCAATTCTTACCGCACGTAAACACATTGACGGGGTCTCATCTAAACTTTGGACTCAACTAAGGAGTTCTGCCCATTGGTAATTCTTTGTCTGTGTAAAGATGACTAAAAAAAAAATTATCAAAAATATGCTTGTATAAAATAATCTGTCTCGAACTGCAGACATCGAAAAACAAACAAAATTCGAAACTTGTTCGAATAATACTCAGTATTACTCGTATTACACCATTCGAGCAGTTGAAAGACAAGCACATAACCTTGTCTGGCACGAAAGTATGTAGAAACAATCTAATTGATTGTTCAAACATCAGCTAGTGTCAAAGACCGATACGTTCAAGTTGTTCAATTAGTAAGCAAAAAGGCGAAAAGGCGCCATAGCAACGTTACAGCATATGGGAAACAGCTCGTTCACTTTACATCACAATGAGGTTTTGGACTTACGTTTCAGTGCATCACAGTTGATTATTTGGTTAGTAATAGATCTTTAATACTTATTTTTAGGGTATAAGGTAAGGGTTTTTAATAACTTGAAGATAGGATACGGATTCTGCTCAACAGTGAAAAAACAGTGAAATGAAACTGAAAAAACACCCGTAACCCAAAATTTACGATAGAGGTCCGTAAATTAATGTTATTTCCTGGCGGAATCTATAGTCGCCGCAATAGAATGCAGCAGCGAGAAAAAACCACGCGTCTATCTCATAGCGTCATCCAGTAGGTCAAAGGTCTTATTTTGAACTGTCGCTTTAATAATTATTTCAAGTCCACTTCGTGCTTATTAAGTAATTCAAATCAAAAGGTTCTTAAACCGGAATACAGATAAAACAACTATTTACGCACCAAAAATAAATATTACACTTCTCTACAGTGAGAACATTTGTAATATTACAGCCGTAGTTTCAAGGGATTGGCTCAGCTTTTTCATCCGAAAGCTACATTAACGTGGACGATACAGCGTAGGCGATAAGACCTGCATATTGGCCAGTTAATCAAGAGCTTTGCTGTCCACGTTTTGAAATATATTTCGTAGGTGAAGTTGGAATGGCGATGGCCGCTGGTATTGGTCGGATGGGAGCATAGGCGACTTTAATCTGCGAGGACAAGTCACCACAGAACGCGAAAACGTTTTCGATTCAGTCCCAACCATCAGAATTACCCTTTAAAGTTCTCGTAGTTATTCCAGCTTAGTTTCATCAAGTTGGATATTTAAATTTCTAAAATAGTGGGAATGGCAAACCTTGTACAGGCTGATTTGGACAGAATGACAGAATTTGTTGACGATGCGGGCGATAAAATAATAAGCGACATTAATATGTAAGAGCATTTCCTACGATTGTCGCCTTGACCTATTTACGAAATGATCAAAACTCGCATCAATCGAGCTTAGCCTGACATATACTGCTGTGACTGTCGAGAAGATATTAGGAAGTGACAATTTCCTTCGTAGCAGTTTACCAACGTTCATCGGAGCGGCAAGACGTTGCAACGATAGAATCTGCAGAAGTATAGACCAATCTTAGAGTAACATCACTGATTTTCGTGTCAGATAGTACAATTTAAAACCTGTTTAGTGCTAAACCGAGAGTAATCACTCTAAACGACCTTCATTTAAATGGCATATAGCTTCCGGATAAGTAAACGATTTAGTAAACGGATCGTACTGCGTATCAAAGTGTCGACGTATTTCAGTAATTAATCTATAATGTATGTACAAAATCGATGTAATATAAATATTGGTGCACATTTCACACAGTGCCATGTAGCCCCAAAGTAAACTAAGCATTGCTTGTATCAATGGAACCAGACAACTGATATAATGCATATATACTTTTTTTGAAAATTCATACATTTAATACAAATCAACACCCAGATACAGAACTAACATCTATGTTCTTCATACAAATGTTTGTCCTGGGTGGGAATCGAACCCGACTTACAGCGCAGAAGGCAGGGTTACTTCCCAAATCAGCTGTGAGGCCAGTCAAATATATTAATTTAATTATTATTAATTTAAAATAATCTTATTCGCCAGTCAACATTACCTACCATGCGGTAACCAAGTGAAAACCTACCACCTATTAGAGATTTAAGAAGACTGAGATTAATCTCATGCATTATAGGCTCACCTGAAAACCAGCGCCGCTATCGGGTTTTTATCTATCATATTTGGGGGCGGCACCTTGCTGGGACAGAGACCCATTTGACCACACCATGAACAAGTTAATTTTTTTGTAACTTTATTTTGGACGTATCAACTTAAAAAAAAAGACGTGTGGCATTCGGAGACTGCCGCGGTAAAGCTATTGCGCGTGATATTTCAAAAAGTCATTAAAAGTTCTAGTATTTATCGATAGATGGAACTAAAAAGTATCACCGCTGTGCCGGTCGGAGTGGGGGGCGTTAGGTTTTTTTCGTTACGGAATTTCTGGATTCGGTCTCCACGCTCAAGGCCCGCGATAGAAGCTATACAATAGCTTAAAAACTATTTCTAATCTTAAAACAGATTAGCATATAGCTATAAATATCATTGTTGATACGACAATAAGAATCCATTGATTATAATTCATTTATCTGGAACACAATTAGGAGGCATGCGCCCTCCAAACAATTGATTCACCACAATCAAGTATGACCTCATGTGCGGGCGCACTAGAAACGTGCAGTTCACACGCCCCACTCCGCTCCCACACTTCCTTGACCCTTATTGTTGAGTGTATAAGATTCAAAATCGCGACTAAACAATACTGATTGATTGTAACGGTCCTATTTAATACAAATAGTGTGAGACCATTGGTCTTTTTCTTCGCTTTCGTTAATTGAATTAAGAGTCCCAATGCTCTTATACTTGCCCGCGGTTTCACCCATCATGCTTATATTAGACGATTTTTTTAATCTTTTTTCTCACATAACTTGTCCAAACTAGTTCAGTATTTAAGGCTAATGCTGTCTATCACCGAATAGATGATAAACCAATTAGCATTAGTAACTAATAAAGTAATAATGTCAATAAATAAACGGTTTGACTGACGATATAATTAGGGCGCTGCACACCCCACTCGAGTAATGATTGTATGATAGTAACCTTCTAGGTCAGATCAAATAAGATACATACATAAAATTATTTTAGTTGTAATATATGCATACCGACCTTTTGCAACCCCGGGGTTGCGATGCCTGGATTTGTTTATATGTGTAATATCTATTTATGTATGCTATTTATATTTATGTATTTACAAAAAAAAGTGTTCTATCAGTTATCTGGTCCCCATAGTCCAAGCTATGCTTAGCTTAGTTTGGGGCTAGATGGCGCTGTGTCAAATGTCCACCAATATTTATTATTTATTTATTTATATGTATTTGAACAGTGAATAATATTAGGTTACGGTATGCCCGTCCGTCATACATTCGTAATCACCGATTAGCGGTTCACTTGGAGCCGCAAGGCTGCACAGACCACGAGGCACCTTGGCTGCTTATAATTTCAAATGATCTTCACGCGCTAGCTTCAGTTTCCCACGTCTCTCGTGAAGGTATATAATGCTTTTTACACTTTTGAGTTGTTGCAATGATAGCGGATAGCTTAATGACTATCTGTTTCAGACACTTGTCAACTTCCTATAAGTACGTATTAATTATAATAGATATTATTAAGAATGAAATATGGCCAGTCTACCAAACTTATGAAGAAAGAACGGAGAATATCCTAGAAACGTTATTTTCTCCGTCATACGCCGACAACTAAAATGACATGCAATTATCAGAACATAGAATATATTAACTTTATGGAAATAAAGCGATTTTACTTGGTTTAGTAATTTATTTACTTTAAAAATTACAAAAATCACTTAAAGAGAAAATACAGGTATTTAAATGATTATGCCAAGATTATATGTAATAAACGAACTAGAGTTACTCGCCATCAATCGGCCCACACCTTTAGCACCGAACCCAGTAAATACGTTAAATTAATTTAACTCTATTGTAACAAAAGGTGGGTGGTCCAAACTCGTTTCCTGAACATGACTTATTGCAATGCAATAATATAGAGCAGTGAAAGTTGTTTATAACTTGAAGATAGTTCGGACTTTTCGTTTTATGACAGAAGTTTAAAATTTGATCGAGTTCAAACTGTACTCTTTGATATAATTGTTTTTTGAGACAATAGTCAAATAAATAAGTCAATAAATCATGACTTTTGGATTGAAATGGGGAACCCCTACCACTCAGCTACCATGGCCAATATGTTCTTTATATTATGTATCCGTTGAATGTCATCAATGACAGTTTTTAAGCACGTGTTTGCTGATCACGCGACGCCTAAGTGCCGATAACAGTACCTTTATCAATTAATCGATGCACAGAAATGGAACTGATAGATTACCAACAAAAATGATTGTATTAGTTCAGCACAACAGCCAAATATTATTATATCTTTTGTGATACAGTTACGGAACGAGCCGACGGCCCACCTGGTGTTAAATGGTAACCTCTGCCCATAACAACCGATGCAACTTGGGTCCTCCCCTACTAGGTACAACAAGAACAAAGTCGCATCGTATTGCCCCATAACTCTGAGACGTGTAGGTGGAATGTCACATGTGTCTGTAATTTCACCGGCGAGCACATCTTTCAAATTGAAACAGTAACGCGGAAGCGTTACTGCTTGGCGGCAGAAATGGGCATGGTGGCAGTACTTCCCCGGATGAACTTCACGTGAGTTCTACTGCTCGTAACCACTATCATTATCGCTTTTAGTGATAGGAACAAAACTTTTGTAATCTGATATGCCCCTGTAGCCACAAAAGATATAAAATATTTACATTTCATATATTTATAATGCACCACCGTCTATATCGTACCAAATGATTCTGGTCCAGGTTGTCTGGAAGAGATTGCTCATTGCAATAAGGCTGCCCATTGTTATTCCGCATTGAGTGTACACATAAAATTTATTTATTTATTAAGTATTAATTTGTATTATGGTTTTGCAATAGGGTATTGTATTGTATATACAGGGTGTCCGGTAATGAATGGATAACCTTGAAATGGGTCTTAGTAGAACTATTGGGCATTCGGAACAAAATATCAAATAAAAAAAACCAAGTAGGTAGTATAAAAAAAAACAAACAAACAAAAAAAACAAAACAAAACATCGATATTGTTTAAAAAATACATATCTTTGATACTACTTGTTTTTTTTATTTGATATTTTTTTCTGAATGCCCAATAGTTCTACTAAGACCCATTTCAAGGTTATCCATTCATTACCGGACACCCTGTATACTCAACTGACGTGGAATAAATATGAAAAGGGCTTTTAACACGTTTACTTGTATTTTAACTTTACATAAATTTGTGTTCTCCACTTAAACAATAGTAACAATGATAGGTGCATCAATTGCGTTATCGGGACAGCCTTGTGAACTGGCACACGTAGTAATTACCTGCCCCACTACCTCCTGACCTATTTCCATGTTTCGAATGAGAGCATTCGCTGGCGTTTATGTGGATTGTTTTTTTTCTCCCTTTATTCGTGGAGTGGTTTTTTAATATCTGAAATGGTTGCGATGGTTTTACCAGAGCCTGAAAAATTAAAATTCTATATTCGTTAAAGCTTATGCCCCGACAACGTTTTAATTTCAATACCATGCCCTCATAATTGATGATTGAGTCACGCAATAGAGGACTTGAGAACTAACGTCAATCCATGTATTGTAACTAGACATTTGACAGAACACTAAACCGTCACAGCCCTGAATAACAAGCAGCTGGGGAAGCAATGGAAGTTCTTGATAGTCAAAGTCAATGTCAAAAACTTTATTTTCATAGAATTCATAAAGAAATGGCTTGGAAACGTCAATATTCAAAACATAAGGTCACGCGTACTTATCGATAAGTTTGATAGGAGACCACGACTACGTAAAAGTAGTCAATAGCTCCTGGCCGGTTTGTACGACTATTAGTGGGGGAAGTTTAGAAGAAAACTTGCGAAAGGAAATGCCTATTTCCAGCAGATAAACAGGTATAGGCCGAAAATGTATTAATCTGCGTTTAAATATGCAGTAGTAATGGAAATCGGCTTAAATTATACGAGCTACGAGTAAATCGTTTAGTATGAAGATGTGAACCCTTCGTTCTATACCCAAATGCTGAGATGGAGATGTAGTTAAATCTACCTTTATTGTCTACGAGCGTCCATCCATCATTCCATTTGGCATTATGTGAAATATTCATGTAAACCTACTTACTCACCGTGTCCTTATAACAAATTGTTGGTAGCCTTTTGTTCATATATACTTTGTAACTACCCATCTTTAATATTTCGGCCTCATCACAAAAGGTCGACCGGTTGAGAAATCTTCACGACGGCAAAGAGACATTCTCCTTCATAGAGTACTTGTTAATATAATTCATATCGTATTAACCTTTAGTCAGAAGAATTACTTTACAGTGTATATGTATTAAGAATTCGTTTATATTCACCGTGGACTGTTTACGAAATCCGTGAGGATATGTACGTGCGTTCACACATCTCCTACGCAATAGTGCTTTTAGAATGCAGCAAAATATTTGATTAAAACCAGTCTAAAAGTTTATATCCACACTGCATACCTTTATTCTCAGAACATATGATTTTTGATAAATGTAAAGTCTACGTTATGTCCACTGTAAGATATTTGTGTTATGTTGCAAATTAGTTAACGTGTTTTCTAACTGTTAAGTTTTATATTATATTCCTACACCGATGTGACTTCTTTGTATCCTGTTCATCCAAAGGTTGCATGGAAGAGATTAATTTTAGTTAAAGTGCCGCCCATTGTGCGTCTACCTAATTTAATAATGTATTGTCTCGTTGTATCTTATCGTATTTGTATGTATAATTTTTGATATTTATGCTTTGGATTTTTTACAGCACTGTTTTTTCTAGTTATAGATGTTATTTTTAAATCTGCAAAGCTATGCAAATATGCATTTTTAAATTGAAAGTCAAATCTTCCATTGTAATATGGATACTGGAATTAGATAAATACTATCCCATATGTGGAAACTCAGTGCACAAATTATCTTACATGTCGTGTGAGATTAAGAGCAGTTCTTTTACATAAACAGTTAGGTATTATGCGTATGCGCAGCATTGTGTTATTTCCATAGCTTAATTGTTTTACCATATATTTTTCGTTAGATTACAAAAGACTATAAGTAAAAACACACCTTATGTATAAAAAAGTTAATATTCTAGTCATCTTAATCTGTAATACACAAGTAATGTACTTAAAAGTACTAATAGATGGCAGTTTGTAAACCTAGCCTAAGTTTAAGACGAATTGGTTACCTCGAAGCTCAATAAAAGGGACAGACAGTTGCAAAATCAAGTGCTCAAGGTACTCAAATTGCACCAACTTTAGTGAATGGATAGATGCCGTGACATACCGTCTCGCAAACATTTTTCTATGTAGTTCACCACTGTTTTAATGCGATTTAACACAGCACTCGTTTTCATTGCGTTTTAATTTACGCGGCGCTAATAGATTGTTAATGGGTAGGCAGTAATGTAAATAGTACAAGAGTAAGTAGTCGTATCGATTAGAGGGCGTGTGTATTCTGGTCTAGATTATGTCGTAAGCGTTCGATGCTCGATCAACATTCGACTGTCCTTTCATATCGTTTTAAAATTGACGTTTTATAAACGTGGCGTTATTAATTGACAGAAAAACGACTTAAATTTCAAAATACAATGATTTGTCAAAAATTACGCACTTGATTTTTTGTACCTAATAACCGGTTGTTCGTACATTAAACGAGTTTCAACCTTAATACGTATGGTTATAATTACCTCAAACACATCAGGTGATTTTTCAAATCGATAATAAACAATTCGGAAACCACATTCGCTCAATCGATCGTTGCCAATTACTATATCAATCGATGTTGCACCATTACGGATCACGTGTATTATCCGATTTCTATATTAATAATAGATTTTCTAAATGTATTTTTTTTTGTCTACTTGACCTGAGTGCATTGTAGTTGATTTCATAAAGGGCGTTCCCCTCCGGAGAACGCAATCTTTTGAGGCAGAAGTGAATAGCGGATAGCATACAGTCTGTTCCATATAAGAATTCTAGAGACACTTGGAGCCAACTTGGTTTTCATTTGCAACGATGTTAATCACACACCCTATCGCCAGTTGACTGGCCTCATAGCTCAGTTGGTAGTAGGTAAGCTGCCTTCTGCGCTGTAGGTCGTGGGTTCGATCCCCACCCAGGACAAACATTTATGTGACATTTGTAAAATTTGATGTTTGTTCTGTGTCTGGGTGTTAATATGTATTATATGTATGTATTTACAAAAGAAAAGTATATACGTATTATATCAGTTGTCTGGTTCCCACGATACAAGCTATGCTTAGTTTACTTTGGGGCTAGTTGGCGCTGTGTGAAATGTCCACCAATATTTATTATTTATTTGGTTATTTAGTTAAGGGATTTGTGTCATTGAATCAGAGACTAGTCTTGTTCATTTTGTTATAGTACGTTGAACTGACTGATGATTTGATTGACCGCTTTGTATCCTGCGTATGATAATTTCATTATTCACTAAGATCAATACCAGAATCGATATGCTCCACGATATAGGAGCAGCTCCCTAGCAATATTGTAACCCTTATATGTAAGGTCGTAATTAGAACGCAGCAGCTTCCAGAATGCATTCAAGAATGCAAAATATGTGAAACAGGATTTCTATCTGCGTAATATAAAATCGTTATATAAAATCCTTCAAATTGGAGCATTGATTTGATCTACTATTGGCTACGTACGCTCAATAAAGGTTATATTCAGTCAAATTCCAATTAAAAACAAAACCTGTACATTATTAGTAAGCCGTAGGATCGCTGCGGCTGTATATTCGGGCCGCATAAACAACACGACGTAACAATTACATAAAAATGGAGTTCACATCGGTCCGCCGCGGCCCGCGTTTCCTCGTCGATCGTGTAAACTTTCACGAAATCAAACAAAGAAATAGCGATGGCTCATTTGCATTGTTCCCACGCGGACAAAAGAATGACCCAATCTGTTTGGCAACTACAAATGTGCGCCCGAAACCCTACGGACACGGTGCGGTGGCCTTAAACGTTTCAAGAATACTGGGTAGACAAATTGAGATACATGGATGACTTAACTTCGCGTGTGAGTTTCAAACAACTAATTCACTGTTTTTTTTTTATCTGTTACGGTTACGGAACGAGCTGACGGCCCACCTGGTGTTAAGTGGTAACCTCTGACCATAACAACCGATGCGACTTGGGTCCTCCCTTACTAGGTACGACAAGACCCAAGTCGCATCGTATGCGCCCGTAACTCTGAGACGTGCAGGTGGAATGTCTCATGTGCCTGTAATTTCACCAGCAACCACACCACCAATTTATAAGGATATAAATGACAGTTTGACTGGCCTCGCAGCTCAGTTGGTCGCAACTCTGCCTTGGGTTCGATTCCCACTCAGGTCACCCATTTGTGTGACGAATATAGATGTTTGTTCTGTCTGGGTGTTAATATGTATTATATGTATGTATTTACAAAAAAGGTATATAAGTATTATATCAGTTGTCTGGTTTCCATGACACAAGCTATGCTTAGCTTTCTTTGGGGCTAGATGGCGCTGTGTGAAATGTCCACCAATATTATGACTTATAATTATAGTGTTAAAAACAAACATTGAATTAAGTTTTACTTAATTTAATCACAAGAAACAAACAAATTACCAAAATAATATCTCTAAAAGGGTGCAAATGATTTTATTCTCAATGCGGTGTGCGACGGAACAAACGAATTGACGATATAAACACAGTCATTAGAGTGGCCGATTTATTTCAATGTTTCCCATAGTTTGAAATAATCTTCTCAAACACGGCTGTATGGATCTTGGTCACCCGGTTTTTGTGTTAAATTGCTTTTTTGTCGATCAAAACAATACTGTGTAATGACGGACTCGTCACCACGGTTGACTTGCTTGTTTTTGATTATCATATCCCAAGGTTTTGCATGAAATAAACTTTTGTTCCTAAATCTATAGTACTGCCACCATACCCATTTCTGCCGGCAAGCAGGAATGCATTCGCGTTACTGTGTTCCGGTTACAGGCACAGGGCACTAGACCACCACGCTCTTAGTACGCGTGCTGACGATGCCTGACGACTGACGTCAGTCGCCTGACGCGCTTTGGAACCCAATACCTGCAAGCGATTTCGTTAGCGGTCATCAGACATGGATAAAGCGCGACCAGTCAGTGTAACACTATTTCTAGCCTCGAGCTGTCGGTTACCGACGATCGGCCATGGACGGTGCGCGACAGATGTCAACTTCAAACTATTTCCAGCCTTGAGTATATAATATGTCGTAATAACGAAAACAATTGTAACGAAATACATGCGAAACGTCAGGAAAGTATTTCAAGTTAGGTTTTTATGTGGCAATGATATGGTACGAGCTGATGGCCCACCTGGTATTAAGTGCCTCCTTAGTTATTGGGGCCTCCCTTAACTAGATACAAGACCCTAGTCGCATTGTATGCCCCCGTAACTCCGGAGACGTGAAGACGGAATGTCTCTGTGCGTTTAACCGGAAGGCAGTATCTCGAATACATTCCTGCTTGGCGGCAGAAATGGGTATGGTGGCAGTACTTCCAGGGAAGAACTTAGCATAAGTTCTATTGCTACATAAAGTAGCTCCTTAGTTACGCGTCAAAGAAACCCTTCGATGTCGAAATAAACCTCGAAAATTTACATAACATAATGGCAAATGCTCTCTTTTACCTCGCAAACAATATATACAAACAATATTACAGCAATATAGGATCAAGTGTCCTTTTTCTGTCACGTAACTATTTCATTGGATCAAATTTACACTAACATGAAATTAAAACCTCAGTCACCTATTTCCATATTGTTTAGTACTCTCTGCTAAACAATTAATATTTACAAATATATTTTAATAGATCTTATTTTGTATCCAAACAAGCAGAAATCATTTAAAGTAAGTATTGCCCTCACTCTCCAACCCTACTCTTCTACTGCCCACAGAGAAAGCCTTTGACCTCCACCTACGGGGCTTGTTTATAGAACCATAGCTAAGAAACAACGCGGTCAGTCCACATAAATCTACGCTGATGTACAATATTCGGGTTTAATAATAAGCTAAAAATCTCCAAGACTAACTTCTGTATACCATGACCAAAAACATAATTTGTTCTTATAGAATATTAGAATTAAAAATGTTAATATTTCGAGGTTTTTATTCTGTAATAATTCTAAGTAAAAAACCCTTTAGGTTAATGGTCAAAGGAGATTTACCAAATAACACTTTTATGTCAAAAAAACTTATTTAATGTAGTCATAAATGTAGAAATAGAATATCAATGAAAAATAATATAAATATTTGAATCGGTACAAAAACAAATCAAGTTATTATTTACACCTAATCTATAAACATAAGAAGATAACAGATAGAATAAATTACGCTAATCAAAGCTACGAAT
This sequence comes from Chesias legatella, assembly GCA_947359385.1. Lineage (NCBI taxonomy): Eukaryota > Metazoa > Arthropoda > Insecta > Lepidoptera > Geometridae > Chesias > Chesias legatella. Next base: position 1,318,929 of record OX375766.1, read on the forward strand.
TCCTAGGTTCAGCTATATCACTTCGCATTTTGTTCACTCGTACATATTTATAATATTGTTACATATTGTTTTTGGCTTAAAATATATTTTAAACGTAAAAGTGACTTCAACATATCTTTAGCCATAATTTCACAGGCACTTATGTTGCACCATGAGTCAGAAGCTAATTGATTCTATAAACTGAACTAGCTGTCCCTATTTGATCTATCGCTTTATTTGTGGCACTTTTGCATGTGGATACGCTTTGCGGTGCAGGACTTGAATATATTGTTCTATTTATGTTCTGGAATGTCACTTTATAAATATACTTACACGAATTAATGTATAATTCACATTTATAGAAAGCTTTGAGACTAAAGCTTTTAAAAAAAAAGTTCTTAAGGAAAGTTTTGTGTGATTCTAGATATTACTGCAAGTTGTAGATATATTTCGTTAATGATTAATAGATATATTATTTTATAGATTATTATAGATTAGAATATTATAGATTAATAGATATAGATATATTATTTCCATGAATTTCAAATTAACTTATTACATTAAATGTAAGTTAGTTCTTAGTACTTAATTTTAGCATAAAGGACCATTACTTATTTTTTAATTAACCTTGTATATCCTATTATGTCCAATATTAAATATAATAAGAATTAAATAAAAATATATCATGTACTAACTATTGTTTGTCAAATTTGAAGTATACAAATTCGCAGCAATCTTTGACTTATAACTGTTTACAAACCAAAGGTAATGGCAATAGTGCCAATTTCAAGCAATACTAAACTCAAAAGTGTAACTAAAATGGATTACATCGACCTCAAACCTACTCTATATCTAGTACCTGTGCTGGTACCAAATTCCAGCAATTGTAAATTCAAAGTGTAACTAAGCGGGCGTACGGTCCCGTTGTGCGCGGGAGTCGGGTCGGAGTAACGGACGCGGGCGCGGGCTAATGAGAGCGATGCCGGTCAGTTATGCAGATGCCAACGCTAAAGGTTGTGAGCTAAACTGAATAAAACTGTTATATGTTTAACTAGTAGTTTGCAATGAACTACTATGGTTTATAACAAATCTTATTTACGTATTGTGATATTCATATTACTTAGTATCGACGTACAGAATTTTTGGGAAATAATCATAATAAAAATTGAATATTTATTAGTTTGTGGACTACAAACAGTAAACTTATGTGATTGTACACGTATGCGTTAAGCAGATGTAGAGAGCGTCCTGCAACAGTGATAAAGACCCCAAGTTTTAATTTGGAAGCCAGAGGTTCAAAAAAAAACAGGTTTAACTAATATTAATGTATTTTCTTATGTTTTCAATTGGGTTTCATCTTAACAGTTTAATAAATGGCTGGTGGTCTATAGCTATAGTTAATTAAAATATATAATTATAAACCATGTCAGAAACATTTTGCACAGTCTGCAAATTTGGAAAACAGGGCTGTGGCTACTAGCTCACTAGAAATAGCTTGCTTAGAGACCCTCAGCTTTCAACAAGATCAAGAATTGGTACACTTTTAAATTGTATCTACAAACTATTATACTTAAGGAGATAAAAAAAATCTAAGCCATATGATATCTACAAATTCAGATCAGGATTCTGTAGTTGATTACAGCCATTCTCCCTTGACTTCTCGTTATAAAGAGAGACATTATTATAGTCATTACCTACTCAGCAGCTGCTAGAGTCTATGAAAACGGCCCATAAAATATTGAATCAATCAATCAATGAAATATCACTTTAGGATAATCCGTACAAAGGAAACTGGTTAGATTTAAATCGTGGTGTAAGTGGATCTAAATATTGAGCTGTAGCCGAATGGTCAGCCGATTAGTCACTGCAGGCATTCCTCGGATGCCAGTGCCTACCGAAGTGCAGATCTGGGAGTAAGTTACTGTTTCGAATGGGTCTGTCTGTATTTGGTTCTGATTTTGTAACTTATTGTCATACTGTAGTCACAGAAACAGGCAATCATCTGTGATTATACTTGAAAGATTTGGTTGGATTGTGTCATGTATTTTTATTTTAAAGATTCCTCTTTCGGGCCGGCGAAGGTATCTTATGCCGTAATGTTGTTTTCATAGTACGCAGTCTATGCAAAATTAAGAATATTATTTTTATACTGGATTTTATACCATAAATACTACTTTATTACCTCAAAAACAAGATTTAACCAAAGGCCCCTGGGGTAGGAACCCCAGAGTGTTTTTTTTTTTTTATACTTTTATTATTTCTAAAATTATTACGTATTCAGTTATAAGGGAAAATATAGTTGCCACGTCATAATTGATAAGTTGTTGTCTTCAAAGTCATATATCATATCAGTTATTTAAAAGAACGATACAAAACTCCCAGTATACAAATTAATAGAGCAAGTCTGAATATCAGCAAATTGTAATACAAAACCTTAATTAAATTGTAAATGAAGCTTATGTATACATAAAGTAAAACTAACTTAATCATAAAGGAAAAAGAAAACACGTGTGTTCATGAAACTGTTTCGTATGTGACCTTGACATAACACGGTCAAATGTTCAAATAGTAGCTATTGCCCCGCAAGCATGACGAATGACAAACTGTATAAACAATTATTGAGACCAATATACAATCCGGCCAGTACAACATAATAATGTATTACACATAATTTAGAGTCAAATATGTTGTGAGCAATATTTCAGTTAATAAATCCGCAAAGGAAACCAATGTATTTCTTGTGAAAGCAATATTGATTTATCTTCTCTATATTAAACAAGGCCTATGCCCTCTTGGACAAATAAAGGATGATGATCCAAGACTTTAGAAACAAGAAATCCCAGCTCAGCGTCTGTAGACATTAAAATATAGCATTTATATTTGATAGATATGTAAATAAAAATCATAAATGATTCTTAAAAACAACTTTAGAACCACACAATGTGTTCATTATAAGATTAGCCCGCCCTGTTGTCAAAAATTTGAAGCCTCTTAAGGTTGAGCGGAGAGTTTGTATCAGTCTTTTGCAGATTTTGATGTCAATTTATGTGTATTTATTGAAGTTGGTATCAGTAGTTTCAAATATGGATTTCGTAAATAATAAGAAATGCGGACCCAAAACTGTTAATGAGTGTTACGAGAAGTCAAGAACATTTTTTTTAAAGCGTTTAGACTTTACTTAACTAAAATTGCTAACATTTGACAGCATTGTCAACTTTACTATACCCGACCAAGAAAAACAATGCAATGAAATCATTCCATAAAATATAAGAAAGTTTTTCACACACTTAACTATTTTGTTTAATGGTGTATGAAACGACAAAATGACCCTTTAGTAAAAGTATTTTAATGTAACAATACCAAGGCCCCTATTACCATACCATGGCTCAGTGTGGTAACTGTCGATTGCACTGATCGAGTAATGCAACCTACGAGGGAGAAGGTAATCTAATCGTTACACAATACAAGTTAAATATCGAATAACACAGTGGGTAAACTGAAACTGGAGATTCGGTTGTGAAAATTTTTGGGGGGAACACAGTGGACAATTTTCACCTTGTGGGAAACTTACGCGTGAAAATGGGTTAGCTCGTCGCCACCACCATAGGTTCCTCAAGAGTTTGCTATTTAGGAGCACGGAATTGAACGGGTGGTTCTATTAGGCCCTCATGAGCCGATGTAGATCTACCCACTTCGGAGAACTGGCTAAATTTCGCCGACTTAAGTAGTTACCGAAGTAGAACGAAGACAAATGACTGGAGAAACCATATCTTACCATGGCTGGATACATTTATATCCTAAGGATGGCACAATGAACATCTTGCAAGCAGCAAGATCTCCCATTCTCTCTCTCTCGGGTCGTTTCACTTGGCTAACGGAGAATATTTGCACAGACATAACCTTCTAACCAGGATCATCCATCTTGCTCTTAAATAGATTCTTGAAGGACTGTAATATAAGTACACTCTAACACCACTATATCATCAGGGACAGGACTATTTACGCTAATAAGCCTAATTGACTCTTAATAGACAGGTCGGAGCGCCAGGCGATACTTGTCATCACTATCTCCCCTGACACTATTCTTGTAAAGGCCGCGAAGGATTACCTCAAATGCATTCACTGATTATCGTCCCAATAGTTGTTTCAGTGAACAGACTCACAGCGAAGAGCCTCGACTGATACCTAAAGAGTTCTCGCTTGGAAGCTGGATGAAGGGTCAGATACAGAAGTCCAGTTCTACTGGACACGCCACGAGTCATCAGGAGGTTCCGTCTACTGCCACCCTAGCTTTAGGGGTCCCATGACATGGGTTTTTACGCTGGTTTTCCTAAACACACAACATGCGCAAACACTTTTAAACAATCATTTATAACGGGAACTTAAAAAAGGGCCTTATTTTTTATTAGTTTCTGACCTAATAGATAATTGAACACCTAATAAATGTTTTGTAATCCCTGCCATTTTTCACTACCGTCGAAAAAGACGACAGACTACTTAACTAATCAATCACTAAGTAACGTTTTCAAAAGACCGTAAATTTGTATGTACTTACATTCTCGCATATTACCTAAACATTGAAGAAATCTGTTCCTGTTTCGTAAGGTGAAACTGGTTTTAATTTGCCATTCAACTAATATTATTTGCTTGTGGAAATAGGAAATAGGAAATAGTGCGGATCGTACGTAGAAATAATAATAATGTGTAACTTTCTCCGTCTGTTTTGATATAAGCGCCCGCGCACTCGCAATGACACGCGTTACTGGCTAGATGAGCACTTAGTGCATCGCTAATATTAACATTTCCACGTAAATACAGTAAGTAATGTGATTTAGTTTATGTATGTTAGTGCCATGAATATTGAGGCCACAACTGTACATACTAACTTTCTGGTCCATAAATAAATCGTCGGCTCGGGCACATTTATAAGGACAATCTAGCAAAAACAATGGTTGAAAAAACTGTCTATAAAATCCCATTTAAAATTTCATCTTTGTCACTATGTTCTTACTTAATTATTATTTTTTTTCAATCCAACTGTAACTTTCTGAATTAAATCATTATATACTTATAGGCTAAACTACATATATGAAGCAGCATTAATCTGTGGTTGGCTTCCATGAAATAAAAAACTATTTTAATTCAAGATCAAATAAATTATTCACTTCTAGCCCCTTTACGTGCTAAACGTTAAATATAATTATATTTCTTTTTTATTATATAAGGTTTCACCTTCTTAACTTAATGTTAAGTGAAGATGAATTATATTTTGTTGCATACTTGCCTTTGTAGCCCACTTAAAAACAATTATAAATATTCATACGAAATACGGAGTCGGCTAAGCCTCAATCCCTCAATATTAAACAGAAGAAGTGTCTCAAGACCATTTATCATCCCGGAACAAAATGAACGCAGCGAGTACCAAACTGAGTAACCGTTACGTAAAGTCTGCGTCTGTCGAAATGTCGCAAGCGCAGATCACGAAAGTATTCCTTGGGCGCTTTGCTGCTACCAGACACCGGGACGTTAACGACTTTTTTTATGCGATATAGGTAATGGAACGAGCTGACGGCCCACCTGATATTAAGTGGTAACCGCCGCCCATGGACAACAACAATACGACTCAAGCCCTCTCCACCAAACTATGAGATGACTCAAGTCGCATTGCGTTGCGCCTATCACCCCGAGACGGGGATGTTACGTCTCATGCGCCTGCAATTTTGGTTTCAGGACGAGCATATGACCCACCTCTTGTTAAGCGTAACCTCCGTACGACTTGGGTCTTCTCCTAATTACCCGTAACTCTGAGCTGAAATATTTCATGTATCTGTATTTTCACCGACAATCATACCTTTCAAACCGGAACATAGTAACGCGTATAGCTAAGTTACTAATTAGCGGCAAAAAGAGTTGTTGGCAGTACTTACTAGACGAACTCAACCGTGTCTACTTAGTATCCGATCAACGACTCAGTCTTTTTTATATAACATCCGTTTTCATTTCTCACTCCACGCATCACGAATTAAGACACATTTCACACAGCGCCATCTAGGCTCAAAATAAGAATACTTGCACTGGAAACTAAATAACTCATAGAATACTTATTTACTTTTTTGTTAATACTTATACCATATAATAATTTAATACATAATAATAATATTGGTGGACAATTCACACAGCGCCATCTAGCCCCAAACTAAGCGTAGCTTGTACTATGGGAACCAGACAGGTAATAGAAAAAATATGTACATTTATTTGTAAATACATACATATAATGTATATTAACACCCTATTAAATATATTTACAGCCAGACAAAACAAACATCTATGTTCGTCACACAAATTCCCACCAATATCGTATCGGTTGTTGTCGGACAATATAAAGGTTCATTTTTCGGACGCAACCGTCAAATCGCTGGGAAAAGCGCCACGGTACCGACAATCACACGGGAATCCGAGGTATTCGATGCGAAATCACTGTAAATGTTCAGCCAATTTCATAGATCGATTGCGGCTTTGCATTTTATTTATTAGATCGTTTCGATTTTGAAACCTGAATTAGAGGCATTTAACCCAGGAAATTAATATAAATAAATATTGTGAAATTTTATACAGCGCTGTGTCGCTGCACTAACATATGTGTTTGTTTGTTTATGATATAATTTTTGTAAATATTATTTTTTATATGAAAATACCCAGGCGCAGAACAAACATGTTCATCACACTAATGTTTGTCCTGGGTGGTAATCGAACCCACGACCTACAGCACAGAAGTAAGAGCTACTACCAAGTGTGAGGCCAGTCTAATACCAAACCAAAGTTAGTATTTTTACTATATAATACCAGTGAATAGTTCTACCTTCATATCCACTTCATATATTCATATCCTTTCTATGTTTCTGTTTGAAAAGTGTGGTTGCCGGTTAAATTACAGGCACATGAGACATTCCGCCCTCACTTCCCAAAGGGAGGTCTCCAATAGTGTTGGCAGATGTTACCATAAAGTTATCATCCCAGGTGGGCCATCTGTCCATATCTTATTCACATGAAAAACGCTTTACAGTACAGTAAAATAATTCCTTAATATGAACGGTAAATGACCTTGTTACAATTATAAATATCACGCTAGTGTTTGAGCAACCGAAACTGGTTACGTACAGGATTTATTTTCGGTTGTTCATATTTTCTAGATACACACCTTAAAATTGGTGAAGATTACCTCATCTCTGAGGATGGTGGTAGAGTAACAAACAAGGGTACAAGTTCACAAGCGGCGTGAGAGGCTAAAATACAATTATCAATATAAATATTCAAAATTAGGACATATATAGTTATTTGACAACCCCTGGAAATTATTCCGAGTTGTATGGAAATTTAAGTAAGATAGGTACAAAAGGTAAAGAAATGTTATCAATATTTAACGGTTAAAATTTTTATTTCTCATGAATTATTATTGATATGTTTAATTTGTACTTTATTATTTGCCAAAAAACTATAATCATGGTCACAGCAGTGATTTTTTTCCTTAACTTGTACTAATATTATATGTAATATTGCCTTATCAGCTGTTTACTGAACATTTAAGTCGATATATATTTTTAACTAATAAAACAATACACTCATAATACAAAAATAAGGTATGTATACAATATCCTTGTTTTAAGATAATACATTAATTTTGACCCACTTCATCTTGGCCATATCTATTTAATAGAAGTTTTTCAAATTTTGCATACAGCAGTCATGCAGCGATTATATCTAAAACTAAGTTTTTTTGATTGTATTACGTGAGCCACCAAATTGAACATTTAAATATTTGTTATTGGTCCGCAATAAAAATAATAAAGTAAAGCCACAAGTCACAAGACAACAGCAATCACATTCGATACAAATCTTGGGTTATTGTTCGGACTCATATGAGAAACAAGTTTAGAGATTACTTTCTAGACAAATTCCGTTTCACCAAATGTTACCGACCAAAATTGGAGTCGCACTGAACAATGAGTGTCGCGAAAGAAAATTAATTTAGGTATTGGTGTCGGCCATCGAACCCGCGATTGTGAAACTGAGTGATTGCGAGTACCGTTTGTGTAATACGAGCACAATGCTTTACCGAATCGGCCGGCCCTCGAAATTGTTCATATGTCGAAACCTGCCTTCAATAACGCTCATGAGATTCCTTCCACCTGAGAAGCGGTTTCATAACCAAAACCTATTGTTCCGATGGATCAAGATCTACAACTTTGGCATATCGCGTTTTTTTATATGGTGTTCATATCGACCAGATGGAGTAATCACGTGGATTTTAGAATTGTTAGCGACTGTTAATGACTGTTACTTATGTAAAACACTTATATAGAGATTTGTGATGAACTACTTTTTTATTCTAAACTAAAATTTTAACTGTCACTACTTAACAATAACTAAGCAAATAACAATAGAAGTCAATGTTCTTGACATTTTAATTAAACGTAAATTTTAAATCTTCAACATAAAATGCTCGGCAACTATAAAGGCAAAAATCAAATGACCCAGGAACACTTGACGAAAATGACAGAAATCGAAGCGCGGAACACGAATGTACTCGGTAATTGGAAGATGAGATCTCGCGTGGAACATGGCTCGAGGCGGTATGAATGAAAGCCACTCAACGACAGCGGACTATACCCGATCGGTGGCATACAACCACTAAATAAGCACCGTTCTTTACTCATTACTACACGACCATTGCTCGCCTCAACTGCAAATGGAATTGCCGATTGGTCGCAATCGCGTAATGGTTTAAGCGCTGCGTATTTAAGTTATTCGGTGGTGTGTTTTGCTCGTGGGCCTTTAAGGATATCGACATCCGCCGAACGAGTTTTTCCAGTCCGTATCATCGCAATATCACGGTTATTATTGAAGCGCGCGTTGCGGTCGCGACAGGTAAGTAAGGCATTTATCACAAGTTATATTTACCTAGTAAGGTATTATCTTGCCAGCTTGCCACACACATTGGGAGGGAGATTGGACGCTTATCGTAGTCGTGGGTTGACACTGTTTTGTTAGCCGTTTCGTAATGGTAAATTGTTTTGTTTTTGTTGCAGTAGTGTGATGGCAAACATAGATAGATAATACTTTATTGACCACCATACATGGAAATTTCGTAAAGATTAATACTTAAGCTAAGGTAATACAATGAGCGGTCTTATCGCTAACAGCGATTTCTTCCAGGCAACCTTTTTAAAGAGTATTTTAATCCTTTACCGGCCATCAAAAATCTTATATCTCTTATTACCAACGTGTATCTCTTAACTACTACTCTAAACAACTTGAGAAAAACTATTTGTTTTTCATTATTAGATAATTACAGGGTCACAGTACAGTACTGCTACTCCTGATGATAAGCGAAGTATAACGCCTGGATTGGGAATTGGTTCTCAAGTGAGTCAATGTAGAAGTTAGGTTTCATGACTGACCATTTGGAATTTATAGAAGATGCGAATAAAATATATTTTATTATATATTCTGTGCGGTAAACGAAAAACCTGCTGCTTCATTTGTTTCGTATTTAAAGAAATATTCTAAATCTATCAAAAATGTATTTCAAGTCATGAATCTTATTATATTTCTTAAATATAATATATGTATGTATCTTCAATATAACCATATGGTTATGTTAGTAAATTAAAACAATATAGACAATAAACTATTATTCCTCGTAACATAAACCTCAAGATGAAAAGATTCACTTCAATGTAGAAGGTAAAACTAAAACTAATATAGTCAAAGCCATTAGACACAAAATCTGTCTAATGAATATTAAATACAATTACTTCCACAAAAATATACAGGCAATGTTTATCTTTAATTGATTGTACAAATAATCTGAAAATTTGCAATTTGTAAGTATCAGTTCCGTATATTGTATGTTAATATTGTGACAATCATTAGTAGGCCAAATAAATAACGTAAAATACAGCACATATATATCACAAAGTTTAACATACTAACATTAGCAAGAAAAAATTCTAAGTGAATGAAAATAATTGTCTAGAAAGTTCTTTGCAGAGGATTATATTGGATGTAATCTTGCAGTAGGATTCCTTCAACAAAACATCTGCCTTTATAAGTTCACTGCTAGACTAGGCTAAGCTAATGCCTAGCCTAGTAATTATACTCTTCTTCTTTTTCGGTGCTATAAATTTGATCGGAATGGATTTTAGGCTACCCAAACCGTGAGTTGAGAAATTTGGTAACACAAATATTAAGACGTAAACAGTGCACCTTTGAAATGGCTTGAATGAAGTAACCAATTTGCCACGGCATTTGTAAACGCGTCGGTTTCGATATGTATCAGTTTTATAATTTTTATTCCTTCCACGAGTAAGTAAGCGCGAAGGGTTGAAGAAAATCTGATGATTTAATTATTGGGGATCACCCATAATAAGTTGTCATATGGTACATTACCCAGAATACTTTAAAATGTTTGAAAGAGAATATTACCACCCAGATTCCGAATATTGATCTGAAATTAAATAAACTATTCTTAGATTTGGCTTTCACAACACAGGCGTGGCCTAGTGTGAAGTCCACAGATTTAACCATAATGTTATTTTAAGCTCCTTTAGCAGATACACGGTATTATATACGTACCACTGTCTAATCTCAAAGTTATTGTAATCTGCTGTGAATAAATATATTTTTCTTTCTTTCTTTCTTTCTTTCATTTCTTGTAATGGAAAAAAAACAGATCACATGTAAAAAATCACGTCACCAAGAATGCTTTTAATATTTATTTTTTGTACATTTACCAGTGGGTGGCACTCGGATATTGCAAGAAAATAAAACCACCATTAAATATTTTCAATGTATATACTTTCGAGAAAAGGTCGTAGCGTCGTAGCGCGTCCGTAGGGCTGTGACGTCACCGTGACGCGCACGCCTACGACGCGCCTACGATAGCTACGCTGTTGCGTAAGCATTCACCCCATTACATCAGTTCTACTTCCGTTATGCTGGGTCGAAACTCCACCTTACGTTTTGTTCACTCGTGCTGACGAAATCGCGGATCAGAAAATCAGCGTTTGCTTCAACGCAACGCTTCGTTTACTTCGCAAGTTGTGGACGCAGCAACATAGTTCTACTGTTTAATACTAATTATACAGGTTTGCTGTGTATTACGACCACTACACGCAATCTTAACTGATATAACCTGAAATGATCAATTACACATATTTTTTTATCATAATCTGTTAAGCCGCCTTTGATTTCAATCACAAAATCTATTGTGTATTCATTTAATTACTAACAAAGACACTAAAGTCCTCAAATTTCGATCGCAATGCAACGATAGATCCTAAATAATAAGAATTGATAAAAAGATGTCTATAATATATTTTGCATATCGTTTAACTTTTCAATATAAATCCGTCAAAGATAATTACACAGATCGTGAAATTATATCAATTCTTATATTACAATGTTTAAATATTTAAAAAGCACAAACGGTACCAAATTGACAGCTTCGATAAAGTATAAATTGTTTTACTGAGAGAGTTTTTATTTATGGCTACAAAATGCAATAAAGTAGCGAGTGTGCGCTTTATTAACCTCTGTATGCTACAAGTAGGGTTGTCGGTACAAACTGGAGGTCTATACAAAACAGTACATTACTGATTTCATTTAAGTTAAATCTGGAGCTAAGTCACTTCAATCGCGATTATTTATATTGATGTTCTGGTTTGGTGATTAAGTGGGATTAACTAATTTTATACTTTAAGTTCTCGCAGCATTTATATCGTAAAACTACTTGCTTGATCAGATCTTAACTTTGACCGGACAATGATCTTATAGTCGGAATTCGGCCAACCCTAACCTTGGATCACATTCCGGTCCCAGAACCTGTCCTGCTGTAACTCCGACGAATTGTAAAGCGCGGAATTCGGGAGAGATTGTTTGAAGGGAAAAACCATTTGATTTGGTCGAGTTTTTTGTATCTGAGTGAAAATCGAAGTATGGTCGCGATCTATGTAAATGCCTACACGAACGGTGGGTACGCTTTCGAGTTGATCGTCAATGATGAGAGCGTGTAGAGAGTACCTAATTTAGTAAACAATTATGATTTCTACGTAGGCTTTAAAAATGCAAAATAATATACTGGCGTTGCTTCCAAAATCTGATCACAAATCAAAACTGAAAAGAAAAACATATCGCACGATTTTAATTGTATCAGTATCACGGCATTCTCGATGGAACCAGGACATTAAATAAATAAATAATTTATTTGTGCTACAGACACGTTTCCAAAATATTTACAACATACAATAAATATGGCAATTTAAACTTTAAAATTAATATTAAATTATAAATAATATAAAAATATATTGTAATATTTTGGTTGTAGATTCAATATTATCTTTTTTATACATACCACATTTAAATGGAAAATATACAACTTATCCTGAACTGTCATTGACTACAAAATAAATATCTTGCATGACAAGTTGATTCATTGAATATATAGTGTTAGCAAAGGAACTCATCTATTCGATAATATTTATGTATTCTGTGGAATGCTGCTATTTTCATCCTTGTACATGATAATTGTATTTGAAAAAGAAATAGCAAATATTTGCATACCTATACTGATAGAATAATATTCTTCTACAGGTGAAATGCATCGCTCTGACAGAAAACAAAATTTAATCAAGCAATACAAGAAGAAAAAAAGAATTCATCAAAACTGTGAACTGTAAACATATTTACAATAAGACCGAGAGAGACTGCAGACACAATAACTATGCAAAACTGATAAATAAGTATGTCAACTCTACTCGATTTCTCTAAGCTGCAATTTGATGTCTACTTACGATGTACAGTGTCTACCGCCCACGTAAGTCAGTACAATGATCTTTATTGCTTTGTTCATAGAGTTCATAATTGAATTTAATCATTTAACTATATTTATTATTGTATTCTTTGGAAGGTAAATCTATGTATACTATATTTTTAAAGCACACACATAGACGGAATGTTTTGAGGTTACAAAGAACTGTTTAAGATACGTATTTTGCTTGGTTAAATACTTTTTGTACCCTGGCCCCATCGTCACAGACCTACTCTCAGAAAGCGATAGTGAATGAGCTATAGCTAATCTATCAATACATTGCAATTCGGATTGTAAGCTGATACTACCTTTGTTGATTCCCTTTCATCTTTTTTAGAGATTATTTGTTATTTATTACAGGATGAAAATAAGCGATCGTCGTACTAATTACGCCTCTCAAAAGGTCCATGTTTATTTAATTTAGAGCGTGGTGGACCAGTGGTTTAGACTCCCAAGTTTCAACACAATAGTCACTGGTTCAAACCCTGATCTGCAACAATGAATTTTTCACTTTAAATATTGATGAGTGCAATACCGCATTCATAAAACGGTGAAGAAAAACATCGTGATGAGACCGGCATGTCTCAGAACCAAAAAATCGAAGTCATGTGTCAAGTGCACGAAAAGAGCCTCTTTGAAGCTCACTTTAATCTTTTCATCACACTGGTTCGAGAAAACCAGTGACGCGATTAGAAGTAGACTTGGTTTGCTCTTAATTCGTTGGATACAACTTGCATAGTGTGTTCCGACTGTGGCTTGGGTGCCTCTGAAATTTACTAGGAAATTACAATGTAGTTCTCAACACTTATTGTCACATCCATGTTCCTACAATAGCGTTAACCGCAGTAAATCGTGGTCATCCCCTCTGTGGAAAAAGGCATTTATATACATTTTACTCAAAACAATACAAATTAATACGTAAAATTAACATTAATTAAAAGATTAGAAACAGTCTATAATGTAAACATCACGGAACGATATCATAGCTACAGAATATTTAGCATTAACATTAATAGATACATACGTTACATAAAAATCGAATAAAAGTGAACATAAGTTTTAAAAATGGTTGTAACGTTTTACCCCAATTAAGTAAAGCAAAAAAATACCCAAAACACAGTCATAGTCATTCCGTCTCTTCTGTATACAAAAATGTTGAAGATAGTGATGGCAAGTATCTGTGCTCAACATTTTCAGCTTACTGGTACGACACAGTATTACTTTCACCCAGTCTAAACCCTGAATATATAATTAAAGAAACTATTAAACTCAGAAGTGTGCATAAAAACAGGTCCATTATATTTCGCGTGATGGTCGAACAAGCAAACAGACCAACAGATTTACAACAGCATTGATAGATAGATATTTCTAGTCCCATTAGTTTATAACTAAAGTATTATTGTTAATATTGTAACCCAAGTTAATCTAATAGCATTAAGCTATTGTTTTTAGCTATTGTATAACAAACAGTTTAAGCTGTTAGATTTATAGCTAATAAAAACATAATGAGTGCGCTTCAGCACCAACTTGTGGGAATTAATACAGTTGGGGCGGGTCATACATAAAATTAGCATAAAACATCTTTAGAGTGTTTTTTCATCACACGTTGAACATCGACACACCGGTACGATTCGTCGTCCCGTGAAAATATCAATGGTTTGGCAAGGTTGCCATGTTTTGAAAGATATTGAGAAAGGTTAATTTGAATGTTGTATGCTATTCATTTGTTTCAAAAATAATATTTTGGGCTAATGCTGAAAAACTACAAAAAAATGGGTTTTTAGATTAAGTTGCATTGCAGTTACATAGATACGATAATGAAACAAAAAAATAAACTTTCCTACCTATAATTACCTAAACCTATAATTATACCTACGTTTACTTAGCGATAAGTTATTCGGATGACCCATAACCGATTTGGTTTTCTACATAATCCATTAAAGGCTACGTTATTTTAATTAAAATAAAATAAAATTAAATAATCCATCCAAGTTTTGAACTAACGATATCGTTTCCAAAGTCGATGAATAAAAAAACGCTCTCTCTGTTTGTGAGACATTGTATTGGATTAATTTATTATCAGGTTCTGTTTGCTGAGAAAAGATAGATGGCTCTATTGATAGCTAAAGTATTGGTTTTGGTAATATACGGTGACGCGTAAACATAAAATTTGCAAGTTGAATAGTTTGAAACTAGTTTCAAGTCAAAGAGTTATGGTTATCTATTGTATGGTATTTAATATTTCTCTAGAACATGATAACACAAATATGTAACAACGTAAAAAAGTGACATTTTCATGAATTATCATTCTTATTCGCACAAAATTACTACAAATATTGTCATGCAAAATTAAATAAATAAGTATGTATTAAATATATCCCTATATTATGTTTAATTTAGCAGTAAGAAAACTTAAAATTTACATTTAATTCCCATTTATAATGTAACGTCCCACCTTTATAAAATCGCCTTTCTTTAGCAAAGGTTGTCTGGAAGAGAATATTCTAGCGTTAAAGCTCGCTTTTTTACACTTATTGCTTTGTCACTTTTTCTGTTGTTTATCTGTATACCATAAAGAATACACAAAAATTTAACTGTAATTCACAAATACTGACATACAATCATTTCTTAAACCGAAGCGTAGTCGAAACGGAACTAACTACTCGAATAAGATCACTGGTTCCGTGCCGACCACAGGACAGCATCGCAGTCAACCAGATAACCAGTAATACAACTTCAAAGCACCCAACTTCTTTTTATTTATTTTATTCTTTTTTCTCTATTCTTTCTTTCTTTCAACAGTGTCAAAACAAATTGGGCGATAATCCAAGCTAAATAATTATGTATGTAAAAAAAAATTAAAAAAAAATTAAAAAAAAAATAACGGATTTTCTCGTAAGTTGAATCTTCTTTTATAAGAAGACATATATAGTTTACATGTAAGTAACATCTTTTCAGATTCAATCAAGTTTGATACTAAATAAGGAACCAGTTATTCAAGACGAAGATACTTCTAGTACTTCGTCCTCTGCCAATAATTTAACATAAAGGTATTTTATGAAATTTAAATGAATATTTAACTGTAAAAGATGGCCCGCTATTCTTTCGCTAAAATCAAAAACTACTTAGCAAAAGATCTAAGTAGTCGTCCTGAAGTAAAGCCTGAAATAAAAATTGTCCCGTAATTTCAACAGCCTCATATCGTTCAAACTGGAACACAGTAAAATTGCTTTGCCATTTTAATGTCAAAACTAGCTTGTGTTTATTATTTCAGACTCATTACACTTTATACCCTATAGGTGCCTTAGATCCAGGCAGTGAAAACATAAAAAAACTATTATTATCTTTATCAATGTTTTATAAAACTTCTTAAGAAGTCTGTTCCTCTGTTTATGTGATACGGTTATGGAAAGAGCAGATGTCTCACCTGGAGTTAAGTAGTAACCCTCCCCATAACAAGCAATACGGGTCCTCCCCTAATTAGGTACAACAAGACCCAAGCCGCATCGTATGCGCCCGTACCTATAATATGTGATGTTGGAATATCTCATGTGCCTGTAATATCACCGGCAACCACGCCTTTCACACCAGCACATAGTAATGCGAATGCTTGGCGGCAGAAATGGGCATGGCAGCAGTATTGCCCCGGACGAACTTAACATAGTGCTAATGCTGTTACAATAACTCAAAAATGTATATTAAGTTTCTATACAAGGTAAACTATATTAAAGATGAGTTACTGGTTTCATAATTCGGTACGTTGCGCCAACAATCAAAGCGGAGCCGATGTAACTGTGAACTGAGCATTTGTCGAGCTTGCCGTGTCAATAAACTTGATTCGAAAGTAGAAGACGCTCCAACTTACATAAGCAACCGACAATGTGGACGCAGAATGTATAGCAGTTATTACGCATGTGACCCGAACTGTACTAAGTTATTAAGACTACTGATTAGTCGAAATTATTTCGTCATGCCAATGATGTATTCGTAAAAGCGGGATCAAGCTCTAATACTCTATATAATAATAATAAATATTGGTGGTCATTTCACACAACGCCATCTAGCCCCAGAGTAAGCTAAGCATAGTTTCTATAATAGGAACCAGGTAACTGATATAATTCTTATAAGTAAGCACATACATATCAACACCCAGACACAACAAACATCTATATCGTTACACAAATGTTTGTCCTGGATGCGAATCGAACCCACGAACTACAGCGCAGAAGACAGGGTTACTACCAACCTATGTATTTCATCCGTGACACCAAATAGGATCAAACCAGGCCTTAGTTAAGCAATTTTGGCTTTTTACATACTTTTCGTGGGAACCTAGCAAAACAAAAATGGCATATAAATAATTATTACTTTATCAAAATGTATAATCTGAATACAGGCTTTAATTCAAAATGTATTCATTATCGGTGATCCGAGAAAATTGTTTAGTCTACGTTCAATTTATCTTTTATCTGTGAAGAATTACGTTGAATTCCAGTGAAAAAAAGAAGAAGGCTATTAGTCTGTGACCTTCAGTATCAAGTTATCTATACAGCGGTTAAACATTTTCTTGCGTTTATATGATGTGTCATATAAGAAAGCGTTAAAAATCTTTATGCTTGCTACCAAGTCAGAGACGATTGAGTAGTCCTTTTTATATAAATGTGGCATCTAACAAAGGTAACACAGGAGTAATTCCATGATATGTTTTTTCCTTAGCATCAGTGCTTCTTCGTGTTAATGTCCTCCGAGTCTTTGGACTTTATAAAATAACTCGCACATACTCATTTATTACTTATTCCCCTATTTTCCCCGAATGGGGTATAAGCAGTGCCTTATACGCCATGTTTCACAATGTGGGTTGTATTTTAGTGGCAACGTTGACAAGACAGGCTAGCTTTTTATATAGATTACTTTATTTTATCAGTTAAAGCTTAACAACAAAGTTTTGAAAAGATACAGCTATAACTTCTTCACAGTAATACAGATACCTACTCGCCATTGCTACCATTGTTTTACTACGAATAACACAGCTGTATGTCAGTGAATAATTATTCTATCAGGAAATGTATACTATCGTCGTTTACAACTCAATTTAGCCATTTTAAAATCAACAAGCCAACTGGCAGACTACTTAACTATAATATATCTCATTCAGAGTACCGTAACCAGTGGATTTACAGAAAACGCGTCGACTCGACACGGCCATGGATCTCGGCGGTCCAGTTATTTGCAAACCGCTATTCACATCCATCCCATAAGCAAACTCACAGTAGAGCAAAACAATTTTAATTTGCTTTAGAACTTGTTTAGAGCGGTAAAACACTCGCGTCTTAATTTTCAAATACACTCACCAACAATTGTTTCCGAAGTCCTCTTTCCTAAAAGTGGAGGGCAAAGTAAATTCTAAATTGTCAAACGTGGTAGAGGACTTCAAGAGGACTTATTTACACTCCTGTCCAGGCATGAACAAGCATGCGTCTTCAGTCGACCGCAACTGGCGATGTCAAATTAAATAAATAATATTATTGGACATTTCACCCAGCGCCATCTAGCCCCAAAGTAAGCTAAGCATATAAGCTATTATGGGAACCAGACCTTTGATATCATACTTATATCCTTTTTGTAAATACTTACATATAATACATTAACACTCAGACACAGAACAAACGTCTACGTTCGTCACACAATTGTTTGTCCTGGGTGGGAATCGAACCCACGACCTACAGCGCAGAAGGCGACGTACTACCAACTGAGCTATGAGGCCAGTCAAAACTCGGTGCGTGGACGTAATATTTAAGTAGCGGTTTGGCGAAACAAAAGATGCATGTATGATTTTTACCATTAAATTATGCAAGCAGCTACTAAGGGTAACAACATATATCACCTTTCTAGGGAAATGAAAAGGTTTTAGGAACATTATTGGCCCAATTAAGGATAATTAAGGCTTTTCCCAGTCAGCGCTATAGAGCCCAGTGCTAGGCTCTTCGAGTCGTCGCTCTATCTGGACAACGCAAGTAGGAAATATAGCGTAGGGTGCCCCTACCCTACGCTATATTTCCTACTTGCATTTTCTATCAAGGGCTCATCTACTTCTATGCTTATCGAATTTTGACCGAATAATGCAACTATAAAGTCGTCATTTCTAGACTCATTTGTATGTATCAGAGTAATAAACGCCTCAAAGACAAGATTTCGATGTCATTGTAATAGCATAATAATGTTTAAAATAACGAGACATGAGGCGGTTTCCACATTAAACAGAGATAATAGCACATTTTACATGGTCATCTCGTCTTCCGGATGCTTTTGTTTATCGTCTCGAGCTAAAAATAATCTTAGTTGTAAAGGAAATATCCTTTCCAACTACGACTATTTTTAGCAACGATTGTTTCAGTCATCACAACATTATTCTATTTTTAGTTAATCTTTAATAATTAATTTTTTATACGGAAGAATCGCACTTTATTTTTAGCTGATTATCATAGGTTTTTATCATAACCCACAATTCTGTGATTAAAATACGACAGTAAATATTTTCACGTGGTGTAAAATGGCATAACTGATTGAGATAGATAACCGTGTGATTGGACCATTGTTATTAAAAAAAACAATCAAATAATTGCTATTATTATTTTTGTAATCTACTATACTTTGTTACTTCTGCAACGAACTAGTCATTTACAACAGAGAGAATCCTACTGTGGGGGCTAGGGCACATTCTTGCACTGTTATACAGTCCGATTCAGTTAAGCATTAAGAGCGTGGTGGTCTAGTGGTACTAACCCCGAGTTTCAAACCGGAGGTCGCCAGTTTAAATCCCGACGTGCACTTATGAGTTTTTCAATTGAAAAATTATATACGGTGAAGGAAAACATCGTGAGGAAACCGACATGTCCTAGAACTGTTGTCCTGAACTGAAAATTCGAAGACATGTGTCAAGAGCACGAAAGGAGCCTCTTTGAGGCGCACTTAAAATCCTTTCACTACACTGGTTCGAGAGAACCAGTGACTCGAATAGATAGATAGAGTTAAACATTGAACTATTGTGTTACCTATTTAAGCGCTTCGATGTGAATTCAAAACTAGAGTTACATAATAAAAATCCTTGTTGACTATGAGGTAACGTCAAGAATGATGGAGGAATTACTCTGTGATTGACAGCCCAGATTCTTGTAAACAGAAATGAAGCGTTTAATATTCAATTTAGCGAAACAAACAAGTCTCATTGAACAGGCTACCTACCGATTTTACATTTAGTAAAGGTGCAAGTTAATTGCCACTGAAGCTGTCAGCTCCATGGGAGGTGATTAACATAATCAATCACGGCCTGTCAACGGGTCTCTGATAACAAATCTACAACACGTACCGTTTTGCCGGACAAACATTTTGGCATAGCCTACGAACCGGATTCAGGAAAAGCCGGGACGAGTTTTTTCAACACTGAGATCGATTAACGCGAGCAAAATCAAGTTTGAAGTTCATTGCAGAGCATGAGTGTATTTTTAGATGCTTTAGATTACTAATCGAGTCACTGGCTCTTTTAAACTGGTGAAAGGGTTAAAGTGCATCCATCAGTAGCAGTAGAACTTGTGCCAAGTTCGCCCGGAGAAGTACTACCACCACACCTGGTAATCTGCCGCCAAGCAGTTCCCGTAGAAGGGAGTGGGTGAAATTGCAGCCGCATGAGACGTAACATCCCCGTCTCGGGGTGATGGACGGAGCGCAATGCGGTGGAGAGGACTTGAGTCGTATTGCTGTTGTCTATGGCCGGCGGTTACCACTTAACATCAGGTGAGCCGTCAGCTCGATCCGGCGCCTCAATTACATCAAAAAAACCTTAAGAGGCTCCTTTCGTGCACTTGACACATATCTTTATTCTTTGGTTCTAGGATTTCCTGAAAGAAAAAAGAAAAAATTTGGTGCCTAATATGACGTGCCTGAGCGTGACTTATTCGGGACCCTCTGTAGATAAGTTCCTCCACCACAGTGACCTGGTGGCTATGTGACGCAATACATCCTCTTATCAACACACAGTTTGTTGGACTCGGTAGGTCACGCGTGAGGTAATACAAACCTTTAACCGTTTACATCACGCCAAAATAACTTATCAATTCACCACGGATTAAACATGGCATTTCAAAAGGATCCTCAAGTTTTTTCACCGTCGAAGGTACCCTTTATTGATGTACGGGGATTAGTCAAAAAAAGCTTTTATCTCCCCGACACGGTGGGTCAATAACTAGACAAAGGCTTGAAGCAAGATTGTAGGTAGCCGACTCGGATCGGCCTCAAATACTGGTGAGTTTATTAATTAAGGCGGCCGACCTTGCGGGCCGCACATCCAAGAGGTCGGTCGGGCACGCGTGCGAGCGAGCGCGCTGTATGCCGCGCCCGCTCTGTTCCCCGAAGCAGTCACAGTGCGCGCGACTCGACCGAGCGAACGACGCGCGCCGTTCAATCCGAAGTCTCCTCGTTGACCTTCTGTTATCTCCGCTGCACTGTCATCAAGGTATTGATAGCTGGCGTTAGTGTCACTTTAATTGTTTATTTACGTCTATAAATAGACTATTATACTTTTTTTTGTGATATTGTTAAGTTTTTATGCGGAAACGTCCATGAAACGAAGGCATCATGGTTGAAATAGACAAATATTAAATTCATATAAATGTAGAAATTCCACTTGATTGTATTTACAGAGTTAATATTGTTAAGATGACAAAAACAAATAAAGCTGTTTTAAAATGTGTAATACAAACCTGTATATCAAATAAAAACTAATCAACGGAGAGCTGCTGGGTCGCCAAGCAATTATAGATGCTAACAGACGAATCTACAGTAAGCCGGTGTACACACGACGTATCAAACAAACACATTCTCACACCGAGTAGCCGAGAACAATCACAGAGGAGAGCGATCCGTGAGATCACACGAAACCGCACCTTAAGCTCATTGTCAAACCGATTACAATAAACAAACAGGACAGATGCGGTTGGAATCTTGTCAAACAGGCGAGTTCGAGCGTTGACTTATTGCCGGTAGGGCATTTCTGTTGTGCGCGCCACCGCTGATCCCGACCGTAACACTCTAGCGATAGAGTCTAAAATTGCAATGCGTTTTAGCAACACAGGTAAAACACGGGTACAATCGCACACAGACGTAAGTCAGCGTTGCCATAAATAAAGATTCCTACAGAAACAATTGTTGCGTAGAGGCGAGTCGTGGCCTCGGTGAATGTAGTCAACTAATCGGCTCGGCTCGATCGCGAAAGTAGGTGACCGCTCGTGATTGACGCTCTTGCGAAACCCCGTTCGATGACATTTAAACTGGACAGACAATACCGAACCCTCAATAATTATGAAACTTCACTATTTGATGTGTTACCACACTGGCAAGGTTCTGTTTACATAGCACGTGTAATGGCTGGTTTATACTTTAAGTAGTTTTGCAGGTGACAGGCGATTAGACATCCTGTTTTATGATAAAAAACGTTAAAACCAAAACAGCTCACTACTTCTAAAGTTTATGTTTATATAAGTGTACTATAGAACTATAGATTATTTACGTACTATTATTACAAAGCTTGCTTACCAAGCCTTTTCAAGTTGTCATTGCCATGTGCTCAGATCCGTTAATTTAATTTGCATCTTTAAAAAATAGCAAGGAACACAGTAACACTATTTATTTGTTGGACAATCTTATCGATTAGTACGCGTGACCTTATGTTTTGAATAATATTGACGTTTCCAAGCCATTTCTTTATGAATTCTATGGAAATAAAAGTTTTGACTTTGACTATATAAATCCTTTAATTCCGCTACCTAATTATTTCAAAATTTTGTCCAATAATTTTATCAATTTGCCATCTCCACGGAATTCTGTTCCGAGATAACGCCGCTCTACTTAACCTCGCCACACAGAGACGCGACGCGTAAACGAAACAATACGGTACACAAGTTTATCAACACACTTCACTAATAACCACACGATCTATTCTCAACCTTGATCCGATCGAATAAAGTCGTCGGATTACGGTTAAGTCGATTCAATGGGAGTCGCTTACGAGCACACAGACGCACTCCCATCTACGTTGATACAAAAATGCGCGCGTGTGTGAATCGGGGAAATTTTAAACCCAATGTGAAGTACCATCTCACTGTAATTCACGGTTTTGTATCACTTTTAAGCAAACACTTGTGAGATTATCTTTGTAATTTATCTCATCTTGGCTCAGGTGGTACGCGTAAGGAAGCATTATGGTGTGTGGTTAGTGAACCTTTTTTGGGGGTAACTTGTGTGCTACCAGATAGCGGTAAAAAAAACCATGGAGATGTTGTCCGTATCTATACATACTATTTGATGGTTTTCCTAACAAAACCATGAATCTATTGAACCCGAGGTGTTATCTATCTTATCTTCCAAACATGGCGATGAAAAATATTTTTCGAATAACATTTAGTTAGGTTTTCAGAATTGTAAGATAATTAAGTTTTGATTTGATCGTTTCGAAAGCCTCATATACTGTTATACATAAACATTAGTTAAGAACAATTATAAGCTGTTCAGCTACTGAATATGTTTAAACAAATCTGTGTAGTCTTTATTAACTTAAGTTATATATCCATTATATGTAGTATATATGATTTTTAAATATGTAATAATTATATATGTTACACACTTGGATATTTGTTTATAGTAACAGCATTTCATCATGAGATAAAGACGTAAAAGAAAAATCTTAAACAAAAAACAACACTTAAACCTGTGTTAATTACATAGTCGCATCAGCTTTGAAATAATTTTAAGCAATGCTGCTCAATAAATTGAAGAAAGTGAGGTATCAAGAGAAAACGCAAAACTCGTTCATAAATTCATAACAAATTGAAAGTTTAAGCAAATGAACACAAGTCGGTGGATGCTTTCTAGAAATTATAATGTACATTACATACGTATAGACAAAACGAGAGATCCGTAGGTATTCGTACGCATCGACCGAGGCGATATTTGTACTTAGTAGACCGAGCACGCCCTCCTACGGAACCATAAACTTGCTTGAAGTTATACCTTTGGATATGGCACATTTAAATAAATCAAAACTACAATATGGACCAAGAAGGTAAAATGAAAGTGACTGGGATTTATACGTTGAAAAACTGCACTTCGGGGGCCCAGATTGCTCGCGTCCGTAGGTGACCGTAGGTGGGTAGGTGACACGTGCCCCCCAGGTGCTGTAAAAGGAGCAACCCAAAGTAGCAGTAGAACTCCCGCGTCACAGGCTTGCTCTAGTGCGGGGACCACAAGTGATCTATATTATATAATGTTTTTCGGTAAATAAATTTAATTTGAATTTGAATTTGAATTTGAACTTGTGCTAAGTTCGTCCGGAGAAGTACTGCCACCACACCTGGTAATCCGCCGCTAAGCAGTGATGCACTCGTGTTACTATGTTTCGGTGGAAGGGAGTGGGTGCCGGTGAAATTGCAGGCGCATGAGACGTAACATCCCCGTCTCGGGGTGATGGACGCAACGAAATGCGACTTAAGTCATCTCGTACTTTGGTGGAGAGGACTTGAGTCGTTTTGCTGTTGTCCTTGGGCGGCGGTTACCACTTAACTTCAGGTGGACCGTAAGCTCGTTCTATCACTTAAATGACATTAAAAAAAACTTAATTGTGTTGATAAATCTAAAGCTTATCGAAAATATTGTTATGAGCTAACTAGCATTAAAATTAAGACTATAACAAAACGTAATCAAAGAAATTGGATGAGAACATCTGAATGTAAATTCATTATATTTAAAAAGGCTTGTGGCAAGTAAACAAGACGATCAGTAATATCCGATTGTACTCATTATTCTGGCTATGACTCGCGTAATACAAAACCCTATTTGGTATCATGAAACAAGTGGAACTTATAACTACTGCTGATATTGTATTATGACATAAATGCATTTGCATCGAAGAATATCCATTTTGTTTCGTAACTTCGTAAATTTCAGTTGATGCAACTCCAACGGGATGTTAATAGTAACATCAAATGGGCGCCATTTTTATTACAAAATGCTTACTCCCACGCTCCACTGTGATAATACTATTTGAATTAATTACAAATCACATATAAAAACACCTACACGTCAATAAGAGAATGTATTATAGTAATAAATAGGTTTACAGAGATGGATATTATTGTGAATACAATGTAAATGTTTCGATCGGTCATTGATATCAAACTGTAAACATATTCATAAATTAATAATACATATATAAGGAGACAAAGATTCATTAGGTGTAATCTTAGACGCCTTTGAACTTAAGTTTTTATTTATTTATGTTCGATCCGTGAATGAACTAAAATATTGTGGAAAGGTTGTAAATACTTTTTAAATTGAATATCTTTTGTATTTAAGTATTAATTGAACTGAAATTTGAAAATGTTAGGTAGGTAATTTAAACCTGAAGGACTAAAGGAATATTGAGAATTATTAATTGGTAATTTTATAATTTTAATTATTGTCAAAATTTCTGAAAGAAAAAATGTTTCAAGAATTTATTATTTAATGTTATATAAATTTAAATTGGAATATTTAGTTTTGGTTTCCTATGAAAGTTATGCGCCCGTAAATCTGAAATGTGAAGGTGGAACGTCTCATGTGCCTGTAATTTCATCGGCAAGCACACCTTTCAAACCGGAACACAGTAACGCAAATGCATTAGTACCTGGCGGCAGAAATGGGCATGGTGGCAGTACTTCCCCGCACGAACTTAAAGGTCTACTGCTCTGCTGTGCCTGGTTGCTCTGTTTCCGTCATATTTTAATAGTATTTCTTTAATATCCTTTCTTAAAGTATCTATGAATGCGTCATAAACGTCATATTTAACAGATTTTTATTTGACATACTATAGTTTGTCTCATTTTATTCACTTGGGAAATGGTTCGTGGACTACAAACTAGTATCAATTTGTTTCACCACTGTATTCTTTTAAACGGTTATTGAATTTTAACTCTTCAAGATAAACGTATATCCAAAAATATTGGTGGAGATTTCACGCAGTGCCTTCTAGCCCCAAAGTAAGCTAGGCATAGCTTGTATCATGGGAACCCGACAACTGATATAATATCTACTTATTTGTACCTATAATACAATACATACATATAATATTATATTATATTAACACCTCGCAATGCACATTCAAAAAATAACTGCGGAAGAGATTGTTACTTTAAATGTCACTGCAAAAGTTTTTGTTGAGAGTATGATAAAGTATTACGTTCTAAATTAATATCGAGTTATGAGTAGAAAAAAAATAGTGTAATTTGTAACTGCAATACAATTGACTACCTCTTTCGGGCAATGAAAACTAATGTATGGAAATGTTCGTGCTCAGGACAAATTTTACATGATCTGCATTACATATCTCTTTGAAGACTGCCTTGTAGTTTTTACAGAATTTTTATGTTTTGTGCCACATTTAAATCTTGAAGGATCAGTGGATCAATTTAAGAGTTTAATCAGTTTCTTTCATTAAATTGCTATCGATTCTGATGTATCGTATTGACATTAGTACTCAGTACTCAATAGATTACTGCTTTCATATGGTTCACTGGCTGTTACAATACAGTATCACATATAAACCCTTTATTATATTACTCAGTTACGGAACGAGCTGACGGCCCACCTGGTTTTAAGTGGTAACCTCTGCCCATAACAACCGATGCGAATTGGGTCCTCCCCTACTAGATACGACAAAACCCAAGTCGAATCGTATGCGCCCGTAATTGTGACACGTGTAGGTGGAATGTCTCATGTGCCTGTAATTTCACCGGCAACCACACCTTTCAAACCAAAACACAGTAACGCGAATGCGTTACTGCTTGGCAGCAGAAACCCTTGTTATTGCATAGAGAGGAGGCAGACCACAGTTAACTATGTACGTTATTATATTTTGATTTCATTTTGACTCACAATAGCACCTATCTACTTTGTCTTAATATATTTTTACACTGTTTTATCTTCCAAATATCCTTTAATTTCGTAATAGCATTTATGTAGTTGAGAGTTTCTTAACTGACCAGTAAGTAGCTTGTTCTTCTGAATATTCTTTAGTTCTATTGACAGTTTAATATATATTTTATGAAAAATCTTAAGCAAAATTACCGCAGAGTAATTGTTTTCTTGCACTCGGCATTACATTCACCAGTTAGTGAAGAAATAAAAGTACTGAGACCTAGCCTCGAATATATCCAAGAATATTAATGTATTATGAAGTTAATTCAAAATTTGTACCTATATTTTTTGCACCTGAGTCTTGTTTTTCTTCTATAATTGTTCGCTAGACGTCACCGACTTCCTTGTGCCAATCTTTTTTTTCACTCTGCCTACATTAGGCTATTCTTTTAACTCTTCTAAACAATTTACGTCACTCGACCCTGGCGATTGAATCGTCTTAAATCTACTATATTTAGTATGTTGTACTTTTTATTACACAATTATACGATCCATTCTTTTCTCCAATTTAATACTTTTGCAATATTGTTGCAAATTGTCGTTTACGTCATTGAGGGTCAGTGTGTGACGTGACACGTGATATGCCACACTTGAACAACAATGGCGGGTAAATTGTTAGATCTTGGCCGATCAGATGTGTTTAGCTTACGTACGTGAGGCTCAAGTAAATGTCACATGCTGGTCACATTACCTTTCTTCATAGTTTGCCGATCGAACTAATAATGGATGATATATAATTTCTAAATGGATTCGATATACTCGCACGTTTATTTCATAACTGTAAGTAATTTGTTACCAGTATTGAGTAACAGTATTTTAATTTGCAGCAAAATGTAGCGAAGCATTAAATGTTTAATATTTTGTCATATTCACCTTCAAAATCCAGACTTTGTCACTCGTATTATTAGCAGGCATACTCGTTTTTGTTGTACAATTTGACTTAAACGCGTAACAAAGCCAAACGAGAACGCAAAAAATTCAAAAACCAGTTGTTATATAATCTGTGATTATGACATCAGGTTGGCAGCCGGCGGACGTGTTACACGAGCAGGCTGTAGGTGTGTACAGCGGGAGAGTGTACTAGTGCCTTGAACGATAATGCAGACACGAATTTTGTTGTAACCTAACCCTATATGACTACTGAGATCCTTTGATAGCGACTCTATTATACTCAAAATAATAAGTTTAAGTAATTTTTTTTAGCAATTGTCGTAATAAAAATCCATGCACTGCTCGCAACATTAGCAGTACTTAAGTACATCATAACAAACGTAATTATTACTAAGCCAACTCCATAACTCACGGTAGCTAGTTGTTACACAATAGGTAATTTTATTTATAATATAATTAAAATAATTAAATAAATAAAAATTTAATCCTCTATCAAAATTAACTAACACAATAAAGCTCTTGATATGTAAAACAAACCAGGCAAATTGATAATTAAAGACTATAAAATAAACATGAAATCACTAATGGTTATATAGGACGGTCAAAGAAAAAATGCGGTCTCAATTTAGGTATCAAAAGATCCAGCTTAGCCCACGAATAATCCGACCAAATAGATAGATAGATAGACAGAAAACTCTTTATTGTACAACTATACATTTTTAAATAAATTTTTAATGCATACAAACAAACAAGCTAAAAATATCTAATGATACATGTGAAATATAATGGGCGACCTTATTGCCTAAAGCAATCTCTTCCAGGCAACCTTTGAATGGACCGGATTAGAAGAATGATTTAGGGTGATGGTCTTAAATAAGTGATATATAAATATTATATACAAATATTACCACAATAAGTAATGTATGTACATCTATTCAAACCACAATAAGTAATGTATGTACATCTATGTGTGATGTATGTACATCTATTGAAAACATCGAGTCGTCAAGAATGACAGCGAGACCTCGAGCGAGCTGTGACATCATACTCCCGTGCTGCGCTGCGAGACGATTTACATTAAACTATTGATTTACAGACAGACAAAGTGCCGGTCTATTTTGGCGTGTTGTGAATTAATCGACCACCCATCGCGTCTGTCACTTCCTCGATTGACTATCGATGGAACTTTTGTGTGCGATGTTACCTTGATTTTTGACACTGTTTCTTTTATTATAGGGTGGATAGGTAGATTAGCTGTCATCGCCTGATGGGTAGCGACAATTGTTAAGATGTAATTATCCGACTTGCCTTGAAGCTAATAAATTCACTCATGTTCTATTCATTGCTCGTTCAGGACTCGTAGCAAGATGAATGGAAGTAACTTTTGATTCATTTTCATTTATAAACGAAAATTTAAAACAGATTCTCTGGTGACAATAATATATGTTTTTAGGCTAGCATGAAGATTTCCTTAAATTTTGCCAGATTTTCAAAACAACACGGTAATTAAACTTGCGCATAAGTAAATTCAAATTCAAATTCATATATTTCAGTATTTACTGTGTCACTTCATTGGTCAATATTTTGACATTGTATGAGTGACATGACAAATTGAAATATACAGATAGCAACAAGCATATTATGTCAGCAGTCGACACCTAATTGATTAATTCGACAAAAATCGTGATTTATATTTTGATATCTGCAGCGATTAATCTTGTCTCAGATTGTACAGACAAATTACGTTTCAGATATAAAATAACAAATTCAAAAAAAGATCCATAATTGATCAGATATTTTAGAATTATTTTAAATAATATATGGAAGGAAACTAATTAGTATAAGTCAATTACTTTTCAATATAAGTATATTTTGCAGAACTTTACCTTACTAGTTCCAGTAAAACTTTAATTATATTTAACCTAAAAGTCATTAAATTCGCCTTGAGTAAAAATTCATCGAAATCTTTAACATAGGGTCACATATCACAAAAAATGTGTTGTGGTAATGTGTGCGTAAAATAAATCTTCCGTTTATGGGCACAGAAGAGATTCGCGGATTCATACAGTATTTCGATGTCGCTTTGCGAAGTGTATGCGAAAATCTGTGGCGATTTGGGTTCCGTATATACAGAAAAAATAATTGGGAGAGGGTTCAGGCTCAGTAAACTCGGGTTAAAATCATTTTGTACGTGACAAATTGACCTATCTATACAGGGTTACAGGAAAAGTCGTGCTAGATCCGTTAAGGGCGTGGAGTACCCATCATTTCTGACTTATTTCACTATGAAACACCCTACCCTAAACTTAACCCTTTTCGAGATATTCGACTTTTAATTTTTTATTGAATAATGCCGATTTTTAGGCTACGAAATTTATTTTTGTTTATTTTGTGTATCTTATTATTATTATTATTGCATTTTTACATGTGTAATAAGATGCTTTAGGACATCAATCATTAAAATAGTGCATAAGTTAATTGAATAGACCGTAGTCGAAGAGTGAAAGTAAAAAAATAAAAAATATATTAGCAAGCTTATTTTTCTCTAAGGGATATCTAAAAAAAATATTATGACACTTGTTCGGCAGATATTTTTTAAAATATCTACGTTTCATCAGCTATCTAACGAGGTCTAACAATCTAGGGTTTGTATTACATTTCGTGGAAAAAAGTAGTTGGGACGCTCCAGGTAGCAGTTCTAACGGTCCCGCGCCTATTTTCCTTCAAGTTAAGACGCACCGAGAGAGCGAGACAAGTGACGATTTATGTAGGTGCGAATGAAAGAAAAAGTGTAGAGACCGGTTAGAGCTGGGAATACAACAGAGGGTATTGTTTTGGTTGTCAGTCTGCTTTTGTGCTTCGTACATAGTAGATGTGATATCGTTTTGCTCTTTTTCTCGACTTGGCTGTGATTCTGGACTATTTCTTCTGATTTGTGACTACTGTGCTTGTTAACCGGACTCTGATTTGTACCTGTGATACGGAAGTGTTGAAGATGACGTCCTACACACCTGAGGAATATGCTGATATGCTTATTTGTTACGGATACTGCGATTGTGTGTCTGCGCAAGCTCGTAACGAATACATAACTCGCTACCCCGGTCGTCGAGTGCCGAATGTGGCCTGTTTTGACAGAGTTTATCGAAGACTTAAAGAAACTGGCTCTGTTTTGAGACGAAATACAGACATGGGAAGACCACGAATTGACGACGAAGAACAGGACAATGAGATAGTGCAACGCTTTCGAGCGGATCCGACTACTTCCACTAATATTGTTGCCCGTGATCTGGGACTTTCGCAATGGAGAGTGTGGTTTACAGTGCATACTGCTGGCCTATACCCGTACCATTACACGCCGGTACACGTTATTGAAGAAGGAGACCCCGCGAGAAGATTGGACTTTTGCAGATTTATGCTAAATGCTGACGTAGAAGACCCAGATTTTCTAAGAAATATCTTGTGGACGGATGAGTCCAAATTTGATAAAGATGGCATAACCAACTATCACAACGTCCATTACTGGGCCCCAAAAGAACTAAGGAATCCCAATAAGAAAAGAGTGAAAGGGTCCCAACGAAGATTCAGCGTGAATGTGTGGATGGGCATTATCTCTAATCATTTGATTGGACCTTACTTTCTCCCGGATAATCTAAATGGGGAAAGCTACGAAAATTTCCTGAGAGCAGACTTGAGTGATTTGCTGGATGATCTGCCACTCAACCTGATCAGGGACATGTGGTTCCAACACGATGGCTGCCCTGCCCATTTCAGGAGAAGTGTCAGAGACTGGCTGGACACAAATTATCCAAACAAATGGATAGGACGAGGTGGGCCGTTGCCATGGCCAGCAAGAAGTCCGGACCTAACTCCCATGGATTTTCATGTATGGGGGTGCATGAAAAGTCTTGTGTACAGCGAGCCGAATCCAGTTTTGTCTGTGGAAGACTTAAGAGAAAGGATTGTGGATGCAGCAAATAAAATGAGGACCACGTTGACCACTGGAGTAGTGAAGACTGGTCTCCGTAGAAGGATGCGACAATGTTTCAGAAATAGAGGCGGCCATGTTGAACATGAACTGTAGAATAAGAAAAAGTTGTGTGAAAACCTTTAATAAATGACATTTCATGCATACCTAATGTTTTATTTTACTTTTTAGGGCTAAGTATAAATTTTCTTCTCCACTGTCGCCTATGAAACTAATTTTTTTCCAATGCATTTGAATAAAACCCTAGATTATTATACCTCGTTAGATAGCTGATGAAACGTAGATATTTTAAAAAATATCTGCCGAACAAGTGTCATAATATTTTTTTTAGATATCCCTTAGAGAAAAATAAGCTTGCTAATATATTTTTTATTTTTTTACTTTCACTTGTCTACTACGGTCTATTCAATTAACTTATGCACTATTTTAATGATTGATGTCCTAAAGCATCTTATTACACATGTAAAAATGCAATAATAATAATAATAAGATACACAAAATAAACAAAAATAAATTTCGTAGCCTAACAATCGGCATTATTCAATAAAAAATTAAAAGTCGAATATCTCGAAAAGGGTTAAGTTTAGGGTAGGGTGTTTCATAGTGAAATAAGTCAGAAATGATGGGTACTCCACGCCCTTAACGGATCTAGCACGACTTTTCCTGTAACCCTGTATAATTAAACGCTATTATCAGTCCAGTGTCACGAGTAACATTGGTATTGATTGATGTCATGGTTAAAATCATCACACAAAATGTTGTTTTATAGTAAATGTCCAAATCGTAAAGAAATGCATCGTAGCTGCAAACATTCTAATAGTTTTAATATATCTAAAATTATTATTTAGCTTACCAAATAGATTTTTTTATTAAAAATCTAAATATACTAAATTCTATTCAATTCTCCGAGTACTAATGTGTAATTTTATTACATAAATCAGCATGGAACTAATAGGAACAAATACCGAAAAACTATTTTATTTATGTTTAAAAATTTAATTATCATAAAAAGCTATATCAGCCGTATTGGTGCACCTAGATATACTGACAAAGAGGAAGGAATTTACCACTACATACTGGAAAGAATTGGAGAATGTATTCTTTATGTGATAAAGTTACGGAACGAGCAGATGGCATTGCATCTTTCTAACTATAAATGCGAGTTGGATGGATGTATGTTTGTCAATCACGAACAACTGAACGGATGTGGATGAAATTTGGCATAGAGATAGATTATAAGTTGGAATAGCACATAGGCTACTTACTATTCTACTACTATTTCTATCCCGGAAAAGTGTAGTGTTCCTGTGGGATAGTATTCACCGCGGGTAACATAGAGGGGCTTGGATAGTATATCGTTTATGTTTTAGTCCAGTCCATCCAAAGTTTGCCTGGAAGAGATTGCTTTAAGC
The DNA here is from genome assembly GCA_947359385.1 of Chesias legatella. NCBI lineage: Eukaryota > Metazoa > Arthropoda > Insecta > Lepidoptera > Geometridae > Chesias > Chesias legatella. Next base: position 1,352,065 of record OX375766.1, read on the forward strand.
AATAAGGCCGCCCATTATGCTTCACGTTTAATTGTTATTTCTTGTATCATTGTTTATATTGCGGTGTACAATAAAGAGTTTTCTATCTATTATAAAATATATGATACATATAAAATTATATGATATGAATTATCATATGAATATATATTATATAAGAACGGACACTGTACAGATTACCTTAGTCTCCTGTGACTTGAGCCGCTGTTGGCGACAGTTGCTTGAAGATGAAGGCTATCACAAATGGTGCGCTGGGACCGGTGCCGCTGTCTCCGGTTCAACCGGGTCGCGTGTCAAGCTCACTCTTCAACACCTCTACTTTACTATAATTACCACATTCAGCCGATTAAATCTTGTTTACATTGGGGTATCTTTACATATTTTTAAGGAATAATAATCAAAAAAATTGAGAAACATACCGGAAGTAAGAGTTAGCGCGAGTTATTCGTCAGAAAACATTAGCGCATATGAGCTCACCTCGCGCCACGTCTACTTTTCCACGGTACTATAATCCATAAGGAAAGTGGCCAAAGTCTCTGCCTACCCGTTGGGAAATGGTTGCGTGAACGTATGGATGTATGTACGACCTTCTCGTAAAGTATAGGGACAAAAATTTACGATAAATTTCGGTATCAGAATTATTTTTGGCAAAAGATGAATATAAATAAGTTTTCTATAAATTTACTCAATATTATTTATATTTTATACTTACGTCTCAGCCCGAATTTGCCCGCACGTCCTATATTAATGCAGTAAGATTAACAGCACTAGATTTTAAATATTTCAGTTGTAGCAAAATAGTAGACCCCAAAAATAAATACTTCTGACAAAAATATAGTTAAGTTTGGTTTAGAACTAATCTCCGGATCGTTGAATTTTATAATAACCTTGAAATATTCAGTGACTGAGTGATCAAGAGGTCAAATTAGAAAATAAGGTATAGGACAGTTTTTCACAGATTCTAATCAATTAATGTAATTAAGTATAGAGAAGTAAGGGCAGGGCAAGGGCTAAGGGCATACATGTATAAATTTACGTTTACAGGTAGTAAACCTGCTTGAGCAGATATCAGAGGACTCATATATTTTACATTATCTTCTTTCAATTTGTTTTATTGTTCCAAAACAGGAAAGTACAAAAGACTTTTCATTTCTATTTTACATGAAAACATGAATCTCATGAATGTATTTTCATAAAATGTAATAGCCACATTAAAAATGTTAATGCGATTTTAAACTATGTGTAAATATGAGCTATAATGTTATATCTTAATAAAAAAAAAATTGCCTATTATGCCAAGTTAGTTGTCCATATTTTGAAGTATGATATTTAAAACATACTTTACATTTTTCTTGATATAGAAGGCAAAATACATGCCTATTTGGAATGAATGTGACTGCGTGGAAATTCTCGGGATTTTTGTTATTTATCCCTCTCTAAAATCAACTGTTTATTGCACCGAAATGTCATTAACCTTCACATATTCCTCGAATTCAATAAACAAGTAAACACTTAAAGTAAATAGACTCAACACACAAGAAACAGCAAAATATCCTCCGAAAATTCGTACTTACAACTGGTGCAATGCATTGTGATGTTGGGTCTTTATATGAAATTGACAAACTCCAAAACCGGTTGAACGATCACCTAATAAGGATTGAGAGATGTAGCTTGCGATTGACTGGTTATTTGAAAAATCGTTAACAGTGTACAGAAATAACAAGGCTGATTTCTGAACGCGATTAATTAATAAGAAATTTAAATATAATAGAATAAATGACTGTTGAGTTGCTCTAGGGAGCACACTGGGGCCTCTTTTATTAATTATTTATTAACTATCTGACAAAAGTGCCTAGTTACAAATGCTTATAATACCAATAACACTGTAACAATAATAACGGAATATAATAACAAAAATACTTCAAGTACTCGCCTGTACGATACAACTTTCTGTAAGTTAAAATAAGTAGCATAATAATTAGCAATGAGAACTGACGAACAATGCAGTGGACAGAGAGGTAACCTCGCGAATCGTCTGCTTATGTTTAATCAGGTCGAGCGTTCAATGTCAACTATGTTTGGTATAAGACGTTAACCGAAGCGATTTGAATTGTTATTACCATTAAAAATCCTATTTATTGATGTCATTTATAGTAACATAATCACAACAAATTCCTTATTGTTTTGTAATCAAATATTGTTGTTTTACAGGCTCTGATAATAGTTTTTTAGATTTTAATGGTAATAATACAAAAATGTTGCAAATTAAACAATCATGAGACTCTACAATAAATAAATATGTTATTAATTCACTAAAAGAAAACATTTGTATAATATGAATTACCTACCCATAAAAAAATTGCAACGCCTGAAAAAAGGCAACTAGGTCATAAACACCGAGTAACTGTAAGACCTATTTATACACTAAGTTTGCAAATACTCGTAAATGTTGTACAGAATTATTGTTATTGTTGTTGAAACCATTCAAACGATATGTTGTGTTTGATATAAAGAAGCAACCAGTACGACTTATTTAATTCTATGGAAATTAAGTTTATGACCTAGGTTTTAAGTTGAATTTCCTAAATCGATACTTGAGACATCGCTTCAGCTCTTAACTTGGTACAGCTGAAGCGGTATCCGCTTACAAGGTTCAGGATAACGCTTCCTTAGATTCCATCGGTACAACGTGAGCGACGCTATTGTAAAGTAGACGTAAACATTTGTATAATCATCTTCTTTAGTTTATGTTTTCATGTTGGAACATGGAAATTGGCTATGGTAATTTTAAAAATTGAATCAGTTTTGTTTATTGAAATCTACGATGACTTTCGACTTTATTTATCGTGGAGTTAGACAAAACTGTATCTATACAACTATATACAAAACGTATATGTATATAAATAAGTAAATAAATATTTAAGTACCAAATTCTCTTTTGTTTATGATTCGGTTTTATTTTGTGGATATATTGACAAGCTGTAATCAATAAAAAAGTAACAGTTTATTTTTAGTTCTTCCATAATGAATACGATTAAATTTCGACCATTTGGGCAAACGCTAATATATAAGATATTGGTGTGAAACTCGAAAACGAGTTGACCGATCACCATGAAAATAGGCAGATTCAAGTGAGTTTTTTACGTTATCCATTTGACATAATAACCGTCTGCCGGGTTCAGCTAGACTATTCAAAAAAATGTTGTTTTAGAACATAATTACGTTTCAAGTCATTACAATTTTTCAACAACTCTCTGACAAATGATCGTAACGCAACCATACAAAACGTCATGACGATAATGGATATTTTCCTGTTTAAGATTACAATCAACAAACGGTTTGGTTGTTTCATACCTCAATAAGTAAAAAATACTGTTTTATTTTCAACTCTACCTTTGCTGGCTTAGAGTTGCACTTACGGGAACTTTGTACAGTCAACTATGGAATTGGTCACAAGAGGTCACTTTTAAAAATGTTTGCATAATAACATGGAGGTATCTTTTTTATATGATACAGTTACGGTACGAGCCGTTCCTTAACTATGATCATATAAAAAAAACTGCTATCGGATTATAATAACTTAGATGGAAGACAAATCTAATATCAGTAAATTAAAGCCTACAGCCAGGCCAGTGGTAAATCACACCCTCATATTAATTTTATTAGTGTTCATGACTGATAATAGAACCCTGGACTAAGCCAACAATCAACAAACGACAACAACACATATACACATCATGTTATAAATTTGAAAATGTTGCGTTGAAAATGCATATTTCATTTGTTGAAATTGAACTATGTAGTCGATTGAGGCGCACCGTAGCGTCTAGACTGGGGACTGTGTCTTTAGTGGCAGATCTGTTATTAATACAGGAGGAGACCACGTTAGCGTAAGTGAGAAACAGTAATTTGTAACGTTATTTAGTTTGAAAAAGGCACAGAACGAGCAGATGTCCCACCTGGTGTTAAGCGGCTCTGCCCATAACAAGAAAAACGGCATACCTAATAGTAAACTATATGACAATGATGTCTTTGACATGTATTCACCATTTCATATATCACAAATTAATATGTCTATGTTCATATTTTATAGTCGACAGTACTGAATATGTAATGGAAAAATGTTTGCGTCCAACTAAACTCGTCACTAATGAGGTGAAACAATTTAAGGCTAGGTACTTAATTACCGCCCGGATTCCGTTAAATGGGCACGTATATAAGTGATTGCTTGAGGCCTTCGGAATAACGTCTAAAATAACGTTTACCCAAAGAAATCATGTGCATGAGAGAATTCAAAATTTTGAGCAATTTTGAAACAAATTTATAGATTTAGTTACCCCATCACGTCACCGCTCGCGTCGCCATAATACTCATTTTTGCCGCCAAACTTACCACCATCTGCTTGACCTTCATATACTACTTACTACATTAGGGGTTTCTTTGCTGTTCTTCCCCATGGAGGGTCGGATAGGGTTTGAACAGATGTCAAACTCATCAATAAGTACGCGTGTCCTTATGTTTTTAATAATAATGACGTTTCCAAGCCATTTCTTTATGAATTTTATGGAAATAAAAGTTTTGACTTTGACTTTACTCTTCTTAATACTTCACTAAAACAGCGTGGTGGCCCAATGGCACAAAATCCTTTTTAATCTGGTTCAAATCCCGACGGGCACCAATGAGTTTAGACATTGAAAAATTCATGTGCGGCAAAACAGTAAAGGAAAATATTATCACTCATGTAGTACTAAGAATTCGAAGACACGTGTCAAGGGCATGAAAGGAGCCTGTTCGAGGCGCTTTTAATCCTTTCATCACACTGGTTTGAGAGGGCCAGTGACACTATTAGTAGTAGTAATTAATAGAAATACTTCACTCGCGTATAGTTACGGATTTGAACGGCGATATACAATTGAAATAGATTTTTAGCATGGGCTATCTTCTCTATGTGCGAACGATGATTTCAATATTTCCAAAATTCAAACATATGTTGCTTACTGAATTTAGTTATGTGTTTTTATTTAAACCAATGCACTTCTTCTTCGAGTCACCGGTTCTGTCGAACCAGCGTGGTGAAAGGATTGTAAGTGCGCCTCAAAGAGGCTCCTTTCGTGCACTCGACACATGTCTTCGATTTTTTAGTTCTAGGATATGTCGGTTTCCTCACGATGTTTTCCTTCACCGTTTTGAGAATGTGGTATTGCGCACATAAATCTTTCAATCGAAAAACTCATAGGTGCACGTCGGGATTTGAACCGGCGACCTCCTGATTGAAACTTGGGGGTCAGTACCGCTAGACCACCTCGCTCTCACCAATACACTGAAAGGTAAAGGTTTCAAGTCTAATTACTGTGTTTTTATTTTATTTCAGCCACTGACCTTGCCTGATGGTAAATGTTGGTGTGATCAAAGTTATACAAATATCCTTTTATCTTAAGAGTCAAAAGATCCAAAAAAACGGAACCTACAAGGTGGTTCTTTGGCCGTACTCATAATAAATATGTAGTAAGTTAACAGGATATGCAAAATTATCAGCGACTTTTGTTGTTCTTTCTGTATTTACTTCCTTCGTAGTACCTAATTCTGGTCTGTGATACAAAAATAAGGAATTAATCAATCTTTGTTCCACAGTGAGTAAATAGACACATTTAGCTCAAGGCCCGTCCACTTGACCGTCAATTTTTGTAAACATGATCATATATACGAGGTAAGTCATATGGTCATTGCGATACATTTGTAAAATACAAGGCAAAAATATAAACAAAACATATTGTACGTACGTTTTTAAGTTTTAAAATATTCCTAGAATCCTTATTTACAAGTAGAAACTTTGTCTTGAGCTTTTTATGCTAAATATGAAAAAAGTCGCAGTCGTGTGGTTGTAAAATTCTACTTCTATCCAATTTTAAGTTCACAATCATTAGGAACATATCAAGAAGAAGGGAGGTATGTATAACACGTTCCTATTTACCTATTATATATATTGGAATATGAATTGGATATAATATATTGGAAGAAGAGATTGAACCAACTATTGTAATTAAGTCGCCAAAGAAATACTAATACGGCATAAATGTATCTCAGTGAACTAAGAACCTTCTATACATAAAATTAGCTATACTTTGCATCAAAATCGACTCAACTTTGCAAAATATTGCACAAAAATTGTGTGTAACTTAAGCCAACATACCGTGGAGTGTAATAAATCAAGTCGTCTAGAATTGAGGACAAGTCCGACCTAAGAAAGGTTAACGCCTCAATGCTACCTCTACTGGTAGAGTATAGCCCGACAAAGCTTTTTGTGAAATTTGTCAATGGACCAAACAATAATAACATTTTAATGTAGAATTGTGACAGACGAGTTTAAACCACTGAAGTTCTGTTAGGAACAACAATTTTTTTAAGACATTTTGTTTACATATTAATGAATTACAAATAAATTGCTGTCCTAGGTTAAACGAAATGCGTCTTCAATAATGTTTGATTATAAAACTATACATATATAAATTACATATCCCACTGATGGATAAATCACTGAATTTAAGATCTGCAATCGGCAAACGATGCAACAATACCAACATTTAAAGTTACTGGACGGAGCTAAGCAACTGAAAACACCCTCTTTTCATTTTCAATTGCTATGAAAAAGGTTATACTTGAAAAAATCTTATATCTTCCAATTTTTTTGCAGCTAAAGGAGGAGGAAGTAATGTAAACATTGATAGTTATTCATCACCCATAAAGTTCGTTCATGAGAGTTTCACAGAAAATATAGATTGAGTGTAATCTCGTGAAGGCAAGATCTCGCCATTCTAAAGTGGCGGCCCCGAAAAAAATGCTTACTTATTTGAAGTTATGTTTATCTATCGCCTGCATTAAGAACTCGAAGAGTCACATTTTCCATGTTAACATTTTAGGATGGTGTGTTTATTGCTTTACTGATTCTAATGCGACTTTATTCGACATGTAAAGACCTTACTTCTATTCGTTGACGAATTGGGTCTTCCCTTATTTAAGTACAAGAAGACCCAACTCACATCGAATGCGCCTGTAACTCTGTGAAGTAAGGGGGCAATGTTTCATGCGCCTGTAATTTCACGAGCAAACAGATTTTTTAAACAGGAATACAGTACAGAATGCTTGGCGGCGGAAATGGGTGTTGTGGCAGTACTTCTTCATAGTTACATAAATTGTACTGCTACTAAAAGACAGAAAAGTAGATAGTAAGATGTAGGTATCTCTATTTCCTTGTATGTAAAGTTAGAATTTTATTTTTTAATAAGAGTTAATTAGAATTTACGTAAATTTTAATGAGCGTAAATTAGAATTGAAGCTAATTCGCGGCTTCGGCTCATACAGCCACTGTTGATAGAATGAATGAAATAAACAAACTACGTCGAGATTGATAAATATTTTGATATAGACGTCTGTACGTATTAGGTAAGTGAACGGTGCACAATTCGACCGCATTCCAAACACCCAATAGAAGTGAAGCGAAATCGAACCCAATTAGTAATGCCGTATAGTGCCGTGTAGCAAGTTTATTCTAATGAAAGGAAGTAATCGCTAAATATTTAAAAAAAAAAACACAATTTCGATTTGGGAAATTACTTCCTAGTTTTCAAAAACACGGAGTTTTTTTTTTAAGATAAGGTTATACATTTTTCTGTCGGAATCAAAGCCTATTATTAAACTCCTGAAGACTCCGTTGGTAAGTGATGCCGTAGCTAATTATGTGATGAACATAGTTTGTTTTAAAGTCATGGATGTTTGTATGTTTCCGTGCGTGTGGTAGCTGCGACAAATAATTCTAGTAGCGACGTTAGAGTTTTTATAGTGTAGTTAGTTTTTCTAAACTTGATGAGCAGGATTTTTCAATCAATTTTTAGAAGCTTCTACTTTTCAGGTATAACACATTAATGACTGGCCTCGCAGTTCAGTTGGTTAGTAACCCTACCTTCTGCGCTGTAGGTCGTGGGTTCGATTCGCACCCAGGACAAACATTTGTGTGAGAAACATAGATGTTTCAACTTTGTCTGGGTGTTAATATGTATTTACAAAAAAGTATATAAGTATTGTATCAGTTGTCCCATGACACAAGCTATGCTTAGCTTACTTTGGGGCTAGATGGCGCTGTGTGAAATATCCACCATTATTTATTATTTATTTATTTATTCTTAGTTCACATGTAACATTTAGTCGCACGCGACTTTGCGCACGCGTCTCGGTAACTACAATAACACCTCAACTATCAGATGAGAATTCACAATAACGTGTGTGAAATTATTGTGCATTCCCTTCACTCACTTAGTATTCAGGTGCATTGCTGTCCTCTTCCCTCAAGGAAATGTATTATTTGTATACCGCAAATAACCAAGTATTTTCCACGTATTATGCTATTTCCCAACAAAAACAAACCGAATTGAAAAATTTCAAGGAAGACTTTGAATGTCCTGTGAATATGAGATACAGAGATGACGTATTTTCCGATTCCCTCATTGAAAAAACATTTTTCCTTAATTTTTTTATTCCTTGTAGCTACAAGGAATAAAAAAATATATGTATGATAAAAAAATGATCATAAATATATATGTATACATATGTATTAAGCAAGAGAAATGTAGGTTCAGGTTCATATAGTTGCTTGTAAATTATTTATTTACGTTTCCGTTGGACGATATAAGTTTTTTTGTTCATTTGACGTCTTAATTTCGGTACGTCAATTTAATACGTCATTAGGTATTATTAAATCTAATCTTTCTTTAGACATCGTTTTAATTTGTTAAATAATTAAGCCTCATTTAATTGATACGATATGGAATCTCAAACTGCCAGTTTATAAAACCAATGTGAATTAATTTGCATTAACCATTGGTTTTACTTCGCATCTTGCGTCACTGTCTTGAGTTTTTACCTACCTCGTGTTACATGTGTAATAGCTGCGTGAAACAATTTACTTTATTCTAATTTGTTTAAGATTTACTTCTACTATACGGTGATGGTATTCGATGTTAGACTCTAGACTCGAGACTCATGTTTCTTTATGTAATCAGTTCTGTGGCCATTATTTTACGGTTTAATACGACTGTTTTTTTAAGCTATTGCATAGCTTCTATCGCGGGCCTTGAGCGTGGAGACCGAATCCAGAAATTCCGTAACGAAAAAAACCTAACACCCCCCACTCCGACCGGCACAGCGGTGATACTTTTTAGTTCGATCTATCGATAAATACCAGAACTTTTAATGACTTTTTGAAATATCACGCGCAATAGCTTTACCGCGGCAGTCTCCGAGTGCCACACGTCTTTTTTATGTAATACAGTTACGGAATGAGCCGACGGCCCACCTGGTGTTAAGTGGTAATCTGCCCATAACAAGCAATGCAGTTTGGGTCCTCCCCTACTAGGTACTACAAGACCCAAGTCGCATCGTAAGCGTCCGTGACTCTGAGACGTGTACGTGGAATGTCTCATGTGCCTGTAATTTCACCGCAAACCACACCTTTCAAACCGGAACACAGTAACGCGAATGCGTCACTGCTTGGCGGCAGAAATGGGCACGGTGGCAGTACTTCCCCGGACGAACTTGGCGCGAGTTCTGCTGCTCTTAAAATTTTTTTTAGATGTCTCATCAGTTGTTATGGGCTTAGGTTATCACTTAACACCAGGTGGGCCGACGGCTCGTTCCATAACTGTATTACATAAAAAAAATGTAATTTGCGCCCAAATCACTGGCGATATTGCCATGCTGTCCACGGAAATATGGCATTATTTTTACACGTTCGTACCTTAACTTATTAGACATTCTGATAGGATACGTTACGCGTGCATTTTACAAGTGCGGTGAAAGTGATTGGTGTGTCGCGTGCGCCCGCGCCGACCTTGCCATATAGGCTGGCGCATCACCCGATACGCGTTGCACCAATTACCTTGAAACATCTTTTTGCTCTCCTCTCCATAGCCAATATGCCGGGCTTGACCACACGTGCTTTATTTAATTGTGGATGCACTAAACAGGTTATTCTTTCAGCCTGTTTAATAAAGGGTAAGTGTAGATACTTGCTCGTTTTTCTTAAATATAATATTTAAAGCTAAAAGTCGTGGTGATGCGATATTTGCTGTTTTATGTCTATTTTTTTGAAGAATATGTTCGGCTCCGACTTTTAGGTACAATTAAATTATATTTCCAAAAAAATTGTGTTAAATAGCAAGCAGTTTGAAAGGCAACCCCTGTTATCTAGAGACCGTCAGGATTTCTTTTAGAAGTCATCAGCTGTCATTAGCTTCTCAACTTTCGACCCCGTTTTTATTAAACGAAATAAAACTGCCCTTTAGAAATTGGCCAGTAGAGCATTGATCAAAGCAATATCTTGTAGTCTCTTTTTTTTAGGAACTTGATCACACTGATGCACTGATTTAGACTAAAAGTTGGAGATCCATCTTGACGAAGTATTTTTCCAGTTATCTAGTTCCCATACCATAGATATGCTAAAATTTGTGTATTCCACCAATGAATTATGTTATTTCTGACAAATAATTTATATAAAAACTATACGGCCACTAGGACATTGGCCAGTGGAGCATGCAATAAGGGCAAAAGAATAAAATGCATTTAGTCTCACGCGCCGCAGATGCACTTCGCATCACCTGACACTTAGCCACTCGCACACCTGACACACTTTTTACCCGTTTTTCTACATCCAACATCCACCTCACACGACTTAGTGGGCACCTGAAGTCATTAACTTATGAAGATTCGCTGTGAAACCAGCCCGTGTTTTTGTGCGTCGTTTCCATACCACACTTGTTACTTTCAATATCTAATTATGGCCACGGACTGTAAAAACTTAGTTAAACTTAACTTCTTTATGTCAATTTTACGTTGAACAAAAGGAGAGGAGAACTAAAAAAAAAATCATTAACATTTTAAAAATAATTATGATAAAATGATGCAAATCTATTTTTGAAAGACATATGCTTAAATTCGTGATATTTTTTGATGAATTAATTTATACAGGTGATTAGAGTTATTATTAAGGGTAGTTATTAAAATATGATATAATAGAAAATAAACACAGAAAATGCGATAGCTGCTTGGGAAAGCAATGGTGGCGATGGGCTCACTTTTGCTACCCCTAACCAACGATAGTGTAAGCCACAGTGTACCGACACCTACTGCGTTCTACTTACCCCTACGGGAAAACAGGCGTGAGTTTGTTTTTTATATTTTTATAGAATAGAAGAATAAGAAGAAGAGAATTTTTCAAAACCTTCCAAATACATAAATAAAAATTTATCATTTATATATTTTCTATATAATATTTTTGAGTGAAAAGGCAATTGAGAGCTTATGATATCTATTTTTCTCATACGCAGTTAAACAAAAATTGTATAAAATTAAGTCAGCACACACTACCCTATTTTCACCTTATTTTTACCCCTTTACAATAACAAAAATTCAAAAATAATTTAAAAATAACCGGAATAAATTTTCTTTAGACTTTAGCGTTAAAATCACCACATCCGAGGGCCACATCTGAGTTGATCAATTTTAAGTAAAAATTCCACATCGCTAAATTATTACCCATCGTAAGAAATCCTTTTTTTCCTTTGTTATTTAAAAAGAGTCTCTTAAGACGCACTTTAATTCTTTCACCACACTGTTTCGAGACAGCCAGCAACACGACTAGGAGCAGCTCTTAAAACGCTTGTACATAACATGTAAATAGAGTAAGTATATAAAGCATCAGTCTCGCTCGGTGCGCTAAATTCATTTCAGCGCTTTCGCAATACCACTAAGCTCACGTAACAGCGGTACCAAAAGCACTACCGGCTTGTATTCGTCATGACTAGATTTACAAGTTACTATCACTTGTTCCATAAGCACTCGGCACGAGAAGCGAAGCTTCTTTTAGTAATATTGTTGTTACGTTTGTCTGTCTTGTTACGTAGTCGATTTTTTTTACAGATTCTCGAACCTGTTTTTTTTTATGTAATACAGTTACAGAACGAGCTGACGGCCCACCTGGTATTAAGTGGTAACCTCAGCCCATAACAAGCGATACGGCTTGGGTCCTCCCCTACTAGGTACAACAAGACCCAAGTCGCAACGTATGCGCCCGTAACTCTGAGACGTGTAGGTGGAATGTCTCGTGTGCCTGTGATTTCACCGGCAACCACACCTTTCAAACCGGAACAGCAGAATGGCAGAAATGGGCATGGTGGCAGTACTTCCCCGGACGAACTTGGCGAGAGTTCTACTGCTCTTTCCTGCGTTTCCAATGTAGCAAACTTGGTAAATATTCAATTGTGACTGAATCGTTCAGAAATAGTTTGCAAAATAAGGCTACAAGGTTGGCAAGCCGAAATCCTTGCCATCCTTATATTTATGCAAATTTTTATATTCTTTATTGTAAATGAAGCTTGGAAATGTTTCTTCCTGTTAATATGAAGATGACAGAAAGTACCAGGTATGCATACAAATCACGTTTTATTTAATGTGAATCTTTTACCAAATAAGCAGACGACCTGATTTTATGCGGTGACTTCTACCAATACAGAACTATACAACTTGGGTCGTCATCTACTTAGTTATGGGGACACCCAAGTCACATCATATTACACTTATGCATCTGAGATGTGAAGTAGGAAGTCGCATCTGCCTGTAGATTACCTAAACGCCAATCACTGGCCAAGCCTTTAAAACTGGAACACAATACATAATGTGCGTCATTGCTTGTCGATAGAAATAGGTGTAACGGCAGTACTTCCCCAAACGATCTACGTACAAGTTTTACTACTAATTTAAATAACATAATTCTTTTAAATCTAGGATATCATACACCTTAAAGCGGTAAATAGGACAAGGCATCACAAAATGTGAAATATGAAATGGCGTTCACCTAAAATTTTCCCATCGTCATATATTAATATACAAAACTAATGTAAGAAAACTTTTTATGTATTGAATGAATAACGTTATTAATTGTAGTCACATATATAAATATACACAGTAACCAATAACCGTGAAAACCCAACCAATGGCGTGAACAAATAAAACCGATAACGAATCAGTTACAAATAAATGTGTTTGAATTATTACATACGACTAATAACCCAAAAGTAATAAGTGAATTACGGATAACATATTTCAAATGACCTTATTTTAGTACATGTGAATATTTACAGCTACTAATTTGAGGCAAAAGTCTACCAACTTAGCAAAATTATGTGTAACCTTGTCTTTTTCAATTTGATAGAGGTTTCCATGCAATAAGGGTCCACCGTTAAAGCAACTAATACATCAAAATTATTTTCAAATTATTGGACGTTTATTTTGAAAACGTTAATACGTCAAAATAATAATAAATAATTAAAATAAATATTGGTACATTTTTCAGGCAGAGGAAAAAGTATATAAGTATTATATGTGTTGTCTGGTTCCCATGACACAAGCTATGCTTAGCTTACTTTGGGCCTGGATGGCGCTGTGTGAAATGTCGACCTATATTGTTATTATTATTATTATATGCAGCCATCTGATTGTTCTAGAGCGACATAAGTAGGTAAAATCCGTCCACGAGTTTTATGTATTTATCATCTGTGTAGGTTAAGGCTGAGGTCGCCACTTCGGTGACAATGTCACTAACGTAACAGAAAAATCGTTGATGTTTGCGAGTTATTATAAAAAAGTATGGAATTTTTTCAGATTCAAATCAATGGGCCTGCAAATGGCCAGGTTTCTCAAACCGCAAAAAGACTTTAATTGGTAAAAGTACTATAAGTGTTTAGTATAGTTGTTGAGTTAAGCTATTGTTAATATAGTGTAGTTATAGTATGCTTTTATTAGCTCACTTTGAAATTTGTTATAAATGTTTATCTCTTACTATTATTTACTTTCCCTTATTCCTTTTTCAAAATATTAGTGCCTGTCTGTTATATTCTTTACCATAAATAAATGCTTTTTCTTTCTTTCTTCTTCTATAAAAGTCTGGTTGACAGTCAGCCCGTAGACAATAAAGATATTTCGCCATTTTCACTGATACCTAAAAGCAGGCCAACATAGGCTACACTTCCGAGAGTGCGCTTTATTTGACGTACAAACACTAAAATAAAGCCATAGCTACGTAAGTCTCAGCAAAACGTATGTGACCGCCTTTATGTAATTAGCTCAGTCATTGAATCAATAAGTTTATCCGGCGGTCACTTGTCGGTTGTCGGCGCGGCGGCGCGGCGCTGTTTTGATGTCTGTACCTTGGGATGTGACAGATGTTTAAATGGCTACTAATGTCCACTGAGTCACCAATCACTAAGTTATCAGGATTTTGATAATAGCTAGGTCATTGTGGATGTGTACACTGTAGTTTTCAAAACTGTGAGAGGCTTTGGCCTTTAGTTCTGTGTCCAATTTTTTTGGAGTTTACTCCTTAGGAATCAATTTCATTTAAAGCCCCCGGCATAAACGTTTGATGCATAGTAAAATCAAGCGTTATAACAAATAATTTCTCACTTAAATAGCACACATCAGTCGCAAGTCGAAACTAAAGCTTTTTTTTAAACAAATAATAGAAATAGGTAATCAAACCCTTTTTCTATGTAATGAATAATCCTTCAGGACCCCTAACCTAACATAACATCTCATCAAATCTATTGGTCCTGGTGAAAATTGCAAACATTTCATAACGACGTGTTAATCTGCGAAGTGTTTTTCTGTTACAGCCAAATTTCCCTATAATTTAGGAGTCTCTTTTTGGTAGTAGAAATTAAATAATTATTATAAATACACTACACATAGGAATAAGACTAAACCAGCTGTCCTTATAAATCTTCGTCCTCAAATAGGTACCGACCGAAATGTTTCCAAACAGAATGACCTCATGCGGTCACATTTCAAGAATAAAGATATCGCTAAGCAAACAACACGCGGTCCGTAGCTGCTACGCTTTTGTTGCCGCTTTTTATGGCGGAATTTTAGGTAATTTGCCAACTAGCAGTAATCTCACTGGACCTTTTTTATATAAAGGGTCGTTGAAGTCGATGGAAACCTTTAACTTACAGTACACTGGTATCAATGAAGTGAAATTCTCTACCGATTTACACACATAGCATCAGCCGTTAGTTAAAAACATGTTAATACAAATTAAAATGAGTATAACGTATCGAAAATGAAAACATATGTATGCCAGATTATTCTGTATTAACATTATAGTTATTGTTGAAAACTTCATTGGCATAAGATTTGTCCTTCTTGGAATGAGTTACCGAAAGAAAGCGTTGACCGGTTTTTTCATGGTAAAACAATGGCGGCGATTAGCTCAACGCTTGTCACGTCTACGTTCTCGCGATAGTGAAATCTACAGTGAAAAGTGACCCCTTTGAGGCCCTGTCTATTTCAAGGCGTGAAAAATAAAACCCGTTTGCTTTGCAATACTTTGTAGAAAAAACATATATTTGCATGAGGACCTGAAGTATTTTCAAGGCTAGAGGAAATTCTCTTCTCTTTTCAATCTCTTCTGTTTGGCGTGGAGTGTCTATGACTGAGACACTTATTGTATCAAGAGCTATGACAGTTTTTTTAGTTAGAACGCGTAGAAACTGTAGGGGGTAATTAAGCGTTGGAACTGTCTCATAATGGGGTGGCTGTGTAGGGCTTCGGTCGTTCACCAGAATTATTTATTGTTAATTAATGGTTCACAGTTGCTAAGCATGAGAAAATTAATAAATATTTGTATAAAACCTTTACACATTTACATATATTAAACAAAAAAATGTAATGAAATACCTACCTGTTTTAGCCTGTTCAGGCTCCTCTCCTGTCTTACATATAGAAAAGATATTTCCAAATAATTATACATGGTTTGTCGACAATTTAATACGTAAATATAAATAAATAACTATTCGTGGAAATTTCACACATCCAGACAACTGATACTTTTTATATACAAATAATACATATTACGACCCAGCACAGAACAAACATCTAAACTAATTACACAAATGTCCTGGGTGGGAATCGAGCCTACGACCTGCAGTTCAGACGGAGCTTCTTCCACTAGTAAGAATGTATTTCTAAATATGTTCCGCACTGGGTTTTTACATACGCGCTATTGCGGTCGACCGAACATCCGGGAATTTCCAATTCCTCACTTACAGATAAAGATATCGGGCCCGCAATGCACCTTATCTATGATGTACGTGGTAAGCATCCAATACGTATAGGAAAACCATAGCAAAATACGTATGTAATTGAATTTGATAGAAATACATACAAAAGGGGGGCCAAGTTGCTCGCGTCCGTATGCGATTACCCTTTGAATCCATACACGTGTCTCCCGGGTGGTGCAAAAAGAGCATCCCAAAGTAGCAGTAGACTTGTGCTAACTTCGCCCGGAGAAGTACTGCCACCACACCCGGTAATCTGCAGCCAAGCAGTGATGCACTCGTATTGCTGTGTTCCGGTGGAAGAGAGTGGGTGCCGGCGAAATTGCAGGCGCATGAGACGTCCCCGTTACTAGGTAATGGACGCAACGCAATGCGACTTGAGTCATCTCGTACTGTGGCGAGGACTTGAGTCGTATTGCTGTTGTCTATGGGCGGCGGTTACCACTCAACATCAGGTGGGCCGTCAGCTCGGTTCGTGAATTCAATTCAAAAAAAATAAACTAAATAAAAATAAAATTTCACCTACACGTCTCAGAATTACGAATAGGATGCGACATGGGTCTTGTCGTACCTAGTAGGGGAGGACCCAAGTCGCATCGGTTGTTATGGGCCGAGGTTACCACTTAACACCAGGTGGGCCATCGGCTCGTTCCATAACTGTATCACGTAAAAAAATAGTATTGGTATATAAAATCGCGCCTTCTACCACTTTTCCTCTTGTATCTTACACTTTCATGAAAACCAAGACGTAACAAATGTTGTCCTCATTCGTCATTGTGTTCCCACGAATAACTCAGCAAACACTTTCCTTCATATTACCAACGACCCGGATAAAGATGGCACGATTTCCTTGACTTTTAAAATCTCTTAGATAACCAGTTCACTTAGTTAGCAAGAAATAAGCGCCCATTATACGTGAAATCCACTTTCAGAGCGCAGCAAAGAAAAAGTCTATGTAGAGACATAAATTGTGAAACGCTGTAGTAAACAAATGCATGATTGTATAAGGTTAAGTTCAGACAGACGAAGTCGCGGGCAACAAGTAATACATATAAAGACCCCAGACACAGAACAAGCATACGTAAAAAAATAGTATTCGTATATGAAAAACTTCGTCATATAAATGTTTGTCCTGGGAGGGAATCGAACTCACGACCTACACAGAAGGCAGTACTACCGACTGAACTGTGAGGTCAGTCAATTATAATTGTTGCAAATAATCGTTACACTCGTATTTACCCTTAGCAGAACATACATTGCTGCATTCAATGCCACAATATGCGCATGAGTCGACAATGTTTACACATACTCCACAATAACAATTTCACGTAGCGTAGCACATGTAGCGTTGCCAGGCGTCCGGATAAAGCCGGACACGGTCAGCCTTTTTGGTTGTGTCCGGCTAAATTAGTTGGCTTTTTAAATTTGGCCAGTTTTTTTACATTTCTCATTAGTTGGTATAAAGAAGACTTACTCATTCAATTTTATTGATGTTTCATTCGTCATCCTTTTACCACACCAGTTTGAGAGAACCAGTGACTCGAATAATAGTAGTAGTAGTTGTAGTAGTAGCTGTTGCTTTAGAATTTAAAAAGATGAAAATGTAAAATGATTAAGTTTGATATAATGACGAAAAAGTCAAGTTTTAATTTAAAAAAAACTGTAGTATTATACTAAGACTAAAAAATTAGAGGCGTGCGACATTTTTACCAAAATTTCCGGCTAAACTAGCTGTCCGGCTTTTCGGTTTTACGACCTGGCAACCCTAGGTACAAGTACGCAAAGTGACGGAAAAATACAAACACGTAACTCTCTTATCACGTAAACACTAAGGTTTAGATTATTTATCGATTACAGTATTCTATCAAGGACGTAACCTTTGAAAATACGTTTGTATGAAACTGACCGAAAAAACCAATAAGCCATCAATGAATAAACTAAATTGATTTGTCTTAATACAGTAATGCTATTTTAGATGCTATTGACGTGAGATAAATAAATAAATAAGTAAATTAAATTGTTGAATAGTTTATTCATTCAATCAATGATTTTCTGCTGAGAGTACATAAAACAGCATTCACATATGTATATAATACATAATAGCATATGTATATAAGCAAATATGTTGCAACTCCAAATTATGTTCAAATAGCATATTAGTTTTTTTGATTAAACACATCTACCGAGTGCATTCTTAGTATATGAAGCGATATTATTCGCTCTCTAAATATAGCCGGGTTTCAAAGTGACTGCCTCTGACGAAAGAGTGACTTTATTTACATTAGGTATGTTGGTAACACGGATAAAAGGTTACCAGCTGCCAAAACATTAACTGAGCTGAATGATCGACAAAAATGCAAATTAACAGCATCAAGGTGACCGATTTTGGGACAGACATGTTGTGAAGATATCTGTGTTGCTAAACTTTGACTTCATTGTTCATTCGACTGGCCTCATAGCTCAGTTGTTTAGTAACCCTACCTTCTGCGCTGTAGGTCGTGGGTTCGATCCCCACTCAGGACAAACATTTATGTGACATTTGTAACATTGATGTTTGTTCTGTGTCTGGGTGTTAATATCTATTATATGTATGTATTTACAAAAGAAAAGTATATAAGTATTATATCAGTTGTCTGGTTCCAAACTATGCTTAGCTTACTTTGGGGCTAGATGGCGCTGTGTGAAATGTCCACAATTATTATTATTATTATTATTGAAGCTTAACAAAGAATGCGTATTTGAATTTTGCAAAATAAGCAGGTAATGATTTTTTTATCAAAAATCTTTGTCGACTTTTGCGACATTAGGTGATTCAGTCTCCGACATGTCAAATCGCGATGCGAAATCAGTAATATTTAAATCGAGTGTTCGGAACTACATATATTGAGTTATCTAGCCATCTGTCTCCAGATTGTATTAATCGATCATGAATTGAACATTCGAGTGATTTGATTGTGTCCTGATATAGGGCTAATGTATGCTGTGCTTGAAACTTCGTGTTTCAGGACTGTCATTTGTTATGAGGTCATAGGATAATGTTCTAAATCATACCTAGGTTCTATCAGTAAAAAAAGGTTATAATTGAAAACGATAGCAAACGGATAGTGCACAGCTTTTTTTTATGTGATATAGTAACAGAACAAGCCGACGGCCCACCTGGTGGTAAGTGGTAACCTCGGCCCATAACCGATGCGGCTTGGGTCATCCCCTACTAGGTACGACAACACCCAAGTCGCATCGTATGCGCCTGTAACTATGAGACCTGTAGATGAAATGTCTCATGTGCCTGTAATTTCACCGGTAACCACACCTTTCAAACCGGAGCACAGCTTTCTACTACATTAACAAGAATATATTCCGAACAGCGTCATAATTAGGTACTAGCAACAATAATGTGACTTCAACATCGATATTTTGGAATCGACACAAGGTCTTCTGCATTCAAGGTTAGATCAGCCAGAAAAAATGAGCGATATATATATAGAATAATTTAGATTATTAAAATTGAGCGTATGAATTATTGATCAGATAAATTGACAAGAATAATAGCTTAATCTAATCGTAACAAATATTTATAGGTACATTGCGATATTTATGTGGATATACAATTTTAATCAATGGAATGTTTTCAATGGAAACATATCTTAACTCGCTTCCTTTTAATCCTCTTATAATCAGCACTAGATGATTCGACAATCAAAGATATTCCAGAATTGAGTTTTACTGAACAAATTCGGCTTTCTGCTTTTATCTTCTCTTCTCTTCTACTGTTTCTGCAGTGCAACAAAAGTGAGAGTGAATTCGAACAAAAAAGGTAGCGTGGTGTTAAATAACTTTGAGTTCTAAGACATGGTTACATCACGATGTTTACTTTCGCAGTTTTGAGAACGTGATATTGCGCGCATATGAAATACATGGTGCGCTGTCTCACTACTCGATCTGTGGTTTATAATCGCACGTTACAATGTATATTCTAGTATTCAAGTGTATTTATTTCTGTCGTTTCTAGGTGAGGAAGACAAGCAAATAACATTTTCCGTGTGTGTTTGCGGTGTGTAGCATTCATTCGTACATTTATTGTTGTTGCTGCTTTTGACGTAGAAATCGTGTTATGTCATAGAAACTAGCATATGTTCTGTAACTGTTCGTTCAATGTCGCGCAAAGTACGCTCATAAGCGAATTCAATCATCTTTGGTTCGTTTTTTAGTAACTCAGTTATAGAACGCGCTGTGACCCGCCTCATGCTAAGCGGTAACCTATGCCATAACAAAAGAAATATAGGAATACATCTTGAGTCATCCCTACTTAGTTATGAGAAGATTCAAGTCGCGTCTTATTGATGCTTAATTCTGGGGCGTGGTGTAATGTCTCGTACGTGTAATTTCACTGGCAAACACACTCGGCACACGGCAATCTAATGCGTTAATATTTAGCCTCAAAATTTGGCACTATTTACCTTAAAATGGAAATTGGTGCTTTTTTTAAGCATTCGAACGTCTCTTACACCATCTACAAATCGATATCAATTTTTATTAAGTTACAGAGAGCGTGGTGGTCTAGCGGTACTGACCCCCGAGTTTCAATCCGGAGGTTGCCGGTTCAAATCCCAACGTGCACCTATGAGTTTTTCGATTGAAAGATCTATGTGCGCAATACCGCGTTCTCAAAACGGTGAAGGAAAACATCGTGAGGAAACCGACATGTCCTAGAACTAAAAATTCAAAGACATGTGTCGTGTGCACGAAAGGAGCCTCTTTGAGGCGCACTTACAATCCTTTCACCACACTGGTTCGACAGAACCGGTGACTCGAAGAAGAAGAAGAATTAAGTTACATTTGGTGAACCTTGCCCTTGAATTTTTTTATTTTTTTTTTATTTTTATGTAATACAGTTACAGAACGAGCTGACGGCCCACCTGATGTTAAGTGGTAACCTCAGCCCATAACAAGCGATGCGGC
This sequence comes from Chesias legatella, assembly GCA_947359385.1. Taxonomy (NCBI): domain Eukaryota; kingdom Metazoa; phylum Arthropoda; class Insecta; order Lepidoptera; family Geometridae; genus Chesias; species Chesias legatella. The sequence continues at coordinate 1,373,181 of OX375766.1, forward strand.
TTGGGTCCTCCCCTACTAGGTACGGCAAGACCCAAGTCGGAACGTATGCGCCCGTAACTCTGAGACGTGTAGGTAAACATATGTATATCTAATGCTAACAGTCACTTGATCTGTCCATTCCATGTCTTACATGTTTTTTCCTCGCCGTTTATTTTATTCTAGAAATATACTGTTCCCACAATCATTACTAATATTCTTATCCGATCAGATCGTGGTACTATCTTTACTCTAGTATAAAATATCAACATTTTATATTCTCGGACGAAAATAGTACGCCAATGTATTTCCAGCTATAAGATCTGGTGATATCATATCAGTTCCTCTCGTAAAGGCATTCTGTTGAAAATTGTGTCAATATAGAGGGTTGCGACTAGGTCAAAGTTCACCGCACGCCAGGAACTCCGGAATATTATGAAACAGATTTGAACTCGATACGAAAGCTACTTTTTTAGGAACCTTTAATATTGTTAAGGTGAAATTCGATAAAAACGTGCATAAGTTTCATTATATTTTTAAATTTGACGTTATTTACTGTTTTCGGATATGATTTAACATTACTCTAAATAAATAAAAACTTGAAAATACCATAAATTAGATTTTAACGCTGTATTTTAGTCATATTGGTGTGCATTTGGCGACATTGCAAGAGCTAGCGGCGCGTTAGTCCACATCGCTACTTGTCCGCACTAATGTAAATGTAGATAATACCTATAAGTACTAGCTAAGTGACCGGGTTGCGCTGTACACAACGAGGTTAACATCCAGCCGAGTTTTAAATAACTCACGTGGCTCTCTCTCGATACAGTACGACACGCTTTCCAAACTGGCGGGGTTATAACAGAGAACGCTTCATGGCGCATGTGCAAAGATCGAATGGGGTTACCTCACCCACATTCCTGCCTTCCGGAATTTCACTCACGTTGACGCTCGCATAGAGATACAATGATCGGATTTGCAAATACCGAAATGTTTACTATCTGGAGCACCGAAAGGTACGCTGTCAAGGTTTCAGCCGGATGATGCGGCGATTTAATGAACGGGCTGTAACTTGTGAGAACTTGATGTGTTTTGGTTTGTGAAACCAACTGTCAGGCACAAGTTTGATTCCCGCAGCAGGACAATACTTGTATAAGCCGCTGATGTTAAGAAATTACTCGTGAATTCTTAAAAAAATTATAGTGTATAGTGAAGAATCAGCATACTGGACAAGTTGACATATTTTGGGAGGTAAAATCTTCGAATATGGCAATATTTGTATCTATAAAAAATAATATAATAAATAAGTAGATACCATTACGACTTAAATAATTAAAAAATACAGTAAAAAATGGTCATCAACTTAAGTGACTGCACCAAAATATAAATTTAAATTAAATGTTACGTAGTAGTTTTTTATTATCTGGCAATATTTTTGTAATTTTGTAACATCGAAGTCGATATTGATATTAGCTTCGAATTACTGTTACATTATCATAATCAGTAATCAGTGCAAAACGTGATAAATTAAATTAATCAATTACATAAGATAATAATTTGTTTACACTGTCGTTACATATAAAATTAAGCTTTCTAATCATTGTGTTGCGCTATGTAAAACAATTCGAATGTTCTTGTTAAATAAGGTTGATCGAGATATTTAAGTGTCTGTGGGTCTCGCCGGAGCTGGGTTGAGACAAAGAATTGCCAATTATTCCACCTGCCCCCGCCACACCTGGGCCGGCTGCTCTTTATTTATTTCGATTCTTGATATTTTTATTGCTCGCCTTCGTCGGTGACTCCACAAATGAAGTGCGGTGCAAGTGTGTGCACTTTTTTATACGAATTGTCAACTGAAGGCGACGACCATTTATCTGATGATGAGATTACGGACTGCATCGGAAAGAGAGTTTGCGAAAATCGTGATGCAAATTACAATTTTCACTCCATAATATTGTTTCATTTAATACTACTAATGAGACACCTGTGAAGCGTTTACGATATTTTGGTACCCTGTAGAGCAATCAAATAAAACGACGGTCAAAAATTGATTAAAAAAAGATTTTAAAGTGTAACATAGTCTAAAAATATAACTGGACAATATGGATAAAAATCTGATCCAATAAATGAAATGAAAATCACACAAACGATATAATGACAATCTTTCAGTATTCGATATGGTACATGAAGAAGAATAAGGTTACGAATCCGCTACGGATGATATTTTCAACAGAATTGGTAATATATTTTCACCTTATCCGGTTTTATCAGATGAAGTAAAGCTACTGGGAATTGATCATGACTGACTCTCTCAAGCGCAATCAAAAAATATAGTCACTTAAAAATAAAACCACCGGAATTTAAAATGTCATAAAAAACTGATCTTAAGGGAATGAATGATATTGTTTTTAAATAATATTATAGAAAAATAAACGATTAAAACGTATTGAAAATTAAAAGCTTGAATACGAGTTTTTAAATAACTGGGAGTGAATGAATATAAATAACATAAACGGAAATAATTCAAATACAGATTGTATATATTATATTCGGATATATCGAAGAATCCAATTTCCATGATAAGTACGATTCGACCCGTAATGCTTCTAATAATACAATTCTATATTTGGCACGGCGAGGAAGATGTACCTTCCTTAAACCGGCTTGTTAATCTATTTACGGAAGTTTTGTTTACCTTAAAAGCCCCAAGGAACAGTGAAATTGATGGAACAATCCAAGAAAAAGTTTATCAACGGTCATTGAAAAGCGCCATCAATAAAAAAATCTCGTTCAAATTGTCCGTATAATACCAAAATATAAAAAAAATCGTGCGAACAGACGCGGACACGATGCGTCGACACGGTACGTTGACCCCGTCGATATTTCTCGAAATTCGCCCAGGAATCCGCGCTCTTTTCGCTTTTTAATTGTATGTAACCAGCTACCCAACGACAAGGTGATATGTTTCAAGAGAAAAATGTATGGCCGCTGTGCCCCTACACTCGAATTATTGTAACGGACCGCACGAATTAAGATTTACAAGGAAAAGTGCGACAGATTAAAAAAAAAACACGCTTATATCGTTTTTAATTGATGTCGTTGGGTTCATTTCAACAGTTTGAGCGTCTGTTGCCTTTATGAAACTAGATTTTATTGTTGAGTTTAATCAGAAACGGATTCCATTGTTACCGTGTCAATAAATTGCTAATCGTGCCGTCCGCTCCTTGACCTTACTGCAATTATACAGATAGACACTCCACTGCCTCATCAAATTGAAAATATATATATAATAGATACTCTCAAACTGTTTGTAATAACTTTAATGGCAATACGGAAGTTTGATTTTCACGGTACAAGCTGAACAATGGAATCACACGACTCGGGGGCCCGACATGCGATTTACAGACAAATTTGATTACCTTTCTACTTCGTGTGATTTTTAAGAGTGAAAAACAAAATTCGTTTTGAAAAGATAACTTGCCATTTTTATAGCAGCGTGGACAATGCTAATGAACCATTACTTATGGGACACGGATTTTTCCTTTGCTTTAGTCAAGACATTTTTTTTACCTGATCTTTATTTTACGTTGAATAAAAAACATATAAACGATTTTTAAATCTTGTTTCCTAGTTACCAAAAAAAGTGCTGCATCAATGGCGAAGATAACACAGCCTGTTTTTGTGGCATACTGATACACGCTTTTGATTATAAATGCAAAATGTTAAAATTTATAAATCCTATCAGCAAGGTTTTTGCTACACGCTGAACATAAGTTGATTTGAACTTTGAGAGGACTAATAAATGATGTGATCAGTAATAATAGACATGCACTCGATACATCTAATTTCACGCCTTTTAATTATTTATTTACTAATTACTATTTACTAATATTAAATACTATTTACAAAAAAAACTATTTACTAATGCTTGGATTAATTCGTTTTGACATTCGGTTTTTATTCCTTTTATCATTGAAGCGGTATATTATATATTGAAAGAGACCACGTAAGGTATTTAGAATACTGGCATGAACCCAAGACTATTTTAAATGGAGCACAACTAGGTAGATTCATTATGAAGACACTAGTATAATTTTATTCCCGTGTTTATACATACGATATCTTTATCATGTTAGCCAATATTGTTTGTAATTATTATGATTAAAAACTACATAATCAAATAATTTTAGATTGCTTACAATGGAGCTTTAGAACTTACTGAAAAATTAAAGTACTTATTCATTCTTTTTTATTATTTTCATATCGAAAAAAATACGAAAATTTAGATTTTTCAATGTATTTATATGAATCATATGGGTGATTCATTTGTTTGTGTGAAATAAATTAATAACAATAACAAAAAGTTCAAAAAAGTAATAGAATTGTTTTAGTAGGTACTAGTAATACAATTAATTCGTCCGTTGACCACTGTGACGTCATGTTAATAGTGACTAATGAAGTGACCATCGTTTCGTATAGTTGCCACCAAACAACTTGAGTTGGCGAAGTGGGCGAAAGTTCGCGCATGTACACTTGTACGAAAAATTTGTACTGCGCATCGAATGACATTTTTCAAGTAGTTTGCCGGCAAAACTAATGCTAATGCCGGCATCTATACTATTCCATATGTTGCTAAATAAGTAGCTATTATTAAGCTATTGCATAGCTTCTATCGCGGGCCTTGAGCGTGGAGACCGAATCCAGAAATTCCGTAACGAAAAAAACCTAACACTCCCCACTCCGACCGGCACAGCAGTGATACTTTTTAGTTCCATCTATCGATAAATACCAGAACTTTTAATGACTTTTTGAAATATCACGCGCAATAGCTTTACCGCGGCAGTCTCCGAGTGCCACACGTCTTTTTTTTTACTTTTAATCAATCACTGACCATTTTAGTCTTCGTACACCGTACATTTGGAATCCTCATTCAATAAAATCAGATAGACAAACTTTTTACTGCACACCAAAACAAAGAAACAATAATTGACAAGATATTATAACTATTAAAATGGGCACAATGGCCGGCATTATCACTAAGAGTGATCTCTTCCATGCAACCTTTTGATACCTTTGGATACAGTACAATAGTTTAACAATTATTTTCAGGCATAACTGCGCTAAGAAGACCAGTTCTGACAAGATTAAAATAGTCTTACTAAAGGGTCCTTTAATTAGGTGTTATAATAACACCTTAATAAAGAAAAAACCTAAACGAAATAGAATATCCTCCACGTAAAACATATTAATCAAATACAAATTTAGAACCATCAAACACGTGTACGCAGTGTCTAAATCTATATCGGTTCGCCTCTAGGAAGTAAGTAAGAAAAAGTATTTTTAAAAATACACCGATGTGCGACCCTAACTTACGAACACTCGATGATGCTCAGTAGATTATAATTAGCCGCGGTGCTAACCCCGACTGTTTGCTCCAAGTTATTGAAACCACAAAAAAATAAGACGAGATTCAAATTACTACTTAGTGGACCCGTCCGCGACTTGTATGATTATATGGTTTTTGTATACACTTGGATACCCTATTTCACCCTCTTATTCCCCAAAATATGTGTCCTCAAAGATCAATATTTCTACGAGCAAGTACATCGTAGTAAGACAACAAACCAGAACTGAAACAAATGTTAGAAATTAATCCACTGAATGCCTAATTCTCTAACCAATATATAAACAATACGATATGATAGCAAAAGTAATGACATCAAACTATAATACTGGATATGTAGCTATATGTTGGCCTAAGACTATAGGATTTACTAAAACATCGACTTGGAAGAAGAAGACTAAGGCTATAGGTGGGTCATGAAGACAGGCGCAGGCTGTTCGTACATTCTTTCTCGTATACTCTGTCATCTCGAGCCACGCCAGTTTAGCTAATTTCAGGACTTACCTACAGGGCACTTTAAATATTGCCTTTCAAGCTCGCTTGTAGACACCTGACTTTGATTTCGTTATTTAAATCCATAGTGGAGATCGATAATTGAATGTTCAGCTAGAAAAGCAAGTATATAAAATGTAACAAGCTTTATGACGGCCAATGTGGTCATCACTAGAACAGTTAAGAAATTATTTTATTTCTATTTTATATTTAATAATAAGTGAACTGTTAACATAATCTTACAAATTGATTTGTTATGTTAGAAATTATATAATAAATTAATATAGAATTAGTTGTATAAACAAAAGAATGTTGAATGTTTCTCTTTAGGTACACGCATTTTCCAAAATTGACACTTCGAAGAAAGATTTTCCTTTGAGTATTTATCTTTTACATTTTATCAGAACATTGATTATATTCTAGTCCACAAACATTTTAAATTCAAATATGATTCTAGGCACAATAATTTATTGTCTCGTTCAGAAAATATCGAGCTAGACAAACACATATACCAAACTGGTAAAACAAGTTAAAAAAGTGTGCATTAATTAGCAGATAGACTAGTGTTTTCCGACCCAATAAGCTACCTCCTACCAGCCTTCCATTAGAGCCAAATATCGACAAGTAGAAATGGTCTTATCTGAACGAAAGTCCATCTTAGTTTGATATTTTAGCGTTTTTTTATTCCAATTTTTTTGTTAAATTAAAATTCGTGAAAATTTATGCATATGAAACTTTTACGTTTACATCTAAAGGGTAATCCCATGGTCTAGATTACAAAATATTATTTTTGAAATATATATCCAATATTTTATTTAAATACAAAGCCATTAATAGTTTTGTTGTAAAATATCCATTCTATGCTGTAAAATACTTATCTATTCTACTATTGTATGATGATACTCTAACTTTTCAGCCCCGAAAGTGTGACAGACAGGCATGCTACTAGTGTGGGCTGCTGAATACATTTACTAATTTGGTTGTTATCGATCGCCGGTGTTTTACGTCACTATGTCACTACGCCGCGCCGCGCCGGGCCGCGCCGTAGGACGGGTGATGCGAATGCCGTGCGCCCGCGCATGTCCATACTCGTGAATCAGCCGTGGCACATGCGAATAATGCTAAAAATAGACTGTCAAAGCGTAAATCAAAGTCAAAAACTTTATTTCCATTGAATTCATAAAGAAATGGCTTGGAAACGTCAATAATATTCAAAACAAGGTCTCGCGTACTTATCGCAAAGTTTGACGCCTATTCAAACCCTACCCGACCCTCCATGCGACCATCCATTACAGCAAAGAAATCCCGAAAGGAGGGCTTCTAGCGTGCATGTTTAGTTACGAAAACAATTTCCGCGTCATAATTTTTTTTATATATATAACCATTATGTGCATTGGTTTGTAAATATGTAATTACCCTCTGAAGTCTCCCAATATATTTATTAATTATATAAAAAGTGACAGAACGAGCAAATGGGTCACCTGGTGTTAAGAGGTAACCTCTTCCCATAACAAGCAATACGAATTGGGTCCTCCCCTATTTAGTTACGGCAAGACCCAATTCGCATCGCTTGCGCCCGTAAATCTGAGACATGAAGAAATACACTTCTTAAAATATTATGTTTCAGCTTAGGGCATTCTTGTCAATAGCTAAATAATAATATAATAGCTCATATCGATCGCCAAAGTTAATACTTAAATTTAAGTTTAGACCCCATCTGTATAAGTAAATAAAGTTGAAGTGCCTTTTTGTAATGTCTAAATAAAGCTTTTTATGCAGCATTTGAAAGTATATAAGGCAATTAGAACAAAAATATTTGTCTGTTTGTGCCGGCTAATCTCCTAATAGGGCTGACCGATTTTGACAGGACTCACTAGCAGATAGGTGATGCTGATAAGGAGTGACTATTTACTTTTATTTTCGCCTTCAGTCTTACACTGTATGGTCAAATAGGATCCTGTCTCAGCATGGAGCTGATCCAAGGCAATACAGTATTGATGTCAGGGACAGCGCTGGTTTTTAAGCAGAGCCTATGATTGAGGATAATATCTCGGACTGGAACCTACAAAAAATTTTCTTTTGATAATTTAAGTGCTACTTGTGACACAAGGAATCCTGATGCAGGGATGTGAATGTGTAAACGCTATTAATAATAAATATTGGTGGACATTTCACACAGCGCCACCTAGTCCCAGAGTAAGCTAAGTAAATAGCTTGTATCATAGAAACCAGACAACTGATATAATTCCTTATTTTTCTAAATACATACATAATATTAACACCCAGACACAGAACAAACACCTGTGTTCGTCACACGAATATTCATCCTGGGTGGGTATCGAACCCACGACCTACAGCGCAGAAGGCAGGGTTAATACCAACTGAGCTATGAGGCCAGTCAAATTATTTTTTGTTATTATTATTATTATTATTACACATGGTTATAATGTTTGGTATTATCAGAAAACTAGCGACATTAATGTAATCGATAAGACCTATCAGTTGACCACAATTTTGCTCGAATCACCGATCGATATGGTAGATACGTCAAAATCAATCTACTTGCCAATTGTCTTCGAAATCGCGTTAGATAAAATCGATACAAATCATTATACCTTATGTTGCTAAAACAACGATATAAACAGTCTGATGTGATAATGATTTGTCTTTTTATATGTTTTCACAACATACGTCTTGAAGGGATGTTGGAGACTAACATTTAAATAGTAATTGGTGTAAATGTATCGTACGAAAGCGGAACTCGATGTGAGTCAGTCGCGAGAAATAATAGGGAATAGCTACTATATTTAGTAGATTAGTAGTACTATGAATAGACGCGCCCACGTTACAGAGCCGTGTAAATCAACGCTCGACTAATGTATTACAAACCTAATACAAGCCGTCTCACGCCGCGCCTCGTGCGCGTGCGCATATGGAGAATGAACGCGAACGAGCTTACGAACGCATGCTTCCGAAATGTGTGGGTAGATACAAACTTCAAAGTCAAAGTGAGATATTTCCATGGAATTCAAAAGTAATGGTTTGGAAATGTCAATAAGTATTCGAAACGTAAGGTCACGCGTACTTATAGCTAAGTTTGACGCCTTTTCAAACCCTATCCGACCCTCCATGACGTCAGTATCACATCTGTCGGCCTTAATCTTAAAGAAAATTATTTTTAAAGATATTTATACCTTTTCGATTTCATAGACCACACTAAAAATATAAATGCTAAAGTATGAATGGATACGTTTGTGACTTTTTCATCCCAAAACTACAGAGGCGATACTTCTTTATTAACATTGTTTAGTATGTAAATAGATAATGATTTTGAATGACATATATCCTACATTTTATCCTAGTAACACTATACACAGCCAAGCAATATAACTTTCCTACCAGTGTCCCAAGTCACATTTTAGGCAAACCAGTTAGACCCAATTTATGAATATATGTGTAATAAAATTAAGCTATTTAGCTTCCTCTGAACTCTTTTCAACAAAACTGATAAGATTCTTACTGATTAAGATCATACGTTAAATTGTAATAAGGATTAACACAATATGGCTTCAGTTAGGGCACACTTCACTCACACACGCAATCTTATGTGTAAAGTAGCCCTCTGGACGCCATCGATCCTTTTCGTTCGTTATCTACGCGTGCCCATTATGAACCCGATACATGGTGTCTCACGCGTGAAACTAAAAACAACTAAAACTCACTTATTTTATTATTCTTTCGAGCGGTCAGGTTAGCGGACACGTCTGGAGTCACGCGCCGGAACAATGTTACCTGACCCGGAAACCTCCCTTGATAACGTCTTGCTTACAATTCGGCTGATAATACTCGGCTACTGCATTGTTTAAGTTAAGCTTTTTGAAGCGGTGACAACCGCTGAACAAACGGTAATGATCATGAGTAAAGAGAAATATCGAAAATGCAAGACATAGAAGCTTTTTAAGCTTAATACAAAAAAAACTTATTTATGAATCTCTTAATATACCATGATATCTATTCTGAATTCATCTTTAGTATCCGAGTCAGACTGTTACTTGACCATATATTATTTATTTATTAGTGTTAATCTAACATGATTTATGTACTGTATGTTTCCCAAATAAAGCAAAATCAATAAAATAATAAATATTTACTCTTCGGGCGTAGCAATAATATTATACTCATGTCTAGGGTGTAGACATGAGTATAATATTATTGCTTATATATTATTTATTTATTTATTAAGGGTTTCCATAAAGTGATACACATTTCTTACATAATTATCATTGTAAAAGTATTAATTCTCTCACTTCCTCAAGTTAACCACAGCTTACACGGGTAGAATTCGTTGTTGAAGACATTTAGCATTCAAACTAAAATGTAGGCTACGATTGGTTGTCAAATCTCAGATAGTTCACCTCAGTGTGATAAGATCGCACGGTACCGTGAACTAACATAAGGCTTAATCTAAAATGTATTCGTGTATTCGTTCGCAAAGGGCAAAAGTGATATGTCGACACATGGCTGGCCACCGCATTGCGCCAGTATGCCTCCTATGTACACATACGATATTATGTGCCTCTCTACCTAATACCGAAGCTACGTACACTGAAGGTAAATTGAAACAACTGGAAACAGGTATAAAAATAATTGTTTTTGTGCTATTGGCAGGTCGTTGGCTACTGTCTGGCCTCATAGCTCAGTTGGTAGTAACCCTGCCATCTGCGCTGTAGGTCGTGGGTTCCATTCCCAGGACAAATATTTGTGTGACGAACATAGATGTTTGTTCTGTGTCTGGGTGTTAATATGTATATTATGTATATACATATTTACGAAAAGTATATAAGTATTATATCAGTTGTCTGGTTCCCATGATACAAGCTATGCTTAGCTTACTTTGGGACTAAATGGCGCTGTGTGAAATATCCACCAATATTATTATTATTAAGTATTTAATTTTAAGGTCTTCGTTGAAAATTCGAAAAAGAGGTGCCTGCCGCTTTTTTTTTTAATAAATGTTTTTTCAGCTAGTTTGTTTATGAGGCAACCGTGAAACAACAGGAACAGCATCCAAGCATCATCGTGAGGAAATCGATCATCGATTCTAGATCGAGTGATTAAATACCAAACCTTCAACGGCATGTAATAAAACGGATACAAATAAAGATCACTAGCCTCACACATCATTAGCCTAGGTATACTTTCATTGACGTGAAAGAGCAAGGTGGTCTAGTGACAGGGCTCCAAATTTGATCCCGAGGTCACTTGTTCACGGCCAAACGTGTACCGATGAGTTTTTTGAAAAATGTATACGCTAAATTCCTTCACAAAGATGGGGAACTTAGCGAGCAAGCCGGCTTGTCCTTGAAAAAACGACAACAGTTGAAAGTGCAAAAAGTTAAAATCCCAGGGTAACATTGATTTGTCAAAAAAGGTTTATGTTAAAATAAGGCCCAATTCGATGAGGTTTTATTATTTTTAGCGGAGTTTCCCTGACTTAATTCCTGCTCCATTATCAGCCAGTGTTTTAAGTTGGATTGTTTCAAAATAGAATTGCAAGTTTAGTGATATTCAAACGTTGAAAAATAGTGATAAAATTAAATAACACGAACTAGTTATTGCTGGTATTAAATTACATCTTTTGAAACAATCAGATATGATCATTAAAATCAATCGTTAATTCTAGAATTCCGAAGCCTCGATCTCGTTTTCAGAATACTTAAAATCTGTTGACTAAGTGGACATCTTAATTATTTGCTCCTCTAGATTTATCTGGCAACACTATACTCGTAACTAAGCATTATAGAGGGCTCATTTTTCAATGTGTTTTTTGATATGGTTTGTGAAAATGCCAAATTGATTACCTAAGTGATGAAGGTGGAATAGACCTGTGTTTATTATGTTTATTCGACACATAAAACTAAATATCAAACTTATCGATAAGTACGCGTGACCTTATGTTTTGAATATTGACGTTTCCAAGCCATTTCTTTATGAATTCTATGGAAATAAAGTTTTTGACTTTGACTTTGACTTTAATAAATATAGTTAAAACCTACTCAAACAATTGATTTATTACACCATCAAAATATCGACCGAGTACAATTTGTTTTCCTTTTATATCTAGTTATATGTGAGTGCTAACAGATTTAGATTATTTTAATAGTAATTATTACTTATGCTACGGCTGTGATGCAAACGTTTTATATGTCACGACGCAAACGCAGAACGCAATAATTGTATATGAAATGTGGCATACATAGTGGCTGCGAAATCAAGTCGTAGGTAACTGGAGAAAATACTACATAAGCATAAATTTTTTCGCTTTTTGTTTGTAGTTATTTTCGTTAACCTTTAGTTACAGTCTAATATATAGTTTTTTGGATACTGCATTTATTACCGCTTTAAGAAGCCAATAAGATTTCGTACACCCAAGTTTTCAAAAGCAGTAGAACTTATGTCAATTGCCATTCGACCAGTCCACAGCCATTTCTGCCGCGAAGCATTAATGCAGGCGCGTCAATGTGTTCCGGTTTGAAAGGTGTGGTTGCCGGTGAAATTACAGGCACAGGAGACGTTTCACATTTGCCTTACTTCTCAGAATTACGGGACCATACGATGCAACTTGGGTCTTGTTTTACTTAAGCAGGAAAAGACCCGAATCATATTTCTTGTTGGCCTTCTGCTCGTACCATAACTTTATGGGTGATGTTTTTTTTTTCACATAAATACCATCACTCGCTGTTTGTGTGTATAGGGTGTAGGCTCCTGATTTGTAGATACCATGGTTACCATACCATAGTTACCATATCATAGATACCATAGTAGATCACCATGGATCTGTGCAACCCTCGTCCATGTACGGCTCGCCGACTGTGAACTTTGATATGTTTTTGATATACATATACACATAAATACATAAATAATAGGTCCTAGAGGAACAAGAAAAAATTATGAAACTTCAAAAACTTCGATAATATTTTGACTTTCAGATTGAGAATCGAGATTGTCGTCGAGAACTCATTCGATTAGTAACAATAATCGTTTAGTATATTTCGAGTGATATCGCAATAATTGGTAACGAACGAATGTTCCGAATGCACGATGTGGTTGATTCGTAACGTTAGCGACCGATTGAGGTGGTCGACGGATGCGTACGATTATAATTAGGACTGTATTTCTGATTCCGACGGAGTGTGGCGCGTGGCGCGGCGTGGCGCGGCGTGGCGTGGCGTGGCGGTACATTCCATCTGAGTCATTGTGCTCGTTCTGTTGCCTTTATTTTAGTGAAACTCTTGAAAACGCACATCATTGTTTCGTCGGTTTAGTTGAGCTTTATTGCGCCCGCGGTGTCTCTTTTTGGAGTCACTGAATCACAGAACGTACAAAAATATATATTAGGCTATAGGTACCTAAATACTTGAATATATATATATATATAAGTATGTTGATGTCAAAAGTTACCCGGCTCCATAAAAGTTATATAATGATATATTTTATATTTACAAATATTTATATTTAATCATTTTTAATGTTTTTTTTTATATGATTTATGATAATGTCACGTAATTAGGAAGCCAATAGTTTATGAAGTAGATACTAATTTGATGGAAACGCATTCGTAACATCATAATTTAGTCAAATATTTATATATACAAAACAAAACAAAAGTACACTTTTTTTTATTAACAGTAGTATCGCAAAAACATAGGTAAGAATAAATAACTATGCAGAATTCATCACGAATTAAAAGATACATTACGGTTTCTCGAACTAAATTCACTAAACGTTACAATCACCTATAAAACGTATTTATATCACGAAGCTCTATATATAAAAATATTTATGGATAATGTAGACTGTTTTCACGTTGTGTCTGGCTCTCTCGTCTCGTAGACGAGACACGGAGCGAGAAGAATGGAAATCATCGCCTGCCTCTAAATAATTATAAATACACGGTACATAGGTACATATAGATTTATAAGTAAAATTTCTCGTAAGCGAGAGCCAGCTTCTACAATTCAGAAATGGATTTTATAAATAGATAATTTGATGCAAGATTTTCTTAACTCTTCTTTTATCTGTCTAGTTGTTATTATTCGAGAACATACCATCTTATTAATATGTTTATCAGTTGTCTTGTTCCCATAGTACAAGCTATGCTTAATTTGGGGCTAGGTGGCGATGTGTGAATTGGCCACCAATATTATCATTATTATACCATTTACTACCAAATAAAGAAAGAAAAAAAAGAAGTGCCAAAAGTTTCGATACATTTCTTCGTATGCCTACTGGGCCGGTGAAGGTACAGACATGAGTTATTCCACGTCTCAGAGTTACGGACGCAAAGATGCGACTTGGGTCTTGTCGTACCAAAATAAGGGAACTAATACGCTGTATTGCTACAAAGTTACTGGCAGAGGTTACCACTACAAGGCCATCTGCTGGTTCCGTAAATTTATCTCACAAAAAAACCCTGGAGAACTTGTGTGCGGATTCAAGTATGTGTTGAGGAAGGTCAAGTGAATCTATGAAACTGACCCACCTTCACGAAAATCGATAAATAATGCAAGACAGCAGAAATATATGTATAATTGTAGAAAAATGTTAATATAATGCAAAGAAGAGCGGGTTGAAACAAGGTGCACGGCACGCGTCGGCATATTTCCAGTTGCAGCCAAACTGGTTTCTGTAATAGGCTCTACAGAACCACTGTACCAATATAGTTATTGCAGTATCTCAATTACAAATTGAAGATTTCAGTTCGTATTCATATGAGGCAAGTTAAAAAACTGTATCCAAATAACTTATTTACTTGGAAATAATGCATTTATACGCTGGTTGTTTGGCACAAGGTTTATTAAGCACTTAGAGAATAGCCGTTAGCCTACCTAAATCATCGTCATCTTCATATTTAGGTAACAAAAATTGAATAATGACACATAAATCCGTGACATGAATTCACTACCCTAGAGAAATTTTCCAACTTTTTAGTAGCTTTCCGCAGAAACCATTCGATAACCGATTTCTAAAAACATATATACATGAGAGAAGACGGACGTTGGACCAAGGCGGTCATAGAATGGAGGCCAATGAACTGTAGTATTCCACTGGGTTTATCACCAACCTGATGGTACGACGACACCGTTTAAATAGCCGGCACACAATGGTTGAAGACTGCAAGGAATCATGAAGAAGGGCGTTCGAAAGAGGACTCCTATAGACAGCAGTGGCTGCCAACAGGTTGTTGCAAATAATGATGACGACGATGATGATGATAATGATGATGATGATGATGTATACATATGTAAGCAATCTATCATGTTATCTCACAACATTATTTATTTATATAAAATCCATTCCAATCCAGTCACTATTATTGTAGATCAACAATTAAAGATCATCGCCGCTGTACTGCAGAGAAATATAAGAATAATCGTATCTAACTTTGAAATGTGACGGTGGAATGTCTGCAGTAAGTGCTTGTAATTTCACCGGCAATCACAGCCCAGAACACCATCTCAGTCCTGAACAATGTAACGCGTATGGGTTGCTGCTTGGTAGCAGATGTCGAAGAAGTTCCACAGGCGATTTTGCGCTACTCGGTTTCAGTTGTACTCTGTCCACGCGTGACCTGATCGTTGTCACAGAGCGCACTAGCTGCGGACAATCATCACCTTGTAATTATTTTCTGTATCATTTGACTGAGTTATCGCTGCAATCATTATCTGTTTCACTTTGATATTGACTTACGAGGCGTTATCAATACAATACTGATTTTGAAAATATTCAACATGTTTCATAATTTTTAGTAGTATTGTTCTTTTCATGATTATTTACTCATATATTTGCACCAGGATTTGTTGTGTCACAGGTGGCATGGTCAAACAGATAGACGACACGAATTATTGAAGCTCAGAAAACTGTTCCCCGATCGGTATTCGAAACCGGGACTCGTCTGTTTGCAGGCAGGGCTACTATTGACTTCGCCATGGAGCTGCCAATTTGTGATAGAAAAAAATATATGAATAATTTAAATTAGGAAATTAAATATAAATAAAATATATAAAAAAAAACTCATTAAATTTTCCTATTTAACTATTTTATAGATTGACTTCACAGCTCAATTGGTAGTAATTCTGCCTTCAGCGCTGTAGGTCGTGGATTCGATTCCCACGCAGAACATTTGTGTGACGGATGCTTGTTCTGTGTGTCTAGGTCTTAATATATATGTATTTACAAAAAAGTAAGTATTCTATCATACAACTGGTTCCCGTAGTACAAGCAATGTTTTGCTTAGTTTGGGGCTAGATGGCGCTGTGTGAAATGTCCACCAATATTAATTCGGATGAAAATCGAAGGGGCATCATTATTGCAAATTAGGTTATTCACTCTCATTTTTTGTACTTGACTAATGTCTCTTTAGCCCTAACACATGAACTAAAGCAAGGAGGCAATGCCTCAACAATAAACTTACTTCGTTAATAGATATTTTTGTATTTTATATTATATTTGTACTCTAGACTCTTATCTCTCTATCTAGCATGGAGGTTCATTGTTTCCACATTCCTTACTCTATGGTATTTATCTGTTCACACCATCTTTTTCTCAGTTCTAATTTTAAACTGAAAAACCACTTACTTAATGAAATGCAGCTTTATGGTACTTTTTATTTCATTCACCCAGTTACAAACTTCACAGTACATAGATAAGATGGAATTATAAAGTGTCTTTTTAGATATAACCAATTGCAATACCCTATAATATGAACGTTGTAATATAATTTGTAGAATATTATTAAAATTTCGTACTAAGTCGCTCCGGTAAGAAAATGTCCTGCATATACTTACTGCCTTGCGACATAAATTATTTGATATGATCACATGGTAATTTAATTTCGTTCCAAGATTGTTTTTGCAAATACCTCGTTATTTGGGTTACCTACGAACGGGTATTTAAATGTACATGTCGAGTGCTTAGAGGACCCCAAATTGAGCTCCGTAATGCAAGATGTGGATTGCTTTGGAAACTGCCTTACTCAAAGGAAGTAAGCTAACTTGAAAATAACTATTTGTTGTTCAAATGACTGTGCGAATTGATGATCGCATGCTCAAGAACCGAAATGAGAAGGTGGAACGCAGCGTTAGTCGCCCAGGGCCAAGCGGAGCGCTGGAGGGAAGACTTGCAGAAGATAGATAGATAGATAGATAGATAGATAGATAGAAGACTTGCAGAAGTGGATGCTTGAAGCCGAAGACTATGCTTAGTGGTGCTTAATAGGAGAATCCTATGCCCAGTAATAGTAGATTATAATAATAACTTAATTTGATATAAACCATATTGTATAGGGTTTGAACAGGCGTCAAACTTATCGATAAGTACGCGTGACCTTATGTTTTGAATATTGAATCTGAACTGATAATATGAAAGTCTTTATAAAATGAAATCTTTTAATGAAAGAAAGATTCCTCAAGTGTGACCATGGGCGAACTTTTTGCCCTCAGGTCTTCTGAGCAGCTCTCTGCAAGTGTTACAGCTATATGACGGATGTTTGATAATCTGAAGTGGGCTGTAAAAGATTTGTTTCTTCCTGCCATGGAAGAACCATATTTTGGCCTTTTATCTAACTTCACACATACCACGGCCCATCGATAAACCTGTATAGTTAGTTTTTATTTGATACGTTTCTTTTATATGATGCTCTGTGTAGAATGCAACCGACAAATAAACGAATTTGATTGGATTTTTCTAGATGCCATATTATTAGTTCATATCTGAAGAGTTTTATCGCGGTATCATGGGTTTAGTCATCGGTGCGATAACATTCCACGCGACGGTTAATATGCAACAAATACGTTTTAATTATATTATTGAAGAAAGTAATGCAAAGTAGAGCTTTAACACTCACAGTCTGAACTCTACGACAGACTTTTTATTTTTATTTTATGACAGTACTGTAACGAAATAATAATAAATAAATAAATAATGGTGGATATTTCACACAGCGCCATCTAGCCCCAAAGTAAGCTAAGCATAGATTGTATCATGGGAACTAGACGACTGATATAATACTTATATACTTTTATTTTGTAAATACATACACATATTAACACCCAGACACAGAACAAACATCAATATTACAAATGTCACATAAATGTTGTAATCTATGTTATATAATGTTTACGGTAAATAAATTTGATTTGATTTGATTTGATGTTTGTCCTGAGTGGGGATCGAACCCACGACCTACAGCGCAGAAGGTAGGGTTACTAACCAACTGAGCTATGAGGCCAGTCTGCCAACTGATCTTTTCCTAATGGTTAAGGTCAAAAAAATTATTAAATAATAAATTATTGGTAGGCGATCAAAGTCTACAATAGTTTTAATTACGGTATTGCCTAGATAACATAGGACGTACCTAGCATCTTTATTTGCTATGCGGGCATGCGATTAGGAACTTCCCATTCTTAAGCAGGGGAATAACTAAGTATTGGTGTTATATTGGTGTTGGATATAGGCAGAGGATGCCAATTAATAAGTGGGATAATATGGCTATCGCCACATCATTAATATAAAAAAGTTTTTTATTAATTCTTTTTTATTGTTAAATCTTTAGTCACAATGTTACAAAATAGTTGTATTAAAGTTTATCAATTACTTTATATACATAATATCAAGATATATCGAAATACATAATATTTGCAATGGAATAACATGAGTTGTTTACACTAATCTAATCTATATCTACACTAATAAATTAATATAGATAGCTAAATTGATTCCATTCTCTTCCAGTTGGAACATCTTGACATTCAAATAAAAGGTAGCTGGGCAGATCATCTCTAGTTGAGGATGGCAAACAAATTAAAGCAACTGCTACAAGTATATAAATGACTTGTAAGTGTGTGGATAGGTAAATAAGCGTCGCGTCTCGCGTCGCTGTGGAAGGAGCCTGCAAGGCGATACAGAAATAGCCGATGTGCATGTACCACTATATCTGCTTTTTACGACTTCTATGTGTTTAGGGTTGCCTGATTTAGGCATATTAATTGAATTATTTAATATTTTATAACATGTTTTACATTGTTATACTGTTTTTTTAAAAGCGAAGCACGGACACATACACACATACAGACAATATGTGTTGACCTAGAGTGACTGTGTTCACCTAGAGAGTTATGGATAAAATACTTCATTAGATATACTTCAGCCATACAAAAATATATTAGATTAATTTTAACGGCTGATTATGACGTAATTAGGCCTATTTCAGACATTAATAAAGCATATTTAAATAATTTTGACATTTATAAATAATTTTAATCCTAAAATAAATGAGTGACTTCCAGTTTAGTTCACACAAAAGGTTTCTAAAAAGTTCTGATAGTTGTCAATGTCATGGGATAGAAATCAATATGTTTTCATAAATATGTGTGCCTACTTGTAGTTTACATTTTATTGTTTAAGTTATTTGGATTAACGCTTTGGAAATGCCTCATGTGGCGAGTGGCGAGTTTAATATAATGGGAAAAACCTCTGGGTATCCTAATGATAGTTATCGACACAAGTATTCCTCCTTAAATTAAATTTCCATCCGTTTATATAAAATTCTGAATGGTCAGTCAATGATCAAACTGTATTAAAAACTATTTTATTTATTGGTTTACAGTAATTATTGTACATTTGTTTCAATACTAACTCCTATCCAGCTTCGCCCACTTAGTTCAGGGTAAAAAGTAGCCTGTGGTTTTATCCTGGTCAATGATAACGTGGGTTAAAAGTTACAAGGAAACGAAAGAAACAGTTCAGCAGTTTCAGCTTTTAATACTATCTAATATTATAATAACAATAATAAACATTAAATTTACATTACTATGTACACAGGCATATAAGAATACATATTAGTGGGTAAGACATAAGAAGCCGTGTCTGACAATCTGGCGTAATGAATTATGGATTGAAATAACTTACCATAAACATATTTTTGAATATGGCAATATGATTTATAATTAATTTTGAGTTAGCGATCAGGCAGCCCTAGTCACGCATCGAACGGTGCGCGCGAGTTGCAAAACCGCCGAGTTGACGATAATAGCCGGATCGTAAAATAAACACCGGCATGTGATTTATAACTCGTGTCAACGTATGAGGAAAAACTGACTCTTTAATTCTTCACTTTCAACTCTTTGATGATGAGCTATTGTTGAAATGTTGCGCTTCTCTTCTTGTGCTACACTCGAAACTTTGCACGCGGTTTGTGAATTTTACGTAGAATTATTGGGTTTAACATCAATGATAGCAGTGTTTCTTAAATAAAAACACTTACTAAATCCATTTCATATTTACACTGAGCAAAATTATTAATTTTAAAATGAATTCAGAAAAATTTTCAGTGGATATGTATAAATGTCGAAACAGAACACCAAAATTCAGTGAAATTTAAGAAAAGTAAGTTGATTTTCAATTAATTTCACTGTTGTATTCAATAAGGCCGCCCGCCCTACCGAGCAAGCGCCCAGCACTTATTTAGCGCATGGGCGGGCGTTGCAAGACATTACGACGAAACTTACTTACTATCAATGTTATAATGTGTTGACGATTGTTTTAGAAGACAAAATTAAAGACAAATGGACCAAGTATTAATCCGACTGTTGGGTTACTAAACAAATTATATTTGGTCAAGCTGAAATTTCATTTTTTACCATCTTTAACTACTAGCAAAAAGTAGCTTCTGAGCTCAAAATGTAATTGATGACTTTCATATCATCTCGATTATCATAACTAACAAGATAGCTAACTCAAATTCCAAATAAAGTTTATAGTAAAAATTTATTGAATTAATGAAACTATCAATTACTGTGTGTCATTTCAAAACAAGTCGCTTTCAAGGGACACAAAGCTTCTCCGTTCTGGAAATAAAATGCCACATACACACAGACAACAAGGCAGACAAAGGTTGCCTCGGAAAGATTCTACGATTTGCGTCTGTAGAGGTTTGTTCAGAAATCACATAGCAACCAGCATTTCTTCAAACATAATTTAGGTAATAGCATTCTAGGTTTTAAATAAGTACCTGATTACAAAAATATAAATTTCCATTACATTTTTACAAATATTGCTTCATCACGTTTTAGATAATGTATTAAATACTACATATTAGAATTTCCGTTGGTGTACGTGCTTTTATATACCTAACAATCGTTATCAACTGACGTCAAAGGCATTATCTCGCTGATAACATTTTATTTAGCAGTTAGGTACTGGTAGATGCGAAGCTAAACGTTTTAATCAGCACTACCTTGTCGCCGTACAGATTTTTCAGTGAAAAGAGAGTTTTTTTTAATAAAAAAAGATGTATACGATGATTCCTGTTTTAAAAATAATGTTTTTTTTTTTATGTAATACAGTTACGGAACGAGCCGACGGCCCACCTGGTGTTAAGTTGTAACCTCCGCCCATAACAACCGATGCGACTTGGGGCCTCCCCTACTAGGTACGAAAGACCCAAGTCGGATCGTATGCGCCCGTAACTCGTGAGACGTGTAGGTGGAATGTCTCATGTGCCTGTAATTTCACCGGCAACCACACCTTTCAAACCGGAACACAATAACGCGAACGCATTACTGCTTGGCGGCAGAAATGGGCATGGTGGCAGTACTTCCCCGGACGAACTTGGCGAGAGTTCTACTGCTCTTAAATTGCTTTGAATTGCTAAACTAATTAATACTTCTGGTTATGGAGGATAGCAAAGTAAACAACACAACAATATGTTCATATAAGGTACCAGCTGTCGCTCGGTTTGGATAGATTAGATTAAATTTAAAAAATATTACTTACCTGACATAAAATATTCCGTAATTTTTAAGAATAATCTATTAGTGCGACAAATTACAAGGTTGCTATCATTTTGTCTGAACCTGCATGTTCTGTTTTGTTTACTCACGACTTAACTGTTATAAGACAGATTAGAACTGTTGTTTCATTATTCTTCTGGTCCTTATAAATATAGTTAGTTTTATTTTTGTCGATGGCCAGAGACGTAAAGGACAGATTAAAATGCGGACTAGAAGTTAACGATGCACTAACTATGCATTATGCTCGAGAGCGAAGCGAGGTATTTCACGGATGGATTACTTCTTCAAAATGTATGTACGAACGTGGTACCTAAAACTCTGATTGTTCTGTTTCCCAAATTAAACAAAATAAGTAAAAAATCAAAATTTTTCCTTCATTTTTAAAATCACAGCGGTCCAGGCTATAAAGTGCAGGGTCGTAAGCCTATTCTTGACAAACGAGGGTGTGGGCTTTTAATCTACCAGGGATATTCGATCCTAAATAGACGATTTTACATGTCTTCGAATATTTAGTTCTAGAACATGACCATTTTTAAGTATATTTCTGTATCTGAGTGATAATTTTCATACAAATTTTCAAGCGAAGAACTAATTGGTGCCTGTACTTGAACCTGGGACCTTAGGATTGTAAGTCAGAATCAGTATCGCCTGGCCATCACACTCTTATTCTAAAATCGACACCCAATCAACTTAGTATGACGTAAAAATTGATAAAGTATTCGAAAAACTAAACATAAAAAATATAGGTATTGTGTGAGACTTTCAGTAGGATTGCAGAATTTTAACAGCAATAACATATTTTAAAACAATACTAACATTTCCTACTCTGCGAATAAATTTGAGTCAAGGTTGCACTGAAGTGCCTAAGTACTTCAAATCGCGCAAATCTGTAACATTATACAACATCGACAGTAGTTTAGTAAAAATAAAATTTATAAATCATAATTACAATAAAAGAATCCAAACGACGTTTGTATAATAAACATTGAAACTGTTTATTGAACGCTTGTGTGCAAAATGCGTGCACCGAGCGCGAGCGTCGCGTCGCAAGGACATGAGACAAGTCGGCCGGGCCGCGGCCGTCCTCTATCGTCATGCGCAGGTAGCGAGCACCGACCAGAGGACGACATGCCCATTGTTTATCGTCGCTAATTATTATGCCCCGACGCAGACGCACACCGACCGCCGCCGCGGCACAGCGCAAAAACATCATACATCTACCTGAGAACCAGAGAAAAAATACTCCGATTCCAATTCGGCGTTTGTTTCATTCCGCTACATCAGACTTTCAATGTCGTCGTACTAATCTAATTATTCTCGGAGCATTCATCATACGCCATCAACGGACGCTGTACTATGATCACACAGAACTAATAAAGGCACGCGATAGCGTCGCAACTACCGCGAACGCAGTATCGCGCCCGATTGAGTCGAGGACCGTTACGTGAAAACGTCGAGCGTGCCGAGCGGGGTGGGGTGGGGCAAGCCGAGAGCGGTGGCGCGACGCGACGGTGGCGCCCCGGCTCGGCGGAGTGCTGCCGAGACGACGAGCGGGGCGGGCGAGGCGGGCGGGGTGACGGGGACGCGGGGGTGCGCCACTTATCGCGGCGAGCTGGCAACGCCGCGCGGGGTGGGAGCGCCCCGCGCAACCTCTCACTCACCGTCGCCGTCGCCTCGCCTCGCCTCGCCGTCATCCAGTGTTACCTTTGACGGTCGAATGCGCGGTCGTTCGCCGCCGCTGTCAGTGACGTCGGTGTCGACACTCGTGCAACACGTCTATGATGTTTCGGTGGATTTAAAGTCGGACTCGTGAATGATAAGTTGCTCGCCGACAAATATTGGAACACAGTGGCGAATTTTGATCTCAATACTCTGGATTTGGATGATATTTGTGTAAAGTGACATATTGAAATTTTCGAACAGAAAATAAAAGTGAAGTGAACCCCAAAACGGATTGCAAAGTGACACAAGATTGGATTATGAACACAGTTTTGCAGTGAAGACGGATTTGTTTCGTGGCAGTGCTTCAAAAAGTAATTAAAAGTGATTTTTATTATGAAAGTGGTATTGAAACTGTGATTATAACTAAATAAAAATTTGCCAAATTTCACAAAAAACTAAAATAGTAATATAAATATTCGCTTAGCTTTCTATCAGTCAATGTGATGTGAGGTTGAAAACGTTTAACACTCACGAAAAATATGCAAAAATACCAATTATCATTTTAAAGATTTGCATCTTGAAGAAAAAAAAAACAAATTTTTTGACAATCGGTGACAGCAAATCATTGTCAGACAGACAAAAATAACAGTACAGAGAAACAAATTACTGGAATGGATTTTAAAATAGTTAGCGATGAATATTTAGTAGAGTGTTGACGTTCGCTAAGCAAGTTACAGTTGCTAGAGTGAAATTTACGTGCAACGAGCGATAACAGAAATTACGCCGCGTATTTAGAAATCGATAGAAGTTTTTAAAGAATAATGTTCATTCAAGAACGAGATTATGGAACGTTAGTGGCCAATTGTGATATAGCCGGCTACAACAGTGCATCCTGTTTCAGGGGGTGTGCAAGACGACAGGACGGCGAACTCTAGTGTTTCCGTTGGTTACGTGGGATATTCTGACCACTACACGGGAGCCCACGCTCCCGATACTAACAAACACAACCCTCAGCAAGGGACCATTGGATACAGAGTCAACGGCCCGAGGTAACAATACACAAATTATATACATGCATAATTTTAGAATTAAATCTGACCGATATATTCGTAAAAATCTAAATTGCAAAGAACTTTGCGAGTACAGTGTCTCAATATATGTTTAGTATAGAAGCAACTAAAACTAAAATTTTTAGACGGAATACTTTAAACTAACCTCCTTTATTTTTTTTTTCACGGTAGTAATCTGATAATATTCCTAACATACTGTCTGTGTGAAATAAACCTGCCAACTTATTTTGACGTCAATATTTGAAGAAGTCAACGATCCGACGGAAATTACTTAAGTGTATGCAAAATAATACGGTTCTTGGTGTTTTTATCGCTACCCAAAACGTGTACGTAGTTAATCGTACCTGCGCGCCCATTGCCTATACCTATACCTACTCGACTGTTTTTATCTTATCCGGAACAAGTTTGTTTACATTTCAACAAAACGCTGAAACGTGACTCGGCTTACCTATGCCACCTTATCGCTGTTAACAAGCAATAAAATCACAAAAATATACCGTCTGCGCAAACATGCAACTTATTGTACAACCCTGATATCGATATCCAAAATTTGCCTAAACTAAATAAATAATAAAAAAACCTACAATTTATGACAACGCCGAACATAAATCAATACTAACCCAATGGAAGCCCTAATAAGCGAAGGGTATAAAAGTACACAAGTAAGTGTGACATTGTCGACCGCGCATCGCTGCAATTATAAATGAAATGTGCTCGTCCATCCATTCACACGCACAAACGCCCGTCACACACACTCACCCACTCGCGCGCGTACCCACCGCACTCACACTGCCCCGCTCTCGCACTCACCCACACCGACACACACACACTAGCCCGCGTTGGGAATGCACGCGGTGACTGCACTTTAGCGCTTACAATAAACACAAACAAACAAAACATTAAACTAGTATATCGAATAGTTAAGACTGTTTTTATATATCGGAATAGATTTCGCTTAAATTTTATGTACTTAAATTTATCAAGAGGCATACGTACAAACATATTAAGTTATAATATAGAATTTAAATGTAGCTTGAACTTATAATAATGTTATAAATAAAAAACGAGCAGGTGGTAACCCCGAGCGCTCAACGGCTTTGTTTTGTAGTCACCTTTACAAACGACATATTGTTGATGACTGCTCGCCTGTATACAAAACCAATAAGTATTAATAATAAAATGGGGACCGACAGCGGCGAGATTGTGTGAACAGTGCCACAGGAAGTCTACCTGAATGGCTACAACTGTGAAGTCTAACCACTGTTGCTAACTAAACTCACACAATAAATAATTGTATTCTTCATTACTACTTTTGAAAGACTCGAACTCACTCTTAAATATGTAAATAAAGTATCCCAAGTATCAGTAATAATAACAGATTTGTAGACGCAAGTAAGTTATCGTGGGAAAAAACGTCAGTTTTCAACGGGCGAGGCGGCTGGGGGCGGATACTGGGACAACATTCGTACCACGTGCTCAATAGGGACAGAAGCCTTTTTTGTGGAGAATTGTTCCATTTGAGTCTTCATAATTGAGTTATTTAAAGGGCATAGACAATTAAGTCACGAATAATCTAGTATTTTAACAATGCATAACAGGTTTGATTGTATCAGTAAAAGATGTACAATCAAATTTCAGTATGATCTGAACCGAGCAAATTATTGTCGGGTGCGTCGCGTCGCTATAATAAAGCCCCATATTGACGTGACCGGCCCCACTTACCCTAAGCGGGCGAGCGGGCGACCCTTCCCCGCTCATTGTACCGTATTTACCCCAGAACGCTCGCCTCCATTTGTAAACCCCCGGAATCTGCTCCTCGAAGCATGATTCATTCCCGCCCGACCCCGGCGTCAATTGACGAGAATGAGATAGATATCCAAATACTTAATTAAATTTATTGCTTATAGACCAATTGTGTTAATTTCGGTGATTGGTTGAGTAAATACGTCTCCGAGAAAAATATACAATATAGAATCCAAGATTAAATGGACGGCAAGTTGAAAAGGAAGACGTCCTTTAGGGGTTTCTTGGCTGTTCCTCCCATGGTCTGATAGGGTTTAAACATGCGTCAAACTTAATACGTACGCGTGACCTTATGTTTTGAATATTATCGACGTTTCCAATCCTTTATGAATTCTATGGAAATAAAGTGACATTGACTTTGAAACTCAGACATTAAAATTTATAAGTGAATCGATACCGACACCGGCTAAGAAATCAATAAAACATCATCGATCGAATAACATCAAAACGTTAACGCTATTATGCCACGGCAATGTGCGCACAAGCCACAATGTGAAGTGGCATTTAAATGGGGGTGACCAACTGTCGCCCGAACACAGGGGTTGAGCTTTCACACTAGCTCGATAGTAATCTATACGATGCTCACAATTAACGCCTTAGCATTATCAATAAAACCCCGCGGATAATCGACAGGCCTCAGCTCAGTTGGTAGTAACTCTGCCTTCTACGCTGTAGGTCACGGGTTCGTTCCCACCCGGACAAATATTTGTGACGAATATAGGTATTTGTTCTGTCTGGGTGTTAATATGTATTATATGTATTAAAAAAAGGATATATGTATTCTAACAGTTGTCTGGTTCCCATAGTACAAGCTATGCTTAGTTTGGGGCTAGATGGCGCTGTGTGAATTGTCCACCAATATTTATATTATCGATATTAAACCAATAATGAGTAAAAACCAATGTTAGCTTCTCAGAGTACAATGAAAATATCATTTTTTGACAAGAACAGCGCAGAAGTTGTGTAATTCTCGAGCGGTTCGTCTCAATGCGCGATTATCTCCACTGCCAATTAACCAGGAATCCGACACGTCTGCGCACCAATCTAAAATTAACTGCAGCCTATGTATCAAAATACCTACGCGTTACTCGCACATCTCTCAATACTATGCCAAACACCTTCCAGCTTCTAGAAATAGCTGCTTACCTACTCATTCATATTGATTTATTCAGCAGTTTAGCTTGTCGAAGTTGTGAGAGCACGCGAATAAATCGTGTCATATTCCACTCACAAAACTGGAGTCGAGTGCAATTCAGAGTAATTCTTTAGGTAGACGCTCGGTCTGTCCACATGCATTTTCCGTAAGGCCCCAAAAAGGTGTATTCCTGGAACTGTTCAAAAGAAACGGCCGAGATGAACGCTTGCATTCAAGAACCCAAATATTTTGAAAAGGCCGTAAGTGATTATACGGATGTGGTACCATTTTTGAAAAAAGTGCACCAGGATACAGAAACACGGCATTTTTTGTGAGACACATTTCGGTCGGCAAAAAGGAAAAAGGCTCAACTATAAAAAGAAGTCGGGCCGAGTTTACCTAAGGAAGGACCCTTGTAAATCATCTGCAGCCGATCAATAGAGCAGTGTCGACTCGTGCGCTGTTGACTCGCCTGTTTATTAGTTGTCGACGCTACTAAGTATCTCTTAAGCTATTATGAGACACTTAACGAAACCATTGATCTATTAGCGACAAATATTTACATTGGCTGAGCACATCAACAACATACTTATTAGTGTCAATGTTTTGTTAATATGGCAAGCTGAAGAACATTTGTTTTTTTGTATATATGCAAATGTTTTACCGGTAATCCCGACGAGCGACTACGAAATAACAGCGAAATATGTTTGTATTCATTAAAATAATTTCATATCGTACACAAAGGGCCAATATTGTTGCACTAGTACGGAGAAGTTCGTCAACAATGGCCAGCCCGTGCGAGTGTTTGTCGTGCATTTGTCGAGCGGGAATTATTAGGAAGGGCTCCGGGGAGGCTCGGGAATTCGCCCCAAAAGCGGTTCACATGAATCGGTCTCCCACTCCGGTGCCATACAAAAAATCATACATCCCGAGAGAAACACAGGGGTAACAACGCGTCACTGTGCATCCATATTGATTTTTTCTTTCATTGTTTGTAAAATAATAAAATCTCCGTACGCTATTAAAAAAAGATCTTACGTCCATTGGATTTAGGTTGAATGTCGAGTTGGGGTTTATTAATAATCGAAGCGTTAACGCGTGGAATGTTCGACTCTGCAAGGCCGCTTGCAATAGAAACTGCTTGTATCGTGAGTTAAATAAAATTAACTGGACCGATTTCACATTTAATAATATGTGTAGGTTACCCACCGTAAAACAAGATGGATAATAAGCACTCGCGCTATCGATTGCTGATCAGCAAGGATAACTGGCCGTTATCATTATTTGGATATCCTTGAAAGCTATATTGCGGTTTTGATAGTTAGTAAAACAGCTGAATTGTCAAAACGTTTCGCTAATATGCTATTCCACAGCCTGGTACAACCGTAACCCTACTTGTGGTACTAAACTAACAAGTCAAAAAGCAAACGTGGGACAATGTCATGTAAATATGAACATTCTAATGTCGTCAGTAAGAATAAAAACGTGTCATATTATATTGATCATATCGTAAGAGCAATGCGTGGCCGATTTTCGATTAATCATGCCCTATTCGACTTTATTTCATATCAGGTCATTTGTATTCTGTCCATGTCTATATTCCTATAATAATATTGGTGAACAATTCACACAGTGCCACCTAGCCCCAAACTAAGCATAGCATGTATCATGGGAACCAGACAACTGATAGAAAACATAAATACTTTTAACTGTGTCGCGAAAAAAAAGGACGCCCTCCTTTAGGAGTTTCTTGCTGTTCCCCCATGGAGGGTCGGATAGGGTATGAACAGGCGTTAAACTTAGCGAAAAGTACGCGTGACCTTATTTGAATGTTAGTGTTTGTATTGTTGCAGCGGCTATGGGTGCGCCGGTGGTCCGGGCGCGATGAGCGGCGGCGGCGAGAACGCGCAGTTCGGCGCCACCGCCGCTATGGTCGCCGCGGCCACCACGGCTGCGATGCACGACTCGCAGCCTTTCTCCCAGGTACCTTACTAACTGAACCACAACAACGCAAACCAACAATCTACGTTGACAGCCATTATGCGTGCAAGGGTAATCTTTCCTAATTTTCGATTATTCCCCATCAAAATCACTACTTAAAGGATCCTTAGTGACTGGTGATAGCGTAGCAATACGTTTTGACAATATTTCAACATTTACAGATGCAAAGCAACATGGCTATGGGAAACCCCCAGTATGGCGCGATGAACGGCTACGCCCAGCAACGCAGCCACAACCCGGGCATGACCGGAATGGGCATGGGGGGCAACGGCGGCATGAACGGCATGACCGGTATGGGTCAGATGGGGAACGGAGCCATGAACGGCATGAGCCCCATGGCGCAGATGGCCAACATGGGAATGCACGGCAACATGATGCCATCGCAGATGGGCCCCGGCCAAATGGGCGGATCGGCCAAAATGGGACCTGGCTACCAGAGGCGACACACGCCGTATCCTTCCGGGCAGATGCTGATGGGCCAACGGAAGCCGCAGTACATTAGCCAGCAGCCCGGATTTGGACCGAGCCAGTACCCCGCGGGCTACGGAGCCCGGCCCGGCTTCCAAGGTCAATACCCTCCTCAGCAACCCCTGGGCCCGAGCGGGAACTTCGGGGCGGCGATGAGAGGAACGATGAGACAGTCGACGCCCCCCTACTCGAACCAAGGGCAATATTTCAATGGTGGTGTACCTAGTCAGTTTCCGCAGCACCAGGGTGGAAATGGACAATATGGGGGACAGTACGGAGGACAGTTTGCGCAGGAGGTGGCCATGAGAACGAACATGAGCTACCAGCACAGTCCTGTACCTGGTAATCCTACGCCGCCTCTTACTCCCGCTAGTAGTATGCCACCTTACATCAGCCCCAATGCTGATGTGAAACCCCATTTTAATGAGCTCAAACCACCGATGGGCATGCAAAGTAAGTTTCATGATAACTGATGATTCCGATGGTGAGATTTATTAAGTGAATGTCATTGTCTTACATCATGATTTCTTATTTCAGATGACGAGCTTCGGTTAACATTCCCTGTAAGAGATGGTATTATCCTACCACCATTTAGATTAGAACATAATTTAGCTGTTAGCAATCATGTATTCCAATTAAAACCCACGGTCCATTCAACGTTAATATGGAGGTAATTATTTCGTTTGAGTACAATATTTGACTGAGTATTGTGACCTGAATGAGTCATTTGTAATTGTCGTCTTCGTTGCGCAGGTCGGATCTTGAGTTGCAACTGAAATGCTTCCACCACGAGGATCGACAGATGAATACCAACTGGCCGGCGAGCGTTCAGGTCTCTGTGAACGCGACACCGCTCATGATCGACAGGGGAGAGAATAAAACATCACACAAACCGTTGTACCTGAAAGAAGTCTGCCAGCCGGGCAGAAACACGATACAGATCACAGTCTCAGCGTGTTGTTGTGTAAGTGTCTTCATTACAATATACAATAGACAATAAGACTGTTTCATTGTCCATAAACACTTGTGCCAACAGTGTTGTTATTCAGGAATTGACGGTTTACGCAATCGTGTGCACTGAAACTTATTTATGTTTCGCTTTTCAGTCGCATCTGTTCGTTCTACAATTGGTCCACCGGCCGAGCGTTCGGAGCGTGCTGCAAGGGTTGCTTCGGAAGCGGTTGCTGACGGCCGACCACTGCATCGCGAAGATAAAGATGAACTTCAATCAAACGCCAACGAACGGGAGTAACGGCTCCAACACGGCTAACGACAGGGACGGCATCGAACAAACAGCATTAAAAGTATCATTAAAATGTCCAATCACGTTCAAAAAGATCACGCTGCCTGCGCGCGGACACGAATGCAAACACATACAGTGTTTCGACTTGGAATCGTATTTGCAACTCAACTGCGAACGGGGATCGTGGCGATGTCCGGTATGCAAGTAAGTGTCTCGTACATCGTTACATTCCTATTTAATTTTTACTCGCCAATATAAGCTAACATGTGTTACTTTTTACAGTAAACCAGCTCAGTTAGAAGGTTTAGAGGTGGACCAATACATGTGGGGCATATTAAACACGCTAAACGGTTCTGATGTCGACGAAGTCACTATCGACAGTGGAGCTAACTGGAAGGCGGCGAAGAGCCCGTCAGTTCCTGGCATTAAGGTAAAACTATAATATATAAGCATGTAATAATTATAATAAACAATTCAAGAGCAGTCGAACTCTCGCCAAGTTTGTCCGGGGAAGTACTGCCACCAAGTAGAAAGTCCCGGTTTGAAAGGTGTGGCTGCTAGTGAAATTACAGGCACATGAGACATTCCACCTACACGTCTCCGAGTTACGGGCGCATACGATGCGACATGGGTCTTGTCGTACCTTGTATTGAAGGACCCAAGTCGCATCGGTTGTTATGGGTGGTTACTTAACACCAGGTGGACCATCGGCTCGTTCCGTAACTGTATCACATAAAAAAAAATTATGAACTTAAAATAGTATTATAATTTACAGCAAGAACAAGACGATAGCAATGACAACAGCGTCGGTAAGAGGAGCAAAGCTGTCTCACCGGGGTCCATGAACATGCCCACAATGAACAATTGGGACATGAACCAAGCGCTGTCTCCTTACCTGCCCCCGGACATGAACACGATCGCGAGCGGTTCAATGATCTCCTCCTACAACCAAAGCTCGCAGAACAGGAACGCCGGGAACAACCAGAGCTACGACTTCGCCATGAACAACGGCCCGGGGAGCAACGAGTTCGCCGGCAACGGCCCGTTGTCGCATCTCAACGATAGTGTCAACTCGTTGGACCCGCTCAACGCGATGGAGAAGAGTCTCAATGACCAGGTAAGTAAAGTGGATGATGGTTTCTTTTATTTATTGTTTTTATTCCGTTATTTGGATCAGTGATACGCATTTTATCAAATGGTCTATTTCAGGACCTGTGTGTCCCCGAATGAAAGTCCTGCTTAATTTTAAAGCTTTATGATCAGTCCTAATTTAATGAAAATAATGCGCCATTAAACAAAAGTAAGCTTAGCATAGCTTGTATCTTGGGAAACCAGACAACTGTACATAGTTATGTTTTGAAATACATACATATCAACACCCAGACACAGAAACATCTATGTTTGTTACAAATGTTTGTTTTGGCCGGAACCTCAGCCTACAGAAGGCAGGGTTACTGCCAACTGAGCTGTGAGGCCAGTCAATGTCCACCAATATATATTATTATAGTTTTATTTTGTATCAGATGCCGCACACGCCCCACACGCCGCACACCCCGGGGTCTGCGCACACGCCGGGCGGCGGCGGCGCGCACACGCCCGGCTCCTCGCACACCCCGGGCCCGCCCTCCGTGGACCACCACACGCTAACCGATGTAGACATACCCGCTGATCTCAATTTCGATCCGGCGGCGGTAATCGACGGCGAGGGCACTGACAATCTCAACGTGAGTCACCTTGTATTAACGCCGAGTGTAGGGAGATGGTGGCTTCATTAAAAGGAAGGCCCTCCTTTAGGGGTTTTTGGCTATTCTTCCCCATGGAGGGTCGTAATCTTCCTTGGTAAAAGGAAAAAATGAGGGGTTTCTTGGCTGTGCTACCCTATGGGTCGGTTAAGGTTTCACCAGGCGTCAAAGTTAGCGATAAGTACGCGTGACATTATGTTTAGAATGTTATTGACGTTTCCAAGCTAGCAAATTATGAATTCTGTGGAAATAAAGTTTTTAACTTTGACTATGAATAGACCAAGTCGATAACTTAATGTTTTCACAAAAAATATTTTGGACAGTTATAAATATATTCAATGCGATTACTATGGATTTTGTGGTGTGGAGACCAAATGACAGTGTATTCTAGTGTCCTTCGAACCAGGGAGGAGTAAAGGCTAATATAACTTACAGATTTTATATATCCATTAGTGGCTCTGGACACCCGAGAAGCTTGGTCCCGTCTGTAATCATATAAGAGCACACGCTCTTATTATTTAAAAAAAACGATCAAAATAACCAGCACCCACTCCCTTCCACTGAAACACAGCAACACGAGTGCATCACTGTTTGGTGACAGATTACCAGGTGTGGTGGCTCCGGGCGAACTTAGCACAAGTTGTACTGCTACTTTGGGTTGCGCCTTTCGCACCACCCGGGGGACACGTGTAGGGATTCAAAGGGTTCGTAGGCCCCCAAGAATTAAAATAATATTCGCTTTCTCTCCTTTACAGTTACTGCCAGAGACGAGTGTAGATCCAATGGAACTGCTGTCGTACTTAGACGCGCCAGCGCTGGGGGAACTCCTCGCGACGCCGCCCTCCTCCTCATCATCAGCCGGGTCGCATCCGCCCCGCGCGCCTTCCTCCGACGATCTGCTGGCACTATTTGAGTGAGCCGAGGACTGGTCTCCAGTGAGCCGTGGACTGGTCTCCAGTGAGCCGTGGACTTGTCTTAGGTGAGCCGTGGACTGGTCTCCAGTGAACCGTGGACTGGTCTCCAGTGAGCCGTGGACTGGTCTCAAGTGAGCTGTGGACTGGTCACGAGTGAGCCTTGGACTGGTCTTGGGTGAGCCGTGGACTGGTCTCCAGTGAACCGTGGACTGGTCTCCAGTGAGCCGTGGACTGGTCTCAAGTGAGCCGTGGACTTGTCTTGGGTGAGCCGTGGACTGGTCTCGAGTGAGCCGTGGACTGGTCTCGAGTGAGCCGTGGACTGGTCTCGAATGAGCCTTGGACTGGTCTTGGGTGAGCCGTGGACTGGTCTCGAGTGAGCCGTGGACTGGTCTCGAATGAGCCTTGGACTGGTCTTGGGTGAGCCGTGGACTGGTCTCGAGTGAGCCGTGGACTGGTCTCGAGTGAGCCGTGGACTAGTCTCGAGTGAGCCGTGGTCTGGTCTTGAGTTTATGTAACGTAATTGGAGAACACCTTCAACATCTGTTCGGACGAATTCATCCAGAGGTAGCAACGGGATCTTAAACAACGACGTTGCGCCTACTCGTCAGTTGCAGTCACAAATTTGGGAAACCATTTTGATCTGGTGTTCGTGAACCGTTACATAGGTTAGTTGTGCGAGACGTCCCTCGCATTCGAGCCTGGAAAGCCCGACATTGTGATACTAGATTTTAGTTCCTTCTCCGTTCAGGGTCACTTTGAACATTGCGTGATGGTTACTGGATCACAGAATCTCTTCACCTTATAAAGGTGGTCTTCGAAGGCAGCGTCTGCAATGTTCAAGGTGGGGTCGGCGCATCGATCGTTGAACATCGATGCTGGAGAACATTTATTAGTCGTTTAAGTAAAGATTTGGAGGCGGACGGCCATAGACACTGCGGTGTTGTGTATGTATAGTTCCTCGCACCGCCGCGCCGCGCCGCGCCGCGCACGGTAGCGCCACTGACCTCCTTATATTCTAAACTCTAGCATAAACTTTAACACACATTCATTCGACTTCTTATCTGTAATCGATTAGAGTTTTTTTGTGTCAATAATTGTGAATAGTTTACTGGGTGTAAATAGAAAGGAGTTATTTTATTTGTGCTAGTTGTTTGATGATGTAGCGCTGCCTGCCGCCGCGCGTCGCGTCGCCCGCCGTCTAGATGGGCGGGGCGGGGCGGCGCGGGGCGGTCGACGGCGGCGCGATCGGAGGCATTATGAATTTTATAGTTCCTATTGGATGCGAGCGAACTATAATGTTCAATTGCCATTAACTGTAAAGAATTCCTTAAACTTTTCGCATATTTGCATTTTTAATTAAGATACGATAGGATTGGTGAGCGACGCTACTCGCTTATTGGGTGATATATTCTAAATGAGTCGTCGACGATTGTAACTGTGTGTTACATAAACTATATTGTAAATGTGAGTGCAAAAATGAACTCTGTTAAATTATTTTGCGTTATGTGAATCGAAGAATGATAGAAATATATTTTAATTTCTATATAAATAGTAATGAACTGTATTATTTGTAAATATGAATTAATTAAGAATATTATATTATCTAGTTATGATAGGAAACATGGCAGATACTTATATGACGGCCAGTTTAGTATAGTATTACTAAATTAAAAAAAACTACACATGGTTTTACATGTACATACAAAATATAACATACATGCAAGAGTTTTGCGTTCAGAGTGCAGTAGATTCAGTTCACAATTACTTACATTTCTCTTAAAATAGTACTTAAATTATTCTTCTTTAATATTAATAATGGAACCCACCTATTTATTTGTTTGGTTTGGTTAAAATCAAACAGTAACTGTAAGTAAATATATTCTTAAGTTCTGATTGAGCGCTAAAGTTAGTATAAGCTAGATATTTGGTGCTCTATCAGTACTTTTACTAAAGAACCGCATTAATTTTCTCATCAATTCAGAGTGGTCACTTGATTTATAAATATTTTTACTTTGAAATATATAGCATATCTGAAACTTTTCGTTTTGTACAATACATACAATTATTTTAAACCATTCTGCATACTTGGGACTAAAGATGTTTATATTTTTATGTTTCTGTACTCTGACACGCTTTTCCGATATGAAAAATTCTTACTCAAAAACGTAAAATTGTTTTCAACCCTGCTCATCCCGATTTGTTGGATACATTCACCGAAACCCTAACGAGCAATAATAAAGTGCTTATAAATGAAAGAATTATTTAAAAATTAAATCTGTATAAAGATTTATCAACAATAGAATTTATTATACGTTATGTAATCGTACGAAAAATTGTGATGAGCATAATGTTCTTATTTCACATATTTTCAAATGTTTCGTTTCAGTTGTCAATTACAGTAAAATCATCGTTAATTATAATTATTTTCGTAAAGTCTTAAGATAATGCAACGTAAATTGTCATCAAACGTGAATTTTTCTAAATGGAATTAAGTTCCCGTAAAATTGTATTCACATATTATTACTTATTTAGATACTCTATTGAACTAACTGTACCTTTAAATGTATGTTACGCTGACGATTATTTCACTTCGTGTTAATATTCATCTCAGAACATGTTGAATCATAGATACGGATTTTTAACGGCCAATAAGGATATTTTCTTGTAATGATGATAGAGATTTGGTCCTTTGGTTTTTTTCTAAATATTCGGTTTCTATGAAATCAGCATGATCCAGGGTGAATCTAAATTGGTAATTTGCGCATCTTACATCATGCTATGAATACGGACGCCTCTTTAGAGTAATTATAATTGAAAAACAATAAAATTAGTATTATTACAAAAGTCGTGGTCAATTATTCAAACAAAAGTGAAATTTATAGAGAAATTGTTTTTTCATAGTTGAATTGAATAAGCGATTGTTCGACTAGTTGGCCACTCTTATACTTAACTTACATAATTTTAAGGGACCTTCAATTCCAATTAGCTAGATCTATTTATTGTAGTAGATATTGCTGTTGGATGGATCATAACGATTTTTGTTTGACCAAATAGTAAATTTTTACAAAACTTCTTTAAGGTAATTTAAATCAAGTATTTGTTTATATATAAAATGAAAAATATCACAAAAAATGTATAGCATATCACGTTAACAAAATTCATAAACCTAATCGTGTGATTCATCCAAATGAGTATTATTACAGTATGTTTTGTTGATTATTGTAACTATCTGCTGTCAGTAGATATTGTGCTGGTACAAATGTAAGAGACAGCATTTGGAAATAAGTGAAACATTTCAAATAAAGCAACGCAACGCAACGCAACGCAACGCAATCTGACCTGACATGACCCCGGAGTAATGCCAAGCCAAACTCTACCTACTGTAGCATAAATAATTTAATATTTTGAATATAATGTGAACGTTTTAGCAATCAGATTGATACCCACTGAATTCATTTCGAGATGTGTAAAATGAAAAAAAAATAACATTTTTATGTTATTAAAAATAAAATGAATCAAAAAATTCGAATGACTTTTATTGACGATCTTCACCTTACAACCCTCCAAAAACGAATGTTGTCATTCGTTCCTCGTTGTGACAATTTACGTTGATTTAGCATTATTGTTCTATTTAGTATAAAAATATCCTGTCTTATATTAACGTTTTTTACAAGATTTAGATGGAATTAATATTCTCAATTTTTCACCTGATGGATTCCACTATCTTGTGTGGATGTGACTAGTGCGCTCATCGTGTGGCGTTTTTAAATTGACTATAGAAACACATAAAGGAAATAAACATCAATATTTTACAACTTAAGTACACAAAATATGAAATTAATGTTTTACTTGCCGAAATTTCTCACTTCGTGATTGCTTGCAGTCTATAAATACACTCGCAGATGCATATCTTAAAGTTCCACTGTTGCGATATTCGTTTAAGAAAAGAAAATGGTAAACAGCTCGACCGCGTTGTTTGGGTATTTGATTTTGACGTCTTTTTATAGATGGCGCCATGTTCAGTACAATAAGTAAATATAGTCTCTCACTAGATGGCGCAACTAGGTACACAAGTTTCTACGCACCTTAGAAACTATTTTATTTCTTTAAAAATAATTTGTAAGCGACTCTTTTTAGTGTGTCATCTTGTGTCTACATAAATAATTTTGACTATTATTATTGCGTTGAGAAAAATAAGATTTATGGCTGATGTGAATGATATCATCAGGCTATGACAATAATAACAGTTAAAATAACTACATACATAAAAGTAATAATTATTACAATTAAATTATTTAATTGTCTCCAAAATGAAAAAGTGTAATTTTAAATTACAGCTTCTTTCGAATTTTAAAACTTGTATCAACAACTCATACATCCATACAAACACAGTGATACAAATGGAAGGAAACTTTTGATATAAAAATCATTAATTTAAGAACATTAAGATAAAACCAAGGTATTTCATAATGGATCAGGTACTACCAAGTATTCTGTATCAGTTCGTGGAATTAGTGAAGTTGATAAAGGTACCTGCGCTATTTATAAACCAAAAGTTGATCCAACAGGATCACTGTTTGAGCTTGAAACTTATGCTTTGTTGCTAATGTTGCCAGGATGAAATTATTTTCTCCCGTTTCTTGATGCAGTCTGCGAATTTTTGAGTGTAAAATTTCGTAGAGATTATTTAGATTATTTATAGAAGCTTTTATTATACTTTTATAAGTCAGTTCGTTAATATGTGTGGGTCAAATGTTGCAACTGTATGCGATATTTTAATACTTCATAGGTACTAAATATAATAATACACTGATACTACTTACTAGTCTTTTATGTTTAATAATGCTGAATGATGTACCCATTCTTCTTGTACAATGGAGGGTTTGGCTTCACAACATCGAAAAATTTATAGATTATAGATAGGACAGAGATTTTTGGGCAAATGACTAGGTTAAGGCATTGTTCCGTTCCCGCAGAAAAAAGTCTACAATATCTAAAAGGTACGTTATTTTTTTTTTTTATGTAATCCAGTTATGGAACGAGCCGACGACCCACCTGGTGTTAAGTGGTAACCTCGGCCCATAACAACTGATGCGACTTCGGTCCTCCCCTACAAGGTACGACAAGACCTAAGACGCATCGTATGCGCCCGTAACTGTGAGACGTGCAGGTGGAATGTCTCGTGTGCCTGTAATTTCACCGGAAACCACATCTTTCAAACCGAAATACAGTAACGCGAATGCTTCACTGCTTGGCGGCAGAAATGGGCATGGTGGCAGTACTTCCCCGGACGAACCTGGCGAGAGTTCTACTGCTCAACGAACTTGAGATCTGACCGATAACACTATTATAATTTCCCAAATTCTCCTCAAAAATAATCTGTGCAGTTTTAAGATACGAATCACTGCTGAAATCGTCGTGACAATGCAAGAAAAGCATTCACCATTACGTCAAAAACGAAATAAACGGTCGATTTTTTTACTTTTTATACATCCATTTAGGAGCGAACTGACAATGACAAAAGGTTTCTTAATAACATTTTTTTGTTAGACGTTTCATTTATTTTTCTTCAATTACAGAGTGCATAGCAACGCGTATTCCACCAGCTGACGTTGCTCAAAACCGATATCGCCGGACTCTACCCATAAACCTCGGTATTTTACAAGTGTAGCAACACGGCACACTCGCACGCGCAGCAAAGCCTCATCGCGCACACAGACACAGTAACCATGTAAACACATGCGCCACAACTCAAATCAACCAGCCTTTAGTCGACGGGACGAACCGAGGCAGGTACCTCGCGATACCGGTCCCAGAACGAACGAACGAACTCTATAGTATTCTAAGCATAAACAAAGTCCAAGTTTTGTACTAAAAGTGCGGACAAAACGAGCTATGTGTGAGCTCCATTGCATAGCGGTATCGGAACCAGATACTGATTGTTGAATTCTGTTTATTTGTATAAATTAAGTGTGGCTCGAGTCAACGGATCCAACTAAAAGTTACAGGTAAGTTATTAAATATATATGGTTTTATAAGTTTTTGGTACGTTTTGAAGCGTTATTTTGTGTGCTAAAAAATACTTCGATCAAATCATACAATATCTACTATATCGGCTTTAACTAAATGGAATTTGTTGACCTGAATATGACCTTAATAAATATAACGAAGTTATAAAATAACTGAAAGCAATTAAAATGCTTTAACTTCAAATCAGTCCGTGAAAAATGCTGCGAACTCACTGATTTTATTGTCTTTGTTATATTGCTGTCGTGGTCGGTTTCGTCGTATACATTCCAAGAATTATTATTGTTCTTTGGTTAAGTAGGTGCCGATTCCAATTTAAGTAGCGGAAGGGTTCAGCAACAGGTTTTAACACGCAGATAGATGTGTACCTATTGACTTTCATATCGTTTTGAGTTAGTTATAGCTTAGCTATTTACATGTAACCAGTCTTTGAATCCAACCAAGAAGCAGACAAGTTAGTGCTTAAGTTTTACCTACAGTCGCATTATCCGACTGCTTAAGAAAGGTTAATGATTCACTTAAAAAGTGAATGTATTTTATACTTATCCATATCATTTGTTACCAAAGCGCTTTGCGCAGGGAGGAATA
Source organism: Chesias legatella (assembly GCA_947359385.1). NCBI lineage: Eukaryota > Metazoa > Arthropoda > Insecta > Lepidoptera > Geometridae > Chesias > Chesias legatella. The sequence goes on from OX375766.1 coordinate 1,413,557, forward strand.
GTAGTGGGGCGTCATTAGATGGTTTATCTCAACGCAGTTCATACCCATCTCGGCACCCACAAATTGAAAGACCCTCATAAGTTTTCGTGGGTTTAATAAATGGGTGCCAAGATGGGAAAGTGCCGAGTTGGGACTAATCCTATAAGGTTCGTCTTCGTGACAGGTGAGGAGGCAAATTTTATGATCATCCAAATTCATAAAATCATCCAAAATCCAGAGACTCGTCACATTTAAGCAAGTACAATACAGCTTCTACTAAGTCAGCTATGAAGCCTTTTTTTTTTTTTTTTTTTTTTGAATGGACATTAAGCTGTTGGCCGCAGATGGCCTTGACAGCGTTTACACGGGCTTTTGGTGAGAGCAGACGGCTCTCAACCGGTAAAAACTTAAAATTATACACAACGTCACCAAGGGCACCACTTAGGTTCGGACCTCGGCTTGGGGCGTTGCGAGTCGGGAGGAATTGGAGAAAATGCGCCCCGCGCGGGCATTTACGGAGATACTTCGACCCCGCCGGCGGGGTCGGTGCGAAGGTTGAGTGTTTTCTCTGTGGGGGGCTGACGATAGGAATAACTCCGGATAGGCGGCCGTTATCTCGTCAGGGGGGTCACCAAGTACGTGTCTTGGTCTACGGAAGTCTATGAAGCCGTCAAATCTTTCGAAACCGTATTAATGGTAAAGAGTGGTTATATATAGGTTTGTAGGTAGTTCCTCTGCCAGATTCAACCCCTATCAATCTCACACTCATGACAAAAAGAACTGAACCGTTAGCGTGGATATGTGCATAAATAAGTACCCAATGGGGTGAATCACTCTGTGAGTATGTATTATTCCGAGAAACAGGATATCAAGTTGACCAAGATTAGCCCTGCCATTTTCAACTCTATACCTACATCGTTTTTATTTTGCTGATCCTATGAATAAAAAGAAGCCCTCCTTTAGGGATTTCTTGGCTGTTCCATGGAGGGTCGGATAAGGTTTGAACAGGCGTCAATCTTGGCGATAAGTACGCGTTATGTTTTGAATATTATTGACAACGACAAGCAAGCAATTTCTTTATGAATTCTATGGAAGTAAAGTTTTTATTTTGTTTTTGACTTTGATTAATTTTATGACGAAAATCATTCAATTAGTTTTACTAGTAGATCATTTTAATTGATTTAAATCTTATTCGTTATAACAGCGTTTCTTCATGCAATTTGTCTTTTATTGTGTTGCTCTCTTTACTTAGCTTCTTGACTTGTCCCTATACCCGATATAATCTGCCCATCCACAGGGGAAACATTTCAAAAACTCTCTTTTTCAGAGATCTTGGCTCTCTCAGTGATCCCTGAAAGTTACGTGATCCATTTAGAAATTTCTTCTTTCTTCTTAAACTTATACTTACCCATATATTTTACAATCATTATAACCAACTTCATAAATTGTATTGCTGATAGAAACATCAGAACCTATCAGTTGATTGTCCGAACTTTTACCCATGACGATCAAGATTTGAAATAATGTAATAAATTAATGGTTAGGAGAATCAGGGAGATATCTGATCAGATATAGATGACTTATGATCTATATCTGATCAGATTTTGTAGAAGTTTTCCTCTGGGAATGGAACAATGCTGCGTCCTAGTCATTTTCCCAAATTTCTGTGCTGTCGAGGTTGTGAAGCCGAACCCTCCATGTTCAAGAAGATACTCGTAGGTACTTCATTCAGTATTATGAAACATAATAGAACAGACTGCACAATAGTCTCATTGTATTTTTGTACTGATATCTGAATACTGGATCAGCTACTACACATACAAGTTCAAAATATTAGTTTATTTGGTCGTCATTTAGTACGATGACACACTAAACGACAATCGAAGTATGTTAAACGTAGGCTACCTTATTTCGAGACATGTTGTTTAAAAAAACATTTATTTGTATTATTTTTCGCACATAACTAAACATCTGTATGATACAGATACGTATATAACAAAATGAATTTCCAACTACCTTTACTGGTTGTTACAAGGATGGGATCGCGAAAAAAAAGGAAACCCTCCTTTAATTTGTTGTAACCATGACTCTCAAGTGAGGGTTCCGGGTTTGAACCCTGTTTAGAGTCTCTTGTTTTTGTTTCGAGTAGAAAAAGTTATACTCAATACGTGAGCGTTTTAGTATTTAACATTTTTACAAAACGCATTTTATTTTCACGTACGAAGCACGGTACAAATTATTTTATATATGTATTGTTGGATGACGACGCTTTCAAAGAGGTGCCAATGTTTGTTAGTCATACAAAACAGTTCAATTCCGTACTCACGTGTATGGTCATTAGATTTGCTTTGATGCATGCTAATTGCATTGCTTAAAATATATTTTATTTATTGTAAAGTAAACTTTTTGCACTTTTTTTTGAATATGTTTAATTCTTAATGTTACATATATCTATTGTTTATTTTAATGTTGGCTTACATACTTATAAAATATATAGATAATTTTATATTTTGTCTGAATAATTTAGTCTGGTACTTTGCAATGTTTTTTTTTTGAAAATGTATTATTAGTTTAAGCAATAAATATTTTTTCTTCTTCTTCTTCTTCTTCTTCTAATCAAATGTATCGTCCAGATTGAGACATCTGTTTGTTTTGCAATCAACTTATGTAACTTTTGCTTTAAGCATTTGCTTCTAATTAGGTGTTTAACTATAAAAGTATAAAAGTTTTGGTTCGCTCACCTCCGTAAGAGAGATAGAGGAGACACCATTTAGGTAGGACTTACCCTCCCCTCCCCCCACGTATCCCCCCACAGAAAGGGTCACTCACCACAGGTGGCTACCTCACGGACGAATATGGAATCTTTATTCCAATTCCTCTTGTCGAGGTACCCGCATAGTTTAGAAGATTTCAATAACCAGCCGTCTGCTGACTCCACCAAAAGCCCGCGTAAACGCCGTCAACGCCATCTGCGCCAGCGCATCATAGAACAGTCATAAAAAAAACGAAGGCATTCTCGCTCGAACCGTCGGACCGTTCAGACGTCAACTTATTACTGTGCCTTGATATAACTACATATCTGTGTATAGTGAGGTCTATGCAATTAACACCGACATAATAAATTCGCTGGACATCCATGGCTGATCAGAATGTTGAAGATGAGACTGACGCCAGCAGTGCTGACGTGAAATTTTAAAAAACAATACTTCATACGTCACATACTTCAATACTTTTTGTAAATTCATAATAACACCTAATACAGAACAAACATTTTCATCAATTGCTTACCTTGAGTGGGAATCGAACCCACGAGCTACAGCGCGAAAGTTAACGTTACTACTAACTGAGCTGTCTTATTGGGAATAGAAGAGAAGGTCACAGGTTCAAATCTGGAAGTCTGACTTTAGAAAGTGCATAACTGTATTTCATACCGGTACCAATGAAGCAACATACGTGTGAATTCGAAGGCAAATGACATTTTGTCTTCATGCATATGCAATGGAATCGCTTTGTGTGGTTGGTGGTGCTAGCAAATTAAACTAAAGTACGTATACGAAATAATAACAATAAAATGGTCACATTAATTCTTCTTAAGAATTACGACAAAAGCTTAAATTTAATCCATCGAAAACTTTCTAATGCAGAGCTTAATCTATTCCTCCTCGGTGACTCAGATTTGTAATAATGGATAATAATAAATTTATTTTTATTTTAAACATAACATTACATCGTATCACTTAAATAGGTAACACAATAGTTCAATACTTAAACTAAATCAGACTGTATAACACTGCAAGAATTTGCACTAGCCCCCACATTAGGATTCCCTCTGTTGTGGATGGCTAGTTCCTTCCAGAAGTAACAAAGTATAGTAGATTACAATTAAATAATAAAAGCAGTTAATTAGTTTTTATATGTATAGATAATGATTTCAATACAGAGACAAATATAGTGATTATATCTAAATAACCGATCAAGTAGCCTGTGAGGAGGATTCCTAAAGCTACAAGTCCTGCACTTACTCGGCTTGAATATCCTATCTCCTCAATATGACAATGATTGTTGCAATCACTGCTTTAGTCGCAAGATAGTGATATTATGAAACTACGCCAGAACTCCGTGCAGCTTAAAAGTAATTTGTGGTACATTGTTTCGTTACTCTGTAGCCATGCTAATACATATAGCATTTAACTATTCCTTCTTATTCAATTATTAGATAAAGAAGTCGCACGATGTTTTAAACTAGCGATAAGTCGCGATTAGATAACGCATTGTTTGCGTTAAAACTTTAGCCATAAATATATTTAGGTTTAGAAGTTTAGAGGTTTTGTGTGTAGAAAACACTGCCCCCTTTACTTTCTTTTAAGTAATTTCATAATTTTCTTTATGCCTGAGATGGCTAATTTAAAATCTGGACAGTGTTTCAAATGTTAGTGAGGCTAATATCCTTCGTAGTTTCGAAAGCAAATATAATCTCATCCCATCAGGTAGATCTGAAAACATTGGTCATAAATGTATCTTTCAAAGTTACACTTAAACCTTATATTATCTTAAATATAGATACATAACTATTAAATCTATCAACATATCTGGTTGCGGCTTGATATTTATGAATATATCTGCCTAGTTTTGTATCATATCATATTACTACAACATCCTAACCAGAAAGTCTGTATCGCCGGACGTTGCTCCAGTTATAAATATTGCAAAAGCCACCCATGACAACCAGACTCGTTCACTAGAGGCCCCGCCAGTGCTGCCAACTCTATCGGGCTATCGTCAATACACATGGAATGGGTAAGATTCATAGCGCTTTACATAAAAATATAGGAATATTACAAATAAAAGATAAATCGATATCGATTATGAAGATAAGAAATCCCCATAGTTTTTAAGTAATCGGCAACTTTATTTTTGAAATGCGTGCGTTGCTTGGGGAGCATGAGGTCAGGGCCCATGTAGGACACTTTGACTTTAATCATTTTATTTGTAATATGTTTATATTTGTGGAACCTGGTTAATTTTTTTAACAAAGGTATGGAAAACGTCCTCAGATGCTTCGATTCTAATGTTATTATGTAAATAAGTCCTATAAATTTGGGTTCGGCATCAAAAAAGATAAATTAACAGACAGTATAATAAAAACGCCAGTTTTGTTCGCCACACATAAAAAACATTGCTCCCACTTAATAATATTTTAGTTGGTAACACTTGCTGTATCGCAATTACATCATTGTGAAACGTAACCGCCTGTGTAATTAATACTTCTATTTATTGATACAGATGTCCAATGCGTAAAAGTAAAAAACTAGCCCTGTAAGTTATATGCTAACATCAGTGTTGCCAGAACAAAGGATTTTCAAAGGATTGAAAAAACACAGCCTTTTAGAAGAATACTTAAGTATTTTCAGTCAGTCATTACGGATTAACAATAAGGGCTACAAAACAGAGCAAAACGTACAATTTACAAGTAAAGTCACGTGTTTCACTGTACGTAAATATTTAAGGAATAAAATATAAACTTACATAATATACACCATATTATTATTAGATATACCACAACATCAGATGGGCCGTCAGCTCGTTCTGTGACTATGAGATAAAAAAAAAACTTTATAGAACTTGTACCTATCTTACGCAGGGAACGTATTCCCATAATTAATCGCAACAACAAGAGCCTTGAAATAGCGAAACTGTTGCAAAAACTCGATTCAGATTTCCTGTTCTGGTTACGGAGGGTGGGACGAGTGTGGGGACGCGGGTGCAACGGCCTTACCTCCGTGCAACACCCGCGCTGCATACGTAATGCGATAGCGTCCACCTAGTCGTGTGTACTCGATTAGTCACCTAACTTACAAGCTGGATAGACCAACACTAATGTATCTGATATGAGGGATTTGTATCTAATCCTATTTTATTTATTTATTTAAATTTGTTTATGCAGACGATAGAACAAGACAACTCTTTAGAGTTAAGCTCGCCTTCGTACATGACATTTCTATAAGTTTTTTTTGTATACAATAAAGAATAAAGAAAGTAATCCATTAATAGATAGATAAAGTCTTTATTGTACACCAAAAACAAAGAATAATAATTGCAAGATATTACCACGACATTGATATTAGTAACATAAAATAAAAATCAACTTAAAACTAATGTTAGTACTTAATAAGTAAAAGGGGTTCATTTTATGTATGAACTTCCAAACCAGAGGCGAATCAAATTGAGAAGCAATTTTTAGGATGCTGTTGGTGCTCGTGCGAAGTCTGCTCAGCAGTGAGGATTCCTATCAACTGTTATAATCATAATAATTTATTATTATGTTATATTATTATTATATAATTTATTATACATAATAAATGGTAGAATAGCAGATATGAACACTGGATCCTGCTATTTGAGTACAGACTACACTAATTAACTTATTATAAAATATAAACACAATATATAAAGTAACAGATTGAATCAACTGTGCAGTGAAATTGTAGTATTAATTGAACAGAAATCATGAATTTGTTCTTATGTTGGCACAGAACCAATTCCAACCTGCATGTAATTTAACCGTCTCTGAGGTGTTTTTGCTCAATTTTCTCTCAGATTGGTCTACAGTATCTTATACAGACAAATATGTGTGCGTGTAATTTTTTACATGCCAAAATATTAACTCGATATCACTGAAAATGCTCGTAAAATCAATTTAACTTTGAACTCTATAACTGTAACATAGAACTGCAGTTATATCATCAAAATGACTCAAATTAAGCCTCGAATCCTAATTGATGGAAAGTCGAGCCAAGTCAAAAACTTTATTTCCATAGAATTCATAAAGAAATGGCTTGGAAACGTCAATATTATTCAAAACATAAGGTCACGCGTACTTATCGCTAAGTTTGGTGCCTGTTCAAAGCCTATCCGACCCTCCATGAGGAAGAACAGTCGAGAAACCTCTAAAGAAGGGCTACCTTTCTTTTTCGCGAGCACGATCCTGTAACAATCTGAGTACTTATATCTATGTTACATTTATGACTACATAAAATACTGAAATAAAATATTACAAGATGTTTTGAGTGTTGTTGAGCAGAGCGACATCAGAGACTAATAAAGTCAACAGGATTCGACTCTGTGAGAAAAATATCTGACATCGGTCTCACAATAAAGATCAGAGTTGTGATAATAGATAGTTAAGCTAGATAAGCTCGATCAAATAGATTCAGACGTTTAATAGCAAGGACATAACGATTATTCTATTCGCCTGGTCAATTGTGTACCCAATAATTGTCACGTTTATTTAAGTGGAAGATAAATAGTAGCTTCCTACTTCAATAAATAAATATCGGTGGACATTTCACTCAGCGCCATCTAACCCAAAGTAAGCTAAGCATAGCTTGTATCATGGGAACCAGACAGTTGTAATAATATTAATATAGTTTTTTCGAAATACATACATTATAATATATAAAAACATCCAGTCATATAAATGTTTTTCCTGGATGGGAATCGAACCCACGACCTACAGCGTACTACCAGCTGATCTGTGAGGGTCTGGGGATCTGGGGAGTCAAAGCTGTAAAATCTTAAGATAACTGCGAAGGAACATTTCAGCCACTTGAGTACTCAGGTTTATATACAGTACCCTCCTGATACGTCTATGTGGGTACCATAAACTGTCCATAACTTGAGTATTATTACGGTAGTATTTGTCCTAATGAAAACGTTGGAAGATATATTTCTTTTATACACTTTGAAGACTCTAAAGTTGTAGCTTAGTATTTTGTATAATTAGATGCATACGAGCTTAGGTAAAGTTAAAAAGGTATAACAGGTTTTCGGTCGCAACTTTATTCGCATCATTATTATCTCCGGTTCCCGTCACAGCTGCGAGATAAATAAATATACCAGATTATTATGTCTGAATTAGATTTCAAAGTTTCGTCAAAATCGGCCCAGATGTTTTTACGTGATATTTGAAAAATTAAAAACCACAGCATAGTCCTATTACAAATATTGCTGGACATTTTCACACTGTGCCATCTAGCCCCAAACTAAGCATAGTTTTTACTATGGGAACTAGATAACTGATAGAATATGTACTTTTTGAAATACATTCATGTTTACACCCAGAAACAGATGAAATATCTACGCTCGTCACACAAATGTTGTGTAGGAATCGAACTCACGATCTACAGGCAGAGTTATTACTTACTACCAAGTGAGCTGTGAGGCCAGTCAGCTTTGTAATTATATATATTCGACGTACTGCGTTACTGTATTCCAGTTTGAAAGGTGTCGTTCCCGGTGAAATTACAGGCCATTTGCTCGTTCTGTAACTAAATCACATAAAAAAAACTTAGGGTTCGAATCTATCGAGGTCAATAAATCGCAACATACAACCGGTATCAGAAACGTGTAGGTGTCAATCTGCTGTCACGTAGAAATTCTAATCACGACGTTTTGCGCAATATCTGGTGTATCGACATTATGCAAATAGCTTCAGGCATTGTCTGTTGATGGCTCTAGATTGCATTAATCGATCTCGATGCCCCAGGGTGACAATTTTTTGATAATATCTTACCATGAGAACTTTACGAAAGTAAACTAGATAGCATTTAAGTATACATCCATAATTATATACCATTTATGTGACAGGTAATTAAGTAATAATTTCGACTTTCTTAACCATCAGTATTAATAGTCATTTGATACCATCTCTCGATTTATCTTTAATGTTTCATATTCTTTACAATACTCGTTTTAAGCTGGGTGAAAATGAATTCAGTACCGTTGCATGTTTTCGTGAGTTCAGCTAAGTAGATACATTTAAAATATACATCCCATTAATGCACGCCTGCTTCGGATTCGAACTAGCACCTTTCATATTGTGAAGCAGAGTACTCTAGAGACTCTGTCAGTACTAGAGAACTCATCATTACGCAGTGCCGACGAGCGCAGCTTATTAAGGTTCATATAATTGCCACACTATAATCGGCTAACTTGTAGTAATTATTGCGTCCAGCGTCTTTCAATTAAAATGTGTGGCCTCATAACTAACGATTTACATGAATCGATGCGCGCTTTTAGTTGGACTTCGGCGAAGAAAAATCTTGACAGGAATGCAGAGTTCTTTTGGAAAAAATACCAGCGTAGAGTTTTATAGATAATCAAATCATTCCATGACAAATCGTTTAGGGCATTATTTCATACAAATGTGATTAGACAATCGATCTATTTCTTCCATTAGTAGTCAAACAAAGTCCAAAAATGCGTTTTTTAAATTCTATAAAACCAACTGATTTCTCTATATCGGTTCTAGATTCCACAAAAATTTATTAAACGTCTAAAAATGCGTTTGATGGAGACTAATCTAGCCTAAACTTATTGTCGGTCAAAGCACAAAGCAGAATAGTAGTGTTATGAAACGTAGGTTTCGGCATATTACCTACTAACTGTTGCCCGCGGATTCGTCCGCGTGGAATTCGGTTTTATCACGCAAGCCTATTTTACCCCTCGGAAAAGTAGCCTAAGTTACTCCTTGTTACATCAGCTATCTGCCAATGAAAGTCCCGTCAAAATCGGTCCTGCCATTTCAGAGATTAGCCGGAACAAACAGACAGATAGAAAAAAAATTCAAAAAATGTTGTTTTGTTATAAGAAAGAATGAAAGAAAAACATTTATTGACACGCCCAAAAAAAATAATTTAAATAATTAACAAAAATATACATAGGTATGTTGTTTTAATAATAATAATAATACTAATAGGTACATCAAGCCAGTAATCCAAGTACCTACCTATTTTGTAATAGCGGTCAAATAGGTATATATGTACCGTGTATACATCCATATGCACTTAGTTAAAAGCGGTTATTTTAATATTACAAACAGACACTCCAATTTTATTTATTTGTATAGATTATCTGTCTGCCAAAGGTAAGTTATTACAATTTGTCGATAAAATAACCAGGGAGGTGACCTTTTTCATTCCCTGACAATCATTGTCACCGCTTTCGACATGTCAGTGAGAAAAATGTTATAATATGTGGTTGTCAACTCTAGCAAATATATTATTGTCAAGTTGTCGTGCTTGCAAATTGTTGGAATATCATGACTCCTCCGCCCGAAGAAATAGGTCACCAAGTTAAATTTGACAAAACATTAGTGGGCCTATTCAAGAGGGGCTGCTGGGAAATACCTGAGGTTATGGGTGCAACTGGTGTAGGCCTCGTGGGAGTGGGTCTCGCTTTGATTGGATTGTACAATTACTCGAAGAATGATGGCGACAACAGGGAATATAAATCTCATTACTGCGTTGTACGGTCTGATGATCCAAGAGCAAAGCTTATCAGGAACGCTGTCCATACTCAATATAAATGTTAGTGGTTCACAATAAATAATAAACCAAAATAAATACTGGTGGTTTGATGATTTTAAGAGCAGAACTCACGCCAAGTTCTTCCGGGGAAGTAAAGCCACCATGCCCATTTCTGCCGCCAAGCTGACGCATTTGCGTTACTGTGTTACGCTTTGAAAGATGTGGTTGCTGGTGAAATTACAGGCACATGAGACATTCCATATGAGTCTTAGAGTTAAATGCTAAAGTTAAAGTGCTTAAATGCTACGCCAACTGCTTTCGACAACTTAAGTACTGGTTCTGTCAATATCGCAAATCTGGTCTTTCCTTGAAGATGAAGGAAACCATGAAGTCCTGGAACCAAAAATTCTAAGACATGTATCAAGTACACGAAAGGAGCCACGCCACATTAATGGACTTTTCACATGTCCTCACATATCAGTAACATTAGAGTTTAAAGTCTTTAGTTAACGACTACACAAGTGGCTTATTACTTTATACGAACTTGCTTTGATTCACGTATTCAGGTTTAAAGGTGAGCCTGTGAAATTACAGATACAAGTCTCGTCATACAAACTAAAGTTTTCCTAGGTTGCGTTGCACTTGATATAAGCCGACGACACAACTTTAGAATGCAATCGCTAAATCGCGCGACTACGAGTACGCAGCGCCTTCGCGCGACTCTGAATCGACTCTTATTATAAGGTGAGATGAGAGGTGTAGTGGTACTGACTCCGAATTTCAATCCGTAGGTCACCGGTTCAAGTCCCGACGTGCAACTGTATTTTTCGCTTGAAAGATTTATGTGCGCAATACCACGTTCTCAAAACGGTGAAGGAAAACATCGTGAAGAAACCCACATGTCGTAGAATAAAAAAAATCGAAGATATGTGTCAAGTGCACGAAAGGAGCTTCTTGTAGGCGCACTTAGAATCCTTTCACCACACCCCGGTTCGAGAGAACCAGTGACTCGAATAGAATAAGGTATCTGATCGTTCTTTCAATGCACAGATAAAAAATGAGTCCTTGCCATTTCGAGTAAAACTTAACTGTTGAAGTTTATTGATAAACGTACCCCAACGATAAAAATCGGTTATTTACTCTGTATTCAGGTAAGTTCCTATCTATAAAAATGTTTGAAATATAAAATATTGTTTTGCCCTTTTTGAAATAAGCCTAAAACGTTTATATTAAACTTATATAAATAATTATTTTGATTATATTCCTGGCTAAGCTGCTAATGCTACAAGAGTCCGATATCGAAATTTTAGTGGGTGTCATATGAACTAAGAGCAAAAGGTCTATATTTCAAATTTAAGTGCAAAGGATTATAGACTGTAAATCTATTAGTAGAAGTGCTGGATTTCTATGATGGTTTAAAATAACAGTGTTAGTATGCGACTCATTTGTAGGAAATAACGGGACATACCAGTTGTCTGGAGTCGTAGCGACTGTGTCATATCGTGAGATTTTGATATCGCTTCTGATGCATTTCACTCAGATTCTAAGTTTTGTACTGGATAGTCACTGATTTTAGAATAATAAATATAAATTCTGTAGAGTTTCCCACAGAAAAAGACATATCTGTAGAAGGAAGCAGTGTAAAGCTAATTTTACGTAAGGCATTTTGAAATCCAAATACATAATCAGTCCACATTCGAAGATGACAGTCAAGATTTAGAAAATTTTAATAGCTCTTCTTAATATGTAGTGAGAAAGAAATGTTCGTTCTGCATAAGAGAACATATGTGTTATCCGGGAAAGTAGGTACTACCACCATACACATTTAGTCTTCATGCCGTACATGTTACTGTTCCGATTTGAAGGGTGTAATGCTATTAAAATTACAAGCACGTGAGACATTCCATCTTCGACGGGGTGAAGGGTCCAATGCAGTGTGACTAGTCTTCCAATATTTAAGTAGGGGATCATATTACTATTGTTATGGGCAGAAGATGAGAGAAGAGAGAGAGAAGACACTTTACTCACATATTACTTCGAACTATTATAACTACATCAATTCCAAGCTTGCTATGACAATTAAACTTTACTAATAGGGACGTGGCGAAACATCTTTGTTGCAAAATACTTTCTTTCTTTTCATTATTATGGTTCGACAAAATTATTCTATTTCAACCAATTTAGGTTCCAGTCTAAGTATTGTTATTGGAACTATGTCAAATTAAAATATTCAAGTACGTGGTATGATCAGCAGCTCATCAAGAATTCAGGTCGAGGGCCGTGGTTCGCAGTTTGCAGGCCAGTTATATGAATTATTGCAACGTTGCCTGTTCTATGAAGAAACTGTGTTGATTCGTAACTTGCTGTCATATTTTTGATATTATTTTCATTAATTATTGTTTAGAACTTGTTGTATACCATTTTTCTATGTAGGATTGTAGATAATGGTAAAAATGTTTATCATGTTTGTATCAATTTGAAGTTTTGCATAAGTTTTTAAAAATCTCAAGAGGCCGATTACAAAAGTTTGAGGTTACATTGAGGAACTATAAATTATTATTATTTCAATTATAATGGATTACACTGAAATTGATAGAAACTGACTCAAATTCAAGTTACGTAATCAATCCCCAGTATCAACTCAATTGGAAAAAACAAACAAAAATGATGCATTACAATTTACCGTTTCAAAACTAGAGTAAATAGATCATTGACAAAAAGATTACAGTCAATAGGAAATTATTATTCTCACTGGCTATGTGCTATTTACCATAATTATCGAGAACTAGTGTTTGGAAATAGTGATGCGGTAAAGCTTCGTGCCACAAATAGTGAGTTGATGTCATCCTAAACATAAAAGGTTATATCAACTGCAAAGTTCGATCAATGAAATGATGCAGTCACCTGTGTGGTACCTATGCTGTGTGTATGTGACATTTTACGCCATCCTCTCGGCCGAGTCGATCAGTTCCAAGCGTAATATCGGCCCATAGATATGTTTGTGAATCATCCTTTAACTAGATAAGTAAGTGGCTTGGAGATTAGTATCAATATTCGGCCTTTCTTTCCATTTTCAGACCTTGACTGTAGGTGTTGCAAACATTTGAGAAAAAGTTTTCGTGTTTTGGTCAGGTTTTTTATGTGATAAAGTTATGGAACAAGCACATGGCCCACCTGGTGTTGAGTGAAGAACCTCCTCTCATAAAAAGCAATACGAGTTGGGTCCTCCCCTACAAAGGTAGGAAAAGATCCAAATCACAACGTATGCGCCTCTATACGTGGAGGTAAAATGGCTCACGTGCCTGTAATTTCACCGGCAACCACAACTTTCAAACTGGGACACAGTAACGCGAATGCGTTACTGCTTGGTGGTAGAAATGGAAATGATGGCAGCACTTCCCGGACGAACTTGGCGTAAGTTCTACTGGCCAGTTATAATCTATTATGAAATAACGATTAGTTAATTAAAATTGAGGGAAATTCGAAAGTATATTCTTCCAAAGTTCCCTAATTATAACTAACTTTAGTAACTTATTAAAATTGAAGGAAATTAGGAAGTTTATTTCGTTCCTAATTTCTCTAAATTTTATGTAAATATGTATTGATGTATATAGGTAACTTTACAATATTGTAATTAGCTTTCTGGTAATGATTTGTTGCCTGATAAATTATAAAACCTCTACTTATCTATCTATCTCTCTGCCTGTACACATGTAGTATGCAGGCTACTTACAATTATCCACTGAGTACATTCATCGTGTATCAATATTACATGAAGTCCTTGTGTCCATTCTATCTTCCGGTCGTTTTCTTAATGATGATTCTATACCTAGAGCTTATATTGCTGGTGTCAATATGCATCTAACTAGCTTCATAGCTCAGTTGGTAGTAACCCTGCCTTCTGCGCTATAGGCTTAGGGTTCGATTTCCACCCAGGACAAACATTTGTGTGACGATAATAGTTTGTTCTGTGTATGGTTGTTCATATGTATGTATTTACGAAAAACTATATAAGTATTTATACCATTTGTTTGGTTGCCATGATACAAGCTATAATTAGCTTACTTTGGGGCTAGATGGCGCTGTGTGAAATGTCCACCAATGTTTATTTATTATTTATATATGTATTTCTAAAAATTTGTTTTGCATTGGTTCAATGTAATTAATCGTGCTTAATATGCTTTGTACCTCTCAGTTCTATTTGTTCCTACGAATAATTGCAGTTATTTTAATCAAATAATAATTTAATGGTTACCTTGAGGAGTCAAGGCGTCACCGTAAACAATGTGTGCGTGGGTTTGTTAGTTTTTGTTTTGCAAGGGCAGAATATTTCACTGTAATTAATTAATATGACACAATTTTGAGAATGTTTTTCTTCCCGAGTGATGCAATGAGATTGCAGCTTGACTGGCAATAGTCCTTTTGAGTTAAGATTTCAAAGTCCAACCGTCCATAATGTTTTTAATATGTAATATTTAGTAACGGATTCACTTTATTAATTCCCTAAAATGCCCAAATTTGTATATTTTAATAAACCGTGTACTAATTCATCCCTAATTGTTGGTACCAACCAATTATCACTCAAGTGACTACTGCAATGACCACTTAACTATTCTTACACTTATATTTTCGTTCCTATTTGTAGTGTATTTAAGAGCAGTAGAACTCGCAAAGTTCGTCCGGGGAAGCACTGCCACCATGCCCATTTCTGCCGCCAAGCAGTAACGCGTTCGCGTTACTGTGTTCCGGTTTGAAAGGTGTCGTTGCCGGTGAAATTACAGGCACATAAGACATTCCACCTACACGTCTCATAGTTACGGGCGCATACGATGCGACTTGGGTATTGTCGTACCTAGTAGGGGAGGATCCAAGTCGCATCGATTGTTATGGGCCGAGGTTACCACTTACCACCAGGTGGGCCGTCGGCTCGTTCCGTAACTACATAACATTAAAAAAAAAGTGAAATTTTGTAGTAAACTTCGACTCCTCTTTGTAAAACTCGCAAAGTGGATCTAATCAAAAGTAAAATTCTTTTTCAAATGATTCAATATTACAAGTAACGTATTTCGTTACATTATTATGATATAAAAACCTCGGAATTTCATTGATATTTATTTGCAATAAGCAACTAGCATTCATGACATTGAGCAGTTAACGAACTGTGAAGATCGCAGCGATCGCTATGCAGATATAAATTATTCTCGCGTTCAGCTTCAGAGTAATCGCTTTTTGCATTTGCTGGCTCGTCAAGTCGTCACGCTAAACAACATTAATAAAAAAGTTTCCTGTATTCAAAGAGTATGGACGCTAAACTATCTTAAGACGATTAATTATCTATAAAAATAATTAAAACTGGAGTGTCTGTTTGTTATATTAAAATAACCACTTTTTACTAAGTGCATAATGGCTGTATACAAGGTACATATACCAAAACCACATTTATTTTTAAATTTGTCTGGCTGTCTGTCTGTCTGTTTGTTCCGGCTAATCTTTGAAATGGCTGGACCGATTTTGACGGGACTTTCACTGTCAGATAGCTGATGTAACAAGGAGTAACTTAGGCTACTTTTCCGAGGGGTAAAATAGGGGTGCGTGATAAAACCGAGTTCCACGCGGACGAAGTCACGGGCAACAGCTAGTTTCTAAATATAAAGATCTTTTGTGCAGAGTTAATCCGCGAAGGTACCAACATCCACTGAGGATTAGATAGGTTTTATGAAATTGTCTAGCCTCAAGTAAACTCAACGATTCATTCAAAAAGAAAGCATTTCCTGCATTAATACATGAAGCGAAATAAAAGCTATTTCCATACAAATTAAGTAAAAGTAAGATTATGTACAATTAACACGTCCTTTACTCAAACTATCAGTGAAACGGAAGGTGAGGCCAAGCAATGAGAGCTTTCTACATATTACATTAAAGCAGGAAGTTAAATGTTGTATGACAGTTTGTGTCAGTCTTGATGCAAAAAAAGCTGTAATACTAGTTCACATACAAAAAAGAAAGCATAAATTGGTCAGTTTAATCAATTTTAAGACATTTCGCTGTTTCTATTTTTGAAATTCCCGGTTAACTTCGTTATTTTCCACTTTCAATGCTGACAACATTGAAATATCGCCATAAAAACGATATTTCGAAATGGTAGGTCTCTTAAAAAATTGTCTGAATTAACGTCTTTCGGTATAAAGTGTTTTGAATTTTTCGTTAAGCAAATGTGCCTCTATCTACTGTTTGAGAGGCGGTCTTTTATTAAATCCTGTAGCCTGTTGTATCGAAATCTAATAATTAATGATTAATATTATGACAATCGATTCTTACCTATGCATTGGGTAATTAATATATTCTCCGAACGCAGTCGGATTTTGTACCTTTCTCATAAATTCCCATTAGCGCACATCTTAGTTTAGCCTCGTTAATTGCGTCATAAATTGTTATTAAAAGTTACTTTCACTATTACTTCTTCCTATTAAGTTGAGTTAAACAGTCATTTGTAATTGGAAGGAAAGGGAAAAGAGTCAATAACTTTCTATTTAATTATAAGACACAGCTTAAACATATTTTAACACGTTTAGCTTAGCTTAATTTAAATCTGTAAGCTTTTATCACATTTGTTTAATACAAAATACATATTTGACAACAGCTACAGTTTATCGGAGCTACCTTGCAGTACATTCGCTTGGACATGTCCCAGATAACTTAAAGTTAACCGAGCGCCAGTCAATCATACATTGGGTAACTGGGACACCCTGTCGATAACATTACCTCTATTCGTTGTAAATTCAACCCTATCACATCGGAATAAAGTTGAAATTACCAGTACAGCGAGATAGGTGTATATTGTTTGCAGAACGAAAGTGTCTTGTTGGGCACTTATTAAAAACATGTCATCGCAAAAATGTCAGATGCCGTTGACCATCGATTCCGTATTGAATGATATCCGTTACCCGTTACCCGTTACCAGTGCGGACATTAAATTAAACCCTTGTTTGTTCACTTTATTATTAAAAGACAATTTTTACAATAAATCCCTTTTAAGAATTTTTAAGGAATATAATACGGTACACAAGGGTCTAGATATAATAAAGTACACTACTACAAGTAGCTACTCCAATCCTAAATATTTAGGGATCTTGACCCCTAATTATAAAACAGTTTCTAGGCAAACAATTATATCTGAGGATTTTTTTATTATATTATACAAGTACATTTTTATGTAAGGTCACATCAAACAACCTTTTTTTTATTTTATTCCTTAATTCGTAGTTGAAGGGAATCGTCGTAGGTTTCACTAATTTGTAACTGTCATAAATAACAGACGATTGAAATTACCTGCATTTTCACTGATCAAATCCGAACAAACCTAATCAACGGACAAAAACATAACAAAGATGCCTTGTTCATTCACTTGTTACGATAAAATCACACCATTGTACGCCATGAGAATCATAACCAGTCACAATGATAACTCTACATGGATGCACATAACTGTTAATTGTGTACTTGGCCGTTTAGAGGTCAAAGGTTTCTGTTCACGCAGGTATTTATATAGTCAAATATATTATTTTAGCTAGCTGGTGCCCATGGATCATGGTAGCATGGATGCTGGTTCATCTACGTAGAATTAGTACTCAGAGTAGCTTATTTTTTTTTCTCCAAGCTCTGATCAATATCCATACAAAGGTAAAATAATAAGGGAAAATAACTAAAATCATCCCGTAATATGATTAGTCAAAAACGCAGAAATATTCCTTATTTTCTACTAAAAATATAATTATGGTGAGTTATATAACCCTTACTTGAGAAATGATTGATTCCTCTAACAAATTTTCATCCCCTACTTAACCCCCTTCAAGTCTAATTATCGTGACAAAAAGTAGCCTATGTTTAAGAGTAGTCAAAAGTAACTTTTGACTTGAAGACGCACTCATCTCTAGAATATTACGCTTATGTATTGAGTAATTAAATTATAAATTGTATATCATAAGAACATAGTAATTAGGTAACATATAATAATTGTTAGTATATTTTATAAATATTCCTAGTTCGACAGGAAAATACATGAACGAATGAAAGAAAAGTATATAGAAAATTCGTTGATCCATTACACGTGTGTACTGGGTAAGTTAGGTGAAGCCTTCTAGCGTCCAATAACTTTGCTTAGTAACAGAAATTAGTTGCAGAAATTAATAATTTATATTCCCTTATGCGAATTATTCGCAACTTGTGATCGCACGTGACTTTAATGTGGAAATATTCTTAGTAAACATTGCAAATATATTGGAATTTGCTGAGTTTTCGCATGTTGACTGATTTTATAGTTACACTAGCGACCCGCCCTGGCTTAGCACGGGTGCAATTTACAAATTATATACACAAACCTTCCTCTTTTATCGCTCTTTCTATTAGTGAAAACCATATCAAAATCCGTCGCGTGATTTAGAAGTAAGCGAGGAAACAAACAGACGCCGCGCCGATAGCGAATTTGCTTTATAGTATTAAGAGATGCATGAAATGCTCGAAGCTATCATGTCGCTAAAGTAACGTGAGAAGGAAAGCCGACTTACTTTAAGTAGTTAAGTAATAAGCAAATGCTACTTTAAATTTACATGAAGAAGGTATAATCAATAAGTGTGTTTTAATTAAAATCCTTTGTAACTGTGTTTTTTATATAAATATACTCCAATAATGCAGCAAATAAATAGTAAAAAGGAAGCATGTAAATATTATCCATATTCAAAACAAACCACATTTACAGTTAATTTTCATCAGTTTTACCAACAAAAATATTTCATAATGTAATATTACCCTGTGGTGATCTGCAACTTCGTAAATTGTGCAACTTTGTTTCTGATAAGTATCACAAAAATTATCCACAGTGTAATTTGCAAGCATTACAATTGTATGTACATGTTTCTTACATGAACCAGAATGTTGTGTGCGGGCCACTTTCATTAGTGTCAATTTCGTGTATTATGATGAATTACTTATTGTTTGAGGTAAACACTAAAAGCACTGTTGTAACAATGCTGTTCTTAGCAAATTTACGCAGGAATGTTTTCAAATAGCATTTTAACTTTATGTCCTCATTATTTTTGGCTTCCACTTGTTAATTTCCAACAGTATGTTTAAAATTAGTAAAGTAAAATTTGCCGCCGTGCATTCGCTTTACTGCGTTCCGGTATGAAAGGACCGATTGCCCGTGGAATTACAGGCACACGATTCCTTCCTCCTTCACGGCTTAAGTGTTACGGGCGCTAGGATGCGACTTGGGTCTTGTTCTACCTAAGCAGGGGAGTAACCATGTCGTATTGCTTTATATGGACAGACGTTACGACTTAAAGGCTATTTCCATAACTTAATCTCATTAAAAGTTATAATCTACCAACTCTACCTTCGCTTGTGTTTGAAGTTCTGACTTGAAGTCCTTTTTCTTCGTCGAGAAGCCTTGTAGTACGTCTGGTAGAGAAGAAGGTATACATTTTGCAATGATTTTTTTAATCTACCTGTCTTCAGATTGGATCTTACGAAACGACTTAAGGTCACTCGATTCTCGATTAGCGCGTCCTAAATGGGAAACAAGTAACCGTAATGTCCTATGTTTGATGCACTATCGATTTTCGTGGTGTTGGCAGGTATCATTAACTTCACATAGTTATAACTTGACTAAAGAATTTAAGGTTTTATTTCCATAGTCAAATTAAATACTGCTTCTTTATGCAGTTCGGTCCAATATACACTGTAGGAGAGAAAGTGCGTTGACTAAAATTCATGAATCATAATTTCCTTGGGATTTAGGTCTATAAGGTCCAAAATTTTTGATATTTTTAGATTTTTAGAAGTCAGTTCATTTTCTCAAGTATGTTTATTACATTGAAATTAAATTAATATGTTCAATTAAACTTACGCTGCGTGAATAAAGCTATAAAACATGTTAAGTGTATACGAGTACATTAAACTATGCCCATAAACGTCTATTAGCAATAAATTAGCTAATTAGTATCAATAATTGCAATCGTTTTCGAACAAATTCAACCTGTCAAGGAGAAATACACAAATTAGCTAATTTTACGCTAATGTCGCTAATGTACGTTTCTGATAAGGCTATGTATAACGCTAAGTAAAACTAGTAATGCTTGCTCAAGTATTTATTCCATTAAATTTACGATTAATATGAGTTAATCGTTTCCAAGAAAATACATCTATATTAATTACTCAATTATTGAGAGCGTGGTGGTCTAGTGGTCCCGAGTTCCAATCCGGAGGTCACCGGTTCAAATCCTGACGTGTACCTGTAAGTTTTTCAATTCAAAGATATGTGCACAATACCACGTTCCCAAAACGGTGAAGGAAAACATCGTGAGGAAACCGACATGTCCTAGAACAAAAAATTCGAATACATGTGTCAAGTAAAGGAGCCTCTTTGAGGCGCATTTAAAATCCTTTCGACTCGATAGAATAGACTCAGTTATTATTTCATCTACAAAGGTGCTCTTTTTCCAGCAGCGGATGTGTAAATAAATGCGCTGTATCAACAGTTACGTCGAAGCCCAGCTTAGTAGTTAGTCCAACGCGAATAACCGTTGGCTACACACGCTGAGAAGTGGCCTGTCAGTTTTAAAATTAAATGTTCCGGCTATACCGCTTTTGCGCCTTACGTACATCTGTCACTGTCAAAATAGTGTTGCAAAATAGAAAACCCGTTATCGTGTTTATTTATTTTTTAATTTTCGCACGGTTTTATCTGTTTGTTTAGTGTTTGAACATTTGATACGGCGAAGGTGATGCAGATAACGTTTCCTAGGTTTGCGGTGCGTGCGGTCGCGTAGATATTTTCACCATTCGCAGAACTTTTTAAGAATACAGAGACGAGTTTGAAATGTGAATTTTATCCTGGGAGTTAGTGCCTGAACTAGATGGCTCTCCATTGTTTAGTTGTCATATTGAAATTTACTGAAGAAGAGTGTGACAATATTAAAAAAGATTAGCCTTGGACCCAGCAGTAATGCGAGTGTTAGTGGTAATTACCTGGACGTTCTGTTATTAGTAACCTGCATGTAAGTTCTTAATGATCGATAATAAAAGTTTATTTTTAATAAATTAAATTTTAATAAAAATCTTACTAAATAAATACATTTACATTTGCATCTACAAACTTAGGTAGCATGTTATGTTAAGAGTAGATCTTTAACTTTTTAAGCTATTGCATAGCTTCTATCGCGGGCCTTGAGCGTGGAGACCGAATCCAGAAATTCCGTTACGAATAAACCTAACACCCCCCCACTCCGACCGGCACAGCGGTGATACTTTTTAGTTTTATAGATATCGATAAATACCAGAACTTTTGATGACTTTTTGAAATATCACGCGCAATAGCTTTACCGCGGCAGTCTCTGAGTGCCACACGTCTTTTTTACTTGATTTTATTAAAGTAAACGATTCATAATTTATAGCATATTTGTATGTACGTTCTATTATAGTATCATTATGAATTTAATTCATAATTACAACGTAAAAGATACATTTATTCACGTTAGTATAATGTCGAAAATAATATGTACATAATTGTTAAGACATAAATAAAATGTTCGGTAAGTTATATTACTCTAATTACATTTAAAAACTGGTCCAAAACTCAGATCAAAACGTGTTTGTCGAGGGCACCTTGTCCTGTCTAACTTGGTTAAATATAAATAAGTATAATTGACGCCTTGAATTTGGTACAAAATACTTCAAAACGTAGCGAACACAGCGACGAAAACGTAATGTTTTCATGTGGGAAATAAAATGCAAACATTAGACCTTAAGATTTTATATTGATTTTGGAGTATTTTTAACGTAAATATTATAAAATAAAATAAAAAATTTTGGGCGGTGACCATTTTGGGGTAAGCATAACACGGCAAAAAAATTGCTTAGTGTTTTGAAGCGATTAGAACAGTGACGTAATGTCTCTGTGTTTGATGTGGAGCGTCTGTAATGTGTGTAAAAAACTTCAAAATAAAATATTTTCGTGGAAAAGTGAAAATATGCTAATTTCAACTATCATAGTTATTATTTACCTAAAATATAGTATGAATTTGATTAGATATTATATGTTGCATCACATTCAGGTTTCAGCTTAATCTCTACTGTCTCCTATTTTACATGACATCATAAACTAATTATTAAAAGATGTTCTCTTTTGTCTTGGCCAATTTGACTGTGCAAAGTTTTTCATTTGACTGCACAATTTATAGTAAAACTTTGCTGGTATCGTAACTGGTAATTGTATCCACTTGTACATTTCATGTAGACTAAACTTATCATTCCTGATTACAAAATGCAAGGTTCTGCAATAGCGTACTGCGTGAGGGAATTCAGTTGCTGATAAGCTCTACAAATGTAGCAAAATGTGCTAAATTGTTAAACAAAAGGTATTACATTGTGACTGATAAACAGCAAAATGTTCGTACATTTTGACTGGCCTCACAGCTTTTAGTAACCCTGCCTTCTGCGCTGTAGGTCGAGGGTTCGATTCCCACCCAGAACAAATATTTGTATGACGATCACAGATGTCTGCTCTGTGTCTAGGTATTAATATGTATTTAGAAAAAAGTATATAAGTATTATATCAGTTGTCTGGTCCATGTTAGAAGCCATGCTTAGCTGATTTGGGGCTAGATGGTAGTGTGTGTGAAATGTCCACCAATATTTAATCAATTATATAATTTGCAAACATGTTTATAATGTATCTAGAATCCTATGACCTATCCTATGACAAAATTATCGATGTAATGAAATAAAGATTATTTATACATTGAAAGTGCAAAGTCCAACTTATGCGAAAATACAGTTTATTCCACAATATCTCATGTGAGATTGCATTCAAATGTCAGTATCTTATTCTTACAGAAATAACCAATGCAACAATGCAGACAGCCAGGGAATCGAGCCGCCAGCGGAGATGCAACAAAAGACGCAACTCGAGAAAAAAATCATTATCACCATCCGATCTGAAGTGCGTCAGAGATTCAAAAGCGGACAGCAAGCTAGCCAAGCGCTCCCTCTCAGAGAGTTCGGTGAAAGTGAAACACAGAAAGAGCAACATACGGCGAACTTTGACCCATCCGTTTACTTGCGCGGACGACATCAGTGTGTTCAGTGAAGTGAAGGTCCCGGAGAGTGATGAGTCGAATTTGCCTCCGACCAGCAGCGAGGATGACGGTCGGACCGTGCCGAGGCCGGCGTCCGTCCGCCCGAGGTGGGACTCCGGCAGTGAGATGGACTCCCTCGTATCTACTGTCGTGAGGAGGGCGGCGCGTCGACGGAGGACACCGGCTAACCCGGGTGAGTTACATTTTTTTTTCTTTATTTGGGAAAAGCAGTATACGAGTCTTCCCCATGGAGGGTCGGATAGGGTTTGAACAGGCGTCAAAACTTAGCGATAAGTGCGCGTGACCTTATGTTTTGAATATTATTAAATATTTATTTTCTGATTCTGATTCTGACGTTTCCAAGCCATTTCTTTATGAATTAATTACACACTAGAATGAACGCAAGAACAGCATAATTATGTGTTCAGCTGTTCAAGATTTCAGCTGTGCCATTGATAATGACAAAATGAGTGATTGCCTAATTTCTTCTTTTTCTATTCGAGTCACTGGTACTCTCGAACCAGTGTGGTGAAAGGATTTTAAGTGCGCCCACAAGAGGCTCCTTTCTTGCACTTGACTCATGTCTTCGAGTTTTAGTTCTAGGGCAGGTTTCCTAACGATGTTTTCCTTCACCGTTTTGAGAACGTGGTATGCGCACATAAATCTTTCAATCGAAAAACTCATAGGTGCACGTCGGGATTTGAACCGGTGACCTCCGGATTTAAACTCGGGGTCAGTACCACTAGACCACCACTCTCTCATTATCCATTTATGTACTACTCTATCTTACTAGTGATTTTATAGTGTTTCCGATTTTTTTATGCACCTAATTAATCCAAATTTTTCCTTTGCTCTTAAGAAATCTGTGCTTATGAATTACTATTTTGCTGTTTTTTTTTTCTGTATTAATACATTTTATATTCCAAGTAATTATTGCACGCCATGTCATGGCAAAGTTTGTGAAACTCTTAACCATAAGATCTTTTACTACCAGGCTTTATGCATATAAATGATCCTGATTCTGAACCAATTACTAAGAAATCAAATCAAACCGGTTTGCATACGTGACTTTAAATTAAATGTTAATAAAACCAACATGAGAGAACAATTTAATAATACTCCCGTCTATCAGCTTGCAGTGTGTGCGACGTTATATTCTGTAGGTAATCTGTGACAGCGTGGTAGCCTAGTGGTACAGACCCTGAGTTTCAATCGGGTGATCGCTAGTTCAAATCCTTACATGCACCAATGAGTATTTCGCTTGATAAATTTATCTGTGTAACACCAGATCCTCAAAACGGTGAAGGAACCGATATGTCCAAGAACCAAAAACAGATGCGACTTGGGTCCTCCCCTACTAGGTACAAGACCCAAGTCACATAGTATGCACCCGGAACTCTGCGACGCGCAAATGAAATTTTATGTGCCTGTAATTTCACCGGCAAACACATCTTTCAAACGTGAACATAGTAACGCGAATGCGTTACTGCTTGGCGGCAGTACTTCCCCGGACGAACTTGGCGTGAGTTCTACTGCTCTTTAATTAATGGTACTGGTACTAGAAGTGAAAAAGGTTACTTCCTTATGTGCCTGTTATATATCAGTTTTGAAATCCCAGTTCACTTCACTCCGCGTTGCTTTACCATTGGATCTTACAAGGCCGCTAAGTGCAAAATGCTGATAATGATAGGCGACAAGGATCATTCGCTGATATTTGCATAATAACACAGCGACGCCTTTATGTATTCACCTACAGGTATTTACGTCGTATTATGTACACAGTATGAGATAATGTAATTTCACCTTGCATTAGTAATGAATTTTGAATAACTACATTCTATACGTATTTCTGCCGCTAAGCTGTAATGTATTTGATGTAAATGAAATGTGGGTGTGGAGAGCCTTTGAAATTACAGTCAATTTGATAGCTGGCCTCATGTTAAACGGAATCCTTCTTCAATAAATACATTGTCTCGAAATAATTGTAATAGGGGCTATTTAGAACTAAAAGTAAGTTTATTTGGTCCAATCTCTAAAACAAGACACAAATAAGAATAAAGATACTGCTCCCTTCAAAAACGTTATTATTTATTGTCCGAATATCCATCTTCATGTTCGTATTAAAGTATTAATTAAAATATATTTCGTTTAGTATATTTAAAATGGTTAAAGAAAACATTTTAATAAAATACGGTATTCGAATTTCGGTTAGGGCACCCATAGTCATTGCAGTGAACACTCCATAATTCGAAAAAAAAAACACCAGTCTGCCATAAATGTAATTATGCTACTTAATTACATGACATTCATGCTACACGCTTAAATACTTCTGCCGCCAAGCAGTAGGAGGCGCAATCGCATTACTGAATTTCGTTTTTGTCTTGTTTCCGGTGAAATTACTAGTATATGAGACATACCTTCTCTTCCTAAGTAACAGGCACAATAAAATGCGTCTTGGTTCTTCCCACACGTAAGTAGGGGAGGACCTGAGACGTATTGCTTTTGTTGTGGACAGAGCGTACTACTATCGTTTCGTGGCTTATACGTAAAAAGAACTCGTCTGTCGATTTTATCAGGTAGTGCTAATTGCATCAGAGGTATACATTAAACATGATACTGATAAATCTAATATCTATATATCTAGAGCTACTAATGTTAATGTGCATGCACACGAGAAACGTGATCAGGTATTTATATTTATACTTCCTTGTCATATGCTGAACATAATTTATGTTATTCTTTAAAGCTAAGAAAATATAATTGGATCTTTTATTTATCTTACCTTGTTTTATTCGAAAGTCATCAAGTACAGTATAAATCAATATTTACAGTTATGCAACCCACGATAGATGCTACAAGTTAAAATATTGCTCATTGTTGGTCTGCCTACCCCTTCGGTGATAAAGGCGTAAATTCATGTAATTAAATTTAATATTTTTGAAGTGGTTTATGTCTTTAGACGATAGTCTTTTATTAGTTAGAAAAATAAAATTAACATTAAGATTAATTATAACATTTATTAAGTGCACTATGTAGAGCAGTAATAAAGGAGTTCAATGTGCATTTTCCGGGCGTGTTAGTTAATGCCCTCTATGTTGTTATAACGAAAGCGTCTATGTTTCCCCTTCCAAGCACGTAGTTGTCAAATAGCCCCACAGATGGCGCTATAATAAATACATTTCTAAATACTGTATGAAAACTAAAAACCAAATTAAACAAATAGATATATAATCTCCTACATCGACAACAAATTGTGCTATTTTCATAATGATGCGAAATAATATGGACACATGAATTCACAGAAAATGGGTACATGATACAGGGATGCCATCTATCGTATTGAAGTTGTATTATTTAGATCAATCCTACTTAGACAACAAACTGTAAGTTAGTAAATAAAGATGGCAGCACATTATTCACTTACCGCGTATTGTTTTTAATTCATGTAATAAAGAAAGAAAACATGTATTTATGGCAAAAGAATATAACATTAAAAGTAAGTTAATGCACACCATATTTATACAAACCAAATTACACTAAATATATTAATAATAACGTGATGTGTCTCGATCTGCTATAGCATTGCCACAAAATGGCTTCCAGCTCAGCATTCGCTAGGTCGTGACTAACCCAGCACTGATTATCTACCGTTGGAACAAAGGTAGTAAGGAGCAGGATCTCAGACATTTACAAAGGGAAAGAGAAAATGGGAAATGTATAAATGTAGACTTTCTATATTCTATTCTAGATCTATAACACCAACCATGTCATGAAACCAGCATTTCCTCGAACCCGAAATTCAAATTATGTCTAATGCACGAAAGGAGCCTTCGAGACGCACTTTCATCCTTTCACCTCCCTGGTCGTTTACTTATCAACCGTTTCTTATCTGTAGATTTATTTCTAAAAAAACATGCCATTCTAAATCACGCTTTTTAGCATTTGTATGAAATTCGGGTTCCGTTAGGATTACTTTTTTCTGTGTGGTATGCCCAAGCAAGTAATATAAATTTAATGCTTTACACATAAAAAGTATTTATGGCTTTAAAAGTAATATAAACCAAATTCTCGCCATAAAGATTACGTAAAAGTACCTTCGATATGGGGGGCCCTTATAAGTTTTAGTTATGTAAATAATAAGAAACTCACAGATCAGAAATATTAGTATTTTCTTCCATCAGACTTCCACGCTACCTCCTTATGTATAAGTTATGTTGCTATATAAATGAATCAAATTATTTCTGACATAAATGCATTACGAATCCACTACACCAATGCTTTACTTGCGCAATAAGATTTTTCTATCTAACTATCTGAGCAATATTATTCGCTGAGCTATGACCCATTTGTTTATCTGCAACACACATGTACTTTACTTTCTTGGAGGCAACTATATTAATGGTCTTTTTGTTATGTTAGTATATGTTAGCTGTATATTTATTATGTTTCTTTTTTCCTTTTATTCTTTATATCAACTAAATGTACGTGTGTGACTGTGGAAACAAATAAACGTCTTATCTATCTATCTATCTATCTATCTATCTATCTATCTATCTACCACGGATTGTAGATCTTCTGGGGTGATCTGTAATTATTGTCAGCTAAAAGGATAGCTAAGGAATGAATATGTATCAGCAAAATAAATGTAGTTGCACATTGACTATTTTCATGTATATGAGTAGGTAGCTCGTGTAGGCAGATTTTTATCAACCTACAAGGAATGGCAATGAATTAAAATGATAATGTCAATGTCGACATGACGCCCTTAGAACACAAAGAGAAATATAATTGAATGTGGGCCACATAATTATGTATGGTTTTCTGAGCACAATATTATATGTATATCAAAATAGGTACGTTAGGAAAGTTTTAAACAATAGTTTTTAAATTATTTTGGAAGATTTATCAATATAAGAAATAAGTTAAATGATAGTCATAAATTCTTCGCCCAGACTGTCTTAAATCATTGATATAAGATTGAACCTGACTGCTGGATTATGAAGGAATGAATTTTAGGTCCTGGATAAAGTTATCAGCTGAGTTATTTGTGGAGAAGCTATGGCAGCGTTGCGTTTAGGTTCAAGATAATGGGACTACATTACTAAGAAGCGACATCGTACTTTTACAATGTTATCTATACTTTGCGTAATACTTATATACCTTCCAAAACTATATCACCGTCGCGTAAGTACCCGCTATGGTATAAACAGCCATTAATAAAAATTCTTAAAGAAAAATATAAATTTCATAAAAAATACAAAATTTACGGTAATGAATACGACCGCCTATCGTTTTTAACATTGAGAGAGAGAGCTAAAACTTTAGAAGCCGAATTGTATAACCAGTATATATCTAATGTTGAGAACTGTATTAAGGATAACCCGCGAGCTTTTTGGTCGTACATAAAAACTAAAAACAAATCAAATACCTACCCATCAGTATTTAAATACGGTAGCCGTTCTTCCGATCAGGGAGACGAGATTTGTAACATGTTTGGGGAGTACTTCAATTCGACATTTTTGCATGATGACACACAGACTGAAACACAGTCCGTGACGGAAGGTCATCATAGTTATACCTCAGCGTCGGATCTTAGTATGGTGGAGGTGCTAGACAATGAAGTACTTAAGTTATTAAAATCACTTGATTTAAATAAGTCGCCGGGTCCGGATAATGTTCCTGCCATTTTCATTGTAAAATGTGCTTGTAGTATATCGTTACCCATCTCTCTCTTATACCAAAGATCATTAAATGAAGGCATTGTCCCTAATATCTGGAAGACGGCATTTATTACCCCAATACACAAAAACGGCTCTAAAGGCTTAGTAGAAAATTATAGACCGATTTCTAAATTGTGCATATTTTCTAAGGTGTTGGAAAAAATTGTATACGGTCAATTATACTCCTCACTTAAACAGCACCTTGCCCCGCAACAGCACGGTTTCTTAAAGGGAAGATCTACCACTTCCAACCTTATCCTATGTAGTGAATTTATCTCACGCAACATGTCTGAGCCCTCACAGGTTGACGTCATATACAGTGACTACAGCAAATGTTTCGATAGAATCGATCATTCCATCCTTTTACAAAAGCTACAGCGTATAGGCATTAGGGGCAATTTGTACAGATGGTTCTCCTCTTATGTTCGCAACCGGTGTCAAACAGTTGTACTCAATGGTTATTCTTCCTCACCTTTGTTTATTCCTTCTGGCGTTCCGCAGGGCTCCCTTCTGGGGCCCTTACTTTTTATAATTTTTGTTGACGATATCGCGTCGTGCTTTATACACTCAAAAATTTTTCTATACGCGGATGACATGAAAATTCTACATCCTATCAAATGTTCTCAAGACTCATACCACCTACAGGACGATTTAGATAGATTTCAACAATATTGCATCTTAAACAAATTACAACTAAATATCTCCAAGTGTTATGTTTGCACATTTACCCGTAAACCTAATGCTTTGAAATTTAACTACAAGCTCAGTAATACAAATTTAACTAGAGTAAATACAATCAGAGACTTAGGTGTCCATTTCGATAACAAACTCTTATTTGATGACCATATTGACGTCATAGTCAAAAAGGCATCTAAGGCACTCGGTTTTATAATGAGGATGTCTTCTGAATTTTTGAACATGAAGACGTTCAAAATCTTATATTGCACATACGTACGTAGTCACCTTGAATACGCCTCCCAGGTATGGAATCCGCGCTACGATACGTACGTCTTACGCCTAGAACGCATTCAAAAACGGTTTATGAGATATATTCAGTTTCGCGCTAAATTATTCTTACCGGACTACAATGCACGATGTCGTAAGTTTCATCTCCTACCTCTCCAAAAAAGGAGAGAAATAGCCGATCTCTCATTCTTATTAAAAATAGCGAACGGTGCGGTGGACTGCCCGGAGCTTCTTGAGCAATTAGGACTGCAAGCAAATAAAATATCTAGTAGAAAGCCGAAAATCCTTCATGTTCCGTTGGTAAAGACTAATTATAGGCAGAACTCTTTTATCTCAAGGGCAAGCAGATGTTTTAATAACTTAACCAGAATAGCAGATATTGACTTATTGAATACAACTACAATTCAACTCAAACGTCAAGTTAGCAACCAATTTTTCTCGTTCTGAATTATTATACTATTTATCACTTCATTTAATTTAATATAACTTATC
Source organism: Chesias legatella (assembly GCA_947359385.1). Classification (NCBI taxonomy): domain Eukaryota; kingdom Metazoa; phylum Arthropoda; class Insecta; order Lepidoptera; family Geometridae; genus Chesias; species Chesias legatella. The sequence continues at coordinate 1,444,154 of OX375766.1, forward strand.
TTTGTATCTACAACTTTAACTTAAATATTTTTTCTTATATACTTATCTGTGGAATCTTTTAATTAGCCATTAGTCTTTAATTTATTAACCTATTTATATTAGTTAGCTGTAAGATTTCCTAAAATTGTAAAAATAAAATAAAATAAAATAAAATAAAGTAGGCAATTCTTGCCCCAAAGTGCATTTATGTATTATTTATTAAAATAATAAAATTAAAATATATTTATTACGTAGACGTAACATTACATAACAAAAATGGCTAATTCACTAATTTCACCAGGACTGCTGCGCGTAATTCCTCGCCCACTTCCAAACTCCATTTATGAGATGACTTTCATTCAGATTTCGTAATCGATACAAAACTAACAAAACTTTTATCGGTGTCTACTATCCTGAGCCCTATCTCCGGTCCGATCTCTTACATTAACGTTCAATTCAATTTCCGCCAATATGAACAATTTGTAAAATAAGGACGTGAAAGAACACAAAGGTTTGGGTTTCTACTCAGTCTCCACTCCAGAACTCATATACCCAAACAAAAAAATGGTTCTTAGACTTATGATGAGCCTATTGCCACACCGATCAATCCTCATCGGGCTATGATGTCCTATAATTTTGGTATGGATTTTATCTGTCAGAGTATTATTTCTCTACTGCTCCATAGTTCGTCGTGTAACTTCGAATTGGTAAACTCTTCGATCCAGAACTCAGCCAAGAGACGCTAGAGCAGTTCCAAACATCAGTTTTAATTATTTACCGACCATGAATTACTTTTGTGTACCATACATTTCTCTTTACGCGTTGCGCGTATTGACAATCCATACAAAGCTTGCAGTGGATTAGTATGAGTTTCCACCTTCGTTCGGGTCCTGACGAATCTATATGTAGACAAAATTATACCACTATTGTGTTACGGCGCGAAATCTTTCGTTTTATTGATCAAGGTTAAGCCTTACCTTGGGTGGTCATCTTTTGGGATCTTAGTTGAACGTAATTATTATTATAATACCTTACGCACACTTGGGAATATCATTTTATTCCCATCAGTTTAGTTCAAATTCCACTTTTATTTCGCGCCTGAAGATCCAACGCAATAATAAACACTATATCAAATATTTTTATCATTTGAAAGAGCTGTTTAGCTCTGTTAATATAAAAAGCATGTACATTTTTCGCCCTGGTGTGCGTTGAAATCTTTTGTATGGTAACTATTTGCTGCGGAAAGATATCTGAAATATTTTGCTTAAGTTTCTTTCTTGCAATTTTTTACCATCACAATGTCAAAGTCAATGTTACTGCAGGTATATCCTTAATGAGTTGAACTGACCACTACTCTCCAGATGCGAGAGTGAGTCTACTAATATGGAGTCCAGTGTATATTTGGATGGAGGAATTTGAGAATAGAATAGTATATTAAGCTTATTATTACTATTATAAGCCTATAACTCTATCTATTCTATTCTATAACAAAATTGAACTGCTGATATTTGAACTGGAATTCTGATTAATACCACTAGACTAGCAATATTTCAGTCCACACTTTTGCATGTTTCTTCACACCAAACAATGTATCTTGTACAGTGATGTAACATAAATTTAGATTTACTGACCTCTGTTTTTTCCTCAAGCTCAGCGCAAAGAACTGGATGCGTAAAAAGTTTTATTCTTCAGTTATTGAGGTAAAAAATCTGAAACGATTTTTCACGGTACGTGAGGATGACGTCTTTGTTACTGTACAGTGTTTCAATGTTTTATGTGGTGACAGTTAGAGCGTAGGTTTGGAGGGCCTCCTACGTTCTACTTCTGTGCAAACAAGAGACGTATTCTTATTTCAAACTTGTTCTAAATACAATATCTGGCGGTGTTTGGTCTAGTTCGCCAGTGCAAGTTCATTGTTCGTCGTGTGTCAACTTCAAATAGGACGTAACCGCCGCGGGCACTTTGTTTGGTTTTTGTGCCAAAGTTTCGGCCTCGGTTGTCGTAAAGCGTTTTTATTCCGCCGCTGGTTGTCAGTTACGCCATTTTAGTTCTACGTAAGGTTTTGTTGTTGGCGGCGTTGAGACGCGAGGTGAGTCACGATGTTAGTCGACTCGAAAGTCGATAGTATTTATCGATAAACAGCAAATAAGCGCAGCATTACACACAAATGTAGAGCCAAATGACAGCAATAATTCACTTGCGTTCATCTTCAACTTGAAAATGGTCTATAATTTAGGTTTTTTACTGAACCTTTAACATGTGATTCTATAATTGAACATTCTTGTTAAAATCTACTATGTACAGCCAAGTAATAAATACAAATACACAATACATTTATAGGTGAATAGGTACAAACGTGACTTTAAACAAAACATCTGTTACAAAAAGAGCAAGCGTCATAGCAACGTCGACATGCAAACAATCGAGCTAGGAACAACACTCGAGGCTCAGCGCAACAGTCGGCCGGCCGGTTTCCCGCACATCCGCTTGCGCGCTCGACTCCGCGCCACAACCCTAGCCACGAGAAACTGTGAAAAATAAAAACAATAAAAACTCTTTACACGACGACCTTTTTTATAATAACTATGAAAAGTGGGAACCTTCTTTGATCAAATTCGAAATTTGAATTTCGAAGTCACGTGCCAATTTCAAACAAAACAGAAAGATTTCGTATATGTTTTGAGTTTTATTTATTTAGTGAGTGATATAATGTTCTAATAACATGAGTAACTCTGGTAACTTACAGATTAATAACTTTTTGTGAATAACAGTGCCATCTGTGTATTTTACAAGTGTGTTGTTCTGAAAAGAAGCCTTGAAACACGAAACCACAGGAAACCATACTAAAACAATAGGTAAGTTTCGAGTCGGATGACCAGTAATTGGATATTGGACAAGTTCGTAAATTGGATTAAAACGCTTAATGTCTTTCTTGGGAAACGGTAAATGCCTTTGATAACGGATAATGTGAGAATATTTTGTCGACACACTAAATAACTGTAGGAATTGTTTGTTCAATAAATAGTAATGGTGTCCATTTTCAATTTAAACTGCATTACGAAAAAATACATTATGATGGAATCTTGTACCAAATGATGTAATTAAAAATTAAACCATATACATAGCATCAAATTTAGATTTCACGTAATCAGAACTTAGTTTGCGTAAAATTGATTATGTATAGATTGGGAAGATGACGCAAGCTTAGTACAATCAGCTAAGTTACAAAAAGCATTACTACTACCAGTCAAGTTAAGTTCTGTCGAACCAGTGTGGTGAAAGAATCTTAAATGCGCCTCAAGGAGGCTCCTTTCGTGCATTTCTACTTATATCCCTATCTTGAGAACTGCTAAAAATATGTAAGTTGAAATCAAATACCAAAAACCACATTCTATATTGTCAACGTTAATTTTCCTTAGCTAGTGAACGACGCTGAAATTATTTTATTGATATATTAAAATGGCTCAAAAGCCTCAGCGAGTAACATTCGCACTTTTTTTATGTGATTCGGGTGGCGGAACGAGCTGACGGCCCACCTGATGTTAAGTGGTAACCGCTACCCATAGACAACGACATTTCGACTCAAGTCCTCTCCACCAATGTATGAGATGACCTAAGTCGCATTGCGTTGCGTCCATCTACCCGAGACGGGGATGTTACGTCTCATGCGCCTGCAATTTCACCGATCTTTATTATGCCCAATATCTACCAATAAAGTTGTGTCTACCATTGTCTTTATTATGCCAAGTTTAGCCAAGGTGTGGTTGCCGGTGAAGATACAAGCACAAGAGACATTCCACCTACACGTCTCAGAGTTACGGGCGCATACGATGCGACTTGGGTCTTGTCGTACCTAGTAAGGGAGGACCCAAGTCGCATCGGTTGTTATGGGCAGAGGTTACCACTTAACACCAGGTGGGCCGTCGGCGTCGGCTCGTTCCATAACTGTATCACATAAAAAAAAAAGTCTGTGACCTGAAGTAGTAAAAAGATAAGAAACAGATGCTATTCAAGTTTTCCAAACTCAAATCGTTCATCAAGTTAGGAGTCTGACAGTACAGCCGCGGCAAAAGGTTATTGTTCCAGCGTTCGTGATGGTTGGTGGTGATGACCTAATAAAATTACAGCGAACGCGAAATCTTTTTTATCTCAATCGTACCGTAGAACCAGGTAGAGCAGGCTAGCCACACGAAAACTGTTTATATTATTCGTAGTGACTTCTCACTCATTAATATAGCTTTAGGAAGGGACGGAAAGAAAATATTGACATTAAAATTGATCGTTTACGGCAAATCATAGAAACACTTTACATGGCAACACTGACTGGCCTCATAGCTCAGTGTGTTATCCCTGCCGTCTGCGTTGTAGGTCGTGGGTTCGATTCCCACCCAGGACATACATTTGCGTGATGAACATAGATGTTTGTTTTGTGTCTGGGTGTTGATTTGTATTATATGTGTGTGTATTTACAATAAATATTATATTTGTTGTCTGGTTCCCATGACATGCTTAACTTACTTTGGGGCTAGATGGCGCTTTGTGAAATGTACAACAATATTTAAAAAGAACAAAACTTTACACCCAAGCAATATTCAAACTGCGATTGTTATTATTAATAATAATAATAATATTGAGTCATTGTTAAAAGAATAATCTTGAAGTGCAAATTTCAGGAATAGATTTGAAATAAAGATGTCACAGTCTAAATTAGAAAAACCTAAATTTAATTTAAACTACATTGTCAGTTTATCAGATTACCATGTGTATTATTACTGGCTTTGATATTGGGTCGAGATTACCAGACAAATAACGCTACAGACCAGTCGTTTGTCGTAGAAAGTGTTTTCAACCATCATTTGTCGCTCAAGGGAATATACGCAAGAGCCATGTAGGTAGAGACACTCATTTTATATACATTAAAACCCACGATCGTAAATAAACGACAGTGACTCTACCAAAAACTGCTCCAGAATCAAGACTGATCTATAAAAATAAAGATTTATTATGTTTTACGACATAATAGGTTACAACGTAGGTTGGGAGGCAAGGAAGTTGGAGCAGTCGTAGGCGCAGATTAAATAAGAGCGGTGGACATATTAAAAATAACAAGCATTATGTTCTCGTTTGGAAATGTAAACATTTCTAACTGAATTATTAGAAATTAGACTGTCTATAGCACTCGTGGGTAAAATCCTATTGAAACAAGGGTAAATAATAAGCTAACAACCTCTTAAAGGTCACTTCTGTACACCATACATTACTTTACACCAGTACAAAGTACACCAAAATTAGTTCTAAGATGTCTTTGGGAATTCGAACATTCATCGAAAACATAATACTCAAGTATTATATTATATTTTATATCTTCAAATTAGCTGTTTCTTGTGTCTGTTTTTATAAAGTGTTCGTAATTCAGTGGTATTTGGAAGTAATTTTCGGCAAAACGCAACTGTCTTCCTGGTTGCGTTTTAAATTCATCTGTAGACAAATAACCTCGTTTTTTTTTATTTTTTTATTAATTTATTTAAGGCAACACAGTAATGTAGTAACAATAAAAAAATATACCCTTAGTATTTATTATTTTTTATATGAGGTTCAATGATGTTTATTAACAAATTTGTAGAAGTTAGTAGATCAAGTTTTTCTTGGGTATCCTGTTTAGTAAACAGATGTAATAAATAACAGGTAAAATATAGTTAAAAAAAGCCAGACGGGGCCTTTTTGAGACAAACCAAATGGCCTACATGGGAGTTTTCAACGTCTTTTCGATTGCATTTGTAGATAATAAGAAGATAGATACTTAACTTGTTGAAGTTTGAAAACAAATAACGATTACACACTAATAAATACCTGCCCTTGAATTACCTGTGTTGCAGGTGGCAAAGAAAACACAAAAACTGTATGCCCTCCATATAAATTTGCCCCGGCCGGAAATTGAAACCCTCGCCCCTCGCTTTGCAGGCTGGGTAACTAACAACATAGCCACGAAGCCGTCGAAATAATATACAACACATTAAAATCTATATAGGTACAAGAAGTAGCAACCTTTTTTTTTTGAATAATGATTGACATTTCACACTACGCCATCTAGCCCCAAAGTAAGCTAAGCATAGCTTGTATCATGGGAACCAGACAACTGATGTAATACTTTTTTTTTGTAAATACATATAATACATATCAACACCCAGACACAGAACAAACATCTATGTTCATCACATAAATGTTTTTCCTTGATAATCGAACCCACGATCTGGGTTACTACAGGGTTACTACCAACTGAGTTCTGAGGCCTGTCTCCTGCCTTTGCTTGTAGGTACTTATTAGTTAGATAAATGATTGTGTGTCCCCAATTACGGTTAAGGAGCAAAGGCTGTAGAAACTGATGTTAATACTAACTTGCTACTAAATATCTATACAAATAAATAAAGTTAAATATATAATAAAGTGTCTGTTTGTAATATTAAAATAACCTCTTTTCACTAAGTGCATATGGATGTATACACGGTACATATACCAAAACAACATTTTTTACAATATTTGTCTGTCTGTCTGTCTGTCTGTTTGTTCCGGCTAATCGCTGAAATGGCTGGACCGATTTTGACGGGACTTTCACTGGCAGATAGCTGGTGTAACAAGGAGTAACTTAGGATACTTCTCCGAGGGGTAAAGTAGGGTTGCGTGATAAAACCGAATTCAACGCGGACGAAGTCGCGGGCAAAAGCTTGTTCTAAATAAAAATAATTCTTCAAAACACATACAATGGATCTATACTTAAAACGCTAGAGTTTTAGTGCGCATTTATTCGTGTAGAACTATCATATTCATCCGAGCGTTCTCTCGGCTAAGCGAGTACACAGCTTCGTGCCGTAGAAAGCCTCTACCTACTGATATTACTTATCTCATCCAAATCTGTATTATTTTTCCTCGTGAAATAATACATACTTAAAGAAAAATACTTTCAAATTGTTATTAAGTCTGTGGCATCCTTCATCCGTGTATAGTTAAGTATTTTACCTACTTTACGTACTTATTTTGTCACCGAACGTTATTAATTTATCAGTTCAAACTTTTATAAATAAATAAATAATGGTGGACATTTCACACAGCGCCATCTAGCCCCAAAGTAAGCTAAGCATAGCTTGTATCATGGGAACCAGACAACTGATATAATACTTATATACTTTTCTTTTGTAAATACATACATATAATACATATTAACACCCAGACACAGAACAAACTATTTACAATCTATATAAAGCTCTGACTTGGAACTGTGGCTTCTCTTCGGTAGTTTCCACATTGTTTATTTATATTATTTATACCTCCTGGTTTATTTATAGTCACAAATCAAAACCTACATTGTATTCGGTTTTATATCCTCGATAGACTTGACATTTAGCATCATAAAACAACCGACTTCCCTTCGAATATCAACCATCCGTCCAAAAACCGGTAAGGTCGTGTTCAGCGATGCGACCGCTAAATTATACCGGATAAAAAGTAATTGTGTTTCCGGCACAGCCGACCGTATACCCAGCTAGGGTTGCCAGCTCGTAAAACCGAAAAACCGGACAGAACAGCTAGTTTAGCCGGACATTTTGGTAAAAATGTCGGACACCTCTATTAGTCTTAGTATAACACGACAGTTTATTTTAAGTTAAAACTTGACTTTTACATCATATATCAAACTATAATCATTTTACTTTTTCATCTTTTTAAATTCGAATAAAATTGAACGAATAAGACTTCTTTTTAACAACATATGAGAAATGTAAAGAAACTGGCCAACTTTAAAAAGCTTAACAAAAGCAAAAAACCAACTAATTTGGCCGGACACGCAACCAAAAAACCTGACCGTGTCCGGCTTTATCCGGACGCCTGGCAACGTATACCCAGCTTTATTCACCCCGTAGACAGCGGCAAGTTGAAACCAGCAGATTGGGTTACATCCCTCACGTAGCTGTGGCTACCTGTTTTGGTATACTTTACCTGTTGTATGATAGACCTTAATAATTTCATGCGTTTTAGAATAAGCAATGAATTACACGCGTTCATAATTTCAGATTTGTTTCAATGAAATTGTTGTATCAATGTAAGCATAGCCAATGATTAATTTGAAATAGGGATTTCATTCAAAGTCAAAGTCAAAGTCAAAATCTTTATTTCCATAGAATTCATAAAGAAATGTCTTGGAAACGTCAATATTCAAAACATAAGGTCACGCGTACTTATCGATAAGTTTGATTCTCTAAGTTGATTTCATATGTGTAGTTTTTTCTGACATGCTTTATCCCAATCGAGTTTGAACCTCAGAATTGACAATTAAGGACTGCAAAAATCATACTCCAAAAAACACAGCATTTACTTTCGAAATTTAGCAACTTATCTTTATTTGTGATAAAAAGCCTTCATAATAAAAAATGGCCCTGTTCTCTTAACTAATGAAAAGCACAGCGTATTAAAAACATCAAAAGCTATATCCAAAAGCATGTGTTGACCTCGCCTCGGTCCGCCTAGCGCCTCTCAGCCAGCGCAGCGTCCCACGTTCAGCGACTTAGGCAACTGGAGCCTTGAATCGGCGCCAACGTGTGCAGCTCTTACTTTCATTGTCCAATTGAATGCCGATTTGATTACAATGAGGCCATCACACAAGATTGCTTATGGTCATTACTGATACGTTTAAAATTTACTCGTGAACAAAACAGGAAACGCTCGAGAATTAGCAGCACCGTCTAGTTAATTTTGGGGACTACAATGCTTTATTCTTGTTTCATTAATAATTCAGAAAACGTACACAATTAAAATCCGATAAGAAGCACTACTAAACAATTATATCAAACCTCATTACAATTGCAAAACAAACCAAATGCAATGTTATAGGTGGTATGGTATGGTATACCTACTTGTTACATTAAGGTCGCAAGAATGTTTTTTGTTGAAACTTAGCCAAACCTGTCTCGAGATAATGCCTGACCAGCAGTGACCAGACAGTGGTACCGTTTCTTAGCATATTAAGATGGCCATGAGGAAAAACACACATCTAAAAGTTGGGATATGTTGCTTAGATATTCCCGTACTAAAACAAGGGAAAAATAAATTTTATCACAGTACATGCGTCATCGAATAATTTTTTATGTTAGTAAGTGACAGAGCTAGCAGGTGACCCACTAGCAGAACTAGCTAGCAGAACAAACATCTATATCGTCACACAAATGCTTGTCCTAAGTGGGAATCGAACCAACGACCTACAGCGCAGAAGGCAGAGTTACTGCAAACCGGTCTGTCTATATACATCCTCTGGCTAACACATATAATCATAATAATACATTTATAATTATGTATATTCTAAGTTATGTCTACTACAAAAAACTCCATTCGCCTGTGGCTACATTTAGCAACAACCGGCATTGTGTACTATCTTATAGTTTGTTGTGGAGTGTCGCTTTCAACTCACGACGCCGCGCGGTCACCCATCCGTGGTGCTTTCTACAATCTGATGCATTAGTACGATCTCGATCAGCCATAGCATTCTTTTGATCACACGTGCATTTGAATTATCTCAAATAGTTGTATAATACAAACTCGAATCTAATTATCTCCTAATAATCTTTATTATATTTTGGTGAAACGGTTTTCCATAACATATTATAATTGAAAAGAATGGGCATTAGTTTTTGTTTTCACGTAATTTTAACGCATAAATATTATGCCAAATCTGAGTGAAGTTTCGACCAATTAACAGCCTAATCACGAAACAATTAGACTTTCTTTCTTTCTTTCATACTTATTCATTATTTACTTGTAAAATTGCATCATCTGTAAACAGTACTTAAGTTTTTTTTTTACTAAGTTTCCTTTTTTGATGTGGTAATAACATTGTAAATGTACTTTTATAATGATATAAATTTGGGAAATTTTCGAGAATTGTTGCGTCCTTGACCTTCCAAAGGGCCCGCCTTCAAACCATACAGCAGTAAGCAAAAAAAAAAGAGAAAACATTTGGACTATTCTTTATTTTGTTGGTTAAATTATTTACTCTAGTTCCTTAAAAAAACAGCAGAAGGACAGAAGGAAACAATAAGATGAAATAAGTAAATAGTTTAGAAAAATAGTTAAACTGTTTGAACGATATTTGGTTGAAATTCATTGTATATACACTGTATACAATAAAACTTTTTAATTTTATTGATATTTCGAAATAAATCTGTAAAATATCATTTAAAAAAAAAGGCATAAAGTTACCGGGAACTAATCATATTCAAATTGATAAATGAATGCGCCTGCCAGTTGGTAATAGCAACAATCTACAGGTAAGTAAGGTTGTGAAACGCCTACTAGGCGCGTACCTGCAATAGAACAAAGCAGACTTACTGGGTCTCTTGATTTTAGATAAAGGCGCTTTGCAGTAAAATTCACTGTGTTAAATAAAAGATTTAGGAATTACGTACTTGGTTATTTTACGCCATAATAATGGTTTATTTTCCAATTGAATTAAGCACACCCTTGAAACTATTAACTTTATCTACTAATTTAGTTATGACTGACACTGAGAGTGATTTGTAAAACCTTGAACTCATTTATTTCTACTGGTGATACGTTGGTACACAGTTATTTGTCCAGACTACATTTTTATTTGGATATGAGCTGCTGGAATGAACTCTGCCTACATCTCCCGACATTAAAGATCAGTAGAACTCTCGCCAAGTTCGTCCGGGGAAGTACTGCCACCATGCCTATTTCTGCTGCCAAGCAGTAACGCGTTCGCGTTACTGTGTTCCGGTTTGAAAGGTGTGGTTGCCGGTGAAATTACAGGCACAAGAGACATTCCACCTACACGTCTGAGTTACGGGCGCATATGATGCGACTTGGGCCTCGTACTTAGTAAGGGAGGACCCAAGTCGCTTCGGTTGTTATGGGCAGAGGTTACCACTTAACACCAGGTGGGCCGTCGGCTCGTTCCGTAACTGTATGACATAAAAAAAAAAAAAAAGTTAATACGTTTATATTTATTGACTTTTTTCTTATATCTTAACAAGTTTTGTTTGTGTTTCAGAGTGGGGTGTCAACTACGAGACGGGTGAAGCGAGCGAGCCGGAGGCCGGTCGCATGCGTCCCGAGGACTACCGGCTCGTGTTCCTCAGCTCAGACTCGTCGTGCCGCGAGGACACGGAGGACTCGTCCTCGACGGCCTCGTCCGCAGCGCCGCCCGCGCCCGACGACTGCGACTGGGACTACTTCGAGCCGGGCGCGGCGGCCGCTAACCCCACTCCACCGCCGCCGCCGCTGAAGCTCATCCCGCCCACCTGTCCGCGCGCCTGCTCCTGCGGCGCCGAACCCCGCATCGTAGCCGTCCCGGTACCCGTGCCGGTGCCCGTCCCGGCCGCTCTCTGGCCCGCCCTGCTCGCCTTCCCCTCCCAGCCGCCCCCGCCGAGCTGGAACACGTACCCCGGCTTCCCGCCTCTCGATGCCGCCGCCCTCGCCCGCCTCACCACGGCAGCGGCCGTCGCCGTCACCGCTTCCATCAACAGATACGACATGACCACCGTCCAGAGGACGGACAAGGCGATTCAGTCCGAATCGCCCCAGCGGGAGCCGCGCGATAGCGATAACGATAACGATATCGCGCCGAACAAACGAGAATCAGTCGGCATCAAGGTGATCGCGGAGGAGGATCGCTCGTCGGTGCTGTCGGATCGAGTGGATGTGATGCCGGAACATCTCGACGCGGAGCAAGCGTTCCCCTCGTCGAACGAGTCCGGGGAATCGAGTGACTCGGAGGCCGGAGTCGCGCGCAGGAGCTATGATCTCACGAGTGGAGCGCCCGAGGAGCCCGCGACGTCCGATGAGGACTCCGACGACTCGGGAGGCGGAGGAGGGGGTAGTTTTTCACGTGTTTTTGTGGTAAACCCCGCCGATTCCTCGTCTGACCTGGAAGATAACGCCGACAGCAGCGGCATTGACTGCGATGATTCTTATGATAAAAAATCAGACAGTTTGGAAGTAATCGCAGTGGTACCAGAAATTCCCACTGCTAATAACGGTGCTGAAGATCCAAATGAAAGCTGTTCCTCGCAAAACTACGAAAATCCCGACATTCTTTTGGTAGACTCCATCAGTTTCACCGAAGAATATCCCCTCACTCAATATCAAAACCACGATGAAGCTTTTTGCGCCGAAGGAAATTCGTCAAAATCACAACTTAGCAATTTCTGTAACAGTAATATGCTCCAAAGTGAAACCTGTGAAACGTTTAATAGTTTTAACGCTGCATGTAGTTCAAGTGTCGACGATTTTGATAATACAAATACCTCTGATAGTGGTCATTATCGATACCGTAGCATATCTGAGAGCACTGACAATGACTTATCAGCTAATAATTACAATTCCGACTGCGACATGAAAGTAAAAGTCTCCGTGGAATTGCCTAATGAGAAACACAACAATGCAAATATAATTTCTACGGATACCCCACCAGACTCATTAAGGAAATTATCAACGTCGCCGGAACCAAATCACGAAAGTTCGAGTTCGCAATCCACAGAGCATATTGACCTATTCAAAGGTATCGAACGCACTCTGAGTGAACTATTGAAGAAAGAATTATTGGAGGATCAGCGGGAGGAGAGAATGCACGACAACAAGCCGGTTTGCACAGAGAGGGAGGGGGGCGCGAGCGCACCTGCCGCCGCAACAGTTTGCCGCTCGCGCACGCCCCGTGCGGACGGTTGCGCACGCTTCACGAGCCGCGTTATGATAACGCACGATCGCGTCTCCGTGGTCACGTCGGACACGACGCGACTCATGCGTGACATCACAGTGCAACACACCAACTCACAGAACGAACAGGCACCCCAAACTCCTAGCACACGAAACGAAACTGACGACCAATTATCCGACGACGAAACTTCACAGCCTTCGGGCGGAGTGACTGTTGTTAGCAACGCCGACACTCTCTCGGCGGTCGTGTGCCTCGAGGAGGGGCTAGCCGATGACGACTCGTGGGTCGAGGACGTCAGCCATGACGACGAGGACGAGGGGACATCAGCTTCTGACACCGACTCCGGGGACGAAGCGTCGCTACCGACCCGGGGCGAGGAGTTCGCTTACTGTAGGCGTTCCATAGACTTCACCTTGCACACTATCGTTGAAGAAAGTTGCGAAGAAAGCGAAACGGAACAATCGTCGAAAAAACCACGACCCATATCGGCAACCGAGTTAGAAAAATACTTTTTCTTCGGCTTAGGTGAAGGTAGAAATCACGATGACGAGGAAGCAGTGTCGGACTCATCGAGTGTGTGTAGTGAGGGTGCTGAATCCATCGTTGACAGTGAACAACCAAAAAGGAATAGTAGTGATAATGATGAACTATCTTCACGGTTGGAAACGTATTTTTTAAAGGGTTTTATGGGATTCAACCAAGAAAAGCGTGATTCTGACGGCTCGGGCAGTGTCGGCAGCGACAGTGAAGGGCGGCAGAGCCCCGAACAGCGCAGAAAGCGATTAGTTCGTGCCCGTGGTACACCTCGCTCCCATTCAAATTCACTAGATAACTTATTGACGGGGGACGAGCCTTCACAAGACGCTCAAGAAGTATCCGATGGCTCGAGCACAGAGACTGAAGAAAATAGACTGGATTCATCTGAAAGGCTTGATTTGCAAGGCGAAAATAAAAGGAAAAAACAAAGCAAAAAAATACGTGGCTCGCCAGCAGACGAGCGGCGGCAGTCCGCTGAGTTCACAGAGGAAACGCGTGATGATGCAAGATCAGTTTCTGAGGGCGAGGAAGGTAGGATATCACCGCGACCTGAGTTTTCACTACTTGGATCAGAGCTATCTGAATCTAAGAAACAGACCAGTAGAGACAGCGGCTTTGTAGGAAGCTGCGACGATTTATTACGTAATGGGGACTCCAGTAACGAATTTTCCCGGTCGCATGAACCCAAAATAGAATTGGAAGAAATAACAGAGGAGATCAGGCCAGATGTCGAGGAACGCGTTGAGGGTCCTGTGCAATGCCGTCCGCCCCAAAGTCCTCTTAGTCGAAAAGACAGCTTCAATAATTGGTCATCTGACGAAGAAACTAATTTAATGATGACAAAAATGCGTCAATTCTTCAAACAGATGGTCAATACTACGAACGTGAAAGTATCTACCCCGGCATTATCAAACTCTGAGAGTTCGCGCCCACCGAAACCTCCCCAGCTGTTATATTTTGAAAGCGAACTAACAAGGTTAATGAAAACAGTACCGGGCATTCGTGACGAAGAGGTGCGTGAGATTGTCGAATATCTTTCAAGCGAAGACACGTGGAGTGACTCATACGATTCTTCAGATTACGCCGGTTCCGATTTAGAGGGCACAACGTCGAGTCGATCGGTCTTGAGGAAGCAAATATCTGAGAGTTGCCGTGAGATAATCGATAAATTCGATAACGGAAATAATGACGCGGGCTCATTGGAGCGCGACGCGGTCGGAGCGTATCGGATGCTGACGGCGACGCTGGAACGGGCGGGAGAAGGATCGCCTCCTCTGTTCGGGAAAGTGATGAGGCATATAGGCGGGAGGCTGGTCGCCTTGATGCACGAGGTATCCGCCGGGGCATCGCCGAGCACCGACGACGACAGCGCGTCGGAGCCCGGCGCATTGGCGCGGAGTCGATCTCATGATATTTTGGAGGCCACGGCGAGTAGGGGAAGTGTTGTTAGTGACTGTGAGAGGTTTTCGTGGCGTGGCAGTTTCGAATCAGCGCTGCTGGCGGCGGATTCGAGAGGCACTTTGGGCGGAGGAGTGGAGGCGAGACGATCCCCCGCGGGCGTCGAACTCGCGGCCCAGAGATCGCATTCGAGGAGTTGCGGCGCCATCAGCGGCAGCGAAGACAGACTGTGGCGAGGAAGGAGGCGAGCGTCCGCACCCGATGCCGAGGTAATACCCAACATCATTATTACTTATAATACTCTTCCCAAGATCTGCAACAGACCGCTAATTTTGTAAACAGTGACGAAATGAGGACAAATCTCATTGAAAGTGTATCACAAAGAATGCGAGCTGAATAGGTATTTCGCAAGTGTCAATGTCACGCACGTTCCACAATCGTTTAGTTCACGTGGATGGTACCTGTGTGGATATCGAAACATCTGAGTGTTTTCCTTATCGCATATCCGTTCACTTGATTAAATAATAAACAATTACGAGCACGAAATCACTTCTTGCTCATTTAATATTGTAATAACTAAACAAAGAATTTAATTGATTAAAAACAGCGGACATTAACATTCCACTTTATACATTAATACATCATCATTTTCAATCATTATTTATAAGTAGAACTTAAAAAAAAAAATGTACATAAAACTACTTTAACGAAGTAAATCAATGTTAAAAATTTCATTTATGGAACACAAAAACTTTATTTAAATGTTTAATGAATAGAAAAATATTCGGCCATTCTTTATCTTCTATATTTAGCTTTTGAATGCGCTTACATGCTAAGCTACCATAGGTACATATAACAACCCTCTTTGTAACATACAAAACATTTCTTAAACGTTGCAAGTGATTCCAATTTGAACCCCAATTTGAACAGGGATGCACTTCGCACAATCTAGCTCGAAGGGATTTTCTTGCATATAAAGGTTTTTAGATAAGCATAAGTACAAATCAAATATATATTTACTAGTTCACTATACATTTTAAATAACTTTTTAAAATATTACAATAACCATAACTAAAATAATCAGAATTAACTTTCAAAAATACAATAAATCCTTTTATTTTTGTCCATATCTTTGTCAGAAAAATAATGTGAAAGAAACTATCTCCACTTCCTAACTAGGATTATCTTAAACACATACCTAAGTCGAAAGTTTATTTCAAAACAATAAGCACTAGTATATTAAAGTTACTTCCGCAAGTAACGAGAGAGAGAGAGAGATCATATTTGGCACACATCACAAATCCCGCCATAAATCATAGAACAGATTCACATAAAAATTTGAAAGTTATCTCTTACACTTACGTAACAGTATCTTGAACTTGTTACCTAACTTGATGATTATGATTACTGCCTAAATCTGGAGCGGATTCTATCAATATTTGCATAACTATGGAGGCTCATTAATTTTAAATGAGAAATAGATTGCTAACTCAACCTTTATAACGTAGTTTGAATATCGTAAACATGGCTTGTTTAGATACGCCTATTACTATTACGTGATCAGTGACCGTCCTACGCTTCCGCCATCATGCACTTCTGTTTATCCTAATCTTCCACTTTGACCATTTCAAATTGGCCATTCTTCGCAATTGGACGGGACATCATTTATTTTACTTCCTGTTATTACAAAGCTGCGCCTCTGTTACATTCCTGGTTAAATATTAATTTTACCATCTGACCATTAAAATATCGTAAACAGCAAAGCCAAAATCTTCTGTCATATATCACAGCACGGAAAGACTCACTCCCTAAAACTACATTTTAGATTATTTTATTGCATGAATCAGATTTAAGTATAAAGTCGTAAATATACAGTTTATTTGTATACTATTAAAACTCTATAGATCATACTGATTTAACTTGAGATATAGATATTGTTACTAATGTTATTTTCTAATATTTTTTCGTCGCACTGGAAGTGAAAACTAGACGTTAGCTACAAAACCAATGATTTACCTATTAGTTACCTTGATACACACGAAAAAATATAATTATATATCATGCTCAAAATAAAATATTCCTACCTCCGCGTTACATGCCATTTCTGATCCTCTATCAAAAATGCCATTCTTGACCAAATGAGCTGTATCATGCCGAGCAGCCGTTACTTTCTTTCACACTATCAAAGCACGTGAGGTCACATTAACACACACTTTGAATATTAAGCTGCGGCTTAGATAATGCGTGGGAAAGTGTCATTTTACTTCATTCCAGTTTTTGTTGTCATGAGATATCTTGAATCTCTGTAACGATGACGTTTGTGGATACACTTCAAAGTGTTCGTTGCGTGGCTTGGTATCCACGACAGTTTTCTTCTAATAGCTTCATGTCAACGTGAAAGCATTTTCCTAGCCTAAGTGCAATCATCCATAATCCGAATATATTACAAAGTGGAAGTATTTGTTAGCACGCGTGCCTGTTGCCTGTGAATGAATCTCCATAATTTCTATTCCGTTTGTGACGCCTTGATAGGTACTCAATTCATTGGGTATGAGACTTGCGTTAGTTTTTTTAGGAAAGGCTTTAGACACTAACGTATTGTCTGCCTAGATGTCACACACACTAGAAGAGAAGCTACTCGTTATTATTTGTATGATCTATACAACTTTTTCCTAAAATACGCCATTTTTTGGAGTTTACTCCATTCAAATCAATTCCCATATAAAGCCCGAGAGCAAAATCTAGCTATAACAAAAAGTGAATTCGTTATGTAATATAGATTTTGACTTTGACTCTGCGTCTTTCTCTGGAGTAAACCATTTTTCACCGTTTGCTAACAGGACAGTATGTTACAGCCAGAAGAGGAGCAACGTTCCGGCTCGCTCCCGCGCCTTCCGTCCATCACCGCGAGCGCTGCTCCGCCGGGGCCGGTGAAGTCCGCCCGGTACCGCGCCCCCGGGTTCAGGACGGCGACCAGGGCGGCCTCGGCGCCCGGGCTACACGCGCCGCGGAGGCGTCGCCCGCCCCCGACACCGCACCAGCCGCCGCCCTCCGCGCCCGCCTCCGCACCTAGCCTACAGGGTGAGACATTTGAGATTAGATTTTCGTTATCTGTTTTTCGTTTTCATTAATAATCTGCGTCTCTATTTCTTAAGTATCGGTCTTTCAGTTATTATAAGTTTGACAATTTATTCGGTTCTTATACGTTTTGCACACAGTGAAAAGCTACTATGCATTTATTAAATACGTTCTTAAGAAAGAAAATAAAAATGTCGTACGAATTTCATTGTACTAAGACTAGTTTTTTTTTCAAAAAATGCAAGCAATTTGAGATGATAATTTGAGCCATCCACTAGACAGAGAGACCTTAGTTTTTGATAGCAAGTCGAAACCAACAATGCCCTTAAAAAGATAAGCTATGAGTTAGTTGTAAACTACTTATGTTTTTTATCTTAACTGTTTATCTTTTATCTTATGGTCCTGTAATGTTATGAGTATTGTTAATATTTGCTTGCATTAGTCTATTTGGACTCCGACGCAACTGGCTAGCAGTTTCATTTGGTACCTATAAATAGTAGAAAACAAGAGACAAGAAAGTTCAATTAGAACATGGCAAATTGCACTTTCGCACGCGTTATCATAGAATTTGTTACCGCAAGTTATTCAAAGTGAATGTGCTTATATGACGTCAGAGTTCATTATGAGAAAGAAAGTAAACGTAATGAACTTAGACTCACCTCGGCATTCATTCACACCAAATTAAACAATACTTAATGACTCCTCGTCTATAATTATTATGATTGTGTAATTCATTTTAAATAGTTTCATACATTTATTTTGGATGAAAATATTGTTAATATTATTATTCAATCGTATTTGTGGAATGATCTCAAACCAATTACATGTTGCTCAGATTTTACTAGTGATAATAATAGATCTTTATTTTCAGGCATCAATAACTTAATTTAAAAACATGGGCCCTTAAATATTACATAGTGAATCTAAATAACTAATATTAATGGTGTAGCGTACTTTATCGTTTGATAGACAAAGTTTAAAAGTAATGTTAGGTACCTATTTGTCCACTTTAAGAACAGTAACTATCTAAGTGTCACTCCAGTAAAATTGTCAGTCAGGATAACCATAGCATTGAGATAAGCTCCCGTAAGAAAGTATAGAAACGATTACATACTTTTTAATTAAACTGTCTATTTCAATTAATGTATTTAGAAATCTGACGTGAAACAGTTTTCCCTTGTAGGTATATATAAAATTGCAGCATTTGGAATCAATCACCTGACAACGTACATTCAATTTATATCTGTTGTCTGGAAACCGCTGAAAGTGTGTTTCATTAAAGACTAGCTGCGCCCCGCGGTATTCCCCGCGGTGAATAAGTCAACGAACGGGAACACTGCACTTTTCCGGGATCAAAGTAGCCTAAGTGTTAATCCAGGATATAAGTTATCTTGGTACCAAATTTCATCCAAATTCATTCGGCCGTTTGAGCCTGAAAGATTAACAAACATCTTTACAAACTTTCACGTTTATAATATTAGTAGGATATTTTTCATTGCTGTGTTCGAGCCATAACCATTCTGGGAAGTTATCTTGTATCTTGACAGTTTTACGAAACTTCGGAACGTCACGCTGGCCGCATACACCAACATTTCTACGGAATAACTTAAAAAGTAGGTCTAACTGTAGCGAAGACCATTTTCTTCGTTCGTGTCTACATTCTTCAGTGAGCATTCCGTACGACCTTAATGTGCTGTGGGTTTGTGTGTCTGTTCGACTGAGTAAAATGCATTGCGTTATATACTGTTTAGACACTAAAACTGAAATAGCTAAATAAATACCTATATAAAATTCATTATAAGTAGTATTTCTCATCGAGTGAGATGTAGATTTCTTTTCAGAATACAGTGTCTATCACTTTCTGCGTTATCGGTATGAATGAAATTACCAATGGACGTTAGGTCTTTTTAGTCCATTATATTTTCAATCCTTTTTTCTGTGGAGATTCTCGGATCGCCATGATTTTGTTGCAATTCAGCTAACCTATAAAATAGCACTATTTCTGAGGCATTAGACACATTTAGAAAAAACTATCGAGTGCAAGTTCATTTATTCATGGCGTAAATTAATGAATAAAATAAAAATCAATATAATAATATCCAACAAACAAAATACTGAGATTAGTTTGTAATGTAACTAACAGGTTTTTAATTAACTTAAAGATTTTCTTATTTTCTACACAAACAAGACTATTAGCTTACTTTTCTTTTAAATCATAAACATGTAAACAGCCGAGGCCTACATAGTTTCTTGGCAACGTGCCCTAGCTTTCTTAGTTCTAAATTTTTCTTCTTTATTGATTAAGTACATTGGTTACAACTCAAAAACACCACAAATATAGGTATAACATGAAGTTATAATTAAGTCAACTTTGTAAAGTCTTATCTAACAGTGTCCGGTCATCCTTACGTTTAGGATATTATCACTAAAGTAGATGACCATTGCGAGCATTACATGAAAACTTGAGCATTCCCTGCTTTGAAGATACGTTAATCTAAGGGTAAGATACGCTTGTGGAGTAGTGGCTCATGCAAGCTTGCTCGCTTACAATTTTTCTTATTTCCTTGGTTAATTTAAGCGAAGCTCAAAACTGGCGCCTGTCTTTTAAACATTAAGTAACATAATAAACAAGTTCTTTAACAGGCATACTGTTCAATACTAAAATTACTTGTTCAGTACGTAACCTGTGCCTTTCAAAAACTTAGCGAACCTGATTCTGTGCCGTTCCGACTCACTTATTAACCAATCATTCTTTGGCTTGAGTGTGCTTTGCGTGGCTTGAATTTAAAACGACTTTTGATCATAGGAAGTTGGACTCAAACTTAAAGGCATAGGGCTTGAAATGTAAGTACAAGAAGCATTCACATTGACGCACTGTGGAGTGGATGAATGTATGTATGTCTTTAAAACTTGTAATCAGAAAATAAGACGTGTTTGGGTAACAATTGGTCCCAACAATATTTGTAATTTTATTATTCGATTATTTAAAGTGGTGTGTTTACTATACTTATTGCACGTGTCTTTATTTACATATTATCAGCCAAACCAGCAAGATCTTTAGATGAGAAGTAACTTTTCATTTCATGTTTCGATCTCGGCTAATAACATGAAAAAACTACAACACACATTACAATAGCCATTGAGCACGCCTTGGCAAAAAATCAATAAGTATAAACATGTTATTTTAAAATTTCAGAATTTAAAAATGTATTTTTCTGTATCTGATTGTATTAACGTCAAAGGTTTTACCAGTATAATTTGATAATAATTTTGCTTATGATTTCGTTAGATAAATAATGATAATAAGCAAATTTCTACTGTCTTAATAGATTTAGGCAAAATAATCCTCACAGGTATTATGGATTTAGATTGGCTTCGACCGATCGCATCGACAATTCCTTACAAATATATCTTAAAAACAATCTACATGAGTCAGTCTTTGTTTAATTTCACATACGAAGCTACGATTATAATATTTCAACTAAGTTTTGGTCAGTGCAATTATGCATATATTATTTCATCAAAGAACTGGACACAAAATGACAGATATTAGCAAATTCCTTTGAAAGTAAGTTAAAATGTATATCAGGTAGTCCTACTAAACATTTTCTGCGTAGGTATACCTCACAAAATCGCGACAATCCTATAAATGTCAGTCTGATACCGAAATATCAACATTGGCAGTCGAGTGAAGTGACGATATACTCAAAATTATCATTTTTTTATTACAGCCGCCTCATCTTTCATTTATATAAGCTCAAAGCTTAAATATATAAACGTTAAATATGGGATAGATTTGATCTAATAAACTAGTTATAAGGTGATATCATCAACTTATTCAAATATTTAAATTAAATTATACATTAAAGTAGTTCTGTATAATAGGTATTAAAATTTGAATAAATTGATTCGGGGTACGTTCTGAATGACGATTCAACCGAAGAATATTTTTTGTGGTGCGTCATGATTTACACAAAAATTTTATTGTGTATGTAAAAGTCCTCTCAACGGACCTTCAGTAGCAATAGAAATTTGCCAAGTTCGTCCCCCGGAAGTACCGCCACCATTTTCCGCATCTCATTCGGCAGCCGAGCAGTATTCCATTCGCGTTACTGTATCGGTGTGGTTGCCGGTTAAATTACAGGCACTCGAGATATTCCACCTTCACGTGTCAGAGGGCGGATACGATGCGAATTGGATCTTGTTTTACCTAAGGGAGGACCCAAGTCGAATAGCTTGTTATGTGCAGAGGTTGCCCCTTAACACCAGGTGGGCCATTTGGTCGTTATGTAACTTTATTACATAAAAAAACCTGTCGTAATGTAAATGACTAGAAGCTATTTGGCCACAGGGCACATTAACATAGAATATTGAATGCATGGTTAAAATTGCTTTAGGAAAAATAGTTACCGCATCCATTCGATAGTAATCATTAAAAACATTTAGCATATAAAATCTTAGGTCAGCTAAATAAACTTCAAGTCTTCAAGGCGAGCTGTAAGCCACTCTTGGCTTGCTTTGGTTGACACAGCTTGGATCTCGGCAGCCATTGGCTAACATTTTACGCTCACTCAACATTATCCGGTGACAGGGCACATTCACAATGCAGAGTTTATATGAGCTTAGTGGCTGTTAGCTAGTTAGCTGTAGACACACCAAGTTACAACCGGAGGTCGGTTCAAATCCCGACGAGCACCGATGAGTTTTTTCACTTGAAAAATTTATGTGCGTATCACGTTCTTAAAACGTTTTCGTTCACCGTTTTAACGCCTAGAACGGAAGATTTCAGTATGTATATTAAATAAATAAATTTAAAAAAAAACATGAGCGCACAGATGGCTCTATAAGAGCTATTAAGTAATATACATAATGACGTTAGTAGTTACAATGTAAGCTTGTGAATTCAGTGGATATAAGATTTAGCTCATAATAAAATGTTAATCAAATTTCCGTTGAATAACACACATAATAATATAAACACAATAGTTTGTTTTAATTAATTAAATTTATTTTACAAATGTAAATAATGATTATAACATAATATTAAACTGAAAAATAACCTTTAAAAAGAACAAAAATGTTATGACATACAAAACCCTTTGTTTACCTAATTATATATTAATGTTCCAAATGTTTGCCTCAACACGTACTACGGAATTGCATCGCGCGACAAGTAGCAAGGCGCTTCAGTGTGCAGAAATGGTTTCTGCATCGCGTAAATCAGGCTTGATTCATTGATACGCTTTGTTTTTGTTCGAATTGTCATGATTGTTTTGAAACAAGGAAATGAGGCAATGCCAATGACCAATCGTAAATTAAATGTTACAGGAGTCGTTACAACAATGCTTGGGACAGGATTTTGCGACAGTATCATTCTCTTGCTGATTATTGCTCGTAAAATTCTGTGCTTAATATCCTAGATATTTTATCTAGTCGCTAGTATAGCGTTGGCTTTTGTTCAGATTAATGTAAACTTTTGGCCATTTTAATACAGCTCATATCATTTTTTTTATTAAGCGAATAACTATTTTTTTACAGCCAACAAACAGTAGTATATTATATTATCTTATTCTTAGTATATTATATATATTATAGTATATATATTCTGTTATTATTTCGAGGTTGAGGGTTATGTAAAATTACAGGCTATGAAATTTTACACCTGTCCCATAATGCAATATGACTTAGGCCTTCCCCTATGTAATACAGCTGTATATATAAGCATGTGTACCGATTTACAGCAAGCAAGCTATTAAATTTACGTTACGCCAAACAATTAATATATAAACTAAAAATTTGATATTTTCTTATAATGCTTTTTAAGAAACTTAATATTCACGCAATTACCGATGTACCGCTAAACGAAGAGGTCAAGATCCTCAGAAGAATTGCAAAAAGCCTTCTTTTCGCATACATAGATGATAATTTCATCATTGCTATTATGGCAACTCTGTGTAATCATTATTGGAATGACTTGTATATGTTCAAGTGTCTACAAGTAGGTTAGTGTTACTTTCATATATTGATTCAGCAATATTTTCTTTGTGCCATCTGATGTAAGCTAGTGAATTCATTTAGCTCATAATTAAATGTAAATCAATGTTCCTGAATGGCCAATGAAATACGATCGGAAAGTATATTTTTTTGCAGCTTTACACAAGACCTGGCATGTACATTATGGTTATTATGGTTATGACATTCCCAGGTTATTCTAATACCAATGGTATCAGTAGTTTTAATATGAATTTTAAGTTTTTGTAGTGATTTGGACGTATTAAAAAAAGAGTTTGTGAACAAGACGACTGATATATAATTATATACTTTTTGTAAATATAATATAATACACATCAACACCCAGACAGAACAAATATCTATGTTCGTCACACATATGTTAGCTGGGTGGGAATCAAACCTACGACCTACAGCGCTGATGGCAGTGTTGCTACTAACTGAGCTATAATAATAATAATAATAATTTAATTTCTTTAATCAGACAACATTAGTCCATAGGGTTAGTAAAAGCTTATAATTTAGGGATGTTAGTACTTAATAACTAGACAAGATTTAGTCCTCTGAGTCAACTTATACATCAGAGGACAATCAATCTTATTCGAAATAGTATTCAGGCTATGACGCCAGTCAAAATAAACAGCATTCCGGTTTCATACAACACCTTAGTCACATGAAGAGAAATGAAACACGGAAGACATTGCTCGCGATCTGTTTATTTTTTATCGCGCCGTGCCATGTGTGCGACCAATTGTATGGATACCAACTTGTATTGTCATTAATTACTTTATTGACGTGTTCGAAGCTATCACTAATGAATTAATGAATGTTTATGTCTACTAAATGTACCTAATCGTGATGGTAATTGCAGATTACGGATTTATATATGCAACATGCGAAATCACTTCGGCGAATGTTGTAATGGCAGTTAAAATGAAGGCTCGTTACGCATTCTTGAATGTAAACAAATTCGGCTCGCATGTTGGTTCCGTGACGCTTCCTTTAAATTTTCAAGATCTTATCTTGGTGGTTTATTCAGTACCTAATCGTAAATATATTATTTTTGCTTGTATAAAATATAAATAAATGAAATAAAATATTGGTGGACAATTCACATAGCGCCATATAGCCCCAAACTAAGCATAGCTTTTACTAATGGGAACCAGACAATGATAGATACATATACACTTCGTTATAAATACATATATACAATACATATACTATATATATATACTCAGACACAGAACAAACATCTATATTTGTCACACAAATGTTTGTCCTGGGTGGGAATCGAACGCAAAGACCTACAGCGCAGAAGGCAGAGTTACTACCAACTTAACTGTGAAGACTGTAATTTAATAATAAATTTATCATTATATTCAGATTTAAATATATAAGTCTGAAAACACCTTTGCTTGACAATTGTTTGCACTCTATTACCAAACAAGTCAACACTGTTGAGACGAGTCACAAAATTAGTCAATGCAACAGTCACGAGTTACAAAATCATCGAAATGTCAACAAATATCACAAGTATCCGTGCGATTCTGAACTGAGAAGTCTTTATAGACTGAAGCATTCCTCAGAACGCTCGGTGCGAAGACTTCACCGGACTTACCAACTGTGAAGTAATAGTACGTGTGAATTCCGGCTTACTACAAACTGAACCATATCCGTAATAATTCAGAGCTCAAAATCGTTTAGCAAAATACTGTCAGAAATAATAGGTTGTCGGAGTATGTGCCTGCCTTATCAGCGTTAACATGCGCACTCACTGTGTTAGGATACTTTTTCTTAAAGGAAAACTGATGTAAAATTACCGTGGGGTGGTCACGGGCCGTTTTTCTGTACCGTTACGAATAGTGTCTTTAACCGTCACAGAAAGCCTGCATTGAGAAGATAATTTGATGCTATATAACGATTATGTGATAAAAAATATGTCGGCATATAGGCCGCTTGATCTTACGGAACTTATTAGATATCTAAATGGTGTGTATATAGATTAGATAGACTAACATATATTCACAAGTATTGTGCTTTATTTAAAGACAGACCTAGCAGATGAGGTCAACTTAACCCAGTGATGCAAGCTGGATGACTTCATACCAGACAAAGCTAGCGTTACCTTCACTTGGCCTCTGCTTATGGCATTATAATCACAAAATTTGTAACTGTATTTCTTGGTAAAATGTTCCCATACGAAAGGCAAAGTAGTTGACAATCGTATGATTCAACTTATCTTTAACCTTGTTAAAATAGATTATAATTAGTAATAAACCAGTCAATTTATACCTGAATTTGAGCATCGAGGGCGTACAAAAACATCGTTTTTTATTTCTATCAGACCGGCTCACACTTGGCCGGTTTATGTTTATTTGTGATCCAGATATTGATTTTTACTAAGGTCAAAGATAATTTAAAGATTAAATCAAAGGTCCTTTGATTATGAAACCCTTAAGAATATGAATGGTGCTTAGTACAATGCACCAGCTTTAAATGTTGCATGTATGTTTTTTAAAACATAGAAACATGCAAAATTTAAAGCTGGTAAATCTTTAAGTTTTGCATGTTTCTATGTTTTTATTGGATTTATATTAAATATTCCAGTAGCCTCAGAGTAACAGAATAACTTACATTGTGCCTGTGGCTCGAGTGTGGTGTAGTGGGCTGTGTATAACGATGTTGAGCAACAGTATTGTTTACATCGCCTACACATTGCGTGCTCTTATCGTACACTCAATCTGAGATAAGTGTGTTGAGAATTAATTCTGTTTTGAGTTTGTTAAGAGCTTTTTTGGAAACTTCAACGCCCATACGCGTTTCTGTATAAGGAACTTGTAGGAGGAGTTGTTTAAGTATATCATTATGCGAAGCTGTGATGTTTGTTTTTCAATATTACTAGTCTAGCCACTTTGATTGCGTAACTTTTATTATTTAGTCGGTAAATCGTTATTGAACTGTGTTTCAATGGTAACCTACTTTCAGCTGGCGGCATGTCTTGTGATTCACAAAATCGATCAGATGCAGTTGGATGCAAGAAAATTATTTTCAGTAAGATAAGAAGTAAGATGTCTGTATGTAATGACAATTGGTGTATTGTATTTTATAGGATTTAATTTTTTTTTAGTTATGTTTTATCATTTAAATAAAGAAGTCCTCAATAAAGAATTAGGTAAGTACTTTAAAAACTAGTACTTACACTAATCCTAGAATTAAATGTTGCTTACTTAAAACAACTTACTTACATAAAATTTGCTGACATAAAACAACGGTAAGCTTTCACAAGAGATTCACATATTCAGGGTTTTTCGATGGCTAAGGCATTAAATTAATCTTTATGACAAACTACCATCATTACCAATTTTATTCATCAATTATTACCATGAAAATCGCAGGTGCACAATGGCGACGTAACATACAAGTTACTTAGGTAATTGATTGGTTGTTTACGATAAATCACAAAGTAAGATCTTAGAAAGCTCATAGAGCGACGTAAACATAAACGTGGTTTTCCCATGGCAAGTACGCCGATAGAAAGTGGTCGTGACCAACCTTCGCTGACATTTGTCGGGAAATATTATGTTCCAGCGAGGGGATTAGCGAGTCACTTATAGAAAACGTCTTAAGTCTCTTTTTATTCCGCATACAAGTATTTTCTCGTATCACTGTCAGATTTCTTTCATTCCGTTGCATTAGTCTTGAAACAATATGCATTACTTACGTTGCAAGTCTTGCTATAGACGATGTTATAAATTGGGAGCAAATGAGCAGGTACAGTGAAGGTACGAGCTGGTAGCCTTTCTGTATATAATGACAGATATAAAGTGTACATAAACCTAAGATCTCACGTACCTTTAATTTCTCTTGCATGAAATTGATAATACTGTGGCAGCACTTTCCAGGTAGAAAAAAGTAGAAAGAAAAAAGAGAAAAAGAAGTTCAAAGAGTACAATAATGATAATGAGCTTTTTTTAATATGGAGTTTGTCACGAAATGTTTTTTAAAAGCTCCCTATTTCAGTAAATACGATGCATCCTCGTAAAATACTAACTATTCATTCAATCCTTATAGATATATACATTTACCCAGTTATCTCAGAATTGTTACGTTAAAATCTAGTTAAAATTATAATTTGTTCGACATTGCATTTTATATAGTTAAGATAAGCTAATGGAACGACTTATGGTTAAGTTGACCCTCACGAAACCAGACCTCCGGATACCCTCACTTGGTCAGAAGTAAGATTAAGTAGAAGTGTTTCCATTCAGAGTGTCGAAATGTTGGAAATTAAATACACTTTTGACCTCATTACTTAGAATTGTTAACTTTTGAATATATTTTTCAATATATAATTGAACTATTTTAATATTATAGACAAAGTGTTTCGCTCGAACTCGCCGATATATCTGTCATTGAAATTATACCAACTTTTGTTTGAAGATAGTAGCGCCATCTTGTTATAATTGTTGGTAGGTACTAAAAATCTACTCTGTTTGATGTTTAATGATAGGTATTTTATCTATATTTTGTTCTAATCAGGATTCTTGTTTAACAAAGGCACGATAAAATTATCTAGGTACATACAATTATAAATAACTGTATAATAAAGTCATTTCAGATATCTGAATTTCAGACTAATTTTCTACGTATACCTACCCAAATTTAGACCGTGTAGCCTTTTGGTTTCGGTGTTTTCAAACAATTGTCGTATTTTCCCAATCTGGTAATTATATGTAATATATTTTTTTTATTTTTTTTTAAATCATATTTTTTTACGGCAAATACAAATACAATTTAAATTTTTCACTCAGAGATGAATAGAATTGAAATATGATTATATTGGTAATATTAGTTGTTATCATGTGGAGTAATTAAACAAATTTTACTAGGAGTATGTGAATGATATGGCATTAACCGTTGTTGATAGAAACACTTCCTTCCTTCACAGTAGTGCAGTAGGCGCACACAAGTAGCTGACCTTCTAAACCAACATAATTACTGTGTGGTTGCATTCCTCATGCAACTGCTTCCCGATTCAATTGATGGTTAAATAGATTTGAAGATGCCATTCATTTATCTGCGAGGGTTTAACCGACAGAGATGTAACGAACTAATAACCCCACACTAGTATTTATCTAAATAAATAAATAATGGTGGACATTTCACACAACGCCATCTAGCCCCAAATTAAGCTAAGCATAGCTTGTGTCGTGAGAGCCAGACAACTGATATAATATGTACTAATACTATATACTTTTCTATGTACAACACTACTTTACACTTTCGGGCTAGATCTGTTGTGAGGAAAGTCTATCAATATTTATTAATACTTATATATAGTGTTTTATAATTTACATGATTGTATAGCCTTACGTTCCTCAAGTTCCATTTTATTCGGATTTGATTGATCTCTATCTATCTATCTATATATGAGTCTAATTTCTTCCTACTTTATATTACACTAACAATGGTACTTGTCCAACATGCTACAGTGACGCGCAGACAGATGTTGTGAATATTAATGATTTCATAACAATAGACCATTATGTTGAACGATAGCACACCGATAGCGTAACAGCTCACAGACAGATATATTCCGAAAGTAGGCCGTGCATTTGTCTTAATACATTGACGTTGCACTAACTCCTTACTAAACGTTGAACCTTTTTGAAGCGGTTATACTTAGTTGTTGGTACCACTAACTAGCGATTCTGTATTCAAAGTAAAAACTTAATATTCATAGAACTGATAAAGAAATGGTTTGGAAACATCTATAAGTAATGTTCGAAATATAAGGTCACGCGTATAGCTGCTAAGTTTGACGCCAGTAAGTCGTGTTAGAATCCTATTTCGAGATTGACTTACTATCATTTGTATTTGTAACGCATTGAAAATCATTCCGTTCACTTACATTTCTTGTTTAGTGACGAAACTACCTTCTCGGTACTGACCCTACGTCCAATAGGTACTACAAAGTGAGGAGTCCCGAGTTTGAACTGCGCCGGGCAAATATTTTATGCCATGACTGTAAAGTTTGTTCTCGGACCATGATTTGGGTCCATTTCACCTGAGACACAGGGGGTAATAAAATAAAAAATAAATACATATTTTAACCAGAAACCAATCAACTGACATTAATATCCAATACATACATATTTCTGTTATATATCTCGTTGGTTGGCCCTACACCTGAGCTAAAATGTCAGCTGCAAATGAAACTAGTCCAGCGTTATCAAATTACATAATCACAGCTAATCACGTATTTTAAAATGTGCCAATCATTTATAATTATGATGCACATTTTAATATTATAATTAATATATTAGTCATTAATTTTAGTATTTATGTAGAATATGTAATTATTATTTTTTCGTTTCTGAGCTATCAATCGCCCGATCTTTTGGAAGGCATTAGCGGGACCGAGGTCATTGTAGGTAAAGAGGCTCGCTTTTAGTAGGTTATTCCTATTATAGAGATAGAGGTGAGGCTGATGGCATTACTATGGCGAAAATGGATTTAAATTGGAGTATTTAGTTGAACTGATAAACTTTGGTGATTTGGTTACGGGATGAAGGCCGGGTTGTAACATCGCCTCGTCAAGCTGGGGGGCTTGACTGGGTAAGCATAAGACACACATATGAAGAAGCATACGGCTATGAACGGTGTTTGTTGACTACTGAGTACATAGGTAGGAACGCAATTACTAAATTGTTACTGATTTAATCAACTTTAAAGGTAACTGAAGCAAATTTATTTAGAGGTCAGTCACTAGTTCAGGCCAGGGTTATTATAATTTTTAAACGTTCGTCTACCAATCAGCATTTGTCACAGTCTCGATGTAATAACTTTGTCACGTTGAAGTGGCCTTATTAAATCAAAATTATACCTGAAGTACTTCCCTGGGTCCAAATTTTATCCCTCACCTTATAAGGATTGTTAATTTTTAGCACATATCTCAAAAATAATAAGACTCAAATGCGTTCATTGAAGAGTGAATGGATAAATGATTGCGTTTTATCTTTACACAGGAAACCAAACTGCTAACTATTCTCAGTCAGACAGTTCTGTGTCAGCTTGTTCTTTATTTAGTGTTCTTCGATATTTTATCTTAATCTCCGCTAATCGTCTTCTATTTATAGCTACATCAATTTCCATGAATTTTGTCTTCAATTATCTGCATAACACAAAAATTTGCGATGCGTAGATAGTTTTCATAACACTTTACTAACCCCTTTAACATAGCCCTGGATAACCTCACTAATACTGTAGGGTAATGTTATTTTAATTATTCAAATATTATTGTGTATTAATTATCGAAACTTTTAATCAAAATCAAATACTTAAAAAATATATACATGACAACCCTATGTCGAAGTTAATTATCCTTTGACCCGTACCAAGTATGCGTTTATTAAATTGGTGCTTCGTGAACCATAAGCTAGTATGGCCATTATTTATATGCCAAATAATTCACGAATTCGTTTTCTCTATATAAATACCTACTTTTCATTTATTAAATTCATTTATTTATTAAAAAAAAACACTAATTTCATTATTATTTATCAAAAAAAAACTTTTTTTTTTGAATTTATACGACTAAACCGTTATTTTGACCGTGAGGCCCTGTAATCCGGTTTTTCATAGTAATAGTTAATTACATTTTACCTCGTAAATTACTGTTTCTAAATTAGAAAAACAAACAGTACGTTTAGCATAGGGTTTTTCCATACTTTAATAGTTATTTAAAGCTATCAAATTGTTTTAAGAGAATACTTATTTATCAGATATGTTTCGATCAAGATATTCTAAGGTCATCTGGTATTTTACATCTAAAAACTGGTCGGAATATTTTCGAGATTGTTGTTCTATATGAAGTGTTGCGTAATATATTTGGGATCATGAATATTTAAGTAATTTAAAAGGCATTAGCAACATACCTTGGTTGTTATTTAAGCACTTGCTGCCTTACAAGCGAGTTTAGTCGCCTATATACCGTGTTCGTGATTAGATCGTGTCCAAATTTTAGAAGTGACAATGGATACTGATGGTGAAGTTCGCGGCAGTGATTCTAATGATAAAGCGATGAATAAAGATAGTGAAGTGTCGTGTTGGAACTGCTTCAAGAGTATTACTGCTGAAAAGGATTCGGAACCAGCCACCTTACCGAAGATAAGGCAAGAAACCAGGACCAGATATAAACTTTACTCGTTTATAGCTTCACAAATATCTAAGCCAAAGGCCATGCCTTTAAAGCAAAAAGTTAGTGAAAACTATGCTATTGGTAAAAAAGTGGAAAAAAAGATGATTGAAAAATCTAATAAAGAAAAAGAATCTGATTCTGTCCATGTTCCAAAACTAAACCCTAACACAAATAGTGGCAATGCTGTAGAAACAGACGAAGCGTCAAATAATAACGATAACAAACCAAGCGATGAAAATAGTTTTGAGCACGAAAGAGGAATATCAGAGTATATCAAAGAGTACAATATGTTTGAAGCTTACAAAACAATACGAAGGAAAACTCCAAATAGTACATTACAAACTTCCCAAAGCGAAAAAACTATAGATGTTTCCAATTTAAGTAACACAGATATTAATAAAACAGGGGATAGCACTGACAGCTCAACAAGTTTTACTAGATTATTTAACGCTCAACCACAAATAACGATAAAGAAAGTATATGAAAGTCCTAAAATTCATATCACGGCAAACACATACATTACGAAAAGTGAAGAAAATTTACTAAGAAACGTAAATATACCACAGACTCCAAATAGTTCCCTAAGAAAACATGAAACCGTTTCATCCACTGGTTTGAACTCATCCATTAGAAGATCTCTGAGTAAAAAAGTTATAGATACAAAAGAAAAAATGCTGTCTAGAATGGGAGATAAAAATAATTCTACGAGAAGTATAAGTACAGATGTTATGAACACAAGTGTTGGTGAGAAGAAATTAAACACTTCGGGAGATAATATCGTACATAAAGTCCAAATAGAAACATCAACACCAAAATCCAAACAAATAATAGAAAAAAATGATGATCGTATTTTAAGTTCGAGTATAACCGAAGTACGAAAAAAGCCGGATGATATTGAGAGTATTATAGAAGGAATTCAGAATATATCTATAGATAATAAAGATAGGATGGTAATGGAAAAAGTAGAAATTGCAAGTACAAATGATTCCGAATCAGGATATTCAGGATCATCAGCAAGAGACTTTATTGATCCAGAGTTTATTGGAAATTATGTCCCGAGAAGTATTGAATCCGGAAATGAAACTGAAAGCCCTCAGTTATCAAATAGTAGTCCTCGACCTATTTTCAAATCTTCAATTCCTATTCTAAGTTCTAGACGCAAGAGTGATAATAGCTTGGCGGCATCTACGAAATCTTTATCCGCGGATGCTGGTTCTGAAGTTAAAAAACCTGTGAAACAACTTCGTTGGAGTACCATGGCATTATCACAAACACCCAGTATGTATTATAGTAATAATAACGGTTAGATCATATTAGTATATATTACATAGGCACATCTACTACTAATAAAATTTTAAGACATTATGTTTAGTACTCGTAGTTTCATATTCTACGATAAATATGAAGTGTGGTTTCGCTAGCGTTGTGATGGGTACATTGCACGGTTCAGTCCCAGCTTTATACATGTAGGTTGGTCACTGGCATTGAGATTGTTTCATTTCGTCCTCTGTTTCATATGTTATCGCTAACAGGAAACCTCGCTACCACAATAGTATAATGACGATAAAAAAGGATTTGCATAAAATCGTTCAAACCTTACTCGCTTGCGGTTTAATTTAGTCTTGCTTGACGGTGCGGTGAAAATCAATGGCAGCCCCAGTTAATTTCAAAGCAAAAATCAAATATTTATCATTTGAAAATCGTGTCATCACAGAAGAGTCGGATCCGAAATATTACGAGTATCCTATAGATGCATATAGTTTGAATAGCGTTCAAAGTGAAAAAATGTCGTGTTGTGAATATTTACGTCGGTGTTTCTGCTGTGTGAAAGGTGTTGACTCGGAGTTATGCGGAGACAATTCTAATTCCACATTAGTCCATCGAGGACAAAAATACAATGTAAATAACTCTCCAGTTAGTTCGACACATCTACAACGAGAGCGTCATGAGCAACGTCTGCCAATACTGACGGTTTCAAGGCCTCTAGACGACGAACTGCCCTCGTTGATACCTTCGTTTCAAACAACATCTCCTGTGTCTGCTGACTTAGAAAGATATACTTTAAAATCGTCAACAGAGATGTTTCTGGCTACTGAAAAACGCGCTAGCTCAGTTAGTTTAAAGAGCCAACAGCCAGTGAAAAAGCGATCTGATGCAACATTAGATGAGGTAGACAGCAGAGGAAGTACAATAAGAACCGGTGAGAAGAACTCATTCATTCGAGAGATCCTTTCGTGTCGAGATTCGTTTCTAAAGTCCTTAGAATGGTGTGATAACTCTTTGACAAAGGGCAAACGGTACCGCAACGTCAAAAAAGATGAATGGATCGAACTGAAAGGCGACGGTACCAAAAAAGTTGATGAATTTGGTGCACCCATCTTTCTTAAATACTGACCATCATTCTGGAACTAACTGTGAAAAAAATGATCGATCTTCAAAAACAATGACTAGAGCTGTTGTTGCGCTTAAACCTGCATGATAAATATCACCTAAACACACTCCACACTCATGGTTCCGTCACCAAGTTCAAAAGCACTTTTCTCCTGACAGAAATTATAATCGTTTATGGAGTATATTTTTATAGCATGCGTTTCTTTGTTCACAGATGAGGTTTATTTGTCGGACAATAACTTGTCGCCTGGGCATGCGACCCTGCCGAGGAGATCGAATTCCCCCTTACCGCACGACAGGGATTTGGACAGAGATCGGTTCATTGCCAACAGGAGCGGTCTTCAGGTAAACTACTTTTATTTACTCTACATATATTACATAGATAGTATAGATAACTCTTCATTGTGCAACACAATATAAACATAAACAATGATACAAGAAATTTGAACAGTTAAATGTGAAGCACAATGGGCGGTCTAATTGCTTAAAGCAATCTCTTCCAGGCAACCTTTGGATATAAAAAAAAAATATATTAGTACCGGATAGCAAATTATGGATCACTTAAGAACTAACTACAATTTAAAGTGTTCCTCCGGTGTATAGGTAGTGCAGCCAGCACAAATTTCTACCAGCAAGCAGCAATGCTCTAGTACTGCTGTAAGGTTAAAGGCTTGAGTGCCGGTTAAATCATAACAGTCACACGAAATGGACCATCTCCATCTCTCGGATTCATCCTATACTTAAGTAGGTTGTATTATTGTAGTTAGGGTAAAAGGCTGATCACTTAACATCAGCCTCGTTTCATCACATATCTAGTAACATACAAATGATATCGGCTTCACGTATGGTTTTAAATTTTGATTATATTCTAATCATTTATTGATTAATGAGAACTGATTTTGCCAATTACACTAATTAATTAAAATCATTTGATTCATGTGAATACATACCAATTATTACACCCATCTACAGGTTTTATGTGCTTACTTAACTTTATGCAATACTAGATTACTCATACAAAGAAACTAATTTAACGTATTTATTCATAATCGTAGTCATATCTAATTAGTAACTACCTAAGTACGGTTCAATAACTTCATTCTTGTCTTGTCATTATTAATGTAACTAGTTTCGTATCACAATAATTATAAAGGTACTAAGTAAGTAAATAGCATAGCAATAGCAAATAACAATTACATTAATCATAGGTGCACACAAAAATGCAAAATGAAAGGCGATTACCAATGTCCTAAGGATAGGGACAACATAAAGGAATACTGTCGTTCAGAATAAAAATTACCTTACGCAATACGAGTTGTTAACTACATTTATTTGTATAAACGTTGTAAAACACAGGAGTATTGTACTGTAGGTTGCATTGTCTGGGTGACCGCGTCGGCCATTGTGTTCTAAAGGTACATACTTCTTGTGACACGCATTATGCGCAACGAGGCTGTGCTAAACATTCCAAAACTTGGAGAAGGGAGAAAACCCAAACACACCAATGAGAAGTAATTTACCCACAAATGTTGATGACTATAGTGAAACAGTTGATTCTGTTGGCAGCTAAAACAAATTTTTAGTTCATGCATCCCTTTCTCGCCCTAATTGATGAAAGAGACATTAGTCTCAAACTAAACATTTTATAAACATGGCGTCGGTGATTCGTAATCAAACTATCACGATTGAAATATTACGGTAATATGGGAAAAATTACTAAATTTACTTTGACAATTCTAAAGTCCAGTCTGAAGTGTGTAACTGTCTCACTTCCTTCGTTACGCAGAGAAAGAGACTCGTGAACCTTTTTTTTTTTGTTAACACTAACATTCGTATTTGGGTGGATCAACTTTTTCTTGCTCGAAGGGTGTCCCCATGATTATGCGCATGTCAACTCGAGAACATAATGCCATAATACGGTTATAACTATTAAATCTATTATTAGGATAAACGTGCATTACATATACACATGAAAAGTCCTATTAAATATACTTTATTATACAAAAAACTTAGTTACACAGGGGACGAAACCTTGACTCCCATACAAATTGGTGATGTCCCTTTCACATATCAACGTTTTTCTAAGCGCAAGATTTCCATAATTTTCTATGAAAGCTTCGAAATGGATATTTGATAAATGTCTAGAATATCACTGAGTAACTGATATTTTAATTGCCTATATATTATAAATATACAACTTTTTGAAATTTCCAAAATACATTAACTCGGAATGTGTCCCCAGTGATTTTAATTATTAGTATTCCCCTGGATAACCACCTAATTTGTATGCGAGTGCAAATGAAACAACGATATTGGTAGGTTTAACCAATCAGGAAATAGTCTTAGCATCATACGATCACGTTGAAAGTCGTAATTTCCTGATATCCGCTCGTCCATTTCACCCGCGGCTGGATTGGAGTCAGCGTGTGTTTATTGTGTGTCCGCTGGGATACCCGCCGAAAACTCGGAAGTAATTTAAATTTTATGTTTATTTGTACTTAAATGTAAAGTAATTAGATGTAAAATAAAAGCGATGTGTAGTTTTTCGTCGAATTTCTGATCTTTTTATTTTTATAATTATTTTTATGCCATTTGTATCCTGAGTAACTTGTCCTTTGCGTAACTTTAGTGATTACCCAAGAGACTTTTTTAGTTACCCAAGAGACTTTATAAATTTTGTTCCCTGTAGTAACAGTCAAATGTACTAATACATTAAGAAATTAATTGCTAACAAATGATGTTAAAGACAGGCTTTCGTTTTTTGTGTAAATTAGCTTGCTGTCATTTGTTTTGTTTATGAAAAGTCAAGGTTTTATAAACTGCCTATGATGATAGTAAATTATGTTTTAGGTATACATGCCTCTAAGCAACAAAGAAAAACAAAAGCGTTTTAGAGAAAAGATAAAACTAGATCCAGATAAATATGAGTATAAAAAAAGAGGGAAACTACCATTCCAAAAAAATACTGTTTAAAGATTTAAAACACAAGGAGAAAAGAAACTCTAGAGCGATTTGGAAGCTAAAAAAGAACCAGAAGCTAAAAAAGAACCAAAGAACACTAATTAACCCCCTTACTAAATACCCCCACCTAGCTCCCCAGTAACAATACAAGATTTACATGACGAGGTCAGAATCGTTGCTATTAATCAGGACAACCTTGATGTGGAACCTATTCCTATTATATAATAATAATAATAATTTAATTTCTTTACTCAGACAACATAAGTCCATAGGGTTAGTAAAAGCTTATAATTTAGGGATGTTAGTACTTAATAACTAGACAAGATTTAGTCCTCTGAGTCAACTTATACATCAGAGGACAATCAATCTTATTCGAAATAGTATTCAGGATACTGATACTTATATAAGAAGAAAGAAAATAAAAAGAGACAGATCAAAACTATACAGAGAAAACCAGAAACTCAAGAATGACAACGCAAAACTCAAGCAAAAAATATGAGAAACATGAAAAGAAACACCAAAGGTACGCAAAGAAGTTGGAAAAGATAGAAAAAGGAAAGAAAATAGCTGTTAAGGAAAAGTACAAAACTCTAAGTAATGCGATAAAAGAAAGGTACAATTCACTAAAACAAAGAAGAGATAAGAGGTTAATTAGAAGTGTTTTTGACAAAGTTCATCAATCTGCGAAAATACAGATAGCAAACGATGCCTTGGGCATGTCAGGATAATGGCGAAGAGTGACCAGCTTGCGAGCAAATGCAACAGCCATACAGAATAAAATACAAGACTTATGAAAGAGACGATAAATCAAGAGCTACAGCTGAAAGAAAAGAAACAGTGACAATGAATAAGAAAAGAGATTCGTTTTAGATTGAATGAATTTTTTTTACTGCGCATTTTAAAGGGAAAAATCGAGACGACTTAAATATTCTCATGCTTTTCATAGTCTGTGATCCAAACAGGCAAGCCGCCTGTATGTATGGGACTTGCCAGGAATGTTGTGACAAGGAAATAATGCACACCACTAAAAGAGATATGGAGAAAATTTCGTGGGCAGAATGGGGAAAGAAAGAAAAATTCTATGAAAAAGATGGTAAAACTGTAAAGGCCGTGAAAAATATTAAAGAAAAGACAGAAGGGAATGTAAAGCAATTGATGGTAGAATAAAAAAAATGAAATCAGTCTTGAAAAAACATGTTTACAACATGAAAATTCAGTACAAGCGCTTCAGACAAGCTGTAGACGATATTAAAGAAACTGAAGTGGTTCTTCTGGCTGACTTTAGCGAGAATTACAATGGAAAATACCATGAAGAAGTGCAAGCACACCACTTCGGTGGATCAAGAGAACAAGTTTCTCTACACACGGTTGTAGTTTATGTTCTCGGTAATGACTGCAAGGTTCAAGCTGAATCTTTTTAGTTTATATATCAAGTTTACATTTAGTGATTTTAATTAAAGTAGATAAATATAGGTCATAACTACCTTATTGCTTTGATAAAAGACTGATTGTCATATTATATTATATTTAAGGATAAACATGCATCTCTTTAATTTTTAGTTACTTAAAGTTTACTTATTCAATAAATATTTCATAAAATCGACTTTTGTTTAATATATCCATCTTTTGCTTCATATTCAATGTTGCCTAAAGTACCATGTCTAGAATTCTTAATAGTCACTGCTGATATATTGTCTCTTGAGTAACTAAAATTGTCTCCTGGGTCACTATGTGTCCCTCAATCTCAGGAAAGCTATTTTCAATATTTTCTTTGTTTATTAAATCGTACAAAATTATTTTTTATCAATACCAATTATGTAAACTAAGACTCTTTAAACCTAAATGAAATATTGTAATTATATCGGCAGGGTTGCAAATAAGGAAATAAAATATGATATATTTTAACCACTGGTTACGCCAGAGACAGTATATTGGCCGATTTCTAGAAAATATACTATTTTTCTGTAGTTTTTGTTTCTGTCTACATATTTTCAGAAACTTTTTAATTCATCACAATAAAAATATATAACAAAAGAGCAAAGTTACATGAGAAAATCGTTTTTATAAAACTGGTTAGCCAATGGACTTATTTCAGGTTCATCCTAGATTTTTATGTAAAAAACAATATTTACTCAAGGTTTACTTCACGCCCCGTCATATGGTCAAAATCTATAGTATATTTTTTATATGTTATCGTTAAAAAAGCATAGGAATTTAACAAAAAAAAATTTTTTGCTTTTTGAACGTTTGTTGCAAGAAAAAGTTGATTGGCCCATTTACACTTTTGGTAAAAACTAAAAAATATTTCTGCGTTTTTTGGCCAATCATCATCTAATACTTACCTGCTTTTATATATGGAGCATTAAAAGCTGGAAGCTTGGAGAAATAAATAAGCTACACAAAATACTAATTCTACGTAGAAAAAGTTGCGGGCACCATAGATAGGTTTCTCTAATTAGACTGATGTTAGATACATAGGTATGCTCAACATTATCCTATTCTTTTTTGATACCAATATCCTAAAGCCTATAACTGAGAGGTGATAAAATCAATTACCCAATATTTCCACAGTGTAGAAACCTAACGAAATGAGATCAAAATGTAAATTACGGTATTTTTAATTCCGTAATGTGCAATGTGGGTAGATACGACAGATTTATTCAATGCCATTTATGTGATACGTTATGTACCAACATAAGTATTAGAATTAATTGCCTACAATGTTTTAAATGGAATCCACAACACAGTTTGTAATGATTGATTATAGAAAAAAACATCGACACCAATAAATTATCGACTCTGCTTATCTGTAGATAAGGGTGACCGATATATTTATGAGAGTTATTTCTTTCAGTTCCCAACAGTATGAAATAACGCAATTTTAGTATATATAGTATAATGCACTGTTTGCCACTAAGTTACACCAAGTTGTAGGTTTCAAATTTTGCAATAGCTCAAATTAGACAGACGGACGATGTAGGCTTAGTAATAATAGGCCCCGTCCTTTGAGTACGGAATTATAACGGGCTCAATGTGTGTCCGACCGCGACTGCTTTCGAATGGCTAAGGGTTTAGTAACTCCGTACTAATATTTGTCTGCAAAAGTGAGTTTGTATTTATAAAAAATATTTATTTATGGCAGATAATGAAATTCACAAAGTGAGAAAAACACAAAGTATTAGATTTATAACTGAATTTGCCTTTATATTAATGATTGATATTTCATTGTATAATTATAATATATAATATTATAATATATAATTATAATAATAATAATATTATAATATATAATTATAATAATAATATACAAATAATACATTTATTTGTTACTGCGATCGTTCAAAGTCAAAGTCAAAGTCAAAAACTTTATTTCCATAGAATTCATAAAGAAATGGCTTGGAAACTTGGAGGTTAAATTCCAAAAACCGTGTTACCGAATTTATACCAATTAGGTAAGGTACTCCTCCCACTCCAGGTTCCTACCCAATGTTATCATAGTAAATCCAACCAATTATTTATTTGACATTCATCCAAAACTCACGATAGACACTTAACTTGTGTATCAGTCCGTAGAAAAAGTTGATGATTCAGAATTAAATAGATGTACGGCTAAAATACAAACTAGTATTTCTTGTTTGGGTACGATTAAATGATATAACTAAATGACTATACACTTAAAAGGCATATTTCCACTTCAGTGTTTAACCTATCATCAAAAATGTACATAGGATTGTTTTAACTACCCATAGTACGTTGGATAGGTAGTTTAGATTATGAAAAATATTTGGACGGCCCCACTTGTACTTACTAATTGTATGTGGCAGTGTTACGGAACCAGCTGATGGCCCACCTGGTGTTAAATCGCTGCCCATCAGGTCCTCCCCTACCTAGGTACAACAAGACCCAAGTCGCATCGTATGCGCCCGTAACTCTGGGACGTGAAGGTGGACTGTCTCATGTGCCTGTAATTTCACCCTTCAAACCGGTACACAGTGGCGCGAGTGCATTACTGCTTGACGGCAGAAATGTGTATAATGACAGTACTTCCCCGAACTAAATTGGCACAAGTTCTACCGTTACACAAAATTACATAAGTACCCAATATAACGTATGCTTGTATAAGTCATAGTTATATCAATTTACTTAGTTCCGTGTGGTCTCAGCATTGGAATTCATAGGCGTAGCATTTATTAATAAATTATAGATCAGAATAACCCATAAAAATATAAAACCCACAGTTGTTGGCTATATGTGTTGGGAAATATTACTTTATAACTATTTTATGGGGAATGTTGTACCTATTAGTTCTTAATTTGGTAGTTGTCTGACCAAACTATGAAATTGCCCACCGAACTTAGGTAGGTTGAGTTGGGTTGAGAGCAGATTTATCATTGAGTAAGTAGCTAACTTTAAACTTTAATAAATATTGGTGGGCATTTCACACAACGCCATCTAGCCTCAAAGTAAGCTAAGCATAACTTGTTGCATGGCAACCAGACAACTGATATAATACTTATATACTTTTTGTTAATACATATCAACACCCAGACACAGAATAAACATCTATGTTTGTCCTGGGTGGGAATCGAACCCACGGCCTACAGCGCAGATTACCAGGGTTACTATCAACTGAGCTGTGATGCCAGACAATTAACGTGTGATGCATGGATGCCACGTAAAGGACGACAGATTACATCCGA
Organism: Chesias legatella; assembly: GCA_947359385.1. Taxonomy (NCBI): domain Eukaryota; kingdom Metazoa; phylum Arthropoda; class Insecta; order Lepidoptera; family Geometridae; genus Chesias; species Chesias legatella. Next base: position 1,486,125 of record OX375766.1, read on the forward strand.
ACCTAAATAATCATTTCGCTCATTTAGTTCATCCATTTGGAGTCGTGACATCAGTTTATTTGTTAAGCGTTCATTCGGGACGACTTTTTGATTCATTTGCCGCAAAATAATATATTGAAAGTATTTGCCGGGTTTATTTGGAGTTCAGGTACAAAATAAGAATCTCTACGTTGACACGGACATAATATATCAGTAGAAATTCCGCATCTCAAAAGTAACCTAAGGTTTGTTTATATATAATAATTTTTCACCTCGGCTCGTCATTATTATTTATTTGTTATTATTATTGTATTGTAGTTGTATTATTAATTTTAATAATACATTGTAGCGCAGATATTAAGTGGTTTCTCTCATAACTTGTGCCAAGTTCGCCCGGGGAAGTACTGCCACCACACCTGGTAATCTGCCGCCAAACAGTGATGCACTCGTGTTCTGGTGGAAGGGAGTGGGTGCCGGTGAAATTGCAGGCGCATGAGACGTCCCCGTCTCGGGGTGATGGACGCAACGCTATACGACTTATACCATCTCATACTTTGGTCGAGAGGACTTTTTGTCTATGGGTAGCGGTTACCACAATATCAGGTGGGCCGTCAGATCGTTCCACAATCCGACTTACATATAAAAAGTTCATTGATCCAATGTGTGTATGTATGCTGACTTCTCATGTTACAGGCACGTTCAGAATCCATGGCTTCCGTGTACTCGGGCGCAGGCGAGGGTACCCGCGCCAGCGTCACCGTCCGCGGGGAGATACAGTTCTCCCTGCTGTACAACTACAGGCTGGGCGCTTTGGAGGTCGGCATCAAGAGGTGCCGCGACCTCGCAGCCGTCGACGTCAAGAGAAACAGATCTGATCCTTATGTTAAGGTACGCGTTTGTGGATACTCAATTACAGAGCTAACTTCATGCTTTACGCGTGGCTGTTTCATAATCAATCAAATATTATAATCCCAAAGTAAACTACGCATAGCTCGTATCATGGGAACCAGACAAGTGATATAATGCTTATATAATTTTTGTTTGTACATACGATACATATTAACACCCAGACACAGACAAATATTAATCCTGGGTGGGATCGAGTAACTAAAAAAAATTTGTTTCCGTAAAGGTACAAGTGGAATATATAGCATAACTTATGTATTATGTTGTGAATACACTATTGATCTACTGTATATCATTAAAACACTGTTAATTTGACATAACAAACAGTCACTTACATTATGATATATTGATACACACAGATGTACTTGTTACCTGACAAGTCCAAAACTGGCAAGAGGAAGACTAAAGTGAAGAAGAACACGCTGTGCCCCGTGTTCGAGGAGACGCTCAGCCTGGCGGTGCCGCTGGGCGCGCTGTCCGCGCGCACGCTGTGGCTGAGCGTGTGGCACGCGGACATGTTCGGCAGGAACGACTTCCTCGGCGAGGTGACGCTGCCGCTGTGCGACCTCGTGTACGACGAACCCGCGCCGACCTGGTACCAGCTACACGAGAGGGTCAGTACATCCCCATGGTTACCGGTTGAGAGCCGTCTGCTACCGGTTGAGAGCCATCTGCACCGTTTGAGGGCCGTCTGCACCGGTTGAGCCGTCTGCACCGGTTGAGAGCCGTCTGCACCGTTTGAGGGCCTTCTGCACCGTTTGAGGGCCTTCTGCACCGGTTGAGGGCCGTCTGCGCCGGTTGAGAGCCGTCTGCACCGTTTGAGGGCCTTCTGCACTGGTTGAACCGTCTGCACCGGTTGAGAGCCGTCTGCACCGGTTGAGAGCCGTCTGCACCGGTTGAGAGCCGTCCGCTCTCACCAAAAGCCCGTGTAAACGCTGTCAAGGGCATCTGCAGCCAACAGCAAATTGTCCAGTCACAAAAAAATAACAATGGTCACACAGCGCCATCTAGCCCCGAACTGAGTATACCTTGTGTCATGAGAACCAAACAACTGATATAATACTTATATATAAAAGTACATACCTCTGTTGTTTTTAGTAGTTAATAGCCATACTTATCTGTTTTGGTAATTTATATTGGTAAATAAAAAAAATACATTATTGACACCCAGAAACAGAATAACTATATTCGTCATACAAATATTTGTCCTGGGTAGGAATCGAAACCACGACCTACAGCGCAGAAGCGCAGGTTACTACCAACTGAGCTGTGAGACTGTGAGGGATGTCTGAAACTCGTATTTGAAACGTATTACTTAAAAAAACAGCCATCACATCAAATTTGTTATAAACAGAATGATAAGGGGGACAGTCTGACAAATTATTTGATCAATTCTTAATTAAGAACAAAATATTCCTTAAAATTGTATATATTTAACGCTATTTACTTTGTATATTACAGACGGAACAGTTTGACGAGCAACAAGTGAGCCGAGGCGACCTGATTATAGGACTCAAGTTTGAACTGCACGAGACGGGCGCGATGCGAGGCAAGGGCACCTTACACGTACTCGTTAAGGAGGCAAAGAATCTCGTCGCTACGAAGCCCAACGGATTGGCCGATGTGTTCTGCAAAAGGTAATTCACAAAAATTACTAGGAAAAAGTGTTTTATTCTTAATAAAAATATCGTCATGGGCGGCGGTAACATCAGGTGGGCCGTCAGCTTTCAAACCAGAACACAGTTATGCGTTTGCGTTACTGCTTGGCGGCAGAAGTGGGTATGGTATGGTCTGTCGTGTGTTTGAAGATATATTTTTTAATGCAGCAAAGTATTCTAATTATTTTATGTGCGTCCGGACAATCTCTGCCAAACGCCAAACTACCTTTTAGAATTTAAAAACAGCGTTTTGGAAACTACTTTTATGTATCCCGTGCCGTTATGCGCTGCGATACAGTGTTACATAGGAATGCTAAACTGTTAGTTAATATGAGTGAACTGTTTGCAGTTATCTGTTACCGGAGCGCGGTAGACTCGCGAAGCAGAAGAGTAATGTGGTACGGCGCAGCCTCCACCCGCGCTGGGAGCACACCTTCACATACCGGGGGGTGCGGCTGCAGGAACTGGGGGCGCGCGCCCTCGAGCTCAGCCTCTGGGACAGAGACCGCCTCGGCACCAACGATTTCATGGGAGCCATCAGACTGTCACTGGGAACAGGTAACCTATACTGCTTCATCATTTATCAACAATTAATATTCAACAGCAAAAACTAACAGTCCCCGCGCGCACGCACGCACACGCACACACACACATACACACACACACACACACAATTTTGCCTAAACATCGCAATGGAGAGCTAAATTAGTTTACCACCCGATATATATTTGTTAATTTTTATGGTTAATCTTATTAGTTACTTTGCCTCAAGATGAACGTTATTGATATCAATATACTACACTAGTGATTGTATAAATTCGCACCCGGAATCACAAAACACAAGCTTATAACAAGCTTAGCTTGTGATTCACAGATGAATCTATGTGAATAGGAACTAGACATAATACCTAATTAGTTAATTATCTTTTGTTAACATTTACTATTATTGGCAAATAAATATATTATTATTATATTATTATATTATTATTATCATTCACAATACCTTGTTGCCAAGACGATTTGGGGGTCAATTATAATTATAGATATGGATATTTCACACATTGACATCTTCACTGATTGCTAGAAAGTATCTAACAGAACCTAAATAAGTATTAGTAACCAATTTTTTTATCGACTCAGCCCACAGTGATAAACTGTCTTCCAACTGCTAAACAAAGCTTTATGTATTTTATTTTTATTTTTTACGTTTAGGTACAGTAACAGATAAACTAAGATAACAATAATTAAACAATATAATGAGAAAAAAAACGCATACTTTGATAATTTTAATCTTCATTGACGTAGGATGTGAAAATCTCGAAAATCTGCGTTAGTTACTTGGTAGATAGGATATATAGGGAAATTCTTTATTGTACACCACGCAAATACAAATAAACAACGTACAAAAGAAATATTAACACAGTAACATACAATGGGCGGGCTTATTGCTTAAAGTAATCTCTCTCAGGCAACCTTTAATTTTTGTTAGGTATTAATAATATAGTTGAATTGTTCTCTTACAGGAACATACATGGGAGCGAACGTCAACTGGATGGACAGCGTTGGTAAAGAAGTCTCCTTGTGGCAAACAATGATGCAGCGTCCCAACTTCTGGGTGGAAGGGTCTCTGCCTCTGAGGCCACAGCTCAACAACTGAGGAACAGTGATTCCTTGGAATAGTATGTTCCAATGGTGGGACTTGAATAATTATGTATTGTTTTATAAACATGTAAACGGACAGTTCAGTAGTAACACTGTGCTCGTCCGGGAAGAACTGCCACTATGCCCATTTGTGTTTTGGTTTTAAAGGCTGCTCATCCTTTACGTCTCGGAGGATCAATTTCGTATTGCTTATGGGCCGCGGTTACCACACCAGGTGGGCCATCTGCTCGTTCCGTAACATAAGCACACAATAAACCTACCGACTTCGTTAGGTAAATACTTTGAAAGTTAATTTATGAATGCTTTGGTAAAGGCATTTTCCATTGATGTCGTTGACAGTAATAATCGGGAAAACCAATTATGTCATTTGTGGTTTATTATTTGTCATTTATTCATAATTTTTTGGACATCGAATCTACTTTTGTACTACTTTTTTTGGTTTTCTTTACATTTTTATACTTACTAACGTGTTTTTTTTCCTTTTTAATGCCTGTTATCATCACATCGAATTTATATGATGTAATGTGAGATGTAACAATGAGTACTAATGTATTATGTATTAAGTATAATAAATTATTACCCATCTACTTATCCTAAGGTAACCTTAATTTAATTTAGCATGTGGTAAATTGTGCCAACTTTACAGAAATCCCACTTTGGTCAAATGCCTTATTTTAATATTACATTTTAAAATGTAGTCTTTTGTACAAATATCCTTCGCATAAGTGTTTTACAAGCTACTTAATTATATCTGATACTCTATTATTCTATCTCTGTATTATTTTACTATTCTGTTTTCAACATTCCATCTTGTGATTTAATTTTAATACAAGATTATGACAATAATTATATATTGGTAATAATAAGAGGGTCGTACTGCCTTATTACTGTAAGTTATTAATAATTATGCATTTAATTATTATATTTTTAATGTACAAATTAAGTTTGAATGAGAAGGAAGCATCTCTTCTCCGTATGCATTGTGATAGAGTAAGCATATTGTGTTGTATTTTTGTGCAAATTATTTTACAATGTACTTGTAATTTTGTAACTAAAGTAGTTACACGGAATGCGATCTACTTAGCTAACGTAAGAGTTTTTTTTATAAACGATATTAATGTATGCAATAATATGAAACATTTGAAAAATAAATACATTGTAAAAACTTTAATTGTTGTTTCTGTTCTGTTTATCATTTCTGTGATCCTTTGAAGTCAGAATACGTAGAACAGGTAGGTACTGATGAATAAAGCAGGTTCGTCGATTTGCATTGCACGAGGCATTCATAACAAATTTGTGTGTTAAATTGACAATTATGAAGTAGGTACCTAGTGCTAATATTTTCACTTTAAGGCTGACGGGGCTTTAACTCTTCAATTCAGCACGCGATATTGAGATCCTGTATTGATTGATCCAGTAGTGTAATAGAATAGAATAGAATAGAATAATAATTTATTAAAAAAGAAGAATACAAAAAAAATTAATACAATTTACGTAAATTAATGAAAAATTTGTTTGTTACTTCTCCTCGTCATGGTAATTAGGCTTAGCTTTGTCTTTATGTCGATACGACATTTACAGAAGACTGGATAGGTACCGCGTGCTAATTACTGAATGGGCTTTACCATTTTTGTTTCTTTAAGTAGGTAATATATATGAAATCTTCACATGTGCGAGAAATCATGCAAGCAGTAGGGTGAGTCTACAAAAAACTGGCAAATATATATATTTTCTCAGTATTATATTATATTATTTTCTCGAGAAAATTTGATCGCTTTAGGAAATGAAAATGTATATGTTTTTTGTTTGTGCATTATTTTACCAAGAAACTATGCGATTGAGTTTTACTAAAAGCTACAATTTCATGAGGATAAAATTCAAATGTATGAAAATGATTTCATATCCTGCTTTTTTTTCTTTCTTTCTATTAATTGCTGATACTGAGGCTTCCCTTGGTGCTGGTCCCTTGCCCACGCCCATCGGAACTAGCGTTGCCAACTTAACGGATTTTCCGTCATTTCTAGCAAAATTTAGAAAAGCTTTCTAATGGCTGACGGCTGACGGGACATTTATTAACGGGACAAAAAAAAATCTTCAGCCAAGGTCATCTTCTAGGTCTATTACATTTTTAGGTTAATGCTGATTTTAATAAACGTTTAAATGTTATTGTAAAAAACTTATAATATATTTTGCCTGATGCTGTAATTAGCACGTTTGCAACACGGCAAAACTATGATTAGCCATTGACTGCTGACTTTTACAATGGCAACAGAGAATGATAGCACTGAAAATGATGGCGATATTAAAGATTTTTGATTTTAACAATGGCTAGGGAAGGCTACGCTACTTCCCTATAGATAGGGGAGAATACAATTATTTGACCGATTGCGTATTATTTTAGAATTTTTGGTACATTTAAAATATATAACAAAAGGAGTTATAGCTAATATATACAGATAACATTATATGTTTAACACAACAAACTTGGCGGATTTTTAAGAAACTTTTTGGCAACCCTGATCGTAACTGACTGACCACTGACCACTGGTTTGGTTAGTGGTTACACTGTTTTTGGTTGTTGTCGGTTTCGGTTTTATATTTATGAAAATACGCGAGTAACTAAATTAATACTCCTTGTTTTCTGTTTTATATCGTTAAGTTATCCTGTGTTTTATCCAAGTATAACACAATAATGTCCAGTTCCACGGAAAAACTTCTGCTAATAACATGTACATTGTTTACGATACTTCAAACTGGTAAGACTAGGGCGTTGTTTCCCTTTTGTTTATTGATTTTATTCGTTGTTTTCGTTGATTTGTTTTTATTTTTAGTTGATTCAATACATTGTTATCAATGTTCGGGAACGGATTCTGTAAATCCGTTTGAATGTAATGAGTTTTTAACTAGCGATGTTACTTTGGAGGCGACCGATTGTGGGAAGATCCACGACGCTCAGTACTGTATCAAACATGTCGGGAGGAACGAAGGTGAGGTGACTTCTGCGGTTCTGCGGGCCTACTCACCTACTCCTTATTAACTTTGGAAATGGAAACTATCTTCTTTCTGTCATCAGGATTAATTTTTAATGTTACCAGTCATACCTAGCAAGACTAATTTTCACCCTAACTCACTTATGAGTCTCTAAAGCTCATTAAAAACTGAATTATTCTAACTACAAAAGACTGTGTAGCTATGAACGTAAAATTCTGGTATGTGGTATAAAATGTACAATATGGATGGTACACTATGTCTTGTACCATTATTGCAGTTTTATTCCTCATAGTCTTTAAATATTGAGACACTAAGTAAAATGTCAACTTACCACTTAACCCTTAATTGTTTGCACCAATAAAACAATGTAACTGTTGCATGGAGTATGAAACCACATTTTTGATTATATTTAGTAGTGATAAAAACAAATTTATTCATAATTTGAATTCTATCATTGATAATTTTTGTGTATATATGTGCATTTTTATCTATGAAACCTAAAGTAGAATGTCTTCGTAAATTATTTCTCAAAAGAAATTTGTAACAATTGTAAATCTAGACCTAATTTTATTGCGGTTTACATATGGCTAATTTGGTTTCATTCATAACATGGGTGATGTAATGCAGGGTGGTATGGAACTAATAACTGGTAAATATCCTATTTACTAATAATTATATTGAACTAATCCCAGGTGGAGCATTAGAATGCTATCAGTGCAATTCCTCGTCTACGTTGGAGTGTGGTGATGGACTAATGCATCTAGACAATGGGATCTTAACCCCGTCCTCATGTGACCATGTATATGAGGCTCGGTACTGCATTAAAAAAACAGGTCTTTCTAACATAAAAATTTACAGTGCAACTTATCGTGAAAATATAAATATTTGCTGTTTAAGTATTGGGAAATAAATAACCGTTGGAGCAATTTGATGTTGTTATCCGCCTGGTAGAACTAAATAGAAAAATACTTATATAGTAATGTCATATTAGTTCATACAGGCATTGAAATAAGTTAGTCATGCATTAAGCCATATCAAATTAGCTGGAATTCTGTAACCAAGAACATAATAATTCCACTTTCATAGCATTCGGTAAATATGCATATTTTCCTGAAAAGTCAATACCATATTACTAACACTACAGTATGAAAAAAAATAAACATGGTATGTCACTTATTGCATATTTGCACTGACTTTTGAGTTTCACAGCACAGCAAAACACAATGCTTGGGTGGCTTACTAATCCTTGGCCGGGTGTATAGTAAGGTAAATATAATCATTCAACTCTATTCATACACTACTCACTGTTTCGGCTTGTAAGTTTTATAATAAAGTTCCAGATTACCAAGCTGCTCCGAAAATTTAAGTCATATTTTAGGAATAATTTAGTAAAGTACTTTCTTCACACTCCATGGCATATAGCCGCTTTGCTCCACACATAAATTACCTCATGATATCTGTTGCATTGGGGGATTGGGCCTATGTTCAGCAGGGGACTTTTACCGGCTGATATGATGATGATGATGATGATCTGTAGCATTTCCCAAATAGAATCAAAGTCTAAATAGTAACTGTTGTAAATAGGTCAATGAAACATAACGTAGTGAAGTTCACTGAACAAAATGGAAAAACTCAGGGGTTTCTGCTGTTCTCCCCATAGAGATAGTATATGGTTTGAACAGGCACCAGAATTAGCTATAAGTATGCATGATCGTGTAATTATTTAATTTTACTGATTGAAATTTGTAAGCTTTGTCTTTAAGAATTCAGTGGAAAACAATTCTTTCTTGTCTAAATGTGTGGGAGTCCATGAAATGAGGCACAGGCACATTCCATCTTCACGTCGTGTCCAGGGTAGCGCAAATTGACTTGGGTCTTACCTTATGTAGAGTTGGAACGATTCCCAAAAATAAACATAATCTCCCAGCGCAAATTTAATCGCACATTTAGCTGATTTTTTTATAGGTTTCTCTTGATTTACTGTATCCTTAAACATAAATGCGATTGTGCCTGAATATATGTTATAATTTGTAGGTGGCATTACAACGACAAGGTATTGTTCATCATTAGACCTCGGCAACTTCTGCAACTATGTGCAACAACCCGGAGACAAACTGGAATACAGAACTTGTATATACACTTGTGGAAGCGATGGCTGTAACTCCGCGAGTCTACCAGCTTTGAGTCTATCAGCCGTAATGCTAACTTTACTTGCTGTAAGGTTTGCACTTTGAAAGTTTTTGTGAATATTAAGAATATTTATTTACATGACACTGTGAACATTCCATCAATACCGTCCAATGTTGAATCTTAATTCTGAACTTTTGTTCTATTTATGTTACATCACTTTTTTTATACATTTTTGTATATTTAGCTTGACTGACTAGTTTTACAAGAATGTATACCCAATTTATATGTGCTGTGTGTTGTAAAGTTTAATAAATAATACACAATGAAATACACTTATTATTTTCAAACATTTATTCAGAATTTGTGCTACACAAGCTATATATAAAAATACAATTAATATCAACACCGACTTAGCCAATGAATATGCCTGCTATGCACAATAATACTTTTTCCCCTTACACGTTACAAACACTACATTATTTCCAGACAAAATGGAATGTTATCATTTATCTTTTCAATGTCGTTACTTGCATCTAGCTTACTACTATAAAGTGGAAAATACTTTGATAATGTACTGGGTGTTTCTAGCGCTATTGTCAAGCAAAAGGCCTAAGATCCCCCAACTCTACCCAATGTAGGTTTGTTTTATACAATGATACTTAGACTTTCCATAAAAGATGAAATTTAAAAGATATTTGAATCCTGAACAATTTGTAGAATCAATTACCTCCGGGTTTGCATTTAACAATAATTATTGAACTTACCAAGAGATAGATTAAATCCAAGATGCATTTATAAGAAAATAGCACCTAATACACTATGATGCTGGCATATAATCTTACACCTAAAAATGTATGTACAGAAAAGTCAGGTCACTTTTTGTACAATTTCACCATAAACCTATAAATGTATAAAATAAAAAAGTGCCTGAATACAAACGGCACACTAAAAGGCATGTCATTTAAATTACAATGTGTAATAAATAAATTCACACAAACAAATAAGTAAAGAAATGCTTAAAAAAACCTCAATACAGTCATGACTAACTATACTTTTTGCATTGTATACATAATGTATCAATAAAATGAAAGAATTACAACTCAGTACATTGAACTAAACAGAGATCTCAATATAGTAAAGCAGTAACTTATACACGTAACTAAAAGACAAACACAAAAATAAAATAACAGGTAACGCTTACTTAAAATCAGACTATTAAAACAATCACTAACAAGATGTCAACTTAAAATAATTATGTGCGTAGTAAAAAGGTGCTCAATATCGTCACCAGACATCACAATTAAATTATGTCAGAAATATTAAAACATCACAAAAAAATATTGTTCATAAACGTTTGAAGACCCTCGTATTGCACGATAAATGATATTCAAAAAAGTAAAATTATTTAACTGCGACACAGCACTTGTCATGTATAATTAAAAGGCGTCCCGGCTAACAGTTAGGCCAATTTTGTTAAAAACTTTGTAAACATGGAAAATTTACCATCATAGTGTATAAAACAAAGGCCAAAACGGAATGTATAAAGGCCTAAAATATCTAAGTTCGGCAAATTATTTCATAACCAAAGTATACGAATTACCAAAGGAACTATTCCAAACAGTTTAATCCTACATACAGGGATAAAAATGCTGCACAATTTTGAGCGGAGCACGACTAAGCTAAGGATTGTGACAATATCTTATACTTATCAAAATATTGCAATTTTAAATTTTTACAATTATACTTCTATGAAGCTATAAAACCATTAACGGATAATTGTATAAAGATTGTTGTTCCGAATTTATAAACACCAAATCCATTGATCCAGCTGATTAATTTGTAAATAGTTTTATGAATTTAGACCTCTTAATAACGGCCGTTACAACGTACTGCTACATTCGTCTTCAAATGTAACCAATGCTATGTAAACTAGAATGAGTCCCACAGTGGTCTCTTGTGGCCTTTTTTCATCATTACTCACCGAAGAGGTCTGTTTAAAATAAAAGAGAGCGCTGTAGTTAGTTCATCCGGTAACCAGCACTGCGCAGATACCAATTTTCACTTATAATAAATGCTTTTAGCCCGCAACGAAGCCGACAAGACATAAGCAAACACCTCAGGCTCAAAGCGTATCAACTGGGCAAGGGCAGATTATTTAAAGACTAGCTGCGCTCCGCGGTGTTACCCGCGGTGAATAAGTCATCTAACACTGCACTTTTCCGGGATCAAAGTAGCCTATATCTTAATCCAGGATATAAGCTATCGCGACACCAAATTTCGTCCAAATCCACTCAGCCGTTTTTGCGTGAAAGATTAACAAACATCCATACAAAGTTTCACGTTTATAATATTAGTAGGATTAAACCTCTAGTGATCTATATTATCGGCTTATAACTTATGCTCAGTTTCACATTAAGCTATTGTATGGATGACTTTAGACCATGTTTTGAGTGAGTGAATTAGATTACCTTTTCTCAGTTTCACTATCTTGAAGTGAACCAATAAATAAACATGAGCTATGGTGGATTAGTTCGCGGTCGTCGTCTCCACCATCACAATGGTACTAACTGTCATGCTCAGATGTGATTTGACATCAGTCCATTCGCTAGTAGATAATGCCTTATAAATGTGGTATTCCATTCATAAACGGCAAAAAAAGGTATAAAGGGTAAGCGTCCTTACGTTTATGAATGAAAAAACCAATCATTTTTTTACAAGACTGCTACTTTGACAGATACTAGTATATAAATCATGCTATGCTTCAGTTATTAATTCCATGGTGAGTCGGACCTGGGGAATTCCTAATGGAATCTCGAATCAGCCAATCAATCAGTCATCAGTCACGTCGCGTGATCACCAGCGTGCGCCTGCGCAATGTAAGCGTCCAAATGTGAGATGCAGCGCCACCTAGTTGGTGTCGCGCTGTAACTGCGCTTGCAACGCTGCGACGTGCTGCTCCAGCTCGCGCACGCGGTTTTGGCTGTTCTGCAATTGCCGCTTCACGATCCTCAACTCCTCGCCTTGCCGGTTGAACGCGAGACGCAACTGTTGATAGTGTACAAACTTAGATATTGTTCCTGTCTTGCTTGGACGGCGCAAGCAGAATTTAATTAACTTTGTAGATTCTGATACGTCGAATCGGGAAAAGTATTATCCGTTTCGGAATGCTGTAAAGGCTATAAATCTATACAAATAATCTATATAAATGTCTTACTAGCCTATTTTGCCCATCGGAAAAGTAGCCTAAGTTACTCCTTGTTACATCAGCTATCTGCCAGTGAAAATCCCGTCAAAATAGGTCCAGCCATTTCAAAGATTAGCCGGAACAAACAGATAGACAAAAATTAAAAAAAAAATTGTTTTGGTATATGTAGCGTGTTTACATCAGTAGTAGTAGTTAAAAGCGGTTATTTTAATATTACAAACATACACTCCAATTTTATTTATTTGTATAGATACTGAAATAAGATATTACATGATGTTTTGTGTGTCGTTGAGCAGACATCAGACCATGGGGATTTATCATTAATGTAATCATTTAGTGTATAAGCTTTACTTATTAGACCCTTCTTTATGTATGAATTAAATTTTGGGTCAACTGAAAGAAAGCCAGCCCGCCCACTCAATAAAAAAAAAAAACCAGGCGATTGGTTGTATCGCCGTCAACGGTAGGTACCTCATGTTCTGTGCTGAACACGTCTCCCTGGTTGATCTGCTTGTAGAGCGGTACCGGCTCGCTGTCTCCCGTCTGCTTGCCGAACATCTTTTGCAGCTGGTGGAACTTTGTGTTTATGTTCGCGTTCGTTTTCTGTGACTTCTCCGTTACTTGAATCTGTGGATCAAATAAAGATTACGGTTAAATGTAACGGCCGAGAGCCAAGATCTGACACGGGCGCCACTAAGCGGCAGAGGCTGACAAATTGTTATTTAAGCGGGTAAAGCGACAAAGTAAATAATTTATATTGGTGGACATTTCACACAGCGCCATCTAGCCCCAAAGTAAGCATAGCTTGTATCATGGAAATCAGACAACTGATAGAACACATACATACTTTTTTATGTAAATACATATTAACACCCAGACACCAGAACAAACGTTCGTCACACAAATGTTTGTCCTGGATGGGAATCGACCCCACGACCTACAGCGCAGAAGGCAGCTGTGCGTACCTGTACGTCATTGTCGTTGTGATTGGTGTCGGGCTGCCAGGTGTTAAGTGGCCGGTAGTCGGGCGTGGTCTCGCGCGAGAGGAACGCGAACTTCTTCCTGTTGTTGGCGTCTTGCGGCTGCATCGCGGGCGCGTCCCGGTTCGTGCGCGGCTTGTGCGTCGATATTGTCACACCTGACAGTTATATTACTTTACAACCAATACTTATATATAGATAAACTCTTTATTGCATACAGAAAAACATTTTACAAAAAAATAAAATATTAGGTACACATTGGGCATTATCACTAAGCGATCTCTTCCATGCAACCTTTGTTATATACCACGTTCTCAAACCGGTGAAGGAAATCGAGAGGAAACCGACATGTCCTAGAATAAAAAATTCGAAGATACGTGTCAAGTGCAAGAAAAGAGCCTCTTTGAGGCGCACTTAAATTATTCACCACATTGGTTCCAGAGAACCAGTGACTCGAATAGAACAGAACAATCGGTTTTACAAATATATTTATTTGCTAACACTCACCAGTTTTCAAACTTATCAGTATGGGCGGGGCGTTCATACCGCTCAGCCAATCCTTGGCGGACAAAGCGGGCAGCGGTGCCGCTGTGTCCGGATACAGATCCTCCTGTAACAGTATCATGTCATTATAAACCTTTGACTAACTTCAGTCACTGTTTAAAGATATTCGTTATAGTCAAAGACAAACTTCTAATCCTGTAACAAAAAGTCATGTAACGACGCTTTCACACATCGATCACTAGTATTTAACGAATCTTTTCGTTTTTGCGTAGCATCAAATTCAAACGCTCACAAATATTGAAATATCAAGAGTACGTCAGTACAAATTGGTCCGATGATCTGTCTTCACAAATGTGAAAGTTCAAATTCCTCGGCAAAGGCAATATGTGAACTTATCACAAACGGACATTGGCAGATTGGTATGCTCAAATAGCCTCTGAAGCCATCAAAGGCTTCAGAGGCTATTTGAGCATACGTCAAATTAATGTGAAGTGGTTCTGAAACAGGAATTGGCATAATGGTAGGCTCAAATAATATCTAAGTGTAGAATTTAATATGACAAATTTCTGTTACTCAAATTATTCCATAATTCGACACTGATTTATAATTATTAGATTTTGACCATCTTTTTGTACATTTACACGTAATAAATATACTTTATAGTTATAATGAATGAATGCACACACAGCAAGTAGGGTAGTTGGTGGTAGGTACCTGGAAGCAGTCGGACTTCCGCGGCACTATCATAGCGATGGGTTCACAGAGACCGCGCGACGTGTGCAGCTTGTAGAAGCGGAACACCTCGCACGCGGACGTATTCACGCCGCGCTTCGACATGAAACCGAGCCCGCGCTGCGATACATACAACATTATAAATACTGATGGATAATACTACACACAGCGCCATCTACCCACAAATTAAGTATTGCTTGTACTATTGGAACAAGACAACAAATATATTATTTCCGTATTTTTTTTTACAAATATTAAAAATAATATTCAAGGACATTTCACACAGCGCCATCTAGCCCCAAACTAAGCTAAACATAGCTTGTATCATGGGAACCAGACAATTGATAGAATACCTATATGCTTTTTTGTAAATACATACATATTATTCAATGTTTTAAGTATTTATTTCCTTTTTTATAAATTTTCTATGTATTATGGTAAATGTTATGTACACATATTATTGTCATATGTATCAGAACTGTCTTTTTGTTATTCTATTTTAGTTTAATTGTGTAATATATATGATGTTTGTGTACTTAAATAAATAAATAAATATTAACACCCAGACATTGAGCGAAATACTTTTTGGTAACTTTTGGATTTGACTTCAGGATTGAAAGTGAAGATTCATTGGACTAGGCAATTACGCGTTAGGCAATATCTGTAGATATCTGATAGAACAGTTTTTTTTTTTTTGAAACATACATATTTGCTGTGACCTTCCTGGTTTAAATCCTAACAAACCAGCCGAATGAGGTAAAATCAAGTAATAAACTGACCTGTGGATTACCGGATAGGAACTGATTTAGGAAATGTACGAACGGCGACTCGTCCACTACTTCGTAGTACCTGATGTTCCCATCACCCTTGCCAGCAAGGTAGACCTTTAAGAAAAAAGACGTGTAACACTCGAAGACTGCCGCGGTAAAGCTATTGCGCGTGATATTTCAAAAAGTCATTAAAACTTCTGGTATTTATCGATAGATGGAACTAAAAAGTATCACCGCTGTGCCGGTCGGAGTGGGGGGGTGTTAGGTTTTTTTCGTTACGGAATTTCTGGATTCGGTCTCCACGCTCAAGGCCCGCGATAGAAGCTATGCAATAGCTTAAGAGTCTATTACGTTATGTGCATGGGCACGCCTCCTGCGACACAGAAGTCACACAGGTATTTGTGACTCTCCCCTACTTACGTAGAACTGTATGAGCCCGTAACTAAGACATGAAGGTGGAATGTCTCATGTGTCTATAACTTCACCGGCAACCACACCTCTCAAACCGGAACACAGTAACGCGAAAGCGTCACCGCTTGCAGAAATGGGCATGGTGGCAGTACTTCCCCGGACGAACTTGGCGAGAGTTCTACTGCTCTTAAAACTGGTCGGGTCTCTTAGAACACCATATATTCAAGTCACTGGTTCGGGGGAACATGTAGAATAGACGTTACAAAGAAGTTATACCATATTTGTATCGTAGTCGTAATAGGGGAACACGACACCGGACGAGCTATCGATTGTCTCGCAGACGAGCGGCTTGGACAGATCGAGCTGATCCCACACCGCGTACTGACGGTCGCTGTACCGGGAGAATCCAGTAGTCAACACTCGTCCGTGGCTGCCGAGAAACGTGCATTTTGACGCTTTGGTGCCCGAGTGGCACAGACCTTCCTGGAAATTAAACACAATATATGTTTAACTAAAACAGAAAATATACAGCAAATACAGGGACTCGAATGCCACACCTTTGTCTGCCCATCTTAAAGGCTAGAACACAATAGAAAATTTGTTTAATTTGTTTTGAAAACAAAACATTTTCACATCTATAACAGTGTAAGTATGTTTATTTAAATCTCACGGAGAATTAATGTCAGTTGTAGGACCGAGATTGCTTCAAATATTACTAAAAATATTTTTATCCGATAAAAATAGATCTAGTTGTACTGGGAAATAATACTTTAAAACAATTAACTATTGCATTCGAAACTATGCTGACTAAAAAATTGGTTAAAGGCATGTTTGGAATGAGGTCACTGGGTTAGGTAGTTAATGGGTATTATGCATATTTATAAAGTAAGAATTCTCTGAATAAATGAACATAACTGCAGAATTACAATTAATTATTGTTGGCAAAATATTTAAAACAGCATTATTCAATCGGAGATTTTGGTTCGAAGTGTGGTTGCCAGTGAAATTACAGGCACACATGAGATATTCCACCTTCACGTCTCAGGGTCTGGTAAGTTGCTACTTGGCTCTTATTGTACCTATGTAGGGGAGGGCCTAAGTTGCATTACTTGTTATGGGCAGAGGTTTGTTTACCACGTAACAACAGGTGGTCCATCTGCTCATTCCGTAACTTATTCAAATAAAAAAACAGTACGTCATGTCTCAGTCTATTTACAACCTTAAACTGTTGACACACGGAAAATTAAATAATAATAAATATTGGTGAACATTTCACACAGCGCCATCTAGCCCCAAAGTAAGCTAAGCATAGCTTGCATCATGAGAACCAGACAACTGATATAATACTCATATACTTTTTTGTGTATGTATATATTATATTTAAATATATATTTGTATATGTATTTATGTATATGTGTAGTATAAGCATGTGCAGCCTATAATTTATTTTTGCATGTATAATTTGTCCAATTATATTTTTATCCAATCTTAGAGGAACCACAAAGCCCCATATAAAGTCCAGTATTTCTTGTCCATCCAAAGGTTGTATGTAAGAGATCGCTTTATAGCGATAAGACCGCCCATTGTTTCACTTTTTTTTTGTACTTTGTATCTGATTGTTGTTATTTTGATTTTGTGAGCAATAAAGTGTCATCTATCTATCTATTTTTGTAAATACATACATATTGTCACTCAGACACAGAACAAACATCTAAATTCGTCATACAAATGTTTGCCCTGGGTGGGAATCGAACCCACGACCCACACCACAGAAGGCAGGGTTACTAGCAACTGGCTGTGAGGCCAGTCTTATAGGATTCTCACACTCACAGATAAAACAATCCCCCGCCGTGGCTCGATCACTCTCAGCTTTTTGTCTTTGCTGGTGGTGGCAAGCAGTGACCCGTCGCGGTTGAAGGACATACAGTAGATGACGTCACTGTGACAGTCTATCACCTTCACCGCTTCGCCTTTGCCCACATCCCATACAAAGATCTGTAAAGTTGGTAACAATGTATTAGTAATCCTACTAAACGTGAAAGTGTATGGATGTTTGTTACTCTTTCACGCTCAAACGGCTGAATGGATTTGGATGAAATTTGGTATCAAGATAGCTTATATTCCGGATTAACACATAGGCTACTTTGATCCTGGAAAAGTGCAGTGTTCCCGTGGGTCCCATGGCAGTTTATGGAAAGTGGAGTTATTTTGTCGAGTAAGTAAACCTTTTGCGTAATAAGAACGCATATTTACTTGCTTCAATTCGAACAGAAGACTGGGCATGATATTTTTATTAAAACATTGGCAAGAACATGTGTTCGAAAATGACCCTAACATAATTTGACCATATTTCGAACCTACTTTCAAGTTGAGATTCCCAGCACGGGCAGCTACGACCGACAATTTGGCTTAGTTTCAATTCAAATAATATCCAGATATTAAAATAGCTGTAACTAACGGTACCTACGGATCCAATAACTGATTGAGACACACGCGAAGTTCATAACGATTCTACCGGACAATTCTAGTTTCGCCTGCCCCACATATCATTTTGAATGTCTGATGGATAAATAAATATCGGTGGACATTTCACACAAACCATCTAGTACCAAATTAAGCATAGCTTGTACGATCAGGACCAGGTAACAGAATACTCATATACTTTTTTGTAAATACATATTAACACCTAGAACAAATATCAAACACGTCCGTCAAACAAATATTTGTCCTGTGTGGGAATCGAACCCAAGATCTACAGCGCAGAGAGAGTTACTACTAACTGAGCTGTGAGGTCAGTCAATGGATTATTTTAGTCTTTTGAAAGTCTCAAGATCTATAGATAACTTCTACAAATTCGTCTTTAAATTTTTCTTAATATCACTCAAACAGAAAAAAAAAAATTTCACCACTAAAGAGGAAAAAAATTGTGCCTAAAACGGAATGATACATTTCTCAATACATGGTATATTTAACTGTAGCATACGAGATGAGGAGTTTTACCGAGTGCTGAATTATTTGAAAGCGTGTAAAGTGCAAAGTGCTGCCTTACTGTCAACCATTTTTAATATAAATTGACGTATCTACGAAGATTGTGTATGCTTGCACTTTTGCTCGTTTCATCCAGTTGCGAAGACGTAAATTAATACATTTTCAATAATAGTCACACCATAAAAATACTGAATTTCAGGCAAAAAAAAAACAATTCCAACTTACAATTAACGTTAATTAACTTACAATCCGAAAATGTCATATTGAGATTGATGCCAATTTTACTAAAATCAAATTAAAAACTGAGCTAAAAGTAAGCTAATTTAGCCTAATTTTAGTTACAATTTGGATCTCAAATTGAGTTTGGCGCATTATGGTTATGTCATAAGCGTTTTCTAATCACATTCACATGTATGCAATCTCATACATGGGCTTCCTATTGTACATATTTGGTATACATACACGTAACCAATTATCGGTGGTCATAACAGTGATTTGGTGAGTCTGCAACATTCCTTTTACGAAGAGCAGTAGGCAATAATCAGTAATATTTACTTCTACAAGCAGTAGAAATTATTCGCCAAGTTCGTCCGGGGAAGTACTGCAACCTACCCATTACTGCCGCCAAGCGGTAATGTATTCGCGCTACTGTGTTCCGATTTGAAAGGTGTCGTTGCCAGTGGAATTACAGGCACTTGAGAGATTCCACCTTCACGTCTCAGAGTAACGGGTGGCAACGACTTGGGTCTTATTGTACTTATGACGGGGAGGGCCCAAGAAGCATCGCTCGTTATGGACAGAGGTTACCATTTGCACCAGGTGGGACATATGCTCGTCCCGTAACTAAATAAATAAATATCTATGAATGAACATGTACAAAAATACTTACTTTTATATAAATAAAACTAAATCTTCCCCTTTAGTGAGTCCTTTAAAAATCATTCCATCGGACGTCAATAATAGCTATCCAAATCGGTGGAGTTGGATCAATTGAGATTTGATAGACACTTGACACTAATGGTTGCTTCAATTACAATCAATTGGATGTGAGATTTTGAAATCTCGTAATGAGTTCAAACGTAGTCTTGAAGTATACAATGTAAAGTTTGCATAAGTACTGGGAATATCGACATAATAATAAAGTTGAAACTCCTAAAGTTAATTCCTGAAATCCTGAGCGTAGCGAGTGATTTAAATTACCTTTTCTCGACGTGAACCGGATGTTTTATGACGTTCACTTACCAAATAATCAAACCCAGCGCTGAGGATGATGTTCTCGGCAGTGGGGTGCCATTCGATGTAAGCGACGCGACGTTTATGGCCGTGTAATTCAACCAGCCAGTCGGTGAGGTGCATGGAGAGGCCGCCGTCTGGAATGTGCCATATTTTCACCTGCAAACACACTTTTGGTTACGAATCAAGCTACAATAAGTATTTTTTATCGATACTGTCCCCACATATTATTATTATTTATTTACTAACTGTTGCCCGCGACTTCATCCGCGTGGAATTCGGTTTTATCACGCACCCCTATTTTACCCCTCGGAAAAGTAGCCTAAGTTACTCCTTGTTACATCAGCTATCTGCCAGTGAAAGTCCCGTCAAAATCGGTCCAGCCATTTCAGATATTAGCCGGAACAAACAGCCAGACAGACAGACAAAAATTGATAAAAATGATGTTTTGGTATATGTATACATCCATATGCACTTAGTAAAAAGCGGTTATTTTAATATTACAAACAGACACTTCAATTTTATTTATTTGTATTCGGGGTCTTCCCGCAACTAAGGGAGGACTCCGAAGTCGTTGTTACTGTTATACGCAGACATTATCGGTTAACATAAGGTAGGCCATCTTGCTCGTTACCTAACTTATTCATATGAAAAAAAAACAGTGGTAGATAGCAATGTTGGAACACTGCTGCGACACAGACACCAGAAAGTGACGCAAACGACACTGTTTAAAAGGATTTGGCAACAGCGTCACGTAGCAGATGCTCCGATTTGATTAAATTCTTAGCAATAACAATCGTCACAAAATCTAGATCGCAATCTACAGAATTATACTCAACATTTCACACGCAGTTATTCGGTACGAATAGCAGTTATACTTCTGAATTATTTGGCGATTTACTATTGAAGCAGTGATGATAATGTTTTTTGTCGATAAATTAAACAGATCGTAAGGACTTGATATCAAAATTGACAACATTTTTATTTTTTTATTTGGTCTCGATAACCTCTGTCTATAACAAGCAATACGGCTTGCGTCCTCTCCTGTTTAGATACAAGAAGAGCCAAGTCGCATCGTATGCGCCCGTAACTCTGAGACATGTAGGTGGAATGTCTCATGTGCTTGTAATGTCACTGGCAACCACACCTTTCAACCGGAACACAATAATGCTGCTTGGCGGTAGCAATGGGTATGATGGCATACTAAGTAATATTGTGTTTTGTAATGATAAATAAACCAAACACTGACTCCAAATAAAATCCTCTTTTTTTTATGTGTTATAGTAACGGAACGAGCCGACGACCCACCTGGTAGTAAGTGGTAACCTCGGCCCATAACAACCGATGCGGCTTGGGTCCTCTACTAGGTACGGCAAGACCCAAGTCGCATCGTATACGCCCGTAACTATGAAACGTTTAGGTGTAATGTATCATGTGCCTGTAACTTCACCGGCACTCACACCTTTCAAACCGGTACACAGTAACGCGAACGCGTTACTGCTTGGCGGCAGAAATGAGCATGGTGGCAGTACTTCCCTGGACGAACTTGACGAGAGTTCTACCGCTCTTAAACATCACTACGCCAGTCCTGGCTTGGCTTTGACCCAATTCCTAAACAAATAATATAAAAAAAACTATGAGCATTTTAAAGTTCACTGATTCGTTATGCAACAGTGAGATACAATTTAATAACAGCCCCATAATAACCCTCAGTTCGTACAATGTAAACGGATCAGTTCCGGTATCAGAGAAATTGCTCTCTCGAAGTATCCGCACAAACGCCATATAATTTGAACGCACGATCAGCAATTACCACGGGCAAATTGCGCCTGAAAAAAAAGGAGAGAGAGATAGTAGAAAAATTGGCACAAATTACCGTGCAGTCATCGGAACACGACGCTATGATGTTATCGTTGAACGGATTCCATTTGATGTCGAGCACTGGACCTTTGTGGCCGGTCACTCGAGATGCGTTGAAATCCAGCCGCCCCGTCTGTGAGCACACGACAAATGGTTCTTAGTACTGTGAAATGGATCTTGCTAATTGTAGGAGCTGCCTTTTAGTCCAACGAAACATTACCATTGAAAACGTCTCTATATAAATTATTCCATATGAGAGTTTGGCCTCGCCCAATAATCGCTACTGAGCGCGGTCCCACAATAAGACAAATTTGAATGTCTTTAGTTTTTGTGATAAAAGACGCCGTTTTGGATTTAGCATGAAAAGTTACTACCACAGAAACAAAATACAGCTTTATTGTTAAACTCATTCCGCCGAAATGAAGCGAAAGACAGTATAGTAGTGAGGGAAACAAATGAATCGAATAAAATTTCGTCACATTTCTGTTACATATTTCATGTTTTCAGCCTTTTTTTTGCTGTTACAAGACACATTTTCTTTTATTTGTATCTAATTTTATTTCTAATGTAACACAAAATAAATATTTTTTCTTTCTCTCTTTCATGTTTGTATATTTTTCTACACAGAATGTACAAAAATGTTACATAGAAAAATCAATGAGACACGAAGTAGGTCATGTTGGTAATGATGTTATCACTTGCAGGTCAGCGTACGATAATATTATCGCAAAGGATTGATTTAGTAGTTGCATCTACACTATCGAAATCGAGAGGACACAGATCAAGTTGAAAGTTTAAACTAAGTTAAAATAATATAGGAGTAATAGTCTCTGTGTACACGACATCATTATATATGATTGAGCTGTATTGTTAGAGATTAATCTTAAACACATTGAGAATATCAAACTTCAAAGCATATTTTGTAAACACTCTTCGAAGGTAATGGATAATAATGTTAAATAAAGGTGAAACAATAAGAGCCTTAACATATTTACGCAGGATAAAAAAAATGTTGACTACGATTAAAGTACAAAAGTCAAAGTCAAAGTCAAAATCTTTATTTGCATAGAATTAATAAAGAAATGACTTGGAAACGTCAATATTCAAAACATAAGGTCACGCGTACTTATCGATAAGTTTGATGCCTGTTCAAACCCTATCCGACCCTCAATGGGGAAGAACAGACAAGAAACCCCTAATGGATTGATTCCATACAAAAGTAAAAGACAAAGTATCAAGCAAGTATATGAAGTGAAATTATTAGAAGATTATAATTTACAAAGTAAACTCTAAAGACAATGCACACGTACAATTTCTCACGGTACTAAGTGTCAATTCAAAGCTTGAAATATGAACACTGGAAACCAATATTTATCAACATTGCAAGTTACAAATGAAATCAAACAATACACGTAGGTATATATATATAGTAACTTTATGTAACAACTAGCTGTTGCCCGCGACTTCGTCCGCGTGGAATTCGGTTTTATCACGCACACCTATTTTACCCCTCGGAAAAGTAGCTTAAATTACTCCTTATTACATCAGCTATCTGCCAGTGAAAGTCCCGTCAAAATAGGTCCATCCATTCCAGAGATTAGCCGGAACAAACAGACAGACAGACAAAAATTATAAAAAATTCTTACGGATCCCTAATTTTTTGAAAATAAATTATAGCCCATAGGCTACTCCTCGATAATGTAGCTTTCTATTGGTGAAAGAATTTTTGAAATCGGTTCAGTAGTTTCTGAGTTTACTTCGGACATACATACAACATACATACACCTTACCAACATTATCTCTTTATAATATTAGTATTATAAAAAATTCTTACGGATCCCTAATTTTTTGAAAATAAATTATAGCCTATGTTACTCCTCGATAATGTAGCTTTCTATTGGTGAAAGAATTTTTGAAATCGGTTCAGTAGTTTCTGAGTTTACTTCGGACATACATACAACATACATACACCTTACCAACATTATCTCTTTATAATATTAAGTATAGACTAGCTGCGCCCCACGGTGTTACCCGTGGTGAATAAGTAATCCCACGGGAACACTGCACTTTTCCGGGATCAAAGTAGCCTATGTCCAGGATATGAGCTATCTTGGTACCAAATTTCATCCAAATCCATTCAGCCGTTTGATCGTGAAAGAGTAACAAACATCCATACAAACTTTCACGTTTATAATATTAGTAGGATTTGTGCAAAAGGGCTAGACACAATTTATCACTTATCAATAAACATAACACTGCATGCTTTTCAAAGAGCCGATGAGGACAATAGTGAGTATGTAGCTATTTCTGGCAATGTCAATAAGGCTACACGAAGGCTAACATGGCTGAATAAGCAAGGCAATATGGCAAGGCATTGGGTATGATATAATACTTAATTACATTTGTTTTTCAAATAGATTTTTGAAAAGATTTATGTTATCACTTACTTACTTACTTAGAGATAAATGAGTTAAATTTGAAATAGATCTTGCCAACTGCCTAAGTATATATATCTGTATGAATAATATGAAAAAGTGTTTTGAGTCGATTGATAGGTTCCTTTTATTTTCATCGGTCTCAGAGATTTTACAACAGAGAGTTGTAAAAATAAAATCATACTTCTTCGTTACCAAATTAATAACATGAATGTTGCTGAATGTTTTTTTGCATACGCAAGCTTTTCTTTTCTTCTTGGCTGGCTTCACAGCTCATTTGCCCTGCCTTCTAAGCTGTATGTCGTGGGTTGGATTCCCAACAGGACAAACATTTGTGGAACCTAGATTTTTGTTCTGTGTCTGGGTGTTAAAATGTATTATATGTATATGTATGTATTCAGAAAAAGTATATAAGTATTATATCAGTTGTCTGGTTCCCATGATACAAGCTATGCTTAGCTTACTTTGGGGCTAGATGGCACTGTGTATCATATTTTAAATGTTGTAAGGGGATTTTGCAGTATTCGGGGAATTGTCCCAAGTCGATGCTGGTTTCAAGCGGTTCCAATGTGCAATAGTTATCATACCGAATGACAAAGAAAGTGGTCAATTCACTAGTCTGCCCACAACCACCTGAATACGGAGAAAAAGCGGTAAACCACTTTCATCTACATTAAAAACAACGAACAAGCATGACAACATTAGTGTTAGAAAATAGTTTTTACAGAAACAGCTGTGATATACTTAAAGAACAAATTGATTAACTCATTTCAACAGGCAATTTACTTCTTCCGTGAGATTTTACGACAGCATAGGGTACTTTATACAGCGGAAGTTAGCGGCTCTGAGTGAGAAATAGGCCGTTATGTTATGCAGTGCAATTTTATTGATTACCTATTACATTATCTATCAGTACCGCGAATGGAGAACTGACACAAGACATATGCTGTTCGCTGTGCCTCGCGGATGGACTATAACGGGTTCGATAACCAACATGCGAGCACTCAAATCGGTGGCTGAAAACATTGACATTTCCACCGTTCCGAAATTCGTAAGGGCTACATAATATAATATTTGTCATTATAAAATTTTTGTGACTGTGTATGTGTAGAATTTTATTATTTACTTTTATTTGATGTTATGTATTATATTGACTGGCCTCATAGCTCAGTTGGTAGTATCCCTGCCTTCTGCATTGTAGGTCGTGAGTTCGATTCCCACCCAGGACAAACATCTGCGCGACGAACGTAGATATTTTTTCTGTGTCTGGGTGTTAATATTGATTATATGTATGTATTTACAAAAAAAAAGTATTACATCAGTCATCTGGTTCCCATGATACTGTGATTAGCTTAGTTTCGGGCTAGATGACACTGTGCGAAATGTCCACCAATATTTTTATTATGTTATTTTGGTGACTACAAACTACTGTATTGTATTAGGAAACTACCCATAACGATAGATTTATTGTTTTAATAAGTAAATATACTCACATGATCCAATGGCAACACCAGAAAAGCTCCGCCGCCGGCTACCTCCGTTACGACAGCGACAAACTTGGGGTTGACAGCGCAAAAGTTGGAGTCGTGCGCGTTCCTAGTGATCTTTATGTTGTCGTAACAGCGCTCTCTCTTGAACGGAACACCGTACACGTGGCGGAACTTGGAACTTCTGACTCCCCGGAACCATATCTAAAAAATTGGTCACTCATGTTTCATACGAGACATGTTTTGCTAAAGCAAGTGCTACGACAAAACATGTTTCGTAACTTGTTGAGAGGTTACATGTGGTTTATTGATTTATTCGTATCTAGCGATTGCCCGCGAGTTCGTCACGCAACCAGTAAAGAAGCGTTACTTGCTCCTCATAACATCAGGTATCTGTTGAAAGTCCTGTCATAATCGGTCGAGCCGTGGAGATTAGCCGGAACAGACAGACAGACAGTAAAATAAATTATGTTTGTAAAAAAAATATATGTAAAAAGC
The DNA here is from genome assembly GCA_947359385.1 of Chesias legatella. Taxonomy (NCBI): domain Eukaryota; kingdom Metazoa; phylum Arthropoda; class Insecta; order Lepidoptera; family Geometridae; genus Chesias; species Chesias legatella. The sequence continues at coordinate 1,512,554 of OX375766.1, forward strand.
TGTTATTTTAACATTACAAACAGACGCTTCAAATTTATTTATTTGTGTATAGATTCTCAGGTCATACCACATCGCGTTGATGTGTGAAGAGGGATTGTCTTATGTGAAAAAGTAATGAAAGTGCAACAAATAGAAAATGCTGACATTTAGATAACAAACCAGACTTATTCTCAACACTTATTTTGTGTATTTTTAACGACTTGGTATATAGCCGTTAAGTTTCCGTTAAAATATCAAATGAAAGGTTGTTTCTTAGCTACACAAACGTTAAAGTAAATGACTTGCACACAACATTAGAAAATACGCTGTCAACGTTTAAAATAATTCATGAAACCCGTATGACAATGCAAAGTTCAGTCATAATTGTTGATGAAAGGATATTGCCCTAACATAAGATAATCATTTCACAACGTTTTCATTGGACTTGATGGTTATCTAAATGGACTACGGAAGGAGTTTCACACCCACTCCCTGGGTAGAAATAAAAAGATGAAGATACATCGCCTATTACCGGCCGGGAAGACTTTGCTCAGCTCGGTAATAAGTGAACGATTTGACGACAGAGGTATTACTTCCTGCACTTATAACTATAATAAGTCACTTATTACCGAGCTATACAGCAATAAAATATGTTATTTTCTACTAAGCTAGTGATAAGTGTGATTTACGTCAGCTTCTATATGAAGGAACTTTTTCCTATGATACATCCCAGCCTAATTAAGGCATTACATTTGTGTATGCTTGGTTATATAAGTAAATTTATATAAATACTAACGAGTGAATAAAATAATTAAGTCTTCCAGTGTTATAAAAGGTTCTTTTTTCATTTATTAATTTAAAAAAGTTACCTTATGTATTCTACACAAAAATCCTTACTGGTTTGTGCATGGATTCAATTTATTGATACATAATAACAATAATAAATGATTGGATTTCACATGTAAAGGTAAGGGTACCAGTTTACCCAGTGTAAAATTGAGGATGTGAGCTAGTGTCCCATCGAGAGCCGGATTTCGGAATAAACGAGAAATGAGCTCCCCCATTTCAAGCATATACATTATACATATACTGTTTGTAGGGACAAAGAGTAATATGGGTATCTATCATGACTTATGCATCTATATAATTTAATTAATTAATCATTATTTATTAATATGGTCTGGTTATGTCAATCCCCAACATATTACACAACGCAAACGACATATTAATCTGAAAAACTTTGTTGTATAAGGAGAAATACAACAAAGTATGTTACTATAACAAACTAGACCATATGAATTAAAAAAGTTAATAAATTATATAATTATATCTTGTCTGAATATCGTTGTCGTAATGTTCCTAAACTTGTATTTTTCCTTTCATATTTTGTTCTCATTGTTCGACACAGTTTCAGTTCATTCTCAATATAAAATGAAGAAATGATTGCGCTTGCTATGAACTATTGTCAAAAATCCATGTTTTTTTAGCAAAGTGCGAGAAAGGGTTATATTCTCGGCCGTGATATTTTATGCAATCTAGGATTTAAATAAGCTAATTTTTCCATGTTAAAAAAGATACTAGCTACCACGATTCTACCAAGACGATGTTTGTCTTCCAAGCCAAGGTAATACGCAAAGGGCCCTACTTCATCAGTTATTACGTTGAGTCATTACTAAAATTACATCAGTATACGAGAACGGAATTGTAATGTTTAATTGACAGACACAGAAGACGTTGATGTTTGTTTGTATGTATGCCAGACGCCAGGGGAATTATAACCAATTAACATAATTACGCAAGAGATAATAAAAAACGTCTGCAACAAATAACTTGAAATAAAACGTACGAGTGAGCATTATAATTTCAGCTTTCTTTATGTTATTGCAGGCGCACTGGTATATTCTTGAAATACTAGAATGAATCCGGTGTAGGCTTCATCTACATCGGAATCCAATCCATACTGTAGATAATCATTTAACCGAAAATTATCATGATGTATATTTTTTCGATAATTTGAAATTCTGGTAGGATACAAACGGTTTATTAAGGATTTGCATATGTGATCCTAAAATAGTTAAGCTGTTGGTAAGACGTACCTAATTCCGAAGTATGTTTAAAACGGTAAAACTAGTATAATTCGCGTCAAACTTCAATAACTATAATCAGCCACTCATTATGTTTGGCGCGACTTATACATAATTACTTATATTATACGATTTATATTAGTTTGCATTGCGAGCTGTAGTTTGAGGGAATGTACCACCCTTACATCCATTATTATATTCTTGACCTCGTTATGAGCAACCTTATGAGTAAAAGCAGAAACAAGCGACAAATCACAACTTCCAAAACAAAAAAAACAGTGCAAAATAAAACAGAAACAAATACCTGTGAATTAGTCATGTCGTCCAGTGTACACGGGTGCAACATAGGCATGCACTACATAGAGCAATCCAAAACTATACAGCTCTGTGCATTTTGCGTAACGTAAACAAAATAATATAAAAATCGGCCGCTCACATGACGAACTAACACTGAAAGTACGAAAGAAACAAAAAAGAATGCATTAGAAAAAAAAATTAAGTGCAATAGAGTACTGGACACTAATAGACACTGCACTTGCAGTCGGAATGAAATAATTGTGTGCGAGTGTGCGATTACGGGTAACAGTAGAGGCGCGTGTCTCAAACGGCTGGAGAAAAAAAAGTGAAAAGTGACTTGTAGAGTCGTTGGCTCCGGTGCGGTGGCGGGCGGCGAGATACAAATTCGCTATTCATCGCGAGAGCATCGGTTTGATAATAAAATGAATTATTACATTTAACATTATTAACTTGACCTTTTGACATGTTTCTGTTAAGTTCTAATCCATCCGTATTTTTTACCTATTTTTGGGGTATGAATACAGCCGATAGATTTGATGTAAATTTTATTTTATGTGATACATCTATGTATGTGCTATATAGGAGTAACTATTAGGTAATGGAAACCAACTACCAGAGGCACATAGTGCGCTGCTGCTATCTGTATAGCCCATACATTATAGGGCCTCCTTATGTCTTTTAATTTAGAAAGTTGTTGAAATTACTATATTTTATTTATTTATCTGTTTAATATGCCAACCATGTAATCTCACCTAAAAAGGGTATATGGTGGAAAGAAACTGCAAGCTTTAAGTCAGTATTTTGTACGATTATTAATGTTTTATCTTGTATAAAGAAGAAAAAATATATACTTATTTTAAAATAGGTTTTTTTCTTTTTAGTACTATTTAAGGCCAACAGATGAATTATAATTTAAATGTAACTAGTAGTTTAGTTTTCTATTTTTCAAGTTCTTTTTTACCAGTACAATTCTGCAGTATTTAATGCATTCAAATTTCCATAGGAATCTTTCGCCTGACCCTACAAATAATGCACTACATAAATTAAATAACAATACAAACCAAAGCAATGAAAACAATGAAAGCGAGCATAAAATTAAAAATTGCGATGCAATGAAAAATTCAAATTAAATATTTCGCTACTTAACACTTTCCCTCTTTAAATTTAACCAAATGATAAGACTATTACATTAGATTCAGCAAAGCGTGAATCACATAAGTGGTTACAACCTATTTGGAAGCAGTCAACACAACCAACCACACTTATGTCATAGTTTGAAGATTTTATTAAAAGGTAGATATATCCATTGTTATTGAATCCTTGAACCCTGGCTGTTTGTACGAATCATTAAATTATCTTATTTACTTATAATGTTTTTGATTACCAAGAGATAAAATGTAATTTATCATTTTATTATCAAATAGACTTGACAACAGAAGTAACACAATATTGGTCAGAATACAAACATAAATCTTCTGTTTTAAGGTTTTTATCTTTATAGTATATACCTAGTATCTGCCATGGTACTAATTGGTACCTTTATGTGTATTAGGCATTTTATGATCATATCTGTACTCTACTACATACATTTAGGCCTTGTCCCTGAAGGGCTAGCTAGAGCCTCAATTAAGCCTTGTTTTTGTTTGGAGTGCATTAATCATGGAATCATAGACATACAAAGTAGTAAGCTCATTGCCGACTTTGCTGTGCCATAATAATTCAGTTACCATTTCTTCCAGAAAAACAAATACATGAATCATGATATACCACCAAAATAAAACCAACATATCAGGCTGATAAGTATTCTCATCCATTTTCACTTAGGAACTACACACAAGAGAAATGTGTAATGACTTGAAAAAAATTGTTGAGCGGTAGTTTCACTTATATTTGTTCCAGAAAAAGAACGAAAAAATATGATTTAAAGTGAAGGTAATAATGGTCCTCCAAAGTGACATCCCACATTTGAATATTTTTTACTGTTACTGATCGACTCTATCATACTCCTTCAAGTATGGGAGAAGGACTCTAGGCCATTGACAGTTGACCTGGTTAGGGCGACACTCATTCTATGACATCCCCATAATAGAAAGCTAAACAGTTTACAGAAGTTCTTCCTGAGTGAAAGCAAATTAATATGCAAATGTGTGCTGCATCATTTGATTTGCAGTAATTGCAACTTAACTCAAGACTGGCCATACATTACTGTAATCAAGTAATTATAAATATATAATATTATATAACTATGAATTTCTGGAAGAAAAAGTTTTTGTACATGTTTTCCCCTAACAAAGTAGGCACGTGAAATCAGTTAGATAATTTATCACTCATCAGTGTCTGAATATGAAAAATTGAAATTTTTGACTATTTCAGTGAGCTTTGAAACTTGATGTGGGAAACAGGCATAAGATACACAAAAAAAGGACCATTTTTACTGACTAACAATAAACTATATGAATAAATATAAAAAGATGATAAGAACATGATTGTCTTATTCCTTATAAAGATTCATGACAACCAAATTAGGTCGAAAGAAGATATAATCTATCTTCGATCGTCCTGCTATATCATTATTGCAAAGCAAGCCCTATTCTGTATTTTATAACTAGTCTTACCTTAGCTGCGGGTTTATTGCACGCTCTCACATCCACCAAAGCGCAATTTTTTGCGGGACTCTTTTCAGACAAGTTGATGATTTCTAAACAATTACCCTCCCTTATCGTATCATCTTTAACAGGAGTCATATCCTTCAGTAATTCAAGCGTAGGTAAGTATTTAACTCGCTATCGGAATGTATGTATCGCTAAAAACGACTTTTTATTGAAAAATACAACGCTCCCCCCGTCAAACGAAAATCGATGAAGTGAGTGAATGAAAAGAATGAGAAGTAGAGTTCGAGTTGCCACAAACCGAAATTCAAATGCGGTAGTAGTGCTCGAAAGGGGAATATTTTGCAAATAAGTCAGTCTCTTGTATTATCAACTTTGATATTACGTTCACAAATAAACGTTGTTTTTTATACTGAAACTTCTAGGCTGCGTTTCGATAATCAATAAGGTGAACGAAAATTGAAAATATAATATAATTAAATAAAAATTAAAAAAATTACGCGTTAAGTTTTGATACCTTACGTTATATGAGACAAAAGACAGATAAGCCGCAGAGAGAGAACTTATACATTAAGACTTCTCAGATGTGGAGCAAAAGAGAGCGGCTCATATACGATACAAAGTGGCAGAATGAGATAGTTGGCACATGCGCGCGTTGTAGCTTTTAAAAAGTTTCATTGCAAAATAAAATCTTTTTTTTTAAGTTGTAAAATCAGAGATGAAAATTTACAACTAAAATAATTTACGTAGGATACTCTGTACAGCCACAAATCAAGAATTTGTCATTTTGAATGTTTTAGCAAAAAGTAGTGTATACTGGCTACACTAAAGAGTGAACCAAAGAACGAATAAATTGAACATGAATGATGAACACGGTCAGGAGTTAGGCCAGCCGCTAGCCGGGCCGGTCCGATCCACTGGAAGCAAAAAAAAAACATACAAAAAGAATTGCGGATTAATTCCTACAGGATCGATATTAAGGTTACCGACAGGTCATCCATAAAAGTGCTGTGCTGAACATTTCTCTGTTCAAGCTGTTCCATCGCGCTCTTGGACACAGGCCATCCCACCCACCTGTTCCACTAGACATAGGTACTCTAAACGTGCATCCATTTGTAGATATATTTTTGCAACTATTTAAAACGATCAGTATAACACAATCGCAAAAATGCACACGGACCAGTATAAGTAGTACCTAGCCGTATGCTTAGGTAGACAGGTCCAGGTACGGATGCAGGGAGGGAGGGAAGCGGTAAATGGAAACCGTATAGGTACTGATACTTCGTTCTTAAAAATCATTTCTCAAGCGTCTCTCATAGAGAGTGCTCTTTGTAACGAAATGCAACTTTACTGTATAGGAGCAGTCTTAGGCGTTTCCCATTCATCTGACCCAGTATATTGACGTTCCACATTAAGCATAAGAAAAAGTCAAAAACTTTATTTCCATAGAATTCATAAAGAAATGGCTTTGAAACGTCAATAAATATTCAAAACATAAGGTCACACGAAGTTATCGCTAAGTTTGACGCCTGTTTAAACCCTATCCGACCCTCTATGGGGGAGAACAAACAATAAAGAAGTTCAATTAATTTTCACCGGTATTTATCAAAAGAATATGGATCAGTGACTTTTTGTGATATCACAGAATAACTAAAAGGGCATAGTGATATTAATTTAACTAACGACAAGTAACTAATTACTATCCTACTTCTACTTAGATATTCTGTGGTGAAAACGCCCGAAAAGCCGAATCACATTCCCGTATCTGGTCTGAGTTAGAGTTGTTACGGAATCTATTTATTTAATGCACATCTATGTACCTACTTGTACATTTTGATGAGGACATCCTACAGTTCGAATATTGAACACTATGTTCGTAGTACTTCAATAGGAACTAGGTACTTTATTTTTTCTGCTGTGTTGCTTATTAACTTCCAAAACGATTTACTTGTTTATGATGAAGTTCCTTTAAACTTAATGCCCCCACTAACAATATCCTGTATCCACTCCAAAACGTCATCATGCCATGTAGAATATGAAGATAAATGCCGGCCGGGCGATAACCCTCGTAACACTACAATTCGAATATAAGTAACTCAGTATTCGTTTGCAGTTCGTCGTCATTAATCGGTTAGGTCGGTGTTTTTATTAGTGTTAGTGGTATTCAACGAGAATATTAATATAAAGCAATTGCTAAGTTCGCAGAGTTTAGTAGTTAGTGCCACTTTGAAACTTGAAACGTGCGGTTGTGTTTAGTTTTTAAAACAATGCCTAAAGTATTTAATTTCGGGGCCGGACCGGCTAAATTACCTGAAGAAGTAAGTTTGTAACTAGTCCAAATTATTATCATACAATTTTTATGCATTATTAAAAACCTCAATTTACAAAACTGGTTATTAATTATGCTGTATGCTGTTTGGGGTCGAATTTCAATGTTAAATTAACCTATATCTTCTTATTTTCTAGGTATACGATATAATAAAAAATGAGCTAACGAATTTTGAGGATTCCGGAATTAGTCTTTTGGAAACTAGCCACAGAACGCCTAAATATATGAATCTGAATACAGAAGTTCAAAATGTTGTCAGAAGATTATTGTGAGTATTTCGAAACCACATGTTTTATTTCATATCAGTTATATTAAAAGTTAAGCACACACATTTAAAAAATGTAACAGCAAATTAAAGTAGGTAAGTGCTTATAGTGCAGCATAGAAAAGTTCAAATGTTAAAAGTGAATGTTAAGTTATGAAAAGTTAGATGGGTTATTTTGTCTGTATAGACACAGGCTTTGTGACCTTGACCTACATAGAAAATAATTGCAACTCTATGATATAATCTGTATCTGTTTTTATATTCTGTGTTGCTGTGGTTGATATATTTTGGAGTCCACATATTATTGTACTTCTATAAAGCACCACACGATAAATAAACCCGTGCATTATCATGCCTATAATGTTCATCTAGATATATCTTATGGGCTTCGGCGGCCGATACCGGTGCACGTTATAACCAAGCCTAATAACAGATTTTAGTTTGTTAAGACAAGTAGCATTGAAAAAAAAAAAACACAATTTCAGCCATTGTTGATACGTAACTATAAAATGTTCGGTCAATATTGTACAGTCGTCTCTCATTCAACTCAATCTGATCTTTCATGTACTTACTACACGTTCCCAAGTTCGTGTCCGACTTATCAGATCAAGCTAAAAGATGTACCTACGTTTTAGCTGAACAATACTGTATCCCCCCCCATTTAAGTAAAAGTTTTAATATATTTTGGTGTCGTTTGATCGAGGACAAGGCAAGAAACTAGTAAATAAACACTGTATAGATAGATAAAAACTTAGTGATTCTATTCTCTTTGAAAGCAATGTATATACGACGCAATACCAATACAAGATTGTTTTGAGAGTATATTTAACGCGATGTTTTAGAGATGTTCCCGCCAACTACAAAATTCTGTTCATTGCCGGTGGAGGACTCGGTCAGTTTGCTGCAGTGCCTCTCAATTTGATATCCAGGACCGGAACAGCTGATTACGTAGTAACTGGTATGTCCTTCGTAATTATTTTAACCTTATTATATAGTCGGAACATCGTGTGAATTACTGCTACAAATAATATAACCTAAGGAGCTAGGTACAAGATGGAATTAGTATTTACACATTAGATTAATGATACAATTTTGGGCCTTGGCATTTGGGGATTTGTTTGAAAGTAGTGATTTAAACAGCATTTTTAAATAGAAGCATAAATACTTATGATGATTTCTAGATTTTAACATTGATTTTAGGTACATTTATTACTTTTATATCTTCAGGTGCTTGGTCTGCTAAAGCAGCTAAGGAGGCAAAGAAGTATGGCAAAGTCAACATGGTTTTACCACCAACAGACAAATATGTGGATATACCCCGCCAATCAGAATGGAAGCTGGACCCTAACGCTTCATATGTACACATCTGTATGAATGAGACAATCCATGGTAAATATCTATATATGGAACAATAAATTCCTCTTTACATAATCATGCAAAATTTAGTAAGTTTTAGTAGTTTAGTATTCTATATTATTCTCGCCAAAGCCAAATGTCAATTAGGCCAGAACAATAACGGCCTGGTCAAGTTTGCCTGTTTGACAGAGTTATGTATAGCATTAGCAAAGTATTCCTAAAGTACCTTTTATACTTTTTGTGTTAATTATGTTTTAAATTTAAGAACATGATCAAAAAATAATTTTGTTCATTATCTTTTGCAAAATTTGTGAACACATGTTGTTTTTGGTAATAATGTGCATCGATGACAATACTATAATTATTGTGCATTTTGTTTTCCAATCATTATTGGATCTAAAGAATCTGTTGAACATTTTGTAAACGGGTAAATATACATTTTCACAATCTTATACTCAATGAAATTGCTACTAAAATTAATTGATTTCTGTGTTTTCAGGGGTAGAGTTTGATTTTATTCCAGACACCAAAGGGGTGCCTTTGGTAGCGGACGTGTCCTCAAATTTTATGTCAAAGAAGTTGGATGTTTCTAAGGTGAGTCTTACAAAACCATTCAATACACTATCATAGACTGAAATTCCAAAACATGACTCATGAATACAAGAATCTACTAAATAAAGTTATTCCTTCTAGTTCTTTTAGTGGGGGGTGAGTAAAGGCCTACATTGACATCCCAGCTTAGAATGTAATGGGCATTGCCCCTCAAAAGTTTGTTTATAACCACACAAACCACCACACTGGTTCGAGAGAACCAAAGACTCAAACAGAAGAAGACTCATTCAAAAATATAGATATTGATTTTCACTCTTTTTTTCTGTTTCTTCCTCTTATGATTTTAGAATATATATAGTTTTACATATAATGAGAAAATAATAGTAGATATTCGATATGTCAGTTTGGAGTTATCTATGGAGGTGCTCAGAAGAACATTGGAACGTCTGGCGTGGCTGTGGTCATTATTCGAGAGGACCTGTTGGGCGGTGCGCTGCCCGTGTGCCCCTCGCTGCTGGACTGGGCTGCAGTTGCCAAGGCTGATTCCATTCTCAACACACCACCTATGTTTGCGTAAGTACTCTTAACCCATGATCACTCGTGCTGTTTTTCTGTCATATTATGTTTAGAAGATATGTATCAAGTTTGTTCCAAATAGGCCGCTATTAATAAATATGGGCATTTGGGTTGTGCAATGCTAATACATTTTACCCTTCCAGCATCTACATTATGGGCAGAGTGTTGCAATGGATCGAAAGACAGGGCGGTCTGGATGCGATGGAAGCCAACGCCATCAAAAAGTCTTCACTCATATACAACATGATAAGACACACAAATGGATTCTACTATTGTCCGGTAGCCAAAAATGTTAGGAGCAGAATGAACATTCCATTCAGAATTGGCAACCCTGGGGACGATGCCTTGGAGAAGGAGTTTTTGAAAGGGGCCGAGGCGGAAGGTCTGATCCAGTTGAAGGGGCACAGGTATTTTATTGAACTTTTTATATGTAACGTTTTATGTTATGTTCCACATACTTTTTGTTATATGTTTCTGCTTAGGATTTTTGTAATGTTTTCTGTTATTGTGTACATGTGTGTGAATAAATGTCTTCTTTCTTTCTTTGACTGGCCTCACAGCTCAGTTGGTAGTAACCCTGCCTTCTGCGCTGTGTCGTGGGATCGATTCCCACCCAGGTCAAACATTTGTGTGATGAGCATTGATGTTTTTTCTGTCTGAGTGTTAATATGTATGTATTTCAATAAAAAATATATAAGTATTATATCAGTTGTCTGGTTCCCATGATACAAGCTATGCTTAGCTTACTTTGGGGCTAGATGACGCTGTGAAATGTCCTCCAATTATTATATTTTACTTTCTTTGTAATGTTTGTATGTTTGTTTTAGGTAGAAATTTGCAATTGTATTTTGAAGGAGTTCTAATAGTCTGAAAAGGCTGTTTATTACTTTATGGGCCGAATAGAAACTGGGCTATTGTTACTAAACTACTTATTATATTTAAAAAAAATTCATGGTTATTGCAGGATAAGGCCATCTGAAAATCACAGGCACATGATATCTTCCATCTTCACGTCTCAGAGTTACGGGCAAATACGATGCTACTTGGGTCTTGTCGTCCCTCGGTAGGGGACGACCCAACTTGTATTGCTTGTTGTGGGCAGAGGTTACCTGCGCGTTCCTTAACTTTATCACATATAAAACTGGTTCTTTTGAAATTATATATCTGTTCTTAACTGTTTTGCAAATTATACTTTTTCTAAAGTCACATTATTATTGCAATGTTTTTTCAAGTAAATATCATATTTTATTTACAATAAAAGTGACTCACAGTTATTTCCATTTGTCACTTATGTCATATCAAGGACAAATTGACACAGCGATCTGTTATCTTTTAGCGATCGCTAGGCAACCGGTATCTATTATAGCGCCTCACCCATTATCTATTTCTGATAATAAATCCCTAGCAACGCATTTCCAATTGTATTTTCCTGTCACAGGCAGCAAATTTAATTGGCTATTATTTTAATGTAAAGTTATGCTTGTATATTATATTTTCTGGTCTACTTAGGTATTCTTAGACTGGCCTTATATTGTATTGTATTCATTTATTCATCTTTCGATATAGATATAATGCACTTAGATAAGTCTAAAACAAAAGTAGAAATAATAATACACTAGAATTATTTAATAAAATCTGCAATAGCATCGTCTTAATATTATATATAAATAAATAAATAAATTAAATTCCGTAATTAAATTAAATTAATATATAGATAGATAGATAGATAGGTAGATATACTTTTTATTGTGCATAATTAACACTATTATAGCTCAGTGGTTCCCTGCCTTCTGCGCTGTAGGTCGTGGGTTCGATTTCCAGGACAAACATTTGTGTGACGACATCGATCTTTGTTCTGTGCCGGGGTGTTAATATGTATTTATATACAAAAAGCATATAAATATATCAGTTTTCTGGTTCCCATGATAGAAGCTATGCTTAGCTTACTTTGGGGCTAGATGGCGCTGTGTGATATGTCCACCAATATTTATTATTAATTTTTATTGTTTGTATTCTCACGTTATTTTTATATTTTCCAGAGATGTCGGTGGTATTCGTGCGTCGACTTACAACGCGGTCACAATTGAAGAAGTGCAGGCTTTGTGTCGCTACATGGCTGAGTTCTTTAGCAATCATTCGATGTAACCTTTTATGTACACAACATATATGTATTATTTAGTGTTGATTCGTAAGCTTTTTGAAATATATTTTATTTTTACATTTTTTTGTTGATTTTTATTTCGAATAGTAGATAAGTTATCGCTCATTCAAGGGTCAAGGGTCAAGGGTCTCTTACTATTTAAATATCTCTCTTAAAATATTACAAATTGAAATGATGTTAGTCTCTGGTCGTAAGGAAGCATTATGCGACGATAACGATAAGATGAAAAGATAAGATGGCCCACCTGATATTAAGCGGTAAAGAGGGAATGTCTTAAATGCCTGTAATTTCACCGGCAACCACACCTTTCAAACCGGAACACAGCGAGAAGTTGCGACCATGACTAAAATGGATTGCACTAGATAGTATTTGTTTTGCCTAGCTTTGCCCTATTTTCACATTACCAATGGCGACTACATATAAGATCAAAAATATATCAGCGACATCTAAAAGCGATTTTTTTTTATTATACTAAACATTCGTTCATTCAAGGTACTGTAATAATTAGGTAATCGAAATAAAATTATCTGTGGATACTTCCTAAATTATGTTTGGTTATCGATGGCTTAGGACATTATTTCTTGCTACTTATTCAGCGAGTTCTTTTTTTGTATTTTTTTTAACTGCTTCTTGACATAATGGGCGGGGCTGGGCTATTCCAAGAATAATAAGTTTATTTGGACTTCGAGAAACTATCATTTAATTGACGCTTCTTAACAATAGTAAATGACAAGCTTTATTTTCCGTTGAATTCTAAAGAAACAGCTTGTAATTTCAACATCACGCGCACTTATAGCTAAGTCTGGCGCCTATTCGACCCTCCATGGGGAGAATAGCAAGAAACCCCCAAAGAGGGATTACTTTATTTTCTTAACTGAACTTCTTTGTTATTTTTTACCAACATTTTACAGATTACAAATAAACATTTAGACGTTGGGAACAACTGAAAAATTAACATATCAACTAGCTTATAATAACTAAAATTTGCTTCCTTATCATTTTGTGAATATTAAAAGTTACATGAGAGATATCTTATATCGTAAATTCGTAACATACCTCTTTCCATAACTGTTAACTAGTTTTTAATGGTCGCTCCAGCTAACACCGGCTATTTGATACTTTGACCTCACTAACGAAATGATAAACTATTCTGTCACCAGTCATTAGGCTAATTTCGAATTTGAATTTTATCGAAGAATAAACAACTGATATATAAGTTTTTTTGACTGGCCTCACAGTTCAGTTGGTAGTTATCCTGCCTTCTGCGGTCGTGGGTTCGATTCCCACCAGGACAAACATTAAATTTGTGTGAGCAACATGGATGTTTGTCCTGTGTCTGGATGCTAATATGTATGTATTTACAAAAAAAATATGTGAGCCGTCACGGGACGCCTGGCAGATGTGAAACATCGACATTATTTTGTAAGAAACTAAGTACCCCATCACTAATAATGTTTATGATTTGTCGTAACCTTGAACGGACCAATCAGCGCTCATGCCGTGGCGACGCGTCGCCAAGCCAGAAATCGGTTTTACGTGCGGCTATAGATGTTTCACATCAAAAAGTATTATGTATATCAGTTGTCTGGTTCCCATGATACCAGCTATGCTTAGCTTACTTTGGGGCTAGATGGCGCTGTGTGAAATGTCCACCAATATTTATTTATTTATCAAATTCGTACCAACTACTTCCATAGCTATTATACCAGTTTTGACCGGGGCAATTCCAGTTCATACTATTACTTGACCCTATAACTTAAATATCGAAACGATGCACTGTACTGTCACCAACCAATTACGTATAACTTTGTCATCTCGAGAAACAAACGATAAATTATTGAATCATCGCATTTAGGTCATGAAATAGAGGCGTGTTGTGGCAAATGTTATCACAACAAATATTTATCGGACGAAGCGTATAAACTTTGATGAAATGTTTGCGTTAATTTGCAATCTTGGGGCCGTGTGTATTAACTTTGAGAGCACGTCATTTTACTTATCGTTAGCTATATTTTTAGCGAGCGCCCGTCTAAACTGTAAGAGAATTAGAAGATACTGGAATATGCAATATAACATTTAACAAAGTACTCGTAAAATCCTTCGTGCTGGATTGAACCGGGAAGAAACATTTACCTATTTTATATTATATTATTATGGTATATGTACCGTGTATACATCATTATGCACTTTGTAAAAAGCGGTTATTTTAATATTACAAACAGACACTCCAATTTTATTTATTTGTATAGATAATTCATGGATTTCTTTTTTCTGTAATTATTGATTTTAGTGAACTATGCGACAATAAATGAAATCACATGATAAATATGTATAAAGTATATTTCATTATAAAATTTTGTAAAAAAACATTTCTTTTGTATTAACTAATGTGGTAATACATTTGTGATGGAATATTAGACCACTCATACAGTTACTTGAGTATTTTTACACGTTAAAACATTTTACACTTAATTCTAAAGTAACATTTGTTATTAGTGCTATAGTCAAGGATATGTATTAATTTCATAAGTATATTGGATGGAGATTTGAATACAGACTATCCGATATTATGTTACTTACACGTACACACATAAAAACGCGAACATTCATACTTCTACAATCATACAAACTATCTTATCCTACAGAATATTATCTGTATTTTATATTCAAGACAGTCCTGTTTAAACGTACAAAACATAACCGTTCATTTAAAACTACCTTTATTCTCAGTGTTAGCATTAATCAAATACTAACTATACAAATTCTAATTCGTTACATAAATTACTAATAAAAACATTTATACGATTGATACTAACACTATGAATTGACATAAATATACAAGCATTTATTTACATAAAAATGTTATATCGTTTAGAATGTTGACAGTTTTGGTCCTGCTTTATGTATGGCAGAGTTTGCCTTAAAATACTTGAGCACTTTCATTTTGATTCGATACGGGACATCAACACACTCACTGTTTTAACACTGTTATATTCAACTGACAACGACAATTTGTGACAATTATGTCTGTAAAAATAATATTAATTTACATTAATTTGTGTTTTTGTTTTATATATGTTTGTGTTTTACATTAAATTGTTTTCGTCATTATTTTTGGTGGGAGCTGTAATTTCAAACAGTGAGTGTGTTAAAACAAGGTTTTTAAACTAAAAATAAATCTAATAGAATACATAACTCATCTATCTCGCGCCTCGCGTGTTTTCGAGTAATTCTTGAGTAAGGAGTAGGCACGCCGAGTAGATCATCTTGATACTAGTATATAGTATTATGTAAAGTTGACCAGAATTGAATAACGTAGCCTTAGCTTACTGACCTTCGCTGTCGCTGTCGCTCTTATCTGCGGAACAACAATCGTTATAAACATGTTGTTTGATTCGGTGATAATAAATGCGCAGCTGTTTGTAATCAGTGGAATTTTTTAATCGGTCAAATTCAGATTGGAAAGTATCTTGTGTTGTGTATAGATAAAATTATTTATCTTTGCGATAAATTCAGCCGAATTTCAATATGGAATATATTATTTTGTACAGATTATTCATTGTTTCTTTTAAGAAAGAACAATACATATATTTGTCTACACACAGCACGGAATATAAACATTGTTATGTTACCGTGAGTTTGCAATGAAACACTTACAAGAAAAAAATGTTTAAATATCTGTTTTGCGACCATTAATCGAAAACACATAAATCAAAATGACTCTAGAATTTTTCAAATTTGGTCAAGAAATTAGCTAGTACAATATTACGAGACAATGTACAAATCGCCTTTAAGTTTTATTAACATTTTTTCCATAATATTGAAATCGGCCATGAAAAAGTGTAAAGTGACGCAGGGTGTAAATCGTACACTAAAAGCGGACAGTGCAAGCTGCTTGTTACATAGCGTGCGGCTAAGTGAAGTGCTCAATACCGACCTTTCTTACCCGGATACGCGTGTCTCTTCAGTCGGTCGTAGAGGTCATCCTTAGTCCCGTATATGCTCGCGTTGGACCGCGCTAAGCTGTTCATTTTCCCGTTCATTCCGTTATGTAGGCTTTCCTTCATGTACGTTTCGTTGTAGAAGTTGGGCATCTCCCACCCGTCCTCTTCGTCGTCGTAGTAATGTGCGTACGTCGAGTGGTGGGAAGGCGCGATCGATTCCGCGTACGGCGTGTGCGCTCCGTAGTAGAAGTTGACTTGGGACCCGTTCTGGTCGATCGCTGGTGTCAGCGTCTTCTTTGGTTCCTTCTTCTTTGTAGATCTGTGAATAGAAAAAGTTTAATAGAGTTTTTTGTTTTTTGGACATTTCATGCATCGCCATCTAGCCCCAAAGTAAGCTAAGTAAATAGCTTGTATCATGGGAACCAGACAACTGATATAATACTTAAATACTTTTTCTAAATATATACGTATAATACATATCAACACCCAGACACAACAAACACCTATGTTCGTCACATAAATGTTTGTCCTTGGTGGGAATCGAACCCACAACCCACAGCACAGAAGGCAGGGTTACTACCAACTGAGCAACGAGACCCGTCAAAAAATGGTTGACATTTCACGCAGCGCAAAAAAACGGCTGTTTATTTATTTATTTGAGGAAGACCTACAGCACATAAAAACATAATAAACAAAACTTAATGAGAAACATAAGGCTAATAACAGGTCTTCACAATTAGAAATAGGTTAGTTACATAAACAAGCAACTTACAACTTACAACTTTACTTCGATATGTGAAATTGCAGGCGCATGAGACGTAACATCCCCGTCTCGGGGTAATGGACGCAACGCAATGCGACTTAGGTCATCTCATATTTTGATGGAGAGGACTTGAGTCGTATTGTTGTTGTCTATGGGTAGCGGTTACCACTTAACATCAGGTGGGCCGTCAGAACGTTCAACCAACCGCATAAAAAGAAAAGATCTGTTACTGGACTTACCTCGCGCAAATCATCCATACAAGCAGTACCAGGAATATGATGAAGATGACTCCCCCGGCCACGCCACTGGCTATGTAAGCGAATTCGCTTTTCTCCTTGCACTGTCTCCCAGTGAACGAGCCAGTACATCTGCAGGATGGCTCGCCTCGACCGTCTTTAACGCATTCGCCGCCATTGTCGCAGAAGTCTAAGCATACATCTGCAAGATTAAGTTTTAATAAGTGCTCGCGAAAATAAAGGACCCCTCCTTTAGGGGTTTCTTTCTATTCCTCCCATGGAGGGTCCGATAGGGTTTGAACACGCGTCAATCTTAGCGATAAGTACGCGTGACCTTATGTTTTTAATATTATTGACGTTTCCAAGCCATTTCTTTAATGGATTATATGGAAATAATACAACAAATAGTTTAGATGCCTGCTTTGTGAAAGACTGGTGCCTGAAATAGGTTTGTGTAAACCTGTGACACAGGTCACCAGTGGCACTCCGCGAATCAAATCCTGAATTATATCATACATCAACCAGAATACATAAAGATAATATATGTGTAACTAATCACATTATTTATGTGGTGTGTATGTGTGTATGTCTGTACGTCGGGTCCCTTACCTATGCAGACTTTTCCGGTGCCGTTGAAGCCAGGCTTGCACTGGCACTTGAACTCGCTGGTCTCCGGTATGAGAAGACAGTAAGCATTCACGTCGCAATGCATCTCAGGGCCGCTCATCTCGCACGGGTTTGTGCATTCCGTTTCTGACGTCTGTCGAATATATCATTTAAGGATTAGGATAAATAAATAAATATTGGTGGACATTTCACACAGCGCCATCTAGCCCCAAAGTAAGATAAGCATAGCTTATATATAGCAAACCAGACAACTGATATAATAGTTTTTTTTTGTAAATATATACATATCAATAGGCCAGACACAGAATAAACATCTATGTTCGTCACATAAATGTTTGTTCTGGGTGGAAATCGAACCCACGACCTACAGCGCAGAAGGCAGGGTTATTACCAATTGAGCTGTGAGGCCAGTCCGCGGTAGTTGGCAGTAGAGGTATTGTAGTATGTGTAAGTGGTATGGTTAAAGTATGAAATCTTCAAATGGTAAAGTATGTAGGAACCTATAGAAACTTGTAGGATTGGTTAAGTGGGTAATTAACTAATGTTTTTACAAGCTTTTATTTAACATGCAATGTTTGTTTAGTCCAAAATTTGCGACTGAATTTTGAACCGGTTTTTCGAGGCCAAATAGTTTCAAATTTGGTATTCATGCAAGGAGACAATTAAAAAAAAACAAAATCTCCTCCAAAGCGCTCAGCAGCTATATCGTGTTAAGGCTCCTTAGATTTATCAATAAAAGTAGGTACTATTAGCCCTCCGGTATCTTTCCTTCGGTGGTATCCAGGGACTGATTGCAAAATATTGTTTAGGAAAAATGTATTTTACAACAAAATTTTTAACTAATACAAAACTAAATTGACAGCTTTGAAGTGAGGTGACGTAACAATAACAGGCACATCCGTCCATCTTTAATTTACCTATTATTATTATTATTACTACAGTACTACCTATGTATGTTTTTGCTTTTGCAAAATTTTTTGGCGTGTCATATAAATGTTTTTCTTTCTTTCTTTCTTCGTTCTAATGTATTTTCCATCAAATTTTACCTAATTCTTGATATACTCACAGCACCGGGTCCTCTCGTGCTGGTGTTAATAGGACAAGGTATACAGACAGTCTGTTGCCCTTCCGACTGGTATGTTCCCTTGCGGCACTGGATACACGTGTTCAGAGTTACGTTGAGGTAAGAACCTGGAATAACGAAGTAGCTTGCCTTTAGTTTCACTGTTGGGGGCACAGATGGCGTTATTTTGAGTTTAGAAAAAATACGCAGATCTGTTGAATAAGTTTCCCAACGAATTTGCAGTTATCACGATCTTATTTCTAGATCATAATTAACGTCAGTTCCAGAATTGCTGGTTATTGTACCATTTTCGAGATAGTGTGTGACAAAAAATAAGGAAGGAACAAGACAGGGCAACGAAGATTTTACTATGTAAAGAGTAAACCAGTTTTCTGGGTAAAGTACTTTATGGGAAGGTTTTTTATGTGGTAAAGTTAAGGACGAGTAGATAGCCCACCTGGTGTAAAGTGGTAAGCTCTGCCCATAACAAACAACACTACTTGGGTCCTCCCCTACCTAAGCACGACATGACCCAAGTCGCATTGTATGAGCCCATAACTCTGAGACGTAAAGGTGGAATGTCTCACGTGTCTATAATTTCACCGGCAACCACACCTTTCTAACCGGAACACAGCATTACTGCTTGGCGGCAGAAATGGGTATGGCATGACTTCCCCGGACGAACTTGGCGTAAGTTCTACTAAAATCTCGTAATCTTTCACTTTTATAATGTGGAGCCCAAGAGTGGAGCTTGCTAGCATCCGTATTTCCTGAAACCTATAATCTGGAAGTCTTCAAGAGGAGAGTGAATAGGTTCCTTCTAGACAAGCATGTTCCACAGACCACATCGTCACTTAACATTAGGTGAGATTGCGGTCAAATGCTATCGCAAATTGTACTTTGGTGGAGAGGACTTGAGTCGTATTGTTGTCCATAGGTGGCGGTTACCACTTAACATCAGGTGGGCCGTCAGCTCGTTCTATACCCTACATTACATAAAAAAAACTCCATTACTGCTCGTGTGGCAACACTGACCGGGCCTGCAGACAGGGAGCGAGCATTGGTCGGCGGAGGCGGCCCCCGCGCGCGGCGTGGTGGTACCGGGCGGGCAGGGCGCGCACGCTGCGCTCGCGCCGGTCGCGCGGTGCGTGCCTTGCGGGCACGGCTCGCACCCCCCGTCGCTGCTCAGTTGTTCACCTGGACATCAGTAACAGAGATTGATACATTGAATGACCTCACAGCTCAGTCGGTAGTAACCCTGCCTTCTGCGCTAGTCGTGCGTTCGATACCCACCCAGGACAAACATTTGGGTGACGAACATAGATGTTTCTGCGACTCATGTGTCAAGTATCATTTGTAGCGGCTAGGAGCGACCAGAAATTCAGATCATTAGGACTTTCGAGCGTCACTTGCTTATAAAAACCTATATTCTTAAAAGGTCCGAATGCCCAATAGTTCTACTAAGACCCATTTCAAGGTTATCCATTAATTACCGGACACCCTGTATAAGTTCTTTTGAGAATAAAATTTCTTTAAACCGAAGTTTGTATTACTTAGTTGTTGTTTACCTGAAGGGCAGTCATCCCTGCACTCAGCGGCGGAGACGGCCTCCGTGGCGCGCGTGGTCTGTCCCCGCGGGCACGCCGTGCACGCGAACGCTCCCTCGCGCGGTTGGTACGACCCGTGACCGCACGGACGGCATAGCTCCGCTTCCGCGTCGTAGTATTTGCCAGCGGCACATTTCTCTGCAAGCGTTATTAGTTGGTTAGAAAAATTTTGCTACCTTATATCTATACAAAATATATAAAATAAATAAATACAAATAAATAAAATTGTAGTGTCTGTTTGTTATATTAAAATAACTTCTTTTTACTAAGTGCATATGGATTTATACACGGTACATATACCAAAACAACATTTTATTTTTACAATTTTTGTCTCTCTGTCTGTTTGTTTGTATTATATATAGATTTACGGGATATTTGTTACATTAAATTCTTCTGCTGAAAATCGTAAACTCTTACCTTTACAATCAGCAGCGCTCCTAGCCCCAGTGGCTTGCGTAACGGCAGGCTGTCCCGCGATGGCTGGACATGCGGTACACTGCAGCTGTCCCGCTTCGGACTGGTACGAACCAGCCGGGCAAGGTTTGCAGGAGTCACTGGCTACGTCAAGGAACGTACCGACAGCACACGCCACTGGAATTAACGAAAACACAATTATTTTACTAATCTACCCACGGTAAAACTCCATTTTTCCGGGATCAAAGTAGCCTATGTGTTAATCCAGGATATAAGCTATCTTGGTACCAAGTTTCATCCAAATCCATTCAGCCGTTTGAGCGTGAAAGAGTAACAAACATCCATACAAAATTTTCACATTTATAATATTCGTTTATTTATTATTAAATGAGCTTACAGATCGATCCAAAGTGCCCAAAAGTTAGGTTGTCATAGTAAATAATAATACATAGAAATTAATAATTAGATACAATCATAATATTACTTACATTTAATTAGAACAACAGCAATGTCAAAGAGATTGCTTAGTTATACATTTTTAATTAATTTATTAATATTTATTATTAAATAAATAGTAATGAAATGTCAAATAAAATAAAATATAAAAATGATGAAGATCCTCCCTCTGAATTGGTATATTTAACTTTCCTCATGCTACACAGGTTTCATTAAGTGCCATACCAAACATCAATTCCGTGCATTGAAATTGGATCTGTTTTTGGACATGAAAATCATTATGATTGTACAGAACTGTGTGAGAAATGTTAGAACTTACCGCAGTCAGGCGCTTGCACGACCTGTCCCATCGGGCAGGCATAGTCAGAGACTAGCTCCAAGCTAGCCGGGTCAGGCACCGTATTCGGAAGTATGTTTCGTACGTCAAACTGTTCGTCTTCGAGTATAAGCTTCTCCAGTAATCTTTGTACGGTGGACCTTTCGTTGTTTCCGTTATTGAGAACTGGGTCGCTGAAATATAAATTGCTTGTTCATATTTGAGGTTCAAGAACTAAGTCTTCAAGAAGCCGAATCAATCAAACCTAGTTAAGCCACTCCCTATACTACTGGAAAGAGTTACTCATTGCAAAGTCTACTTTTAAATTATACATATTAGATCATTTATCTACTCAATACGTTGTAATTTCAAGCATGTTAAATCAGAATTTCACAAAGCTCCGGTAATTTTTTAACGATATAGTTCTAAGTGCCACTTGAAAGCATGCAAACTTACTTGACAGACGGGAAAGAGATCTCAACGTTGTAGGTATCACCAACTTGTCGTCCCTCCCTATTGCTGCGTGTCCTAAGTGCCACAAAACATGCATATGTGAAGAACATGCTTAAAACTAATAGTGCTTAAAAGGGTTTATGATTCAGTACCGATCAGTGCGTAGTTGCTTTACAAAGTTTACAATAACACATGCTTTATGTGCTCTACGGAATATAATGCCTTTTGTTCATGTGCTACGCCGACACCGAGTCAACTTATTACAGTAGACTGGAAATCTACTTGTTACTTAGAAAATTATGTTTTCATGTGATGGTACTTACTCTTCAACAGGAATGATAGCATCTAGAACGTATGAATCTTCAGCAGGCGCTGACGGAGGGGAGGATACTTGTCTGGTTTGTCTAACATTAGCTCGGTGGTCACATTTCACATTGATGTCCAGCTCTTTGCACTCGCGAGTACCTGGAGTAAGAAGAAAAATGTAAGAGATATTTCAAATGATCAGAGAAATTTGTGATACGCGATTCACTGAAAATTGACTTACCATCAACAGCGTAAGAACAGAAGTTCCAATCCCTGTTGAGCTGGTTAATCGCCTGGCGAACCTTCTGACGAAGCACTGCTTGGCCAGCATCGTTACAAAGGACTGAGCTCGGGAACAACATTGATACTTTGAAGACACGCTGCGCTGGTGAAGCCGCTGCAAGGAAATATAAAAATCAATAATTTATCATAATGGGCAATTATTATATTCAATTCTCTTTTCTGATTCCTTACGTGAGCAAGCAGGATAGACGAGAGGAAGAGCTGGGTCAAGAGTAGGTCGCCAGAATCCTTCAGCACCACATGTGTAGAAAGGAGGTACGGCTTGTGAGAACCGAAGGCCGTCTCGGCAAGCAATTTCGCAGACCTTGAATTGACCACCAGCACCCCAGTCACGGCATGACTGGTATCCACCGAGTGGGTCGATTAGCGGTGGGCAGAATTCAGCTGAAAAAAAATAACAATGTAAAAACACGTCATTTTTCAACTATTGAATCGTTGAAAATTGGTTGAATGATACTTACATAAAACAGTTACTTTAAAAGTACAAGTTGCTGCGTTGCCAGCAGCATCGTATGCGATATAAGCGATGTCATATGCTCCCCAAGCTAGATTCTGTCCTGGTTTGTGTCCAGATTTCTCGACTACTTTAGCTACTCCCACATTGTCGCTGAATACAGGCGCGTCCCAGTTGACAATCGATGAACCATTCTTGGCGATAACCCACAGATCTCCAGGACAACGATCAATCCGTGGTGGTTCTTTATCAACTTGCAACTGTTGGCATTTCGGTCCTATGTAACCGTTGGGACAGACCCGTTGGCCGCAGTGTGATGGCACTATTCTTTCAACTCCACCTAGGATATCTTCGTAGCCAGCCCACGTGAGTGCAAGAGAGTTGTAGAGCACAGGCTCGGTTCTACAATCGCGCACCTGCTTTTGAATATCGTTAGTGACGTCCAAAGCACGGTTCCATATTTGTACTTTGGTTAGATGGCCTTGGAAGCCAGCTTCTGTATAAGCCTTTGGGTTGTCTGATTGAGGCTTACCCAACGTAACCCAAACACTGAAAAAGAAAAACAATACAATTAAAAGAGGATACCATACTGACTGACTGTCAGACAATGTACAGCCTATTTTGATATGACTCTTAAAATATTTTATACACTCTCTAAACTTACTATTGTGGCAACGTTCTTCCGCTGCCATATCCATCGATCTTGCTGGCGATCAACCCTTCAGTGATAAGTGTTAGTTCTCCTCCATTGCTACCATCCCAGACCAAAGCAACATGATGCCACTGACCATCATTTACAGTAGCGAATTCACCAAAACTAAGATATACGTCTTGTAGTTCAGGGAAAATAGATACTTGAACACCGTTTGAGTGGGCTTGAATGATTTGTCTTCTATTGAGTGCGATATGGGAGTTGCTGAAATAATAAAAAAATTAAAATTACTTATCAAAACTCGTAAAAGAACTAAAGTTATAAACGTAACGCAACGTGATTGTTATGCATACCTCACACTGTAAGCCGTGAAGAACACACCACCCTCATCTTGTTGGGTGTATTGAACCCACAAAGCTATAGTCAGACTATCTGCAGAACCGGTATTGAATGGCACGACTTGAGCTGCACTTGAACGAAGAGGATCACTGAAGTACAGATCGTAGTCGACGCTTATTGCTGAAAAGTACAGAAACATTTAGATTTGAATGATATGAATGATATATCTATATTTCTGTATTAATTTTTTATGTTGTCTTACTTTTTCTACAATCATCGCCAGTTAGGTTAAACGGACATTGACAATAGAACCTGCCAGGAAGGTCAATGCATGTCGCTGATGGTGGGCAGGAGTTCTCCTTGCAGTCGATAATGTCTTCATCGCAGTTCTTTCCTTTGAATCCAGGTGCACACTTGCAAGTATAGTCTTCACCTTCATCAATGCAGCTAGCACCGTTTTGACAGAGCCCCGCCTCACAAGCATCAAATTCGTACTGACATCCAATGCCAGTGTAATCAGCGGAGCAAGTACAGTTGAGTCCCGATCCGAAGTCTTGGCACTTTCCACCGTGCATACAGGGACTTCCAATGCATCTTTCGGGCGCTGTCTCGCACTGTTTACCATCGGTTCCACTTGGGCATCTACGGAACGTAAATTTTAACGAGTTAGTCATCTCACTGATGAAACATGAATGAAATAATAATTTATTTAGCATACAGTGCTTTAGGCACTGGATAATTAGATAAAGTACTTACACACAGAAGAAGTCTTGGAAGAGATCAATACATTTGGCATTATTTTGACACGGCATGTTCAAGCAATTTCCGATGTCTCTCTCGCAACGCTTTCCAGTCCATCCTGGTTGACAAATACATTTGTATTCACCAATCTCATCTTTGCATGATCCACCATTGAAACAAGGATTAGAAGCACAATCATCAACGTTAGTTTCACACATTTCTCCAGTGAAACCTTCACGGCACACACATTGGAATTTGTTGTCTAGGTCTACACATTTGTCAGTACCAGCTGGGTTGCAGGGTTCAGTTAAACATTCATCAATAGCTGTCTCGCATTGTAAACCAATAAAACCAGGTCGGCATTTGCAAACGAATCCTTCTATTTGGTCAACACAAGTGGCTCCATTCTGGCAAGGATCTGAAGCACAATCGTCGATCGTGTGCTGGCATCTCTTTCCAGTGTATCCAGCTTCACAATTGCAAGTGAAATCGTCGATGCCATCGATGCATTGACCATCGTTCTCACATGGTGAAATAACACATTCGTTGATGTTAATATCGCATGATGGTCCAGACCAACCCGGGTCACAAATACATTGATGGATGAAGAGTTTATCGACGCATATTCCGTGTTTGCAAGGTTCATTAGAGCAAAGGTTTATTTTTTCATGACAACGTTTTCCTGTAAAGCCCGGTGGACAGGCACAGCTAAAATCATTTACTAGATCGGTACATGGTGCACCGAGAAGACACGGCTTCTCAATACAGTCATCTGTGTTAGTTTCACACATCTGTCCTTCCCATCCAGGTAGACATTCACACTTGTATCGGCCTTGCTGTAGAGCAATGCAAGATGCTCCGTTTGTGCATGGATTTCCGTTTGCTGTGCAGGGATCAATTGTTATATCACAATCGACTCCAGTATATCCAGATCTGCATAAACATGTGTAGTTATTAAATCCTGGTTCATCTTTGCACATAGCTCTTTCTGGACAAGTATCATTTCTACAGTCTGATCTTTCTTCCTGACAGTTGATACCGCCGTATCCTGTCAGACAAGAGCATCTATAGCCTTGAGGAAGATCGGTACAGGTACCGCCATTATAACAAGGTTGACTAGCGCATTCATCAATATCAATTTCACATCTTCGTCCTGAGAATCCAGCTGGGCAGTAGCACTGAACTCCATGTCCTTTAGGCACACACAAACCTCCATGTTGACAAGCGCTATTGGAGCACTCTACTGGAATACATTCTTCCAATCCAGTGGCACCCGTACCCACGGTTTTCATATTCGTCGGGCATTCCATGCAGTTGGTTTGCCCAATTACATTCTGATAGAAGTTCCTTGGACATTGAGAGCATGGAGCCAAACCAGTAGGAGAATAAGTACCAGCAGTGCATTTCGCTCTGCACTTGTCTCTTCCAGGTGCCGCGGGTTGGTAAGTGTAAGTGTTTACCGGGCAAGCTTGACAGTCTTTGAAACCTCCAACGGGTGGCTCACCGGTGTAACTGTTTCTAGGACATTCTAAACAAGGAACTAATCCTGTCGGTGAGTAAGTACCGTATCCACAAACTGGCACACAATCGTTTATATCCTTAGAACCTTCTTCTTTGGTGAATGTACCTGACGGACATTTTAGACATGATCCTTGTCGCGCTTGGTTCTGGAAATATCCTCGGGGGCACATTGTACAAGATTTCTGTTTTTCTCCGGCAAAGGTACCGGCAGGACAGTGCACTGAAAAAGTAAGGTTTGATTAGAATATTTAATTAAATCTCTTCTTACTAGTAAAAATTCTTTAAAATTATTTATATTGCTTTTGCATTTCGGCGGTTTAATACTTACAGCATCTTGGGACATCATTGGTATCCATATTCAGTACTTCTCCAACACTACAAGTAAAACCTCGGGAAATGGAGCTTCTAATTGCTCTCAAAGGTGGACATTGATTTCCAATAGATGAAACGTTTAAAACAGGTTCAATAAGAGCACTGGCATATGGCACAGAAAGGTCGAATATGAGATTCAAAGTGGAACCGCAGAGGTCGTACAGTTGAGTTTGTCTAATGGCAGGCGTGATAGCTAATACAAAGTCCATTTTCACCACGTTTTCGTCAAGAAGGCTCGGCATTGCCTTTACAAAGGTAACATTGATGTTCACATTTACAGCTGAGCAACGCTGCGATAGCCTTTCGTTGAGAACATTGTCATATTGTGCAAGAAGATCCTTATATTGTGGTAAGCATGCGTTTGAAACTGCGCCAAGAGCACGATACTGGACGCTGGCTACAACGTGATAAGCAGCTTGTTGTGTATCTGAAAATAAAATAAGAAATGGTAATTTTCCAGTTAATTTGTTTAATTTAAGCGGATAAAATTAGTAGACTATTTAAAATAACTCACTTTCAGAAACACAATCAGGTACAACTGCCGTAGGTACCCATGATCGTTTGTTCTCACATATGAAGGTCTTCACTGGTTCTCCGTCTGTAAATCTGTATCCTGGGCTGCATGTTGCTATACATTGAATTCCTCTATCTCCCGGCAAGCAGTTAAGAGCTCCGTTTGATGGTGGCATCAACTCCCAGTCAACACATGGTGTAGCTTGAACAGAAACCTTAAACAAAAGCAATTTTTTTGTTTATATTTCGAGGTTTCCACCGTCAACAACAAAAAGTAGTTTACCATTGTTTTACTTACTTGGAAGTGACATTGTGCCTTATTGCCATACTTGTCTGACGCAATAACAGTAACGTTTTCATAGCCTCTGATGGGGATCACAGCTCGCTCGGGGACAAACTTCAAGAAAACCTCTCCCGAAGCATCCGTGGCGTTAATTCGTCTGCGTGTATCATTGAAGTTCACTGCATAGCTGTCCTGTTTGTCCACCAGCTCTATGACGTAGCTTTGTGGACAACTTAGTTTTGGCGGAGTATAATCTGGCACAGTAATGTTGACTTCACAAATGGCTACATTTCCATCAAAGTCGAAAGCTACGTAACGAACGACCATATTGTGGAAAACTTGAATGGGTGTTTTGAAGTGTTGAGGTGTAACTTCAAGTCTTGCAATGGCACCCGAGTTGTCCGTAGCGGTTGGCTCTGTGAAGTTAACGGGCAGGAGACCACCGTTTACGTCCGTTCCAACTATGATTGGTTGCTGAGGGCAGTTTTGGAATACTGGTGGCTCGTTATCTGCAAAATAACAATATTTTTTTCATCATGTATATTTATTATTATTATTACTATTATTTTCAAACGTGTTCGCTACAATAACTGCAATACTTACCAACACACGGAGAATATCCATAGTCATAGCCCAATAAAGGTTCCGTCGCTGGCTCGTCACAACCCATCAGCTCAAATTTCAAACAAGCGTTGTCCATAAAACTAACAATGCCCAGAATAACAAATCTTGCTTGTACGTATTTTGGCAGCGTGATCATGGCCAATTCACCATAGTTTCCAGGGTCTCTCATTGTAAGGTTGAAATTGGGAAAGTAAACGACATAGTTCTCATTTTCAGCTTGTTTATAAAAGAACCTTATTTCCGTGGGACGACCTACAATGTCGGAAGTAACGACGCCTTTGACTAGAATTGCTTTTACTCTGTAAACTTTACCGAGATCGACGCTCACGTACGTGAATGCTTCTTGCTTGCCACACCATCCTGTGACTGAATTAAGCCTGATATTTTTTGCTTCATAGTTTGGCCTTTCAGAAGTTGCATTGATAGCGGAGTCGGGTATTCTTCCCGAAGCTAAACCAAGAGGCCTAATGACCTTACACTCAGGCTCTCGCATGCATGTGATAGGTCTTGGGTTGATAAGAATGTAACCTGGTCTTGAGCAACCAAACAATACTTCGGACCCTTGTTCATAGCTTCTGGAGATCTGGTAGCCATCAGCTGGTCTGCCAGGATCTTCACAAACTGGACCTTCACATCTTAAGTCACCGAAGTCCCAAATACCATTTCCTTGGCATCTTACAACATTGTCATGTTTGCTTGATTCGCCGGCAAGTCTGAAGGTGTTCTGGCATCCAAAGAAGAATGAGCTTTGGTATCGTGTGTCTAGGTACTGTCCATATTCAGCTCCAGGTGTTGGCATCGGGACACCACAGTCTTTTCTAGGGCACTGAGGTTGAGCGCCAGAAAGCCAATAATCAGGTAGGCCCTGAATGAACGAAAAACAAACAAGTTTAAGTTTACTGCCGTAAATTAAGCAAAATGAACTAAAGTCAAAAATTTACTTACGGGTTTTGGGTCATAAACACACTGTCTGAACGAGGAAGTGACAGTGTTTCTCAGCTGTCTTCCTGAAGAAGTACAAGTTATGGTAACGTTGTCTCTGTATGGCACTAAAACACTTTCAGGGTCATCTCTGATCACCCTCAAGCCATCGTTTTTGTCATCAGATAACGTGACACAGCGGGCATCTAAAAATCGTAATTTT
Source organism: Chesias legatella (assembly GCA_947359385.1). Classification (NCBI taxonomy): domain Eukaryota; kingdom Metazoa; phylum Arthropoda; class Insecta; order Lepidoptera; family Geometridae; genus Chesias; species Chesias legatella. The sequence goes on from OX375766.1 coordinate 1,541,893, forward strand.
GTGTTCAAGTATATTTGTACGCAATATATTTAAACATTTATTAACATTCATTAGATTATCTACTCTTTACCACAACAAGTAGGTACATATGATTTATTTTGTATTATTACATTGACAACATAATACAACGTGATACATGAACTTACATTGACATTCAGGAGCAGTTCCGTTCCAAGTTCCGCTGGAAGTACAAAGTAAAGAAGAGAATCCTGACATGACAAATCCAAAGTCGCACTGGAACTGAACAATATCCCCAAAGTGGTAAGCATTTTTGGTTGAGAGCAGATTGCCATTTTCAGGTGAAGCGAGGGGTGGGCACATGACTGGCACACAAGACTTGTTCTTCTGGTAGGTGTCACCATCTCTGTCGCCGGTTTCCGACGACTCGATAGCGAAACCAGCCGTACCGTTTGAAGAATAGAGTTCGTATCCAATATTACAGGCACATGAGAAGTTTCCGGGTCTGAAAGTAAGCGATTATTTATTAATAAGCTCGAGTAAATTAGTTTTTTCCTGTGAAATTTATTTCACTTACGTATTGAGACATTTCTGATCGCAGCCGCCATTATTTTCGCTACATTCGTTAATGTCCGCGCAGTCTAATCTGGCACATCCCATAATTTCTAGTTTCAAACAAGGGGCTCCAACGTAGTCTTGAATCTTAAATTTCACATACTGTGCTTCAATGGGCATTGGCAAGTTCAATACAGACAGGGTAGGCTCTAAGATACGGAATTCAACTGCTGTTCCATCAGGGTTAGTATAATCTTTGAAGGTGTCTGTCAAATCGTTGGTGTATTGAATTCTAATCGCAGAAGTAAATGCAATGTTGCCATCAGCCCGCATTACACTCATAGTTCTAAATCCTCTGATAATCGTTGCTGCTCTCAAATCTACGAGAATCCAGTTTGCTCCGGCTTCTAAGTTATTTCCGCACCATCCACCTCCATTGTTCAGACGCACCATCTGAAATAAAATAAAATATTAGTCAACTTAATCAGTCAATTTTAATTGTTTGTTTACTTCCATTTCCCTTCTGTGCTTTGGTCGTGGGTTCAATTTCCACCCAGGACAAATATTTGTATGACGAATATAGTTAGATGTATTTTATGTATTTTTTGTCTCGGTGTCAATATGTGTTGTATGTATGTATTTACAAAAATAGTATATACCTATCAGTTGTCTGGTTCCCATAATACAAGCTATGCTATGTTTTATTTGGGGCTAGATGGTGCTGTATGTGAAATGTCCACCAATATTTATTTATTTATTTATATATTTAACAAACATCGTCATCATAATTTTGTACCTAATAGTTTTTTTTAAATCACTGTGTGCTAACCATGAAACCAATATTAAATAGGTACTTACTCCTTTGTAATATCCAGATTCTGGAGTGGACGTTGTGATGGACTCATCAGGAATAGCTCCGTTTATTAATCCCAAGTCGCCAACAGGTCTACAGTCCATGTTTGGCGTGAACCCAGGTTTGCAAGGACAGGAAAATCCGCCCTGAGTGTTTTTACACTCAGTTGAGGCACCATCACATTGACTGTTGATACATTCATTGACATCCTCACAGGTCGGGGCTGGGTCGAACTCTTGGTTGGGTCCACACCTTAGAACGCTGGGGCCACTGATTTTGTATCCTGCATGGGAAAGCAACATTAAATTTTCCCAACAAATTCATATAAAGCCATTCAAAAACAATTGTGTCAAATCTTACCTTTGAAACACTGAACACGAGCTTCGTCTCCATACATATAAACTCTTGTTTGGTCAACGATAAATCCATTTTTGATTTCTGGGAATTTGGGACACAGTGCTTTCGTACATGTCGGTACATCACCGGACCAGGTACCGTTACTCATACAAAGCAGTACAGGTTGGCCAGATCTGACGTAGCCAGGCTCACATTCATAGCGGACGATGGTACCGTAACTTCTTCCACCTCCATTTAGGATCGTCACATTTGCGTGTGGAACGTCAGGCAGGGCTACACATTGAGAGGCTGCCAAACATTCAATTCTAATTAGATTCGTTACATACAATAATTAAATATCGGAAAAAACATTCACACCTCAGTGATACAACTCATAGGCTCATATGGGGCTTTAAATAACACCGAAACATCTTCACAACTTCAGACTTAACAAAGTCTTTGATTCAGAAAAATTGTGTCGAATATTTTACTCTGTGTCTGGGTCTAAACATGCATTATATGTTATATATGTGTGTTTAGATAAAAGTATACAAGTATTATATCAGTTATCTGGTTCCCTTAGTCAAAGCTACACAAGCACACATAGCAATTTTTTCATTATAATATCTAACTCACCTAAACAAGTCGGAGTCCTTTCCCATCGGCCGTCAGATAAGCAAGATATCTTTTCAATAGGCTGTCCAGTGGGAAAAGCGAAACCAGCGTAACACTGATAAGTAGCAACTCCACGGTAAGTCACGTTTGTTGAGCCAATTGAGAATCCATTGTCGATTTGTGGAACAGGGCCACAATAAACCTCTGAAAAGGAAGGTCGATTATGAATGTTATATATTTTTGGTAGTTATGAAATTTATCGAAGTGAATTATTACTTACCCTGGCAACTTGGGATGTAAGTAGTAGACCACATTCCGCCATCCAAGCAAGTGGTTGTAATTCGGGACTTGCCAGTTGCGAATTCTTGTCCAATAGGGCAAGAGAAAGTTATAACTGTTCCAAAAGCAGTGTCTCTGTTAGAAGCTAGCGCACCTAATCCGGAATTCAATGGTGGGCAATCTGAAATGCATAAAATAAGTATAAAGAAATACACAAAATATATTTCGGTGCACTTTATAATTTCAGTTAGTAGCTATTACATTACCTGCCGAGAACGTTGCCTTCCAGCCGTCTCCGTTATGCAGTGCATCAGAAACAAATCGTACTAGCATTTCACCGCTGGAAGCCGTTAGTGTGATTCTGGGTTTAATAGTGAATCCATTATCAGAATGTAACCTAAGTCCATTTGTGCTGGCTCCATCAAAAACTTGTACCACGTCAGTCTGGTGTATGCTGAATTCATCAAACTTTAGGGAAAGAGGGCCTCCATTAGGATTCTTTATTCTGTACAAACATTCCTGGTTATTCGGATATTTGGAAAGACCGTAAGCTGGTGAATTAAACGTGCCGTTTGCAGCAATAATAGTCGCTCGGCAACCTTGGGAGTATCTCATGTTGAATCCTTTTTTAGAATCGCCAAGACTCGTTCGGAAATACATGTATAGATGGTTTGTTGTTGATATAACCACTTTTTCATTTTCTTCGCCAGGGCCAGTGAGCCTAGCAAGGACGGGACTAGAAGGAGTATTGCCATCTTTGATCACGATATAGTCTCTGTTCATCCCTAATTCTAAATCCTCAATCTCTAGTGAGACTATACGTCCAGGTTGTGCTTCAATAATGTACATACATTCCAAGCCGCCAGGGTAACCGTTCGGATAACCAGGTGAAGTCAGCACTTGGCCTTGTGGTGTAGCACGAAGGATGCCACCACAGTTTGAAGATTCAGTTTTCCACGCAGCGCGGAAACCTTTCCTCTCCACTGATCCATCAGTACTGAATTTTATGATCATAAAATTAGATGCAGACACGTAAAGTTTATTGGATAAATCTTGTTTTCCTGAGAGAGTCGCTAAGTTAACAGATTTGTCTTCGGTCCTACCGCCTACTAAAATCTGAACAGTATCGAAAGTCTTTTCAGTTTCAAAGTCTTGGAACTGTAAGACAATATTTTGACCTTGCGGTCCTTCGAGGGTCCATTTGCATTCGCTGAAAGGAGGATATTTGTGAGGATAGTTAGGGCTTTCTACGACGTCTCCACTGCTAGCCATGTAGAAGTGGCATTCGGAAGCACAGTCCATTTCGTCGGAAGCATCTCCGCAGTCATCTTGCTTGTCGCATTTGAAGGCCGAGTTGATGCATTTTCCATTCGAACAATGGAAGGTTCCTAAAACAAAGATTTAGTTAGTATTGTTTGTCGACATTGACATTGAATTTCACGTTTCCGGTTTCCAAACCGTATCAGGGGGAAAATAATTTGTGATTGTTACGTACCAGCGGGGCAGGCATTAGCTTTGCACATGAAAGGCAGTAGCGTTTCACAAGTGGTAAGCTCCCAGGACTGACTGTCAGACGTGACGTGGACATCGACGCATTCGCCCTCTTTAGGATTTGGTTGCCTGAGATCCCAAAAGCCGGCATACTGGGACACTAGTGCTCCTGCAGCCGATTCCAAAGTGTTCGTTCTCAGATCGTCAACAGTAGCGAGACCGAGCCAGTAGTGGTTATTGCTTGGACTAGTTGGTACCATGCTGGCCGTCATGTTGTTTTCGGAATAGGTATCTACAACAATTAGTTCGCTGCCGTACCTGAAATCAATACGATAAATATTTACAAATATGAATTTAAATGTTGTTAACAACACGTAATGAATTAATAATGCGAAATTACCTTCGACATAACTCCGCTGCTTTTTCCCATGAGTGTCTGATGTTGAAGAATTTGTAACAGTGCAACCCTTTCAGCTCCCAACCTGTGAACAAAGAACTTTAATTTAGATAGTAGTCGGACAAAGTAAATTGGCTGCATTTTTATGGCTTTTGTAAATACAAGTTACATTGTTTTATAGTTGACGAGCTTCAACGAAGTTGTTCATAAAATATTCGAGTAATTATATGCACATGAAAAGGAAAAGTTATACATACAAATGTACATAAATGAGCAGTTATGCGAGTTATTTGTTAACTTTGTAAATTACCGACTTCATACTTAGGAGACGAATATGCGTTTCAACTGGGAAGTACCTACATAATATTGTTCAAATAGCTTTCTCTGAAGGGTTAAACGTGAAAGTAGGACATAACATTTCACTTAGAAAAGGCGCACTGTTTACCTTATGATTTGGTCGATAACGTAACTCAACAATTTTACGGTAAATTATTTCATCTCGAAATGTCATGAATGGTTACATGATGATTACGTTCCGTTACTCCTATTACATTTATACTGCAAATTAATGGTAGTAGGTTTGTATTTGTGTATAATGACTTTTACCTGTTAGCACTGACACTGTAAAGGCCACTATAAATAATAGTAAACATGTCTTTTATGATTAGAAGACAGAGGCCTACTATCTTTTGCCATCAAACCATGGGGACTTGAGCTTGCTTAGCTTAACTCCGAATTGACTAGCTGTCTTTTAATTAACAAAAACATAAATCTACAAACTTAAGACATTGAAACATATTGTGAATTAAATTCAAGAGTGCCAACAGCGACTGAGGCGTCCCTAAAGTTCCCTCTTAAGTTACGAACTTTACACTTAACTATAAAGGACACGAAACTGTGCTTAACGTAGGTAACGAGTGAATTTGCCAGACGCCTTATTAATTACGTACGTCGCGTGTTAACTAGGAACTCTACTCAGAATGTTGTATGCTTAATATTGCAAGGTGCTCCCAATGCACCTTGTAAAACTTTTGACATTTTCTAAACTGTGCTACTTAGCAAGCACCGAAAATAAACTTAATAGCTACTCGTAGCTAATAGTTGATGTGGGACATGTACAGGAAGGACACACAATATTGTATTTTGGTTTGAGCTGGGAACAACAAATTTAGTAAATAGGTAATATGTATATTTTTTTAGATTTGGATAGACAACATCTGCAAACAGTGCGAAACTGTTCCTGTAAAATTGTTACTAACTGCTGAATATATCCACATAAAACCTATTTAATTGAAAGTAAATGTGCTTCCATTATTATTTATCTCAATTAACTTCTTGTGACAACTTTGACTAACGAACTCTGAATGTTTGCAAAAAGCTAAGTTTTGCATAAATCTTGAAACTCGTATGCTTGCCGCTGATCATATAAAAATACTAATTTATGGTCTCATTACTTTTGTTTCAATGGAAAGTACCTAACAGATAAAGTCGGTTTTCCATCTTCAGCATATACATATACGACATTCCTAGTTTTTCACAATGTCACATATATCATCCCATTATCTTATCAAGAAAACCAATTTTTTTTCACGCCTCACTAATTTGAACCAACAAATTGTCAAAATTTCGTAGTTAAGTTTAACTCTATACAATACAGCTGATATTTTTCTCGATACGTGTTGTTTGTAAACTATTTAAATCATTTTAAGGTTATAAATCTGTCCGCATGATATATTGTCGCGTGCATTCTTAACAGATTTCGTTGATAAAATTGGCAAACGTGTATTTCCTTTCACAATATTCCTCGTTTCGTACGGTCGTGCATTGCAGTCGAAGGCACCGTCAGTATGTGGCTTCACGGGAATGCGCGAAGCGTGACACCTGACAAGTGGCCATACGTTTCCACGACGGTACACTTCGGACTTTGAATGGTTGCACCTTGAAATTCTCGGCGTGATGATTGCCTGGGCTATTATTACTGTGAACTGAAGGTGAATGTCGTAGTAAGTCGAGGAACTATTAATGGTTTTAAAGGGTAATAAAAACCTTAAATAAGAAAAGGTGAACACAATTTTTTATAGCATCAGAGGAATTACTTGGAAACGACAGTCAGTAATATGAACAGATTATAATATAGTGTTGTGAGATAAATTCTAGTTATTAAATTCCTTGTGTGTGTGTATTTACTAGTACGTATTTTTCTAATTTTAAATATAGGTTTATCATATTTTTGTATGTATTGGAATAAAAGCTTATTTCTTCCGTTGCAATATTTCATTTTTCGGTTTTTGTACACCGCCAAACAATCTTCCACAACTTGTTAAATTCTTTCCATCCAACGGTTGCCTGGAATATACTGCTGATCAAGTATACTTATTGATTATCCATTTCGACACATGTTTAAATCCTATTCGACGTTCCATGCGAAATGCATATAACCTATTCATATCATTCATCTCCTACAAAATACTCTCATACAAAAGCGATGTAATTTGAACACGTAGAGGGTTTATTCCTTCCGATGTTAAAGCTAGTTCCACCTGTCATCGACTTCAGCGACTACGTGATCATAAAAAGCTAATAAATAGAGCGTGCGAATTTGACGAGATATCGTGAAGACCGCGGACGCGCATCACCGACTGCAACACGATGCAATGTATTCGACCCAGTTTGCGGTATACGTGTTGCGCCCGTGACTTTGCTTGATGTTTGAAGATATTTTTGATGTTAATGCAGGCAGACGTGCTTACGAGTCACCTGATTGAAACAGACCACACGCAACACTAGGGGTTTTTTTATGTATTTGATGTCACGGACCGAGCTGACCATAGACAACAGCAATACGACTCAAGTCCTCTGCATACTACGAGATGACTCAAGTCGCATTGCCTTTCCGGATTTCCTCTTATCCTTCCTCAGCTATTATTTGTATTTATTTGCTATAGGCAAGGAAATTGTTAAAAAAAAAGTCAAACTTTTCTTCGTGAAACCTAAAATTGACCTCCTTGAGTTAGATCTTAGTTGATATCACACAATAAAATTACGTCAAAGGTAATTTAGGGTTACATATTTAAATTTCGTTTTAAATTTAGGGTATTGTCTTTAAAACTATACAAAAAAAAGTGGAAGAAATCAAGAGCATTCAAAAAGATTCCGCTGTCGGTTCTTGCATGTTTATTTCATATCTTCACTACAAAGGGTGTGAACAGAAATATTTCTCAGATTCGTTGCGTTACAACAGTGCAATAATAGAATACACGCAAATGCAAACAGATTAGCATTGTCACAAGAATTAAACATCGCAGCGAATGTGTTTCGTTACTTTTGCTTTGCCTGATAACATTTACATGTCAACACGCCATTCCTTAGACACGTGCAGTCACTATGTTTTCACAAGTTATTGGTCATAGATGTTGTTGTTCTGATAGTGAGTCCTGGAAGCACTAGGAATCAACCCCAGTGAGGGGAATTCATTCAAATTATTAGTTCTAAGCTTTATGAGCAGTTTAGCAGTTTTAAGAGCAGTAGAACTCTCGCCAAGTTCGTCCGGGGAAGTACTGCCACCATGCCCTTTTCTGCTGCCAAGCAGTAACGCATTCGCGTTACTGTGTTCCGGTTTGAAAGGTGTGGTTGCCGGTGAAATTACAGGCACATGAGACATTCCACCTTCACGTCTCACATTTACGGACGCATACGATGCCACTTGGGTCTTGTCACACCTAGTATGGGAGGACCCAAGTCGCATCGGTTGTTATGGGCAGAGGTTACCACTTAACACCAGGTGGGCCGTCGGCTCGATACGTAAAAGTATTACATAAAAAAAAAAAGTTATATCTGTTTACCACTTCCGCCGCATAATTTCATTTAATGTGGCTTTAGTGATTTGTATTTGTTTCGCTAAGCAGGATTTCACTTCTGTCTAATAATGTGTTGAATACTAAATATGGTTTCGTGCTCTCCATGGCAAGCCGCAGATTCAATCCTGTCGGATTACAGCCGCCGAAATGCCATGAGAAACAATGAGAATTTAACTTACTACTCCCTCGTGTGAAGCCAAAAGTGGCTCCATTCATATAATTTGAGCTTACGGTATTACCTATTTAGTAGGCTGTATTTATATTTGCGCTGTGAGCTGATATTGTATTGTGTAGCCTGCTTGCTAATATTTCTATAGCTGTGTGAACGCATTAAATTAGGCTCTCAATCATTCATAAGGTACATTTTATGTAAGGAGGTAAGTATTCTAAAGGAACAATTTCAACTTGCTTGTTGGGCGGGGTGTTTTATGTTATTATATAAACAGTGTTGTGAGATAAATTCTACTTATTGAATTCCTTCCACTGTCGTATTAAAATAGGTATAAGTCGAACTAAACATCTGTATCAAAGTGTACTTTTTGGATCATCAGTCTTGGCTGGGTGGTCTATATAATAAGTAATACGAGTATAATGTCCGTCAGTCAGAAATTATAAGTTTGAGTATGAGAGTCGCATTCTCGCTCCCTCAGATCTACTGAAACTGACGCTCACTACTTAATAGCTATTATTCATTTAGTATATGTATAGTAGTTTATAAATATGTATATTATTACATATATATAGGCACCTATTAATTTATTTTATTAATTTTTAATGTAAGTTTATCATATTTTTTGTAACTTTCTTTCTTTGCACTATTTCGTTTTCTTGTTGTTAATACACCGCCATCTCCACAACTTGTCAAATCATTTCCATCCAAAGGTTGTCTGGAAGAGATCGTTTCATAGCGATAAGACCGCCCATTGTACGTGTAAGTCGTTTTAACATTTGTACAGTACTTTAATGGTGCACAATAAATAATTATCATTCATTCAAACGAAGTTAGTTAGCGAACCGTTGAAGCTAAATGGGGTATACGTAATGGATCTTCGGTTGCAGTTCCCATGTCGGTTCATGGATGAATAGCAATAACTGTGCTTCATAGGAACTATTGGGTTACATTATTATATATATCGTATACTGTCTAAACATTTTCATTATTTATCTAAACGTAAAATAATTGTAGTTAAAAGCTTCTAATTCATCAAGTAGGCACAAAAACATTGTATTCATATCTCTACTCTATATTAATATTGGTGGACATTTCACTCAAAAGAAACTAGACTACACTAAGCATCGCTTGTACTATGAAAACCAAATAACTCTCTGAAAATCTTATATATAAAATAAGTGCAAAATATTGGATGGATGGATGTTTGTTACTCATCCATGCTAATAGCTGAACGGATTTGGATGAAATTTAGCATACACACAATAGAAATAGCACATAATCTACTTTTTATCCCGGAAAAGTAAGCTTGTATCATGGGAACCAGACAACTGATATAATACTTACTCGTATATAGTTTTATTGTAAATACATAAATATAACACATATCAATAACACCCAGACCCGCAGATAGACCCCCTCAACACAGACACTCAGAACAAACATCTATGTTCGTTACACAAATGTTTGTTCAGTATGGGAATCAAACCTACAACCTAGAACCAACAGAACTGTGAAGTTAGTCGAATGTACCAGATTGTTGCTGGAGCTCCAATCACTGTAGGATAAATAATCAACAGCCCTCTTGGAGCATATTGCACAAAGGGTCCCATAAAATAGTATCAAGTTGAATACGTAAGGCTCTCAAGGGAAAACCCGAATCAATCTTGTATGTTTTACCATTTTATATTGACAAGAATCTATAGCTCTTTTCGACCCATTTGTAGGTAAATGTATTTTTTTTTTTTTTTTTTTTTATGTTATACAGTTACAGAACGAGCTGACGGCCCACCTGGTGTTAAGTGGTAACCTCGGCCCATAACAGCCGATGCGACATGGGTCCTCCCATACTAGGTATGACAAGACCCAAGTCGCATCGTATGCGCCCGTAACACTGAGACGATAGGTGGAAAGTCTCATGTGCCTGTAATTTCACCGGCAACCACACCTTTCAAACCGGAACACAGTAACGCGAAAGCGTTACTGCTTGGCGGCAGAAATGGGCATGGTGGCAGTACTTCCCCGGACGAACTTGGCGAGAGTTCTACTGCTCTTGTAAATGATTACCGACAAAAATAAATAAATAAATATTGGTGGACATCACACAGCGCCATCTAGCCCCAAAGTATACTAAGCATAGCTTGTATCTTGAGAACCAGACAACTGATATAATACTTAAATACTTTTTTTTTGTAAATACATACATATCAACATCCAGACAAAGAACAAACACCTATGTTCGTCACACAAATGTTTGTGAATCGGAATCGAACTCACGACCTACAGTGCAGAAGGCAGGCTTTCTACCAACTGAGCTATGAGGCCAGTCAAATCACTTGTGTTAAAATTAATTTGCTACTCTAATTGTCTTAAGAAAACAAAGGATTTCAACACGTGTTAGATATCTCGTACGGGATCGCGAGTAGGGAGCAAATCCGCTCAGTTGTCGACACGGTGTCCGCCACTCAATTGTGGAGACTCTCGGCAGCCTTGTGAAGGATCACAGTCGGCGGCCGTGCCCCGGAGATTGACTTACGTATCAGGGCTCGTACCAAGAGTTACTTGAAACTTAGTGCAGGTTTCAGTTCCAAACCAAGGCTTTCGACGATTCAAACAGGTAAAGAAAACGTTACTCTGCCCTGAAGATTAGCTTAAGTATTGACTGGCCTCACGACTGAGTTGGTAGTAACTCTACTTTCTGCGCTGTAGGTCTTGGGGTCGATTCCCACGCAAGACAAACCTTTGTGTGACGAATATAGATGTTTGTTCTGTGTCTGGGTGTTAACATGGATTATATGTATGCATTTACAAAAAAAAGTATACACATATTAAATCCCTCTAGCCGCCGACCTTTGCGCATTCAAGGAGCTCCGATCTCCGATATCCAAAGGAAAGCACCGGGCGTTTATATATATTGTGGATCTATTAAATTCCGCACTCATCTCCTCGAGAGGGAAAGGTGAGAGTAATACGAGTAGTAGAAGTACTTACCTGTCTATGAGTACAGTCAATTAATAGAGTAACATTAGTTACAACAATTCTTTTATCTTTACCTCACAAGATTACCATATATATTTTTAACGTTACAAAGGTTTTATACATCTGGCAACGTTAGTAGCGGTAACAACCCTAGTGATTCAGGTTGGATATCTAAAGTGAATCGTTCTCGTGGTATAGGAGCAGGGCTTTGTGAGCTCAAGAGCGTAGCCTACCGGCACACGTAGGGTAGAGCTAGCCATGTAGTTTGGATAGGCTTTCGTACAGCCATACATTGTCGTCAAGTGGAAGGATTTAGTCTCGCTGGCACAGCATAGCAACTTCGCCGTGCTTTGTGACTTTCAAGGTTGTTTCGTCTATAAAATAAAAGTTCAAACTCCTATAAACAAATATAATTCTTATAGCTTGTGAATATATTTATTTAAAGTACTTAATAAGTAATGGTGACACATTTATGATTTTGTAGTTAATAATAAACCTGCAAAATATATTTCATCTCCAGATTTTTTTTTACAATGACTTATGAATCCGTGAATATAATTATGAAGCCGAAAACAACAATTTTAACTAACATAGTTAAATGTTGTTTATCATTTAATTTTAACAAAGACTTTTTATTGTTTATAAGTAAATTATAGTTTAGTGCATATATTAACAGACTTATTATATTATAAATGAAATTGAAATCGAAACTTTCTAGTACATCGAAGTGATGATGGAATTTTAGAGAAATTAGTAGAGGCTCTGGTAGATCTAGCTATAACAATGATGCTACTACTCAAAAAAAAGGTTTAAGACTTCTTTTTTTAGTCTTTAATTATATATTTAATGATCTCGAATAAAGGTCAAAATTGAAATTAAGATATTATTTTATACAATGGATCTCTCTTACATCTAACTAGTTGAAGAGTATGTATGGGTGTTGAGCCTAGATTAAGATTTCTTAAAATCATTTCGTAAAAGAAAATTGCCTCGATATAAAAATTGAGCCCGTTTGAGATCAATTTTTTTTTATTTGACCGATGTGATAATAGAAGTTGATGGCCTGCTTTATAATAAACTTAATATTCTCATCATCACAATATGAGGCCACCGCAACTTAGATACCGAAGACCATTTACGTCTGTCACTATGAGACACTAAGAACATGGATTGTTTCCACAGATTCCAAATTCGTGAGTACATCACGGAAGAAATAGGTGGCAATACTTGAACAAAATTTCTTAAGGATATCGTTATTTATAATTAAACCAAAGGTATCCATAAACCACAGTTTTCCAACATCATTGTACCCAGCTTTCATTGTGTACTATATTTATCTCCAAGGTTTCAAGTATAAAATACTCACTATGTAAGTGTGGGCAGTAAAACTGGCAGGCCGTTGGTGCTTTGCTTTTACGAGACTTCGAAATAGTCCTACGAGTGGAGGCTTTCTAGGCTTTAGTTCATTACTATGTTGAAGTAATTTCAGGAGCTCAAACTTCAAAATCATTATTGCGTAACGTACAGTACAACTGCAAGACAGCATAAACGATAGTATGTTCTAAATTGATAACTATCAAGTACTATCTTATAACAACGCTTAAGACATGAAGAGACCAGATCAAATTAATTAATCCGCGAAGATAAGCTCTGATAATCTGAACTCGGCAAGACAAACTATTACGTGATGAAACGGTAACACTAATCAAATCCGTATTTTTTTTATGTTAAGACGGAACGAGCTGACGGCCCACCTGACGTTAAGTGGTAACCGCCGCCCATAGACAACAGCAATACGACTCAAGTCCTCTCCATCAAAGTACGAGATGACTCAAGTCGCATTGCGTTGCGTCCATCACCCCAAGACGGGGTTGTTACGTCTCATGCGCCTGCAATTTCACCGGCACCCACTCCCTTCCACCAGAACACAGCAACACGAGTGCATCACTGCTATGACGTATGATTTGAAAACAAAAAGTTTCTTATGAAGCCACTGTCTCACTTATAGTATTACAATTTTGATCTTATTTGCTAATTAAGAGCTCTTTCTCTTGAGCGCGTCTGCGGTGAAAAGGCTATTTTATTTAAGACACTCAAATTCAGAAACTCATTCGGGTAGCACACCTACGACACGTAAGGCATATTCGCATATTAAAGTCGTCTGTGAGTCACGTTCGAGCTATGTTCTGGGGCCTTTCACTCATTACGAATGAACTTCAAGGCTACATGCTACTTTGCCGCTCAATTGACGCTAAAGGCCCGTGCTCACACGAAGGTTCCAATGCTGTATCAAACAGGTATTGACTAGGCACTAACAGCAGGATCTAGATGATATCAAACAATTGTTGATCGCTTCGCATTACATACAACCGATTAGGTCTCCTCAACACAAAATTAAACATTTCATAATATCCCTCGTATAACCTACCTACCTAGTTAACCCATTACATTATTTTTATATTGGCTCCATTTATTTGCATTTATTTTAATACTTAACGACTTCTTTTTGATATGTACCTACCGGATAAACAAGAAAACGTATTCAAATATTTTCTATTTATTTGTCGTCAATAAAACATTTCTCGATCAAAGCCATAGCTTACATTATATTAAAAAATAATAGTTTTTATTTATTTTCAATATAAATTCAAACTTTAGTTGCTAATTGTACAAGGCGCTTAATTATTAACAGCACAAAGCGTATTGTGTCGGGTTCAAAACTTAGCTAATCAATCGGTATTATATTTTTGTCGCAATCAGCCTTGCCATGTGACTTTTGCGATTCTTTGGCAACCTTCTTGGACTTTTGATAGAGGCAAAGGCAGAAAAAGTTTACGACCTTTTTAAAACCATATAAATTTGTTTTACTTTTAGTTCTGCTTAGTTTTTGAATATGAAACCTTTTTGTTTCTTAAATCAAAATTACTTTCATTCAAAGTTGTGGTATAAAGTTTTTTAAAAAGGGCCACTTATTATACTTTTAAAATTATTGGATACTTTTCAAATTATTCTTTCGAGAATTTTTTATCTTATCGTGTTTTCTCTTTAGATTTACGTATAATAAGGTAATAACAAAATGCCACGTAGACAAAAATCGGATACACAACTTTCCTTTGATTTTGATTGATTGATTGATTGAAGTCCAATCAGGACTGCACTCAGAATTTCACTCACTTAATATGGAATAGGTGGGCTAAAAGTTCCTGCATAAAAGTTCTGCTGTACCTGAATAAATTTGCTCAATATATCTTACTTGTCGAAAGTAGGCAGATGTCTATATAGCGAAACATCAAAGGCTACTGAAAAATAGTTCCGTTACGCGTGCCAGCTAATTATAAAGAAAGTGTACACTACACTTGTGTATATATTGTTGTGTATACTTGTACCTAAAGCAAATATCGTCCTAAATCGAGCAAACCAAAACAAGGCAGACGCACTAATAACCAATTCCAGAACCATACCTCGTTAGGTAACCATAGTCTTGGTAATTGAACCGAAGTGTGATAGTGGCATCGAACCAGAAGCCGCCTTAGCTACTGACCCAGATTGTGATGCTCTACATCGTATGCCAAGTTTAGATGATGCCGAGTTTAGAGTAAACTTAATGTTGTGACGCGCAGTTACGGTTTCATACGTGAACCTATTGCATTGTTTTCGCACTGAAACCGGACTGTGTCAAGGCACAACACCAATGAAGAGATTAACCCACGGGAAATTACAACACTAGCAGCTTCTTTCTTAAAATACTAATTATCTATCTCAGGCACCGTTAACGTTAGTTACTATTTTTCATTTGCAACTGATCACTTCCGTGCTTCTCAGAGCACCTTAATAATAAGCGTTCTAAAAATGTCGACAAGGTTTACACTTCTACATTAACAACACTCGACATAACCAGTTCTAATCGTCACGTTTATAAAACCCTGTGAAAAGATCACCTATGAGAAAACTAATATGCAGATATGAAGGACACTGGCACGTTGATAGAGATCACTCAGTTATCTGGTTTGCCTTTAGCTCATCCAATATTTCGTTCATAAAGTGTATCGTAACTTACATTGTACTGAGAATCGTTCAAACCCTTAGAGTCATTGACAGCACTGAATTAGATAAATTATTATTATGACACACACTAGTTATTGTAGTTTTTATAAATTTAAAATATGTTGTCTAAACTCAGAGAGTACTCTAAAAGTATTGCCTCGTTTAAATATTAAAATTGTGTTTAATAAAGACTGGTACTCGTATATGATTTGTTTGGTTTCTAGGGTCTTCTAATATGCATTTCTTATTTAGTTTATGTGAGCAATCCGCGCTGGCACATGCTTATTCTGACTTATATCTAAATAATCAAAGCGAACATATAAAATAATCCATGGCATTCTTACCAAAATTCATACGGTAATAACAACTAGAGTTACAGGTAAACATGAAAGTAAATAAAATTGTTCTTGCAAGATATAAACATACGTAAGTAATATTAATAAATACAAAAATATAACTAAATTACAAAATGACTAACACATAAAGAACCAGGAAGCAGTTTTTAAAGTAACTTCATTAAACAGACAAAATGATGTAACAACAAACGGTTTTTTCACGTTATTACGCCGAAACAACAATGAACATTTATAATAATTATTTTGATGAGCACAACATTTGAATGAATATATGAATATTATTTAAGAATATTTTTACATATAATAGAATTTATTTCACTCCGTGTTCAGGTAATTTTCCGAAATGTCTTCCTAAGCTATATTACTTGTTCCATTTCACGAAAAACTTTGAAAATATAAGATTTGTAAACGTTAAGAAAAGTAAGATTTCATTTTTAACTAACACTGAATTTAGAGTGAAAAGGCCAAGTTTATTTTTAGGTATTATATTAGGTAATATATTAGGTATATATTAGGTATAACTATTTTAGGTCTTTTTTTTGCAATTTGTTAAATGGATTTGTTTTCATTTCAACGTGTAAATAATATGCAGATGCAGCCCAGTTATCACTAGCGGTGGTTAATAGGCAGTGAGCCTTTTTACATAGGTAGGCTAGTTATTACATGGCTGTGATTAGCCTACACTAGGCCAGTAACGGGCCACTCTGAGATAAAGACCGGAGGCTGTATCTGCGATAAAATCGATAGAATAGCAATCATGTAGCCACAATTTATATAATAAATGACGATTTATGTTATTTTACTGGTTTTGGTTTTCATTTTCATAGAATAACTTAATTGTTTTATTTTATCTAGACTTATACACACCTAAAATCTGTTCAATTTCTCATGTAAGACGTTATATCTAATGGAAAGTCATCATATTTTTATATAATATTAGAGTTTTAGTATAAAACCTTTTTGATTTTATTATCATAATCGCTGTGTGACCTGATACTAGCGAATCCTCAAAAGAATCTAACATATTCATAACTCTATAAATTCATGTTTTAGTCATTAAGACATCTCATTTTATATATTATTAATCTCAAAATTTGAAGAACGTTGAAGAACGAGCTGTCGTGTCAAGTTTTGTTTCAAAACTAGAATTAATGAAGCTGTGCCTGAAGATAATTACTTTACATTATATCATATTCAAAAGCCCCCTCATTAACTAATTAGACTATCTCAACTCCAGTCAAATGAGCTAATCATAAACCTAATTAGTACTCACATTTGAATCTAAAACAAATATCAGCCTCTCAAGGTTATTAGAAAGACATTTGACAAAAGAGCCCCCATTTTATTCACAGAAGAAACTGAGAGATGCAAATTATTTTCTTTTATGGTGTGTTTAAAAAAGTTAGGATCTTATTCGACTAAAATACACACATTCCTCAATCCCTAAGGTGTAGGTAGAGCCAAGGCAAGCAATGATATTTCAGTGGGTTCCAGCTATACACAGATTATTTAATATCTATCTGTTAGCACATAGACAGATAGAGTTACTACATTCCACACAGAATTACGAAAATGATAATAGGACAAAATTTAATTGTCAAAGTTCAGATCATTTCTATTAAAATAGCGTTTGCGATTACGATCATCCCTACTATCTCTATAAAATTGGAATAACGTCGAGCCTAAATAATGATCATATAAAATTATGCTAATAGTAACCCTTTTGGTAATATTTCTACCGTTTTTCGGTCTCTATATTCATTCATTTTATTCCTATGCAACGTATGCCGTTCGTGTCCTGCCATTTGCCATATTCAGCTCTTACATACTGAGGTTTAAAATAAACTGTGAAAGAAACTTGAACGGGGGTAATTTCTTTTTGTACTATAAAGTATGTTCCTACCAAGATAAATGATTTAATCTTTAAATCTACAATTCCAAACGACGATGAAAGTGTTCAAATGATGATGAAAAGACATCGCAAATATGAAGTGCTAACGTTTATCAAGAAGCTTCATAACTCGGGGTTAGAGAAAGCGATGGAATTGTAGCTGCTTATTGGACAATGGCCACGTCTGTTTGGCTAGCATTCGAAGTTCATTCCACGTTCAAGACATTGGTATTTACTTTATTACTTTCAACAAAATTTCGCGGAATTGAAAAGTTTTACTTTGTAAAACTTTGTTGTAAATTTTATTGTTAGCCTTCTCTTGGCGGTTTTCTTTATGATTTACAAGCTGTACCTACACATAACTGAATAGTGAAAGAATTTGATTCAAAGAATGACAAAAGAAAAATGCAGCCATCATATTTTCGGCCCGTAAAATATTATTTTAAATAATTTTCCGCCAACCGAGAACAGCTGTTATACAAAGACATGAAAAAACTAAAAATCGCTTTCAGTATAGTAGCTAACTTATTATTTCACAGAATTTCATAGAATATTAACTAATGGTCAAACAGAATTCAAATTACGTATCTCTCACTCCTCGTGTTCAAATAGGAGACTGTTTTTACTCAATCTTTATTGGTTCCGAACGACAGGACAACGTTAAATGGCACAGTAAACACAAGCTAATATTACAGCGTGAATATGAGCTTAACTTGGAGTATTCTGTCAAGTAGCTGAGCTTAGTGCCGGTGCGGGGAATAACATTAATGCGTCTGCACTCGGCCTGTTTCCACTGCCAACGAGTTTTTCACACGGAATTTTACATTGTCTGAATAACTGATGCTCTGCGCTAATTTGCACTGGACGTGAAAAATATGCTTTTGCACTTTCCGCGCACTTTGTGCGGTACAAATTACAGGGGTTACGTAAGATATACTAATGTTGCCTTATTTGAATAAATGTTTATTATTTAATGACACCAATGTCATTAGAGCACCCCTACTCCCACCTAAGCACATTTTGAATCGAAATTGCCTTCACATAAAGGAAATTTTGCCACAAAAACATTTAAGCGAGTTTTGTGACGTAAGTGCGTAACAGAGATACGGGTGTAAATTACAGTTAAGAGTCGTGACCCCACTTTAGGATTTCCCTTTATCGGGTATAGGAAATAATGACTAGCGTGGAAAAGTAAATACCCACCCTCAGAACAAAGACATCAAGCCTAAACTAATCCCTCTCAAGTTTCTAAAATAATACCATATGCTGTATCAAAAGTTCCTTAATTTTTGGTGACAATTTATGGCCTAAAGAGGTTATTTCTTGGCTGGCTTTTAAACTGTATTATACTGTAGCAACATAATTGTTTCCATTTTAATTTTGGTATTTACCATTTACCTATTATTATATTTTGTTATGCTTGGATACTGATCTGTTTGTAACCTGTGAAAAAAGATGATAATTCTATAATCACATCCCTCTTGTAATTGCGATAAAATTTCATCAACGATACACCTCAATAAAAAGTACTTATTTCGCACTGAATGGGAATCTGACACCAATAAGGATAATCTTTTTGAAATGATCGATTTATTTTTCGGATTCCTCTCCTGGGAGATATGACATCTCATTAAGTAAACATGGAAGTAGAAGACGATCTCTTCAGAGCAAAACGAGGCATATCTAAATTTACATTGAAACCGGAATTCATCCAGCGCTATCGGGCTATTATAGCTCGAATGGTTACACCCCCACGTGTAGTAGAATGGTTCTGAAGACGGTTTGCGTGACTGGGCAGCAGTCACTCGACTCGCATGCTTGGATACATTACTATTTATAAGTGTTTGCAGCATCCTACGCACGACAGTTGAAATATACACACAGCGTAGGATGAACGACCTTCGCGAGATATTATGCAATCGAATACAAAAGGGAAACATAATCGATTGCGCATACGTTGACCTTTTCTGTTGCGTACGTTAGTTCATCGAAATCTTGATGCAATAATTGTTATTTGCATGTACTCAAAATGTTCTACGATGTCGTCAAAATGTAGATATTTCCTTACTTTAAACGTCATAATATTTAAAAGATTTGGAAATTCTTAATATAGTTGGAACTAAACATTTACACCGTTTTTTCTGAAATCACTCGCAATGCTATGTTCCGATGTGAAGTATGGGTGCTTGTGTAATCACGGACACATGAGTTTTCTCACTTTCCATACTTTAGTATGGTTAACCTAAGTTTATTTGCTGTTTAGATAAGCAGGAGACTTAACATCAGGCCATTTACTCAGTCTGTTGCCTATTAACAAATTAAAAAAAAACCTTTTTATCTGTATAAAATTATAAAGATTCGAATGTTAGGCTTAACAAAAATATATTTTTACATATGTTATTGAAATAGAATAAGAATAAGAAACGTTAATACGCAACCTTTTTTGCCAAATATTATAAATAATTAATTGGGCAGGCTTATGTGTCTTGTCTTACTGTCCATCAACGGCTTCTATATGCCGTACTCCAAATGAACGAGACAGGTCAACTTCTCCAATTGAAAGGCGATAGTTATGGTTAAAAAACTGTTATCAAAGACATGATTAGCTGCATAGACAACGAAATAACTTTCTTCGGCCTACAAGAGGGTTCCAATTGAATCCGTTTAGACGAAGACGTCCCAGTAACACGCTAATTTCGGCACGAGATTGAGTCGATCCATTTCCAAGCTACCATACATCAGCAACCGCGTTCCTAGATTGACTGAACACTCAATATCCGCAAACGTGGAGGAGATTGCTTCTAATTATAATGTCTGCAGCAATCCCATTGGTAAGGGCTGCGATAAAACAGATGCAGTTAAATAAGACAAGTGACATGTTACTTATGTCAGTTAAAGTCAGTTAAAACCATGGTGGTTGACGTGACAAAATAGGAAAACATCCTTCCTCTCACTCAGACTCAGTTGCTACGAATTCTTTACTGCGGCCCGTGCTTACAGAAAACAGTCGATTTACATTAATTGTCTATATGTGTCCATTACAGCTAAAAACTCTATATATAAAACTAACTAGTTCAATTCAGATAGTCAAAAATGAACACACTAGATCCATTCAACTAAATCTATAAGACATTTCTTACTACCATAGATTTCACTTCACGTTCAATCGTATAAAGCTGCTGATTATGAAAATGTATTATATAATTATTTCATTTCCGTTCTTGCAACGTACACGTAACACGTACCTAAAAATTACAGACTGAGTAATCCTTACATCCCGTCTATCCCAATAGAGCCGGTTGTTTTGACAGCAGTAAATAACGAACGAATGGAACATTGCAAATTCCATTCGCAGATGAATGGGTTCCACGCGTTGTTCAAATAAATAAATATTGGTGGACATTCAACACAGCGCCATCTAGCCCCAAAGTAAGCTAAGCATAGCTTGTGTCATGGGAACCAGACAACTGATATAATTCTTAAATACTTTTTTGTATAAACTTAAGTATAATACATATCAACACCCAGACACAGAACAAATACCTATGTTCGTCAACAAATGTGCGTCTTTGGTGGGAATCGAACCTCCGACCTGTAGGTCGTGGGTTCGATTCTGCGCTGTAGCGCTCAAGACAGGGTTAGTACCAACTGAGCTATGAGGCTATAAAATATTTTCTGTTACCTGAAAGAAGTCTAACAGCAAGGAACTCACAATATAAACATATATAGACTTGAGGCTTCTTAGTCTTGGCTGGTTGTACAATTTTAACATCTCAAACATTCTCAGAGAAATATTGTGTTATTTCACAATTTGCCATTTAAAGGCGTTGTTACGGAACTCATAAAGAATCTTTCTGAATTCCGTTCGCTGTTTTGGTTAGGTGTACTAGATTCATTCAATTACACAAGATTTGGGTTGACTCAGCTAAGGTACACGTTGGTAAGCTAAGCAATTTCCTTACTTTAATTATGTGGCTGATGAAAATTAAGGAGGTAGTGACCCGCTCAATTTATTACAGCACAGTTTAATCACTGAATTCGTACATAAGACTCTGGGGGCTTTGCAACAGGGTTCATTATTCCTAAAATCTTGAATGTCAAAGATTTTAACTTGCAGATGAAAATAGAGGAAATATGGAGGAGGAAAAATGTAGCAATATGGTTGATAAAGTCGTGTCCTACCTTCTTAATAAAATCTTTATAACGGATTCAACTTATTATATGAACTTGGTTATGATTTATATAAAAATATATTTCATATTTATATATATATTATTTTCATACTCCATATTTAAAATGTACGAGATAAGTTCAGAATTAAACGGAAAAGTTGTATGTTTACTGGCTCAGCTAGTCACCTAACTCACTAACACAAAAACAATATATTCTCATAACACTAGCAGACTATACACATAGGATTATACCTATACTAATTGACAGACGGACAGATACACATCGAGTATTACTGTTTCATTAGCTATCTTTTGTAGGTAAGTATAACATAAGTTTTAATGACTCATGCAGATAGCCCAAGCTATTCACATGAGACTCATAAATCTTTTGTAACATGATAACATGTTTTTATTTTTGAATCCGCTTCTTATGTCCGGTATTG
Source organism: Chesias legatella (assembly GCA_947359385.1). Taxonomy (NCBI): domain Eukaryota; kingdom Metazoa; phylum Arthropoda; class Insecta; order Lepidoptera; family Geometridae; genus Chesias; species Chesias legatella. Next base: position 1,564,288 of record OX375766.1, read on the forward strand.
TACGGTGTTTTTGTTCTACAATAAACAGATGAAAATTTAAAGTCAGGGTTGTTTTGTACGAGCTTGTTTATTCATAGCCAACCCCTAATCGTATCCCCTTGGCATGAGGTTTTGCATAAGGTTTTGAGGGACGATTTAATTACCTTACACGTAGAAAGGTAGCTGGGATCCATTTGGGTCCAAATTTTGAAGTACTTATTTATAAGCTTAAATTTTATCAATTTTGTTGTTATAAAAGTTTTATGTATCATTCATGTATGAAGTGATTTTATTTATTATATATTTATATATGCAAGAGCAGTAGAACTCTCGCCAAGTTCGTCCGGGGAAGTACTGCCACCATGCCCATTTCTGCCGCCAAGCAGTAACGCTTTCGCGTTACTGTGTTCCGGTTTGAAAGGTGTGTTGCCGGTGAAATTACAGGCACACGAGACATTCCATCTACACGTCTCAGAGTTACGGGCGCATACGTTGTGACTTGGGTCTTGCCGTACCTAGTAGGGGAGGACCCAAGTCGCATCGCTTGTTATGGGCTGAGGTTACCACTTAACACCAGGTGGGCCGTCAGCTAGTTCTGTAACTGTATTAAAAAAAAAAAAACCTAATGCGAGATTAAAATTCGTAGCTGTTATAACTACTACTTAGTGCATAGTCGTATGCAATTAATGAAAAAATATCATATGCAAAAGTGATAAGATATTTTCAAGATTTGTCAAGTGCTCGAAAGGAGCCATTATTAAGCGCATTTCAATCCTTTCAGCTCAATGGTTCGAGAAAGCCAGTGACAAGAGTAGTAATTGCATATTTCTATGTTTACAAATACGGCCATCACGATTTGGCCAAAAACAAATACAAATTAATTAGGATAGAATAAGGCTCAAGGATTCATATGGACGTTTCTCAAAAATTAAAAGTACCGTGGTCAATCAATTAGTCAATAAATAAAAGGTGAAATCTTGATTGGCTGTTTACTGAGTGAGTGACTAACTGATTGACCGATTAACCGACTGACAGATTGATTGGTTGAACCACTGATGCTCAATAAATGCACAGACAGCACAGACTCAAAACTTGTTATAGAAACTTGAAATTTGGTTGGTATATGAATAAAATAAATCTTGGCATCGTGAATTATTGTCTAAATTCGAATGGCTTTCGAAATGTTAATAAAACTTAAGACTGAAATAATCCTAAGAAATTAGTTTACGTCAGCGAAGTCGTAATCGTAAATATTTAAAACAAACTCATCGAACTCAGAAATTAGTTTTAAATAAAAAAGTAACTAATGTAATAGATAGCTGTTGTTTTAAAAGCTATCGTAAATAATTTCCCTTAAATGATGTGAAAATTGCTGAAATTGGGTCGCTGTAAATATATCGTCACCGTATATCACTATATTTGCTAATAAAGTGGTTGTAGCCAGTGCTCTTAATAGGATTTTAAAATTCGAGTACGTACGTACAAAATCACGAGTATCTAGGTGGCGAATAAAGTTATTTTGAAGATAAGTATTGTTTGGAACAACTACTATCCAACTTTTTTGGAAAAATGTAGTTCCGCTTTGAATTAATACTTCAAATATACATATATATTTGGAACTACAGCAGAACTACATGTTTATCACTTATCTGTGAAATATGAAAACTTGACTGGAATATTTGCCTTTTCAAGGCTAAAAACAAAGTATTACACAGCGGCGCATGAATTTTTGCGTACGAGGCAAAATAAACTAGGAACAACTTTTTAAACAAATGATTAATTAAATTACAAGTAACGAATACTTTCAATTGTATTCATTTAAAAAAAGATTTGCGGTACTTAAACCAAATGAAACAGGAATTTAATATTTATTTTAATTATTTAACGCATTACCAGAACAGGTGTAACAGATTATAATACGGTTAAATTTAATCGTCTTCATGGCTGTTAAAACAGTATCGCTGCTGCGGGCTGTGATTGGTCGTCTTGAAAAGCAATTTGTAATTTTATTTGTGTTTTAACGATTTACAAGGAACGTTATAATATTTTACTGATCTGATGCGGCTTCACTTGCGAGATAAAAATTGGCCTTAACGCTGTTTTGGCGTGTATTAGTAACAAACATCAAAACGACCGATTTTCTAATAATATTTCCTATAGGTAGTGTTATGAAGCGCTATCGGAGTTAGTGTGTAAATAAATATCGGTGGAAAGCTCAAACACTTGTCACATCTATGTCTACTGACGATAATGATACCCAAAGAACTGAGGCCTATGGGATTCTATCCCTATCGGAGGAAAAAGCGTCCTAAGTATACGGTTATTATGCGAGGATCTGCTCTTAAAGTATAGCAATGGTTTGAAAATTGAAATTCATTTTTCACCATAGGCGTACTGACCATAAAGGCTTTAATATATTACACGGCGCCGCTGTTACAATTAAATGACATGCGACAGCAATTTGGTCCGTAATTGGACGTCTTAAAAAGTTATTTTCTTGTCATTTTATCTGAGCTTTAACGATTCGCAATGGACCAGTTATGATAAATTGCTATCTAAAAGAATATTTTATGGCAAAACTTAATTACAGCTGAGATTCCCTCCACCCTCATAAATAAAATTTGTGACATTGAAAACTTATTTGTCTTTTATGGAGAAAAATACTCCTATTTATCTAAAGGGTTACAATAAATAAGCAACGAAAGTTATATTTCGAGAATAACACACTTCAGATTGAAAGATCTGTGAAAAAATATATTTTTCCGAAAGGAAAATGATTTAAAGATAATGTTATAAGAAATGAAGCCGTAATTTGCTGAAGAAAATCATGTTACATGTACCGTGGCCCGTGTTTTCAATGGAAAGATTCGTATGGCCTAGCCCGGCCTAATGGATTCGTTGTAGAGGATAGTATTCTACTTAGGTTTACCACTTTTCCGAGCAAATAAATAAGTAATGAACATTCAATTCAGTCTAGAATGAATTATTTCAATAGAAGAAACTAAGTACTAAAAATACATCAATTCGTTTATTCTACTTGTTTTATAAACAAAATTACTTTGAGCGATGGGATAATAAATATACTAGTAATAAATAGATAAATAAAGTAGTGCAAATAAACGAGTTAAGTACAAAAATTAAAATAATTAAATTGCCTGCAAAACGAAAATCTGACTTTATCGCCAAGGAACTTGGATGCATCCTCGCTATCTCGTACTTGGATGAAGTATTTTTTGCCAGTTAATTTGATCTAAAACCCAAACCACTGCACCGATTTCGATGCCATTTCTATGGGACCTATATAACAGTTTATAAACGACGGAGATCTGAGGTAACAAATACATAGAAAAAAATACAACTTAATTGAGAAACTTCTTATTTTTTCTGAAATCGTTTAAAACACGTAGCATTTAGATTTCCTTTATAATTGTGGAATGAAATAGGGGGTGAAAGTGAGGAATCACCGAATTTTTTTTCCTTTCAGTTTTATTTTAGCGACAAAAAGTAGTAATTCCGATCTATTTATATACCAAAACTCATCAAATTACTTGAGAAATGATTGATTTTCAAGGAAACCATGCCGAATTTCGGGAAAAAATATCCCTTTTCTAACCTCAAATAATTTTTCTTACCACTCAAAGTTTCAACTGAATCCATTCAGTGGTTTTGGCGTGATGCGCGGCCAAGATACAGACAGAGAAACAAACAAACAAAAATTTCAGTTTTGGCATCAGTATTAATTATAAATTTTTTCAAACAAAATTTTTATAAATATCTTCATTGTACATAATTAAGAAAGAGACCTGTTACAGTTGTATTATACAGAAAATGTAAATGTATTAAATTGTATTGTTTTCATGCCTTAAATGCCGATAAAATGTGTCATCCTTATCTATATTATTTAAACATAGACAAACATATTTATTGCAAATAAAAATGATTTCAATTATATACTTTGTCCTTTTTGCTCATATACTCAGGGAATATCTTATTCCCTAATAGTCCCTGAAGTAAGAACTTAATGGAATGTCTCGTCCATCTCGTTATTCCCTTGCTATTTATTCTAACATACGTCTAAAGCATTATTAGAATTCAAATCAGTCTGGAATCATAATGTTACATACATTATTCTATTTATTGTTGCTTTAGTTATAAGCAGCTTATGCATATGGAGATCTAGCGATTTATTTTCTTCTAGGTTTTACCCGTGGCTTCATTAATATTGATTTTGTCAACCAATCTGAGTTTTAGACCACTCCCCTCACCAATGAAGCCAAAACAAAAGTAACTCACCATTAGGACACGTGAAGAGGTTACCCTGAAACAAAAACAATTTATTAGAAACACCGAAAGAACTAAATACGGTATAACTTATATATTTTGGAAAATTTGATGTCTAGTAAATCACTGATGCCAAAATATATTTCGTAGGAAAAATCCTAAAAATTCTTTACTGTTGACAGAAGTCGACATTTAAACATAAAATGACAATAAAATATATGATATATTTTGTTCCGGTTAAAAATTATCGCTTTCTGACTCTCTTATATAATTTTTTCATAGATGTGTGTTGAAATCGGTTGAAATTTTATATCACTTATGTGAGATGGCGCTAATTAGCTAAACAAATCATAGTCGAAAATAAGTCTTTCTTGGTCTTTAAAAAACAATTTCATACATTTCTTTTTTTTGATACACAAAAATGTGCTAACTTAAGTAATTAAGTTCAAATAAGTTAAGTATACATTATCTGTAAAAGCATATGTGAATTTTTTGAAAAGTCTGTGATTGTGTTCACATATATTTTTCTGTTTTCATTTAGATTTTTGTAAATTTTTTGCAGCAATATTTTTATCCAGCCAACTATCGTTAGAATCTTTTAAATCAATTATACTCTCCGTGTATTCTCTGAAATATAAAACGACAAACTAGAATTGTTGATTCCACGTGACTGAACAAAACCGGCGCGCATTCAGTGTGATGCAATCATGTCAAATGAAAAATATTTTTGCTTTTTCAGTTACGAACACTGTCAACGATAGGCCTGTGTATTCAAAGTTTACTATATTTAATTTCTTGTATTTGATTCGTAATAAGTGTTTATTCAATAACGGTTTGGTAACAAGAATGCTAGGAAAACAAGCCCACATCACATCCTGATCCAGGATCATCCAGGATCCTGATCGTGTTTGTAGGATTAATTATAAAATTGCTTAATAAGTTATAATTAAATATATAAAATTATTTAATTAATCACTTTTGTACATATAAACAAAACCTCTGTTCCAGTGTTATCATCAACTCAGTTGGCTGACGCCGTCTAGAACCCTTTTATTAAAAATTAGAAAGAAAAGTAGTTTATTTATAAAACAAGAGTTCATTTTAAAAACAATTTTGAAATTGAATTTCTCATGCGGAGGTTTCCACGAAACGGCGTTCCCAGTTTTTCCTTTCTTTTAACAGTTACCGAATTACGGTCATACTTTTTCAAATAACTATTTGGCACCATACCACAGTACAGTTTTATGAGTAGTTTAATCCAGTTAATAGTTACCCATTCGGGAATTGATATCGTGGTCGTGACAGAACGAAACAAACGCGGCTTGCCAAACCAGAGAAAGTATACCGAGGACGCCTGCCACCCGTGACCGAACTGTTATGAAGTTTAGCTTATACGTTGGAATTTTATTTCGTGATAAAATAATAGTTTACTGGCAGTAAGACTGGTGCCAAAGTCCGGGGAATATACATGTATGCCACCACACCTATTTAATGCCGTCAAGAAGTTACGCAGACGTGGTGAAATTGGACATTCCACCTTCACGTCTCAGAGTTGAAATATAAGTTTTTGCTTGAACAATTTAAATGACTTATCTAAGCTTCAGTTCTAGAGCGTGGTGGTCTAGTGGTACTGGCCCCATATTTCAATCCGCAGGTCGCCGGTTCATATCCCGACGTGCACCTATGATTTAAATTGAAAGATTTATGTGCGCAATACTACGTTCTCAAAAACGGTGAAGGAAAACATCGTGAGGAAACCGACATGTCCTAGAACCAAAATTCGAAGACATGTGTCAAGCGCAAATGAAAGGAGCCTCCTTGAGGCGCACTTAAAATCCTTTCATCACACTGGTTCGAGAGAACCAGTGACTCAAATAGAATAGAAGAAAAAGCTTCGGTTAATTTGTGTGCTGAAACTCAGTTAAAAATATAAACCAAAAGAGTATTTAGTCCAAATATTATTATTCTATATGAAAATCTTGGTAATCTTGTGTCAATAGTTGAATGATTATCATTACCGTAATCGATTACGTACACCACAGAACGTAATGATTCAGAGAAGTGAACTCTGTTATGTAACCGTTACTTACCATGTTATGGGAATACGTTACGTTACAGTGTGTATAACCAGTTTATATGCTTGCAAAGCTTTAACGTTATTAACATTTTCATTGAAAGAAAAAGCTATACATAGCTATATATAGCTATATATATCAAAGAAGCTATACAACGGAAATGATTACATAGGTCTGTAATTTATATCGCTTGTTAATAAATTATTTACCTCGCAATCATAGAAATTTTAAGAGCAGTAGAACTCTCGCCAAGTTCGTCCGGGGAAGTACTGCCACCATGCCCTTTTCTGCCGCCAAACAGTAACGCATTCACGTTACTGTGTTCCGGTTTGAAAGGTGTGGTTGCCGGTGAAATTACAGGCACATGAGACATTCCACCTTCACGTCTCACATTTACGGACGCATACGATGCGACTTGGGTCTTGTCACACCTAGTATGGGAGGACCCAAGTCGCATCGGTTGTTATGGGCAGAGGTTACCACTTAACACCAGGTGGGCCTTCGGCTCGTTCCGTAAATGTATTACATAAAAATAAAAAATAAAAATTGCATATTCTACCGCAGTTAAACTATATTCCATGTAAAATTGATTATTGCAATACCTTTGAATTATCAAGTCTAATGTTGATATAATAAAAAATAATAAATGGCTAAATCAAATTAGCAATAAGTATAAACTTTATTATATTGACTAAAGGCTGACGGTCGTAGACTGTAACTTTTTACTTCTAATTAATTGCTTCAATTTATCTAGTGATGGAAATTAATTTTTTATAGTTACTGAATTCAATGGCATAATAATAACAAGAAGCCGAAATCATTGGTTTGCGTTAAAATTATTGAATAAAATGGCATTAATTCCAGTAAATGGAAATAAGTATCTCAAATCATACTTTTTGTCTACACCGGGATGTTTAATTAAAAGCTTGAAACAGTTAATTTCGATACCATTAAACTGAACAATTAACCAAAGGTCAAAAATACAAATGATAAACTCACATCTACGCTATCTCCTAGGAATGTGAGGTTAGTTCTGCTGGCTTATAAGTATAGTTTAAGACTTTCGTGGATGGTTCATAAATTTCTATACAGGATGTAATCTGCTGAACTCCTTAATTCTTCGGTCTTTGATCAACCATGAAACTTATAATAATATCGCATCAAACCACATCCATTGTTTGGTTTTCATTGTTGCAAACTTAAGTCATTGTTAGAAATAAATCGAAGTCATTCAGATGTTAATTGGTAAAAGTTGATATAACCAAACAATACTGACACGTAGTTACAAAATGATTTTTGCGCAATCCCATCTTGTTTGTTTTCCATACAATGTGTACGTATGGTTCAGATACAAGGAACATCCGTTGCGCCTTCATTCAGACGAAATACATTTTTAATTTGATCCTGTCTCCTTTAATAAGTCATTGATTTTCATCGGTTAGTTAAACGTTTTTGTCACTAGTAGTTTATGAGTTCAAAGTTAGCAACTAGCCGAAGGCGAAAAATCTGTTTATGTTGTGGTTATTATGCTACAGATATACGAACGACCCCAAAAAATGTTTTTATCGTGGAAAAAAAAAGATTTTTATGCACACAATGATGTGAGCAATGGCAATAGTTTAGTCTTGAAAGATCTATTATGGACAAACATACAGACAAGAAAGTTTATCTATAGAAAAAGTGGCTATCTGTTTAGACTTGGAGAGAAAATTAAATATCTTGATCTATCTTATCTAATATATAAACACAAGCCAAATGATAAATATTTTTGAATGCACAATGACGACTTTTAATTGGGGAAAACAAAGACTAACTTGACCTTATTTAGGTCATCGTTGTTTCCAAATTACCATTATCATTATGTTATATTTATTTTTAATTGATCTTTTCTTGGCTCGTCGTTGGTTTCAAATAATCACTGTCATTATTCTTAATTGATTTGATTGAATGCTCTATTTCATTAGTAATTAAGTAGTTTTGATGACTAATGAAATGACAGTTCCACTATCAACCCAGAGGAACCAATAATGGTGACAGTAGCGATGGCTTGTATTTTGAATTTGTATTTCTGAATCTGGCAACCAAATGCGCAGTTCATTCTACCACAATATTTTGCTTTTTACGAAATTCTCTGCTAAAGTCAACACCGAAAAGAGCGACTCGAGCGTTTCCAAAATGTCCGCGCGCGTGTAGTTTTACTCCGGGGAGCCTTCTGCAACTAACTTCGCGCCATTCAGGTGTGTGAGTTGAGTGTTTTCTATACTTTAACTTTTATACATGCCAGCCCTTATATTTCAATACCAGTAAAAAATTATTCAATATTTATTAGTTACCTTGCTTCCACTGTTTCCTCATTTCCAATACCCTCAAATAAAATGCTGAAACACCATAAAAACTGTGTTAAAGTTCTGTGACATTTTATGAGGCTGATGTCAAACCACAAACTTTCAACTAGGTGTTCTGACCCACGTCACCTTTCATATTTTTTTCAATAAACAAGGTCCAAAGTTCAGAAAAAATATTAGTATAAAGTACATAAATTAGGATTCACTAAGGTCAATTTCAGATTCGATTTTCATGAAAATTTAGAATTAATAAGTGAATCTATACATGTCTCATAAGATATATTACTGTTCTTTTTAATAGCTGATCATGTTTTTGCTAGCAGTCATGGTCTAGTTAACGTAATAATCAAGAAAATCAGAAGAAACTTGTGTTTTTATAATGAATGTAAAATATTGTTTGGAACTCAACAGGAGCCAAATTCAAATTAGTAGACGACACATGGCTTCAAATGATTATTTTATTTATTTATTTTATTATCTGCATTTGATCATGATTTCAGTACCATACGAATCTTTCAAACGAATAATTTGTTGGTGAAAAATCTGCCTTAGTCTCTAACCAGTGAATCGGTGACCTTTGCAAAAAGTGACAAGAACCTACTCTGCTATGGATGCCGGCAAACAATTTGAAAAATCCCATTTGATGCGTAGAACTAATTTTACGTACAAGTGTAACATGCGCGAAATTTCCCCCAGTTCGCCACTCATGTTCAAGTTGTTTGCCGGCAACTATACCACAGTAACAAATCAATCGATAAACGCTGCTATTGTTCCGATTCGGCAGAGCTTTGATTCAGTTTCGATGGTCAAGGATTATTTATGTTTACTTTGCTATAAAGCTTATATAACATTGCGGGTAATCGTACCAAAAAGTGAGGCAAAAAATCATTCTACAATTTTATTTTATATAAAGGCTCATATTTTATTCGCGTAAAATAATTACCGTTAGCGATTTATATCGTTCTTTTTTCAAGATGCAAATTCATGGCAACACAATAATCTACTAAGATTCCTCACATTATCGAATCTGATATCGGATGCGTTCGTTTGTATCCTGCCTTGTCCCAGTATCGGATTAGTGTCCTATCCCAACATCGGATCGGATAATGTGGAAACACTTTTGTATTTAGTTTTCTTATTAGGTTGAATTGTAGTCAAGGAACAAAGTTTAGTCAATACACTTACCTCCGAGTTTGTTGGTGTTGCAGCGAGCAGGAACACGACGACACAAAGTGCCGCCGGACACCTTATCAACATCGTAAATCTGTGGACGAAACATATTATCTGTTTAGTTACAGTTACTTGCTTCAAGTAAGACTTTACGTATTATATATTAAAGATCGGTAGGTAGACTATTATCTTTTATTTATATAATATAAAACTGATTCTACTCTACTGAATAATTATAACACCCAACACACAGTCTTCTCACCAGATTCGGAATTCATGTGAAGTTAATCAAACAAGAATTAAGCTACGATTACCTTACTACAAAAAAAAAAACATCACCTTGCTATGAGTACAAAAAAAACAAGATAATCACGCTCAAATGAAGCTTTTCCGTACCTAGAAATAAATGACACCCAATATTCTTTCACTAAAATAATGTAAGTAATGCCATCTGCCACTTCGAAGGATCCCAACATGGTGGCGGACTGTAGTACTTATGGACGTATTAACTTTAAAAATATTTTTTTTTTTTTTTTTTTTATGTAATACATTTACGGAACGAGCCGACGGCCCACCTGGTGTTAAGTGGTAACCTCTGCCCATAACAGCCGATGCGACTTGGGTCCTCCCATACTAGGTATGACAAGACCCAAGTCGCATCGTATGCGCCCGTAAATGTGAGACGTGTAGGTGGAATGTCTCATGTGCCTGTAATTTCACCGGCAACCACACCTTTCAAACCGGATATAGTTGTGGGATTGCGGTTAGTTCTCTTCCAATTGAATCACAATTACAGTCAATAGCAAAATAGAGCGTGCTATATCGAAAACAACGTGCCTTTTGTACTCTAGAACGGATAAAGTAATTAAATAATGACCACTGCAAGCTACATTGTGAGCTTTGTGGACAGTTAAACAATAGTGGAGCTTTGGTCTCTCAGGCTCTTAGCTATGAAACGAAAGTATACATGCTTAATGTTTTAAGGGACAAAAAGCAAAGTTTGAAATTTATATAACTTATGTGTATGTAGGAGAGAGGGTGAAACACTTTTAACGTTAACGTATGCTTACCCGTGACAGTTTTTAATGACCATACTACCTATGTGAATTTAAGAGGTGTAATATTTCTTTTTGTAGGTTTCTTTTAAAATAATTAAACGATTAAGTCATTAGTTAGGTACATCTAATGAATAAAAAATATTTTCTATCCACAGTAAACGCGTTTCGAGAACATTAAGGAAACAATTAAAAAACTTTAATATCAACCTCTGAATCTAAAACAAACCGTTTAAGGGTGCTTAAAAAACTCTACAACGGATGTTAGTAAGCGTATCACGATTTTGTTATTGTTTTCTAAATTGAAATGGGAATATCTGTTGGAGGTTCTATCAACCTACCTCTGTGGTTCTCATTCGCCTCAATTTTTTTGTATGTGTACCAACTCTCAGTAAAACATCTCGAATTGTTAATCGGTTTTGAAGATTATTTTCTTTTTTATACTCTAGGATATTCTCCCAGAACGGTCCCTTATATCTACAATGGTGAGGCTTTGATTCTCTACAACGGGTGATAGCAAACATCGCGATTTTGTTGTTCTATTGTTAATTGCAGAGAAATATCTATTGGAGGATCTATCAATGGTCAACTGACCATTGGATTTAATGCAGTTATGTTCTATATTAATGTTAAATATTTAGTTTTTGATGTGCCATCTTTGATTTGTCATCAGCAATCATTATTTTTAATCAGACTCGGCTTTGTACTGTGTACTTGTGAGCTTATTGGTTATTACCAATAAGCTCTGGAAAATATTGACCTCCCGAAATCGAGCTGATCTTCGCTTGATTGGATATCAACATTAAATTTACAACGCATTCATAATGTTGACTTAATTCGTTAATTGTGACGGATTAATTGAGTTTATATGAAATGGTGATTTCTGATATCATTCAGAATAATCCACTCATTTCCAATTATAACGAAAAGTGGGATATCTGATTTATACTACTTTTGGTACCGCTGCAGTGCCTCAGACCTATTTTCGATTATAGAGAGCTAATCTATATTGGTATAAGTTACTGCCCCATGACTGATGGTGGTTTTTTCACAGTTTTGCCTTGAGGACAGGAATCACAGTAAAAATAGGTTAAAATAAATAAGCCTAGATAGAAATCCTTGACGTATAGATATGAGCTGAATTTTCCTTATATTTTCATTTTAAAAGTAATTATGCATTTTAAAGATTCGTTATACCATTTTTTCTTTGAATGATTTCCCTGAAGATTTAAAGAAAAAAGTTGGATTTCTCTCTCTGCTAAGGGCATACTTAGAAAAAGGTGTAGATATGCGAAGAAAAGACCGAACTTTGAGTAGGCAAATTATCATTGTTTCATATGACAATGACCACTTATAACGTATAGACTAATGAGTATGACACGTGCCGTGCGAATGTAAGTGACGCTAATTTCATTCAATGAAAGTGGAACAAGGCCGATATGTGTCAAACGGTATTTTCAACTGTCATTTGGAGCCTTACGTGTGGGCCTTTGGCCGGATGTATGTACTTATAACTGATTAGGACGTGGTGAGAAAGTGAGATATCTGTTTAGTAGGTTTCAGGATCATTACAATCGTACACTTCAAATTAGTTGTGTCGCAGTTGGCACGGACCTATACTTATAGACAACAAAAATATTCACAATTCGAAAATAAATTTTTATTTAAGTTTACTCTTTATAATATTTTCATATACAGCCCAGTAAGCAAATCAGATTTGGAGGAAAAATCTAGTGTTAATAAAAAAATTAAGTCGTTATGTCCGCAAACATTCGCGCATTTGATACTGAAATCGTATTTCTTAAGGAGTTAACTCATCAACTCTTTTTTTCATCACAAAAATGAAAGCCTCTGTGGAAATTTGCATCTCATGAAAATCTAAACATTTAAAAAATACAAGTGAATTGTGATCGTGTATCTTGCTCATTATGTTAGTGATTGGTGATAGTTAAAAGTCACAGTGGTAGAGCAACGACAAGTAATACAATCATTCATACTCTTTCTCCTCATAACGAATTATTCATTCTTACCACAGCTTAAACACAGCATGCCTCGACACTACCAGATAGTCAAATAAACGATTAAACGAACGTTAAAGAAAGCTAGCAACGACAAAATTATTCTTACGATCACATTAAACGTAACATAAAATCGGTGAAATGGATACTTTCATTTTTTTTTAATAGCGATGTCGAAATACTAATAGTAGTAACTGTTAATCTGCTGAGGAGTAGGCAATTTATAAAGAATAATTTGGATTAATTTTTGAATTTGATTAATGATTTGTTAAACAGAAAAACACAAAAAAATAGAATAAATTTTAGTACACTTTTAAGTACCTACCAAAGTAATACAATAATTGGAATTATTGGAAATAAAATGTATATAATACATATAACCTCTTGTTATACTTATATTGTAACCCAACCGACATATCCTAGCATCCACAATATATTACTGGCGCGGCGAGGTAGTGGCTCTTGCTATTTACCTTCTCTCACACCTATTCCAAAACAAACTTAAGATAAAGTATATTGTATTTTCATTACACAATACTGGACACTAGCTTTACCTACAAGACTTCTCGTAATGTTTGGTATGATTAGTACCCAGCTAAGTGCATACGTAGTTAATCTATGGACCCGCCGTAGGATATGAATGGACTTGTAAATAGATGTACATAATTATTATGTATTTTAGATAAATTGATTATGTAAAAGACCAGTCCGAGATAATTATTCGCCTTACAATTTATAAAAACAACCAAATTCGTTTAGCTATCGGATAAATCGGTTTAGGTAAATGAAGCTATGAAAATGAATTATCCATTTGGGCCCTCTATTTTATATGGTGGGCTCGTAGGGAATAACCCTAACTCTCCATGGCTGTCACAAAAAAGAAATAATCCTTAACTCAGCCATTTATGTTTACAGCAAAAGTAGAAATTCAAAAACATTATTATAATTAGATAATAAATAAAACAGGGTAACACACCAAATATACCCTTATCGGTAACTACCCACAATGTTACTATATATTGCCTACCGCAACCCCCATAATGTTGTCAAGAGGAGTCTCATTACACAGTATACTCTTTGTTCTTGGATACATTCAGTGGTAAATACGGCTGATACATTAGATTTATCAGAATATAACTGAATATAGAGAAACAGTTTTTCAAGAATGCGGATAGCACTGATTATTAAAAGTTACTAACACATATGTAAAGTTAATTTAGAACAGACACTCATTCCCTGTGTCGCAGGTGGCATGGATTTGGAACAAACTTTACTCTCATCACACAAAGTTTGGAGATCTAACCCGGGACCCCTTGCCTGCACACAGGTTACTACTAACTTCGCTACGGATCCATCATATATATATTGGATACATGTGTTCTTAACGGTGCATTACTGGGAGAGTAGATTGCCCATATCATATTAGACCGTAGCCTCTGAGCCAAAAAGGGTTTGTTAAGGGTAAGAGCAGGCGCCAAATTTAGCAGTACTTACACGTTATCTTGCTGGTATATTTCTTCATACAAAATAATAGACGTTTCGAACGATTTTTCATAGTAAGAGTTGAAATAGATAAATTCTCCTTTGACTCACTTCTGCTCGTTAACTTTATATAAGGCTTCTTTTGCTGACTGTACTGTTGAAGATTACAGTCTGTCCAAGAAAACTTTAACCTTTGAACCTGCGCGATGATATCACCCTGAGGCCGGTTTTGATCGATGCCTCAGCCCAACAATAGATGCAAGATGAGGTAACTGGTTAAATATTGCCGATCGTAATAAATTGCTTTTGGAAATATTTAGAAGTTTCATCTTGTACAGGTGTCTAAACAGAGAATCAACTTTGAATTAAGCTTGGAGTAAGATATCTACAAGAGACAATCTTTTTTGGGAGAGCTGTATAATTGTTTTTTATTATGAAGCTATTTTTGTTATTCAGTAGTACACCATAGTTTCTTCAATGCTTTGATTTACTATTTAAAATACGATTTTACGCAAGTTTAAATTATTGTGCATGTTTTATGAAATGGTTCTACAAAATTACACTGCACGAAAATTGGAGAACATTTGACTGGAGTTAGAAACTTGATAGTGTCCGGCATTATTCCAAGACGCGAAAACGCTGCAAGCTCAGTTGGTAGTAACCCTGCCTTCTGCGCTATAGGTTGTGTGTTCGATTCCCACCCAGGACAATCATTTTTCTGTGACTGGGTGTTGATATGTATTAAATGTATTTATTTACAAAAAAGTATATAAGTATTACATCAGTTGTCTGGTTCCCATGATACAAGCTATGCTTAGCTTACTTTAGGGCTAGATGGCGCTTTGTGAAATGTCCAACAATATTTTTAGTTATTAAACATTTTTATTATGCATACATTTTCGAAAACCAGCAGTATCCAATTCATTTACCGATTTTCCTAAAAACTGATTTACGTACAGGACGGGCGGTTGCGTGCTCATTCATCAGTTAATTGGTATTATGCTTTTGAACGGATAATTATGAAATGTAAATTATTAATTTGTAATTATATATGATGTTATAGGCAAAACCTTTTAGTTTTGCAAGAAGGGAAACTGATACCGCTCATACGGGAAGTAAAGCATAATTTGGTGTGTGGTAATCGATCTCGTTGAAGTAGAAGTTATTCTTTGGTAAAACTGTTCATTTTCGTACTCAGCCTCCCTCGATACAGGTTTAGGCTAGTGAGGAAGCTACTTCTAGATATTGTCAGTTTTCGGAATAATTAATGTACTTATTAAGCTTCAATATTTATTGTACTCTGTAATAAATAGGTTTCTCTTTCTTTCTTTCTTTTTAGTGGTTCATACATGTTGTTAACATAGTATTCCCATTGTTGCCTGAAAGTGTAAACCCTTTTTTTTTTTTGTTTTTTCCTTTTTCTTTGTTAAAGTTAAAGCTTCTTCTTCTTTTCTTTGTTAAAGTTTCTTTGTTGTTACGCCAACATACGTTTTCCAAATATTAAAAATATATTTTGCAAGAAAGTACATCGCGATACATATGCCTTATGAAATAAATTCTTTCCCAGTTGAATTGATACCAAAATGAAGGAATTTCAATTAGTTGTCTGTGACTAAATCAATTATACCACCGGGTAGTTGAGGTCACGTCCGAAATTCTAGGAATCGAACCTAATGTTTGAAACTTTGAAATGCGAAAGGGAACTTCTTTATTTTTTGGAGAAGATTTTCATTCTACGGCTTAAAACGTCACGGAAAGAAAATACTGCCAATGGGACGCCAACGGAGGAAATAATTTGACCCTCTTCGTTTTAAGAGTTTTTTTTTTCATATAAATAATATATATAATAATATATTATAGTTGAAAAAACCCTTTTTCTCTCTCGGTCTCTTTGATCTTACAAATCACTACGCCATCAAGGTTGTCAAGTTTTCGTTACTATTACTTCGATATACTGTGTACTGCAATATGTTCCAAAAGGTTAAGGAAAGTACGTAAGGAATGTAAAAGTCGCTAAAGCTATGATAAGTCAGGAAGGATAAGTCAGGAATGTCCTTGGACGAATACTAACGAGGGGTATAAAGGAAAATAGTCGCCTTTGTGTAAAGCGATGTCATTACGTTAATACGAGAATGAATAGACTGTAAAATGTTTGTTTCGGCGTGATTCGGTATTCAGTTTCGTGACGAGAAATCCTCGGTACTCGATTGTTTCGTTACTAGAGATCTTAGAATGGTAAATGACATTTTTTAATAAGTCATCTTTCGGAGAATTACAATTATTAAAAGTATACGAAAAGTAGTTCTGGTAAAAATCTGTCTACTATATTTTTAAGGCTTTTCTAATATATGTCTACAGTATTAAATTTAATTGAATCTATGTATTCTTTTGAAACCATTACAATAAATTTACAAAAGCTTTCGGCTCGACGGGATCACTTCACTTGGTAATTATTATTAGAATATGCTGATGAGCACTTCTGTACCTCGGTAGACAGGTTACGAGTAAGTTCAAAGTCCCACCAGAAAAGTAAAACGATATATAATTTTTCAATATTGGTGGACATTTCACAAAGCGCCATCTAGCCCCAAAGTAAGCTAAACATAGCTTGTATCATGAAAACCAGAGAAATGATATAAACATTATATACTATCATTTTGTAAATACATACTTATAACACATATGAACACCCAGCCTAAGAACAAACATCTATGTTCGGTGCACAAATATTTGTCCTGGGTGTGAATCGAACCCATGACCTACAGCGCAGAAGGCAGGGTTACTACCAACTGAGCTATAAGGCCAGTTAAATATATTTTAATATTATGTTTCTGATTCAGTTTTATATTAGAAAAAGAGTATAAAAAATACACCCTGATAATACTAGAATTCCCATACACATAAAGCCACCTAATATGGATAATTTCACTTATATAAATTATTATCATTATGAATCACTCATTTTTTTTTAAATCACTCGATTTTTAGTGTATCCCAGTGTAACCCAAAGTAGGTCCTCGCATCGTTACATCTGCCTCCGTGGCCTCCTCCCAGGCTCGGGACCTCCCACGAGGCATTGTCTGAAACGAGTTCTGTCTGCACGTAATAAACCTAATGCGATTCATTGTTAGCGAACATCGAGCTTACTTTTACTTCGATCCCACTTTGAGATTGGAAGAGTTTGCGACACGTCAGTACTCATAGTCATACTCATTGGGGGATTATTCGTGTGAGACAGTGAGTATTCGCTGAACTAACTCTAGCTTATATCTTTCATGGGGTTTTTCTTAGATGGCTAAGGATTACCTCGTCATGACAGCTCTGAACTCTCTGAAAATAAAAATGAGTCAAAATAATCCAAATGTGTCAATAATTCCACGTGTACATTAAATCCTTATTATAAGTTACTTACTAATTAATGTAATGTAATTCCCCACGGACTTGGATAAACCAATCAACGAACCAATTAACTTCTATATTTCGGCAAATATCACATTGCCAAACCATATTAACTCGTAGGCTTCTTCCCTGAACAACAGATTAACAGATTAGACCGAATAACTGCCATAATCATTGTTTTTATCTATGTGACTTCAGCAGTGACAGTGCCATCGAGATAGCTGGATTACCCAATGCGGGTGCCCTTTGTTCTCACAGTATCATTGCCATTTTAATTAGAATAGACCATTGGGTTTCATTATTTGCTCAAAGTTTGCGAATTCGCATTTCACATATGCATTTGTACTGGATAATTGCGTTGAATTTGGGGGATTTACTTTCGTCGTTGACCTACAAACTAGGGCGCTACGTTGCTTGCGTCCGTAGGTGATAACCCTTGAATCCCTACACGTGTCCCCTGGGTGGTGCGAAAGGAGCAACCCAAAGTTGCAGTAAACTTGTGCTAAGTTTGCCCGGAGAAGTACTGCCACCACACCTGGTGATCTGCCGCCAAGTAGTGATGCACTCGTGTTGCTGTGTTCCGGTGGAAGGGAGTGGGTGCCGGTGTAATTGCAGGCGCATGAGACGTAACATCCCCGTCTCGAAGTGATGGACGCGATGCAATGCGACTTAAGCCATCTCATACTCTGGTGAAGAGGGCTTGTGTCGTATTGTTGTTGTCCATGGGCGGTGGTTACCATTTAATATCAGGTGAGCCGTCAGCTCGTTCTATCACCTACCACATAAAAAAAACCTTTTATAGGTTTTCACTGGGAACTTCAAGGCTGAAATTAACGGAGACGATGCGAATAGTGATAATGGCAAATAGACGTATAACAATTAATCGGCTTTCATCAAAGCGAACAATCGAATGAGCGCCATCGCTATTCGTAAAAACGATAACTCATTTAGTAATAAATAACAATAACATGCCTCCAGTCCTGTAAACCTACCGAATTTTCAGTACTATTCGATATCTGTGATATCGAAATCTATTGTATATTCACGACTGAGGTCGAATTACTTTATTGTATCAGCTAGGGTAGGTATTTGTTCATTCTCATATAATACATTCGATGCTTTTGTTAAAAGTTTGTTTCGCAAATTTTCTATTAGGCCTATCACATAGGTACAGTTTTGTACCAAATATTTGAACTAAAATATTATGTGCCTACTCTGACACATATTAATGTGGATAGTAATTACATAGTAATACGTATATAATTAAAACAATTGAATATCTTACTTCCAGTTTACACAACTTTCTTATAAAATAGAAGTGCATTAGCTACTGCAGATTTAAGTTTGATGGCCATTGAAAATAAAACTTTTGAGATATTGATTCGAGCGGAATTCACTGTCAAAAAGTCTTTGTTATATTTTATAAGTTTTGATTACAACCCTAAGTTCTAGATTCTGGTGTGAAAAGATAAGCATCTTCACGAAACATACGATAACTTTTGTAATTTCGGCCTTTTTCCCACGTTCTTTTACAAACGGGTCGAGACGTCCTACTTAATTGACCATTGTTTGACAGTATGAGAGAATTGCCTAGCGTTGGCCTGCTTATGATTTTTATCGTTATAAAATAATAACAGGTGTTTTTCGAAATATCGTCTCACGCTTTGTATGAACCGCTCGGTTATGCCAGTAAGATACGTGTGGGTAAACTAGTTAAAAATTTTGTATTGCAAATGTGAAGAAACACAACCACTGAATTATTATTCAATTTCTGGCTTATTTCAATATGTAATGTAGAGTATAACGAGCTGACGACCCACCTGATGTTACGCGGTAACCGCCGCCCATAGACAACGGCGATACGATATATATTTATACAATACTATATTGTATAAAGACAAAAAACTGTTATAAAGTCCAAATAAACCTATTTCACATGCTATTGAACGTAAAAATACGATGTCATATAAATTCTATTCTTGGCAGTCAGTATGCTAGGTCCCTGCTGAATTATGTGGGTGGTTGGTTGATAAACTCTTAAACTTTGTTGTTCGATTCATTACGTTTTTATGTTTCCAAATATTGCCACGGAGTAGAGTTCGATTGAAATGTACGGTATCTGAAGCGATCCGTTAGAGGCTTCGATAATAAAGTGCTAATTCTAAACAGCTTTACATAAAACTCGTTCGTATGCGCATTATTCCACTTGGAATAACCAATGCGACATCCAAACGACGTTTTTTCGAAACATCTTCTAATGCGAGATTTAATGTGCAAACATTATTCAAAGAACGGGTTTCGAAGTCGCTTAAGAATCTGTGGAATGGAATGCCTAAACTTTGGTGTTTAGTTTAGGTACAAAAGGTTATTTCAATATTCTCTGAGATTGTATGAAATATACTAAAGCGAGAAATTACCTTATAAGCAAGAAAAGCGGTTTGATTTAATCTCATTGAGATCTTCATGTTGCCTAAATTACTTTTTGATAAGCTTCTATAATTGGTAACTCTTTAACATATTTCTCTTTCCTTTTTTTACCATTACAGTCTCATAACGGTGAAACAAAAACGAATTGAGGGAACTGACCTGTCCTGGGACGAACCTGGCACAAGTTCTACTCCCTGAAAGGATGGGTATTGTATTTAAGATATAATATTGTCTTAATGCTGAATGAATGTTGAAACTTCAGATGTAACAATAATCTCTTATTGAAACACTGAAAAAAAAAATATTTTCATCCAGCTATATAGTGCAGATACTAAAATTCGTGTCACTGTATGGACATGTATAGATTACTAAGAACTGAAGACTGCGGGTAGATCGTAACCTCCCGTTTCACTCAAGCCGCACAGACGCAGTTTAAATCCTATTAGATCTATTAACAACGACCTGTCCCGGCTTGCTCCTATTAACAGTTCACCAAGAGCACAGATTAAGTCGCAGTATACTGCACTTGGATCTAGATAGAGATTTATATCTGTGCGGATAATCTATTGGGATAGTGGTCTATCCTGCATTTCGGTCGGAAAACACTCACTGAACTGAACTAAAACCCCAGCGGATAACTTGAATAGATATCTTTGCTTGATGGTTATCGTTTATAATAATGCTTTTCTGAGAGTTTATTAAACTATTTTTGTTGTTTTTACAGTATTTGTATCACTGGGCTTTGGGTCTAAGACGCTTTTATTAGGGATACCTACATTAGTCTTTCAATCTTCATTTCTCAGGTTAACGCATGCAATGAAATAAGAATTGAGTAACCTACTGTTGTTTAGTGGAAAAAACCAAAGTTTTAAATAGAATAATCCATTGTTTTTTTGTGCCTATACAAAATTATAACTAATAAAATTGAAAAAAATATATGAGTAATCCTGGATTATGTCCAAATTCAGCTATACCGTGAGAACTGCTTTAAAATTCAGTTGCAAGAACCTATCTTCTCATATTATAACTGCAGACGTAGAACTAACTAAAAGCTAGTACAAAAAATATCTAATGTTGGTTGAAAGACCCTTGAACTGCCTTAGAAACTTGCGCATATCTACAGACGTACGGCAGTTTTTGCGTGAGAGTCTCCATATCTCTTCCCTCATCAAGATGCCATTAAATAGCATTGTAATAAATTCTTAAAAGCTGCTTATTACGACAATAGGCTCCAGTTAATTGTTTCTACAAACTCCTCGAGAAATTGTTGAGATTATTATAATATCGTGCAAAGTTACTGGGCTGCGGTTTTTTCGCAACTCTCATTGCATCAACTAAACATTATTGCATAGTCTTTAGCGCTCCTAATCATTCTTCTGCCGACATAGTTCTACGTAATAATAGTATAATATAATAGTAATAATAGTATGTTGTGTACATTTAGACAAAACGAATAATGTTTTTTTTCATTCTATTTAATTATTTATTATCTAAAATGCAATGAATTGCACAAAATGATTCGCACATAATGTTAAAAAATAATGGCATTTATGGTAAGTTGTGGCAGTTGTTTTAATATGTAATGATTTAAATTATTATTATTCTAAGTTATTAAGAATCTGTTGCTGAGAAAAAAAATATTTACGAGACCTGAGGTAAATATATATTACATTAATTAATGATCAGCATACACAGAACCTCATCGATTCAGTTTCTCCACAAACACTTTAAATAAATCAAGCTATCAAGAATTTTATACCAATACTCTTTAGAAAGCAAAACAAACAGTGTGAGCGGAATAACATTACCGGAGCATCGCACAGTCTATACAAATAGCTAATTGAATAATCCACAACAATTTAATGAAATCTGCATCCGTTTGCACAATATTCGTCACAAATTCTGTTCGATACGGTGCATACATCTCGTGTATATGGCTAGTTTTGATTTTATTCGGCAAACTGGGAGTTGAATTTATATCAATGACGGTATTTGGATATTTTTCTAAATGTTCGCGGAATCTGGATGTTACCTATTGAGAGTTATGGCCAATAGAAAGATCTAGATTTGTTTTTCTTTATCCTAATACTATAATTTATTATATAATTCACCTAATACAAGTATTTGATACTTAAAAGATGGTTTAAAAATTGTTGATATTTTTAAATATTAAGCTAATGAAAATAAACATTTTGTATTTGTATTTTCGTATTCGCCAACTTTTTAATAATCTAAAACGACCAGACAAGCTAAGGCGAGTGTTTCTGAGTCATCAGGTATTTATGATATCGATGAATTAATATTCAAGGCTGTATTCGGAACAATTTGACGGCACTCCCGCAGTGGTAATCCTTGTACATATAACGGGTAGTAACCGAATCGATGACCCGCTTCGCTATTTACGACATCAGAAATTGGTTTACTTTATTCGTATATCAGGTCAGACGATTGATTGAATATGTAGGACCTAGAAATGATAGAAAAAGGCAAAAATTTATGAGGGTTTATTATGTACGCAAGAACTATTTTTTTATGTATAATCATTCCGCATTTGTTTATGTATTCATAAAAAGAACATTCTCAGACGGTTTATTGTTTTCTCATCTCAAATGTTAATGTTTCAGTCAATATATCAAACGATAATAATTTTCGACCAAATGAATAAACTTAGCGTCTTCCACCACTTTCCGCTTTCGTCAACAGTTTTTGTTTATCATAAACGAGTTAAAAACTGAGGAGCCTGTATTAACTAAAGCTACTTGTTATACTGAAAAAAGCATGGTACCTGGTATCTGTAGTGCATACATGAACAAAGCCGCGAGCAAAATCTATATTTCTAATGAAATAACAAAAATTTTAGGCACGAATACAATTGATCTCCTTGAGATCGTCCGCAAGAAAGTTTGATTCACAATGTAATAGCAATCAATAATAACTAGTAGTCAATTATGGGATCGGGGAAATACTTTCACATGTGCCTGAATTTGACATAGAATAAAGAAAGTGAGCGTACACTTTTTCTTTGCGCTGCGTATTTGAGCGCGCTAAGTGCTTACGTTACCTGCTCGGTGAGGTTTTTTGTTTCCTGTTACACCCTCCCTTCCAAAGGGCAATTACCTGGAAAGAAAAAAGTCGGTGTCGGTTAATGATCGCAGTCGTGTTTTTCGAATTGAGAATGCAAGCGTATCTGTGAAACGAAAACTATTTTATGCTCCCATTTAGATTAGGTTTTACGAAAGTGAAAACAGTAGAATTCGGTTATCTTTAAAAATAGTCCTTCGATAACTTTAATATGTAATGTTCAAAGCTTGTTTGATAACTACGGAATTTAATCTCATAAGGACGAAACCTCTTCGTGATTAAATTATTTGTTATTATAGGTATATGTATTTTATTTTGCTACTACGGTGGGAGCTGCAGATATAACAAAATGCGAACGAATTAGCGTGCAAACGCTAGTATTAATATACATCCAGCTGAGAGTTACGTTCACGACACTATGTGACTTGGGCATTCCCGTAACTAAGGGAAGGAAACTAACTAAGCTGTGTTATGGGCAAAGTATAACAGTTCAAAACATCTGTAGTCTCTTTTTAGTGGGTGTTCCCCTATAGTTAAACTTTAACCGGTTAATGAAAATATGTTTCCGCCATGCGGCGCGCCGCATGGCTTTATTGGTGCGCCGCGGCGCACCAATAAAGCAATAACTCGATGTGAATGATCTCGGTATAGAATCGCTTCGCTAATCAAGCCCGTGCGTGTAACGGAACGCAGACAAGATGGCGGAAGCGGCGTGATTGACGACAGTGGTTGTGATTCTGTTGCCGACAAACTAAACAAATTTTTGTTCACGCATCTTTTTCTCTCACTAGTGAATGAAATGAGACCGATTCAGTCCATATTATGAATATTAGAAATATCGAACTAAAATTAGTGATTTGCTTGTCATATTTAAATAGCCTATTACTCACTCACGGATGCCACGTGAGGTTTTTAGTTTGACCATATAGCTGTCTCTTTTCACTTGGAAGAAATAGGTGTGAAACTAAATTTAGTTTAAATTGGTTGCCAACAGAATCACAGCCATAATTGATCTCACTACAGAGGATAACTGTTGTGAAAATCTGGGTTATAGGAATTGATTAGAAAATCGTTTAGGGATACTATTTGTCATATTTTCTAATAAGGTCGATGTTAACGGTTTTGCTACCTAAAATAGATGAATGATTTAAACAGTCCTAGCACCTCTCTCAAAAAAAAAAACGCGATACGAGCGTGTAAACTTCTGAGAATTATTACGCAAGCGCTGGAATGTAGGAATTACAAACCTACACACATTTTCCTGGAGGAAAAAATACACAGAAACCGAGCCAGCAGTAAATACAAAGACCTCGAATAAAACCTGTAGCCGACGACTCGTTTGTTTCTGTGTGTTGTGCCGCGGTGGAAAGTTGGTACGTGCCGGCTTCGTTCCATCCCTGCAAACGACACACGTACACACACGTGACAGACAACTAAAACGGAACGTCGACGGAGCCGTCTCATTGTCAGTGTCACTCGTACATTGACTGTTTTACAGTTACAGCCTTTTCCACCCCCCCTACAAGGAGGTGGACGCGACATTAATATTCATAACTCGAGTGAAAGACCGTCGAGCTATCGCAAGATCTTAATTTCATATTTTCGGCCGGCGAGAGTTGCTCTAGAGTAGTTTGGTCTCTATTTAGTGAACGTTATTGGTTACACAATCTTTCGTCAAGACTTCGGATCGTTATAAAGAAGTGTCTTTGGACAGCTCTGTCATAGGATAATTAACGACGAGAAAGTTCCCATTGGTCACTAAGTAGGCATTTCCTCAGCGAGACATAGGTTTAAAGGACTTTGTCGGTCAGTGTGTCATTTTCGCTCGTACTACGTAGAGTTGCAGACAATTATCTCGTTTCTGAATGTTTTTAAAGTGACTGGTGATTAGTAAACTACGCAAAAGCTGTAGACGTTGTATGTGTACTGTTATAGTGGTTCCTGGTAAAACATTGCAAAATATACATAATACTCTTATCATCCTTTGAAAACATTTAATGCAGTTTACGTACCGTTAAACCGAGTAATTCCAGTGATAACGTAACTGCGGGTAGATTAAAATATAGAGTTTTCAAATTCAGCATCAGTATTTTGATTGTTTGAAAATTAATTTAATTGATTATAGAATTACTTTAGTTGGCAATAGTATAAGTTTATAAGTCGTTCTTTACCAGTAGTTGTCTCCATATTAACATAGCTTTCAAATGATGGCTCTAGCTCTAGGGTTTAATGAATTGTATAGTACTGGAACATGTCTACGTTGAAATTTCCACGCACATAAGAAGGCCAACGCATGCCCTTCTAGTGCCAGGAAAAAAAAACTCGTTAGAAAATGGGAAGTCCAGCGGGAAACTAGTCCAGCAAGGTACGGCCGAAGCAAAAGTATTTTTACATCGCTGGATAAACACAGCCGTTAATGGTTAAAAGACCGACGTATTCTACCTGCTTATTCATATCACAGCCAGCGAACTTATAATCACCTTACCGTGAAATTCTCTTAACCTGCCAGCCTTAGTAAACTGTTACGCTGTGACGTTGTAAAATTGTTTTTTACATCGGTCGTGGCGTCTTTTCTGTTTATCTTGTTGAGTCACGACCTAAAAAAGTAAAAGTTGGAATGTTTCAATGAAATATGAACTATGAAAATATAAGTGCATCATAAATTGTGAAAGACAATGTGTGCCGTGTAAAATCGTGCTCGTTAGCGTCTGCGAAGCCTATCTACAGTTGAACCTAGATCCACAAAAACCTAGTTTCAACTCGCGTATGAAAATAATTTTGCGGTTATTATTCATTAGTTTAAAGACACGCAAGAGTTATTTTTAAAATGGTAATATTTTCATGAACATTACAAGTTTAGACATTTAATAATTTATTACGAAGATACTTTGGTTAAGTTTTTTTCAATTACAAAGACAAAATAATGAGTCACGGAATTTGTGCGTCAACAAAGCATTTTAAATTTTATTGTATTGAGGTTACACGAAAAGAACAGGACATACACCTACATAAAATTAATATCAGTATTTCCTTAAATGTACAGTAAATTTGAAAGAAAGTTTATATGGTGTTGGACTCAATTTTAATGTGCTCTGCCTGCATTTTCTATAAGCACTTTAGCTCCATATTCGACAGCAAACCCCCCTTAAAAAGCAGGTGGCAATTATTATTAGTGGGAGCACTTTCCGTTCAATGAACCGACACCGTTAGTTATACGCATTTAGCTCTCACCGGTGGCTCTGCATGACACAAATAACAAATGGCCAATCGAGTTCTCACACAAATAGGATAAAGGATTGAATTGGTATTTGTTGCAATTTACGAAAGTGCGAGTTCTCGTTTTGTTTCCCTCAGCACTTTTCCTTGTAAGACGTAGACGTTGTGATATTGCCGGCGCGCCGAAGTTGAGAAATGTTTCGGACTTGCTTCGACTACAGTTTGCGATATTATTGGATAGCTCCATGTGTTGGAGATTTCGGGGAACTTGTTTAACTAATAAGCAAATATAAGTGAGTTACAGATACTTCTACCACACGTACCGCACCATCGTGTTATCGTAAGCTGTTTAATACAAAAAGATTCATCAAAAGTGTACTGAGTAGTTAATTCGTGATGATCGAAAAAATAAACAGATAAAATTAGCTTTGTAATAATTAGTAAAAAAACTGTAGGTACAAATATTCAGCAACAACCAAAATAAAATGTGATGTTATCATCAAAATTCATTTTATTGGCTTGCCTTCTCATCACGAAATAAGCATCAGTTACCAACATCTCGAGCTCGAGAAAAAACTAGATGAATGTGTTCCGCGTTGTATTCAAACGCAACATTCGCGGATGCATCGGGGACCGCGTTTCTCGCGTTTTTACCGTCGCCATTTTGTGCTCCTTGAGTTTGCGGAATCGCCTTGTTTTGTAGCTAAAGTGAAAACGTGACAATGACTTGGTTGAACGACACTTTAATATGAGGTTGTTTGTGGCTTCTCGTACTCTCTGATGGATACCGATGTAGTTTTATGTTATTTTCTACAGTTTATTTGTAATAGAAATTATTGTTTACATTTATCCATCATGATGGCTATTCCATTTCATTTTTCAGCACATGGCTCGTAGGTACTCAAAGTATTTGTTTTTAAAGTATTTCTCGTGTTCCATTGTGTAATTCGTGCTGAAATAAATGTTATATATACCAATTTGACGCTGTAATAAGAATATTTCGTAACATTGTATTGTATATGAACAACACGACAAATCTTGATCTTAAATCTCGCTTGTGTTCTAGTGACAAACTAGTTTCGCTATTAAGCAAGTTATTTCTAAAACCGGCACTTGCTAACTGCCTCATAAACAAGAAGGTTTACAAAGTATAGTTTAAACTGTTCTAGTGGGCTTAATAAACTGCAAAGTCGCTGCGTGTCTGGCATCATATTTACATAATAGAATAACAGAAATATTATCAGAATTTTTATTTAAGACAAATTTTAATTATTAAGTATCTGTATGACCGAAATATAGATAATATAAAAGAAAGCTCATGTTTATTGATTTTATTACGTCGTAACAGAAATATTTTATTACTAAGTCATTTTATAATTTCTTACATCGGTAAAAACAATACTTTGTTACCGTTGTCCCTTTCTAATTACAAAATGTTATGTAACGTAGGTGAACATTTTTAGCAACGTAAACTAAATCAAATATAATTGTATGTATCTATTGGATACTTTTGTTTTTCTACGAATTACTGAAATTATTGAGATCCCGTTGGGGCAGTTATTTCTGAACGGGATTTTGCGCACTACGCAAAAACTTGATGCGCAATGTTGATTGATGTTAGAGTCTGTGTCAGCGGTAACGGCGCTCCTTGGACATGCAAACCAGTGGATTTTTTATTCCAACATCTATTACTGACTCATTTAGTTGATAGACAGAAATAATATTAGAATATTGCATTCATTCAAACGAAATTAATAAAATAATTGATTCATCATCGATTAGAAAAGGAAGAGTAGATTTCTTAAAGTATTTGGAATATTGTTGCTAAATTCAATTTAATCAATTTGTACTAATTTTGAAGGAAAAATGTGTGTGTGTTCTTTATTCTTTATTGTACACGGTAAAAATAAACATAAATTAACATATATAAAAAAATATGTACAAAGGCGAGCTTAACCCTAAAAAGAGATTTTTATCGTTTTTCTGTATTACCTATAGATGAGTGACAAAATAACCGTGATGTTTGTGCTTATTTTGTCGAAAATATATCTCTCTCTTTAGTCCACAGCTGCTATGAAGCATTCAAATTGAATGCGTACGTAAGTAATAAAATCATTTGTAAGTATTGTATAATGAAATGATGAAATAAGGCTATCATTTGGTTAAATTCCCATTACAAGATTTTTTTTCAAGAAACCTAAATTATTCCTACTTAATAGATACAATATCTGGAAGAAATGTCGTGAGCACATTTAACTACATTAAACAATCACATGGGTTTTCTACCTTCTATTGCACGCAACATTAAACCGAGGAGATAATATCAAAAACTATCTTGAGTGCCATATAACCAGATACTGGAAATATTCCGAAAGTGGTCTAACAAAAAAATATTTTTTATGCCACAAACAGGTTTAAGTTTGAAACCGGACGTCTGACGACCGGCCAGTGACAAAAATCACCATAATTATTATTAAGTATAATAATTTTGATCCTTTACATGCATTACTAGCATTATCATTCATGCGATTCTTTTGAATGTCTTCTACCTGCTACGGTTGACTCACCCAAGATCTTTTTATCGTACATAATCCGTGACTCCTTTAGCCTAATGAAAAGGACATCCTTTTACCTGGTGACTGAGGGGTTTTAAGAATGCGTCTGACCTTAAAGGCATGTTATACCAGTTCAAAAGTTTCTTTGGTAAGCGAATTAGACCATTCTATATTCAGTTTCTTATTTAAATAAATCATTTTAGACAAAATGCTTATAAGGATCTTAATTTGGTTTGGGGTGGCTCATGTTATTAATGTTTTATTCCTGAATTCACATGCGTCATTTTAAAGTGGGCAATTTGTACCAATCAATCACAAAGTACCGTATAAATTATCATCTTGTTATCCTATGTTCTATTTTCATGTCCAAATATTAACGTAATGAATGAATAAATCCTCGAATGTTGGTTTCCGATGCATCATTCGCATCAATCACCGTACTATGTCCCTTTATGTTCGAAGTATCTATCATGTACGCTGACGTTAGTCGTCGGAAGTATTCATGGATACTCCCGCCGGACTGACATATATAAACAATATTTATCATGACAACTGTATGTTACTTACTTAGAAAGAATTTGTTTTATAAATTTATTTGTGTAGAAAATAGTAGGTCATAATATAGAAACTAAAATGGAATACATATCTCTAAAATGTATCTAATTATTAGAAACATCTTGTTTTTCATATTGTCAAAATCCCGCAGACTTTGCAAAAACCAACTTGCCAATTATCTGTCACAGTACAGGAAATACGTCGTTATAGTGAATAGATTCTCCAGTGACAAGAGGGATAGGCTACGCAGTTCATCCGAGTAAGCAAACCTAGTTGGGTGGCGAAAATAAAAGCCAGCATCCCAGCGAGCAACTCGAAAAGTCCTGTCCTGTATTTCATGGTACACTGTGCACAGTAATCTAAAAGCAGTAGGTACAGTTATTAATAAGAGTCAATCAATCAATAGTTTTGGGACAGCCGGCCTAACGGAGTAATACAGAAAATTTATTCATAATGTTCCCACTAATGAAACACCAGCTTCTAGGTAAGCGAAAGTATATGGTTGTTACTAACGAGCCCTATCTACTGTGGAGATGTTAACATCTCGAGTCACGTCACTTCTTTGGATTTTAAAAGGACATGCTTGTTCCCCTTGCTTTGTAATCCAGCAAGTTATTACGTTTTTAAGTACAAAAATAGCAAAATTTTGCTTTGTTAACAGTATTTCTTAAGACGTTGGTAGGTAACTCGAATTATCCCAATGCGATGTATATCTTGCAGAGTAAGAGGTAAACCCTTATGCGACCTTCACTAGCCGAGATCTGTCATAGTAACAGTATTTGGAATTGATTTTAAGTTACAGACGCTTCAAACAGCCCACGGATCATCACGGACATTCCGTTCAGTTGTAAATGTCCCGAGGTTATCAAGAGCTTCCTCAGTATTTCTTAGAGAAAAGCGGACTTTCTGGAGGATTGGTGATGCTGATATTAAAAATTAAATGACAAAAATCTTAACCTTATTTTAAGGTCACGCATCTACTTCTCTCCCTAGTGGATAAAAATACAGAGTAGACAAATGGAATAATATACAAAATTTGGTAATATGTCTGATTGTTTCTGTAAATATTCCGTATTTTTTAAATTATGATCGTAAGTAATATTATTATTGTACTTTTACTAATTGTCTATGTCTGATGGATAACACGTTTGACAGATTACTTCGAAATATTAGTGTTTCTTTTACCAGAAAAAGAAAATCATAGATGAATCCAAAATAAGATATGTTAACAACAGATCACTAAAGTAAAAAATAAAATGAAATATAATACTTTAGTTTCAGATTGAATTTATAGTATACTGCTTTCAATGTATTGTGTCTCCAGAACTCGGTACAGTGAGGGTGAATGGAGCTAACGAGACATCCAGGCGATGCCCAGTGTTTTGTAAAGCCGCCGCTGAAAGGGTCCGCTCTGTCAAGTTTTGGCATGGTTTTGTTTTTGATTTGGCACTTCCATTTTTCAAAGAGTGAGTGAAATTTTATCTGATTTCATAGATGCGGTGATGGAGTGAGGCGGTTGCCGAGTTTTGTATGTATCTATACATATGGGAGAACACATCTGCTGCGTCGCACCGCGAAGCGGTTTCATAACCGGGGCAATCTCTAACTCGCGTCGCACGACAGTTACTAAAACGTATCCTAAACGGCTTGTCATCAGTTAATTCAAAATATTTCATTTGGTCACAATATGTTATCATTACCCGAACGTCTGAAATATTGAATAATAAAACATGTACTGAGATTTGTATAAAGCATTCGTTAAAGTAATATGAAATATGAATTCTACAAACAGTGTATTAATGCACTTCATTATTATGGAATCTTAATTATTATCTATCTTTGTTGAAGACTCACAAACATGTTTTATACGATACACAAGTCGTGATATATAAATTAAAAATTCATCGTATTGTGACTCATACAATCAGAATCCTTGATGTTAGTGTACCTAACATCATCGATATTTTTATAGCCAGCTCAGACACACAACCTTCATTTGAGCTCTAACATTATAGTAAGTTATTAATATCGAACATTCAGTTTTTCCCTGTAAGAAAGTTAATTAAACCTGTGGTTACGTGGTGAAATTCCTATAACAAAAAGCAATAGAAATTGCATAGAACGTGATTCTCAATCAATAGTCACTATTAGTCAGGGACTCTTAAAACAGTATTAATAATATTTTAGAAGTTCAAATTCATTGTTATTAAGCTTGATTACATAATAGAATCGGATCTCGTCGTCTCAAACTATTTTTATAGCCAAATGTTAAATAAAGAGTACCATGCTGAATAATTCAACTGGTTTCGAAACCAACCGGTGGGACCCGTAAGGTAAAAGTTCAAGGTTTATGCAGTCTGATACTCGCAGGCTTTGTGGCTCTTTTTGTGTCCTCGATTTATATTTATTGCATGACTCGAAGTCGAACGATAAAATATGCTGTTTTACACCAATCCTACCACTCGTGTGCTATGGAAGTTTCACGGTTTCCATAATTTATTAACACCTTGCGAAAGCGAGATAAAGTCACAAAGAACACAATTAGGCATTCCTTTAACTTTATACTAATTTAATTTTGCACTGGGCTTCATCTGTTTTGAATTATGGAGTGACTTATTACTATTACCTTTAACAACTTTGATCGAATATTCCGATTCGGACTCGATGATGACGACGCTTATTGGTATTTTACCTTCATAATTAGAAATTTGTTTATATAGTTTATTGAGGACACCTCGAGAATCAAATTCATTTAAAGCTCCCGGGACGAAAATTTAATGGGTAGTAAATTAAAAATAAAATGATGCTTTTTATTTATTCTCGAATCATTAATTTATTGAGTGACAATTGCACTTAAGGAATTATCGCACTTAAATCTATACAAATAAATAAAATTGGAGTGTCTGTTTGTAATATTAAAATAACCGCTTGTTACTGAGTGCATATGGATGTATACACGGTACATATACAAAAACATCATTTTTTTTTACAATTTTTGTCTGTCTTTCTGTGTGTTTGTTCCGGCTAATCTCTGAAATGGCTGGACTGGTTTTGACGGGACATTCACTGGCAGATAGCTGATATAACAAGGAGTAACTTAGGCTACTTTTTCGAGGGGTAAAATAGGGGTGCGTGATAAAACCGAATTCCACGCGGACCAAGTCGCGGGCAACAGCTAGTCAGAAATAAGAGTACAGTCGCGCATCGGAACTGACAAGCCCAATTTTTGTTATAAGTATTTTATAGGAATATTCCAAGAGTAGTTAAACCAAATTTAAACTAATCGTTATTTTGAGTCAGTCGGGAGAGTCTTTCTAAGATAAGCAACTGTGGAATATCGATCAATTAATGTTGTATGTAACTATGTAGAGGCTAACGTATTCATAAACTCTACAATCAAGTGTTTAAAAAAAGAATTTATCATTTTATTTATAAAATTATGAATAATGCTTTGTCCATAACAATTTATGCTGACTATCAGATGTTTCGACCTTGCGAATCTTCCGCGTGCGCTGCATTAAATCTTCAGTTTACTTCCCATACAACGCTGATTTGACACGTTTTGTTTACAAGCAGACGTTAAACTTTGCGTTTATGGCCCGTTTTAAACGGCTTCGTGTCTAGACCGAGTGTGAACGAGGAGTTTACTCTACGTGATTTACTTAACAGTCTATCTTAAGTTAGCACGAATTTAACAAATTGATACTATGTACTACTACTGTTTGTGTTACTGGTTCCTCTTGAACCAGTGTGTTGGCATTAGTAAAGTGTTCTTCAAAAGAGTTCCCTTACATATTTCGTAAATTTCTGGTGTACCTAACCAGTATTCTCTTAATATGCCTTTTCCCGTTTTAAAAACGTGGAATGTATGCAGACATAAGTTACTCGGCCAAATAGTTGATGTTTTCACTTTGGTTTACGTGGAATAAGCCTGGAATCTAAGCATGTTATCGGTTAACCTATGTTCCCCCTGATTATCAACCTAAGAGACCAGCCCTAGCAAGAGCCCGACTGTGTCTTTTCTTAGCAAATCGATTTAGCTAGGTATCGTTCACCCCGGTCAATAATTAGACGGGTGACCATTTCGTCCTAACATGCTTTTTATGTGATAAAGTTGGGCGAGCAGATGCCCCACCTGGTGTTAAGTGGTAACCTCTCGCTATAACAAGCAATACGACTTGGATCCTCCCCTACCTACTAGGTAGGACAAGACCCACGATGCCGTGGGTCTTGTCCTTACGGGCGCATATTGTATGCGCCCGTAACTCAGACTTGAAGGTGGAATGCCTCATGTGCTTGGTATTTCACTGGCGACCACCCCATTCAAAACGGAACACAGTAACACGAATGCATTACTGCTTGGCGGCAAAAATGGGTATGGTGGCGGCACTTCCCCGGACAATCTTGGCATAAGTTCTACTGATGTCAAAATTCTTGGGAGGGCACGGTAATCTATGGGTTCCAGGTATAAGAATAGTATATTATAAGAAAATAAGATAATAGACCACAAGGAATGCCTCTTGGATTTCTGAAAATTCCGGTAATGGGGCAGATTATTCATTTAGCTTTTTATAAGAATAATAAATCAATTTTAGAATGCAATAGTTAGAGATTATTCTCTACATAATAACAATTTTATATCTGCGTAACAGTATTGTGTGGAACAGAGCAATTTTTCTAAACATTTAGTTGTTACATAACCTCAGTGCAGGGGCTATAAAAGTTCTTGTTCAGCGTCGCTGAGTGGATAGAAAGAACGTCGATTTGCCGAGATTACGGGGATAAGAGAACTTTGGAAAAGTTTCAACACTGTATTGTTGAGTACAATGTCTTTGATCAGGAGAGGCCGCTTAAAGTATGTACTGGGTGCAAGAGTGTCATGTTTTGTAATTAACCCAAAATCCAAATTTGAAAAAAAGAAACTAGTTTTGTGATAAATGCTTTAAGTAATAAATAATTATTTTTCTAATCTCTTAAGTACTGAAATAGTTTAAGGAACCTTGCGGATAATACATTTTTTTCATAATAAAAGCCCTCGGTGAGATATTTATGTGGACATTAAAGTTCCAGAGATGTAGGTATGAAGATTCGTATATACATCGGCACATGTTATAAAGACATGTATAAGAAATTGCTTTTGTATATATAAGGTTCTAATTCTTTGAATGAACCAAACCAACCATGTTCCAGCACACATTAACTTAGCAAAATATTCGGGTAACAGAACATGCAGTCGAGAACATTGTTTATGCTGCATGCTGAGGTTTAGCAAACTTGCTTCAGTCGTGAACAGCGGCCCTTAAAGATTGCGAGGAGCAAAGGTGAAAGGGGTGCGGTCGCGTTCAAAATATAATTGCTTAGAATTTTAGGGCTTTCAACTTACACAAAATAAGGAGAAAAGTTATATGAATCTCCAGTTCAAAATTTCTTGTTCTTATCGTCTTTACGAGATTTTTTTCTTATCTTAAAGTTATTCTGCACTAAAATAAGATAAATAATTTAAGATATTCTGCTAGGATTTTGCCTTGTGTTTATTAAAGCAGAAAGAATAAATCTTGTCGGGATTATCAAGTTAAATCACATACGGTCAAAACAAACTAAAAACATTACATAATATTAAGTGTGTAAACAAGGATATTGGCGTAATTGTGCTTCATACAACAAACAATTTTTTTCCCCGGCAGTAAATTCGTGTTTTTAAATTGAAGGATATTGATTTTCCGGTAGTACGAACAATCTGCAAGTGTGAACCCTAGAAATAAGGCACATGCACACATACCCTCCCAACTGACAAACTTCTACAATCCAAGTGATACCGGAGTATATCGTTTCTAGGAAATTGGAAAGGAACGTGTTCGGCGACGGTAGTTAAAGTATAAAATATGTTTACGGTAAAAAAATATTAGTTTTTATTGTATTACCTCATTCACTTAACGATTCGATACGCTTATCTTACATGTTTATAACTTTACAATTAATAATAATTTAAAGATATTTTGCCCTGAACTTTTAAATATTTTGCCGCTCATTACGTATGAAAACTATTCCTCTTTTCTTTATACAATTTTTCTTTGATGTGTTTATGTTCTTTTGAGTTTTGTCGTCTCAACGATTCGATTAAAAATTTTCGTTCCCGGCGGACTAACGACTCATATGTCAAGAAGCTCTTGGTATTAAACTCTACTTACGAGAACTCACATGACTTTATGCCCCTACGCCCAACGATTGCGTTTTCTATTGAACTAAGCTAACATTTAGGCTTGGCACGGACTTTGTATTCTGCCAGCGTTGCAAAGTGACGATATCGGCTGCTTTTCTGTGCCGAATGGCTGTATAGTTTTAGCGGTTTATTATTCCGACTACAACTGTTCCGCGTTTGTGGAATATCAAGCATTATGTCTAAAATGTGACCGGCAAGATATATGCATAAGTCTTTGGACAAATGCGTATTAACTAATTGATGTAACAATTTTTTGATTAATTTTACTTATTTTTTGTTTCCTTAAAAACATTTGTGTGAGGACATATATTAAAAACAAAAGTTGTCATGTTGTGTTAAGATTCACTGAACTTTTAAAAGGCTAGAAACTACTTGTAATAGTCATATTAAGATAATGAATTTAATGCCAGCATGTTAGGAATGCAATCGTAAATACAACATAATACTATTAAAACAAATTTAGCAAAACAAGCGAATATGAAGTCATTGAAGTCACGTTCAGGAGGAGCGGCCAGCGATTACATACCTACGTGTTAATATGTGTTTTAACATCTCTATGTTCGTAGCTATTTGTTTTTGACATACTGGTGTGGGGCACAGAACAACACTGAGTAAAATCAGCGGCTGAGTATTGCATGATTCACATTTACAGCACTTAGATCAAACTTGCGCATACCTTGTGCAAAACCAATCGAGCAGAGTGATTTCTCAGTTTACCTATGAAGGTATCAAATCAATTTTCTGAGGTGCGTGCGTTGTGTCATTTATAATTTTCTTACGAAATCTACGCGGCACGAAACATTACGTGTGATGTAATAGCTTTCCGATTTACGTGGAATTGTTTGTTACACGCGTATATCAATTTGCAATTAATGTGACCTAATTTAATATCAAATTGATCTTAGATATTCATAATAGCTTCGAAGGTTCCTTCGGGGCCAATTTTCTGTGTTTAGGTGATGAAAAGAAAGGCTTGGACACTAGTCTAAAACCAGAATGTTGACAATAAGCAGTTCATATAGGTACTATGTGCTCTTTCATCGCTTTTAGCTTGTCAAGCATAGGACAAAATTACAACTTGTTTTCAAGTATCTATTTGACCTTCTTCGATATAATACAAATACAAAATACAAATATATTAATCAGTAGTAGTATCTATGTATATATTTATATGTCTTACATATATACATTGTATATCATATATATATGATTTACTTGCTAAAGGCTAATAGCAAAAGGTGAAGAAGGCAGGTCATGACTTCGCGTGTTAGGTTGCGTCGGAACCAACCGACATTTTGTTCAAAAACGGACGACCGCCTTGTTTGATTTCACGATACATTTTGTAATAACCGTGTCCATAACCGCTGAAGTTTTTATATGTTTTTGTGTGCCATTCACGGCCGTCGAGAATCGGAAACTGCAGCTAAGCCGGCTTATACGGGTGACCTTAAGTTCAATTCTTGGGAAATTAGCTTAGCGATTCAAGAAACGGGATCATTCGTTGCTCTACATTTGCCGAAACATTGAATACAGTTGCAGTAGATGAGTTCAATTTAAAATTTATGTTTTTGTCTATGTTAGTAAAATAATTTAATTATAGTGAGATACCATTGAAGGAAATGGTTCATTCGCATTAACAAAATTGATGACAACTTCGTAAGATGAACGCAATTCTAAAGCGGCTGCGAATGTTTACTAGATCGCTGGCTAGCATCCAAATTTTCGCCGAGGTCAAAGAATTATGTAGAATCTGCGATAAAGTTTCTGATTTCCGTCGAGAGTAGATTTTATATGACGACGATTTCTCTTCTTATTTTTTTTGTACCTGTATTTTTTCCAAACATTTGTAAAATCATATTTATGAGATAAATTAGTTGAAAATTTAAATAATAACGAATGTCAAAATCTTGCTTAGGGATCCAATATGTTTGTAATCGAAAATAAGAATAAAGTTATTTTATTGAATTACTTTATTTGCTAGATATAATAACTGTAAAAACAGCTGTAAAAGTACCTTTGTGTCAATCAGACATGAACAATATATTTGTAGTGAAGTGATTAAAAAATGTATAGGCATCTAAATTATGTTATTTCAATACAGGATTATGGCAGAAAATTCGATAAAATTTACTATTTTAAATGAACAAACTTGCAATCGACAAAAAACAAATGTTACCATATTTATTTCTACAAAAATTAACTGCTCACTAGTAAACTTAGAATTATCGTGAATTCCTATAAAAATAGTTCGTAGTATTTTTGCTGCCTTCCATTTTGAAATGTGCAGAAAACTATTTATTATTCTCCGTTCGTTCCGGATGTCCTCAATCTGTTTCCTAGAATGGTTCATAAATAGTTATACTCATAAATATAACACATTGTGCATATGTGCTCGTTTTATCATTATCTAGAAAACTATTTTGTCTCAAAAGAAAAAATACTCAAATATTTTTTTTTGTAATAAATGATTGTATTAATAATAAAGTAACTTGACTGGCCTCACAGCTCAGTTGGCAGTAATCTGCCTTCTGCGCTGTAGGTCATGGGTACTATTCCCACCCAGGACAAACATTTGTGTGACGAACATAGAAGTTTGTTGTGTCTGGGCGTTACGTATAAACGTATGTATTTATAAAAAATGTACATAAGAATTATATCAGTTGTCTGGTTTCCATGATACAAGCAATGCTTAATTTGGGGCTTCAGCAATATAAAAATAAAACTCTACATTATGTTCTTTGAAAATTGATTGCATCATGTGATTGACGCCACGAACAATTTGCTATTCACTGTTGTCAATTATGAGGCTTTATAAACTCCCACCTGACCGGTTCATTTGGCAATGCAGCATTCCTGTTTAAGGCCAGCAAATGAAACTGGCGCATTGTGAAAATGTTTATGCATTTCTACTGTTAAAATATTTAAGATTTCCGGGAAGGCGAAAGACACGGTACATATTTATTTGCCTTAAGAAACAGTCTAAAAAAATATTTTAACAGTAAGAATCAACATAATACATGAATGTATACTGCAAATAATTGTAAAAACTACGATAATTCTCTTGGCGTTCTGTCGAAAAGTTACAAATTTGCGAGAATCGATCTCCTTGAATCTACATCAGATGTTTATGTTTGTAGTAAGAAATGCGTATGTTGTGGAAGAAAAGTCTGAGTCATACTCCCATAAATTATCAGATTATCTTTGTCTTCCAACTTGAGAAAACTCCCTTACTTATTGGAGTCAACATTATTATCAAGGAATTTATATATAAGTTTCGTCAACGGAGCTGTGGTCGCATTCCTCAGGCGAACAAGCCTTGCGACCGTTCAAGGTCATTTTGTGAAGGGATCTGTTGAACGCGCCTAAAACTACTTCTAGTTATACCGACGTCTGATGACCTATAACTTCCTTGAGTCGGACTGGTTTATACTGCAAAAAGTTAACGGATTAATGATGATGAGGATGAAGCTTAACAAAAAGCAAAAACCTGCGGGAAGCTAAAAGAAACCAAGATTTTCACTGAGCGTTTTATATTCAAGAATATATAATAAACAAAGCAAAGTATAGTAATATAAACAAAGTCTAGAGCGACTTTTACTCGTTTCTATTTAATTTTTGATACATATACATAAGAGCAGATCGTTTGACTTTTAACATATAAATCCAACATGAAACAATGCCACGCCGATGTAATTCAAATGTAAGTTCTGCTCTAATGCAAAGCAAACTTGATCTCGACTAGCACAAAGCGCAATTTGGTGCAATATTCAGATTTGCTACGTATGAATGTATCCCATGAGGGTGTGCAGGCAAATTGCTGCGTCTGTGGCACACGAAAATAGGCAAAAAGCAATCAGATGCAGGATTAAATTCTGCAGACATGATTCGACAAGTTTCTGAACAAAAT
The DNA here is from genome assembly GCA_947359385.1 of Chesias legatella. Taxonomy (NCBI): domain Eukaryota; kingdom Metazoa; phylum Arthropoda; class Insecta; order Lepidoptera; family Geometridae; genus Chesias; species Chesias legatella. The sequence continues at coordinate 1,604,053 of OX375766.1, forward strand.
TTTAATTAGTTGGAAAGTTTTAGTGAGTGAAGTGTCAGCGGGTTTCGTTTGCCCTCACTTATTTAGGTCTTTGAGCACTAATTGAATTTTTGATCATATCTGAGCTAGCTGGATTTTAATTTCTTCATTAAGGATTAGGTTACATTAAAATTAGTGTTGATAGATATACTTCAGATATAATTATGTGATTATCATGAAAACATAGTATCTTTCGTTAAAGTTAAAATTTTGTAAAAAAGAATTATCTTACTGATTTGATTTAGATCACTGACTTTTGCTCTCTTAGATTCCTTAAAATATGACTAGCAATTGATTTACTACTAACGAAACTATAGTTTTAAATTTCTTCGAAGCAGACAAAAACTCAGACAATTGAAAAGTAACATTAATAAATAAGGCTGAAGTTATCAAGACCTATGGTCGGAACTCCAGAAAATCTATACGGTTTTAAGTAGGTCCCTAATTATGGATAATTTGATAATTTATCGAAATAACGACTGTATTGTCTGATGAAATCTATATAGAGTATCAATGTCAATATCGCCTGTAAATGTCATGACCTACTCCAGTAGGGTCAAAAACAAAACGGCATATGATGGTTTCATTTCAACAGTATGCAAACTTGTCGACGAGTTCGACCGCTACACAGAATATTATGTTCCTTAATGTGAGCCGAATACGAGATGGCTATGCAAATGATCAAGTTTGTGTGTGGAGTGGACCAGTGTGAGCCTATCACTGGACTTGAGGTGAATACTTGTACAATATTGGATTTCCAGAACCGAAATAAAAAGAAACATTTAGACTTTTGGATATAGGCTTCAAATTGTTGAAGTTATGTTAATATTTTGATGTTTAGGCTTTAGAAAAGCTGTTTTAAAGATTTTAGCTAACGCCAATGAAAAATCAGTTGTATACTTCATGTTATTAGATACTTTCTGACAAAAGCAGTTTGCTCAATGGCTTGTGAATACCTCGTAAAAATGTCTCGCTACATCATCCTTTTCACTCCGAAAATATTGTAACGCTACTATTCAGTTGCAATTTCAACTTTATTGCATTTATTCCTAAGGCTGTTGATATCGTGCAACTTTGGGAAATACCTAGATTGTACGTTGAGTCGTCGGAAGCCGGTGCGGAAGAACGGATTCTCCCTAGATAATCGAATTCATTAGTCGTCTTTGTACTGTAAATAGTGCAGAAAGCGGCGGCTCGGCTACAGACTGAAACCTAATTACGTAAACACATACATCGAAAATTTACAAAACAGCGAAATGTTTTACACATTTTTTTATAGTTAACATATAATTTAAAGAAAAAGGAAAAATAAAAAAGCACACAAAAAACCGATCCTGCCAGGATTCGAACCTGGAATCTTCTGATCCGTAGTCAGACGCGTTATCCGTTGCGCCACAGGACCCCGTTGTGACAATGCTATATTTAGTAGACGCGTTCAATTATTTAGTTTTGCCTATAAAAACTCTACCTTGATCGAACAAAAAGCTCTCTTGCGCAGTGTGGACTATTATTTCATGGCGCGGGCCATATTACGGCAAGGTCTACTTATTTCAATATATTTCGTTCATGCTGTTTCAATGTTATTTATTTACGTGCGTTTCACAATAATATATTTTTATAGCGATCAGATTTTATGTATTATCTCCGGTTATTGTATTTATGGAAGAATTTAGATATTATAGTTTATTATAGTAAGATTATGTTTACCTAGTAACAGTAAGTACTAACTTAGTACCCTTACTAATATGCAATCAAGTTAGTGCTGGTAGGCCATTTGCATTACTTAGCAGTCATCCAATACATTTTGTGTCAAGATTTTGTGTTTTCGTGGTTAACAAGTGTGGTTGTTTACATTTTTATAGTCCCTCTCTTCTTTCTCACAGATTTACTCCTGTGAAGTAACAGGATGTGAAGAATGCTTTGTCAAGTAGCCCCAAGTATGCGCGTATTTCAGGTCGTATAGTAAATGCTGTTGAAAGTGTGCGCACGGGTCTGACCCGCTTGTCGATAACGGGCCGGTAACCGTTGGACGATCTTCGTTACAACGTTATATAAGAATGCTGTAGATTTACTTACTGTGTAAATGAAGTTAGGTAATCTAGCCGTGGGAGAACTCAGGAATTTAGATATGACCAAGTTGTGAATGATGTAATTGCTCTTAAACAATCATTACTTTTATTTGTACACATCATTTCTGCATTTTGTGGTATTATGAAAAAGTTTATATTCACATGGAGCACTTCGGATAAAAAAAAATTTCATGGATATACAAAAAAGTCCGTGAAATGGTGCCATAGCTTACTTCTTACTACGTGAGATAAATTATGTAGGTAATATAAATCAATGTTTATTAGGAAGTGATCGCTATCGATAAGGTCATCTAGACGTTACCCTTATATACTTTATATACCCTTATGTACTTTTTGAATATACTTCATTATTAAAGTTCTTAGTTCTTGGGAAATATCCGTAAGAACTAAGAGGAGACGGAAATTGTGTTCCAAAATTAATTGTTCACTCCTGAAGGCATGAAAGTTCTACTGGCATTCATTGATAAAAATATAATGGTTAGTAGTAGTGCAGCAATTTCGTTTTGATAAAATTGTTCAACGGGAAAGTTGCGCTTAAGAACACATGACTCTACGCGGTACCTGGTAATTTTTATCTTTCGTTACGCAATTTAACTACCTAACTGCAAATATACGGGCAAACATTTGCTATGCAGATGAAGTGAAAATATCTACTAATAATCCGAACAGACAAACACTTTCTCCACAACGTTCGGCAGCGTAATTATATACTTAATCAATTCGAGATATGCTCTCAAAAGAATAAATAGTTTCTTTAATGACCTTCATGAAGAGCATAACTACTGGTTTAACAATAACGAGATTTGTAGGAACGTGTTACAGTTGAATTTTAAATGAGTGCGCTTAATTACGAAACGTGCTCATCAAATTGTTTATATGCCTTCTGATTTTCACCAAGTTTTGTGATATTTCTGGTTGCTAATCATGAAATTGTTTATATGCCTTCTGATTTTCACCAAGTTTTGTGATATTTCTGGTTGCTAATCATGAAATTGTTTATATGCCTTCTGATTTTCACCAAGTTTTGTGATATTTCTGGTTGCTAATCATGAAATTGTTTATATGCCTTCTGATTTTCACCAAGGTTTGTGATATTTCTGGTTGCTAGTCATGAAATTGTTTATATGCCTTCTGATTTTCACCAAGTTTTGCGATATTTCTGGTTGCTAATCTATCAGATTCTGCATATTAAATTTAGTTTTAAAGCAAAGTCGATAACTTTATGGGGGTTAATATGTATTTATGTACGTATTTACAAAAAAAATATAAGTATGTATATCAGTTGTCTGGTTCCCATGATACAAGCTATGCTTACCTTACTTTGGGGCTAGATGGCGCTGTGTGAAATGTCCACCAATATTTATTTATTCATTTATTTTCCATGGAATTTACAAAGCAATGGCTTGAAAACTTCAGTAAGAAAATAAAAATATAATTTGTTATACTTATGGCTATGTCTGATGGCAAGCCCGCCATGGGTATAACAGACTATACTTCGTTTTAAAGTTCACATTTCCGATACCAGACGCCGAAGACCCTTATGTTGAGGTGAAGCCTCGGTGTCCATATGTTACTCTTTCGAAAGCTATTATAGTATATCTCATCATGGTAGTACTTGATACTACATAGAGATAGATAGAACTAATAAAACTAATAAACATAGAACTAACCGCCAATTAGCTTGTAGTTTCTTGTCTTTAAATGTTATGACAGTATCTACTCGTACTACTTGATGATTGGCTAGAAAATAATTTCCTAATCTCGTTTAGTATTCAGGTAAAACAATAAAACGGTAGACCGTCAACGTTGTGAAATGGATAGTCTAAGATAAAAGAAGGCGAAAATTGCTCATTAATTATATATAGAAAAAGACGTGTGGCACTCGGAGACTGCCGCGGTAAAGCTATTGCGCGTGATATTTCAAAAAGTCATTAAAAGTTCTGGTATTTATCGATAGATGGAAAAACTAAAAAGTATCACCGCTGTGCCGGTCGGAGTGGGGGGTGTTAGGTTTTTTTCGTTACGGAATTTCTGGATTCGGTCTCCACGCTCAAGGCCCGCGATAGAAGCTATGCAATAGCTTAAAATCATAATTTTAGTAAAAAACTATTACGTTATTATGTTCTTATATTAGATAGATATTATTTAATTAACTTTCCTATCATAGTTGAATACCTTAAAATTTAAATTTAATAAAAAAAAAGGATTTTAGTCGTCGTCTGCGATGGATTTCAGCAATAATGTTTACAACAAACACCGCTTTGTATCTTATGTAACGTTTCTCGGATCTGCCTCAAATTGACGAATTAACATTACGCCCTAAAAGTGGTCTTGTATTATTTTACGTTTTTTCGTTTTAGTTTACTGGATGACCGTGGAACGTGCAGCTAAAAAAACTAACGTATTTTTATAATATGCTTATTAAGCGAATTGTTGAACTCGTCATTTGGATTTACATCGTGGCATCCATTATTTAAATTTGTGTTAAATTTTCTGTTTGTATTAATTAAAACAGAAAATCTTTAATTTTGAAATGGCTGATCCTTTGTAGTTTTGTATTAATATAGAGTAATTGGGCACGATTTTTTATTGATTCAATCTTGTTGTGAATAAAAACTGAACTAAGACATATATATCTAATCTACATTCATGACTGAAAAGCTGCACAAAATGAAGGATATTTAAACCGAAATATCACTAATCTAATCCCAGTTTCTCTTTTCCACCTGCATATCAAACTGTGTACTTGATATCAAGTACAAACAGATATCTACTTGTATTTCCAGAAACAAGGCATTAATTCATTAAAATGCAGATGTGAGGGGTGTACTCAAGCATTGTGAGAGGGGGAGGGGGAGAGGGGAAACCGGTTGAACCGCAGCACTAGTCACCGCACTCGACTTGCCCTCCTTTACATGGAATTGTTTATAGTGATTTCTTACTACTCATGAAATTAATTAGTGAAATGTTGGTTTAGTATCTATTAAAAGAGTATAAACTTATTACTATGTATTCTTTCTATTCTTTAATTGTTTTAATGAATGCCATTAGAAAATTTCAAGGATAAACCAACTCCCGTCAAAGTACATTAGTAATTAAAAACACACTTTTAATAAGTACAATGCCTCTAATAATGTAGTAAACATAGTTTTGCTACAAATGACGGAAGCGAAAACATACCTGTATCGTAATTAAGTATTAAGAAGTGTATTTTGAAAGAACATGTGTAAAGGATTGAAACATTAGTAACAACAATAATTAACTGTTATAGCAATTTAAACGGGCGACTTCGATAGCCATTGGCTCGTGGAAGCACGGAATACTATTCACTACTAAGGCAGAGCGCGTTGAAATCTTCCGTTCCAAACTATAAGAATGTAGAGCTTTGAAATACACAATATCCATTCATGTCTACTTATAAACTTATTTAATAAATCAGTCAATACAGTTGTGTTAAGTAGCATCATTTGGTAGCTTTGGCAGACAAACTGAGGCCGCATTTCTCCGATGCGGAAGAAAGTTACGCCGAAAGCGGTTCTCGAGATTGGAATTTTGGTCGGGCTTGTATCAGTGACACAGAGCAGGCGCGCCCACCTGCCAGCCACCACACCTGAACCAAAAGTGTGTCAACTGACTCCTCGAAGTCGTCACTACTTTCACATTACCTTAAATTCACTCGCGGCTAGATAAGTGTACGCACCTTTTCCACGCCGCGGGGCGTTCTAAGTTCAAAATCCGGTTATGCACTATCAGGGTTGGGGTTAACGCACGGGCACTCTGCTTGAACACTAAATTCACAACACTGGATCACAGAGTCCACATCGTAGGCAGGCCGGTGTGGTCGCGTCGGCCGCCAAGTCAGCACTGAGGCTTTCTTCGAGACGTGTGCGCCCGCGCCGCGCTGCGCCTGCGCAGGTAACAATTAAAATGAGACGCACACAGACGCGCGGAGCCTGATCGGGTGCTGGTGTGTGGTGACACTATGAATTTACTTCAAATGACTTCCTTTGTGATATATGCCTGTGTACCTGTGCCGTCTTTATTGGATCTATTGTGGTAGTAACCTGGGGAGCAGTTTTTGCGAATTCTTTAGAAAATGTACAAATATTTCATAATCTTTTATGATGACATATGGCGTTAATTTGACGGACTCGATGGCGTATTATCAAGGAACTCAAGAAAAGTGAACTCGAAAAAGTTAGTCTTAGGTACTCGGTAGTGTGGCAAATTATCGTATCTATCGATAGCTACTAGATCATTCATTGAAAAAATTATTTGTTCCAATATTTGAAGGTAAGATTTATCAATCCGAATACACCAGCATTCACATTCAGATGGTTAAAATACGTAGTGTGATTTTTTCCCCTGTGCGACTGGACATAAGCAGAAGCATTTCCAAACGAAACGTTTTCATTTGACACACAAAATGTCTGTTCCTCGGCCATTGGATGGTCAATCTACTGTTACTCACCATATAGAAGTGGTCGTGATTTTCATATTGATGAGCAACATACCTAAATGGTCGACACAACGGCATTTGTCACCGATGATGGTGTGAATTGAGCATCTTATCCACCACGTATACAAAAATACACTACAGTCAATTCCGAGGTCTAACAGCACAGAGCAAACAGAGCCCAGGTTCAAAATGTTGTCTATTAAATTTAAATATCACACAAATTTTGATAACTGTTTAATAGTAAGTAGTACTCAGACTTTTTTAAAATTAAACCAGCTGTTTAAATACACGTAAATATCAAGTTATTACTGCTGTTAGAAATGTATTCAACATCATATGAAAATATTTAATTAATTTCCAGTTAACATCTCGAATATTCGCAGTATAAATCTGTCAGCAAACTTGAAATGAAAACATTCATCTAAATGACTCCAAGCGCTATTAATTATTTAAATAAATAATAGTAGAGTGATGACTAGATGATCAATGATGATAGACATGACTGAAATGTTCTCATCAAATGCGTGAGAAATGCAAATATTTGATTGGAATGTGTACTTTCGCCGGTAAAAGCAGTGACGTCACTGGTCAATTCATCGAAATGTTTTGAGCTGGTAGTGTATAGAACGTGATACAAGGTAACGGTTAGTTTGGGAGGTGCCTAGGAGTCACAGTTTGTACAAGTATTTATTGTAAAGTTGCTCCATGAAAATTTCGCTGTGATGTTTTAATGAGGGTGGCGCGACGCCCAATTGTGTAGCGCAAATGCATCGAATCATAATCAGAAATAATTAATTGTTGACCGTTCAGAGAGTTTTTGTCGAGTTTGAAAAGCAAATATTTTTGGGGGCCCACTTTGCTCGCTTCTGCACTCCCTTTGAATCCCTACACGTGTCCCCCGGGTGGTTCGAAAGGAGCAACACAAAGTAGCAGTAGAACTAGTGCTTATTTCGCCCGGAGATATTGCCACCACACCTGGTAATCTGCCACCACACCTGGTAATCTGCCACCACACCTGGTAAGTGGGTGCTGGTGAAATTGCAGGCGCTTGAGACGTAACATCCACGTCTCGGGGTGATAGACGCAACGCAATGCGACTTGAGTCATCTCATACTCTGGTGGAAAGGGCTTATGTCGTATTGTTGCTGTCCATGGGCGGTGGTTACCACTTAACATTAGGTGGGCCGTCAGCTCGTTCTATCACCTACATTACATAAAAAAAATACCAACATGGAGAATTTATCTACTCCTTTTACGATTGCTTGAAAGCATCTAATTTAAAGTAAAGTAGTAGACGGATAAAATACTTTATATATACCTATAGTGTGAAAACCTAATTATCAGTTGAATAACACATTGTCAAAGTCAATTCATTTGTGGAATTAGCTTTGTTACACATTGCGTAAACAGTTTGGATTACTAAACTCGTATCATTGCGAGATTCCAGTTTACTTGCTAATTAGACTGGCTAATTCTATTCACTCCCGCACTATTCACTCCACTTCGTTAATAACTATACATTTGTAATTTTGTTTACCTCGCTACCGTATACAACTTTGGTAATTATATAATTTGTTTCTTTTCGTTGAATGTTCAACTGAGGTTTTTATACGTTTGACAGCGCACTTAGCCCCAAAGTAAGTTAAGCATAGCTTGTATCATGGGAACCAGACAACTGATATAATACTTATATTCGTTTTTTGTAAATCTATACATTTAATACATATTGACACCCAGACACAGAACAAACTTCGTCATACAAATATTTGTCCTGGGTGGGAATCGAACCCACGACCTACAGCGCAGAAAGCAAAGCAACCAACTGAGCTGTGAGGCCAGATTTTGCAAGAGCATCGGACTTTTCTCCCCGACTGCCCGTATACTTATATTTTTGTATAGGTATGTATTTCTTTGGGATGTTCTGAAGCAAAATCAAAGTCAAAAACCTTATTTCTTTAAGAGTTCATAAAGTAACTTTAAAACTGCACTAGATAAATTAAAAAAATATAAGGTCACGCATACCTACTTATTGACAAGTTAAACGCCTGTTGAAACCCTATCCAACCTTCAAGGAGAAGATCAGCAAGAAACCCCTAAAGGAAGTATTCCTTTAAAGCTTAACAATATTTTATGATTTAAGTAAGTCTACCTGCCTGCTAATTACACGGTTTGTATAGAACAATTGATACTATTGATGGTAATTCCGTGGGAGAATCTGAATGTTATTGTCTTGTACTAGATTGTTAAAAAACGGTATGGTTTCTTGTGATTCACTTCCTCATTGTAGTTCTAATTATACACTTTTTTATATTTTACGGAAATATTTTAGAAACCTAAATTTTTTGACATAATTTTACCGTTATTATAATATTGCCCAATATTATCTAATATTGATTTACCATTATCGTGAACTACTAAATTGACTTCAAATGCTGTTTTATATCAAATCAAAAGAGATAGTTCAAAGTCAAATTTAAAAACTTAATTTCCATAGAATTCATAAAGAAATGGCTTGGAAACGTCAATAATATTACAAACATAAGGTCACGCGTACTTATCGCTGAGTTTGACGCCTGTTCAAACCCTATCCGACCCTCTATGGGGAAGAACAGCAAGAAATGGAGGGTTCATCAATACATAGCTTCCCCGATTCACCGTTTCCCCGAAGCGTTAGGCAGAACTCAATGAAAAACTTAACACCTATGCAACTATGACATCAACTGTACAACATTCAATCTTCTGATCTCACGTTGAACGTTACGTAACTTTGATTAACGTAAACCCGGAATCAGCTATTCGTCAGAAATGCGTCCCAAACACGTATTCATCAGAACTTTGCCGGTGGGTAATTCCGTAGGATCATTCACTGGTGCAATTTTCGTGGTCGAACTGAAGGTTGCTATGCGGGCCAATTACACACACGTGTAGTTTGAACGTGTACCTAAATGAAAATGAACAAAAGGATTTCTTAATTAATTTGGTAAATTATTTGGTGATAGATATATCAAAGTTTGAAACCTGACCACAGATGTGCGGTGACATATTACCATTGCGTTTGAGAGGAGGCATTGCGGACATTGATTAATTGAAACGATGAAATAGCAAAACAATCAATTAATTCAAAACAATTAATTAATTTGATTTAATTACTGATGCTTCATTGTACCGTAAAATTTCTGTTCATATTGGTTATCGTGACAAAGTACTGATACGTACAGCCTCACAGCTCAGTTGGTAGTAAAATCTCTCTGCCTTCTTTGCTGTAGGTTGTACGTACGATTCCCACCCAGAACTTTGGATTATATACTTGAACATATAATTAAAGCATAGAAAAAACTTTTGTGTTTCGATATAATAATAATAATGATATTGGTGTACAATTCATACAGTGCCAACTAGCCCCAAATTAAGCATACCATGTGCTGTGGGAACCAGACAATTGATAGAATACATATATACATTATATGTAGTTATATATTTTCAAAATACATATTAACACCCAAATACAGAATATCATCTGTGTTCATCACACAAATGTTTGTCCAGGGTGGGAACCGAACCCAAGACTTACAGCGCAGAAGGCAGGATTACTGCCAACTGAGCTGTGAGGTCAGTCGATATGTATCTGGGCGTTAGTATTTATTTACAAATAAGTTAACTGGTTTTCATAGTTCAAGCAAAGCTTGATTTGGGGCACCGTGTAAAATAGCTTGATTTTGTTTTGCTCCTCTGACGTTAAGCATGGCCCTTAACAAAAGCAGTACGATATGACTTACGTACGAGAAGACCCAAGTCTCTTTTGCACCTTTGAGTCCGTGAATTGAAGATGGAAGGTCTCATGTTACCTAAATTTCACCAGGTCCAATCCGGAAAACAGTGAAGTAAATGTGTTACTGCTTGTCGGCAGATATACCAAGTGGCAGTACTTTCCGAAGTAACTGAGCACTGCCGTTATAAAATAATGTGAGATATTAAATTGCAAAATTATTTTGTAACGTCATAAAAGTAAGTTACATCTAAGATGTTCGCCGAACCACCCTTGTAGATTGTCTCAATTAAAGTTTGCCTCGTAGTTTCACTAATTACAAATAGTTGGTGAAACGTTACATCAGGACTAATGTGAACTAACCCCCGCATATAGTCAGTTGCAACTCCGCCTCTTGCTTGAAGAGAAATGTTTTATGTTATTTCCCAAATTAGATTATTTTTAAGTCTAAGATAATTTGCGTTTTGGTTTTTACTTTAAAGCAAATGTCTAAATAAATCATTTCATTTCATTACCCTTCCACTGGGATTCCCTGTCTCAAAGGTGGCTTGCCGGATATCAAACCAGGTACTCCTCGCTTTGGAGGCTGGATCACTATGCCAGCTCAGCCACGAAGCAGTCATATCCTGTAAATATATTATTGTAGTTAGCAAAGAAGCTTAATATTAATATTCTGGCTCATATTTCATAATTTCTGACTAAAATTTCACCAACATTACGCCGCGATAATGACGGAAGGGAATGTAAGATTTATATTCGTACCCCGGAGTATACCTTAAACCTTGGTTAGGACACCTTCATACAGCAACTGCATTTTAATGTATTATAACTGACTAAAAACTTAAGTTAGTAAAATAACTATTTTATAAATTATTCTCTTAAAAATAGTAATAGTATAGATAATTTAGTATCTGCTGCGATAATGGCGATTTTGAAGTTCTGCCTACCACTTCTGGAAAAACGGGCGTGATTATATGTGCGTTTGTTTTTGATATTATCCAATACAACCTAAGATTATTATGCCCCTTGGTAAGGTTACCCCTGGAATCGGCTAGTTATGGAAATATAAAAACTCCGAAATAGAGGAAAATATCTTTCTCAAAATAAGGTACTGTAACTACGTGGATCGTTTTCAAGTCGCTGACATTACTGGCTGCCGTAAAAAGTTACGATCTTACTCTAACAGGGACCTATCTTATTACATTGTTAATCAATTTACAACTTTAAGATACATTTCTTTAAGTAGTGTTACACGCCACTTCATTAGTATTAAAATTTTCTTGTCATTTAAAGTCATAGAAAGTCTCATTTGACAGCATTGTATGACTGCCTGACCGGCTTCCATAACTGATTCACGGCAAAGATATGCATAATGGCAGTACTGCCTCAGACAAAGTTTCACATGAGATTCACTATATAAAAAAAGTTTTTTTTTATGTGATGCAGTTACGGAACGAGCCGACCGACGGCCCACCTGGTGTTAAGTGGTAACCTCTGCCCATAACAACCGATGCGACTTGGGTCCTCCCTTACTAGGTACGACAAGACCCAAGTCACATCGTATGCGCCCGTAACTCTGAGACGTGTAGGTGGAATGTCTCATGTGGCTGTATTTTCACCGGCAACCACACCTTTCAAACTGGAACACAGTAACGCGAGCGCGTTACTGCTTGGCGGCAGAAATGGGCATGTTGGCCGTACTTCCCCGGACGAACTTGGCGAGCGTGCTACTGCTCGAATTGATTGAAATAATCAATTGCTTAACTCACTTGCTCCCGCAAAGCAATGAATGGGGTAAAGGTACTATCTAAACGTGTAGTGAGCAGTGAAAAGTTGAATACAATTTGCCACTTAAGCAATAAACGTCTCCTTGGATAGATAGTTCGAATAGATGTCGGCTAAATTACATTCACGCGGGATGCTTCGTTAAGGTAACATGCTAGGCCATGTGATTTTTGAAGTGGTGGGAAATGGGAAAGAGGAAAAGGTGAATCTTAAAACACAAATTAAGCACGCAATTTTATTACTCGAGAACTTAAAATTATATCTCACAATTTTCATTATCAAATAGCTTAGACTTTAATCTAGATCATTTAACATTTAATTGTTAGCGTTAAATAATAACAAAAGTTCTACAGTACAGGATTTGAATATAGCTGACTTATTTACCACAAGTAACCTCTATCTTGAAATGTATGTTTTGGAAAATAAAGATATTTCATTTGTTTATTTTCTTATGTGTTGCTGATGATCTCGGACATCCACTCTGTAAAAATCTGCAACATCGGATGTGATACTGTTGTACTTCCGGCTTGAAACATAAAGTCAAAGTCAAAGTCGAAAAACTTTATTTCCATAGAATTCATAAAGAAATGGCTTGGAAACGTCAACAATATTTAAAACATAAAGTCACGCGTAGTTATCGCTAAGTTTGACGCCTGTTCAAACACTATCCGACCCTCCATGGGGAACAACAGCCAAGAAACCCCCTAATGGAGGAATTCATTTTTTTCATAGGTTAATCAGACTTGAAGGGCTCATCAACGAAGCTCTATAAATAAAGAATTTAACCTTTTTGTGATACAGTAGTAGATCTCACCCCTGCTAATCCTGCAAGTACTCACACTGCAGTGTCATAAAAGTTACGTGTCGTTTAACGCACCTTTACCATGCCCGTCGCTCTCGAGCAATGAAAAAGGGATAATTGCATATTCTCTCCCATTATTTTTTCTCATTTCACCTTGCGAGCTGCTTATCCTGCTAAATTGCGTTTTGAAAACTCGTTCTTTATTAGATGCGACGAGCGCGCCTTGTTATCTCAGTTTATGGGGCAAATACCTCCTCGGTTTTCGAGCTTTAGTACGCTTTAGTATATACATTCACGCTGTTTACTGGAGACAAATACTACGAGACATTTCTCAATCGCAGACATTGCTGGCCTTGATTAAAAGCGATGTCTCCTTGATCTATTCGTTAGGTAGAATGAAAACGGATAGGATGGAAAGTTTGTTGGAGTTGTGAAATAGAGAGGAAATGATAGCTCTATTCAACGTTTGCTAGTATCAGTGAGCAAAGAAATACGTGTTTTGAAGGCTCACATCTCCAACGTGTATTAAAGACTAACGAACACTCAAAGCGCGTGCTAAAAAATGTTCACCCATGCATTAGGGGTAGAAAGTATTGTAGTAGTGTCCGCCTATCATTTTATTCAAAATGGTCCTTATAAATTATTAGGGATATATCACGGGAAACCTTTTTTTGACGAAACATCTGTATCTATTTCTCTGTTAAGTTGAGCGTGGACCCTTCTTCTTCTTGTAAGAGGTCGCCTATGCAAAATCAGGTGACTCCAAAGTGATAATGCAACAAAATTGTATGTTTAAACATTTACGTTGGAGCTACTGTTACGGATTGCTTTGCCGTAGTTTTAGATAAGTTTGCAATCGGGTGGATGGTGCAATAACCAATATGTAATTATTGATTGAAGTTAATCTTTATTGAATACATGCAAAGCCAATGAATTAATTAAGGTATGCCTTTAAATTTTGTTCTACTGTACTAAACTGAATTATATAATTTTAATTAATTCGGGGGCCTACGTTTCTCGCGTCCGTAAGTGATTACCCTCTGAATCCCTACACGTGTCCCCCGGGTGCGAAAAGAGCAACCCAAAGTAGCCGTAGAACTTGTGCCAAGATCGCCCGGAGGCGTACTGCCATCACACCTGGTAATCTGTCGCCAAGCAGTGATGCACTCGTATTGCTGTGTTCCGGTGGAAGGGAGTGTGTGCCGGTGAAATTGCAGGCGCATGAGACGTAACATCCCCGTCTCGGGGTCATGGACGCAACGCTATGCGACTAGGTCATCTCATGCTGTGGTGGAGAGGACTTGATTCGTATTGTTGTTGTCTATGGGTGGCGGTTACCACTTAACATCAGGTGGGCCGTCAGCTCGATCCGCCACACCAAACACATAAAAAAAAACTTTATTCTGTTTTTTTTTTTTTATAATTTTTGATAGTAGTCTGTAAGTATTAAGGCAGGAACCCGCTAAAGTTGCAATTCTAACAGATAGCCAGAGCAATCCAACTCATTCTCCTCGTTACTCGGCTGAGAAAGTTAGGCTTGCCCGTAATTTTACATTCAAATCTTTAATTACAGAACCGTTTTCCCTGATTGCATAGGAACCTCGTAGCCTGGAACAGTTTCAACTTTCCAGAATAAAAGAAAAAACTAGACTGGAATAGATTTCACTCGTGGAGAAATTATTAAAGTAGGATTTGCATAGCTGATTGAAAAAACCAAACCGTATATTCGATGTTATAGCGATACCAATCTTGTCATTCTTAATAGATCGATCACATTCAGTAAATATTGAATTCCTTCACTTGCTACGAACTGAGGATTAAATAAATCAATAAATATTGGTAGACATTTCACACAGCGCCATCTAGCCCCAAAGTAAGCTAAGCATAGCTTGTATCATGAGAACCAGACAGCTGATAGGATACTTATATAATTTGTAAATACATACATGTAATACCTAATAACACCCAGACACAACAAACATCTATGCTCGTCATATAAATGTTTCTCCTGGGTGGGAATCGAACCCACGACCTACAGCGTAGAAGGCAGGGTTACTACCAATTGAACTGTGAGGCCCGTCAAATTTTTTGATTGGAACATGGATTGGAACCTAGGCACATGTATTTTTAACGGACAGGTTTATGTATAGCCTGCACTTTTTTATCTTTCTATAGTTTGGTTATAAACTTTGAAAGTGATGAAATATTGCTAGTAGGTGGTTTTAAACTGGATTTTCTCATCAAGTGAGGCTGTCGAAATATGACCGGAAAATAAATAGATTTTTAACACTTAATTACATACTGATATAATTAATAACTATGGCCCAATAAGTAATTCCGCACTATCACGTAACCGTGTAATGTATAATAATTAAAGGCCATAAATCTAACATTTATATGTTCGGTTGACATCAGTACCATTTATCTCATTTTGGGGTAAGTTATCATCCAATCCAACTGTTATTCCCAAAACAATATTGGTATCCGAATTTCCACAGACTGTCATAGATAAATAAGCATCGCTAATGTTAGTTCATTTTTACACTATTAACCAAATTAATAAAAAATGTGTGTTAGTTATAAGACAAAAATACCTATTACATTTTATTGTAGTAAAAAGACATTTCTGCCACAATTCTGCCAATATATTTCTGCCACCGAGCAAATAATATGCTCACATTCTGCTCTTATTGGATGTGAGTCAGTGAACAGTCATATGAGATTTTCCAGTTTCAAATCTCACCTCAGTGAGGATTATGATTCATTGTAGTTGTAGGGAGTTCCTTTTTTCTTTTATCCCTTCAAAATGTTGAGAACTGTTCTTTTATTAAAGAAAGAAAAAAAAATTATTTTAACCATAAACACATTATTATGGTTATAATTAAATGGGCCTTCAACTGAGGGCTAGTTAGATAAAACCAAAAACGCAGGTCAATAAGACGCATTAGGCCATACACGAGTGACGAACTCAAAAGGCAAATGGTAAGCGTACATAATGATTTGTATAGCTTTCTCCATGATGATAATCTTAAAAAACATGTAACCTACTACCTGAGGGGTTTCATGTTTGAATTACCTTGTAAAATACCAGTCTCACAATACGAGTTTATCAATCGTAAATATTGCATAAGTAGGTACAGCTAATGAAACCATTCAATAAGCTGTAACACTGGTATATATAATATTAGGTATATAATATTATGTTGCATCATAAGGTCACTTATTGTGACATATTTGGCAAAAGTTGTAGTGATAAATAGATTAATGTGACAAACAAAATCCACATTAATAAGTTACGGAATGAGTAGATGGCTCACCTGATGACCTCTGCCCACAACAAAATACAACAAACTCACCCTCTTCGCGTCGTATTGTACCCGTAACTCTGAGATGTAAACAAGAGCTAGGCTGCGCCAGGATCGGTGTAATTACACTTCGGATTACTCTATCGGAGGACTATAGACGTGAACAGTGATTTCCTACCTGCCATTGCTTTCATGAGTAACTATTCTAATGACAATTATTATTTCTAGCCAACCAAACCATTTCCAAAAATAAAGAAAGTTCCAGAATCTTTTAAAAATTTTGATTTATTTAGTTCTCATTTTACCACCTCTGTTATTTAATACGTGCCAAATTTATGTGAAAATAAAGTGTTAATTCAGAGTGAAGAGAGAAATTCTCGTCATAAATCATGGCGGACCACATTTGAAAATCGTACGAGAACGCTTCGCTTTTGGATTTGAGTAATTAGCGGCTTACGCGCGGGTAGAAGTCATGACGTGCCAATTAGATATCTCATAAAATATATGCGTATCTACAGCGAACGAATGCAGCCGATCGCATTTGTACAATGTTCTATGGGAATAACGAATCGATAACATCGATTGACATCACTGTTTATTGATATGATTACTCAAGTAGATGTAACAGAAATACTTGATAAACAAAATTCTGATTTTGAATTGCAATACTGACAGGTTTTCAGTGCTTTTTTTATATTGGTGTACATTTCACGCCATCTAGCCCGAAAGTAAGCTAAGTAAATAGCTCGTATCATGGGAAACAGACAACTTAAATGCTTTTTTTTTGTAAATACATACATATCAACAACCAGACACAAAAGAAACACGTATGTTCGTCACACCAATATTTTTACTGGGTGGGAATCGAACCCACGACCTACAGAAGGTAACTACCAACTGAGCTATAAGGCTGGTCAAAATATCTATATATCTATAAAATATCTACCCTAAACAAATAGGAGAGAAGAGAGTGCGTGGAACATACAATACCCTAATGGAAATTGATAATCTAGATTCGTTCCGTTCGTTTGGCGAGTAGCCTGTGGCATCATTGTTCTGGAGGCGACGGGAAACATCAATTAAAATGGGCTTTGGTGTGGGAACTTTTAATGGGTCATGCATACTACATGTACTTCGCACTTTGCTCCAGACTTACGTACCCCTTTATACGTTCCGTTTACAATCCCCCAGCAGTATAAGCATTACATCAAAATGTTCTTGATTGTGACATCAATCATTACATCTATACAAATTTATAAAATTGGAGTGTCTGTTTGTAATATTAAAATAACCCCTATTTACTAAGTGCATATGGACGTAAACACGGTACATATACCACAACATTTTTTTAAATTTTTGTCTCTCTGTCTGTCTGTTTGTTCCGGCTAATCTCTGAAATGGCTGGACCGATTTTGAAGGGACTTTCACTGGCAGATAGCTGATGTAACAAGGAGTAACTTATGCTACTTTTCCGAGGGGTAAAATAGGGGTGCGTGATAAAAACGAATTCCACGCGGACGCGGGCAACAGCTAGTTAGCATATACGTAAATAAAACTAAGGAATGACTGCAAATTTTCATATTTTGTCACCCCTGTTCAGAGTTGCCAAGTAGACTATATTCTCGCCACCCCAAAGGAGAGGTAACCGGGAGAGAGACAAGTCTCCGAAGCAAATAAACCTTATTGCTGATATTTATGGGTGACAGACGGTTATTTCTTATTGTATGATACCACTAAGTGGCCTGGATGAACCACTGTATAGTATGACATACGAAAAAAAATTAAGGAACTCTATGTACAAAATTAGCAATTAGTCTATCCTGGAATGAGAGATTTCAAAGAGTCCTTTAGGAAATGCGGCCTCGTCTGCACTTTGTTCGTTAGTCAGCCAGTCAGTTTTAGATCATATCTAGAAGAGTTATAACTACTAACTGTTTGTTTGTAGAAGCTGAACAATTCAGTCTCACCTTTTTGGCGCTATAATAACTCCATAACCCTTTAGACGACGTTAATATATCTTGCTTAAGGTACCAACATGCTTATTCAGGGTTTAAGTACGTAGGAATTACGAGACGACTTAATAGCGGTAACTCCTAATTTTGTACCAAAAGGATAGCCAAATGCAAATTTTCAAGATAATCCGACTTTGTAATTCATCCCTACGGTTTACTCAGTCTAAGCAATCTGCTACTGGTCAGATCCGATTTCACATAGCATTTCATAACATTAGCAGATCAGTTGAAGTTTCAATGCCATTTATCTGTTATAGGGAAATAAAGTTTTTGACTTTGATTTACCACAGATTTTATGGTCAAAGATTTAATTAATATATAAACATATAAAAAGAACATATCATAATGTGAATAATAATGAAATCACAGGGAAGGGAAATTCCCAAACAGCTGTTTCAGTTCTAACTTATAACGAGCGCCTGACGTATTTTTAAAGCAACACGCTTGTGTTACATTTGATGTGATAAATTACTTTTTTACATCACAGATGTTATTTAAATGGATCATTCTTTATTTTATCTTATAATGTCAAGCTTTTAATTTGATATCAACCTCAAAGTCGTAAACTGTATTTCGTAGAACGTATAAAAATATTTGCTCGTAAACGTCAGTTGTTAAGAAATATTTTAAGGTATAAGGTCACGCGTAGGTACTTTTTGCTAAGTTTGACGCCTGATCCAGCCTATCTTACCCTCGATAGGGAAGAAATATTTATATTTATTGTAGCCTAATGGCTGATGAAAATAATGAGCTGTAATGAATCGAAATGAATTTAATTCTCTAGAATTTACACTGCAGTAAATAAGTAGGTAATGTTTGCTTAGGCTATGATGCAGGTAACTTAACATATAAAAGAAAAAAGAACGCATGATCAAAGATTTACCTGACCCAAAGATGTTAGCGAAAAGGGAAAGTTTAGAGTTGGAGGTTACACTTCAGTTTAATTCTCTTTCAAATCAGCAACCATGTTAATTATAACTCAGAACTAAATGAAAATACGCCTGAAAATAACTTTGCATCGAAGATTCAAGCTCCCTAAAACACTATTTGCTTCAATACTCACACACTATTTGCGAAACAGTTTGCTAAAACTTTCGTTATAAGGTCCAATTTTATTTTGCTGAAGTCGAACTCCTATTCAATGTTGCCACCGCGTAAACTTCTAAAAGGAAACCGTTGTAGGTACCCTATTTATTTCCTTTACAAATTAGACGGATGTTTCTTGGGCATTTTGTTGAGTTGTTGCGGTCTGTTCTACCCAGTGAGACAATGGAAACAATCCGCAATAGAATATTAGAAACAGTAGGAAGACTCAAGTTTATATTATATTATACTCTACCGACGTTTCTTTAAGGTTTTGATAGTCCAAGTTTTGAGTCGTTGCCTTAGTTCATATCAGCGTTTAGCTTGAGCTAGAAAATCCTGTTTTAGTTTCAGGAGCATATCATAATAACTTTGATGTAATTTAGGATCACGTAGGTACCTAGTAGGTCAAAAAAACATTTAGATGCATATTACTATTTAAACATCAAATTTTCATCTTTAAAATATATAATATCAATTATAGTAATTTTGGATACAGATTGTGCATTTTTTTTTGGAATCCAGTATCTCACTGAAAACGAATTGACAAAAGCCAGCCGGCCATAATTGTGATTTATATGAAAGAAACTGAAAAATACATCTAAAACAAGTGGTATTGTTACTAATCTTCCTGTCACTACCTCTGAAACCAGTGTACTGATATACTGAAGTGCTCCTAAAGAGGCTCCATTCCAACACTAGACTTGAGTCTTTGTTTCCAGGACGTGCCGGATTCCTTAAGATTTCCCTTTAACGTTTTGAGAACGCGGTACTGCACACGTAAATTTTTCAAACGAAAAAACCATTGCTAGACTTCAGGATTTGAACCAGTGACCTCTGTAATTAAACTCAGGGAGAAGAGGGAAAAATATCTGACTATGTCCTCATAGATACACTTCTCCGTTTTGTTTCACTTTGGCTCGTTTTGAAGTGTCGTTGGCATCATTGTTTCGATTCTGATTTACATTCTGCATGAATTACAGAGTTTAAACAAAGGACCACTCGAATCAATTTATAATATGGAAAGGAAGTAGCTGTAATTTGTTTACGAGTAAATTAGTTTTAATTCTCAAGTTCATAAGTAAGATTATGCCAGTAATGATCCGTTTGGCAGGGATATATGTTTATATTTTTGTTTTTTATGTGATAGTTCTGGAACGAACTGGTTATCTGGTATTAAAGAATAATCTCTGCCCATAACAAGTAATACGATTTGGGTCCACCCGTAACTAGGTGCCTACGACAAGGCCCGAGTAGCACGTGTGCACCCGTAACTCTAGGAGCATGTCCCATGTGCCTGTTATTTCACCGGCAACGGCGGCAATCTTTTAAACCGCAAATGGGTATGATGGCAGCACTTCCCCGGAAGAACATGGCATAAGTTCTACCAGTACGTGGTAGCTTGTTTCATTAGAAGATTAAATTACCCCTTTTTAACTCGTTTGAATGAAGTCAAGAAAATATTTTCTTCATAAAAACAAATGTTTGATTCCCTCCTCCTTCCTCTAAATTAGATAATTAACATTTGGAAGGTTATTTCAACTGGAAAACTAATTTATTCTCAAACTTAATTATAATTGATATTTATCTAGGATTTCTGCAAACTATACCCCAGGTGAATATTGACTGGTTGGCGTAAACCATTCGACCTTAGAATTCTACGTAAAATTTAGGACCTTAATGTCATTACTCGACTAGGCAGAGAAAATTATTGGAAACAAAGTAATATCATGTAACATATAATCAATAGAACATACTTATATCAATTTAATAATAATTTAACAGTGATGTTCGACGAAAAAAACTGTTGTATCATTTCTAAGTTGTTTCATTTATTAAATACTTTTATATTATTATTTATTTATTATTTTACACAGGCATAATATTTATTCTTATTACTATTTTTTTACTATAATTAAAATATAACCTATGTACCATAACGTATATGAAATAAAATAAAAATTGAAATGAATTAAATATACACAGCCTTATAGTTAACACCAATGCGCCATGATACACAAAAATACTTTATATTTATATATATTTATATAAATACATAATTACCTACTATTTTCCACAGCCAATTAACTTAAGGCGCCAAGTAACTTACGATCACAATAAACTTAAGAGATTGCTATAGTACTGAATGATGGCAAGAAACTTCTACCTAATTCCAGTGTTTTCCTCCTATATCATATTTGGTTAGGCTATAAATAAAATAAAAAAATTAACATTCGATCAGAAAGGCACTATAACAGGATTAAAATTAGATTCTTTCTTATCGATATAATTATGAGGACGCTTTCTTATTAACTGCTTAGCATGACTAATAAGGGCTTCGTACGTCGTGTTTGTTCGAAGCTGTGTCTCAAACTTTTCGCAGTGTTCAAGTAGAGTCGGGTAGAGATATTTCAGTTCGGCGTGGTCCAATGTTGGGAACAAATGGTGTAACGCGTGGTCGCCGAATCTTGTGATTGATTTGAAGTGGTTTCCGGCGACGTCTATGCGTTCAACCACCGTATCCAGCTGGTGGAGTCCCCAGTCAAGGTTCTCGTCTCTGAAACGAAATGGAAACTAATTATAGATAACTACTGCGTACGTCCAGCAGACCGTGTGGTTCGAGGCCGGACTTAAATGCACTTTCGTTAGTATAAAATTTGTCCTGTCATATTATAATGTATAGTTTATTTCTAAGAAAACAATAACTACGCATTATTATCGTTCATTACCCATCACGATTGGAAAATCAAACATGTATCTTTATATTTTTGTTCGATAAATGATCTATTTCTTTCTCTATCATCATTCTGTCGGGTCTTTAGTCTTGGGTGGCCGCAATGGGACTAAGGCTATCTCCAAACGGAGAAATGTTATTATACAATCAATCCCGTGATCAGAACATGGCCTATATCTCCATTTCATTGTATTTTAACAACATTTTGTATGAACATTATATACAGTCACACCAGATAGATAAGTCAACTTTAGCGGGTAGGATGCGACTGCTGCTCGCTACTGTCAGGTAGAATATGACTTAGTTATGTGGTATGCCTGTAGTTTGAAGAGAATAACATGGTAATCTATTAACAGAAGATAAACAAACCTACCTGTTATCAAATGTTACATCAGTTTAACTATATCATCGAGCTACTAAAAGAGCAGTAGAACTCTCGCCAAGTTCGTCCGGGGAAGTACTGCCACCATGCCCATTTCTGCTGCCAAGCAGTAACGCCTTCGCGTTACTGTGTTCCGGTTTGAAAGGTGTGGTTGCCGGTGAAATTACAGGCATAAGAGACATTCCACCTACACGTCTCAGGGTTACGGGCGCATACGATGCGACTTGGGTCTTGTCGTACCTAGTAAGGGAGGACCCAAGTCGCATCGGTTGTTATGGGCAGAGGTTACCACTTAACACCAGGTGGGCCGTCGGCTCGTTCCGTAACTGTATCACATAAAAAAAAAAAAAAAAAAAAAAAAAATAATACTAAAATCGTTATCTACAGTTAGCGTAATCAGTTGCATTCAATGGTACTATTAGCTTAATTACTTAGTGCAACCGCGAATCAAACTTGTGTCCAGCTGATGACAGTAATACAATGGAATTAATATGGCAATCAATGGATTAGCTATTCATCCCGTCTGGGAGCGCTGGTGAGACTAGAGTACGCATGATAGGTAACAGATGATATCAGTCAGACTGTCAATAGTGAGCTATTGACAGCAAACTGATCAGCTGTGGTCATACAGGTATATCATCCTACTTGCTTAGTTTCTTTACCAAATGTTGTATTGTCTTTTCTGTCTCTTATAATAATAATGATAATAAATATTGGTAGACAATTCACCACAGCGCCGTCTAGCCCCAAACTAGCATAACTTGTACTATTGTAACTTGGGAACTGGTAGAATACTTATATTTTTGATGTGAAACATCTATAGCCGCACGTAAAACCGATTTCTGGCGTGGTGACGCGTCGCCACGGCATGCGTTGCATATTACTTTTACAAAATAATGTCGATGTTTCACATCTGCCAGGCGTCCCGTGACGGCTAACATTTTTTTTAAATACAATATAACACAGACACAGTACAAACGTCTATGATCGTTGTGCAAATGTTTGTCCTTGGTTGGTGGGTGAGAATCAAACCCACGACCAACAACCTTCACAACAACAGCAACTTTAAATGGTAAATGGTAACCTGTGTGTCCAAAGTATTCTATTTTATTCTAATAAAAATACTCCAGCGAAAAAGGACACTCAATATAATTCTGAACAATTCAAACGCGAAGCAGTAATTACATATGCTAATGTAACCTCTCGCCCTGGGCCACCTTGGAGAATCTCGTAAAAACAATAGAAAATTTAGCATTCATTTGTATCTACGATTCATTTTCCTGTGACATTCCCTTAATATAACGGTAAAGTTTTATTCTCTGGTTTTGAATCAGAAAATTGAAAACGCTTTTTGCTTAAAGTGATCAAACTTGAATGATCACGAATAAAAATGTCAATCATAATTATTGTACTAGTATTCTCTTGGAACTCGAATTTTTGATAGATGTACTATGTAGATAGATACAGTATATTGATGTAGTATATAGTATTATATATACCGGAAGACCAGCACATGCTGAGGTAGAAACCGTTTTGCGACATTTTTATTACATTATTATTTCTTTATGTTTGTTATTGTTCTAGAACTGTAGTAATTGTTGCAAAGAAATGTTATTTCTTCTTTCTTTCTTTCATATATTTGTAAAACTTTTGTAGTAAACGTTACGGGAAAATTTATATAGTTCTGTCAATGCAGACGAATATTTGATTGCTGTGCTCTATTTAATGTTGATAAACCTCAATAGCTTTAGTTGGTAGATCCTCACACAGCGTTTCATTTGTTTTAGTTTGTGATTTTTTATTTGCATTTATTTTTAAAATGTTTTATTTTGTGATTTTTGGACATTTAATAACTGTATAATTTATGTATTTGACATTCACATTATGTATTATAAGTAAACAATAATTTTGTATTTGTAATTATATACTCAGTTGATGTAATTGGTAACTACGTATGTATTAAATAAAAAATAAATAAATTAATTAACATGCTTATTCCACGTCATTGTAAGAGTAGGTTTAGCACTAACAACATAAGAAGAAATAACCAGAATGAATACGGAAAGTTACATTGTCAGAACAATAAAGTAGACTAAGGTAAAGCTCTGTGAAGCAGTTAAGAACTCTGATGGGAGAGTTTAGAGATCTAAAATGTGACTAAGTACTGTTCCAACATTGTTAACTCCTAGGAATTTATGGCTAACGTAAAAACGTTTGGTAGTACGTATAAGCGTCATTAAAGGATAAAATTTTTAAAATAACATAAAATAACCTCTAAAATATGACTGGAATCGTTATTAGATTTACCGCGAATCTTACCTCGGAATGTCTCCCTCGAAGAAGTTGGTGTGTGAATGGTGTCCAGCAGTTAGGCCGAAGACCGTGAAAATGAAGGAGGCTATAAAGGTGGTGGCAAGCCACAGCGTCAGAGTCCAAGGTACGGACAGCCCACCGAGCGACCACATCCAGAATGGCAGAACTATATACAGTAAATTCGCCCAGGTAAGCTGCTTACCCTCGATGTTCTTTATGCCACTTATGATTCTGAAAAAAGTGCAAGTCAATTTTATTGAATTAATAACCTATATTATATCAAATCAAAGCACTACTGCCTATACATAAACACATTAACATAAGACAATGTAAAGTTTAAACCACTGATGATACTAACTCAAGATTTTGACAGTTTATTTGCCTTGTTTAGTTTAAGGATTTGTTTCTGCAACAATGTGAAAAACAAAATATGTGCGTATGGTTATTGCTATCATGTTTATTTGTATGATGTAAAACTATGGTTTTGTAGGAAAGAATGAACTACATATGTACAATCGATGATTTACGTGATTGACACCAGAAGCATGTTGGCAATAAGGATCTCTTAGTTAGGAGTTACCTGATTGTTCGTTTGAACAGGTGCCGAATTCATCAATTAGTAAGCATGATTTGTAAGTATTTTTCTTTTACAAATTCACGTTTCCAGCTATTACTTGATCAAAGGCAATACAACTTTGTCTTTTATATAATCAATAGAGTAAGTTTGTTTTTATCTTTAACTACATTAACACGAGACATTTAAAAACTGTATAGATAACTCACTCTTTCACCTGTAGGCCAATGAACGCGAAGCAATAAACTATTGGCCAATAGAAAGCAGCCATCTGGGCCCAGATAGGTTTATTCTTGTAAGGCAAAAACATAAGATATGGCTCCAGCGCACTGATCTCCAGATCCTGGGCCGTGTTTGTGTGGAGGTGGTGTGACATCGCGTGAGAGACACGCCAGTCCCTGAAAATGATATAAAAGTATTATAGTGAGTTTTGTATGTAATAATGATGAATAAACTGTAATTTCACCGGCAACCACACGTATTAAACAGGAACACGAATGCATTATTACTTGGCGGCTGGAATATGGGTATGGATGGGCCAGTATTTCCTAGGACGGGTTATTGTGCGTGTAGAAAATTGTACTACAATATTTATTTGATTATTTATGCACTGATGAATTTATATCGCCTAGTATCGTCTGAAAGTCATCAGAAACAAAAACTGGACACTTAATTCTTTGTTTTTAGTTTAACAGGTGAAAATCAGACAACTTAAAGCTGACAACAGAATTCGAAAATGTATTGATTATATTTCGTTTTTGTAGAATAATCTAGATAATAATACTACTCGGCAAAATGTACGCATCTACTTACGCATATGATAATCCACTCAAATTCAATATGTACATCCGCCAATTGTCTGACCTGTGGAAATAATTATGCGCACAAGTGGTCAAAGAACTCAACAGGTATCCAGTCACAATAGTCAGCGCTGCACCAACGATCATGTTGTTCTTCCAAGCCCAGCTGGATACCGGCGCCAGAACCAGAACCGCTATCAGCAATGAATCAGTGAGTAGATCGGATTTCTTTCTCGCATCAGGCGGTATTTGTTTCAGTTTATCCATAACTTTGAATTTCAAAGTTTTGTAGAAGCCGTTCTCTTTGAATGTGAACGGATAGTTTCTGGGCCCAGAAGCGGCTTTTACGTAATATGTGGGTAGTAAGGTTTCTGCTATTCCTTTTAGGTGGTGTGTTTCAAATGCCTCTGTAATATCTGTACCCTGTAAAATAAAACATGTGAACTTAGGTACCTTAGAACTTAAAAATGACCATACTAAATACTATAAAATTTATGACATTTTCTAACCGATTTAAAAAAAAGTGTATCAAAATTATTATATTGGTTCAGTATCGCTTGCGACTGATAAATCATTTATTTCATCTTTGGATTGATGCCCTCATAAAATACCTACAACGACGTTTTATGTTAAAGGTCCATTTGTTATATATTACCTTTTTTATCAGAGGTTAACATTGATGCACACTTTTATATGGGTGTTTCATGTGAGGACATGACAAACAAGAAAATGAACCAATCATGATTCAGGCAAGTGATATATTTACGGAACTAGCCGAGGCCCACCTGGTGTTAAATGGTAACCTCTGCCCATAACAACCGATGCGACTTGTATCCCCAACTAGGTACGACAAGACTCAAGTCGCACCGTATGCGCCCGTAACTCTGAGACGTGTAGGTGGAACGTTTTTTTTCCTTCCACCTTGCAAACCGGAACACAGTAACGCGAATGCGTTACTGCTTGTCGGCAGAAATGGGCATGGTGGCAGTACTCACCGGACGAACTTGGCGTGAGGTGTACTGCTCTTAAAAATAGAAAAGTTTTCCTACTGATCACCCTAATTGTTATTCACCTTTGTAAACTGAATCCACTGAGAGCCACCAGGATGTGTCATCACGAAGTTGGTCAAATCGTACAACCCGTCATGGATCCTCCACAAGCCTTCAGCTCCGTCCTGAAGCTGCTTGCCCTTCAGCCACTGGTGGGCTGTTTTCGGTTCCAAGTCGCGAAGAAGCGGATACTTCAGCTGTGGGAAGCTCTCTTGGCGCCGATCCGTGTTAGGTGCCATCTGAAATTGATTGGATGATCTTTATGTATAATTTTAATGTAAGTGACAGGATGAGAGAGAAACGTCCAGTTAATTTAGCATAGCCCAGTTGAATAGTATTCCCTTGTCGAAACGACAGTAATATACCTGAGTCCACCCCTAATTATGGGATATCCCAAGTCTCGGTATGTCACTGCTGTCTTCCTTAGATTTGAGCATGGAACATCTCATTTGCCATTAAATTCGCCAGCAAACTGGTGTGACTAGTAATATTAGTAAGTTCTTTGTAAAGGTTCCATAATAAGTTGATGTTATGTTATTAAAATCTTGAAAAATATATAACATAATATAGATAAACATATTAACGTCATCGGCACCCATAATAACTATAATACAATCAGTGCCCTGTGAATGTCGTGTGTCAAATTCGAGAGGGCAGTCAGCGAGGTGTGGGATGAATAATATTTGTTGAAAATACTATTTCAATAAAAAAGGAATATTTGCAAATGAATTTTACCTCATGCTTCAAAAAGTGTACTGGGTTATTACTCCACCCGCTGATCTTGTGAGATATAATAGATAAGTACAAACTACATTTTTTGTGCTGGCGACATGAGATATTCTACTTTTAGTTCGAGTCTTCCTTTTTCTTAATGATATATCAGCGGAATCGTTTACGTATTCGCGAATAAACTATTTCTTAAATTATCGTACTACAATGTTATATGCAAAATTCTCGGTCTCTGGTCTCTGTGACAGAATCGAAATCACTGTACGAGATCTTTCTGTATTTTTATTTTTTAGTGCCTTGATGTTTCATCCCAGAGTTTGCCACAACGAGCATAATTTTCCGGTGTACTATCCGTAATAAAGCCTACCAACGAAATAAAACGGACGATAACACAACTTCATTATGAAATTAAGTTTAATCCTTTTATTTTACCTGTAAATTATATTCGTTGAATTATAAACATAATAAAAATAAAAATCTATTGCTTCAGACAATTATTATACGAATTGTACGAGGAAATAGTCACATTATAAATAATAAACAACGGAAAATTTTGACTTGTATTATGATTAATAAATGCCTGTTGGAATATTGCTTAAGTTTTATATTTAGAATCGGAAAACAGGAGGGCAGTGCATGTATATATCAGCAATAAATATGACATGGCTAGCATGCGGTGTTAATTTTTTTGTGATGATCAGGTTCGTAAGCTACAAAAAACTGCATCGGTCTTGCCACAGAGAAGGACGTTAGTACGTTACTAAGCGAATAAAAAGGAAACGTAATTGTTGTATTTTGAAAGTGCTCAAAAAAGTTAAGTTTAACGAGAATTACTGCTTGAAGGCAAAATAGTACATCCCCTAAGTGAATTCTACGCAAGCAGCTTTAGTTAAGTTACTTAGTTTTGTTCAGCACTAGATTTTCCCAAGTGCCTCTAGTTTTGCATTCATCCCAACAGCAATTTCCTTGATTATTACACTGCATCATAATCAAGCTACTCAGGTATTATCCGATAGTTTATCACGTATATCAACCAGTTTCACAGACTGATGTCAAGATTATCAAGGTTGTATTCGTATATTATAATGGTTGTTGGTTCATGCAATAAGAAAATATTTATCGATTTGTTTCAGTTGTAAAACTTTACTTTTATTGATTTCATAACAGATCGACTTCTCAATGTCAATTAGAAGGTAATTTTGTAAGCCAATCTAGTGAATCTCAATTTACATGAGACCTGTTTTATTTTGAAGAGTGTTAATGTTGAAATTTTTTTGTAATTTATATATACCATTATTTCAGAATACAAATATTAAGATGTGAATCCGTTTCAAAGGGAGTTTTCAAGCCTATTTAAGCATTTTTTTCTTTACAACGATTTAAATGAAATGAAAACATAATTTAGCTTCACAAAAAAATCGCCACACATACTGCTTATTATACTCTAAACTATTTCCTCGTTTATAATTTTAGTACACGTGAAATATACCATAAAACTTGTTATTCCAAACTGGATACATCGGTGGAATATTTTTGTTGAATATTAACTATTATATCTGCGCATTTAATATCACAAAATTTACTCGCCACGCCTTCTCCACCATTGTTCCTCAGATATATATGTCAGTGTTGACAGACCCTTATTTGAAGCTTAGCAAAAGAAGTCCATGTTTTCGGATGGTTGGGAATAATACAGTACTAAAAATTATTACATTTACATGTAGATATGATTTTTTTTATCTCTTTGTAATTCTTGCCCAGCGCTTATTTTACTGTCCTGCGGATATCACACGTCACACAATTATTTGTCTTGGATAGGAGACGAACCCACGGCCTACGGTGCAGAAAGTAGATTCACTACCAACTGAGCTGTGAAGCCCGTTAAATATGCAAGCGACTGTTTTTTAAGCTATAACATTAAAAAAGATTTTATGGCATGTGCCAAGACCGGGAGGAAAGCCGAGTTTGGGTAACTAATGCCTCGATACAGACGCCTAAGTCTCATCATAAAAGCCACGTTACCTAAATATAAAACCGAGAATATATTTTATACCATACAAACATACCAGTGATTTCGAATAATTATAATTAAATCTGTTTTTGCACTACCTACACATAAACGAGCCGGAAATACAGTTGCTGGTTCTCTAGGTCATATTATAACCAAAGTGCCAGCATTGAGGTGAATGACCAGTAATCATCTGAGATAGAGTCGCGGGTTGTATTCCAGCTCGTAAACATTAATGAAATAAATTAATAGTAATTTTTGGTAATAATAATAATAAATATAGTTGTTAGCCCCAAACTAAGCATAGCCGGTTCCGTGGAAGCCAGACAAATGACCAAAATACTCATTTTTGCATTTACTATAGAACTACATAATGACACAAAACTAGGATCATTCGTCACTCAGTGTTGGTCCTGGGTGAGAATCGAACCCATTACCTACAGCGCAGAAAGCAGAGTTACTCATTCGTACATGGTCATCATCAAATCATTGCGTAATGATTGATGATATGTAGTCTAGAACCACATTTTTGTACTACTGTCCTATCACTCTACGCTTGAGCGACAATGTTACATTCTAAAGTCAATCGCGGCATGAATTAAGGAAGTTAATAAACCGGCGAAACAGGTCGATAACGAAAGAAAGAAATAAGCATTTTCAAAGGCAAAACATAAGTATATGATAAAAAGTTATCAAAAAACTTACCGTAGAAAATATAACTTTAATAAAAACTAATTTGCACTAACAGTTTGGACTGATATTTCTTGCACGCTACGATACGTCCTACACTTAGCCCGGTTTGGCCCTGAATGGTGATGCGCGTGCGCACAAGTTTTTAAAGACATTGTGAATTCATCAGATTTTGCACTAATTGATGTGCTGTTTGTATGTTTGTATTATTGTTTTTTTTTGTACATCAGATATACCTTTTTAAAAAGGGTATTGTTTTCTTTCGTGTTAGTATAGTTTGTCATAATGCCCTATTAAATGTCTTTTTACATTCAGTTGGGTAAATTTACATGTTTTGCTGTTACATTACATTGTTTGATTAGAAATGCGTTTTAGTTTTTAGTTTTTAAGCAGCCTCATTTACGCGAATAGGCATAGTCCATAGGCGAATAGCCTTTGGACATGTTTTTATCATTCATTTGTAGGTTTTATAACAAATATATTTAATTATATTTGCGTAAACTAGGTTCACTGATTCTGATGTATATAAGCTCGGTATAAAGTCATAAATAGAATAAAACTGAAAAATTCATATAGTAACCAACCTTAATTTTACCTTACACCTTAGATTATTAACATAGGAATGTATGATATTTATTTATTTAAGCTTTCATACTACACATACTTAACAAATTTATTTATTTTCTATCTAAATTTATAAGCCTTCTCCAATATTTACCATGTATCTATATTTTACTTGTTCTAGTTATGTTTTCCCTTATTTCTGTTATCATCTGCCCAGCCTCCCCTGCGTCGACCTGGAGCTTATTTTCCTCTGGGTTCGTCCACCTGGTTGCCTGTTTGGTTCAATTATCATCTCTCAGACCTGGCCAGGGTCATGTATGGTGTTGCGCGGTTGCTGTTTCTTTGTCTGTCATCGAGTCTGATTATCGAAATATTTGTCTCCATGCCGTTGACATTTGTTTTCAGTTTTTTTTTGTTAAAAATCTGAGTTTGGGACGCGTAAGTGAGATATGCCAATATTGATTTTGGGGACCTGCGTTGCTCGCGTCCGTACGTGATCACCCTTTGAATCCCTACACGTGTCCCCCGGGTTGTGTGAAAGTAGCAACCCAAAGTAGCAGTAGAACTTGTGCCAAGTTCGCCCGGAGAAGTACTGCCACCACACCCGGTAATCTGCCACCAAGCAGTGATGCACTCGTGTTGCTGTGTTCCGGTGGAAGGGAGTGGGTGCCGGTGAAATTGAAGGCACATGAGATGTAACATCCCCTGTTTATCTGTTATCTATGAGCAGCGGTTACCACTTATCAACAGGTGGGCCATCACCTCATTCCGACGCCTAAATAACATAAAAAGAAAGTTTATTTTAAACGTTTTTTTTAGAATTCATACGTCATGTTAATCCTCCATTCCACTTCCTCTTCATGTCTGAAGGATATCCGCTTACCTACTGTATTTATAACTATTTAGATACATATGGGTATTGGTAAGGGACTTGGTATTTTTATACGATAAAGCAGACTGATGTAAAGTAGTATTTTGCCATAATAAGCAATACTACTTTGGTTATGTACGCGAGTGCATCACCATAGCGGCAAATATTGCTATGGCAGAACCCCTCGGTTAAACTTGGCAACAGTTCTACTGCGTGTAATTTAAGTAGGCTTAGGTAGTATTAGTAGAAGTTTTTATGGTAGTGTTATAGTAGTTTTTTATATTGAATCCTCTTTGATTCCTTTATTATGTTTGACAGTATGCAGTACTGCAAAATGTAAAAAGGATATAATAGAGGATGAAATTAAAGTGATAATTGATCCTCTATTTTCACACTTCTTCGTATTTAATATCCTTGCCCGTCCATACTCACACGGCTTATACTTCTTCTGTTAATATCTTTCGTAGTAGTATATGAAAAATATATCTTTGTAAATTGAAAGACTAATTAAAAAAAATATTTGTTTAGATATCTGTGGCTCTTACGCCAAAACTGCAGTACCGAATTAGTTGCAATTTTATCAGAAGGCAATTGGGAATAAAATATTACCTACTTTCTATCCGAAACCAACCGGGCCGAACCGATGGCTGAAGCTAGTATGAAATAAATTAAAAAAATGAAATAAATTGCCTCGAAAATGCAATAAACAACTGCAGTTTACGTATGAAAGCGAAATAATTAATCTTTAGGTAGTAGTTAGAAGGTTGATATGGATCACTAAATTGAGGAAAAGATCTTGTTTTTTTTGTTTGCGTCATTCACTAATATAATTAATCATAATTATAATATAGAATTTAAATTAACGTCGCTCGTGTCTTTAAGTCAGGCCAATGTGAAAGTTTTGTTCAGTTTGTTATCATCCCTTTGACTTTTTTCGATTTTTGATTGTCGTGTTGGGCTGTTCATTTGTTCCATTGAGAGCAGCACATTAAACCTAACAAATCCCTTAGCAAAAGCCTTATCATCGCTTATATCAACCAGCTGCGCCCCGCGGTGTTACCCGCGGTGAATAAATAATCCCACGGGAACACTCAATTTTTCCGGGATCAAAGTAGCCTATGTGATAATCCAGGATTGCTATCTTGGTACAAAATTTCATCCAAATCCATTCCGCCGTTTGAGACTGAAAGATTAACAAACATCCGTACAAACTTTCACGTTTATAATATTTGTAGGATAGTTTTTTCCAGGGTTAGTTTTTAATTTCTGCCTATTAGCTAATTTAGATTTCTTGATCGGTGATTAGCCTATGTGGTTAAATGTGGGTTTTCTAATTAAGCCTCCTGTCCCAGTAAATTGTAGTAAGTTGTTACAAATAAATGTTATTTTCTTTTTTCTTTTCTTTCTTTCTTTCTAAATTCCAACATACCTTAGATACCACACTCTTTGTGTGGTAAATCTCTCACTTTCACTTTTTGAGCAGTCCTGTGATAGGGCATATGTGCATAATATCTTACATGCAGAAAGTCGCCTGCGCTTGCTGTGACTTCATTTGTGTATCCATTCATATAAGTGATATAGTGCTTCTTGCAGATTCTTTGAAGCTAAAGTTTGTTCTTTATTGCTTGCCATAATAACAGTATCATCGTCAAATGTTTTTTTTAAGTTACAAAGTTACGGAACTAGCTGACGGCCCACCTCGTGTTAAGTGGTAACCTCTGCCCATAACAACCAATGCGACTTGTTACCCTTACTAGGTACGACAAGACCCAAGTCGCATTGTATGCGCCCATAACTGTGAGACGTATAGGTGAAATGTCTCATGTGCCTGTGATTTCACAGCAACCACACCTTTCAAACTGGAACACAGTAACGTGAATGCGTGACTGCTTGTCGGCAGAAATGGGCATGGTGGCAGTACTTCCCCGGGCGAACTTGGCGTGAGTTCTACTGCTCTTAAGTTGCTATTGCTACATTTTGCGCTTGTTGTATATCTGATATTGGCCTATGTTCAGATACTATTATCTACACTACATATTACACACTTCAGCGTCTTGTGGTACTCCATCTTAATGTCGTTTGTGTCGCAATAGCATTTAGTTTTAATAAAAAGTTTTTGTCTTTATTTATTTTTTTATTGCGTTCACAGAGCCATGACATTTAAACATCAAATAGTAAAATTAAAAATCTCTCGTTAAAGGTCACCCGTAATTATAGCTACGAGTACATATGATGAATGTTCAAATCCTATCCGACCCTGCATCAGAAAGAACAACTTATCTGAGAATCTTTGGTTATTGAAGTACTCTATTGGTTATTAATCGAAATCCGCGAACTTCCTTAGCCCACACTGAAACACTGCTAACAAGATCCTCTCAGGTATGCGCCACTGACCCGGTCTTTAAAAGTTCAAGGTATGTGTAATTTCTTGAGATGTAGGTACAAAATGGGTACTGGGTAATGGGTATCAATAATAAAGTTCGAACACGAGGTATCTATAACCATTCAGAGTAAAGTCTTTTCCATTCACCGCGATATTTTTATTAATTTGGCTTTCTATCTAAAAATGGTAAACCTAATTCAATTTTTATGCCATTCGCGAAATATGTACATGCAATATGTACTCCGAAATTGACTATCTGAGTATATAATCTTGTATGTCACTTATAACTGGGAAGAATGAGAAAACTGAAATTTTGTATCTACACAGTACATTTCTACGGACATGAGACATGAGAAGAGTAAGCTGACTTGGTGATACGTTTTATTGTTAACAGATACTTAACTGAGGCGACTGACATGAAAAGGTCGATTACCTAAAAACCTGACGACAATGCAAATATTATTTAGTAAAATAAGAATATTTTACCAATGTGTGGCACCAATATGGAAATTAACATGATATGTGTAATTTTAGGTCATCATCTATGTTCATAAACTTCAAGCAAGTCGGCTTAGTAGTTTTGTCCTGAAAATCTAACAAAAACACATCAAACATAGAAACTTTCTCCTTATGTGGGTATATCATCTGCGCAAGGACATAATGAAAAAAACTTATTAAGTAGTTAAAGATCGTAACTTTCCAATTCGTTCGCATAGATTTACCGTAACACCCGTTACACTGTCTTGATGAAGTCAGTACTATTGAGATTTACTGGCGCACCTTATTGGATTTGTCCTCGCCCGGGGTGGGGCTATTCATTTGCACGACCCCGTTGAAACATTGATCGAGTTTCTATTTGCTTAACTGAATGCTTACACGATACGGCATCGAGTGTTTTTGGGTAAAAATAACAACAACATAGGAAAAGTAGTTTAGTTACTTAGTAAGGTGATAGTAGATGTAATTTGTAGGCTATGCATCGCAACACATTTCGGATACCCGATTCTCAAATTTAAATGGTTTTTAGCTCATAACGAAATATTCTCAACAGGAGCCTTGTCTAAGATGGAAATACTGTTTGTCGACAGGTGTGCTAAATATCATATTACACTAAAATAAAAAAATAAAAGTATGTTTCTCCTTTACTCCAAAACTAATGTACCGAAATGCCTGAAATTTTGAAAACATTTACACAGTGGTCTGCATTAGTATTACATTTTATTCACATGGTACATTTTATCCCGGGACCCCCGCGGGCGCAGAAGAGAGTAAACTATCTCTAAGCTAGGCTCCGCATAGTAACTTAACAAATATTTTACTTTGTATCAATCAGGCTGCTTTCAAATTACACGTTTGGTTACGAGCTGCTGCCGTACAGGGCAAAAAGTAGTATGTTGTCATGGAAAAAGACGTCAAAAACTTTTTGTTAGTTTGTTCGTACACACTACGTCACGCGACCAACTCCCTTACCACAGTACCTACTCTGACATCAACCTTCTAACTTGAAGCGGCCTTACATGTACTTATTTACAGACTAAACTTCTATGGTAATAGAGCACTGTGGTTTCACGATTACACTTCACTTGTATCCAATGTGTAATAAGCAAAAGCCGTATTCTCGGCCCGATGTGAGTTAAGACTGTCCCATATGGACTACAATTTAAATTTCAGGTTAGTAATTATAAATTTAAATTTTTAAAACTTTAAATCGCATCAAAATATATGTATCTCACTAAATGGTCCTTGGTACGCCCACGCAAAATTATTAATTATTTGAATATAGTATTCCATTATGAAACAAATTATATCATTCATAAATTACTTTGATATTCTGTCTAAAACGAGATAATAGAAATAAAAAATGGTCCTTAAAAATTCTTAGAAAGTACTCGTAAGTGTTATTCGTTTAAGCGTGGCATACATTTTTTAGAAAGCGATGATTCATGTCCATTTATTATGTTTTCCTGTTAGGGATCGCCTTATACAGAAGGCGATCCTTAATCATAATTTGTACTTACAACTTGGTATTTTTAAGTCGATTAAGATGACTTACAATATCTAATAAGTCGGTAGGATCCATCAATATTTTTCATAATTATTGGGAATATTTTAACAACCACTCAAAGGTGCCATCTGTACATTTGTCTGGATTCTGCTCCAAAAAATTTACATAATATATATATATACTACCTTTTGCCCTTAACTTCGTCTGCGTACAAATATTACTTCGAATAACCTATTTTGTTTATTCCTTTCATCAATCTCCTTATAGGGGTAGGTAAGGTAAGGAGGCTATAAAAACGAAATTATTCTTTATTAATTTGATTGGTCAAAAACGCAGAATTATTCCTTATTTCTCAACAAAAGTAGGTATTATTATGATGGATTTTATATCCTTTAGGTACTTGATAAATAATTGTTTCCCCGTACAAACTTTCATACCCCATTCAATTTTTATTTTGGTGACAAAAAGTAGCGTACGTTTTCTCTAATGTCTATCTCTATACTAAATTTCATCAAAATTGTGTCAGTTTTTAGCCGTGGAAAGGTAACACACAGACAATGATACTTTCGCATATATAATATTGGTATGGAGTATGTGTATATTTGCAATGCGAGAATCAAACTCCCGATTGATTCTCATATTTCTGTTCACCAAGCCACTTAAACAGTACCTACTTACTATCATCTTATGGTATATAATCATCCTCATATTGTTTTTTCTAATATGACATTTCATTGCAATTTATTTAATTAGTCTCTTTTTATTTGACATTGTTGTTGTGTCACTCGTAATTTTTTTGATAGTTTAGTTTAGATTTTTACGTATATTTTTTATGACAATCTGATATCTAGGCACTTTGGATTACACCTGTAAGCCCATAATGTAATTTAATAAATAAATATTCCTGAGTTCATTCAATTTATTACGAAACAACTAAGTTTGATGCAGGCATGAAAAGTTTAGTTAATAAAAGAAAGCAATTTTTCACTTAAGCGGCGGCCTCGTAAATCCGTTGGAGTTGTGGAAATTAAGTGTACCTACTTCTATTGTTAATGTTTCAGTCCCCAGAATTGAAGCAAGGCGCGAAAAAGAAACAATGCTCATTGGGATGCTTCCCGGTCACATCCAATAATTCTAAATTCTAAGTTTATCAGATTAAGATTAGTGAGAATATACTTTAAAGTGAAATTAAGAATCATAATAAATGGCGCCAATCTGTTGGCACTAGACCGGTTTATTTTGGCGAAAAGCAAGCTGAGTGATTTGTCAAATTATCAATATTCAGCCTGACTAGTCTAGTTCAAGTCAATACTGAAACGACTCATTGATGCTTTGCCCTCCGGAGAAGATATAAATCGTGTCGAAAAAATCTTCCCACATACACATATCAGTAAACAGAAAATTATACTAAATCAGAGTAAAATAAGTGACAGCTTGTTGCCTCTCATGTAAAAACGCCTGTTAAAATATACATGGCAATAACATCAGAGTGCGTCTTAATGTAATGTTGAGAAGTGTCCTTATTCAGGCGTGACTGGTGTGATTAATAGGGATAAATAATTTATTTTATTTTTCTTTAGGCTTTTTTTAGGCTCAATGTATTATTTCATATGAACTTTTGTTTTTGTAACTAAGTTGGTAGTTAATAAGGGCTTCTATCAGGCAAGCATTTTTTCGGTATTAATAATAATTTTGAAAATATTATGAAAAAGATTACCTACCTACTTAGTTTCTTCACTTTTATGAAAAACAGGATCTATCACACTCTGGACTCTTTTTCCAAATTTTATGCAAATAGTCCTTGTTATTTTTAATAAAAACTGTCAGCCATTCCTTTCGTTATAAGTACGTAAGTAGACGTGAGACGACAAAAAAGAAAAGGCAAGGTTTTGCGAAAGTTTCTTATTTTAACTTTGTGGTTTTCGAAGTTAGGAGGAAAAGAATGGGAATATAATTACCACTTCTAAAGATATTACGTGAGTCTTGATAATGTTGTTATTTATAAACTTCTATTAAGTGAACTTCATCAGGGTGAAAGTTACAGGGGAAATGAGTGCTGGAGTTCATGAGCTTTTTTTATCATGGAGGCACGTACTTCTAACATTATGTATGGTATTTTGTGAAAAATAATGTTCAAACATAATATATTGTCTGTAAGATATTGTTTTTTTTATTTTTATTTGTATATCATCAGTCTTATTACCTATGTTTTGTGGTGATCTTTTCTCTTCTCCTTTTAAGATAAATTCGCAAGTAAAATAAGAAAAAAATACAGCTTACTATTTGAAAGTAACATTACATTACACAAACAAACATTAGCATTCGAGTAGGTACCATTATTCTCACGAGACCCAGTCAGACTGGTAAAACTTTAAGCAAAATTATGAACAGGTAATTTGTTAAGATATAGAAGTTTAAAAAACGTATCTAGGTACATAATTAGCCGAGATAACAGAATAAATGTGACTTTTCTTGTTGAGCTTTGTATCATTTCGGTGACAAATTAGTCACAAAAAACAGTCATGAAAGTTATTAGTACCTACTCTTGTGGCAGGCGATTTATCTACTTGGAAAGTCTTTTAAACGTGCGTTTTTTTTATATGATACAGTTACGGAACGAGCTGACAGCCGACCAGGTGTAAAGTGGTATCTGCCCATAATAACCGATGCGACTTGGGTCTTCTCCTACTAGGTACGACAAGTCCCAAGTCGCTTCGTATGCGCCCATAACTTTGAAACGTGTAGGTGGAATGTCTCATGTGCCTATAATTTCAGGCAACCACATCTTTCAAACCGACACAGTAACGCGAATGCGTTGCTGCTTGGCGGCAGAAATGGGCATGTTGGCAGCACTTCCTCGGATGAACTTGGCGTGAGTTTTACTACTCTTGTATTAACGTTCAAAACTAAAAGCTTTTGTAATTAATTGAAGATACGTAAGTATTTCAGTTTTTATTTATAGATATGTACAAACCGCAAAGTAACCATTACTGGGCAAGAGAAAAATTCTGCAACGACCAAGTGCAATTTTCACAATGTTTTCTTTCACCGTTTTGAGAACGTAGTGTGAAGTATTTACATTATTCAAGTAGACATGCATTAGCGCACATCTGGGTTTAAACCAGCTATCTCCATATTGAAAATCGGGTTTTTACCATGTACCCCCACGCTCTCAGGATTCTTGGTAGGTAGGAATAAATTAAATCCGAAACAAAATTACCGACAGGAGACCCTAAAATGTATACACAGGTGAGTTACTCCCTCCAGTCCATTAGGACGCCCAAAATGGTGATTTTATAAACTTATTTGTACTACTTAATCTGAAATTCAAATTTTATGAAAACTTCATAAAAGCCTATGTGATTTTACAACAGACGACACGATTTTAATATTTTTCTCGAATATTCGGTGATATTGAAGTAGATATGTATATGAATGTATATAGAAATCTGTACATAACCCTAGCTTTTGAAAAAATATGGCCGTTCGTTGAGTAGAGTAACATCGTACCGCTTTGAGCAGCATGGAGAGCTTCAAAATGAAAATACAAAAACGGCCATCTTTAAGTCTCTTTTCTTAAAATTTTTGGCGCCTGTTTCATATTAATAAAGATTGTGTAATATTACCCCTTCGTACCAGGTAAGGCACCTGCCCATCCCATAACTTTATAACATAAAAACACAAAAACAAAATAAATCTACAATCGGCGGTCTTGCCTACCGGACAACTACACTAAATTAATTATATATATAATCTGTCTATCTATGTAAATCCCAGCATGCTGTTTGGGTATCTACCTATTTGGACGGATAGTCTGTAATTATCACATAAGCTGAATTAGGGAGAAATTCGTGAAACATACTTTCACACTTACACTTTACTACTACTTTTTTTTTTTTTTTTCTTTTCTACTTTTTTTTTATACTTTCACTTTTTTTACTTTTTTTTTTTCATACTTTTACACGCAACTTGATACTTTTAAAGTCAAGATCAATATGCCCCACAAGAAACAACATTATTATAAATATATTAATATTTAATTTTATTTTTGTCCTTTAATTGGCCATAAATCTTGTGATAAAAGCATTAATAACTCACAACCAGAGACAAAAATAAAACAAACCTGTGATTTTTATTAAAATTCCCAACTATTAATTCTTTTTAGTTTAGTTTAGTTAGGTACATATCACCAGAACTAAAAGTCTTGAATAAAGTCCAAATTACTATGAACGAAATTCCAGATAGTAAAATTACTAATGGTTTAATAATACTAAGTTTAAAGTCCTTAATGTGTTTGTTCAAATTAAACCTAACCTAAGCGATTGATTTTAGGTTTAGTAAATATGTCGATTAGATGTGGTCTGAGCTGTGATCACAGGCAACGTTAGGCAAGCGACCATGAGAGCGTACCGCAGTAGCGCACGTAAGTTTAAATTAAATAATAAATAAATAAATAATGGTGGACATTTCACACAGCGCTATCTAGCCCCAAAGTATGCTAATGGGAACCAGACAACTAATATAATACTTATATACTTTTCTTTTGTAAATACATACATATAATACATATTAACACCCAGACACACAACAAACAACAATGTTACTAATGTGACATAAATGTTTGTCCTGAGTGGGGATCGAACCCACGACCTACAGCGCAGAAGACTAACCAACTGAGCTATGAGGCCAGTCAATTATTTGAAATGAGCTTTGTTGTTGCACGAGCATAATAAAGATAAATTAAAACTTTTTTCCGTTATATAGTCACTTAAAATCACGACGTGTTAAGTAACGAAATAAAATAAATGACATACCTAATTAATAAGTAAGACAAAGGAACTAATCGTAATAAATTTAATATAAAAGTTAACAGAAATGC
The DNA here is from genome assembly GCA_947359385.1 of Chesias legatella. Lineage (NCBI taxonomy): Eukaryota > Metazoa > Arthropoda > Insecta > Lepidoptera > Geometridae > Chesias > Chesias legatella. Next base: position 1,645,354 of record OX375766.1, read on the forward strand.
TACTGATGCGTGCAGAAGGTTGCTTCTGTACCTCTAGATATCAGAAAATGCACTCTAGTCATACGTGCGATTTTAGATTTATGCGCGAATAGATAAACGTGTAATTCAGTTACGTATCAAATTTACGACTCTACCTAGCCTCTGAGCCAATAATGGGATTTCGAGAGAGACGAAGCGTGTACGGAACAAAGAGAAAAAAGTATCAAAAATACAGAATCTATATTTGTTGTATGTTTTTGTTAGCTCACTCTGTTTAATTACACTACACCATGAAAATATGTTTTTTGACATCATAAAATTTCCAAGTAATTATCATTTCCACTGAGTAACTATTGAACAGACATCACATTCTCGAATACAAGTACATCCAAAAAACCTTCTCCTAACCTTAACCTAACCTGTGACGAGCAATTTCCTGCAACGGTGTAAGAAAACCATGAAAACCCCGTGATAGGAAATTTCATTTTATCTCGAACTTAAAACAGATTAGTTTCTATCACATAACTCGTCTAATGGAGTCATAAAACACTTATATGTTGTGAGTTTACGGCTTCCACCGATGGTTTCATTTCTAGGGTTCAGCGCCGAACATAATAAAGAAACCCATAGCGAAGCGTTTGCTGATATGTTTGCAAATTGGTCTACATATTACGATATTTGGTGTCAAAGGTCAACGAGTGAGGTTTTTGACACTGTGTATAAAATGCGATTTATAAAAGCAGCCCATTTTATGGCTGCGTATGGGAACCATATTTTATAATCTTTCACAATAATAGGATATGTCATCCATTTTAGTTTTACTTAGAAATTGGTTAGAAAAGCGCACAGTGTGATGTCTAACGGATGGGAGTTTCAGTCCTCACTTTTGAGTTCACCGATTTATTATTGAACATATTACGTTTTGAATAAGATATAGAGACAAACGTGATGAAGTAACGGAATGAGCAGATTGTCACCGGTGGTAAGTGATAACTTCTGCCCATAACAAGTAAAGTGACTTAGATCCTTCCCTACTTAGGTAAAGACCCAAGTCGCTTCGCATGCACACCGAGACGTGAAGGTGGAATGTCTATTGTGCCTGTATTTTGTAAATGTAATGAGACATCACTTATCTGGATCGGGTTTCGAAAATAGGCTGGTGTCCTCACACAAAATTTGCGGAAGAAGGCTGTAACTGTACGGAACACAGGCCACCCAAGTTCAACTCGAAATGTGCCATGTTTTTTATATTTCATTCCACGCTTCATGTGGTACGTTAATTGAACTTTAACGGTCCAAGAAATGGGGCATTATTGACTTTGGGCACACAGCCACTAAATTGCAAGGGTTGGGTCACAGCCACCGGGCCGTGTGATGTGTGATTTCGTCTTTGTTTGACTTTCGTTTCGGCGAACTGTGGTTTGGTTCAAATTGTCAGTTCCAGTTTATGTGCAAAATTTGATTTCGGTCTGTCATAGCTGTGTCCCGTACAACTTTCTAATCTGAAAATTTATGACGCATGCCCATATAACACTTATCTTTATTACATTAGATATTTTAAAACCATCTTTATCTTTGTGGGTTGCTGACATATTTTTGGACTTATAAATCAGACATAACTTTTAACAAACACTCGCCTAATGCGGAAATCTATTATTTTTCATTGTAGCTTTAAATGTTTCCACTGATAATCCTACTGTCAAAAAGCTACAGTGAATGGGCATTAAATGTTCTCGTAGCACAATGTACAACTTGTGATATCACATATTTTAGTATTTTTGGTTCTAGATCATGCTTTCCTCACGATGTTTTGTCCACCGTTTTGAGAAAACATACATTTCTCAAGCAACATTCATTCATTGGTACACCAGCAGGATTTAAACCAGTGAACGCCGGTTCGAAGCTCGGGGTCTGTACCACTAGGCGATCACGCTCTATATTATTCATAGTAGCGTATTTTTTAAGTTTCTCTACACGTATAATGAAATTTAATAGAGACCCTCTCTTCAAAGTTATTAAACTAAAGACCTTAAGTAAATCCATGTGAGGCGAAAACTAGCTGTAAAATACTTGAGCCCCATTATTACAAAGGCTGTTTGTATTTTATATATTGTTATGTCACAGTCAGACAAATAAAGTGCATCCAATTGCTCACGTTCTTACCCAAGTGGATATACTCGTGTTTGAACACAAGCTAGGGTTGCGTCACAGCCACCGATTAACTGACTTTTATTTTAATATTATTTTGTAGGTTATATTTGATTATCATGGTTTGAATCATCTTTATAAATACTGACTGGCCTTATAGCTCAGTTGGTAGTAACCCTGCCTTCTGAGCTGTAGGTGTGAGTTCGATTCTCACTCAGGAAAAAAATTTGTGGGAGGAACCCAGATGTTTGTTCTGCGTGGGTGTTAATATGTACGTATTTACAAATAACTTACAATTAAGTATTTATCCGTTGTCTAGTTCCCATAGATAGCGTGTGTTCCTGTTGTTACCAAGAATGCCTAAAAAAATTTTTCCATTCCAAACGCTTGAACTGTTTCGCGTTATATTTTGGGAATATAATTGCCAACGACAAAGTTTTTTATAATCTCTTTATATTCTGTTTAATAAGCCTGCATTTAATAAAGATAAGCTGCGTATAAATACCTTAAAATTCAAAGAAATAGACAACCCTATGCATCCATAAGTTCTGCATTTTTCATTTCGAGTCGTGTTTGACATTCACACGTGCATTTTAATTACACGCGCAGTCACTTTTACCCACTACAATTGAAACTATAGTTTATTATTGTTGGCAAGAGCAACTGCTGGGATAATTACTCTGTGTTAACATAATGTTTTCAGTTATAATTTCCAGTTGCAGCCTCGTTGATTTGTCTTGACATAATAATAAGAATAAGAATAAATTTATTATAAACACTTAAGTACATTGGATACTTACGCTAAATATCACTATACTATCACTTCTTATATACAATGGTACTTAATGGTAATTTTTTAGCAAAGCATTATTAAAACAGTATCACCATAATGATTCAGTGGTCTTGTTTCGTTTTTATCATGCCCCGATGTTGGTTGCGACCAAATATTTGTACAGCATAGAGTCTGTGTTTATGCTGTACAAATATTTGGTCTGAGTCTGTGTTTGTGTAGCGGCTAAAGTAGATGTATAATATAAACCGCACTAGAAACGTGGGCATAAGAGCATCCTCCAGGATTAGTTTCCAATTAAAGATTCAGATTGAGGAGATTATCTGGCACTCACTTTAGATCGTTGCACAGTTGAATGAATCTTACAAGGAAGATTCATAACCACGTTAGCATCTGTTTTGAGTATCTTCTGCTATTTATTTTGTTGGAACACATGGGGATTTGAACCAGCGACAACCAAATTGAAACTCGAATTCAGTACCTCTGGGCCACCACTTTTAAATACAAGCTTTTATGTAAATGCGCTAAAAAGACAAAAAAACGAGTTATTCTCAGCAAGCCCTTTCATTTAGTACCCATATTGGATGAAAGCATAAAAACTTAATCCGCCATCCTTAGAGGTCCGCCATATTAGATTTAGGGTGACGTCACTTTATTTTTCGAGTTATTCTCAGCAAGCCCTTTCATTTGATACACATATTGTTTTGTTGCATTGAAAATACCTAGTCCGCCATCTTGGGTATTCCGCCATGTTGGATTTATAATGACGTCACACAGCTAACCATGCATTGTCATCCAAATTAAACGTGTATACAAAATTTCAGTTCAATTGGTTGAAGATATCTGCTTCAAAATTGAGTTACATACATTTCAAGTTAAATAAAAGCTTGTAAAAACTATTTATTCAAATAAAATCGTGACCTGTTATTATACATTAAGTATGATTGACAAGCTCTAGGGCGACAACAATTATTTTGAATCTTTGAAAAAATACGTTAAACTGATTATTTACCTACTAATAAATAATTCTAGTCTTCTATTTTTTTGTTGTTGTCATTTTTATAGCTGTTGCAAACCATTTGCTCTCAACCCTCAGCGATTACATCCAGTAGGAAAGAACGTTAGTGGTCAGTGGAAGTGTATAACGGACAAAATCCGCGATTATCCGTGTAACAGCTAAAAAAACCGTAATACGATCGTGTTACCACAATTTACGTGGCAGTCCTAGCGCTGGTCAAATTTCTCTGTCATTGGCCCAAACTAGTGCTCTCTAGTAACTGGATTACCGCTGGACATTGACGAACGGGCGAAGCTCTACCTTAGCCGGATCCATATATCCGATCTAAATCGAATGAAGTAGCACAAGATCAAAACGCTTTGTCATTCGCTGACCCACTAGATAACAGTTAATTGATTACCGCTTTAATAAATCGAAAGATGCGCTGAAAAGTGATAAAATTTATCCCCAATCTTGAGTAGTTTGACACATTTAGTACCACCCAAGTGTAGGTATCTGCAGCGTTCCAAGCAAGTACTGTCATTATACTCATTCCTGTTGCCAAGAAATAGTGCACAGTGTTTTGGTTTGAAGGGTGTCAGTCACCGGTGCCGGTTAAATTACAGACAGATAAGAAGTTCTTGTAACATTATATGGGCAGTAGAACTCACGCCAAGTTTGTCCGGGGAAGTACTGGCACCATGCCCATATCTGCCACCAAGCAGTAAAGCTTTCGCGTTACTGTGTTCCAGTTTGAAAGTTATGGTTGCCGGTGAAATTACAGGCACATGAGACATTCCACCTACACGTCTCCGAGTTACGGGCGTATACGATGTGACTTGGGTCTTGTCGTACCTAGTAGGGGGCACAAGTCGCATTGGTTGTTGTGGGCAAAGGTTACCACAACATCAGGTGGGCCGTCGGCTCGTTCCGTAACAGAACCACATAAAAAAAATAGTGTGTATGATGTGATGTGACGACTCTTACTATATGTTGAGTAAAGTAGTACCATAATTGTATTGCTTTTGTTATAGGCGGAGGAAATCTGCCCGTTGATGTCTCTTCACGACTTCGGAAGCTGCAAAACTTAATATTAACTTAGATTTCATCCAATAACGAACAAAAACTATGAACAAACAAGCGACTGAAAACAATCACGTTAACTTACGTTACGTGGGTCGTTGGTGCGAAACTTACAATAAGCTCAAGCTTCCGGTGAAGGAACACATCGTGAAGAAACAGCTTGGTGGGAAGAAAAATGACTATGCTATATTCAAGTTGAAAATATGTCACCTAGCCACCCAACCCAGTGTTCCGGTAGACACTTGAAAGCCAGTTTCCATTTCACGTGCCAAGTCGCGGCACCATGAGCTACTTTTTATTTATTTATCTATTTAAATTACCAAAACAGAAAAGTATGGTTATTAGCCACTAAAAACCACAGAGGTTTGTGCTAGTGCTACTTATTACAGTCTACGTCATACAAAATACAAAATAAATTTACAATATAAAAGTACATTAGTAAAAGGAAAAAAATAAAAACAACATATAATATAAAAATAAATTAAAAACGATAAATACAAATATATAAGTACATTAAACTTATTAATATGTATATATATATTTTAAAAAGGATTTTGTTCTGCAAAAATACAATTTTAATTTATTCTTTAAATTGGTTTTCGATAAGGTATCACGTAAATTATTAGGTAAACTATGATATTAATTAGTCGAGGGAAACTTGCTTAACATCAGTTCATATATAGTCAAACGCAATCCTGTCTGTAGTAGAAAACTGTGCTTTGTTTTCGTTATTACGTAATTATATTGTTCGGTTACATTCGCTTCGCACGGTCGCGGTTCGTGAATTATTACCGGACCCGCAGATACCCTGTGTAAAGGAAAACCTAAATCAAACATTTGAACTCGTTTGCAATTCCGCTTGTGATTTTGTTTTTGATGAAGCATTTAAGACCCGTTTGAAGTTTGATTTCAAAGTTTAATCGATTTGGTAAACTCGGTAATCGTTAAAACCGACCGATTTTTGATTAACAATTCAAGTGTTGTTTAATATTTTACTGACATTTTTATAAAATAATCAGCTGGACTGATTATAATTTTAATTGCTTTTTTGCTAGTCAGTCCATGGCTAAAATCAGTTTTTTACAAATATTCCTAACCCTCCATTTTAATTTTCGGACGTAAATTTGATATTTAATGGATGTAGTTACAAAAATGTTAGGTTTTTGTTATTTTATTAGCGAGTTAATTTTCTGAAGAGCTTATTATTCAAGGTCTAAATATTAGGAATAAGGTAGGGAGTAGGTTTACTCTTTTTATCACACCGCTATACTCGCTCTTGTTTTTGAACTACCATGCGGTATTTATCTCTAGCAAAGCTCGCAAACGTTCATGTGAGTATCCTCACATCAATTTTTAATGTTGGCCGAATTTGCTGACATGAATTTATTTTATTGGTTGAATTATCTGTCGTGTCCTATCAACGTTACTTTCTGTTACCGCTGTCGTGAGCCGGCCTTCTAGTGAAACTTGTTTGAGATGAGTCGCTACGTTTGAATTCATTCTACCAGAAGTACTACGAGAGCTACGATTAAAATTGCTACGCTCATATTAGTGTTACGCTGTTTTCTTGTAGACTTTAACTATGGCGAAGCGAAAAATTTGTAAAATACCTAGGGCCAAACAACTTGTGGGTCAAGATGAGTCTGAAATTTTGGTCTAAAAGTGAACGCGCCCTATGCGCGTTATCTACAATCACTTGTGCTTTTATATTTCCAGGATAAGATACGTGAACAAAATCTATTTTGCTAAATTTTTTGCCGACTGTTTATATCGAGAGTGATAATAGCTGAACCAACCACTTTTGATTCACCTGATCCATAATACACGTACCATCAAAAACAAGCAAATCACTGTTACAAGTTGATCCGTCGAGAGGAGTCCGGATTTGGTCCCGGCGACACTTTAAGCCGCTTACGGTAGCTTCGCCGTAAAAATCTTAGCTCGGAAGCTTCCAATTTTCATATTCTCGTCTTAAAAATCTATAAAATCGTTGAAAGCTTAAAAGATTAAAGTTATATATAATAAAAATAAAATCCAAATACTTCCAAGATGTAAACTAGCGTCCGTGTGACTAGACATTTGAAAAAATATTAACACAAAAATACAGTGTTTTAATATTTACGTTTTTACAAGCTATGATGCTATATTCTCGCCTAGAATTTTACTTCGACCGTCAGGTCAGAACAAATGTTAAAATGGCCATGTCTGTAGAGACCTCTCGGTTTTTCCAAGATGTTTCTCGTAAATCCCTGAACGAGATTTCAGTGTCAGAATGTCAATCCGTCTGGCATTCTTGAAATGGATAGATTGGAATTTGCTCAAACAATTTTAAGTCACAGGTGTATTTTCTCAGAATCATTAAGGCTTGAAAGGTGACATTGATGTGAAAGGTATTTCTTTTTAAAATTATGTTTCTGTTCAGTTTTTTTGAAAAGCGGTTATTTTAATATTACAAACAGACACTCCAATTTTATTTATTAGTATAGATTTGATTTTGAAATGGGTTGTTTTAAAAATATATCAATGTCAATAGAAGATTTAAACGGTCGCCGAAATCGATTCAGACTAAAATAATTATCTAAATGCGAGAAAAACGTGCCTGTTCGAAACCTAATGTTGTCACTAAATTCTCAATTGCGGTCAGATAATGGCTTGTTAGAGAAATTTATTTCCAGTGCTTTGCACAATAAACCGTTATTATTTCACTTTTATTTATAATTTTAATTTGCTGTTAAGCGATTAGCTACTTTATTAATATACTGAATATATAAATAAAGATACTACACATTATTGATTAAATGTAATTGAAAATTCGAAATAAAGCTGTAACAGTATTTAAAAACGCTGGCATAGTAACGGTGCTACTAGCGGAGATGAGGTAAAGACGCTGAGGTAGGTAAGAGTACATATACGTAGCACATCATAACGGTTTCTTAGCGTTCGAAACTGGCAATTATGTTCCTGGTAAATCATCCAGTCCCCCTGTTAGTAACATTGCGAGAGCAATTCCCGTACGCCAAATTTTATCACAATTTTAGCGTGCTGGCAATTTTCTTGTAAAAATTACACAAATTGCTTCATATTTGGCGAAAGTAATATAGGGACGCAGCTTTTAAAATAATATGCGGATGTATTTTTCAGAAATGAAGATTTCAGTATTTTTTTTTATTAAGAATACTCTAAAATCAGTCTTACCTCGCGTTTAAACCAAGGTATAAACCTATACAAGCCCTCACCACTTTTCATGCCTACGTTCAAAAGATAGTTTAAACTAGAAAATTTGAAAATTAATTCTCTGTCTACTCCTTCGAAGAAAAGGCGTAAATCTTTACATAATACATGATGGAAGAAACTCCACAACAACACACAGATTACTGATGTTAATACCACCATTATTATTTTCTCTATCTTGCTCTATTAATGTTCTTTCAGACTTCAAGAAAGTATCAGGGTGGTATAAATATGACAATAGAATTTTAGTGCTAACATTATTAAATTAAATTGTTCAAATAAAAAAGTATCCATAAAAATGTTTATAATTTCAATACTGCAACTGTGTAACCAAAAATAAGTTTTAATTCAACATATAAAATAAAAAGAAAACGTAAAAAAAAAGTTAATAGATTAGGGTAAAATGGGAAAAAAAAAGTTGCTTAATTCAAAGCTCGTATTGCCACCCGAGCCCTATTTGTAGCACTAATCCTATTTTTAAATTACCCTAAAATTCCGAGATCCTCCTAGATAGCCACCAAGAGAAATATTAAAGAATCTAACATGAGAAATACAGCTGATCTCATCAGAATGGAAACGTAAATGCAAGACGTGACATTTTATTCAATGGTTCGTTGTTTGTCCGTTATGCGTTCCTACAGCCATCTGGATGCAATGACAATTTTCTCAGCTGTTACACAAGTGTCTGAGTTGTTAATAATTGCATTGCAGTTTATGCCAGGTACATTTTTTGACAACTGAAAATGGCCAGTGTCACTCGATGATGTAGGGATCTTAACGATACCCCATAAATTTAAATCTGTGTAGGCATTAAAAGTTACGGCATCAAGAAACTCACAAAACCCTGAAAACATTACACTCCGTTTTTGGGCAGTCGTGTAAAAAAAATGTCAAATGTAAGCTCGATCTCAGACTCAATAACTTTAATTGAATAGTAGAGCTTTTTAGTAGAGCTTTTGTACATAGCTTACAAAAATAGCATCATATTATTAAAATAGCAAGAATCAAAGCATTTGTTCTTTTGACCGAAGAAACAAAGGGAAAGCCAACAAATAATTATTGACAGGTTCGATCCATTTCAATAATGAGTCCCAAACCTTCCACTGTCCTGAAATAAGACACCGTATATGCCATTTTGGGATTCATGGTACCCTTCATTTAATTTTAATGATATTAAACTGAAATAAATACCATTTTTAATATAACTAAAATGTTTAATTGCAAGAACTGTTGTAGCAGCATGAGTTTTGATTTTAGTGCGATTTATTTCGTATTTTCATTTTCACTGTCATATTCAGTGTTTTATTTATGGACAACCGCGTTGCTAAGAGACGGTTTTCGCATTTGTGTTAATAACGATGAGGCCACTGAACTCTGATAAGCAAGCAATTAGTGGAATTGAATCCCTGGTACTGAATAATATATCTTATCAGTATAACAAGTAACGTTCGGCGATTTTATTTTCTACTGCAGCCTTTTGGCAGGGAAAAGTTTACTCGTGATGTTTTTGTTAGTAAAGTGAAAGTTTATTTGTGTGTGATATTTTTAATTTATTTATTAGACTAATAAATCAATCGCTTATATAAATACTTTTGTGAAATCTCCGGACTTGTTGGTAACTCGTTGGTATAAGAATTCTTCTTGCTGCCGGATATTAAGGAATGAATTACTGAAAGAAAGCGTTAGCCGAGTTGTTCGCGAGAAAACAATGGAAATGAAAAAAATATTAACAATATTGGAACGGAATATGAAGTTCTCTAAAAAAGATATCTTCTCTTGAAATTAACCTAAGTATAAAAATTAGCACTTATCGCTTATTTAATTAGTTAAATAAGCGATTGATTTATACACATACATATGATTTATACACATATAGATTCACGCCTTTATCTCCGAAAGAGTAGGCAGAATCTGGGCCATCTTTCACTTTGTGGTTTACACTATTGTGAGAAAGTGGACGTGATTAGGGGTGAGTTCTAATGCTCTTAAATTAAAATTAGTCAAAAGAACTTATAAACAGCTTCTTACTGTTATTAAAATGGATAGGTATTATTTTCACCTTTAATTTACCGGCGGCTAAACAACCCGCAGTATAAAAAAATATCGTCCGGTAAAATATGGAAAATATATCGCGGATATATACATCACCACAATTTTCGATAACAGTTAACGAGGTTACTCGCGGCGTTACAGTAAAAGCAATCGGTAAATTCAGTTACGTCCATGGAGTGTCTCTAATGGACAGCTATTGACTTCATACACTGTCGGCTCGAGATCAAAGAATTTTCCTGAATTGTATAGCAGGTATTGATAATTTTAGAGGACGGGTAACTTAACGATTTGAGGTTTTCAATCTAATGGTCGTGGTTCAAATGAGTTTCTAACTAATGTTCTTCTGGCAACAACGTAATTTCGCGAGTAATGTCACTTAGAATAACTAATAATGATATGTTAAAGTCATAAGTGAAAAAATAATATTTTTATAGCATTTAGACATTCGATTTTATTCGTGGTTCACAAGATATTCGTTACTTTTCTATTAGTGACCTGCCTTAATACTTGTATAGATTTGCGCGATTTCGTCGGAATAGCTTAAATAGGCCTCGTTTCAACTAATAAATTTTAATACAAATGATGTGTTGACATTATTTTAAAATCATAAGAAGAATACATTGAACCTGTGGCGTAGCGGGGACTTAAAGTAACCGCCCCGGTCACATACAGATATTGGGTCGCTCTATTTCATGTCGCATATAGATTCACTCTAAATTTGGCAGCCCCCGCTTTAGATATATCGAGACATCCGAAATGGGTTTTGGACTATAAGATACGACAAGTTTATTTCCACCCAGACATTTTTTTTGTGATATTAATAGATGTTTGTTCTCTATGTATATTACTTATAACAAATTATGTATTATATCAGTTATGTGGCTCCCATATTACTAGCTTTAGTTTGGGTCTTTAGTGGGTTCAGTAATAGTATCACATTTAAAAAAATCTGCGCAGAATTTTTTCTTTGCCAAAAGCACGGAAAAGCAATAATTCAAAATGCACTCAGTGCGCACTTCAAATCGGGCATAATGGGAATTCATAATTACAATAAATCATTGCATTTTAACAATGGTTAGTTAATATTTTGTCATTGTTAATTCCTCGTTAAATTAATCCGATTGCACTTTATTTATTCACGGACATTATGAAATGAAAATTATACATGTAATGATAATTAATACACCTACCTGGGTTACAAGTAGTACTTCTACTACTACATTGTTATTGGCCCTTGAACTCGTGAGGTAAAGCAAGTATATTTTCGGACACATGTCATCGAATTTTGGCGCTAGGACATGCTGGATTTCTCACAAAAGCACCTGGACATCATCTTTCAACGTTTCCGCAATTACGAACTACAGCAGTTAACGTTCTATGCAGTCTTAGGTAGCAACTCCCCTATCCCGAGGCTTTGCGGAGCGTTAAATAATTGCATGACTATTGATGTTTTCGATGCACCCTCAATAAGTTCCGCTTGCACCTGTATAAGAATATACCAAACTCATAGTTTATACTAGAGTTCTTATAAGATATACTTAAACAACTATTAGCTTTTCCTCTATTGTTTAAAATTTAAATGTAAATTCAGTTTCCTAAAACTGTCTTATTTTATAACATGCTGTATATTTACAACGTACGTCAAGCTTGTTGATTCTGTACAATCAGACTGCTACTTCGCAACCACTCCCCAAAGCTCACATTACACCGAAATTCAAATTAGCTAGGATAACAGTGTTTTTTTTTTTCTAAGAGAATTGTAAAAATAAACAAACGTCGGAGTGCAAGTGAAGCCGCCAGCAAAGGAACAAAGGATGGACGTCGACTGCTCTTTGTTTGCTTCACAATACGAAACCGCCTTTCATGTCAAACGGTTTGAAAAACGAAACGCGCGAGCTTTTTTACAAACATAATTAAATTATCAGTATGGAGATGTTTGTGGTTTAAAAAAAATAGGAGTTTCAGCGGACGCTGATTATGTTATCAAAGTGTTAGGGATAGAGGAAGACCTCTATCTACAACTAGCTTATATATTAATGATTAATTATTCTCTGGCTTTTAAGGTGATTTGAAGATTTTATACGGTTGTCAACCCTAATGAAGGCTTTCGAATATAACTATTGTCAGCGCAGTAGATATTTAATCCATGATAAATATGTGTTTTATATGTTTATACGAAATGAGTAGGTAGATCTTATTGCTGTTTATTATTCATAGCCTTCCAATCCGGAATATGGCAACGCACTTAAATTACTGCCTGTCGGCAGAAATGGGGGTATAGTCGCTGCGTGCGAGCATTTTCACTTATTTGTGTGCCACCAAACAAACGGACATACAATACAGACTTGTAAAGGTTTAATGTTTTTATTATGATCTCGAGTGGCTCATTATGAATTTCACCCGAGGGACGAATTCGAAAATGACCAACGCAATAAAAGATAATAAGGGATTTAACGAGCTCATCTCATCGAAGAGATCTGTTAACCTGTAATATAATATTTATTGTTTTTTTTTATACATTAAATCGTTTCAGAATGGGCCACTTTGTGTAAGGTGATCCTTGATCTCTGCCCCCAACAACGCAGTATGAAATGGGTCCTCGCCTACTTAGTTCGTAGTAGCGTTTTGGGCGCCCTCTGGGATCTGAAGGTGGAATGTCTTAACTGTCTTCTATTTCACCAATAGCCACATATCCACAAACTTCAAACCGGAACACGGTAACGCGAATGAATTGGTACGGTGCCAGTACTTTCCAGTACCACAAGTTCTAAAGTCTTTGAAATTATAATTATATTAAAACAACGTAGATTTACATAGATTTCACTAGGAGCATATTATAATTGAGTATAATATTATTCCTATTCAGAGTACATCGATGTCTTTTGACATCTTCATTTGGGGTTGCGATCCGTCGCATTACTCTCAAGGTCCCCGCGAGGTTTCTCTTTATTTTATACATCTAACTTTGACAATAAATTACTGTATTTTGGACAAATGAAACGTTAAAACACCCGTTTAATTTACTGATCATTCATTGATGTATTTTAAGCAAGAATCAAACCCAGGCTTGCGTCTCAGTCGCTTACTTGACTACAATATTTGGCAATTTTCTTTAATATTAATATAAGCGGTAACAAATAACACTGTTATCGCCGGGAGAGTATCAAAATTAAAATTTCGCTGTAAGGTTATCCAGGCAGCCGCGACTCCTCCATAACTCTCCCAACGGGGGACAAACAGACAATTTGGGTAAAATGAATTGCTGAGATCTGCAGATAACTTTACCCTTGAGCACGATCCAAATAAAATGAACTCGGGTTACAATATTAGGACAATTTAAAATAATGGAGGTTATATCTGTTTGATATTTTTTTTATGAAGAAAATAACAGAAATGAATATCGTGCCTTCTTCTATCTACTTGCTACATTTTTATTATTGGAACATTTCGCAACTGAGGAAGTCAAAACATAAATTAGCAGGTCTGCTGCAAATATACCTAGTTTTCTAATGATCACACTTGTTTTTAAAGTTTAGTACTCAAAAGACAGGCTCCTGTTGCTTAGTGTACGTCATTTGTCTCTGTGTATTTCATTTCAACCTGTAAGAGGCTTAAACCGCTATCTTGAAACAAGCTAGCAAGACAAAATCTAAGAATTCATTCAGAGGTAAAAACGACAAAATTAATTGTCAAGTGATTGATTCCCCTTTAAGCTTTCATCCCCTAATTCACCCCCTTCAAGTATTATTTTCGCCACAAAAGTAGCCCATGTCATTTTCCAAGGCCCAATTCATCTCTATACCAAAACTCATCAAATCTACTAGAGAAATTATTGATTTCCCATACATATTCATCCCCTATTTCAAGGAAACCGTGATGAATTTCTGGATAGAAATTATCTCATGTCCTACTCGTAGTGTGAACTCAAATCACGCCAAGTTTCATTTGAATCCATTGTAGTTTCGGCGTGACGCGCAGTCAGGAACCAGACAGACAAAAATGAAAAAAATATATATACAGTTTTGGCATGAGTACAGACATCAGAGTGCTCTAAAGTTTTTTTATATAATCCTCAATGTACAAAATTGTACTGTTACAGTTTTATGATAAATATACATATATAAATGTCTATATCATATAGTTTCTTATCTATAAATATTGAGCATTGACATTACCAGTGAATTGGATCGTTTGAGCTGTCTATAGATCATTGGAAATGATCTTCAAGATAGGTCAGTTGGTTGCATTGTGATTTTTAAATTGTTTTATGCATTTATTCATTTACTTTTAAATATTATTTTCATATATATTTTTAGGTATTTAAGGTTTTAAATTTTATTAGGAAATAAATTAATAAGGTTGAGTACATTACCTACAGGATCAACCGCAGCGTAATGCCTGTAGGTATAATGAACTGTAACTGTTACAGTTATTTATAAATTAAAACTTCATACGGTTGGAACTTGGAAGCTTCCTTACAGTGCATTGAAGCCATAACAGGCATGTTATACAATTATAATTCGCAAGTAAGTCTGTTTCAAATTTATTTAACCTATATTTCGGGTGTATATAATAATAAATAATGGTGGACATTTCACACAGCGCCATCTAGCCCCAAAGTAAGCTAAGTATAGCTTGTATCATGGGAACCAGACAACCGATATAATACTTATATACTTTTCTTTTGTAAATACATACATATAATACATTATAACACCCAGACACAGAACAAACATCAATGTTACAAATGTCACATAAATGTTTGTTCTGAGTGGGGATCGAACCCACGACCTACAGCGCAGAAGGTAGGGTTACTAACCAACTGAGCTATGAGGCCAGTCAATATGTGTTGTTTCAGAGAATACTGATGTCTTTTCGTTGGCACAACCATAATAAAATTTAATAACTTTGAAATGATTGCCCTCTCCATTGCTCCAATTAAAAAATAATAAGAAGGATGTTGTAAAGTATATTTTGCTACAACAATCCAAAGAGAGTTACATTAAAATTCATTTCTGCGTCCTGAACTCTGTGCGCATTGTCTCCTCAATTTGTCCAAGTACCATTTGAAATTGAGTGGAAACTCGGTAATTTGCTTTGTACTTATAACAGTGCTCTAAGAAGACGGGGTGTAAGTATTTTAACAGAGAATGGTCTAATGTCGAAAACATGTGGTGTAGCGTGGTCGCCGAATAACGTAATGACTGTAAATACGTTGCTGTTTATGTCTTTCCTGTCGAGTAGGGCTTCAACTTGGTGAATCCCCCAATCCGGGGTCTCACTTCTGAAAAAAATAATATATAGTTAGTATTTTTTTTAAGTAACACAGTTACGGAATGAGCCGACGACAGCCCACCTGGTGTTAAATAATAACCTCTGCCCTCAACAAACGATGCGACTTAGGTCCTCCCTTACTAGGTACAAAAGATCCAAGTCGCATCGTATGTGCCCGTAACTCTGAGATGATGGTGGAATGTGTCATGTGCCTGTAATTTCACCGGCAACCACAGCTTTCAAATCGGAACACAGTAACTTGAATGTGTTACTGCTTGGCGGCTGAAATGGGCATGGTGGCAGTACTTCCCTGGACGAACTTGGCGTGAGTTCTACTGCTCTTATAGTTAGTGTTAATATTTGAAATGTACCTAATACTTATCAGTCAGAGTTTATATTTTATATGCTTGAGATATTAAAGAAAATAAAATGATAAAAGAAGTAAAGGGAAATTATGCCCATTATGTTTCTTTTGTGAAAAAGCTTGTTTTATATTCTCTCGAATGAACACGGAGAATGAATATTATCATCGTTCTATTTTACTTTATTTTTTATGCGGTAGTAATTGTTTTGGGACGTTAATAAGGCTCAATTGCCTTCTCTGTCTTCTTAAAATAAGGAAAATTTTCTCGGCTAGAACCATTATTTATGCTACTTCCTTGTTGTAAAATAATCATGTCAAGCTATTCAGTGGCTAAAATTAACAGACTGCTCTCTAAATTTCGAAAATTTTTGTCTATCTTCGAAAATACGAAAGCAATGACTTTTATCTAATGAAGATCTGTTACAGATTTTAATTTTGTACTGATTTTTTTACTTAGTTCTTCAATTAGTCTACGCTGAGTCAGTCTCATACCTCCAAACCTGATGACTGACAGGGCGCGGACGATCGGACACTGGTTGCTTATTCGCACTATTTTAGAAACACGAACATTGTCGAGGCATATAATATATTAAATCATAGTATTCTAGTTAGTTACATAATACTCAACCTCGATTCCATAACGTCATATAATTGGGAACTCAATATTATCTATGCATCTATACAAATAAATAAAATTGGAGTGTCTGTTTGTAATATTAAAATAACCGCTTTTTACTAAGTGCATATGGATGTATACACGGTACATATACCAAAACATTTTGCTTTACAATTTTTGTATGTCTGTCTGTTTGTTCCGGCTAATCTCTGAAATGGCTGGACCGATTTTGAGGGGACTTTCACTGGCAGATAGCTGATGTAACAAGGAGTAACTTAAGTTACTTTTCCGAGGGGTAAAATAGGGGTGCGTGATAAAAACCGAATTCCACACGGACGAAGTCGCGAGCAACAGCTAATTAAGTAATAAACAGAATTACTTCACTGCTTGAGCACCTGTCACACCAAACAACATTTATTTTGACGTCGAAAAATCTTCGAGAAAAAAGTCATTAGTAGACATTTTTTTTTGACACAAAGCAATAATTTTGTAAAAGTTAGCTTAGTTAAATCCAGAATCTCTGACAAATACTTACACAGGCTCGTCGCCATCTTTTATTGCATCAGGGTGATGATGTGCAGCATTGACTGCAATGCTGAAGAATATGAAACTTCCAGTGCAGTTGATCCAAAGCCACATGTTCGCAACATGCCACAATAGAGCACCGCTCGTGAGCCACATCCATACAGGAAGGAGGATACATAAAGCGTCGTGACAACGGTAGTGCTTTTGAAAACACTGAAATTATCCTGAAAAAATATTGTAATATAAGTGATGGTAAGAGCAGATAAATAAATAAATAAAATAAATACTGGTGGAAATTTCACACAGCGCCATCTAACTCCAAGCAAGCTAAGCATAGCTTGTGTCATGGGAACCAGACAACTGATATAATATTTTTTTTGTAAATACTTAATAATTACATATAATACTTATCGACACCCAGACACAGAACAAACATCTATATTCGTCATACAAATGTTTGTCCTAGGTGGGGATCGAACCCACGACCTACAGCGCAGAAAGCAGAGTTACTACCAACTGAGCTGTGAGGCCTGTCAATAACAGGCCCACTGATCTTTAAACATTGCCTATTTTATTTTGATTATTATTGAATTGATCAATTATTCATTAAATCGGAACCATGTTTAATCATATCGAAGCTTTCTAGCTGGTTTGTAAACTATCACACAAGGGTAGATCACTAACTTAAAAACTACTTTCTTCTTTAACTTCGTTCAATATACCTCTTTGCAAAACTCAACAGGAAAACAAAAGGGAAGAAGAATAGCTCGGTAATAAATCCCAATTTGGCATGCAGCGGTTTATCCCTCCTCGGGTTGTAGAATAGGACGGGTTCAAGTGAACTGATCTCTAAATCCATCAGGGTGTTCGTATATAGGTGGTGTGATATCACGTGGGACACTCGAAAGTCTCTGGAAATTATTATAAAACTTTATCTTAACTGTGCATAAGGATAACAATTCTCTAAAGTACGGTAGGAAACGTCAGAAATGTGGTACCCTTCGTTTAAACAAAAATTATTATACGAAATAAACTAATCTCCTCGAAGTGAAAATAATTAAGAGTGTCTGTCTGTCGTCGTTTAACTGGCACCCGATTTTATTTGAGAATATTAGTCACAACTACATGTTCTAATACATTTATAAAAGAGTGTATATTTTGCAATATTCACACAGAATATGGAAGAAAAGTTCTTTGCACAACATTTACAAACACGTTGCAATTAAATACATGGATTTTCCTTCTCCCTACGTTCAAGTTCAAGTGGCGTAAAATGTGAATACACTGATACAGTGGTACATAAATCGTTAAGTACGTCCACTAAGCTGGGTAAGCTAGTTACGTCGGCGTTATGAGCCATAAAGGGTTTTGTGACTTTTTCGCTGTCCAACACAAGAGCATGACCGGCATAATTTATAAAAAAAAACAGCTTAACGTGAGATTTCGTTACGTAGCTAACGTATGTATTTGGAAGCTTAAAAAAATCATATTAATAAGGTGTTCAGTGTACTTTGTTGTCCATTATGATATCTTCGAGGCATTCCTTCCATTCGGCAATGATATCCATATGGCCTTCTAATTGCAAGTAAGCTTAGCGGTAGAAAGTGTTTTTTTTAAAGACAGCTTCTACAATGACCAATACCATCTTCAAGTAAATTTGCGTCTGGAGACTGCGCTATGCATACACGACTTCTGTGTTGTCGGCTTGTATAGCCGTGACTCATTTCATCCAGTTTGCCAAATATACTTCTTTAGAAACTACGAGATGATATAAGTTGCTAAAAACCAAGCTTCGTCAAAAAAGATAATTTTATTCCCGTCATCGTTTTTATTTTTTCTCGCCCAAGCCAGTTTTTCGTACTACGGTATTTTAAAATAAAGTCCAATGATCTTGTAGCTAGAGATAATTAGTCCTTTTTTCTTTCATTCTTCGTGTATAGATCGCAAATATATGCGAGAGTGTTTCAATAACTATTAATACACTTATCCTCGGCGGATGACGTTTTAGCACGTTCTAGTAAGTCATCGACGTGGTTTGCTTCTAAATATCGCTTCAACCACTTGATCACGAAG
The DNA here is from genome assembly GCA_947359385.1 of Chesias legatella. Classification (NCBI taxonomy): domain Eukaryota; kingdom Metazoa; phylum Arthropoda; class Insecta; order Lepidoptera; family Geometridae; genus Chesias; species Chesias legatella. The sequence continues at coordinate 1,664,486 of OX375766.1, forward strand.
GCAGATTTCTACGTGACATTATGGATTCTTTGTATGAAAAGAAAGAAACACTGCCTCATAGTGAAATAAAATGAGAATACGAAACTGCGCTGCAATCATCTCGGTAGACGTGAGAAGCGAACGCGAGAACAGGTGTTGTGGCTTAAACTTCAGATTTTAATATTCTTTTTGTACATATGCAATGCGTCAGAGCTTGCAAATTAACATGCAACTTAATTCAGACGAATGAAGTGAAACTAGAGTTTTGTATGAAAATAGAACGTTAATAAATCGTTTTGCAATATTTCAATAAAAGCAGCGGTATGTTGCTATTTGATGTTAGTTTCGTGTATTGTGACCAAAAATCTGCTGATTAATTTCAAGTATTGTAAACAATCCTCCTTTGAGATAGTAAACAGGTTTCATTTAACCACTCGCAAAAGCTAACGGATGTTAAGCCAAGATTATTTTTAAACAAACATCACTAGATTTTGTTGTTTATACTAGTTTTACTGTAGAAAGTTGTGATAGCTATATATTTTACCTACAAAATATAGATAAATTATTTAGACAAATATTTATAGAAAATTTACCTGTATGACCACATGCTCATATTGAACAAATACATTCTCCAATTCGTCTTCCTATGAATGTAGTTGTGACAGGCCACTGTCAGGAATGCAAGGTTCAAAGACGCGTAGATATACCAAAATCCAAATATATAGTAATTCTTGAACCAACAGGCCAGAGCACTGCTAGCAAGAAGTGATATAAACAAAACATCTGTTATTCTGTTGGCTGTATTAGATGAGTGTTTTGGTATCTTTTTTATTTCTTCGTAATTTGCTCTTTTGAGAGATCTGTAAAAGCCATCTTCTCTGAATGTGAACGGTGAGTTTCTTGGCGTTACCGCGTCTCTCACGTAGAATTTATTTAGCAATTTCTCCGTCGACGGACTTAAGTGGTGCGATTCAAATGCTTCTGTTATGTCTGTATCCTACAAGTTGAAACAGAACAAAATTAATAACACACAATATAAATTAAAAACCTTTTCAATTTTGCGCATACACTGATCAGAGCGAAATTTGCTATCCCGATGATATTTTTTTTAAATTGATATCCTCCTTTGCTAACTAGTTAAAGAAACATAGGTGAAACTTAAATCATACTGCAATTAATCCCTTACACACAAAATATAAACCATATTTATATGAGTATAAAACACATATTTATATGATTTCTCTCCCGAAATGTCCCTGGACACCATTTTTCCCTCACATACTCCAAGATCGTCCGTGGCCACTTTAGTTCCCAGAGGAGTCAGCACCGCCACGGCGTATATGATATTTTATTGCAGTATAGTCAAAATCAAGTTTCTTTAATCGAATGAAGTCTTAACTTTACTACTTCAAAAAAATAGTAATAAATTAATGGAATTACTCAGATTTAGGCTTTCTTCCGCCATTTTGTTTTAATTTTGCCGGCCATCAAATTTCCGGTTGGGCTATTGCAACAGGCAATTATTCAAACCAAGTACAAATGAAAGAATACAACTTCTAATTTACGCTGATAATGTACCTAGACATAGATTTAAGAAGTAGCTTTTTGAGCTTCTTGTTGCATTATTAATAATAATAACGGATTCTACATAAAAATACTGTTGTACATTATAAAAGCAGTAGAACAGTATAAGTAGCAAGAGCAGTAGAACTCTCGCCAAGTTCGTCCGGGGAAGTACTGCCACCATGCCCTTTTCTGCCGCCAAGCAGTAACGCATTCGCGTTACTGTGTTCCGGTTTGAAAGGTGTGGTTGCCGGTGAAATTACAGGCACATGAGACATTCCACCTTCACGTCTCACAGTTACGGGCGCATACGATGCGACTTTGGTCTTGTCATACCTAGTATGGGAGGACCCAAGTCGCATCGGCTGTTATGGGCCGAGGTTACCACTTAACACCAGGTGGGCCGTCGGCTCGTTCCGTAACTGTATTACATAAAAAAAAAAAAAAAAACTGGGACATTACATTCAGTATTCTTACATTACTTATGTATGCATTAGCATTGGCTTTCTATTTTTGTCTAGCTCAACTGTGCCAAGTGCCAAGTTGAAATTGATAACAATTTACTTATTAATTTGTTTCGATAACTTAATATAAAACGTTTTCACTGCACCTGATAATATTCCTGCTGATGTGTTGAACTAATTTAAATGCACAAAAAGAAACAATAAAATAAATAACTTTGATACCTTAGTAAGCTCCAGCCATTCTTTACCACCAGGATGCTTCTTCATGAAACTTGTTAAGTCATACAATTTGTCATGGACACGCCACAACCCTTGCGCGCCGTCGTCCATAGCCTTTCCCTCCAACCATTGCACGGGGTCTCTCAGACCATTATCCCTCAGTGAGGGATATTTCAATTGAGGGAAACTGACGTGGGTTTTCTTTTCTGTGGCCCGTATTTAGGCCGATTGGGCCCAGTCGGATTGGGGTGGCATTTTTATTGTTTCTGGTCGCTTGAAGGAGCGAGACACCGTTTTGCTTGTGAGATGAAACTACACTAATCTGCTACTTGTACTGTTAGTTTGTGTCGAGTTTAAATGGAATATATGAGCTACCTAATAATTATGATGAGTTTACATTAGGGATATTATGATAGGGTAGTTAGTTTGAACAAAAATTTTTTTATTGTTATCATTTATTGAGCTTGGTAAACAGTTTGTTCCAGGATAAAAATAACATCTTACTGATTTTTAACAGCCAGTCGAGGTGATGGTATAATTATTGTAATTGCTGCGGAATGAAGGCTTCTTGCATAAAAATACCAAGTGTTTTAGTAGTAAGCTTTTTCGGAAAAGAGATGATAGAGGAGGAAGGATAGAGATAGGTAAGATATCTACTTACTTGAAGACTGAGGTCTACCTATACTCTAGACGTGCGCAGATTACGGGAATCTCACATTTATGTATGCATAAAGTTTTTATAGCATTAAATGTGAAACAGACAATAACTTCAACCATGTCCAAAATGTATGTGTCCAGCAATCCCTCAGTGAATATGGTGATCCTAGGTGACTTCGAGATGAAAGGCCTGGATGAAAGATATATCACCAATCACCGCATTTCATCAAAGGCTGACCACTCAGGAATGGCTGCTGTTAACTCAAACTAAAACTAAAACTGTGGGTAGTGGGTGGGTGGTGGTGAGTAGTGGCTAGATTTTTAGTACCTACTAAAATTAAATTACTTTGTTGAAGTAAGATGGAATTCCAATCAGGCCTAATTCTAAACAGGCCAAATGTGAAGTTACCCTTAATCAACACTTCTATTGAGGATGAAAATTATTGTTTTGCTTTATTTGATAACCTCTATTACCGCGGTCGATCAGATCTAATCAAATGGAAAACAAATATTACAATACAACAAGTAAATTTATCATAGTTGTATGTATCGATTTATGGATGTTGATTAATTAAGTATTCTCTATATTATTCTTTTAATAATGTATAATGGTAAACCAAACAAAAGTAGTCAACATTGGTCGACAATTAACCTAATCAATTAAGTATTATCTAGGTATATAAAAACATACATTTGGAGATTGAAGATAACTTCTCTACAGACCTCAGAAATAAAGTAGCCACATATAATATTTATTTTTTATGCGTTTTATGTGAGATAAGAGCTACTTATTGTATGTGTCTTCTGTCCTGTTTTTTTTATTGGAGTTAGATAGATAGATAGATAGATAACACATTTATTCGGCACACAGGACACAAATACACAAAAGAGCAATGACTAAAAATAATAAACATGAAGAAAAAAGAAATATTACAATATGTACCTGTGCCTCCAGTGCCGAAAAAGGGGTTGGCTCAGCATATGCTGTGTAATTTTACTCAGCGCTGGTTTTCAGCCAAAAACCTTTCAGACATTGACGACACGGACGGCAGTTGCGGTATTTGCAAACAAATCATAAAACAAAAAAGTTCTAAACATGAGTTTCTTTTTATATGATACAGTTACGAGCCGACGGCCCACCTGTTGTTAAGTGCGACGATGCGACTTGGGTCGTCCCCTACTAGGTACGACAAGACCCAAGTCGCATCTTATGCGCCGTAACTCTGAGACGTTTAGGTGGAATGTCTCATGTGCCTGTAATTTCACCGGCAACCACACCTTTCAAACCAGAACAACTTAACGCGAATACGTCACTGCTTGGCGGCAGATATGGGCATGGTGGCAGTACTTCCACGGACGAACTTGGCGTGAGTTCATTGCTTGAGTATTAAGCATCCAACTTGTTTACAAAGTTTATCACAAATTCATTATTATATTTTATTACTCAAATAATATATGATAAGTTATATCAAAAGTTAGAGGGTCAACCCCTTAATACATTGTTTACTAAACTTAAATACGTATGTGTTTAGTGGTCGGGAGATAAGACATTATTATTGGCGGCGTTCGTTTTCATTTAGTTGAGTTAGTACTCGCAACCGCGCAATTCGCTTCAAATGCCAAAATGGCTCCAAGAGAAACAGATTATATTGAATTGGCTCACAAAAGGGCAGCTGAAAAGAAAACACACGTTAGCTTCCCAAAATTAAAGTACCCGTCGTTGAGAGACGAGGGGTTCAGGGATCCGGTGCAATGGCTGATGGGGAAAGCGATGGACGACGGTGCTGAAGGATTGTGGCGAGTGCACGATGGGATATACGATTTGCAAGATTTTGTCCAAAGGCATCCAGGTGGAGCGGAGTGGCTTGAACTTACCCAGGTATTTGAAATTTTAAAAAGTAACTAGTTGTGCTACTTTTACGATAAGATAAGATACGTAAATATATAAATAAAAATAAATAAATATTGGTGGGCATTTCAGACAGCGCCATTCATCTAGCCCCATAGTAAGCTAAGCATAGATTGTGTCATAGGAACCAGACAACTGATATAATACTTCAATACTTTTATTTGTAAATACATATTGTCACCCAGACAAAACATCTGTATTCGTCATACAAATGTTTATCCTGGGTAGGAATCGAACCCTCGACCTACATCATAGAAGGCAGGGTTACCACCAACTCAGCTGCGGGGCCAGTATATAATATATATTTATAATAATGCTTCTTGCAAATATTCTAATCCAGATTAAAATTATATTTTCCCATAACATTGTAGGGAACAGACATAACAGAAGCTTTTGAGTGCCACCACTTGAATCCAATGGTCCGCAAAATGTTGGATAAATTCTACATTAGGGATGCAAAAACACCGAGAAATTCACCATTCACGTTCAAGGATGATGGTTTTTACCGATCTTTGAAAGCAGCTGTCTATGAAGAGCTGAAAAAAGTTCCAGCACTCGTAGCTCGACGCGCTGACATGATCACCGATGGGATTTTCATGACGATGCTAGTTGCCTCCGCAATGGCTTGCTACGCGACTAACTACTGGATTTCCATGGCATCATATTTGGTGGCATCGATAGCATTCGCATGGATGATAGTGTCAGCGCACAATTATATTCACAGAAAAACTAATTGGAGGATGTATCTATTCAGCGTTAGCCTTTGGTCTTACAGGTAAATAAATATGTCTCATTAAGATAATACATTTATTTTTAAATACATCATTAAGAGCCTGCACTTGGATTCCGTATCATGGTTTTCCATAAACAAGGAGTACAGTAGTGTCAGTTTGCAAAAGATTTTTACAAATATTGACCGGTGCGGGAATCAAACACTCGACCTTCGTTTATGTATGTTATAAGTAGGTAAAGAAATGATGTTAGTTTTAAGTAGTTGGATTTTTTATAATTTTTTGTAATTTTCCAGAGATTTTCGCATATCCCACGCACTTTCACACCATCTTTATCCAAACACTTTGATGGATTTGGAAGTGAGCGCCTTCGAGCCGATTGTGTACTGGAATCCGCGGAGACAACCTTTTCTATGCAATTTCGCCTTTGTGTTCGAAATGTTGATATTTCCCTGTCTTTTTGTGTTGAACTTTTTGAAAAAGTAAGTAATTTTATATTAAATGTCTTACTCAAATTTTGCTAAACCAACTCAAAACAGAAAGAAAGAAGAAAATAAATCAGTCAGTACATATAACGCAATATTTCAATATATCTATGGTTAGCACCTACCATAGGATTAGGTATATACAGGAGTCCAACGGTAAGGAATAACGGTACAGAAATCTGATGCATAAAACACGGTATCTATACAAATAAATAAAATTGGAGTCTGTTTGTAATATTAAAATAACCGCTTTTTACTAAGTGCATATGGAAACACGGTACATAATACAACATTTTTACAATTTTTGTCTGTCTGTCTGTTTGTTCCGGCTAATCTCTGAAATGACTGGACTGATTTTGACGGGACTTTCACTGGCAGATAGCTGATGTAACAAGGAGTAACTTAGGCTACTTTTCCTTGGAGTAAAATACAGGTGCGTGATAAAAACGAATTCCACGCGGACGAAGTCGCGGGCTACAGCTAGTTTATAACTATATTGTTACTTCCAGGTTCCTCTTAAACTTCATGCGCGAAGGATTCTTTACAAAGCACTACCGTTGGCATGACGGTCTCGGTTTCCTTCTTCCAGTTTGGATGTGGCTCGCCAGTGGAACCACATTCTACAATGCAGTCACTATGTGGCTTTGGATCTTATTTACAGCCAGCTTTATATTCTTCAACATTGGATCGAATGCTGCCCATCATCATCCTACAATTTGGAAAGATGGAGATGAAATCAGGTCGGTAGTTTAATTAGATTTGCGTTTTATAACCTCTCATGTTATGTAATGGACACATGAGTTTCCACTGAGAAACTAAAGCAAACTTTAGGGTTTAAGAGTCAATAGTGATAGCATTCCTAAGTTTGCTAGTGTGTGGGAATTCATATATTAACCAAAATCTTTCTGTAATTTCTATGTTCACACTTTTTCAGAAGGAAAATCTCATGTATTTTCTATATCTTTCATGTGATTATAAATCCATATGCCGTCTTTAATTAAATTTGTCTAAGCACGAACGACATTAACCTTAAGATTAATCCTTTAGTTTTTAAAAGTGATTTAAATATTCTCAAGTCATAGCTGTCTGGTTCTAAAACTAAATCTTGTTAAATAATAAACTTAGCAGTAAGACATAATTTCTCCCACTTGTTGTTTCGAAGGTACTCGTAAATGAGCAAACTTGAAACAAAATTAATTAATTCTTCCTTCGAGAAGCGCAATAACTTTTGCGCTATAGTATCCAATGTCATAAAATATACATTGCTTATGTATTTTGTTCCCCTGCAATTCTTTGATATGAAAAATTAAAACACATTTTCAGAGTATCCTACATCGATGATTTTACAATAATAGTTTAATTTTGAGAATACATTCTTACTGAGATGTCTTTTCATTGCCACTGTGGTTAAAGTCAAAACACTTGAATTCAATAGAATCCATAACGAATCATCTAACAATCAAAATGTAAGCTCAAGCTAAGTTTGAAGCCTGTTCAAACCCTATCCGTCCCTCCATGGGGACAGAAAAGAAACCCTTTAAAAGGGTTTATGTCTTTTCTATTGCTTTTGTTCATTGCCTAAATACAGTTAAATGCAAACTCTGTTTATAAATGGAACTGGCATTTTATCATTCATCTGCAAAGCTGAGTTGACTTAGGAAAAACAAAAATGTCCCTTCCATATCTGGAGCCGTAAATCACGTGATCACGCAGTGAGCACGGAATATTCCAGGATCTTTATAGCTTTGTCATAAAGCCGCTTGGAGTTTAGTATTGATGCAGTACTACAGATAGGATACCCCCACATTGATGTGTAGTACCAAGTACTATGTATCATTGTATCATTTAAAAAGCTCATCTAGTTTAATGGCACTCGACGAAATTAAATTGGGATTGTTTAGCTGAACGTTAAGAACATACTCCCAAACACCAAACCAGAAGTTTCAAATCGGAGGTGAAGAGAATGAAGTTTTTCATTGAAATATTTGTGTGTTTCAAGTGCCAATACCAAATTCTAAGCGAAGGAAAACAGATAGCACTGTAGAATTAATGTGGGAATAAAAAACTGTTTTCAGTAGTACGGAATAGTCATTATGAAAGCTAGTAATAACCCATTATTATTATCACGCATTAATGAATGATTTTTTTCATTCCACAGAGACGAGAACCCGGACTGGGGTGTGCATGAGGTAGAAGCCTTGATGGAGCGAAAGGAGATCAACGACAGTCTCTTCGCAGTGATGACCTTCTTTGGGCACCACACTTTACACCATCTCTTCCCAACGTTGGACCACGCAGTTCTTCCATACCTATACCCTGTGTTCTTAGAGCATTGTAAGAGGTTCAAGGCTAATTTCAGGGTGACGAATCAGATTGATTTGTTTTTCGGCCAGATTAGGGCATCTTTGAAGACTGAACCCAGTGTTTTGAAAGATAAGTAAATCACACATGTTACCTTAGACAGCGGAACCTTAATGCTCGTTCATAAAATAATAATCTATTAATAAAATAATAGGTACTTTTCATCTCAGCGTTCATATTATAAAGAAAAAAGATAAAACTTTGTTTTCTGTGGATTTTATAATAATGGAAATTTGCCGAATTTTAACCAAAATTTGTATCTTCAATACTCAAGTTTAATTCGATTCAATTTCAAAATCAACTTGTTATCAGTAGTCTTGAGGCGAATGTTGTTATTGTTTGGAAAACTTACCTACTCCGTAGATAGCAAATCTATTTGTTTGCTCTGAAGGTTATCAGAAGTGTCCTGGGGCAACTAAAGATATTACAAACACAATAATTACGGTGAAATACGATATAATAATAAAACAATTACGTATAAAAACGTTGAAACTAAATAGAAAAATACTTAAAGACACTCTTAGAATCGAATAAAGGGAGGAAAATACTTTTTTCTTCAGAACTTGTTTAGCCCACGGCTATTACCTAGAAATGTTTTGTTGACGAATAAATACATGCCGTTTAATGATAAGTGACTATTTTAATGTTTTATTGACATACTGAAACTAACCATAAACTAAAGTCTACCGATATGCTGTGGCAAACGAATCGGTCAAAAATCGCAATTAAATCTTTTTTTTTAGATAAAACAAAATAAAGCTTATACATCCCTGAATTAAGTGAATAACTGAATTTCCTGTATTTCACATGGCATATTGTAATACGCAATATGCATGTGCCCCTATATATGCAACTTATCGTAGAACGACGCAGATTCTAAGGTTTTATTTTCCTAAATTTATTCCTGACTGCAGTATTCTTATATATAATTTTAATGTTTTTCAATTTATTTTCTAAAAAATACTTCTGTTAACTTGTTGAAGTTTCCAAGAGCACAACACAACAGACTGACAGTTCAATTTTTCAGCTGAATTGTCTTCAAAGTTAGCCCTAGGACAAAACATTCTACAGAAGGAGTAATACCACTATGTGGGTTACAAGAGCAGTTAAATAAAATAGTGTATTAATAAGTTCTGACTCATCTTGACTTTTTTTTTTATGACTGGATTATTTGCTGTTGGCCGCAGTTGGCCTTGACAGCGTTTACACGGGATTTTAGTGAGAGCAGACGGCTCTCAACCGGGCTCATCTGGACTGAAAAGTATGCTCCTTTTTATAATTTTTGCTCTTTGCTTAATAATTTCTTTCAGTTACGGCGGTGAATCTTGGCAACTTTTCAGTTTTCAGTAGCTTTACACTCGCCAGCATTCTTAGCGGGGGCTGCAGGTTTCTCCGAGAGATGTTGGTTTTGCGTCAGGTATTATATTCTGCTTCTTTTAGGAGCAGTAGAACTCACGCCATGTTCGTCCGGGGAAGTACTGCCGCCGGTCGGCCTAAGTAAGGGAGGACCCGAGTCGTATTGCTTGTTATGGGTAGAGATTATGACTTAACACCAGGTAGGCCATCTGCTGGCTCCGGAACAGTCATCACATAAAAAAAGTTGAAAAGATATATACCTATGTTTCTATCAGTTATCATAGAACTAGTTTTGCGGGAATAATATTTAAAATACTTTAATTTCTTTGCATTTTCCTTACTGATTAATATGTATACCACTGATATGCTGTCAATTCAAAAGATTTCAAAGTACTAACTTGATTGCTTTGATCAACAAGCTTGGGTCTTGAACTGACATTAAATGATTAGCTCCGTTTGCTTGATTGAACATAAATATTTTGGTACATTGTTGATTTCACTCATCAAGCTTTATGAGCAAGAGTTCAGACAAGGCCCAATAGTACAGGTCCCAGACTTCACTACTGGTTCACTATGAGTTTTTCAGTTGAAAATGTATCAACGCAAAACTTAGTTCTCAAAACGGTTTTAAACCGACATGCCCTAGTAACAAAAATTCAAAGACATGTCAAGTGTACGAAAGGAGCCTTAGAGGTGCAACTTAATAATTTTCACGACCATTATTAAAGAGATCTAGTGATACCTACTATTAATCATATAAACGCGAATAAAAATAAATGTAAAGGATCAATGCTTTAAATTATTTTGCCTCGGTATTGATTTTGTCACCTGTTTGAGATTATTTACTTGAGACGCTGGAGCTATTAATTACATAAAAGAACATGTACAAGAAAAAGTGCTATGGTAACCTTATTGAAATAATTCTTAAGTGCTTTTTTAGAAACCCAGCATTAATCACATCCAAAGTAAGAGTTGGTGAAATGAATTAACTATTTTAAAATCGTTGACTGTTTATAAAGAAATTCTCTGTTATTTTTAATTATATTCACTTAAATGTGCTTAACTACAGATTATTTAATTGTTAGGTAACGAATAATTTCCTGAGTGTTCATTATTACAGACCAGCAAGACTGCCACAGAATAAAACAATGAGTAGGTATTTACAACAATTAAGTTAAGGTAACAGGTGATTTACTTAGATCTTTAACAAGCTCATACTGGAGTAATAAAAGGTCCTTCCTCTAAGGGGGAAGTTCATCATGCATGGCACACTTAGCAATAAGTACGCATTATTTAGTCTGCTGTCTCCAAACTCCCGGACAGAAGTCCCGGCGAGGGGTACAGCGACGGAGCTTGAATGAGATAGTGTGTTCTCTTTTGTCGCTCGAAAATCATTTGATTTTGATAAATAACCAAGACAGCCTAATAGACAAAACCTTGAGACAGGCAGTTTCGGGTGCTCAGGGATGGTCTTGGTGAATTCCCATAAATTTTGCTTAAAAATCACTTTTCAAGACATTTCTATGTCTATGATTTCAAAGGTATGTTTATTATAAAGTATATTTTAAAGACTTACATAAACAAAAAGTAGAATTTTATAATATATTAAAAAAAAGCATTCGTCTGTACCGACAGTTACTTTTAAAATCCAGTTATGTTAGTCAATTTCAGGCAAATATTTATTTTAGTTCAGATTCAGTATTTGAATTAATTTATAGTTGCACAATGTTTCCAACTAGTTTCTGACTGAGTTCGGGAACATTGCAACTACTTAAATAAAATGACGATTTAATATCTACAATGCGGCGATCACTGCTTTTTTCATATAAATTGTTTTATGTAAGTTTTTTTTATGTGATAAAGTTACGGGACGAACAGATGGCCCCCTGATTAGTAATTGGTAACCTCTGCCCATAACAAGCAATATAACTTGGGTCATCCTCTATCTAAGTACGACAAGACCCAAGTCGCATTGTATGCCATAATTATGAGACGTGAAGGTGGGATGTCTCATGTGCCTTTAATTTTACCGACAACCACAGTAACGCAAAAGCATTACTGCATAGTGGCAAAAATGGGAATGGTGGCAGTACTTCCCCTGACGAACTTGGCATAAGCTCTACTTGGTTATAATATTCATGGGAAACTAAAGATATCACAAAAACAGAGCACAAGCAAAGGTTTTATCAACAAACGACAAGTAAACAGGACTCGTTGTCTATGAAACGACCACTGATCGATCCTTATAATATGGGAGAGTTAGAAAATAGCTGCAAGTCAAGAAGACTTGTAATTTTGAGTGGTCGTACTAAGTTGTCTTCGTCACTTAACTGTAGCATGAACCACTTTAGGCCAGTGATGGAAGTGTTCCAGTAGAGTTAATAAGCCGTTTGCGACCACCTCGGCCTAACTCTACGGAATTTATGTTTGCGCCATCAAGATAAATACAAGTAGATTGTAAAATTTTGGTTAATTTGCTGTTTTTTCTGATATTCACAGAACAGTAGCATAAGATAAAAGTCACACTTATAGTCCCAAAACTTTATAGAATGAACGTAATTAATTTATATGTATCGTTCGAATGTAAAGAGTTATTCAAAATAAACTGAATGGTTGTTTATAAATTGCTGCTAATATTAAAAGTGTATAATTAAGCAGATACTAAAATCTTGTGGCAGCAGACTTACACTCTGGGAAAAATTCTAAGAGATTCATCAATTGACTGAAAAAAAAACGAAAGTAATTAATCGATGGCGAAGGCTTTAAAAACTGAATATTCAAACGACATCAGCCGATTTCAAGGACTTTGGAAAATGAATGCGGGCGCGAGACAAAACGTCAATGTCGAAACAATGGCGCTGCTCACAGATCCATTTAATTTGATTTGACCTTTCATTATTCAGTGTGACTTGGCCCGGGAATATTCAGAAAATTTTCTGTTCAGTACCTACGCCTCAGGGATTTGAAGCGTGATGATAAATCTCACGGATAACTCTTTCTTCCAGTAAATCATTCTTCACTAATTGACAGTCAGGACTAATCTTACGAGCGAAATCCGGGCAAATGATATGATAGATCTACTATGCCGTTTTGGGTATGCTATAGAACTCATGCATGTATCTACGACTTTCCGTGTGTGGCTTCCTGAAAGTGATAGCAAGTCGCTATGCGATTTGTTGTTCGTATCACATGCAACAGGAATTAATGAGGTGAAGTATAAAAATCAATTGAGGGACTTTTCGTATATTAGACACGTGTGAAATTTTTTGATTCTGGAGATATGTTGGTTTCCTCACGACGTTTCCTTCACCGTTTGGTGAACGTGGTATCAACACATTTTCCAAGCGCAATCTCATTGGTGCACGTTTGCATTTGAATCAGATACCTCTGGATTGAAACTTGTAGTCTGTACCAGAGGGCCACTCATTGCTATCCAGTGATCCGTTCTGAGGTCTACTATCATACGGCGCTAAGGGTTGCGAAGTGTAGATTGAGGCATATTATGACGTAATATGGCTTATATTATTATAATTTATTAAAGTGTCTAGTAATATGTGCCACAGATATTATTAATTAGGTACTTCCCTCTCTCTCTCTCTCTAAAATGTGCCTTACAATAGCTCCTTTCCTATAATTGTCATAATTTTTTTATCTAAACATTCCAGTTTCTCACTGTGCTATCCATCGCTCTTTGATTTGGCTTGTAGAAACAAAATTTACATAACTTGTATGTCATTAAAATAGGTATACCAACAGCCCTTCTACTTTAGCAAACTATTTTAATATGTAAACTATTACGGCATAAGCTTTCCGCATTATGTTAAAAGGATGTATGCAACATCTCTTTGAAACATTATTATCTGCCAACATTCTACCAATGTTTATAGCCATAGAGATGCTTATAAATGAAAATGGAGTGCCAATAATGCTGTTCACGGTAAGTCATGACACAATCTGAGGCAATTTCAGGATTTTCCTATCGTATCAATTTCTATTATAGCCTGTAATTTGTTCTTTAACTGGTTTGTAGAATTAAAGGGTCAATTTTGTATCGTGATGTCTATAGGACATTCTACGTACGCTTAGAGATTTCAAAGAGTAAGCCGGCGACAGTAATAGCCAGGAACTTTATTTATATTGTACTAATAGAATTACAAAATTTTTAAATAGTGTATCTCGTACTCAGCAAACACTGAAATAAAAACATTAAGCGACTATTGTGACTTCTATAAAATTCTTTATTCTAGTTTTTTTTTATAATATAAAATTCATTTCTATCATTTTTACTTAGGCTTAGAACTTTCATACCTATTTCAAATATGGACTATTGTGCTTGATATATTACACAATAGGTAGTAAGATATTCAAGCAAATTCAGGGCATTTCCGAGAAATTGTCTCATATAATAGCCAAAGCCTCGTCAAATTAACAACACAAGATTATTATGAACTTCAAATTAACCGGATTATGAAAAAGTGAAACAGGAACGTGCCACGGTGTCGCTCCAACTCCTCTAATGCCTTTTTATAAATATGTAACAACATCCGAGTGTCTGTCCGGTCAGGGCGGTGAAGGTTTTCATACAAAGCTGGAAACGTCTAGAACTCTTAGGAGCTTTGTAATGCTTGCATACACCCCTGCACTTAGAATCTCTGTGTCGCAGTCGACATGTACGTACATAGATACACAGCACAACCTTCCAAGATCCGAGAAAAATGTTTATGCTCACCGCACAAAGTTTGCCCCGGCCGGGGATGAATCTGTGACCTCTCTTTTCAGGCAAGGTTTTATACTTGTGTTTAAATTCTTATATAGTCTCAAACAATAATACCTATTCAACTATGTAGTTCTCTATTGTACTAGAGAGCAAGACATGGGAAGCGGTGCGTTTAAAGGCGACTGATAAGCTTAGGAAACAGCGCTGCACATCTGATGTGTTTTGCTCATAAAACTTACAGTTTTAAAACATGGCAGCCGTTCACACCGGGCTACGCTGTAATCCTTCCCATGTCTACAGTCCAAAAACTGTACCACAGTTTGGCGAGTGCTGTTGCTAGGGTAATAAGTAGAGAGATCCGCGGGATTTAGTTAGTTTCAAGCAGGAATTTACCACGACCCGTATTACTACGTGCCATGAATTAACTTCCCTCAATTAGCGTGAGATTAATGAGGGCCTGATGTGAAGACTTTTTGATGAGGACAATCCTATAATAATACAATTTTGTCGTACATCGAGTAATAGCTGCAATATAAATTCATAATTAATTATAAATAATACATAATTTTATATTATTATTCAAAGTATTCAAACTCATCTGTTTTTATTTTCGAAGGTAATTTAAATGTCGCTTGGTTATTGTCTGAGACAGGATTTCGTAGTTGAGGCATAGTATAATTGTTACCATTTATTAGATACTAAGTCACAATGTTAATCTAGCACTAAGTGAGAACGTATAATATATAGAACGTATGATTTTTTGACACTTTCATAATGCGAACAGCCCAAGAGTGGAACTCCTTGCCTGCGTCTGCATTTCCCGAGACCACACAACTAATGTTTACTAGGAAGTAAGATATTTTTTATCCAAGTAGGAAGGACACAATATGCATTGCTTTCTTATGCGACGAGGTTGCAGCTTAACATTAATCCATTTATTTGTTCCAGAAATTAAACATATGAAATAAACCTATGTAAATTTTATCTAATGGCGAAATATATTTTATTATAATTGCCACAATTTGTTATCTCGTTTATCGTAATAGGTAGGTTTTTAAATAATCATAATTAATACTTATAGGACGAAAAAATATTAAGAATCATCAGTCCAAATTTTTTTTTTTCTGAATTCTTCTGATTTTCGTCGGTCCACAATTCACCGAACGTGTTGATTTATTGCTAGTCCTTATCAGTTTGTCCGGACAAAACAAAATAATAACACCACCCATATCTCGTATCCCTAGAAAACTTACAAGTAATAAATGTAATGGAGTTAGACAGCGGTAATTACTTTCATAAAAATGCAAAACATCCTGCTGAACGCTATTTCACACAAATGCATGGAAGCTTAATAAATTGAACTTCTTTATGAGTCTTTATAAAGACAACCTTAACCTTAACCTTAACCTTAACCTTCTTAACCTCAATTAAATTAAATATTATTTCCATGGATAAACAACTTATTTCCATCCCTATCAGTGTTGCTCCAAGGCAGCCGGCGTATTCGTCTAGCGACAGGGAGATACATCTTCGAATAGAGCTGTTTATCCCTAAACGTGACGTGACTGTGGCGCTCCGTCTTTATGAGACATAATTATAATCAATTTCCCAAAGATGCAAAAAAGGGAAAGTTAACTAGGGTGTCGTTGAGAAGGTTAATCATATGACATATCCAAAGATGATGATGATGATGTAAAGTCACATGCCCAATTCTGAATGGGCATTCAGAATTGGGCACACAAAGGACTTGCTCGTTTTTGAGGGTCTTTGGGTTTTGCAGTCCACTAAATCCTTTTAAATATAATCTGGTGTCAGCCTCAGTTATGACGTATAAAAACCGGATAAAACTTCATTTTTTTTATGCAATAGAACGTTCTCCAGAAAAAAAACAAATGTTGAACTATGTATTTGTATATTTTATGTTCTGTGCCCACTGGTTCAAAGATTTAGTATAAACGGTTTTAAAAATAAAGAGACCTTAATTTTTCTTTTTATACCATTGAATGGGAACATATTTAGGCATCACACGATGAAGAAGCTTGATTTGGTAATTTATTTATTTCTATACCTAAGTTTCTATCTCGTCAAAAACATTCAGACTGATTTCTTAAAAGCATACAACATTTGTAATCTCCATGAAAATTGTTATTGTAGCGTTCAAAAGAAATTGGATATTGCCCTTCAAAATAAAACAAACGTGCCGTCTGTGCAAACAGAACGAAATGTAAATACTAAAATACCCATTACTTTGATAACGCCTTGTCTGACTACAGCAGCAACATTGTAAGATAAATTCTAGAGTGTATTTATACCTGCAGGCGCCGAAATGAAATATGCATTGCGAGCGAATGTGAACATCACGAGAAAATAACCTTGAGTGTCGAACAAAAGCTTTTAGAACTGGAATGTGGTTGCGATATGGGGGTTAGGTACTCATATGACGAATAGCATGTCTACGTATTTTGTTACATGATTCAGTATTTCTAAAAGCACATAATAAATAAGACGATATGTTAGATAAAGATACTATAAATAAAATCCGGTTATGCCAAATAGCGTAGGTAAAAATATTTTGCGGAACCCACACCCTTTAAACTATTGCTTATACTGATTACGCTGCAATAGTAAAATCTGGTCAAATGTATATAATATATAGATATATACAAATATATATAATTCAATAATAGATAAGATATCTAGAATAAATACTACTGCTAGGTCTTTCGAAGCAGTATGGTGAAGGGATGAAAGAACTCATAGAAGAGGCTCCTTTCTTGCACTACGATGTTATCTCTAGTAAGTGGCGCTTATAGGAAGTCAATTCATATGTGATTTTCAGATAATATTTCACTTACATGATAAGAAAGAAGATCCCGTTCAAAAGGGATTCACTTGTTTCCCTTTCCCTAATACTTTGGCGAGTGGTAGCTGTAGATAGAATACTTATTTGTGTTTGAAATATTTGTTCTTAATGTATTCAAATGTCAATCCGATGAAAGGTTCGAAGTGGCGCCTAAGCTTTTATCACATGTTTAAACACGAATGGCATATCCCGTGTTTTCAATCCACTCGGGAAATTGTTTCAAGCTCACGGAGAATTTTCTTAACGTAAAACGATTTATATACCCCGAAGCTGTCATTACGTAGTAACGAAAGAAAATACGAGGAACGTGGTTTGACGTAGTTTTTTAATGTAATATGGCTGCATTGAATTTAATTCATCAAGCTGGACACAAAACACTTTCTTATATTGACCTGGATTGTTTATTGGATTGGATAATTGTCTTTCTCATTTGCGTGACACTTGTATTAATATTATTTATAATACAAGTGTCTACTAAGTACTTACTGCCAGTATTGTTTAATTATTACTTAATAAGCAAAACATACGGAAACGATATTTATACGACCGATTTTTTTGAGAATTTTTTCCAATCGAACGATTAAAAGCATTCATCTGTAGAATCGATACGTAAGTCTCGGTAGAACTGAATCTGGACTGGCGTAATTGGCTCGCGATATAATACTCTTACCATTCTACAAAATTCATAATAACAAGGTGTCTAACACTGATCTTTATAGAAAATTAAATAATATTTGTACCTACCTAAACCTTTACTTTTAAGAAGATTTTACTTTTAAGGGATATATATTTGTTATTTTATTTCATTTAAATCCAATGAATAGTAAAAAAACAGTTTCTTCTGTTCAGTGCTATGGCCTACCATATGTCACTACTGTTTAGGTACTCCTGCGGAGAAAAATTGTGATTCTACATCGTCTCACAATGTAAATACAGTAAACATATTTATTGTTCTCGTAACTGTGTAGTTTATGCATTTTATTACAAGGGAAATGAACTTTTGATGGAGGAAGGTTCATTTGATAATGGTTTTTTCCTCCTGCTACATACATTACAAATTATAATTGTGTCATACTTTACTCTGGACTGTGACGCCAACTGGGCCTATTATACAGTTGTTAGTTAAAAAGTTCAGCCATTATACATCTTACTTTCGAATACTGAAGTATCCCTGTGTTCAGTGTTAAAAATAGTAACTTGAGCTATGTAAGTTTATAGTTTGTTTCTTTATTATACTGTATCTATCTGGATTATTGACTAATGTAACTATCTGCCTACTTATATATATCACATTTTACTTTATTTATAGAAATATTTTTATATATATAATTGTTGTAGCAGTAGAAAAATATTTAAACTTGTTTATGACAACTATATTAGTCGATATCCGTAATCTAAAAAATGACACATCAATTCATATCGTTCCGAGAAAAACCCAAGTAATAAATATCTTTTAGAGATATTTTCCTTCATTTGCACAATATAACTCGATAGCGCTACTTTTAATTAAAAGATGTATTATGTAGTTTAAATTGTACTAGCTTTGCTAGACAATGTTCTTAAAACCCAGAGGACATTAATGCAATATAAACAAGATGCAACGTACATAATTCATATCTACCTGAGAACACAACGCAACACAATAGGTTTGCGTTAATTCTTAGTATATACAACCTTACTATTTTGGTAGTAGGATATAAATATCTGAGTTACCAGGTCTTAAATACCTGTGACGTTTTGACAAAGACGAGTTCCAACCGTAGATACTATGCAGAAGTTTATCCCAAGGCCTACTGATATGGTTATTGTATACTAAACATACAAACAAACCGGCAGTTTACTTATTAGTAGAAGAGTACTAGTCATCAAGTAGAGAATTCTGAGGAATGTTAGTGACAAGCTGATAACATGTCATAACCTTTACTAATCTCGATACATAAAAGAAGGAATGTAAATAATGCTATTAGTGTTATTTGGATTTTGTGTGCTCGCAGTCCGCAGTGTAAGTATATTTATTATAATGTTAGATCAAAACTGAAACTCTTGCTTTTTAAAATTTCACTATATTAATTGTTTTTATAATACTTTCCTTAATACATTCTTAAATACTGAGATATTATTATTTAATTGTCTTCCAAGTATTCCAAAATTTTAAACCGTTTTGTTTCAGTACGAAAATAATTTAGAAGAATTTCAAATATCAAAAATAGCCTACCAAACAAATTAATTAACATTTTTTTTTATGACAGCACTGGTCTTCCTAATTTATCATTCACATTTTCAGTAGTAGTACAATATTTGCCAAGTTCGATCGGTACTGCCACAGCACCGTAGTAATGCACTCTCATTATCATGTACCCGTTTATAGGATGTCTGTGCTGCTGGTTATATTTGCGACAAGTTGCATCTTTTTATAAAGCACGGAAACCACGTTGTATAGCTAATGTTTCTCCCCTGTTGTACTATTGTAGGCAGAGGGTACCACTTTATACCAGGTGGGTCATCTCCTCGTCACGTACATTTACATAAAAAGCTAAATAAAATTATATAAATATCTTCGGCTCGATACAACTGGCGTCGATACAATTTATGAATGTATGATAATACGTTGAGAAATGTTGACTATCTTAAAAACATAGCAGACGTAGGTCACATGGATAAGTACTATCTATATACGACCTTAGTAAAGTCACCTTTTTCTGAACGATGCAACTACATATATCATTAAATTTTTCAGATGAAGATCTTTGCTATAACCTTGTTATTCGCCTTGGCGTTTGCGAGAAAAAATCAGGACAACACAATCTTACCAAGATGTGATGGAACTGTCTTGAACGGAATCAACCATGAAAAGGAAATGATTATGGAACACTTAGACAAACCATACATGATGTCCATAGATTACGACACTAACGTTTTGTATTTCACATTCACGGGGTCCTCAGGAACGGACTTCATAACTGCTTCCATTAATTTGAAGACCAATGAATATAACACTATATCTGGTGTGCGCGGAGGATTTGCAACAAGCGTGGACCCCAAGACACACAAGGTTTATATTGGGGGTGCTGACGGAATTTACGAAGTTGACAAAGAGAAGAAAACTGCCAAAAACCTCCATATCACAGACAAAAACATCTGGCAGGTATACGCTAGAGACGGCTCTATCTATTTCACTACTTACCCGAACGAAGATGCTTTTGTTTACAACAACGGGAAAATGAACCGTGTTACGGGAATCGGTGAAACGAAAGCGATGCTCCTTGGTTTAGACAAGAATGACAATATATTTTTCTCAAACTCATCCGGACTCTTCTATCACGACAAGAATGACGCTGAAACTACAAATATAGAAGAATACATAGTGAACGCCTTCACAAATGATGTCAATGGAGAACTTTACTTTTCGACTCCAACCAGGATTTTCGCAGTAGAAAATAGCAATAAGATTAAAAAGCTAGCTGATATTAATAATATTTTTGGAGTAGTAGTTGAAAGTAACGGGTCCATTATATACGCTTCGCAAACTGCCATTATCCGATTGAAGTCGACCGGTGCTAAATGTGATGAAATTTACTAGAAACGGTTAGATAACAATTATGACAACAAAAATATTTTATATTAAATTACCATTTCTTGTATTAGTTTGTTTTCTTACTTTGTTTACGACATCAGATAGGTACACTATATAATCCGTGATGGTAGATCGAAAGCCGACACTTTTGTGTTTACGCGAAATCAAGCTATCGCTGTCAGGCTCGCTCCCTTCAGACGGATGACAGCTACAGCAACAAGCGCAAGTTATGTGTAGGTTTATCATTTATCCAGTCTTTTGATGATTTTATTCACGAATCAATTAAGACTTGTTGCACCGCATAATGCTACACCACCAGGTTCCCAAGTCTCCTATCTGCCAACGCCACTCTTGTCACACCCTCTCTCGGCATATGTTCCTAACTAGACCTCTCGCTAAGAGCCAAGAGAACATTCTCGGTTACTTGGCTATACAAAATTGAAAAGGCTGTTTAGCATGAATATCAAATATAACGAATGAATAATCGAGTTACACATTTAGTTACTAGCGAGTTACTGTCTAAACTAGGCGGAGCCTGGAACTTGTCGCCAGAAATTAGGCAATGAACAAGTAATTGGGGTATGAAATATGTAACACAAACCAAACCAGGATTTTAGTAATCTGCTGTCACCCATAATATTTTAGATTAAATAATTTTATTTAGGTTGGATATACACAATAAAATCACCGGACGACTTTGGCTGGTACAAGGACGTCGTTAAGCTAATTGGTTTTGCCGTTTATTAAATGCAAACTTTGACACTCCAGAGATAAAGTATCCGACAACAATGACAAACCGAACTTTTCGATCACATTTATGACCATCAGTGATACAATATTTTTATCATCTTGCCGTTTTTAGTTTCAATTTGCATGAAACGTGTGATGTGAAATTACAAATTTTTTACTGATTTCAAGATTTATTTTACTTTTAAATTGATTTTATATTTATTATGTTTTTTTGGATAATTATTAACTACTCTATTTTATTGGGAAATACCTGTAATAATCGATGTATTGTTTACTAAAATATATAAATAGTAATTGAAAACAAAACTATCATTAAAAATAATATAACAACGACCTAATTTAAAGTCGAAAAAGAATTTAAATGGCTTTATGCGGAACCTATTATAAAACCAAATGTAACATAATACTATAATACTTATACCTAAGTCTTTTTATAAAGGCACCATATATAAAAAAATTACAGCAACTATAAATGGTAAGACGTCTAGCCGATTACACTAAATGCTACGATGACAGATGCATTTCTCCTTCTAGGGTAGTTGGCAAAAAATTTGACCGTGGCACGTAATTTGGCTAACTAATTGAGCTTGTTACTCCTGGATTTGCATCTGACTGCAATGCGCTAACGTAAAACTTTTTGTTCCCTATGTACTCACAAATTAATACTGGGATTTCTGAATAACGAATGCTTTCTTAAACACATCATTTTATGAGTAATGCGAATATGTAGAAGCAAACAGGTAAGAGAGATTGGTGTGATAAGTTATACGCTTATTAATGACTAGTCAAAAGCACGAAATAGTTATTAAAATAATACTGTTACTAAATTGTCACAAAAAAAATCATTTAACTCATTTATTTTCTTCTTAATCCTTAAGTCTGGTAGGTACCAAGACCTCCCATTTGTGAGAAGCTTTTAAGTTAGGTCAAAAAGATGTTAAGATTAAATAAAATACCAAACGTAGTAATAAGTATAGTGACATAAGTCTTTTGTACTTAATATTTTGCCTGGAGCGATTACGAAATTGGGACCAAATATCAAGAATCGATCCGCTTCTGAGTTCGGTACTCTAATGATTACTTGACTATGGACCAAGTTATTTTCAGCATTGTACTCGTAGGTATGAAACGCGTTTAAAGTGAGTGTTTTTATGTGACTGTGTGTTTTGGTACTGAAACTGTCGTAAAACCTGCATCTGACATATCCATCCAGTCAACAGTCATCCAGTCCAGTTATTACAGGCCGAGGCCTTGTCTGTGCAATGTGCAAAATTCTACTAAATTTTACTGTACAATACCACAAACAAACGAAACTCCATTTAATATTAAAGTGGTCGTCAGGAATAATACCTCCAAAATCTATTTCCCATCAGAACGACACGAAAAAGGTTTTTTACGTTTTTCCTTAATAATTAGTTTATCACGATTTGTGGCAATATTTCACAGGTGTTGTTAATATTGTAGGCATTGATATCTTCAAGGCAAACTCTGTCTCAACTTGTAAAGGCAGCTAGGTCAATCTGCAGTACGAACTATTTGATTGAAATTTTTAAGCTATTGCATAGCTTCTATCGCGGGCCTTGAGCGTGGAGACCGAATCCAGAAATTCCGTAACGAAAAAACCTAACACCCCCCACTCCGACCGGCACAGCGGTGATACTTTTTAGTTTTTCCATCTATCGATAAATACCAGAACTTTTAATGACTTTTTGAAATATCACGCGAAATAGCTTTACCGCGGCAGTCTCCGAGTGCCACACGTCTTTTTTTTGTTTCAGTTTGAATTTCACTCTTAACACAGAATAAAATATTAATTACCTACAAGAAAACAATTACATATTTCATGTTTTAATTTTACTTAAAAGAAAAACTTTCAAAATTTAGAATTTGATTAATTATTTTAAGCTTTATTAAGCGTTTTGGTCACCATCTTGCTTTAAAGAAAAATGCAGCCAAAATAGAGAGTTAATATATTTTAGAAGCAGAAGAACTTATGCCATGTGTTTCTGGGAAAGTGCTGCCACCAGATATAATTTCTGCCGCCAAGCAGTAATACATTCGCGTTACTGTGTACGATTTGAAAGGAGCGGTTGCCAGTGAACTTACACACATCTGAGAAATTCCATCTACGCGTGTCAAATTTACCGGTGCATACGATGCAATTTGCTTCTTGTTCTACCAATCAAATTATGTATAGCTTATGAGAAGGTAATAAAAGTAGATTCCTGAATATATTTATTTGCCAAATTAAGGTTATTTGAGCTTATTTTTCTCGCCCTCAATTCACGGACACAAAAACTGCCGATTTACTTCATTAACTATGGTGAAAATTGGAAACTATGGAATGCAGCAGCTGTCCCCATATGTAATCTCGTCGTCAGGGTCCCAGAGCGAGCGTAGTTTGAAATATAGACCAATAAATTACTGCATTATCGGACAACGGCTATTCTGTTCGGACCGTTTTCAAACACTTCATTAAGTCCCCGCTGGGCTGATACTTCGTAGCATTGCGATCTGGAACTCTGCTCCATCATATCACATTTCATACACAATTTCATATCAAATTGGATTATTGAGATAAGTCTAGAGTTTTCAGGATATGAAATAAAGATATTGTCCAACTGGAAAAGAATATTTATATAACTGAGTCACAATTTTTAATAGTTTTTTATATTGTAATTTGACATAACAGATAGAATACCTACTAGGTAGAAATTTGGTCAAGTATATTAGTTAACAAGAGTTTTCTAATACAAAGAAAATTAAGATTTTCCTTTGATGTTGATTTTTAGGATACAATAAAGTAGGTTATAAGAGAAAAGTGAAATTACCAGTGCAAGTGAAAATAAGCTTATCCTATTAACTAAGCGAGACGTTGACTATTTAAAAGCACTTGTCACTTGCTGAGTCGTGCTTTAACTTCAAGTGTTTACTGACAAATTGAAAAGGCAATATATTACCATTTCGAATTCGAAAATATTCAGTCATGTCACTGTTTGGTCTTTGTGATAGAAACGATAACTTCCATGTTACCTATTCATTACTTTTCAAACTGCGGCTTTAATTTAATAGATCGTCTATTACACTTTTATGCTTTAGCCAACGTAAAACGTTTGCAACCACACCGGCAAGGTAGGTAAGTTATTGCGCTATAATTCAAACCCTTCGCCACCTGTTCCTCAGGGGAAAGTTTATAACTTAATCCTTCTTTTGATTTATATTGGTCCAAACAATAAAAAATAATTTTCGATTTTGGAAAATTTGATACACTTTTGAATCAGTAGTTATCGGCAATAGATGCTCATAATTGTGCAGTTTAAAAAAAACTTGAACAACTGAATTTCATGACGACATGGTAGACTTATTAAAAATCTTGTAATTTAAAATGTAGTCTAATATATCACATTCTACCTTGGAGGGGTGGGCAGAGCCATAACAGGTCATCTTTTATGGTAGGTTTCCTTGCTGTGTGTTTACACGTGGTATAGTAAAACCAGATTGCATCCACTTCACTTTCCCAAAAATCAGCAAAACACTTGTGATCATTTTTTAAGTTCAACTAAGTGGACTTATCGAAAACAAATAAAAAATGTAGATAAAATAAAATGACTATAAAAAACAAAAGTTCACAAATTTTTATGTTTGGGTAAAACGTAAATAAGCACAGTCGGGGGGAGGATCGTGAAATATTTGAACCTGTTTGATTTTACCGCGATGTATGTGCGTATCACATTAGGGAATATCTAACAGAAAGACAACTTATATTATTGGTTCATAGTTCATTTATTCATAACGTAATTTACAAGTCAAAATAATAAGTTAATAAATAGTAATATGTTGATAGTATAGTAGTGTAAAGTAAATAGTAATAATATTATGTTCTAACACGGAGCAGTAGGCGCTTTTAAGCTTTCAAGAGAGTGCATGCAATAACCTAGGTTTCTCCTTTGGTACTATAAGAATTACAATAAGAATAAGAATTTCCAAGCCATTTCTTTATGAATTCTATGGAAATAAAGTTTTTGACTTTGACTTTGACTTTGACAACTAATTAGCTTATGTTTTTACGTTTTGGCGTACATGAATTCGCATTTTCAATAAATATTCAACATCTCATTCTAGTTACAAGTTTTTCAGGACCCATGCTACCATGCACCAGATATTTTTAAGAATGAAACAATAACTTTGTCCTTTTTTTTATAACACTTAATTCTTGGTCAGCTTAGAAAAAAAAGGTTAAATATCTTTTTTCCTCTCTGCTTTGTCTCTATCTGATTTGCACGTTTATGTGGCTTAAATTACATGTTGGGAACGGTTGCTGTTTAATTCATTTCATGGTTCGTTAGCTTTTAGGAAAAAACGCTGGGGCCTCGTTTGGATCAGCCTGATTACAAAAAAAAAATACCTTAATCCTGCAGGTACTTCCCTGGTCGTATTTTGAAATAGGTACACTAATGTGCTCAATATACTTGGAGTGTTTTCAATGGGTAGTTAAGCAGAAAAATGGTAAAAAGTGAAAAAAAGACGTTTGTCTAAGTTCTTTAATATACATACAGTTTTGAAAGGGTCCGAAACAAAAATGTTGAAATCCTATAAATTCTATTATTTTAACATCTTTATAACGAGTGTAATAAATAGTTAAATTTAAAAAACAGTCATGAACGTTATTACAAAAGTATTTTGGTGACAGCTAGACAGAGGACTCATCATCATCATCATTATTATCATTGATTCTGCATCAGATCTGAAGAACTTTGATCAGTTGTGAATCAGTTTTTATGGACATGATTTTATGGATGTGCATATGTGACGGAACAAGCTGATGCCCCACCTGATGTCAAAGTCAAAGTCGAAGACAAAAACTCTAATCTCATATAATTTGTAAAGAAATGGCTTGGAAACGTCAATAATATTCAAAACATAAGGTCACACGTAATTATCGTTAAGTTTGACGTGTTCAAACGCTATGTCAAGTGGTGGATATTAAGCGGTAACTGCTGCCCATAGACAACAGCAACACAACTCAAGTCCTCTCCACCAAAGAATGACATGACTCAAGTCACATTGCGTTATCAGGTACAATATTATACATACAAAAATATATTACATAAATCAACTTAAAGACCAAATACAGGTTATTAAACATTGTACCAAATAGCGTAGGTAAAAATAATTAAATGTTAAGTAACTCAAAAGTGCGGTATTACTAAGTAAGTACCCGCACAGAAGAAAATAATGAAATAACAGACAAGCGAACTGCACCTCGAGTTCCATCCAAGTAATAAAACATAAGGCAGCGGACATAGTAATAAGAAGAGGGAGAAGAATAAGATAAGATAAGGACATAGAGAAGAGCATAGTTAAGTTTTTTTTTTTTTTTTTTAATTCTTTATTGACTTAGCACTTCCTTAAACTACTTACTAACTACTTACTACTTCTTTAAAACTTTTTGATAATTCATTATAATGTTGTGCACCTTCAAACATAATGTTTCTCAAGTCTCTCTCCATATTTTTTCCAAGGTTTGATAAAATAATATTATTTGCTTTGCGTCTAACTTTGCCCGACATCATTTTCCCGTCATAGAGCTAATATGTGCCCATTTACCGCCTGGATAAATCAGTACAATGGAACTTTCTCTGGAACTAAAACAAACCTTATTAACCAAGATCATTTACAAGCATAAAATTTATTATACATACGAGTACATTGTACCTCTATACCGTACCGTATTGGCCGGCCCTTATTGACTCACAAAACGAGTGTTGATAGCCTGAATCCAGTTTTCGTCTCACGTACCAACATTTCTTTTTCTATCTTCTTTGTTGAATTCAATTACGGGTTACAGACATTGGTAAAGTAAACGCTTTGTGTGTTTATTCGAGTTCATGCATGGTTTCATACGAAATTTTAATTTGAGCACAATGAAAACTATTAGACCGGGTGGAACCAAATTCGGTTTTTGGTTAACCCGATCGTGATTTCGTCCGCGTGAACGTTTTTATGAAGTTTTTTTGTATTTTTTATTATTTATTAACTATTTCATTTTTTTTTTTTTTAGTTTCTTTTTTTTGTCGTCATTTATTCATTTAATTTTGCTTACATGTAAATTGTAGTCCTATAAAGTAGTGTGCTAGGGATTTACATGTACCCTTTCAGGGCGCTGCAAAGTCATACTTATTACAATATATTAAAGGTACACAATGTAAAAAAAAATATGCTGTCAGGTTACACAATGCAATTTTTATAGTAGTTGCCGATGTTATCCAAGTATTACAATTAATTTTCAATAAATTTTATCGGTAATTGTATTAAAATTACTAAACATATCATTGTATATTAATATTAGGTAATAAGTCTAGAGTCCAGAACAAGAATAGAGTAAATAATCATATTTGGTTATTATATTATTATAGTTACAGAAAAGATCAGATCGTAAGAATATTATTAAAATAAGTGCTATTGTAATTTATATTATATTTATAAATCGCACATGAAACGCGATTTCCCGACATCTGACGAGCGAATAAAGTCAATTTGGATGACATCTAGCAACCTGGGACTTGTGATTTTCATACTCGTTTTTGTTCATATTATGTAGAACTCTAATGGTCGTGTCCGCTACAGCCTTACCACGTCACGAATAACGTCACTGATTCAATTCACCTTCTTGACTAGAGCACCAAAATCTCCGAACCGCTTAAATGGAATCCCCGCTGGTTCTAGCACATTTAACAAAAATTGGCTACTATTGACGCAGGCAACTACTATTCGGCTTATAATAACGAAAAAAAAGGCAAATCAAATTCGAGCTGATCGGTGAAAATGAAACATTGGTATTATGGTTAGAAGCTGTTATTGCATCCTCTACATCATTAATCAGAGCCGTGCGTTTCGTCAGTGGGATGCAGTGCAATGCATTTCGCATTAGCGTCATCTATTTTATCAGCTGAGTGTCGACATCAGGTCTTTAATATTCAAATTATCATTTGCTTAATAGGATCATAAAATCTTCCATTGCAGTTTCTAAATAGGAGCTTTGACACATTTTTGTTACCAGTTCCTACGGAACAGTAATTATTACAGCATGCGACTTATACAAGATTGAATTATCTCCCTTTGCTGCAGAAAGGATTTCCACAGAGAGAATGCAACGAGTATTTTGTGGAAAGGAAATCTTAAGAAGTTGTTGATCGAAATCGATTACATAAGGAATAGATTTCAACTCGCGAAATGATTGCTTATACTCCTCTGGGAGCTTCCGTCTTCTCACAAACAGATAAACTTTGAAAGGTCGATTGAGAAACGATGTTATTTGAGAAAATAAAAATCAAAATGAAAACCTTCAGTAGAGTAGCTATATATAAAAACTAGTATTTGCGTGGCGCACGCTGCGAGCAGCACGCGTGAGTAATTTCCAGTTTGGACCTCAAATTCGGACTTGGCGACCCCAAAAACCCCCTGTCTATGAATTTGAGCCAAATCGAAGCACTTGGCATGTCGGCCGCCATATTGGACTTTAATTTACAATCGAGCTATATGAACGAAAAAAAAGGCATTTTATAGATTTTTCTAACATATTAGATATTGGATTTTCATTAAAGAAACCAAAATTATGGATTAAACAGAAATTAAAATGATAATGCTTTTTAAATAAATTAGTCCCAGTTATTTATCATAAATTGCGAAATCTGTTGACATAACAATCGGTATCATCTTTTGAATAGGTTTAAGAATATGTAAGTCTGAAAGTCACTCCTTAGTGACTTACAGACTTACATATTCTTAAAGATTTGAAATCTGACATGAATATATTTGTACAAACTGGAATATATGTGTCTTCCCAAATGAATAAACTTTGAATTTCAAAATATTGCACAATACTGCAAATCCGCAGACGTCATATCAGCCAAATGTTGCTACGGCCACAGTATAAATAGCACGACCACAGAAAAGATACCCACGGTATCATACAAACAAAGAAATCAAAGGAAATAGATAATAAGAACGAAAGGAAATTGGCTTCAATTTGTTGTCAACACACGGAAAAATCTAGTCATACGGAATTCCGTTCGACGACGCCAATGATGGCCCGTGGCTATTATTATCGAAGGAGGTTGATTTATCTGCATTTTGGGTAGGTATATATATACTAATATATAAATAAAGGTCATATTTATTTATATATTAGTATATATATATTAGAAACGTACAAGTATTCCAAAGAGATGGTCAAAATGTGGTAAAGAGCCAGAGTTTTAATCAGGATGTCCAAGTTTCGAATCCTGAAGAGCACCAATTAGATTTTTCACTTGAAAAATGTATGTACGCTATATATACGTTTTAAAATCGGTGGATCGATGAAAACATCGAACAAATGTGAACCAACAGCACGAAGACATGTTCCAAGTACACAAAAGGAGCCTTTTTGAGGCGCACTTTAATCCTTTCGCCGCAATGATTCGGTTGACACGATCAAGTAGGTCAGAGCTAGAGTAAATTCTTACCAGTAATTTAAGGTAAAGGAAAAATATTTTGGTTACTTGGAAAAAATAATCTTGCGTCAAACCTTAAAAGCTGTCTATTACGTTTAATGTTTAAGCTCAAAGCACAAAGAGTATAAGCGATACGCTTTTATACTCCATGAATAATATGATTTATTTATTTACCAATATAAATTACATTTACAGAAAAGTATGGTTATTAGCTACTTAGAAACCACAGAGGTTTTGCTAGTGCTACAGTCTACGTCATACAAAATAAATTTAGGATTAAAAAGTACATGAGTAAAAAAGAAACTATGAAATAAAAATAAAATAATTAAAAAAGATACAAACATACATTAAACATATAATATACATATGCATTTTTTACATGGATTGACTATCACCGTTGTATAAAAGGTATGATTTTAATTTATTATTTAAATTGGTTTTCGATAAGTTGTCGTGTAAAGCATAATGTAAATTGTTAGTAAGCCGTCTTACCGTACGCGTTATTAGCGTGCATTATTTGCAACCGGTTTTGGGTAACAGTTTGAGTGAGGCACAAAATGAGGCATAAAATGTTTAATTAGAAGGCGATGCGAAATGTCACATCATTTTCAAATTCTCTGCCACCAGTGGGATGATCACAGAACATATCTCAGGGAGGATAATCTATCTTCGTTGTCTGTTTCGACTCTTCTGTCAGATTACATAACTTTTGTTTCGATCATTTTCTTTCAATTTCATCGTCATATCCTATAGTACCTCTATATATACTATATATACCTCTCCCCCTATAATAAATTTCATTGAAATATAAGAAAATTGAACATTTATCAAAGTTAAGTAATCGAACCCTGTTCATCAGTATTTTTAAGGTTTCTCGTCGCCACGTCACGTCATCATTGATTTGGAACATATTAATTGGGGTAAGACAAATACATAGTAACATTTAAAAGTAAAAAAAATATCACTACGATACTCTGCGGTCAGTAATGTTGTTTTTTTCACAAAACATTGTTTATCTAGGCAGGTCTTTGAATACACATAATTTGTATAAGAAAATGTTTTTTTTATAAATACGAGAGATACAATATTTGAATTGCTATAAAGCTATCCATAAGACTTGAAATATTATGAAAACACTTGTACCAGTAAAATTGAAAGCATTAATTTATTAACATTCGTGAGGAGACCGGTTGGAATTAATTTGCTGCAAAAGCTTTGAGAGCCCGGGCTAATATTAAATTTGAGCATAGCTCCAGCTAAGCTTGGTGATAAGCTCGAGCTAGCTCATTCCACCTTTGAGAGTGTGGTAGGGTTGCCCAGTGGTGCACTTTCCATAGTTTAATCCACAGATCACTGGTTCAAATCCATGCGTGCACCCACCAATGAGTTTTTCACTTCTAATGTATGCAATACTACGTTTTCATATCAGTGAAGGGAAAAATTGTGACTAAACCGGCATGCACCTGAAAGCCAAAATTAAGGGTGGATGTTAAAGTAACTCCCAAAAGCTCCAGTTGGTAAGAGATAGGTTAGGAGACAATACGGAAAGTGGGAGTAAGTTGGAATTGACATCTCTTTCCAGAAAATATACAACCTGGGTTTTCGAAGCGTTGAACAAGACAAGATTGGCATCACCCCACCAGGAAACAACCTTTAATGCCAAGTTCATTCGATTACCCATGTCCTCTTTGTTTCACCAGTGGTGGCAGTAGAGAGCGGCAGCAGTTTGATTCCACTAAGATCAGTACTACTCTACTGTTTAGTGCTTCAAGTTCTGTGCAATAATGAAAAAATAAATAAATATGTTTCTAGTATAGATAGTTAAGGTACGACAATATTTCCGACCTGGTGTTAAGTGGTAACTAATGTATAGAAAGACCCGAAATATACTAAGGTTGGGTGAATTAGCTGTTGCATCGCTTTCTTTAGCAGGCAGTAACGGGCGAAGTTGTCTACTTTGGTCTAGGTATAAAGCTGACCTGTTTTACATCAGACCGCGCCGAAAATTCATTATTTTAATAATTCACAAAAAAAAAATACAACTACCATTTAGGAATAAAGAACATAAGAAAATTTTGATGTCTTCTTTCGAAGCTCGTCTGGTGTGGGAACAGATTAGGTTCGCAGCACACGACGGATATCCGATTCATTTCCATGATCCGATCATGTATTTGAATCGGATCGGAGCATTGCAAGCGATTAATTGAACCGACGCATCACCCGACGCATATGTATGTAGGCCTAATGTCAGGATAAGTAGAATCGGGCTACGGAGGTAAACAATTATTTCATACGGAATTGACACTTTTAGGTGCCCTGATTCGGTACTCGAATTAGGGTACCTAAACCATAACGTATAGTCACGGACGAAGTTCAACACGGTTCGTGTCCTTACGTTATTTTCATTTTTCGGTAAAATAGTACAAAATTCTACATTTGCGCGTTTGCATTAGATTTGTTACTCTGCAGATCACTTGTGACAATGTTTGTAAGTGTGTGGAAACTCTGAGAAGGCTGTAAATCGGTTTTGTAATCGGGACATTATTGTTTTTTTTTTTTGTGTGAGTGGGTAGGTTGTCTTGTTCGCGCTGACAGCGTTACCTTCTACGCCATTTCAACGATTGCGAGTGACGGACAGTGCTATTTATACACCGCCTTTTGTTTGTAATTATACCACTAACAAATTAGTGAAACTTTATTATGGCGAAGTGCAATGGATGCGGCAAATTCATCTCGGCCACTGCCTCGGGAGTCGCTAGCTGCACCGCTTGCCAATCGATGTATCACAAACCGTGCGTTTCGCTTGTCGGGACGGCGCCTATGCGTAAAAACTGGATTTGCCCTGAATGCAATAAAAATAAAAAGCAGCGAAGGGGTGACAATAGTTCCACTCCCGTCCGCGGGGTCAGCGAGATGTGCTCAGGGAACGCGCCCTCCGTCGCGGCTCGTTCTGATACGAGTCAATCGGACGTCGTACAAGAACTTCACTCTGAGCTGGTGGAGTGCGTCAAGGAGCTGAGAGATTTCAGGAAGGAACTCCGCAAAGAGATGGTGGAGCTTCGCGCATCGGTGACCGGTCTTACGGCACGGATAGACGGCTTCGAGAAGAGGCTAGAGGCGCTCGAGGGGAAGCCGGCGCCGGCGCCCGCCGTCGAGGATGTCTCGGAGCTGGAGCGAACAGTGCATCGGCTCAAGCTCGACCTCAACGACCGGGATCAGGAGGCGCTCCAGTCGGATCTGGAGATAGGGCACCTCCCCGAGGAGAAAGGGGAGAGCGTGGTGCACGCCGTCACCCAACTTGCAGCCAGACTGGGCGTCAGGCTGGAGGAGCAGAACGTGGTGTTCGCGGAGCGTGTGGGGACAGTCGCGGGCGCCGCCGAGAAGGGTGCGCCGGGGCGCGCGCGTCGCGTGGTGCTGCGTCTGTCGACGCGTCGCTTGCGTGACCAGCTCATGGAGGCGGCTCGTGTGCACCGCTCGCTTACCGCCGCCGACGCCGACGCCGGCCGCGCCGCTGCCGCGGGAGGTGCGTCACCGCGCATTTACCTGAACGAGCGGCTCACGCGTGTCAACCGGGTCCTGTATCATCGCGTTCGGGAAGAATGCCGTAAGTCACAGTGGCGCTTCGTGTGGACGAAGCGGGGGCGGATCTACGTGCGACAGGCCGAAGGGAAGCCGGCCCATCACATTCGCTCCGATGCGGACATCTTGCGTGTCTTTGAGGGTTCTCCTCGATTATAAAATAAAACATGGAACAAGCTGTCCCCATCTATCCTCGGCCCGTCAAATAAGAAATACATCTCGGACGATTCCCTGTTCAACTGGGACCGGGAGACGATGTGAATGCTATCAGTTGAGTTTTATTTCAAAAAAGAGAAACGCTTACCTTTTTGATAATATAAGGCCGCTTACGAGCATTATAATGGACTTACTTGAAAATCAGT
Source organism: Chesias legatella (assembly GCA_947359385.1). Lineage (NCBI taxonomy): Eukaryota > Metazoa > Arthropoda > Insecta > Lepidoptera > Geometridae > Chesias > Chesias legatella. Next base: position 1,698,550 of record OX375766.1, read on the forward strand.
TGAGGAAGTTATGATTTGGAGGTTTGCAAACTATATACTTTATAAATTTTGTAATTCATCTAGTACCTATTCAACAAATTGTCACAGATATAGTTTGGAAGTAGAAAATGTAATAGAGAATAATTTAACTTGCAGTTTCAAAATATAAACCCTGAATAAAACTGATGTGTAAACATATTATTTTATTATTAATGTATGTAATGTATTTAGCCATGTACTTACCACAATATTGTCCGTGTTGATGTTTTAGTGATTAATGTCATGTCTTTTTATTGTAATTATTTTGACTATTTAATTTTGCGTGTGTGTGTTCTTTGTCCGTGCCGCCACTGCAAGGCCCAGTCAGAATACCAGCGCTGCACTGACACCAACTGGTTCAGTGCTGCATTATGCTGAGACTGGGTCCCTTTTGCCTGCATGAGGCATGGAATTTGATTATTTATTTTGTATAATAATTTGATGTATCCACTGTTTATGTTCCATGCTCTAATGTAGACAAATAAATATATTTTCTTTCTTTCTTCTTTCTTTCTTTCTATATACCAACTCCTGTCAATCGGCAGTGAGAAGGGCGGGAGAAACATAGATGTTTCGACTTTTTAAAATATACGCAGATAAAAGTGACACTTTAGTTAGATAATATAAGATGACACATCAGTCAGGACACATACCGTTACTTGAAAAAAAAATACTCTTCTTCGGATTGTATTCATAGAATTACCTTTAGGTATCTTAAGGAGCTATCTAGAAATTGTAAATCAAAAATTCTTAATTAAACTTTTTAATTGACTACTTTTTATTTATTTTACCTAACTATAAAGTTGAAATTGTGCTCAACTCACCGTAAATCTTGCTTTATTTGAGAACATTTATCAAATGCTTAGCTTTTGAAATGGATTAATTATAATATTAATAAGCAAAGGAACATAGTGTTCTTTCTAAATCTAGGTTTACGAAATAATTCAATTAATTACACTCTTTACTCTGTTTCATGCTAATCTGTGCGTGATGTTTCATGCTATGACGTCATGTGTCATGGTGGGCCATACTTTGTTGTGCTATTATTATTATTATTCAGCGCAGTGTTATTCTTTTTCATGGTGTGTATCGTAGTATCCTAAATTAGATTTCAACTGAAAAATTAAAAAAATATATTTAAATAGAGATACGTTTAACCTCTCATCAATTAAATGAAAAATAAGGGTCAATAGTAATATACTATATTTGGATGATATTAGTAATAGCAACGTCTTTCCGGGAAGTTCTATCTCGTCATTATCATTGCTAACTTTGGTGTATGGTGTTAAATAAAATTCTGATTAGCCCTAGGCAGAATAAGCTTAGATTACTTTTTGGAAAACGATTTCATTACCTTTGATTTCATTAGTTATCTGCAATATAATAGATAATATTATTTTAACGTTAAAAACATAAAAATCTGCATCATTTTTTTAGGTTAGGTTAAGCGTAGGTAATTTAGATAAAAGTGTCAGTTGCATTACAATGGGAGAGTCGTTCATTCATTATTCTGACGGGTCTCTGTTTGTTAGAGGGACGTGATACACTGCGGGTGCAAATGAATGAAAAGTTTAGTTTACTGTTTCAGACTTGCAATCTTAGTTGGATACAGGTTTCAATTGCTTTTAAAAGCTTAATTTTATAACATGGTTTGGATTTTTTAATGTAATTAATAATTAATAAATAATAAATATTGGTGGACATTTCACACAGCGCCATTTAGCCCCAAAGTAAGCATAGCTTGTGACATGGGAACCAGACAACTAATATATAAATACTTATATACTTTTCTTTTGTAAATACATACATATAATATATATTAACACCCAGACACAGAACAAATATCAATGTTACAAATGTAACATAAATGTTTGTCCTGAGTGGGAATCGAACCCACGACCTTACAGCTCAGAAGGCAGAGTTACTAACCAACTGAGCTATGAGGCCTGTAATTAATAATTGTTAATAAAATAATTGTTCTCTAGACAAACTGAGATTGTAAGTGGACTTATTAAACTATAAGAAGTTTTGCTGAATGGTTTCTCAGTAAGTGTATCCAAAGCCACACAATACATACACATATCATCACATACAATAGTTAACAGTTGCGTGTATGTCACCTTTTCATCTCTGAAAACCAACTTACGCCACGGGCAGATATCAGTATTACTATATATTTATAACTCTTTTCATTATTCCTCGTAGTATATATTTCTTTATTCTTTATTGTACACAGAAAATAAAATATACAAAAAAGTCATAAGTGGTACATGTACAAAGGCGAGCTTAACCCTACAAAGAGTTTTCTTCCAGCAAACCTTTGAGGCTAGAGAGAGGCGATTTTATATTTGTGAAAAAAAAGGAGATAATTATTTATTGTAATCCTGCCTCCCGCGACATAGGCTTGCTCTAGTGCGGGGATCACTAGTAGTAAATCTTATGGCAATAGATATCTGTGGTAATAAAGTAATTTTTATTTGTATTAGATACTAGTTATTTCTACTTTAATTATTTTTTTCATTCATTTGGTACAAAAGTATCAGAAATACTAAGATCAGGAACACAACCGCTATCTGCCCGCAGCCCTAATGGACGTTGCTCCTTTGGCATTAACATTTATCATAAGCAAGCCCTTGTCTACATTCATAAAATATCCTAATTTAGAATGTCTGACTGGAGGCTCTTTTTGAAGACAAAGTCAGAAGGAAACATGAAAATTTAAGTAAATTTTAATTTGAGTTAGTTTTTGCAATGCTTCTAAGCTAAGACCGTCATTTTTTATTTCTTTTAAAATGTCAGACCTCAAAGTGCCGCGGCTCGGACACATAATTAAACAAGAAAGGAAAATAAGAGATTTATTCCAGCGCTTAATTTACAAAACTCTTTTCTTCGGCCAATTGGATGGACTCTAATTTTATTTTGGAGAAATTTCATATCAATTACACCCAATCGTAAAGCTTGTATGGAGAGTGGTGGCTGTTTATCATCAGGTAGCTGTCTGCATATTATATATACTGACAATGAATAATCATTTAAGCACAAGAATTTTCGTATGAAGTCAACGTCTTCATCTGTTCCATGTTTTATAAGATGTTATTGGTATGTCTACTTGGAAACCAAAATCTCGCTGAGTTATCTTAGTTACTCATAGTCTGTCCAGGTTATTTCAAATCATATTTCTTTATTGCCTTTATGTAACTAAAAACCGCGAGGACGCGTCTTAGTATGATTACTAGTACATATTTTATGTATATATACTTTAGAAGCAGGCAAGTTACGGGAAGATGAAGTTCATCGTCAAGTTTTATTAAGCCTCATCACTATTTATGCCCTGGCTTCTTTGTACTTGTGATTAGAATGTTATGTAAAATGCAGTTGAAAAACGATATGAGCTTACGTTACCACACCAGCATAATACATTTATGCAGAGAACGTAAAGTACAAAGAAAATATCTACAAGAACATTGCAAAGAATATGAAATAACTTGTGTGGTTCTCAAGCAAAAACCAACTACAGGAGGAGTATAAAACTCTCATCTAATGCGAGTGAAAAAAGGTGGAATATAAAAGAATTATTCATAAAGCTCTCGAAGAAATAGGGGTTGGTGCGTAGCGATACCCCAGATGCCTTACTGCAAAACACAAAGTGGATTTGAGCGTTACATACATTTTTAGTGACTGCATTGATATTCAAACTTGTAAGTGTTGCCGTAACAAATCTATCAAACTTGTACAGATCCATTTAATTACTGTTTTATTTGAAAAAATTTCTTTAATCTCTTCAATATTTTTCATGTAAAGGAATATTTTCCGGAATAGAAAAAATGATCCAGTTTTCAAATCAATACAATAATGCAACAATATTTCCAACAATTCATTTTGTTCGCTGGAAAAGTAATATTCTGAACTTGTGTAACGTTTAGCTAACAAATTTGTTCTGTGTTAATTTATAGGGGCCAGACTGATGTCGAAGTATATTTCGGGATGAGAAAGTTTAAGATTTACAACCACACCCCTTTAATTAGTAATTGAGTCTAATTTTGAAAATCCTTGACTTAGTTCAAAAATAAATATAATAGTAACTTAAAAAGAACTATAATAATAATAATAAAAATGCTTTATTGTACACCATAGAACATTACAAATAGTAATAAAAAAAAGAAACTTAGACATTAGAAGTACAATGGGCGGTCTTATCGCTGTAAAGCGTACTCTTCCAGACAACCTTGGGATGGAAAGAGTATTTAATAGCTAAAAAGTGGTTGGGAGTGTACTAAAAGCTAACAGTAGATATTAATCAAAAGGAATATAATAATAAAAAAATAAAAAAAACTTATATCGACAAATATACATATTAAGTTTTTGCTATATAATCTCATATAAGTGAACTTTATTCATGTTTTTAAGAGAATTAATTTCTTTAAACCGAAAGCTAATAAAGCGAGCTGCAACTCTCTGCGTATATATTATAAATATATACGCAGCATATATATTGCTGATTTTTTCATGGTTCATAGTAATCTTACTACCTTATAGAAGACTGAAAACACGTGCAGCAGATTTATAGATGACTAATCGTCGTTACTTCTGACTTCCTGAGGGAGGGTTAGGCGACACTGCGCTAGCAGCAACTCCAGAATCTGAAATGTGTAGAACCTGAAATCAAGAGAACAAAGAAGAGATACGAAGGAAATGGCTGAGAATTCAACATATTATGTTATAAATAATGTTTGAGTAGCTTGTATGTAAAATGTATATCTGTTCATATTATCATTACGTCTTTAAATGATACTTAGTTTTAAAGTGAGTATGTTTATTTGTTGTGTCCATGACCTCACCTTGGGCACTGCCTAAAAATCAGAGCTTCTTTGTTTGTCAGTACTACGCTGAGATATCCTTTTTGGCCACTCAACTCATCTTTTCGTGTAAGTATAGATACTTTATTGTCTACAGCTTATGTTACTTTTGTATTGATTAAGAAAAATAAATACTCTCTTTCTACTTTCTTTTGTAACATGGTCCCAAAATATAAACTATTGGTTGCCTATAAAATATTAAAATGTTTCAACGTAGGAACCACATCGTCACACTCCAGAACATGGAGCGGACGTCTCTCAATGTTAGCGGACAAATCTGGACTAATAATTTAACTGAAGAGTTTGTTTGTTTGAATAATTGCTGAAACCACCAGTTGGATTTGAAAAAATAATTTTGATTTTGATAATATAAAATATGATTCTTGAATAAATTTATAGGTAATAATTATCTCGCTACGACCCTTTAGAGCCGAGCAAAAGAAAAAGCAAGCTAAGCGAAAACGAAGCGAAATAAAGGCGATACGACGCGTGGGATGAGAACCGATCCGATTAACGAAAAGAAACCACCGCGCATGCCTGTCAACGAAAACGGCGAGTGACACTGCGGGTCACAGCTAGTATTTGATAAAACATTTCATACCACAAATGTTTACATCAGGATATACTTCGGTTTCCCATTAAACCCTGGTATTTTACTTTCTTAAGAGGTATATAAATGTTTGTAAAATTGTAATTTCACATGCCTGTGGGTTTCCTAAGAACACATATAAAAAAATCTACTGAATTGCAAAAATTTCATGTCCATGTGATATAGTTTATGGTGCCGTAATATCAGTATCTACCCACGTTTTGCAAACTGTTTACTACCCATTATCTATTTTATATTTAATCTTACAATCGAGCCCGCACAAGAATTATCCGCAAACCAATTCAAATTCAAAATACGAACAACGATTTATAGAATTCACGGCTCTTAATTGCCATTTGTCATCAATTTCCGTTATTTAATGGAAGCATAAAGTGGTTGTTTTGTTCGGTTCAAATTTCTCTCTTCAGTGAGCTATTTCACCGCGTTTGATTTGTATTGGGCGCTGATGCAACCGCAGCAGCTTTCAAGTGTCGTCTATCGATTAGTTATTAGCTAGCGGTCGCTCATTTCTATAAATATTATGTTTGTAGGAAAATGCTTCGCAAACTCTTGTACAGCAATAAAAAAAAGTAAAAAAACGGATTTTCATAGAATACATAAAGTATTTTTTATGTCTTTCAAGTGATGGAACAAGCTGACGGCTCACCTGATGTTAAGTGGTAACGGCCGCCCATGGACAACAGCAATATCAGTCAAGTCCTCTCCATAGTACGAGATGACCCAAGTCAGAACTTAGCACAAGTTCTATTGCTACTTTGGGTTGCTCCTTTTGCACCATTCGGGGGACACGTGTATGGATTCAAAGGGTTATCACATACGGACGCGAGCAACGTGGCCCCCCAAAATGGGTAGGAAAACGTCAATAGTATTTAAAACATAAGGTCACGCGTACTTACTTAGTCCTATTCAGCGGTAAAGATAGGTAATACTAAAGTTGTTTTTTTTATGGCTTAGGTGATGACAATCATGACGTAGCCATCTAAAATTGCTCTTGTAACTTTATCACCCGCTTCCATTTACCTCCAAAGCTAATTTTACAACCTCGTTACAGTTTGTTGATAAAAAATATTCTTGGGCGGTATGAACATTAATCCGAATTCAGATTATATCAAGCTTTTTTTATTTACTGTTTTTTTAGTAATTTACACTATCGGATCCATTTGCACGGTTGAAAGCTATGCTAAGTATAGTTTTTTCATGTTAGTTTTCGTAGTTGTTGTTTGAAAAGTAAATCACTAATACTATATACTAAGATAGCTATGGATTTCTAAGTCTTTTTAAAATGGTACATTGTGTATATAAATAATTGCGGCAAATCTGTCAATATTTTTATATTTCACCAAAGATTTATATTAATTTACTTTACATAAACACCCAGACATAGAACAAACATCTACATTTGTGTGAAGAACATAGAAGTTTTTTCTGGGTCTGGTATAATAAGCATTATGTGTACAAAAATATTTACAATAAGTTTGTAAGTATTCCTTCAGTTGTCTGATTCCCATAGTACAAGTTTTGCTTAGTTTGTGGCTAGATGGCGCTGTTAATTATACACCATTTTTTTATATAATTTTAAATTACTTAATAGCTTAATGTAATCGTCGGCTCTATGACTAAGTCGGCCCTCTCACCAAAGCCAGGGGCTCTGGATTCAATTTCCCGGCTGGGAAAAACTTTATTTGGTAAGTATAGTATATACAGTTTGTTTTCCGATCCTGGAATTTCGTGTTGTTTGTGTTTGTGCATGCCACCTGCGACAAATGAAATCATAGTGCAAAGGAACTGACTGAGCGTGTTATTGTAATAATAGATTTATGAATTGATTGATCAACAGTGAAATTGATGGAGCAGCATGATTTATTAAAGATCTTTTTACAAACTCAGTCCAATAAAATGCGACAAAAACAAGGATTTTTCTGCCAGAAAGTAAATAAGGATTCAAAAATATTTTCTTATCATAGTTTATCCGCTGAGTGTATATAACCACGCTCTGAAAATCTACAAACTGAGATAGCTAGCGCTATTTTCCGCAGTGCAGTCCATTCTCATTCATGAGTTTTATGCTCTGCGGTGCAGGTGCAATGGTGCAATGATACAACAGTTTGATTTTTACTGTATTATAACGTTTCAGTTGGGGTTTTTGGGACGTACGGAAGCAATCCATAATAAATGCACCATTTCCCTTTCATCAAATTCGCACTAGCTCAAACATGGCAGCAATAGTGTTCTTATCTGCTGAAATGTCATTTTTGACTCACAATTTTAAAAATATTTTTACAGTAAACAATTCCAAGCAATCACATTAATGCATTTTATATCTTGTTATAAAATAATTATTCCCGATCCAGCTACCAGGTTCGTCTCTCTGTTTAGGCGACTCAAACATTCGCGATTCTGAGCATTTTAATTGAATTAGATCCACGCCAAATTGGGCAACTTTATGAAGGGTTCTTGAAATTCGTATCCGAAGATGTCGACTTGAACACTAGAAAAGATTACGGTAAAAATATTAATCATTATTTTTTTCATCGGACGCATATGGTCACGTTCGAGTGATGAGATAAGTCTAAAATAATGAGCTATATTCTAAAAGAAATTGGGCATCAATCGGTCATCAATCCGTTTTGGCTAATCCCCGAAACAGCTGGACCGATTTTGAGGAGATTTTCACTGGCAGATAGCTGATATTAAAAGAGTAATTCAGGCTAATTCACAAATTGATTAAATTAATAAACCACATAGCTATTATTTTAGTCACAAACCGAATTAAACGCGAGCGAAGCCGAGGGCACAGCTTTTACGATGCGACTTGGGTCTTGTCGTACCTAGTAGGGGAGGACCCAAGTCGCATCGGTTCTTATGAACCGAGGTTACCACTTACTACAAAAAAACTAGTTTCAAATATAATGAAGAAAACTGACGGACTTATATTTAAATCTGACAGACTGTTTTTTTATTTTATGGTTCAAAAGTCGTAACAATTTTTTTCTAAATAGGTCAGCAACTCTCATCGTCCGATTAACTATTGTAAAAAATGCCAGTGTGAAAATACCGTTTCAGATTGATACACAACTTGAAAATTGCGTTGGAGCCGCAGAAAGTTAAATTGCTCAAGTTTAAAACATAAATTGGGGCCTTCAGTACCGTGTTATGAAAATCATACAAAAATAAATGTCATAGAACGAATTATTTTCTGAATAATATTATCTCAAGTTAATTTTTTCGACACTCACTAGATTTTGACATGTTATCTTTTTTATAACTAGTTCTCAATGTTTATTTCGAACACTGTTTACGAATACCATAACGTACCAACCTCTAATAGTACCACTGGCCTTCTCTCGACAAGCGAGAATTAGTAACTTTTAAGAGGCCACTTATGGAAAATGAATGTAATCTAATCACAAATTCTTACAATTTCTTTGTATACAACTGGGTAAATACAAATTCTGCATTAAAGTGATGTTTGTGATATCAACTATGAGTGATGTGACTTCTGACTGATGCATACTGACCTGTTTCACGACCTATGTCCTGTATAGGATATACAAATGTTATATATATATATATAAATCAATCACAATTAAGCTCAGTAGTGGTCACTGTTAAAACATCAGTAATTATTACATTATTATTAATTAGATCATATACTGAAAAGGTTTTTAGTCTCTATGGCTCTAAATAAACGGCTCGATACTTTTGTTACATGTAGATAAATTGCAAGAAAATCAGAAATTAGGCAGGTTTAAGGCGTTTTGCTCTTGAATTATAGGGAGTGACTTTATAAATGATGTTACAATGATTAGGCGGAAACTGAGAAAATTGTTCACACCGGAAGTTATTAGGCGTTGTGATCAATCATGTGGATTAATAGTTTGCTGGCAAATGTTGATTTCCACAGATATATAATAAAATTATATTCCCTGCAAAAGTCATAAATGTCATTGAGGCCAAAAGATTTTTTAATAAATACCCTCTTCTCGCGTGACTGGGTTAAAAAGCCAACTTACCTATATATTGACTAAAAATTCCGAGTAAATTGTATTAAGTGAATTAATAATATATATAATATAAATAATATATTTTTCGATCATTTTGAACTAAATTCACTTAATGTATAATTTATTAAGTCGCAATTATCGCAAATATTGGCATTTAGGTAGTAATATGTTGCGTATATCATACATACGCCAAAACAGAAATTAATTAAAAAGGTTTTCTAAATGGTAATTTTTCGATGTAACAAGTGCAATGAGAAAACGAAGAAGGTAATAAAACTAAGTGATTGCACACACTTTGATAGCAACAGGTATTATGTTTAAGCGCAGTCGTTTATCTGAATGGATATAGAAGCAATGATCATGAGCGCAATGCCATTTAGAGTGTAATAAGGATACATTGAGTAAGTATATTATATAGGATGGAATTATTTTTTTGATAATGAAAGCGAATTACAGATGATTCACTAAATAAGATGATCTATTTCTCTACATTCATTCAAAAGTAACAATATTTAGGAATCTCACTTGGAGATGTGAAGATAGAATATATCTCGAGTTTACAGACTAATTTCTTCTGGGTATGATGGCAGAACTTTTCTGGGTGAACTTATAACATATAATTAGTCCTACTAGTTAATTGAAAAGCTTATAATATATATCTCATTGTAATCCTAGACGTTTTTTATGTAAGATTTAGGCATGTGAATATATTCAGAAATTCATTTTCAAACAAAAAAAACTCAGTAATCAATTGTTTACCCATATTTACAAATTAATTTCGCAAATAATCGTGACACTGGTTCAATAGTATGATCGATTATTTCTTTAGTTATTAACAAATAAATCTTAACAACACATTATCTTATATAGCTATTAAGTAAAATGTATTACAGTACTTATTACAAACAAAAATCTAAAAATATTTTTAACCCCCGTCAATTTATCAATCAGAAAAGACTGACTTTGAAGTGAAATTTCAGGGTTTAATCATTTGATAACTAAAAAACAGGTAGGTAGTTTGAATAAATTATTCTAAGACGTGACCTTTCTAATTACTAATATGCTATAAAAATTATGGGCTACTTAACTGGGCACCTACTGTAACTCGAGCAAAATAAAAATTAAGGATAGATGATTTGCCATATCCGTGTAATCATAAGGAAGCAGCAACAATAAAATACTTCCTATGTAAAATTTTGGGCCTCACAATCGAGAAATATTACATTTTACAGGCAAAGGGAATAGAATGCCAAAGTAGATTGAATTTCTCCGATTGAAGCCGTACCATTTGATACCATAAATGCATTTTTATTCGCGTTTCACTTGAGCTGCCCGCCCCACCGCGCGGGGCTTCACCTTTTGTACACAAATCTTTGGTAATACTGGACGTGAGATCAGGGGAAAATCATAGGGAACGTAGAAGCTTTCGCAGGGTATTAAAATTCTCTTTTGTGATTTGGTATATAAACTTGAAGAGTGTTTACAAGTTTTTTACATATTACCTAGAGCGTGGCAGTCCAGTGGTTTAGACCCCGAGTTTTAATATTATAGTTCAAATCTAGTCATGCAAAAAATAGTTTTTTGCTTTAAAATATTATGTGTGAAATGCTATCTTCTAAAAACGATGAAGGAAAACACAGTGAGGAAAGTGGCACATACACACACTCACACACTATATCTTAAGTTCGTTGAAAATATAGTTACTACTTAATTCTATTAAGCATCTACATTAAAAGATTAGGGATGATTTGATTTAATGTAGTTGAGTTCTTGTACTGAATTGTCAAAGTTCATAATTTATGAGGAAGCCAGCGGTGTATATTGTTTGATATAGAAGTACGCAACAATAGGTAAAACTTTATCGCACGCACCTATTGACCAAACTTCCGTCCATTATCACTTTAGGAACTAAAGTTCATTTGGTACAACTGTGAGGATGTGTGTTCAGTCAGATATAATTTACGTAAACAAAATTGCTTATAGAACAAAACTTAATGCAAATGCAAAACGAACCTCAATAAGCTAGGTTACATCCTTCATGTTTCTAATATAAAGATCCTGACCGACTTTCGACAAGTAAGAGTTAGTTGTATTCAAGTATTGGTTGGTTTGTGTAGTACGTGGGTAGGTCTAAAGTGTGAATAAAGAACCCACCTATCATCCTGCTCTGTAATTGATAGATCCGTCCTGCTTCCTACAATTTGAAATGTAGCTGTTTATAGCTGCGTCCAAAATTCAGTTGCATCCAATATTCTAACAGTTTCGTAAACATAACATAGTAAACTAAAAATAGCATCGCAACACATTTTCATGTTGCCAATACGATTTTTAAGTAAATATCAAATTAACCATGAGTCTGAAATATTTTCAAATTTGTAAAAATTTAGTTAAATAAAACTTTGCAGTTAAACGGAGCTACAGGATGAATATATATAAAACGCGAGTCGTAGGCATGAGTATTACGTATGCAAGTAAGTATGAGGTGTAAACGTTGAATATAAATTTAAACATAGCTAAGGTACTAATTTTAACCACTTCCCCATTTCCCATCAGCATATATAAAAAAAATACCTCGAAAAAAAAGGCGTTTTTGAAACCTCTGCCGTCGACTAGCTAAATTACCTATATTTATATTATTATAAATTCACCGCAGAATTACCACAAACTGGTGTACACTGCCGCTTGCAAACGGAACACGAACCGTTCCTGGTGAGAACTGGTGCCCGTTATCCATAAGTTCAGAATGGCGTCGGAATGTATATAGCAGTTGCAAGTTCTTTATCGCTAAAAGTTTCCCTGAATCATTTAGCTTTTATAGGTTGCCACAAATAAAAATATAACTTTAAATCTATTATTAATACAATTTTCCCGATAATTCTTAACAGCTGTTCAAGTAAGGTAACATTTGTAGCGGTTATCACTGGGTTGTGTGGGCAGAGCATAAGGCATAACAGTGGAGTTATTTGTTGCTTTGGAAACACTTCAAATTGGCATTATCAGTTATAAACGACATTAAACGTCTGCCTTAAATATTTCGCTATATTATGTGAGTGCGCGTTGATAAATCTGTAGGATTCATTATATTTATATTCTGGATAAAATTCGTATTTTTTGCCGAATGGTATTCCACAAAAACCTAAGTTCTTCTACATAGTTTACCGCGTTAGGAAACCGAATTGGCAGTGAGCTATTGAGCTGGAGTCAATATTTTTGGAGACCAGAGGACTAAGAAAATTTATTACAGTAACGTAATGTACGCCCTAGGCACCGCAGATCATGACCAGTTGTGGCATTTGATAGTAACGTAGTGTAATCAAAACTGGCAGTTAAATACTTATACTATCGGACAACTAAGTATGATCGTTAAGGATTTATCGTATTAATTTTCTAATATGAGAGTCAAAAAACAACTCATTTATGCATACTGCCACTCCAAATGGATTGTTAAAAAAACACATGAAATGTTCTAAGTTTAACGGCGTTCCCACTAAAATTAGAAGTGAAAACTATTGCCCATTATCCATAAGTTTAGGATGGCGTTGGAATTTAAAACAGTTTCAAAGACATTATCGTTAAAGTTCTTTTTGAACTTCAAAAATCCGTTTAGATCTATCAATATTTTCATCACCGCAACTTTATAGCGGTAGTAAAAGGAATAATCAGTTAATTCAGTTCATGGAATAAAATGGCAAAGACGTCGTGACAAAATATAATTAGTGGTATTAATGTATAGTTATCGTCGACCAACAAATTTACCCAAGTACCATTCTCGAAATAGTGGAGTTAATACTACACGCTACAATTATTGGCAGCTTCATCCCGTATTAAAGTCGGCCTACTCAGATGAAAAAAAAGACCAATGTAACCATAATGTACCATGTGGGCACTTTTATGATTTATACGTTTCTACGTAAGGTTTTTTCTTGGACTGCTGCGAAGAAAACACATTTTCCTGTTTTTCGTTATAAAAGCATTACAATTTTTGTTTCACAGATATTTTTGTAGTGGTTATATGACCTGACCTGATATAATGACATCAAACACTCGGTGCCTTAAAAGTGAATTCTCTTCATTATAATTTTCCCTAGAATATGACTCTGTAAAGTATTTAAAAAGATTCAAGGATTTACTGCGTCACAGGTGGTTTGTATAAACAATATATTCCAACATCAGACTTCAGCCATCAAAAATTTACAACTAATTAGAAATTACACAAATAAAAACAAGAAAGAAATTTCTGTAATTGTATACAGATGTTTGATTTCGAAAATTTGAATATGAAATGTTTGAAAAATTTTAGACTGAAATAGGCAGTTGTTCATTGCGTCAGATATAAATACCGTTTCATTTCCGTGCGCCTGACACGTGGAAATTGCACTCCATCGACCGTCGAAATATCCATGGGCTTGTAACATTTGTTTTACATTTGCGATGTCCATTTCACATGTTTATTAGCTCGCCGCGCCGGGCCGCTTAATGTGAATTTAAGCTCGTTTCAATCCCGTGCTGAATATCTATTTCCCAACAAATGATTTATGTAGCTGCGTTATACACAATTTTGATTGCAGGAAATAATGATTTTGAAACAGATAATATAATTATTGTCATTCAGTCATTCATATTGTCATTAGTAAGTTCCTTGTCTTTGAGGAAGAAGCTGCGACTTCTGTGCACCCATATACACCACACATGATCAATTCGAACGGTCCAATTGACATGACATTTCAAACCGTACTCAAAAAATGACTGAACTGACGATTGAATTGACCCTCACATATATTTTAGGCACGTTTAGATAGATATCCAGAGCTTGAAATTTAAGACTACCAACACGATAAATTGAGTTACTCCAAACTTACATGAAAACGAGCGGTGGGTATTTGACACTGATATTTATTGAAACTGACAGGTATAAAATGTCTGTCAATTCCCCACTGAAGACACAATAACCTAGAATACAGGAACGTATTTGCGGCACACTTTATTGATGACGAGTATAAAATTTATATTTTTTATTTTATTTATATATCATATTAAAATAAACAAATGAAGTTATATAAAAATAGTATGAATGTAACCACTGAGGTTGGGGCAATGAATTTGGAAGTTTAAGGGATGAGGTATCGTTGAATTAGCACAGGGTCAGTTCATCTGAAAGGAATCTAATTTACAAGTGATAGTTATGGTCAGTGTTGCCAGAGATGCTAATCTGATGCTCACTGATAATATATTAATAAAATACACACACTTATCTATTACCTACATAATTTAGTTCACAATACTAAATTCAAGTGAATTCTCCAAAAATTCATCTCACGAATTGATTCCCGTAACGAATACTTCATGCACGATCTAACTCGCTCTCTGCGATATTTCAAGAAAATTCATTCTAGGGTTGGAATCATATTAATGATAAAATTGAAGTGGAGTGTAGGATTTCCATTTCTCGATCGAAGTGAGTGCTCCGACGTTTGCACTCGGGCTGATTTCACCGTTTAATATTCATGTCTGGCAGGTTTGCTTCCTTAGCGAGGAATTTGAATTGTGCAAGCTGCTACATGAAAAATCGCTTGTTTGAGGATTTTGCAAAGGGGATATTTTATCTAACTACATTTCAAAAGCAAAATTAGTTTCATGAAATATAGTAGAAGAAAGAAATGTATGAAATAAATTGAAGAAACATTTTAAAAAGGGTGATTAGTATCTTATTTTTACCACTGCAAAGACAAAACAAATTGGATCCTCTCCTACTTGGTTATGGAAATACCTAAGTCACATCGTATTGCGCCTGTAACTCTGTGAGACGTGATGGTGGAACTTTCAGAGCCTTCAATTCACCAACATTTAAAAATATTTAATTACTTGGCAGCCAAAATGTGTATACAGGTGGTATTTCCTGTGATATATTTAGCAGCACAAATTTACAAGTTCTACTGATTTCTAAAAAAAAAGTGAAAAAGTCACATCTAGCAACAAAAGTAAGGATCCGCGCGACTAAGAATTAAGCAAGGAAAGAAAAACTATGAGTTAACCGTCGTACCTTTTTTTTGCAAAGTATTATTGGCAATAGAGATGCGAATACTTATTGGTCTCGCTGGAGCCAAGGGAAACCAATTAGCCAAAGCACTTAATTCCGATAGGCAATAAGAACTCATTTGAATATTCATCGATATGCAGTAAAAGCTGATGTGAAAAATTCTGTTAAGTTATTTTTACTTCATGAAGTCGAAAGAAATAAAAATAACGTATGATTTCACATCGATTTGCCCGCGTATAATCGTTGTTAATAAGTTATAAAAATTAATATCTTTGTTCAAGTTATCTTTTTTAAGTAACATATTGAAGGTACAAATAAATATGACTGCAGTGAAAATCGACGCTGAAAATTGAATTCCACTGAAAAAGAACAAGCAGTACGGTCGATAAACAATTGTCTGAAAGTTAGATAAACCGTTGCTGTCATATAAACATACCTGACGTTTAGAAAAGGGAAAATAGATTTCTAGTGGGAGAAGTGAAGTGGTTTGCGCAACCGGAAACAGGAAGCGAAGTGACAACAATGAGCGTGAAACAAGTACAGCCTCACAATGACGTCACTGCGCTGCGTTGCTATTCAAAGTGTCACATATTGTTCTTCTTGGCAACTTCTGGCCGTAAGAACTCTATGCACGTTGATGTAGTTACATGCGATGTATCAGCGTAACTTATGTGTTTTTTAATTTTAAATCTGAGATATGAAAGTCAAAAATCAAAGTCAAAGTCAAAAACTTTATTTCCATAGAATTTATAAAGAAATGGCTTGGAAACGTCAATAATATTCAAAACATAAGGTCACGCTTACTTATCGATAAGTTTGATGCCTGATGAATCAAAAACCAAAGCAGTTCTTAGCATGAATGGGCTGAAATCCACTCAGAAAATATCACCAAAGTCGTATACAAAAACATTTTATGTAGTTATGGGTTTTAGAGGGTTAGGTTAGGCTTTATGTAGAGTTTATAGAGTAGTTTTAGGTTTTTATTTTTAATTATGTGATTCGAGTTTTTTCAGTAAATAGAGTACATAAACTGAAACTTCCTGACAATACAATGACTGGTCTCACAGCTCAGTTAGTAGTAGCCCTGCCTTCTGCGGTTGTGGGTTCGATTCCCACCCAGGACAAACATTTGTGTGATGAACATAGATGTTTGTTTTGTGTCTGGGTGTTATATGTATTATAAGTATGTATTTAAGAAAAATAATTGTATATAAGTATCAGTAGTCTGGTTCCCTTGATTACAAGCTATGCTTAGCTTACTTTGGGGCTAGATGGCGCTGTGTGAAATATCCACCAATATTTATTATATTTATTAATTATTAATTAAATTAAAAATTATTATCATTATTTTATTACCTTGTTAGGATTTGACCAAAGATGTTGAGCTATACAAAAACTTAAAAAAAATTGTGGAGTTATTAAGTAACATTTTTCTTAATTTGTTATAAGACATATGTATATAGTACATTTTATATTAATTAACAATTAGTCTCCGAACTATAGCAAAATCGGCCACGGTCAATGCAAGAATAAAATTATTTATTCTTATTTATCTTCGCATCTACGCATGAGTTATTTTCCTTTTGGTAATGCTTTATAACAATAAACGTACCCATTATATAGTAAAGTTAAAAAAGGAAATAAAGTTTGTTTGTCACGCAAATGAGACCGGAAATAAAAAGTTTATTCTGAACGCTGCAACGCGCCCGGCTACGTGTGAGGAATCCGGATCGGCAAAGAATTCACAGAATTACACGAGAATGTTTGCAAAAGCTGCGCGATATTTTTTTTATTTTCCATTGCTGTACGCACGTAGCGTCACATATTTATTACACAGCGCATTTGCCCTGTTTTCTCTAAAGTAATCATAACGTGAGGCTTCACAAAAGAATGTCATATACATTAAAATGCGGCACCACCGTCTTAGCTAGCTTTAGTTTCGAAGATTTTCTAGTGACAATTTACTTTGTTCAGCAAAACTGAAAATTTCTTCCTCACCAACGAACGAAAATTTTCGGATACATATTATTATACATACATACTCGGATGATATATTATTTCCAGTTTTTTCGATTTAAAAACTAAACTACTAAACCGATTTTGATGAAATGTCTATGGGACTAAGCTGAAACTTATGTTTTCAAATAAAACCAAATTTTAAAAATCGGTTTTTAAATGACGGATAGCCGAGATACCAAACGAAAAAAAAAAGAAATATCCTCCTCCTTTTTCTGAAGTCGGTTAAAAAGTGAAAATGTTAAAGGAAATACATAGTCGCTTTTATAAAAAGCAATTAACTTACATAACAATAAAGGTGGTAGTCATTTTCACTTGCAGATTTGACAAACACGCGATTCTTGAAAATAACTGGACGCTTCGAATAATTTGCTCGTTAGTCTGGAAACACTACATTTATAAACGGCTGGCACTGTTCCAGTGGCTGTATCCACAATTTGTGGAGTCTTTTGTGCTTGATGACGAGGCAGAAACGTGACCAAGACGACTTACCTACCACTTGTGTCAGCAAGATGCATATAGAGATTCAAAACTTAGCTAAAAAAATGTTTTTTTTACTGATTGAGTCCAGTTACATTACTACCTATAACTACTAAGTCCAAAGAGGAGCTCAAGTTCAATTTTAAGATTTCCTTTATAAGCTACAAAAGACCTTGATTGCAAGACAGTCAAAGAATTCTACTTGTCTGGTTCTCATAGTACAAGCTATGCTAACTTTGGGACTAGAGACACACAGACTGTCAGACGGAGGTTATAACGTAATGAAACGTTCAGGACAAGATTACTCGTTTAAGCAAATGTATTTTGAAATTACTCGCTTGTAACTACGGGGTCTAGCAGGTACATTACGACCATTTTAAGGTTTAATTTCTTTCCTATAAGTTATCTCGTATGTGTTATATTAGTTATTTGGTTTTTATTACACTAGTTTGAGTACAGAAAAGGGGGCTAGACGGAAAAAATTCTTACGAAAAGTTGTCACGACACTTTTTTCCTTGTTTCCTACTTCAGTTACCACAAGCCAATTATTACGAAAATTGAGCCTACTGATTAAGTTTATATTACATTATATTTGTTAATAATAAAAAAAAAAAATAATAACTTAAAAAAATATAAAATTTTATTACAATTCCTTCACTAATTAATCGAAAGGAACTTCGTTCCATCCGGGTGTCCCTTGACAGTTTTTATTTTTTTTATTTTGACATTTATTATTTTAATTTCATTCATTGACATATATTATTGTAATTGCATGTGTGTCTTTAATTAATTTTATTGGAGTTCTTGTATTATTTTAAGCCTAATTTTAAGTTATTTCAAATATTATTGTTACTATTGTTACTGAATAAATGATATGATATGATATGTCCATCTGTATAAATTAAAGAGCTATCCCATTTGCGCATGGTTAGCATTATTTATTTGTTCCATTAACTCTTGCTGTATTATTTGGTTTCCCCTATAAACTACAGACTTAACATTAACAGAATTCGGTTACTGATTAAGTTAAATGTGGCAACTTTGTGACATCACATTATGAGCTCCCGAGTAGGGAGAAAGGGGTGGGTATATACACGTATATTTACATTATCTTGTTCTGCGTTGTTTAAGTAACGCAAATATAATAAACCGGAAACTGTCTTTAGATAGCTCAGTTGATTTCATTATATTGTTTGATATGTTTGTAAATTGTTGTGAAATACCTTAATTAACTATGCATAATAAAAAAAACACGCAACTTGATTTTATTCTGTTGTTTTTAAAATCGTTATTATTTATGTTAACGCTCTATTTGTCTACCGATTTTACACTGGGGGGTAATGTTGAAATCGATTTTTAAGGAGTAAACTCCAAAAAATGTAACGCTCTATACAAAAAGCCAGATACCTTATATTGCGAGTTTCTACTAAGCTAAATTAGAATGTAGGTACTGAGATCAAGAATCAGTTCCACGAAATGTAATTTCCTCATAACGTGTAATATTATTCTGAATACTAGGAACGCGTATATTTTTCAAAGGAATGATATGTGTCATTTTCTGTTTTTGCTTTTGGTTCAAAAGCTCATTAATTATTATTTTTTCAATTTTCGTATCCTAAATTAGTGGCAACCTTTTTTACTTTCCCGTCATTAAACTTTATTTGCTGCGTGACCGTCGCGTCGTTATTAAAACCGATGAAAAACAAAATTTATTTTTTTTGTTTATCGATTTCAGTGCTCATTACGAACATACGGTTCGCATATATTTTATTGGTGGAAATTATCCGAAAGAGAACAACTTGTTCTACAATACATGTTCACATGACTGGCCTCGCAGCTCAGTTGGTTACTAACTCTGCCTTCTGAGCTATAGGTCGTGGGTTCGATTCCCACCCAGGACAAACATTTGTGTCACGAACGTTTGTTCTGTGTCTGGGTGTTAATATGTACTATATAATAATATGTATGTATTTACAAAAAAAAGTATTAAAGTATTATATCAGTTGTATGGTTCCCATGATACAAGCTAAGCTTAGCTTACTTTGGGAAATGTCCACCAATATTATATTATATTATATTACACTGACAAATTTCAATAACTGATCTTCTTATTTAATGATGTTATTATCTTATTGTTTCTTGTAATTAATATTGTTTTAAGCTATGAATAATTTACCTGCTTCATCTGTTACTACAATCATTCAAGGTGACGTTTGCTACCATCTATCATTTGCATAATTTAATAAGCATGTCTGAATTACCTACAGCATTCTCACACTGTGTTGTGCCTAATGTGTGAGCAACAAGCAAACTCCGACAGGCTTTTGATTTGATGGACGCTACATTTAGTGTAATTAAGATATTCATCTGCAAAATTATGTGATTTTACGTAAACTAGCTCAACCCTTTATTTAGCCGAAAGTTTCGAAGCTCCACACACAATGCAATCTGGTTATTTACCACCCTATTTCTGAAATAACACCACTGATACCATTCACAATTTTTATTAAATTTACCGAATTATTTTCAAAAATAAAAGTTATGCGCTTTTCTCAGCATAAAAGTATCACGCAAAGTTTGGATGATGAAGTGTATAACAAATAAAATCACCTCAGAGTAGTTAATAAAATTCTTGACGATAAATTTCAAATATACGTGTGTTGCGTACTGCTCTCTCGGGAGGTATAAAGTTGACAAATAGCGGCAATTTCCAATGTACACGGTATCCGATGGGTTTCCTCTGCTGATGTAATGGTTGATAAGCACGCTTATTGCGGCACGCGACATTTACCGTCACATTTCTTGAGGTATGTGCCAGAAAGATAAAGATGTCATCAGTCAACTCAACCTATTTTACCTACAGCCATCTCACACATACACACTTCTAGTATGCACATTTTTACTGAGATATTTGCAATGCCCATTAGGGGCACTATCCGTTCCTTCGTTATTTCTTAGAGAAAGAGAGTATCTTATTAAAGTCGGTCTTTTCTTGTCTGGGTCATTGTAAAAGTAGCGTCAAATCTCACTGTACAAGGTACTACTTTAATGCTTCTTGCGTAATTATAGCGAGAAATAAAATAAAGTGATAATTATCGATTACACTTTTGGCTCTCGTTACACTTAAAATTTAGTGGTGACCTGTTAATCCTAATCGAGTAACAAGTATACACATTACGATTATTTTAAGTGATGATGGATAGAATTTTATTTTCAAGTCATAACGGCAGTTCTTAGCCAAATAGTAAACAAAGTTTAATTATATTCTGCCTCAAAATTAGGCAACATTTTTGGCTAGAACTAGGAAATCACAAAGGAAAGTGGTTGGTCCGATGATGTTTTTGCCTTATCTTAATTTAAAATAATATCCATTTCAAGATCAGATAAAATACCCATTGGATTCTCAGATATATAAATAAATTATTAAGCAAACATAAAAGAACAGTGAAAATTTGTAATAGGATACAGTAATAATAAATTTTATCATAAAATATGTATTCACTGACAATTAAATAATGCAAAGCGCAGCAAAACGTCACTACCCTTCTCGGGTTAAGGCGAGCGGCCGATTTAAATATAATAAGCGGAAAACCGCTATTGAGCAGTGCCGCTGGCAAATACATCATTGTAACCAAAGTACGGCTGGAAACGTGGTCAACGTTTACAATCATTTATTCGATGCAATCAACGTTGGTGAATACTCTAACCGCTAAATTGAGATCTCATCACAACTCAACAAAACGAACAATTTCACTGCGATATATTTTTGCATATGATTTTTTTCGTTGATTGGTTTAATTTTATCATGGTATAGTTTATTTATAATTTAAATATCATACATTGCAAAAATTTTAATGTTAACTTTAAATTACCTGAAGCAGACCCACCAGACACCATGAAACTGATAAATTTAGAAATAATAGGTACTTAGTTATTTAAGTTGTTTCCTGTCAAGTTTAAGTCAGTAATAAAAGCTCTTCACTACTCTGCAAAATATAAACCCCAGAAACACTTATTGAGCGAAACGAGTCAATAATCACAATGTTATAAATGTATCGTCTTCTTAGGATGTTTGATGTTTGTTATTCTTTCATGACGAAATTTCTATTTTCTTTGGGACTGGGCGGGCCAAGTCAACACCTTGGGTGCCTATGTAAATTGGGTCAGCCTAAAAGCACTACCGGGATGATTTGAATACATTTGAGAGAAATTGGTGGGAAGAAACCAAAGACCGGGATGTGTGGAAGGAATTGGGACAGACTTCGCCCAGCAGTGAACAGTATAGAAGCAGCGGATAGAAGCTACATTAAAATATTCCTTAACAGACACTAGAAGAGTATATTAATCATTATTGTATATCCGCTACGACTTGTCCGCTCAGTGTGCACTTAGCTTGAGGCAGCAAATTAGTCACGATTCAAGTTTGGCGTGATTAATAGAGCATCCGGAAGTTACTGCCCGACAATCTGCTGTTGGGAAATTCATTGTACCCTTAATATACATACTGGGTTCGGACCAATTTGGACATCAGCTTTATTATGTGTCTCGTGTTGTGAATTGTAAAGTAGAATGTGTCGCTAAATTGTTAGTGAAATTTGTAATTTAATTGATTAATGCTGGGTCTTCATAGATTCGGTGGAAAACGTCTGTACATAGCAAAAAAAGCGCTGTTCTTCAGACCATGGTGATTATTATAATTCTTATTACATTCAATAGACAGAACTATTATGCCAATTAGATACCGAATGTAATACCTAATTGGTATATATAATAGGTTGTTTATGGTTGTTTGTAGTATGTATTTTGTGTCTTTTATTGTGATTAAATTTAATTTTAATATTACTGAACCAATAACGTTATCTAAATAAATACAAAAATTATTATTATTACACGCATTTAAACGGTAGGTATCTGGGGTTTAACCCGTTCTTTTCGCCGGCATTATCAAGACCAAAGTCAACGCTTAGAGACCCGTTTTTTATGGGTGGGCTTCTATGGCTCCAGGGAGTATTTTTTATATTACATTAAAACTACTTAGGTAATCTTGCCCTACTAGAAAATGTTGTTAATAAAAAAACTATGTGTGTCTTGCTCTTTCTCTATAAACGAATTTTTAAACATACTATATTATACTACTTCTAAGATTTATGACTTCATATAAAATGATGTTATGGAACTATATAAGGTTTGCTGGAAGCGAACTCTTTGTAGGGTTAAGCTCGCCTCTGTACATGTATCATTTATGACTTTTTTAATTATTTTTTCTGTGTACAATAAAGAATAAAGAACTATTTAGTCAATGGTAGCACCACATTACACTTGGACTGGCCCTCAAGGCAGGCAACCGGACACACCATTATGTTTTCAACATGAGGGTGGTAGCTAGCCAGCCGGGCATTAAACCACTACAACGGATGTGAGCCCAGGCCTTCTTTGTCGTAAGCTAACGACAATATTAACTAAGCCATCGTCGTTTCATTGAAAATGTGTCACAAAAACATTTCAGTCAAAGTGTTAAGAATTTTTTTAGGAAAAACTAGCCACGCCTGCTTGGCAAACCCCAGAACATACAAACAATAAAGTTCTTTTTATCTTTTGAGGAATGTATTAATATGGTCTTTTTCTTAATTACAAGGAAGCGAACACCTTTGTTGCTTTAATTATTATTATGATTCATGATGCCGGGGGTCAAAGGTGAGATGTAATTAATTATAATGATGATGATTGATGGATACAGAGTAATATTACGGTGAATTAGTTATTTATGAGCTTTTATCATTTATGGGTGCTAGCGGGAAAGTTTCAACAAATTACATTAGTTTATATATTTATGTATTGTTTAATAACATTTTTTTTTTCTGTACGATCTAAACTTACTAAATAATATCTTTTTTGTTTATGTAATACAGTTACAGAACGAGCTGACGGCCCACCTGGTGTTAAGTGGTAACCTCAGCCCATAACAAGCGATGTGGCTTGGGTCCTCCCCTACTAGGTACGACAAGACCCAAGTCGCAACGTATGCGCCCGTAACTCTGAGACGTGTAGGTGGAATGTTTCGTGTGCCTGTAATTTCACCGGTAACCACACCTTTCAAACCAGAACACAGTAACGCGAAAGCGTTACTGCTTGGCGGCAGAAATGGGCATGGTGGCAGCACTTCCCCGGACGAACTTAAAAGTAAATACTTAAACTAAAAAACTAAAAAGTATCTTAAAGTAATGTATCGCATTCCTGTAGCACCATAAAAAATAGCGTAGAAAATATATGGTGGGATTTTAGCCTTATTACACAATTATGGTCGTATAAGGTATGAGTTCGGAAAAACCTTTCCCTCATCCCCGCGATGGACGGGTTCCTCTACTAATGAAGATAGCCATAGTTAAATAAGAGACATTGATGGGAAGTACTTTTACAAAAGCAAATCTAACCAGGGCAAGACTGAGCCACAAAGCCACAGAATGTTTTCGAGCGTCAGTATAAGTAACTGCTGACCTACATCTGACAAAGATAAGCAAAAAATTGTTCAATATTTCTTATAGAAATGGGTTCAATATTATGATAAAAAACGGTATGATTCTGCGGTCCAGTGATACCATCTGCACCGCAACGGGATCAATTTATAAGTCAAACTACTTTGAAGGCAAAAAGTGCGCGCACTCATTTGCGGGGGATTCGCGAATTCGTTTGATTTATATACCGGAAAGAACCCGTTGATATACGGACATCCTTTCCGCCTCAAAATGGTTGAAAGCGCTGTTCAATATAACATCGTCTCGTTTACGTTTCCTCAATAAAAAGTTAGAAGTGTAAATGCCGATAGGATTTGTAACTCGAATCTATAAATTTGTACGGTTGTAATTTCTTCGATTTGGTGTGAGACGGATTAGTAAAACTATTTTGAAAGCAGTAATTTGTTAGCCTAAGTTGCGTGTATATACGAATTATGATGGTTTATAACTTAAGTGAACTAAAAGTGTGATAAAGTTAAAAGAGGTTTTGTAATTTCTATGCATAGAGTATGTATAATACTATTTAATAGCCAAAAGTAGTTTATCATTCTAATATTAGCGTTGACTTTTCATTCGCTTTACGTAAACAAAGTAAATCATCTTAATTTTAAGTTTAAAAAGCTTTGATACGACCCTTTGACGTAATATGTTTCATGTTAGGCTAAGAAGCAAACTGCCCCTTGATTTTTATTAGTTTTGACATTTAAATCTCTGGTGGGAATTACGTCGGTATCAAAACCTTCATTTTGAGGTCACAGATTTGAAAGTACAAATCGCCGAATTGAATCATCAAACATATTGTTATTCATAATTTTCATCCCATTTTCATTATGTGCCTACGTTTAAGCATGAAACCAGTGGATGTGTAGACTAGAGTAAAGAACGTATATTGTAAGCGTATTGTATTAATTAAGACTTGTTTGCTTACAATGATGGATGAGTGTGTTCAAGACACAATATTGATGAATATTTATACATCCCTATATCTTCACAGATTACACACTTTCTGAATGAGGTATCAACTGTTGATACGAAGTTGTGTGCTAGATTTTTAGATGACCGTTCTGAAACGTTCAAGAAGGCCCACCTGATGTTAACTGGTAAATTTTGCTCTTTACAAAATATATACGTCAAGGTTCCTCCTCTAGTCATGTATGAAAGGACCCGTCTTATGCCCGTAAACATAATTATGAAGGTGGTTTGTGTCATTTGTGTATGTATTTTCATTGATAATTCACGCCTTTCAAACTGGAACACAATGCTTATTCGTTACCTCTCTGAAAGAGGTGTGGTGGTAGTACTTCCCCCGATAGACAAGTAGGTACTATTTACTACTTGAAAAGCTAGAAGTTTTAAAAAATGCTTGATAAATAAAAGTAAAAAATTATGCTTTCCGTGATTAAACAGGCAATTTTTCAAGCTAATGCTGGAAAGCTACTACAAATTCCTTCGTATTTTTGGTTAGGTATACGCATTTTTACTCGGGCCCAGATTAAATATTATCGATGTATTTTAGTGGCATAACAACGGAAAAATATAAAAAAAAAAAAAACTTTAAATCAATAGTGGCGGACGTTTCACACAGCGCCATCTATCTCAAAAAAGTTAGCATATCTTGTATCATGGGAACCAGACAACTGATATAACACTTATATTTTCTGAAAAATATACCTGTTATACATGTTAATCCCAAACACAGAACAAACATCAATGATCTTCACACATGTTCGTCTTTAAAGAAAGAAGAAAGAAATAAAGAAAAATGATTTTAACACAGACATATTATATTATTTTCATCAATGGATATGTACGAGTTAAGTCTATTATGTAAATGATTGTTGCCCTTCTACTTGGTAAAGCAATTTCAGTTTAATTGTGTTCATTACTTGCACCAGTAATTAGCTCACCTGCCCACTAATACCTACTAATTAAGAGGGAAATAGCAATCTGGTAGAAACAGCTCGCTTCGATGGAAAGATTATCTCGTTAACAGTTTCAATGTTACTTAATTAGTATAATCTACATTCCGTGACAGTTTTGTTTGGATAATTTTATACTTTATTTCATTAAATATACATGGATATTTCTAGTAACTTAGCATTTTTTAGTTAAAAGGTTAATTAAGCTCTTGTAATCCTACACTAGGATTTGCTTTTGCTGTTCCAAAACAGGTAGCATAAATAAACACAAATAAACAACGTTATGTATGTGATAGAATGAGCTGACGGCCCACCTGATGTTAAGTGGTAACCGCTGCCCACGGACAACAACAATACGACTCAAGTCCTCTCCACCAGAGCATGAGATGAGTCAAGTCGCATTGCGTTGCGTCCATCACCCCGAGAGGGGGATGTTACGTCTCATAGGGTTATATAGGGTTTGAACAGGCATCAAACTTAGCGATAAGTACGCGTGACCTTGTTTTGAATATTATTGACGTTTCCAAGCCATTTCTTTATGAATTCTATGGAAATAAAGTTTTTGACTTTGACGTATAATAATATAATAAAATATAATAAATAGTATAAAACTAAAATTTGACTTTTTCTTAATCATATTATTGTATTAATAACATTACCTTTTACCCCTTACAAGTACAACACAAACCTTTCCATATAATATTTTATAATAGTAATGAGCAGCTTACAGCCAACACTTACGTACCGCTAACTAAAGGAAGCAGATACAATTATGAATCGTATTACCGTGCAGTAGTGTTGATAATTATTCGATAATTTTGTTGGCAGACTGTGTGAACTGGATAGCTCGACCGAATGCGGTTGCAACACAAACACTTACCAGTCGTTATAGCGGTAATTACTTCTGTCAATAGTCGCGTAATAAGACCAACAGTTGAGAGCTATTGTTGGCTCATTATCGCTTTCAAAGTGACTGTATAACTTCTCCCATTGTCGGATGTTCAGCTTAGATAGGTGTATGAAGTTTAATCGTTCTTGTGAACTGTTCACTGAACACCTTTTATCCGGAGCGCCATTTTTATCGCTAGTCTCTCGAAGGGTGTCCAATTCCAGATCGAAGCATGCTGGTTCTATTTTTATTACTTTGCACACTTTCTTCTTTTCTTTCATTTAAAGCCTTACTACATAGATACCACTTTACATCTGTTACTGTGAAATATTATTGTTCCTATTTAGACTAAGAAAAAAAAAAACTTCTTTATTCAAAATATTAATTATTTTACAGAATGTATTTCTCAGTAGGTAGTAGAGACCGTGGTGGTCTAGTGGTACTGACCCCGAGTTTCAATCTGGAGGTCGCCGGTTCAAATCCCGACGTGCACCTATGAGTTTTTCGATTGTAAGATTTATGTGCGCAATTCGACGTTCTCGAAACGGTGAAGGAAAACATCGTGAGGAAACCGACATGTCCTAGAACTGAAAACTCGAAGACATGTGTCAAATGCACGAAAGGAGCCTCTTTGAGGCGCACTTTAAAATCCTTCACTACACTGGTTCAAGAGAAACAGTGACTCGAATAGAATAGTAGGTACATAGATTATTCCGTTTTTTCTGCCTATAAGATTAGCTAAATGTTTTGGGCCCTCCTCTTTCTGTAACTACGAGTACACGTTTTTAACTAGAACATTGGAATGGTTATTTTTTAATGCTTGGCTCAGAGGTATGGTGGTTCTTTCCATTTCCTTTTAAAAATATATATTCATTTTGTTGTTTTTTTTTTAACTTGACACAATTCCGTTACCTGAAAATAAATGTACTCAAAAATAACTAAAACTGAGTTAATTTTTCATCCTATTTGAAATTACAAGTAAGTTGTAGAAGACACATTGTCTGCAAATGCAAAGTTTGTTGAACAGCTGTCAAAAATAGCTGTAGACAACTAAGTTAGGTCAGCTATTCTGAACTTTTCGATACCCAGACAAGACGTTCTACAAATTGAAATTCAGTAGAAAATAGATTCGAGTTGTCCTACATTTAGCAGACGACTTGAATATCTGAGACCATTTTTAATAATAAAATCTCATACGGGTGCATTTGTAGGTAATTCGTGCAAACAGAGTCATACTAAAACGAAAGAAAGGCATTAAGAGGAGTATTACAAAATGTGCGCAGATGCCAGATTTCGTCGTTGAAATTTTACATGTTTCAATTACAATAATATTATATAAAAAACAATTATTCGAAAAACAAAGTAATAGTTCTCTTCTAAAATAATAACAAATAATTATAAGTAAGAGTAAATTTAATATAATTATAAGTATATATATATACGTATATATATATATATATATTATTGATATATTATATATATCTTTCATAAATATTGATCGATGATAAAGCCTACCACTTCTATTCTATTCGAGTCACTGGTTCTCTCGAACCAGTGTGGTGAAAGGCTTTTAAGTGCGCCTCAAAGAGGCTCCTTTCGTGCACTTGACACATGTCTTTGAATTTTTTATTCTAGGACATGTCTGTTTCCTCACGATGTTTTCCTTCACCGTTTTGAGAAAGCGCACATAAATCTTTCAATTGAAGAACTCATAGGTACACGTCGGGATTTGAACCGGCGACCTCCGGATTGAAACTCGGGGTCAGTACGACTAGACCACCACGCTCTCTTCTAAGCCACCACTGAACGTCAATCATCACATATGTATCAAATACAAACAGTAGCGTACCTACCAATCAAAATCTAAACTAGTTTCGCCCAGCCTATACTGTATTTCGTCATAACCAGACGGCCTTAGCGGAAGTGGAACCAGGAACAAGGGAATGCAGTTATTTGCATAGCTATCGGCGGAGGCCGTTTCCGAATCCAGCTGCCTACGGGTTATTGCGTACCACTGTTTGTGTTGCCAGATTGAACTGCTCGACTAATTTCCTTCATGGCAAGTTTAATCATGATAGCAGCACCAGGATTATATCTTGAGTACTGTCACTTCATTTGAGATGCACAGATGTGTGAAAAACTATAATTTGTTCAGAAATACACACTAGATTTTTCGTAACTTAGCTGACTTCATTCAATATGCACAGCTGTGTAAAAAACTATAATTCGTACAGAAATATAAACTAGATTTTTCGTTACTTATCAAAATTCGTAACATGCCCTATGAACTCCATAATATCGAATTTCGTAGTATCCGAAGTAAAGCGGAAATGCCGCGATGTTTATTTAATTTAAAATTATTATTTTTTAGGTTTAATATATTAGTTTTCAATTGTGGATACAATCTGTTCATCAGGTTTTACCATTTTTAATATGTAACTGCAATTGGCTGCGTTGCGTTGCATGGAGTCGAATGGGATATGACATGTGGAGGTTAGAATGCTGCGCAGTATTTCATACATTACAGAGTAATTTGTTGCGGCGGAAATGAACGAACGATAATTTAACATTGATTGTTTTTAAGTGCTTTAGCGACCGCAACCATGGTCGCTGCGACCAGCATGTTACACTATACCTATTTAAGTGTACACCACATAAGGCGATCATGCGTTACTGACATACACACACACACACACACACGCACACACACACACACACACACACACACACACACATATATATATATATATAATATATATATATATAATATATATATATATTTAATTATATGTATATATATATACATATATGTATATATCGTGTAGGTCAAGTCAAAAACCTTATTTCCATAGAATTCATAAAGAAATCTCTTGGAAACGTCAATAATATTAGATATATTCAAAACATAAAGTCACGCGTACTTAACCATTTATATTTTGATGCTGCTTATATCAATTACCACTTAATTATTTCTAATGGCATTTCATAATTACTTTTACAAAAAAAAGGTAGGTCCCCACTAACGTCATTTTTTCGTCGTTATTGTTTTGCGGCAACCACATCTTTCAAAGGTTTGAAAGGTGTGGTCGCCGGTGAAATTACAGGCACATGAGACATTTCACCTACACGTCTCAGAGTTACGGATGCATACGATGCGACTTGGATCTTGTCGTACCTAGTAGAGGAGGACCCAAGTCGCATCGGTTGTTATGGGCCGAGGTTACCACTTAACACCAGGTGGGCCGTCGGCTCGTTCCGTAACTCAAGCACATAAAAAAACCTTTGTCCAAGAACCGATAAGTGATGGAGTTCTCGAGTGGAGACTGCGAACTGCAAACGTAGGGTAAGGCGCCCCTTTACCAGTTAACTGGTAGATAGTGGATACGAAAAAACTAAGTTATTTTAATGTTGTCCAGCAGTGGACTGATTAAGGCTGGTAATGAAGATGATTATAATTTTGTATGGCCGATATGTTTAAGTTACTGGATTTATTTTAAATTATTTACTAATAAATCAGAAACTTCGGACAGTGCTAAAAAATTCCAAGAGGTTTTATTGAGGAAATATTCAATAGTAATAAATATAAATATTGAATAAGACACAAAAAATATTTAAAGCGTGAATCTTGTGACTAATGGTTCTTCAGAGTAATTATCAGTGAATTTGAATAAACCTTGTTTCATAAAAAAATATAGATGACACAATTATTTAAATTCGCTAAAAGCATTATAATGACGTCAATTGAACAAGTTAAATAAACATTACATTATAAAACATTAACATGTTTCTATTTAAAAAGTAATTTATTGTAATTTATCACATTTTATTTAAAAATAACTAACATTTACAATTTATAAAAAATAATTAAAATTCTTAAATAAAACTTCTTTCTTATATAAAACTCTATACCACAATGGGGATATACGAAGATTATAGGTTACCTATTATTCAAAGCTGACGAACTAAACGATATAATTGGTATAATCACGCGTCATAATATATTTTGTAATCCGGATGTTTTGACTTCTCAAACCGAAATTAAAAATTAATTTAAGCACAATTAAATTAATAAAACAGCAAGAATGTATTCAACTTTTTGCTTCTTCTCAAATATTTTTACGTAAGCAATAAACCGACCAAGAGTAAGTCAGAGTCGCGCAATGGAAGTTTCTAATTGTTTATTATAAGGCATATCACGTCAAAATGTATCACAAAAAATTTCGTTTTGTTCGCTATCTCTTCATATCAACACTTTTTCCAAATCCCGAATGCACTGCGAGCTGTCGCTTATAGTACATTTCTTTCCTTCCACATCACTGACATACATAGTTGAAATGCACCCTAAAGTGCAATATAGTATGTAGGTTCATAAATTTCAGTACTTATATTTTAAATTACTATCACGTAGATACTTATTTCAACTACAGTCGTCAACTTTGGAAATTAGTTAACACAAGGCCTGGACTGAGCCTACATAGCAAAATTTCCTTATGTGTAAAAATAAAGCAGAAACTGTCTCAGTTTATATTCACAAGTGTTCAAAATCATGACAACTAACCATTACAGCAAAATTGAATCGTTTATTAGTGTATCTCGCTATGTGTAACCTTTGTTACAGTGCCCTACGTAAAATAGATAGATCAACATTTTTTTCCAAACTGGGCGATTACGTATGATATGAAACTACCCTCGGATAAAGCATCCATTCCCATATTCGTGTTACCGTATGGTGTGAACAAAATTTATCTTATGCTATTAAGATTGTGACTTCTTCGTGGCATGAACTTGTCGAAATCAATTCTCCTAGTTTTGACTATTTCTGCGTAGTTCAGAGCCGACAGCTTAGGTGTCCTAGTTCTCTCTGGATTGGTAAAATCTACGCTGAATAGTCCAAATTTGGTTCTGAAACAAAAATTATTTTTAGTAAGCTATAAATCGGAAGCTGGAGGTCAACTAGCCTGCTGGATGTTTTATTGGTTGATATAGCTTCATAAAGAATCTGCCAGCAAAGGTGTTTTTCGAAGTGCATACGCTCTCAAGGCTATTGAAATTCGTAGTAGAATTAAACTATGACTACCTTTTTTTATATACGAAGTTGTCTTGAGAGCCACTTCAGAGACCAAACAATAGAAAAAATAATAACCAAAAAATATATAACGATAGAATATTTAACTTTTGAAAATATTTATAAATAAACATTTCGCAATATTAACCTAATCGGTGTCCAAACAAGACCGCATGACTAGGCATACAGAACACAGCTTAGTTGTATAAGAATTACTAGAATGAAGCCCTGGATTATTGGAAAATAACAACATATACTCGCATTTACACAATCCTTATATTGTAGCACACCGTACCACATTTTAGGTTCTTTTTAAATAAACTAAGCTCTAAAAACGTGACATCGGAGATCTAATGGTGTGATAGTCCCAATGGATACTGGGACTGTCGGACTAAAAAGACGATAGGCTGTTTGTAGAGAACTCCCCAAGACGCTAAGCACAGACCCAAAAGATGTTAAATTAGTAGCTAATCTTAACCTGTATGACACATTTGTAAAAAATACAGTAAAATAAGGGGAAAACCATAAAATTCCAATTAATTGTTTAGTAAAATATGTTATAAAATGACACCCAAGGTTGTTTCCCAGATCATCACCACAGACTTATTAACCATACAGTATTAGAATTCATGTATTCTGATCCTGAGGTCGTTTTGACTTTTATAAACTTGTCTTGGTTTGTTATCGTGAGTCACGAACAATCAACAATTACCTGATTATAATTATTATTAACTTGATCAAGTTTATAGGACTGCTTTGCTGCTCGGTCATGGACTAATAAAATTGGAATACCACAAATGAAATAAAAAAATATATACCGATATTTAGTGCCCACTAAATAAAAGTAATATTTTGCGTATTACAAAATTTCCATGATGCCACAAATATGGAATTTCTTTTCTAAGAGTTTTTAACTCTTTCCGTATTTTGTTTCCGTAATTTGTCCTCCCGTACTAATGTACGGGAGGACAAATTACAACCAGTTTATATCCGATCTGATATCGGGAAGCGGAACCACTCTCGTTGTATCACTCCGACAATGTTTGACTGGCCTCATTGCTCAGTTGGTAGTAACCCTGCCTTATGCGCTGTGGTCGTGGGTTCGATTCCTACCCAGGACAAACATTTATGTGACATTTGTAACATTAATATTTGTTCTGTCTGGGTGTTAATATTTAGGTATTTACAAAAGAAAAGTATATATTATATCAGTTGTCTGGTTACCATGATACAAGCTATGCTTAGCTTACTTTGGGGCTAGATGGAGCTGTGTATGTCCACCTTATAAAAAAAAAATATTAATGTTATAATTATAAAAAAAGTCGGTCTAATTTACTTCATCCAACACTAACCAAACAAATACCCCTATCACTTACAAGTATCCATCGGACCATTCGAAGTCATCCATCAATGTCCAAGCAAAGTATCCTTTAATGTTGCAGCCGTCTTCATAGATAGCCAACAACAACTGGTTTAGATACTTGTTAAAGTAATCCACTCGTTCGTAGTCCTGTAGCAGACCCGCATCACACACACCATTTTCAGTTACTATGATAGGAACCTTTTTTCCATAGTTCTTGGTGAGCCAATTAAACAGTCTTCGGAATCCGGGCGGGTAAACCTATGCACAAAGATATCATTACGATCCTCAACATGATATATAGGACATTATATAATTATGTTTTCAATGTAATCTATACAAATAAATAAAATTGGAGTGTCTGTTTGTAATATTAAAATAAGCGCTTTTTACTAAGTGCATATGGATGTATATACGGTACATATACCAAAACAATTTTTTTTTAAATTTTTGTCTGACTGTCTGTTTGTTCCGGCTAATCTCTGAAATCGATTTTGACGGGACTTTCACTGGCATATAGCTGATGTAACAAGGAGTAACTTAGGCTACTTTTTCGAGGGGTAAAATAGGGGTGCGTGATAAAACTGAATTCCATGCGGACGAAGTCGCGGGCAAATAATACTGCTAAAATGGTTATGTCCAGTAAGTAGATATAGTTTTAAATGCGTTCAAAATTTCCATAGTAGGTAATAGTCCATCATTGTCAAGTCTTCGTTCTCACAACCATAAGGCCATGTCCTACTCCTACTCCTCCTACTCCTACTCCTACTCCGTGCCTACTCCTTATGGCTAATTCTATATGAAACATTAACCCATTAAAATTATTTAATATAAAAAATATATATATACGCATGTGTTAAGTTCTATTTGGAATAACTTTCTAAGACCTTTTTCTATAAACAATGATATTAATTTTTAGAAATAGTCTTTCCTGACCTTACAGTTTCTTATAACGGTTTTTCAAAAAAGACAAGACAATTTCATATGTATATTTTTGGACATTCATATGATTTCGAATTCTCAAACCTAAATGCAATTTTAAAAATAAATTCAATTGTCTAACTCTGTTGCATACTAAAGCAGCACCGACGGGCCGCAGATTCAATTGAAGTTAGATGGAATAGAACGGTTCCTTACAGGATAAATTCTGTCTTTACTTTGAAAGTTCTATTTCACGGGCAAACTAGTGGTTGAAAACATACTGGGAAATAGCAAATGCAGTAAAAATGTTCGGTTGCTGGCTCCATATAATATCGGATTACTTCATATCCACTTGAATGTATCTCTGTGATATTGAAGTTTAGAGGTATACTTTTCATTTGAATCTTCCTGGAGAAGTAAGGCTAAATTCAGATATCCGCGCAACGGCGCGCGATTTATCTACGGAATAGGCACATTGCGTTTAGACGCATATAAAGCTACGATCATACAAGCCTTTTCCAGGCATGCGCTATCCACCATCGTTTGTCTAAATCAAACACTGCGACTCTCCCGGCGGTATCTCAAGTCGGGATAGTAATTGCCTTACAATCAGAGACAAAATTGATTCCGACGCAATATTATATTGCTTAACTGTGGCTATTATTCTTTCCTTATGTTTTTTGCTTAGAAACTGCTTATGAATATGAACAGAATAATCAAAAAATTCAACCAACTTTTACCAGACTAAGTCAATCATTTTAAGTTACAATAATCTATCAATCAACTTAGCTACGGAGTCATCAATATAACTGTGTAACTTATGCTTAAGACTGGGATAGTGGTTCGAGGATTGGGTAGTAGCGCAAAAGTCAAAGGTTTAATTTTGAGTTCAATATTTTACGTATATATTAAAAGATCAGAAGGATTTTTAATATAAACTCAACGGGTATTGAAACCATTGTCTACCTGGTAGTTCAAACCACTCACTCTTGAAGGCAAAAGGAAAGAAAAGCGGAATAAGGAATAGCTTCTCAGTAAAAACGATCGATCCATATAAATCAGGTCCCACCACAATCCGTGGTCGTGACCCTGTTCGAGATCACATAAAGTACAATCGGTCAAACACCTACATAGTAACAAATGTATGATGGCGGGAACAGGTTGTTGCTGACAAATTAATTTATTACGTTCACAAAATGCCGCATTCTGATCGGTTTTTAGAGCAAGGCAAAACGTTTATTAATGGCTTTTATATAAATTTTGATATATCCTCCCCACGGAGGGACGGGTGGGTTTGTACAGGCTTCTAACCTAATAAATAATTATAATACAATAAATAAATAATTTTTCTTTCTTTCATTCTAGCTAAAAATAAGTACGCGTAAACTTTAAATTTTTTATTACAATAAACGATATTCAACTTCATCTGTTAGATGTGTCTGACATTTTCAGCGGAATTCGGGAATGAAAAAGTATTCACACATAGTAGAACCAAACATATACATAACTTTAGAGGCATCAGTGAGTTGGAACGGGATCGTAGGATTAACTGTCATTAAAAATAAATTATTTTATAGTAAAATAACTTGAAACTATATGAAAATTGCATTAGTTGTTAGACTGAGGAAGGGCGTTTGTTATTTATTGAACTAGTTCGAAACAAAATTGACAATAGTTTTGTGATGAGCATAGCAATATAGTTTTCGTCGTTAAATTGTATTGTGGTTTCTGTATCTGGGTGCGTGCACCTCCGATAACTAATTCTAGCGCGTTGTAAGCAATTGTAATTGTCAATTTTAAAAATATCGTTTCCATATTTGATAGATAGGTAATTAAGTTATTTATTTTTATTTATCTTTTGTAATACTCAACTTAGTAACATCATTTTAGTAGATTTTACAATTAATGTTTCAGTTGTTTTTCACTAAATGGTTATACATACATATTATATACTCCTTAATCTCTTTTGATGTATTGTGTACAATACATCACTTACAATAAATATATATAACAACTTATGTATATATTATATTATTATTTTGGAAGGGTCAGTGATTTCAGTGTGCAGTTAAGATTTAACTTCTCTCAATAAGGCAGGACACAAGTACTTGTTATCAACAACTTCCTTCCTGTATCCGAGTCTCGGAAAATGAGGTTTTATTTCTCCTTGACTTTTCGCTGTTTACTCGATTTTATTGACGTTATAGTTCTTGTTAATACAGAAAATTTGATATTAATATAAAAATAATGACTTTCATTGATGAAAATATAATTGATAAATAATATCAAATAATAAAGACGATTATTGATATATATTGTCAATATTTCAAAAAATATGAGGAGATACGAAAGCTTTTTTTTCATGTTACTTAATATTCATAGCAATTGTCGCAGGTTTATTCGCAATGGTTATTAACTTCAGTCAGGATTGCATTTGTACACCTATATTTATGACATGTGGTTAAGTGACTATGTTGCAGGTAGATAACTCCTGGATTAGATTGGTTAAGTGGCTTTCAAGTAAGGTTACCGGAAAACACTGTTAGGCGCTTGGCGGTATATTTTGGCAGAAGATAGTAGCTAGTGAACCGGCCATTTGCCCTACTGTCACGTTAATGTTTCTTTACGATCTTTTCCTTTACCGAAAGCTAATTCATTTTGGATCCAAACTCGTGAGCTGCTACAGATTTTAAGCCGACGTATTGTATTTATTTATTGATCTTCCGAAAGTGTATTTTTTAATATATGCACAAGTCAGTAATACATTAGTAAAAATAATAATACACTAGAATTCTTTTAAATAATCTGCAATAGCATTGTCTTAAACGTAGCTACTGAGTCATTATTGCTTCTTCGCGCTCATAAATATTTCAAGGAAAGAAAAACTAATAGCACATGCTCTCATTTTCATTTTGTTAGTTTTAATCTACTTATTTTAATTCAGTTGTCTAACTGCAAACATGGCTAAGTCAAATTTTGACTGTAGGCGAGTTAGTGACGGAAAATAAAAGATCCATTTATTAACTACGTGACAAAATTGAAAAGAAATATAAAATACTACAATGAGAATAGCTGTAAATATTGTTACCGTCAACCATTCGGCTCCCGGCATAGGCCAATCAGGATTTTGATCCAATTTAACTCCTGTGTCGTGGTCCATTGAAGGAACACGCCATCCCACCTCCATGGAAGACGGTGACATCAAAAATGTAGTGTAGTGGTTCAAACCGAAGAAATCTGAACTGCCTCTTAAAGATTTTATCTGCAACACAGTATCGTT
This sequence comes from Chesias legatella, assembly GCA_947359385.1. NCBI lineage: Eukaryota > Metazoa > Arthropoda > Insecta > Lepidoptera > Geometridae > Chesias > Chesias legatella. The sequence goes on from OX375766.1 coordinate 1,736,517, forward strand.
ACTTAAATATTTTTTTAAATTAACAATTTGGTAAAAATCCATATTTATAAGGACAATTCTTTGTATATATTTTTTTTCATTTATTATGTTATTCATGAGCATTCAAATGTGTCAGAAGAAGTCTCAAGGAGCATTAAATTTATAAAAATATATTTAATTAAGAAATTCCGTTTTTGTTATTAATATTTTACACCAACAAGCATTACTATATTTTCTCGTAAACTTAATGGTCACTGGTTCGATCCTAACATGGGACAATAGCTTTCAGACTACAAAATATATAATTTAGTCTGATGGTCATGATACCCAAACTCAGAGAATCATTAAGTGCGTCAGAATTATGCTTGTCTGATGGATATGTAAAAATGGGGACGGAATTATCTATTTTTTTTGTCATTATGAATATTTGTACAACATTCATAATTTTTTACAAATTAAAGCTCTCGACAAAACACGAATAATTTATGAATGTAAAGTAATTTATATGTAAAGCTATTATAGATTCATGATTGATTAATGATTTTGAGTTTAATATCGTAATTAAAATGCAGATATATATTTAAAAACTATATACCGTTATGATGATAAAAAACCAGAAGTATATTATTATTTTTGTACAATACCACAGATCACCAAGGGAAAAAAGACTAACTAAGCATTTGCTCCTTCACAGTCTAAATGGCTCGACCCCACTGAGACGTCATACATAAACATTGAAATTTACTGCGCCTATAAATATTTTATAAGTAGTTACATCACCAAACTGACCTCTTCTTCGGAGAAGTACGGCAGGCGAGATCTCGTAAACCCCTGTTCAACGCTTTTGTTGTTGATTAAATGACGAACCAGATCAGGGTAATCACCGGTTTCGGAGAATATTGGATGTGCGTAGAGTCCCATCTGCGAAAAACAACGACATTAAATCAAAGTAGGTCACTGTCAAAGGCACGATTTGTATTCATCAGAGTAGTTAAATCTTGGGGGATTAACGCTAAATTCCACTCTGAGTGACATCCATAAAACATACTTAATAGGTGTAGATTTAATAAATACAATAAATGATGTTGGATCATATTTAATCTAGCTGTTTTCACTGAACTTGTCTTACTACCTGACTACCTTAAACATAACTATTTTTAAGTCTGTATGTTAACTATATAAGGTGAAAGTAAATCATTATTTCGCTTTCCATCTCAAGGTTGTCTGGAAGAGATCGCTTTATAGCGATAAGACCGCCCATGTATCTCTTAAAGTCTATGTTTTATCAATTGTTATGTATGTTTTCTGGTGTACAATAAAGTATTTTTATTATTATTATTTTAAAGACATAAATGACAATTTAATGATTGGATTTAAGAACTACAATCCCTTGAACTAAGCAAATCGTTTAATATTATTTTCTTGAGAAAATTCCCTGCACATCTCCAAACGAGCAGTCTGGTACAAATTGTCCAGCAATACGACTGCATTGTAGCAACTTAAATTTAGCATTTATTCAGTTTAATTTAACTCATTTCAAGTTACTTTATATATACTACGAGTTTTTATTGTTATTTAAGGTTCAACGTTAGCCCGAGCTGAGTTATTAGTGGGGAAACAATGGTAGAGATGAACTCACCGATTGTCACATTTACTTTTTTAAGAGTGACACAGAGGCTCTGCCTACAAACGCATGTATACTTATATTCACACTTCGCGTATATATGTGTATCATACATAACTATGTATGTTTGTACTACATAATTGATCATAATACAATTTTCATGGACATTTCTCTCTACAGTCGTGCCTCGATACCAGATCTTCTATAACTATTTCATATATTTAAATCATAAGGAGATGTTTTGGTGACTGGTTATTTTGGTCTGGGTATAACTAAATATGTATACATTTATATTCGTGTTATTGGCCTCGCAACTCAGTTGGTAGTAAGCTTAGCATTCAGCGCTGTAGATAGTGGGTTCTATTCTCACCCAGAACACTCATTTGTGTGACGAATTTAGATGTTTGTTCTATCTGTATTTAAAAGAATATAGACGTATATATCAATGATCAAGTACCCAAAACAGATACGCTTAGTTTGCGGCGAGATGGCGCTGTGTACAATGTCGACTAATATGACCAAAACGCATTAAGATTTAATGCTTTCATTAAACATAAAAGAAGACAATGCTTACATGCATCTGTAAATATCTCTCAGCTGCTTCGTGGTCTTCTATTTTGGTTTCATCTTTGGGTTCCGCCCAAAAAGCGTCGAGTGTTATTCCAACTCTTCCTAGTAAGTTAAATATTTAACATGTTATAGTGGCACACAAAATACATTTTTACTTATATTTATGGTTGGAAAACAATCGGATACGATTCTGAATTTAACTAAATGGTAGGAATATTAAATTAAGTTATTACCCGTCCTGCATCAGGGTCACTTGTTAATTTATAAACATCTGTCGTTCAAATGATTATGGCCACATTGCGCTCTCAAAACGCTGGAGGAAAAGATGCGATAGGGAACTAATTAATACTAAAAATGTTTTGGTTCGTCGATGACGCAGATTAATTCTCACTTATATAGAAAGTCGGTATCCGGCATTAGGAAGGTAGTACTTCATACAGTAAATATTATACGTACTACAATTTATCTTCGATTACATAGACATAAAATAAAGTCATACTCAGGTACCTTTACTTATCTATTAAGTAGCTCGGAATTGCGTTTGGAATGTGGTATCATAAAAATGTATACCAACAAATATAAGTTAAACGAGATTTCTTGAATTTTATATGAACTTTGTAATTCAAGTGAAAAAAATGGAAACTTCGGAATTAATAAAAGTTATATCCTCCAAAGTGGAAGCGAAATAAACCACTTATCTGAGAAAAGTAACGATATCTCAACAAATAAGTTTAACTGTGAGGCCGAACAAAAAATATGTTTGGAAACAATAAGTTCTCTCACCAAATCCAGAAACAAAATTTTGAAACTATAGGCATCTACTACTTTCCATTCTGTCTCGCTTATCGATTCGCCATTGATTCCTTAGAGTGGGAATGTGAGTTATTTTCGTACGGAAATAAGTATTTTCTCAACGAACTTCGAACAGTTTTTTTTTTATGTATGTTATATTGGTCTTTTTACAGCAAAAACCGATAGACGAGATCAAATAGAGAGTGTAAGATTAGTTCGACACAAATGGTTATATCGTTTCATGAAACGTCTGTAACCTCCATATCTCATGCTGACAACTCACTTTGTCAAAATGTTTAGAGAAAAATCTTATAGAAAATGTATATTAAAATCTATATAGTACATATAATTCTAAAATTACCTTTCTGTGTGGCACGGTATTTCTTGTCGTACAGATGATAGGCTCTTGCATGGGCCAATAAAATATAGTGAGCACATAGATAGTCACCTACACCGTTCGACACCAGTGCTGGGACAAAGTAGTCACTTCCATAGCCCTGTGAAACATTTTTTTATATTTAAGATAATTGTCAGTGTTCAAGTAGAGAGAAAATAACACTTGTACGTAGTTTTTGGGACCGCGAGTACTAATTTTGAACCTATCACTCATCATATCTCTAAACTCTGGCATTTCATGGTCTCACGGTAAACTAGTTTCTGAATTCAGAGAGAATTTCAGAATCCTGAAATTTACAAGACTAAAGGAAGTAGGAGTTGGAAATATATGTGCTGTTATAAGAATGCATAAAATGAATTTCGCCCCTATAGGGCAAGTAACATCGAACAGAATGGTGGCTAATCCTTTTATATACTTTATACAAGATATTTATCCTATATATAACAGTTTTATTTTTGATAATATACTATGGTTAACTGTTTCAAATCCACTGTAAACATGGGTTGCCGGAGTTTTATTTTACACTATAAAAATAACTATTGAATAAATTTGCATAACAAAAAAGCCTATATGCAAATCTCTCAACAAAATGAATGTATAACATGATTGCAAAATGTATCCTCACGTTATAGCAATGTTGATGTGGTTCGTTCATGGTGGTCCAAGTCTTGATTGTATCTCCGAACAGATCGAAGGCAACCCTTGCATAATCTTCAAAATAATCCACCATCTTAGGGTTGCTCCAGCCACCGAGGTCCATAAGGGGTGTGGGCAGGTCCCAGTGGAATAGCGTCACAATAGGGGTGATATTTGCTTTTATCAGCTCGTCAAATACAGCCCTGTAGTATCTGACTCCGTCTTCACTTATATGGTTGTCTGTACCTTGTGGCAGGATGCTGGAAAACAAACGTAATGACAATATGATAAAAATCTCTTACAGATACTGTACATTGCAAATCATAACAACATATTTTCTACGGCCTTTAAAAATAGTATAGGTTGTAACAGTACTTCAAAGAATTTTAAAGTTACCATTTGAAAGAAAGAAAAGAAAGAAAATATTTTTATTTACCTTAATAACTACTACACAATAAATAAAACTACATATGATACATATACAAATATAAACGTGAGTGATTTAAAAAAGTTGAAAAAAAATTACTATTATATATTTTTATTTATTTTAAATTTTTAATATTTGTTGGTTCTATTGAACGAGTCACCGGTTCAATCGAACCGATGTGGTGAAAGGATTTTAAGTGCGCCTCAAATAATCTCCTTTCATGCACCCGACATATGTCTTCGAATTTTGGTTCTAGGAACATGTCGGTTTCCTCACGATGTTTTCCGTCAACGTTTTGAGAATGCGGTATTGCGCACATAAGCGAAAGAACCCATTGCTGCACGTCGGGATTTGAACCAGCGACCTGCAAATTGAAATTCTCTCGCTCTCATTATTTTAAGTAAACTCTTTGTTGGTTAAATCTTGAAATGCCTAAACAACAGTGACCAGATAGTCTTCTTAATCGCAAACGATATCCTTTACCCGTAAAAAAAATATTCACAAAATAATTCTGAGACATGGAGTGGAAAAGAGTTATGTGCCTTTAATTACACCGGTGATTATTTTACGTACCTAATAGGTTTTCTGGATGAACACAGCAAAAGATCTGCATTTTGAAAGCTAAGTCTATTATCAAAACAATAAGTAAAAATTTATTATGAATTTACGCCAAAAACAAAACGTAATACGCCAGATAGAAGGTAATCATAAATAGTATTAATAAATTACGACTATTCTGTTGATTGAAACAGCTCAACATTGCATTCATCTCTCGTATCGCAAATAAGAGAACTGTATTTAAAACAAGTTGGTAGCAATATCATATGCGCTGATACCATTGGTTTCATAGCATTGAGGACGATAATAAAAACGTTAACTTGCAACAGAAAAAGTGTAAATTTAGCATCAAAACATGCATATATATAATTATAGCATGTTGACGGTATATTAAATGTCATGATAGTGGACTGAGCCGGTTCTGGACTGGAATATGTTTATTTTGAACAAATTTCTAATGCCTGACTGATATTTTGTTCATAAGTAATTTTAAAATACCCGTTGTTAGCTGATAAGAAACATTTACTTCTCAACAACGAATTCTACCAGTATAAACTGTGGTTAACTTAAGGAAGTCAGCACAACAAACCTACTATTAAGAAAATAGTTATGTTAGTATCATCAATAGTCATATCACTTACATAAAACCCTTCATAAATACCTCCATATAAAAATTAAGAACACAATCACAGAGAAGGATGATATTTTTCAATTTGTTACTAATTACTAACAGAGTGTGGTCGCAATCTAAAGGTCGCTTCTCACTAAGCCATTCGGTTACCCATGACTTTTCTCATTTGAATCAGTTATACGCGCAATACTAGGTTCTGTGCAGAAAAATGTGTGATGTGCGCGAAGGGACCCTATTTGAGGCTCAGGTTAATGCTTTCACCACGCTAGTTCGACAGAACTAGATAAGAGTAGTATTAGTACCACAATAACAGTAATTTTGAGACTATTTTTTACCTCACTGCCAAGTAAATTACAGCTATATGTGGAGACAACTTTAGTTATTCTTAAAGTACGATTTCTTTATCTAGCTGGCACACTAATATATTCGCACATATTAGTTCTAGTTTTAAATGTAAATTTAATTAAACTTCAAGCATGCCAATAAGACTGTATATATAAATAAAGAAACAAAGGAACATAAAAAATACATATTGAAATATAACTGTCAACATCCTTTTGAAACTTGTTTTGGCGACAAGTTTTGATGATAGTTTTGCGCTCCTGACTGTTATATTCAGTGTAAATATTAGTTATTTAATGAACAAAGCTAAGTTCAGATGGTCGAGTGAAGACGCGCACAGTTTCGAAAAAGTAAATACATTCGTTCACATGATCACCCGACGTTGTGCTTAAGCCTTTGCCTGCGATAGCTAAGACAAAGTAAATATACTATGGCAATGCACTTACTATCATGGGCCTATATAAACTGGTTGTTTTAAATAAAGCATTATAATAAATAATAATAATAAATAATAAATTCTTTATTTCTTAACTTATAAATGAAACATTCTGGGTTTGGCATTATACCATGTAACATCGCTAAGGCTTACGCTTACTCTCATACCCCTGCAATCGTTGTGTCACAGGTAGCATAGATAAAGTAGGAGCAGGCTTTACAGGCAGGTACTACGGACTCAGCCATCTAACGGATAAATACTTACAAGAATTGACAGTCTTTTAGATATGAGGCATTACGACAGTAAACCTATCATAACATCAACGTCCAGAATAAAAAATTACCCAAAATGCGATCATTTTCCAAGCTTGAATCGAACCTACCATTACGCTGGAGTAGTCAGTCTAAAACTACTATGCGCGCGACCAAGTTCGATAACATGAATTTTAAAAATCCATCTGCAATGTCCTTGATGCTGCGGAAATACATTTATCATCAAATTACTTTAAATTCATTATAAAACTTGAACCGGAAATAAAACGGCCTATAACCTGTTTGCGCAAGAGATGACATGTAACAACCCAATGTGAGTTTATCAAGTTTTTATTGATCTAAAGGCAAGTTTAGACATACCACTTTAGAATTACAATACAACTCGGATAAACTGAACAGGAGTAAAAATAAATATGTAACTATAATAAACAATATCCAGAGATCCTGAATATGGTAATGTATCTTCCGACGAGGATTTTCTCGTGTAAATCAAGTACATAGTAACAATAATTTAGTTTTTTATCAGTTACACCATTATGTAATTGTGACTTTAAAAATGTGCCTCTTTGTTTTATTTTATTCTCACAAATTCTATGCTCTTTATCGATATTCAGTGGTTTTTTCGAGCTTAACTCAATTTATTAACCAAAACCAGCTAACCTCTATTTTGTAGGAAAATGTCGCGTCTGAAATGACCCTAAGAGATTAACACGTCACTTCAATATCGGATCCGTCTATCATTGAACGAAATACGAGTTTGAAACCTTGACTCAATTCTGTCAATCAACTCACCGGGGCCAAGATATGGACATCCGGTAGTATTTCAAGTTCATGGTCGTTATCATCGCGACGTCTTCTTTGTATTTGTGGTAGGAATCTGCAGCTGTGTCGCCGTTGGACATGTCTGGGGTATAGTCAGGGTGCTCGTGGATATACGTGTCCCACATGCTTTCACCTTTGCCTGGATAAGAAATTCAAAAATAATTTAAAATATAATTAAGTGTAATAAATATAATTTAAATTCTAACAAAGTATGCTATATGCTGTGATTCACTGTGGGATATTAGTGAAAGATTTCATGAAACTGTGTTTGAATACCACGAGACTTTCAAATCGAGATTTCAAATCCAGCCATCAAACATAAACGGTATCGGCTTCAATCTTGTTGTTGATCCAGTGATCCAGCTCATATTTACAGGTTGTAAACTTAACCAGTTGCCTGACACTGAATTTGACATAAGCTGCTTAGTTCAGTACAATTAAATGTATGTGACAAATCATATTGAATATTTACAAAATCTCAATGGTTACTTCCTGCTATATTCCAAATATAAATAAAAGAGACGTGAAACGGACAGTATATATCAAAAATAAAAAAGTCAACGTTGAGCTACGATATGTTGAACGGAATGAGATGATAATAAAGAACGCGTGTTCTGAGAAAATTTCCCACCTAAAGTGGGCATTGAATAGAAAACCCTGAACAAAATAATATATTTGCGAAGAAAGTGGCGCCCTCTCACATGCACGAGTGCCTTTGCGAGGTTCTCGTGTTCCTTATTCAAATACGGTTGTCAGTAGTTTATTAAATCAGTGCGGAAGGATGTATGCGGTACATGTGTCGCCAATAAAAAAATATAACATCGACGGATAACGTAATGTATCACAGACAGCGTATTTTCTTTACATTTAAATTATATTTCGGTGCGCAATTATTTTAAAAATTGCGTTGTTTATATAGTTAACTATGCCAGCAACAAAAAATAAAAAACCAACTTGAGCTACGAGGAAATACTTTTAGGACCAGAAAAATCTGTACTAGTGCGTTTTGTCACATATGCATTGCCTAGCTTAGCTGTCTTGTTTAAGTTAAGTTAGCTATTTATCTAATTATTAATATTGACCACTGATCTTCAATTTAATTTCATATAAAGTGGCACTCTAGCGAGAGTGGAACGAAAAACCAAATGTGGGAATATAAATGAAAATAGAAAGGTTTACTAAGTAATGCACTTACCCCCAGCATTCCATCCTCCTTCAATTTGAAATGCGGCCGTCGAGACACCAAACATGAAATCTTTGGGGAAGGTGTAATTGCTCAGCCCAGAGCTCACTTCTGGCGCGGTTGCCCCATGCCCCAGGCACAGCAGGCTGCAAAGACAAATGATTCTTATATATGGAAAATCTTAGTCTTAAGGTAGGGATATAAACCTGGTTTGTTTGTTTCTTAAATCAAGTCTAATGCCAGGCTTACGATATGTGGGAATCTTATGCAGTGTGCACAATGATGTTTTGTTTTTAATACCTCGAAAGTCTTTAATCATATATATAGCAATGTTTAGTGCAATTTTAAAAGAAATTGAACTTTTCGTAGATTTAGAAATAAACGTATTAATGAAGAAAATCTTTGTACAGGAAGTGCTGCCTTATACTTATTTCTAAAGTCAATGAAGAATGCAGTTCAATTGTGTTTCGGTTTATCAGGTGCTCAGTTCCAGAAAATGGGAATGTTATAAAGCTATGAAACAGAGATTATTCTACTACTCTAATTTTACATTTAAATTAGTCCAAAAATACTGCACAGATGAGTTAGTACAGTTCTGATGGAGAACATATTTGTTTTAAAATTAAAATGTTGTCTGAAACTCTCGCAAAAATCCTTAAAAGATTCTTCATGAAATACAAATGTTGAAAACTGTATTTCTAAACGGACACAAATATGGAATCCAAATTGAATGGAATATAAAAGGGTTTGTTTAGGGGTGCAGTATAGTTTACCTGTAGGAAAACCGTCACAATTGCTGGTTCGTTTATAAAATGTATTTGACATTTTCTTGAAAATATAATATCTTAGGAATATGCGAGCATGTTCAGTGCGTCAGGGACAACAGGTTAAGACAGATCACTATTCATTTTCTAAATCGGAACGTTGGTTATTGCGTAGTTTTAGCTTATTTAAATGCATAATAACTGGAATCTAAAAATGAGCTATAACTTATTACAGGCCTATTTTAAGCACTGGCAAGTTTATACGTACGATTAAACGGACTTTCTTCGGTCTATTTTGATCATAACCAACAAGCCAACTATAAATAAAATCAAATTACTGCAAATAATGTATCCTGTACCATATATATTAAGTTTTCAATAACCATTGTTATTCATTGTTCTTGAGCCCAGACTACAAGAAGCAGTAGTAACAAATGAGGTGATTTACATACAGATAAATATTATGTAAGTTGATTATCTTTGACGTTTTATAACTTTGTATTGTCTAAATACTGTTTGATAGAGAGACATGTTTAAATGTACCTGTTTATTTTTGGTTAAATACTAATCAGAGAGCTTATGAAGTATTATCTATTTATTTAGTTTTAATTTTGGAACAGAATGTAAGGAGTTGATTTTTAATTATTTTAATAAATAATTAAACTAGTATAAAATGGGCCTGGCACTATAACAGCTCAAAGCGAATCATAAATTTAGAAAAAACAGTCCAAAATTTTTCATAAAAGAATATAAAAAGACCGAAGTCGCATATTGCACCCGGATTTGAAGATGGGACGTCTCATATGCTTATATTCCACCAGTTTCAACAGCATGCATTAACTCTTTTAACATAGCAATGCGCAATTTCACTATGCTTGGGGAAAATACGCTACCACTACTACAATTCCACATTACACACCACGACAAACACTTCACACTAATTTAATATGCTATTTTATTTTTGAACAATGTTATTTGAAAAATGATGAATGATGAACACTTATTTCTATGTGTACTACAAAAGATACTAGGACTATGTATAAAATAATTCTGTTTGATGACACTGATCACTGACGTTTCCAATAAATCTGTCATGTGAAAAAAGGTTTTACATTCCTATAAAAGGTATTTTACAATATTTTATGTTATTTTATTTTTTAAAGTTTAGGAAAAGTTACAGCTAGGCTTTAAAGTATATTAAAGTACATAAAATACTTTTTTTATTTATTTTTTGATGTCATACAGTTACGGAACGAGCCGACGGCCCATCTGGTGTTAAGCGGTAACCACGGCCCCTAACAACCGATGCGACTTGGGTCCTCCCCTACTAGGTACGACAAGACGAAATCAAAATCAAACCAAATCAAAGATCCAAATTAGTTCAGCTGTTTGAGCGTGAAACAGTAACAAATATCCATATATACAAACTTTCACGTTTATAATATTAGTAGGATTAAGAAAATTATTTTTATATTTGAAAGGATATTCTTTCATATTAGTCCTTTAGAAATATCTTAAAAATCGGTTCGGTAGTTCGGTTTTTGGGTCAATATAACTAGAAATATATGTCATCCATCCAACTGCGATATAACAAGAAATCATTCTCATTGATTGACGATGAAGTCGGTTTTTCCGTTTGTTAAATTATGTCGATTGATGCCAATTTACTGCGATCAGTCTTATATGTGGTTATTCAATTATCTTATTATTATATTATTCTTGTTTCCTGAGGTTTCATATACTCTTGTTCCCAACTTATAACAAAAGGCCATTCAAATAATGAAACACGAAAAGGAGGAAAATAATCAGGTATTAATTAGCATATTGGGAAACCCAGACTCATAAAAAGTCCTGAACATGAAAATTAACTTTTATTTATACCACTTTTGACAGTAAATGGGCATCAAAAAATGCTGAAATAACATCGAAGATCCACCTTAAATTTAGCGAGGCTGAAGATACGTTTAGAGACATACCTTATTATATTATATATATTTTAATTTAGTGACATACGTTTAGAAGAGCTGCTCAGTTCCGTCTTTCCAGAGTACAAGCCACTGAGGTCACTAAAGCAGTACTGCCAAAACCCATAGTTCTTTAAGTAAGGTGGAATAGAGCTGCGTTTAACTACGAACAATGGGTAAACCGTTCAGGTTTTTTACGTTCCCACAAGAATATGAATTAAAAATATATTTTGTTTTCGAAGCATTGAAGTCGGATTGACGTAATCAAGGATAGTGGCCGTGAGAGACGAATGCAGTGAGATGACACTAAAGTATCATAAAACATCGATGGGTGAATTCGACAAATATAACTTATGACGTCACTAGGAATATAAAATAGTGTATATAAATCGATACAAATAAATAAAATTGGAGTGTCTGTTTGTAATATTAGAATAACCGCTTTTTACTAAGTGCATATGGATGTATACAGGGTACATATACCAAAACAATTTTTTTTTTCAATTTTTGTCTGTCTGGCTGTTTGCTCCGGCTAATTCCACGCGGACGAAGTCGCGGGCAACAGCTAGTAGTGAATATAAATAGTGCACGAAAGGAGCCTCTTTGAGGCGCATTTAAAATCCTTTCACCACACTGGTTTGAGAGAACCAGAAAAGAAAAAAGAACTAGGAATATGAGTGGCGTAATAACGGATTGTCACCGTTCTATTAGAGACTTCAATACGTTAAAGGAAAATGTATTTTTTTATCAAATTTGGGTTTTTTTTTTATGTACTGTCTAATTATGTATCCCACGCCAATTTTCGATGCCGTTTATTTTCAATATAGAGTCACAAAAATCGCACCCAATAAAGAATCGTAAGTTCAACGGTTTTTCGAAAATTCAGATGTCATTTAAGTAGCGCAAATAAATGGTATTCTACGGTTTCATTTATATGATGCCATAGTAAATTGATTAAATAAATGAGATATACCTGGTTTCTTGTCTGGCCAGTTAATCAGCATTTATCGGTATTTATTAATTGTTTATCAGCATCACATTATGGATTCGATTTTTGCATTAAAGTCTATAGTTTACTTATGACGACGAAACAATTATCTTGCACACTAGATTATAATAATGGTTTGTTTTAGTAAATTAAACAACCTAGTTTCATTAACAAAATAAATTCCAAATTATCACTTCACCTCAATCCACAACATAGTTTTCCAACCAACGAAATTTAAATACAATTAGCACACTTATTTCTTATACATATAATCCTTGAATTTCACCATAATTCACAGTTAATTGAGTGGATCGTCGTCAGTATTGATAAAACTAATTATATTTCCGAACATATTGTTACTGGGTACACAGGGAATGAGAAAGCCGAAGTAATTTATCCACTTAAATAACTAACAAAATAAAACACTTTATATTAAACAGGTTTGATTACCAAAATTTGCTTTTGAACGCAAAAATTTAGATTAATCAAATTTTCGAAAACTCACCTCAGGCCCGCTAAAAGCGCTGCCATCTGGGCGACTCCACTCGAGCACCACATTGTATAAACTAAAATGATAAACCACTTGACTTTACCTATTAATGACAATCAAAGCCTTCTGACCTTGATGAAGTTTCCCTAGAATAACGGGTTCACGCAACTGACGATAATGTCCTCACGTTTATATCCGCATTTAAAAGTAGAAAAATAATACTTTCTGTTATTCAATTAAGGAATTATTTAATATAATGATTTTTTATTTAATTTAGCGAAGTCTGAATTTTGTTGCTTATAAAATATAGGTTTTTAATTAAAATTTACTTATTTGTAATTTATTTACTGCGTAAATAGCTATTTAGCACAAGCAGGTTATTTATGAGAGGTAAATGGACCCTGGTAAGAAATAAGATCATCAAATATAAATGATATGATGTAAGTTTTTACAAAAATTGAGAAATACAAATAAATAGTTTAAAAAGTCAAAACTAGATGATGCTTTGTTGATGATTTGAGCGAGGATTAACTGAGCTCTTCCATAAAGTGTATTAGAATTCTACAACAGGTAGATATGATTGACTGGCCTCTTAGCTCAGTTGGTGCCCTGCCTTCTGCGCTGTAGGTCGTAGGTTCGATTCCCACCCAGCATAAACATTAGTATGACAAATATAGATGTTTGTTCTGTGTTTGGGTGTTAATATTAAGTATCTATTTACAAAAAAAAGACGACATTGGTGAACGTGGGCAAAGCCGAAGACCGAAGCTGGTTTATCATAAACGCACGGAGTTAACAAACATAGTTATCTAATTCTGATGCATATCTGAAACGAAAGTCAATCTTATCCAGTCAAGTCCCCAGATAAACGAATATTATCATCTTATTTGAATCTCAATAAACATTTGATTACCAATGCATGTTTGCTAGGTTATTGTCCTTATGTTCTTAGTTTGTAAGACATTAGATAAATTACGATGGTACTTGATATTATACAAGTCTACAAGTCTAATTTGAATAATGTCGATCACTGAATATCGTCAAAGCTAATCAGCAAAAACTAAAGCAAAAACGTTGAATAGAAATGATTTGATCTTAGACTAATAATCGTAACAAATTATCATTTTTTCTTCAATATATTTGTTTCTACTCGACCTTTAGTCATATTTGTACAATACTGTTACTAGAATTATACATAAATCTATGTAAAAAACTATGTATATGCAAGATAAGACATAGCTTTACCTATACAGTGAAACTGTGTATCAGTCTACAGGTAAACGCAAGGTAAAATGCAGAGAGACGTTATTTTTTTATGTTGTTAACATATTTTTATCCCTATTTACGGAGCATAAGTTATTTATATGTGTAAAAACCCGTCAGATATCACCGAGTGGGTATGCCCCTTGGATAAAATAAAACTAGATTCAAAATAAACCAAAGTCTGCCATCGAAGGTAAACGGATTACCGACTGCCACGTAGCGTTGGAAATTAAATATTTGTTAAGGGAAATAACATCATAAATAACCTCACGACACCGGCGGATGTGTCTGACACCCCTCACGGTACGTTTATAAATCAGTGAAAGGCGTGAGCTATAATTTATATTCAACTTTTTCCACACGGCGGAAATCGAGTCCACTCCCTATTGTGGTCTGGCCTTACATGTCCGGAACACGAGGCTGTAGGCGCGACAAAGGGATTGCTCCAGGCTTAATTCTCGAAAAACACCTACGGCTTACCTGCATAAGATACCCAGATCTTCAACAACAGAGGCTGTTGTGCTTCCTTTTCTAGAAAAATCCACATCTGTATATTTAGATAAAATCTATTTTATGTTATTCATTCCGCCAGCACGCGTTTGCCCGCTCGTGGTAAAAAAATGCAGTAGACATAACAGTACTTTCTTTTAGTTTCACGGTTTCGAAGCTAAAAACCAGAAACTAAACAGTTTTGACAAAAATATTATCTCTCACATGATCTTTGTAAAACCTATCAAAAACTTTTCTATTTCACCTCCAGATCTTTTAAAAAAACATACTCGTAGAGACAATTTGCATTTGCAATACCATTTCGGTAATAATCTACTTTACCTTTACAAAAAGTTGGATTTGCATAATACATATATAAACATAATTAGACTTTTTATGACTTTTTGGATTTAGTGTTGACTTAACTATCCACTCAACCTTTGTAAAATTATAAGAAAATAAATTGATAATATTGGCATTTTGAAGGCATTTATTTACCCTAAGGTATTTTTAAGGAGAAGTCTGAAATTAGCTACAGTGACGGAGAAGTTGAGCAATAGGTTAGCGTAGTATGGATATGTATGTGGTTGGAAATAAGAGTAAGGGTAGGCCAAAGAAAACATGGACTGATTGCATGAAAGACAATAATATGAGTAAGAAAGGAGTGAGCGCTGAGATGACGTCTGACAGAGAGAAATGGAAGCCTTAAGGGACCCCATAAGAAAATGATGATGATGATGATGGTATTTTAAAGCTTTACACACGACAATTTTGTTTTTATTACTTTAGCACTACATATTATGATATAAGTAATATATATAAACCAATGACGCCAATTTCCACAATAGTAGAAAAACCGGTAGCTGGACACAACAATATTCCATAAATTCTATACGGAATCGTTCTTTCTTAATACTTGTCTATGACACTCAACTCAGTATAACAATTCAAAAGTTTTAACTTATTATATATAATATAATACTGGGTAACTGTTAATTTGATCGGACCTCAAACTGTAAGCTTCACGTAAGAAAGCAGGACTCCAGGTTTTGCATATACTCTGTTGTATCGCGCAGATATGTGCTGTCACCATAACGAGTAAGTAGCAGGATCATCGCAGCAATCGCAGCTTTGCTGCTTACACGTTTCAAAATCTGCTTTGCCCTGCTCTGCAGAAAACTGCGTCACTAGTATCTGGTATACGTTTAGTATAGTTAATGTAACACTTATCGAAAACGGAAGCGATATTTTGAATGCAACTTCGTTTACTCAAATCTCTACTCTAGGTATCCTTATCGATATGATAAGAACTACTCGTACCAGACATATTAGATTGTGAGCTCTTGTGAAGCAAGGCATTCCAATGAATAAATACGTGGAGACAATAGGATTATTGAAATTCCAGATACGATATAACACTGTTTACAGTGTAAATTCTAGACTGATATTGGAAACATAAGAAAATAAAAACATGGATATTTCTACAGAGATTCTAGGCATGTCCTTCTCTAGGTTTTGTGTTTTTATAAAATTTATTTTTATCAAAATAGCCTCGCAAGTTACCGGCTACTAGGTGCCTACACTTTTAGAGTATCTGCGTTTGTTCCAAAAGGTCATTGATTAAGTGACATTTCTGTTATTGCATTCACTTGTTAGGTTTGTTCAAAGCATGCCATGGCAAAATCAAGATTCACCACAGGAATTTTATTTTAGTAGTACAAATATAATCATTTTTTCTTTTTTATCTTATCTTCATATTTAAATAACTCTATTGCTGCGACCTTTCTATTTTGTGTGATATAACTTGTCGAACTTTGAGTTAATAATCATTAAAATTGGCAACTAGGATGATTGGGTCGTTTGACTTCTTCAATGGGAGTTGTTTGATTTAATTGACTATTAATGGCTCTGGAGTCACTCTCGATTAAACTCAATTCAAGTGAGTCATACTCAATTTCACACTGAATAATTGGCTACAGTTAAATAAATAAATCCTACATAACCATTCGGTTTCACGTTCATATTAGCTTATTTTTCAAGTGTTGGTCATTTGGTAGAGCTCGTAATCTTTCCTAGCTTATTCAGCACGCAAGGAACTGTTCGCGTTGGGGTACTTTTATGTTTCAACATCATAAAATTTATTTCTGGTCTTATAAATTGTTCATATAACTTTTTAGCTACACTTTCTTGAGCAATAGTTTTTAAAGTGTGTTTTTAATTCTATATATCATTAATGTTAAGGATTTTTTAATGTTCAAGGACACCATAATAAAGCTTCGTCTTGTCTCAGTCTATCAAATGGACTTGGAAGTTATCCAAAACTATTTATGGCAAGTTTTCGGTGACTCCAGACGTTGGCGGCATCTAAATAGTTCGTGTTTTGGCCGTCTTGAAGATACGTGAAACTTTTCAAACGTTTAAAAGCAAAGTTAGAGCTCGTAGTTTAAAAACCTTTTACGTTAACTTTTTAATTAGCAGTAAGGGAATAAGTTTGAAGAAATTAGCAAAAATGTGGGTGTTTCATAATAAATTATGGTCAGTCACGTAAAAAGAAGTTAAAGCTGTAGTATAGGTACAGCG
This sequence comes from Chesias legatella, assembly GCA_947359385.1. Taxonomy (NCBI): domain Eukaryota; kingdom Metazoa; phylum Arthropoda; class Insecta; order Lepidoptera; family Geometridae; genus Chesias; species Chesias legatella. The sequence goes on from OX375766.1 coordinate 1,753,724, forward strand.
TTATTGGTAATATCCGGAAAATATCTCAAGGATCACTTCTAGATGTTCAGTTAAAAGTACAGAGTTCTACAAAATTTGCAACTTGGAAGTTGTCTCAAACATGTTGATATTAGATTTTTTTACTACAAAATCATTATCCTTCAGAATTGTTACTATAACGCCGTTTATTGAGAAGGAAGTGTACCCTCAAAGATTAGCATTAACACCAACAAACAGCTGATTTTCGGTAGGTAATTACAAACTTCAAATCTTCGTAAAATCTACAAAATTCGAAATAAAAAAACTCATATTCGATTGTTTGTAAGACGTACAGAAGTTACCATTAGAAGTGTTTTGGTATGTACTATGTAACCAATAAAGTTGTATACGTTTAATAATATTGAAGATATTTTGAGCGGTCCGATTCTAAATCTATCAGAACTTAGTTACTCATCGTTTTTAACTTGTATCCCGTGTATGAAATGACCATAAAATATGAAAATATAGAGGGAAAAATGACCATAATTCGTAATAGTAGATATCATTAAGAAACATGTTTATGTGACATAGCATGAAACGTTGCATAAGTCACTGTATTATAGAAATTGTTTGATCCAACTCAGACAGAGCACTCTATGCCTGAGTTGGACTGAGTTGAAAGTTACACAATTATTTCGTGCCACTATACTGAATAAGTCAGATCAGTTAAAAAACTTTTCAGTTTCAGTTCAGTCCATTATTGAGGTTTTGTATGAGCTGCATCACTGATTCCAAAGTTGGACCTAAACATTGTATCAAAGTGAATCAGCCTGAACAATTCCAAAAACCCAGTTAAAGTTGGAAGGAGCCAGCTAGGGTGCTGGGGTAAACAACATTTAGTCACTGGTAATTATTGTTTATGTTGGGCTTCTGCCTGTGTCCATGCTTGCAATATAGAGAATGGAATCTGAAATCTGGAATTAGTAATAATAGTAGTAGGATAAAAAATTACCACTTTAGCTACGGAACCAATACTATCCTTATCATTTAATCAAAATCAAATCAAATATTTTTATTTTCCAAAACATACATTTCATAATGCACTAGAGCAAGCCTGTGACGCGGGAGACCGGATTACAAAAACAAGATTAACATATATTTTTTTACATTTATACTGTACAAATACTACGATTAATAATGGGATATAATTATAAATAATTAATTTTGATAATATTTAAATCAGAAAAACGAAAAATAAATTATTAAGGAACCCAGGCATTGCTGAAATTACTGAATTATAAAACCTTAGTTATATTTAGTTATAAGATATTTCAAAAATCCATTTAAAATGGTATATCTCTCGTTATTTCACTGTGTACAGAGTTGTTTACGTTACGCTATGATTAATTAGGATAATAATCTAAATTATTTGCAAATTTTAAATGGATGAAGAATTTTATGCCAGTGAGTGAAGCGAAAGTGGTATGTGATAGTAGCTTGTCTTTGTAGGTTTCTGCCTGCCCCTTTGAGAAAGGCGTGATAATATCTATTTATGCATGAAAGAAATATATAAATATTTATTTAATGACAGCAGTTTGCAGGACTTAGGTCCAAGATTGGAAAGTAATAAGTATAAAAGTATATCTTGTATCTGCTAAAGTAGCTTAAAACTAGCATTATGATTTATCTGTGGACTTCATACTACTGTACTACTGTACTGTACTCTTCATACTTACTCACCTGAAGACTACACTTATCTAAAATGTTCTTGATTATTTAATAAACTAAAAAATCGTGTATAATTAAACGAACATTCTTAAGTTTGGTTTTTAAAATCTAGTTTATAATATACGTATTTATGATAGGTTGATTATTGATTGAGTGATAAATATGTATAAGTGTATACACAATATATCGACATAATTCTTTCAATGATAAGTCTGAGGTGCATCTTACGTTGAAATGGATATTAAATTATATGAATACGAAATATGGCGCAATATTGCAGTTGGAATAGTGATGACATGCAAATAATTGACTTGCTGTAATGGCTTATAAAATATATTCCGACATTCCGCCAAAGAAGACTGAAAACTTCAACTTCAATGTAATATTTCCGATAATCGAAATCAGCGTAATGGTGATCACCGAAACAAAGTAATCTTTGCGCTCCAACCGCTCATCTAAATTCCATCGAGCGTGTCGATATCAAAGTGAAATAAATTTTCACAAATGTTTTCGAAATGAGCACATTTTAAATTCCAATCTTGCACTTTAATCCGTTAGTAGACATGCAGATGGGCGAAATATTTTCACCGATTTGCATTTGTGGCACAGTTGAGTTAGGCCTTCATTCCACTGCAGCGCGGAAAAGCAGGGGCAGTAACAAACTTCTTATTCTTGTGATGGCAATCCAACTTATGAAGGTTCATAAGCTTTATTTCTCTTTATCTCACGCTAGATGAAAGGCGGCACTGACCATACTCGTCCATTCACAAATGTTACACAATAAAGATTGTTCTGTGGAGAACAGCATCTCTTACCAGAGATTTCACCCGTTATGATTAATTTCAGAAGATCGTGTATCTCATGACGTTTCACATGTCCGATAGTATATATAAGCATACTTTTAGTAACATATATTACATACTAAGCAACCTTTTTATTTGACGGTTGATAGTAGCTAACTCGTCTTCAATATAATTGTCTGTGTCCAACTGGTAGCCAGCATTATTGTCTTTGTAAGTTCCTATTTTGATCGCTTCTACACATTTCTTGAGGTGGGATGGGGATAAGTGTACAATTATGTATTACGTTACACTAAAAACCGACAGAAACAATAGTTACGTAATCACCCCATAGGATTTACCGTATAGAAGGACGAACCAGATTTAGCAACGTATAAGAAAAGTGCAAAGGAGATGATAATATTACGATTACATAGCATGTGACGCGTTTTTTAAATATGGGACTCGTTTACCTTGTCTAACTACATCAGCATGCATTCTACGATAAAGCATTAAGTAAAAAAGAAACGGTGATTATTTATCTGATAGTAAAATTATTAATTTTTATACTCATTCATAGCAATCCGCTATACTCACTGTTTTTTATTATTTGTGGTTACGTCATAATGCAACTGTACCTTTTTTTTTATACATGGTGTGAAGACCTTCAAAAGGCCCTACCCGTTGCTTCGGGGATGCAAAGAGCGTGTGTGGGATTTTTACCCGAACTAAAAAAACACCATGGTGGCTGACCTCTGCGCATTCGAGGAGCCCGGTTCCTCCGGTGGAACGCGCCGGTGCAATGCAACTGTACCTATATTAATTAGCCTTTTTTTTTACCGAGATTTAGAAATTGAAGTTTAAAACATGTTGCAGGTAGACTATAATTATCAGCGTATGTGTGTGAGAGAGCTAACTAAGCTACTTTTGAGGAATCTGGAGGTAGCCGGATCGAATTTTGACGTGCACCTGTGAGTTTTTCGTTTTATTGTATGTGCTCCATACCACGGACTCCAAACGATGAAGGAAATCATCGGAACATAACGGGCAAATACTTCAGTCCCAAAAATTCGGGGACACATTTCAAGTGCTTAGAAGAATTTTCTTTGAAGCATTCTTTACATTAATACTTCGAAAGAGTCAGATACAACAGTAGTAGTAATTGTAGAATCAGCTTTTTTTAATACGGCTTCAGTAGACTGTGGACCTAAGTTATGGTAATCCTGATATAACTTACAGGTTTGCAAGCTTCCCAATTTTATTGAAAGATGTTCCCGACTCTAAAGAATTTTGAATTATAGTGATTATTTTTATTTACCTAGTGATTTTGTAGTGAATATATAAATTTTATTTTTAATGGTGAAGAATAAAGTATTAAAGTTTATTAATCCCTAAAAGACATATACTGAATGATCACTTCCGCAATTTGTGGTATGAAGCGGCTTTTTTAATGCTCTGTTTGCGTAGATATCATACAAAATATATGAAAAATGTCGTCCTACTTCTGGTGGCCACGGGTTTTCTACGGCATCACTAACTAGGGCTTACTCGTTGGTGTCGCACTAATGGCCAGTGTGCGTCAACCATTGACGACTGATGTAAAGCGGCAGCACTTACTTGTTTCTATATACCCTATTACTGCCACGCATCAAGGATCTAGGTAAACGCAACTTGATAGTGCAGTGCATTGAAGATAGTTTCTTTCCCGTTACTTTCCCGCTGGGTGGAGACGCATTTAGCTTTATTAGATAGATATTAGATAGACCGCGCCAAAGGCCAGATTGTCACTGACAAATTTTATAAAATAATCCTGTAATTACAGCTAAAATTTATATTTAATCAATAGTTAATATAATTTTTAGTAAGATATAAAGTTATCAAAGTTTACAGAAAAAAAAACTTACACAATTCTTTCAGCAATGTTGTTACATGTAAAATAGCGTGAAGCATTTCTGAGCTTATTGGCTGGCATCACAGCTCTGTTGGTAATAACTCTGCCTTCTGTGCTTAATGAAAAAAAATTCAATTCTCACTCAAGACAAATATTTGTGTGATGAACATAGACATTTGTTCTGTGTCTTGCTGTTATGAAATATTATTTTTTATACCCACGGTGAAACCCATAAACAATGTAATAAAAGTATTATATATACTATATTTCCTGCTGTGATTAATTTCCCATAATATCCAGTTGCATTAAACAAGATCTGGGTATAGGATTAAAGACCGATAGAAGACCATCCACTAACGTTATTCCTCTCAGGCATATGTGAGCAATCTGTACGTGACAGTATAAAAAACAACTTTGAAACCACGACAGTACTCTTGATACTAAACTAAACAATTTTGTTGTCAACGATTGGAAGCATCCGTAGGTATGATATTAAAAGTAAATCTGATATTAGTTGCAATACTGTCTTACAAGACGTTTGAATACGAAGCGCAAAGCTGCAGATGTTATCGGAAACATCGGTCTTCTAGGGTATAAACTATTACGACATAGCCGAGTGCTCGCCTCAGATTTATTACCCGAATTATTTACTAAGTTTAGCTCTCAATAGAAGGAAATGTCAAGAATAAATTTATTTATATTTGAGTGCTAAGATGAAATGTTTTTTGCAACAAATAAAAATAAATTTAAAAAATATTCCCTGCACCGTGTAGCTTGCCAGTACTATAACCATTGGTTATTCCCATGTGCCAGCTTAATCCCCCCAGCAGTGTCGACTAGGAATACCTTAAATCGTTCCAAATCGCCACCAGTGGTAATATAGTGGTAGTGGTAGTGGTAGTAGAGTGGTAGTGGTAGTGGTAGTGGTAGTAGAGTGGTAGTGGTAGTGGTAGTGGTAGTAGAGTGGTAGTGGTAGAAGTGGTAGTGGTAGAAGTGGTAGTGGTAGAAGTGGTAGTACCACCAACGTTGCTAGTAGTAGAATTTGGAAATTATAGTATTTTCTATCCTAATTGCCACACAGGATTGTTAATCATTAATTTGAGTGAAAGCAAATCTGGGAAAAATATCATTGAACGGCCTCACAGCTCTGTTGGTTCCTTTTGTCCTTTGTATGTCGTGAGTTCGATTCCCGCCCAGGGCATACATTTGTGTGAAGAACATAGATTTTTTCTGTGTCTGGGTGTTAATATGTATGTATTTGCAAAAAGTATATGAGTATTATAACCAATTGTCCATTACTTTGGGGCGCTTAGATGGTGCTATGTGAAATATATAAAAATATATAAAGCAACTGGAAATAACCCGGTCGAGCGAAAAAGACTACTTCTCGGTACCTATGACATTTTACAGGCATTGTATCTACCGACGGAGCCACAGAGTCATCAAAACGAAGTAATTAAATGTCTATACGTCTATCTTTAACTTTACTTAATAAACTTGAGACCCTTAAATATGTTCACTAAGAATGTACCGCTATAACGCTTCCTACAAATTTCTCGATATGCGAGTTAATTAAGACATGAATGCTTAAAATGCGCGCTGTCACACGGCCTTCTGTACCATGAAGGAATATGAACCCATTCAAACGGTGTAAGTGACTATTTAAAATAAAGTGTTACTGACTTTGTAAAATGTGTCCAAACTTCAGTTAGTACGTCATTACGCTGAGGTACAATAAATAAACTTAAGTTTGCTCCAGCCGCAACAAACCCTCACTTTGACGGATGCACCTCGAATGTTACGGCTCACTTGAACATTTCAACAAGATGGATTTATTACTCTCAATATATTATAACATGGCAACTTAATGGAAAATGTCCGGAGGAAAATATTTGAGGGGAACATTTTAGCACTTAGAAATTTTTCCTCGAGTCATATCGGTTGTGGATTAAATATAGCATTTTTTTGGCACGTAATAAAACGAAGAGTCCTCCTGCTAGTAATATCGATTTTTGTGTGCAATTTCTGAACGTGAGGCATTATGAGGAGAGCTTTAAGCTTTATTCAATTCAGGTTTGAAGGGTATGAATTCTAGTAAAGTGACAGCTACATGAAACGATTCGTCTAAGAGCCACATCACACCAGAGCCTTGCCTTGGAATTTCTTTGCTCTTAAATTGTATTGCACTTGTTGTGGGCACAGGATACACTACTAAGCATGTAACTAGTCCTCTTAAACTAGTGTTATAGAAGGATTAAAGTGCACCTCACAGAGGCTCCTTCCGAGCACTTGAGATTATGTCTGAATTTTTGGTTCTAGGGCTTTCAAATATCGGTTCCCTCACGATGCTTTCCTATACCGTTTTGAGAACGTTTTATTGCTCATATAAATTTTTCAAGTGAATAACTCACCTGTGTATTTCAGGATTGAACCAGTTCCGGGATGAAATTCAGGGTCTTAATTCTATTAAGGGTCTGATACCACTGAGCCACCATGCTCTTAGTAAGAGGACTGGACTACTGCTTCTTATAAGACGCGTCATTTTCTCCTTTTGTTTTTTTTCTTAGTATTGATATTAAGAAAGGCTCAAAAACCGTACAATGCGCATTTTAAGGTTCGCAGCAAATCATCTACTAGCCCGTTTAACAAGGTTTAGCAGCAGTGTCAAATGACACCCGAAGGCTTGTGCTTCATAACAAACCATTCAGTCAGTGTCATATACGCAGATTAATCTATTTGTAGCACAGAGTCAGCCGCAAATAGCGAAGCCAGAACTCACACGAAAACTTTACTTGCAAAGAAAATGGAAACCGTCCAATTGCGAGTTTGGAGTAAATCGATTTTACGTAATATCACAAATTTTGTGTTTCCGAATAATACAGTCTATTTCATTCAGTCGGAGGTTGTGAGCAAGAATCTGTCATTTATTGTTTATTTATTTTCATAGCATTAAACGAGAACTGAGACCCCTAATATTTTTTTAATAAATGTCTGATTTGTGCCTTATTATCCAATAGGACTGTGAAATATTGTACAGGCTATCCAGTTTAGCTGGAAAGCCTTATAAATAAATGTTGGTGGATACTTCACACCGTGTCGTTAAGTCCCAAACGAAGCACAGATTTATTCCATTTTTATTTTTGCTAAAGCTTGCTTAAATACTATACGTATTTACACACAGACACAGAATGGGAATGTAACCCATAATCTTACTGAGAAAAAAATATGTTAACTGGCTGCAAAAACTTCGATTCTCGTTCAAATTGTCACATAGGTACTAAATATAAGGTCACTTTAGCTACTTCAAAAGAGATATATCTTTTTTAATGACATCAAAGTTGACATGCAAGTTAAACGCTTACCAAATTATTATTTTTTTCATGGATCATCTTTTCTCGTCCGTTTCTGCGTCCTACATAAACAAGTACAACACTCAAACCACGAAACTATAATTAATACGAATTCAAAAGTGTCACGATCACCCCAGTCGCACATCAAATCGGTGAGAAGTTTGCATCTGTCAAGCGACCTCTGAATATAATACTCGCTGCAATATAGACTATAAACAGTTATACCTATATTCGATAGACCAGGTGATGGTTTTACACTGAGGTAAGGTTCGCCGTTTTATGAGAAGTTCATATGAATAATATCGAACGCTGAATTAACTGATTCTGGACACAGTTTCACAATTCAGTAGTAATTTCCAATGGAGTAATCATTCTTGTAAGGAAAAAGAAAGAAAACATTCTCTTTATTAAATCCATAACTCAAACTGATAAAGATCTAATGTGATTGATATTCTATAATGAAATGGTCTACTATTTTATTATGTGACTTGGATTCAGGATAAGAATGTAATCCTGAATCCAATCCATGCACTCCAATCAAACAGTAGTTATCTATGCTATTTTTATCTAATCTGGTCATCAATCAGTTTCAACCAAGCGCTAACTGTGAACTTTCAGGGTTCGTACACACTGGGCTCACGAGGGTTAGCAGCAACCATTCGCATGCGTAAACCTTTCTACCCTATCAGTTGGGTCCAGTGCCAAGTGGGACGTAGCGCGGATGAGACGCGAGGCCACCCCCGCTGTTTCACGGACAGGCCGCGATCGCGTCTACGTTCAGTAAAATGGTTTAGTGATGTCGCGATATACCACTGTGAAGTTTCATAGGGAACAGTGGAATGCAAACCTTTGGATTGATTATGTGAAATTAAAATGTGGCGTACATATTCGTCCTTGAATTAAAAATAGTACTGTATGTGTTTGGTATAAATTTAGAAAGAGGTTGTTGATAGATTGATAAAATTTTCAGCAAAATTTTTGGGTTTCGTAAGTATATAGTTCACCATTATGTTAAACAAATTTATTTTTTCTTATAAAACGTACATTTTCACTAACGATTTATACAGATAAAATTCATAAAGCTTTCTCGCAATATGAAAATAATTATTTAATGGAATATTTTTGTCACTAATTCAGTTTCAATTGCAAAAGAACAGACATAAAATAGTTTCTTACTACTCACCATAATTTTCGGAGAAATCACTTCATTCGTTTATAATTCTCTCATCTCCAAAAAAATTTACAATATCTGAAAGCAATTTCATTTATTTTCAAAGGCAAATGCGCTTGACCCCAATTTTGTAAATCGATCGAGTGACTTACATAGCTTTGGCACGCAAGAGACATTATTTTTACGACTTACTAACATATGTGGAGCCACACATAGGTACGTGGAGATGAAGGTAATTGAGCGCATTTGTATTATTATATTCATGTTTAAAAGATTAGGTGCTCGGAAAATATAACGCACTCATGAATTTTATCCATTCATGACGGAACAAATAGGGAAAAATATATGTAATAAGACATTTCCGTGGAAATGCAAGATCAACGACAGAATAATCAGCTTTGAGATAAATATTATCATAACTCTTAAAAATGAAATCTATTTAACAGCGTCGATCAAGAGATTAGAAATTGTTCTGAAATTATCTGGTCTTATTTCCTTTGGCCAATTTCAGTCGACATAATATTTAAACGCCCAGTCTGGTTTAACTGAAAACGTTTTTAATTTAAATCGAAGACGTAATTGTAAGGTATGTTCCGGCAGTCTGACTTGAGAGCCATTACGCATTTCAGACGTTGAGTATCGCCACCATTGGCTACATAGTCGTTTAACATCAAATGATGTGTAGCAAATCAATGTGATATCTTTTGATTTAGCTAAGAATCAAAAAACTTTCAGACAACTACTATAATAGAGGTTAAAAAGGAATTAGGAAAGTTTTAACGTGAGCCAAGTTCATATGGGGAAGTACTGCCACCATATACATTTCTTCAGCCAAGCAGTAATGCATTTGGTTACCACTTAACACCAGGTGAGTCATATGTTCGTTCCGCTACCGTATCAAATAAAAAAACCATGTTCTGAATTGAAAGGTGTGGTTGCCGGATGAAATTACAGGCATATGAGACATTCCACCTTTACGTCTCAGAGTTACGAGAGCATACGATGTAACTTAGGTCTTTTTGTACCTAAGTAGGGGAGGAACCAAGTCGTATTGCTTGTCATGAGCAAAAGTTACCACTTAACACCAGGTGCGACATGTAATCGTTCCCTAACTTTATCACAAAAACTAGTTACTTTAAGTCAAAAGCTATTGGATTTAGAATGATTATTCTGTGATGCCTAAGCTTATTGAATCTAATATATCTACATCAGAGTAGTTTCATTATTTAATCTCAGGTATATGTTGTGACGTGATCAAGGCTACATTACCAGATGAACTAATGAGGTACTAATGACTAATAAAGGTAGCGAGCCTCTAATAGCTCAGTTAATATAATAAATATTGGTGGACATATCACACAGCGCCATCTAGCCCCAAAGTAAGCTAACCATAGCTTGTATCATAGGAACCAGACAACTGATACAATACTTATATACCTTGTTTTGTAAATACATTCATATAATGCATTTTAACAACCAGACACAGAACAAACATCAATATTCGTCACATAAATTTGTCCTGGGTGGGAATCGAACCCACGACCTACAGCGCAGAAGGTAGGGTACTATCGGCTGAGATGTAAGGCCAGTCATCTATACAAATAAATAAAATTGGAGTTGTTTGTAATATTAAAATAACCGCTTTTTACCAAGTGCATATGGATGTATACAGGGTACAAATACCAAAACACATTTTTACAATTTTTGTCTGTCTGTCTGGCTTTCTGTCTGTCTGTCTGTCTGTTTGTTCCGGCTAATCTCCGGAACGGCTGGACCGATTTTGACGGTACTTTTACTGGCAGATAGCTGATGTAACAAGGAGTAACTTTAACTTTTCCGAGGGGTAAAATAGGAAGTCGCGGGCAACAGCTAGTAATAAATAATTCTAATAAACGACATGTCCAAACACAAAAGTATAACGGTGTTCAGTACTTGCTTAAACGCTATGTAGGTGTGGAAGGATGTGAGTGCTGCAATTTTCACGGAATGTCTACTATGTCTGACATACGCGTACAAAACTGCGATGTCTACCCAGCTCCGGTCCATACCTCGCATATCTACCGCTCGTTCCTCGCTCGCATTCTTCGTTTTATAAAAACGTAATACATATTTTACTGCCAAGCATTGTTCGGTTTTGTATGGTATTTGAGCGGGAAATTTTACAGGAGCATTGTATTTTCGTCTCAGTCTCTGTTACAATTGGCATCGTGTTTATTCAATCACAAAGACACACGTTCTAAGACTATCACGGTACGACTTATGAAAATGAAAGTATATGATATAGATTTCAAACTGATCCCTTATGCATTTCCACATATCGTGTAAACACAGTTATTAGACTCAGTTCATGACCATTTGGGCTTGCTAATTAGCTTGATAGTTAGCCTTGTATAATTATGCTCGATCAGGCTGGACGAACTTATCAAATTGATACCACCCTCGAAATTTTTTCATCGTACCTCTCTGAACCGTAATAAGGCCCATCCACACATATAACCATGGTAGGCTCGGACATCTCGTTTCACCAGGACTTTTCTACCGTGCACTTGTAGGCTGTGGAATGAGCCTGAGGTCTTCCCGACAAGGTATGATAATGGGCAGCTTCAAGAGAAATATAAAAAGAAATCTCCAGGGTAGTCCAGGTAAACCTATACCTATATATACTTACCAGATAAGTTAAGGCACCTGATTTGCCGGTCAAAATAAATCTTTGAAATCACAAACGAAAACATCTCATACCATCTCACAACATTGTTTTACGCACCCCCAGAATCGATATCCTGAAACGAAATGACCCTGAGAATCGCTATCTTGAAATAGAATGCAATTTATCAAACAGTGATTGCGGCGATATCGTTTTCTACCTTTTCAAGGCACCTTTGTATTCTTCGTCTTAGCTAATCCCAAAGTTCGGCAGCTCACCAATTCGCTTTCTTTACCCTTTTTTTTTGAGGCTCTCAGCCTATTTGTTTCGCGTCGTTTGCTTCGACATCCCTTAGTCAACGGTACTTTATCACCCTGCTTCTCTGTGTTACCAACGCTAAATCTATTTCAGGAAGACCTTTAGGTATAAAACTGGGCACGAGAATAATGAACGTATCTGAACGTATGAACAGAAGGAGAATTAGCGTTTTGTATGATTTACCTCCTCTCTCTTTATTACACATTTACGAATGCTCTGTCACTATTTAAAAATTACAAACTATTATAACGAATGAGTTACTTAAAACTAAAAAAAATTAAACTTAAAAATTTTAGTATACGGTCTTTAGCTAAACCTATTTTTTTACGTGATATAGTTACGGAACGAGCTGACGGCCCACCTGGTGTTAAATGGCAACCTCTGACCATAACAAGCGTTGTGACTAGGGTCCTCCCCTACTAGGTACGACAAGACTTAAATCACATCGTATGCGCCCGTAACTCTGAGAGTGTGGGTGGAATGTCTCGTGTGTCTGTAATTTCACCGGCAACCACACCTTTCAAACCGGAACACAGTAACGCAAATGCGTCACTGCTTGGCGGCAGAAATGAGCATGGTGGCTGTACTTCTCCGGATGAAATCGGAGTGAGTTCTACTGCTCTTAAAACTCGGCTTCGTCTTCTAACAAAGTAACTAACTCAGAAAATGTTCATCAACCTGGTTTTGGGTCATATGTGGGACTTTTGCTATAAAATTCCACAAGGATTAAATATATTTTCTCTGCTCGTGGCTGAAAGCGAACACACTTATCGCCTGCGAATCCCTTAGTTACATTTCTTTCGTTTGTGCGTGCCTAAGGGTACGTGCCGCCATCAATAAAGCCCCTAGGGAGTTCGTTCCCGTATCCGTATTTCTAGACGTTTTTCACACAATGTGTGTAAGTGCTTCTACGTTGAAGGAATAAATATTTCTCTTGAATTAGATACTAACTTTTACCTGCTATTTTACAATATTGGCGGCGTAGTTAACAACCGGTAGATAGAGATCTAGGTCGTTTTATTTACGGAGTTAGATATGATTCTGGTGCCATCGGAATTAATACATGGAATATGTGACTTATTTAGCTTATAACAGAATAGGTAAACTCGATTATTTTATTTCATGCTTATATAAAAACTTTTCAATTTTGTTCAATATCCCTAAAAGATTATCTTTATGAAAAGGCTTTTCAGTCTGCTATAATTGCGATTTGCGAATCCATTAGTTTTTCTACTTTGAAATTAAAATTAGAAGAAAAAACACAACAACCAAATATTTTATCAGAAAAATAGTATTGTTTTGTTCTCATTATTGAACTGTATTACAAAACGTTTCTAAAGCTTTATTTCAGTGTATTGTTATGGATTCATTTACGTTTTTCAAAATGATATCTTGCTGTGTTCTTTCATGCTATCGAGCATTAAAGAATACTTTGTTTTTTATTACAGTAGTAAAATGTTTAAGTAAGAAAGAATCGGTTAGTGGCAATATGAGATTTAAAGACAAACAAATTGTTTTAATCTGAATTCATTATGAAAGTTTACTCTAAATTTACAAAGCTCAACGCAATGTTTGTAGTTCTGTTGGCAATCGATTAAAACCAATTATATACATACACTTCTCTCTCTAGTCAAAAAAATGGGAGAAACCATAGTTCAACTAAAAATTGGATTAACATGGTGTCCGTGATGCATCAAATATACCTCTAGTAGGGTGAATCGCTTCATTTACTTCGTCAGTTCTAAGATGTTGTCTGTGGTCTATTCGTCTTTTTTGTCCCTACAAAGAGAAAGTTGGCAATCTTATCTCCTCCTTAATCCTATTCCTGTCCTATTCCTATTACTGAAAAAGAAACTATCGCCATGTTATATTCAATAAAATGTATAGAGTTAATTAATTTATATTCAATCTATCATTTTCAACTTAGTATTCGTTGTATGAGCAACTCTAATTTTACATTTTGCAATTGAATTTTACGACCAATGCTGTCAATATTCAATTACATATTTACTTAATTAACGCGGAATGAAAATAGCCTGAAAATCACTAATTAAAAAGCAAATTAATATTGGATTAGTTAATGAAATATTATGCTTGTTTAAGTACCTACTTCAGGCAAAAATATGTAATGAATTATTCCCATTTGCCCCCTTGTATTTAAACCAAGCGGCGCAGATGGGTGTTTTCATTCGAGGTGTCCTGCTGGGTCTAAATGGGAACACAATCTCAACCTTTACTTCTACATGTTATATATACCTGGCTAATTATAGTATGTATCATTAATTAGAAACCAATGAAATGCCAGAGTTAGATAGATAGCACTTAATTGATACATGAAAGTTCGAACTACAGATTTTCTTAATAATAATCAGGACACTTATTTCTCGAAATCAATATTTTGCAGGTTCTTTGAAATAACTAGCTCAGTTGTTTTGTTAGTGTTGATTTTTTTACCTACCTAATAACTCTCCGCCGCAATTTTCAGCGCTATCTAGACCCAAATTAAGCTAAGCATAGCTTGTGTCATGGGAACCAGACAACTGATGCAATACTTATATACATTTTTTTTGTAAATACATTCATATAATACATATTAACACTCAGAAACAGAACAAACATCTTTGTTTCTCACACAAATGTTTGTCCTGGGTGGGATTGGAACCCACGACCTACAGCGCAGAAGGTAGGGTCACTAACCAACTGAGCTGCGAGGCCAGTCTAAATGTAGAGCTACAGTCACGAAATCGCTACACTGTAACTTCGCTCCAGGATATACCGAAAGACTCAACCTGTAAAGGGCTGTAAACGGTTTACAGCGAACTGAGAACACAAAAATATTTTACCTATAATATTTACGATTTATTTTCTCCCACACGGGGAGGCATATTTTAGATGTGGAATAAGGTTGTTTTATAGGATTCGTTGGGCGGTGAAATCATATTTTAGTTTCCGTCATGTGTCAATTCGTTGTAAAGATTACACGTATGGCAATTTTGCACCTTAGTAGGCTTATGTGATACTAGCTGTGCCCGTGGCTTCGCTAACGTGGTTTAGTAATGTTTATCAATTTGTGAATTAACCTTAGTAAAAGTAGCTTCAGTTACTCCTCATAATATCAGCTACCTACCGATGGAATTCCAATCGTTTCGAAAATTAGCCGGAACAAACACAATATCAGGCAATACAATTTACAAATTGTTTTTTTATTATAATTAATAATAATAATAATAATAATTTTATTTGATCCACAGATAAAAAATAAAACATACACGTACCTAACTAATGAAATGAAAACAGTTTTAAACTAAACATAACATAACATTAGACTCGGGTCTTGGAAGTTTCAGTGAAGTTACAAACTAAAAGGGTTATTAATGAAAATTTTAAAACATAAATTAGTACTATATCAAAATTTATTAATCTTAAATACATTTATATGCCTTAAGTAAGAAGCTGTGTGTGAATTGACTGGCCTCACAGCTCAGTTGGTAGTAACCCTGCCTTCTGCGCTGTTGGTCGTGGGTTCCATTCCCACCCAGGACAAATATTTGTATGACGAATATAGATATTTTGTTCTGTGTCAGAAATGTCCAACAGTATTTATTTATTTATAATTTTGACATTACAAACAGTTGCAGTACTGAATAGATTAAATAATTATAAATTTACAATTATACGCATTATTATATTCTTCTGACTATAACGAGTCAAAGATATCTTATTCAATATAACTCTCTACTGTCACATGTATCACAAAAATCTAATATGTCACTCGCAGAAATCGTCAATGTGGCGGCTTCCTTTGAAAGGAAAGTATTACACCCAAAATTCTGCCGAAATAAGTATCAATAATGAAAATATGCCGAGCTCCAGCGAGAATCAACACAAAGGATTCATTTTTAATTATTCATAATTATTAATCAGATTAAGTTCAGGAGCGTTCACAGTTTAGAAGGATCTTACTGATCTAGTTATGCCTTTACTATCATAGTTTATATACTATTTTGGGTGACCCACGTGTCTATGAAAACT
Source organism: Chesias legatella (assembly GCA_947359385.1). Classification (NCBI taxonomy): domain Eukaryota; kingdom Metazoa; phylum Arthropoda; class Insecta; order Lepidoptera; family Geometridae; genus Chesias; species Chesias legatella. The sequence continues at coordinate 1,769,595 of OX375766.1, forward strand.
TCACGACTTCATATTATGTAACAATTATAACTGTAGTAGAATTATAAAGAGCAGTAGAACTCGCCAAGTTCGTCCGGGGAAGTACTGCCACCATGCCCATTTCTGTCGCCAAGCAGTAACGCGTTCGCGTTACTGTGTTCCGGTTTGAAAGGTGTGGTTGCCGGTAAAATTACAGGCACAAGAGACATTCCACCTACACGTCTCAGAGTTACGGGCGCATACGATGCGACTTGGGTCTTGTCGTACCTAGTAGGGGAGGACCCAAGTCGCATCGGTTGTTATGGGCCGAGGTTACCACTGACCACCAGGTGGGCCGTCGGCTCGTTCCGTAACTAAATAACATATAAAAAAAAAAAAAACTGTTTACAAAACTATTCGCTGACTAAATTCACTTACCTCACTTTCATTGAGGGTGGGCGCTAGTACCTATATTCTATATAATAAATAAATAAATAAATAATGGTGTACATTTCACACAGCGCCATCTAGCCCCAAAGAAAGCTAAGCATAGCTTGTATCATGGGAGCCAGACAACTGATATAATACTTATAATACTTTTCTTTTGTAAATACATACATATAATACATATTAACACCCAGACACAGAACAAACATCAATGTTACAAATGTCACATAAATGTTTGTCCTGAGTGGAGGTCGAACCCACGACCTACAGCGCAGAAGGTAGGGTTACTAACCAACTGAGCTATGAGGTAAGTTAATATATACAAGATATTTAAATAGTTTAGATTTTAGCTGTTTTCACTCAAATTGTAACTTTAATACCTTAAGCATAACTATTTTATGTTTGTATGTTAACTATATAAGGTGCAAATAAATTGTTATTATTATATGGAGGTTATCGTTTAAAATGTATAGCAAAAAAGATAAAAGCGATAAACAGACAAAGAATTATGCGTGTAGAATATCGGGATAGAAATTACACCAATGACATCCAATTTAGTGTCTACTTTTACAAGATGTAACTGTAGCTTGAGGGTAGCAGCATGCATATTGATGAAAAGACAAAGGAATATCCATTAATATATGTTTGATGTGAACTATCAAATGCAGAGCTTAAGTGCATAATTTAGAGTTAAAAATTAAGTATTTCCAGACTCCAATGCTGTGTATTTCGAACCTGCAAACACTCTTGGTTGCTAAAATAGAGTTATACTACACTTTAACATACGCCAGTGAAAAAGTTATATGAATTTCATATTGCAAAAGTCCCGTCTTTTCATGTCTCATCGTTTGGAAACTTATAAATGTTTAAACGGAGGTCGGCCCTAAATTGATCGACGAGAGTAATAACGCATTATATTCACAGATTTATTGACACAGATAATGGAACCTTAGATTATCTGAAAATTCTGTACAAACGAATATATAAATAATAATAATATATATTGGTGGGCATGTCACACAGCGCCATCTAGCCTATCTAGCCATTTAATAAATATTGTCAATATGCACAGACGATGTTTTTCAACATTACGGCAACTTCTTTAAAGAAACGTAAAAAGAAAAGGAAAAAGAAATAAAACGAACTAAAAACCAACATCGACTTAAATGCTAATAACGAAATTTTTTTGGAAATTCCCTTGCGCAGCGTTCCGTACCAGGGACCAAGCTATGACACCGGCGTAAATCTGAATTATGCAGAAGTTAAACGAATCATCACAGTTACAATAACGTGGCAGACTTTAAATTACCTTATTACGGATACGGATAGCAATTTTAATTTGAACTCTTGCGAAAATGCAAATTTTAACACCTACACCCGAGTGGGTTGTTAGTGATACGTATTTTAACAATGGAACTTCTGGAACTTTTAGTGGGTGCCGCAAACTAGATCACTTAATTATTATATCTATATTTCTACTTGGATTTATTTTAACATTACCTTATATACTAAGATCAGTAGAACGCCCGGGGAAGTACTGCTACCATGCCCATTTCTGCCGCCAAGCAGTAACGCATTCACGTGTAACTTTTTCCCGTTTGAAAGGTGTGGATGCCGGTAAAATTACAGGCACATGAGACATTCCACCTACACGTCTCAGAGTTACGGGCGCATACGATGCGACTTGGGTCTTGTCGCACCTAGTCGGGGAGGAACCCAGTCACATGGGTTGTTATGGGCCGAGGTTACCACTTAACACCAGATGGGCCATCGGCATCGGCTTGTTCCATAACTGAATAAAAAAACATATAATATAAAATATAAATAATATAAAAAAATACACTTAAATTTGAAAATAATGCCTTTTGATAGTATAACCCTGAAGGCAAATTGTGGAATATTGTAGCACTGCCAACCTTTTCGCGGAAAATGGGTCAGTCAAAGTTTTTATACGAGGATTTTTATATTTATGTAGATCTTCTGCTACTAGGTCACTATCAAATCCGCGTGGTTAAAGGATTAAAGTGCGCCTCATAGTGGATCCTTTTGTGACTAAAAGACTGGAGACCAGTTAGATTATTATCCAATAAGAGCAATATGTCAACTCAGTCAAAGATATACCGACTTGACTACGCATACCGGTTACACCTTGAAACATTAGTAACAAAGGTACTATGTTGTATGCACAGTATTAAGTATATCTTAGACGTAATGCCACAGAACAACCTAATGCGGACGGTAAGCGCATTTCAGTCAACCTGTCAACCCAGATCTAGTGAGTCCTGTTTGCTAGAGTAATTGTATCATTATTCTCCGCTTGCTAAATTGGCCGCAGTTTGAAAAGAGGATCTTACAAATTCAAAATGATTCGAATCTAATGGAGAAAACGGTATTTTCGCTCGCGACTTCCCGCAAAAATGTTCATAAGGCTTTCCATGATGATGATAGTTCTATCAAGGGACAGTATAAAAAAGTAGTGTGACCAATCTTGGTAGTTTGCGGAGAAAAGCAGAAACTTATAGCCAATGCCATATTGTTTAGTACTTCTAACACAAGAAAAATAAATTTACAATATTACTTAATACTAAGGGCATTTTATATATACTTCAAAATATTCTCACACCTAAACCTACAGATAATTTTCACAGTGGCAATGGCTTCAATAGGCACATATAGTTTCATATGCCACATTATAGCACTCACTAGCCATGAAAGCGAGAAAGAAACTCGATTATATGATAAACGCGGGCAATAAATTGCAGCCCTACCATATAAATGGGAATGTGAAGGGCCAAGACCCCGTGAAAAATATCAATTCGTCATCGGCGATCGCTTGAATCTCCATTTCAAGATAGAATTCCCTCTTGGATTACATAATGCTAAATGATTTTTTTTCAGTATTCACTTCGTGTTTTCAAAACGATCAATCTTATTTTATCCTGAATATTTATTATATTTATTTCAAAACGTATATGAAGCATAGTTAATAAGCGCAACGTACATAGACGATAACAAAGAAAAGGACTGAATCACTTACACGCCACTAAACTCAGAAACTACAAGGTTTACGTCTGAACATAATGGGGGTTATTTTAGGACGTAGGTGTCTAGGGTTTTGGGAAATTTTACCCCTAAGTTAGTGAATTATATACCAGTGGTTCACCACAACCAGCTAACACTAAAGAAGTTGTATTGTATCGTTACTTTCTATGGCTATCAATTACGTTGTCTTTATTTCTTCTAGAATTATAAATATTACCCCTTAGGGACCAGATTTAGGTAATATTTTAGTGGCTGTTACCCAAGTCAAACTTAATACGGCTACTTAGGAATGTTGTTTTATGAGCCATATGTATTTTATATTTATTGATGATACTTAGTTCATAACATTAATCATTATAATAAAAATGATATGAACAATTATGCATTCCGTATTAACGTTTGTCCGGGCTGGGGATCGATTCCTCTCGCATTCAATCTGTGTCACTACTAAGCAAGGACGAATATAAACAAACTACCCAGTAAACTGCAGAACCATCTCAGTATTCTTGAGAGAGATTTTTCTTTACATCGTTCGCTTGTTTTTCTTTTTCTATTTTGTATTTCACTGTAGGTAGAAGGAAGCTCTTACGTGGTAAATGTTTGTTTCTGAACTACTTTAGTAGTTCGTCCGTATTCATTCTGTGATAACGTGCGCAAAGTGATTCCGGTAATCCTTACGGTATTACCTTTCAGCTTTCTTTGCTTGAGACTATTAGATGGAGTACTCTGTACAGTTTAAAACAATATTTTACTGAACCAGAGAAACGTAAAATAAAGGATATTTTAGGATTCATATCCATGTAAAATGTTCCTCTTCCCAGAAACCGTTAACTACACCGGAATTATTCACATACATAGAATTATATACTACTATGCTACACCACTTAAAAAAAACATATTTAATTCAAACTAAATTCAATTGAAATAAAAATTTCAAAAATTATTTCAAACTGATCCTGGGATGATGCAATGCAGCGACTCCTATGTTTCCTATACATTTCTTAAATTCTCAAAATAATACTATGAACAACATTTATAAATTAGCAGTAATCAATACATTCCTAATTGTAGCTAAAATATTATTATTTTCGGTGTATGAATTCGGTTCGCTCACAACTAAAACTCGAAAAAAGGAAAACACAATCATGTTTAATTTTATTGAGAAATGAATACAAATTATTCATTAAGTACCTTTGTACAACATGAATCACATTTTTTTAAGGGAGTAATTAAGCACCCTTGTTACCTAAAGTTACAAAATACTTTGCATCACTTTTTTATATACATATTAACGAAAACAAAAATGCAAAGAAACTTCAATGACCTAAAAAAATTTCAGAAAATTGATGTATTTTTTTTTCATTTTAAAGTGACGTTTAATTTCCAAATGGACGCTAGTATCTTACACCACTTACTTATTTATTACAGAACAAAGTATTTAGAGGAATAAACGAATCACAACTTGAAATTTAAATAAGGTGTTAAAACGATTAGCTAAATAACTTCAGTGACACAAAAATGAAGACGTAGAAATTTTAGTTGGTGTAAAATGAAAAAGTGACATACGTAGAAGTTATTACGATGACCATGATCTAGGACATTACAAAATTAAACCTTTAAAAACTGAAATGACGACAAAGTGACGTTCAGTGAAGTGAATGTGATGGTCGCAGTTGCAGCATGACTGCACGGATGGCGTTGTTCGGGCTAGTGTGGCTGTTGCGCGTTCGCGGGTCCCTTTGTGGCTGCGCAGCGTGCAGGCGTGCGCGGCACGAAACGCACGACGAGCCACCAGAGCTGCATAGCACGCACAGCACGCAGGGCCCGCAGGCGCTGCAGAGCCCGCGCGGACCGTGCAGTCCGCGGATTGACGAGCGGGCCGCGTTTGACGTCATCGCGCTCCAGTCGTACACGCGCGATGCGACCGTGCAGACAGACTTCGACGATGAGATCGAAGATCTAGATAAGATTGAGCTACAGATTACTGAAGAATGTAAGTATTTATTCAGGTCCAATAACTATCTTACAACTTAAAAACAAGTTATTATGTGTCGGAACGAGCAGGGCCGCTCGATGCTAAAAGTATAGGAAGACCCAATCGAAGTCACATACACACTTAAAATATAACATCTTATTGTCTGTAATGTCACTGACATCCTTCAAATTTGAAAGCAGCGATACGAGTACAGTACAGTTTATGAGCAGAAATGGGCGTAACTAATTGGTTTTACTATTATTTATTACTATAATGATGGATAAAATCACAACATTGGGCAAAATGTGTGCATAAAAGCCTGAAATATACTGATATGATTTTTATTAGACTTTTACATAAAGGGATTAGTACGGACGATTAGTTCTGTAATTCATCTATTCACAAAATGTAGGCCATGAATTTACTAACTGATCGTTCTATTGCATTTTTTTCTTATATAATACGATTTTTCATTAAGTGTTACCTTTTTCCCTGGAAGTAATTTTTCTTATGACAAAGTCTTGTCTGAAGTACAATCAGTAAAAACATAGAATGGAAATATTCATACAATGATGAAAAATTATACGATTTGCACAATAATCTCATTCAAGGAGAATCTCCAAATATGTTGCCGTAAAGAAGATTATGTAAACACAAAATATTATAAGCCCATGAAAACAAATATACGTTGTCTTTGAAGTTCCTCCTATGTGTACTGGAAAAATAAATTCAACAGAGTAGAGGGAATAGATTGGGTTTAATCGATTTTCTTTAGTAAAACGAATTATAATATCTGAAAATGCTCATGATCTCCTTTTGATTGTATCAGGTACTTAATTATTGCAAATATAAGTGTTTTTTTTATTTTGTTGATATGTCTTTCTTTCGCGCAGTAACGGGAAAACATTGACAGGAGTATTGGTTAAAAATAATTAATGGATAAGAGAAACTTTTCATTTCGAACGTACCCTGTCGACTGCAAATTATGTACTGTAATTTAAAAAAACCTTTATTGTTTCATACAAACATGGGAGTGAAGCCGCGAGTAAATACTAGTAAATAATATTCATCATTCACACAATGTTCAATCCGATGAATATTGAGATGTCAGTCAATCAAAACACGGTACGTGATTCACATTTGATCCATTCATCTCAACTCAATATTTCAGGCAATCGGGACGTCGATTTGAAATTCATAACAAACACAAACCTATATTGTTATGTACCTTATATAACAACATTATTTGGAAACTGAGAAAATGGGTGAGTAGGAAGGCCTTGCTGAAGGTCACTCAGCCACTGACTGAAATAATAACAAAGTTTCAGTCAAGTAATACACAGGTTGAGTGAGTTTTTAGTATTGCATGCTCTAGCTCCCCTAGGGTTTAAACCCTGAATAGTAATTATAATTTCAAATATCTCGAATATGAATCCTATGTGTAATATCCATAATCCATAAGGACAGCTTCACAGCTCAGTTGGTAGTAACCCTACACGTCTCAGAGTTACGGGCGCATACGATGCTACTTGGGTCTTGTCGTACCTAGTAGGGGAGGATCGAAGTCGCATCAGTTGTTATGGGCCGAGGTTACCACTTAACACCAGGTGGGTCGTCGGCTCGTTCCGTATCTATGTTACATAAAAAAAAAGCCTGCCTTCTACGCTGTAGGTCGTGGGTTCGATTCATACCCAAGACGATCATTTCTGTCGCGAACATATATGTTTGTTTTGTGTATGGGTGTTAATATGTATTATATGTATGTATTTACAAAAAAAGTATATGAATATTATATCAGTTGTGTGGTTCCTATGATACAAGATATACTTAGCTTAATTTGGGGCTTAGATGTCACTGTGTGAATTGTCCAATATTGTATGAAATATTTATTTTATTATAATTAATTTTCCTTGATTTTTTTCACCCAAAACCCGAGAAAATTGTCGAGTAGTCACACAGAAGCAAGATGAGCAGTAAACGGTTAAACAACGCAGAAAATGAATTTACGATAGGCATCTGAAATATTTCCCAAACGTGTTTACGAAAATTGTTGGCATGTAAAAATGTTCTCTCAATATCGTAAATACATTTCCAATATCGAAAAATGTATCTGTGCTTACGTAGATTTTAAGTGTTGGTAAAAATATCGGAATTCTTATAACTGAAAATTTTAAATGTAGGCAGGTTATATAGCCTATTCGAATCGAATAGGCATATTATACAATTACCTAATATTCAATTCAAAATTGTAACTGTTTTTAATAGTGTTTTATTAGTCTGCCCTTGAAATATAATTACTTGTATTGCAAGAAGGCGTGTAGAAACAGACAGAGAACACGAAAATCCAAGACTTGGAAACAATGTGCCACTCCTGTAACCATGTTTCATGTCCATGAACAAAAACGATTAAAGCTTATTATATTATTTTAGATCTTTGCCGGTAAAATTACATACACATGACATATTCCACCTTCACGTCTGTTACGGACGTAGTAGAGGAAGCCTTAGTTCTTGTTATAGGCCGAAGTTATCACCTAACACCACGAGAGCCTGCTCGTTCCGTAACTTCAAAAAAATCGTAAGCATACGAAATAGTAATACAAAATGTCAATGTGAAAGATGAAGTAACGTATGTCAAAACTGACAGTTTATAAACATAATTTGATAGCTGTCCTGATAGCTGCTGTAAGACGGATCAAAAGAATTGGGAAAAAAAGTCTAAAATTATCAATGGAATACTGGAAGCCAGTTTTAGTTTTTTTTTTGCGTGAAAGATGATAGAAAGGAGTGAGTGCTGAGATGACGTCTGACAGAGAGAAATGGAAGGAAAGTACATGTTGTGGCGACCCCACCTAGTCGGGATAAGGGCAAAAAAATGATGATGACTTGAAGCCAGTTTTTAATCGAGGACTAAGACGCTGCGGTGACGAAGGTCAATCGCAAGACTGAGTGATAAACCTAAAGAAAAACTACCAATAAACTAGCTCGCTAGAGTGAACAACCTAGGACGGAACTTAACATTCCATTTTGTTTACAGCAAACGTCAGCAACTACGACTGCGGGCGAGAACAAACGATACAAAGTCCGGTGAGCGGTCGCCACGACGGACATTACCAGGTATATATAATTATTAACAGGGGTCGTATTTTCGGCCCGGTATGAGACATGCATTTTTAGGTATATAATACAGGAATAACAAAATGTCGAAGTATGTAAAGGGATTTTTTTCTTCAGTATTTGAGCAATTCAGTATTTGAAAATGAATTTATCTATCTATTCGAGTCACTGGTTCTCTCGAAACAGTGTGGTGAAAGGATTTTAAGTGCGCCTCAAAGAGGCTCCTTTCTTGCACTTGACACATGTCTTTGAAGTTTTGTTCTAGGACAGGTTGATTTCCTCACCATGTTTTGCTTCATCGTTTTGAGAACATTATATTGTACACATAAATCTTTCAAGTTAAAAAGTCATAAGTGCACTTCGGAAATTGAACTGGCGACCTCCAGATTGAAACTTGGGGTCATTACCACTAGACCACGACGCTCTATGTCTCACATCGGGCAGGGTATACTGTTTTGGCGCATTGTTCGTTTTTTAGCTCTTGAATAGAGGATTTGTAATAGCTAATTTAGATAAACAATAAAAAAAGATTATTAATTAACAAATTAGTGTAACTAATAATAATAACGGCGGGATATTAACCGTAAGAGAAAGCGCACGTAGTCATAAACTGTTGAAATAATAGCGTTGCCTGGGGTAACATAATGTTCATAATAGCTTTTCTTATATATATTGTTTATTTTTTTACTGTATATAACTAACCCTAATAATCTGGAGCCACAATGGCCAGCGGTAGCTATTGATCAGATATAATGATGTGTAGAGGGAAAACGGGAATTAATTCACCAGCATTTGGACAACACACATTAACAAAATGACGAATCTCTGCGTGACGAACGTGCGGTTAATTTATAACTCAGCTTCAAGCAAAGTTTTATAAATCACCCGCATACGTTCAGTTATTTTTCCCAGGGTATCTGGAACTGGTAATGATTTTAAGAACAGAGAATTTCGACGCTATTCTTATGAAAACGGGGGTTTCCGGTGCTTTCAGAACTATCGGTAATAGCTCATTTTTTGTTAAACATAGTGCAGCAATCAGTAAAGCAAGTAGTAATAGGGTTGGACTATTTCGGCGATGTGAACTTACTGCAAAAACGTCAGTTTACCTGATGATGGCCCATGGAACTTTGTTAAAATATCGAAAGTCAACAAAACTTAAAACTCATGAATACTAAAAAAATACGTTTAAGGTCAAAAATTTAAAGAGATAAGTAGTTTTTAGCTGTAAATTGATTGTCATTTACGCATAGCACTTACTATTTTTAAAAGCGTTGATTAGCGACTCCTTTTTAGGAAGCTAAGCCCTGAGACGAATGCTGCACTCAGCACTTACATATGCCTGCACAATAATTTTGTTACTTATTGCGGAAAAAGGCCCTGCACTGAATGCACTGAATGTTGATCTGCTACTGCTTACTCTGTACTTATCCCGCACGCCAAAGCGAATAAACAGTTCGTTCTTTTACGGAACGAAAAGCCAAAATCTCAAAAATCTTTATCAGCCGATGCAGCATAGACTCAGTTGCTAAATCACGTAATTTTGAAGCGATGCCCGGACGCTACAATAGGCATTGCTGTCGCAAAATCACTATTTGCAGCTACTATAAGTATTGTGTGTACATCATGGCTCTTTAAGTACAAGTTGAATGAATATTCCTTGTAGAACTTTGTAAGGACAAAGTTTTCTAAGCCATCCCCATTTATTGTAGCTAACTTGCTCCGACACGAAGGTCTTGGTAGAATTGTGACGTATCATCTTAAAAAGTTGATATGGAACACCTAGAAACAATGCCATGATAATGCCTCTTTTCAAAGGTGCAGACAGGAATAGCTCCTAAATATTTGACTCAACCGGATTACAAGGCATACCATTAAGATTTTTTCGAAAACCACAGAGTCACAGAGGAAATTGGAACAGCGGTAGGGCTTCATAAAAATTACATCAGTACCAAAGGGATTCAATCATACTCTCCTTCTATAGCATTTTATTATTTAATGTAATATAATAAATCAATTGGATTTCTTAAATTAGAATAAGGTTGGTGAGTGTTGGAGTATATCTGCGGGTACTGAGGTCCGTCGACAAGGAGCGTCGAAGGTTAACGATGAGATGGTTTACATATTCTAGTATGGATTTATGAATAATGATTTTTGAAGTGGTTGTATCTAACAAGTGGAATGGGGCAATTGAAAGGGATGGGACTCGACGAACTTTATAGATTGGCAAACTGAGACGCGACCCCAAAATTTGATGGGAGTGGATGAAGCGAAAGAGGTGTGTCAGGATCGTATCAAATGGAAATCTCAAAAGTTTGCCTGATATGGGATAGAACCTGAGTACCTCGCTTTGCAGGGATACTACACACTAAGCCAAAGAGCCGTATAAGATTTAAGATATGTTACCAACTTAAGTCACTTAGATTTACTTGACTACTAATGAGAATTTTTCTTTAACCAGTTACTGAATTTGCGATTATGGAGTTTTCCCAATTTTTGCGGGATTTTTCCCTGTGTGGACAAAAAGTTATTTAAGCATATCGCCCTTATTTTGATAGTTCGATAGTGAAACCGCATTGTTGGGCGCACATTGTGCGGTCATTATAAGTTTGCTTTCTGTTCGTGAGCTTTACTGTGGTCACAACCTATTTTCCTTTTTATGAAACTTTTCTCTTTGATGGATAATGTTTCAGCAAAAAATTTACCCCAGATACCCATAACAGCCAGTATGTTTTTAGGGTTTTATTTTCTTACTTTCTGCGTTGATGTGTTTGAATGTATGTAGATCCCATAAAAAATATTGTGAATAAATTTTTAACCATCACGTCATCCATACGTCTAGTTTAAATACTTAACGCCGTTGCCTCTAATCTGTCACGGAGATGGAAATTAAAATATATTATAAAGATGTAAAACAAAAATATCGCAATTTGAAGAGTTAGTGCTCATTTATTTTGTCTACCGTCAACCAGATAACTCGGTCATCTCCTGCGGTATTAACAAGGACCACTAACTACCTAAGCGCTCCGTATCCTACGAGTTATCGAATTTATCTGTTATCTGGGTTATTTATTTATTTATTACAGCAAGTTTAACGATCACTTAACTTTGTTTTTTTTTATGGAATCTATATAATTATTAACTAGCGACCCACCCCGGTTTCCCACGGATGCAATGTAGTCGGCTTGATTTCATCCCACATCTTGAACAGCTATCGTCATATTTCAACTGCTATAAGTATAAACCTTCCTCTAGAATCATTCTATCTATTGATGAAAACCGCATTAAAATCCGTTGCGTAGTTTAAGAGATCTATCGTACAGACAGACGGCGGGAAGCTACTGTTTTATACCATGTAAAAATTAAAAACTAATCACTCAGAGTTGTACTATTGAGTTAATATAAAAAAGACGTAAAATAATTTATTACCGTGCAATAGAAATAAGAGAAAAGGATGATAAGCTCATTGAATGAGGAAAATTTGTGAGGAAAAAATTGAAACGAAAATTTTCTCGTTTTATGTGCTTCTTTATTCCCTTGTTAACTTTTATTGTGAACAATAAATGTTAAAGAAAAAGCCCTATATTTCAAGTTGGATAGCAGTTTGTATTTGGGCTCGCTTTGAATATTATATATTAGGGTCATTTGTTTCATAAATAATTCCTAACATTTTTGACGAATCTCAACTCATTTTAAATTCATTGTTTATTTTGCTTACTGACTTCACTACTAACTAACGCTTTACACTTAACACTCACACCCCTATTCTAGGGCACCCTGTGTCGCATACACCCCTACAATACTGACGGCCGGGACTTGAAAATTAACTTATTTGATTTGGGGGTTCGAACCCCTCATTTTCCAGGCATAGTTAATTACTACAGCTAGAGTTATGGAGCTGCCAACTTACGCAGTCTTAATATTTGAATTAAATCTTAACTTAAATCTCACGATAAATTGTCATGTGCTTATTTTCTTATCAAATTTGTATAGGATTGAGGCCACGCTTTGATAGCCATGAGCGTATCTGTCTGTGAGCGTAGTTTTAAGCATATACAGCTAAAAAATAACTTGAATAATTTTAAACTCAATATCCATTCTAACGGCGGAAAATTAATTTTCATGGGAAAAATATACAAAAATTAAATAACAGATCAAAATTATTGCCTTTTTTTTCAGAACAGCTTCCTTATAAATTATTTTGTTCGATAAAGAACCTGTTTACTTTTGAACTACTTGAAAATACAATCAATTAATGTGTTTTGTAGAATGTACATACTTGTTTTTACTTTTTATTTATGGCAGTAATTATGTGACTACATCATATAGATCTCAAAAAAACTGTAAGAATGTAGGTACCTACTAAAAGTTTTCTTGTTACCGGGCCTAGAAAAGAACCTGAGATCAAAAGATCATGCGGATTTGTGTTAAGCCTCAACTATCCCTACAATAAAACCCATTTGAGACAAGACTTTCACGTCATGTACAGAACCCTAGTACCCAACGGGAGTGTGGCGGACACGTGATATGACGTAAATGGGGGCAAGCGGACTTACAATAGCTCTTAGTCAATACCATCTTAAATAATAATAATAATAATAATGATAATATAATAATTGACAGGCCTCACAGCTCGGTTGATAGTGAATCGGCCTTCTGCGCTGTAAGTCGTGGGTTCGATTCCCGCCCAGGATAAACATTTGTGTGACGAAGGTTGGTGTTTGTGCCGTGTCTGGGTGTTAATGTGTATTATACGTATGTATTTATAAAAAAAGTATATATGTACTCTATCAGTTGCCTGGTTCCAATAGTACAAGCTTTGCTTAGTTTGGGGCTAGATGGCGCTGTGTGAATTGTCCACCAATATTATTATTATTATTATTATTATTACTATCTTAAATAACGGTTTTAGTTGGTATTTGATTAAAATAACGTTTGAATATGTACATATTGGTTTCCTATCAAATTACAAGCACAAGAGACTATTACTGTTTTACTGTAGTACTGTTTCACGGTTTGACAATTGACTGTTTTATATATAAAGTTAAAAATAAATTTTAAAAAAGCTTGAAGTGACTGGCGCTGTCCAGCTTAGGAGATTTACAAGAATAGCGAATAACATAAGGATAACCATACACTCATTTCAGTACAGAATCAAATGTTGTGGGGTTTGAACAGGCATCAAACTTATCGATAAGTACGTTTGAATAATATTGACGTTTCCAAGCCATTTCTTTATGAATTCCATGGAAATAAAAGTTTTGACTTAGACTTTGACTTTGTTATTTAAAAATAACAATGTGTATTATGTAATTTTGGAAGAGAATTAGTTTCCTAGTGTGTGAGGCGTGGTACTATGGTTCTATGAAAGTTTAATCAAAATAAATTTTGACTCGACCTTGATATTGTTTCAAAATGTGTTACGTTTAAAATACCTAGGTAGTAATACTGACCACAAAATACGGGTAATTATAAGGGTAAGGGTTGGGTGCTAATTCAAAATTCACACAAGCATGTGATGTGCTTAACCCTCACATAAAATATCCAGACGAGAACATACCTACATGAATTCTCGCCAATTTGGGAAAAATTCTCGGTTTTTAGTAGACTAAAACATTGTCTCATTTACTCCATTATAATTAGCAGTTGGGTATTGAAGAAAAGGAATAGTAAAATACTTAAGCTTTGATAAAATAATAATAACTTGGGTATTAGACCATAATAGACTAAAGGGAGCATCTATATCATATTATAATTTGCTTTATTTTTGCTGCTGGTACAATTAAATAACAGTATAAATAACACATGACATATGATCGAAAAAATTACTTGAGTCATCTCGTACTTTGGTGGAGAGGACTTGAGTCGTATTGTTGTTGTCCATGGGCGGTTAACACTTAACATCAGGTGGGCCGTTGGCTCGTTCTACCACGAACAGAAAAAAAAAACTTGAAATCTCATTATTCCAACAGCAATCATCAGACTCGGACAGTGAAGCGGTGTGGGAGACGAGCGACGTGACGCTGGAGCGAGGAGCGAGTGGACTCGGCCTCAGCATAGCTGGCGGCGAGACCGGCGGTGACGTGAGCATCACGAAGATAGCCAGCGGTGGTGCGGCTAAAGAAGATGGCCGGCTTAAAATAGGAGATATATTGTTACAAGTGAGTTTCTGAATAAGTCAATGTTGGTCAGCGCTGGTTTTCAGCCAAAACCCCTGACGAAGGCCAAGGTTTTTGGCTGAAAACCAGCGCTTAGTAAAAATTACTCTGCATATGCTGAGTCAACCCCTTTTTTGGCACAAGTACATATGCTTCTTTGTGTATTTGTGTCCTATTCGCTGAATAAATGTGTTATCTATCTATCAAAACTGTTGGACATATTTCTATTATCTTAATTGTGTACCACCCTCTTACCGGACTTCCATCGTTTATTTGCGGCACGGAAAGTATCACTCCCATTGTTAGTAAAGCTAATATCGATAAGGGATGTGAAAAGGCATTAGTCCACCCTGACAGCTCGATCAATCACTAGATATTAGTGTAATCACTAAAGAGTCTTCAGCTTTCTAATAAATATTTATTACGAAACTTCTGTCTGGAATGGAGTGACATGTTTCTCGAATACGCAACCTCTATTGAATTAGGAAGCCGTAGACCTACGCTACCAGTTCTGCCACCAAACTAGTATAGTTTTTTCTATCCGGGTTGAAGTATGGAAATGCCGCGTATCGGTGAAATAGCAAACCCTAACGCTCCTCAGGCAATAAACGTATAATAATTCTTGTTTTGCTTTTAATTGATTTTTAATTAGCATTACACTGTAATATAATTAAGTTTGGACTTCATGATTTATTCACGTACTTACGGAATGTCTACTACTAATACTTCTTTTAAAGGGTAGTTAGCTTACATTACTTTTAACTTACTTCAGAAAAAGGTGGAGGTTATGAATTCGGTTGCTTTTTATGTTTCTCATATCTCCATAATTTATAAACCATTTTGGAAAAATCTTTTTGTATTTGTAAGCTCTTATGGTACGTTTTGGATTATTGTGGTAGGAATAATCGCAATTCTCCTAGTTTGGGAGAATTGATCGGCAAAATTCGTATGGATGGGTAGGTCTTTCACCTTACAGGAAACGAGCCTTTGAGTTAGGTTAGGTAATCCCGTAATCCACGGATCAAGTGAGGATGAGAAGATATCACACGTCCGTCAAAATCGGACGGACGTAATTTATAACTATAATGTCTTGTAGCTGAAAATATTGTGTAACTATTGGCTATTTTGAATCAGTATCTAAACCGGTTTTGTTTTCGTATTATAAACTTTTTTTAGTATTGTAATTAGGTTTTTGCTACGTATTAAGTAACTTATTGATGAGTTTATAATTTTTCCGTATTGAATTTGTTAAATCAATCGGGCTTACGTCACAAAATCACTTGAATGTTTATTATTATCACAGACTGCACGTGTTATGTAGTGAGCTTTCTGTGTTCCATTATATTCTGAGATGATATTCAACGCAGGAAACAGGGACATAAAGTACGGTCCCGTAAACCATAGATGTTAATCTATCCATTTAGTGCCTTAGTTGAATCATGATTCACTTTGGATTAGATATATTATGGTTTATTCCAATAGGTTACATAGAAATGTTATAGAAACATATTGTGTGTTATTTGGGTAAACCTTAAGTCTTCCATGGCATATGAGATCCAAGTTCTATGTCGAAATGGGTACAAATTAAATTGTCGTAAAGGATAAATGACTAAATTAATTATTTAATAATGAAAAAATATTTAATATAAAAGATAATAACAATAAATATTCGTGGACATTTCACACAGGGCCATCTACCCCAAATTAAGCTAAGCATAGCTTATATCATGGGAACTAGATAACTGATAGAATACTACTTTTTTTGTAAATACATACATATAATACATATAAACACCCAGACAAGGAACAAACATCTATCATCATCGTCACACAAATGTTTGTCTTGGGTAGGAATCGAACCCATGACCTACAGGACAGAACGCAG
Organism: Chesias legatella; assembly: GCA_947359385.1. NCBI lineage: Eukaryota > Metazoa > Arthropoda > Insecta > Lepidoptera > Geometridae > Chesias > Chesias legatella. The sequence goes on from OX375766.1 coordinate 1,786,177, forward strand.
GGTACTACCAACTGAGCTGAAAGGCCAGACAAGGTTAAATAACTGAAGTTAATAAAAGTAAGATTACTCGTATTATCTGTCACGAATCAGACACATATCTACAACAAAGTTTATTGTCTACTTGCACATGATTATAGTTTTTTTTTTTAGTTTTTTTTTAGTTTTTTCCACTACATTTAGATAGTTTATTGACCGTACATTTTGTTACAGTATTATATTTCTTTTCTAATTTAATTCGAAGTTGTATAACTACTCATATAATTACTATTACAACTCTCAAATAGCTCTATCTCCTGACAGTAAAAACTTATTTAGACAAGACGCAAAACTCACATGGCATTGTCGTATGCGAGATCAGCTTTACGAAGCGGTTATTGATACACGAAAATATTCCTTCCTGATATACTCGCTTGTTCGTATTCGAGAAATTCTTCTTATCTGTATCAGACTAAACACTCCACTCTCAGTTCAATGCACACCTAATCTCCTTTCCAAAGTTCTCCAGTAGGTCATTATTAAATTCATAAATAGCTAGCTGTTGTTGCCTACGACTTGGTCCGCGTGGAATTCGGTTTTATCACGCACCCCTATTTTACCCCTCGGAAAAGTAGCCTAAAGTTACTCCTTGTTACATCAGCTATCTGCCAGTGAAAGCCCCGTAAAAATCAGTCCAGTCATTTCAGAGATTAGCCGGAACAAACAGATAGACAGACAAAAATTGAAAAAAATGTTGTATTGGTATATGTACCGTGTATACATCCATATGCACTTGGTAAAAAGCGGTTATTTTAATATTACAAACAGACACTCCAGTTTTATTTATTTGTATAGTAAATAATTATAAATATTTTTATATTTCAGGAGCAATATTTGCTCGAAAGAAGCTTTGTGCTGGTTATCAATAATTTACGTTCCGTTTCTGAGGAAATTAACCTGTCATATTCAACCTCAATGAAATACGTAAAGGTTGTAAGTAATGTCGCTAACAAGTCTCGGGGTGTGCTTACAATGTTGCAAAAAAAGTTTTTCTGTATATTTTTCTTCCCTCCCTGTTATTTTTCTTCTCAAGTCTCGAGTTCCCATAAATGAGAATATCTATGATAAAGAATGACTAAGAGAATATAGTTATAGAAGCGAATCTATTCAAATCGTAATCTGTTTTTGTTCTGGATATATACTTACAAGCCTTCAATGTTCTGACGGACACAGGCCTACCCTCAATAAGCCAGAGTGATTGGATTATAAATCAATCAAAGGAGCCCAATTCGGATTGGTAGACGTTACAAATCTTAGAATTTTTGATTCAAGACCATGCTGCTTTCCTCAGAATATTTTTCGACACTTTTGAGAACGTGGAATTGTGTTCTCATACTTTTCTGAGCAAAAAGATTCATGTTGTCAATTAAGCAAATAACTCTGGATCGGAACTTTTGGGTTCTCAAGAGGTAGAGTTGAGAATAATAAAATACCAAGCCAGAAAAAATATTCTTGTATAAAATATTCACATTGCTATTGATGGATGATATTCTACAGATCTGTTGCTTTTTAAATGTCTCATTTAACGCCACTCAATAGGTAGAAAAAAAACTATACATCAAATTAAGCGTTTTCTATGTGATAATTTACGGCAAGACCGTATTGCCTATCAGATACCTCTGCCCATAACAAAATCAATAAGATTTCACTACGTAGGCATGGGAAGCTGCTGTGTTCTTTCAAACCGAATGTAGTAAACGAATGCGTTACTGCTTAGTGGCAGAAATCAAGTAGGTGTGTAATATAGTTAAAATATACGAGAACGTATTGTAGTAATAATGTGTAATATTGTGGATACGCTTTTCACACGGCTTTATCCAACGCGCGGGGAGTTTCTGTTCCGTAAATTTATTGTTCACATGGAATGGAACGACATAATTTATTGGCACTTTGTCATTTCCATGTGTCTAATAGGTCTCTTGTTATTCAGACATCTTGTTTCGCAGCTATTTACTCGCTTTTGTTTTGTTAGCTTTTACACACTCCAGTAAATGAATATAAATATGGAGATAAGTAATTGTTTAAAAAAATATAAAAATATAAATTCATCATGACATCTTTTTCAATCTAATTTAATTATTGAAATTAGAAGTATTCAATTAGAATTATTTAAGTCGTGGAGGGTATTTAGTTATGCGGGTAGACGTCCTAACTACACGTCTATCAATTATTTCAGCTATTATATTTTTACCATATTTCAAGAAAAACTTAAGTGACCGCCCACGGCTTCCTCTGAGTAGAATTTGAGTATCGCACGTGGGATACATTTTTTAATACATATTTTGAACCCTATTTCACCCTCTTAGGGAAATGTCCCATTTTTTCATGTTATCGTGTAGGTTTAAGTTTTAAAGGAACTCCACTGCAAAGTTAGAATTACATGCCTTGAAGAGACTTCATAATTTTCCATACAAATTTTGACACGCCATCTCATCTAAGCGAGCATTCACGTTCATATTCCTTTCAAGAACCTCCAGAAGTCGTGGGAATTTTCATACTCAGACGTTGTAGTTTCAGATATTTCTAGATCTGGGTTATTGAAATTAGTGTAGTTCGCTTTTATATATGGATTACCTACACAAGACGAGGTTATTTATATTTTTTCTGCTTGTGTATATCAGTGCAGCAAATTTTAGTAGGATTTACACGAATTATTAAAAGGAACCTCTTATTTATTTAAAATATTTGTGTAATCATAGGGTCCAAAAGAGTACAATATTTGATAACCTTCGACTTAGAAATGATTTGTTCAGTATATCGGAAACATACCCAATTATCTCAACAGAAAAGTTTTTTTTTTGGATTTTGATTGGATCAGTGTAATGATTACACTTGTTCCAGATTTGACCAATTAGCGAATACAAGTCATGTATGCCCCCTTAAGTTGGATGTATAAAGAAAATATCACCATTTTATCTGTATTTAGGTACGGCTTATTTAGTTTCATATATCTGAAATGTGAACCTAGGGGACGAATGCTACGCATTTGTTTCGATTGCTCTTGAATATTATTTTGAAATACATGTATTACCTTAACTGTCTTGTAACCAATTTATAAATTTACCAATTTTTTTTTAATATTTTCTACATTGATGTAAATTTGTAGTTATTGACTCTAGAATTTGTTATATTCTATTGTATTGTTTTCTGCAGGTAAACGATATATCCGTGGAAGGTGCACCGCATTCCGTTGCAGTGGATGCTCTTCAGAAAGCTCGGAATGTCGTTAGACTAGTAAGTTTTACCAAAATCTCATTCAAAAGCAGTATCTCCAAACATTAGAAGTTTTAAAATAGACTTTGAGAACAGATAATGGTGGATAATATTCGATTATATTTCTCATATATTAGAGTACTATATTAATACTACAATGTGAGAATTTAAATTACTGTACTCAAACATTGTTTTGAAGGGGTTGTAGAGGACTTGTACTGACTGGATTTGATTAGGTTGTGGAGGAGACATTGTTCAGGGACCAAAAACTTTAAGGTACATCAAAGGTCAAGTGTAGGCAAAAGTACCGATATGATATATAAATGTATTCTGAGATCCCTCTTCTTATGAGTCTCTTTTCAACAGTGTATCAATTACATAAATATTGGCTTCGTTACTAGCGAATCGATTTCCTCCGAAACACACCCCCCCCGTAAAATACAGTAATGCTCCAAGCTGCGAACTTCGAGATTAGTGAGACGGTTGGAGCTTTTAGAAACACTCGCATGATTGCACCTTTTATGGTTCAGATCTGCTTTCAGAAAGCTCATTTAGTTTCTTACTGTATTTGAATGGGCCAGGTCCGTGGCTAGGATATGAAATGAAATACGCAAAGTAATATCCTTTTTAGGAGTTAAATTAAATTGACACGAAAACGAGTGTGAATAAAAATTTATTTCGTTGTGTCCCTCGTGCAACATATTTGCGACTCATTATGGAAGTGGATTATGGAACGCGAGTTTTTGAAGTACATCCCAGTCGCGCGTCGGAACGGACTTGACTAACATTTTTAAAAGACCTCCTTCTAATATTATAAACGTGAAAGCTTATGAGGATGTATGGATGTATATTACTCTTTCACACAAAAATGGCTGTATGGATTTGGATGACATTTAGTACAAAGATAGCTTATATCCTGGACTAGCGCATAGGCTACTTTGATCCCGGAAAAGTGCAGTGTTCCCGTTGAATTACTTATTCACCGCGGTTAACACCGAGTGCAGCTAGTGTATTTATTTAGGATGAAATAATATAATATACGTAACTTGAGTTACAAAGAGCTTCATTTGAATTCTCTTCATTGTCACCCAAGTTATTTATCCCGAAAAATAAGTTGCTATTATAAAAGCGATAGCTTCGACGTCTTATATGTATAATTAATATTTTAAATCGGGGTTTCCCGAATGTCTGAAAGTATGTGAAATAATTTGGACAAAGTAAACCTATCATCATCATATGATACATACCAATATTTAATCAAGTAGGAAAGTTCGGGTATGGCATAGATTCATATATTCCTGCTACTGCACACTACAGAATACAGTTATTTCAGATGTTTATGTATAAAGAGAAATATTCAAATTCAAGTTCTGTTATGGATAGCTATTTGCAAGCGAAAATTCAGCGTGACCCAAAAAACTACGCGAACACAATGGAAACAAATGTGACAACAAACTCTATCGGTGCTTTTCTGTTATTACTTGTTCGTGGGTCAATGTCTGACGGGTGAAATCGAGAGCGGGTCAGCTGGTAAAATAAATAAGTCATGATAAAAATGAATAAATATTGGCGGATATTACATATTGCCGCCAGCTAGCTCCAAACTAAGCGTAGCTTGTACTATGGTAACTGTTTATTGACAGAATACTTGTATGCATTTTATCTGTTAAAATATTTATATGACTCTATATTTTTCTTTACTCTAGATTCTGCCAGCGCAGCTTTACCCTTACGCTCGTTAGTAAAATGCATTTGATGTTCTACGAAACTCAAAAGTAAAAAAAATATTATTAGTAGGCAGACTTTACTCCAAAAATCGGACTTCAATATCATCCATATCTCCTTTATGTGTACCGCAGCAGTTTTGACCTTTCGGTTGGTCAAAGGCTAAAACTGTGGAAGATTCATAACTACAAAACAAGAATGAAAAATAATAAATATAATATAAAATAAAAGGATCTTTTATACTGTACACCAAAATATCGAAATTAAGTCGTAAGTTGGTATAATTACAAGGATACAAACAAGTGAATCCGGGTTTTATCTATGGAAAGTTTGAAGGTACTTACCATTCATGGGGCATCGCATAACGAGCCACAAATCTTGAAGCTTTGCAGGTTTTGCGTCGTTATGGGATTTTACAGTTATTTTGGGATGGGACGAGGGGGATTTTATTTCTGAATGGTTTTTAAAGGCGGTCGTTTCTCCGTTAGGAGTAGATAGGATTATGCTAGAGTCGGTACTAGAACTGTGTTGTCTATTCCAGATTTAGTCCAGCAATACTACAAAATTTGTGTATAGTTTTCTATTCCGAATCCATCTTGACTGGCCTCATAGCTCAGTTGGTAGTAACCCTGCGTACTGCGCTATAGGCCGTGGGTTAGATTCCCACCCAGGACAAACATTTGTGTGACGAACACAGGTGTTTATTCTGTGTCTGGGTGTTGATATGTATTATATAAATGTATTTACAAAAAAAAAGTATTTAAGTATTATATCAGCAGTCTGGTTCCCATGATACAAGCTATGCTTAGCTTACTTTGGGGCTAGATGGGACTGTGTGAAATATCCACCAATATTTATTTATTTATTTATTCCATATCGATATATTCACACTCACTAATTAGTACATAAGATAGTCATTTCTCTGGAGCCAATTTCATCAGAAGTTGTTGCTATATGTGGCTTTTGGTTGACATCAAGATACCTACAATTTTATACATATCACACATTATTACTATTTAACTGGTTTACGCCACGCAAAAATTCACTTGTTCACAATATTTGTTATTCCAGTTATTTATTTACCATTATGTTCAAATAAATGATAATGTAATTGCTTTAGTAACAATAATTTATCTAACTGCACAGCCTGGCTTGCCATTAATAATTTATGTGATCATTCTGCCAACGATTTTCATCGCTGACTAATGATTCTCCATTTAACTACAATATTTGTGTTGTATGTATTTTAGTGGGAAATAAATAAAAAACCGTAAGTATGCCAGGTATGGCCAGAATATGATAATTACCCGCTGATATTCTTTATTATAAACAAATATGAGAATATAGAGAAAAAAAACTATAATAAAAAAAAATATAGAGCCTAGGCGCATTTTTGTTGTACTGTCAGTATGTATAGGAAAATATCACCATTAAAATGTAGACTAATTCACGTTTAAATTCATGTTTATTATAAAATAATTCTTGGAAAATTTCTTAGTTTTGATGATATTCATCGATGAAGTCAGAAAATATGTAACTCTTAAGAGCTTTAACCCGTGCAAGGCCATGGTGGGTCGCTAGTTGTAGATATTGTTTTATCGTAATATACTTCTCTATCAGAAAGTTTTATAATTATTCATATTATTAATTGGAAATTAATATTTCCTTTTTTTCTAACACTGTACGTGATATTAATAAAAATCATCCAAAGAGATGGTGTAAATTTTCTTGCTGCTTAGTTCACTACGTATTTAAACCAAATCATATTAACATACTAATATACATATACATACATTATGTATATACAATACATACTATATATTTAAACCAACTCATCACATAACTTAGGATTTGATGAAATTCAGATTGACTAGCTAACTTTGTATCAACTCTGCCAGCAAAGCAAAGTTATTCAATCCTGGACCCGGGCAAATGTTGATGTGAAAACATAGTTTGTAACCTTGTCTTGGATTTTTGTGTTGTGTGTACTTGGCACCTGCGACACAGTAAATTCTAGTATTACGAGTGTATAATTGTTTGCCTGTGTCAGTCAGTGGTACAGTTCAGGAATAATGTACCTGTTTACGTTACTAGAGAGTGCGTCGAGCCCGCAGACCCAGGGTGGTAACGCTGTGGAGAGGGATGCGCGGCCTCGGGCTGGGGATAGCCGGGGGCGCTGACAACGCCGGCGGCGGAGGCGTCTTCGTCTCCCACATCGCAGTCGGCGGGGCGGCCCATCACGACGGTAGACTCAGATTAGGAGATAAACTTTTGGCCGTTAGAGATGAAGATGTAAGTATACTGTAATCTCAATACATTGCATTAATACCAAGTACTACTTTACCAAGTAGCTATGTTACAATCATCTTCTAAACTTGTTTGCATCGTTAGCATTGCAACATTGCGTATTGGGTTCTTCAATTCTTCTTGTATTAGAAGATTTAAACCAAACAATGAGTTTTTTTTTTTTGATAATATAAAATAGAACAATGAAGATCATAATTAAATACCACCTTACCTTTTTTAGTAGAGCTTACATTTAGGACTACCAATCAGTGTAGTTTTAAGGTGTTACACAGTTACATTTCATATTTCATAAATTATACTCGTATTTTCATATTCGCATTTATTTATCCACACAACGGTGGACCCCGTACTAGGCCTAGACTGTATCGCGGGGCCCGAATTACAAAGCGAATTAACAGATCAATTTAATTTATGCGTCACACAGTAACATGGTGAATGGATGAGGGGCGAGATAATACGCCACCGAAGAATAACTACTAGTGATTACAAAAAACAAACAATTAACAACATTATATTACAATTGTGGGGGCCACAGGGTGTAAATGGTCAGGATTGGTTCAAAACTTCAGTGGACTGTATATAAATTTTCTTTATTCGGTTTCTTCATTAAAAAATCATCGGGTGTCGCTTTCGGGAGGTCCAAGGAGCAGGGGTTCAGCGCAGCTTGTTATTTACAATTTCTTCGGAGTTCTTGATTCGTTCGAGTGCAAGCAGGAATACCAATTTGAATAAAAATGGCGCTACTTTTATTCCCACCTTGGACCTCGCGTCGCGCATCTCACTGGCGACTAAAACGAATGAGGAGGGAGCGAGACGGGTGCTTATTGCGCCTCGCTTCTTACAATAGGTTCCTCTCGTCGCACATATTGTTTTCTTTGTCTTAAGTAGTTTACAATATTGTACATTATCGCAAAGGTATAGAATAAACACAAAACATTCAATTTTACTTAAATTATACAAACTAGTGGAGTGAGCGAGGCAGCGAGTTTTATGAAATGGCTCTGTCCGTAACAGTCTCCCCCCGGCGAAGATCTTCGAAGCCCTCATCTATCGGCAGGACAATGAGCCTTCTTACAGGTCGCCTAAAAACTCCCCCTCGCGTCCTGACACTAGCGCTTCGCACCACCCCGTCTGGCCCGGTGAAGACTTCCTCTACTTGTCCTCTTGGCCATACGTTACGGGGTAGTATACCGTCGGCGATAAGCACTACGTCCCCCTGTTGAATGTTTCGCTTATTGCACCTATGATCGCCACGCGGCGCTAAAGTAGGTAGATACTCGGTGAGCCAACGTGCCCAAAACGAGTTCGCCAATGCCTGCGCGGCTTTCCAGGTTTTTCTATCGGCCGTACTACATTCTCCTACGTAAGGTAGCCCGTTTGCTGAACCTAATAAAAAATGATTTGGCGTAAGCGCCTCGTCATCCTGCGGGTCTACAGATACGTGTGTGAGCGGTCGGGAATTTACCGTATGTTCTATCTCGGCCATTAATGTATTTAAAACTTCTTCCTTGGGCGCGCGTTCGTTCAGAGTTACCGAAATGGCTCGTTTGACGGTCTTAATCATGCGCTCCCACGCTCCCCCCTGGTTGGGAGCGCCGGGATCGATAAAGCGCCACTCCATACGCTTTGCCATAGCGTAGTTCTGGAGAGCGGGGAGCCACTCTTGATAAGCCTTGTTTAGTTCTACGTTTGCCCCATGAAAATTTGTGCCGTTGTCCGAAATTATTACGCTCGGCGTACCTCGTCGCGCGGCCATTCGTCTTATAGCCATGATCGCGGAATCGGTGCTGAGGCTGGCCAGGGTCTCAATGTGGATGGCTCTTGTGACCATGCATGTGAACAGGAGTCCCCATCTTTTCTCCTTTCGTCTACCTATAGTCACCCACATGGGACCGAAACCATCTACCCCGCACTTTGAAAACGGCCTACCGTATGGTTCTAAACGGAGCTTAGGGAGGTTGCCTTTGACCGGCGTTCCTGGGTTTGCCCGCCTTATCGCGCACCGCGTGCATCTACTAAGCACTTTACGTACTGACGGCCGCAGGCGCAAAATCCAGTAGCGCTGTCGTAGGTTATTCACGATCTGCTCCCTACCTACATGTTGGTTTACTATATGCTCTCGTTCTATTAGTAGTTCTGAAAGTCTGTGTTTTCCGTCTAGAATCGGTGGGTTTTTCATTGTTTCGGGAATCACCGCCGCGTTTATACGCCCGTTCAGACGGATGATCCCGTCCCGAAGCTGCGGATCTAATTTAAATAGACGGCTCGATCTATCGACGCTCTCCCCCCGTTTCAAACGTAGGTACTCGGGGTAAAAGCTGTCTTTTTGAGCCTGCTGAATGAGCAACCGTTCTGACTCTAATACGTATTCTAGGTCTGTCTCTCTCGCACGCTTTCGGCACTTGTCAATGAATCTGAGTGCGCAGGCTAATGCCCGTACCATTCTCTCGTACGAGGAGAATCTAGACATGTCTATGATGTGATTGCATGTGGATTCGGTAACATGCTTCACCTCTACATCGTCAGCCACGTTAGGCTGATCTACTTCGTGTGGCCATTGGTCCGGGCCGTCGTACAAGAACGCGGGACCTGTGAACCATCGGTCCGTGCTTCGCATTTCTGTATAGCCGCTGCGCGTTGCGTCGTCTGCCACGTTACACTTTGTCGGGACCCAGCGCCATTGTTCGGGACGAGTTAACTCTGCGATCTCCGAGAGCCTGTGTGCTACGTATGGCGTGTACCTCACCGCATCATTTCTGATCCAATGTAGCACGGTCTTTGAGTCGCTCCAAAATGTTACGTTTGATGTGTCCCCGTGACTCTTTAAAATTTCCGCGGCGAGTCGAGCGCCTATCAAACTTGCCTGTAACTCCATGCGCGGGATGCTTTGCGCCTTCATTGGAGCTACTTTTGCCTTCCCCGCGATTAGTCTCACTACTACACCCTCGGGGCCCTTGAATCGCCAATATGCAACGGCGGCGTACGCTTGTTCACTAGCGTCACAGAATAGGTGAAGCTGCCGTTCATATTTACGCGAGTGTGCGTAGTAACATCGTGGTAGGCGCAAGTTTGCTATGTGCTGCAGGTCAAGTTGCCAGTCAACAAATGATGCCGCTTCTTCATGTGGTAATTGCTCGTCCCAGTCCACTTTTTTCTTCCATAGTTCTTGCAGCATGATCTTAGCTGTTATGGTATACGGGCTGAGCAATCCCAACGGATCAAATATCGACATGACCGCTGCCAAAGCTTCGCGTTTTGTCGGAGTTCGTTCCCCGTTCTTTACCTCGGCTGGTACCCTAGGCATGTTGCAGTTAAACGCGAGCTCGTCTGTTTGCGTTATCCATAAGACGCCTAACGTCTTTCCGTACGGATGCGCGTTCGACGCAAGTTCCACGGGTGCGTGCGCTCTCAGTTCCGTCGGGACGTCGTTTAGTACGGCCTCGCTGTTACTACTCCAACTGGCGAGTTCGAATCCTGCTCTTCTGTGAACTGCGCGGACTTGTGCAGCCGTTCTGGATGCGATCTCCTCGTCATCGAAACTTTCGACCCAATCGTCCATGTAATGGTTCTCCGTGATCGATGGGAAAGCTAACGGATGCGAGTCCTTATGATCTTCCGCGTTTCGGTTCCTTACGCTGTGAGCGATAAACGGTGAGCTTCTTGCCCCGAATATCATGGATGTCATGACGTATTTGTTCGGCGGGCCGGTTCGGTCGGTCCCTCGCCATAGAAAACGTTGCGCTACCTGGTCTTCCGGTCGGATTTTTATCTGCAAAAACATTTCCCTAATATCGGCCGTTACCGCGACCGGTTTTTGTCTAAATCGGAACAATACCCCGTACAATGACTGGAGTAAGTCTGGACCGTCAAGTAACGCATCATTCAAACAGACACCGTTGGATCGCGCCGCCGCGTCAAAAACCATTCGAAGCTTTCCAGGCTTATTGGGATTCGTTACTGCAAAGTGTGGCAAATACCATTCCTTTGGACTCGTTCTGTCCTGCTCACACTTTGTAGCGTACCCTTTCTGAAATAGTTTTTCCACCTGCTCGGTGTACGCGGTTGCGAATTCGGGCGACTTATCCATTTTTCTCTCGATGCTGTTTAATCTGTTTAATGCCATATTGTAGCTCGGGGGCAGGGTGGTTTGATCCTCGGCCCACGGCAGCCCCACTTCGAAACGACCATCTACTCGCTTGGCTGTCTTCTTGAACACTTCTTTGGCGCGCTCTTCGGCAGGAACGGGTTTCCTCTTTATCGCAATGCCTAGCGCGTCTATCTCGAAGTGCGCTCTGACGGCCTTGTCCAAGTCGATGTCGTTCGAAGTTTGTGTTTGTATGTGCAAAACGGTGTCTTTGTCTTTGCAGACCGTACTTCTAGGCGCGGATCCGTGGATTATCCACCCCAACTGGGTTAGTGACGCGGCCGGTTGGTTCCTTCGTCCGGTTAATAACTTCCTGGTCACTATCAAGTGCCAGTTGTCGGCTCCTATCAGTACGCGCGGTTTAGCATTTGTATAAGATACTATTTCCGGTGGCATATTCCGCAGATGCGGCTGCCTCAATAGATCTGATCTCACGGACTGACTTCCTATCGTGAGGTTTCTTACGGTACGCGCTTTGATGTGATGTGTGTCCGTTTGACTTTTCCCTCGTATCCTAAGATCTACGATTTGGCTTTCGGTTTCGGTCTGAGAAGAGGTTGCTCCCATGATGCGTAGCGTTCTGGTTGGGCCTTCTGCCCCGATCATCTGGGCGATGCCTTCGTCTATCAACGTGATAGTTGATCCTTCATCCAATAACGCGTACGTGTCTACCTCTTTCCCGTCTTTTGCTTGTATCGTGATCGGACACACCTTCAACAGCACTTCGTTTGTTCCGTACGTATGTGCCGTGGCTGTGGTTGCTGAATCTTCCTTGGATTCAGGAACTTGTGAATGTAGCAACTTGTGGTGGGACTGTCGACACTCTTCCACACCGCAAGTTTTCGCCTTACATTTAAAACGTCGGTGTTTACTCGTTAAACACCGGAAACATACATGGGATTCCTTTGCCCATCGCCACCGTTCATCGATCGACATATCATTGAGCTTTCTGCACTCCGTAGTGCCGTGCTTTCCTCCGCAACATAAACAATCCGTTTTCTTCTCGGTTGTTGCATACACGGCGCTGCGATTCCGTTCTTGAGTGCGCGGTCGTTGTTCCGTTCGAACAGCTATGACCGGTTGTCTCGATACTGTCGTCGTAGTGGAGAACGTGTGTTTCATTGCGCGGTCAGCTTCGCGCATGAGAAAGCGGGACAGAGCTACTATTTCCGGCTCGCTCTGTTGTTCGTGTTCCTCTGCGTAATCGCACCAGCGAGACTTAACGTGCGGACTGAGCTTCTCTGTGACTTGACGCGCTAACATGGGATTCAGTAAGTACCCTTTCTCATCTACACAAGAAATAACCGTCACGATGTTCTGTAGTTTGATCGCGAAGGAGTTCAGTTCGCTCGCGGTCGCGCCTACTCGTGGCAGTTTCTTTATGTCTTCGAGTGCGCGGTCAATAATCACCTCTGGACGCCCGTAGCACTGTTCTAAAGTCTTCATAATCACCGCTGGTTCGGTAGCGGTGAATAGCAACGCTGACACGGTCTGTTTCGCTTCGCCTCGCAGGCAGGATCGTAGACGGGCTAAGTTCTCAGTCGGCGTGAACTTGTGCATGGCTGTAGATTCTCTCATCGCGGCTTTGAACGGCAACCACTCGCCAGGCGCTCCACTGAATAATGGAAGATCTTGCGTCTGTCGTGGCGGTGCTCTTCCGCGGGATATTCGTTCTAATGCCTCTGCTAGCCGGTCTATTCCTTTTTCTTCATTTGCCGTGTTGTTCCTAGTGGGTGTCGGCGATCGGTGTCTCACAGCTGACTCGAAAGTAACCTTGTTCGGAAGGTACTGTTCGTTCCCTCTCGCTCTGGGCGCTGACGATCTGTAGCGAGTCTCGGTGTCCGTAGGTTCGCGTTCCTGAGACGACTCCCGAGGGACGTTCTGCTGTAGCCAATCGTGAACCCTATTTTCTGATAGGTTGACTTCGTTCGCGCCTATACTTTCGCGATCAGTTTCCTCGCGAATGTTTGCAACGTTAGCGGCTAGTCGCTTCCTAATAAGTTCCGCTTGAATTTGAAGCTCTTGCCTTCGGATCATGGCAAGACTTTCTTCTGCTTCGAATTCAGCTTGACGTATTCGAGCTACTGCACTGGCGGCTGACCTATGTGAACGGACGGACGGCGCGCGCATGGTTGGTACTCCGGCTTGTGGTACGTCCCTACTTGTAGTCCCGGTCGCGACGTTACTCATTGTGGTACGATCGGTCGCGTGTGGTGGTTCCATCTGCACGGCAGGCGGCGTTGGTTCCGAAGGAGACGCGGGATAATCTTCGTAAACTCTAAGCGCGGCAGACTTCTTCCTCGTGACCGGCGGACTTCTAGTAGTCATCGTAAAAACGTACCTAACCCGATCCTAATCTTAACACTGTACTAACGCACAAAAAAAATAACACCAAAAAAAAGCAATAAAAAAAACAATGTAAACACACTTACCCCGATATACGCGCCTAACAGTTGCCTCTCGCTCACTCCCTAGCCCTAACACTATCACTATCACTTACACACTACCTAACTGTCCCTAGCAGTCCTTCAGGAGGGACTGGCCACGCGGCCAGGATACGCTCCTTTAGGGATGGATCGTGAGGGATAGGGTGGGGTAGGATCCACTCAGCAGAGGAAGGAACGTGAATACGGGGCGCTCGGTAATCGGCTGGAATGTCCGACCCCTTTGGCAGTGCCTACAGTCTGGCCCCCGCACCACGGTACCTTCTTACTGACGAGGAAGTGCACTTCGGTCCGCGCCCCGGTGCGCTCTTGATGGAACCGGTGGTGTCGCACAACACACCACACCGCCGTGAGGCGTTAACCTGCGCTTGACACCGTTTGACACCGTTAGGTGGTGGCAAGACACAGACCGCAGAGAACTGCGTATCGGATATCACCTGCCCGGGGAACACGACGCGACGATTGACTCAGGCTGGAGACTCGGAGCACCGTTCGGTGTTTTTCAGCACCCTGTGCCCGACGTGACGCTCGGCGCACCGTTCGGTGTTTTTCAGCACCCTGTGCCCGACGTGACGCTCGGCGCACCGTTCGGTGTTCTTCGAGCACTCCCTAGTGCCCCGACGTTGAGCACGGCGTGTCTTCAAGTCGAATCTTAAAATGGATCGACTGGCTGCTGGCTGACGGTTGATGACTGACGCTGATGGCTGACGCTGCTGGCTGACGCTGCTGCTGCTGGACCTCTTCGACACCCGGAACTGGTTCAACTGGCTCGGAGAGTATACACGTTCGTCCCCTGGGCTTCCGTTCGGTACACCCAGTGGATTGTGGCTTCTTCCGGCGGTCTTCCGTTGGTTTATTCAATCCGGCTTCCGATGGACCAAGAACACTGTGGGGGCCACAGGGTGTAAATGGTCAGGATTGGTTCAAAACTTCAGTGGACTGTATATAAATTTTCTTTATTCGGTTTCTTCATTAAAAAATCATCGGGTGTCGCTTTCGGGAGGTCCAAGGAGCAGGGGTTCAGCGCAGCTTGTTATTTACAATTTCTTCGGAGTTCTTGATTCGTTCGAGTGCAAGCAGGAATACCAATTTGAATAAAAATGGCGCTACTTTTATTCCCACCTTGGACCTCGCGTCGCGCATCTCACTGGCGACTAAAACGAATGAGGAGGGAGCGAGACGGGTGCTTATTGCGCCTCGCTTCTTACAATAGGTTCCTCTCGTCGCACATATTGTTTTCTTTGTCTTAAGTAGTTTACAATATTGTACATTATCGCAAAGGTATAGAATAAACACAAAACATTCAATTTTACTTAAATTATACAAACTAGTGGAGTGAGCGAGGCAGCGAGTTTTATGAAATGGCTCTGTCCGTAACAACAATAAACACAATTTAATTAAAAGACAATACTTTCATCATCAGTATACTTTGACTCTTGAATTTGCTGATATTCTCAAGATAGGGAAGCCTAAGCTTCAGTTCACTACTGTGGGTCTATCCGCTTCAGTTTTGTATTAATCTGTCTGCAGGGAATAGAAACATCATTAGTGGGAGCGACGCACGCGCAGGCGGTAACCGCTTTAAGAAACACGGGAGAGCACGTCACATTGGTCGTTTTACCCGCTGCATCATTTCCTCCAGCACCTAAAACCGCTCCACTCTATTCAAGTAAGTATATTTCCTTGTTAAAAAACTTTTCAATGAGTCTTTTTGAATAGGGAACAGAATTTTTAAGCTGAATTATGGTTTTCATTTTAATGTTGTGTTATTTTTACATTCATCACTATTCGCAACATACGTCCCCGGTGTACTACATTATTATAAACGTAGATATATTTATCACAGACTAACTTTACAAAAATTCTTTCCATTGCGAAAACTTTTGACAAAAGCTACTTGTGAGACTCGTATTCGCCTCCTGAAAACGGAATTAAGGAAACGAACGTTACTTTTCAGAGACCATTTTACAAGTTACATTTGTATAGTTTTGTATGCTGCCATAAATTTAAATTGCTACATTATCTGCAGCCAAAACGCAAGCCACTTCGTGTTCTACGCTTCACGAGCTTTTGGAAGAGGAACCGACTGAAATACCGAGGTAATATTGTATTTTATTTGAACAGTTCCCACTGAATCGATACCAACGCAATTACAGAACATTGACATAAATGTCATCTCTAAGTTCTACTAATGCGGAATATTTTTCAAAATGTATTTCTTAGTCATTATTCCTAACTAAGAAAACAAAACTTAATGAGATAACAAGAGATTTCATTCTTCAGTACGTCTCAGAGTTACGGGCGCATATGATGCGACTTGGGTCTTATCGTACCTAAACGGGAGAACCCAAGATGTATTACTTTTTATGGGCGGAGGTTACCACTTAACATCAGGTGGGGCACATGCTCGATACGTAACATAATCACCTAAGAAAAAAACATATTGAAAAAAATATCGAACATCTTATTAGAGCAAACATTTACAACAAAGCAAATTTAAATTTGAACATGCTTTGTGGTGGCTTTGATTTGAGTCTGCGTCCTGTCTGAGCAAACGTGGATGTATATTCCACCCCGCTTGTCTTCTTCTAGTCGGCGTAAATCTAATTCATATATTCTCGTCTCTCAACATTTGTAGCTGAAATCAAGAAATCCGACCTGGTGATGCAAAAAATTTTGTTAAATAATGTTTTTCATAATTCTTTAACTGGACAGAATTTCAAACATATTATTTGTTGTATATTCGCTCAGCGAGATAGGTATGTCTACTTCATACATATTAACCTTTTGTACGAAAATGAAGAAATAAGTGTTCGTTTAGGACAGAAATAATAAGCTTTCATAAATATGATTAAAACGTTATAGTCTCAACAAAGTATCGAATAATGATCGTCTGATATAATATTTATACTATTCAGCTAAAATAATAAGTTGAAGTTAAAGAAACCGCAAGACATTTTATAATGCTCAAATATAAAAAGCCCAGACGTATTGCTTCACGAGAAAAAAGCTCTAGTACATAACAAGAAATGATTAAAAAAACGCTACTTCTATTATGAAATCAAAACCATGGTAATTTGAAGTTGACTGCATATGGTTTTGTCTCTTACTGTGCAGGATACATGAAAAGAGACAACAATATACTATATTCTGAGATCTAAATTCAGATATGCTAATAATCTACCGCCAGAACCGTCTCACCACATTTCGCTCGATCAATCAATTAATTCTAACGCGTAACTCAATAAGATAACGCGGGATTACTGGCAATAAAATAGAAGTTATTTTACATGGTGCACCGTTTGGCAACGGCATATCTTTCAGCTTTTGATGGTTAACGAGCTAAACAATCCAAATTACCTAACTTTGTCACATCAAAGTAGTTTAGACGAAAATCGACGTTGGTAATTTATTACCGCTAGGGCTTCAGTGTGGCGTTTAGCCAAGAACATATTCCGCAATATTCAGGAATACGATTAAAATATGGACGATTACATTTTCATCGATATAAATTGTTCCCAATTCGAATATATCATTTGAACGACATACTTCAAAAACAGAAGCTCTTTAAACTTTATTTTTAGAACTCGCAAAGGTCGGTAAAAATAACAAAAGCTGAACAATATTATGAAGGTTCGAAAAGGAATTGGAAAAGGTCATTTAGGGTAAATATAATGAAGTATCTACTATTCAATTTATGGTTTTATAAAAATTTCAATAATATCATAAAGTAGCGATGATGAAAAAACTCTTCTGTAATCAAACTGTGTATGAGCTATTTGTGGTATATTTAGGACAAAGCCGCTCTTAGTTACTTCTTTTAAAGCTTGGTTGAAGTAGTCAAGCTATTAGCCCGTTTCTTGGAAGAGGCAAGTAATACTGTGTGCGCAGAACAAATATTTGTGTAGGATCTAAACAGAGACCAGGGTTGTAGTTAGGGATTTGATAATAGAATAAAAACGCGCGATGAGGGAACGGAATGTTTTACCGATAGAAGGGTGAGCTTATATACATTTTCGGATATAGGGATCCCAAATTGAGTTTTGGAGAAAGAATAGCCAAGAACCGTTGATATTTTTATTTGGAATATTAGAATTCTTTCTTCTTACTTGTAATTCCTTGAAATTTTATAGAAACGATAACCATTATTATTTCTTTAATTCTTTATAAAATAAATGGTTGTTACCTAGTAGTGTATTTTTTGTTCTAATGTTAATGTTAGAGTATTGTGTGTAGTGAAGACAATCTATTTAAATATTGGATTAAAATTATTTCAAAACAAATATCGAAGCAATTGGTTAGATAGGTTTTCCTAAAAAGTGATATGAGCTTCTTAAGGAACAGAAGAGGAGAAACCATGTCAAACATTTATGGAGTTGACTACCTGAGCAAAAGTTACTCTGATTACAACGCTGTTTGTTTACGATCTCATTCACACACCTCATCTCAAGCAAATAATTAGTCTGAAATCTGGTCTGTCTCGTTGGTTGCCAGCTCGATTGCCCGGAGCGACTCTAGAGGTAGTGTAAACAAATGATTAAGGTCCAAGAATAATATTTGGGGTATGGTAATAGGCACTGACAGATTTGAATCCAGATACAAATACTAAATATTGTGGAAGCAACAATTTAAGGGTCATTTGTAACAGTAGGTAATTGGCCTTACAGCTGAATTGGTAGTAACTTTGTCTTATGCGTTCTAGGTTGCCAGGACGAACAATGGTGCGCTTAATATAGATAATTGTTCTATGTATTGTTTTGATATGTACCTATTATATGCATATATAGTTCCAATAATAGGTATATAAGCATTCTATTATCGGGTACAAGCTGTGTATATGTGATTTGGCTTGATGGCGATGAAATAAATATTTAGAATATTAAAATAATCTTTAAGTATCCTTTCTTAAAGCGTAATATTAGATAAAAAAATTATGACAATTCCCACTTAGGTATTTATGAACAACATACCATCACTAAAGTATAAAATGAATTAGTTGAGACAAAACAGATAAAATATACATAAAAGTACATATTTTTGTCTAATACAATCATGTTATTTCTTGCTTTGACAGCTGTGTTCGGATGGTCCGCCTCGTGCGCTCCGGGTCGCGTCTCGGCATGGACATTGTGGGTGGTTTGGGTGGAGAGTCAGAAGGCGCTAGCGGGGCCGAAGACGACACTTGCGGCGTGTTTGTATCGGGAGTGTCATCCGGCGGCGCCGCGTACGGCATGCTGCATCGTGGAGATAGGATACTCAGCGTTGACGGGAGGGACTTGACGCGAGCAACGCATGAGCAGGCTGCGGCGGCTTTGAAGGTAAACATCAAGCTGTGTATTCAAAACTAGCTGTTACCCGTGACTAAGTCCGCGTGGAACTCGATTTTATCACGCACCCCTGTACCCCTCGGAAAAGTAGCCTAAGTTACTCCTTGTTACATCAGCTATCTGCCAGTGAAAGTCCGGTCAAAATCGGTCCAGCCATTTCAGAGATTAGTCGGAACAAACAGACAGACAGACAAAAATTGTAAAAAATGTTGTTTTGGGATATATACCGTGTATACATCCATATGTACTTAGTAAAAAGCGGTTATTTTAATATTACAAACAGACACTCCAGTTTTATTTATTTGTATAGATTTGATTAGCAGCAATAGATACTCAATTTAGACTATTCACTTTAAAAGAGATCTTAGTCGACTGCCTGAAGGTGTATAAATAATAAATCATAAAAAATATAAATCGAAATTTTCTGCGCAAATTGGGCAAATCAGCCACATGCGGGATAAACAATCAGACCCCACACCAGATCCAATAAATCACAAAACCCAGTAGCGTAGCCCTGTAGCCGTTATCGGCTAGGGATTTATACATATTACACCGCTAAATTTATTCTACTTCAACAAAGAGATGATTATTCTTAGCAAGTCACGAAAATTGTGTTACAATATAAAATTAAAGTCACATTTCAATATTCTGATGGTTCCCCATCCTAATCCCAGGAGAATTTCAATCAAGAACGCGTTTATTCTCGTTACATTTTTTCTCAATGATTAAAAAGGTTCCAAATTTCTATGCCCAAATATGAGCAGTCTATTATGTAATCAGAACGTGAAAATTGCTTAGGTACCACAAAACATTTCTATTTGTATATAGACTGAGATTCGTCCTTTTGTGCTCACACATGATCAACTGAAATCAGTTTTATCCCTTTCTAATAATTGACAGGCCTCACAGCTCAGTTGTTAGTAACTCTACCTTCTGGGTAGGTGTAGGTCGTGGGTTCGATTCCCATCCAGGACAAACATTTGTGTGACGAATATAGATGTTTGTTCTGTGTTTGGATGTTGATACGTATTAAATGTATGTATTTACAAAAAAAAGTTAATAAGTATTACATCAGTTGTCTGGTTCCCATGATACAAGCTATGCTTAGCTTACTTTGGGGCTAGGTGGCGCTGTGTGAATTGTCCATCATGTGAAATTCTCTATCATGAGTGCACCTGAAGAAAGAAATGAGATTATTGGTTGACCTGAATTTAAATAGAACTTCTTATTTTTTTGTACAGTATTCCGGTACCTCAGTTAACATAGCAGCGCAGTATCAACCCGACCAATATGAAAGGCTGCGCGCGCGCATCCGAGCGATAAACGCGGCGGCTGTGATGTCACCCCACGCGAGACACGCAACGCATGTGCCGGTCCACGATCTACATGTTATGTATCCAAGGTGAGAGGAACTTGTATATTACACGTAATTAAACGATATCTCGGCTCTAACCCGGTCTTAGAGTCATTAGGAGGACCGAACTCATCGCTAAGAGGCCCGTTTTGTGAATGTTCCTAATACAGAGATGGAAGGGAAGCTGATGGTATTTGTATGACGAGATGCATATAAATGGGTTACTTAGCTGAAATTCTAAATTGTCGAGTATCTGGGCTTTGATATGAGGAAAGGCATCGCCTAATTTTGCCTCATTTCATAAAATATTCAATTAAGTGGTGATTCGCCGCCCTCTAAACGTAAGGACAACGTAGAGAATGATTAAAAAAGGGTGTTGAGAGGTGTGTTTCAGTTTATCTGAGCAATACTCCTGGTGTATTGTCACGTGATACTTCTACCCTTGGAGCATAGGTTTCGCTCCGCCCCCGACCGGCCAGTTAAGGCAAGACGAAGGTTAGGTGCCTCTGTTTGCCCCGTTAATTCTAGGCTCCTCGGTGTCGCAACGCACCTAACGCGCGCTACAAGCGCGCCCTGCGATTTTATTCGTCGTTTCTGTTTTAATAGTTGATGTTTCCAAACCTTTCCTTTAAAAATTCTATAGTACTAAAAATATTATTTCAAATGTCTGTTTTCTTTGAAACGTCACAATGATCACAATTGTTCAGTTATTTGTAAATGTGTTAAATATTAATATAAGTGTATGTAATATACTTTCAAATGTCATCTGTAATAATTTCCTGTACTAACTAATACGAAACCTGAATCGGATATTAGTTTATGCAAATCCAGAGCCCAGGGATTACAACAAGGCATAAATTACGGGTTCTAATCAGCGATTTCACTAAGGGTGAGATTGCCAAACTAGCATGAGTGGCTTACTAGTGAGACTCTTACAAAAGGAGACATATTTTTACGTAGTTTTATGCAAACAAATAATACATTATTTCTCGTTAATACTAATAGGAAATCGCTTGACTATATATATATATCACCTGATGTTAAGTGACCTTGTAGCTGATGTAGTCAAGCCAAGCAACTGGATCTTAATTGAGGATTTACTTTTTTCTCAAGTTGCGAGTTATGTGCTTAGCGGCAGATATTTTAAACTTGAGGGTATTAGCTCGGTGACCAAGCATTCGTTTGTGGTGACTCCCAATTGGATCTGAATCCTGGAATCTGGATGAAATTTTTCATAGAGATAGAGTATAGTCTAGAACAGCACATAAGTTATTTTTTACCCCGGAAAGTGTAATTTCCCCGTGGGATGAATTATATACCGCGGGGCGCAGCTAGTTGATGATAAATACAGCCCGTTTCACATTTTTACCCCGTTTACCCAATAATTTCATAGCAGTTTGTTTAAATACGTAGTTATCTTTCATAACGAGTCACATTCTTTAGTTTCATCCCAATAAAGCCGGAAATATTCGGTAAACAAGCGAACGCCATGATAAATTATTTCAAGAGAGGGTGCTTACGGTTGATTTGTGTTTCGTATTGTTTGCTTACAATTTGCTGCGGTTAGGGATGAAAATAAATACATTTTTCATTTTTACTGGACATATAAAAGAATTCATCACCGCGAAGCCCGGTTAATACGTTGATTGATCGGTTTAGCTGAAACAGACAAAGGAAACAATTGAAAAACAAACAATTTGTGTCGGCCTTAGATATATAATAGGTACGAGTTTTTATGAATTATTGTATCACTGAATAAGAGAGTGAAAATAAGTTGCAAGATATGTCTCAAAAAGCCAAAAGGTTACTGCGAATGAAATGCATGCTTTCCAGAGTAATGCAATGAATCATAATTCATTATATCTGTAAACACGACAAGTTACGAGTACCAAAACTTACACTAGATTAGTGAGATGAGAGCAATTTTACATTAGAATCGAATATTGAAACACAAACTACAAACTACAAATATTCTGATTGACCTCACAGCTCAGTTGGTAGTAACCCTGCCTTCTGCGGTCGTGGGTTCGATTCCTATCCAGGACAAACATTTGTGTGAGAAACATAGTTGTTTGTTCTGTCTGGGTTTTAATTATATGTACATATTTACAAAAAGTATAAAAGTATATCAGTTGCCTGGTTCCGATGATACAAGCTATGCTTATCTTACTTTGAGGCTAGATGATGCTGTGAAATGTCCACCAATATTTATTTAGTTATTTCACAAATTACCCAGACAGGTGCCATCTAAGAAAACAGTTTTAATTTAAACAGCGATTACCTTAGTGGTTTGCGTTGCGCATAAAATTCAGCTAATAATTTACATTTCAAAGATAAGCAAATCTCTAGCACCGTTATTTTATTCAAAGTGCCGGAATAACTTCCTACGAGTGTTCAAGATAGTGAAAATAAACAAGTACCTAGTTCCTTAATTCCCAGCTGAGTATGCCAGAGCACTTTTATTAGTCCCCAGATACGCAGGAGATTTGAATACTTTGAAACTAAAAATTTAAATTATCGTAAAAGTTGGCTCGGCAAAATAAAAAGTGGTTCTCCCAACATTCAAATCCTGGCTAACGTGAAGCTGTGGTCTCGAGAACTTTTTCCATCACACTGACAAAGTAGATCTGAAAATATCAAGTAATTTTATATAAGAAAATACATTGGCTTTTTTTATTCACAACTAAATATGTATCACATATTGTTATCCTACCCTGTAGAGTATAATTCAGTATGTGTCGAAATTTCAACCTCATTCTTCCCTGACGGAACAAATAAACCATCTAGATTTT
The DNA here is from genome assembly GCA_947359385.1 of Chesias legatella. NCBI lineage: Eukaryota > Metazoa > Arthropoda > Insecta > Lepidoptera > Geometridae > Chesias > Chesias legatella. The sequence goes on from OX375766.1 coordinate 1,809,519, forward strand.
CCGTGCATGTTGACGAATGAACAGTATTCTGTTTCAAACATAAATCATGTGAAATAGCCACCTTCACTACACAACAGCTATCTGAAAATCCCAGCTGTTACCACCGCACACAATGCAAAAGCATTCGAAATTTTAGCGCCCAATGTGGACATTACAAGTTGGCACCATTCCAACTGAACGTCTGGCCTTCTTAGATTTACAATTAGGAAAAAGGGTCGTATTTAAAAAAAACTACACTTATTTTTTATAGCTTTACTGAACGCTTATTATTTATTATATAAGATGCAGGCTTGCCTAGTGAAAACCATAGGATACAATCTCGTTAATAGTGTGTACCCAGCATAATAATATTATCGTAGTTTTAGTGACCTACTTTAATTTTATCCTGTAATTTTTATGCTGTAAATAAATAGATCGTTCAGTTCAAACAATCATCAACTAAATCTTTATTTACTGTAAAGCAAACCTAAACAAAAAAGCTCTTAACGACAGTTTTGTAGCTATTTGTAGTCACAAAAATGGTTTCAACCGGAGCAAAATAGTTCGTCGGCGGGTGTTGGATACCTTTGTTGTGTTTTTATTATGTCCACGCTGACAGTTTCCTTGCTGGATGCACTCTGTCGTAGCGGAAATGGTAAGGTGGCTGTACTTCCTGGTAAACTCTGCTCATTTTACAGAAAAATCTTCTGGTTTGAGTGGTGTAGGTGACACTGATAAATTTCAGACATTTCAGACAATCCATCTTAATGTCTCAGAGTAACAAGTGCAACGTAATACGACTGAACTTTCTCGGATAAGTATGGGAAGAATGACTGATATTATAAGGTCGATTCTGCATCTTAAATTCTTCATTATTTGAGGAATATTCAACAAACAATAATAACGTGATTTAAACAAGGATTTAACTTGAAGTTAGTGAAATCGAATAAAATTACAACGCCTCATTCAGACAGTCATTTTACGTTGAATAGATTATGTATGAAATCCACTGGAACATTCCGAACAGCGAAGCAATAGACGGCTGCACTGTTAATTCATTTTGTCGGCAGACTTATTGAATTCGGGATCGTAAACGGAATGACAGCACGATTCGTCGAGGTCTCTCGTTGCTTTGACGGGAAGGAAAAGCGTACAGCTTTTTTCTGAAGCAGTAAATAGTACTTTACTACATTTCGATTTTGTATTTGGACTTTCTTATTTCCTTGAAATTCATATTCAACATTGATCAAAATACTGATAAACTTAAACAGTTTCATCCGAATTATAAGCGTTTATACTGAAGTTTCAAGAAGTATGTTACAAAGTAACATTGTAGAAGAAATAATGTGATTTCACTATTTTAATCAACCAAATAGATATTTTGATTTATTTAGTATAAGATCGGAGTAGGAGATGAGTAGGGAGGAAACTGGCTAATTAGGAGTAACAGATGTGAATCCATGTTCCAGTACATGTCCATGTGTATAGTGTTTTTGTTTTTATTTCCATTTATTTTTCTGAACTAGGTACAACATTATTATTATTATTGTATTAATAATTTAATTTAATAAATCAATTCATATCTATCAGACTATTATTTTAATATTACAACTCAAACGTGGCTTTGTATACTATAACATAAGTAAATTTTCATGGCGAAATGACTGACCTGTAAATGTAACTTGACTGAAAAATGATAGAAATTCAGTAGTCAAATAACATTAAAGCTTTTCTGGATCGATTGACACAAAATTACGTAACTTTTTCGGACTGTTACTCACTTCAAGCTGAGCAAATTTCCATAAGTCAGTGTCTGAAATATTTATGGCTCTGAATTCGTGAACAAATAGCTCACTCCGTATGCGGTAGTTTTTGCCCATTGGAATTGCAATACCTCTCAAGATGTCACATCTGCCGCCACGAAATGGCAAAACGTTTTACATATTACGGGTCTGCCTTCCATTCAACGGGGTGACTCCCCACTTTAAGAGGCCGAAAGGGCAACATGGTAAGGCTAACGTTATGTCTTAGTTTTTGTGATTCTGAGTCTAAAAGTATTTTTTGTAATTTGCAAATGTACCAATAATATTGTTTATCTAAAGCAAAAATATTTCATAAAGTACTGAGAGTACTTTTATCGAATTCAGAGTAATTCCAATTCGAAACTCCACTTCAAAAATGTCATAATGAATAAAAATATGATACGAATATATTGTTGTGTTTGTTTTACATGGCGACAATTAAGAAGATTTTGGGATGGAATTTACAGAATGGAGATGGAATATACTTGGCTATATACGTCAAAAGGCGAAAGCTTAACTATGTACTGACTGCAAGATGCTGATGATGTCTTTCGACCCTATCGCTTTCGCTAGAACATAAGGTGTTCAATACAGACGAGGACTCAAAGCTTTTGGTTGGTGATATGTCATGTCAGCAAAAACTGTGCATTATACACCGATTTGCCCACTTTAGTTGTTCTGATGTATATGTTAATAAAGCAATGTTATTTCTTTACAGGTAGCAGGGGAACCAATGAGAACTGAATAGTAGTTAGTAAAATTAATATAACGTTGTACGATTTCTCGTGATATTTCATTGTGTTAAAATAAGTTTTATATTTACTGAGTTTTCAATGTAACTCAGTATTGTAACCTTAATTTCCTTAGACGTAAGTGTCAACCTCTTGAAACTGGTCCCTGGTTCCCATTATGGCATATCCGGTTACTGTAAGGCGAATATTATTTGATAGCAGTAACATTTCATCTTAACTACTACTTTAAAAGTTATAAACCAAATAGCGTTCTTGTCAGTTGGTCATTGTATTGATCGACTGGTTCAGCCTTTTGGAAATTAAATCTTACTGTATTCATTTTATATTTTTTCTTAAAACTAGGTTGTTCGAATTTGAAAATTTATATATTTTTATTTTTAAATTTGTGTTCTCCAGTAAAATCTTCAGTGAAATGTATCTGCAGTAAAATTATTAATAGCAATGTTTACTTGTTGTTAAAGAAAATAAATTTATTCTCCTTATTCAAGTTTTCCAGCATTACTACTTTAAGTTAATAATATAACCGTGTGCAATTTACTGTAAATATTTAAGCTCATTTGGGCATATTTAATTCGAACAAATTATTATGTTTGTGTAAACTTAATAATATAAATCATTGTAAATGACACTATAGGATGTTAGACGAAAATATAATTACCAACTGGTAATGTTTTCGAACTGTGATATTAATATAAATAGTGTTTATTGGTAAAACTGATTTGATTATATGGTATTGCAGAATATTTTGTTTTATTTTGTAATATACCTATTTAAATACCTTCTGGAAACTTTCATAACGCTGTCTTCGGGAAATGGAGGTGGTGGAGAGCTGATGAAAAGTCGCAGTTACGCTAACATGGGATAGTAAGGACTGTTGGTAGAAGATGTCCTTGAAACAATGGGATACCTGGGTTTCTCAAACTAAAACAACAACAAGAACGAGTCACAAATATCATGCTGTCTAGAAAATAGGTTATCGCTCAAGACAGTTCAAGTAACCACTCTTAGGATCTCGACTCTTAAATGCAATAAAAAAGATTAATATCTTTTATTAATAAAGATATGTGTAAAAAATATTCTTACAGTAAGTGCAGTATGTACAGTATGTCTTAAACATGTCTTTGTTGCAAAAATCCTTTTACGCGCAAACATACTGAATCTGAAACAACCTTTGCAATTGTGTGATTAGGTATGTATTCCTAATACCGTTCTACATTAAAATTATGGAGTCAAATTTTAAAAGGTAAGAATTGGAATGCTCTTTTGAACGCCTTTTCCAGTATTTATCTGAACATTCTTTCAGGTCTTTGCGAACAATGCTGTAGTTGCGAACGAGGGCTGACGTTATCGGGACTGCTTCCGTTTCCCCTGAGTTTGTAAATAACTGACGGAACAATACACCTATCTGCAGCACCCTATCTATGGCCTACTATCTATGAGATATAAAGCTTCGTAGCTTTTTGCGAAATACGCACGCATAAATTATGGAAAAAATCTGGGGAGTTGGCGAGATTGCACAAAATGAAATCTGTATGAACGCTTTCAAAATATTGAGAAACGGGAAATTTAAAAATCTTTTACTTTATTTGTTATTTATAATGAAAAATACAATGAGATAACTAAGAATATCAAACCCTAAGCGCTGCTGATGAATACGTTACCTAAAAGGTTGATCTCTATTCATAACCTCACAAATATAATATGAGACTTGATCGATACAGGAAGCAAGATAGCAGACTCTCTGTCGCCAATTAGTCCACCCATATTTATTTTCGTTTCAAGAGAGTCGGTAAATTTCTATCTAGTCTTTGTTTATGGTGAAAGACTCGATGCAATTCCATTTAAGTATTCCAGAGTAAGAAGTGTTATTAAAGACCACTTCGACACTTTCGTTGTATTATAAAAATGTGGTCACTTGTCCTAAGTGCTTCTATCATCACATGGTTATGCCAGAAATGTTAAGTAAATCATCTTGTATTATATGAAAGATATAACAAGCATACCAATTAAATTGAAAAACAAAATGCTTGTGTTTATCAATAAAACGTTAAATCAGATAAAAAAAAAAACCATTATTTGCTGCCATGAAACTTGCAATCCTGAACTGATGTGACCTGAGTTTTTAAAAGTGAGAATCCCTAATTAAATCTGATTCTCGTAACTCTTACTCTCTTATGAGTTAAAATTACAAAAATCAGTTCTAAGTCAAATTACTTTATTTTATTTTATCATTTTCTGTGATCTGTGAGTAACTCACTAATTTATAATTGTCTCAATTATAAATAAAACTTTGCAATACTGTGAAAAATATTACAAACAATCGAGAGAACACTTGGAACGAATCCAATAGATGTCGGTACTCAATAGGAAAGTAAACTTATATGTGATAAGTAGAACACAAAATTTCAATGTAAGTGTTTCGATCGAACGTATTTTAAGCTACATGCACTATTATACCATAAGTGAATTCTGAAATTCATCAATCAATGATATTCGTGATCAGGAGGTCAAAATACGTTAGTATACCAAATTTCAGATCAGCGGTATGCGCTTTTCGGCAGTACACCTACGAATATATTTATCAAGGGAACAAAAGGAGCCTCTTCCAGGCTTTAATCTTTTCACCACAGTGGTTTGAGAGAGTCACACGATTAGTAGCCACTATTTGTTACTGTAGTAGAGCTCAGAAAGTAGTACTAAGTCAGTACTTGTTATGTAAAAGTCTAGCTGACTTTGCCGTTGAAAAACCTTGACGATTGGTTTGGGTGATAAAACTTCTTTTCATCACGTTGTCAGCTCGGACGAGTTGATCCCTACCGGCAGAAAATATTCGTACACATGCAAAATCAAATCAATAAAAATATCCGTACAAGCAAAATGTGCGAGTATTTTGGCCTAAGAATTATCTGATATCAGCTCCTAAATCGCAAGATGCCTCAGCTGCTTCACTTTAATTAATTTAAATTTTAATAACAACTGGCTAAGTCATTCTCTGATGAGAATTTATGGAGTTTACTAATGTGGAATTAATATTTTGCCCTTTGATTAAAATAGCTTTTCTCAGGGTTTCAATTTATTTAATTGGCGTATTTAGTAAATAATTGTGTTTCGCAGAATTAATCATTCCTACACGGGACATTATTTTGCAATAAACGTTGGGGTAACCTTCAATTTGAAGTTTATTTTACTTATTTGCTGAAAAGTATTTAAAATCTAGATTTTTTTTTGATAGGGTTTTGTCTTCGTGCCAATAATAAGTTCATTTTCTGTAAATAGAATAAATGTTACAACGCTTCAATCTTGGTATTTGGGAAAAACTAAAAATATATAATAAAAAAATATTTATACATAATTGTTACAGACTGTTTCCGAACATTAAAAGGTCAAAGGCGCAGCTTCTATTTTGTTGGTCATACATCAAAAAGAAATCGCTTTAGTCGTTATTTTAATACAACGCGATAATGCGTTTGTTGGGTTGTATTATAATAAATATGCCATGGATATTATTACTGGCAAGTTTACCAAAACATTAGTGTCGGTAACACACTTCACTGAATACATTTCCCGTTTATGCTACTAAATATAATCCCGAGTATTTATTATACGAATTCCTTTACATAAACATGTGGCAGTCTAAATTGAAATTTCAAAGGAAATGGATCTGAAAATCTAACCACACTAATATCATAAAGGCAAAAATTTGTGTGTGTATGTTTGTTTCCTTCCTTCAAACTCAAACGGCTGAACGGATTTAGATGAAATTTGGTACCAGGATAGCTTATGGATTAACAAAGGCTACTTTGATCCCGCAAAAGTACAGACGTCCCGTGGATAACTATAAGACTTACTTTGTGTGGGTTGTTACTTCAGTCAACTAAGTTATTCTAATGAAGAAGATATTTACCCCATACTCTTAGTAAAATGTACAAAAACCACTGGGAATCGAAGTAGATATTCAATTATATAAATGAGTATCCATCCGACCCAATACATCATATGGCTATACGCAGTTTGGGGCGACACAGTGACCGCGGCTGTCGTGTTTTTTATGTATATCTATATGAGAAAACACAAAATGCAGCGCTGAGCCATTTCAAACTGGGCGGACTTTGCCCGCACTGCGTCGCTCCTTAGTACACCACCGCACACGTGTATGAAGCTCCTGAGTCATAAAACGGAAGAATATTTGAGGGTAAACAAACCAATAATTGGCTTCTCTCCGCTGTCTGCTCTGTCTTCTAGTAGAATAGAATTGGGTAGTTGCCTTTTGGAAGAAATTCGCCACCAAAATTCACCATTACTAGTAAAAATAATCTACTTTAAATTTGTGATTAATATGATCTAGTCTAGGGTGAATCGTCTCATACACGCAAAACCACATTATGGACGACTTTTTACTAATTTAATAAACGACTTGTGTTCGTCAGTTTCAAAGATGATAAATTTTAATACTATTCACTTGGCATCCTCGGCATTCACTAAAATAAAATCATGATAAGGGCTTCAAAAATATTTGGACATAGGTATAACTGGATATTTGGCTTCCTGATAAATTACATTATTTTTACTGGAGTTGGGTCAGGATGTGAAGAAATCCCCCCCGGGGTTTCTGCCTTGTCGCGGCGGGGGGCTTAGTAACCGTGGACCTTGCCTACCCACGGAGAAGCTAAAGGAACCCGAGAGGGGCCGCTCCTCGGGCTTTGCCTCCAAGCCCCGAAGGAGCGGCACTTGTAGGTGGCGGTGCCTTATGGGGGGCACCGAAACTGAGGAGGGCTGCGGTGTCGTATGGGCGGCACTGCAGCTGAGGGTAGGGGCCGCGGCGGGAGAGGAGTGCCGGTATTACGGTGCGCCGTTCTCCCTACCTTCCGCGGCCACGACGGGGCCGCCACCGTTCGATGGCGGACGCGGTGGGGCCGCAGGGGAAGAGGAGTGTCGGTATAGCGAGGCGCCGCTCTCCCTATCTTCTGCGGCCGCAGTGGCAGGCGACGGGGCCACAGAACTGACCCGTCGCAGGGGGACCTCGGGCGTCTTGACACGGGGTCGTCGGACGCCCTTTGGCTATTTGGTTCCCGAGGTGGTTGTGACGTGCCGTGTGTTCCGGTGCGTCGTACCCAGGAGGGTGGAGACACCGATGGAGGGTCTGGTAACAGACAGCCGCGGTGGGTTCACGGAAGAGTAACCGTCCCCGTGTTCCCGCCACTAAGCGGCAGAGGTGGACACCGTGGAGTTTTAGTGGGTATATACTCCTAGTCCCACATAACCACTCAGTTTCCCCGTGGCTGGGTGGTATGCGAGTGCATTTCTCCACGGAAAAAAAAAAAAAAAAAAAAAAAAAAAAAAAAAAAAAAAAAAAAAAAAAAAAAAAGGATGTGAAGAAATAAAATCGCCTTTACCTTTTTTGTCCGTATGCACAAATTCCACAACCCACACTCTTTCCACTTACACAATAGGACAAATTTTATTTATTTTCTTTCCTCCCATTATCGTGACAATTGTCTTTGGGCACTTTACTATTTCGAACACTTTTAATTTGACTCTCTCGTTTCATGAGGTCCTATGTCCACGCTTAGCTTTGGGGCCCATCGTAACCGTATATAATCATGTAAACCCCAAGCAGCATTTAACAAGAATTTTAATTTTTATATTAGCGTAAGAAAAGGTCAAATTAATTACCATGTTTTTGATTTAATTGAATTTGTGAAACCAAAACAGAAGTATAAGTGTACTATTTAACTTGTTCGGTACTCTTTTCTTTTTAACTAATCAGTTTGATTGGTAATGTTAACAAATGTTCATGTCTATGAGAATTCAAAATTATAATAGTTGATGGATTCAAGCATGACTGCACAAGTCCATCTTAAGTGGTTCTGGGAATGGAAATAATGTTTGTACATCTCCGCTAATCTTTTACTAAATGTTTTCAACAAAATGAAGTTGAAGTAGGTGGGCACTTCAGGTGTTGCCCTCGAGGCAATATCTCGAGCGAACTTTCCTAAGAAGCCTCGTGTAGAGGCGAAATGGTACGTGTCTAATTCTATTACAGTATTTTTAGTTTTGGTGCACTGCAGACCAGTGGATCTTTAGTTTTTCAGGCAGGAGAGGGTTACTTTTTTGGGAACTTATTAAGATAAGGTCATAAGCAAACGTGTAATGGATTTAACCTTCAACTTCTTTGATAAAATGTAAAATTAACTTAACTCTACTACAGTACAAGTTAAGTATTATATAAGTTTTGTTTAATTAATTAAGCTGCTACCATAACGATAAAATTAGGTATTCTCAGAAAGATTTATTTTGTTTGTTTGTTTTTGACAAAATCCGTATTAAGAAAAAGAAATAAATTGGTCTACATACAAAAATACCGTGAAAAATAAAATAAGACGAAGTAAAAAAGTAAAATATGAACTTACGTATTCACCAGCTTCCGTGTAATAGGTGTCACACTATAAATATAATACGGTGTATCACCCCTAAGCGTGACATAATTTTATGGGATGATTTTTATGACATTCCCGACGAGTTTTCGCGAGGACTATATTCACACGTCACGGAAAAAGACATAAATTGACACGTATTACGGTTTCGTTGAAACATTTGCGGGTATCTCACTGACAAATTGGCGTGAGGTGTTAAATTTGTGAGCTGTGGCACTGGAATTTTCTTCATGATAAGGAAAATATCAAATCTTATGAAACGCGTAACATGTGAAAAAATAACTGTTGTTACTTAACAACACTACACAACACACAACACGCGAATACATTATTATTTGACGTATATTGAATTTGAAAACAGGATGAAAAAGTTTCGCAAATTTAAGCTCGTTGGCTTCCTCAAGTTGAAAATCTAACACTAAGCAGAAAGTAGGTGTGCGGTAACCTTATTAGAGGATTAGTTAATGGTGTGTTCCAGTAACCCCACTTGAGGTCCAGTATCCAATCAAAGCGTAGTATGGCGTCGCCATAGTCTCAAAAGTAACCTATTATATAACATATTTAAAAGCATAATCAATAAATGAGGATTCAAAAGCAATAGATAATAATAAATAAAAAAAAAACCTTTATTTCCAAGAGATATATTCCATTACGATACAAAAATATACGTCAAATAGCCCATAGAACATTAATACCTTAAAGCTGACATACTAATTATGTCACACAAAGCGACATACGCCGCTAGTCTAGCCCAGACTTTCATTTTTACAAGGCTACCCTATCCTATCAAATAGAAAATCGAATTTCTCGCAACATGACATTTTGCAATTACTGATTTATAATAATAATCTTTTAATAAAAAACATATAAATTAGTGCTATTTTGCACATAGCCAATTCAACAATTCTAGCAAGATAAGAGCTTCTACAATGAAAAAGCCGTAAGCGACCTGTGATATTTTGAAATGTCGTATCTTAAATATGCCTACTCAAAACACTTTCTAACACTGTTGAAGTTTGCAAATATATAGTATGTAACTTGTATAAAGCCTCACAAAGTGGTAATTTCAACTCTATATACGATTACTGCATAAGTTCCTGAATTTGTTACAGCAGACTGGTTTTGAATTTTTAATACTATTACTGCTGTTTTAAAAGCTGCAGTCTCCACGTAGTACCTAATTGTTTCATGAGTTCTAGAAACTGGAAACTTGGCGTAGTTATACAATTTTGTTTCTAGAAAAGACTTCGTGGTATATTTTACTCTTTGAAAACAGATTATGTAATTGTTTTTAGGCCTGATTTGTCCAAAGATTATAAAAACGAACAAATAGACTAGCTTCATAGCTCAGGTGGTAGTAATTGTGCCTTCTGCGCTGTAGGTCGTGGGTTCGATTCCCACCTAGGACAAACATTTATGTGAAATTTTTAACATTGATGTTTGTTCTGTGTCTGGGAGTTAATATGTATTATATGTATGTATTTACAAAAGAAAAGTATATGGTATTATATCAGTTGTCTGGTTTCCATGATACAAGCTATGCTTAGCTTACTTTGGGACTAAATGGCGCTGTGTGAAATGTCCACCAATATTAAAAAAAATACTGTCCGTTATGGTTGATTCTTTCCAAATATGAGTGACGTATTGTTAGAATAAATATCCTCGAAAGAGGTAAATAAGTTTTTATTTATAGATTAGCTCTTATCAAAATTCAATGAGCCAAAAATGATCTTGTTCAGGCAAAGAGCCTGTCTTATAGCTACCGGTTAAATAAAAAGATAAAAAAAAGAAATATTATTAAACATTACTTACTACGAAGCTTCTACATCTGGATTATTGACAGAATATCTGAAGTAAGCTGTTTGCTGACGCGCGTTCAAAGCAGCTTTAGTCAGACTCAGGGTGTTACTACTTCAAACAAGTTGTTGTTGCATATTAGTGCTGACTGGCAACACTTTACAAAGAACTCAAATATTTTCTCTATCTTAAATTTATACATAAGTTTGTCAATTCCTGCATGATCAAAAAGCAAAGTAGTTTTATTATATGCTAATATTATAATTGATCCTGTAAAATAGAATTTTATTGCAAAATGTTTGCTCTCGGCTTTTTGATTTTATATATATTAAAGACGTTTGAATGTACAAACCAGATTTTCTATTCACCTCGTGATATGCGTAGTACCTATATAAATATTACTTAGTTACGCCAAGATGTATAAAGTAAATGTCAATTCAACGCGATACACGTATGAAGAAACGATTAAAGCTCACACATACATACACAAATCTACAAATAGGATCCCTCACTGCATGTGATTCAAAGTGAAATGGGATCTGAAAACCGTAACGACGAGAGAAAATATCAAAGAACGATTGAGCCACCCCTTCAGGAGTGTAGGTACCGTCAACCACAAAATCATTTCACATATCTTATTCAGTGGAATCTTTGACGTTAGTTTTTTTTATTACAATAGGCGTGCATTTCACCGCAATCTCACCTGATGTTAAGTGACGATGCGGTCTACGGTGTAGCATGCTTGCCTAGAAGATACCTGTTCACTCTCCTCTTGGAGACCTCCAGATTATAGTTCTCGGGAAATACAGACGCAGGCAAGGAGTTCCATTTTTGGGCTGTCCGCATTATCAAAGTGGAAGCAAAACGCTTCGTACGGATGTGAGGTAATTGGACCAAGAAAGGGTGACGCGATGCTGTACGTCTGGATGTAAAGTGGTAGAATGGAGATAGGGGAATTAGATCGTGGAAGTTCTGAGTCCAGGGGACCAAATGGTTGAAATTATACGTGTAAATTAGTAACACTTTTTTGTCTTCTGCGCTATATATACGCTATAGTATAGTTCGTAAGTTCGATTCCCACTCAGTACAAACATTTGTAAGACGAATATAGATGTTTTTTCTGTGTCTGACTGTTAATATGTATGGATTTACAAAAAGTATATAAGCATTATATCAGTTGTATGATTCCCTTGATACAAGCTGTATTTAGCTTACTTAGGGGCTAGATGGCGCTGTGTAAAATGTACACCAATATTATTATTATTGAATACTATTTTCAACTTCCCAAAAGCGGCATACCCAAAGTGTATCCTTCTTCGATATGCTAAATGTGATGATCCTTTTCAAAAAAAGTCTTAAACAGTAGTAACTCATACTATAAAGGTAAATAAAAAAACCAATTTACGCGAAATATCGTTACTTTCCTTAAGCTACTTAAACTATCAATTTCCCTGGATACTTCAACAATGTAAAAAGTGATTTGCTATCACTGTGTAACTTCCTCATGCCCGTATTAGGTAACGAACCCGCACTCAGTCATAACATAAGGTAGCGACTTACAAATTATTTTGTTTACCGTAAGCAAATATCGTTGCGTCCATCTTGAACCTTAACCGCTAGGAATAAGGAGCATGTTAATTTGTGGTTTATAGTTTACGCAAAAGGTAATGCCGTTTGGGGGTAACTACGCATGACGGCCGGCTCACCACATTAACCCCAGGTAAGTAACGTGACACTTTATTAACATGAATGTAAGTGGAAAAGTGGTCGCAATATGATTTCATTTGGAGTGGTTTCGAGGAAAATGTTGGTGCAATGTTCTGTTTGTTTATATGTACAATGAAACAGTCCAAATACCTATATATGTTAACAGTGAAACCACATGAGTATACGGCAATAGATAACTGATAGATAAATTATATGGAGGTCACTACTTTTGTCTTGGGAAAATACGCCTTCCATCCTGTTAGGTGGTTCTGTGATTTGCTGGTTTTGGTATTTTTTTTTGTCATACGACACTTCTGTTTTTAAGCTTTTAGACAAATTTGAATAGTCACATTTTAAGAAAATATTTTTTTTTTTTTCAGCATCATCAATTGCAATGATTTTCGCGTATATGTTACCGAATCACTATCCTCAAAATTAATCAATGTTCTAAATCAAGTTACAGACCTCTGCGAAGTTTTAATCAAAAAAATATTATTTATAAGTAACAAATTTTAATTAATTCGATGAAAATGCATCTGCTAATAAAATAAGCACCAAAATTCTCATAAGAAAAAACCCAGAGCTTAAAAGATATAAAATATCCCAAGGACGCGCAGAAAGCGTTTTATATTTTAATTGAAAATAAAATAATGTCAAATTTATGTAAACGTATAAAACCCTGTGCTTGGCAAAATGGCCGCCCCAGAGGTCATACGGGCGATTAAAATAAATTTATTAGGTAACATAGTTGAGCAGTAACGGGAATATAAATCATGACCTCGCTATATCCTCCGTTATGATACATTTCTTCGTTATGTAAGATGATGCCTCCTTAGATGAATTAGTAGTTTGTGCCAACACCTGTAAAGGGGGTGTCCCGGGTTCTATCCCCGGCTTGGTAAATATTTAATTATGTGTTATAAGCATGAAGTTTGTTCTCGGGTCTCAGATATTTGTGTTGTGTGCCGCTTAGGACTCTCTGAGTTTCACGTGAAACTCAGAGAGCGGGGTTATCAGTGTAGTAGTTGTTAATATAAGTTAGTGTATCTATATAAGTTTGACACAGACAGTTTTACAGACAGATTATTAGCTGATGTAAATACCAATTGAGCCATCATTGCTTCAAAAATACCTGCTAGTTTACTCATCATTTCAGTTCAGCTTTCAAACTCGACGAAGAAATGAAAAAAGTATAGAATTAATAAATTGGCTCAGTTGGTATTTACATCAGGTAATTACATCTGTCTGTAATATTGTCGTGGATCGAATATTTCATTGAGCTTGAGTTTCCGATGCAGAAAATATCCATAGAGTGAATCCATGGAGGGATAAATTCCCGGCTGGTTTGCTTTTCTCTCTTATTCTCAAGTTGAAAATCAGCCGCCAAGCATTTCACGTGTGGTGTCAATATCCAGACATTGCGTGGCTACATATTCATATTATATTGACTGGTCTTATAGTTCAGTTGTTACGCTGCCTTCTGCGCTGTAGGTCGCGGGTTCGATTCCCACCCAGGACAAGTATTTGTGTGACGAATATATATCTTTGTTCTAGACGTTAATATGTATGTATTTATAAGACAAAAGTATAAAAGTATTATATCAGTTGTCTGGTTCCCATGATACAAGCTATGATTAGCTTACTTTGGGACTAGATGGCGCTGTGTGAAATGTCCACCAATATTATTTATTTAACTACCGGTCATGTATACAAACGCAACCCTATAACTAGTACCAACCCTATCTCACGAGACAAAATAAAATTTCTCAATCCCAAATCCGCTTTTAGACATTACAAAGTCAGTAATCTCCTTGTGGATTTAGATAAAACTATTGTAAATGAGAGTAAATACTATTGTATTATCTGAGTGACTAGCACTAGAGCAAAATCAAAAGGGTAGCATGTTACGAGGTTGTTGAAACTAATCTGAGACTGTCCAGTCTCACTCAGCCATCCGGCAGAAGCCCTGATGAGATTGCATCAATTTGGAAAGTTTATTGCTAGGTAAATGAAACTTATAAAGGCCTTAATATACCTTACCTAAATAACAAGCCCTGTACTAATTGAATACATCAGATATTTACATACGCAATGTAATAAATAGCCCCAAATTTACTAGGTATATATGTTTATTTCAGAAATTAGCAACTAATATGTTTTGCATGCTTTTCATTCATATATTAACAATATAGTTGAAATATTATATAATAATTCTGAACATGACCTACATATACACGTCTGAACGTCTGGTTTAATTTAATTAAAACGAAACATAAAAGTTCACTATATAAAATGTGCGGTGGATATTAGAACAAAAGCTCTTAAAATCCAACAAGAACTTGTAATGTATATGAAATGGTTGGCCGTGCAGTTAATGAATCCCGGGAGTATAAGGTGAACTAGCGTGAGCTGAATCATACATTTACTACAATGTTTATATCATAAATAATATTAAATGAATAAATATTGGTGGACATTTCACACAGCGCCATCTAGCCCCAAAGTTAACTAATCATAGCTTGTATCAGACAACTGTTATAATCCTTATATACTTTTTTGTAAACAGATACATATAATACATATTAACACCCAGACACAGAACAAACATCTATGTTCGTCACACAAATATTTGTCCTGAGTGAGAATCGAACTCACGACCTACAGCGAAGATGGCAGGGTTACTACCAACTGAGCTGAGAGACCAGTCATTAATTAAAACGTTATACAAAAGTAACAGTTGCAGGAAAAACTATTAAATTATTGCTCACTTTGTACATAATCCAAAAAACAAAATGAATCATTTGCTTTGCCAATTTATACGGATTTGCAAACAGCGCTTTCCGACCATGGACAACTGTGAGGGATTGTATGGACTGAAATATTACTGGCAAAATTGAATTATCTCGACCAGAATGCGTCATTTTGATATCTATTCTTTTTCAAGCCATGATGTTGAATAACAAGGGATGTGTATCACTGTCTGTCTGTGTTTTTCTGTTTTCTGTTTGGTGTCTTACACTTCAAGGAAAAAGACTTAAATATGTTATATATATGAAATGTAGCCATATTATCGCTCCTTCTTTAGTCAAATTCATCAGACTTGTAAATTAATTCCTGAATTTTGTGTAACAAACACGCGTCCACGAGTAACTTATTACATTTAATGTAGATTATTCCACGGGGGTCTTCTTAATGCCTCTGTTATATCAGGCTGAGTGGTCCATCTACTATAATAAGGCACAATATAGTCTAAGTCAGTAAACACACTCAATTGTTTTCATTCAGATCGTCCTTTTAGGCGTCCCTTAAGCATATTCTCTGTTTGTGACTGTCGCAGAAGAAGACTCGCGCGCGAGAATAGGCTATCATGTGAACCCAAACCTGCTCTATTTTTATATGTAATTTGACTCCTGAGTGGAAACGTACTGGATCGAGAGAAATCAAATACAAATATTTTCACATAGCAATACACTAGGATTCCTAGGGCAGATGCATGGATAAGCACACACATACACAAAACCGTAGAATAATTTGTTCGTTTATCGCAGAAATGTTTGCCGCATCGAAATCGGAACTTAAAATCTGGTTTAAACCTGGAACCTGGATTCCAGGTTTAAACTCGGGACCTTTTGTCTCAGTCTTTCACTTGAACCAATGCTGTTGTTTTAATTTCGATAGATTATGTTTTTGTTTGTAATTAATTAATACCAATGTGTGTGAATATAAACTGTTAGTTTTTATTTCCTTACTGTTTGAATAAGTTTTAGTGATTCTATCCCCGGGAGAAATTATAACGGGCACACCTGTCACCGCAAACTTGCCACTTTCAGAATGCGTACGCAAACGACGGATCTTTACTTTTACATGGTTGAGTTTTTAAGGATATAATTACGAAAAAATAAGAAATATCTCAAAAGCTGTCAAAATTATCTCAATGTTATTATTTACATGGGATTTTTGGACATTTCAGGCGGTGCGATGCGCTTAGGACTGATTCTGTTTGAAATACGCGCCGCGTTTGGACGTATGTATTGTGCCTTATAGAAATGTACAAAAACTGCGGTCGCCTACAATATTGCGTCTATGTGGACCCCAATATTTATAAGTTGTCAGTATCTAAACTGTACATTGAATTACACAATCTGTATTGTAACGTTTAGCTGAAACAATCTATTATTATTTACACAATTTTGCTGCTACGAGTATCTAGAGAAGTTTGTAAGTAAATTTGGTATAGAAGTATCATATTATTTACTGTTTTTGCTGCACGTCAGCTACCAACTCTACCCACTATTACTATTATCAAAATTATAGGAGTTTAGGTAGAAAGATATTAGCACTGCGGATCAAAGCTCTTGAATAAATTCGAAACACGTAGCCGAGCGGAGAATGAAAAGTATAATCACAGCCTACTCTTTGATCAGTTCACGGCAAGCGTGTTAATATCAAGCTCATTGTGTCTAATAGACTGCGCTTCGGAAACGTTCAGACGGAGGTGAATTTCATGTCGTTTTTCTAACTAACGACACGATATCTACAAAGCGACATTGTTGTAAGTAGATAATAGTTTCATGTCTTCTTCAATGTGGAAAGTAAATTGAATGGATCTCTATAAGAGGCAACACACAGAAACACAAACGCATCGCGGTATTCTAAACATATTTGCCAGATACCACAGACCCATATAGGCATTTTATTGAAACATAAAGCATATATTATTGGCACTATACTTAACTTTTACCGTCTTATATGCTAAAACAGACAAATTGTGACCATTGCGGTCACAATTTGTACACTTTTTTGATAATAAGTACGTGTTTCATAGAAATATCGAAGGGTGGCCGTAGATGCAATATGTGTTTGTGCTCTGCCCTATATAATTTGTCATATATGTGCCTGTAATGTGGTTCTTGGCAGATTTTCACTCCTTAGACTTGTGGGCAATTATATGCAAAATTGGCATACTTAATACTGTAATTAATAAAAATACCGTAGAAAATGTGATCTGAGCCTTCTAATTCCAGTCTTACTCAGCCACAGATAAAAAGTGACTCAGTTTTACTCAAACGCAAGCCAACATTACAAAAAAAAGGTTTTTTTTTGGTGTCATTGTTACGTCTGGCACATTATAGGGTTTTGACGATTTTCAAGTTACGATATTTCAAGGAGCTTTATAATAGTAACTTTACATTCTTGTTAACTACTTATTGCCTTATTCTCTGCCTCAGCGCTAAAGTGGATAATTATCTGGATCACTGACTGATTTCTTTATTCAGTACCGACCACGAAAATAAACGAATAGAAATAAAAAAGACAATAATTACATGGATACCTATCTACGCAAATAAACTGCAACTTGGAGCCTCTTTCGAGACTTTTCTATTTAAATTTGGATGAAACGTGACTTGGTTATCGATTTCAATGATTAGATTCTGCCAAATTGGCATTCAAAAATCAGAGAGATCATCTGAATGAAATCTTTAATCCGCCGTCTGGACAAACCTACGTAATTTGATTGCTTTTTTATATTCTTGCAATGGGTTAAGAATTTAACTAACTGTGATATTGTGATACTTTTGAAAACCGAGTCTAACTACTTATAAAACTTTACAATTAGCAATTATAACAATTAAGTCAAAGTCAAAGTCAAAAACTTTATTTACATAGAATTCATAAAGAAATGGCTTGGAAACGTCAATATTATTCAAAACATAAGGTCACGCGTAGGTACTTAGCGCTAAGTTTGATGCCTGTTCAAACCCTATCCTATATTTATATTAGTAGTGTCTTCCTACCTTTGGTAGGTAGGGATGCTAAATTTTCAAGTCATGCCAAGCTATGCTTAGTTTAGGGCTAGATGGTTCTGTGTGAAATGTCGTCCAATATTTATTTACCTGTGTACCTGTATTACATTCTTTAATAACGTACCGTGCTTGCATCAAAATTCTTCACTGATTTTCAATTCAAAGCGATTTGAGTCAAAAGAATTAAATACATTATGAACGTATGATCTTTCTGGGACCAGTTACAAGGTATTTTTTGATTCTAGTAGTAACAAAATAGTATACTAACTAATATTTTTCTGTTTCATTTCTGTGACAACCTGTCTAAGTCCTGAAAAGCAATAAATCTCAACTGGGACATATTCACTTAGCGCTGCCCACCATTAAATTCACTGAGCTTTGAAATAAGGTTAACTAATTAGCGCGGTCCATAGCACAGTCTGGAGCTCGTAAATGACCTCTTTTCACTGTAAGGGTTCACAGCTGTGGAACATACTCATGTAAACTGGTATCAACTCGTTATCGTCATAAGTAATTAGCCGAGATTGGATTTTGGAAAAGCAATAATCATCCATTCCTAATTTCAAAGCCTCGACTGAAGTTTGGAAAGACTCAACTTCGAATCGACTTCGACTCGGCATAGACTCGACTTGGACTCGACTTCAACTTGACTTCGACTCGAGTTCGACTCGACTTAGACTTGACTTATACTCGACTTATACTCGACTTAGACTCGACTTAGACTCGACTTAGACTCGACTTAGACTCGACTTAGACTCGACTTAGACCTTGGCCCTTAGCCCATTCTATGTTGTTGCAAAAACAAACAAGTAAACAGCGACTTTTCAACGAATTTTTGACAGTCCTAGCTTCGGTTGTTGATCTACAAAAGCCTGGTGGTCTCAAAATGCTACATCCGTGCAAGCCACCTACTTTAGCTTTTTCTGTGTAGCTAATTCAAATTTAATAGAAAAACAGCACATCACAGCACTAGCTATACTCAAGTAAGTGTTGCTCTTAAAATACAGGGACTGTTATTTATCAGTTAGCCAGCGTAAGTGCACCAAATGGATGATAATGGCGCAAGTGTCTGCTGTGTCGTTCTATAAATTTGTAAAAATAGCTCTTTCTACCGGCTGTAAATTATAAACATCCAAATTGTGTTAGGTGGCGCGCGTATAGTCATAGAAATAGGTCCGCTGTTTTAAAATAAAACACAGAATATCATTTCAAATTCATGGCTTTTCTCCCTTTGAGATCTTATAATTGAGTTTCCAATGTGAAGTCCTTTTTAAAATAACATTTATGTTATTTATATTGAATTTTTTTAAAACCCGATAACTTGGTAGTTTGCCAGCTGGGCATTTGCCCTACCACAAATTCTCGAGCTCATTGAAGGATTCAAATATGAGTAAGGTCTTTATGGTTTGACAAAAGCAAGGCTTCAAAAAAGAAGCATGAGGACTTATGACACATATGAGATATTATATATATGTATAACGTACCGCAAATAAATAGCTTCGGAAATAAAAACCACAGTTTTATTTTAAAAACATAATTAATTTCTAAAAATATCATACTAGGTAAGCGGAGAAATGAAAACCATAAAATACCTACGCTACAGTGTAGTAAATTTAAATGTATTCTTAGCTGTTTAGTTACCCGCAAAACAACATTTAATGGCACAATTAAATTTACGCAACACCAACACAGGGAATTCACTGAGCTTTTCAAATTCGGTAAATTTATAATGAGCTTGGTCCGCAGCCGCCTGGCCGCTGAATGGTGGCACTCTACCACCATTCGCAACGAAAACTAAGCACGGCGCTTTGTTATAACAGCTAGTAGGTAGGGCAAAATGGTGCAAGTAAGCATGCCAGTCTGTAATGACCAACACAATTAAATATTGGACAAACCTATTAGATATATTCGAACTAGTATCTTAAATTTTGTTACTGATACTGAAACTGCGCTATTGCAACCACGTTTATGAGTTCTCTAATTGTCACATCTATAGTATATTTTCAAAATACTCAGGGAAGCCCTTTCGGGGTAAAGGCTGTGGCTGTATGTCTATAGTACGCCACCTCATATTATTTTGATGTTTGTATTTTATTCCATGGGACGCGTTGCGGTTTCATTCGCTGAAAATTCTGCTCATATAAAGTATGTTTGACTCGGAAATTATATTTGTAAAGACAGTTTCATATAGAATTGCATCCGAAACCCTTTGATAAGACGAAAGTAAAAATTCATTACGCCCGTATGTATGCCTCCTGTGTATGAAACCTTTCAATGATCGTTGGTACAAATAATGATGATGTTTAAAATTTCCTAATTGGAATATCCTGGACAAACTCGGTATGGCAGCTGCAAAAGATAGACAAATTTAGTAATAAACATTCTACATGTATATAATTATTTAGTATGAAATCAGTGTTGTGTACGGTTAGAGAAAATAAAATATTTTCTTTCATCCTTATTATTAAGAATCGTATGGACTCTTACTATATTTATGGAAAGCTCGCGCCTAAGCATATCCGTTATCTCTTGATTACGAAGCGTTGAAGTTTTCAAATTAATTTTGAAACTGATGACAAGTCGAAGTTATGCAGCATTAGGCACACTTTATTACATTTGATATATCTTTTGGCGATCTCTTTTAACAGCGTAACTTTTTTGAGTCTAAGCAATTTTTTCTGTTGAAGTCAAAGGAACAGTAAATCAAAGGGAATAGTAAAAATAAGTAAAAAATTAAACAAATCCTGTGTGTACACAGTGTTTATAAAAAATGCAAATAAAAACAATAAATACTAACCTCTGCCAATAATTAGCAATATGACTTGATTATAAAAATAATAGATAGAGATATATAAGATCGTAAATAACATACAAGCAAATGTAAGGATGTTAGGTTACGCAACGTACGGAAGATAGATACATAGAAAAAGAACAAGAAAAATAAGTAAATATGCGAACTTAATGCTAGCCAGCATTAGAAACCAGTAACTACAATTTCGATTTGAAGACTCCATTCGACGCGGCTGTGCGTATATCTACAAGTCTTCAGAAATTTTTAACGAATAAACAAATTCCTTGATCGATGAGCGAACTTTCCTGTCTGTTTATTTATCTGCAAAATATTTGGAGACACGAATACATATAGAATACACACGAATTTTGGATCTAAAATTACTAAATTGATATAGCTAGTGTATTGCATTAAAATAGAATGTACCTATGTTACATATATATAATTGAAACATTGAAAGAGAATGCTCTAGTTTTATGAACTTCAACTTCTCTTTATATATTGTAACAATCTGTAATTTTATCATTTGTCATAGCTTAGTTTAGGTCTGAGTCGCCCCAATCTTCAAACATAAACTTCTTTGCACGTAGTTCTTAGCTACCTACTAAGTATTATTTAGTTTTGTACTAATTTTCATATGATCAATAAACAATTATTTATACAATTTTACCCTAATGTATGTCATGGTGTTTCTTACAGAAACACCATGCCTTAATTCCACAAAAGCCTAATTCCGTTCTAATGGTTGGGCTTTTGTAATACAAATCAACTAATGATCCCATTCACAAGGTTATATGATTCCAGGAGCAATGCCGCCAAATTACACCTATTGCCTGCACTGCCATCATTCCCAGGCAATTCTACGTTCCATTACACGTTATTGGCCGTTTGTCTGCTGGATATAACTGACTTTTGTATGTCTTTATTCTCTTTAATTACACGGGACCTGAAGTAAATTATCTTTATTCTGACAGTCTCATAATTAACAGAGGGAAAGTCTCAAAAATGAATGTTTTCAAATGTTAGAATGTAGATTAAGGTCTTTTATATATGGTTTTAGATATGGTATAATACTTCATTTGTCAAGGAAACTTGTTCGAAGGATTTTTTAGGAGTCTGATAGACTTATAGAAACAAGAGAGATAAATTGTAATTGTCCTACCAAAGTGCACCAAATAACAATTTACAAAAATTAAAGTACAGTCTGTCGATTGTCAAAGACAAGCAAACAAAACAAGGAAGTGAGTCCTCCAATAATGTTTTATTATATGTTGATGCAAAAAGGCGAAACAAACAGAACGTTCGTACGATTGTAGCGTATTTTATGTTCTCGAAAAGAGATCTATAAGCTAAACTCGTTTGTAGTCTAATATTTAGATCAGTTTGATCCCATTTCATTTTATTAGGGGCCCGTATCAGCATAGGAATGACACAACGCAATATACAGGTTGTTTGGCAAACGTTTGGACAGAGGAATGGCAGAGTAGTGGGGCCATCTGCTTATTCTGCTCAAATTATCCCACAGCCCCAGTTTTGTGTAATTCATTTTTTATTAATATTTAAGATAATATGCTGGAACTTCTCACTCAAACGTAAATTTTAAAAGCGGCTAAAACTAACAAGTGTTAGTAAGATATTTGTGTTGCATATAACGTTGATAAGTTCTTTTTAAATTAAGTAGGGTCCAGATCATAACTAAAAAAAAATGGTTGTCTGTAAAGTCGGTTTACTGACGATAGTTGAACGTGACAACGTCTTAAGAAAATACTGATGGAAAGGTAGCATTTTTCAAAAGAAAATTTTAATTTCATTTGTTTAATAGATTTGTATGTATATAGAGAAGGAGGTAATTGGAAATCACAATGAAATTGATCAAGTTAGATTTATTTGTACGCATAAATACAATTATGTCAATTTTTTTTTTACAATTTAATAGTTTTACACTGCACTTGATACTCGATCAAAACATGTAAATGTAAGTATTAGCAGCTGTCCACGCAGACGCATCGCTCACTCAAGTAGGAGAGAGACGGATGTCGAACGCTGCCGAACGCAAAGGCCGATTGTGCTTCTTTGTCGCTCGTTCCGCGCTCTCGCTTGCACTTGTACAAGCCTTACATGGAACGCCTCAGAGCGAGGTAACGACGCATGAGTCATGTTTTTTCGTGCGTGCAGCCGGCTCTATCGAATTATAAGACGTTGTCACGTCTAAAATAACTAAGAATGGCATCAAAAATAACTCGAATTATTCGCGTAATTCACCTGACTGGACGCTTTGAATAAACTAAATCGCTTCACGGAAAGTAAATTGGTTTGGTATACAAAAATCTCTTACAATGAGAGTACCATGGTTGAATGGCATGGACCCCAAATTCCAATTCATAGGTGGCCAATCAGAATGTCGTCTGAAAATTTATGTTAATGTAAGCATGCCATTCCTTTTGGTTCAAACGTATGAAAAACATCCTATAGAATGTTTCTTTAAACTCCGGAGTGAAAACGTGTGGATACCGAGGCTGTCTTGCTTACAATTACTTACAACTACTCATGTTATTGGATCTTTTTGTAGAGTTATATATATATATATATTGTGCTTGTAAGTAAGATATAATATATATACGATATAATAATATATGGGAAGACCTAAAACATATTGCTTTATCTGTGGTCTGAAGTTACCACTTAACATCAGATCCCACGAATGCACAGGCAGCCATGCACCGGTATTAGAGTCACTTAGAGCCATCCTGGAATAATAGTTAAGTGTAAAAGTTATCTCCTTATAGAAGAGAGCCTTCACAACAAGTACGAAATCATAGAAAACTGGAAAAGATACGGAAGTTTCATACTTAGTTGTTTTTACATGTATCAATTTCAGATTCTTGAAACCTCGGAATTGGCCAAAGTAAGCCTTGATTTGATTTGATTGAAACTTGATTAGTTTTCAAAGAAAATCATATAAAACGACTTCACAGAGTAACATTTAGTATTTTTCCATAGTTTTTTGATGAACATCGATAGGTATATGACTCAACGTAATCGAAAATGAATGGAACTTTACTTCTGCCATATGTCTATAACAGACACGGTTGCAGAGATCGATTCGTCGAAGCCACTTTCAACCACTCGTCCGCACATGCGAATCGGTATTGTAGCAATTTCACGTTACTAATACAATGAACGGAAGAAGATTATTTTGAAAATTTAATTATTATCTATCTTTATCTGTTACATAGAAAAAGATTGACTCACTCACTGACTCATCATGAAATCATACTTTTATTTATTGAGTGATGAAATTTTGCATGATGGATACTTTCATGACGAGCATATAGCTAGCTAAAATAAGGATAATGGGGAATTCCAATCCAAGGCGTGTAATGGACAATGAGTTTTTGCAGACAGGTTTCAAGAGTACTATCCTGCAGGCGAATCCATTAGTATCTAATATAAAGCATTCTTGCGATTGGTAAAATTCACTACAATATTAAGTTGGTACTATTCCTAGTAGGAATCATCAAGGAAAATAGTGAGGACTTTTTTCAATTAAAATTGTTTTTCCAAACTTCAATTAACTCACCGTTAACATGATTGTTAAATTTATTTATTAATTTACATTGGTTGAGAGTCTTAGTCCAGAGCTGGATAAATAGTTCTAAAGGAATTGAACATTTCCTTTAGTACAATGTCGTTGCTGATTAAAATCAAAGTTTTCCTCGAAACTAGTTCCAAACATACTATATTTATCGGACTATACATAAAATGTATTTAGAGAGATAAGATTAGCTTAGGTTTCATTTATACCTGTTATAGGATAAAAAATATTTATAATAACTTGTATGCTGAGATGAACAGCAGTGAACAAAATTAACTATTAAATAATAATAAAAAGATTAATAATATAATATTGGTGGACATTTATTTAGGCAAAAATGGCTAAACAATTGTTCTTTTTGCTGGTTGGAATTGCATGTAAGTGAACAGCCAATTTATTTATATAGTCGCAGACTATAGCAGACATGCTCGTTAATTAGTGTTTTTATTTTATATGAATTTTCTAGTTTTAAGATATATTCTATGGGCCCTGTATTTGCTACAACATTGCTGTGATACATAAAATAAATTAATAATAAAATAAATAATGAGGTGTATCAAAACTATCATCGTATAAGAGAGGATTTCCTGAAATACTGATGACTGGCAAAGTATAAACTAAGCCGCTAATCCTTTTTTCCTTTTTTTTTCTGAAAATTACATGGTGGATAATTTTCCTATTTCTCAAGTCATGCTATGCTCCCTCAAGGGAGCCTAATCCACATCGCTAGATTTCAAATGCTTTAACATGTCATTCTAGGCAAACCTACTGATTTCATAACGAGTTTTCCTTTACCGTTTTGTGTAAGGTTATTTGCTCACATAATTTTATAATGGGAATATTTTTAGCTATGAAACCAGTGACCTTTGGATCTAAAGACGGGGTAGATAATTAAAATATTGGTATAATTTTATTCCGATATGTATATCTGTTTTTCAGGTGCAAGCGCAATTAGTTTCCCAACTGTGGAAAGAATTACATCGGGTAATTTCGCGGCAGCCAGACAGTTTCCATATGCGGTAAGTGACAAGTTTAAAAGATTTAATTATTCGACGACTCCCGAATAGATTCTGGAAGATTTGATTTCTTAGAAAAAGAAAATTGTGTTTTCACTCATAGACTCATTCGAGACTGTTCGCTTTGCAAAAAGGTTTGCATTCAGCTTCCTTATGGAGCTATTAAAATGTTTACATGTTTTCTGTATTTCTTTCAGATTTCCCTGCAACAAATCTCGTTACTGCCTGATCGTATATCAGCTCACCGCTGCGGCGGTGCGATGATCACGTTACAACATGCTTTAACAGCCGCCTCTTGCACTTACACAGTTGCTAACAAGTAAGTACCTTCTTTCATAATCATCGGTTGTTATGGGCCGAGGTTATCACTTAACACCAGGTGGGCCGTCTGCTCTTTCCGTATCAATATCAAATAAAAAATAAAAAATGTTCCAATGTTACCGTTGTACCAATGTACAATTCTATGGGTACCAAAGTACCCATAGAATCAATTGTGATTCACCAGTTGTGCCAATCGTGATTCTAATTTGCCGCGATACACAAAATATCATGGAATATATCTTGGATAAACTGTCAAATTCCAAATATACTACAGATTTCATGGTTCATTTCATTTCATGGTTTACTATCACTAGTTCAAAGTGGCGGAGACATGGGGCTGGTGCCAAAGTTTCTGACATTTAGTCCCTTAGCCCGTTATTTGTACATACCTTTGTGAATTTTTAAATTAATAATGTTTTACAGCGCTATCGTATCTCTGGTTGCATCTCAGTACAGAGTTTACGCAGGAGACGTCCTTTTGACCGGTGATTCCGTCCCTGAAAGAGTCAGGAACATTGCTAACTTCACCGTCCACCCCGAACACATAATTTACCCCGCTTCAGTCAATGACATCGGTATTATCACTGTAAGTTTTTGTAGCAATAAAACTGTATGTGAAGTGTGCATAGAACATGTGGTGTCCTGGTTGGTGAAGGTAAAATTGCAGGCACATGATGCGTTCCATCTTAAACAGTCAGTTAATTGATTTATTACAGGTCATGTTTTTTTAGGTTATTTATGTTTTGTCGTTCACTAAGATACGGAGTTCTAAATTTTGGTAAAAAAAAAACCCAGCAATAAAGTAATCAACAGCTTAACTACGTGTTTATTTAATCCCAATTATTAAATGTAATCTTAATAATATTTTAGTTCAAGTGATTCATATCTGATAGCATGAAAATATATCAGTATTAGTGACATGCGTTATCATTGATAAGATATTGAGTGATTTTATACTGTCACGTTCTTTTTATTCTAAATTAGAAAATCCGAAACATAACCTCAGAAATGTTATTTGAAATACTACATAAATAAAAAACACATTAATTTGAACTACAGGAAACTTATTACTAATAATTATGTTATTGAATGAGACTGGATGAGAAGATACTGTGTGATACGGTGTCTTATGCTCATAAAAACGACATCATGGGATAATGGTTTTCATTTTTCACCTACGGAAATACCAAAGTTGCATCACAGTATTAAGAATAATATTAAACTGTCTAATGACTGAATGTACCTACTGGGTATTTGCCTGCTTTTTGGTTACTCTTTTCTCACGAGACAATTTGTAGCTCTCGAAGTTGAATATTTATTACTATCGCAATTGATTCCCCTATTGTCATTAAAAAGTGCGTTTTAAACACTTGCATATAATGTTAATATTATTTTTCCTAGCTTTTGACACCATACTCTGCCAGCACTGTGGAACCCATTCCATTGCCGGCAGCCAACTTCGTTCCCAATGATTTTGCGCTCTGCAGTATCGCAGGCTGGGGAGCACCAGACACCACAGTATACGTAAGTACTAATAATACAAGTCAAATGTGTTTAATTGTTTATATTGTTCACTAATTGAAACGTTAAACCATGAATTACCATGAAAATAATCCTTGTGTCACATCACATAAAAAAATTGTATGGAAACTTAGGAATGGTAGGCTGCGTAGTTTGGTCAATCAGGGGTTAATAACGGCTCGAGCTGCTGAAAAAAATAAAATGACAAAGTAATATTTGCTGCTAGTTTGAGCGAAAGATGAAACTGGTAGCAAAAATTTTAACAATTTATCTTAACAGCGTAATATCTCAATATTGTCTTATAAAAATATCTATTCTTTGATTTTCTTTTTCAATTTGATAGATAGTAAGTAGGTGGTAACCAAATTATTCCTAATTTACACTAAAATTCCTGCGATAATAGAGCAACGACATTTAAAAAATACGTTAGCATAGCAATTGGCAGATTTTTTTAGTCTGTACTGTAGAAATAAAAATATTTATTGTTAATTATTATTAAATAATTAATATTAAGTATAGTAAATGGATTTATCAGCAAATGCAGTAATATGTTTATTTTATGTTACGTTTTCACAGGCCAGCAATGAGCTCCGATTCACAACTAAGTATATTTACAACCGGAACCTGTGCACAAATCTGTACAACCTATCTCCTGGAATGGTCAACATACATCCTTCCATGATATGTGCTTCTTTTTATGACATCATCTCTTCTGGATGTTACGTAAGTAACGGTACTTACATATTTCTGAACATAAATTATTATTTTTGAGACTGACACTAAATTTCTGTATGTGACTGTCAGTATGCATCAAATATATATGATAGAGGCGAGAATTTCAACCTAGATCGAGTCATTTAATGCATTTCCCAAATGTGACTGGTGGAGATATTTATTGCCATTGAATAGTGCTACTACTAATTGAAAAATAACACTGACGTAAAAAAATATTTCCTAATAATAATGGTTTTGTACAAAGATTTCCGGGAAAATATATAAGTGACAGCTTTTCGTATCAAGCCTGCACTTGTATTCTTTTTTAGTTTGAAGATTATTAACTGGTGAAATTACAGCAAAATCCTTTCCGTTTTCTACCTCAGGGTACAAAGCACATCTGTGTAACTTAGGCAATTGTCCAAATGTTTTATTTTATTATTTTACGGAGTGTGGCTATATTATCTGGCGATCTAGTTATCAGCTTCTTTGTCCAAATCGTTCCAATTATTATATACATTTCAGTGTCCTGAATCGCTATTTTAAATATCAAAAATATTATGTGCTTGCTGAACGGGCATGGACCGAAATTTGCCACTTGAGCATAATTTTTTACCAACATATTAAAACTAACGTTAATCCTTTAATAGAAAAAAAATGTTATTTATCCTTTACCTTCCAGGGTGACCAAGGAAACGCTTTGGTGTGTAGCGGTCAAGTGACGGGCATTCTCTTCGTCACAAATAACTGTCAAGTCTCCCCCTATCCCGAGGTCTTCGCCAGTGTTTCCAACTCCACCACCTGGATCAGAAGAGTCACTGGAGGCGCTTCCACCTTCAAACCAGAGCTCAGTTTCTTAGCATTAGTAGCTGTTGTTAGTATGAAACTGTTTAGCTGAAAATATTTTATACGTAAAATTAAGGTAGTTTAGGAATAACTGTTATTGAAAAGATTATGAAAATTATAATAATAAAATAAATCAAACTATTTTTTTTTTAATGTAATATACATTTTTATAATTGCGGGTAGTTTTTACATTGCATTTGATGACGCACAAATGGTTAATTTTGTATTCCTAAAACTCCAAGCGCGATATCCCGTAAAAAATTGTAACTATTGCTTTTTGGTGCGGTGTCGCTTCCACGGACAAAAAGTCCGTCTCCCTAGCCTCTCACTTAGGCTACTATATAATTAACACTTATGGCTCTTACTAAGTCAATCAATCAAAGTTCAGCAAACTTTATAATTGCCCTTGGTTAATGTGCTGGAGTGACGGAATAAGCAGATACCTGCCCGGTATAATGCACTTAACCTGCCATGTACCATTTTAATATTATAACGCCCAATTGTGGCATTTCGCCCGTCACACTGAAAAAGGATAATCTTGGTGATGTAATGTATCATGTGACTGTTATTTTAATCGGTACTCATTCTTATATTGAAATCAGGCGAACTTATGCCAATCTCTTCCGGGGAAGTACTACCACAACCTATTGCATTAGTTATTTTTGACACTTATTTATATAAGTGTCAAAAATAAC
Organism: Chesias legatella; assembly: GCA_947359385.1. Lineage (NCBI taxonomy): Eukaryota > Metazoa > Arthropoda > Insecta > Lepidoptera > Geometridae > Chesias > Chesias legatella. The sequence continues at coordinate 1,839,293 of OX375766.1, forward strand.
AGAATTCGCATAACTGCGTTTGCTTTAAGTTTATTTGTTGGTGAAATTATATGTTAATAAAACATTCCACCGTCACTTCAGTATATGACGGAAGCCATTTGCATTTTGCATTACATTTTATAAATTAAATTGAAACAACAAGCGAATGCACGGACGATTGTCAAGTAACGTGTTTTGAGGTCTAATTTACTTCTTACAAAGTAACTAAAAGGTTAAAGGGTGTTATAAATTTTGAGCACGTTCATTAGGCTCCCTCCACACTCCCTCGCCCGGCTTTTAGTCAGCGACACACGTTGGAATTTCGTAATAAGATTTCCTTAATTTAAGACTTGAACACGTCTACACCACTACCATACACGTTATCATAAGGCCGGGCGCTTACCAACGACACCGTTCAGAACATTCTTGAGGATTAAGGAATAAAATAAAAATAAAAAATGTAACTGGCTGCGGATAGAACTGATCAAGTTTCACCCAAAATCCTTTCTGTTTTTTTTTATTAGGAGTTAGTTATATAGACAACCATTCACCAGAATATTTAAATTTATTGACGACATTTAATTATTTTACTATGTTGAATCAAATCATCAAATCGGCCCGTTTATTTTTATATGTTAACATGCAACTATTGTTAAAAATATATGTATAGATTAAACTATGCTTTAGTTAAGATTAAAAAGGGCTAATAAAGCTGCTAGCACTTTTAAAGATATCCTTACTATAATCTACAACAGCTAATAAAATGCCGTAGGTAACAGACAAGCATCTATCCTGTCTGCCTTGTTTGTGAACGTCAGATTATTTCAAACGAAATTCCCAAATTAACACAATATATGGGAGGGAAGCATTGAAGCCTAAAATTGAAGATTGCTACTGGTTGCTCAGAATTTGTGAAATTGAATTATAATCAAGCTCATCATGGAAACTTAGAGTTATGAAATTGTAAGCTACAAGTAGAATACAGAAGCAGCTTAACTATTTTAATACATTCTGAATGCGTTTAGACGACAATTTCTCAGTACAAGTAGAGCAGGATTAAGCCCTGGGCTCAAGACGGTCGATACGAAAATATGGAACCCGATCTTACACTAACATCTTACGTGGACAATTTGTTGAAAGTTGGTTTTTGAAAATTTTGTGACAGCCCAATACTGCCACTGTCACTGGTTCTTTTGAACCTCATTATTACAATTTTAGCTTGAATTTTTTTGTGTAATCATATTAAAAAAAAAACGGTTTATTTAACTCCTGAGAAAAATACATGATAATAGTTATTTGAAGCAACGTCTATAAAACCTTAATTATGTGAAACAGGGTCTGAATTAGTCAAGGTAAGGCATGGACTAGACTGTGACCACGCTTATAGGTAATGGACTAAAACGACACCCTTATCGAAAATATCTTAATCTATAAAACTATTTACATTTACCTCTTGATATTTTTGTGATTTTTGACACTGACACAACCTAACTGTCATTCAGATTGATAAAACATTTTTATATATTATTGTTATATAGACCAAATGCCAATAGGTCATCCCGTGACCTCGTAAACCGATCTCGCCACATTTTCAGAGCGTGATTATGCAAACCGTACGTAGACAACAGCTGGTTAACTGAAAAATTTAGACGGTCGTCGTATAGATAATGAAAATCCAAATACAACTTATACTGGATATATCATTTAATTTTAATTGAACTAAATCAAAATTAACTCTCAAAAAGTTTTGCAAGTATTGGAAAATAATAACGATTATTCGTTTTCTTATAAAGCAGCAATTATGCACTTACCTATGTGAGGCTCACAAAATATTCCATCTATAAAGTTCAAGGATACATTGCAATACCATTAATCTAGCTCTTATATCCAGATTTAGGAGATTAACTTAGCTAAAATTCAGGTGCGCCATCTACACGTTCCTTTAGGATCCTCGATCAGTGGATGCTAGGAAACTGTACAGGTTGTTATACCAAGACACAAAAAGCCATTGCTCATTTTATTTTTTGCTTACTGATTCACTTGTAAATTTTAAATAGTTTCTATCATATCTTCTGGCACGACATGGTCCTTGTAGAATAATACCAACCCGAATAAATAAATGGATTGATATTAAACTGCAGCTCCGTGAATAAGTTAGTAATTAACTCTGCCTGCAAAGCGAAATGTTCCAGGTTCGATTTCCAGCCTGTGACATATGGAAACATAATGCAGGAGGGTAACTGTGATGATTAAAAAATGCCTAAAAACAGTGTGTCTTAGACCAGCTGTTCTACAATCTGTTCTATACTCTGTGGTCGAAGGCAGGGTTTATGATGCAGAAACACAGAAGTAACGAGCATTAATTCAGTTCAATGCACCCGGTCAGATTCTACTATTTGAATATCACTAGCATATTTCTCGGTACCTTATACTTCTATCCTAACAAAAGTGTTAAATTGATATTTCCTTCGCCGTTTTTCGATTTTGCTTGACCGTATTTTTACTGCAATACGATTCAGCGAGTTTAAGAATAGTTCCGACGTTTAGTTATTTTTTTTACCTTTTTTAATATTGACCTTCCTCGAAGTTAAGTGGAATTAAGTGTGGGTGGCAGTACTTTCCACGACGATCCTTGTGCATACAGTGGCTACTCTTTCAAGTATTGAATAATCAATTTATAGCATTGTCTTAGTTGAAGTACTAATAAATAAATTGCCCAATTGCGAGGCAGACCAGTACAATAAGGGTTCCGCACCACCGCAAATTTTTGTTTTAATGTAACTAAAATAAGAAGAAATCATATCGTCAATCTGACTTAGTTATTTTATTACTGTACAGTTTGTGGTATAACCGCATTAAGTTTGGCGTCTTTAAAAGAGAGTAAAACGCCTTTAAAACAAATTTTCTGCACGGGGCTTCCTAAGCTTTTGCTAACGAGACATTTCGAAGCAAACGTTTGAGATTGCTTCGAATAATTAGGAGTTCTAGTCGTCTTTGATGAGTAGTCTTGAGATATTGTGCCAGCCACCGGCCGTGTCTTACCTAAAACTGTCAAAACAAGCTGGGCCAAACGCTAACTTTGACCATTAGTTATTTCAGTGTATCATCCATCGCTACCGGCACGTAGCGCGTAATGATAATCCATTTGTGCTTTACCGCAATCGATTATAATCGAGAATCGACATTAGTTCGAGTCGTGAGAAATGCGTAGACAAAAAGTGCCACTGTTTTTGCAATTTGTAGTACGTAAAGAATGCGAAATACTTTAATTAATATATCAATGATTTTTATTGTTGGTTTCATTAAATTCGTTACTCGGTTCAAGGCGGGCGTGTGTATGGATAGAATACATGGATAGATAGATAGATAAACTCTTTATTGTGCATAGCACCATAACTAAACAATTACATTTTTAAATTAAATTAATCAAATAAAAAAAAACAAATGCACAATGGAGTAGGGTACCTAATTATATTTCATATTCCTTTTCAATAATATCTTACTAATATCTATGTAACACAGTTTGTACCCCTTTTTGTATTATCCAGTAGGGTAGACTTTGTAAATCAATGTTTGTTTGATATTACCCTAAGTACGCCTACAACGTTACAAATTTCAATGGACTCATTACGGAGTCTGATTTCAATTTAGGCAAAATAGAATTGGCAATACCATTTGAAGGATTATAAAGCTTTTCAAGAGCCAAGCTTTTGACTAGCTTTTGGCTTGTCTTCACAGTGGATTTTATAATAAAGTCAAATGTAAATCTGATTATTCCAAATTACATGTGTCATCGCGTCACCGTTTTTCCAATACACATTGTGGGATTCGGCACTGAAATTTGTTGTGAAGATTTCATGTATCGCCAATGAGTCAAAATTGCTATAAACTTTATAAAAGAAATGTGTCAAGATAGCCTCCAAATGATATTAATTATACTTGTATTATAGAGTTTCAACTAGATATATTATAATTCGTATTAAAGATGCTTTTAAAGCAAGCAACTATTTAAAAAAACCTTAGAAGAGGCGTTACAAAAATAAATATAGGTTGAGTTTACCTCCGTGAGACATCATTTAACATCGGTTAAAAACTTAATCACCACACAATACCCTGTTGAATTAACGGGGACGACAAAAGCTGAAGAAGTACAAAAGATCAAATAAACGCTTTGCGACGACACAGTGCCGATGGCGTATTTACTGGTAAACGCATCGTTGCTCTTCATGAGACAGACTAAGCAAAGAAAATCTTGCGACTCAGGCCAAATAACTAATCAAAAAATACAGTTGGGAAAAAGCATTAACGGGCAATTTTACACGCGTGAATTTAATAACTATTTGAGTCAGTTTTCACATGTCTGATTATAAATTACAAATTCTGTGCATTACTAATTAGATTATTTAATGATTTGTCGGAGATCATATTATAACATATTCGAATATACGAGTATGTCATAGAATGCATACAGTAATTTAAGCCGTGAATATGCAGAGAAACAAGATGTATTATTTTCTTTCTGAAAGATTATCTTTGAATCTCTGTTAGGAGCTGCTTACTCCCGGGAAATAAAAAATTACTCTGTAGGAATAACTCTTCGGCGCGACTCGACGATGTTTTTCAAGGGGCACAATAATCTCTTCCATTATTCTTTCTCTGAATTTACTTTGTCAGACATTGCATTTGGAATGGGGAAAAGTAAAAAGATTTTGTTGCTCTCCGTATGAAATCAAAATGTACATAACTATATTGCCAATTTCTTTTTGCTGAGACGTGTTCTGTTTTTATATTGTGAATAATATGTCTATTATACATAATATTTTATGTTGCTTAAGTCTATTTTTGTTTCGCCTTATCTTAGTTGTTAATATACAAGGATAAAATGTAATACATGTGTACAGTTAAGGGTGCCATAAGCCATTAAGTTTGCAGTCTAATTTGCTTAAGCTTCACTAATTTGCTGAAGATCGATCAAATCAGTATAATTAATTGTAATTGATCAAACACCAAGTCTCAATCCAACTGGATGGTAAACTTGATCATGTCTGGCAACCAAGCAAGTACTCCATAACTTCTGACAGCAAAGTCTCTAAATCCGGCTCCGGTAAATAAAACTCGGAAAATCTAAAAATAATTAGTACAGGACAAAGCAGGACAATCGGGTCTCGGGGAATGTAAAAATCAAACCTATGAACCATTCAACTTTCTCTCTCTCTTTTAGATCTCACCACTTGGTGTAGTTTATAATTATTTATTTGTCATACAATATGTGAGAAATGAATAACTAAAATACACATAAAAAAAATTAACTAACTTGTCTTTTATGTAATAAATTTACAGAACGAGCAGATGGTCTGTACCTACTTAGTTAAGTAAAAGATAAACATAATGTTCCTTCTGCTATAAATTCAAGGTTGGAGAATTTGTTTCCCCCTGGTAGGTTTTAGCCTTCGATACCGACACTATCATATGTAAGGGACGAAATATATATATTCAAGTGAGCCAATGAGTTTTTTTTTATTTGAAAATACGCCTTGTCGACCGACTGATCAACCGACTGATCTACCAATTAACTGACCGACTTACCAAACGACTGACCGACCGACCGACCGACTGACCGACCGACTGACCGACCGTAAAAAATTGTACGATACTTAATTATTTTTTTATGTGGATGACTGAACGAGCTGACGGTCTAACAATGAAAGAGATAACTTTAAAAATATGGAACAAACATCGATGACAAACAACCTTTATGCGTTCACAAACAGAACAAACGATAACATGAAACCGGAATATAACGAACAAATTAATATCCGAGAACTCATGTTATCGTCATAAATGTGGCCAGTTATGAAATAACATAGGGTGGAAAGATCGCCGTGAAAAACGATACAGAAGCCTGTAAAAGCTGCTTGCACAGACAAAATATGATCTTAACAGAAAGGAAGAACTTTGTAGCAGAAATATTTCAGTGCAGTGGGACTGGTTAAAAGAATACTAGACTATATTTGCATTTAATTTTTTTATACATATGTACTAGTTTTTGTCTTATATGTATGTTCCGTGAAGTTACCAAACGGCTCTGTCGGAAGACCAGCGTTAGTTGTCACGTGTTTACAACTAGCTGATGCTGAGACAGAGACCATTTTGTGACTCGCATTATTCCAATATTGGTTTACAAAAGGATTTAGAATTTTCCTAAAATATCAGAATAGAATAGAATATTTTATTCGACACTACATACATACATATTGACATACATATATCGACATATTGTGTATCATGCTACCAATTTATTGTACCAAAACCTTGTATGGTCATGTGACGGAGGGTCATTGCTACGTTCTATACTGTGCTGCTAGTAAAAAATATTTATTGCCAATAAATGGCGGTTATATCGTTACGGCGATCTGGGGGTTGAGGTAGTAAATTTAATTTGGGCAATGATCGAACGCTGCGATACAGAGTAGCATATTTCCCTTGGGCGACTTGAGTAGGTAGCTTTGGACATTTTTGTAGCTCAAGATTGCCGATATGGTGATTTATTGTAAGTTGGTTATTCAAAGCTTTATCTGAAGATCGCTGGCTGGAACTGAAATCCCAGTAGCGCGCTGATTTTGCCGTTAGCAAGAAACAGTCCAAGATTTCAAACCTGTTTTTTTATGCTCCGGGTAGGTGTTGTGTCTACTATATTTGTATTGTATATGTACGCCAGACAAAACTGCGTTTCACTGTTCTATCTGTCTTTATTATTTATAAACTAAACCAAGTTCGTCCGGGGAAGTACTGCCACCATGCCCATTTCTGCCGCCAAGCGGTAATGCGTTCGCGTTACTGTGTTCCGGTTTGAAAGGTGTGGTTGCCGGTGAAATTACAGGCACATGAGACATTCCACGTACACGTCTCACAGTTACGGGCGCATACGATGCGACTTGGGTCTTGTCGTACCTAGTAGGGGAGGCCCCAAGTCGCATCGGTGGTTATGGGCCGAGGTTACCACTTAACACCAAGTGGGCCGTCGGCTCGCTTCGTAACTGTATTACATAAATAAAAAAAAATAAAAAAAACTAGCTCACATAGTCGTATCTTCTTCAGAAATCTAACGCTACCTAATTGTTTGTCACTAAATATTTTTGTTACATATCATGTGCTTAACAAACATGGGCGGAATCCAAGGAGCAAAATTGAAACAATACGTTGCAATTCAATTCGATATAAATCGCACACATATCGAAATGTGACACTTTTATTGTGACCTGAAAGTTGGGGAAAACTGCCCTCCACCCTCGCGAAGTGTCATTTATGAATTTACGACACTATTATTTCTTCCGTACCTATTCCATTTAACCGGAGACAAGTGATATGGGACTTATTGATAGATTCACAAAATATGGTTATTTTATTTCTTTAGTTATTCTTCACTATGACAAATTGTTAAGGTAAGTTTATGGCAAATGATATGGAGTATATAGCATTAATAATTGTAAGTTTAATGTATATTTTTGTTGAGTTTTCTGTGTCATCAAAGCTTTTTATTTTCATATCACAATTTTACTAATAATATTAATTATTATTATGAAATAACCATCATTGTAATGTAATTTAAAAAACTGTAACACTGGAAGGTAGGTATTATAATATACCTCCAATTAGGTATTACGTGTACGTAATAGTAACACTTTTTTATGTGACACAGCTATGGAGCGAGCCGATGGCCCACCTGGTGATAAGTAACCTCAGCCCATAACAACCGACGCGACTTAGGTCCTCCTCTATTAGGTACGGCAAGACCCAAGTCTGTTGATAATTTTAGATATATCTCACTTGAACCAGCTCATAACGGTACCCACTTTAAACATAATAAGAAGTGACGCGAGACATGCAGTGTAGTTTTACATACTTATATTACTAAGAAAACTTCACCTTACCCTCGGAAGGCAGACACACAAAGACACGCAGTTAACTATGCTATTTCGTTCTTTTTTTTTTTTTTTTTTTCTGCGGTCTTCACACTAGGCAAAGCCTAGTGTATCGTGAAGACCTCACTTTTGGATTTACTGTACCTTGGAATATTTAACGATTGCCACGGTCAACATAAAATTTAAATTTAAAAAGAAGGGAAGAGCTATCCAACTACATATATATATATTATACAAAACAAAGGAAAAAAAACATATAAGATAACAGAATATTTTCATACATTAACTAGATTTGCATTTTACATCTTGAGTAGGTACAATCACTACCACCAAATATCACAAATCATTTTTTAATACATTATTTATTCTGTTGGTATATTAAACAGCGAAGATGCCAGTTAAAATCAGGTAAACCTAATCGTTTGAAAACAATGACTTTATATCTGCACAATTAAGAGAAAGTGGTCTAAAATAACCATAGGTGAGTCAGGTCGTCTATCATTAGACAACTTAGATGTGTTGAGTCGAAGTCTGGAATAATGTTCCCTGAATCTGAAAATACTTACAAGAGATAAGGATTTTATTGAAAGCTTTCTATTCAAGGCTCAATATACAGAGTATGATTAATAACTGTTTGATATGAATATGTTATCTCATGTAAGGTCAAGGATGAGTAATACTTGAACCACTCCACGTTACAAAATGATAGGTAACTCATAGTTTTTTATTTGTAAATAAATATTACATACATATTATATGTAACAGCCAAACAGACCAAATATCTGTTGACCACTCAAATATCTTTATTGGGTAGGAGTCGAACCCACGAACAGAAGCAGAGTTACTACCAACTGAGCTATGAGGCGAGTCAAAATGCAATAAGGTTTTTACGTTTACATACATAACATCGCTTGGGTTATACTATCGACACAATTATAATTTGTAAGTTCGTGATCAAGTTTAAATCAGTCAAAAGTTGAAGTCAGTGACAACATATTATTATTGTCAAGTTAGTTCGTTGGTTATAAATATCGTAGTTACCTTCTATGTCCTTATACATAAAGAATATACCCAACATAAAATAACCTTTGTTCATGAAAAAGGAAAACGGAAAATCTCAGATTCTTATTCGTTATGGTATTTTCACAAAATTCGCAAGTAAATCAAAAAAGAAACACCCTGTTTAATCATTAATAATAATTTTAGTCAGTAGGCACATAGAGTTATTACATCATTATCATAAACTCAAAATAATCAACCCACCTATGTAGATCGCATAAATAAATAATAACGAGAAATCGTAATATATTATTACTTTTATTATTATTATGTAAGGTAAGGAGTAATGTCAGGATCATAGCAGATGGGAAACCATGATGAACCTCCGGGAAACAGGCGTGATTTTATGTATGTATTATGTAACCACACTCAGTGAGCTGTGACATTAACACGTCATTTCGAATGAGCGGTCTGCTACGTTAAAATTATTGGCGGTTCACAGTATAATTAATATAATGTTGATTCTCGACAATAATATTATGTATTATTTGCTCAATTCCTAAATTTTACACATAATTGACAGTATTAAAAAAACAGGTCATACTCACGGAGTATTTCATCGTCATCTAAGAAACCGGAACATCATATAAATGATAAATTAGTTTGTTGTGATTTGGATTATTTGTAACACTTCTTTCAGACAGCAAATTATCCATGTCAGACAAGGCTCTAGGTTTGTCTATAAAATATATGTTAAGGGTGCTTTAGGGTAAAAAAAAAACACTACGAAAAAGTATATTTGCATGTAATATCAATATTTTGATGAAAGTTAATTTGTATAATTTACTGAACTTAAATATACATTGTGCTAATTATGCAAGGTCGGGACACCGCTAATATACTATAAAGTATTTAAGACTAAAGAATTAGCCATCATATATTTTATGTTATAGCTGAGGTAAGTACAAAAGCAGTTATACCGTATGATATATAAACTAGGTCAATGTCAATAACTTATTTTAAAAATCTGCTAACTCTAATGTTGTACACAGCATTTGTATAAACAAAATTTTCGAAAAGTGACATCAAAAACTTACAACTCTTAACAATTAGAAATTATACAAACAAAAAAACATGAAAGAAAGTTTCTGTTATTGTATTCAGATATTTAATTTCGTCAATTTGAGTAGTACGAATTTTATCATGAAAAATATCAATTTCAATGGGAAGTTTATTCTAGAATTTATTTGAGCAAAATTAGAATTGTGCGGTATATATTAAGTTTGTTTTCCCATTAGCGATTGTTTAACGTCGATCAACCGTCAAATCAAGTGAAAAATTATGATGAATATGTAACTCAATTTGCGAAACATAAAAAGACGAGTAACGAAATTCAATTTATTATTATAGAAAATCAGTGTGGACAGGCGGAGTGAAACATCCTCACACGCCACACCCATTTCATCTGATGGGCTGCCAAGTCACAGTATAATGGGATCAGCCAGTATTAACACTTAGGGTTACGTGCTACTTGCAGAAAGTGTGGTTGTCAAATAAAGCCTTATAATCTGAGGGTTCCTTAAATTTTCGAACCTATATTCCCGCTTCGACATGACTCATAACATTCAATATAATTTCTGCGAAACCTAAAAACATGACACATCGGACCGTGAAATTAATTGGTAATTTACTGGGTATGTATGTATATTGAACGTAGGGAGTAGTTAAGAAAATCACGTTCGCAAAAAAAACAAATTCAGACTATGGGTTGCCGTAGAACCAAAAATAAACTCAATCACCGTATTAAATGAGCCGACAGGTAAATCATTTTTTCGCTTTAAAAATTGAGATGCACATTAATGAGAAACTTTATTAAAGGTAACACCTGAGTTTAAATTAAGTTTATCATTAAGTTCGGTACAAATTAATTAAAATTATTGAAAAGTTAGGTTTGTTGCGAATGTTAATCCTTAAAAGCAATTTGTGTCTCTTCGTTAGGTATTTAAAGAATACAATCTCATAGCTCGTCTGTAAGTAGTTGGTATGAAATTGACAAATAAATATATATCACTGTAGGCTACTCTAAAGTGAAATTTATTCTCTTGTATTTTTATTATTCCTCAGCTTCTTAAGCTTGTTTGCAAAGGCCATTATCATCTATTATCTGCAAAAATATATTCAAAGTTATTACATTAAAGATACAAAGCTAAACTAAAAAAGTTTCAGCTGGGTTTTCATGACATTTGATGAGTATATTTTGCCCATAAAGCTCATTTAAATGTTTTTCTTTCTACTTCAGTTTTGGTAGATAGCCATCACATAAAATAATTTTCAACGTACAAAAATGTAATAGAGGAATAAGAAATAAAGGATTCATTCTTAACGCTTTGGAGCTGTTAGCCGCAGATGGCCTTGACTTGACTTTTGGCGAGAGCGGACGGCTCTCAACCGGTAAAAAAATATGATTTATGCACAACGAAACCAAATATACCACTTAGATGAGACCTGGGATTGGGGAGTTGCCAATTGGGAGGAATGGGAGAAGACACGCTCATCACGGGCAGACACTGGGATACTTCGACCCTGCCGGCGCCGGCGGAGTCGGTGCGAAGGTGCCTTGTTTACTCTCTTGTTACGTAAAACCTAACAAATAAGTTAAATATAACCTTGTTTACTCGTTTATAAATAACTCCGGATAGGTGTTATTGTTTCGTCATGAGGGTCACCAAGTACGTGTCTTGGCCTACAGAGAGAGCGCTCTGCCCCCCCACGGTACAGCGCTCTTCGTCTACCGAGTAATCGGGTATCGAATGAACCAGGTGATTGGGATGGGACTCTACCGAAACATAATATCTCTGGGAGGCAAGTTTTATGAAACGGGCTATGGACTCGAGACACGCGTCTAGATGAGGGTGGTTTGATAAGATATAGTTAGAATTAACATTTATATCGAGTGACTTTACTACCAACTTTACATTGTGCCCTGGTATTTCACCCAATGGTCATCCAAGCATAAAATTAAATTCTTATTCCATCCAAAATACGCATTGTAATGGGAAATATACTTGACAATTCTGTTTCTACTGAAGTACGAGTAATAGGTATATTTTAGTAACTAGGCATTCTTAATATTTCGCTACAACCTCGAGGATTGGTTTTTATTCTACCTTTGAGAATTATTTTTGTTTGTTTCTTCAATTTATTTTAATTCTTTAGTTATTATAGTACATAGTAGTAATTAATACCTACAATGATACTGACTTTAAATAACAAATTTGCTTGAAGTTTATGTGCGAAGTATTTTAATTTGTGAACGTGCTAGAAGAATATTGTTTATTTTTTATCAATTATAATAAAAAAGTTACTAAGTATCCTATGCCGAAAGTTTTGACTAACGTACATTGTTTTTCCATGACCAGTGAGATATTTTTTATATACTATTAAATATAATATTGTACACAACTACCGCGAACTGAAAGAATAAAATAATGTGTTTAGTCCTCGGCGTTCTTTGGCGTATCAATCTTATTTACTCAGATCAAGAACCCCAAACTATCAAAGTACTTCCAAGCAGAAACCAGCATAAAGTTTAGAGACTAAAAAAATCAACACAAAATAGAAAACGCATAAGTACTTACTACGTTACTTAAAAAACGTCAATCCGTCTTTGTAAGCTTCACGCCGTACAACATGTTTATTTTCCTCAATTGTTTAGATATAATAGAGAACAAATAATATGCTTATTTTCGCATCCCAACACAATACCATGGTAGGCTGGATTTGGCACCTGCGATGGGCTTAATACGCGCCAGAAATTCGCATGCAAACCAGCCAGTTCATCAATTTGGGAAAATTTACTTAGCCTTTATTTACAAGGAAACAAAACCCAAAATTGTTGAACTCGTTCTGAAGTAATAAGTTGGTTAGTGGTGTAGATTCTGTTGGCAACAAACTGAAACTAATTTTACGTTCACGCATCTATTACCTCTCTAAAGAATGGTGAGAGACAAACCATAGAGACAAATTCAAATGGCGTCCCTGTGCCATTTTAGTCGTGATAGTAAACTACAATGTTTTACGTTATGTTAAACCATAACTATTACAATATATAATAAATAAATAAATAAATATTGGTGGACATTTCACACAGCGCCATCTAGCCCCAAGGTAAGCTAAGCATAGCTTATTTCATGGGAACCAGACAACTCATATAATACTATACTTTTCTTTTGTAAATACATACATATAATACATATACACCCATACACAGAACAGACATCAATGTTACAAATGTCACATAAATATTTGTCCTGTGTGGGGACCGAACCCACGACCTACAGCGCAGAAGGCAGGGTTACTACCAACGGAGCTATGAGGCCAGTAAAAAAAATATGACGGAAGCACACAGATTTATGAAAAGTCTAAAATGTTGTAAGTGGCAGTTTTATTTATGCGCTAAGGAGATAGAGATTCTTGAACCTAAAATTTGTTTATTTTGTTGCAACAGAATCTCCTCCACTGTGTAGAAGATACGTCTCAAACGTCGAAGTTTCAAGTGTATTGAAACAGGTCTTTGTATTCGGTATAGGCGAGACAGGTGGAAATGGGAACTTTTCAATTCAGAACATATTCGTCTATGTGCGCTGCATTCTGTGAAGTTGGTAAACAAGAAAACACGTGCGGCAACGCTGTTAGGAATTGGCAACAAACTAAACTTTAGCAAGTTAGGATGGTAAATAAAATAAATGTTTTGTAGAAAATGTAGAGTAAATTTTATTTATATACAGATTCTTTTGGAAACTGATATTTTTTAATATAGGAAATATAAGGATATTAGTCGTTTTTTACCAAAACTCAAGCAAAGGCACTCAACCGTTCCAAGACTATAAAGACACTTTTTGTCCTACTTTAGCCAAAGCGGTTCAATCGTTTTGGCCTAAAAGACAAATACATTGATTCGAACATACATTCGCATTTATAATTTAATGTGATTTCAATATATTTTACTTAACGTTTATACGAAGTAGGAAGCCAAAACCCGGATGTGTTCTATTCCTATAAATGAAATAACCAATAAATAACAAACGTCCGTTTCACCCCACACCGAAGCCCTCGGGGGTAACGACGTAACGTCCCTGGACGTGATCAGCACCTCTCCAAGACTACGTTAAATAAACGCACTGTGATATGAGCTCTATCACTTTACCAATAAGTTTAATATGGTTTCATTTTTTTTATTATGTGATACAGGTATTGAACGAGCCGACGCGGGCGGCCCAACGGTATTAAGTGGAAACCTCTGCCCATAACAACCGATGCGACTTGAGTCCTCCCCTACTAGGTACGACAAGACCCAAGTCACATCGTGTGCACCCGTAAGTCTGAGACGTGTAGTTGGAATGTCTCATGTGCCTGTAATTTAAACGGCAACCACATCTTTCAAACCGAAACACAGTAACGCGAACGCGTTACTGCTTAGCGGCAGAAATGGGCATGGTGGCAGTACTTCCTTGGACGAACTTGTCGTGAGTTCTACTGTTCTTAAAACTTACTTTAATGTTGCAGTATAAGACGAAATGACAAATTTTTGCTTGAACTGTCGTGACCTTAGTTTCATTACACTTGATAGTATTTACAGTTAATTGCATAGTATGTAGGAAGTGATTCTTCCGTAAAATAACAAACGAGCGTTCACACGAAGTGTACAAAGAAACCCTCTTTCAAGGGTCAAGTTGGATAGGATGATAGATTCATTTTGCACGTGCGAGTATGGTTCGATAGATAGGAGTTTCAGGATTTCTTCGGATTTAGGACAAAGGTAATATTGTTTGACATTTCATCTTTTTGTTTCTAGGGTTGCGGATGGAACCCAGTATGAAGGGTTGTTCTATAATTGAGACGGTGAATACGTAAGTATACTGCTGTTCATATTGTTATATCAATCACATGGATAGCATATCAGGATATTTACAAATTAACTCGAAAGCTTAAACTTATAGTATTTTTGCACGTTTTTCCAGGATTCAAGCAATTATCCTATGTGAAAAATGAAACAATTTTATACCAGCTTAGACCTGCAATAGAATTTACATAGGTACTTAAGAAATTTAGTGTGAAAGCATTACAATTGTCTAGTAGTTAATAAATAGAAATATTTTATTTATTTTATTTGTGTCATCTTTTAGGGTTTCATCTTTTGACTAACTTCATAGCTAGGTTGGTACAAAGTAACTCATCCTGCCTGCCCTGTGGGTTCTGGATTCAATTATCTTTAAGAATTTGCCCTGATTGTAAAAAACATATAAAATTAGTTATTTCTTTCCAAGTAAAAGTTTTGTTTAGTTTGGGTTAAGACAGTATCCTTTTATATTTTTTATGTATTATTAATTAAAATACCAAGAATAGGGATAAAAATGTTCCCATTCAACTTGAGTAAACAGACAGAATCGAAATTACATAAGTTTGTGTTCGGTTGTAAGTCCCTTTCTAACTAATTAGGATTAGGGAGGCAAATGAACAATCGCGATCTCAATCTCTATGATTCTCGGCGGAGTATTCCGGAGAGAAATTCTCTTTATTCAACGATAATTGCCTTAATAATCTGACTAGGCGTTTCAGAAACCCAAACGATGCGACGAAAGCGAGACAGTTCATTTGAGGCAGAAACGTTGATTTTCTTTTTCGCCACTTAATCCCTGGGCTCCTATAAAAACACTGTGATTGCGACAAAATTTCGGAGCAAATTTGAATTTAATTCGAGATAAAATCATTCAGTAAATTTGCGATGGTTAAACTTTGGTTAGACATCAATAAATTGATTTAGCGTGCAATGCAGCACTTACGCCGATCTTGATATAGGCTATAGGCTGTAAAAGAAAAAAATAGCTTCCGTAGCTGAGCCCTCCACGGCGGAAATTCTCAAACTATTTATGGACCTTAAAAGTCCACCGATAACGCTGAATCCGAGCGAAGTGCCTCTTATCTAGGCTCTTTATGCCGAGTGTCGTTTATAGGTTTCGCGATGAGATGCGAGATAATACGATTATGAGTGCTGAAGTGGCGAGGCAATGTCGATTTTTTCGACATTTTGTGTGATAATTGTCAGGAATTGGGTCTTATGTGCCAGATGTGTGTATTGAGGAAAACTGTCATTGTAAATGTTGATAATGTTTCCTTCTTGAGCCCATAAATCTTTTACGTATGAATAAATACTGTAGTAGTTGTCTGATATGAATACAAATCACATCCTCCAGCCATACAGTTTGAATGTTGAGTGTAACATTATATGCGGAAGCCTACTAAGAAAGACGTTTAAGCACGAATCTTTATTTACACTTACTCCCCATTTTATTTACGAATAAATATATAATATAATATTACATCAGTATAATATATTATTGTAATACGTTTTTATACGATTATATTATAAATATGCCTTTAAATTATATCAGCAATACTAATGGAGGGTTACAGCCCTACTAATACTACTAAGATTTGAATTTTATTTTATTAATATTTTTTTTCCAGTCATCCAACTCATCTGTTCAAAACTTATTTGAAAATATTGCAGTAGATGACAATGTAAACTTACACAGCAAACTTAGAATGCACTTACGAAAGACAGTTGCCGCAAGAATATAAAAGTCTAGTTTACACTTTAAAGTAAATTTTACAACAAAGTTATAAGTCAGGCGCTTCACGCCATGTTGATTTTGAAACTAGAGTTTAATATTTAGGGAGCAAGTTTGTTAATAGCCGCTCAGTTGAGAAGACAAGGCATGGCTCAAGAAAACAAAGTTATAGCTGACTGTTTATGTCTGGAGATAACATTTTTAATTTATCAGCCTCATGTTGTATTTTGCTATCAATTTTAACAGGACAGGTTGAAGCAGGTGGCGTGACGAATATGTGCTACAGAACCCGAGTTTCAATCAGTTGTCGCCAATAAGTTTTCCATTTCGTAAACCTGTGCGCACAATACCAAAAGAGTGAAAATCATTGAGTTGAAAAAAAAATTGTGGAATAAATGCTATCTGAGTATTAGTGAGCGTTTTTGTTTTCATTATACAACACTTGTTCGAGAGAGACAGTGGCATGAGTAGTTATAAGCATTTACTATTAAAATTACGTCAAAGCACGTATATAACCCGACTCTTTACTATTGGTTATTATACGAATATAATTTCTCACATAATTGTAGATATCTTTTGCCGTCGAAATCTAGTTATTTCATTGAATTTCAGGCGCTTTGAGGATAAAGTCTAACAAATTGATAAATGTAGAACCTTACAAATGAAATTAAGAAACTTTTAATGAAATTAACGTAAAAGCGAGCAAATCTAAGCACTCAAGTAGTCACAGTTTAATTTGAAATTCATTAGACGTGTGAAAAGTAACGATTTAGTAATGTTTTTGATTGTAAGCATACACTAAGATCCATTCCAACCAAAAATCAGCAACTATTTTCAAAAAGTAGCAATTGTGGCAAGTTCATCCAAGGAAGTACTGCCACCATTCTAATTTTTGTCGTCATGTAGTAACGCATCCAATTTGCTTGTGGTGATAGACACATGAAACATTCCACCTTCCATTCCTCGTCTCAGAGTTAGGGTTATAATACTTGGTTCTTCCAGTAGCGGAGAACCCAAGTCGCATAATTATTTTTGTTATGGACAGAAGTTACCATCAAGTGTGTCATCTGCTCGTACCATAACTCATTCACATGAACCAAATCTTTGAATTAAGTATCCTTAATCCATAATTGGCTACCATGCTCTTCATTTTAACAAACCGTTCTATTTTCCTTGATTAATAAACAAATTCGCAATTCAGTAATTCTCTCCACAAAAAAGGGATTAGGGCAGTATCTTATCTTATTTTATCGGCTGCAAGCAGGCTTCTAAATAATTTGGAGTACCATTTTCCTGGTAGCAAAATGGTCTTTGTTATACCGCCCACAGAGGCGGCCGTATTGCTAAATCTTATCCCAGCCGCGTCATTGCTTATATTAGTAGTAGCATTGACACAGCGATTCTCTAATTCAATTCAATTCAATTCAATTCAATTCAATATATTTATTGCTAAATAATTTTAATAAAAAATAAAAATTTAATTCTTACTAAAACTCAGTTTTTGTTTTTGTTGACTGGTGATATTTAAAATAAAAACTAATTTCCGAGGCTTTTCTATTTTATGATAAAACATAGTCAGGTGACTAATTGAAATATACTGATGAAAATAGAATCCATGTAAAAAAGGGGAAATTAAGCCAATATAAAAATGTTTTCTTCCAACTATTCTTTGAGGCTAGAGAAAGGTTGAGGCTGAAAGTTTGTTATTTACTTTAAAAATAGCTATAGAAGTATATAACATAATAAACTCGTTGAAGTGGTAAATTTAATATAATATTATCTAAAACAACAACATTTGCTTACGCTATTCGTGTTGTCAGCTCCAGTAAAACATTTTACAATTTCATTATACGTGACGTCACATTGTCCGCAGGGGTTGAGTCACATCATAACAGTAAATCCTAATTTTCCAGGAGTGCCTCCTAAACACGACTTAAAACCTTCAACCCGGATATTTTATGTTAGCTAAATAAAAATATACTCTAGGTGAGTCGTGTCCATGGAGTAAACAAGAACTATAGAGCGCGCGGTCTTAAGTCACTTGAAGAAGAAATTAAGGTTATACGTTTCCGTATTTTTTTAATTTTTAATATTTGGTGGCTATTTATAACTGGTATCTGTCATAATTTATTTCAAATAAGTTTTTGAACAACACTTAATTAATGTAGTTTTTTAATAACACATAATTCGTTTTTGGAGTTACTCCTTAAGAATAATTTTATTTAAACCCTGATCGAGCGTAAACTAAACGTGTTTTTTTAACACTAAAAAGTAAACTAAGTAACTCCATTCGCGGGTCACAAGCTCATTGTTCATAAAAAATCAGTTAAGATAAATGTTTAGCTTCTATGTGATGTAATTTGAACATGAATATTGTTTTTGACTAGTTATTAACTATGAAAATGTTTTTCAAAAACTGTTAATATGTTTTACAGCCAAAATGATGAAAAAACTACATAATAATGATACATAATTTCAACTTCGATATTTAGAAGACTGGGATATAAACAAAATGCATTCTGGATCGAGCTCTATGACATCGTGAAGTGACCATGTAATGGCTACGCATCGCATGGTGGTTACACCTGGCCAGCAAAGTAATATAAAGTTACAAATATGAGCATTTGGTTTACTAACGAAAAACGTCACATGAAAGCTCGGTATTAAAAAAATGGGTGAGAATATTTAAGACCTCTGTGGACATCAGTCACTATCAATCACTCCATGCGAAAATACGGCAAAATTAAAAGATTTTTTATGCCAGTTTTATAAGTAGGTATTTGAATTTCGTTGTGCAAATAATGTTCAATCAAATCACTTTCATTTTGAGCTGCGGGGTGAGAATTTACGCAGAGCCAAATTTTGGAAAAATATTTTAGTTAGAAAATGTTGTCCTATCTTTTTCCATCTAGCAGATAAATAAAAATATTATAAATTTTTCATATTCAAAAGTACTAGACTCAATGCTTCTCTATAATTTGACTTAAGTACATTGAATTTTGCGTATTTGATTCTGCAATGGTTTGTATTTGGAAATTATACCTCAATTAAATAACTATACACTTACATATGAACTCTTATTAGGATTAAGCTTGCCTTTTTCATGTTTTACTGTTACATAATGATATAGTAGTAGTCAAAATATTTATGGACTGATATTCTACTTATTTTATATTATAATTTTAATTAATATTTCAATTTATTGGAATCCAACAGAATTTTACTCGAAAGACTACACTATTGCAAATAATTCATAAAAGATTTATATTTTATTATCTGATATGTCTAAAATGCACATATTAATGACAAAACATCAATAAATAAATTGAAATGAATTTAGCTTTTGAGGAAGCTTAAGACATGCACATGACTATGATATACGAATGGACATATTTTATATTGTCTGACATGGGATCTTAAAAGTGAAAGGACCTGGGGGTCTAAATTGACCCAAAATTGAGAAATTCGGGTGTGGTATCGTTAAAAAGGGCATAAATTAGAAAACTACAATTTGGGAATAGTTTTATATAGTTTTTTCAGTAAAACTCTTCATTATAATCAATTTCTAAAGAACGGAACGTCATAAACGTAAAAATTTGTGTGATGAAATAATATAATTGAACATCTATATACAAAGGGTGAATGTATGTGGGGGTGGGGGGTCACGGGACACTTATGTGCGAAGTTTTAGGTACTGTAGTCCTACGTGGACGATGTCATTTATTTAGTATATTGGAGACAATATGGAGACAAAAAAAATATTACACTAAAGTTCATAATTTGTTCGCATAAAATTCAAACGTGTAATGTTTAGCTTTCTAGTTCATTTGTTGTTTCTCTCAAGTGAGGGCAAACCTATTACGTCAAATTTGACTTTGTACGTGACAAGGGTCAAGCTGAGCCGTGTAAACTCATAACGGAGAAATTATTTCATGTCTGATTCAAAATGTACCTAACCGTAATATGTTAAGTTAAATACTTTGATAACTATTTTTATTTTCATAGTAATATTATTACCTAGTTTACTACTTACAATAACAATAACTTGAGTAAACAAAATAAGTATGACATAAACAGTCATAAATTAGGCACTTAAATTGAATACTTAAATTAAGGTAAGCCCAGGGTTTTATTACCAGCGCAGCGGCAGTTAAGGCACGGTATGTAAAGGAGAGGTAAAGGAGAAGTAAAATGGGAACATCAGTGCCGCAGAACTAGAACTAATTTTGATAAGAAGAATATGCCTAATTTTCTATACTTTTTCCTACTATTCTTAATATTACGTTTAAAAGTGCAACTGATTATCACTAATTGATACTAAAATGATTGAAAAAATGCCATGTACGTTTATGGGCTCCGTATTTGAATATTACTGAATAAAAAGCTAACCAATGTACATATTTCGTGATGTTCAAGAAATCATTCAGCACATACCTGCTTTCTACTACAAATGTTTTTATTGTAAGTTACTCATGGTTCAGTTTCATACTGAGTGAGTGTTTGAAACCGAAGAAAGTAATTCTCTAATTCTTTTGTGTATAATTTAATTTAGACTGTTATCTACCTTATTTTCACTTAATAAAACAGCAAACCTTTATTAATGCTTAATAAAACAAAGTGAAAAGATAACGCACTTACACTTTCCATTTTTATAAGGGTATCCGTTTAAGTTTAAATTTTATATGAATATTTTTCCATAAAATCAGATGAAAATTTTGAAAATGTTTTGTAAAATGGGCTTTTTTGCTGTTGAAGTTAGCTTCTACTTTACTTACGTTCCACTTACGTTTACTTTGGGTCCAGTGTTAACTCTATTTTCAATCTGGACGTTGCGAATTACAAACCCTTCAGTTTTCTGATTTAAGACGTTATTTGCGCAACACCATTTCTCATAACGGTAAAGGAAAATACAGTCGAGAAACGGGCATGTCCTAGAACTAAAAATTCGCATATCAAATCACGAAAGATGGAGTCTCTTTGAG
The DNA here is from genome assembly GCA_947359385.1 of Chesias legatella. Classification (NCBI taxonomy): domain Eukaryota; kingdom Metazoa; phylum Arthropoda; class Insecta; order Lepidoptera; family Geometridae; genus Chesias; species Chesias legatella. The sequence continues at coordinate 1,860,806 of OX375766.1, forward strand.
GCGCTTAATGGGGCTGTCTGGACAATATCTATCACGTAATCTACATATCGTTATATTAAATTGTTTATTTATTCATTGCACATGTATTATTACTAAATACATCACATGTACCCTGTAAGGGTGTAGCAAACAAAAAAAAACGTTTTGTTGGATTTAATAATCATATTCAATGAATTGGTAGAAATAAATATTATAATAATAATAAGTGGAGAGTCGCGAGCCTTAATTAATTTCTTAGAAACAGTTCAAGTGGAAAAGACGCGTTATGTTTATACTTTCTGAAAAATTTATACATAAGTTTAAGAATTTAGTATCAATAAAGAGTTTTTGAAAAAAATAATTTAATAAAACCTTACATGGCTTAATTTTTAAAAATTTAATCTTAGTACGAAATTTCAGGTTTCTTTGCATTGATAATTGTCGTGGCTGTAAAATTGTGAATTAGCTTTATTCGAGGGAAAGCGATGGCACTTAAATTTTGCACGTCTATAATTCCAGTAAAAGTAAATCAGGCCTCTGTTGTTTTGCCTAGCTCGATTGTATGTATGGACGTATCTATGTATGAGGCATGTATGTATGTAGAGGTATAAAGTCTTACTGCTTTGTGATTCTCCAACCAATAGGAGCCCACAAGCACTCACCTTCTTCTTATTGTATCGTTTGGATAGGTGACCACTCTTCTTCTTCTTCGAGTCACCGGTTCTGTCGAACCAGTGTGGTGAAAGGATTGTAAGTGCGCCTCAAAGAGGCTCCTTTCGTGCACTCGACACATGTCTTCGAATCTTTAATTCTAGGACATGTCGGTTTCCTCACGATGTTTTCCTTCACCGGTTCGAGAAAGGTGACCACTAATCTCAAGGGATTCAAACAACTGGAATAATTCCCGCATCAGTCCTAATTTATGTAAATATTTGTTCTGGGTCTAGCTAGGTGTGGTGGAGCCGATTTAATGTATATTAACATAGCGGCATATTAATATGGATTTACTAAGTTGTTAAGTAGGATTAAGCTGAGAAAACAGTGGAAAATTGCACTGAAAAAGTACGAATTATCATTTACGCAAATATTAGTTTATGAATTATGATTGAGGAATCTTAAATAAAAAAATAACAGATGCACTCCCTAAGGTTTATGAAAAAATGCGTTTTATTTTCACACTTCATTTCGATTTCTTAGGTATAAAAAACTCACCTCAAAATTTCAAGTCTTTAAGAAAAATGGTTACCTAGCAGATAATCCGCCAGGACATTATATTTATTACATAGAAACAGCCATCGTGGCCTTGTAATAAAAAATTAAGAGAAACCTAAAAAGAAAAATTTAAGACACGGATATCAAAAAATATCAATAAAATGTGAGAAATCAATTACGAGGTAGATCGTAAAACCTCCTTATCCTGGTTTATGACTTCGGCACCCACATCTGTTCCAGCGGGTGACTTTTTATTGAATACCCATATGATTAACGTATGGACCATATGCGGATTCACGACTGAGCGTAAAATATCGGCTATTTCGACTTGTCACTGAGACAAGGTGGATAGAACCGTAGCAGTGTATCCGGTCTAAACAGATACCCATTTCTGTTTTCGTAGACTGTAAATAAATAAATATTGGTGGACACTTCACACAGCGCCATCTAGCCCCAAAGTAAGTTAAGCATAGCTTGTATCATGGGAACCAGACAACTGATATAATACTCATATACTTTTCTTTTGTAAATACATACATATAATACATAATAACACCCAGACACTAAACAAACATCTATGTTCGTCACACAAATGTTTGCCCGGGGTGGGAATCGAAACCACCACCTACAGCGCAGAAGGCAGGGTCACTACCAACTGAGCTGTGAGACCTGTCATCAGACTGTTAAGTAATTAAGTACACAGATAATATTTACAATAAAACCATTTGAGCCGTCTTAATGTTTGTTTGTCTAAATTAGCTCAACTAAGTCCCAATTCACGTCCCTTCCAGTGTGTATGGGTGAATTGTGCCTATACAATGGCGACGTTACGAATAATTTCAATAAGCTTCAACTCTACCTCTGAACCAAAAAGGCTCTAGGATCACGCGCTACTTCGATCAGGAGTTCTGGAACAATTTTAGTACAGCGGAGGAAGATTCGTCTTCCCCATTTACGAGAGTATAGACCCCAAAAAGTTGTAACTTGGCATCTCTAGGGAGATTCGCAAGTTTGTGATACCTCTATACTTGCATATTGGATTAGTTCATTACTTGATAGGCAATCCTAAACGGTGTCCACATGCGACTACTCCCACTGTTTCGAGCCACCGCGCTAGCATCTGTAAAATTTCGTTGTTTCAAAATTAATTAGGTACAGTTATAAATAAATATTCACATAACAAATTACTAGTTACTATAATTCTAAAAATTAAAATATCATTTTAAATGTATTTATAGATAGGCATCAAAAACAAAAAGTGACATGATTCTTTTTTAGGATGGTGCTTAGATCTTTCTTTAAAAATCTCATACCAAACGTCGGTGATATAGGAATTTCAAAACACTTTACGTATTATGCAATGAATATTTACCAAAATAAATTTCAAATGGCAGATAACAATTTAAAAAATTCACCAAACTCGCACCATTTGTATCAATTTCGAGCAAACAGTTATAGCCAAACGACCGCCGCGTGAAGCAAAACTTAAGCCTTTCACGGCACTTGGGCCTCAAGCTCTTTTTGTAACTGTATCGAAGCCAATCTTTTTATTAAAACTATCAAAATGTGTTAATATTTACGCCTCTCAAAAAGTTGATTAGTGTAGTCGAAACTTTGGACCTCTTTAAGTATAAAATTACGTAAACTGGCAACCGAATGGAAAAAATCTCATTTTGTTTGTCAAAAAACATTGATAAGAAACACATTAATTACCGTAAACCAAAGTGATAAAAATGGTGGCACTTTTTCCTCGAACTAAATCGCGTTTAACCAAGTTTCAGTGCAAAATTACCTGTCACCGTGCTCTCATAAGAGTCTGCTACGACTTTAAAGAAGCCAGCAACCCTTCCTCTAACACCCTGCTATGAAAATGCTAATTTTATTTCGGCTACCTAAATTCAGATTGCTTTCGGCTTAATGGAACTCATTTACAAAGCCGCGATCCGCATAATATACAAACCTACTAATGAAAAAACTTTGTAATTAGCTAACCGCTCAGCTCGCTCAATTACTTTGGGATTAGAAACGATTTTGTAAATTATCTTATCGTGTCAAACTTTCAGGTCTTTAACAACACAAATAGCCAAGGAACAATAATATTATTTTGTTAGAGAATAATAGTTGATTGTCGTACAAAATAAAGGCTTTCCCGAAATCAACAGACAAGTTCCACGATCATTAAGAGAAGCAGCTGTCATATTCCTAACCCATTGTTGAGGTTAAACAACTTTCAGAATTTTCGTCACTTAGATAAATGAGGATTGTTTCTTTCGCAGAACGGTATAAAATTGATCTGCAAATAATTTTATTTCTAATAATAATAATAAATTCAAATAAACTACTAAACTAAGCTAAACATGCAACTTATTTAGACATAGGTATATATCACACGAGAGCCTGAACTAGGTAATCCTGTGTTTCAGGCGAGACACAATAGTGAGACTCAGACAAATAATGACAAACCTTATCGTTTACCTTTCAGGTTTATGAAAGACTTTGGCAAAAATTTGACATTTATACATAGTTGACATGACAACCCATAAAATATAAATTTTGGTCCATAGTTGAGCTTACAAACCAGGTCACCTGATTTCAAAACTCAAAAACTGAATTATTCCGTACCATACCATCAAAATAATTTCTTTTCTCTTATTCGAGAACACAATCCTTCTCTCACCGAGTCAAAATTAGAATCTACCATTCAACAGCGGAATGTGCAAACCCATTGCCTTCGATTTTTTCTTTCATGAAATTTTTTCGCTGTTTTTCTTTATGCCACAATACGAGCGAAAAACTCATCCCTGCACGTTTGCTAATCAGATCAAAACCCACGATTTTGGAATTGAAAAGTCAGATTCAATATTAACCGACTATTTTCTATTTTCTAATCATCAAACCTAATAAGCCTTCTGCGCTCGAGGTCGCTGGTTCGATTCCCACTCAGGAGAATCATTTGTGGAACGAACATAGATGTTTGTTCTTTGTCTGGGTGTTAAAAAAGTATATAAGTAATGTATCAGCTGTCTAGTTCCGATAATAATAATAATGGTGGACAACTCACACAGCGCCATCTAGCCCTACACTAAGCATAGCTTGTACTATGGGAACCAGACAACTGATAGTATACTTTTTGTAAATACATACCTATACATATAATAGATATTAACACCCAGACAGACAAGAAATATCTATATTCGTCACACAAACGTTTGTCCTGGGTGGTAATCGAACCCACAACCAGTGAGATGATCGAGCTATGTTAAGCTTACTTTGGGTCTTTACAGCGCTGTGGGATATGTCCCCCAACATTTTTTATTTTATTATTATTTTGACGTTTATTCTTTACTAAACAGATTTATAAAACAAAGACACTTGTCTTAGGAAAACAGATAGCAACTTATTAAAGTGATAGAGGAGGAACGATAAAAAGCTTCAGTTGTATTTTCGCAATCAGCCGAAAGCGGAAATCTTGTAACAAAAGCAGAGGAAATGTACGATGGTACAAAGAGCTGTCACCACCGAATTGAGCCGCCGCTACTCCCCTTTGAAACATCAAGTGGAGTGTTGTTGACTTATCGAATTTGTAAGTGAACACAGCAAATTAACTTATGTACGGGTCCAGGATTCTCTCGTTTTAATTCATTTATAATCCTTTCTCTTTGCTTCTATTGGGCTGCCAAGTGATTATGATCTGTATTCGCAAGCTATGTTAGGAGTAAATTACATAAAAACAAACGGTCAATATGGCTGCTCGGAGAAAATTCACCCTTTGAATTTAAAATTGCTTCATCGAAGGTTCGGTTACGGAGCATGTGTCTGAATTTCAGGATCGAGTTGTATTCATACACTTCGCCGTAGTAATTAAAAACAATCTATCTCTGCCTTCATAGCTGAAAGAAAAATGTTTGCGTTCCCAAAGTCAAATACAGGGTGGCCCATAAGTCCTTTGAAATGTAAATTTCGTATGTACCTCAGAGCGATATGTAGCGATGATCGTCGACTTTTTTACACCAGAGTTACAGAATTTTCCTGGCTACAATACGCGGACCTGGTTTCAACAGGATGGAGCGACAGCCCATACTTCTAACACCGCTATGCCCGTCGTTCGTCAACTTTTCCCCAACAAAGTGATCTCTCGAAGAGGAGACATATGCTGGCCACCACGGAGTCCGGATCTAACCCCGATGGATTTCTTTTTATGGGGTTATCTCAAAAGCAAAGTTTACGACACAAACCCACGGTCAATTAGTGCCCTAAAAGAAAATATTCGAAGAGAAATGGCGAACATCACAGAACTGACTTGCCGCGCAGTCATCGATAGTTTTAGACGTCGCTTACAGGAGTGCCGTGATCGGAACGGGTTACATTTGGAACATGTTATTTTCAAAAAATAATTCCCATTTCATGAAGCTTAATATGAAATAAAAATAATTTTGTAATGATTATTAGTTTTTAATTTATTAAGAATTTACAAGTCTAAGGACTTATGGGCCACCCTGTATAATATTCGTGACGAAATGATATTTATGTTGAACGAAACTTGAACGTTCTATTATATTTTAATTCACAAGTTCTTAACAATATTTTTTTATTCCACGGAATTTATTTTTCAATTATCAGCTAAATTGAATATTATATTAAATAAAGTGTTACATTGACTACAGATGATTTTGCTATCGGCAATAGACTAAAATTGAATTAAAAATGTTTGGAATTTGCATTGTTATCTGTAAAGAACAGACAGCTGTCATATACTAAGTCATATACATGTCATATAGATTTCTATACAAATATTTGAATTGCAGCAGTTTCTAAATTTTAAGCTTAACAAATAGTGGCAAGGAAACATAATACATAGTTTAATCGTATTTTCCTAAATGTAATATACAAAGTTTATAGTAAAAAGCCACATAAACAGAAGCTTTATTTGCCGTGCCCTAAAAGATTTTATGTAGAAGCTCCAGTTTAAGTAAAAGCTTGTTAAGCTAGTCGAGCTTAAGAAATTTTCATTCCACTATGGACCGCAATTAAGCTCCAGGCAATAACTGAATGTATACTCGTATATCGCATAATATGCCGTAACCTGATGCGTGAAGATGGATATTAAGCGTGCACCAACAAACTTTTTAGGGAAAAATCAGGTGTCTCTTTTTTTACTCTCTGATAACTGGCAATTATACGAGAAAGCTTTATGAGAAGGTTGAACTTTGTATGACGCCCAGTGGGAGTAGACAGCATTATGTGTTTTTTTATATAATTATAACATGCTTCAACTCTATTATATAGCTTAGCAAACTTTAGCTCAACCTATTTTCTAACTTGCATATTGAATCTACAATAACAAGTTTTGATTAACCATAAAAGATTGTTATCAAATATAATTTACAAAAAACGAATCTAGCTCTTACAGGTACATTGGTGAAACCATGATTTTATACGCTAGCATTTTTAGAAGTAGATATCTACGTATAATTAAAAACTAACACAAGATTCAGCGTATTTAGAAACTCTTCTAAAAAAAGTCGGTTTATTTTCATGAAAAAGTAGAAAACTCGTTATGGTCTTTCTCTACTTAGATGTGATGTTCCATTATTGTCATGTCATTTGTTTTAATTTCGTGATTTCATTATTACATCGATTAAACTGTGGTTTCGCTATCATTTCTTTTCAAATTTGATTCTTTTCTGTCAACAGAGATATGACTACACAAATATCTTCCTAGTAACAGAGTTTTTGTCTTGTTTTGCAGTAGCTATATAAAAATATCATTAGTAAAATCACAATTTCCTACTCACTAAAGCCAAATCCAAAAAACTTGTTACATGGTTATTTACAAAAACTAAACCGATTAAAAGTTTTGAAACTGCTTGCGATGACAGCTAAAATGGCAAAATATTAGAGCAGCGGCATTTATTCTTTTTTTTCCGGGTTCCCATAAAGATCCCGTAATCATTCGGCGCTTTGTTTGCAACTTATCGGTTTCCGTTTCTACTCGAGCTCTGTCACCCTCGTGATTGACAAGTAGGTGGCGTATATGTTTTTCCCCGCGTTATTTACCCCGATTTCCCTTCAATATTTCATCGAATCCACATAGACAAATGCGTATTGTGTATATATCCTGAAAAATTTCCCATAAAAGAAAGTCCTCGTAACATTTACCTAATACAAAGAATTTTACCATATGTACAGACGAGAAATAGAACTCCTTATTGTGGGTGATTTGAAACCTATGACTACTTACTAACGAAAGTAAATAAGCGATTGATTAGCTAAATGGTTTTTCGTTTTTTGGTTACTTGGTATTGCGTACATTATTTATAGTACAATTTGTGATGTCATTTCCTTATGACTACGAGTGATATAACGAGTCATTATTTTCATAAATGGTTAGGAAATTAAATATAAATGTGGAGTATTACAGCAGGGCTACTTAAATAATGCTTTTAAATTATTGTTTTCCTCCTACCTGTCATTTTGCAAATCTCTCAGAAACTTATTACGATAAAAGAAATTGCTTTCATAATTTTTTCAACATCATAGAAAATTAATTTTAATGAAAAACAGAATGGACTAATTTAAAAACAAAACAAACACAATTAATGTTGGGAAATATGAATAAATTCGTATCATCTCTTTTATGTGAACGAAACGTAAAAATGTTTTTCTTATTAGAATTGTTATGGGTTTTCATGCTGCTTCAATTACGCAGTTTTCGCTTATGGATGAACAATTTTGGCATCGGCCCAAATGGCTTAATTGCTTTTTATACTAACATAGTGACAGCTGACACCCAACAGATAGATACATGTAAAAAACAAAAGCTATAACGCAATTGTATTCAAGCTATAGAACAAAATGATTTCAAATGTAATTTTTTTATTTGTTCCTAGAACTTGCTTGGACAGAGGCAATAAAAACTACTCAGTCAACGGAAAATAAAGAAGATTTCCCGAGAAATAAGTTTTTCAATGCCTTGATAACCTACGTATTTGCTTATCATCCCTAAGGAGAGTGTTTTGAAAAAACTGTATTATTTCTTAATATATTTCGTTGTGAATGTTATTTATCACAGCTTACGTAAGCCTCAGTCCTCACAGTCGATTAATTTAGACGTTTCCTTGAATTGGTACGGTATAAAACATGCAAATATTTGGCCTGTCAACGACATAGGGATCAACTTCCCCCCGTATTTCATAATAATGTATTTGAAAAGTTTTCCCTCTCGTTTGTCGTTAAAGCTCGAGAAATTGTTTCTGTGCCGTGAAAGATACGTCCGCTTTTGACAGTCAAAACTCAAAGGATATACTTTCATTCCATATACAGAAGGTGATAAAATTGTTTTGTAGTACAGACAGTATTGCTTTGAAAGAAATATCTACAAATTATCCAGCCTCAAACTAAGCGTAGGTTGTACTATGGAAGCCAGATGACTAATAGAATTCATATATACTTTTCTTGTAAATAATCTATATATAGTACAAGTATATAGAGATATATAGAGAATAAAGAAAGACAAAGATCTTGTCAGTCAACCAAAGGGGATGAATTAGGGTTGACAGACTTTTTTTTATATGAACTGAACCCACGAGTTTAACGTTATTTCACCTATTTTGTAATTAAAATACTACAAGTCTATAAAAGAAGAGAGTCGCTCATAGATTGATGATAAAGTTTTCTAACAGTAGTCCACAAAGTTTTTGTTGATATAAGTATATCTATAAATTTTAGTTCAATGTATGAAACAGGCATACGCCGTTATATAAAAATATTTCGATATGCACTGTTGTAAAAGAATTTCCATAAATGATTTTCTTCCCTATTTTTCTCCTCTCTTCCCTTTAAAACAATATTACTCAGGAGTTTGTCGTCAGAATTTGATAAATGGTCGCCTGTGATTGGAGACGGCATCCTCCCTTAGGCTTTTAATTTGGATATTTCCCTTCTAAGCTGCATCATCGTATTTTATTGAGAAACTTGAAATTTATTCATAGTCAAGTATGCGTTAACCTTGTTTGAAGATATTTTATTTTTTATGTGATTAAGTACGGAACAAACGTATGGGTCACCTCGTGTTAAACGGAAAATCTTGCCCCTTAACAAGCAATGCGATTTGGGTCCTCAACTACTTAGGTACGACAAGAACCAAGCCACATCATATGCGACCGTAACTCTGAAACTTGAAGGTGGAACGTCTCAAGTACCTGTAATTTCACCGGCAACCACACCATTAAAACTGGAAATTCTTAAGTTTTCTCACCATATAAACAATATTATTTTTGATCTATAATATACCTCAATCGTATCCGACCGAGCAAACACGTTCCACTAATGCAGTTAAACGGTTACTCCATCAAGTATTGACCTGGTCGATGTTTGTCTTCCGTGATAGATCGCCAGCATTGTTACAAACACCGGACTTGAATAGGTATTAGTCTGTTAATATTTCCTAGATTTATTTGATAATAGATATTTGGTCTGTCTGCATTTCTAATACTAATAGTTTTACTTTTGCGTCATCGAGTTTTATCATATGCCGGTTACTATTTTCCTTAATCGTTTTGAGAACGTGGTAATGCGCATATTTTTTTTTATTTGGTCAGCCAGCGGCTTCTGCTAATAGTATATCCCTTTGACGTTTTGAAGGTCATTTGCCCTTCCTCCCTACATCTCGTGACCTTCATAAGTTAGAGAGAGCACTATTTTGTTTCACCGTCGCTATGGAATAGCTGTGGAAGTGACCAAGTGGGACAACTTGAAAAATATTGACTGAGGATATTGGAAATGCAGTTAAATACAGAAAACACGTATTTGTAGTCCAAATAAGTATTTAAAACTTGAAACCTCATATTTTAAATACTATCAGTTGGCTCTCCATATCAGGCATTTGTACATTGTTGTCCACTTAAACGATATTAAATCTAATTTTAAATAACATATTCAAAGAATAACCAAAATTATAGAAGAGACATTAAATTATTTTTGATAAGCGATCTTAATCAGTAGCTATAGCAGTAGCCCTAAAAATGCGAGCCGTATAAGAGCAGTATGTGTATTGCGATAGAAGAATAGTCCATTAAGAAATAAATAGCTAACTAAAAACTAGCTGAATTTCATTACGTAAAGTAGAAAGACGATTGTTATGTATGAGCAGACAAACGTTCCTCCTACGATACGACTGTAAAAAATAGATGGGGACATTCTGCAAAATGTACAAGATGAGAAATATTTTAGTAATAGTAGCACTCGTGCAGAGTACGTCCGTGAAAGTATGGCCATCAAATAATTTCTGCTAAGCCGTAACGCACTTGCATTACTGTATTCCGGTTTAGAATGTATGGGCACTATATATTACTCGCAAATGAGACAATCCATATGATTTCCACAACACGATGCGTCATACAACTAAGCCACATTCACACTATGCAAGAATAAAACGAGAGGTATGCATCAAAATAAAATGATCGAATGTTCCACTAACCACCATTTTAGATGTTATGCACTATCAAGTATTTTCATAAATATTTTAACCTCTACCTATTAAGAAAGTGTAATTAATTATTTTTTGACACCAATGGCTAAGAATATACTCAAAGTTAAAGTCAAAGTCAAAAACTTTATTTCCATAGAATTCATAAAGAAATGGCTTGGAAACGTCAATATTCAAAACATAAGGTCACGCGTACTTATCGATAAGTTTGACGCCTGTTCAAACCCTATCCGACCCTCCATGGGGAAGAAAAGCAACAATATTCCACAACTAATGTAAATTGTGTGTAGGTACTTTTCTATGAGATAATTATTACTATAAGCTAATACCTACTCAGATTATGAAGTTTGTTATTTTATAAGAAAATATAAATAAGCAAAATCAAAATACACCTATTGATACCATTGTGGCATTGCCAAAGGTTTTGCGTAGTTTTCGAAACATTTACAAAAGAAAACTTTCCGAGATCATTTACCACAAACTGTCAATAAAGAGGGATCAAAACCATTCGAGGTATATTCTTCTCACGAGTTTCACGTTTCGTCTTAAAACTGTGTAAGTGGAAGGTGATGCCAATATAGGTGTCTCTATCACACCGTTCAACGTAAAATGAGTTTTGACTCCATGGAATAAGATTAAGTTTGGCACATTCTGACTCAAAAGCCTCCTACAAGGTAACGTCGGATATAAGAAAATTATTATAAGCTCTTTTGCACAGCTTTTAGGATCAGTATTGTTTGCGGTTATCCTACAGATCGGAAACTTTTTCGTCTTAGCAAGCCACAAGTATGTAATGTTTTACAGTATTCTATCGAAGAAGCCTCAACTTTTGCTTTGATACCGACAAGATCTATAACTTGTCAAGTGTCGAAAGCATAAAGTTCTGAGGTGTTGATCGATTGCTTCATTTAAAATTAGTTTTCAGGAATTTCTTTGCTCTAAGTTATCGAATCTGTAGAAAGAAAGATATCTGAGCCAGTAACACTTTGGCTAATGGACTTTTTAAAGATTTGTTTTGAAAGGAAGCTGATCCATCAATGAAATTGTATTTTCCGCAAACACTCTTGGAATTTTGATTGAAAAATATTCACAGAAAAGTAAGTGGACACTCTAAATAAAAGTCAGGGGCGTAGCTAAATTGACAATCACGTAATTCATATTAAATATAATCAATTATGGAAAATAGAAAATTTGTTGCATAGAGTTGTGAATGATTTCAAAATTTTATCTGCTATCCGAAAATCAAATGTCACTTGTAGGTTCTTAGTATTATTCCTGAAAGAGTTTTGTTTTTAAAAAATAATAGTGAATTATTTTGGACTGAAGTTCATTCCATGTGGTAATTGAACTGATTTATGAAATTAAAGTAAAAAACATGGACAGTTATATCATCATTATTTATAAACAGACTGTATTATCCACTTGGTCATATTGACACTATCGGTCCACTTGAGTTGATTATAGTAATCAGCTCGAGTTTAGGACTAATTATTATTATTATCTATAGACTCTTTTCAAAAATATTGGCATTTCCAAGCCATTTCTTTATGGATTCTATGGAAATAAAGGTTTTTGACGTTGACTTTACTGGTTTTTGCTTTGACAGAGGTAACTAAAACGTAACTTTTACTTGGTATTGGTACTTGGTGATGAATGAAAAAAAAAACTCCGTTTTTGGTATAGAATACCAGGTGTGCCAGTTCAAAGCGCTCCACAAAGAAAAACGTGGTAAAATCAATGTCCAATACTTTCGATCACACATTAATCTAATTATATATATCTTTAACTGAAATTACCCATTTTCATGAACCAAAGAAAATTCAAAAGTTAATACTTTCACCATTGGCTTATGCGAAACGAATAATCGTAAAATCAATACTCACTTCTAAAACTCTGAAACAATTTAAGCAGTCCATTGGGAATAACGAAAAATCGTAAAAATTTACGAGTTCAATGAGAACTTTGTCCAACTCACGGTCTAAGTAAGTAGTACTGTTTATTCTATGTCTAAGTAGAGTGCTCGGTTAGCACCAAATATAAGTTCCTTAGGTATTAGTAAGTTTTTTCCTATTGAACAAAAGATATTGGCGGAAACTTTGTTACAACATATTTTTCGAATCCATTTAGTAATTTTCTGAAGAAAGTTGTTAGACGAGTTTTTCAGTTAGAAAGTTTTTCCTTACCGAATTGTTTAGTTAATTATATAGTATAAGGTGTAAAAATAGCTTCCAAAATATGTATTTACAATATAATGAAGCGTCAGCTTAAAAATTGATTTAATCAAACAGGTAATTAATTTGCAGAATTAAACAAACAATAAAAAATAACAATTTAATGAGCAAAATTAATGAATGTATCGCATCAGCCTCTAATGCCCCCATGGCGGGGACACAGGTCTACTCTCAACTTACCAGAATGAATGGGCTTTTAAAGAGTCACTGTGGGGATTGGTGAATAACACATAATGTCACACATAATATAATGTATTATATGTATGTATTTACAAAAAGTATATATTATGTATTCTATCAGCTATCTGGTTCCCATAGTACAACCTATGCTTAGTGTGGGGCTAGATGGCGCTGTGTGAATTGTCCACCAGTTATTATTATTATTATTATTATTACATGTCTCGAAATCTTTGGTTCTAGAACAAGCTTATTTCTTCACAACGTCATCTTTCACCGTTACGATAACTTCTTCTGTTGATTGTTTCACCAGAATGATCGGCTGCCTGTTCTTATCCCTGAACTGTGTTCTCATTGATTACCTACAAAGAATCGATTAAGCCCTCTTGTTTTGTTTCCCTCGTATGTGAGAATGTAGGCAAAATATTCGTCTCTTTAGTGCGAAAATCGTACAACTGTATTGAAGTAGGTGTGTACGAAAATTGCCTTTTATAAAAACTCATCAGACTGTCAAAAGCCCTTTATTCTAAAAAATACCGAAATTGTTTCATAAAGTATCCGCAGGGAGCATCGTATCTCACTTTTAAATTTGTTTAAATAACGAACATCCTTTTGTGCCTTTTGCGTATAAAGTGAAGTCTTTAAATAAATAAAACGTCTATTACACAAAATAAGGTTTCAGGTCACTCACTGGTTTTGACGTGACCGCGTTGACAATATAGCCGCATAGTAGAATAAGTTTATGCATTTTGAATTTTATGGCAAAAATTTACAGGCAACAACGGGTTAAATACAATAGAAACGACTTTCTTACGCAGAATTATTTTGAGGTTACTTATTGGATAACATTTTAGAAAAATGCTGTGTGAAGCAAATTTTTGCGATTATTTAAGAGGGTCTTTGGCTATGCAACTCAATATGCGACTATAGGTATAGCCAAATTTGACGCCAAGCAGCTCCTAGATTAGGAACTGGCTATCAAATGAGCATGCCGTAACCGTTATGTTAAAGAAATTGAAAATATGTCTACTAGACAGCTATCCCTTCACAGGAAATCCCATACGGAACTCACGCGTTTTTGCTTCGCCAGATTCCGAATTCCGCATCCATTGCTATCATAATATCAATTTCAATTTGCTAATGGCATGGTTATAATAGAGATACGAAGATTCCACGCACGAGTTGATCTCCGCCATTACTTAATAAGCATGATTGTACTCAATCTAATGTAATTGGAATGTTCTGGAGACTTCAGGATCTTTCAACACGTGGAGATAGATCGTTACTATGATACAATTTGTAAAGCTAAAAAAATTTGTAAAGAACTACCAGATGTTGCCCGCGACTTCGTCCGCGTGGATTTCGGTTTTATGACGCACCCCTATTTTACCCTCCGGAAAAGTAGCCTAAGTTACTCCTTGTTACATCAGCTATCTGCCAGTGAAAGTCCCGTCAAAATCGGTCCAGCCATTTCAGAGATTAGCCGGAACAAACAGTCAGACAGACATACAAAAATTTTAAAAAATGTTGGTTTGGTATATGTACCGTGTATACATCCATAATTATGCACTTAGTAAAAAGCGGTTATTTTAATATTACAAACTCCAATTTTATTTATTTGTATAAATTGTTTCCCATACTACAAACTTTGCTTGGTTTGAAGCTAGAAGGTGCTATGTTAGCAATATTTGTTTATTCAAATTGAATGTCCAAGCAATGACCAACATCCAGCTACCTATAAAAAATTGCATTTTCGTATGATTCGAAGTGCAGTAGCACTTTGTTCAAAGGCACCTATTTTTATTTAAATTACTTCCGACAGTTAATTTACGCGCATTGGTTCCTATCATCCAGCACCAAGCAAATCTCCTGTCTCTCCACTGGCTCTAAGAGATTAGCTTCTATTAGTTTTATTCTCTAATCAAAGTTCAAAAGTCCTACTCAATGTGTTTAATTAGGGCCCAAGTTTAACAGTTAATGATTCAATTACACGCGAACCCTTCAATAAAGTTTATGCGAGGATATCACATCCCCATACCCTTTCTGAAGTTGAGCGTAAACTTCTGGTGTTGAAAATTGTGTGGAAAATGCGATTGTCAGATGTGTTATTACATGCCTTACTTCCACTTCCGTATCGCAGGACGACGGCAACGCTGGTGATATTATTCCTTTCTTTCTTTCTTTTCAATGCGTATTGTTTGTCCGGCTGGAATTTGAGAACCGTTGATCTAATCTCAGTGATGTGAAAATTGCAAATTTATAATACATCTTAACATCGAGACACAGAACAAACAACCTACTACCTACTTTCTTACTTTGATTCAACTTTGCGCATCAATTAGACGAAATATTTTAATTTAATTAATATATAATCACTATTTCCAATAACTTTGGTATAGTTACAAAATGTTATAATGTAAACACTGATGAATGTTGCGCCTCACAGCAGATTTCGTCCGATGAATACCAATATTTTAAATTACCACCATTGTTTTTGCTAATTACAACTCTGAATATGGATCCGTTCAACATTGATAGCTGGGTTATTGCAATGAGTCTGAATACTTTCGTTGATCGGTGCAAGTATTCATGTAAATATAGAAAATTTTATAGCGGACTTTTGAATAATTTGTCATATCTATATCTCTGTCCATGTAAAAGCGTTTGATTATAATGTTTATATTTAAACCAGCGTTAGTTACCGATTGTCATATAAAGCAAGTGGTACGCAAATTAGATTGGGAGCAAAATCGATTGTTAACAAAAGTGTTTCTTAATACCTAAGTAAACGCGCTGACAGCCTAGAGAAGCTAATGGTAGTAGGCCAGGTCGACGGGAAAAGATCGCGAGGTCGCTCACCTACCCGTTGGTCAGACCTAGTAAAGACGCTCACTGGCCTGCCAATATCTAAAACTATTAAGACGGCTGAAGACAGAAGTACATGGAAGGGTATAGTGCATCGAGTGATCAACATGTCAGACTAGACATGACCTTCAGCAATGGAGATGTCGACTAAGAAGAATAAGTAAACTCCAGTCGCGTATCTGAGCTGACACGCACCATAACTGACATTTGACTGACCTTGCAGCTCAGTTGGTTAGAAACTCTGCCTTCTGAGCTGTAGGTCGTGGGTTCGATTCCCACCAGGATAAATATTTATGTGAAGAGCATTCATGTTCGTTCTGTGTCTGGGTGTTAATATGTATTTACAAAAAAATCTCATCTGGTTTCCATAGTACAAGATATGCTAGTTTGGGGCTAGATGGCGCTGTGTGAAATGTCCACCAATATTTATTTACTTAATAATTTTATTCCGACAGCTTCGTGAAATTATTACAACTGTGGATTGTTTGAGCTTTATTTATAGGCAGCCTCACTTTTCAATCACCTGATCACGTAGTTCAGTACTGGCAAGTAATCAAGGCACCGCTGAATGGCGCTTCATTGCGACGCACGGATATTCCCGGTCCACATGATGACACGGTTAAGCTGATAGAATTTCTAGCATTGTGTGCTAATCAAATGGCAATCGGCATTTGTGCAATATTGTGCGACGATTTATGAAGTGTTAGTTCGTGATTTTCCGCAAATGTTGATACTATATGGTTAATCTTTCCATTAAAAGCCGTATATTTCTTTTAATCCCGTTTTTTGTCGACATGTTGATTCATTAAATTCGAACTTTTTCCGGTTACATTATTGTGGCAATGGTTGCGGAAATATCATCAGTAAGGCAGGTAAACGTTCAAATAATAGGATATATTTCATACGTATGTAAATTCATTTGATAATCATAATTTGTTATTTGATGGCTGTAACGCTGCACTATTGTGTGCATAAAGGGAGCCTCTTTGAGGCTCACATTAATCCTTTCCCTGCACTGGTTCGAAAGAGCTTAGGGACACGAGTAGCCAACGAGTAGCATTGGTTAGCAAGGTAGCCAATCAATACTATCTATCTATTTGAGTCACTGGTTCTCTCGAATCAGTGTGGTGAAAGGATTTTAAGTGCGCCTCAAAGAGGCTCCTTTCACTACCAATACTACTAATAGGCCACAATATAAAGGTAGACCATCTCATTAACGTGCCATGGCGTCCCGGTTACGAAGGACACTAGAACTCAATTTTATGTGACGTAAATTTAACGTTTTTGGGCTGGCAAAACAACCGTTAAGGCATTTACTTACACACCGGGCGTGTTTTTTGGCACTCGCATAATACACGCTTATATGTTTATCACAATAAAAACGAAAGCTCTTGTGTACGTGCCTATTACAGCAGTTCACACGAACCAGGGTACAGGCGAGTCGATAAGTCGAGTTATACGAGCTTTTAAGCGCGTACGGGCGCGTACCTGTAGACATGTTTCATTATGTTTTTATACCTACGAGCGCACTTTATAGAGTTTATAATTATAATTATAATTATTATTTATATTATATTTTTATTTTAAGTTTAGTTGTAAAATTATTGTAAATTGTTATATACTTTTTTGTAAATACATATAATACATATTAACACCCAGGCACAGAACAAACATCTATGTTTCTCACACAAATGTTTGTCCTGTGTGGAATCGAACCCACGACCTACAGCGCTGAAGGTAGGGTTACTAACCAACTGAGCTGCGAGGCCAGTCCATTAAGTCAAATAAATGTATATTATTGTTATTATTAGTATGAGCACTAAAATGATGCCCGTTATATGAACACCATTTAGATTAAATTGATTTTAATTGATTTAATGTCAAAATTGTACATAAATGTCCTCAACATAATCACTGTTCCCTCTAAGATCTCTGTTTGTATGCGAGATGTAAGTTTGTTTAATTATTTTGGTTTAGGTATTTTATTAAATTAAATATTAGTATTAGATTAAATGCCAAGTTTATAATTGCAGTTTAAAAGTTTACTACTTAAAATATTATGGTATTTTATAAATTCATAAATCAAATCGTTCCACTGCAAATAACCGTGATGTTTGTAGAAAGCTCAACAAATCAAAAATGAAATATCGGTTGTAAAATCCATTTCATGTGTAATGGTAATGGACTGTGATGGAAACTGCACTCTAGAATAAAATTGCTTGAAGGTAAAAAGTAATATAGCAAATTGCTATTTTCATATGCATGCTTTAGTGGGTATATTATTTTATTAATTTATTTTATTTTTTATTTTACATGCTCAAGAAGGATTTTATTGATATGCAAAGGTAAGATCAGTAGTAATCACTTACCTCATTATTTCGAAGAGTTTTGCTTCTCCTTTAATAATGCAAACAGACAGAAAATATAACTCTTCGAAAGACTGTGTTTCCTAAATACTTTTTTCTTAAAAGAAAAGGGCGTTGCTTACTCATAAGCAAGCTTACCATATCGAAGACCCCATCATCAACTAATATCTGGTGAGATCACGAATAAATGAGTCATTATAAAAAAAAGCAATTAGCTCAATGCATTTTTGGAGTATATATGACTATGATTAATGGCATACTTTAATATATTACATTTTTTTATTTATTTATATATAATTAGAGAAAGAAGCATTATTTAATGATGTTAACAATCATATTTTGATTTATAATGCACAATATATCGATAATAAATTTCAGGAGGGTTTACATTATAAACTACCTATTAGGTTGTTGTAAACTAACTTTATCGGTTTAAAATAGAGTTATAATTAGAACAAAACAAAGTTTAATGTGAAAACGGGATCACCGGAATTGGGGTACCGCTTTAAACGTCGACATCACAAAGTACGTACGGCACTAAAGGTGACCCTTTTTCACGGCTTGAAACTGCAAACTACTAACCAACATTAAACTAGTTAGCTATAACACTGAACTAGTTAATTAAACATCAATTTGACGCGTAACTAAGTATCTTTAATTAAGTTATTGTAGCCCGCAACTGATCCGTTTAATAATTTATCTTTATCGTGAACTGAGTTCCCGGATGTAAAAAAACAATGAGTTATTGGATTTTTTACTTGTAGTATTATTGCAACACCTGCCACGATGGGCAAAATATTTTTCCTATAAGTGCGGGTAATAAAAATGGCGATATAAAACAAAATATGAAAATGTCTTCGAAGCTAGAATCCAAGTGAGAATCACTTATTAAATAAATCTTTCACGAATTTATAATACACATTAAAAAACTCCAAACTTCAATAACATTAATTTATCTTAAGTAACTTAACTATCTGTTATAGATAATTACAAAATAACTTAGACACTTTGATTAGCGACTGAATAGTTAAGTAGGGTTTTGTCTTTTTCAACCGAATTCAGAGATACTTAACTAAATAATCTTTAACCAACGTTCTTAGTTAGGCTTATTGTTATCTAGTTTACCTATACACCAGTGTGTCACAATCAGACATAAGAATATATTTGTTATTCATGTAGCGTTACTTTTACAAGAAAGGTTCGACAGAGCGACCTAACTCGATCCTCAATTCTGATTCCTGAATTCACAACCGCAGACGGGAGACCGTAGTAAATGTAATTATTTAATGCTTGCTTTAGGTGATATTTTCCAAACTGCCACAGGTTCGTGGTGCAATGTAACAACACACGATTTGGGTTAGGAGTTCGATTATCACTGTGGAAAATATGTTTGCAGCATAATAGGTATGCTACCTTCCCAATATTGGACTTTATTTTATATTATATGACAGGCCTCATAGCTCATTTGTAGTACCCTGCCTTCTGTGCTGTAGGTCGTGGGAAAATAACGAAATTACCCGCATATCCGGTTGATATTGTAATATTACTAAACACGTATAAACAGACCGTATACCAGACTGAAATTATTGCACATAAAGTTTCACATAAACCGTCATGAGCAACAAGTTTCAAAGCATCGAAACAAATTTACAGGTTTAGCTTCACCATAATTTTAAAAAAGGTTATATTGGTGGTGATTCTGTTCGCAACAACTAACATAAATTTTATCACGCATATTTAGTAGCAGTAGAACTTCTGCCGAAGTTCGTTTATGTATTCGGATTACTGTGTTCAGGTTTGAAAGATATGGTTTTCGGTGATATTATTGAAATTAGTAGATATAATATTATAATGTTAGATAAGGTACATACGATGCGACTTGGGTCTTGTCTTACCCAATTTGTATTGCTTGTTATGGGTATATGTTATGGTATATGGTACGAGTAGAGTTTACCACTTAACACTAGGTGAGCCATCTGCTCATTCCATAACTAAGTCACATAAAAAATATCTCGCTAAGGAATAAAAAGAGAAACTAAAAAGATTAGTAACTAAAAGTAGTATCAAACTTAAAAACCGCTGAACATGGCATCTATGAGGTATCCATAGACAATTTGAATCTTGTTTATAAACCATTGAAAGAGAATAAAGAAACGTAAGGCTGATTAGCCTTAAACTAAAAAATACCTTAAATTAATTTGTCAGATCTAAAATTCAGTCTCTGGTCTGTGTCAATTTATTTACTAGGGAGAGTAAAAGATGCATTAACCAAAAATTATAGTCTGTTGCTTACAGAATCACCTCGACTGTTTCCTTATTTATGGCAAAGCGGTTCGGTTTACGTAAATTGTTTTAACGGCAATACGCTTAAACTGGGATATACAATAAATTTGAGATTGTTTTATGGATTTTATATTAAAATTATGTAAATATTTTATAAAAAAAAATACATGGATGCGTTACAAACGCTACACTATCAGGTTGCTGTACTAAAAGGACGGAACCCTAAAGACTACACTATCTGTTTGTTTGTCCTCCCTTAAAAATATGTATTATTTTATCTTAATATGCCAGTTATAACTCCAGAAGCGTTGTTATGGTGGATATCGTCAAATAAAGTACCAAAAACGTGTTTTTCCAACTTATTTCAATATCTTTAAATACTTCACAAGACAGTGAAAGTGTGATTAATAGATAAAACTCAAAAGTTTATAAAGAAACAATAAAAAGGGGCCAAGTTTGAGCAGCCTTGATCTAAAGATCCCGAATCGAATGGAAAGAAAATATTTATTTATTTGTTACCCTCAGATATAAATCAAACTTTGCTGGTATATTATATTTTTGGTATTGTATTATATTAACCTGTCGCTTTGGAAACACTTGCGGTTTCATTCTCTATTGAATTTATGTAAAGCAAAGCTGCAGCCAATCTATCAATCCATATTAATGTTTGAATTCAACTGGGAATTCCTAAAGCTTCGAAACTGTTGAAATTGCGCCAATTTTTTTAATTAATCTTGTTTAGACAAATATTTTGAGAATTAATATTATTTACAATGCTTTTTAAGTTTCATTTGCTGCTGATTATTCGATGCATTTCCCTGCGTCGGGGTCACAGGAAAAATTGAAATCGGGTGGATCGCAAACATAAGCCAAAATAATCATGGTTAATATAATTTCTTAAAACAATGAATGCGCCATAATTGTCAATATAACATGATTGTAAATTTAAATGAAACCGAGGTGTACAGCGTAAGTAAATAACTACATATTCATTAATTCATGCCCTACATCTGGCCCCGACAGAGTACAGCACATAAATATTTCCTGCGGGGAGACAGCAACGCGAAGTTGGACGCATTTCCACATACCTAGGTACCTAGTCAATGTTTACACTAGATGGATCGAATATTGTACGCAGCCGAATCTTCGGTTAGTAATTTTCCATTGCTGTTTATGCAGATTTGCTCCGGAGGGTACGACCTACTTCTGATTCCAAGCAGTTTTTGGTTGCGAATCATTTGCTTTCTATAAAATAAGAGACCTTGATGAAACTAATATCAGACAAATCATAAATATAAAATAATATGTAAATAAAAATAAATAAATTTAACATCTATTCTTCTATATCTATATCTATATTTTATTTCTATTCCTTATTATGTGTTAACTTATGCATTAGTTATAGAATTTCTAGGTTACCGAATTAGCCGAAGCCGAAGTTTTATAAAAGGATGCCGATTTTGAAGAATAATGAATTTGTGGCATCTCTAGTTTTCACATAAAAGTTGAAGTTCAAACCACACATAGTTGGCAGAAGTTCTGATCTTTGTATACCGGTAGTAGTTTTACAGAATTTATTTCGCGTTATGAGGTCTCCCGAAATTTAAACTCCCTGCTTTAATATTTGGAGTTTTGCAAAATTTCAACCGCATTGCTTTTTGTTCTGCAGCTATAGACGCGGCAAAAGCGTATCGTTAAACGAGGGTGTATTGACTATCTTCATCTGTATCAAAACTGGCGTCACAGCTCAGTTGGTAGTAACTCTACCTTCTGAGCTGTAGGTCGTAGGTTCGATTTTTCGACAAACGTTTATGTGACCAGCATTGATATTTGTTGTGTCTGGGTGTTACAAAAAAAAAATGTATTCTATCAGTCATCTGATTCCCATAGTACAAGCTATGCTTAGTTTGGGGCTAAATGGCGAAGTGTTAAATGTCCACCAATAATAATATAACTATTATCTCGAAAGACAGTCAATTGATAGGTGCTGTGTCATTTTTTTTTCTCATCAATTTTGCCAAATAAACGGTCCGATTGGTTCCGATGCGTTTTCTATAATTAATAAATAAATAATTATTTTAAATATTTTTTCTTATTTTCTAATTTCTATTAGGCACCTATGTTACTCACTCAATAAATCGAAATCATGTTGTCTTCGCCAGTGATTATAATGACACTGGGCGAGCTCTTTAAAACATGATTTATATGAATGCATTTCTGTACACTTCATTTGTGTTTTAATGAATAAATAAATAAATTCTCTATGGATGCACAAAAACTCTGAGATTTATGCAGGTATATGCAGGTACTATTGCGAAGAAATTTGATAAGTAATCTGTAAAATTTCTTCGCAATTATTCATAACATTGCTCAACTCTCGAAACTTAAATAATCCATTATTTATTTCCAACTTTTTTCGTGTACGGTGATAAACTTAAATTGCATCATCGAACATCGAATCCTAAGCGAATTGAAACTGAACATCTACTACTATTTCTCATATCATCCGACACGATTTCCGACTGTTAATCCTAACATATGTAATGCCAAAATGATTATAAAAATCAGATGCAAACACCTGATTAATTTCATAAATGTCTTTGAAATGGAAATTTTGATAACAATCTCAATCAAGCACAAAAGTAGATGAAACTAGTATACTCAGGTAATAGTTTCCTATATCACATTTGTAACTTTTATGTCTGTCTATATTTGGAAGTCGGTTGATGAAATAACACCCACTCGGATTGAGAGCAAATCGAAACTTTGCACGTCAGTACTCCTATCATAAATCGTTAAAAGTTTATCAAAAGCGACGCAGTTACCCATACGTGACCACAGTTTTGTGGTTTGCCATTTGAAAATACAGTTCTGGAAATAAACATCAAAGGACTTTTAGGAAAATAAACAATTTACCACTTCGAAACAAAATTGACAAAACAATTTATATGAAGCTATTTCACAACCGTAATTATGAGTGACCCACTGAAGCACCCTCATTTTGTTTACTTGAAAAATACAACAGGATTCCCTATCCCATTTCCGAGTCATTCCCTTTAATAAATGAAGCATGAGTTCATAAAAGGTTGTCAGTATAGGGTCATGTCCCTCCTAATGCTCTTTATCAGGCATACTGATCGAAGGCGAACGATTTCAGGGCTCTAAGGTTTTAGTTTTGCCCATACAATACGGCTCGAGTCATCTCGTACTTAGGTGGAGCGCATATGCAGTATGCACGCATGGTTTATGTTTCGTTTTTATTTAATTTAGGTGACGGAACGAGCTGACGGCCCTCCTGATGTTTCGTGGCAACTGCCGCTCATAGAAAATACGAGTAAAGTGATGTGATGAAAAATATATCCCAGATATTATTTACTTGTTGTGACAGTAAATTAATAAGGCCCAGTCAGAATACCAGCTTTAAGAGCAGTAGAACTCTCGCCAAGTTCGTCCGGGGAAGTACTGCCACCATGCCCTTTTCTACCACCAAGCAGTAACGCATTCGCGTTACTGTGTTCCGGTTTGAAAGGTGTGGTTGCCGGTGAAATTACAGGCACATGAGACATTCCACCTTCACGTCTCACATTTACGGGCGCATACGATGCGACTTGGGTCTTGTCATACCTAGTATGGGAGGACCCAAGTCGCATCGGCTGTTATGGGCCGAGGTTACCACTTAACACCAGGTGGGCCGTCCGCTCGTTCCGTAAATGTATTAAGTAAAAAAAATAAAAAAAAAAACCAGCACTTCACTGACACCAACTGGTTCAGTGCTGCATTATGCTGAGACTGGGTCCCTTTTGCCTGCATGAGGCTGATGAATTGATTGTTTTTTTTGTATAATAATTTGATGTATCCACTGTTTATGTTCCATGCTCTAATGTAGACAAATAAATATATTTTCTTTCTTTCTTTTCTTTCATATGGAAAAACACATTGAGCCTCTCGTTGGCAGATTGAAATCACCGGTTTAAGCAGTGACGCAATGAAAACTATTGGAAAACTAAATGTTGTAAGCCATTATAAGCATTAGACACTATTCATCTTCATCATCATGCTTATCTTTATTTGATTTAGGTGTAATGTATTCTTGTATGTTGCTTGCTTGCATTCATTCGTTATGTGCGTGCATTGTTTTGTATATTTTTCCATGACTAGGCCGTTTAAAGCCCCCTTAGGGTTTTTGAATGTGCAAAAAAGTGACGCTTCGTAAGCTTAGGGGCAAAATAACTTTGAAAGTAATACTGTATTACATCCATCTAATAAAATGTGCAAGCGAAGTTGCTGGGATAATAGACTGTTTAGATCAACAAACCACAAACCCGTACTAAGCTGCAACGTAATTACTTGCATTTGACTGGCCTCACAAGGCAGTTGGTATTAACCCTGCCTTGTGTACTGTAGGTCGTGGGTTCGATTCCCACTCAGGATAAACATTTGTGGGACGAAGTAGATGTTTGTTCATTTATATGAATTAACAAAGAATAAGGTATTTAAGTATTACCTCTGTTGTTTGGTCCCCATGACACAAGCTATGCTTAGCTTACTTTGGGGCTAGATGGCGCAGTGTGAAATGTCCACCAATATTATAATATGAAGAAGTAAAGTTTGGGAGTTTATATTATGTAAGAGTTAATCTCTGAAACTCTGATTTTTAAAACTCTTTCACTAACTATCTTTCACTCTGACACGTAAAGGTGAAATATCTTAAGTGCCTGTAATTTCACCGGCAATCCCACCTCAAATTATGTGTCTGTCCTTTTCAGTTTCATGAAAAACAGCCAACTCTATGGGTATTTAGTCGATAATTCCCGAGAAATAAGTAATTAAGTTCCTCGCATTTTAGTTTTATAAAATTTGAAATGCTCGATGGTTATTATATCGCAGGCGCCATCTCATATACGTTTTTCGCACATAGGGTGGTATTAACTTAACAGGTACAAATTTTATTATTGTTTCTTATAGATTTAAGTGTGAGTTAATGATGCAGCTTCTTATTAGTGTAAGAGTTTTCGTAATCAGTTCAGTAGTTTAAGAAATCATCCAAACTTAAAAAAACTATATATTTATGAAGGTAGTGTAAATACAACGTCTTCTGCCTCATAAACTTCAAGAAATTAAATACATAGCAACGTCTCACTGGACATGGCAGCGGGCGGTATGACCTCAGAACTTTATGTTAGAAATATTCATAATGCTCACGTCATACATAACGTAATAAATGCATGGCTTATTCAATGTCCTCACTTATTGATCTATTCCCGATAGGAAATCCGGCAATAGATTATTGTCGATCAGAAAATGTAGTCAGCAAACGCCATGCCCTATTTTGTGGAACTGTGCATCTTGCTCCATCCATCACGGGTTTCACATAAATGTTTCCCGAGGGATTCTTTCTGATATATGCGTGATAACTAGGTATAAACACAACTTGAACATAGGTAAACTAAGCGCATCTGAGGCATTCCGAATGATTGCATTATTAAATCCAAATACGTATGTCAATCAAGAGACTCTCTGAAAGAAAAATTTCAAGAAATAAATGTCCTTACAGTGTCATCACATTATATATATGAAAATTTATTATATGTTCATAAAAACATATCTAGTTTTGAGAAAAAAAGTGATGTTCATACCAAGAACATTAGAAATAAAAATAAATTAAACATTAATTGTGTGTAATATTTATTAACTTTTTGTTTTTAAGTAAACCTATTTTTACATCACAACAATTTACAAATAAATATGTGCATAATATTTGTAAGATACAGTTAAACATATTTAGAAATTATATCAGCTGATCTATAGAGCAGCTCAACTGATCAAATTCACTATCTAATTCACTATATTTAAGAGCAGTAGAACTCTCGCCAAGTTCGGCCGGGGAAGTACTGCCACCATGCCCTTTTCTGCCGCCAAGCAGTAACGCATTCGCGTTACTGTGTTCTGGTTTGAAAGGTGTGGTTGCCGGTGAAATTACAGGCACATGAGACATTCCACCTTCACGTCTCACAGTTACGGGCGCATACGATGCGACTTTGGTCTTGTCATACCTAGTATGGGAGGACCCAAGTCACATCGGCTGTTATGGGCCGAGGTTACCACTTAACACCAGGTGGGCCGTCGGCTCGTTCCGTAACTTTATTACATAAAAAAAAAAAAAAAAAAAAAAAAAAAACTATCAGGTATGTGGAAAATTCCGTGACTTTAATAACGGTAAGACGACAAGGTCTGCATCCTTAAGTGATCCAGCTGCGCCGTGTTTACCTACTCCACAACCAACAGATCCGCCTTTAGACAAAGACAAATAGTCCTCAAATTACCCGTTTGGCTTCGATTGATTCGATAAAAATAGTAAAATAACATACGCCCCCTGATGATAAATCCCACATTAGTCAACCTGTTAAAATTTGTTTCTTTTTAAATTTGTATAAGTCCGTAATAATGAAATTATTTTTATTTGGACGGGCATTAGCAATAAGGGAATAAAAGTAATTGTGCATTCCTGGTTCATTATTGTTTGAATTAATTTGACCTGGCTCTTTTTTACAAAATTGTTTGATAACAAACAAATAAATTAATTAATATTGGTGGACAATTCACACAGCGCCATCTAGCCCCAAACTAAGCATAACTTGTACTATGGGAACCAGAGAACTGACAAAATACATATATATACTTTTTGTAATTACTAACATACATATAATACATATTAACACCCAGACACAGAACAAACATCTATACTCGTCACACAAATGTTTGTTCCGGGTGGGAATCGAACCCACGAACTACAGCGCCAAAGGCAGAGTTACTACCAACTGAGCTGAGGCCTGTCAAATTTCCTGATATTCGAGTTCTGTGATTTTGCTTGAACGTAAACAATAAGATAATGTGAAAATAAGGTAGCTTTATTGTCCACTAAACACATACACTTTGAAATATACAATGAGTATTAACTACTCTAGTTGTAACGCAAAACTGCCAACTTCAGCCCCGTCCAGTTCACTGCGGTCTGTTATCAGTTCACGTTCCATTACACAAAACGCTCTGGCGCATGCTCATTTCACCGTCTACGTTATTTGCAGTTAAACTTCTGGGATACCTTTTAACTCTTTAAGAATTTATTAAAAACCGTTATTCTTGGTTATACTCTAACTTCTTACAAAGCAAGGGTGGAATCTTGCAAAATTAATAGGCCGGAATAGTATTTTGATAAAGAGTATTTAAAATAAAAAATATTAAACAAGTCAGCAGCTGTCTTTGGGCAAACTTCAACAAAGTTTACTTTAAAATAAAAATCGGTAAAAAAACTTTTAAGTTAAACAGTTTTATTTTATGTGGACTGAAAACTACAAAATAAATAAATAGTTACTTACCTATCAACCTACGTTGGTGATCTCGGTCATTAATATCTCTGATGGTAGTGGTTGTCATAACATGAACCATGTCAGCGGCCGAAAGGCAGTTCATGAAAGAACACTAACACCAGGGTTTGCTTGGTAGGTAAACTAAGCAGCCCACACTATAACAAGTAGGTATTTTGACCTTCTAGTTCAGAAATATTTTAGTTCTAGGCAGAATAGCTTAGGTCGACCCGCCCCCCCTCCCCAGAGGTCCAGTTAAGGGACAAGGCTTAATATACAACAAGATGCGCCCAATCTTGAGGGGGAAGCGCTTACGACATTACATTTTTATCCACCCTAATGCCATACAGTCCTCGGCACGTTTTAACCTATTACCTTAACTTGGGTGGTATAGTTACCGCTTACTAACGAGGTATCTAATTACGTATTTTTTTTTATCTGCCCCTCTAACGTCACACAATCTTGGACGCAACTGTTCTCGACACGACTAATCATACCCCCACCTAATACGCCATTTTGTAACAGCGTCCATCTTGAGTTTGAAATTTGACATAATGACAGTATTCTGCAGTGTAGTCCTATTATTTGATACCCATATTGTGGTGGTTGTGGAAAAATATGTACCTAGTCCGCCATATTGGAACGGCGTCCATCTTGAATTTTAAATTTTGACATAATCATCGTGTTTTACTAGTGTAGCCCTTTGATTTGATACCCATATTGTGGTGGTTGTGGAAAAATATGTACCTAGTCCGCCATATTGGAACGGCGTCCATCTTGAATTTTAAATTTTGACATAATCATCGTGTTTTACTAGTGTAGCCCTTTGATTTGATACCCATATTGTGGTGGTTGTGGAAAAATATGTACCTAGTCCGCCATATTGGAACGGCGTCCATCTTGAATTTTAAATTTTGACATAATCATCGTGTTTTACTAGTGTAGCCCTTTGATTTGATACCCATATTGTGGTGGTTGTGGAAAAATATGTACCTAGTCCACCATATTGGAACGGCGTCCATCTTGAATTTTAAATTTTGACATAATCATCGTGTTTTACTAGTGTAGCCCTTTGATTTGATACCCATATTGTGGTGGTTGTGGAAAAATATGTACCTAGTCCGCCATATTGGAACGGCGTCCATCTTGAATTTTAAATTTTGACATAATCATCGTGTTTTACTAGTGTAGCCCTTTGATTTGATACCCATATTGAGGGGGTTAAGGAAAAATATGTAATCCGCCATTTTGTATCGGCGGCCATCTTAGATTTATAATGTTATTGATTTTATTATATTGTATTGTCATCTAAATTAAATGTGTGTACCAAATTTCAGATCAATCTGACAACGGGAAGGTGCTTAAATTTCAATTTCTAATTTTGACCCAAATAAATTCCGTACGGGTCGAGCTAAATAAAACCGTTTAATAATAAAAAACCGTTTAATAAACAATTTTTTGTTAATGATTTTACTTTTAGCTTTACGAGTACTTTTGATTCGTAGCAGACATTTGTCACTTTTTCGTATAAAAGCCTGTTTGTCATTTTTCAGGTAAGGGTCGCTGAAATGAAAAATAATGTCCAACAAAGGTCAGAACCTATCAGAAACCTCATTTTACGGACCAATGCTAACAAAACTGGTGATTTCTTTGTGCGACTCCTCATAATATTTTCAATAACAACATGGCCACTATCACGCTCTCCCAGTTATTTCAAACTGCGTATTAATTTAACAATAACAAAACGAAATAGGTTCGCCGTTCGTTTGTTTTTATACGGCTGTGATCTTTTTATACTGCTTGACAGCCTGAAACCTGCATCAAATATATCGTACATATTTGATTTCACGTAAATATATCATGAATCATGGTGTTTTTAGTAAGACTTTATGTATTAGCTGGAATTCGGTTTTATCACGCACCCCTCGGAAAAGTAGCCTAAGTTACTCCTTGTTACATCAGCTATCTGCCAGTGTAAGTCCCGTCAAAATCAGTCTAGCCATTTCAGAGATTAGCCGGAACAAAGAAACAGACAGACAGACAGACAAAATTGTAAAAAATGTTGTTTTGTTATATGTATCGTGTATACATCCATAAGCACTTAGTAAAAAGCGGTTATTTTAATATTACAAACAGACACTCCAATTTTATTTATTTGTATAGATAATTAAAAATGGTATTTTAGTAGTGTCAATATTTTACAACTGTATTATGTGAAGTGAATTTTAGTTTATTCGCTTTGTTGGATAAATAGTAGGAAAAATTAACCCAATGAGGGACAGTGCCATAATTCTTGTGTTAACAATATTTTTATGTCGCTTCCACCGCACATATGTCAAAAAACTCCGGAGGCAGTCTGAGTAATGTGAATGAGCTAGTCAATCATATAAATCAAATGGTAGTCCACATAAACCGGAAATATATTGCGTGAAGACGTGAGATGTCCCTTTGTTTATGTAGCCATTTTATTGCCTCATTTTTTATAAAGCTCAGCTTGCTCTTGGGATGACCTCAAAATTTATTGATATATTTGCGCAGAAATAACAATCCATACTTTATATCTCCATCATGTTCGAGTCCTTAACAAAGCATCGGCTCTTACTAGTTACATTTATTCATTTACTAGCTGTTGCCCGCGACTTCGTTCGCGTGGAATTCGGTTTTATCACGCACCCCTCGGAAAAGTAGCCTAAGTTACTCCTTGTTACATCAGCTATCTGCCAATGAAAGTCCCGTCAAAATAGGTCCAGCCATTTCAGAGATTAGCCGGAACAAACAGACAGACAGACAGACAACATTGTAAAAAATGCTGCTTTGGTATATGCACCGTGTATCACCTATATATGCACTTAGTAAAAAGCGGTTATTTTAATATTACAAACAGACACTCCAATTTTATTTATTTTTATAGATTAAATAAGCCTATTTAACATATTTTTCTGAGTTAAAAAAATAAAACTCCTAGTGTCCTCAATGCTGATCCAAAGGTATTCTTAGTTTGGGTTCACGAATAAAATCAACTAAAACCTGTTTCCAATTATTCTTAACTCCAAACGATAAAATTTAGCAGACACCTCTGTTAAAGAGCTGGTCTCATTATCATCGTCAGTACTCATAAGTACGAGAAAAGCAGTGAGAAACTATAACTTTTCAAATATATTTCATTCTGCTTAATATAATATAGTAATAGTCCTTATCGGCAATGGCCAAAATTTATTTGTTATTAGAGGTATATTCATCTTTACTAGTGATATTTTAGAATAATAATTTAACTGGTTATTTTACTAGGACCAATCAAGTAGAAAATAAATCACGTTTTAATCTAATTTTGGACAAATTTGTTACGAGAAATATTAAGTTATTCATATTGTTAGGCAGATATTGATTAATTTTATGGTGTATTGTTACCATGCTGCGTATAGAGCATGATCATATCTACATTACCAATGAATTTAAAGCTTATAGTTATTGGTTTAAATCAAACGTAATAACGATTAAAAACCAGCTGTAAAATTTTTGGAACCCTCCCATATTTCGCGTGGCTAACAAACAGGAGTACAAACTTTTACTGCTGCAGTTAAACTATGACGTAGGTCGAAATGCGTCGTTCACCAACCGAGTCATAAATATCGGAGGCAATAAGAATTTAAGAGCTTTAGGTACGGTGGTAAGGTTCGTTCTCTTTTGTGACTTAAGGTACGGACAGACGTGCTCATTACTAGCACGAAAGCATGCTTTTATTGAGCAAGTGCTCATTAGTAGCACGTGTGTAATGTAATGAGCATGCTTATTTAAAGCGTGCTCAAAAATCAAACGACGTTTGATTTTCAAGCATGCTACCTGAGGCGCGGGTAGGTGGGGGGCGTGCTCCGAGCACGTCTGAACATGTTTGCTTATTAGCATGCTATTATCCATTTTGTCTCGATCTGCGGCGGACGACTGTTTATGCAATTAATAAAATTGATGTAATTAATTAAAATTAAACCCGCAATATGTCGCGTTGGGGAGAAGAAAAAACTTTGCTTTTTGTGTCACATTATAGAAGTTACGAATGTCTGTGGAACACACATTCTCCTTTATATAAAAATAATATTGCTCGTAATAATGCTTATGAGGCTTTATTAAAGGACATGAATGATTCAAGTTTAACAATGAAAATAATTAAAACTTCCATCCATCCAACATCCATTTTGGCCGAGAGCCTGGTGCCAAATAGCACGTCTGTCCGTACGTTTGCTTTGAGCATGCCTATTTAGGAGTATGCTTTAAATCAAGCATGCTTATTTCTGGCAAATGTGAACAGTTTGCAGAGCATGCTAATTTTAAGCAAGCTTATTAGCATGCTTTTTTTGAGCACGTCTGTCAGTACCTAAAGGTACTGACAGACGTGCTCTATGGTCTGGTAAGTACAATTTTTTTCGGTGATAGATCGAGCTGAAGGCCCACCTGATGTTAAGTGGTAACTGCCGCCCATGGACAATACGACTCGAGCCCTCTCAACCAGAGTATGAGATGACTTAAGTCGCATGCTTTGCGTTCATTACCCCGAGACGGGGATGTTACGTCTCATGCGGCTGCAATTTCACAAGTTGGTTAAAGTAAATAGTAAACTCCACAAAAACAATATCTTAATAGATTTTTATCCATCGCGGAGTGGCACTGACTGAAAAGCGAGTATTCAATCCTCGGTGGGGGAGACATGGTGTGATTAGGGAAAGATGTCGTGGCCTTAAAGATTCTTCTTGGGAGTTGGACCTTCTAGTTCAAATCAGGGAAACACGTGCATGAAAGAAATGTCTTTGACACGCACATCAATCCTTTTCCCACCCTAGTTCAAGAAAGCCAGTAAGATAAGATATTCACAGTTTTACAGGCAGTATATTTTGTGCCGTGTAAGTTCTTCCGCCAGGCTAAATTCGTGCCGAGGTGTGGTTGCCGGTGAAAATAAAGGCACGTGAGACATTCCACCTTCACGTCTTAATGTAACGGGCTCAGTACAATGCGATACGGCTTGTCATAAATAAGTACGGGAGCACCTCAGGACGTAGATATTGTTTATATTATGGGCAAAGGTTAAGGTAAAGAGGTTACACACAGTGGGTCATCTTGCTTGCTATGAGCTAATTCACAAAAAACACCTATTATAAAAATGAGATACCACAAAATTAAATGTTTTGTATTATAGATTACTTTTAAAAGTAGTTACTAAGTCCGCGGTAAACCGTCGTCAATGTCCACCATGATGTAGGTAAGGAAATTTGTTTGTTAAACAAAGAGACAAAAGAAAGTTCAGCAGACTCTTAAGATTATTCATTTTTCTAGAAAGATCGTATGGTATTGTATTGAATTTTGGTAGTTTCGTAACATTGAAATTCGATTTAGATACTTCCTTTCTTAGAGCCCTGTACAGAACACACCCTCAAAACTTTGTTTCATGTGGGAGCGATATGGGCTGTACGTACGTTGTCTGTCTGTCAGTCAGGGTATGCTTTTTCGTGATATATGTTGGATAACTGAATAAGTGTTAAAGATTTTTGTTATATTTAATGTTTTTTGGTGAAAATAAACCTTTTTTTTTAATACAATTAACTGCGTTTTCCTTCATATTCGTATTGAAGAACTTATTTAATTGCATGTATAGGTGTTTTCCTACGTAAAATATTCAAATATACACCTATTAGGTCAAAGCAACATAATATTAGATAGATAGGACTTTTAACCTTTCGTCATACAGTGGACGTAGAACTTTAGATTATGAATTTCTACTCCACCCATGTTTTCCTGCTCTTGTATAGTATTTTATCTCCAAGATCTCCTCACACCACCACTTAAAACTAAGGTCATATTTTACAACTCTTTGTTGTAGACTTCTCTCGGGAACTTTTAGCAGTACGTGAAGACAATTGTTAATTCGCACTGGCTTTGTTAATGAAAAAACTTTCAACATCTACACTGTCACTTTGCCCACGAAATGGGTTTGTATCACATTAGGTACTGCGAGAGCTCAACGTAAGGCACCTGTCTCAGAACTGATTAGCGACAGCGATTTAATAACTAGGATTAAACTACGAGTGAGTAAACGAGGAACTAAAAGCTAAAATGTTAAACAATATTGTTGTTGTGTTCATTTCATTTTGATAATATCATGAGCCAAATTATAACATCCTGTTTTCTCTTATACATTATATTATTGTTGCGTTGTCACAGCACTAGGAACCAGTGAGCGAATACTTTGGTTTGGAAGTGGTTACTGATTACTATTAAACAAGATTTAAGGGAAAAAGCGTGGTCTTAGAATGATGCTGCAAGTTTTTGTCCAAGGTTGCTTTTATCAAATTTGGACCATTCACCGCTTGCAGAATTAGGCAATTCGCTCATACTTAAAAACGAACTTCTGATCTAATATGTCATCATAAAATCATATATGTCATAAAAAATATAAATATCTCATCATAAATAATCGAACATCAAATCAGAGATCTTCAATTTCAAAGACATATCGCCTTATTAATCGGCTTTCACAGACTGTTTTCTTTATCTATTCCTACTTTATAGAGAGACTTTATCGACATCGATATTTTATTTATATCTGTATGAAAAAGCAAATAAATATTTGATTGATTGATTGAAAATATTTAATTCTATATGTAGCGTATTTTAACTATTATAATATTTATATATTATTATTTTAAATTTGGATTATTAAAAAGCAGAGCTTGAGTAATTGAGCAGTGAAATGATAACAGTATTGTAAACTATTAAATACAATCAAGATAAAGCCTATCTTACTTTTAAAATATAAATAACATTTAAAATAATATCATAATTGGCAAACTGAGCACAAAATTCAAGCAACCTCCAACGTACCTGACTATAGACATCATAAAGGGCCCTTATCTCATAATTTCGCCGCAACAATGGGCATTAGAGGTCACTAGGAGGTCCTATCAGCCTTAACACGCGTTATATAAAAAAATCTTCCCAAAATATTTTGCTTTCTTGATTTATCACTATAAGTATTTTCATCATATTAAGTTTCATTACAAGGAAAGAAAGTCACATTTTTGTTTTCATCATTGTTCGCAACTCCTACTGTTACACACTAATACAGCGCAGTACGCCCCGACATCACATGCGCTTACACTACTCAATGCAATGATTTCTCAGCTGCCAGATTTAGATTTTTGTATAATAATCTAAATAAAATTTCTGTTCAATTTTAATTTTTAAGTGTTATAGAGGTATCATATATTAGTATAAAAACCTAGCTTGTAAGACGTTTTGGCTTTAAATACCTGTAAATTAATAAAATCTAAAATAAAAAAAAAAGTTTTTATTTTACTTTATTATTTAAGTTGAATCCAAAATTTTCCACGTATAGAAATGATAGGTATAATTGTTTTTAGACAACAGTAAATTAATTTACTAGTCAGAAATCCTTGCACAGATCAGATCGTCCCTGTGAATCGAACGACCACGTTACTATGTCTGTTATATTCAATATTGGCAATTTCAAACAAACTTCATGTCGAACTAGTCTGAATATTGCTTATAACACTGCATACTGCATGTTTGTGGAATATCCTGCTTGGTTTCGGATTTGGAGGCACTAACTATGATGGTACAGCCGATGGATCTCCAGTTAGCTTCCCTTTTTCGTCACTACATGTGCCGAAAGTGAATCAGCTAATATTGAGATTCGTGTTTATTATCCAACACATTACGCGGGATAAGATATATAGACTGGCCTCACAGCTCAGTTTGTAGTACCCCTGCCTTCTGTGCTGTAGGTCGTGGTTTCGATTCCCACCCAGGACAAATATTTGTATGACGAATATAGAAGTTTGTTCTGTGTCTGGGTATAATATGTATTATATGTATGTATTTACAAAACAAAAGTAGTAAGTTTTAAGTAATAAGTTTTTTGTCAGTTGTCTGGTCACAGATACTCCGAAATTGAGATATGAATCTGAAACCGTTATAAACATCTTAGTGAGGAGGTCAATATTACGGGTGATGGGTGAATTCAGTTATATATATTAGGAATGTTCCCAAGTAAAAGCCAGACAAACGCATAGTACGTACTCAAATATTTTATACATGTTACACCAATTGTGAAATGAACCAACCGTTTTAGCAGGCTAGCTCTAAAATGTAATATCGTGTTACCAAGACAGCTGAAATAGCAATCTCTATTCTGATCTATGTCTGTTTGGTTTAGATTAGAACTTTGCTGGAGTTTGTGAGTAGATTTACAAATTATGTTATGAGTTTAAATATGTATTGATAAAGAGAGATGCGATTAGATTATGACGAACCGTTATGTCATTATGGTAGTAGAAAATGAAAAACCTAGCCTTCCTTCCACTAGATACCTATAAAATTAGGTATTTCGGCGTTTTCAACCTATAAATTGATACTAATATTGTTTTAATCTAAATCTGAGTAAATGCTGATTTTGATAGATATTTATATCGACTTATTAAATGTATTGCAAACATATATGCCTGTTATGGGCCGAGGTTACCACTTAACACCAGGTGGGCCGTCGGCTCGTTCCGTAAATGTATTACATAAAAAAAAAAAAAAAAATTATTAACAGGTACATTTTTTTCACTCAATACCTACTATATTATAGCAATATACAGATTTAACAATTGTACAACATAATAGGCAGGAATGCTCAGCCTGAAGCAGTAGACTCAATTGTTTACATAAATTATAGGCTGAGTAAGGGAGGATTAAAATAATCGCAATAATCGCAGATAAAATAATAAAACGATTGGGATGCAGTATGTGTTCGATGCTGGCTGCGACACAGAAAAACTACTCCGGCGACAAAAATGCAAAATTTCAAAGCAATTTCTTCGTATTTTCTATGACCCTTATTTCTATCGAATACAGAGCATCAATATGTTCATAGGACTATACTATAACCATACAATATTGGTTAGAACCATTTGTCTGCGTAACACGCTATGCTTTCTACCCCTTACTGAATGGGTCATCATTCGGGTGAGTGGCGTTTGCCCTCATTTCTGCGGATCCCCAAACTACATGAATGGTTTGACTTTGACTTTGTACGGCAGATTTTCGTCGCGACATTCGAAACGGCGCTAAATAAGCCAGACCACTCCACATGACGTTTGCTTCTTTCATGCTTTTTATAATAAAACATTTTCCTATAACATGTAGAAATATAAATGATTCTACATTTACGCTATAACGAATAATTTTTGAATTAATTTATTTCGGTACTAGTAATGTAACCTAATGAGAATATTTTGATTTATCTTTAAGAAGACTAGACAAAATTCAGTCCAAATTTTAACAATGGGTCGTAAAATTTTATATTGGTCTGATCATAAAGTAGGTAGTAAAATAAATACTATTTATTCTACCACTATGCGGAATACTCATTTATTTGAGAGCCTTAATTAAAAACTATCAAAAATACTTATAAATACAATATCATGCCATACTATTAACAAAGCACGATTATTTTTGGACTCCAATAATTTTCACTTGACTGTACTGCTCGTTTACGATAAAAATAGGCAGGACCTCTCATCTTATTAGTCGCTACGGAAAAGGAATACTATTGCCTCAACTTGCTTTTAGGAGACCCTTCCAGATTTGTTCTTATGGCTGGGCATTCTATTTACAATATGGTAAGGTAATGCTTTTTACCTCTATTTACATACTTTTACCAGAAACTGTTGGGATTTCTTTATTATGAGTATGATATATGTGTGTGTGCGTGTGTGTGTTTGTGTGTGTGTGTTAGTGTGTGCGTGCGTGCGTGCGTGCGTGCGTGCGTGCGTACTGCAGAGGTATCAGTATACAGTTCGTAAAAACCCAAAAAACCTCGAAAACCAACCTCCGTTTGATAAACTTATAATTCAATCTTCGCAAGTATGCGTTTATGAAATAAAACACCGTCATTGTATAAACACTTGAGATTTTTAAGAAAAACAAAATATATATGTATATACGTAGCAAATTAGCCCTTCTTTTCAGTACTAGGGTAAAGAGCAAAACAATAAATAGGGAACAATCATCGTTTAGCCCTGCAACGGCACCTTCTTTTATTGGCCTCTTCAAGCCCTTAAGGTGTTATGTAGATTGCTTCGAAAATGTACGACTCGTATAATGTTAGTGAAATATGCGAAAATTGGGCGAAATAACACTTCTGCTTTTTTTCTTTTTGCGCGTATTTTTATACTTGATATTTGTGAAAAGATCTGAAGCATAATATTTTTAAACATGTACGAATTAACGTCAGTAAATTGTATACCATTAAGAACTTTTAAATAAAAAAGTAGAATATCATCTCTGATAATCATTACCGCCATTTCACAAACAGTACCTACTAGCTTTGTAAAGGCAGTAGAACTGCATCCGTCTGGAGAAGTACTGCCACCATACTCTGTCTCCAAGCAGAATGTATTGACGTTATTTGTTCCAGTTTGAAAGGTGTGGTTGCTGGTGTAATTACATCTGGTAATGTAGATACTTTATATTCCTTGTCAGTATTGTGAACAAGACTAAACCGTCATTCATCAAAATCCATAGAGCCGTTTAGGCTACGGGGTCTGCAAACATACCTACACATACCTGATAAACATAACCCTCTCTCTGGCAATTCGGGTAAAAACGTTTGTTAATCGGAAATTTCACGGAAGAGAGCTGGTATGTTTGATGAATGCGCTTCATAACTCAACGTGTTAAACCGTCCCGGATTTCAAATTAACATATAAGAAAACTTAAAACCCGGGAAATTATAGCTGAGATTTTGCGAAATCCTCGAAATTTCAACTGAATACGTGAGTGAAAAT
Source organism: Chesias legatella (assembly GCA_947359385.1). Taxonomy (NCBI): domain Eukaryota; kingdom Metazoa; phylum Arthropoda; class Insecta; order Lepidoptera; family Geometridae; genus Chesias; species Chesias legatella. The sequence continues at coordinate 1,899,608 of OX375766.1, forward strand.
GTTGAACTCGAGTTTACTTTACCAATTACCTCGTGTTCCGAATGAGAGTCAGTCTTTCAGGAGTTACGTGATATTTGTGTTCTGGCTACAACGACCTGCCCAATAAGCTGGCTCAGGGAAATAATTTGTAGCTATACGAGGGCGAACCCGTGTGACAGCTATGTACTAACATGACCCTACCTTTCAACTAATTTCTACTGTTCAGATAATTCAAGTAGTTTAATACCAAAGCACCATAAGTCTTTTTTCGTTTAAAATTTCGTGCTTTAAACAAAAAAAGATAAACTTCAGCGTTGGCACATCACAGGTCCCGGAAAAATCTCATTTTCGGGTCACAAAAGCTCAGGCATAATCTCAATGTAACCAGGACTAATCCTGTAATAAAAAATGTACTGCCCAATTTTTTATGAACAGCGCAGTTTTCTTTTTATTATGACGAGAACGAAAATGATTAAAATTTGAGTAAAATTCATTCGTGATGAGAAGGAAGAGTGGAGTTAATACCGTCATTCTTCGCTATCTCAAATCCATTGGTATTATATCCTCAGGGATTAAAGTTATTATTTATATATAACAAAGTCACGGAACAAGCAAATCGCCCGCCTGGCGTTAAGTGTAAAACATATATATCTTCATCACACAAATGATTGTCCTGGGTGGGAATCGAACCCACGACCGACCAACAGCGCAGAAGGCATGGTTACTACTAATAAGTTGACTAATTTTAGTCAAAGTTGTGAGGTCAGTCAATTGGTCAACCCTAAAAAAATTTGTTCTGAAAACTAGGTTCACCGGCTTAATCACCATGCTTTTCTCCACCGTTTCTTGAACGTGGTACGCCGTATTGCGCACATATTTTTTTCCAGTGAATAACTCATTCTTGTCGGTCTGAATATCATCAAGAAAAAGTCAGCGATCCCCAAATTTTAATTCAAAGTCAAAGTCTAAAACATTATTTCCATAGAATTCATAAAGAAATGGTTGCCATATCTGAGTGATGGCAGCCACGAATATAACTTTACCGTATCAAGTTAACAACCACCTAAAAATATGTGCCAATGTTTAAAGTTAAAGAGTTTAACCAAATAAATGGACTACTTTAGTAAATAATAGCAAGCAAGCAAATGTAGCTTAATACATTTCAACATAACTTGTCGCATGCAATATTTACGACTGTTGTACATACATCGAGTTATCTAAGTTAATTTTGGCAAATTTCGTCTGCAACGTTGGTCATATGTTTGACGTGGCTCGCTCAGTAAAATTACAAGCAAAAGTTCCTCTTTGTCGGTGCATCGTGTGATTAGTGTGCAAAGCCCAACTCGGGTTACAAATGTTTTGCTTGCTTTAGATATTTGACAAGCTCACAGTACTACTACAATTCACTAGCTTTCTCGATTCAGTGTGGTGAAAGGATTATAGTGCGCCTAAAGAGGTTCCTTTCACTTATTACAGCAACAGGCACATACAAGACAGGTATGGAAAACGACGGTCTTAACGTCGACTCCTGTTTGTGGGTTTTCTAGAAAATTCTAGAAAACATGAAAGTGACGTGAAAGAAAGTAGCTACAAAGGAAAGTAGCTAAAACTGAAGTGAAAAATCATATCAAGAAATTTCTTATTTAACTGATGACAATTACTACTGTGTACCAATCCAGACAAGCATATAATCATTCCATTCCAATATATTATGCACGCTATCACCAGTTTTTTTTATGTGATACAGTTATGGAAGCTGAAGGCCCACCTGGTGTTAATTGGTAACCTGTGCCCATAACAACCGATGTGATTTGGGTCCTCCCCTACTAGGTAACACAATACCCAAGTCGCATCGTATGCGCCCGTAATTCTGAGATTTGTAGATGAAATGTCCAATGTGCCTGTAATTTGAGGTTTCTCTTAACGATGAAGTGAAACATCGTGAGGAAACTGACAATGACCTAGAAGCAAATCTTTGAATACATATGAACGAAGGAGCTGGTCCATGAAATGTAACTCACATGATACTGATGCGAGAGTAAAAATTTGATTTTTATACATATATACATATTTTTGAATGCCTTACTTTTTCTTGATTATATGTACGAAACCTCCCTAAAAATATTTTTGAAATAATTTTCCCTCATTTAAACGCTCATTTTGTATTTCAAAGCCTTTTACGCTCTAAATGAAGAAACTCGCTTTAAATTAACAAGGGACTAAAACGGCTAGTTGTATTTGATAGGTATTTCAAATCAAAATGAGGGCAAGAGTTCGAGCTTTTCACAGAGGAGCGACACAATAGGTAACTTTTTGAACAATAAGTATTTATCGTTTCTACGTAGGGCCAAAGTTACGGCACAGATATTTGGTACTAAATAGTTTGAATTCCATTATCTCTACATAGCTACGTTGCTACGAAGCTACAGTGCTACGTGTATATATACCCACATTGTCTAAATGTGTAAAGGATTCAAGACTACGGGTTGTAATCGGAAAAAGATATTCGGGAGCCGAAAATGTTGATGGATATCGGCAACACTTTTCTGAACTCCATTGTTATTAATAAGACTTTATAAGACAAAACTTTTTTCTTTATCTTTACCATACCTAATGGAAACCTGTGACAGAAAAAGTAGTTCTATATTTTACAAAAGTGCTACGTAGTTTAATGCAATAAATAATTCAAGTTTTTGTTCAGAGAATTAAATTGTTCATGCTTAAGATTTTGGTATATCCATACATTTGTTAATTATTTTGTAATTCATTCGGAGCAATACACTTAGGCTAGGTAAATATACAAAAAATTTGGGATATAGTTGCGACATGCTCTTTTTTTTACGTTATGTAGATAATTATTTTTGGAAAGGGTTATAGTTTATTGATGATATTTTTCGAAATATTTATATATGCATGGTACTGGATCCATCCACAAAGTTTTCAGCATTTAATTTAGTTATACCGCATGCTGATACGATTCACCGCCCGCAAATGTGATTTCCCATACAAACTTTGTCACCTCGTTCAACCCCTCAGGCATGGGAATTTCCAATATCCTCAAAATTTCAGACACATAGGCTTCACGTAGCGTCGGATTTCATGGTGAGTGAGTGAATAAGCCATCTTTGTTTATTGTATATTAATAAGTAAAGCAAAGTATTTGTAGCCAAAGTTACTTTGATGTTTGTATATGTTTCAGTGCCAGAAGAGGGTACTACTTATAAATCAAATTTACTAATATCATTTTATTTCTATGCACTTCGGATAGGATGTATTGATAGACATAGAAACCGTACCTATTCATACAAACATAATGAGAAAACTTTGTAAAAGTGCTTCCCTCTAAAGATTTCTATGGGATAAAAAGTTTTAATTAGTTTGTAAGTAGGTTCTCACTTCTTAATCAAAAACTCAACAAACGAAGGCAAAAGGCTTTTGATTCCATTGAATGTGGTAGACAGTTCGTGGGTCATTTGTATATGGAATCGATACCACCTGTATCATATATTATCGTAAAGTAGTATGTACTATAAAAGATCTGCCATATGTTCTCACATTTTTTTTCATCAATATATACTTCTTCAAAGTACCTAAGTTTCGTTGTTATGTATTATTTAAAATTTTGATGACATTATTTTATTTATTTTTATAGAGTTTTTTTTTTAATAGTATTTTAATTGATTTAAATACTATGGATATTTTCATTGTCATGTTTTGATTTGTCTGAATTAAACTTTAATATTATTATTATCTATATATCTTACTTCCAATTCCACAAGTTATCTTTTGAACAAGTTTCACTGTACCTACGTGTAAAGAGCACCCCAAATATTTCGGTTTTCATTTAGGTAACAGCCACGCCATTCCACGAGACTCATCTAATTTTATCGTATACACATCGAACACATTTCGGTAGCGGTACTAAGGTTATATATGGTTAAGCTGGTTTACTTCACCCGAAATACATAATATAATGGCAGTTTTAATTAATATAAAGTAAAATTCAATTTTGTTTCCAACTTTATGATTGCAAAGTAAGTCTTATATGTGTTAAGTTCAAATTTATATTAACTGACTCACTAGCATACTAACCGATTGAGGTGAAATATGGTTTTAATATTTAGTTTTCGTGAGAATGATCGATTAAAAGAATACAGATCGATTTTTTGTGTTATTAAAAAAATATTTTACTTAAAACTTATTTATTATATTTATATGCATAATTTTTACTTGTTTGAAATCAACAATGACGTAAATTTGAATGAACTAACATCTATTTTCAATACGTTTCGCTGCTAGATGTTTCAGTTTGTATGGCTCTCCAATGATCTCATTGTGCAACTATTGAAAATAAAAGAAAGTTCAGAAAAAAATACCAAAAAGGTTAACTAACCCTGCTGTAATGTTATGCCTGTGATAGGTAGTAAGGGCTATTACAAGGCGCGCCAGCCCGGAAAACCGAAATTACGTAAACGGTACATTGAATTTTCCTATAATCGGCTGACAGCCGTCGGGCGATTTAATGTGTATCCTAGTTCACATGTTGAGGACATGTTGATACATTAATCACTTTTTCATGTCTTTGGTACATGTGTGCAAAATATCACCAAACTGTTCCATCCTCCAAACAATTTCAATGTACATCAATGTATGAGTGGCCTCACATCTCGGTAGTAACCCTGCCTTCTGTGCTCTAGGTCGTGGGTTCGATTCCCACCCAGGACAAACATTTGTGTGACGAACATAGATTTATGTTCTGTGTCTGGGTGTTATTATGTATAATATGAAAATGAAAAGCTGGCTCTACATACAAATTAGTATTTCAGCCAATTATTATACGCTCAGCAAAACTGGGATACTCAGCAAAACATATTTTGGCCAAAGCATAAACCTAATGAATCATCTTAATACCAATACAATAACAGTTTTGAAACCCCTAAAGACCCACGAAATATACACGAAATAAAATTATTTTTGTTTCTAATGTCTATTTATATGGCTAGGTCAAAACACACCTGCAGTTCGTTGTAATATAACTCGGGCACGTCTCACAAGAGGTTAGCCGTGTCGTACAGTCTCATTAAAGTAAAAAAAAGTAGAGCGTGGTGGTCTAGCGGTACTGACCCCCGAGTTTCAATCCGGAGGTCGCCGGTTCAAATCCCGACGTGCACCTATGAGTTTTCCGATTGAAAGATTTATGTGCGCAATACCACGTTCTCAAAACGGTGAAGGAAAACATCGTGAGGAAACCGACATGTCCTAGAACTAAAAATTCGGAGACATGTGTCAAGTGCACGAAAGGAGCCTCTTTGAGGCGCACTTACAATCCTTTCACCACACTGGTTCGACAGAACCGGTGACTCGAAGAAGAAGAAGAATTAAAGTAAAACTTATTACACTGTAAATAATTATATAAATGATAAATCCCCATGGTCTGATGTCGCTCTTCTCAACGACACACAAAACATCCTGTAATATCTTACTTCAGTATATTATGTAACATAGATCTAAGTACTCAATTGTTACAAGAATCGTGCTCGCGAAAAAAATAGATTCTCCACTAGGGGGTTTCTTTCTGTTCTTCCCCATGGAGGGTCGGATAGGGTTTGAACAGGCGTCAAACTTAGCGATAAGTTCGCGTGATAAATACGTTTTGAATATTATTGAAGTTTCCAATCCATTTCTTTATGAATTCTATTGAAATAAAGTTTTTGACTTTGACTTCGACATTGATTACAACGCAATGGAATGTGTACGTAAGCAGCCGGTGTTTTGACTTTAAAATTGTCAACAATAAAAAAATGGGATTAATAATGTTTGGATCATTCGAAAAACGCTTCTTTCTTCTATTTGGGTACGAAAACATCAATTTAGTCACATTCATATCCACAAACCCAGTTTCAAACAAAATTTGTTTTCCTTACCTTGTTTTTCTACAATTTCCCTTAATCTGAATAAGTTAAACAAGTTCATTTGTTAGTTAAATTCAAATCTTTTAATCCAATTACAAGTTAAACTTGTTGTAACAACGCGAAATATTTTAACTTTGCTCATTTATAATATAATTTGAATGGGTTTCGTTTGACGATATTCTCATGAACGAATTTTGAGTTCTAAAATATAGACACTTGTGTCATCTTATTAAACCTCCTCCAAATATATAAATATAATGCATTAAATTAGCTAGACAAACTTGAGCGCCTTCAAAATTTTTCTATTAGATTTATTTATGGTCTTCGCAAATATGACCATGTTTCTCAATTTCGCTCAAAGCTCAAGTGGCTTCCTATCCGTCTTCGCCGGAATACTCATATACTAACTCTTCTTTACAACATTCTATTCAATCCTTCTTCTCCTGCATATTTAAAGGAACGTTTTAAATTTCTCCATTGCTCCAACTCCCGATATCTTCGTTCATCAGAAAATCTTATGCTAGAAATTCCATCCCACAGTAGCTCGTTCTACACTGACTCCTTTACAGTGCAAGCTGTTCGACTGTGGAATTTGTTACCAGAGTCTGTTCGTCACGCTCAGACATTACATACTTTTAAGAATCGACTTAAGATCTTTTACTTTGATAAATGTTCTATATCCTCATAAACTTTGCTGTATTTTTAATTTATTTTTTATTTTTTTATTTTTTTTAATTCGCTTCGTCACTTCTTTTCGTCATCAATAAGTCTTTATATTCTTTATAGTGTAAGAATTGTATTGTTATGTATTATTTATATTGTAAACACACTGTTTTGTTATTTTTTTTTTTCTTTGTTTGAATTTTATTCTATTATTAGATTATAACACCAGCAACATATTTACATGGTATTTCTTTCGATCTTAGGTTGTCTGGTAGAAATCGCTATAAGCGATAAGACCGCCGATTGTACATTTATTTTGTTTTTTTGTACCTCAATATTTTGTGTTTTCTATTTTATTGGTGTAATGTGCAATAAAGTGTTTATCTATCTATCTATCTAAATTACTTTGTGGAGTATTATTTAAGAGCCACATATTTACGGTAATACCAAATTTCAGTATACAGATACTGAAATTTGGTATTACCGTAAATAATAAAAATAAATAATCATAAATAATCATAATAAATAACATTGTAATAAAGTAGATACAATCTTTTTTTGCCATAGCTGTATGCGGAAATAAAATTAGACACAGAAGCGGAATAAATATTTGTACTTAATTAATTGAATAAAAATCCCGGACGTTCAATGTTTATGTCACCACACCACACCAACTTTGATGGATTAAGAGCTGGTGGCCCAGTGGTACTGACCCCAAGGTACAGTCCAGAGGTCGCTGGTTATAATCCCGACGGCATCGCTTGATAAAAACTTATAAACGTACCCCTTCACCAAAACGGTGAAGGAAAACATCGTGAGGAATCTTACATGTAACATGATCAAAAGACATGTACATGACACATGACATGTACAGTGCATGAAAGGAGCCTCTTTGAGGGGCTGGTTCGATAGAACCAGAGAATGACTAGTAAGAAATACAAAAAAATATTCGAAATGCAAGAATAAAGATGAATAAAGATGGATATCAATGTAAGGAAAAATCGAGCTTTCATCTCAGTGGTCTGAATTACCACTCGGCAAGTGCTTATCATTTATTTACAACTAGGGGAATATCCTCCATAAAATTCCCATGTTATTCGGAATCCCATGACATTCTAATTCTCTGAGCATCCTGCGGCCTTACGAGGCCGGATTGAAGTGCAATACATTTTCAATGGGATTACTTGAAAGATGATACAGATATTGTGACATATCAGGCGAAACATTTATTCGTAATTAATTGTTTAACGCAAACAAACACGGCATAGATTTTAAATACATAAACGCTGACTACCAAAATTTTAAATTTATTAGAAAAATAATAAAAATTATGTCCTTTAAAGCTTACGTGTAGTAGTTTAAAAAACTAGTGGAGAACTTTGTCTCGCTACGATCGAAGATAAAAAAAAAAAGTCACTACCAAATACAATCTGAAATTAACGACCACAGTCCATGCGGACACAGTCGCAAGCAAAAGCTAGTTATAAAATATGTGCGAAGATTAGATGTGTCTTAGCTTAAGTGATTATTTTGAGAAAAAATGCGGGAGGAGCGTGAGCGTTTAATCCACTGTACGTGATCCTAAGGAAAGTGAGGAGGAAAGCAATACGAAAGTAGTAGTGTAACGATCCCAACTCTGTTGTACCACCAAAATTTCTAATCAATAATCAATTCAAGTATTTTATTTGAAATCAATGTATTTTATTAAAACCTTTTTCATTACTTTGCATTAAATACTTTTTACTCCACATAGAAAGATGACAGAAGGCTACAGGAAAAAGGAAAAGGTTTTGACAGGGGATTCGGATTGGAATAGCGAGCTTAGATGTGTGAATCGAACAGATTTTTATTAAAATATTATTAATTTTGCAAGTAATTATAATAGAAATTTGCATCAATGTGCATAGTTTTGTGATACACATTTAATAGTGTAATTGTTTCCACCCATAAACCAGTTTCCGTGATATTTCGTGAATACGGGATTTTGTAATGCGTAGTTGCTGTGATGACGTCTTAGAACGTAATTTGTTAAGTGCGTAATTAGTGTGGATTATATCAAAATGTTGAAGATTCTCTTTCCTAAAAAAGGAAATAAAAGAGAATTGTTATGGCTTAACCATTATACTATTTTGTTGTGAATATTATCAATATCGGTTCGATGAATACCAAAACCCATAACATGGTTTATGGTCTGCTGGCCTGATCCTCACGGTGTCAACGAAAGCCAGGAGTCAGGGATTCCCTTGTTAGTTAGGCCCAGGCAATTTGAGCGAACTGGGTGTTGAGTTTTCCCTTTGTTGGGCTCAGCAAAGCTCCCACATTGGTTGTTTCCTGAACTTGGATAATGGGGACTTGTCGAAGTGGGTCATGCCTTCAGCACCCATAATAAATCTATTTTCAGGATCCATTTGATGTGGTCCCTCACACATCTCGCGGTACACGTCTTAATTCTGCTGTCTTTGGCTGCGGCTTGCAGGAGATAGACCTTAGGGCTGGCACTAGGAATACAAAGTCGAGAAAGCCAATCTCGCATACATTAGTCAGAATAGTTAGAAGGGTGCACATTTACAATCTCTTGTGTTATTTGTACCTTCATGCACAATTAGAATTAAATATGGAGTAAGGACGCAACTCCTTGTTTTGCTCTCATACATATTTGTAGCTAGTTTAGGTATTTAGGTACACAACTGATAATTTCAGAGTTGTATACAGATGTTCCTTTTATTTATTGATACTGATTCTACTGACTTAAATCAATGATTCCAAGAATATTTGTGTTGGTTTTATGTTTTATGATATAAACAAATATTTTATAAATAATTTTACACTTATCTAATACTTTAGAGTATCTCAAAGATCAGACGTAAATAAAGTATTTATTTAATAGACGATACAAATAATGGCTAGATCCGCTATTATCTGTAAAGGAGCTCCATTGTATAGATTAATGCCTTCTGACGATACATTCACAGATGTTAGTTGGAAATGTTTTATATTTATTATATTGAAACAACTTGGTCCACGTTACCAATCTGATGTGCACAACAGATCATTTAATCTATCATAGTTTATATTTTAGTATAAGATAGAGTGAAGATGTAATATCCACTTTGTATTAATTTAATGAATTGATTTATATTTGAATGATGAAAATTGGTTCACAGATGTTGATACATTAACACTTACTATGCTATTTATTTTAATTTGCTTTTTGCCGGCTTGTTGAGCACAAAGGTTTATGAATAAGTATTGCTATCAAATAACAATGTTATGATATTACTAAGCTGTGTCTAGTTTTCGTAATAGCTTTCCAAAGTGAGACTGGTAATCATCCTTTATTATCACTGTTGCCGAACTACCATCTACTCTTACTTTATTTTACCGGTACTGATATATTGGTTTGAGAAACCCAGATATCTCACGGAATTGCTAGTTAGGCTATGCGGTCTGGTCAAAAAGGGGTACTACTCCACCTAGTTGTAATACCTAAATGGTCAGCATATTGGTTTGTGAGATCTGTAACCACCTCAATTGATCAGTTTTGAATTATTGTTAGGGTTGAGACACATTGCTAAGTACTGTCATTTATTATAATCTTAAAAATATTGATAATGTGCTCTGCTTGTTCTGCATTATGACATTATACCTCAGTTGCAATCTCAGTACGAGTTTAGGAACTTACTGAATGTGAAATACATTCATTAGCATAAGTGAGCCAAGCTCTTATTTATAATTTAATTTAAATTACTGTTACAGTACAGTAAATCATTGTGGATATAGGAGAGTTTTATACTCTTTTCATCATTAACTCTTGCTCGTATGCTATACGAGTTAACTAAATCTCTTCGGAGAATAATAGGACCTTTCCTCTTCTTTTGATTAAGGAGGGTTAAGTTCCGCAGGTTCGATGGGATAATACTTTATTATGCCACGAATAGAGGATTTCCTAGACGACAAATCCTAGAGTTGTCAGGAGTCGAAATTCATAGCATGGCGCGGGGAGGGGCGTCGAGCCATAGTTTGTGAAGATGCCGTTGGCCCACAAACTATGTTCGTGGTATAAAATTAATAAACTGCTATTTTTACAGCAGTATTAAATAAATTCTTGTTATTCACTTTTCATTATTAAATTAGAGTGTGTACTATTCCATTAGTTCAAACTTTTAATTAATTATAACATTCTACTTTTGTAATGGTACATTTATAATTCTCCAGATCTAATATTTATCATTAGGGACTTTCTTCACTACGCTACCCAATACCATGTCTTACGTCTACTACCAGCATACCTCTTAAAGAACCTTCTACTTAACGGGTTACTATGAAACACAACGTACAGTCCTACCACTAATTCGATCACATTATTGGCCATTATAAATATTAAGATTTAGAATATATTTTCGAAAAATTTCGATCTGAGTGTCTTATGACGGATGGAAGGGGGAGGTCCGTTACAATTGGTGCCGTGACCAGGATAAAGGGGTCTCAAATGTTGGCAAGTAGCTAAGAACCTTGGGGGCGTGAATATGTTTTTATAAATATAAATAATGATCACATTAATAATAATTTTAGCTTTTTATTGGTGAGAATTCAAATGTTAAATGAGCTTGAGAATTGATGAGAAAATGTTAAAGAAGTTTAAGAATATTGGGGGCGTGAAAATAATTATTGATTTAAACTTTTAATTCTTTTGTATACATTTATTGATTTGTTTCAGTGTTTCAAATCGGTTGTGTTTCAAGATAATGTTAATCTAAATTGAAAGTTATTAAAATTAAATTCTTGTGTAATATAAAAAAAAAAATATTACATATTAGAAAAGGCAAGCATGTATTACTGTTTATTTGCAATTGATTCGTGTTTGTCTATTTAATTTATTTTCAAGGCAATTTGTCTTGTGTTTTCAATTTTAAGAACTATATGGGGGCGTATTGAAGAATGACTTGAAATTGTTTACGGTGGTAGTATTATTCATGTTATGTGTAATTCGATAATAACTTTAGTTCAAGTTTAGAAGTTGGAACCTAACCTAATTAAAGAGTATTTATAATTTGCTAATACTTATAATTGTTTAATGTAAAGGTTTGATTAAAATATGAATAATCTAGGCTTGCAAATTTAATGGTTGTTATTATTAAAAAGGAAAATAATTTGGTATTGTGGGTTTAAAGGAAAGTGATTCATTATAAATATTTAAAAAACAAATTTACGTAGGCCTCTTGTTTAAGTGGTCTGTTTGATTAATACGGAAGCGTGAAAGGCAATGAAAAGGTGCAATGAAAGTAAATGGGAGAATAAAAAAAAAAAAAAACTTTAAGGTCCCTATTGAAATAACAGAGCCCAAAACTTGAGGCGATTTGTCAATATTTGGTTACAAACTATAGAATACACTCAATGAGTCTTTTATAGTGGAGAAGTTGGTGTTAGGATAAGTCAGCATGGGTCTGGTTGTATTTTGCGCCAACCCAAAGACATTCATCAGTACCGTCTGATTCTATAGAAGATTCATACTCTACCATGAGGAAAGAATAGTACCCACACTGCACATTCACCGAATTATGGAGGGGCCCCGTTCAGGTTTTGATTTTGAGTGGCAAGTGATAGGGCATGGCAAATGATGCACTCACTCATAGGGAGGATAGACACTGGAGGGTCTTGTATGTTTGATCCAAGTAAACGGAATTTGTTCACTCGGGATGAGCTTACTGGATGTCACTAGGACTAATCTGCCTCGCAACCAGATTCCCTTACTTTGTCAATGCCAAAACTGGTGAGTTGTTTTCGTTGGTTATGCTTGTCACTTTATAAACTTGGATGATGGCTTGGATTGTGTTTCTTTGTGGTTCGGTTTAAAAACACTTACGTTCATCAACACACACATACATACAGACATTTTACTCAATACTGTTTGAAACCATTTATTGATGAATAAATAAAGCCCTGTTTGCTGTTTGAATTGATATAATAATAGTAATAATATTAATAATTATTTTAAAATAAATATATTCAGTCAATAAAGTTTAATAAAGTAACACGAAGTTACAATGATATCAGTACTATACTAAAAAGGATTTGTTCTTTTAATGAATTTCTAAAGTAGAGGCAAATCAAATTGAGAAGCATTGAGTGAATATTATTGGGGTTTATGTAAACATCAAGAATTGAAGAAAGGAAAATATCTTGATGGATTTTATTCAGATTTGGTTAGGTTACCAATTTCAGACACTATTTTCGATCAGTTCTGCGTAATTTTGTTAATAATGTAAATAACAAGTGTTTTAACAAATTGATTATTGAATAAACTACCAAGTGTAATCAATACTTACATAATTTTGGAATTTAATGTTCTATTAATTAAATTCAATTGAATTGATTAGATCTGAAGAAATGGCATTTCCATTTTCAGTTAAAATTTACATGATTATTTTAGGTATTTACTCAAAAATTTAATATTTTTGATTGTATTACGTGCTCTTTCCACTTATTTAAAAAAAAAAGTATTCAGCTAATTATACTAACTTACTGAAAATTTGATATTTAACATAGTCAAATTTTTATTTTCCATGGAATTCTTAGTTTTATCATTTGAGTATTAAAATTTTGGAGTTTATGCCATAGTCATGGAAGTTTATTATCTATAAATAAAAAAGATATTTATAAGGATTCTTGGAATGTTTGATTTATTATTTAATGGATGAAACTAAACATAAATATTTGTGTTGGTCGACGGGGTGATAATTAATTGTTAGGTACATTCTTTTTCCAAAGGGTTTTATAATCATTTATTATTAATTTTATTTTGGTGGTGAGTTTTGATCTTTTGTTAATGGTGTATTATATCTTCACAAGTTACGTTATAATACAGGGGGCGATTGTAACGATCCCAACTCTGTTGTACCACCAAAATTTCTAATCAATAATCAATTCAAGTATTTTATTTGAAATCAATGTATTTTATTAAAACCTTTTTCATTACTTTGCATTAAATACTTTTTACTCCACATAGAAAGATGACAGAAGGCTACAGGAAAAAGGAAAAGGTTTTGACAGGGGATTCGGATTGGAATAGCGAGCTTAGATGTGTGAATCGAACAGATTTTTATTAAAATATTATTAATTTTGCAAGTAATTATAATAGAAATTTGCATCAATGTGCATAGTTTTGTGATACACATTTAATAGTGTAATTGTTTCCACCCATAAACCAGTTTCCGTGATATTTCGTGAATACGGGATTTTGTAATGCGTAGTTGCTGTGATGACGTCTTAGAACGTAATTTGTTAAGTGCGTAATTAGTGTGGATTATATCAAAATGTTGAAGATTCTCTTTCCTAAAAAAGGAAATAAAAGAGAATTGTTATGGCTTAACCATTATACTATTTTGTTGTGAATATTATCAATATCGGTTCGATGAATACCAAAACCCATAACATGGTTTATGGTCTGCTGGCCTGATCCTCACGGTGTCAACGAAAGCCAGGAGTCAGGGATTCCCTTGTTAGTTAGGCCCAGGCAATTTGAGCGAACTGGGTGTTGAGTTTTCCCTTTGTTGGGCTCAGCAAAGCTCCCACATTGGTTGTTTCCTGAACTTGGATAATGGGGACTTGTCGAAGTGGGTCATGCCTTCAGCACCCATAATAAATCTATTTTCAGGATCCATTTGATGTGGTCCCTCACACATCTCGCGGTACACGTCTTAATTCTGCTGTCTTTGGCTGCGGCTTGCAGGAGATAGACCTTAGGGCTGGCACTAGGAATACAAAGTCGAGAAAGCCAATCTCGCATACATTAGTCAGAATAGTTAGAAGGGTGCACATTTACAATCTCTTGTGTTATTTGTACCTTCATGCACAATTAGAATTAAATATGGAGTAAGGACGCAACTCCTTGTTTTGCTCTCATACATATTTGTAGCTAGTTTAGGTATTTAGGTACACAACTGATAATTTCAGAGTTGTATACAGATGTTCCTTTTATTTATTGATACTGATTCTACTGACTTAAATCAATGATTCCAAGAATATTTGTGTTGGTTTTATGTTTTATGATATAAACAAATATTTTATAAATAATTTTACACTTATCTAATACTTTAGAGTATCTCAAAGATCAGACGTAAATAAAGTATTTATTTAATAGACGATACAAATAATGGCTAGATCCGCTATTATCTGTAAAGGAGCTCCATTGTATAGATTAATGCCTTCTGACGATACATTCACAGATGTTAGTTGGAAATGTTTTATATTTATTATATTGAAACAACTTGGTCCACGTTACCAATCTGATGTGCACAACAGATCATTTAATCTATCATAGTTTATATTTTAGTATAAGATAGAGTGAAGATGTAATATCCACTTTGTATTAATTTAATGAATTGATTTATATTTGAATGATGAAAATTGGTTCACAGATGTTGATACATTAACACTTACTATGCTATTTATTTTAATTTGCTTTTTGCCGGCTTGTTGAGCACAAAGGTTTATGAATAAGTATTGCTATCAAATAACAATGTTATGATATTACTAAGCTGTGTCTAG
Organism: Chesias legatella; assembly: GCA_947359385.1. Lineage (NCBI taxonomy): Eukaryota > Metazoa > Arthropoda > Insecta > Lepidoptera > Geometridae > Chesias > Chesias legatella. Next base: position 1,914,709 of record OX375766.1, read on the forward strand.
TTTTCGTAATAGCTTTCCAAAGTGAGACTGGTAATCATCCTTTATTATCACTGTTGCCGAACTACCATCTACTCTTACTTTATTTTACCGGTACTGATATATTGGTTTGAGAAACCCAGATATCTCACGGAATTGCTAGTTAGGCTATGCGGTCTGGTCAAAAAGGGGTACTACTCCACCTAGTTGTAATACCTAAATGGTCAGCATATTGGTTTGTGAGATCTGTAACCACCTCAATTGATCAGTTTTGAATTATTGTTAGGGTTGAGACACATTGCTAAGTACTGTCATTTATTATAATCTTAAAAATATTGATAATGTGCTCTGCTTGTTCTGCATTATGACATTATACCTCAGTTGCAATCTCAGTACGAGTTTAGGAACTTACTGAATGTGAAATACATTCATTAGCATAAGTGAGCCAAGCTCTTATTTATAATTTAATTTAAATTACTGTTACAGTACAGTAAATCATTGTGGATATAGGAGAGTTTTATACTGAATTTGTTTTATTTATTTTTATTAATGTTTTATGTTGAATGAATCTTCTGTTCTGTCTGGGAGATTACTAAATTTATTTAAGAGCTATAACTTAAACAATATTTTTAGAGAACCTACGAGAGTAACTTTGTCGTCGTCTACCTGTCTAGACAATATATTCTGTAATTGTAATTCCATCAGTAAATCAATAATTATGAACTTAAGCTCAGACCACTATGGCCAGAGTGCTATGTTTGCTTCAAAATTTGTTACGAATCCTAGAGAATTTACATACAGGCCTATCACTGAGAGCCGCATCAAACGGTTCCAGGGTAACATTGAGCTACGAATGACACAATTTCCGTGCATTGAAGACCCGAACGAACTTTTCACCGCCTTGTCAAATATGATAAATAATGAGCATAAAGAGGTATTTAAAATGAAAACATGTAAATTCAGATCGGGAGTTAGTTTCGATGACTGGGCCACATCTGGTATATATAAAAGTAGAAATAAATTATATGAACTGTATGCTGCAAAGCAGTACATGCTGCATGACGATTCTTTCATTTTGATGGTAAAAAATTACTCTAAAATTTTCAAAAATGTCTGTCATGTTGCCAAATCTTTATATTTAAACAATAAAATTAAAAGTTCAAAAAATAAAATTAAAGCGACCTGGAAAATTATAAACAATGAAACAGGTAAATTTAAGACACGGGACAATAAGATTAATTTAATTATTGATGGTAAAACTCTTACAAATGAAACTGATGTTGCTGAGGCATTTAATAGTTATTTCTCTAGCATACCTAAGATAGTTACTCAGTCATTGAAGTCTTCTGTTTGTGGAGCTGGATCTTTATTAGAATCCTGTGTAACAAAAAGTGATGTTATATTCAATTTTAGGTATATAAACACAGCCATAATTTCAAAAACATTTAAATCACTTAATATCAAAAATACCGAAGACCTCTGGGGAATATCCACGAAAGTTCTATGTTCAGTAGTTACTGATATTGCTCCATGTCTAGCTTACATATTTAATAAATGTATTGACGATGGAGTCTTTCCTGAGCTGATGAAGCACAGTAAATTGATTCCTTTATTTAAATCTGGGAATCACAAAGACCCAGCTAATTATAGACCGATATCGGTATTACCAACTTTGAGTAAAATATTTGAAAAAATAATCTTAGAGCAATTATTAACACATTTTAATAGAAATACCTTATTTCATAGTAATCAGTTTGGATTTACCAAAGGTCGGTCCACGATTGATGCTGGTGTAATGCTTTTAAAGCACATCTTTGAAGCTTGGGAGAAATCACAAGATGCAATCGGTGTATTCTGTGATCTTTCCAAAGCTTTTGATTGTGTAGATCACTCTATCTTGATTTGCAAGCTCAAACATTACGGTATCCAAAATAAAGCGATTGACCTTGTACAGTCATATCTATCAAACAGAATCCAAAAAGTTGCCATTGGCGGTGAAAGGTCTACAGGTTCCGCTATTGACATGGGTGTGCCGCAAGGTTCAATACTGGGCCCGTTTTTGTTTCTAGTTTATGTCAACGACCTCCCTTTTTTTGTGAATACTTTGTGTGATATAGTCCTTTTTGCTGATGACACTTCTCTTTTATTTAAAGTTGACAGATATAAAGATAATTACGATAGTGTAAATGCGTCACTATCTAAAGTTTTAGATTGGTTCATATCGAACAATCTTTTACTCAATTCTAACAAAACTAAGTGCATTAAATTCACTTTGCCAAATGTGAAGCAAATGTCGGCTAATATACAAATAAATGGAGAAGTGCTTAATCTTGTTGGTTCCACTGTGTTTTTGGGTTTAACTATAGATGCAAAGCTACAGTGGGGTGATCAAATCGCAGCACTTGCCTCCAGACTTAGTTCAGCCGCATTCGCGGTACGTAGAATAAGACAGCTAACGGATGAAGTTACTGCTAGGTTAGTTTATTTTAGTTACTTTCATAGTGTTATGACATACGGTATCCTGCTTTGGGGGAAAGCAGCAGATATCCATGCCATATTTGTTTTACAAAAGAGAGCTATACGTTCAATTTATAAAATGAAATCAAGGGACTCTCTGAAAGAAAAATTCAAAGAAATAAATGTCCTTACAGTGTCATCACAGTATATATATGAAAATTTATTATATGTTCATAAAAACATATCTAGTTTTGAGAAAAAAAGTGATGTTCATACCAAGAACACTAGAAACAAAAATAAATTAAACATTCCAAGATTCCGATTGCAAAAAGTCAACGGATCTTTTATGGGAAATTGTGTAAACTTTTATAATAAACTTCCTGAACAAGCAACGAAGCTTCCGACCCAAAAATTCAAGTCATACATAAAGAAGGGTCTGGTAAGTAAAGCTTATTACACTGTAAATGATTATATAAATGATAAATCCCCATGGTCTGATGTCGCTCTGCTCAACGACACACAAAACATCCTGTAATAGTATATTATGTAGTCATAAATGTAACATAGACCTAAGTACTCAATTGTTACAAGGATCGTGCTCGCGAAAAGAAAGGAATCCCTCCATTAGGGGTTTCTTGTCTGTTCTTCCCCATGGAGGGTCGGATAGGGTTTGAACAGGCGTCAAACTTATCGATAAGTACGCGTGACCTTATGTTTTGAATATTGACGTTTCCAAGCCATTTCTTTATGAATTCTATGGAAATAAAGTTTTTGACTTTGACTTTGACTTACTCTTTTCATCATTAACTCTTGCTCGTATGCTATACGAGTTAACTAAATCTCTTCGGAGAATAATAGGACCTTTCCTCTTCTTTTGATTAAGGAGGGTTAAGTTCCGCAGGTTCGATGGGATAATACTTTATTATGCCACGAATAGAGGATTTCCTAGACGACAAATCCTAGAGTTGTCAGGAGTCGAAATTCATAGCATGGCGCGGGGAGGGGCGTCGAGCCATAGTTTGTGAAGATGCCGTTGGCCCACAAACTATGTTCGTGGTATAAAATTAATAAACTGCTATTTTTACAGCAGTATTAAATAAATTCTTGTTATTCACTTTTCATTATTAAATTAGAGTGTGTACTATTCCATTAGTTCAAACTTTTAATTAATTATAACATTCTACTTTTGTAATGGTACATTTATAATTCTCCAGATCTAATATTTATCATTAGGGACTTTCTTCACTACGCTACCCAATACCATGTCTTACGTCTACTACCAGCATACCTCTTAAAGAACCTTCTACTTAACGGGTTACTATGAAACACAACGTACAGTCCTACCACTAATTCGATCACATTATTGGCCATTATAAATATTAAGATTTAGAATATATTTTCGAAAAATTTCGATCTGAGTGTCTTATGACGGATGGAAGGGGGAGGTCCGTTACAGTAGTAACATTACATACATACATTACATTTATAGTACGGAAGCTAATGTAATTTTTTATATTGTTCCTAAGTAAACAGGCAAACATTATTGAAAAAAACTATGTTTAGAAACCTACCTACGTTATTTCCAAATGCAAAACTCCAAAGTAGTTTGTACCTGACAAATGGCCTTGTTTCGGAGCACGAGTTATAACAATTTTAATTTTTTTTAAATGCCTTGTTTCGGAGCAAGAGTTATAATTTTTTTATTTTTTTCAAATTTCGTTTGGCATTTGTTTGTGCATGCACAAACTCGAACCATTAATTCTCTGCATGTGTTGTACCTAAGCTGCAGTTTTGAATGCCATCTGTCTACACGGTGGCAATCAATTCGAATCGTATATAACAATGGTTCGTTTTATCGAAAAAACATTTTCTGGAATGGAAACGTTGTTTGACATGGTAACCCATACCTCAATGTGAAAAATACCAAACAAGGTTAAAATTGACTGACAAGTATCTATCATCACAATATTAAAAAGTACTGATAAAAAAAACTAATTCACTCTTCTCTAACTCTTCTTCTTCTTCTTTAACTCTTTTGATTCCTCTCCAAAGTAACACGAGTGCCTAGCGTGGCATCACAAAATAGATGAATAACATTACTGTATGGTTGATTTGCAAGTACTTGATATTTATTTGTAGAACAATATCTACTGTATTACATTGTAAATATGCAGAACCCTAGTAAATATGGATATTGAACCCTCTTTGAATCCTTTCTTTATGTATATATAGAACGTAAACCACGTATCTTATGTCTCTCAGTTTGAGTCGTTACCTAAAATGTAGACGAATGGCATGGACAATGGGTCTCTTTGCTGAAATGATCCTTTTCATTTAACGTTTTCATTAATTTAGTTATTTTTACCAATATAATTAATGAAATATAGTTCTATTTTGTATACTTCCCAAAACTCATTGCTTAGGCATGACTATCGCTAAATAATGATGAAGACACAATCGCTTTGTATCTAATCATCTCAGAAAAAGAAAAATAATATAATAAATATTTTTTGAGACATTTGTAACGATTTTCAAGCAATATGTATAAGATTTTTTCAAAATAAGTTATGTAAGATGTAATTTCGTTATAAACTATATTTGTAAACTAGATTTTGAGTGATTTTCCAATTTGGGAATTCCAAAAAGCTCTAGGTTATGAATTTGAGCCGAATCGATGCAATTTGCATGTCGGCCGCCATATTAGATCGGCCATCTTTAATTTTGAAAAATTATAAATTAAAAAAGTATTTTTCCAATCGCCGTTCCCCTATTCTATATGAGAGGAGTTGTAATCAGTTTTGTATGGTAGCCCTTTTTTTTGTATGGTAGTGTCTTTTATTTCGCCCTTCTTACTCGGCTTGTGACCCTGACTAACATTCGTTTTGAAAGTATGCCGCTATCGCTTACTGTTTCCGAGATACAAGCGGAGGGGACCCCAAAACCCCTAACTATCCCCCCCACCCCCTCAGTCCCACCAATAACGCATCATGCCAAACAAAAAAAATATGTCAGTGAGTCAGTCAGTCAGTCAGTCAGTGGTAATCGAGCTGTATAAAAGATAATAAATAAATAATGGCTTGCTGCATGTGTTAGTGCACACTGTTAGTGCAGTAAGCGATTGATAAAAAATAAATAATTATGTTTCTAATGATATATCTAATCAGCTCACAGCTGACACTGGTCTCAAATCGAATAATGTGTAACGGCCCTTAATGATTTATAATCATAATTTTATAAATGGCAACATTGTTAGGAACTCTAGTTCTATCGGTAGAATATTCCGAACGACGCGACGGGCCCAATGCTGATCAATAAGAGCGACTCTAGATTATCCTATCTGAGATCAGGGTCAGGCGACCAGATAGAAGCACCCTCATCACCCTTCGGTGAGAATGCCCTCATACAAAATACAATTCTGTGATAAAATAATTTTAGGATTTGTGTAAATAGCAACCACTGACTTGTGGGATCAAAGCACACAGTTGTAAATTTTAAATTGTATTTAATTTCTCATTGGTTGATTGCCTTATTTAAAAACGTATATTAGCGATTGATTAACAAGTTTGCATTTTGTATTTTTCGAAAGAGATATTCAATCATTAATAATCATACGTTTACAAGGAGCGTAATAAGTCTTTTATGCTTCGATAAATAGAAAAAGTTAATTAAGACCGGAATTCAGAACGACGATCAATTTTTTTGCCGGTAAGCAATAATAAAGCTTTCTACCTCGTGAGCCATGAACATGAGTATTTTAAATTAAAACATCTCATTATGTTCTTTGAATTAAGATCAAATCGATGTAAAAAGGAATCAGAAAAGCATTGCTAACGGCGAGTTCATCCCAAGACTTGCTATAAAAGTTGATGAACCTACGAAAAGTACCGCCTTACTCCTTAATGGGACCGATAATTGAAAACTTCGGTTTAATCCGAGACTTGCGTAAATTGAAAAGTGGTGAAGCGGAAAAAAGATAATAATTTGATTTTGTAAAAACGTTCCTTTCGGATGTTAATGATGTTAAATATTAAGGATGTAAATCTTTTAATTCAATGTCCTTTTCAATTTCCATAACCAATATTCAATTTAGCTTGGCCCAAATGGGTATTTTTGTGAATTTAAAAATAGATGTATAAACTTTTTTAATTTTTACATTTATTATGTAAAAATTCCTGATTGTTTTAATATTTATCAATAATCGGGTATTATCGTCGTCAGGTCACTGTGACTAAGTTAAGGGTAATTTGGATTTTAAAGCAAAAGTCATAAATGTTTATTTGTTAACATATTATTTTATATAATATTTCATATACTTTTATTTATAAAATTTGAATTTGGTGCTAACTCTTAGGTAATCTAAGCCAGTGCCAAAGATACGTTGCGGTCGCAGTAACTTTACCAATACATACATCGATGTTTATTTCTAGATGGATAGAGGTGCGAATATAAATGATCTGTGCCTATTACAAGTTCCCAAATTAACTCTTTACGAGCGAGAGCCAATGTTATGAGGAATTTGTAAATCCTGCAAATAAAATTCAATTTCTGTTTTCTTATATTTAATAAGAATCAGATACTTTCTTCCGGTGCTCGCAAACGCTAACTAAAATTTCTTCTTGCAATTATTTTTCATCAGGCCTTCTTGTACAAAACTAGTTGGACGAATCTAAAGCTAAACTGGATTCTTAAAATATTTTTAATACTAACTTTGCCGCATTGTTCGGCTCACGTTAAAAGCTTTAATTCTTACAGTATTGTAAAGAATTCCACTTTAGAATTGTTCGTCCGTCCTAACGTAGTACACGTAAGGTGAGAAAAACAATTCCAAAGTAAAGTCGGTTGTGATATTTTGTGTAGTTACTTGTGGATTGCAACACTTTTAAAAGATTCGGTTTAACACAGCCAATGACCAAAAATTAAAATGCTCCACCACACTACTTAGAGAAATTTGGCCGTTAGTTGGTATTAAGTCTAATGTCTTTGAGGAATATGAAATACTAACTTATTCATGCCGCAGATTAAACTTCGGGAACAAACACTTTTTTTTCACTAAGTTATGGAACGAACAAATGGCCCGCAAGATACTTAGCGGTAACTTCTGCCCATAATAATAGCTATACGAATTCGTTCTACTTGTGTAGAACTTGTTCTAGATGTGAATAGATCCACATCGCATCGTATTGCACGTAACACAGACACAACACCCTTTGCACTCGTCTTCAGACGTGCCATCTGTGAACTGAGATATGGAACACATTTTCAAAAATGTTATGAGACTACTTTGGTTCTCATCAGTCTTTTCATCATGTCGACGTAATTATTCTGAATCCTTTCAGTAATTTGGCTGATTTCCTCGGATAGTATTTATTGAGAAACTTTTCCATTGTTCGAACGGAAAGGAAATGAAACGATTGTGGTCATTCCCAACTCTGCACTTTTGGTTTAGGTAGGTATTATCCAGGAAAGGAAGCAATCGCCCATTTCACGAATGAAATCCCTCACTTAAATAAAAGTTTTTAGTTCGGAATTCAACCGGATGAACCGTTTCAAGGTTTCATCCAGCGATGCATCGAGCGCTTTACGGCTCTTATTCTTGGCATAAAAAAGACATTTACAAATCAGCCCTTATATTTGACGCTGAATAAGGCTGTATCTTTCACAAGCTAGTTTGCTAACCAGATGAATACATAAACCGTAAAAACTTGTAGTATTATATAGTTATGTATAATCACAAAAGCGGTAAATGATCCAGTTTTAATTCTCTCTAGAAATATTCCTTTCGACTAGCAAGAGTGAATAGAATTCCCACCATATACGCATGGAATCCTAATCCAGATTGATAGATGGTGCATTCTTTCGACGCCTCTAGAATATGCCACTTTCCTTTACCGATTAGGAGTGTGAGAGAAGAGAGGTAAAAAATACCCGTATTTTTAAGCTAGGATATATCTAAAAGCGGAGTTTCAGGAACTATGAACATATTCTCTATTGTTCCGAGATGCGAGAGTTAGTAGATACCTTATTTATTTTCAGAGGGGAATCCTCGTTGGATACCCTCTGTTGCGGAGAAGGGCAACAAGAACGGTTATGCCGGACTCCTACCGGCTAGGCCCCTCAGGCCACCGTCTCGCCTGCTTCCGGGCCTCCGGGTGCGGCTCGAATATTTCCCCGCAGCCCCGGAGTTAGTAGATACCTACAATAACCCGGATTGTAAGATGTGACATGCCTTCGAATATTTGATTCTACGAAATGCCGGTTTCCAAACAACGTTTGGCTCCACTGTTTTAAAACCATGTTATTTATTTTGTACGTATTTTTTTTTAAAGCAAATTTCTCATTTGTGCATGTCTGGATTAGAACAAGTGATTTTTGAATTAAACTTGGGTCTGTGCCACTATGCCTCACGTGGATTTAAACTGGTCCAAAGGGTAACTAACTAAAATACTTCGTCAAAAGCTTTTCGTCGTCCCTTTAACTTATCGATCCTTGGAATCCTGGAATTGTCATTTAAACGGATTTAACGGTTTCGCCATTGTTCCGAACCAACTCGCAAATCAATAAAACTGACATAACACGAAAAGAGACGGAGTAAAACGAGCGATAGATTTCTTTTTAAGTAAATGAATGTCGTGATCGATGCTCTGCGAAGTAATGAATTGGCTGAGGAGGGTTTCCGTGTCGCGAATGCTAAAAACTGTTCCGAGTTCTTTTTCACAGAATTTATCTCGATGCCCAATATTTACTCGTAATAAGAACACATTTATTCAAATTTAACCTGTTGTGAGCAAATATTTTAGCAACGAAATTATTTTATAAAAAAAACAACTACATATTATAAAATAAATTTTACCAAAGCAGTAGACCTCACGCCGAGTTCGTCCGGGGAAGTACTGCCACCATGCCTATTTCTACCGTCAAGCAGTTGTGTTCCAGTTAAAGTTGCGGTTGCCGGTGAAATTACATGCACATGAGACATTCCAACTACAATTACGTCATAGAATTATGGGCACATACGATGCGACTTGGGTCTCGTCGTAACTAGGGGAGGACCCAAGTCACATCAGTTGTTATGGGCCGAGTTTACCACTTAACACCAGGTGGATGTCGGCTCGTTCCTTAACTGTATCACATAAAAAAAAGCTTATCACCACTCACATACTCAAATATATCGGGTTTGTTTTGAATTTACAAATTAAATTAACAAATTGCTTTCTCTCATCTGAGTGAAGTTATTGAGGGTAACCTGGCCGCTATACAACCTCGATACTTTGATACTGTTTTCTTTAAAGGATTCCAAGAGGAAAGTAATCTTCTTAGCTTGGACTATATTCCACAGTATCGTATAGATTTCCTTTGCGCTTCTTTGTGAAGTAAATCTTTAAGCTTAGCTATTAAATGCGGTTTAACCTCTATTAAATGTATGTTAGATATGATATAATAGATATTATTCTTCAGATGTTGTTTACCGAAACATATGATGATTTATATAATTTATCGATTCATAGTCTGATCGACATTGTTAGTTGGTATTCATTTGATATTTCGCTTTTACTGTTTTATTTTTATCTCGGCATTTCATTATTTCTTTTTTGATTATGCAATTATAATTTAACATAAAAAAAAAGTTTAAAAGTAAAAATTGACTTATGCACCTGAATTGTTTATAATTTTCTTTTTGACTTAAGTGCTGAAGTAGTTTTTTAAAAACAAAAGACTCAAGAGTTTAAGACATAAAAATAGGATTTTATATTTGTATTATGTTATAAAATATGTTTTTATTCAAACAATGAGTCAAAAAATAAAATCTAGGACACTTATAGACTTTTAGATCGTGGTAGAAGCTTCAATTTGGTCTCATGCCAAATGATAATGTACAATGGAAATTGTGTTTCTTATTGTTTGCAATGGAGGATCTATATTTTGAAATTATTGTTTAGCCATTTCGACTATAGAGTGACGAACAAAGTGAAAATATGCCCTTAGCTCAGCTCTCGGAAAAAACGTGAATTTATTATTTTCAATACTATGCTTGTTCAAAATAAAAGATTTATTTATCGGCTTCAGTTAAGGTAACAACAAGCTTTATTGAAAGTTCTTGACGTAGTAGGTTTTGAGAATAAAGAAACAAAGCGGGATTTATGATATGTGGTGTTGCGAACGCCGTCAACTACATATGTACTGTCGACACTTTGTTCGTTAAAAATATAATACAGAGTTTTACATCTATTTAGATAAAGAAAAAACGCGGAAGTTTGTGCGGTGAACTGGTACAGCTGTTGTTATCAAGAAGCGTTCAGTGATAGTGGCGATTTTCATTAAAAAGGATCCTTATCATTCTATACAGTGAGTCAAACTACCCTCTAATAAACAATTAATAGTGGTGTTTTTTTTTATTAACTCCAATTCGACGCTATAACTTTATCGCATCTACTACCTGAGTGACTAGTGTGTGTTGGTTCAGTTGCGCACCCTGAGTGCTGAAATAACTAGAAAAACTAAAACAAAACCTAGATATTTTTTTTTATGTGAATGCTGCCATCTACACTTCGATTCGTGTACTACACTAACACATCCAATCACTCCGAATCTGCACGATTTCATTACTACTACTTCCGCCGTTGCTTTTTGTTTAACGAGATCTCACCATTCTACGAAAAATGGTTAAATGCGTGGCGTGTGGAAAGTTCTTGGGCGTGAAAGAGGGTGTTAGCTGTCCTAAATGTAAATCGAGAAGTCACCATGAATGCGTTCGAGTCCCTGTGGGAGTTGTGGTGGATTGTAACTGGAGATGTGGGGAATGTCAATCTAAGGCACCTAAGGGAAGAGATCCATCAACACCAGTATCTGTAAGGGACACTTATATGGATCACACTCAAACCCGTGAAGAACCAATATTGGTAACCGATGTGTCTGAGGCGCCGCCGCCGCCGCCGGCGCCGGGTCGTATCGACGTCGACATAATCCGCGAAATCCATGAGGAAATGCGATCGGAGTTTACCAAAATGTACAAACTCATGACGTCGGAATTTAAATCTTCCAAGGACAGCATGAGTGCGTTCCTCGAGGAGATCCGTGACCTCAAGCAAGAGTTGTCCGCAGCGCGCTCAAGTTTCAATGAGCGAATGGACGCCTTTGACGCGCGTCTACAGTCGCTGGAGACAGCCCGTGATAACCCCCCTAAGACGGATGAAACAAGCTCCCTCGCACGGGCCCTTGCAGAGGTTAAGCAGCAGCTCAATGAGCGTGAACAGGAGTTTCTCTTTAGCGATGTGGTCATCACTGGCTTTCCTGAGCGGAAAGGAGAAAATCTTGCACAAACGGCCTATTTACTGGGTGCTAAAATTGGTATGTCGCTGGATGAGCGGGACATCGTGGTAGCCGAGCGGGAAGGGGCCCCTCACCGTGTCCAGGACGACTCATCGAGACCGGCTCGCGCGCGCCGCATCATAGTGCGTTTCGCGCGGCGTGCTACTCGCGACCAATATCTGAAGTCTGCCCGAGTACGTCGCGGCCTCACTACCGCTGAGCTCGACGCACAGGAGATGCCGCCCACCCGCATCTATGTGAATGAGCGCCTGACCAGGTTTAACGGGCAGTTATTTGCCAAGGCCCGGGATCAGTGCCGACTACATTCATGGAAATATTGCTGGTCCAAAGACGGGCGCGTTTTCGTCAGGAAGGAACACGGGACTTCGTACTCCCGAATCAGGAACGAAATCGATATCGACCGAATTTTTTCCGGAAGCTCAGTTTGAAAGTGTGGATAGTCTTTTCATTTTCAATGTCATTAGATAATTTTATATTTTATAGTCTATTGTATACTGTATTTCTTTGTGTAGTACATTGTTGGTTCAGCATTGCAGATTACAAAACTACTAATTCGAATTCAATATATATATATCAATACTTTTTACAAGATTACGTTTATTATAGGAACGTAATAATAAAACTAAATAATAATATATTCTTTTTGTATGAAGTATGTCTTATAACATTGTCACTTTCTTATAATTTTTGTAAATTTTTTGTATTAGCAGTTTTTTCATTGCATTGTCGTGTTGTTAATATTATTAATGCACAACAGAAAATTTATATAAACTATTTGTGTCTAAAACTATTTTTTGTGGAACGCTGCCGTGTCACATTGTCAACCCTTTTAATCGATATTAATACTAACTTACTGTCAATATTTTTATGTCTCGAATTTTACAAAATATTATTATTATTATTATATCGGAATATCAATCCTGTGCCATTTGAACAATACAGATATTACTTATATTCAACCAGCATTATCATATTTGTATGTAGAAATTTGTTTTTTCCAAAACTTATCGATACTTATTATTCTACGAGTTCCGTCTCGGCACGGAACACCCCGTATGGGTAGCAAATTTCTTAAGGTTGGTCTTTTTAATGCTGGTTCCCTGGGTACAGGACATGATAATTTTATTGCAGCGATGGATAAGTTTTCAGTAGATATAATGGCAATCAACGAGACTTGGATTAGAGAGGGTGAGATAGGCCGCGCCCCTTCCGTGCCTAACTACAGACTTAGATACGTTCCCAGAGATGCTAGTACGCGCAGTGGTCGTGGTGGAGGTGTCGGATTTTATATCAGGCGCGGGGTCAATGTACGCACATGTCCTCATCCTATCAACCCTAATGTGGACCAAATGTGGCTTAAACTTACTGTAAAATCGGTAAAATTAATTATAGGCACAGCGTATCGACCACAGTGGGTGAACGTTCATGACTTTCTCGAAGCATTAATGGATTCAGTAGCGACTTTTTCGTATTGTGACAACATTATTGTTTTGGGTGATTTTAACATTGACCTTTTGGCTATTGATGACTCTAAGACAAAACTGTTTTGCGACTTTCTGAGTAGCACAGATTTAACGCAGTGGGTAGATAAACCTACTCATTTTACTGACCACAGCCAAAAGCTTATTGACGTTGTCTGTTCAAACGTACGTGCGCGAAATGTAGCCGTGCAGCTTATTGGGTCACTTATCGGACATGCATTTATTACATGTGAGTTTGCTTTCAAAAAGCCTAAATTTGTTCCTAGGACTATTTGCTACAGACCTCTTAAAGATATCTGTCTCGAAATATTTACAAATGATTTAGAGTCCATTCGATGGGATCTAATTATTTCAGGGATTGATGTCGATAGCATGATTGCCAATTTTAATGACGTCATTTTACTACTTTTTGATCTGCATGTCCCACTAAAGACAAAAATCATCAAAGAACTACCTAGTCCATGGCTCACTGACACCGTTAAGCAGATGATGCGTCTGCGCGACGCCGCACTCGCGAGGTATCGTAAAACTAAACTGCAAAATCACAAACTTTATTACAATGACTTAAAAAATCAGGTTATATTTGCACTTAATAGCGAGAAAAAAGCATTTTTTCAGTATAATATCAATTGTAATGTGAGTAATCCTAAAGCTTTATGGAAGAACCTTAAATCAAAAGTACTCCCACCGAAATCAACAGAACTACCTTTACATTTTGACAGCCCTAATATAATTAATGACCATTTTCTGAACACAATTGGTAACCTTGATACAAATATTTCACACCTCACATTTTTCGAATTTAATAAATTTAGTTCTCACTCTTTTTCATTAAAACTAATTGATTCTTCAGCTACTTTAAAATTTCTTACCCAAATAAAATCTAACGCCCTTGGAATTGACAAAATATCATTGGACATGATCACACTTACTATTCCACAAAGCTTGGATGCAATTACAGCGATCGTTAACAGGTCTCTTGCCTCTGGCGCTTTTCCCACAATTTGGAAAAAGGCGATAGTAAAGCCTATACCCAAGATACCCAACCCTACAGAAGTGAAAGACTTGCGTCCCATTAGCATTCTGCCTTGCCTCTCGAAAGTACTGGAAAAGGTGGTCTGCTCCCAAATTACTGAGTACTTGGAAAATTATGATATCTTGCCCGACCTTCAGTCTGGTTTTAGAAAGAGTAGGAGTACTAACACTGCGTTATTAGACGTGACGGACAATATTATTTCGGCTCAGGATCAAGGAATGAGCACAATTTTGGTGTTACTGGATTTTTCTCGTGCGTTCGACTCGATCAACATATCCCTCCTGCTCTCCAAACTCAATTATTATGGCTTCGACGCAAATGCAATACAATGGTTTGACTCCTACCTGAGCAATCGTGAACAACTCGTCGAGATAATAAAAAATAACGGAGATACTCTAAGTTCTGATGTTTGTACAGTTACAAGGGGCGTCCCGCAAGGTTCCATTCTTGGGCCAATTTTATTCATTTTATATAGCGCTGATATTAGTAATTGCATCAAACATTGTAATTTTCATATGTATGCTGACGATATCCAGATTTATCTATCTTTTAAACCGGAAGATATTAGGACCGCAGAATCTAAACTAAATCAAGACCTAGAAAGAATTCAAGAGTGGGCTGTAAAAAATTCGTTATTGCTAAACGCCAAGAAGACCAAATACATGATCTTAGGTACGAAAAACCAAATAACAAAGGTAGCAGTTTTGAAACCCTTACTATCCATTGGAGGTGAGGCTATTGAAAGGGTATATGAGGCAAGAAATCTTGGCCTAATCGTGGATGAGCAATTGAGATTTGAAAGTCATATAGCAGAAATAGTGCGTAATTGTTTTTATCGGTTAAGAGTATTGTATAAAATAAGAAATTATTTAAGTACAGATCTTCGCATAATGCTCGTAGACTCGCTAGTCTTATCTAAATTCAATTACGTTGACTGTGTTTATGGACCCCGTTTGCTGTCTAAAACATCACGACTTGTCCAACGAGTGCAAAACGCCTGCGCTAGATTTTGTTTTAATGTACCCCCGCGAAGCCATATCACTCCTTTTCTTAACCAATTAAACATATTAAACATGAAACATAGAAGAGACTTACATATTGCAACTCTGATGTTTGATGTCGTAAACACACAGAAGCCGCATTATCTCTACTCAAAATTTGAATGGGTTCAGGATAATTATAGGTATACACTTCGTAGGACTTCAAAACGTTTATTGCGGACCCCACGACACGGTTCAGCCGCATTTCGAGGAAGTTTTCGTTTCTGTGCCACCAAATGTTGGAACTCAATTCCCCCACCACTACGTTTACTGAAAAATAAGTCTAATTTTAGAGTAAAATTTAAAAGTTGCCTAGTAAACTTGCAAAAGTCTTTTTGTTAAATTCGCACGCTGCATCTATAATTTCCCCTGCTGATATTTGTTCATTATTTATAGATTTCATAGATTTTCTGGGTACTTTATACGGATTTAAAAATGTTTTTTTCCTGTTATTATATGAATACACTGTTAATTTATTTATTTTATTATTTATTTATGATAGCTTATTATTATATATGATAGCTTTTTGTTATCAATATGCTGTTAAAATTAAGTTCTTTTATATATTTAATATTTTTGATTTATTTTTACGTACAGCTGCATTCTCAGTTTCTTTTTCTCTTTTCTTTATTTAATTAATTTAAAAGCTCTCAATCATAGCGTAAAAATCAAGACAATGTAAACATTCCTCTATTATAAACTTTTGTCACCAATTAATTGATCCATTAACTTATTAGCTTAGTTCGTTATGACTTTTCATATTTTTGTGTTGTTATTGTTATTGCTTTTAATTTCTGTGTATATTCTAGTTCTAAATTGTTTTTTTTTCTTGTATCCTCTTTTATTCGTACGCCACCAAAGCCTTGAGCTGAAAATCAGCGCTGTAACCTGTTGCAGCACGTGCTGAGCTCAAGGCTTTTCACACAATGCTGTACGCGACAGCGTTCCACATTATTATTTTTTTGTTTTATTTTATGTTTTGTTAGTGTTCTTTTTGTGTTTTTGTGATGTTAGCCGTTGTTGTATACAGTGTGTGTGTGAATAAATGTCTTCTTTCTTTCTTTCTTTCTTTCTATATGATGCATTGAAAAATCTTGGTTATACAAAACTATTTTCACAACCAACATTTATTCAAATTTACGGTTTGAATTATTAAGCTTAAAACTGGGGATAAATTTCGCTGTTTCTACGAATTTAAAGATTTATGTAGAAGTTTAATTACAATTACAGTTGTTTAAGAGATTATTGTAAACTGCGTTACTTAGAATGACAGGTGCTTTACTGGAACGAGCATTTCAACGGGACAAGGGGATCTGGGGTCGACATAAATTCCTATGTCGGCGATATTACGGAGTTCTTAGTTTGACGAAGGTACGGCACGCAATGTTGAGGCTTTCTGAAAGCAGATCGAACTTATTGTCTACGCCCTATTGTTTACTTGCCCACGAAACAATTTACAATGGTTGGAATCAGCACAGCAATTTGTCGATTTTATACTCGATTTCTGAATATTGCTTTCACACTTGAACCTGATTAAAGCTGACCTGAAAATGATGTAGGTTGGCATGTTATTTCAATGGCACGGTTCGATTTACGGATGAGACAAATGAGAGCGGATTCAACGAGGATTTTCTCGTGTGTTTGAATATTTATTCAGAAAAGGACGTCATCTAAACTACTATTATATTAAAGTAAAGTTTGTAAGTTTGGTTGTAGGATGCGATTTCCCAAACTACTCATCAGTTTAAAAAATATTTCATCAATATTTGGAAAGACAAATCAAGATGGATAAATGTTGTATAATATTTCGTTCAAATAAAAGTGCTTTTCACTAACTAAACAGTTTTAAATTTTGCACATTATATAGACAAATCGATGATAATATCCTTTTTCTTGCTACGTCTAGAACTTCAAATGGATTCTCATTTTCCAATAAACTCCTATTTAACCTCTGGATCATTCAGGAATTTGAATACTTCATAAATAACGACACTGAAGAACTCGAATACTCATTAAATTTTCAGTATACCCACTTTAATTTCAAATTACAAAATAAATTTTGTACCCTTGGTGGTTGAAATACGATTTTTCAAAATTTCTTTTCAGTGTTTACTTACATCTTACAAGAAACCCTTAGACACCCTAAGAAACCTAAACCCGAAGAACCAGCGGCTTAGATCGCGTAATTTCTGTCAGTCAGTCAGGAAATTCTATTTTCTATACAAACTTCTGTCTTCGTCATCACAGTTTTGCCCTAGTGGGCTAAGCATTGGACTAAACACCTAACTTTAACAGGCTTCAATCGAGCCCCAAGAAACTAAACACTGAGTTTTCTTTAAATAACAACATACTAAAGCTTCTCCTGTTCGAAAGTGTAACTTTTGCCTACCTCTGGATCGTTCATTCAGTAATTTACTAACAACACAAAGCTTCTAAACAAACATTGTATTTTGAAACGTATAAGGATTATTTAACAATGTTGCACCAGCGCCGAATGTGAAATAATTCACAATCCAGTGAATATGGGAAAGTCACAGATGTGTACTGACAATTGCGTTCCCCATTTGGGGTTAGTTCCGTAATACGTTTTGTATATTTCAACGCGATTGCGGCTTTAGATGGTCTTTGTGCATATATCGATAACAATAAACAGTTTTGTTGATGATATGTAACATTTCCGTGGCTGTGTTTGTATATATTTATGATGTTTATAAAATTGCTAATATTTTTATTTCAGATATTTCATTTATTTATCAGATTTACATCCATTTTTGTTAGTAATAATATCTGGTGGTCTAGCGGTACTGACCCCCGAGTTTCAATCCGGAGGTCGCCGGTTCAAATCCCGACGTGCACCTATGAGTTTTTCGATTGAAAGACTTATGTGCGCAATACCACGTTCTCAAAACAGTGAAGGAAATCATCGTGAGGAAACCGACATGTCCTAGAACTAAAAAGAAGTCATGTGTCGAGTGCACGAAAGGAGCCTCTTTGAGGCGCACTTACAATCCTTTCACCACACTGGTTCGACAGAACCGGTGACTCGAAGAAGAAGAAGAAGTAATAATATTTCTAAGACATATTCTAAGCCACATTACATTAGTTTATATGAGCATACTATTTGTCTTTGCTTTTTTTCAGTTATAATTTCATCTGTATACATTTACTTCGGAATGTAACGGTGTATTTCAAAATTCAAAATATTAGCGTCAATTGTGTTAATTATCACGATTGACCATTATTTCCTTTCATTTATTATATATTACAGCAAAAGAGTCTATCTGAGGCGCACTTTAATTCTTACACCATACTGGTTCATGAGTGCCATTAACACGAGAAGTGTAGTCTTATTTACTAGTTATATTTATATGTCAGTTAATAACATTTTAGATGTCTGATTTTTTCTTGCATAATATCTCGTAAGTAAGAACACGACTTTGACATTTCCTTTTGGTTTCATGTCAAAGCACATGGTTATAAGACAACGCTCGATTCTGTGTCGATACGCCATTTACTGTACACTAGCTGCATAGGCGTGCGGTGCCTCGGGCTACACATTTGGGATTCCAACGGAAACGCCGCCACTAAATCGCAGCAATCTCGACAGCAAACACAACCCTTAGTCTCATGAAAATAAAGCTCTGTTTGTACTTAACAGTGTGTACTTTACGAAGCTTTTCAATGTATTATTTCGGCTGTTATCGTGAGGATATCTGCTTTATTACATCTTGAGAATGCGAAGTGCCTGCTTTACGGGATATAAGGATTTTATTGACATAATTTTATGGTTTACGTAAGGGCTTGTAAGAGACTGTTAGCTAAATTGCTATTTAAATTAATTCTATTGCTGCGACAATTTCGTGAGAATTGTTCCGAGAAATTGATGAAGTTTGGTTAGAGATTAAATGTAAAAGATGTTTATGTTGGATTAATTTTTACATAGTATAAAACAAAGTCACCTCCCGCTTTTCTGTCCGTCTGTACGCTTAGGTCTTTTAAACTACGCAACGAATTTGAATGCCGTTTTCATCAATAGCTTTAAGAATGTTCTTTCTCATATATTAAGATTGATTGTGTCATTAAAAATTTACAAATGAATATATTTTATAACATGAGCAAATTAAAAATAGCTATAATATCCATTTCAAAATATTAGGTAGTATTTTGATTGATAACAATAAGAAACCTGGGAATCTGCTGAAAAACTTATTATTCCATCAGCTGTTTGCTTATAAATATTATTGATCTCAGAGTAGCTGCGATAATAAGTCCAATTTGCGAGGCTACCCTCTCGAAGCGTGGGTTGGCTAACACGATTAAAATTCCCACCAAACCTGATAAGAAAATATTCCATTAGGTGTTCAACTCACAGACTCTGTCGTTGAAAATTCTATTACCCTACTCAAGTGCTCACTAGTGATTTACGAGCTACTCAACCGCGGCTAAGTCTCTCAACGTCTTGCACTAACCTCGACGGTATTTCATGCTTAATCTTAGACTTGACCTACCGGACGGAGATGAACACTAAAATTTCGACACTTGCTTAAAACCAGTGCTGACTTATTAAACAACTTTGTAACGGAATAAAAACTGGTAGAATTGGAAAACATTGACGAAAAACCAAGATGTTTAATTTTTTTTTTGTTTTTTTTTTTTTTTTAAAGCTTCTTTGTAGTAACAGTACATATGTCACTAAATTACCACTAAAACTACATTACCTATCTCTTAGCGCTTTAAGTGGACAAAGAAAAACCTCCTTTCACCATGTCAACGAATAACTTTACTATGGTGAACCGGAAAATACCGATGTACATCATAGTGGTAACGGAATTTTAACGGAACGTTAAGACGGAAGTTTAGTCAAAGATAAAATGTATTCTACTAAAAAAAGAACAAAGTAATTTCATCATCTTGTGTCATTATATTAATTTATCTCTAAAACGTATCATTTAAACAACGTATTTCGTCGTGACAAAACGTAATGTAGCTTAGAGCACATCTAAAATCCCATTCGCCTAAATAAATCGTATGATACCACATTACACGACTGGAACGCATTAGTTTGAAACAGCAGCTTGATAAATGTACGCAATAATGGTCATTAATGACACTGTCAAGTTGTGAATTTTCATTAATAATTTATTCAGAAAGGAACTATTCATTTCAGTCGCAAATCGCTTATCAGTGATATTACCCTATTCGGTGTTAAATTGAAAGCCAGTACCAATACCTACAATTTCTTTCATGTTTTGCTATGACGAACCGTTTCTTGATAGATGGTATTTAAATAAACAGGGAACTTTTAAAATTAATATTTCTAAAAAGGAACATCAGTCCCTAAATGACTAAATGTGTATGGATTGGATTGTATGAAGTGGATTTTCACAAGTCATGGGCAAACTGCTTCGTATTTCATATCTCACTTGTTCTTAATATGACATAAATTTATTTTGTTCTGTTACTCACATTTGTTGTCATTACGATAATAATAATAATTATTATTAATAATAATAATATAATAATAATAATAATTATACGTGCGTAGTTGTAGTATATAATCTACCATGCTGTGTAACTCAGAGTGAGAATTCAATAGGTCATCAAAATAAGTACCTTTGCAAAATCAATGACCTTTATAGCTTGGACGCTAGCTCTTCAGAAAGTTGTACCTATGGCGTACGATAGAAGCACTAACTACGAGCCTGTAAAGCAATATCCCAAATTAAATTGATGGCTGCTTCAGGAATCTTGATACTGGAAACTGAAGGGCCACAGGTTATGCGAATATTGGGTATTCCGAACATTTTCAGCATAGCACATTCTGTTCTATTTCTGGGTTGCTATAGATAATTTTAATTACTTCGAGGTGATGGTAAGAAAGCGAAAGCAGAGTTATTTCGAGCGAGTAACCCCAGATACGATACCCTTAAAGGGCAAATATAAATTTGTGCGATGAGTTTGTTCTAGATTCTCAGATAAAACTTTTATAGGTTCTTTAATTAATGCCGCTTCTGTTACTCCGTATTAAACAGAATGCGGTGAATTCTGTTAAGTTTAATTTCACTGTAATAGAATTAAAGTCACTTTTCTTCACTTATCCTTACGAGATGCAATGATATGATGCTGCAATGATAACTTATGTAGTAACAGTGTAAGAAAGCATTTATTTATATGGTTAGTACTTTATTGCTCATCACAATAAGTAGAATACATCACCACAGAACTGCAAATATTAAATAGGAAAAGAACATATTAAACAAAACAAAACTAATTTGTGGTTATTGCAAAAAGCTGAAAAATAAAGCACTGTATTAATTTAATGATAATCGTAATATTGAAATATTGTGAGAAAAAGTTCTGTAACCAAAAATAACTATCGAGTACGCCTAAAAATCCTAACTGAGCGTCTCTGGGAGATTAGATCCCATTCAGTCTTGCTTATCGAAAGTGAATGGTATGTAGTGGATAGCTTGAGGGCTTTGATGAAAAACCCTAAAAATCCCAGTAATGGAAACAGTATTGACCTAAAATTAACGTTGGAACCTTTATAAATAATGAAACCTCATGATTCGGGCGCCATTTAAAATTTACAGTCAACAAATTCCATGAAAATTTATTACGGCATAAATTAAGGGTAAAAGCCGCGAAACAATAAAACTGAATGTAAGTTAATTTACTTCACTGTTGATATTTAATGTCATTGTAAAACGTTAGGATAATTTCGTCAAAGGACGCCAGATTTTGGGTCGTTTGTTCTGACCCTACTGGGTGCCTTCGCATTTATGTATTATGTACACCAGATTAAAAGTTAAAATGTATCCCCGTGTGGTCAGTGTTGTTGAAAAAACCTCGAGAATCGGTCTTTTTTCATTTTTTTAATGCTTCATAGTTCATGGAGCAAGCTGACGGCCCACCTGATGTTAAGTGGTAATCGCCGCCCACAGACAACAGCTATACGACTCAAGTCCTCTCCACCCAAGTCGCATTGCGTTGCGTCCATCACCCCGAGACAGGGATGTTACGTCTCATGCGCCTGCAATTTCAGCGGCATCCACTCCCTTCCACCGGAACACAGCAACACGAGTGCATCACTGCTTGTTGGCAGATTACCAGATGTGTTAGCAGTACTTCTCCGGGCGAACTTAGCACAAGTTCTATTGCTACTTTGGAAATCGGTCTGGTTATTGTATTTTAGGTAGGTACGGACGCGGCGACATAGAAGCACTTGTATTATCATTTCCTCTAGGAACCCCTTGTCTAATAAGGTGAAAAGGTACTTAATAAACAGCTAAATATCGAGACAACTTCAACATTTTCGAAAAAACTTCAACCTTCCAGGAGTCTAAAAAAAATATTGTTGGTTATTTGATGTTCAGAAGTTAAGAAGTACTTTGAAAAGTTATTAGCATAATTCAAATAAGTATATATTATTATC
Source organism: Chesias legatella (assembly GCA_947359385.1). Classification (NCBI taxonomy): domain Eukaryota; kingdom Metazoa; phylum Arthropoda; class Insecta; order Lepidoptera; family Geometridae; genus Chesias; species Chesias legatella. The sequence goes on from OX375766.1 coordinate 1,937,461, forward strand.
AAAAGTAAGTTCGACTCTGTAACAAAACGTATTGTTAAAGTAAATTTTACGTATAAATGTATTCGATTTTTACATAAATAAGTTAGAGATAATAAAAAAATGATTGAGAAATGAGTAAATTTATTCGGTAGTTCGGAACTTATGCCTAATTAGCTGTTGCCTGCGACTTCGTCCGCGTGGAATTCGGTTTTATCACGTACCCCTATTTTACCCCTCGGAAAAGTAGCCTAAGTTAATCCTGTTACATCAGCTCTCTGCCAGTGAAAGTCCCGTCAAAATCGGTCCAGCCATTTCAGAGATAAGCCGGAACAAACAGACAGACAGACATAAATTTTACAATATGTTGTTTTGGTATATGCACCGTGTATACATCCATATGCACTTAGTAAAAAGTGGTTATTTTAATATTACAAACAGATACTCCAATTTTATTTATTTGTATATATTACTCAAACATATTTTAAAGCATTCAGCGTAATGCTGAAATCGTTCCACAAAACTATTCTAAACGTTGACCAAACTGTTTTGAACGGCCAGACTTCACAAACGCTTCTAAACTCGTCGGCGAGGTCATTAATTTGAAAACCAGTTAGTTGATGATACAAAGTTCACTGGAGAGTTGTTTATGATAGGATTGGGTTCTGCAAACTAATAGATGTGATCTGTGGAATATGCAAACGTAAATTGTAATAACGATATGCATACAATCTCGGTTATTGGATGCTTGTTCGAATGGTCCATGTAAAAAGTTTTTAGAGGTAAGATTTTATTTATGTGTATGCAGTTGGGCAAATTTCTTGTCAATATAAAGAGGTGTTGCGCGACTATTTGAACCTGCTTTTGTTCTAATTCGAAGCACTATATTTAGGGTTTCAGCGATGAATACTAAAGAACAAAGTTTTTGATGCGCTATTGTCGTTAGAAATTATCAATTGATTAATCATTTAAGGTTCTTAAAAGTATACGAAATAAATGAAATGAACATTGGTGGAAATTTCACACAGCGCCATCTAGCCCCAAATAAGCTAAGCATAGCTTGTATGATGGGAACCAGACAATTGGTATAATACTTATATACGTTTTTGTAAATACTTACTACATATACCTTTTACATCGGTATCTACTATTATTAGTATCGTGGTTGCTTTTAGCTTTTAACATGAAATGTAATCTAAATCGGAACAAGCTCGACGTGTTAAGACCAGCGGTGCCGTCTTAGTATCGCATTACCAGTTTGCAGGAACAGGAAATTCGTATTGTTTGCTACGAGTGAATTAACTATGTTTACAGCACCTTGTATTTTCATATTTTTTTTATGTAATACGTTTACGGAACGAGCCGACGGCCCACCTGGTGTTAAGTGGTAACCTCGGCCCATAACAGCCGATGCGACTTAGGTCCTCCCATACTAGGTATGACAAGACCCAAGTCGCATCGTATGCGCCCGTAAATGTGAGACGTGAAGGTGGAATGTCTCATGTGCCTGTAATTTCATCAATAATTTTGTCAATAGAATTGGTCAAATATTGAAGTACTATACTCGAAAACTTTTCTTAATTATTTATTCATTAGCGCAGCGGTAGAACGCTGTAGAAAGTGAAGAGGGGTGCCGTGAAACATATTTTTTTTTTACTATTTCGCGGCTGCAAAATAAATAATTTAAATCGCTGGAAGCTGTACCATCCAATTTTTCTAAAATATTAAAAGTATTCTTGTGTGTAACTCAGCTTCATATAGAATCAATATAGAATCATTGTACCCTATTTCGACTAGCTAGGGCGCCGAAAATTAGCTGCAAACGCGCTGCGAATTGAAAAAAATGGGATACCAGCGAACTGAAAAATTGAGGCCTTAGCTATTGATTAGCTAAGTAGTATATTTTTAATATTATATTTAGTCTACAATTGTTTGATCATCAATGTCCTAATCTCCTGGTGTCTTCACTTTTCTTATACCTAATTTATTATAATTGGAATCCCATTTGTAGCATATAAACGAGTAAATTTAAACGAACAAAAATCACGAACTTGACACTTCGATAAAAGCGATACGAATTAGTTTAGTCTCGGCAATAATTTATCAAAGTCACCGTGGGACGTAGTGAGAGTAAACAAAATCCGTAATTAAATGAGCAAAGTGATTGCTTAATCGTGTCTGAAATACTTTAACAGTGTTTTTTATCGAGTTAGATCAAGATTTTAATTTATAGTCAGTCTGGAGTCAACGAGAAGTCTTTTAATCTTCTTTATCTGTTGTAACATCTACTGGGGAGTTTGGTAGTTAGTTAATGGGAAAATTCGTACACAATTGTGCCAACAAGCAATAATGCACTTGTTATATTATTTTGAAATAATAACATAAATATGTGTGTATTTATATCCAACATGGTCTGAAAGTCATTATTTATATGATAAAATACGTATAGTTGAAACTTGTTGCTAGTAATAAGTTATTATTTGTGTTTTTACATAGGTTGTTTCGTTATATTACTATGTATATAGCAACAGATATCATTATGTGTAAATATGTGAAGGTAGTATGTACCAAATAGCCGTTCTCAAAGTCCGACTCACAAAGTGAGTCGGATACAACTTCGTAAAGCCGATTGTTGTTTACAACTCACAATAAAAGCCAAGGCGCCCGGCCAAACAAGTTAGTTTCCTCCTTAATCGTCTCTGGCCCATTGTCAATGAACTTAAACTCCTCCCGGACGAACAGTTTGGCTTCCGAGCCAGACACTCGTGCCCCCAGCAGGTCCTCCGCTTCACGGAACACGTCCTTTCAAACTCTCAAGGCATTTGGCCTAAAGATACCGGAGCCGTCTTCCTAGACGTGGCAAAGGCGTTCGACAAGGTCTGGCACAACGGCTTGGTCTACAAGCTTTCTCAACTTGGTGTGCCAGACAGACTCGTGCTCATCATACGAGACTTCCTGACCAATCGTAGCTTCCGCTATCGAGTGGAAGGGAAGCTGTCCGAACCCAAGCCCATCCGAGCCGGAGTCCCTCAGGGCTCCGTACTAGCCCCCCTCTTATTCACGCTGTACACCAGCGATGTCCCCCACTCGTTCCAAACAGAGCTCGCCCTGTTTGCGGACGACACAGCATTATACGCATCTGATCGGAATGCCGATAGGGTGCGTATAAAGCTGCAAGCCGCACTCAATGCACTCGGTGCATGGTTTGCGAAGTGGCGCATTGAGGTGAACCCGACGAAAAGTACCGCGGTGTACTTTTCCCGGCGACGCCCAACGCTCAAGCCCCTCACTCTCTATGACGAACCCATTCCATGGGCGAAGTCTGCCCGCTACTTAGGCGTCGTCCTTGACAAACGTCTTAACTTCAACGAACACATTAGAACTGTTCGTAACAGGGCGGCCTTTATACTGGGTCGCCTCAATAACCTCGTATGCAAGAAGAGTAAAATGTCCCTTGGCAACAAGGTGAGACTTTACAAAGCTTGCATACGCCCCATCATGACATACGCCTCCGTGGCTTTCGCTCATGCTCAAACCCGCCCCCTACAGCTTATTCAAAATCGTTTCCTACGGAAAGCCACGGGCGTTCCCTGGTACGTACGCAATCGCTCCCTCCACCGAGACGCGCGTCTCGAGTCTATAGCCCGCTTCATGAAACTCGCCTCCCAGCGATATTATGATTCGGTCGAGTCCCACCCGAACCACCTGGTTCGCACCATACCCGACTACTCGGTTGTCCCCCCTGCTAGGCGCTCTCTCCGTAGACCAAGACACGTACTTGGTGACCCCCCTGACGAGATAACGGCCGCCTATCCGGAGTTATTCCTATCGTCAGCCCCCCACAGAGAAAACACTCAACCTTCGCACCGACCCCGCCGGCGGGGTCGAAGTATCTCCGTAAATGCCCGCGCGGGGCGCATTTTCTCCAATTCCTCCCGACTCGCAACGCCCCAAGCCGAGGTCCGAACCTAAGTGGTGCCCTTGGTGACGTTGTGTATAATATTAAGTTTTACCGGTTGAGAGCCGTCTGCTCTCACCAAAAGCCCGTGTAAACGCTGTCAAGGCCATCTGCGGCCAACAGCATAATGTCCATTCAAAAAAAAAAAAAAAAAAAAAAAAAAAAAAAAAAAAAAAAAAAAAAAAAAAAAAAAAAAAAAAAAAAAAAAAAAAAAAAACAAGTTAGTTGACCGTCGACCGTCGAACAGAGCGGAGCTGCTGCCCAAACAGTCGCCGACGGACCACGGAACGATAAAGCTAAGTACCTAGTTATTATGTTGTGTGTAGTTTCAAATATAAAGGATATAGTATTGATACTGTTCAGTGTAAACCTATGTAATGTTTTATTGAAACTATTATCAATTTTATATACCTGAGTTTTGAGTTTTCTTATAATCAGCTGTTAATAATAGCATACACTTGCTATGTTGTAAGAATGGAGTATAAATGTATACCTACTTTTGAATTTATATTTTATTAGCTCACACTTCGTTTCCTGATATACATATATATAATGTTAAATCTCACACACTCGTATATATGCTTCAACTAGAGTACCATTCTGCTGGTAATAAATAAAGCACATATGATTTTCCATCTCCTTTCCGAAGCAAAGGGCGCAGTGCCTTTCAGATTATCTATACAAATAAATAAAATTGGAGTGTCTGTTTGTAATATCACGGTACATATACCAAAACAACATTTTCTTACAATTTTTGTCTGTCTGCCTGTTTGTTTGTTCCGGCTAATCTCTGAAATGGCTGGACCGATTTTGACGGGACTTGGCACTGGCAGATAGCTGATGTAACAAGGAGTATTTAATTGGAATTTTTGTATTATTTTAAGCCTAATTTTAAGTTATTTCAAATACGATTCTTACTATTGTTACTGAATAAATGATATGATATGATATGATATGAGTAACTTAGGCTACTTTTCCGAGGGGCAAAATAGGGGTGCGTGATAAAACCAAATTCCACACGGACGAAGTCGCGGGCAACAGCTAGTCTTGAGTATGAATCTTTAGGAACATCATGTCTGTGTCACGTTCATTGCTATTACCATTTTAGTGTCTCCGTCAAAATGAATAAAACGCTTAAACAATCCGTTACAACGCCCCCGTTATCTAATTCGCGGATTGAATTTCAGCCGGAATGTCGGCAAGTTCAAAAGTACATATTTCCCTAAATTTTAATTGAAGGCCAACATAAATTTGAACTAATAAAAATTAAATAAAATTTAAATTACATCGGTGATTAACTGATTAACCAGGCGCAAAGTTAACAAAATCTCCGTCATAAATATTACGGAACCCTAGGGACAAAATTCAATTATGGGAAGTCTCTGAACTTATGCATAATAGTATCGATTGTCTGTCCAATACTGCGGCTTCGGTCGCGTTTCCCGGATGGTTGGTTCAAATAGCTGATTTAATTAATCCGTCCAAGTCTGCGGCCGTGTCTAATACATCTGCATCGGAGGCACTTCGCAAATTGCGGTCCAAATGTTCCCAAACTAGTTTACTTCTTAAAACTACGATTGAGTGAGTGATATTATAATTATCTTTGTTACTTAACATAACTTGTATTCTGTTATCGTTTCAGAGACAAATTTTCATCATATCGAAATTTTGTGTAGAGATTGCTTGCGACTGCTTTTCAGTCCAATACCTATTTACTGTGGTTCAATCGAGTTGGCATAAGCGATTCTTAGGTGTATCACAGGGCGCATCTATTAGTACCATTTCAGCAGCACCGACGTAAGCTAATGGTAGTCGCGAACAAAGGAATCTCTTCTTTAGGGGTTTCTTTTTCAGTTCTTCCCCGTGGAGGGTCAGATAGTGTTTCTGTTAAAACCCATCTGACCCTCGTCAAACTTAGCTTCAAGTACGCGTGACCTTATGTTTTAAATATTACTGACGTTTCCAAGCTATTTCTTTATGAATTCTATGGAAGTAAAGTTTTGGCTTCGATTTTGAAGGTAGCAAGGCCAAGTCTAATGGATACCAAAATTGATGATTGCTCGACGTTTGACATGGCAGCGCATACCTTTCGATATATAAATGTGAGGCAGCCGTGTGTCGTGTTTTCCGGACGATCGAGTGCGCCGAATACTCACGAAATTCCACTACACTTGTCCGCACCAAATATTTCGCCCATTTTTCTTCTTTTACTCATCGTGTAGATATAACAAGGAGGTACCTACTATTCAAAGCGTAAAAGATATGACCCTGGAATGTGGACTTTTTGTTACGGCTTCCCTGAGAATTTTCACCGCTCGCCGGTGATATAATAATATAGTACATATTGAGGTATACAAAGGTAGGCATTTTAAACTTTAAGAGCAAATAAGACTACCACAATGATAATTGAAATCTGATAGTAGTGGTTTTATTTGTCTTTGTGCGTTAGGCATTTGTCTAAGAATTGCACTTTGGACATGCGCAAGATAATTGACACAAAAATGGCAGACAACTTTTTGAAATATGTAATATGAATTGAAATTCTAAACGGACTAGGTAGAATATTCAACATATAGAATATTTTACCTATTTAGTCCGTTTAGACAAAGTTCTATTAAAGTAAACTAGTCATTACAAATGACTAGCGACTTTGTAGGACGCCATTTACGCCGAAATGGTGTCGATCGATTGAGCCAATTTCGTTTCTACCCAAAATAAATGATCTGCGAACTTATCAAAAACCCAGTTAGCTTGAGATACGGATGTAACACTTATGCTTCGGATGATATTGGTCCATAATGTAGGCTGTAAACGATCGCTGTGGATTCTGTGGAAACGATCTCATTCGTTATCCCGTTTGTGTATTGAATCCATTTATCGTTGTTCCATGGAACAAGAGTGGAACCGTAATTCGCTTTTATGTTGGTCATATGTGTCAAATGTTCTAAATATGGTACCTGCTTTATTTGTTCGACGTGTGTTGGGATTAGTTTGTATTGTTTCGCCAGGATATTAACATTAATCAAAGGGATTTGCGATCGGGTGGTCTTTTATTGAGGGGTTACATCCCGAGAGCGAATGTCGATTAAGAATTTCCCATTTGCGATGTATTCAGGTAAGGATTGTTTGGACTCGCACATTGTGTTTTGTATAAAGGAGAAACAAATTTACAATGGAAGACTTTTGTATTTATAAATTATTTAAAAAAAATGGAATGAAGGCGCATTATATGTAACATCCCCGTCTCGGGGTGATAGACGTAACGTAATGCGACTTAAGTCATCTCGTACTTTGGTAGTGAGAACTTGAGTCTCATTGCTGTTGTCTATGGGGGGCGGTTATCACTTATCATCAGGTGGGCCGTCAGCTCGTTCCGTCACCTTAATTACGTAAAATAAAACTTCACATGGAAATGTAATAATCGTTTTTAATATACTTATAATAAATGCATCTATGAACTAAAAGGTTTATAATATGATCAGTGTTTGAGTCAGAATATACCAATGTGCGAAAAAGACCCTCCCTACCTGTGCTTTGCTAAAAAGCTTCTAGGTATCAAAATTAGAAATAACACACTTTAATTTCGCTTATATACACGACGACCTATATCGCCTAAATTGGCCTCCATTCCGGATACAAACGGATTCAAACAAAACGCCTCCGGTAGGTACCTACACGCTATTTACATCGTGTTATTGTTGTTCAACACAATTTTTTTACTTTTCGTCCAACATGTGTACCTAGTTCATTGTTTTTATTTACAAAAAATATTTACAAACAATTTACAAAACACACAACAAAGACGGGATTGATATTATAATAGTCAATTGAAATGAATATCCGCTAGGTCGTATCAAAAGAAGTGAAACGTAGCTTTTCTATTTTCTATAGATATCTACGACTATGTTAAGAAGTTAGGTATATATATTTTCGTTTCTTTAATATCAGATGAAAGCTTCCACACTTTTTATTCAATCTTCCTGAAACTTGGTATTTTTTAAATGTTACTTATTAAATTGATTCCTTTATTTAAATCTGGGAATCAAATCAATTATAGACAGATCATCGGTATTACTAGTGTTGAGTAAAATATGTGAAAAAATAATCTTAGATCAATTACTAACACATTATAATAGAAAAAAGTGATGTTCATAGCATGAACACTAGAAATAAAAATAAAAACATCCCAAGATTCCGATTGCAAAAAGTCAACGGGTCTTTTGTGGGAAACTGTATACACTTTTATAATAAACGCAATGAAGCCAACTTCCGACCCAAAAAAATCTAAAAAAGTTTTAACCCTTATGGTATTTACGGCACAAATATTTTTTTGGATACCTACATAAGGTACAGGTAAATCTCACGACAAGCTTTTACATCATATAAAAAATACATCATGTATAAATGTGTATAAATTGATGGATTTGATTTAATTATAAGTTTATTTTCTTCTTTTTAGAGCATTTTTTGTTTACTTTTTTTTTTTTTTTTTTTGTTATTGGTGGACATTCACAGCGCCAAAGTAAGCTAAGTAAATCGCTTATATCATGGTATATGGTATTTATATATGGTATATCATCACATACTTTTTTGTAAATACATACATATTATACATATCAACATCCAGACCCAGAACAAACCTATGTTCGTCACACAAATGTTTGTCCAGGGTGGGAATCGAACCTTCGACCTAGCGCAGAAGGCAGGGTTACTACCAATTGAGCTATGAGGCCATTTATAGGTACAAAAGCAAGTTTTTACAAAAAAAAAACTATACATTTTTTATCGTTGAGGGCAGTGGAACACCCCAGTTAATTAGAATTAGGGTGTCCCCTCGATCTGTCCCTTAATCAAAAAACAAAAAATAATGGCCCACCTGGTAAACATAACTTGGACCTTTTAAATTTCTTGTACTCGGAGTTTGAGACACTTGACGTACTATGTAAGTTAGATGATTTCCCTAGAGAGTGGGAAACTTTCTTCTTTATTAAACAGGTTATTTTGGGATATAACTTTTTGACAGTGGAATTTTATTACAAGGTAATTTAGGCATAGGCTCAAAAGTTTATAATATTGATGACTCTAAGTGATGTGTCATTCTTTGCTTATTTGGATTAATTTATTAGCCTTAAGTGGCCTCTTTTTTATATAATAACTAATATGGTTTATTATAATAGGTGGACATTTCACACAGCTACGTCTAACCCCAAAGTAAGCTAAGCATAGCTTGTATCATGGGAACTAGACAACTGTGATTTTATGATTTTATCACTTAGGGGTATGAAAAATAGTTTACGTCCTATTCTCAGACATACCGAATAAACACAAAAAAAAAACATAAAAATCGGTCAAGCCGTTTCGGAGGACTTTTATTACAAACACTGTCACACGAGAATAGCTATAGCTAGACTAGATATGGCTAGATGGCGCTGTGTGAAATGTCTGCCAATATTTTTATTATTTATTATTGTTATAGGTTTTAGCAATAGTTTATAAAATCTTAAATTCCCACTACCAGAAAACGAATCAGACCACAATGTCGCCACTTAAACTTCCATTCAGTATAGGTATAATCTATCTATTACGTGAAACTATAGAAAATAACTATGTTATGATTTTATTGCAGGTTATTTTACCTAGGTACTAGGCATAATTTATTATATGACCTAGTTGTTTCTATATATTTCCTTTTTGTCATCAAAAATGTTCCATGTACGAATATAATGGAAAAATAACAGTAGATAACCTAAACCTATTAAAACCTGTAAAATTCAGTAAAACCAGTACAACATAAAACGCGCTAATTTCCATTCAACCAGAACACGCACCTGTGCGAACGATTCCAAAGACTATAAACATTTTAACGCAGTTCCAAAGCTGTAACAGCCCTAAAGGGCGATACGTGATACTGTTAACGGCATTACTGTACGCAACTGTACACGACTGGGCCACAGCTTTTACAGAACGGTTGTTTATCTACATCATGGAAGGATTTAAGGAATCATTTAAATATAGAGGTTTTATAGGATTCGATTTATAGATTAGATAGGTTTTAGAGGACTAAAAATAAGCAGGTAAAAATACAGTAACTTAGACTATTACGGCGCCCAGTTTAATACTATAAAAATTAAGTAATAACGTAGTTAAATATTTTTATACCCTTTTTTTATTTCAATTGATTGGTAACAGAATTAAATAGGTACGGCTAAAAATAAATCTCTCTCATAAATGTTAATTGTTCAGTGATACTTTGGTTACCTACCCCGCAGCCTATTGAAACTCCGCATATTGGAATGATTCTCGTCCGTTATTGCCATACCTTCCTAGAAATTTTCGGCTTAATCTAGCTGAGGTAAGTGGTTATATGTTTTTTTACACAGTTGAACACATTTCTAGCCAAGCATAGAAAAAAGAAAATCGCTTGTAACCTCTTTTCACTGCCATAGAGTCTTTAATTCTGTAATTCAAATATCTTACATCCAAAGATACCAAACAGCTAAAAATTTTTATGTTTATGCGCGTGTGCAGAAGTCAAAAATCTTATTTATTATTAGGTACAATTGGGAAGGTGGGGTTGGTGGCAATATTAGTACAGTAGCTGTTCTTAACGGACAATGGTTGTACACTCAGGTTGAACTCTATATCGAAGCGATGGCAGACCACATTATAGTTGATAGCGCGACAGCCCGGCGCCTATATGAGGAAATTTTTATGATAAAGCCTCTATGCGGTCCGCATAAAAGTTAACTAGTACTCCGAAAGTGGCGCGAAACGCGTGGACAGCTAATTTAACCTTTATTATGTTAGGGGCACGTTCTGTATCACTGTACTTACCCTAATATACTGTAATAACCTCCAAACTGCTTTCGGTGAATTTTCATCGACATCTTAGCAATTGTCATATCAGTTAGGAGACTGAGAGCAGTGAAAGCAGCATCGTCTTTGGAGGCACGAGATGCAAACATATGTAGGTAAATACGATATCAACCGAAATGGTACGTAATTGATTTTGAAGGGGAATCGTTGTTCTAGATGATAACAAAAAGAAATGGGGTACAACTCCTGATTAGCATGTCAACTTTCAACTCAACGAGTTTATGAATTAGAAATGCGAGTTATGAGAAACTGTGCGTACAATTTGCATGGTGTCGGTGCACGCATTATTTTTTCGATTGGCTGGATGGATGATTCACACTCTTCTTCTTCGTTCGAGAATATGTCGTATGAAAGTTACTTCAAAAACGATAATAGTGGTAGTCAGGTGCGTGTAATTTCACCAGCTCCTCGGGGTTACATTAGTTCGCACACATTACTGTTAATCTGCAAAATGAGCATGTGGCAGTACTTCTTCGGATGATCTCTGCTACTGGCAGAAGAGACATTAGAATTTGGAGTACAAACTTGAACCCTTCTCTCAGCTTATCCTGAACTAATGTATAATTAATAATATAAATAATTCTGGTATAATTACCAGAATTAGGTACACGTCATCGGATGAAAACTATTTCAGTAGGTGCAATGATGTAAGAAAATTAAGTAGTATCTATACATATTTAAAATCAATCATTTCAGTGGGACATTCCACCTGCCCGGTGCTCGAGAAACTTACGTATGCCTATAATTGAGGAGTAGTATAGGTAAGTTGCAGTGTAAGAGAGAGCGTATATCGGCATGCTGCGTCCGGGGAAGCCGCGGAGCTCGGGCAAGACATCGTGACTTACAATTATAGCCATGCTGTTGCGAATTAGAATTTTGGAGTAGTTATTCTCAGTTGTAGCATATTATATTTTTTGTAATATTATGTTTTTCTTTCGTTCTCTCTTGGGACTTTTTTTTAATTGTTTTTCTTAATGTTTAAAATACAACTGTCAGCTTCGTCGGATTCCCCTGACTGATGATAGTTTATTCAAACTGAAAGGTATTTACCTAATACAAATGACGGATGAATTAAAAAAAAATTACAATGTCGTTGGATTCCCCTTAGGTAAATACATACTGCTAATATGTCATTAAAACGTATTTGATTATTCAGGTATTTATTTATTGCTTTTTAAAATAAATAAATAAACAATACTTTTTAATCCTATAAAGTGAGAATGTGAAATAAAAATTAAAGCAAGAATTAAAATTAAAACAAATGCGATTCATTCCGCAATTTTTGCTGAAAATTGTGCAATCGTTGACCACTGCTCCGAATTCCAACTTTCACACATGGCAACACAAACTTCCTTTTTTGAAGTGACATTTGACATTGACTGTAAAAAAGAAATTAAGACAGCAATTTCAGAATGCGGACTAAAAATTATGCCAAATGTTTGGCATGTGATTGATATTGATATTCAACTAGTTTTATTGTTGTTTATTTTAGGTATGTTAATGTGGAATTTGGAAGGAAACAAACATCGTGATGTGGCAATTATATTCTCCTCCAGAGCACCGCCCGTCATTCTACTTGAAAATGGAAACATTTGATGTTAACGCGAACACAACATACAGGTTGTTCGTGACAAACTACGTGAAACTTTGGTCACAGCACTATTCTAAAAGAAACTTTCTTCAGATTATGTCGGTAAGGATCATGATTGCACTTCTTGCCGCGCCGTTCGGCCTTGGTAGACTGCTACAAAACAAGTGCCTACTTGCTATTTGGGTTGTTGTAAGTGGTAGGTATAAGCGGTTATACTTCACGGTCAAACAATACATATAAACATTTCCATTCCACCACAGAGCACCCAGACGTACGGCATTGCGTCGCCATCACTTGAATGAATTACCTCACATCTGTACGAACCATTTTGCTTCCGTTTTTATTGTGTATACTGCCAACTTTAATAATCTGGAAATCTTTAGGAGCAGAGTGAATAGTCACTCATAGGCAAGCATGCTACCAGAGTGACCGCATCCCCCCGTAACATCAAGTGTGATTGCAGACAAATGTTAGTGCATTTAAAAATATTTTTGGTGTCCTTACATGCTGTGTAATTTGACTATATTCATCCACTCTTTTGAAATATTTACCTTAATCTCGCTTGGGAACTACATAAATTCATGCCCGCTAAAGATTAATATATAATATTTATTTAAGATCATGTTCATTCTTAAAATTATGAAGGCTTTATTTAAACACTGTAGTAAGTACCTACTTAAATGATAAATTATTCAATACTTCTGAAAATGACTTAAGAGAAGTCCTCCTCTAAACTAATTTTGATCACTGCTTCAAACAAATATCTCCAGACACATTTTAATATTGTGTAGGTGTGAAGACAGTACATAATCTAAAGATGTCTAAAATAAAGCAAACTGTGACACAACTTATTAATATATAATAATTAAGATAATGTTGAGATACTAAAGAACCTTATTTTTTTTTCCAGAACTGTAATCCAGGTCTTGAATTCACAAATGAAGAAACTTTCCTTCTAACTGGACTAAATTTATTGAACGACCCACATGATATCAATAAAATCAAATTTACAGAAGCCTGTGACGAGCTTAATGTAAATCTAATGAAAATATCTGGATTTGTTTTGAAACTGAATTTCAATCTACCAGTATGCAGTCCGCAACATGTGAGTTTGAGTAATACATTACATTAAGAATACACATTAATGTTATTCTGACATATATACTCAAAATGTTTTGAAATCACTCATTTACACCAACTAGACTTATTTTGTTGGCTTTTGCCTTTAGCAGAACTCAGGTTCAATCCCTGACTGGAGCAAACATCTTGTGGGATGAGCATAAAGTTTGTTTTCATGTAATGGATACTCGCAAAAAGGAATCCTTCCTTCAGGGGTTTCTTGTCTATGGAGGGTTGGATAGGGTTTGAACTGGAGTCAGACCTAGCATTTAATATGTGTGATGTGTGACTAATGTTAACTTGAAGGAAATCAAACTTGTGGACTTCTAAAAATAGTTTATTTTAATATATATTATATCATTTTATATTTCAGTTTTTCGATGTTGTCACTAGACCGCTGTTGCTGACAATAGATGACCTCAGACAAAGTGAAAGTGAACTCAGAACCCTACTTAAAAAGAAAGACCAAGAAATAACTCTGTTTGCCCAAGAGTGTGGGGAAAACTTTTCTATGAGTAAGTATAGGATTTTATGCTTTTGTTACGTGCAAAGGTTACCACTTAACATCAGGTGGGCCAACTAGCTCGTTCTATAACATATTCACATAAACTTAACTCTAAAGGAGGTATCCTATTCTGAAACTGCATAAGAGCTACTATATTGGTCTCATAAGTTTTTGTCATTTGACTTACCTCACAGCTCAGTTTGCCTTCTGTGCTGTTAGGTCGTGAGTTTGATTCCCACCCAGGACAAACATTTGTGTGGGTGATAATGTGTCATATATATATGTATGTATTTACAAAAGTATTTAACAGTATTATATCATTTGTCTGGTTTCCATGATACAAGCTATGCTTAGCTTACTTTGGGGCTAGATGGCGCTTTATGAAATGTCCGCCAATATTTATTTACTACGCCCCCGGCTTTACCCGCGGTGAATTAGTAATCCCAAGGGAACAATGCACTTTCAACACAACTTCATAACAACCTTCCTCGGACTTCAACAATATTTGAAAAAAAAACAAATGCAAATTGGCCCACCCCTATTCAAGTTGTGTTAAGAAACAAATTTAGGCATCTTTTTTATTTATATAGATTATTATTTCGCTAAAGTTTATACTCACAGCATCTGGGAGTAATTTACACACAATATATGGTATATATTATACTTATCTATAAAAATTACAAATATTTCAGTGAAATGCTTCAGTACACCAAAGTATTTAGATGAAGTTCACATGAAAAAGCACAATGTTTATGAAGAGATGATTGGAAGTCATGATGGGTGTGCACCAAAGGCTGTGCTCAGTTGTCACCCTTCGCCGCAACCAAATAATGTTATAATGAAAGAAGAGTAAGTACCATCCATTACTTAATACAATTCATTAGTTAAGCTTCTGATATTTTCCAAGTCCACTTTAGAAGTGAACTAAAGTAAAATGAAAATTTCAACACTTTACCAATATACTTTATGTCCTTTTGGCTTGAACAGTATTATAATATCAATATAATGTTGGTAGCCATTGAAGTTATTCCAACTGAGTCCGGGGAAGTACTTACCATACCTATACCGATTTCTGTAGCAAAGCAGTAACGTATTCGTGATACTGTGTTCCAGTTCAAAAGGTGTGGTTGCCGGTGAAATTACGGCAACATGAGGAATTCTACCTTCACATCTCCAGAGTAATGGGCGTATACAATGCGACTTTATTGTTGCTGTACCTAAGTAGACGAGGACCCAAGTATTATTGCTTGTCATGGGCAGAGGTTAACACTCAACATTAGGTGGGCCATATTCTCCTTTACTACATACAACTTTATCACATAAAAAAATATTTAAAAATAATATATAGTCATAATTAAAAAATATTTTTTGTAATTCAAAAGCCCTCACATAAGATGAAAGCTAAGAATGAGTTTTTTCTACGTCCTTCGTTTTACTGTGCCTCGTTTGAACACGCAGCGGTTTCTATAGTGCAAGCATGCGCCAATTTTTAATCTTTTCAAATCGATCTTGTAAAGCCTACGTTACTTACATTATATCCAAAAATTATAATATCGCATTACAATATTAGCATAATTATTTCAGGCCTCTAGAAACACCTGCAGTGTCGTCAACATCGATTGAAGTGAAGGCAGAGCATGTAGATGGTGTAGTGACGTCATTAAATGCAATTATCGACGCATCCACCAAACGTCAACTCATCAACAGTGGTACTGAAACTGTTCCCAAAACTGAACCAAATACTGCTCCAAAATTGGAACTAACTGACTCTACTTGTGATCAAACTTCAAAACTAGATCATTCCAATAAGTCCAGTACAAATGTTTCACATACACATGTTTCAGAAACGAAATCACCTGAAACAGAATCAGTTTCAGTTGATCGTATTTCAAATAACTGTGCGCCAGATGCAACGGACGAATCACATTCGCGTTTGGATGTAGTTCATTCGCAACCTACAAATGAAATAGGGCAATGGGCTAAAAAGAGCAATGCTAAACGAAAAAAGTTAAATTATTGAACCCTATTACAGTATTAACTAGGTGCTAAATCAATAATAATAACTGCTCCAAGCGACCAACCAAAACTGAATGAATCTGTCAAAACCCTTTTCTTTTTCCTGTGGCATTCTGTCATCGTTCGAATGCAAAATAATGAAAAAGGTTTTAATAAAATTATATTGACTCCAAATAAATTACTCGAATTGATTATTAATTAGAAATTTTGGTGGTACAACAGGGTTGGGATCGTTACAGTACTTAGGCTTACTTTTATAAATATAGTGTATACGATTAAATATACATTATTCGTATGATATCATTAATAATCATTTTAACACCGAAGTTTTTAAAAGGTTAACTGCTTCCGAAGACTTTAGTTAAATCAATCTGGTGGAACTAAATCTTTTGTCAATAAATTTTTCATGTCGTACTTAATGGGCCTATGTCTGCCCATACCTATAGCATGGACAAATATATAATAGTCTTAACCTCCCTTCGATATGGGAAGATCCTATCCCATTACGTTCGCCATCCTAAGACCTGAAGATGGGTACTGGTTTAAATGCCTGTAATATCACCATGTTTCACCTTCATCGAGTGTCAAGTCGAGTCCGAACGATTTGACATGTGTAGTAGTGGTCACAGGATCATTGATAAAAGTGGTCATATTTAATAAACGAAATAATACATGTTTTTGTAATAATTTTTTAATGTAGAACTGTTAAAAACTAACGATACATCAGTTGTGCTAGTGTAAAAAATGTTACCAGTAATGTGATTAATTGGAGAGTTAATTACATAATTGTTATAGATTATTCGAAAACTATTAGTTTTAGTACAATTTTAAAACAGTCTCTCTTATATAACATAATATTTAAAGCGGATCGATTCAGTACATTATTAAAAAAATGTACCTGTACCCACATATGTACTTATTATATTTTGAAATTGTACTTTATAAATTGTCTAGTGTAAAGAATTCTAGTTCATTTTAGTTTATTTATATTAGTATTTTAGTAGGTTATAAGAATTATATCCGTTTTTTACACAAAATCTAGTCTTTCGAAAATTTTGAAAACAAAAAGATAATTTTACAAACTGTATCCCCCAAAGTACCTGTTGTGTCTGTATAGCCGTAATAAGGCATCTAGAAAAATGACAGACCCAAAACTATTTTAAACAATATGTCCTCTTGAAGTATGTTCGGAGGTGTATGGATAATTGAGAACAATAAAATGAGAACACAACCAAATCTTCTAATATGTACTTTTAAATTTAGTTGTAGAAAAAGAAAAAAGAAAAAAAAAATTTAATTTATAATCATTCTAAGGCTTTGCTTATTCGGTCGTCAAATAAAAGTTACCCGGCCACTACAACTAATTTATAATGAAATTAAATATCTTATTGTAGATTCGAAATTCATGTTTTGTTGATCATTTTATCCTTAGCTTTAATTCGACTGAAGAATCTGTTTTAAATGAAATATACTAGTACTAGTTTATATGAATACGACTATTTTATAATTTTGTCTTGTAAAAATTATGTTATTATTCGTTTTATATATGACAAATAAAAACAATCATGAATGATTAACTTTTTTTGAGTAATTTCTAGAGCAACATTATTGGGACCAGCCCTATTTCTATCAATCAATTTTCACCATGTCTTTCATACTTGTCATAATTCATATATTATTTACTATCCCTCCCTACCCTACATCAGTGGGGTTTTTAGTTATATTGTTCGAGACAATATTTTCTCCAATTAAATCGCATTATTTGTAACCTAATTGCTTGATGAAATATACAATGTTTGAATTTTAATACAATGCGCCTACCAAAACATTTTTTAATATTTAAATTCGTTAGATATTTATATGTGCTTGGTCGTACATAGCATATTTTATGTACGTTCTAGGAGACAATTTGATGACTCAGGATAAATTCATTCCTCTTCTCGCAGGGGTAAAAATATTTCTACATTGTGTGAGGAAACAAAAAGAAATAACAAGTTGAGAGAGGCTTCACAAATTTGTATGGAACAATATGTCTGGCTTGCATCACACACAAAATAGTACCTATTATGTAAGTGATTAGCAAAGCGCACTAATTGCGCAAACAATCACTAAGTTACAAAATTTCACCTCTACATTTAGTACCTATGCTCATTGATAAAGTATTTTCATAATACTGAAACATGTTGCAATCTTCTCACGTTTGCAGTGAAACTGGCATTACTTCTAAATCGCTTGCATTATTGTCAGTATTCTCAAATCTTGGCAAGCTATTCTTACCTGACTACCCTAATAAAATATATATATTTTGTTTTACCCCTCGGATGAAATGTATATACCTAATATTAGCTGTCTCCTAGATTAGTTGCTGAGCAAATCCACAAGCGTACGCTTTAAAAAATTGCTAGATCTTAGCATCAAATGCTTTATCAGCTTTCTTCAACTTTTTGGTTAGCTAATTAAGACTGCTACTTTTATCCATAGTTCGAATTAATTAGTACCTATAAATATTATTGTAAAAAACGTAGTGCGTCAGAATCAATACACTCCTTAACTCGGTATCGGCTTATTGTCTAGCAGATATAAACAATAGCAAAGATTAGGTAAAGCTTTTGTTTCCTACCATTGAATCTACGGGTACGAATGAAAATGTCCTTATATAAAGCTTTATTGAAGCTTAATATTTATAGACAGTGAATTAACAATAATATCCAACAGAAATGACATCTCATTTCACTTCCCTTCTTCTTTGGCTGTTTGTGTCCTAGCCACACAAACTCTGCCAGTGTCATAGTCTACTTTCACAAGTTATTCTGCCGTTGGGTTTGAATATGAGGAAACTAGAATGCCCGTATCTATAGAGATATACACGAAGCGAAATAACCTAGCATCGTGAAAAGATTAAAATGTCGGTTAGATCTTCCGATACTGCTCTGTCAGCTGCATTTCTTCCGCCGCTTGTGATAAGTAGTGTCATATACACAGAATGATTTCAGCTTTACTTGCATACAGCTTCCATTGGAGTAGTCTGACAGTGAAAGCTTTTTGAAGTTTTAAATAAGTTTACGAAATGATCTAACGCTTTCTTTCGACCTCAAGCCGATTCCGAGTTGCGAAGTGCGAGTCCCTTAGAAGTTGCGATAGTCAGTTGGTTCACGCATATAGCACACTTGACGCGTAAAGCGACTATATTTCTACTTTATTCTTAAAATTCTATGTTATTAATAATCAAATTGGTTATCTACGGAACTGTGTTGATAAGTCTGGGGTTTTTGAAACATATAAACATCCCATACTGACGTTATTTTCCGTGATATTTGAGAAATATTGAGCTTCTAACGTTATTATTTAAACGGATTTTCAACAAAGCTGAAAAATATTTCAAGTTCTGTTATTGTGATGTTTTTCAGTTGTCAGAGCTGACCGCGCTAGTTTCAGGTTGAGGGATGATTAAAAATTTTACTAAATCAAGGTAGAACTTAAGAAAATCCTTGGATTTTAGAGCTTGACGGCACTGCCGTACATTTTGTTTTAGGTAAGTTCCATAATACATACGTCAGCTTTTTGCAATTTCGAATATGAAGTATGTTATTGAAATCAGGCTACTAAATCTTAAGTTACATTCCGAATTTCATAACGAAAAGGGGATATTTGCAAATAAACCTGCATTTAAATCTAACAGCTACATTTTGATACGTCTGTCTCGGATTCAGATGGCTTGATCACGCTGTCTCTTTCTTTCAACTCGAATGCATCAGCCTGAAATATAATAAAAAATGTCTATGTAAAGGTGAATGAAAGCAGAAAAATAATGATGCCAGGCAATACCATTAATGATATCCCTGAGCTAGTCTAATCACAGAACAGGCAGTCTATACTAAGTCTGTAGAGGAGGCATGCCTATATCGTATATATAATCTACTTCAATCAAAATGAAAAATAAACTAATTTTATACTGAGACAGGGAGAGATCGAAGTATTTCGGGATACACTTTAAACCTTATTAACAGTAGGTACACTAATTATATTACCCAGTAGTTACTAAGGTGCTCGTTAGCCGTGGAAAATTGTCTTGATATTTTAAAAATGGCAGGTTAGCCCTTTTTAGAACTGCAAAATGGATAGCTAGTCTTACCTTAGAATCTCTATATTCTCTTATTTTTCTGGCTAGCGTCAAAAATGCTTCTTCTATGTTTATGTCGCTCTTACAAGACACTTCGAAAAACGGCATGTCGAAATCATCAGCTATCTGAAAAGCACAAGCATAATATATTACAAGGATGTCTTGGTCGTTGAATAAAACTTGATAAAGAAGACTAAGTACCATTTGTCCTATCTGCGTAATGCCTAAGACCACTTGGGTAAGTATTATAATTAAAATGTAAGCTAATGTTTTGATGGGTACCTACTCCAATGGGTTAACCCACGGTTAATACCTACTCAAGTTTCGTGTTAATTTGATAAATATTAGTTAAAACATTAATAAAAGTAAAAATAATAATTTTAAAAGGTAAATGACAAGTCTGTAATAACACTAATTCAAAAGAAAATCTGTCTTTTATTACCTTTTGGCCTCTTTCTCTCGGAACAGCTCTATGGTTTTCATGCACGTCGCATTTATTTCCTACCAACACTTTGATCACATCTGGAGAGGCATACTGTAATTATATACACAATAAATTATTAAAAAATTCAACAAATTAAAGGCACAAACCAGTTTGTAATCACAAAATTAAATTTAACTTAAACCTATGATGCCAAATGGAGTTAGATCCTGTAAGTCCGTATTGGATGGAACATCCTCTCTGCCACAGTCATCGGAGTGGATCGGAGTCAGTGGTTGAAGACAATACGAGGAAACCAGCCTGTCTTCACAAATTTCTAAGATATTTGGCATCTACCATTCAACGTTTGAGGCTTACCAGCCTACTAGTAGGTACCGTACCTACCGTAACCAAAAGTTACAGAAAATTATATCTAATATCAAAGCTCCTTCAGATTTTGCCGAGTAATCAAGCTCGAACTTTGCTTGTTTGGAAAGTGAAGGTTCTATTTCTTCCTTATAATATTTTATGATGTTCTCTGTGTCGCAGATGGCTTGGACGAACACCCAAGATCCGATAACAAACTACTCTTTCACACCAGGGGAATCGAAGCTAAAGGAAGACCTAAAGATACAGTGTAGTCAAATACACTGGCTCTTTGTTATGTTTATAACGGTGTAGGTAAACTCAACTTCTATCTTCAACTCTGTATCTACAGTTATTTTTTATTTTATTATGAGAAAAAAAGAGAATCCTTACTTCTTGTATATTCCGCAGCCAATAGGACAAGTGGTTGAAAGATTCCAGGTTGGTGATATCGTACATAAGGATAATACCCATAGCTCCTCGGTAATAGGCTGTAGTTAATGTTCTAAAGCGCTCCTGCCCCGCAGTATCCCAGATTTGTAGCTTAATCGGTACTCCGTCCAGATTTATAATCTTCTGTTTGAAGTCTATTCCTGGAAAATTTTAATTGTAGGCACTTAATTTATTATCTCATTGATATTCGCAGTCAGATGGTAGGAAACCAAGTAGAGTATAATATTGTTTTGCCTCGTCTCCTGCTTAGGTATCGGAAGAACTAACTCGCATTGTATTGAGCCCCTAACTTTGAGTCTCATGTGCCTGTAATATCACCTGCGACCACAAGTTTCAAACGGAACAGTACCTACTAATGCGTTTGTATACGTTACTGTTTGGCTTAGTAGAGCTATATGTCACATAATTCTACACATCTTCTTTAACATAGATATAATTTGAGTCGATAGGTAGGTAACCATGTGATATTCGATATATAGGTTGTAGGTATTTCAGGATTTCCTTAAAAGTCATAAAATTACGTGATTATAACAGCAAACAATGGGAATAACTGCAAATATTTAAAGAATGGTTTGAAACTCCAGAATTAAAGTCTTATATAAACCGGTGAAGATTTCAGATAGCATCTTCCAACTGCACTGTCAATCATTAGAGCTATTAACATCTGAATCTGCCAATACTCACCCCAAAGCTAGGTACGACGTTTACGAATAGTTCTATTTTAATCAGGTAAGGAAGCAGAAGTGAGACTAAACACATAAATCAACAATTTTCTATTGTTTGATTCAAAAATACCATTACTAATTCGTAAAGAAATTAATTTCCATAGATTCCAAACTTTGTCGGGAAGAGCGAATACAAATTGCTAACATGACTGCTCAAAATAGATGACCCATTGCGAGAATTGGGCCCGTTTCATGATGAGCTCTACAATATCTATGCTGACCTGGCTATTTTTCGCAGTCACTGATGAAAATGTACCAGCTAGATTATACACTACAAAAAACTTTAATCAAAAATGAAAATATGCGGGTGAAGCTCCAGTTTCAGTATGCACTGGGTCCATTGTGTGTAAGTAGATACATTTACAGATTACTCACATTTCTAACTACTACTATCTTATATGAACATCCTCACGCAGTTAGTCTGAATAGTTCTAGATAGTTAAGGGCCTTTACATATAACTAACGTTGATTTTGGTCGAGTGACTCAGAATAAAAATATTGCGATGAATCGACACTCGGCTAAAACCTCCCAAGTTATTTTTAGTACCTCGTCAACCATAATGTAATATACTTTTCAGTTATTTATATAAGTACATAAATAAATAAATGAAATATGTAAGAAACATTGTCCGATGTTGACTTGTGTTATATTAATGAATATATTTTCATATAATTATGTATTGTTTTTATAAGTGATCTGTCCATATGTAACACTGGAAAATACCTATTTTTAAGAGAATTCCCAGAATAACTTCGTGACTTAAGTTTATTTTCAACTGATTATAAACCATAAACATAAGATAGTCCGTGATGAACTCAATGCCTCTATAACTACATTTATGGGAATTTGCTATACTACAGACATTTATATGTTTCTAGACCTGACTGAATAAGTAATGCACTACGGGCGTGCATTTTCTCTAACCGTAAAACAAGGAAGTCCCCAGGCGTACCTACAATTATTAAACGGTTCCCTCGCACTATATGCCCTATTGTTCCATACTTTTCATCCGCATCGGTGAATGTAAATCCCTGATTTTGTTATGGCACTAAAACTGCATCACCTGTCTGACAAAGGATCGTAAAACTATAAGTAAATAAGTGGTTTGACTCACCTATTGTCGATATGTATATGTCGTAGTACCTCTCGTCGCAATATCTATGCACAATACACGTTTTTCCCACATTAGAATCGCCTAAAACGAGCAGTTTGTACGTCGCGGAGAAATCTAGAGCCATTTTTGTTTACCTTCTTGTTGGTACGCGAGCGATGTCTCAAAACATGGGGTGAACTGTCAAAGTGGGAAAAATCAATGAGGATTACTGCGCATGTGCGGACGCCTCGACTTACCTTCGAACCAGACGCTCGTAAGGGTGGGTCAACCCTGCCGCAATGAAGTGCCCCGTACTCACTGATACATATTCTGCCTTAGAATGTATGGAGTAACTTGATACTATATCCAATCTTTCGAGACGCTATACAGTCTACTCGTAAATATTTTTGTATATCGCACACTCCAGGATGTTCTTTTTAAATCCCTTTCTCTTTTACTGGTTATAATTATAGTAACATTATATATCTACGTACCATTTTAGGTAATAAATCTTACAGTAATCAACAGGTACATGCTACTGACCTATCCTAAGTATGAAAGCGTTTGTTAAGTTCTAGAAGCCAAATCCCTGATTTGTGCCTACATGTTATGGATGTCTTTACTTTATGGACGGCAAGCGTTTTGGGAAAAAATATGATTTTGAAGACTTAAAAAGTATGATTGATGTTAAAAGAGTTTTTAAACAATAATTCAAAGAAAAAGGAGTTTTTATGCTATTCTGATTAAATTTGATTCTAATTAAATATGTCAATTATGAATCATATGACGTAGTAGTATATCAATTTGAATTTTAGTGATGGCTGATGCCATCTTACATATTTGAATTAAATTGTTTCCCGACTCATTTCTCATAATATCTGAATACATGAACGCTGTACAAAACAAGTAAGATATTTTCAGGTTTTCGTGTATTTTTAGTTTATTTGAAGACCATTTGGTACTGTAGTGCATCGATTAATCAGTTGCGTGAGCTTAGTTTGAGGTTCGATTCCAGCACGAAATACATTTTTACATGATTTGAGAATACCTTGTTAAGTCGACATTACGGAACTGGGTAGCACTCCATGCAACGGTGTGGAGCGTACATCTTTTATATATTTTCAAATAACTGATTCGTTTTCAAACTATACCTCAATAATGAAATTAGTGTAAAACAAGTCCCGTTGTATGATCAATATTTGAATAAATTCATCTTTAAATAATACTTAATATCAAAATCAGCTTAGCGGTACCAAGCATTGTCTGGTTTCCTATCGTGCCTTCCGGGTTTCGTGGGAGTACCTACATTAAGAGGTCCATTTGTTTTAGTTAAACCGCTGATAGTAGCTATCGTCTCGATTCATCTCTTAAGTGTATGTAAATAGTTTTACGCTCGCCTGTGGCTCGGTCCCGCTCACGAGAAATAAACCAGACATCGGTTTTGTAAAGTAGCCAGAATTGGCCCCTTAGTAGACGCTAATCTCAAGTGGATGTCGAATCTGTAAGCTTGTCCAATTTTTACGTTCGAAAGAGGTTAAGCGCTTGGCGGTAGATTTTCAACTTGTCGATGGTAGCTAGCCGGACGGAAATTGTCCAACCAACACGCTATGGTTTTCTCACTATTAACTCAATAATAAGAAATAGAACATGGTTTCGCCTCCACCAGGCGAATCTCTTTCTTCAGCGTTTCATATACAAATCCTAACCAGAAGTCAAGAAGCATGCTTTTATAGCTAAAGTGACGCGTTACTTCTCACCTGAACATCTTAATCTAAGTTCGTCATCATAAGTCCGATCGTGCGTAGAGTAGGCTACTGCTCTCATTGCATGGGATGGCTCGGCTTGATGTCATTTGGCGGTCTTGGATTCTATTAAACGAAGAGCAAAAAGGCACACTGGCGATACACCAGGCTGCATTTGAGCGTGTGTGTCATAGTACTGAACGCTCTTATTTTACAAACATACAAAACCTTTTTTTTATGTTATAAAGTTACGGAACGAGCTGACGGCCCACCTGGTGTTAAGTGATAACCTCTGCCCATAACAACCGATGCAACTTGGGTCCTCCCCTACTAGGTACGACAAGACCCAAGTCGCATTGCATGCGCCCGTAACTGTGAGACGTGTAGGTGGAATGTCTCATGTGCCTGTGATTTCACCGGCAACCACACCTTTCAAACCGGAGCACAGTAACGCGAATGCGTTACTGCTTGGCGGCAGAACTTGGCATGGTGGCAGTACTTCCCCAAACGAACTTGGCGTGAGTTCTACTGCTCTTATGAAAACATATTGGTAAGTATTAATGCAGTCTCCGGGACACCGTGATCGTTTATCAGTCCCCTTTGTTTCGGTGTGTTACTTTGTATTACATTATTCTGGCTGTAGTTCAAGGTCGGATTTGTTGTCGATTTATTTTTATCTTGCAAGCCAATGATCATTACCATAATGCCCATTGAGCGATACGGTCAGTCCTTGAATAAGATTTCAGTCTTTAAGTTTATTATTTTATGTTAAAGCCTTGTTGGTGAGTAATTATGTGCATAAGAATTTTATATTTCTTGTACACAACACCCGGAAAAACTTTGATCCTGTACAGAAATCAACGGGATTTCAAAATATACCATCTAAGATTTAAGTAGGTAGAATCTTATTTCGCAGCCTATTTTAATTCATTAGAGGACGTTTATTTTTGTTGCATGTTTGGGCTTTGGTTCCTTACAAAGCACATTTTTTTTTTATGAGGTGTTGTTATGGAACGAGCCGACGGCCCACCTGATGTTAAGTGGTAACCTCGGCCCATAAAACCGATGCAACTTGGGTCCTCCCCTACTACGTACGGCAAGACCCAAGTCGCATCGTATGCGCCCGTAACTGTGATACGTGTAGGTGGAATATGTCTTGTGCCTGTAATTTCACCGGCGACCACACAAATTATACTATACCCTCGTGAATTTCAGATTGTGTCTAGTACAAGTAGCTAAAATTGTAAATGTGACATTTTTATTACTACAGAACAAGCCTATGCCGCTATCAGCTGACTTGACGTTTTGTAAATAGCTGGGTAAATAAACTGCCTTCATCAGACGTGAATATTTTTGGTTAGGACTGTGAATATCGGATAGATTACGGTATATAGGTGAGAGTATATTTAAAATTTACAGGATCCTTCTAATTCCGCATCTGTTTGCATGAAACACCACGTTGCACTAGCTACAAATGCACAACTTCATTTGTCGCCGACCACAAATTACAGCCGCCAGGCTAGGCAGCTTGATGTGTCGTAAATAGCTGCGATTTTGACGCTTCCTGTACCCGTGAATAGGTGCGGTTAGGGCTGCTACTAGTTAGTACTTAGTAGTACTAAGTTCTAGTTACTACTACACTTATTACATATTCATTCTAACCTGGCGAATGAATTAAACTACTCCTCAGAAGGTTTCCTGTGTGGTCTGAGGTGTATTAAAATTTTTGATTCTGAGACGTGTAGATTTCCTCTGATTCGAAATCGTATAAGAATCCCAGTGAGGGACAGAATTGTGAACAACATTTCAACGATTGAAATGTAAGGGAATGAAAACTATACTAGATCCATAAGTCATTTAATCATGTGAAAATTGTTGAGGAAAATGGACGCTGTTAGAAAGAAAAAGTATTCGTATGTGTTGAAATTGAGCTAAACTGGCAACCATACATAGACTATTCAAGAGGTTGATGCTAAAGCCACAGTATAAACAAAAGTGCTGCTTTGAGCTTCTGTTTCCCAGCAATTTCCCCGCGTGACGGATGATCAACTCGGCTTTAGATTTGTGGCTACTTCATTATTCTAGAAGCCTTTTTTCTATAATAGCTTTAACAATAATTTGGATAATGTTCTCCCTGGGAAAGGTCAAAATTTATTTATGCTTTTATTCAGTAAGAAACTCTCCGTTTGTTTACATTACCCTTTTACATTGAAACGTTTCTTGATCCTAGATTTAGTTTTTAGGTTGCTTCAGGTTTATCAGTTCTAAAAGTTGCTCAATATAGTAAATATCTGACCTAAAATATCGTTGATTGGAATTGTTCAGATTAGTTTTTTAACCATTAACATTGAGCAACCACTGAGTGCTCAAACGAAGCTTCCGTTATTAGAAACATTTCCAATCATTACTATCTTTACTTGGAAGAATGAATGGACACTTAACCGGTCATTTGCTATCGTCATCGCGGGCTTGATATCTATTAGACTATCACTTTCGGTCGCCGAGTGGTCTATTGTCAGTGATATGATCTTTTTTTGTTTAATGACACTGCAGATCCGGCTAATGGTTACCTAATCGGGCTTCGTGACGCACTTGTGGGAATACTGTGGAGCAATTAGAATTGATACAGGCTAACCAGGGTAGCTGGTTTTGTCATTTCACATACATCGTTGTTACGGAACAAGCAAATGGCTAGCTTCATGTTGCGCGTAATCAGCAACGAGTGGGTGTACGGGTCAGAAGGATTCCTTTTATACCACTGCTGAATGGGTCGGGTGACCAGTAGGTATCATCTTCTGAAACAGACGGAAACAGAAAATTGGCTAAATATGCTGTATTATATCTACTATCATGGGATAAGTATATCAAGGACAATCTCCCTAAGACTATAATAGGGACCTATTTAGGCATAAAGCTAGGCCAAATCTTAGGAAAGACGAAGTCTTTGAATGCTTTGTTGTATGCAGAGGTAACAACTAAAAGATTATATTAGGTCCATCGGCTTTTTACTCAAAGAAAGAATGATTTTGCACTTGTGTTGGAGGTAGTTAACCAGCTTTTCTCTTATTATCTATATCAGATCTTTATTGGTCCAGCCGTGGGCGATCCTGCCTTTCTGCATCTCCTCTTAGATTCCATTAATTACATTCCATGATAAAGAGCGTTACATATTGCACAATCATTGTCGTGGGCGTTGCAAATTTTTTTTTTTTTTTTTTTTTACGTATCTTCATTGAGTTTCTATACGTTATTTAAGAGTTACGATACGGTTTTCCTTTTCTATGAAATATAGACGTCGCTCAGCAGTCTCTGTTCTTATAGACTTGATTGATGAAAAATCAATAATACAATTTAAAATTTGTCGGCTTTATCGCATCGTGCCTTAAAACATGAAGATATGCCCGGTAATTCCGGAATCCATAGATATTTCAATGTACTAAGTACTGCTTACTTTCAATTCATCTTAACCTATCCGAACCGAACTAAAACCAAACACTTTTACTGTAACACAAATGAGAAATAGTAATATTTTCTTCTTCTGCTGACAGAAGTGCAAAGTACACTATTAGTGTACTTTGTTTGTATTGTATTAGTGTACTTTCTATTAATAGTAGATAAATACTAGTAAAGTGTCTTTATCTCCCTCAGAAAAGTATCTTTATTTCCCTTAGTAAAGCCACCGGGGGACACTTTACCCCTAAACCCGGTTATGGTATCCTTGGTGATCATAAACAAGTGATCAATCCAAGCTATAAGGTCTTACAACGGTGTCTACTTTGCTAACAACCACACATTTGCTAAAATGGGGCCGTAATTCCCTTAATGCTTTCCTTGTCCCAGTACAAATGCAGAACTACACCAAGTTGCAACGTTAGTTTTCTTTTTCTTTTTTTATATTCTACTAAATATCGGTATTGATAAAATAGTTGAAAAGATAAACTTTAAAGTTAACTTAAAGCTTTAATACCCATTTTAAGTTCTTAAGATTATTTTTCAATGAAATGTTTTTCGCAGTCCCGCAGTAGCGGTCACGCGGAAATCGCAAGCTTGTTTGAGCAAATCGGCGACGGATTTGAATGGGCAGCTGGACAGCACTCCATGCAAATTGATCGTGCTTGGTGATTTTAACGCCCACCAACCACATTGAGCGGCTGGGATCCCGATGCACTAGACATTGTATAAGAATGACCACGGTTTTCCTATGCTTAGTTCAAAAGACCTGGCCTAACTCCACCTATTCGGTCTGGGAGAAGAAACATCCGGCTTCAAGAAAGATATTTTTTGGGTCTTACTATAACCGAAAAAAGGAATTAAAAAAATATCGGTTAATTATCATTGAAATAAAGAAATTCAAAGGAATTCGTGTATTTTCCTTATTAAGAATTCTCTAATTATATATCATATGGTTCTTCATATTTACTGGAAAATACATTTTGATGAAATTGCGGCAAAACCTATACCCAACCGATATAGTTATTATAATAGTTATTTCAAAATATTTCTGGCTATTAGAAATAGCTTTAATAAATGTAACGAGAATGCATGCACTTGCTCCTAGGTACAGCTAGCATTGTCTGAACCAGTGTAACCGTTTGAAGTGGACGTCTGAGGTCACCTTATCGGAGACAGCGGGCGCCACGTGTGTTCCGGGAACCTGGTGACAAGCTCACTCATTGTTCGCAAATCGTTCGCAAGGTCCCTCTTTTAAATGTCAGAACGGCGCCGGCGCCGGCGCCGCTTCGTTCATGCACCTTAAAGCGTGAAATTGAAAAATGTAGCTTTACTCACAAACTTATACCGACAATTGCAAAATTTGTTCAAGATGATCCTTTGACTAAGGCTAGAGGAAATAAAACATTTTGTTTATCCACGCATATATTAATAAAATCCATGTTCATTTGTTAGTCTTATCACTTATTTTATATCAGAGTCACATTCTTAATTAAAAGCGTGTAAAAATGAAATGTTATCTCTATAAAAAAGCGCTGATAGTCTTTTCTGGTCTATAAGTCGTAATAATCTCCAATGACAACTTCATACAATTGTAAAAAAACACAAAATCTACTTAATTACTATATAATTATTTTAATTTACTTAAAATCGAACTAAGCTCTATGATAATTTCACAAAGCATACTCATTCACTGATCTGATTGAATAACACACGCACTATCGTCTATTTACCCCATTATCGACTTCGTGTTAACAACCTTCTCAAAGAATCTAAGAAATATTCCTCCGTTCCTTCTCTAAAGAAACTCTCCCAACAAACAGAAGCCAGGTTTTATACGAGTATGCCTGCGCCGCCATAAAATCAATTCCTATATTCTGTATAATCATTTATATCTTGGGAGTTTATTCAATTGCGGAGTGTAAACCAGGGATGGATTCTATATTGGGGGAAGTTGGGGGAAGTCGTGGGAAGTTCACATCGCAAATTAGGTCCAAGAGGGTCCATACCGATAAAACTTATACCTATACTTTGTACTTTGTTGACTTGTACCTATTAACGTTTTAACCCAGGTATATAGTGTTGATATTATGTGAATACCTAGACCATCCATTTATGTGTTTATATCGTACTCCAGCTGTACGCTTCATGCTAAAGGTTCTTCCTCTCTCTATATCTTGCCTCTAATAAAACAAGGAGTTAAATCAGTCTCCTTGGCGACACCAGCTTTAAAACCTAAAGCCAAGACTTACCATTCAATCCTAATGCTGATCGTTTTGTCTGATAGGGTTAAATTGCTTCCATAGGCTATCAATGGCTCTCTGCCATCAATGGACTGTTAAGTGTGCAGAACCAACAACCACTGGGTGAGGAACATTGTGTCGATAGCTATGCCGATTCAAAACACTCCATTATATGTATAGTATGAAAATCGTGGGAATGCAGCGAATAATTTATAAACTAGTAGTATTGTCACATTGACTAGCTAGACTAGCTAGATGTTGATTTGATTAGAAATTGACTTGTAATAATCCTACTAATATTATAAACGTGAAAGTTTGTATGGATGTTTGTTACTCTTTCACGCTCAAACGGCTGAATGGATTTGGATGAAATTTGGTACCAAGATAGCTTATATCCTGGATTAACACGTAGCCTACTTTAATCCCGAAAAAGTGCAGTGTTCCCGTGGGATTACTTATTCACCGCGGGGCGCAGCTAGTTATTTATATGCCAGGCCTCCTTTGCCCCTAAATCCATTACCCATAAATATTATTTTGTGTTAATCATATGTTAGGCAATAGATCTGTAATCTAAGCACTGGCTGCGTGCAGGTAACACAATGGTGGCTGTCCCTTTACTGTTTAAATGGACGGTATATCAAAGTCGAGGCAACACTTCAATGGGGCATAATGAATGCGTGCGTCGAAGAAGCATTGCTTCACGTCTGAAACGCTACAAGGGACATGTTTTGATCATGAGTGAAAATAACTTACAAGGTTCAAAGTTTCTTTGGTCAGTAAAAGATTTGCAATGCATTTTAGAATGGTTTTGGTCGAGTTTTAATGAAACTAAGTACTATTGTTGATTTGATACTGTTATCCTAGAGTAAGTTTACCGAAATAAAATATTTATTATTATTATTATATTTGCCAAAGTATTATTCGCAATTTTTTTTCTTGGAGCTAACTCAACTGCTAACCTCTGTATACGAAATTGCAGGCGCATGAGACGTAACATCTCCGTCTCGGTGATGGACGCAATGCAATGCGAATTGAGTCATCTCGTACTTTGGTGGAGAGGATTTGAGTCGAATTGCTATTGTTTATGGGTGGCGGTTACCACTTAACACCAAGTGGGCCATCAGCTCTTTTATCACTAATATCTCATTAAAAAAACACGAGACCAAGAATGAGTACAATCAGAAGTGAGATCACAAAAGAGTTTTCATTTAGGTACTCAACATATTCCTACTAACGACGCCACAATCGTGTATACCACATGCCACAATGTATAATAGAATTTTAGAAGCAGTGAGATAGGAGATTGGGTTTGATTTCTACATGAATGCAAAAAAAAAGGAAGCCCTCATTTCAGTGTTTCCTGTCCGTTCTTCCCCATGGACGGCCGGATAGGGTTTGAACAGGCGTCATCATCAGGCGTCGTAACTTAGTGATAGGTATGACCTTATGTATTGAATATTATTAACGTTTCCAAGCCATTTCTTTATGAATGCTATGGAAATAAAGTTTTTGACTTTGACATGGTAAGTCTTTTATCGTTAAGCATAGGTATAGATATTTTTTCTCGAAAAGTGCGTTATGGAAGGACTGGAAGAAACAGGATACAAGAAGTATAATAAATAAATACATAAATATCATGGAAAAATTACCTACAATATCACTGTTGACTAATAAGTGGTTTGCAGCTTTTATTACCATTGAACTTGTTCAATGGTAATAAAAACCTTATGTCGAGAGGTTTTATTGTCTTGGAGTCTTGAAAAATTTTATGCCGGAAAATTTACAACGCATCCATACGACCTTCAACGTAAATTATGGTCTTTCTCTTTCACTTGAGGGTACTTGTAAATGTATTCTTTTATGACTAGTTTATTTTTAAAATCGACAAGTATTAAACTTGTTGAAATATTGTTCTAATTAAGCGATGTCCTCTTTATTCGTTCTATTTCTTCTATTTTCAAATAAGAGGTTTTATAGATCCACTGAGAGTTATACGCTCTTTTTGTCAAGTCAGATAAATACTAAGTAATTTAGTTATAAAACAAACACTTAGCCACTACTTGCTTGGATAATGAATATCGATCGTCTAATTCGTAATAAAGAGACAATGGCATGTCGCAATGCATTTTGTGCCGCACTGCGGTAGAGCATCGTAACATATAGGTAATTTTTCTGGGGCATCAAATTTGCTAAAGAAAACATAAAGTCTGTTTCAAATATTTTTACATACCTATGCATTGCACTGTTACAGACAGTTTTCTACCTAGGTAATGATATCTAATGCTTGAAATCTTAACTATATGACACTCGGCTCTATGCTCAATGTTGCTCATAAGCGAATCGGTGTGAAAATACCCCTAGTACAATTGTCAAAATCGATCTCTTATTTACAGTGCGACCTCACACTAACGTAACACCAATAATTATCAAAATCACGATTTAGCCCGCTTTCTCGGTCCTTTCCGATCTTTACTATCGATCACCTCAGATACGAATCTTATCTTTTAATCTATTAGATACCTACCGACTTAATATTATAATCGGAAATTAACTCTGAATACAAAATTCATTCTTCATTGTGGTATATCTTAGGTTTCAATTGGCTTATTTATAATTAATCTTGTTCTAGGTACAAGTAATATTTGAAAATAAATACTAAGGGCTATTCAGGGTCTTATATTGCGGTAAATTATGTAGTCTTTTTGTCCGTAACGAATACAGCTGATTTTGAATTATTCGAAAATGACAGCACAGACTAGTTAAACCATTGCTATTATACGTTTACTGATATAGCCTTAAACAAATAAGGATTATAATTTTTTTTCAATATATTTGACTACCCAACTGGCGTCAACAAAAAATGTCGATTGCAATAAATTTACACACATCCACTGCGTCAGATTTAAGTATTCAGGCCAACGTGCGATCTCGCCCATTATATCATTATTGTAACATGATCGGCGGCTGAATGCGGAGGTCACTCACATCCTATAATGCAAACCATTTATCTTGAGTTTGTAAACATTCTGTCAAATATCAATTTGCATGTTGTTTCACGTAATATTATAAAAGAGAACATAATGTATTTCAAATGTCATTGGAATCAAGAAAATTAATATTCAAATTTATTTATTTTTTTGTTTTTAGAAACTTTTGCGTTC
The DNA here is from genome assembly GCA_947359385.1 of Chesias legatella. Lineage (NCBI taxonomy): Eukaryota > Metazoa > Arthropoda > Insecta > Lepidoptera > Geometridae > Chesias > Chesias legatella. Next base: position 1,971,277 of record OX375766.1, read on the forward strand.
TGTAAAATTGATAGGTAAGTAATATTTGACTGGCCTCACAGTTCAGTAGTAATCCTGCCTATTGCGCTGTAGATCGTGGGTACGATTCCCACCCAGGACATACTTTTATGTGACGAACATTGATGTTTGTTCTATGTTTGGGTGTTAGTATGTATTATATGTATGTATGTACAAAAAAATATTTAAGTATTATATCAGTTGTCTGGTTCCAATGTAAAAGCCAGCTTAGCTACTTTGGGGCTAGATGGCACTGTGTGAACTGTCCACCAATATTTATTTATTTATGATGTATAAATAAGCACGTAATCGCAACAAATCAGCAAACCCCTCATTTGACAGTAATTATTCTAATGACAAAATTTGTTTAAAAGATGAAATGATCGGAAGACAGCTGATCTGTGACTTAAGTCAGAGACTTCTGAAAAATATGATGCCTTGTATTTTCTAAATACATGATGGCAACATTATATATCTTAGTTTGAGACTTGTGTATAGGTTTTAGTATGTAGATAGCACTACCTAACCAAGTTTTTGAGGTTATAATTCGGACCGAAGCATGAACGTAATGAATCTTGTTTCATAATTCTTTATTCCTATAAAACTGTCGTGTTAATCTTCCTCGGCAATCTTCTCTAAATAATTGGCCGATTAAAACCAAAATATTCTTAAAACCAGGTTATCTGCAATTGGCTTAGACGTCACTGTGACTGTAGAAAGTGCTCAAACATTGGTATGTGATCTTTATATTTGTTCGACAAAGCAATAGCGCCTGCGTCAATGGTTATATCATCCTGTCCGTCAAAATACCGGAGATCCGTTATTTGCAATGCATGCAATGTGATTCAAATTATTTTGAATACCGTCATACACAGTCGCCAAATTATGAATTCATGTCGTCATACTCAATCGAAGTGGCGCCAAAATGTAATGTGGCTGACCCATAAATTGCTTTCTTGATTAAACGTTCATTCAAATAGCTTACCAAAGCAAATTGTACGAAAGTTCGCAAAGTAAGATTCATTTGAATAAATTACCCATTAGTTACTTGTCCTCCGTCCTGCTCAATTCAAAAGGTCGGTACTTGCCTCAACTTGAATTAAAGATCTGTTGTTTTTAGACTACAGGCGGAGATTAGTTAGTTGTGAACTTTTCCGACATTTATAAACCCATAGTAAAAAGAGTTATGTCTGGTATATGCCTCAGAATTAGCAGAACATTCACAACTCGTTTTAGAGTCGATATAATTGTTGTTTTATTTAGGTTATAGTCTATAATAATGTACATATACGATATATGATATGACATCTTTCAAACTGAAAAGTCATTAGAGCCCTTCGATTTAATTTCATTTTTGTAATGTAATTTATAGAATGTGGCAAATTCAATTATTCGTTGCCCAAAAACTGTCACATTTCTTAGATATCAGGTATTTCTAAAGAGAGGGCAGTTTTTTTCGATCAAATCCGTCGTTATTTGGGTCGCAAGGCCGACTCGTTCCACATTATCCCCATAGCAAAATGTTATCTAGGCCAGATCTTATTGGTCTGAGTGACTCACCATCCATTAAACTGTTATGTAAACTTGCATAGTAAAGTGGGACATTGATTGTAAATCTCGCCGTCTGTCTAGTTCACTAAAATCAATACTGTTGCCTGTCTGGAAAGATCGATTTCTTCTCACGAATTTGCTTCATACTTCTTCGAAATGTGTTTCGTTATCAGGAAATTGCTTCAAATATTATCTAAAGCCGAAATTTATTTGTTTTATTGCTTGCTGTTTTTATTTCGATGAGCTTAGATTTGGTCGTTCTAAGTTCTTCTTCTTCGAGTCACCGGTTCTGTCGAACCAGTGTGGTGAAAGAACTGTAAGTGTGCCTCAAAGAGGCTCCTTTTGTGCACTCGACACATGTCTTCGAATTTTATGTTCTAGGACATATCGGTTTTCTCACGATGTTTTCCTTCATCGTTTTGAGAACGTGGTATTGCACACATAAATCTTTCAATCGAAAACTCGTAGGTGTACGTCGGGATTTGAACCGACGACCTACGGATTTAAACTCGGGGTCAGTACCACTATACCACCACGCTCTCGTTATAAGCTAAAAGCTAGAATGTTCATGGAGTAGTGGAACTTGATTCTTGTGTTTTATTCATATCTATCTTCGCTCTTCAGAATCATTATGTTGCGGCTCATATATCAAAATGCATTGTCATTAAGATGTCGGATGTCCTGCACTTTTAAGGTTATCTGATCGACAATTTGTTCCACAAAAATACGATGAATATTTTTTGTTATGCATTGTACCGATATTTCAATTTCCTTATTCGACTTCACAAAGGCATACATAATAAGCGTTTTGTCTTGATTTGTAGATATCTCTCACGAAGAAACATAAAGGTGTGAATGGAAATACTTTAAATGCAAAAGGTTGAAAAGACCGTGATATTTAACATTGCTTTTAAAATTGTATTGTGAATAAATCAAAGGGATAAAGTTATTCACGGAATCGTTTTGCATGCGATATATTTTAAATAACAAGGAAGAATGTTCGCATGATAATGTCCAATGAACAGTATTATATCAGGAGTTTGCCGGTTGTGTGAATAAAAAATTAAAGTGTTTACGTTCCTTTGTGTCGTCTGTCTAGACTCTAGAGGGAATAAAAATACATGTTTCGAAATGTTGTAGTCTGGCGACGCAGGTGTCTTACTACCTTCTTATCCTGTTTTTATTTGGACAATATGTTTGTTTAATTCTATATTGTCAGTAATAATTCAAAGTTGTTGTTGGTCTCTTAAATTAATTGTATATTATATTTATTTATTTCAATAATGAATTATTTTGTTATTATTGTATTGTCTGCTGAAATCTTTAGTGGAGGCCGTGTCTTGACTTTGTATATCTTTATATTTATCTTGATATTTCAGTAAAACTCGGTTTCCAAATTTCATATTTTATACATTTTGTTTACAATTACGAGTATCACCAAAAGTGACTAGGGTTTAAGACAGTATATGATCGTACAATGAAATCAATGGATTTTCAATTTAGTATTGTTCTAACGCTACTAGAGAATAATTTAGTAATGCTAATAGCATTAGGGAAACAAGAGTCGTAGGCGCCACCTGCCCACACCGAAGGAAAGCGATCGTGTCCCCATAGACTTTACATCATTTCATTAACATTTTACACCGGCTTTTGTGTATCTCACCCGAGATATATGGTAATAGATATTTGTATCAAATTAAGTAATAACTTACGATTAGTTTCACTTCAGTTTCGAATTGCAGTTTCAAGTGTCCTATTCAGAGCGTTTGTTCTTATTTAACTAATAATATTAATCAGCATATCGAATTGTATCGAAATTTTATGTGAAACTTACACTTTTACGCATCAAATAATTTTGAATAGTATTTACCCACCGTTTATTTCATCTAGGTTGGCTCGGTATGTGTATTTAGATCGTGCCGGTATGCCTTTATCAACTCTTCTAAGATAAAGTAGGTTCGAATTCGAATTCTATAGAAGCGTTCGACGAAATGCGTGCAGCAAAGCCTACCGTCTTATAATAACGGTGTCACACAATTTCCAAATGCAATCGTCAACTCAGCCCGCCTTTGAGTGTAAATGCATTCACCCACATATTTCGCATCCAGTAACTTATTACCTGGAAACGGTAAAACACCTACATCGTTTTGCTAATATCCGGGCTACATGTCAATTTCTAAAGCTGTAAATTAAGTTTATTATGTGAAACACGGTGCAAATCTTGTTACTGAAATGTTTTCCATCAATGAACTGGATTGTTTGATACTATCATAATATTGATGATCGTTCATTCGCATCGATTACGTCTAACAAACAATAGTTTATTGTGAAATTACACTATCACTTGCATTTCATCTCATTGAAAACTTATTGCTTTGTTCGGCCTACGCAGACCGATCGTTTTGGCAAGCTTTACAATGCCGGTTTTGTTGATGACATTCGTCAAAATTGTAAGTTGAAAAAGCAACGGTCATCAAACGTAAGTCAATCGACGGTTTGGTCAGGTTACGTCACAGCCAGCGTCATCGGTTCTGTCAAGGTGCGCGTTGCGTAAGAGCATCCGTGTGGTGTCATTGACATTACGGACGTTTCAATAGAGGGCCTTGTTATTTTGGCAGTGAGAGTAATTTCCTGAGCAGTTTGATGGGAGGAACTGTTTGAAGATGACATTGTTTATTTGATCAAAGTTCATGGAGACGGAAATGGGAAGGAACTAGAGCTATTAGTTGTGCAAGATTGTAATGTGCAAAATATTACAATCTGGCCTTATAGTTCATTTGGTAGTAACCCTGACTTCTGCGCTGTAGGTTGTTGATTCGATTCTCACCCAGGACAAACATTTGTGTGACGAACATAGGTGTTTGTTCTGTGTCCGGGTGTTCATATGTACGTATTTACAAAAAATTATATAAATATTATATCAGTTGTCTGAAACATTTCTTCGTGAGTAATAACTTTTTTATTGTCTTAACTCTGGATTGTCTTTATTTATTATGACTATTCACGTAAAACATGTCAACAAACATATATTGCCAACCATCGACCATTTATTGGTATAAATTACAATGTATAATTACCAAAGCTATGTTACTTTTATATTAAGTAGGTACCTTTGATACTGATAAAAATCAACACACTTTATGTCCGTAAGAAAACATCAAATATTTTCTGACTAGAAAGGTATTTTGAAAATTCATAGAGGTAATTTCGTTTGTTTATTTAATTACTTTCAATTATTTTGAACTGAAATCTTATAGCTTTTTTAATTTTTTTCAATGGCTCACCAAATATCAAATATAAATAAATTGGCTTTTAGAAAATCTAATGGGAATTAATCCACGAGGGAAAATAACGATATTGGTACAAGTTTTTTTAATGATTAGTACCAAGTGGCCTGGTGTCATCATATCTTCGTTTCCAAATTTTTAGAACTTAAGTATTGAGCATAGGATTAAGCTTTAGACCCTTCAGATAACAATTACAATGCTCCACCGGCGACTAAAAACTCAACTAATTTCTTTTGATGTTTTATACATGTAGAATCACGGGCAAACGCTAGTCTCAAATAAACCGGTCCTATCAACAAACATATAAATTCACACCTACCGCATCGTAATTAGGCGCTATAAAACGAAATAAACAAACTGTTATTTTGTAATGAGAATTTCACGCGCTCATAATTCTTTGGACATGGCTATGGTATAGTCTTCGACTAAAGGTGTAGTAATTTTAATGGCATCACATTATTTCCATATTACACATACAACAATTATTATTATTTTTGATCAGCATTAGCCATATTTTTCTTTGCGTTAAAGTTACAAATAACGTAATTAGAATGAAATGTAACTTTTATCGTTAATGCAAACGTCTTCTTTGGCCATAACAACTGCTGGCTGACTTTTGTTGCAAATAAAGTCCTGATCAAAATGCGTCAAACCAGCTACGATAAAACTATACTAACGTCATCTACCCACTTCTTTGATATACCTATAGTACATTATGCGATAATATGGCGTTCGGAAGGCATGTTCAATTGTCTGTCCTGATTGTAGCAGCAGATGGGGGTAAAATAACACATAACAGCTAGTATGTAAAATGTATGTAAAGTCTGTGACACATATTTAAATAGTTTCAGTACTACTACACTTTTCTGCATTATGTATAACTTACGTAACCATGCGAATTTTGTCGATTCCAAAACCTGATAGTGTCATATGATTTATAACCTTTAGTTTGAACACAGATAGCTATAGCAGTGTCGTGACGAGTTCTAATCATATCGAGTTAAGGCTAATGGACACTAATGGAAATTATCTGAGGAGAACATCTGACGAACACTGTCTGTAAATGTACGGAGAAAGTGACAAGTTTGCCCATAGTTATGTTAAGGCGAATGGTAGTTAAGACAAAATGTCAACTGGATCTTATTACTTATCCGCTTGAAGCACTCACCGCGTAGCTTTTGCTGGACGTTCGGTTAAGTTACTTTCATTACTTTGAAGGGGGGCTTCAGAGGCGTTTGAAGCTTCCACGCTTCTAAGGGCTTGTAGAAAACTAGACTTAATTAGTGATTTAGTACGGGAATTACAAACAATATGAGCGATGGGAATTCTAGGTAATACTAGTCGTCTCACTGGCTCTCTCAAACCATTGTGGTGAAAGGATTTAAGCTTCAAAGAGGCGCCTTTCGTGCACTGGGTCGGGAATAACAAAATTCTTGACCGTTTAGTTTGTTGATTTGACCTTTATGGAAGAACGATAGCCTAGTGACACTAACCTCAGTTATCAAAAACTGGAAACGAGATTATCTTTAAAAAAATTGTTCATCTAACCAGCGTTTCCGCTATCCCTATCCTTAACAAATTATTCAGACCACGGCTGTATACCCGCTACATTTCTCAGTCGCTTCCTGGGGTTTATTCCCACCTGTTCCCTAGTATCTGTCCCAGTGGACTCTCTCACGGTCACTGTCTAACGGGTCAATATGGATAAGACGAGTACAGTCGATTAACGGGTTTTTTTATGCGATAGTTGATAGAAAGAGCTGACGGCCCACCTGATTTTAACCGCCGCCCATGGACAACAATAATACGACTCAAGAGTATGAGATGACTTAAGTCACATTGCGTTACGTCCATCACCTCGAGACGGGGATGTTAGGTCTCATGCGCCTGCAATTTCACCGGCACCCACTCCCTTCCACCGGAACACAGTAACACGAGTGCATCAAGGATTAGCAGGTTTGTACTTCTCCGTGCGTACTTAGCACAAGTTCTATTGCTACTTTGGGTTGACGTTGGATAAGATGAGTACAGTCGATTAACGCGTTTATCCCATCTATCCACATTGCGGATACTTAGACTGCGCATTTGAGTGTCGTTTGTTACTTTTAACACACACATCTGCAGAATGTCAGACTATATTAAAAAAACAGTCGTGCAAGTGTCTAACCTACTGAATTCTATTAACTGACGTCGATGCACTCGCTTACATTTTATTATTTAAGTGATATAAGAGTAAAAAAATGTTATGTTGCAAAATTTGGGTGACTACGGAAGGAGTTGCGTAAATAAAGTAACGATTAGCTTTCGCATAAACTGCCGTGAAACTACTGTCTAAAATTTATCTACTGTTTTTATTTTTTGTGCATTATCAAGAGACCACAAAAGTATCGATATGATTTTTACATGCCACCAGTATATGTATACGTTGCCCATTTCTGCCGCCAAGCAGTAACGCGTTCGCGTTACTGTGTTCCGGTTTGAAAGGTGTGGTTGCCGGTGAAATTACAGGCACAAGAGACATTTCACTTACACGTCTCAGAGTTACGGGTGCATACGATGCGACTTGGGTCTTGTCGTACCTAGTAAGAGTAAGAGAGGACCCAGGTCGCATCGGTTGTTATGGGCAGAGGTTACCACTTAACACCAGGTAGGCCGTCGGCTCGTTCCGTAACTGTATCACATCAAAAAAAAGTTTCTTATTTCCACTGAATAAATTGTACCTTATTTACGTCGTTCTAAATCATCGTCAAATATTAAAATCCATATTCGCAAACAGGCGTTTCATATTTGGCGCCTATTCAGTCCCAAGGTATTATATGATGTATTCAGTCCCAAGGTATTATATGATGTATTCAGTCCCAAGGTATTATATGATGTATTCAGTCCCAAGGTATTATATGATGTATTCAGGTATAATATGAGTAACTTCAATCCACATCCGGCATTAACGTGTGATGACTGCTGGGCGTAGTCTTTATTTCAGTATCTTGGATTATTGTTTGTTTTTAAGTCAGCGCGAACTACGATACAGGGAACATTACTTCCCTGGAGATTTTCATTCAGTTCTGAAATGGGTTAGACTACTCTAGACTCGGTATTATTATGTAACAAGCTTATGGCCATCCGATAATAATGGTAACTTCTGCCCATAACAAAACATTCGCCTTGGATCCGCTGGCGTATTGGTACAACAAGGCCCAAGTCGCATCTTATGCGCCCGTAACATTGACGCGAAGGTAAAATTTGTGAAGTGCCTTAACCCCACTGGCAACTACACGTTTCAAAACGAAACAAACTAAAGCGATTGCATTACTGCTTGGTGGCAGAAATGGGTATGGTGGCAGTACTGGACGAACTTGGCCACTTGGATCTTGAGTTGGAAGAGGTTCTACTGCTTGTAAAAGTCGCTTGTGTAAAGTCTACGTTATAAATGAAAATATCATCATATCAGCCGGTAAAAGTCCACTGCTGAACATAGGCCTCCCCCAAAGATTTCCATTTTGAACGGTCTTGAGCCACCTGCATCCACCGATTTCCTGATGAAAATATATTCAACCCCAATAAAAAATCTGACATTTACGAAGGCAAAAATTCAATTTTACATATGCAGTCTCTTAGGTATCCGTGACACTTGCTTATTGATTAGTCAGTGTCTAATTAGCTGGATGTGTATAACGCAACGTTCGTACACTTTGGACCACTTTTACTGGTTTTTTGGTTATGCAAGCGAGTTTCGTGATCAATGACTTAAGGATAAGTTATTGTAATTAGGTAATTAATTACCATATCGCATGAAGTCTGATAAAATGGATCGCATTAATCTCTACCGTCTGGTGAAATACGGTCGACTTTTGCAATGGGCTTACCTTACCACTGATGTCCACACGAGTTATTTTAATCGCGTCGTAATACTATTATCCAAGATATTTAACATATATGTACATCGATACTTTAATTATTCATTACTGTCCCTACACATTTAAGAGTTCGCGAGTTTATTTTGTTATTTAAATCTTTTTAGATTTTTTGAAATTGGTACAAGAAAAGGAAACTGGATTAAATCAATTGAAGTGACAGGATATCATAGTCAATTCCTGTTAATTTAAGAACCTGTATTATTTTTTATTTTTTATTAAAATACCAGCTAAACCCAGCCACGCTTCGCTGTGACTCAGTCTGATATTAATTGGCGTGGAATTTCCCGTTCCCGTGGGAATTTCGTTATAAAAAGTATATACTTTATAGAAGCCTATCTTATTTAGAAATAGTATTCTTAATTTTTCTTGTACTGAAATAAATTTTATCCATCTTATCTACCTATCTAAGTGCTTATTATAAATTTTTAATCCTATTCATCAACTTTTTCGAATTTCAGTACCAAGCATACGGAAGCTGTTTTTTTTTTATTTAACGATATCTACAAAAATATATAATTTCATCTTGATTTAAAAAATTCAATAATTACTAGAAGACTTAGAGCACAGAGAATAATGAGTTATTCCACAAGTGAACGAACACCTAAAACAACTAAAAAGTTTCTTTTTAATTACAAAAATCACGTCACAGTATAACTTTCATTTGTTATACAATAATTACATATTTACATAATTTTCTCCTCGGTAATGTTATTAACATTTACATTTGGCAACGAATTTTCTCGACTTGTCTTCTTTAATTGAAACGTCTTCGTTTAAAATGACGAGTCGTTACGTCGCGTCGTATTTTATTTACGAAAAGCATGTTGATTTTCATATACAGGCCTCACAGCTCAGTTGGTAGTAAACTCTGCCTTCTGCGATGTAGGTCGTGGGTTCGATTCCCACTCAAGACAAACATTTGTAATACATATTAACACCCAGACACAGAACAAACATCAATGTTACGATTGTCATATAAATGTTGTACAGTGCAGAAGGCAGAGTTTACTACCAACTGAGCTATGAGGACTTTTGACTAGAGAACTGATTTTAATGACTCTTTAATCAATGGTGGTGCCAAGCTACGCCTGTATTGAGAACTGGCTCTCAATTGAGGTTACCGGAACAAACTGTTAGCTGCTTGCCAGCAGATTCTAATGTTATGGTGGTAGCTAGCTGGGTATTTGCCCTACGAACACGCTATGGTTTCCTAAAGATATTTTCCCGAGGTCATTGTATGATTCGAACTCACGACCTAATAGATTAAAGAAGCCAAAGACAATTCCAGCTGAGCCGTTATCGTTTCGAAATATATTAAAATTAAGCTTAGAAATGGGGGATATCTCAAAATTTTGTCGTAACTAAAGCTAACAAACTAGAATTAGGTCCCATTGCTCATACTGAGTTATTATTTTGGTTTTAACTACTACAAGTCGGATAGTTGAGACACAATTTTTTCCAAGTTAAACTTGTTTGCAAGTTATACTACAGTGACGACTTAGCCAAAAAATAATTTGCAAAACGTGTGTCGTGCTGTGCAGAGTCACCGCATTTGAGAAATGATGTGGCTGCTCATGAAAAAAGCTCTTACTATATTTGACTGTCAGATCAAAACCCACGACAAAAATCTAGGACCATTCGTTAGTACTTTTACCATACTTTATAATGTTTGTTGTAGAGAATAAAATTTCATTTCATTTCAATTTCATTTCACTTTCACTCCAAAAAAAGTTGAAACAATTTGAATATTCATATCTATCTTAGAACTAACACGCCAAAAGTTTACGGTGGTAATTAAACTTTTTTTTATTCACTATATTCATATTTTCTATTAAAATATATAATATATAATAATTCATAATGGATTGCATGCTTTAATTTAAGACAAAAGCGTCTCTACCTACAAATTATATTAGTTCTAGTGAGTCTGAAGCGCACTGACAATTGTAAAGAACCAAATACACATTTCCATTGTTCCAGATATAGCAGCCCGAACAAAAGGGCCGATAGTTATGTTATTGCGAAACTAAACGACTGCATAAATTCTAAGACGTTTCGCTCTTGACAGCGCAGCGGTAACAAGTCTCCGTGAAACCATTTTTCCGCTTGTACCATACCGAAGCCCATCTCGAATAAAGCCTATTCTTGGATATCCTATCTGTTTTAATATACCTAGTAAAATTGTACATTTGTTCAGCCTAGAAGCCTACATTGTTATTGCCGTAGGAACCAAAGCATCCGGACTATCGTCATTCCGTACATACAATTATGCACGACAAAAGTTGTACTACATTCAGACACATTCGTAAAAATTAAATAACCATGCACTTTACAAATTATTCTGGGGTGTAATAAATACTAAAGTAATGGTATGATTGAAACCTACTATAAACGAATATTTGAAACCTTGCATTCTGCCACGTATCTCAATATTATCAGTACCTATAACTAATCCAACTAAGTTTGGTAATAAGAACTAATTAAGCAATAAAAATGCATTACAGCACTACAACAACTTCTCCAGCAAACATATATCATTGTCTTGTTAAGTCCAGGGAATGCAATTGATCGCATTTTTTGCACAAACAAAACATGCATCGTTTAAGGCTGCCCTCACAATGAGCCGAGGCGTGACAAGATAAAATCTCGGGAAGCCTGTCGGCGAAACTCGAATTAAAATAAATATCGCATTGAAAACGACCTGAATAGCCTTTAGGACGACATTATGCTCAATTACTAGATCGTCCACGCTATTTACACGATTCGATCGAGAACGTAAAAGATGTACGTACGATTGAAACCTCTTCAATAATGAGTTTGTTTGATATATTACGTCCATGTGCGTAATTACGCACCTATTTGAAATAGTCGGTCGTGTAATATTTTCTCGAGGCAACTCGGGCAATTTCAAATCGATCGATACATTACGAGTAGGGTTTCCAGTGAAAATTACTTCGGATTCCTCGCGCTACAAAACTTATTTACTGCATGTGTGCGATGATTGTGCGATCATAAATTATGCGTGAATGTGATTTGAATAACGCCCGTGAATAGTTTGGAGATATTTTTCTCTTTATATTTGCACACCTGCATCATTTAAAACTTTTAGAGAGTTTTTAATTTAATAAAACCCGACTGGATCGTATCGGCGTGAGATAGGATCGCAATTTGTGAAATTTTTATTTAGAGCTGTCGATATTTGCGTTCGCCGTTTTGCAGAGAAAATAAATTCGGTTGATTAGCAGACGGCGCGGCGATACTATCGGAGCCTGTGAAAGTTGTGATCATCTCCTAATTGTTTCGCTTTCGTCTGTTACGTGATCGTATTGTTCCCACAGAAACGAGAGATGCTATCTCCCTGACAAATGAGTTTACTATTAAACATACGGTTAGCGTTACGCAATAATAATGCGACTTCACCTAGGTATTTCCTACCATTACTGATGTGTACTCGTACTCTTTAACTTGTGCATTTACGGTGACTTTACTATTGACTCGTTATGTGGTATTATCGTCGTCAAAGCGCTACAGGCTTCATTTGCACCTTATTAATTGTGTGCGGGAATATCCTACTAATATTATAAACGTGAAAGTTTGTTTGTATGGATGTTTGTTACTCTTTCACGCTCAAACGTCTGAATGGATTTGTATGAAATTTGATATCAAGATAGCTTATATCCTGGCTTACTTAAGCTACTTTGATCCCGGAAAAGTGCAGTGTTCCCGTGGGTAGACTTACTCACCGCGGGGAATACCACGGGGTGCAGCTAGTCTATACAAATAAATAAAATTGGAGTGTCTGTTTGTTATATTAAAATAACCGCTTTTTACTAAGTGAATATGGATGTATACACGGTACATATACCAAAACAACTTTTTATTCAATTTTTGTCTGTCTGATTGTTCCGGCTAATCTCTGAAATGGCTGGACCGATTTTGATGGGACTTTCATTGGCAGATAGCTGATTTAACAAGGAGTAATCTACTATTCCGAAGGGTAAAATAGAGGTGCGTGATAAAACCGAATTCCACGCGGATGAAGTCGCGGGCAACAGCTAGCTGTCCAATAAAAAAGACCCCACTGACCAATTGCATAAATTACCCAAGTACCTATCTAGTGCATCTTAATTGCGCAAGGGGACACAACACCGCGTGCCGCTCGCGGCTCAGATACAGATAATTCGATTATATTGTAATTGTTCTTCGAGATGTTATCATGATTGGCTTGCGCAAGCGTCGACGGATGGACGCATGCAAAGGGCCCTTGTTCTCTTAAACATTTTATCTACTAGCGTGTTGGTTGGTTAAACATTTTATATGCTAGCTTTTGTTGTTTGGTTTGATCTAAATATTAACAAACCCTTCGTCAATAAAATATGATGTGGTTTTATAACCAATGAAACAATTCTGAATTTGGTTCAGGCCCCAAAAATGACACTCTGTCACATCTGTACATAAATTTTGTGAAAGAGTATACATTAATACAAATATCCTACAAACGTTTGCAAATGACACATTTCATCTTAATGTCTCACAGTTACGGATGTAATACAATGCATATATTCAGTCGATTAGCCTTTTTTTGTTCCTGTATTCTCCACACGTCAAAATCAGAGATTAATTTACCAGACTACAGATTGCTGTCCGAAAATCAGCCTTGTACCTCATTAGCTAAGCCCTAGCTTGTGCTGGCTGCGTTTCACCACTCAACGCTCTATATACTCTTGCAACTTTTGATAGTCTAAATGCGTATTTCGTGCATTCTCCAACCGTCCATAAGAGTAGAGGATTACTTAAGATTAAGAAGAAAAGGTAGATTTACTTTGCGGATGTTTCGCCAAGTTTTGCCCCAGTTCGGGGTTAGAACGATCGGCCTAGCACGTAAAGTTCACGAAGCTTTGCCCGTTTGGACGATAGTCTAAACGCAGGATTAGAATCAGTCGATGTCTGCATTAAAATGCTAATAGTTATGAACGATGCTACTGTCATTGCGAGGACATATCCGTCAAAGCTTTCACTGGCTCTGTCACTTGCGCAGAAGACGACACTTTCGCTGTCTAAAATTGCGACTTGTGAAATTCCTTAAAAATTCGCTAGCGCCAATCTGTATTTGTTTGGATCTCTCTTCTATAGTAAGTTTGATGTGGGAACGGACTCGAAAGGAAGAATGCTAACGATCCGGTCGGAGGATGCTAATTGCCTGGCAGGCGTTACCTGTCTGGGAGCTGGCACCTACCATGGTCCTCTGCGATACTTAGTATCTTCATCGTGGGTGCGGTACTCAATAATGTCTATGCACGGTTATTAGTTCCGGTAGTATTCTTTGGTATGTGATCATTTATTCATCAGTAATGTTTGATTGATGACTTTGCCACTTACCAGAAGAATTTTAGATCGATTATCCCAATGCCGAGTCGAATGGAGAAACGAATATGTTTTTTCATTTCGAAATGAGAGAAGCAAGTTTAAATCATGGGGTCTCGTAGTGTTTATTTTGAAAGATTGATCTGATTTAAGTAATTCTGTAAACAGGATTATACAATTCGACTTCTAACTTGAAACGACGTTACTTTACTCTGTGTTTTGTGAATTAGCCCAATTTAACATTTAGTAATCCCAATGAACCGGTCAAATACGTACCTTTCAGTAGTTGAGATGCCAGACACGTAAGGTAGATATTTTCCCTGCCCTAAATATAAGGCTCGAACACGTAGTAGGGGCTAACCTAGACGTTTAATGATGAGGAGTTTCACAGGCGACTGCACAGCGACTGAACCAACGGTGAACAGAATCGGGCGCATTCATTTACATTATTATGTCGTCTGTCTATTTCTGTCGCGGATCGGGATATTTGCAAGTAAGCCGTTACTTTTTAGCACAGATTTACACCGGATCGTGTTCAATTCGTTTTCTAAGTGAGAAGTCATAGTTAGAATTTCTAACGTAAATATTATTGAGAATGACTTGGCCGACAAATCAATACATGCTAATACTATGTACAGTAGCAGCGCCATTGATTTGTACCATTGATAGAATACGAATACTTTTCCCGCAATAAGCACTATTGTGTGCATAAGGATTAGATCTTTTTTATGCGAATAAGTTAAGGAACGAGCAAGATGGCCCACCTGATGTTTAATGGTAACGTCTGCCCATAACAAAAGCAAATTGCTTTGGGTCTTTGCCTACTTAGGTAGGGGAATTCCCAAGTCGCATGGTATTGCACCCGTAACTTTGAGACGCGCGAAGGTACAATGGATGCATTACTGCTTGGTGGCAGAAATGGGTATGGGGCAGCACGTCCCTAGTATTAGTTTTTTTATTGACTGACCTCAGCTCAGATGGTAGTAACCCTACCTTCTGCGCTGTAGGTCGTGGGTTCGATTCCTACCCAGGACAAATATTTGTATGACGAATATAAATGTTTGTTCTCTGTCTGGGTGCCAATACATATGTATTATAAATGTATGTATTTACAAAAAAAGTATATAAGTATTATATCAGTTGTCTGGTTCCCATGATACAAGCTATTTTTTTTTTTTTTTTTTTTTTTTTATCAGATCAGATTGACATCCATTGCTTATGCATTAGCTATGCTTAGCTTACTTTGGGGCTAGATGGAGCAGTAGCAGTAGCAAGAGCAGTAGAACTCACCAAGTTCGTCCGGGGAAGTACTGCCACCATGCCCATTTCTGCCGCCAAGCAGTAACGCGTTCGCGTTACTATGTTCCGGTTTGAAAGATGGGGTTACCGGTGAAATTACAGGCACATGAGACATTCCACCTACACGTCTCATAGTTACGGGCGCATACGATGCGACTTGGGTATTGTCGTACCTAGTAGGGGAGGACCCAAGTCGCATCGGTTGTTATGGGCCGAGGTTATCACTTAACACCAGGTGGGCCGTCGGCCCGTTCAGTAACTACATTACATAAAAAAAAAAAGTGACGCTATGTGAAATGTCCACCAATATTTATTATTATTATGTGCGTTTTGTTTTCACAGTCTCACTCCAATCATAGGCATAGGTTTAGGCAAACACTTTCAAACTATTAAAAAAATATTTATTTAATAGGCTGAAACCAATTTTTATACATAGGTATTCATTTTCCTCTAAATAAATAAACGTTCGCTACGTGAAAAAGGAGTTATGTAGTTCTAATATATCATTTATATCCCCATACAATCACTGTCAAGACAATGAAGCATAAACATGTCATTAATCATTTTTTAAGTACCTCTATGGAACTAGATAAACATCTTTTGCATTTTTGCGCTAGTTGCCAAGCATAACATTAATATTTAGTGTTCCGTACTAAATTCATTAAAACGCAACACAATTACGTGAATTAATTTTTAGATGCGTACTGTGATGGAAATACCTATGGATATTTTGTGGAAATATCGGGTAATCCGAGTACAATGAAACAGATATCAGTAAAAAAGAAATTGAAAAATTTCCTGACTGCTGCGTAACATCTAAACAAGAGGACAATTATTACTATGCACACGCAATATAATTTGACAAGTTCATGCGGGGAAGTACTAAAATCATACGAAGTTCTGCCGCCAAGCAATTATGCGGAGTTCCTGTGATATTTTACCCTTACGTCTCAGAGTTACAGGCGCTTACTATGCGATTTGTGCCTTGTTTTGCCTAAGTAGGGGAGGACCCAATTCGTATAGCTCTTTAATGGGCAGAGGTTACCACTGAACACTTGGTAAGCCATTTTCTTAATTCGTAATTTTATCGCACAACAAAATATTTTACTATATTAGTGTATGAACCCTAAAAAAAGTAGTCGTGACCAACTGGCAAAGAAAGGTAAACCTTCAATCTAGCCTTGATCTAAACTCTTTAGAAGCATACCTTAAAAGTTCTCAGAATTTAGCAACCAAGATACAAAGCATAGTTAACACTGAAAATGTTGTGTGAAACGTAAATATATTTTATAGACCTACGTGTTATTTGCAATACATTAATAAATTTTTATGTATTTTTATGTCTTATTATATTATATCATTTATAAGTAGGTGTTACGAGGCATAATTGATCTTATATATTAGCAATGCTCTGACTTAATTATTCGATTTAATAATGAAGAATTAGCTTGATTAGCATAGTTTTTAAGAAAAATACCATCATAAAGAATGCGTGGTGAATTTGATTATCTGTAAGGTATTAGTTTTATTCGGGTTATTCTGGGCCCGCCTCAGACTTGGAATCGGGACGGAGAACAGCATTCCTCTCAGGCAATAAAAGGAATTAGGAGTGATGAGTGGCTTTGCTCTAATTATACTAACGTGTCAGACTTGAAGAGGAGTTCTTAGCCCGGCTTCATGTCTAAATTTAGGCCCAGACTTGAGTGCATTTCCTATGTTGCATTCTCAGTTATTGGTTTGGTTACTTTTTGACAGTAACCCTACTAAATACTATAAATAATATAAAACTACAACTGTACAACTTATAATTACCGTAGTGAATACGAAATTATTGTCACTTATTTTTATTATTGTTTTTTTATGGGATATAGTAACGGACCGAGCCGATGGCCCACCTGGTGGTAAGTGGTAACCTCGCCCCATAACAGCCGATGCGGCTTGGGTCCCCTACTAGGTACGATAAGACCCAAGTCGCATCGTATGCGCCCGTAACTATGAGACGTGTAGGCGGAATGTCTCATGTGCCTGTAATTTCACCAGCAACCACACCTTTCAAACCAGAAATGGGCATGGTAGCAGTACTTCCCCGGACGAACTTGGCGAGAGTTCTACTGCTCTTAAAAACGTCAAATTATATTCATACTTCAACATACAAAGTTTTTGTTAGCACTTTGGGTGGTCTAGCTGGGAGCTAGACACTTTCTGATAACTTTTAATGATAAGATTGCGCGTAGATACGTCATACATATACAATTATGAATAACCTTGACTTTTGTACTTCTGTGCGTGCCGTCTAAAACTATCTGCATGGCAATCAAGCTGTCTTATGTCCTACAATTATATATCAACTAACCGCTTTGTTCTGGACTTCGAAGACAGAGTCCGAATGACAGACATGTCTATCGGATTAAAAAGCCTTGAGTGGGCAAATGTAATCAGTTTAAATTTGACATACTACAACCTATTATTATGATTTGAAGGTTTTATAAAATCAACAAATACTTTTTTTGGGACGACACCTGACTGACTTTTAGTTTGGCTGGCCTCGCAGCTCAGTCGGTAAATAAATCAAAGTCAAAGTCAAAAACTTTATTTCCATAGAATTCATAAAGAAATAGCTTGGAAACGTCAATAATATTGAAACAATAAAGTCACGCGTACTTATTGCTTTGTTTGACGCCTGGTCAGACCCTATCCGATCCTCCATGGGGAGAAAAGGAGGGAATTCTTCCCTAAAGGAGGGATTCCTTCTTTTTCACGAGAATCATCCTGGGAACTAACAATCTGATTACTTATTTGTGGCATATGAAGTTAACCATTTTGGTGAATGGTATAAATAAATGAATTGACACATTTTTTTAAATTAATCATTCTGCGGGTATATTTGATTTTGTTTGTATGTGTCTATGTTTTTCTTTTAGAAATCGTTCCGCATTAATTACCATAAAACATTACCTAAGATAATAATCTCAACACCTGGGCGAGGTTTTGCGCACTAACAGTTCATTATCCGGCTACCGTTTACTTTCACTCGAGTCGGGGGTCAAGTTTACATGACTTCCGAACCATGTGAGTCGTCATCAGTGGCGGATGATTAGTCATGTGCACTGTCATAAATAATTAGTAAGGAATAAACCCGTGTGGTATATGGCATGCCTTCTAGACTTAGCCAGTACTGGCATGAATACCCGACTTTGGCTTTGGAGGTCGGTGGTTCAGATCCGTAGCAGGATCTTAGAACTTTATCGCCTAATAGTAATTACATTTTTAAACGTATGATTGCTTTATTTCTATTATAAGAAATAGTTAAATAATGTTAGAGGTATTCACAAAAAAAAGTATTTACAAAAAAAAAAAAGTATTCTATCATTTATCTGGTACCCCTGGTACCCCCTGGTACCCTGGTGTATTATACAAGCTATGCTTAGTTTGGGGCTAGATGGCGCTTTGTGAAACATCCACCAATACTATTATCAAAAATATTACATTATAATTTACTATGAGATTAATCATATCTAGGTTTTCTAGGGATTCACGTGCAACACATCAATTGAAAAAAATAATTAAATTCCATGCTTTTGATGGCCTATAAAATTTCCTACATGTTCCTACCAGTTCCTGACGTAAACATCAATAAACATTGTTTGATTTACTAATTTACGTTTCGGTAGCTAAATGTTGATTATAAGTTCCTTACTTTCTTCGGTCCCCTTTTTAGGTATTATGATCGCGCTCGTTTTGGTGCTAATTGACTAAACTAAACAAACTTTTCTACTGTGTTTTTAGTGGGTGAGACTCCTACCTGGATTACCAAATATAGAATTGTGAGATAATTTCTACTTACTTTTATAGATTTTTGTGTTGTTCGACTAGAAATGTTTGCTGCATTATGCACTCCTAGTGTTAAGAATATTTCGATGTAATATTTCAAATCTCTCTGTGGTTTTATGGTCAAACACAATTTGCTTTCATTTTGAACAATTTTGAATGTGCTAAATAAAAAATTACCCAAAAAGCTTTATGTAAATTTAGAACGATTTTGGAACAGATCCTAGGAGCGTCATGGATACCATTACTTTCTAGTAATAGTATTTATTGGATATTATTCATTTATACCAAAATATAATATCCATTTTTTTATTTGATCTCATCCACCCCATACCCTAACAGTGCAAGGCTACCTTAACATTTACAAAATTATTTTTAACAATTCAAAAAGGTACGCCCTCATATTGAAAATACGTTTTAGTAAGCGGTTCATTAGCAAAAAAATTGTAATTAGTCTTTTATTTTCGACTGAAACAAAATGTCACAGAAAATGGCAAAACTCATTAGCTAATCAATAGCTAAGTAACATTCTTAAGTATACCATGGGTACCAGGCAAAACAGAGCTTTAAGCTTGTTCCTAAACCTATCAAACTACATAACTAGTTACGCACAAATTTTGAAGATAGGCTTTCTGCACGAGGTCTACCGTACTATACGACACAGTATACGCTGATTTTATTGGCTGCGCACGCGCATTCTAGGAGCTGCCGTAAAAGGCCTGTCTGAACTACACCTGTTACGGGCCAGTCTCAGGCACATCCGTCTTCATAACCTATTAAATTGCGATTGTGATTTTATCTGATTTATTATAATTTTGACGTATAAAATCAATTTTGAAGTTACATGGATAAGTAGGTGAAACGCTGGAAGATCTCATGCCTAATATTAAATTCTTAAGTCCTTCAGAAACAGAAGTAAATTATACCTCAGTTACTTAGTTTATGTTACAAAAATTTTTGCTTAAGAGGAGCAATAGTTATTGAATAAATACATCTTGCTACTGAGAAGTAGTTGGAATGTAGTATTTTTTGATTAACTATTATTAATAGTAATTAAAAGAAACAGAAACCATTGGGGAGCGAAAAACTTATGATACTCAAAAAATTAATGTACACCATTTATGGAATTCTATGGAAATAAAGTTTTTGACTTTATGTTATACTCTGTACATTATGATTTATAAATTTTGCAACTACGTTTTTTTTGTAAATTTGACTACTGATTTCTATGTTCTATTAATTTGACATCGAAATTTATATGTATTATTCAAAATAATTTGATTATATTTCTAATATTTGATATAACTTCTATAATCTTCTATATAATAAAAGTTCTATGTCGTCAAAGTGTACTAGTAAAAGTACACTTATAGTACAGTGATACAGTACATTTTGAACTTATTGTTTTGAATATAGTAATATGAAATGAATTAAATTGAAACGTTTATTATAGGTTATATAAAGTAATGGACATATTTAATGATTAAAATTTTTATGGGTAATACTATTTTTTTTTCTTTTTTTTTACTCTTGTGTGCCTCTATTTAATCCACAATGTTTGCTACTATCAGAAAAACTATCGTTTGCAGCCGTTGATGTTACCTATACGAGGAATTACGACATACGTAATTTATCATGTCTCCAAATCTCCAAATAATCGGTTAATCTCTTCTACAAAGTTGCGATGTAGTAATAATAATGTAGGTTTTGAATGATTTCATCACTCCAACCATTTAAGGAAGATATCATTTTTCAGAATTGGATGCTGTATCTTGCATCTACAGATAGCCAACTGTGATCATTACGCAAGTTATAGGATGCGTTAACGAGGCAAAATACTATTTTGGGTGACATGTATTGAGGTAGCGTCTTATTGTATTGCAGTATTTATTGATTTAAGGTATAAAACTGGTCATTAAACAAGGTGGCTATGTAAACATATCAGATAACTTGAAATATAACTCGAACTTATCGCTTTACCTTAAACAGAAAACGAAGTTCTTCAGGCAGTATATCTTGTGCCTAGTTCATCTCAAGTATAGTCGCCATAAGTATTTTTTGTACCGCTCCATTGGTGTTTTATAAGATGTCTCAGTAACGACTGGGTGTTCAACGTTTTAGAGAAATTTACAGTACCTAAATATTTTATATTAAAATCTTATGGAAACTCATAAGTAACTTTTAATATGTATTTAATAAAAAAATTGTAGGTCCTTGCTTGGTGACACTAATAGAATTTTACCGGTCAGATCGGACGGGCAACAGAGTTACATCTATCAGATGATTTGAAAAGTAGCTTGCTTTAAAAAATCTTAAGACAGCATCAGAGCATTGGTGATTGTATCATGACGCAAAAATTGTATATTCGAAAAGGAAATACTTATTTCTGTTTATTTTGGCAGTTTAAGTCTTCTTTCAGCTTATGTATAACGAACACCATACTTCTTCCTGGACTCTAAATAACACAGCAATTTTTGAAATTCATCCGTTGAATTGATTGATAACACATTGACTTTCGTTCAATAACATTTCTAATTTTATCCAGCGTTGAAATATTGCATCAAATTCAGGGGTGAAACAACTTTTTTGGTAAATATTTTGATTATTTTTAAATGTAAACTGTTTCCGACACGTTTCAGGAAGGATTTAACATTTTTTTCATACTGAGTCGATCCTTGTAAATATAAATGTATATTATCCAGTGGCAATATTGCTCTTAAACGTTGTTAAAGCCACTTATATACATTTACTTTGAGTCATTTCCATTGAGGATTTCTGATGCAAAAATCATCCCCAATATATCAAATTTCGACGCTGTTGCCCTAATTCTATATCCTAAAACATAAGCATATCTATACTAATATTATAAAGAGAAAGGTTTTATGTTTGTTTATACCTTAACAGGCTCCAAAACTTCTAGACCGATTTTAATTATATAATACTAATAATAAGTTGACGAAAAGGAGAGCAGTAGGAAAGGTCAGTAGGAAAGAAGTAATTGTCCGTTTCCCTCTTTTTGAAGCTATCAAAAGTTATCCAATTCTCTCACCAGTTACAGGTTCTCCTGTGATTTTCTAAGTCAACAATAACGTACTATAATATAACGTAATAATACTCCCCAACAGCTCACAGACTCTTCTATAATAAATAATTCCATTGTTGCCGTACCGTTCCATTTACCAATAAATCGTATTAAACAAGGCGCCGGAACAACGGGGTCAGGTCATAGGTGGCCTATTATGGCAACGATCGTGATGCTATGCGAGATTGTTCGATATCTCATACATAGTGACGCAGGCTATTAAGTGCGGTCTTTGATCTAGGCTGGTGCGGACAAGTCGAACGCACCGAGTTTAGGCCTTGTCACTCGAGTCTGACGGACGGTTAACGAACGCAGATGGAAACCGGATGTTTTTAGAACAGTTGATGACTTCAGAGGTGTAGTGATTGAGATGCAAGTTCGCGGGTTCGATTCCTGTAATTTGCCAGTTTCAATTTGCCAAATCCTAATATACGAAACTGCTATTTGGTAATTACTGTTGACTTGAACGATGGGATTGACTAGCGTTAATAATAGAAATGGATAGCGAAAATAGCGTTATTAAATGTATCGTAATGTTTTGTCCCATAAAACAATTTTAGCACGCATACATTTCTTAAATCATCTATCAGCTCTGAAACGTAATATGCCCGACCAAATAAGGGTTTGTCCATTTCAATAATTACTATTCTGTGAGCGTACAATTATACTTAAAGACATTAAAATCATTTTACAAAATGAAGTAGAATATTCAATAACGGTATTCCGTGAGTGTACCGTATGAAATATGATGGATGATGATACAACATGCATAGAAGCAGTAGGCACCGAGATATGCGCCGGCGCACGCGACCCCGCTGAATTCATTTTGCATTTCCTAGATAAATAGGATGCGCTATTCGGGTCTCTCATTTACTTTATGGATACTAACTTAAACACTAAACTGATGGAAAACTGACAGGCCTTACAGCTTAGTTGGGAGTAACTCTGCCTTCTGCACTGTAGGTCGTGGGTTCGATTCCACCCCAGGACAAACATTTGTGTGACGAATATAGATGTTTGTTCTTTGTCTAGTTGTTAATATGTATCTATGTATTTAAAAAAAAACATAAAGTATAATGTATTCTATCAGTTGTATGGTATGGTACCCATGTTAGCCCCAAATTAAGCATAGGTAGCTTGTCGGAGGTCGGTCATTGGGAACAGACAACTGAAAGGATACTTATATATTTCTTTGTAAATACATACATAATAATCACATATTTACACAGAACAAGCGGCACACAAATTTTGTCGAAGTCGTTTGGTAGGAATCGAACCCGTATCGAACAACGTAGAAGTCAGAGTTAGTACCAACTGAGCTGTGCGGCCTGTCGTATGATATAATCTCGTTGCCAAAACACTGTGTACTGTTCGAGGAGTGTAAGCCTACACCTAGAAGTGGGTCGCTTCAAACAGTAGCGTTTACTCGTAACTTGCAACTGTATCCGTGCAATACACTGACACTTTAGATATGTTTTGTTTATATTTTGTGGGCTTCTGTTATTTTTGGAGTGTGGTTCAAGTTAAAAGCTATAATGATATATATATTTTATTAAAAAAAGTTGTTGTGTATTAGTATAGTTAACTTGAAACATCGTGCAATTAATTTGAAATAGGAATTTCACTGACTAAATTGATTTCACATGTATTTTTATTTCTGACATGCTTTATAATTCAATTTATTTAATTGCAATATTTTTTTAATTTTGTATTGATATTTTTATCCTTTAAATTTATTTATTTTGTTTATTTAATGTTTTTTGTTGGTCGAATAAATGATTATTATTATTAAGAGTACTTAAAAAATTAAGTAATAGACCGTCCATGTAATACTGGACTATTATGGGTACATCATCTGAGTAACACCCGGAGCGCATGCCGTACGATTTCTCGTCGTTTTCAGGATATAGAGAATATACTGCAATGGGCCCCATCGCTGTTATCTAAATATCCAGAATTTTTTTAACATTTCACTATGGTTTAATCACTGTTACTTTTATTGAGGCCAAGATACTTGTATCTTGGCCTCAATAAAAGTACTAGAAATAAAAGTAGATACTTGTATCAAGCATGATATTACTTTAGATAAATGTAATTTTGAATCATGTCTATTGTTTATGTTTTATTGATGCTTCAAAGCTTCAAGTATTACCTACTAGTTGTTATTAAGTTTTTTTATATTGGTGGACATTTCATGTAGCACCATCTAGTCCCAAAGTAAGCTATAATCAATCATAGCTTGTATCATGGGAACCAGACAACTTATAAACTTTTTTTATAAAAACTAAAATATAATACCCAGACACAGAACACACATTTATGTTCGTCACACAAAGTTTGTCCTGGGTGGGAATCAAACCCAAGACTTACAGCGCAGAAGTCAGCGTTAGTACCAATTGAGCTATATGGTATTTAAATCGCTCAACGCCCGTGCTATGGCACCTACACATAGTCACATCACGGAGTACGTTCCGGGAACCGCCCGCGCCCGCGCAGTCACCTGCTGTGACTCGGCGTGATAAATAACGCATGCTATTAATTGCTTCCTACCACATCTAGACACATCTACACATTAAATCATAACACTTACATTACTAGTAAATGACAGCGTTCAAGAAATTATGTGGTTAAAATAATTTTGAAATTATTTTGAACTAGGTGTTGCAAAACTTTAAAAAAATTATATTTTGGTATATGTACCGTGTATACATCCATATGCACTTAGTAAAAAGCGGTTATTTTAATATTACAAACAGACACTCCAATTTTATTTATTTGTACAGATTATTGTGGGTCTGTGTTTTCTGTGAATATGACAGACTAGACAAGCAGATGAGCGGCCCGATGGTATTCGGTATCTTATATAATCATCGTATGTCAAAGGAAGAATGTCCATTTGACTTGGATAATTAGTATACAAGTCCCAATTTGAACCAATGTACTTTCGGACTGAATGTCGGGGCCCTTATCATCAGTCAACGCCCTCTATTAAAAAAGACATATTGGTAGCTAAACGTTGCGCAAAAAGTACTAAGAAACCAGCGTGGTCCGACTATATCTGCCACTTCGCATTGCAATCGCCTATATTCGATCTTATTTATGGGACTGCACTAGATAAATGTACCACCGATAGTCGGAGCATGAGTCACGCCGTATTAAAGATGGGAGCATTTAGGCCCGACTGAACATTAATTGGATGCATGTGAATATCTGGTGGTTGAGATTTAAATGACCTGCACGTTATGCTAATCTATGTGGGATAGTAAAGTTTACCTGTAGTATTGAATATAACACTATTTTATCACGCAATTACGAATGGCCCTCTTTTATTTGGCTCTATTAGCCTGGCAGCACACGACAGACATCTGATTCGATGTTTTGTTTTCAAAAACCAGCGCTGAGCAGCCACACCGCTGATACAGCACATACTGAGTGGTAGCCTTTTTTGCTGTTACAAGCCACATTTTCTTTCATTTGTACCTAATTTTATATAGTAACACAAAATTAATATTTTTCTATCTTTCTTCCTTTCTTTACACATGATTCACATACGATTTGGTCGACCCGAATCGTGTTAACGCATGTCTAACAAAAAAGGTTTTTCAACCGTGCGGGAAGAATCGGGCGAGTGCTGCGAACAGTTTATTTAAATGGAATTGACGTCTTTAGATGCCTTGATTCGATAACCGTATCGGCGATTTACGTTAGAACCCAGGGAATCGTTAAATCGATAATTGTGTTTCTGCTTATATATGCGTGTATTTTTACAGGAGTGATGTTTGCAAAGGATAAAAACGTGTTTCAAATTAGTATTTTCTCGCATTTTATGAAACAACTTTATACGCTATAGTTATGAATGCAGTTTAACGATATTTTGTTTGTTGTGGATTCCGTATTTTATAATAAAATACATATTATGCCTACGCTATAATGAAACTTGTCAACAGCTGAGTGAAAAGTTTGAAAATAGGTTACTGATGATCTGTGATCTACATATGATAGTTTCCAGTCCTGTTCACAAGAAGGTAAAGCCGGTGGCAGAGTCTAGTAGATTGAATCAGCAACTACTTAATGCTATTTTTGAACAAGACTCATTCTCTGTATGATGTAACCATAAATACGTTTTTCTACCAAACAACCATTTCGGTAAAATAAAATACACATACGGTTGATAAAATCCCTACAAGAATAAAGTTCTAGGGCCACGGAAATACTTTATAGTCACAAGAAAATTAAAATCTGAGGTCGCGATTGAATCAGTTACCATTTATTCGGTCCAAAAGTGAATGATCCCATGGATATCAAATTTCTATCACTCATATAAAGATGGACAACGGAAATTCTGAATGCAGGAAGTCTCAAACTAGATCAGAATGACGATACCATAGTATTTTATGAATTCCTGGTTCGTTTTAATATCCCATTTATGAACTTTCTTTTTCACAATAAGTTTACACAAAAGTTCTGAAGGATTACTATTCCTACGAAATTTTGGCTGAAATGTTAGTAGCAAAAATAATCTATGCAGACAGATAGGTCATTTGTACTTGGTATAATGACTTTTACACGTTCAATCGAGTAACGATTCATCAGGTTGATCTATTGTCAAATTGATCCAAAATATAGGTTATATATAGGTCCTTCAGTGTTATCCTAGGATTTACTGATGCCAGATTGAACGTGTAATGTCCACCTAAATATTCAAATGCATTGAGACATTTACCAACCCGGATATGGCTTCCGAGGAAGTTTATTGAGAGCTGATGAAGTATTTATATTTCAAGAGGGTGGGTTCCCTACATAACCTATTATCCAATAAAAAGCTGGAATTTATTGAGTACTTACCTCGAATATTGCATTACATTGAACATCTCGTAATTAGTTCTGAAAAATAATCTGCTCCATAATATTGAAAACTGCCTCTAAACACTTTCGTGGAAAGTCCCAAGCAGTGATTATTTTTTTCTATAGGAAATTATCTCATATTTAACTTGAACGCGATACCAGTTTTTGCAATGTTGTAATGGATATTTAATGTCAAACATTCCTCCGCAGTGGAATCTGTTTTCTTGGCACCTTTATATTAAAGAAACATGGTATTTTGGTAAATTGTAGCATTTCTTCCATATAAAGTCTTTAATTATAAATATAAAGGACAGTTGGTAAGAAAACTGTGTGCATACAGTTTTACTATGATTCAGAATACATGTAATGAACTGTCACTGAAAACGCTGATAGTAATAAATTTTACCTGACGATAATTATGATGTGGTTTGTAACAAATTTATATGTAACTAGTGAACACGCCCGCGACTTTGTCCACGTGGGATAAGTTTCCTCGACTGGTACTGGATACCTTAAATCTCGTCTTCATCTGTGTTCGGAAAGGAAATTTCATGTATAATTTCTAACTCGTGGAATTTTTTAACTACGCGTGTCAGTTCAGAAAATAATGTTCATGGACGCAATATTTTTAATTTGTCTTTAAAACAATACAATACAACAATATAAGGACATATATATGGAAATGGTGTTTTCTTTTTCATATGAGAAAATTATTTTGCCTTTATTGTAATTTTACATCACATGTTTATTCCCGTTCACTTTTACCCATTATTCTTCTTCTTCTTCTTCGAGTCACCGGTTCTGTCGAACCAGTGTGGTGAAAGGATTGTAAGTGCGCCTCAAAGTGGCTCCTTTCGTGCACTCGACACATATCTTATACATATACCCATTATTGAAAACTACTTTTGTTCCGAAACGCCCATTCTTTGCTGTATAATCGACGTAGAATGTCTTTAAGGTAAGCAAACATGTTTATTTATTACCCTATTTATCTTTAGTTATTTATTATAAGTCCCACTGAACCCAACATCATAGAATCGGTACAGACTCACGACCTCATTACGACTGAGATTTCCACATATTACAAGTAGCGTTCACCTTGTGTTTGTTGCGGTATTGCGTCCTATTTTACTATTTGATTTATGCACTGTTATTCGAAAACGTAGCGAGCAGGTGAAACCGGGGCGTATACATGTAAATTTGTTTATTTGGGAGCCAATCTCCCATGTCCAAGGACTGAGGTCCTTTGTCCTTTGATTGTATTCATTGTTATAGGTTCGAACCGGCGTTAAACTTAGCGATAAGTACGCTTAACCTTATGCTTTGAATACTATTAAGTTTCCAAACTGTTTCGTTTTTTACCAATTCTATGGAAATATAGTTTTTGACTTTGATTTTATTCAGTTATGTGTTTATTACATGAATTAATGAATATATATACATGTAATACATATTAATACCCAGGCATAGCACAAACTTCTAAGTTCGTCAAACAATTTTTTATTCTGGGTGGGAGTCGAACCTAGGACTATGCTTTAAAGCGCAGAAGGTTACTTACAACCGAGTTATGAGGCCAGTCAAATCAGGATAACTTGAGTAAAATAACTACCTTAGCTTATAGTTGATTAGGTAATTGGCCATAAATAAGTTTACAATTAAGTAATGCAAACGGAGGTACGAGCAAATGTTAGATTACGATATAAATACCAAACCGTGCACAACTCAAATAATATCCTCATCGAAGTATTGGTAAGTATTTGAATATTTAAACGAGTATGCCTTATGGGGGCATCGCTAGCATTCCATGTATTGCATTATGATAATGTGCCATTTTCAATAAGCTGGCACATCGTACGCTGCATGCGCCCTCGCTGGCGCCGCCGCCCTCATACAACCTAAAACATTTTATGTACACATTTCTACGATAGAAAATGACATCTAACACCTAGGTGTTAGGGTTTGATCTCAAGTATCATAAGGAGAAGTCATTGCTACACACATTCCTGAAAATCCCACTGCTAATCGACTAAATAAATGTTTTGGAGTGCAGAAAGTGTTTTTATTAACATCATTGTAAGTTAGTTAGGACATGTTGGGAATGTTATTTTATGAGGATGTCGATTTTTAAGTCGTGTTGTCTGAGAGTTAATGATGATATTAAATTGGTGTATTATTAGGTGTATCTATTTATATGGTATAAATACTAAGAAGCCTGAAATAAATAAATTATTATTGTTATAACAGATTATATGCTATTTTGATCAAATGACATTTGTACTATCCGTATAAGTGTATTTGGTTGTACTAGACATAATGGATTCGACGGTTCGAAGTTACCAAATAGTTACAGTAGACGTGTACAATACCCAGTAATCCATTACAGAGATGTTTATCGAGTATATTTGGAATAAAGTCACGGGAGTGGGCAGCGAATTCGTGTTTTTATGGTAATGTTATGGCGCCCATAGAAACCTTCCCGAAGCGAAATCGACTAAACAATGTATTATTTCAAAACTTTCGATTGTAAATTTTAACGATTACTGGCTTGGGTTACGTAATTTTTATCCGTTATTATTATTGTTACGGATCAGTAGTTTAGATCTCGACATAAATTAGTTTACATACTATATTTGTTACTGGGTTATGTTCAATAACGTTCTCGGGTTTATGTTTGTGTGTAGTAGTTTGATTAGCAAGTTATTTTTTTATGTTATATGTATGTATTATGTTACCTATTATAGTAAGGTAAAATATTCAGGTATATAAGCCCCATACTTGTCTTTACGCATGAGCTTTACTGTTGATATGTAATAAGTGTATGTAATTACAAAAAAAAAATACAAGTATTATATCATTTGTCTGGTTCCCAAGATACAAGCTATGCTTAGCTTACTTTGGGGTTAGATGGCGCTGTGTGACATGTCGACCAATATTTATTACTTATTATATTTTCTAAAATAATTCAACTTTAATGCAGTTACATTTAACTGAACTACGAATGCGTCAAATAAACAAAGACCATTTCTATTTTTATATCAGAGTGACCTTATAAAGATCACAGATAGCAGGTAATCTACAAACACGCAATTTATAAATTCACGTTATTATGCTTATGCGGAATGTGAATGGACCACTTTTCTTTCAAATTTTGTATAGTGGGGGTGACAAAATGTGATCTCATACTTGCCATTTTATTTTATATTTTCCCCATTTCCAAGTTTCCCCACAAATAACTTAGCTGACACTTTCAGAAACTCATTAATAATCCGAAAGCGATGACAAATCGTATATTATTTAAATGTACCTTAAATATGCGAATAAAATCATATTCGATGCAATCTTTTCAGACACGTTATAGTAAAGCTTTGAAAGGAGCAACACCATTACACCAGGTTACACCAGGCAAAATTATACGAGGCACCTGTCTACTCAGTGGAAAATAAGTGCTAAGTTTATTTTATTATACGTTGCGCAATGAAATCACGATATTGCCCATATCTTGTGTATTAAATGCGTAGGCGTAAGGTGTAGGTATCGTTTCCTTGATGATATTCTATGAAGCCATTCATAAATAAACCTACGATACATATAAAATAGACACTTTAAAAAATTCTCAGTGTGTGTTTTAGTAGCAAATAAACGAATGTCTATGCCTCTTTTTTATGGTTTTACTGATTTCACAGCTCAGTTGGTAGTAACTCTGCCTTCTGAGTAGATTGTGGGATCTATTCTCACTCAGTGCAAACATTTGTGTGACGAGCATTGAAGTTTGTGTCTTAGTGTTAATAAATATGTATTTACAAAAAAAAAATACAATTATGTATTCTATCAGTCATCTGGTTCCTATAGTACAAGCTAAGCTTAGTTTGGGGCTAGATAGCGATGTGTGAAATGTCCACCAATATTTATTTATTTATGTCGAGACATACTCTAACATATTGCTTAACTTAGGCTCCGTCCATTTCCCAAATCTTCGCAAAGCTATGTGAACTTCCGATTTCACAAACCAGCAACGAGTATATAATTATATTTTAAATAATATTTATCTGGCCACACAACTTATTAGGTAGTATAAGTATTATAAGTCTTCTGCGCTGTAGGTCATGGGTTTGATTCCCACCCAAACATTTCAGTTTTAGTTTTTTTTATTTGAGTTATTTACGAAACTAGCAAGATTGCTCACCTGAGGGGTTTTGAGCATTGAGCTGCAATCTCTGCCTATAACAAAAACAATACGTCTTCTACTTAGGTATGGGAAGATCACGTTGTATTGTTTTCCGTCCGTAACTTTGAGACGTGAAGGAGGAATGACTCACTTCCTGTAATTTCACCGGCAGCCAACCTTTCAAATCTGAGCACAGTAATGCTCGGAGCACACTTATTGCTACTGTATCCGAAATAGGTGATTCCTTTAGATGTTTATAATTGTACAAAGGGTAATGGTAGATGCCGCATACCATTGCCATATTTAACTACTCAAACATTTGATATGAAATAAAAGCTTGAAGTAATAACACGTTACACAATATAACATGTGCAATTATGCATTCTGAGAAACTGCACCTATCGAATATTGCGAGCACGAATTCTATGTAACTAGCGTGTTTAAGCACCAAAGCTTGCTTCCGGGAAGAGAACACTAGAACGATTGTATTCAGAGAATAGTTTACACATTGGATAAACGTAATAGATAGATAATTTATTTTGTATAGTACTTTAAGGATGGATGAGCTGGCCCGGCCCACCTTATGCTGAGTGGCCCTTTACCTACTAGCTTAACTAGGAATTCGGTTTTATCACGCACCCCTATTTTACCCCTCGGAAAAGTAACCTAAGTTACTCCTTGTTACATCAGCTATCTGCCAGTGAAAGTCCCGTCAAAATTGGTCCAGCCATTTCGGAGATTAGCCGGAACAAACAGACAGACAGACAAAAATTTTAAAAACTGTTGTTTTGGTATATGTTCCGTGTATACATCCATATGCACTCAGTAAAAAGCGGTTATTTTAATATTACAAACAGACACTCCAATTTTATTTATTTGTATAGATAAACCATTACAAAGGAGCTTTGCTCTAGATTAAAAAAAAAAACCGGCTTTTAGTAGATATTTTGACATTTTCGTGAACGATGTATACGTTCTCAGTATATATGTAGGTACACGTTTTAATCGCGTAATTCCTCATATATTTCCCCAACTGGCTCTTTTACACTAATTGCTTAGCAAGACCTAATCAGTTTACAAATGAAAAATAGTTTAAATGGTGCCCACGAATAGCCCTCCTATCCTAACACATAAAAAGTAAAAAACAATAGAATAGACCATCCGCAATTATCTCTGTCTCTCATGGCTGAAAGCACATTCATCATATCTTGAAGTGAGCATTGATGACGAGGCACCTGATGAATGCTAGCCAATTTAAATCCCTTCGCTGAGATCTGGTGGGTGGTTCCACCATCAATCCTGTGGGAACTTGAATAGGCTGTCGTAGCCACAGCTAAAGGAGAACCGCCTGTCAACTCGTGTCATTACGTAAACGGTGATGTGGTTTTCATCGTAAGTCAGTCTATTCCATTCTTATTTTTTCCATGGTTTGTATATCATAAAAAAGTAATACGAGTTAATTCAGACATAAGTGATCTGTGATGACAAAAAATCTTCTAGTTACTGCTTCTTGACATTTGATTCTTTTTTTATTCATATCTTCTATGTGACATTGGTAAAAAGCAATAACCTTAAACTCGCTTTTATTTAACTTACATGTATGGGTCAAATTTGCAACGAAATACAAACCAGGTATTTTTTTTAAATTTTAAATTTGTGTTTTGGGAAGTTCTAATTAAACTTATTAGTTGTTATTTTATATAATTTGAGCATGTAGGTATAGGTTCAAAAAATTCATGGAGATTTTGATAATCGTCCAACACAGTCGAAACGAGAGCAATTCAATGTAAGTAATAAATACCATATAGGAACTCTATAGAGAATATTGACATAGTTTTTGGCAAAATATATTGCCTCTAATTTTTATGGGATTCAGGTGTCGAAACGAGCAATACTACTCAAGTCCTCTCCACCAAAGTACGAGATAACTCAAGACGCATTGCTTTGCGTCCATCACGCTGAGACGGAGATGTTACATCTCATGCGCCTGTAATTTCACCGGCACCCACTTCCTTTCACCGAAACACAGCAACACGAGTGCATCACTACTTGGCGGCAGAAAACCAGGTTTGGGACAGTACTTCTTAGTAGAACTTAACACAACTTCTACTGCTTCTTTGGGTTGCTCCTTTCTCACCAGCCGAGGGACAAGTGTAGGGATACAAAGGGTAGGTTCTAATAGTTCTAATAGGTCCTAACCAATTAAGGACGCGAGCAAATTTATCCTGAAGAAAATACCAAGCAGATCATATCAATTGAAATGTAAAAAAGCAAGTGTCCCAGCTGTTACTTATAAGCTTTGAACCAACGAAGTGTTAATTGCGGAACATTTATCCTGTCTTTAGTATCCACTAAGATTGCCTTCACTTTGCATATTGTTTAGCGCAATGTAGTTTTGCATTCGTCCATCGTTTTGTAACAATATTTTTTATTATGATTATTTTTGCTATAGTTAAAAAACACACCCAGATGGTTATATCAGGATGTGCGTTATTTGACGTTTGTGATCCTAAAGATCACTTACGAATTGTGTAAACGTAGTATTTTTCCCGTGTTTACACAGTGATTTGTATGAGTGATTGTGTTGTATCCACAATTAATTCTCCTAACATGCAAGCGACATTCACAGATAGCAAACGTCATCAAAAGTGACAAACATGATTGGCTGTAAGGTACCAAATATCCTGATTTATATTTCTTGTTTGTCTGCTCAGTCTGGAAGCTAAGATTTTAATTTAACACTTAAATTTAGAAGCGAGCATGTGGATGAAAATGGTAAATAACAAAGGAGAAAGAATACCAACTTGAGGAACCCCGGTGTCCAATACGCACCAGATTTTAATAGTATAAATCCCATAACAAGACGCTAAAAGTAACTTTTTCTAAAAGTATATCTGAAAATAGCCAAGTGACAGCAGTAGCGACACTCTGCAACAAATTCTAAAATGTCGTTGGCGTTTCGCCTTTAGATACTCCTTAAGTCTGGTTATTTAATTGTGCGCTAAAAGCCATTTATTTTCTAATGTATGAACACCAGTGCTTTACTTACAAGTATTCTTGGTCAAAACGAGTGATCAGCTGCAATTAATGGTATGATGACCAGAACCACATCATTTATTCGCAGTAAATGTCTTAATTAAGCGTAATTTTTCGTAATATCGTCATGTTTCATACAAGTTTCGCTTTGATATAGCACCTTGTGCTTAGAAAGGTGGCTCTTTATTGAGCAGTGAAAGGTGTCATTGCTTGAAAAGTTGTAATATATTTAAACACGTCCGGTAAAAAATAGAAATCAAGGAAACCTGATAAGAAAATATATAGACGGTGTAGTAGGATAAACGGGTGACTATTAGTGTTATATGTACGAGTCTCGGAGGCAACGTTTTCTTGGAATATTTCCGTAATACATAATTAAAGCCCATTGCATAATAAAGTTATCCACAGATATATTAAAATTCCGATTATACCTATTGTACTGTTCATATGAATTTATTTTACCAAGTTATTCTTAACGCATTAAAAAGCATAAAACTTTACAATGTTTCAATTAAATTACACAAAAGCTTTTTTAATTAGTAGGTATATTAAATTATTTGTTTATTAGTTTATCAGTGTTGTTGTGCAAGCGGTCCTATCCATAGTAGGTACCTATTAATGATATATAATAACTGAGTTCGCCCCCCACTAAAACCTCGCAATATTTCATTTTAATTAAATGTATATTTTATAATAACTAGCAGTGTGCTAGTAAGGACTCCTTTTCCATTATCTATCTATACCTGTCTGACCGATCACCTTCTAACAATCGCCATTTATTTTAATACACCTTAAAGTTGTATTTTGGCAACACGGTACTACAGTTAGTATGGTATGATACCTGAGGACGAACTTTCGGTAAGTAATTCTATGTTTATCCCCGTGCCACGGGCAAAGCCACGGTTAGAAACTAGTGTCTATAATTGGTACTTCTAGTCTTGTTTACAGTTTAAACTTGTGGAATGGCTCATATAGTTTGAAATATCCGGCATTCTCGTTGGGTATCAAAATCCTGAGTGATTAATCCCCGTAGCGACCGATCAATACTAATATAAATATCTTACCTAACTATTTTGTCCTCAATTTTACCTCTGAGATTGCTTAAGGATATTTTCTAACCATCGAAATGAATCATTATTGCGCTTATCCACAATAAGGATAAATTTTCACTTATCTAATCTCACGTTGCTCATTCCATTTGCTGATTTCCATCAATAGTTCCAGTACTTATGCTAATCAAACGTGATATGCAGATTAATTGTACACTGCTTGTTTACAGAAGTGACACCGTACATTTAGCAGAAAACACTTCCATATAAAGTAGGTTTTTAATTAAGGATGTGTTCAGCTATCTCGTACAAACTGTCGCCTCGGGTGTGTATAAGGTGTGGACACATTCACCTATCTAATATAATGAAATAGGTAAATGTGATGTGTGTAATGTAGGTACCTACAATATACGTAGGTTTTCATTGCAGGTACTAAGGTAATTTTTGAAAACCGTAGGTTGCAGTTTCAATTTAGAATCAACACCAAACCATATATATATATATTTTTAGGTATAAGTCGATTTCCCGGTTTCCTTATACTGATAACTTGTGTTATCAGTTTCTAATCGAGTATCACCAGAGAAAATAATATAATCCATTGCTGGGTACAGGTGTAGAAATAAAAAAATAATGTCCTACATGACTACCTATTTTTGTTTTGAAACCGTTCTCCGTTACGGTTACTCAAAGATAAATCTACGGTAACTCAGTTTAATTCAGATACATAAAAAAACTCCAATACAGGTTCAACTGAATGTACATACAGTTGAGATTACCTATTTTTTATTGGTTTTCCGGTAACCAACAGGATACTAATTACAGATGTATGTATAAGCAAATTAAGTTGAATTTACATTATTACTAATTTGTCACTTCGCCGCGACTCCGTATACGCCACAGTACAATTAATATGCGCTGTTATTAGCATGTTTGCATTTTGAACCGATCGATCGCCATTTATTCAGTTAAAAATATAAAATATTATGAAATGTTTTACATTGCGCCTTAAATGTCAATTATCAATTGATTTCCTTTCCAACTCTAGTCAAGTTATGTTATCAGTTTCTAATCGAGTATCACCAGGAAAATAATATGCCGGGTACAGGTGTAGAAGTAAAGTCGGGTTTATTATTCACAGTTTATTCAGATATCGAGCTGTTGATAAAGTTCAAAACAAAATGGAGCTTAGTAATAGGGTAAAACAAATAACAATAGACAATAAGGTACCTATTTGTGTAGTGTTGTCCATTTAAACAGTCGTATTAGTAGTAAAATATATAATACTTAAATAACATGTGAAATAAACGTTATAAAAGAGTTCTTAAATTAGGGATGATAAAAGTCAATTTATCCTCGTCTGAAATATCGAGTGGTTACAGTAGATCACATTTATTTTAGTCCTATTTTGTGAAAACGTCTAGGCTTTAAATAATATACGAGTACGTTACGCTGATTTATAATATATGCTAGTCATTCAATTTGTTAAAGTTAAGTATTCAATGCGTTGAACTAATCATTTATACTTAATACCACAGCAGCGAACTCCTGGTTTATTCAGCCTTTTCTGGTGCATTTTTAAACTCTTTCTCTCCGCCATGACTTATACATAATTGTATACAAAATAAGCTTCATAAAACCTCTTTGGATAAAAGACTCTGTCGTTAATTTTCATTACATGTAATTTATCCATCTTCCTAGATATTGACTGAGATTGTACATAGTTGATAAAATATGAAAAGTCAACAACTACCTTTTACGTGGATAATTTGCAGGAATATTATGAGGTTAATTCTAGACAACGATTCCGAAATTACTCCTCACAGTGCGTCCATTTCATGTGCAATTAAGTAATAACATGCACTAAAGACCATACTATAAATTCTTTACGAAATTAGCAATATCACAATTTACACTGAAATATTTAAAGGTCATAAACGGCGCAGTAAGCTCGCATCGGTATCCGCATCTTACGAACATAAAGTCACATCTGATAACTCCATTCCCGAGCCTCCGTAAACCGACAAATCTCTCCGATACGATATCGGCAGAGATAAAGCATTCTGTACGATACAGAAATAAAACAAAACTCCTATCACGGAGCGAATGGGTTCCGCGTCGCATGGCCGAAACATCATATGCTCAGCGAAGGTCGTTTCTTCCTGACGCTTTTGTTGCTCAACCCGAGAATCGTGCCGATCACCTGGTGAATAAAAATATTTCGTTAACACACGTCAAAATTTGACATGATAAGACGAAGGTCTTTATAAATTCAAGGCTACCCTCCCGTTCCACCCATTTCATAAGTTAAACTAGATCAGTGCTTAAATTTAATTAAAAACAGGACAATATTCATACTGTCGCTATGGAGTCTAGAAAAATGTCACAGACGAGATATTATGAAAGTCTGATGTTGTAACATAATATAGGCTTGCATAAATAGCACGCAGTAAATGATACTAAGTATATATGTGCTCGTGGCTACTTTTCCACAGCCTCAGCTCCATTTTTTGTGTACTTTGATACGATTTACGCAAGGGCTGACCAGCTGACCTCTAATGTTCTCTCCCTAACATTCTTAAGCCAAGTAAATGGCCTCCTGAGATTCCTCTTTATTGACAGGTCAACGAGTAGCGCGGGAGAACTTTCAAATAAAACATGTATATATGTTGTGTTGTGTTGTACCTTGGAGACGGAGTAGGCGGCTAGTTTCCTCCTGGGCGTGGGCAGCAGCAGCGCCAGCGAGCGCGCCTCCCGCAGCAGCGCGTGGAAGGCGAGCGCTGCGCCCGCGCACGACTCCGCCGCAGACACCTCGTAGAACTGACACCCAAACCGGAGAGACAGCTCCTGACCCTCCTCAGCTTTGACGACTCTATACAGAATTTACGAAACTATGTCATTTTCTGGCCATATTTACTCGTAGCAGCTGAGTATTTTAATGAAACAATGATCCGCAGTTAGTTTAATATCGAAAATCGGACGTTTCTTGGGTGTTAAGGCCACTTACTATTATACAATTCAATAAAAAAGTTAACTCGAGTTTAATTGTTTATTGAATTATAAAAACTTTAAGTGAAACAGCTGACTTCAGAGTGATTATAACCTCAAAAAAGGAAAAATCTTCGAATGACCAAATAACGTTCAACAAGTGTTGTTGCTTGATATACAAAAGAAAACTTAGTGAAACTGTATTACAAATGATCTTTTAGCATTTAACATATAACTGTGTATATGTATAATAACCGTCCATCTTATATATCTTGTCCACCCAGAGGTTGTCTGTAAGAGAAGGGTCGGATAGGGTTTGAACAGGCATCAAACTTATCGATAAATACGCGTGACCTTATGTTTTGAATATTGACGTTTCTAAGCCATTTCTTTATGAATTCTATGGCAATAAAGTTTTTGACTTTGACTTTGAGATCGCTTTATAGCGATAAGACCGATTATTGTTTCACTGTGTTGTATAGTGTTGCTGATTGTTGTTATTTTGATTTGGTGAGCGATAAAGTGTCATCTATCTATATGAACCGATCCCCGAAAGTCCACAATCAACCTACCTGGCATGTTCCAAGTCTCGTTTGTTCCCCAGCAGCGTGACAGCGGTGCAGCCCGGCAGCCTGGTCCGTTCCAGAAGTGCAAGGAGGTCAGCCGCCGCCAGGAATGAGCGCCGGTCGCACACTGAATACACCACGGCGAATGCATCGCCCCATCTCAAGTGTTCCGCTAGACATCCACGTTTCTGTGATACAAACATACAGAATGTTGATATTTTCGATGGCTGAATCAGTCGTTGAAATCTGTGATTAATTCTGAGTCAACCGAAAGTGAAATATTTGGCGTTACCAATACGCATCGTTTCATGAGGAGAGTATTGCTAAAATATGTTTAGTAATTATTTTTAATTGGTTTAAGCCTCGGTATATAATGTATTGGTGATGTAGCTTATTATTTGGGATATTTACCGCACATCCACACGTATCCAACACTTCCACTTCAGACGTAGCACCATCAAAGGCAACTCGGTGCTGGTACAATAAATCTGAAACAAGCACGATTTGCTCAACACTTGATTCGATCCGAATATTGTATTGGGTTACCGTAGCTAATATCAGTTGCAAGTAGGTCACATACCCTAGTAATGTGCTTGATTGATATGGCATCAGTGGGACGCATATTAGCCGCCCGGAAAGATATAAATTATAATTAATCGAAACATAAATCAAGATGGAGACGGTCTAAATACACTAAAAAAGTGAGCTTTTTTATAGAAAATTGTATTTTTTTTATAAATAGAAGTGGTGTGTCACTAAAAGAGTACTCGCTTCCATCTGAAATTCAAACGGCATTCAACCGACTGGTCTACGAACACTTTTGACATGACAATGTCTTATAATTCGATAGAGCCGGCTGCACGCACGAAAAAACATGACTCATGCGGCGTTACCTCGCTCTGAGGCGTTCCATGTAAGGCTTGTGCAAGTGCAAGCGAGAGCGCGGAACGAGCGACAAAGAAGCACAATCGGCCTTTGCGTTCGGCAGCGTTCGACATCCGTCTCTCTCCTACTTGAGTGAGCGATGCGTCTGCGTGGACAGCTGCTAATACTTACATTTACATGTTTTGATCGAGTATCAAGTGCAGTGTAAAACTATTAAATTGTAAAAAAAAAATTGACATAATTGTATTTATGCGTACAAATAAATCTAACTTGATCAATTTCATTGTGATTTCCAATTACCTCCTTCTCTATATATATACAAATATATTAAACAAATGAAATTAAAATTTTCTTTTGAAAAATGCTACCATTCCATCAGTATTTTCTTAAGACGTTGTCATGTTCAACTATCGTCAGTAAACCGACTTTACAGACAACCATTTTTTTTGAAAATTATTAAGGTCTAAGTTAAGGTAAAAAAAAACTTAATTTTTATTTTTTATTTTAAACACTTTTTTGTATTATTATTAGTTAGTATTATTTATATGCGCCAAAATTGTTTTTCCACCTGACTGGTTGACTGGTAGAAAATGCATTTGCATTAAGTCCACCTTTTGTACATTGTTTTTCCGTGTGAAATAAGTATTAAATAAATAAGAAAAAAGTAGTATTCACTGAAAAGAGGCATAAAACCAAATTGTTGAATGAATTTTTTGTCATAGTGCATTGAAGTAGTACCTAGTAATTAAGCTGAAACATACATAAATATGGGAATTAGTGTAGTTTTGTTTGTATGTACATATTTGCGAGAGGTCATCAGCCGGCCCGGGCGCCAGTCCAGCCTTGGCTCTCGCGTGGTGTTGCCAATATCGCAAATAAACCGTCCATTGGCACTGTCGCTTGGCATCTCGAAGTGCCCTCCGTAAGGGCTTGTCTTCAGTAGTATTTCTGTATTACACCCCTCTGACATTC
Source organism: Chesias legatella (assembly GCA_947359385.1). Lineage (NCBI taxonomy): Eukaryota > Metazoa > Arthropoda > Insecta > Lepidoptera > Geometridae > Chesias > Chesias legatella. Next base: position 2,012,105 of record OX375766.1, read on the forward strand.
CTAACATAATTATCATCGAGGCGATCGCAACGGGACCGATGCCAGAATATTTGACTGTTTCAACTAACATAATAATGGCATAACCATTTCGGGGGCCCACGTTGCTCGCGTCAGTAGGTGATAACCCTCTAAATCCCTACACGTGTCCCCGGTGCGAAAGGAGCAACCTAAAGTAGCAGTAGAACTAGTGCTGAGTTCGCCCGGAGAAGTACTGCCCCCACACCTGATAATCTGCCGCCAAACAGTGATGCACTTGTGTTGCTGTGTTCCAGTGGAAGGGAATGGATGCCGGTGAAATTGCAGGCGCATGAGACGTAACACCCCCGTCTCGGAGTGATGGACACAACGTAATGCGATTTGAGTCATCTCGTACTTTGGTGGAGAGGACGTGAGTCGTATTGCTGTTGTCCATAGCCGGCGGTTACCACTTAACATCAGGTGGGCCGTCAGTTTGTTCCATCACAAATGTGACAAAAAAAATATGCGCTAAAGGCAGAACAAACAAATATGAAAAACTTACCACCAGTAGAACTGTATTCTCCGATGTACCGCTTCGTCAAGTAACGAACGACCACGGCTGAAACAAGTGGAAAATCAATAATTAATGCAACTAACCTCATAGTCTCATAGTTAACTATCTGTGAAGTTTCAATTATAGTAACCGGCTGTGGTTTACACTTTATCTTCATCGATAAAATGCTTCGTCGCAATTGAACCAAGTTGAAATCAGAGAAAGCGGCAATTAGTAAGTAATCGGCAAGAGGTGTTACAAAAGTTGTATACCACAATGAATTTATAACTACAAGCCTCAATTAGAGGGAAAGCAGACAAAACGGCTATATGGACTATGTCGACTACAATACAAATTAATGACAAAATCGAAACTAAATAGTAGAATACAATATTGTAAATACAAACGGAATCCATGTTACAAAATGTGTATGAATTGCTAATGTAATTCGGTTTTCAAATCTTCGTGTGAAATATTGTTCGGAACATAAGCATAGCAGCAACTTCAGATTAAAACAAAATGAAAACGAATTATCCATATCAAATAATAATAATAAAAAAACTCTCATAAGGTATACAAAGAAAATTAAATGTAAATATTTAACCTGCTTTGTGAAAAACTGGTGCATGAAATAGGTTTATGTAAACCTGTGACACAGGTCACAAGTGAAAAAATGTATAATTATTACGCCTAAATCCGAACATATATTATTTTTGAATAATAAAATTTCATTTATATTAATTGTCACACTCTATTTCACAATAAATACTTAGTGTGGAACCGTGAGCACGAACGTACTGATAGGTGCTGTGTGTAGTACTGAAGGTGTTGGCCAATCGGATAAGCCAGCCAGTAATTCTAGAACGTACAATGAGGCACTTTACGTATCGGTGCTAAATACTCAATACTATCCTTTATTACGATTCTGGACATTTGCATGGAATGCAGCCCACGTATAAATTAATACTCAATCGTTTCCCCATTTCCAGCGATATATTTATATGCTAGCTAATAAAAACTGTCCACCCCGCTACGGAATCGGTCGTATATAATTTCGACATCAAAACTTCCTACATTCACGGTGAACGCTATAAAATTGCAAAAATATATCATATGACAGTTAATATCGTAAAATCGAGATCAAGATTGTACGTTTGAAAGCTCGTGATGCATGGATGCGATCCCGAAGAAATACGATGATAATAAACGGAGAGAATAGTTCGTGAAATGATATCTTTACGTCGCATCTCATCAGGCCGAGTTTTATAGTTGCTCCCGTGTCGGTGTTCAATGCGGGTTCACGGCTGCTAGATAAACTTGTCATTCCATCAATACTCAGCTTTACGAGTTGGACATAATAGAATGTCGGTGAACGAGAACTGGTTTCTGAATTGAGATTTAGTCTGTGCTTAGGGTCACGGGCAGTGATGTTCTTGAACCCAGATTAAATAGACCTCAAACCAATCAATGTATGGCGATTGCCAATTTCGCTTATCTATCTATTTAGGCTGTCATGTTTTATTTTATATGGCTTGACTGGCCTCATAGCTCAGTTGATAGTAACGCTGCCTTCTGCGCTGTAGTTCGTGGGATCGATTCCCACCCAGGTCAAACATTTGTGTGACATATGTAACATTGATGTTTGTTCTGTGTCTGGGTGTTAATATGTATTATTTGTATGTATTAACAAAAAAAAAGTATTATATCAGTTGTCTGGTTCCCATGATACAAGCTATGCTTAGCTTACTTTGGGGCTAGATGTCGCTGTGTGAAATGTCCATATTATTATTATATCCCATCCGGTTTGTGGTGGCCATTTATTGGCAGAAGCATCTGACTGTCACGATTTGGTTTCATATGAATACCATAATGATTTATATTTATAATCAATAACAAAGGTTATTTACTTTGTAATATACCTATGTAGTAAAAATATATCTTGTTTGGGATCCTTTCAACATTTCCTTTATCCTGATGAACTACTTCTTAGGCAAGCGTGTGTTGACAAGCCATCAAATTGGGAACATAAGCAATTCGAACTAACTAAAATCTGGAAACACAGATATCAATACTTCTGAATCGAACGGACCTAACAAGCCCAGTTTAACTAATTGGCCAGTCACGTTTATAACTGCTAAGCGTACTTCATCTGGACATATTGCAGAAACTGAGGTTCTTATCAAGTCGTGCAAATAACTGGTAGAACGCACCAATTACCTCTGCTAACGAGGACTTTCACTGGGTCTGATAGTGGTAGTTCAAGGTGATCCACGAGAACATTACTCTTTGAGATAGTATTGAACATCTAGGTTATTGTGTAATACCTATGTTTTAAAAGGAACTTCAAGTAATTTGAGAGGTCTTTTGCACGTTATTGCAAGTCCTGAGGTATTATATAGGGTGTTTGTAATTGTATTTGCAAAATGTATATTGTAGGTATTTATTTTACGTATAGCAATAAAACATACTTTTACACTTGGTTACGCAAATGACTTGTATCTCTATGTAGGTCGTTATGAATCGTCCTGGTATATTTCTTTCTTAGAAGGTAAAATGCTATGAGGTATTAATCAGAAACAAAGGAATTACTTAACGATCACATAATTCCGTTAATTTCATGTGAAATTTTAAGACCCCACTATTAAAAATCATCATAAAGTTTTGCTACGGTGGATCAAGTATGCTAAATATATACAATTTCGATGCAATCGCCACTCTGATTATGGTCGTAGCCGCACTCACATACACGGAGGGCGCTTATTAAGATCTCAATTGAGAAGTTCGACCGGCTTTAAAAATACAATTTATTTCCCCTTTTGGTCTGAATTTTGCCGATAACAAGAACCGTAACGGGACTCGGGAAAGGGGGATTTAAGCGTCGCGTCGTACACGGTAGCAAAAGCCAAATGCTAATTAAGAGCATCAGTGGAGGTGATCACAGCCACGATCCGTCCTCTCCACGCCCCGGTAATTGGACACTGACAGTTTCATTAACATTTTTATACATTATTTTAATTATCTTTAAACGACACTCAATTAATCTCCACTTTTCCCGTCAATGACTTCGGCACTAACGTTATTGGGGATTATAAAATGAAAGTGTTATTATTATCCGACTGGCCATGACATGACTGGCCTCATAGCTCAGTTGGTAGTAACCCTGCCTTCTGCGCTGTAGGTCGTGGGTTCGATCCCCACCCAGGACAAGCATTTATGTGACATTTGTAACATTAATATTTGTTCGGTGTCTGGGTGTATATGTATTATATGTATGTATTTACAAAAGAAAAGTATAAGTATTATATCAGATGTCTGGTTCCCATGACACAAGCTATGCTTAGCTTACTTTGGGCCTAGATGGCGCTGTATGAAATGTCCACCAATATTTATTTATTTATTTTATCTGTCATCTTGTGTATGTGAAGCCGTCGTGGTTCTGTCTGATGCTAACCTGACATGTTAATTAGAATTTCTCTTAACTGACAATTTAACAATAATGAGCTTTGTTTAACCTACTGCCCTAGAAATGTAACTCGAGTGTGGTCAACATTTGGCTCAGATTTCTCAAGGACTACCCCATTTTCTAGGTAAATTTAAAGTCATAATTTAGTTTAATTTTTTTATAATACACGTATACTCATATAAAAAACCAGAATACAGACAATAAACTATTTACGAACACGTCTGCTATTAGTTTGTTTACTTTTTAGTAACTAAAAATATTTTCTATTTGTAAAACGAGTTATTCAGATCGGTGACTGTGCGGTAGAGAATTTGGTGAGTTGTGTAGTGAGTAAGTGAGCCGTGAGCGGGTGTCCCGGCAGACGTCTACGAGTGACTCACTGGCACGCGAGCCGGAGCTATAAATACAAACGTTGACATTTGCTCGTTCTCAATCTGCGATACAGAAACATTTTATGTCAACCATATCCTGTTCACAACATCACTGACACTTTTTATATTGATAAACATTAGATACATCGACTGAAGCAATTAACATAGTCGTATGTGAAAAATCGATACTTTAGGGTACAGCCGTTCAAAGTTTCAAAAATATGAATAAAGTGAACTGAACATACTACTTTTTCCACAAAGAAAAACAGAGATGGTTGATTTTAGAGATTTAATAATTTACGGGGGCATTGAAAATGAAAATCACAAAAATGTACATCCGGCAATGTTTATTGCTACAGTCGACATATTCTTCGAAAATCTTGAATGAATCAAAGTTTTAATTATAATAATAATTTCCGGCGGAATTATAATTTATTTGCTATATAATAAAGACAGTAATCTTCGGTGTAGTTCTACTTGATACTACCTTAGCCACTATACTAGGCGTGATGAATGCAATAACTAATCTAAACCTTGATCCTTGCGCAAACTATCTCTGTGGCATTCAGAAACAGCTAAATGTTTCTATGCTCTATTTGTACAATGATTCGATCGTTTGTTATTCTAACAAAGTGTCCTAACCAGGTTATCATCACATTTTAATCGCCCAACATAATTATGCAACATGTTTATTTTCGTAATTATTATTACAAATTTAATATAACAACATGTTTACACGTCACAAACTGTTGTTCTGCCTGAGGCAACAAGCGTTCTAGAGATATAGCTGTTTCACAGTCGCTGCGTTCGTTTTCTTTTATGTGATACAGTTATGGAACGAGCCGACGGCCCACCTGATGGTAAGTGGTAACCTCGACCCAGAAAAACCGATGCGGCTTGAGTCCTCCCCTACTAGGTACGACAAGACCCAAGTCGCATCGTATGCGCCCGTAACTATGAAACGTGTACGTGGAATGTCTCATGTGCCTGTAATTTCACCGGCAACCACACGCTTTCGCTTCGCTCGCTTACAAATGTTGTGGAATCATTGAAGAAAGATGAATTCCTGATTCTTTATTTTTTTATAGTCAACGGTCTAATTCAAACAGGCCGCGAATCAAAGAACAAAAGAACTACTTTTCTTCATCAATACCGCAGTCTCTGTGAAATTATTATTGCCAAGAAAGGTCGACCGAACAACATTTTCAATGTTCCTGTTTTAAATATATAAAACATATGAATATGAATACAGCGATTATCTTTTTAAACACACAAAATCATACTAATGCATTACAGAATTTAAGCTTCCCGAACAGCCCGAGTTGCATCCAGGCCGACACCTATTTTATATCAATGAACGCTACGCTAATCGCTGCGCTTGTGAAAGCCTGAGAAGCCTTAAAGCGCTGATGTTAACTTAATCACATAATCAACATGCGGTGAAGCGTGATTGATTGTCCGCCTTCCTCTGCCTTACATAATTGCGTAATAGTGTGCTTTACTCTTCAACCAATGCTTTACTTCAATTAATGCAGTCTGTTCCGACAGCCTGATGGGTTGAAGACTACTACTTTTGTTTTTGTGCCTCGAGCCAAATCACGGCAGGTCTCGGGACGTTGATTTTGAGCGAGTGAGATTAGAAGTAAAAGGTGATAAGAATTAATAGAAAAATATAAAATGATACACATATATATAATTTCTGCTCTATAGAATCCCAGAAAAAAGCCCCGAGACGAGTCGAACGATGTCGGTTCAATAGTTTTTGAGGGCGAGAATAGAGGACACTGTCATTATTCTCATTCTTTTTGATATCGTGAGAAAAGTTTGCCTTAATTGTCTTCAACATTATGGTAATAGGATTATCACTTGTTTACCATCTTCCCCTTGTTCTGTGCCAGTGACATGTAAAAAAGTATGCAATTTAGATCACAAATCCTATGTCACCAAGATAAATATCGACGAAACGAAGGAACACTACATAATGTATTTAATTTACAACATACGATGACTCATATACAGTATACATTATAGGGGTAATAAATTGTTGATTAGTAATGGGCGTACCAAATAATGAATGTGCCTCGGGCCATGTGCTTGCATCGAGAATACTTGAAGGTATAGGTAGGTACCAAAATTTATGCCCCACTTTGATCTCGCCTTATTTATTAGAACTCTGTTGCAGATTTCGACCTATATTCTTCACAATCTTATAACCTTTATACTTCTGAACGTCCCCACTGCAGATAAATTGGCCTGCTCTAGACAAGTTTGAGCTATTGTATCTCAGGATCGGAATGGCTTTTCTGAACTAGTATCTATGTAAATGGCTTTTTTTACAATATAATAATAATATTGGTGGACAATTCACACAGTGCCATCTAGCCCCAAACCAAGCATAGCTTCTAATAGGGAACTCGACAGCTGATATAATACATTATATACTTTTATGTACAAAGGTTGCCTGGAAGAGATTGCTTTAAGCAATAAGGCACAAGTATTGTTATTTATTTTAAACCTGTTTATATGTATTTGTGTGGTGTACAATAAAGAGTTTTCTATTCTATTCTAAGACCAACAGCGAGATTAGACGTTGACATACCAATCGCAACTTGCAAATGGCCAGACTATGAGTGTACATACGTAATAGGGAATACGTTAGACTTAGCTTAAGTGTTTTATGCAAGTAAGTAGACAGCTTAAGATTATGGCCCACCTGATGGTAAGAAAGTAGAAGTTTTTGGTGTTAAAGAAAGCGTTGGTAGTATAAAATTGGTAGAATATTGATTGAAAAATTATAAAATTGCCTTCTCCTTTTGAAATAAATCTAAAATAGGCTCCTTTTCCCAACAGTTCGAGGCTAACCTACCCTGAAAACAAGAGAACGCGAAACAAACGACAACAAAGCAAAACATTCAAAGTACACCAAATAAATCAGCCTGTAATGGTCGATTACAAGCCACTACACAGCTTAGCATCAATTAATGTTTGTTAAGAAACTGTGAAATGCTACCATTTGATTAAAACGACGATGCAATAGAAAGTATATAGTATAAACAATAACTCAGCGAAAGCTTACACGGGAGAAATTGATTTATGATCGCTGCGACGATCGGCCGTCGTTTTGGGAAACACTTCAATATATTAACATAACAATTATAGATAGATTAGGTAATACGAGTGACGGATGCCGCGACCGTTGGGTAACTATTACGGAAACACTTCAATCTTAATAGCCTGTCTCGAAACTCGATTTCATACGAGCTTTATACTGCGATCAGTATGCTTTATACGAATATTTCTCGTGAGCCAATCGGTCATTTCCTTTTTAAATGCGTTTTACATGAGTATACACTGCATGTATTAGGTTTCAAAATAATTATGTTTTCTAAAGATATTAGTAGCCATCAGAGAGGAAATATTTCCAAAACAGCTATTACTAGTCATAAAAATTTATCACGTTTCGTGAATCGTGACAAACCTCATGTAACAATAAACCTTCATAGATAAAAAATTTAATCAAAATCCTAATACATGTTTATTCCCTTATAATTGAAATAGTTCAAAATGAATATACACGATGATTTTGCAGTCATCTGTCCGTGTCGCAAAATATAAAATAAATATATTTGTACGTAAAACAGCAAGTATTTGGAGGGTGAAAAATATAGTCCCATATAACGGAGATATAAGACCTTACAACTTTTTAAAACAACAGTGTTTCTATATTTTACTTAAGTAAAAAAACGTTCAGGTGACCTATTTCATTGATAAACTTCTCCACGGGGAGTCTACTAGACCCTCTGTTACTTAGATGTGAGGTGTGAGATAACCTTTTATTTTTGAATTCTGAAAGTATGAATTTATTACATCGTGCTTAACATTCAGCGACTCTCATAGGTGAAGGCTACACCTTTAATACCAAGATATTTTGATCAAGATCGAATTTTGTTATGTACATTAAAAGTACAGTATTACGTCAATACGTGATACTGCAAAAACTACATATGCAGCATTTAAAGAAATAGTAAAATTTAATTAATTAATAAAATGAATTTTGAAGGCTGCCAAATGTGCTGAAGCAACAGTTCCAAACTCTATTAGTTATTTTTATGATCATCCAATTCGCGTAACGTGCGACGAGAATAAATTCATGCAAAGCCGCATCGGGATTCGGTGAATTTTCGTGACGAATGTATAGAAAAAATATGTGCCAGTTTTAGTCATATGGCGTAAAAAATCCTTTTATTTTATTTATCAAAGCCCTATTAGCCTTTTAATCCAAAAATATCCATAAATTAGCAAATTCAATCGATGGATATTAACTTAGTTCTTGAATGTTTTGTGTTTACTACAACAAGGTAGCTGGTTACAAAAACAGATTTATAGAACTTCTTTAAATATTCCTTACCATACCTGGTAATAATCTTAAATGTGCTTCGTATTGTTATAAAATGAAATGAATCCCTCTATCGTTACCGCAACAGCGCAACGTTACGTGATATATCTACTTCTAATCCCTTGAAACATTTACAAGGCTTCGTCGCGATCACATTATTCCATTTCGAAAGGTCTCTCAGCTTAGTTGGTAGTATCTCTGCCTTCTGCGCTGTAGTCTTGGGTTCGATTCCCATTCAGGACAAACATTTGTGTGACGAGTATTTTTGTTCTGTGTTAATATGTATTATGTATGAATTTACAGAAACAAAGTAAATATAAGTAATAAAATATATTTAAGTAAAATATATATTTAAGTAATCAAATATTATATCAGTGTCTGGTTCCTATAGTACAAGCTATGCTTAGTTTGGGGCTAGTTGGCGCTGAGTTTGTTGTCCACCAATATTATTAAACAAATGAAATATCATATACTTATCCATTTTGTAACTTATAAAACTATACGTATTTGTCAACGTATACAGAGGGAACCTTAGATAAATATAAATAATTCTGATGAGGACGCAGTCACGTAACCGTGTATAGCCTGTAAACGGACTGAAATTCGAAGACGAAATGCTCAGTTTTAGCATATTTATTTATTTAGAAATATTATTATTTATATTAATAGAATATCATATTTTACCAAATGTGGTTAAATTCATGAAAAGGTTTACCACATACATCTTATTTGTCGGTGTAAGTACAATATATGGTTTGCCAAATGCCATGTTTACTAAAAGGGATATAACCTAAACAAGCAGAATTTTCGTATTTGTATAAGGGTTCAAGGGGTAAGGATTCAATTAATTTAAGTTAATTAAAACAAAAATTTGGTAATTTGACTGGTCCATAAAAAGCTGTCTTCGTTGTAACGATGCTCTTATTAATCTTCTTTAAATTTATGAGTCGTGTAGTCCCGTTATTTCAAATTTGTGTGTAACTTTGCAGCCTTTCATCAACACTCTGAAGCATGCTAGGTTTAAATATTCATTTATTATTATCGATCTAATCGTCGATCTAATTTATTATTTGAATTTACTTTCGGTATTTATTAGAGGTTTCAGACAAATCTTCACATACATCTCTTTTTTCAGTAAATTCAGTAAATTTTCCGTAAAATCTTTCGGCTGCCAATTATTCTCACAAATGGTAATAATGCATACTCCCAGCATCACCATATGTGCTAAGTGCAGTATATGTCCCAGTTTTAAGACGGGTTTTCACACATCCTGTTTCGTTATACTGTTTTCTAGGTCATGTGTGGTAAGGATTGACGGTGAAGGGTTTTCGAATAACAAATGAACAACCGTATGTACATATTCCTGACTCCACCATAGAGAGCGCCTTGTTTTTGACGTGTTCCGGTATAATATGGCTCAAATTGAGTAACTGATTTAGCCCACGTTTAAAATATATGGTAAGGGCTCGTCCCTGTGTCGTTATCAGAAGCTATTCGTATAAGTAACGTACTACAATGCCTAGACCTGGAACAATAATTTTAAATTCACGCAAATATATTCCCCGTGCAGAAATTGAACGCACCACCTTTGTATTTAAACTGATTAGCTGGAATAAGTTGAGGTACCCGCATAGTGTAAAATATTTACTTTTTATATCATAAAATAATCTAATTTGATTTTTATAGCAATTAACAACAATAAATATTACAGACATTTATAAAATTCGTACATTCAAGTTTCTTTTTTAATTTATACGTTTTCTTATGTGTTCTAATTTTCTTTGTTCAAAATTATTATCAGTCAGAAATACCTATCTGTATGATAAATTAGTAATCAAACCTGTGTCAACGTGACAAGAGATTCCACGATATAAGAGCAGTGTAAATAACGATAACATTGTTATTATGGAAGCGCATACCAATCTCGGATTGTTTATGCATTCTAATGTAAGGTAATGTGCGTTTTTTGTGAACGATGTTATAATATTTATAATACAGAGTAGCGCGAAAATACCATACAAATGTCACACATCCATACACATGCCTAGAGGTACCATGTTTCGCATTGGTGGACAAAAAACTCAAGAGTCGCTTCAAACTTTATACCCCAGTTTCTTCCACATGGAGAACAAACCGGGAAAGGAAGAAGGAGGGAGGAGAAATGGGGGAAACGACTACTTACCTTGCTAGGTTTTCTTCTAGCTTGGTTGAAGCTGTCATTTACAATATGTAGTCCGATAACAGGCCTTTATATCTACTTTTATAACCTATTAAAGTAAATGAAAAATAAATCTTATCTTGATCACAGCGTCGAAGTTCTCCGTAATTGGATTAGATACACCAGCCTCGGTCATATTTTATCGAACATTAAAAAAAGAAGATGGTATATCTGTCGTTTTCGACAGTAACCAGAAGACGCCGCTCGGCAATTAACATAAAAGCTAATTGTAATTAATTTAATAATCCTAATAACCACCCGGAGGCATTCCCAAAATAAAACAAGGATACTTTTCCCCGCCATTAGAGAGATAATTGATTTCGGTGAACACCAAACAAGAAAAAGCATTATTGATGCGTTGTTAAAAGTTAATTTAGCTTATTTAGTTATAGGACCAAATTTACATTCTTTAGAAAAATAGCTTTTACAACCTTAATAAAAGTGTGTGGTGAGATATTGACAGGATTTGCGTATGCTAATTACTATTAAATCAATTAGTGTAAAACAATAATCTAGATAAAAACTATGTCACAGTTATATTTTGATGCCAGAAAAGTCAGCTCAAACAATATCACTGAGCAAACTGCCTTTAATTTAACTAATTTTTCATTTTATACAAAGTCAAAATTTTTATTTCCATGGAATTCATAAAAATAGCTTGGAAACGTCAATAATATTCAAAACAAAAGGTCACGCGTACTTATCTCTAAGTTTAACGCCTTTTCAAACCCTATCCGACTCCATGGGGAAGAACAAACAAGAAACCCCTAATAGAGGGATTCCTTTTTTTTCGCGAGCACGATCCTTGTAAAAATTGAGTATTTAGATCTATGTTACATTTATGACTACATAATATAATGAAATAAGATATTACAGGATGTATTTTCTTACCAGATTTTCCGCATCGTGGACTGCCGAGCACCACCACCCTTATTCGATTGACGGTCATCTTCATGAGTCCGTTTGTATCTCACTGAGGCACTAGATTGCGCATTTACCAACCGGCCACCGTTTCGTCGGTTACGAATTTGAATTTGGAACAACGCGATCGTGGATCAGCTGTTATGCAAAGATGGCGGACGCACGCGCGTACTCTACACCTGCTAGCGTGCGACTGCCGTCAACGAAATTGGCGCAACCGACATTCAGGCACGTCTAATAGATTGTGTGCGAGATTGACTGCAAATGCATATTTTTTAGTAGGGGCTTTCATGGTCATGGTAACCGAATGTACTGCGGCACGCTTGCGTTTAGTTTGTTGTACTCTACACTTCTGCAATATTCAACGTACTTTTGTAGAGCTGAAATGTGTGTTATATCTATCAAATAAATATATTTTCTAATAAGACGAAAAAGTGATATTGATGGAAGATTTAGTTTTTCTTTTTTTTTATATTGATTTCGGTAATTTCGGTTTAAAATCAGAACCTAATACATTATGGATTTAATTAAATATGAAAGGACAAGGAGGTATCATGCCAAAGCCTAGGTAGCTGCCGGGTACGTGAGAATGCGGCTTATCAGTAACTGTGTAAATTTTTAACATTAGGTTTGAGGTGCGATTCTACATATTTTGAAACTGTTTGCAAACAATGCCATCGATCGACGATCTGTTGATGGGTGCAGTATCACCCTTCCCTAAGTATTAAGTAATAATGAAACTCCATAACAAAGGCTATGAAAGTTTTTGAAAAAAAATACCTAGTTTACAGATAATAAGCTATGATGCTTATTATCTTGATACTAAGTAATTATATTAATTTTATAGATATGTTTTAAACGCAATGTGACTTAGGTCATCTCATACTTTGGTGGATAGGACTTGAGTCGTATTTGTTGTTGTCTATGGGTAGCGGTTACCACTTAATATCAGGTTAGATCGTTCCGGCACCCGAATCCCATAAAAAATATATATAAGACGTATCAGACAAATATATTATATATGAAATTATGAATACGTCTTGATAAACAGTTTGCAATTTGTTAGTAGGTGCATAGAACTGCCTCACCACCTCACAGCTCAGCTGGTAGTATTTCTGTCTTCTGCGCTGAAATTGCGGGTTCGATTATCACCTCGGAAAAACATTTATGTAACGAATATAGATGTTTGTCTGTGTATGTGCGTTCAAATGTATTGATAATAAAAAAATGTGTTCCATCAGTAGTATGTTTCCCATGGTACAAGATATGCTTTGTTGGAGCTAGATGGCGATGTGTGAAATGTGCACCAATATTTATTTATTGCTAATAATGTTAAGTTAAGCTAAGTGTAGTATAATATAATTAACATACATAAAATGTTGATGACCCGAATAGTAAGCTAAATTAAGAGTAATTAGACCTTGAAAGGGTTTAACACATCTTTCCTTCACAAGGTATTTGCAGACGTACAACTACATTGCAGATAAAAAACTTATAACTTGACTTATCGCATTAGTTACAAGACTGATGCGTTCGAACGGTGCTCTACATAATGATGTTTAACTCTAGATTCTGTATAAAAAGGGGTAATCATGCACTAAAAAAATCTTGAATCGGACCGCTAAACAGTATTAAGGCCGACATTTACGACAGCCAGGCCCAAGTGCTCCAACAAAATAAAAGGACTGTTAAAAAGCAATAAGGATCACTAAAGTTTTTTCGAGGATATTTTGCCATTACATAAACCATCATTAAGTATGAGTGAGTCTGACAAGCGCACGACCGAGAAATCGTATAGAAATCAAAAGAAAAGATGCAATATGAGGTAATAACCCGCTTTTTCAGAATCAGGAAGACAATTTACTTATAATCATTATGTACCTTCACAATACTATGAATTTAATAATAATTTATTTGTTTTTTTTTTAATACTTAACACTTACTAAACACTTTAATTGATTATAATACTGGGGAAAAATATTTACTTGCGCAAATTGGTATATTAGCGTTTATCTCTCTTGTCACATCCAGTATTTAAACGTTCAATGAAAGACAATCTAATATCATGGCAATCAGGAACATCGAGACTAGGTACAGTGATACTAAAACACTCTAGACCCTGAAAAAATATGGGAATCTAAAGCCTCTGTTGTTCGAGATCAGAACTATTAATGTCTAAGTGGGTCTAAACCAATATAATTTAATGTGAAGCAATGACAAGCATAGAAACTGAACTGAAACGTTCGACACGCACCGATAGAGATCTGGCGACGGCTTATCGCGATAAAAAACTGAACCAAACTATCAGCAGTTAGGTATTACGGTTAGATAGGATAGTGTACTCGATCCACTAAACCGTGACAGTACGGTGCTGTGTGACATATATACATGACATGGAGTACAATGTATACATGAAATGGTGTACATGTCATGTATACATCTTTTTGTCTTTCTTGATTCAATTTTATTTTAGGTGTGATGGAAATTAGGGGCGTGACTTATTCCTTAGTTTAAATAGTATTGTCGATTTTCAGTCACTTGAGTCTGATATATTGGCTGAATTACTATTTCAACCATAATTCACTTATAATGATTATTACTGTATTATAAATATTAATACGCAAACATTTCAATACAACATCGGATTTATTGAATGCACCCTACCCTAATCCCAGGAGTACAAATAAACATCAAATCTAATTGAATATTAGGCAAAGGAAATTAATATGTTAGAAAATTATCTCTCTTTTAGATTAACTTAGAAAAATTATCCGGGAGAATAAAACAAGTAAAATATGGGAGGTCTTTCATTCAGATTTCTTCCATTTTATTAGAGTGAAGAAGTGAACGCCAGCCTTTAGTGTATGGAATTATGTAGTAGGCGCCTAGACCTAACTATCGGCTATATCAAACCAATATAAAAAAATTTAAACAAAACTTGAGTGGGATTTACCACAGTAATCAAAAACAACCTTTTGTTTCAGAAAAGGCCCATTGTCTCCCAAGGAACCCTTTGTTTACAAAACATTTTGTTCGATCTTGTTTTAATTTACGAAGTTAACAAGCTTTTCTTCGTGATTTATAGATTAGCTAGATTGTGGGGATATTTCAGTCAAAGAAACCGCCGCAAATTGATCGGCCAATATAAAATGTTCTTCAAATAAGCATTTTTGTATTCGTTGCTTTGACTGGAAATGCGAACCTTCCATAATTTATTTAGTTATTATCTTTGTTTACTAATAACCTTCCTTGATGTAACAAAGCTACCTGTTTCATGTAAATTAGTGTCAGGGTGAGCAGTTGGCCCATCTGATATTAAGCAATAACTTCTTCATAACACGAGCTTAGGCCGACTTGATTCCACCCCTTCTTAGCTACAGGAAAACTCGAGCGCAAAGAAGGCATGAAGGAAAAGCATGGTGCCTGGACATTAACTTCGCAAAAGATGGAATATCTCAAGCGTACTTTAACGGTAACAATTTTAAACCGAACATAGTACTAACGCGAATAAGTTATTTTCTGGTGGTAGGAATAGGTATCAGTATCCAGGAGGAATTTGGTACCTAAAATATTTTTTTATCTCAGAAGAAGAGAGAAACACACATTCTGTTCATACACACAGGCAGATACAAAACCATATGTACAATTTCTTGATTTGCTTATCATAGCTAGAGAACTGTATTTCATATGATAAATGTTTTATTGGTAAATGTTTAATGAAATGTTGACTTGCATTTTGTGATGTAAATAAATAAATTCTTATATGAAATGCATAGTGATAAGACGCAATTTCCTAATTGATAAAACAATATAAAGTAATATATCAGACAATCGTCTGGCGCACCTCGCCTCGTCTCCGCTTGCGTTACATTGTGTGATGAAAGCGGGGACGAGCGAGGCAGACGGCACCTGCGGTGATTGTAAGACTTCGTGCGGTTAGCTCCCAGCGTTACCCGTTCATTCCCTGGAACCGATGGGTGGTCTTACTGTTCCAATAACTGAGATTATATAAAAATAAACATGAATTTTTAATTGTTTATGTAACTGTCCATGGAATATGAAACTGCGCGTCAGAAAGAAGGACAAATCATTATTTATTTATATTATATATATATATATAATATAATACAAATTAAATTAATTAAAAATTATGTAAATTAATACAAATAAACAAATTTAAGTATGAATTGAAACAAATGTTGCTGAAGGAATGCTTCTACCAGTTGACGACTTTCTACATTGTAAATTGTAATTTTCATTGACTTGTGCAAGATGCCAATAATATATGGAGAACCCATTTAGTTATAAATCTTATACATTAAAAGTTGGTTTTGAACTCAAGACGAACACAACATTGTATCTACGAAATGTATCTAAATAGGAAACATTGATATACCGACTAATCCAATAAACTCTAAATAAATACTGGAAAATGTGAAAAGTAGGACGAGTCGATAGCCCAATGGGTACAATGAATTCGATCTAGTTCTATCTTCACGCAAGCAGGGCTGCATCCATCACTGTCTACCTACTTGTACTGTCCGTGTACCGAAAGTAGTGCTTTTGATAACATTGGCAAGTTTACTTTTAAAATACTAAACAATATAGAACTGATAGTAGAGTTCTGTTCTTCTATTCTGAGGTTTGAAGAGGCATCAAGCTTAGCGTAAGTACGCGTGACCTTATATTTTGAGTATAAGTTACTGATGTTTCAAAGCCGTTTTACTTTGCCTTACTTACCTTATATACCTTACCTTATGCTTATAATTACCAAGCGGAACCAAATCATTTGCTTCTTTTGTTGTAAGATAGCTTTACTGAGGCAGCATTCACCTGAACAGCATTATGATTTCTCAACGCTAACTACTAGTAAGTCACAAAACTCCTAAGTATATTTGAACCAATATTTAGGTGATTACAGGCTAGGATGATGTTAATGAAATTTGAAGCAAAAGTTGATGGCAGCCTTGACTTAAAATGCGTCCAAGAAGTATCAATTGCCTGATTGAAATGAACTTTTCCTTCTAAATGTTTGATTATAGTTACACTTTTACCTGATATCGTGTCGATTGTAGTCTATATTTAGTCTAGGGTTATCACGGTGGCCCATAAGCTTATCTTTGCTATCTCAGTCGATAAGGGTTCGGTAACTGGGTTTCCTTGATCTTTACTGCTTTTTGCTGAGCCAATCTATAGATAAAGTGAAAGTAAATCGAATCGATTGATAAATGGCAAGAAAACAACACGAATCCTTAATTACACTTATAATTATTGTAATGAAAGTTGATAGGCTTTAAAAGGATTCTATAAGTTTAAGAGATAATAAAGAACTCAGTAGGTACCGTTTCTAAAACAGGGACCTAATATTTTGAAATTTTTTGAACAATTTCCAATTTGTTCGTTTATATTAACAATGTTCGATGCTGGCTTTACCTAATATGTCTTCTAGTTAGGTTTATATTTATTTTTAGAACGTTTAGGTAAGTCAGTTACAATTTTTTATTGATATCAATTAAGGCACCTCATCAAAGCTCCCAATTACGATTTAAATTGGTCAAATTAGGGCCAATGAGCATCAGACGAAGTATGCCATCAATCACCAGAAACTTTTTTATTGATTCTCTCACTTGACTTATACTGAATAAAGTCCGTGCTCTAATCAAAATCGTTATGAAAACACACATAATAATAGCAATAATACTTATGCAACGTTCATGCGGGGAATTACTACCACCATAACATTGTAAAGTAACAGTTATACAGTTATTAACATAACAGTTATCGCATTATTTCTATTATTATCATTACCCCGAGTTTCAATCCGGTGGTTGCCGGTTCAAATCCCGACGTGCACCTATGAGTTTTGCAACTGAAAGATTTATGTGCGCAATACCACGTTCTTAAAACGGCGAACGAAAACATCGTGAGGAAACCGACATGTCCTAGAACTGAAAATTCGAAGACATGTGTCAAGTTCACGTAAGGAGCCTCTTCGAGGCGCACTTAAAATCCTTTCACCACACTGGTTCGATAGAAACAGTGACTCGAATAGATAGACAGATCGCATTATTGTTCTCATTCGAAGGTTAGGTAGCGTCTATTATATACGTAGGGCTCATCTGAAGTTTCTTAAGTTAACTTGGACTCGTCATGTAGACAATAAGTTAAAGAAATAGCTTGGAGAATTTATGTATTAATTTTCTGTGTTCTACATAGGTTTAAGGATGTCATATCATAACCACAAGCTTTGACATAATTTAAAATCAATAATAATCGGTTGTCGACGAGGCCCAATAAAGTTTGGATAAAGTTACTCTACTTAGTCTACTTATACTCTACTCCGGTATGTCAAAGGCGTAGAGCAGTCGGAGTGTTAAGGAATTCACCGTCTGGATACGGCATTTCACATGGGAGCTTCATCCTTAGCGTCTGTCGCTAAGGATGAAGCTCCCATGTGAAACCCATTCTGTCCCGCTGATATCTTATTACACCGGGATATTCGGTAGCCGATTTTAATCACGACACTTTCAAAATAAAACAAATAAACTTGAACTAATTATAGACGGTCACATGGATTCGAGACGAATCCCCTTTCTAAACATTCTACTTGCTTTTTTGACTTGAAATACATTTGTTAGATCTCTTTTTGATATCAAAATGTGAGAGCATTTGTAAATATATAAAACTTCAGGCAATCCAGATAACTAAGTAATTCTTTCAAACAGTATGCTTGTTATTTATACATGACAAGTGATCAGAGAAACAAATTATCATTGTTCGATTAAAAACATGATTTTTTTAATACACTTTTTGGAATGTGGTTTCGAAAATGGTGCAAACATTTTTGCTCGATTTTCTTTTACTCACCTGATTACTTCATTTTTAGAGCATGACATAGTGAAAAAGTAGGGTAGGTCATTATCATTATCATTCTTTACGTCAACTTTTCGTGAAGGGGTCATTGTACGTACATTTATCTCCATCAGTCAACCAGATTCGTGAACCAAATTATGCAAATAACCGGTCAAGAGTGATTATTAATGATATCCAAAGTCCCTCACAAAAATAAAAATTGACGTGACTGGATATTAAATCAAAAATATTACCTCGCGTCGACACTGACTGCAATTTTGGAAAGGCACCCAATAAAGAAACTAGCAAGTTTACAGTTTTAAAGTGATTGAGGCTAACGGACCTTAATTTGTTTTCCCTATATAGAATTTTACAAGTGGTACGCGTGAAACATAATTATTATATTTTTGATTGAATTCTGAATATATTTCATCTAGATAATAGATAAAACTATATGGTTTTACTCACTTTGGACAGCTGGAAAAGTAGGTATCAAATGGTCGACCTGGGTGTGAAGCTATTCTTAAGAGTTAACATTAAAGCCAAATTGCGAATCAAAATAGGTAAAAATATGTCCTACTAATAGCTGACTTGCTTTATATTGCTGACCGGAATGAGAGCAACTGCTAATCAAATGTAAATGAAGAATTTTTAAAACAATTTATATAAATAGAACACAAAAGTAAACTCAAGTTCACATTATCAATTTGTTCACATCTGTAAATTTAGATTTTCTTGAAAATCCTGTAGCAGCTACAGGATAGAGGCTAGCTAGACTAGCTATATCTTCTTTGATTTGAAGAAAACTCTTAATTTAACCAAAACAGGAATAGCTGGCTAAACTAGCCACATTTATATTCAATTAAAATGCCAGCATATAATCTGTATATTATAAAGGCTATTAACACTTCTTCTTAAACCGTGCAAATTAAAAATAAATTCTAGCTATTCATTTAGGCGACAGAGGTACGGTCCCCCGATTTTCAGTTCGAAGGTTAGACTTGTTCAATTGAATCAAAATTTCCTACGATTTCTCCAACGAAGTCAGACAGTACTCCAGTCTTAGATTGAAGTCTATTTCCTGGAACTGAAGAACATTTAGTTTGAAGCGATTCCATCTCCATCTGGTATGAATGTTTGAGCCGCTGTGCTTCTACCCTTAGTCTCATTACACCCTGTATATTCACTCATACAAAAGCAGGACAACATATCCATGATCCCACTTACACGTGTATGGAATTCCTCAGAATCCGAATCCCCTCAAGTCCCATACACGAACAGTACAATAATGGATGGATGACACGCAACCGGACGGTCCAGCCGCTGCGTCCAGACAATTTATGTGAATTTTATAAGACAGCTGTTAAGTGACGTTAAAGGAGTACACAATTAACGACCTCTGGATCATAATTAATTTATATTTTTTTTATTGTTATTTTTGTTTGTAAATTGCTCACTTAAAATTTTAAATTATTTATTATTTATTTAATTATTAAATTACAGGCACATTGAGACTTTCCACCTACAGGTCTCATAGTTGCGGGCGCATACGATGTAACTTGGGACTTGTCGTACCTAGTAGGGGAGGACCCAAGCCGCATCGGTTGTTATGGGCCGAGGTTACCACTTACCACCAGGTGGGCCGTCAGCTCGTTCCGTTACTATATCACATAAAAAAAGTATGAATATCTATACAGCTATAGCTGCAGTAAATACCACGTTTATTTATACGACCTTGTTATTAATACGACCTCTTCAGAATAATTAATATCGTTGATTTCTCCATGGCGCAATAACGTTAATATCCTTTTGTTACAAGTAAATCGATATCAAAATGGAGTACAGTATATTACCTGAGTTATTGGCGTTCGTAGTGCCTGCCGAAAGGTTATGACTGGGCCTGAATTCTGTATGCCAATTTTACCACGCTACGCACAAATAATACATATAACACAGATTCATGACTTTTTCCCGAAAAGGGTAGGTAGAAGTAAAATGGGCCACTTTTACCTTCTATCGTGGGAACTCATATATTATTTTCTAACAAGTCCGAGCGAAAAATTAATGGATAGATTAGGTCCCTGAAAACGTAAAAGACACACATACGTACAACAACTACGTATATTAATATCGAATCAATATGATTTTTCTACTTTATACACTTAAATACAGTTTCATTAGGTCTAAAAATCCATTAAAAAAATCTAAGTCTAACATTTGTTTTCAATTATCATATAAACATGTCTTCAATTATTACAATTGTTAAATCTTTTGTATTTAAATTTAAAATAAATAAATTAAAAACAATTATTTCAAGTTCGATGCGACAAATTGATTTGGTTTTGGCCAAAGATTCGCACTGTTATAGTGAATTAATCCTGCAGTCGTATTGTCAGCGCCCAAGTGATAATTCTTACTTTCATTTTCTCTCCATGGGTGATTCCATTGATTTCTCAAACAAAGTCTTTAAAATTATTTATGTCGCGGATTTCAACGCGCTCTCACTTAGCTATACAACCGTACCGGACCAGTCAGATTGCATTGCACTGATATGTTTATTGAATGCAGTAATGTTAAGATGAAACTGTGCAACGAATTGGTTTTGGCTGTTTCGTTACTGGGCACTGTTGAATTTAATTGAACCATCCGTCGTCATATTGTTTCTGATGCCTACTTTTAACTAAACGGATTAAATCTGGTACGGGATTAATAAGAAACGATGATCTGGTAGGGTTGACGATGATGGGTTCGATTCCGACAATGAGCTTAGCTTGTGGTAAAGGAAACATGGTGATGGTACAATAGTGTGGTGGTAGATAAAAATCCGGTTGGATGGCTAGGTAAAAAAAAAAGAGTAAAAAAAATAAACTCGCCAAGCGCGCATGGTGCAAATACTTGAAAGGTCCCGTTCCCGTTTTTAACTTTATGATATTTTTGGCAGGAAAATCGCACCAATACATAAAAGTGAGTTGAATAAATTTATTCAAATCACTTTTATGTATTGGTGTGATACTCTGATATCACGTGATAAATCCTCCTTATAGTCATGAACGCTCCCTTAGTAAAGTTATGGACCATCTCTAAAACTGAAATTTCTAAAACAGTTATTTAAATATAGGAGAACTGTTATAATCATTACAAGTTATTATACTTCGCGTTAGAACATAATGTACCAGATAAGTGAAGTTAATACTGAAATTCAATATTTTCAGTATCAAACCACTATGTTTCCACGAACAATGGTATTATTTAATCCAATATCTAATTCACTGTCTGAGCATTCGCAGAACAAATAAACATTCAAGTGCAATAGTCTTGATAAGTTTATCTTAAGTCTAGGAACCGTGCGCATGAGTGAGCGTCATAAATACGACTCGACGCCGGCGCCTGACATTATCTGCGGACACGCCCTATGGGGCCACATTCAGACATCGTGCTTAGTTTTAACACTAGACCTAGACTTATCATGATAAGTTTAAACTTCCTTGAGTATTTCGACTGTAG
Organism: Chesias legatella; assembly: GCA_947359385.1. NCBI lineage: Eukaryota > Metazoa > Arthropoda > Insecta > Lepidoptera > Geometridae > Chesias > Chesias legatella. The sequence continues at coordinate 2,034,341 of OX375766.1, forward strand.
CAATTAACATTGTTAATTTACATTTTTGCGATTTTCATTCTATTGCATAAAAGGCCTTAGAATAAAACTATAAATGTCCCCGTAAATTATTAAATCTCTAAAATCAACCATTTCTGTTTTTTTAAGTGGAAAAAGTAGTGTGTGTTCAGTTCACTTATTCATATTTGAAACTTTGAACGGCTGTACCCTAAAGTATCGATTTTTCACATACGACTATGTTAATTGCTTCAGTCGATTTGGGTTATCGGTAATTGTTTTTGATACTTAACTGAAAGCAGGTTGTTTTTAATATGCTACTGTACAGAAGAGTTTTCCTTAGAAATAGAAAATTTCCAGTTAAAAAAACTAAGTGGTCTCGCATGATATTTTCGTTATCAGAAGCACCAGCCTATGTAAGATCGCTTCTGGGCATTTCCATGAAAGCCACTGAGCCCAATGTTCGGTTCTTTGCGTCCATTTTAGTAGCAGTAGAACTCTCGCCAAGTTCGTCCGGGGAAGTACCGCCACCATCCCCATTTCTTCCGCCAATCAGTAATGCATTCACGTAAGTGTGATCCGGTTAGAAAGATGTGGTTGCCGGTGAAATTACAGGCATAGGAGAATAATAAATATTTAACACCAGGTCTCTCTGCTCGTTTCGTAACTATATCACATAAATAAAAAAAAAACCCTTTTGGTTAGTTTGGACAAGGAAAAGGTTTGAAAAAAGGCCAGGTCAAAAGTACCCTAAATCGACGAGCATGCATGAAGAATGTGATGAGAGTAGAAAGTGGTATGTCAGGATCGTAGCAGGTGGAAAACCATGATCTCTGCCTACCCCTCCGGGAAACAGGCATGATTTTATGTATGTATTTATTGGTTAGTTTTCATTGCTCCTGTACCACGTCACTACTTTTTCCTAGTAGAACTATTTTGCTAGTTAAATTGATTAACTAGTAATAAAACGTACGCGAGTGCATACGTCACTGAACACAATAACCGTTACGCACAATGCGTAACATAAACAAGAGATAAATCACGCACCGACTGTTGATACACTGATCGATCAGTTGAGTCATTAGATTAAAAAGGTTTTCAAATAAAACCCGTCTAAATATAACATAAACGAACAAGGCATGAAACATAGCATAATATACATATAGAAGCGAAATTTTAATTTCTGAATTGTAAATAGTTTTTCTAAAATTTCGTAGTTTTTTTTATTTGATACAGGTAGGGACCGAGCGGACGCCCCTCTTGGTGTTAAGCGGTAACCTCGGCCCATAAGAACCGATGCGACTTGGGTCCTCCCCTACTAAGTACGAAAACACACAAGTCGCATCGTATGCGCCCGTAACCTGAGACGTGTAGGTGGAATTGTGCCGTGCCTGTAGTTTCACCGGCAACCACACCTTTCAAACCGGAACACAGTAACGCGGATGCGTTACTGCTTGGCGGCAGAAATGGGCATGGTGGCAGTACTTCCCCAGACGACACCAGTCACAGAGTTGAAGACGGAATGTCTCATGTGCCTGTAATTTCAATTATTGAGAATGTTTAGTCCAATCCCCATATTACGGTTTCCTCGATTATCTACAGTAAATTGCGCTTCTACATAATTAACTTATTCTCAGGCTCGCTCGCACTGCTTTTGGTCTGTGCAACTGACAGTGCAATACGTACAAATTGACGCTATTGACTGGATCAATGACCTCGGTTGCGGAGTAGTAAGATCTACCGCCGATCTACCGCATGGGTTCAGGTTCAATATCCCGGCAGCACCATTCAAAAAGTTAATCGTAATTTACTGTACCTAAATATTTAAACAATTCCTCAAACTAAGCATAGGTCGTACTATGGGAACCAGACAACTGATAGAATAGACATATAATTATTTTGTAAATACATACATATAATACATATGAACACCCAGAGACAGAACAATCATCTATATTCGTCACACAAATGTTTGTCCTAGGTGGGAATCGAACCCTACAGGGCAGAAGGCTGAATGAACTGCTGACTCCAGCTAACTTAGTACCGGAACACCAATTCCTAAAATCCTATCCTACAGATTACGAATGACATAACGGTACTGGCCACTGAGAAACAAAAATCGTTTTGCATGATGAATTACCGAGTACGATAGCAATTAGTCACGATATAACTTCTCGTTACTCAATATACAAAGCAAATCGCGGACTGACGTCCACGTAACTCACCGTGCCCTATCGAACGGTACAGTGTTCCTCGAGTCAGAGGTTCCAAATATATAGGTTGAGAGACTTCTAAGGGCAGATTGGGGTGACAGACAAAAAAAATAAGCATCTAAATCTTGAACTATTTGTATATAATCAAATGTTTAAATCATGTAAATGTCATAATAAATACAATACAACAACTCTTTATTGACAAACCACAAATGAATACTTATAAAATAAAACAATTTTATGTGTACACTAAATGCGGAATAACAATGGGCGGCCTTATTGCAATGAGCAATCTCTTTTTTAAATATTGACTAAAGTATTTTAATTTTAGCAACAGTAATCCCGTCGAGACTGCGCTGACTACTGACTTGACTATTCCACGAAATTTAATTCGTGGACTCACCAAATCCTACTAATATTATAAGTAAGTAAAGTTTGTATGTATGGATGTTTGTTACTCTTTCGCTCAAACGCCTGAATGGATTTGGATGAAATTTGGTGCCAAGATAGCTTATATCCTGGATTAATACATAGGCTACTTTGTATTTCCGAGGGATTACTTATTCACCGCGGGTAACACCGCGGGGCGCAGCTAGTATTTACATAAATTTATCTCGTTCAGTAGCGAACCTTCAAATTGTTTTATACTATAGCTTCTTAGAATGCAATTCGAGTTACTGATATATTTATTATCTGTATCAGTTTCTTGGAGCGTAAATATCGCATCCACTGGAACATCTTGCGTTTCACTCGCACACGCATTTTAATTATTACTCTTGAATCGAAGTTATTGCGGATACCGTGAAATATCTTAACACTAGACAGTACAGATGAAACTCAATAAAATTGAACTGTTGTCTGTAATTTTGTTTAAATAATTACTGTTGGATTGCCAATGTCATTTCTTATGCGTATATGTTACAGAACGAACAATATGGCCAAACTTAAGCAGTAACTTCTGCCCATAACAAAAGAAAAACTTCTTCCCCTGCTTAGGTATGAGAGGCCCAAATCACACTGTATTGCGCCCGTAACTTTCAAACGTAAAGGTGGATGATGTCTCAAGTGTCTGTAATTTCATGGAAAATTCAAATCTGCTAATCATTAAAATTACGTAAATACAATGGGCTTTATCGCTCGGAGTTTTCTATCGCCATGTAATAGCTATTTCTTCCAGACACCTTTAGGGCAGAATTTGTAGAATTGAACGGTTTCCAGTACCAACCTATGTGTCATTTTTCACAGCGGTTTTGAGAAGGAGTACTAAGAAGTATTTATACTTCTATTATTTTTCTATATAATTATTTATTTTTGTTGTTTATATTTGTAGATTATTTAGGGGATTTTCTCTATTTACAGAAGGCAAAATTACTTGGCTTATTGAAATGGCCTCCTGTAAAAGATGCATAACAGCCGAACTGCACAAAGTAAGTCCGAGGAGGAAGTGCCCATTAACAGCAATATATTATGATAGATCAATGACAGGGTTCGTAAGTTCACTGCTAGACCAGGGGTGGGTATCAGTGTATCGACACGCCAGCGCCCGCTCGGGAATTATCTGATCCTTTCCATAACTCACGTTAAGGAGGCAATAGGATATAACGTTTACTTGTAAGGCGTTACAACCTCTGCTACTCTTTTATGACTCGAAAAAGTATTAAGTTTCGTTTGTTTAATATCCGTAACGGTAAAAAAATGACGGCGAAATCAAGTCCATGGCTTAATATATATAAGCTTAATAACACTTATTCCTTTCTATCAAATAAAATTGTACGTGTCTAAAAATTATTTAACGGAGGGTTTCATTCTTGATGTGTGACCTATTTTATAATACGGTGTTTTGAGACATTTCAAAACTGTTTCAAATATTCTATTTTGCAATTTGGTCCTATGGCATAATACGCGCCAGTAACCCTGGTACGCCAAGGTGGAATATCTCATGTGCCTGTAATTTCATCGGCAACCACATTTTTCAAAACCAGTTAACTGCTTGGCGGCAGAATTGGGAAGGGTGGTGGTACTTCCCCGGACGAACTTGGCGTAAGTTCTACTGCTACTAATGAAAATAAGGCTGCCACAATAACTTCGGTAAAATTGAATACTTATAAAACAGTATATGACTTCTAGTGTACCAGCACCTCGGTAATTGTACAATTGCTTTACAAAATCTTATGGTGAGATCTTCACGCTCTCGAAGCTGATGATATGATAACAATAATAGGCGAATACACAACTTCCTAAGGGTTATCTGCATATCATAATTAGGTATTCTATTAGAGATCGTATTTGGATACCCTAGAGTTTCATAATTAAATCACGCTATTATTATATTATGAGAGCCTACAAATGGTAAATATATACCAATGCTTAAGATAAAATATAAAAAACGAGTCTTTCGGTAAGTTATTTATAAGTTTTTGGAAAGCCTTTTTTTATTTGACATGTTACAAAACGAGCAGAGGGTCCGCCTGGTGTAAAGTGGTAACCTCTATCCATAACAAGCATTACTCACTCACTCCCCTACTTAAGTACGACAAAGATACAATTCGTATCGTAATTGCCCGTAACTCTGAAACATGTAGGTGAAAAGTCTCATGTGCATGTAATTTCACCGGCAACCAAACCTTTAAAGCGCAACACTGTAATGCCAATGCTTTACAACTTTGCGACAAAAATGGGCATGGTGGCAGTACTTGCCTGGACTTGAACGGAACTTGGCATAAGTTCTACTGGTACCATCAAATCCCATCATAAACACTGAACTACTCTGAAGAACTTAGAACCACGTGATCTTCATATTTCTTTTTGCTTAGCTTACTTTGGGGCTAGATACCACAATTTGGTGACATCGCTTAATTAGTCGGTAATTTTTGTAAAGTCATCGGAATAAAATACTTTTAAACAAATCTTTAGATACCAATCTTGTGAGTATCTAAGAACATCTTAAACAAGTAGTAAAATAAATCTGACAATGCAATTAGATAGGTAATAGCTTTAAATGAGATATTAAACGATCCTTAACAAAGAATATCTTCTACAGGCATAGCGAATCTGACACATAATTTCTTTAGATCGTGACTGTCTGCAGCATCTATAAGATATGCTACAGACATACTAGTGTAGGGAAGGTAACGTAGAAAATGGAAAAGCCGTAATTGTCCTAACATTTTTTATTCATATTCCATTTTTTTGTATAAAATAGTAATGATTATAAATATCTTTATGAATTAAATACAACAATTTCTAATTGACATCTTGTTTTTTATGTGTTGCACCTATAGATTTCCCTTCCTTTGGGTTTTTTTAAAAAGCGTGATTTTTACTAGCTTAATACAAAGAAAATCTGCTTGTCGACGCATTACCTCTGACCGCCAGAGCCCTAGGCTCCCTTTCAATGTCATCGTCCCTAAGGTCGTCGGTAATAAAATGCACCAGTCTATTATGTTTTAGCCGGAAATTCCAAATAGCCGGATGAATTACTAGCATTCCCATTCAGGATAGAGATATCCCGTGTAATGTGATAGGTGCGTGAAAGTTAAAGCCAGTCATCCCCTTTTACCCATTTGCAAAGATTTTGCGATAACAGCACGAGAATTGTCGTCTCATCGTTCTTTATACCAGTGTTAATATATATTTTACTCACATAAAAAGTGATTAAGGGTAATCAAAATCATAGTACTTATGAGGATTAAATTTATGTTGTATTCTTAAGTTACCTAAATTGTGAATATCGTAAACTGCTACGCTTCATCCTATACGTGCAATTTTATGGAGAAAAAGTTATTTCGAAATCTTGAAAGACTTTTGGCGATGGGTCGTATATAAATGGATCTATAAGTCAGGGACTTTGTAATAGAGAGACTATTTGAATCTTTCTTCTGCCAGCGCGGTTTTGCCATGCGCATGGGCTAAGTAATTGCAGCAGACTCAACAGCTCATTCTCAGTCCTTTCATATTAGTAAACCCCAGAAACTCTTTTTCCTGCTTCGGTTTTGGCTTTTATACGGGCAAAATTTCATAAAACTATCTCATATTTGAACAAGTTTAACATGCAGATATTACAGATACTTAGAATATATATATTACGTGTAAATTAATTTAACAAATACACCTTACTAATGATTAAAATTAAGTGTCAACCAATGTCGCAAAATTTAAGTTGATTTACAATAAAATGATTTGATTTGGTTTGATTTGATTTTATTATATTAACTCTCATATTATTAACGTCATTTTAGAATTCCTTGAAATTTTCTGATACGCCTTGTAATACAAGTTCACATTTAGTGCAAAGAGATTCGAATGGAGTTGTGCTGTAACTGAGATGTAAGATAAAGAGGATGATAAGGAACGGCGGCGATACGGCACTTGCGAGAGATTTGCGATACTCTGATACAGCGGCATGGAAATAGTTGCTGGTTTGACAATGATTGGAGAAAGAGTTGTATGGATGCGTTACAACTGCCACTCAGGATAAACCAATAATCTTCATCTTGCCATTTCTTTTCAATTAAATATTGATTCGATTATAATTATTTTACGCAGCAAAACGAATTTTCTCTCAAATTCATCGCCAATGAACGAGAATGATTTTTGGTTATCTCGCACTTGAATGACATAGGTACTTTTTCCAGTTATTTTAATTTAAAAACGAAATGTAACATTTTTTTAAAAAATATAATTAGTTAACTTGTTTTTACATAGCTTTACTGAGTTTGAGGCTAGATTGCGCTGTGTCACATGACCACCACTATTTATCACTATTTATTTTACATTACAATCATAATAAAAAAACTGATGTAAACAGACACAACTCACATTAACTTGGTCCTTTAATGTACAAACCATAGCAAGAGCTCAGATGGTCAGAAAGTCCCAATGCACTCATATTTTCATGTCATCGTGCTTATTATTGTTAAATTCAGGTTTCGGTTGAAGAGGGAAGGAGGGTTGTAGGGGCCCTGAATTTAAACAAACAGTAAGTCATGTCCACACTAAGGTATCGTTTCCAATAAGTATTTCAGCCCAACAGGGTCCGTTAGAGCAGTGAAGAGTGGCTGTGTCGGCGGCGCTACAAAGGGTTCGTGTGCCATAAATCCAGGAGTGACCTTCCGCAGTCAGGAGTGGAGCAGCCGCCGTGCCCTGGTCGTGTTCATTCTCACCGCTGAATGTTCTTGTAATTGCGAAACGTTACCTGGTGAGAAATATACTGCCTGGGTGAAATGGCATAGATTGGGTGGTCGCGTCGCACCAATCCTACTAATATTTCGAACGCTTCCCGTTTTCCGTTCATTAGGGGTTTCTTTTCTGTTCTTCCATGGAGGGTCGGATAGGGTTTGAACAGAAGTCAAACTTAGCGATAAGTACGCGTGACCTTATGTTTTGAATATTATTGACGTTTCAAGCCATTTCTTTATGAATTCTATGGAATAAAGTTTTGACTTTGGCTTTGACTTTGAACGTGAAAGTACGTCTATGGAATGGTTGTTAAGATGGATGGATATATGTATGTTACTCTTTTACAACTGTACCGAATTGGCTGGATTTACATACCACATGAGCGAAGCCGAGAGCAGAAGGTAGTAACCTATAGACGACAACCCAGAAGAAATATAGTAATTTAAATTAAACAATATGCAGAGTCACTTTCCCTGTCCAATCAATAAATTCCGTAAAATAGCAGTGAACTTTCAATGTGCTTCGGAATTCCACTCAGAGGTTACAGTTTCCTGCAACTGGCTATGCACTGAAGAAATAATTTCACGCGTTGCTTTTGTTATTATTTGCCACATATGAATATCCAATTGAGTTTGGTCATAGATTCTTTGGGTTAGAGACGAAAATATTTAAAACGAATTATAATTAGAATACTAGTTATAATCGACCAAATCATGAATTCAAAGGTAAGACTAGATTGCATACTATCTAACATAGTTCAACAAAAACATCTTCCTTTCAGCCCGAATATCACTGTGGAAATAATTTAGTTCCGTGAAATTATACCTCAAAACTTCATATTGTAACAAAAATGTTAACATTAATCTGTCTTAACTCAGTGCATATTTCATTAGTGCATACTGTATACAAATTAAAAGCGAATGTAATTAAGCCGGACGTATCCTTCGATCGCGTGAAATATTGGATGACGCTGCTTGACGCTTTTTATTACCGTTATGACGTCACGAAGTCGTATCATTTAAATCAAATATTGGTACAATAAACCGCTACAGTTTCAGAACTCTTTTTAAAAATTTTGTTATATTCTATATATTCATAATCTCCTTATTATACTTCTGAATTCTTTTTTCATATAAACGCGTCGCCTCCTCGCAGCCTTGTGCTGATAATCAGCGCTGTAACATGTTGTAACACGCTGAGCTCGGGGCTTTTTATATAAATATACACGACAAAATTCATCATTCAATGTCTATTTGTTTTTTTTTCTTTTTATATTGTGTTGTGCTGTAGTGTATATTTCGTGTAAATAAATTTATTCTTTCTAAAATGAATGTTAAAAAATAAAAATGTGTTGTTTTTAATCTGTCAATGAGAAACATGGCTTTTTGATTTAATGTACCATTTTGAATACAAAGATTTGAAACCAAAAACTGTTATTACCAATTATGGTAGATTAAGCTTAAGTGTTTCCATATTATACTTTTAGTGGCTGCTTTTGACACTTAATAGATATACTAGCGGTTTTTTCTCATTTCACGTACCAACGGAAGGACTAACCTGCCCCCTTTAAAACTATACCTAAATAAAATTTCCTGTCTTTTCCCACGATAGAAAACTTGACATTTAAATTAACCTTTTAAAAGAAAGTAAATTGATTAGTGATAACACAGATTCATCTATACAGATTACGTTTATGGCGCATAATACGCAAGGTGGGAAAAATCTAATCAATTAATAACAATTAGTCATAGTTGTATTGTACAACTGACCTGTTTTGGTGTTACTTTGATTGGATTGTAAGAATAACAGTTCGAAAGTGGCCAGTTAAATATTTCTACCTTTATGCCGACCTTTGGTTTTTGCGTGTCATTTTGCACAGTTCGTTACGTTTCGACAACGTTACGTTATGTCACATAGTAATTTTGTTATTAAAAAAATGAGGATTTTCACTCATTCATTTCACTTTCTTTCGTTTTGCAAGTTAAAAGTAGACGAATCTCCAACCAGACCTCAAGTCATTACATTATTAATTTACTCCACGTAATCTACTAAGCAACACATGGTGACTTAAGATCACTAAATTGACACAAAACTAAATTAAAAAGGCTTTTGCTTGAAAGGTGGGCATATAGTACATCTTAATATTTCTAACTCACTATAGTTTAATTTGTTTTATTTTCATAATTACTAATTATTTAATGTTATCTAGATTAAGTTAGATTAATTGATTTCAGACATGATTTGTAAGAGAACTGTACTTAAATAAATGAAATGAAATGATCTTATTTAAGACTACGTATGAAGTTAATGGCATTGCCCACGAAGTACAAAATAACCTTAACTTGAATTTCAAATAAACTAAAAATATTAACAATCTCATATAAAAATTTAATAGCCTCATTTCAGGTTGAAAATCTTAAACGTGACATAAATACTCACTGTAGTGAGTATTTATGTCACGTTTAAGCTTTTTCTCACTACAATGTTGTAACATTGTAGTGTGTATTTATGTCACGTCAGCAACAATAACATTATTGTTGCTTTAGTTTACAACGAAACTGTCACACCAATCCAATTTCGCAAACAATCGGAATGTTTTTTTATGATGATGTTTATCGTAAAAGCTTATTACCTTCATTGATGCCTCAGACTCATAAATATTGAGCAATAAGATATAATGCTAAAAGTCACTTTCTCACTCAATGAAGGTTTACGACAGTTTTACTTTGTGTAAAATATGAAGTTTTTCCACCTTGAACGCTTGTCCTTCCTGATGTAAGTAGATAGGTACTTGCAAATAAAACCTTAGTTGATATATAGATGGAGATAACAATTTAATGTACAACTGAAAGTAAAGGGAGATAACGAAATACAAACCGAAAACTAGAGGTTGCAATAACAGTCACCTCAACCAAAAAGAAAACCTTAAGCTCGTGAGATCTGATTGAAACTCAAAGCTTTGGTTCTTTGATATAAATGTGACGTGCATTTGTTTGATTTTAATGAACGGCCGATTTCACAGTATCACTTAAGTTCGGCTGTAGTGATGTCAACCTATTGTAAGGAATACCAAATATTCTCAATATATATCAAAGATACCTTAATATTTCAATTGTTCAATGTAAAATTTTCATAATAAAATTTGGAAAAGTAATATATAGTAAAATAAAATAATAGTGATAAAAGTATCAAATAATATACCTATATAATAATATTATATAGGTTAAAAACAAATCAAAATACACACATACAATTTTAATATAATCGCAATAATAAAATTTTCTTGGATATCACCTTCGAACAAGGGGAACTCTACCGTACCGATGATATCAGGACTACCTCGTAAAATCAAGCTACCAGTTAAGTAGTTAACGCTGATTATAACAAAAATACCCGCAGGACGACATTTGTCTTTGTTATATTATTTAAGTGACAGTTCTTTCAACTATACAGCTATCTGTTGGAATCAGGAATCAAACAACATTACTTAATTAGATATAATATAAAAAATAAAAGAGTTCATAAAGAGATCAGAAGAAAGTAGATGAAGAAATCGTATTTATTTCCGCAGGTGACATAAAAAAAAACCAGTGATTGTTGACTTCTGGTAGGTAACCCTTTAGTAAACCCAAAAATACGTTGATAACTATATAATAGTTTGGAAAACTTTAATGCGATGAGGCCCTTACGGAAGGTAAAATAAAACAAAGATAGAAAACCGCTCGAGGCTCACTTATTAATGCAACAGTCAACACAGCCTCTCTGCCGGGAAGGTCTTAAATCAACTTGTAATTATTGACTATCATATCTTTCAACCATCATTAATAAAACGTTTCATTTGAAAATGTTTATTATGAATGTAATACGTACATTTTTAAAAGAGGAATGTAGATACAACTGGATAACAAGTAAACACTGTTGACGTTTTTATATTTTAAACAAACTCATTATATTCGACTTTGGTAGCAAGGGTCGCGGCTTCAACCTCCACTGGGGATAAATTTATGCATGATCTGCAAATATTTTTCACGTTTATACCAAGGAACGGTCTGTTGAACCACTAATAATTATTTTTACATGCCATACTATTATTATAGTACTTTTCTAGTAGCTTAACCAAAAAATCGAACGTTGCATCTAGAAAATATAAGCATCCATAAAAAATATTTATCTAATTTCTAATTTAAGGCTCCAGGTGAGTAAAAGTTATTCAGTAAATTTACTAAGACAATTATTTTTAGCATGATCTAGTACGTAGTACCTACCAGCTACGTACATTCTACGTCATATTTCTGTTAAGTTATGAACCGAGAAGTGGTTATTTAACTGTTAAGATCTCTATCTTCCCACAAAATGATCAATTAGACGTTTGGTTACATTTTAATAGTAACGGTTATTTTATTGGTTTTGTTACACCCGCAGTAAACATCCGATGCACCATGAAATGCAAGTTACTACGCGTAATTGCATTCAAAGTACTTAGTTTACTGCTTGCATAATATAATGTACGAATAGGTATGCTCCGATGCGCGCTGACTCGCACCGTCAGGTAGGAAACCTAGTTTATTGTGAGATTCGTAATTACTGTCCAAAACTATCTCAGAACTATCAGCATAACATTTCTCACCATATAGGGGAATGCTCAAATCCTTCAGTATATATAAGTGAAAACTCCTCCACAGATCTCAAAATACTCCGGAGAAAGTGGGGTAGAAATATGTCACATAGACAGAGAAATGATGTTAGTACATAAAAGCAGGAAAATAACAGGCATGAGCATGTTCAGCTATAAAATTACCATGCAAGTATTTGCGCGCGTTTCCAAAGAATGGATATGTCTATTGTGCTGTAACTAAGCCTATTGTGTCGTTGGTTTATGTGCAAAAAGGCGAAGACGGGATAGGCATCAATATCTTATTTAGGGTTGCTAAATTTTATGATTACAATCGGTAATAATGAAGAAAGTGTTTACGAAATTTCTTACTTTCGTTCCTTTTGAAAGGGCTTGAGTGTCGATGAAGTAACAGGCTGATGAGACGATACATTTTCAAGTATCTAATTTTATATTTTACAGTCGTGATTCATTTTTTTTAACTAATGCTTATTTTACATCAGTTTCTATTCAGCCAGTAAGGAATCGTAATGGTTTTCTCATACAAGCGTGTGTAGAGCGTGCAGCGTGCACGATATTTTTGCTTATTTTAAGCGAGTAAGTTACGGATCGAGCTGGTATTCCACCTAATATTAAGGGCTGACCTCTACCCATAGCAAAAGTAATACGATTCGGATCCTCTGAATAGGTATGGGAAGACGCAAATCGCATCATATTGCACCAGTAATATCGGAACGAGAGGGTGGGATGTCTCGTATCCTTATACACCGGCAACGCACCCTTCAAAGGGAACACAGTAACACGAATGCGTTACTTCTTGGCGGCAGAATAAGTTGTGGTAGTCACACTGCCAGAAATGCGCGTGTGCAGAGTCTGCGCTTAACAAACACTGGAGGAACGCGCATGCCCATAAAACGCTGGTATGATCAATGTCTAAATTGGCTTGTTCTGCCGCTTCAGTAAATCAAAGCGGAGGCCATGGTGATTTTAATGTCCAATATTTAGCAACCCTATCGAGTAAAAACACTCAGATTAACACATAGATGCGGTATTTCTGTCATGTATATCGACCGCGGGTAGTTTAACAAAGCTATTCATCGCCTGATGGCCCGGTCAGGCGCAGACAAAATAATGACACTTCGATGTTCAAGCTCTTGAATATGTGAACTCAACAGACGGGCAACTTGGCAAAATTGCAATATGCGATGTTTTATTACATCCGTCAGCTGCAGAGGACTTGATCGCAGCAGATGATAGAAGTATATTTTCTTTGAATATCGCGTATGATATAGATTTAGTTTCAATTGGTAATATCCCCCGTCTGCTAAGACCAGAACCTGACAGCATCATCCAACATCGTCTGTTCTGGCACTGACAAAAGCAATGCCAATGCCAACCTGACCTCCGAGGATGCATGACTGATGCTTTATTCATTGTACTCAATGCGGTGCGCTGATTGGGGCAATGCTCTTCACTTCGATTGATGATGCTATTCCATATATAGCGAATCAGTATGGATTGCTTCGTCTGTTGAAAAAAAATATTAATATCAGTGTTATAACAAATTGAGTCAATCAAAAATTTGACATGCCTGGATTTAGCATTTTTTTCCCCCTTGATTCAATTGGAATAATTTTGAACATGAGCACCCGTCTTAATGCAAAAGTTTTAATGGCAAAATCACAGTCAAAAACTGTATTTCCATAGAATTAAAGAAATGGCTTTTTATTTATTAGGTAATTTAGAAATTGACTTACAAAGTACTGAATACAGTTTGCTAGTTAGTATTACTCGGTAATAAATTCAAAATTTGAGACAAAATAGCCACTACAGCAGTGAAAAATTACGCTGTAAGTAAAGGAAGTAAAGAAGCTGTATCCTAAACTTTGTAAAATTACAAAGTCAACAGAATTTACTAGAGGCAACTGCGTAGAGTAATTTTTTATCTGACACTGAGCCTAAAACTGGATTGAAACTACCGTGGCTAGACAAAATTATTGATAACTTACGGCTCTACTCCAAGTCGTTACTGCTAAAGTTACGGAGGACATTCAGAGGCAATGCCCACGAGTGTCCGAAACCACACCAGTAAATTGGGCATTAGTTCCCGTTGTAAGTATTGTAGCATGGTTGCAGACGTGAAGAATAGACGGAACGTTTTCTTTAAAAAAAAGGGCCACTGAATGGCACGATACTTCAGAAGGAAACTTCAGGTTTACGTCACGTAAGTGTATCTATTTTAAGCCCAATATGTTTTACAGCTATATCATACTTAATAAATAGTTTATCTCAGCTATGGCTCAAATGATATTACTGTCTTCAAGACAAAATACAATGTAATCGATATCTACGAAGCCCTTTCAAAAGGTGTAGGTTATCTAAAGCGTACCTTAATGAAATATTTATAGCTTCCTTTAGCTCATTAAGTTAGTTTTAACAGTTAAAGCAATTACGTAATATGCCTGGTAATTATGCGTTGTTTAGCGTCAATTTTAATATCGTAACTCAATTAATTTGCGTTCAGGAAACACTTTAACGTCAGGACAGTAGCTGGCGCCATGGTTTGCATAATATATGAATGACCAGTAAAATGTAAACAAAAATGATTTTCATTACTGAATATGAAAAAATAATATATATAATAATAAATTTTCATAAAACTTTGAGGAAGAAATCTTTAATTCTGTGTCTTGGAGCCATCGAGTGTTTGTAATATAGCCCGTGCTTTATACCATTGACATTTTCAATACATGAATTACCAAAAACTATTATAAGCATTATTTTCTCTACTAATGAGCATGTGTACCCACTGCTAGTTATTTCTGGGTGTGCTATTTCCCTAAGAGTCGCCAGGATCGCCAGTAAACTACACAAATGGGATTTTAAATTGCAAACGAGATGGTAATTAGTGAAAACATAAGCTAAAAGTTGCGGTAAAATGCCATCGGAGAACATATTCCGCAATGCGAAAAGGCATACACACTATATACTACTGTATACTACTCGAGGGATTCTGAGCGTTATTACTTTAAAGTTACGCACCAGACTTTATTTTGATGGAGTATCAACCGTGTGCTTCGTTTTCGAAGTGCGAGGTCATACGTATGGAAATTAGGGACAAATTACGTCTCCACTCACTTTCATTTGTTACAGAGGTTGCATAAAATCATTATTTATCGTTTCTTAATCCGTTTATTGTCCTGTTAAAGGGTTTGTGCAACAGATCGTAAGATTGTAAAGATCGATTTTTAAAACTTATTATTTGGATATTCTGAGACAGGTTTATTGTGACACGAATAGATCAAAACAGTCGGTCAAGTCCATATCTGGAGCTGATAATCGCATGCGTGCTCAATAATACAGGATGACGAAGCTTAGAGGTAACTAATCCTTTTGGTCTACGGGGTTTTTTAATGTTTTTATTTATAACTAAATTATACTTGCGTCATCGAATATTTAAATGAACGATTATACAGAAGTAAATAAATCTTGCAAAAAAAAAAACTTTAATTTCAGAACTAATTGGCATATTAGGAATGCAAGAGAACTTACTTATCCAGTACCAACATGAAATAACCTTCTTCTTAAAGTTCCTTTTGCAAAGAGCCTGGCCATCTAGATTCAGACCAGTGACTTCGGATTAAAAGTTCTCCTGTGAAAGTATCAGGGGTCAAAGCTTCGAGTTGTGCAGTATTGTACCAGCACTTATGCAAGGTATAAAATATTGCAAGCTCATAAGCGTACGCTCCGCAGCAGCCGAGATGAAACTTGAGATAGAAGTAATCTAATAAGTCAGATCTGTAGCTAGACATCGGCTATTGCCAACTGTGCAACGAATGGTGAATCTATTATATTTTTAACACTTTTTTTAAATCTTCATATATTCAGTCAGGTATATATTTCAAAAATGGTTCATGACACCTATTATTAATTAGTATGGAAGGAGGAATTTCAGCGAATAAGGCAGAAAATAGAATAATTATGGACTATAACTTAGACAATGCATTCAGACTATTTCAACCAGCCTACTCGACTGACTATTTGTTAGTCTAAGCGCTGTCAGTAAAAGTTATTATATTTTTCAATTTCATAGTTTGACCCGGTAAATGTACGAGTATTTATATAACTGTCCAGTTTAAACTATGTGATATATAAGCTAAGGGACTGAAAGAGATAAAATCAAATGTACACAAACTGGACATAATATAAAATATCGGTTAAGACATAGTTTTCCTGTTTTAAAATACGCTGACAAGGCATATTGAGACATGAAATTTTATACTAGATGGATGTTACATCCGTAAAGCGATGTGTTGCCTAAACACGAATAATGGCTATGTTTAAATTTTGCCCAAAGTTGACACGATTCGGTAATCACGTGTGAGCCGGTAAATAACAGCTCATTCCCTCGCGCACAAACACATACATACACGCACGCACGCACGCACGCACGCACGCACGCACGCACGTTGTCATCTCAAATCTGGCGCGCTGAGATCATAAGAAACTTGCTGCTTGCTTTACTCCAGCTGGCAACATTCGATCGCAGCAATAACTCACAGGGATGCCAGAGGTTAATTAAAAATAGCAACTTCAATTCCAACACAGATGGAATTAGATTAGCTGATGTCTGCCTGTTGAGCAAATGCCTGGTCTTATTTATTGGGAGTAATAAACCGAGAAACGAAGATCGCCTTCTGTGGAAGATATTACATACTATTTCATGTGCAACGGTAAACTAGTGATAAATTATTTTCCAACATTAAAACAAAAGTCTGACTGGAATTCAAAATTTACATCCTGTATTATATAGATATATTATATTTACAATATTTCGATGTTCCAATTCTTTTATGTACTTTTACTTCATTTTTATACGTTAGATTTTATATTTTAATATTAAAGTAGTCTTTGAGATTTCAATATAAATAGCTACAGATCCATGTGTTCGGAATTTCGAGCTAAAAAACGTTGTCCAAACATATATATTCTGTTTTTGCAGGAAGTATTGGTTAAATATCCAACCATAGAGCATGATAGGTATTTGTAATAAAAATTATATTGGAAATTAATACGAGGGTTAAATATTAAACTTAACTGAACTAAAACAAGTAGATAAATACTATTTTATGCTGTTGCTTTATCTGGTTGGTCGTTTTAATTGTTTGAGAGGGTCTTGCTACCATGTTGCGGAAAGATATCGACTTATCTAGCACCTAACAGGTATTTTCAAATACTGTTATAAACATGCTACAATTTGTAACGACTTGATTAACTATTTAACTTCTACCCGCTTCAGAATACATTACCAATTTAATTTAAAATAATAATAGTGCCCGCATGCCACAAGAATAGAATGTCATCCAGTCAGTCCAAATCATCGTATACCTAGTGCAAGAATTGACACTCTTTGAGGCAAACTTTAATATTAACCTAGTGACACTATTATGCAGTATGGTCAAAGGATTAAAGTTTAGTTTCAGTAATAGTCTACGCATGTTCTAAGTATCAGCCCAATTGATTCCGTAGGATTGGCGTGACGCAGTAAAAAACCCAAACAAACTTTTGCATTTAGAATATTACTGGGTTGATTACACAGTATTAATTATTAAACAAGAGGAATGTGATAGAAAAGCAGTGTGCACGTGGATCCCTAGACAATAAACATCAAAGTTACATCACAAAGGAAACATGTTCTTTACAATACTGGGCCAGAAAAGGAGTGGTACGTGACCTGTTATGCAACACGTGTAATGATGAACATACCTTGTTACAAAGTTACCCTGATATTCATAGTCTAGGCTTAATATTATTCTCCTAATTCAAAAAAGTATTATTTATCTAGTGCAGATTAAGAATCAAGCACCGGATCCTAGGTACTATGTATGAATTAATGAATTTACACGCTTTGGCAATCTACAAAACGACTTTTAGATTGATTATTGAGTATGATCTCGTAATATATTTTTTTAAACGGTAAGGTTTTTAGTTTTAACTAACATTTTGAGTCCAACGTTATTCAATAAATATGAATTCAATCAAGTATGGGTACAAGCTCGAGTTTGGCTTGCGTAACGATTATTTTGACTGAATATCGCCCTAATTTTGACCATAAAAATGAGAAGCTTTGGCTTTAAACCTTGTTGACCTACTTATTCAACGTTTGTATTAAATTGACAACAATTAGTCCCTGATGTTATATTACGTAGTGATCTAGTTCTGATATCAAACTTAAATTTTTAAGTTCCCTCTATGAATACTACCTCAAGTTCTTGCTTATCGCATATCGATTAGCTTATAATTATGCGAAGTTGGAAGAAAAAAGCAATGACGAGCTCACAGGATGATGACATGATGACGTCCCATGAGAACGCTCTCATTAACGTCGGGATTCCTGTCGTCGACTTTTACAAAATGCAGTCAATGATTTAAGAAAAAAAATACATTAACAATATAAAAGTGTTTAGGCAATGATACACCTCATTTAGATACTAGAATTTAGGATCAAAAACCTAACAACCCCTAAAAAGAAGTATGCAGTTTTACTATTTCAAAGTAATAAATGAATTATTTGATTTTATACCTCAATTTTGGACGAACAAAACTGTGAAGTTCTCTATATCAACTTGGACAAACCGGCGGGCGCCGGCGCGGCGTTGCGTTTATATACGGCATAATAATATGTTCTAGAAACAGAATAAGTTCCTCAAACACAAGTTTGAATTTGGATAACAGCTCCACTATTATGTAATATGATAACATCAATAGCAAAAATCAATTTACTTATTGGTGGAACATCGGAGAACCACCTATTGTTCAGATTAGTAAAACAGTTTTGAAATCTATAGATCAGGTTGAATTTCACCGATCTATTGTAATTTAGTATCAGATGATTTGTTGCATGTTATTTCTATACATATAACAGTAAACCGGCAAGGTCATGTCAATCACAGATACCTGATACATACAGTAACACAACACTGATTCAAGTAAGAATTGAATAAAAATATCCAACTGTTCTTGTAACTGTGGTTGCATTGTAGTAAGACAAGTATTTAATACAGTAAGCGGACTGACAGAATAAACTAGTGAGTTATTCTCAGTTTTTCTCAAAGATGAGACTAAATGACTGGCCTCACAGCTAAGTTGGTAGTAACGCTGTCTTCTGCGCTGTAGGTCGTGGGTTCGATTCCCACCCAGGACAAATATTTGTGTGACGAACATAGACGTTTTTTCTGTGTCTGGGTGATAATATGTATTATAATGCATGTATTTACAAAAAAATAATTCAGTATTATATCAGATGTCTGGTTCCCATGATACAAGCATAGCTTGTTAACTAGACTAGACAAGATATAGGTAGATACTAGATAGGTATTTTAAATAAATATATATTAAGTCTAGTTTATAATAGTATAGTGTAGTGTAATCCAAACAAATGTGGATTCTTTCCTTCTCTCGTTGAGAATAAGTCACCAGAAAATTGGTCTATCAGTTGCAATCAAAGGAAATGTATCGGATGCCATAAACACATTTTACCAGTGACCCGGTTATGCACGTCAGTCCCAATCACACGGTACATGATTTGATTGAACAGGACTCGCGTTTGATTGTTGTATTGTTTACATAACTGACCTGAGCTGTCTAACCACGTGTTGGGATAGCGGAGGTAGCAACTTGTTTTTTGAAATAGATATTTGTAACCGTTAACTTCTGCGATGGTATAAAGCTAAATACAAATTCGAATTTGAACTATTTCGCTCATTATTTCATTTATGTAGACTCCTCTTTAGTTTAGAATCGTAAAGGTATCATATATTTAGTGTTGTTTAAAATACAGTTGTCAGTACAGTTTCGTCTCAGTAAATCATGATGCATTCGCAAGGACTTGAGTCGTATTGCTGTTATCCATGGGTGACGTTTGCCATTTAACATCAGGTGGGCCGTCAGCTCGTTCTATCACCTACATGACATAAAAAAAGTTCATGTTATCTTTTCGCGCTAACTCATTCTGCAAAAACTCATCGCGGCATATGAACTGTTATAATTATACATCATTTGTATTTAACTGCTGCACGTAACTACGGTTATAACACGTCAAAAGGTTCCACATTTACGTAAGGAGGAAAACGCATGCAAAAGTCAATATAATCATTAAAGTAACTAGTAATTAAGCCTGGAAAGTGGGTCGGTATCACTGAAATAGTTTCACCACTCATCAGCCGGGTTATAATTAATTTAATTCGGCGATTGCCTCGCGTGATGTACTCGCGTGCGAAGGGTCCGAGATTCGATTCCGGCAGACATTGACAGGCCCATCAATTTCGGGACACATTCGGACTTCCAACTTTCGCCAGAAGCACGAATCTGATATGTATCGTGGTCGTTAAGGCCCTGTTTGACTAGACGTTGCAAAACGACGACATTATTGGTCGATGACTTCACCTCAAAAGCTTATGTGGTTTTTATGTGCCTACGAGAACAGAGATTTTTCTGAAGCTGATTCATTGCAGATTCCGATGGCTAGACGGAGCAAGCTTGTTTTTATTTCTTTTTTTTTAGCTATGATTTCTAACCTGATTAACTTTCTGATGCGTCTTAGCTTTCGTTGATGAGGTAAAAGCTTTATAATAAATAGTTAATAACGGTGTTCGTTTGAAGCTGAGAACTAAACATGAAGATGTAAATGATAATTCCTTTTAGCTGTATTTATTGGTATAGAATTTATTCTATGTTTATTCGTTCATGAATGAACACTAGTCATTTTGACCTCTATATCCAGTAATGAAAATTCTGTCAGGGAATACGGAAGAAGCGCATTTTAATATCTCTGTCAAATGACTGGCCTTACAGCTCAGTTGGTAGTAACCTGCGTTCTGAGCTGTAGGTAGGTCCTGGGTTCGATTCCCACCCAAGACAAACATTTAGTGTGACGCGTTGGTGACGCGCATTGATGTTTGTTCTGTGTCTGGGTATTAATATGTTTATATGTATGTATTTACAAAAAGTACATAAATATTCTATTAGTCTCAGTACAAGCTACATGCTTAGTTTGGGGCGACGTGTGAAATGTCCACCAAACAAAAAAATTATGACATCAATTAAAAACCCCAAATCATCAAAGTATATTATAAAGTGTTATAATATAAAGTTATTTGTTTAACATACATAATTATATTACTCTTGTTCCGTTGGTAAATAATATAAAACATAACTCACGTTAATAGTAACTTCAGTATTCATTGGACTACCATAAAAAATAAACACTGACCATTAATCCATCAGGTTCTTGCGTCGGCGGCAGTAGTCACGGTGAAATCAAAGTTCGAGACGTCAGATGCCATTTTCCACATCTTGTTTTCTAAACTTTATTGCCAGCTGACATTCTAGTAGATGTACGATTCTTTCCGGACAAATAAATCAAAACGGGTGTAACATTTTAATTAAATTATTTCCGTTTGTAATCAAACCTAATGTTTGCAACTATCACTTTTAGTAAGGTGTTGATTATATAACTTTTATGAATTATGACAGGACCACTCCCCAGACTCGATGTGTTTCACAGAACGAGCAATAACATTATTTGGTTCGCCATAATATTTAAATTTCGATATATCTAATAATATTTTAATGTAATATAATATTTTAAATATATATATTATAACAAGTAACTGTGTGAGCCCAATCTGACTAGAAAGCAACTTCAGGAGAAAAGAGTAATTAGTCCAGCATCATGTTTAATATAAGTCTGTTTTAACGGGACGGGGTATAAAATAAAGTCTATTATATTTTTTTAGTAAAAACAATCAAAAACAAATCACAGCACAGCTAATTTTGAATTGAAAACATAACTGTTCTATGTAAGAGCTTTACGGGAACTTCCAATCAACCATTCTGTCGTACTCTTTCGAACAATATGCCACATTTGTTTATAGCGACATAAATAACCAGACTAATGAATTCCAAAATCTCAGAATTAGGAATAACACCATTCTTACGTGTCTAGCCATAAAACCACATATCATAAACGTAAATCTGAACGTGCGACGACCGCAAAACATTTACATACTTCAAATGTTTTGACATTACAATATCCAGTGAGCTGGTTCAGCCAGTGATTACAATAAAGAAAAGAAAACACCGTTGGTTGTGAGTAGATTCCTCTGTGGGCTCCCTGCCGCGTTAGAATCCAATATATCCATATAATAGCACCTTTAATGTCCGTCTGTGGCTACTGTAGATCACATACAGAACAATTGTGATAACGGTCGTGATCGTGAAGAGTCGGCGGAGTAATCTACATGACAAACGATTATTGTAGCTCGTGCTTCACTTATTTATTGATTCTGCTCGTGTTATTTTGTTATTTCATTTGCACATCTCTACTTCTTTGACTGTTGTTACTTTATCGCAGAATTAAGTTCTCTATAATAAACAGTTTTGTAACTGACTTCAAAAAGGAGAGGGTTCTGTGTTCGTCTGTAAGTTTTTTTATGTATGCTTACCGATATTTTTTTCATTTAAAAACCGATTTTAATTTTAATTTGATATGGATTTTTACATGTTGACACACCCGAAATGTCTTTGGCTATTTACTATAATGAGGTTAAGTATGCCATGGCTAGGTTATTTTATTAACTTTATTTTCGTTTATGTAATAAAGTTATTGAACAGGCAGAGTAGGCCCTACCTGGTGTTAAGTGGTAACCTCTGCCCATAACAAAAATTGACTCGGGTCCTCCCATATTCACGACAAGACCCGAGTCACATTGTATGCGCCTTTAAATTAGAGTAATTGGTAAATATATTAAAAATGAAAAGTTGGTGAGCTTATGCCAAATTATTAGCTTAAAGATTTATACTGCCGTTAAATGTAGAAACTGTCAATTCACGATCACTACCGCTATCGTGGAAGAAGTGTATATAAAGCAATTTGTTGCAACTGCTTTTTATTATTATTGCCAGCTGTAAGCACCCGCTAGTATCGACTAGCGGAACCTCATATATCACCAGTAAGCCAAGAAAGTGGTCAAATAATCGTTCAAAACAATTGTTTTAGCTATGCTTATATCAAATTATTTTCCTAACGATACGCATATCCCAAATGATCTAGTCTAGAAATTGTCTTACAAGGAGAAATGACTCTCTTCCGAAGTCGATCAATCTAAATCGACTAGTCCAAACTCTCTCGTTTGCAAAAGAGAAATTGAGCCGTTTAGAATTCGCACACCGTCCTTTTGTATTATAGAGGCCACCTATGATTATTACTACTTACTGTAATAAAACTTATGATTGACAGTTGGAGGTCAGACAACAAAGTAAAAGCTAAGGACAACAAACCACTGCGGCATCGCTACGCGATACGATATCTCCCCTTTGATCACAAGCCGATCACGAATAGGTAATGTGCCGTCTACTACCGGAATGTGAGTTCTTTTCAACAGTAACATAATCAGTGATGATGGCTCAGTTGGTAGTGACGTTGGCTTAATTGAATTTGATCTATAGATCGTGGGTTCGAACCCTACAATGAGCTTGAGCTTCCGGTGAAGGAAATCATAGTGCGGTGGCAGGGCAAATGCCTGCCTGGCTGGCTTTGTAGTCAAGGTGAAAATCTGCCGACAAGCTCCTAAAGTAGTGTTCTGATAGTCACAATAGCCAGTTTCCAAATCAGGTGTGGCGTGGCGTCGGTTCCATCTATATACATCTATATACAAATAAATAATATTTGTTATATTAAAATAACCTCTTTTTACTAAATGCATATGGATGTATACACGGTACATATACCAAAACAACATTTTTTACAATTTTTGTCTGTCTGTCTGTTTGTTCCGGCTAATCTCTGAAATGGCTGGACCGATTTTGACGGGACTTTCACTGGCAGATAGCTGATGTAACAAGGAGTAACTTAGGCTACTTTTCCAAGGGGTAAAATAAGGGTGCGTGATAAAACCGATTTCCACGCGGACGAAGTCGCGGGCAACAGCTAGTAATAAATAAAAATTAAACATATCAACCTTATAACTTATAGTTTGAAGATTAAAACGCAATTTCTCACCACCAATCCCAAACAACAAAACTAATTCGGAAGCGACGTTACAGTGGAAATTAGGCATTAATCTACTATGCTTTGTTCTCAAAGTCAGTGAAGACCGGACAATGCCTCCGGTACGCAGTTAAACTCTTTAATTGTTTGTTGAAATAAAGTCTCCTTGCGGTGAGATATAATTGCACTGCCATGTTGACTAGAACATGCTTGAACTCTCGAAACTGTGTTGACATGTGATGGGCACCTGACCGCGGATCAAATTATGGTTACGGTGCCAGAAGTGGGTAACTCAGCAAGTAAGTATCTAGTATATTTTTATTTTAATAATAATAATAATTAGTTTATTTAATCTACTTTAAGACTACTTTAGGTCCATATGTTTTAGTAAAATAAACTTAAGAGCTAGGTTAGGCAAAAAATTCATGTGATGATTATGTTTCTTAGTGCAATTCCGCAATATGCAACGGTAGAATCTTCCTTTTGAAGCAAATAATAGAATTTTAAAAAAATAAAAATGTTTCATTAAAAGTCACTGTCAGAATAGCAGATCATAGAGCATTTTGCAGAGCTGCAAATAAATAACTCCTGTTTTTGAAGTATTCGCAATAACCGAAATAAAGCGGCCAAGTGCCAGTTATAGTCACGAAACACTCGCGGACCGAGGGTTCCGTACATATTTTCACCAGAATAATACCAGATAAACAAATTAGCGTTTTGTAATTCCCCATAACCATGTATACCTACATAACACAATGAATACTATCTATATCTATGCTCATCACTCAATTTGAAGGTTTGAAATCGAACTCACGACCTATAGCGGAGAAGGCTACCAACTGAGCTGTAAGGCCAGGTCAAGAACATCTTATTTAAGAAAATATACTTGATTTAAATAAGTTTTTTTATGCGAGGTGCACTATTTTCGCCTCCCCTATTTCTTGCCCTTGAATCTTATGCCAAGTTATGCCAAGCATAACACGTGAAATATGTACTGTAACTTTGTTCAAAACGTAAAAAAAATACATGATAAGGAAAAAATATTGCCAACTTGTTTCAACTGATTTTTGTGGGAAGAAAGTTGAATTTGTTCATAAATTGAATAAAACCGTTAACATAACGACACGATTTTCAGATAAAAGGCGCGAAATTTGTAATTTTTTGACTGCAAGACACAAATACGCATCACTCATTGTTATGTACGGGAACAGTTATGTGTCCGTGCGAGTCCGCTGTTAAATAACGTGCCAGAAAATAATTTAGGGGAGACACCGTTAGGTACTATTCATTAAGCTGTCAAATGAAAGCTCGTTTTGTGTTAAGCATCCTCTGCCCATAACAGCAATGCGAGAGTTGCATTGAACCTGAAAACATCAAGACTCAAGATTTTATTTTGATTCAGTTACAAAGAAACGTCTTTGGAATAAAAAATACACAAGAAATTCTAAGATCTACCTAATAACTGACTATTAATTGGCCTCACAGCTCAGTCTCTGCCTTCTGCGGTGCAGGCCGTGGGTTCGATTCCCATCCAAGACAAGCATTTGTGTAACGAACATACATGTTTGCTCTGTGTCTGAGTGTTAATATGAATAATATTTATGTATTTACATAAAAGTCTATAAGTATTATATCAGTTGTCTGGTTCCCATGATACAAGCTATATATACTTGGCTTGGTTTGGGGCTGGATGGCACTGTGTGAAATGTCCACCAATATTATTATTATTTATTATTATACCGTCGAGCATGATCTTGTTTACAATTTAAATCGTAAAGTTACGTTGCGTATTATGTTATTTAATCAAAATTACTTACTATTTTCTGATTAAATTCCATGAGGATTTAACCAGAAAAAAATCGCGCTTAAAAACGTGCAAGTGATGACACTTGCACGTTTTTTAAGCGCGATTTTTCTGAGTGACAAAATACTGTTGAAGATAAGACACCTAAAATACGTGTTCTTCTAAAACCGTTTGTTTTACGGAAATTTTGATATATTTTCGTTGAAACTGTCACGTACTTTGCGTAACTGTATGCTGCATTATAATCACATTTGTAACAACAAACATAATATTGGAGTTTATTTCTGCTGTCGTTTAACTAAAAGGCTGATAAGCCCAAATTGTTGTTTTTGAGATATGTTCAGAGCACTCTTTAATTCCTTATAAATCCGTCACTTAACGGCCTACAATTTTTTTTTATATCTCTGGAACTAATTATAATTTACAAACGTTTCTTAGACAGAAAGATAGAGAATTTTGAACTATATCGCTTCCTATTAAAAAGTCAAAATTGACCTTTTGATGGTTAACGGCTTTCTAGTTAAAGGACGGCAGATTTATTTGTTTTGCATTCTCAACTAGATCATCACGCTGATCAGCATCCCAAATTATTTGGATTTAGGAAGTACATAACATAAAAGCATGTAGGTATTAGAGCTTGTGCTAATTTCCTCCAGGGAAGTACTGCCACCATACCTACTGATGCCCCGAAACATTAGTAATATTCGCCTACTGAGTTTCAGTCTGATAGGTGTGAGCACAGGTAAATTTACAGACACATAGGACATTTCAAATTCACCTCTCAGAGTTACGGAAAAACAATATAAATTGGGTCTTCCAGTAGCT
Organism: Chesias legatella; assembly: GCA_947359385.1. NCBI lineage: Eukaryota > Metazoa > Arthropoda > Insecta > Lepidoptera > Geometridae > Chesias > Chesias legatella. Next base: position 2,060,998 of record OX375766.1, read on the forward strand.
AAGTGCGGGAGGATTCAAATCGTATTTGATATGTCATGGGCAGAGGATACTGCTTAACAAGTAGGTTATATATTATTTTAAAAATTTATCAATTAAAATGTTTTTAGATCATTTTTACCGTTCAGCTGATCTGGATATTCATTCTGTTTCGTTATATTATCCTCACATAATCCAACCATGTGTTGCCACCGGCAACATTTTGAAACGAGTCATAGCGCTTATCGAATCTAAGTCCTTTTTCCGTCTTATTTCTGCCTTAATTCTGCTTATTGAAACATAAATTTAACTTACAATGTCTGCTAAGTCTAAGAACAGAACTTTTAAAAATAGTTTACATGTCGCGCTCATTTTGCTTTTTTTTGCTTTATGCCACACAATAGTACAGTAGGTAGTATTATTACTAAGGTCCGACCGAGATCTCGAAAATACAAAGCTTTAGACTCAACTGATTAGATTACGATAAACGGAAGTGTATATATATCAAGAAATGTTTTCACAAAAAGTACAACTAAGTGTGTTCCGGTTTGATATGTGTGGTTGCCGGTGAAAATACACACACATGAGACATTCCACCTACACATCTCAGAGTAACGGGCGCATACGATGTGTCTTGGGTCTTGTCGTACCTAGTAGGGAGGACCCAAGTCGCATCGGTTGTTATAGGCAGAGGTTACCAGTTAACACCAGGTAGGCCGTCGGCTTGTTCCGTAACTGTATCACATAAAAAAGTGCACAATATTTAACGGTTCTCATGATTATTCATCAATAAAAGCTCAAAAAAGCTAGTAAATTTAAATCACTTATCGAAATTATATTCAACCATATTCCTGACTTATTGAATCAGTCATTCAATAGTCATCGGGCATAAAGACAAGGTTTCACATAAACCGCTGGTCGACAGTGTGTCAGATACCCCACTATCTAGGTACAGCCACCGTAAGTGCTTACTCTTTGGATACTCCCATGATTTAATTACCACCTATCTGAGGTATACTTATTATAAGCCCTAGTTAAGTTAAATTTAATCTCAGTCTCGGTCTCAGCATAAGACAGTCTCGATCGATACGTAGCACAAACCCGACTGAAATGAAACTATGCAACGATAAAATAGATGTGCTCGCATTATGCACGCCCAGCGATGATTCGAGAGATAAATCCGCCGCAGTGGACAGCAAAATTGTTGTTATGACCACAACTTTGCAATGCACCCATTAAAATACTTTCTTTTCATTTATGGCCTATTTGTTACGTGGGCTGTTGGTAGAATCCGTTTTCTTGCTATCCCTGGGTTTATAAACTCAAGTTTAAAAAGCAGGTAAAAAAAGTATTTCAAGCCATTCAGAATGAGTAGAAAGTGATTCATTTACGCCTTCATATTAGAGAGGTTATGTTTGTTACTTTGTAACTTTGGATGTATGGGGTAATCTCCGAAACTGGATTCTTTAGATTCCTAATTAATAAGAATATACAGTATCACTGAGGCTATTTTTTTTATTCGGATATACATGACTTTCAGGCAATAATAAGATAGGATCGACAAATTAATATACCGTCTGAAGCACAGAAGAGCCTAGTAGTAAACGGCCCTAATGGTCGCCCATTCGAGTGCTGACTTTTTCGAACTTTGCTTTACTACAATATCAATATATCTGAAACAAAAAAAATACATATGCGACCGCTTAAAACTTTAAATCGAAAGGGAACATGATAATAATTTTTTGAGTTTAAGTTTTAAGTAATAGCGAACAAAAGAAATTCGCTTCATCTTCACAGCGTTGATGTAATCGAAAACACACCAGAGAGAAGTAACATTGACTATGACGAAAGTTTATAATCTCAGCTATCGCAATAATCATGTTCATAATGTATACGAAATTACAACAAGTTCACAAAACTTGAGATTTGAGTGTTGATTATTTTTCAATATGGTACCGTGTTTCTTCACAAATTGAGCAACCAAAGTGTAACACCAAACAATACGATCCATTGAACTTTGTGTAGTATATAGTCTGTGGTTGTCAAATGTCACTGTCAGGGTGGCGGAACGTGGCGGGTGTGTCCCGTGGCGCCGTGCAGAAGCGCGAGCATTCGGGCTCAGCGCAGCGTTGGACCACTTCGGCACTTAGCAACTGTAAGAGCTGCGGTGCGACAAATCACAAGCAGGAGGATTGCAGATTCCGGGACTACATCTGCAGTCAGTGCAAGAAGATAGGTCACCTCCGGAGAGTATGTGTGGTGGGACCTTCCCCCTCAGACAACAGAGGGTTCCACTATGGCCAAGCGGAGGCGGGCTATGAGTCTGCGGAGAATGAAGAGCAGGAGGACCTTGATCTGCATCAGGTGTGCTTGAGAGACTATAAGCCGGTGAGTTTACCCATGACTATTGATGGCGTAGTGATCACTATGGAGATAGATACAGGAACACCAATATCATGTATTAGTAAAGTAACTTATGACAAATATTTTGTAAGTAAGGAAATAGTACCACATAATTTGTGTTTAAAATTTTATGATGGGTCAAAAATAAAACCTTTAGGTTTTATCATGGTATCTGTGGAATGTAAGGGCAAAACAAAGGAGCTTGAACTATTTGTCATTGAAGGAGGGACCACATCCTTATTGGGCCGACAATGGTTAACAGAACTGGAAATAGTCATTCCATCAATAAGGTGTTACAATATAAATAAAATAAATGACTGTGCTAGTCAAAGTATGCAAATAAATAGTGAAATATGTTTGTTATTGGACAGGTATAAGCAGCTATTCGATGGGACTCTGGGAAGGTTCACAGGGGGCAGGGCTACGCTGCGGGTGCGTGAGAGCGCGGCGCCGGTATTCCATCGTGCGCGGCCGCTTCCATTCGCGCTGCGCGAGCGAGTTGACGCCGAGCTGGATGCAATGCTGGGCGCCGGCGTTATTGAGCCCGTGGAGTGCTCGGACTGGGCCTCACCACTAGTTCCGGTGAATAAGTCAGACGGTACGCTCAGGATCTGTGTAGATTACAAGGCAACTCTGAACCCCGCTTTACTGGTTGACAGGTTCCCTCTTCCTAGGATTGATGATGTAATGGTAGCACTAAATGGAGCAAAATTTTTTAGTAAAATTGATTTATCTCAATCTTATAACCAGATTGAATTGGATGAATCTAAAAAGTATACAGTAATTAATTGTCATAGAGGCCTGTATCAGTATAATCGCTTAGTTTATGGGTTATCCTCTAGCCCAGGTATATTCCAAAGAATAATGACAACTCTCCTTAAAGGTATACCTAATGTTGCTGTTTTCATCGACGATGTAATCATAGGAGGCCAATCAAAAAAAGAACATTTAGAAGCTTTGCAAATGGTTTTCAAGCGATTGTTGGAAAGCGGGCTCAGACTAAAAAAATCCAAATGCGTTTTTTTAGTAGAAGAAGTGTCCTATTTGGGTTATATTTTGTCTAGGGAGGGCATAAGGGCGGATCCCTTGAAAATTGAGGCAGTAGTCAAATTACCTAGACCACAGAACGTTCCCGAATTGCGGTCCTTTTTAGGTATGGCAAATTTCTTTGCTAAGTTTGTAAACAACTATAGTCAAAAATTGGTTCCACTGTATAATCTTCTGAGAAAGGATGTGGATTGGAATTGGACTAAAGAGTGTGAGGAAGTCTTTACGGGGATTAAAAATTATTTAGTCGGTTCACACATATTAGCGCACTATGATCCAAATAAGCCGCTGATTGTCACGTGCGACGCAAGCGCTGCTGGCATAGGTGGCGTCCTGTCACAGCCAAGCAAGGATGGCGCGGAGCGGCCGGTAGCATTCGTGTCCCGCACGCTTACCAGCGCGGAGAAAAATTACTCTCAGATCCACAGAGAAGCATTAGCTATAGTTTTTTGCATGAAAAAGTTTCACCAGTATATTTACGGTAGGCGGTTTACTTTAAGGACTGATCACAAACCATTAGTGTCTATTTTCGGCCCAAATACTGGCATTCCGACCATGACGGCTAGCAGGATGCAAAGATGGGCGATCATTTTATCAGCTTATACATATGATATTCAGTACGTGCGAACACACAATAATAGTGCAGATGGACTATCCAGATTACCTGTGTCAACTGTACAGCCAGTTACAGAGGTAATCCCAGAACAAACTCATTTGCATCACGCTCAAGACGCATTATTGTTAGATTATAATGAGATAAAGGGTTGCACTGCTCGAGACCAAATTTTAAGTAGGGTATTAAGATTTGTTCGAGAAGGGTGGCCTATTGAATGTGAAATTACTGGTTTACAGCCATATTATAACAGGAGAACTGAACTTTATGAGGAGCTCGGTTGCATAATGTGGGGACACAGAATAGTTATTCCTGATAAGTGCCGAGAAAAAGTTCTAAACATCTTGCATGAACCCCATATGGGTATTGTTAAGTCTAAAGCGTTAGCGCGGAGTTATGTATGGTGGGCTGGCATCGACGAGGCCATAGAAGGCATGTGTCGTGGGTGTGCTACGTGCGCGGCGCACGCCGACGCGCCGCCGCGGCAGGCGCCGCGCCCGTGGCCGTGGCCTAGAAAGGCATGGTCCAGACTTCATCTAGATTTTTTGGGTCCTATATTTGGCAAGACCTACTTAGTGGTAATAGACGCTACATCAAAGTGGATGGAAATTTTTTACGTGCCTAGCACTGCAGCCACCAGTACTATTGACAGGTTGCGGGAGTTGTGGAGTAGGTGGGGCATACCAAAACAGATTGTTACAGACAACGGTCCTCCTTTTACGAGTACAGAATTTGCATCCTTCCTCAAGAGTGATGCAGTGGAACACATATTTTCTGCTCCATACCATCCTGCGTCGAACGGGGCCGCCGAAAATGCGGTAAAAACACTAAAAAGAGTAATTAAAAAAGCCAATTTCGAAAGGGTGGATGTAATGAAAGCGTTACATACATTTTTACTATACTATCGGAATACCGAACATGCGTCGACAGGTCAGAGCCCCGCTATGTTGATGTTAGGGAGGCAACTACGTACTAAGTTAGATGGGTTAAAGCCAGATTTAGAGTCGCGGATGAGCCAAGTGCAACGCCAGCAAGTAGAATACGCAGGGGGTGCGCACCGGGGGGTTGGACCGGGAGAAGATGTTTGGTACCGTCAGTTCCTAAAAGGGGAAAAGTGGTTGCCAGGTAGGGTGGATCATCAAGTAGGTCCCTCTAACTTCAAAGTGGTAGGGAAGCAGGGAGACCAAACACATCGTCACATTGACCAGTTAAAGCGGCGGACTAGAAGTTCCTTGGTGTACCCAGAGCCTCAGGGTGACAGGGCTCTTCAACCAGGGGCAGTTGAATTAGTTCATAATCCTACGACTACTAGTGGTGAGGACACGTCCGACTATTCAAGGGCCTCTGAGCGGGGGGACGATTCGTCCCCGCTCCGTCCAGCGAGTTCCCAACCCTGTGAGCCTTCTACAGAACTAACACGGGAATCGCGGCCCGTACGCCAATGTAGACTGACCAAGCCAAATTATAAAATGTAATATCGGTTAGTGGAAAGTTCCTAAGTGTTAAAAAGGTGTGGAAATTATAGAAATTTTATTGTTATAAAACTAAACTTTATTAAGGCTTTATTAGTACCTAAGGAAATGTATTCTATAAAATAAGTGTGGAGGAATGTAGTATATAGTCTGTGGTTGTCAAATGTCACTGTCAGGGTGGCGGAACGTGGCGGGTGTGTCCCGCGTGGAGCTGTCTGGAGCGGGTCTGAAATACAAACTATTACATATCTACAGCTGGAGTTTCTTCTGCTTATTCCCTGGAATCCCAATACATCACACTTTGCCACCCAATTTGATCGAACAATCGCAGTATGTCAAGATTTCCGTAAAGTACAAGTCAATTTTCAAAGGTTGGCAAAGGCGGCAAAGGTCGGGCCAGTCGCTTGCGTAACACTCTTGACATTTGCAGGGCTGCGCAGGAGTGCGCCGGACTACGTCGCAACTACGTCACCTACTCAAGGAATTCCCTATTACGTCAAGTTTTGAAAGACGGTTAATGCGTTGGTGAATTCTGGACGAAATACGCTGTTTGCTTTGGATGATACTTTGTTTGTACAAAGATGAGCTGGTTTCTTATGAGTCATTCTATCCAGCATATTTAGGAGCATATTAACGGGAAAGTCATTAAACCTATCATAGTGATGAATTTAGAAATGAATACCTTATCTTACTATATTTAAACGAGCAATTCTTGTATATATATATATATATATATATATATATAATCTGAATCTCGGAAACGGCTCCAACGATTTTCATAAAATTTTGTATACAGGGGATTTCGGGGGCGATAAATCGATCTAGGTAGGATTCATTTTCAGAAAATCAACTTAAACATAAACTTTTTTTTTTTATTGAAAGAAAATAACAAAATGGTTTCTTTTTTTCTTTATTCTGTCGGTAAGATCGAAAAATATTATTCATGTTTCATCATTTTATCAGTATGTAATTCGTACTTAAATATAATTTCTAAAAAACACAATATATTATATCAAAAATAAAAAACCGAGCAAAGCTCGGCCATCCAGGTACTATTTATTTAACCGTAAATATTATCCAAAGAATGTTTTTTCTGTTTAATACGTTCGAAAATGCTACATCTAGAACCATGTTCACATAAAATTTATATTTAACACGCTACACCATTCGTGTCCTGAAACTCTCGCACGTACAATATAATTTATAAGCTACGTTTTTGCGGCGGGTTCAAGTTCGAAGCTGTTTTATCTTTACTTACAAACATGGGAGAAGACTCCAGAAGCGGAGACATTCTACCAGTTCGTTTATGGTGCCAGTCGGGGTCTTGAACCTGATAAACGCTTGCGCAATCGAATTTGGTTTTGAGAATCTGTATGAGGAAATCAATTGATTTCTTACCTTGAGAATTTTGCAAAGGTGCATACGCACGCATGTACGTAAATATTTAAAAACATGTCTGCAGGAAATGGTTTCTAGATAACTGCTAGCTTTTATCAACACAAGTATATTTGTAATACGTTGCCATTCTTTTAGGGAATTTATCTACCATCATACATTTGTTTTGTGAGGTATAAATTTTCATTTATATTTTATTATTTTAGTTAATGTTCACTTAAATATCGTCTGTTTCGTGTAAGTTGAGATAACTGACCTTCGGTTTTGTTGTTCAACTTCAACAAAATAAACCCTCCAGGCATTTGGTGTATACACCCAAAAAAACAGTTAATTAGTAATGTTAATAAGATATTATCTTGAGTCAATATTGTCATGCAGATGGTACCTAATCCTCTTAAAATGGGAGATTTGCGGAAAGATTACACAACGCCAGCATATTTTGCTATGCACTATTGTTTGTTATCAACGTATATCCTTATTTAGTTGACTGGACAGGACTGGAACGTTTCAGTAAAAACCGAAAAGATAATTGTTGTTTATATCTCTCATAAATTGTGATATTTTTTCGAAACCCATTGTCCATTTAAAACGTACTGAAGAAGTTCGGTAAGTACGATACCTTATTCAGCGCTCTACGACACATCTTGGGATTCTGGAATTGGCTTTGCCCCTTTTAGGCGAAACGACATGCACTGATGGTTCATTTTAGCTCTGTTAATAGTATCAATGCCGTGTCTTTGGACACAAGAGTGAAATGTAATTGCTACTTCAGCGAAAGCCATCTCAGGAGATAGTTTCATATAAAAAAGTTCCAGAACAGACCTTTGATAATGATCTAGGAGAGAAGATACTTATACTTATTCAAATGAAAACTGTCAAATTTAAATATCTGAATGCAATTAATTACAGAAATTTCTTGCCTTTTTTTTGTTTGTGTATTTTCAAATTTTTTAAGTCGAAAATGTTGTTGTTTTATGTCACTTTTCGAAAAGCAGATTTAGTAAATAAGCTATAAACATGTACCTACCTATTTTATTTTTAATATGGTTTGCTCTTAAGCCTAAACTATAAAAATAAAATTAAATACCCAGGCTCCCCACAGGCAGATAATGTATTACCCAGACTCAAAGAATGCCTCAGTCACGGATTGTGATTTACGTAGTACATACGTATGTCAGACAAAGAAATAGGATGTATTCGGAAGAATCAATCAAATTGAATTTCGCAGCTCAGACCGATCATGTCAGGTCACAAAACCGTCAATTGCCGAAGTTTACTGTATGATAATTAGACCGTAAGAATTTTGCTTTAACGCAAGTATTAGAACTTATGCAATAAGTGATGTAATATCAGGCAAGATAGTCTATTCACTTGAACGCCTGCGACACTGTGTCTCTTTCTTTATATAGAGGATAGAAAGTGATAGATAGTGGTGTCAGTTTGGATTAATTTTGGACAGGTATTGACCCAAAGTAGCTGTCTTTTGATATTAGCTGAACATTGAGGTGCCGAGAGTATCTGTCAGTGCTGGAAGGAACGTGTTGGTTATATTTAACTTGAGTATATGTTATTTAACTAGGTTGACTGAACCACCTACATCAGATCTCATGATTAGTGATAATAATATTTTAACACGTGAGAAGGTATTTTCTTGTGTTTTTTATGTTTATTCGTATTATTTCAATGAATTTTAATAATATGTAGTACAAATATCTACTTTCTAATATATATCTCGGCTGCCCACGTTGTGTAGGTATAGTAATCGGTTTTAATTTCCTTGGGTTTTATGTCGTAGAGGATGAACCACTTTCTGTATTCATCTGATCCTTCTAAATCTGTCTATACTGTGCATTTAAATTACGTACAAAAAATATATCTGTGCAACTTCATTAGGAACAAATTTAGCCAGGCAACAGCAGAACAATCCATCATATGCTTTCCAAAATTAATTCAATATATCTTGCATGTAAAATTTGGTACAATCAAAGTCAACTACGACATTGACACTTCGCAGGAAATTCTGAAGAACGCATTATTTGCCAGCATATAAATCTTAATAACCAGACATGAAATTAAATCAGGCCCTCGTAATATAAACCGGATGGAATTCCCATACAAAAGCCATACAAGCTTAAAAGTACTCAAATTGAAAGTAAACGCCGAGGCTTAATGTCTGGAAGCTATTGACAGAGTAAATAAGCCATAACAATACCAGTGAACAGTATTCTATCAGTAAATAGAGGGTGGTCGTAATAAGGCACCGGGCGCACCACTAAATCAACACAGCTAATAACTAACAGCGGAGATACGATCTCAACGCTTTCAATAATAACCCACCCAATTGTAGCGACAGTTCAAAATTTAACAGCAGCACAATATTTTTGTTCTTTTCTGTTGTACCCCAGCTAAATATCTGCCCGTTATTCTGACTAGTAACAAGATTACGGGTTCAATGACGCAGCCACGATAATAAAAAGATTTTGTCGACTCTGTAGCTAAGGTGGTAGTGACCTGCAGCGAATTGGAAGTACGGGGTTCGATCCCGGACGGGCAATTAATAACTGTGGCCGGTACAAACACATTTGACGTGATGAGTTTGAAATTTGTTCTCAGCTCTTTGACATGACATGTTTTAATATTCTGATGGTTTTATAAAGATGGCTCACTTTCATCTCGTTTACTGTGGCAGCCTTTCTAAGAAAGCTTCAGAACTTCTTTACTGGTTGTGCTCTATAATTACCTTCCACAATGACATATGTCATGGTCATGGTCATGGTGACGTCTCGGACGTAATCGATACGGTGTGTCTGCGCTTGTTTTTTCTAAATAATAATAAATATACCGAATAAATCGCTCCCGGGATTAATGTGATTAGTTGTTTGCACTGTGATTACTATGTGAGAGTGTGGACCAGTGTGTGGACGCTGTTATAACCCTGTTATTAGGTATAATATATCTCAATCTATCCCTCTTTTTTATAAGCAGGAGGGTAGGTAAACATAGTTGTTTGACAAAAATAATCTGTCATCCTCGTCCTAACAGCGCCACCTAGGGTTGAATAGCTGGACTATATATAATTAGCCACCTGCCGAATTGTGCAAGAACTATTAAAATCACTTCCTAACAAAGTCGATAAATATAGTAATGGCGAAGTGCAGTCATTGTGGCAAATTTTTATCAGCAACGTCGATAGGTGCCGCTAGTTGTGGCCACTGTTCACAAGTGTTCCACAAAGCTTGCGTGTCGCTGCCGGAGTCGTCGCCGGTCCCCAGGGACTGGCAGTGCCCGGAATGCAAGGCGAAGCTTCGTAAAGAAGACAACACTTGTATTCCTGTAAAGAACATCGCCGCAGCCGCAGTCGCCGACCCGCCTCAACTTCTTAGTGACGCCAGTCACAGCACTATTGCCACCGACGCCGCCGCGGCCGCGGAAGGCGTACGTGAACTACGCCGCGAACTCGCGGGCTATGTGACTGAGATGCGTGAATTTCGGCGGGAGATGGCTGAACTTCGTGTAGTCGTTGCCGGCGCCGCGGTACGGATGGATGGGATGGAGCGACGCCTCGAGGAACTGGAGAAGCGGGAGGCGCCCGCCGTCGTGGCTGCCATCGCTGAAGTCACCGAGCTGGAGCGCACAGTTGGACTGCTGAAACAGGAGCTGGCGGACCGCGATCAGGAGGCCCTGCTATCCGACTTGGAGATCGGTCACCTCCCTGAGGAGAAGGGTGAGAATGTTGTTCACGCCGTCACGGTGCTGGCCGCCAAGCTGGGCGTAAAGCTCGAAATACGCGATATAGTATTTGCGGAGCGTGTCGGTGCCGCGCCGGCGCCACCAGGCCGCGACACCAGTGGGAGCGCGGTGACTCGCGAGCGCCGACTGGTGGTGCGGCTGGCGCGACGTGCGCTGCGCGACGAGCTGCTGCAGGCCGCCCGCGTGCGGCGCACGCTCACCGCCGCTGACACCGTGCCGCGCCGGATTTTTGTCAACGAGCGGCTGACGCGCGCCAATCGCGTGCTTTTCCATAGGGTCCGAGAGGAGTGCAAGAGGCTTCAGTGGCGATACTCCTGGACCAAGCGTGGTCGCATTTATGTGAGACAAAGCGACGGAAAGCAGGCTTATCTTGTGCGGTCGGAGGCAGATCTGACCAGGGTTTTTGGGTGTGCTTCAGTTTGATTATAAACTGTAATGACGTTGTGCCAAAGTTAACTGTTATATGTTTGTATAGATTCTTTTTGCTATTTTGCTGTCTCTTTGTGTTATTTTTTCCTTATCTCATTTGGTTGTACAGTGACATCACGGATTGGATTGTTTCTTGTTGTTATTATTATTATACACCAGTACATAAATTAAAAATCATAGCCTTTATATATATATGCCTATATATACCTGCAGTATTATGTCATACTTTACTTACAATTGTTATGTATATACTATGCTATATGTCTATTTATCAAAATATTATTTATGCTGAGTTTATTTTAATTGAATATGTGTGTCTTCATTTTACTGACAGATATTTTATTAAACTAAGTAACTGTTCTTAAGTTAAATAATCTTAAAGTCGGTTTTTTCAATGCTTGTTCTCTTAATACCGGCCATGACGAATTTATGGTTGCCGTGGATGACCTGAATCCTGATGTTCTAGCCATAAGTGAAACCTGGTTACGTTCAGGTCAGTGCGATAGAGCTCCCAGGATATCAGGCTATCGTCTATATCATACTCCTAGGCCAGATTACATAAGGCATGGACGAGGAGGGGGTGTCGGCTTTTATGTCAGAAAGGGTGTAAATGCACGCATTTTTCCTCACCCTAACAGCCCCTCAACTGAACAAATGTGGCTCAGACAGATTGTTAATGGTAAAAATATCATCATTGGAACTGCTTACCGGCCACCTTGGCAGGATGTCAACGTTTTTCTAGACGCTATCACTGAGTCTGTAGTGTCGTTTACTAAATGTGATCATGTCATTTTGTTGGGTGACTTCAACATAGATCTATTGAACTTAAGTAGTAATAAAGTCAAGTTACTTAATGAATTTCTAGAATCTTTGAATTTAAAGCAAATTATAAATGAGCCAACGCATCACACTGATCATAGCCACACGTTAATCGATATCGTCTGCACAGATACTCAAGTACGTAAGGTGACGGTGAAACACGTTCCTGAACTAGGGGCACATGCCATGTTGCTAGTTGAGGTTAATATAAAAAAGGAGAAGCTGTTACCACGCTTGGTTACCTACAGGCCTATAAAAAGTATAGAAGTAGATTTATTTACACTTAGTTTAAACACAATTAACTGGGATTCTGTTCTTAATTCAGTAAACATTAATCATTCAGTCTCGCTAATAACAAATATAATTTTATCCCTTTTCGATTTGCACGCTCCAACTAAAACCACAAGATTCAAAGGACCTCCCCACCCCTGGATCACAGATACTGTGAAAGCTATGATCGGTATTAGAAATGATGCCCATAAGCAGTATAAGGATCTTAAAAGTGAAGCTCTTGAAACCTATTATAAAACAATGAAACATGTAGTAATTGCGGCAATTGAGAGTGAGAAATCAGCTTATTTTAAACAACACATTAATAATAACTTTAATAATTCAAAATATCTGTGGAAAAACTTAAAACAAAATATTTTATCAGATAAGAAGCGTACAGGTGATCTTCCTATTCAATTTGGTAATCCTGACGTGATCAACTCTCACTTCCTCAATATTCCTGGTAGTTCTTGTGTTGATATCTCAAGGCTGGCTTTCTATGAACATCACAGGTTTGGGCCGGAGATATTCGCCTTATGTCCTGTAACTGAGGAGACAGTAATGAAAGTAATACAAAACATAAAGTCAAATGCACGAGGTACAGATGGCATCTCATTGGATATGCTCTTACTTACGTTGCCGCAATCGTTATCTTCTATAACTTCAATTATCAATAAGTCAATAACTTGTGGTAGTTTTCCCGATAGCTGGAAACTGGCTGTCGTTAAGCCTATACCAAAGGTTACCAACCCCTCTAGTCTGAGTGATTTAAGACCTATAAGTTTATTACCTTGTCTATCTAAAATACTAGAAAAAGTTGTATCTATGCAGTTGACCAAATATCTAGAAGACAACAATATATTCCCTGAGCTACAGTCAGGGTTTCGCAAAGGTCACAGTACCACGACAGCTCTTCTCGATGTGGTTGATAATATGCTATCTGCACAAGACAAGGGTATGTGCAGTATCTTGGTTCTACTTGATTACTCTCGTGCGTTTGAATCTATTAATGTATCTCTTCTTCTTTCTAAGCTAAAATATTATGGTTTTGACCTTAACACTATAAATTGGTTTCAAAGCTATCTAGTTGGTCGGCAACAATATGTGGAGCTTATGATAAATGGAACAAGTGTTAGATCCGCTTCCCGGCCTGTACCTCGTGGTGTTCCCCAAGGATCTATCCTGGGCCCGATCCTGTTCATCCTCTACGGGGCTGAAGTCGTTAAAGAAGTATCTCACTGCCAGTTTCATATGTATGCTGATGATCTACAGCTTTACTATTCATTTCTCCCTTCAGACACTAATATTGCAGTGAGAAACATAAATAATGACTTAGCTCGTATTTCTGTTTGGTCAGAATCGAATTGTCTGGTATTGAATCCTAAGAAGTCCAAATACATGTTGATTGGCACAAAAAGAAATCTCCTTAAAGTTAAAAATAAAGATATCAATATAACAATTGGAGGAGAGAATGTAGAGTTTGTTCCGGAGGCGAAAAGCCTCGGTGTAATTTTTGACAGTCATTTACGTTTTGAGAGACAGGTGTCTGAATGTGTCCGTAACTGCTTTTATAGACTAAAGTTGTTGTATAAAATTCGTCCATATCTTAGTGAAGAGATCAGAATGATGTTGTGTGAATCCCTTATACTGTCCAAATTAAATTATTGTGACATAGTTATTGGGCCTTGTCTATTGAGTCGTACAGAAAAATTAATACAGCGGGTCCAAAATGCGTGCGCACGTTTCTGCTTTCATGTACCACCTCGTTCACATGTAACTCCAATCCTTAATGCATCAAACTTGTTAAAAATGAAAGCACGTAGGGATCTCCATCTGGCAACTCTATTGTTTGGTGTTTTAAAATATAAATCCCCATCTTACCTATACAAAAAGTTGCAATGGGCGAAGGAGAACTCTCGTTACACTAGCAGGTCATGTACGAATGTGTTGTCCACACAAAAGCATAGAACTGTGGCGTTTCGTGGTTCTTTCCGTTTTGCTTCGACTCGTTGTTGGAATGACATACCCCCTCCACTCCGTGCGCTAAAATCTTTAAATAGCTTCAGTAACCAACTAAAAAATAAGCTTTTAGAGATTCAAAGATCCTCTTAGAAGCTTCTACAACAGTGCCGAAAGAGATATTAGCATAAACATAATAAGGAATACTGAATCCAGTTCGTATGTTATTAATGTCCACCAATATTATTATTATTTTTATTATATACATATGCATTATTATTTTTACATAGACGTTGTTATTGTTTATATATTTTGTTCAGTGTAAAGTTTCCGTCCGAGATGTCACCCTCGTCACAGGCCCTGTCTGAAAACCAGCGCTGTCCCCGGTGTGAATGCTATGTTCATGCCTGGGATCAGCTCCAAGCTGAGACAGGTCCCTATTTGACCACGCAGTGTAACAAGAGGGCAATATTTTAGGTTAGAACATTTATTCATCGAATGTTGTATTGTGTAATTGTCTTCTTATCTTTCTTTTTTGTTTTTGTTAATGTTGTATGTAAACTGTGTGTGTTAAATAAAAAAATTTCTATTCTATTCTATTCTATTCTATATCTATTAAATTTATATTTCTTATGAAATGTGCAGATTTTTACTGCAGATAAGCGTAATGTGGCGTTTGGAGTTTTATTAATTGTATATTGTTTGGCATCGCTGCAGCCTGGGTTTATTTAGCAATCATTGTTTTATAACAATTCGTTATGCATTTTTTCTATTACAAAAATTATTTCTTTAATTTAATTTAATTATTATTTATCTAAGCGGTATTGTTGTTGGTTTTGGAAGCGCTCGCAGTTTGGCTTGTTTTTTGAATCCGGCAACCCATAGTGTGTTCAAAATGTCTTGATTGGGTGACAGAGAAGTAGTGGTCCGTACAACTGAGGAATTATATGATTTGGAAGGTAGTTAAATTGACAACCTCAGCCGGCTGCATAAAGACCGTCGTGTCTTTATTTTTCTCAGTTCAACCGTTCTGTAAATTTTGATTGGAGTGGTTAAATTAGACTTACTTGGGCGGGTCTGGGTTTATCCATTAATGGAGCATTCCGAGACTCCAGCGGCAGCCTAACGGCTGTTCGTCGCATTGGATAAGGCCAGGCCTACCTATCCATCCCGTGATGGGTAGGGGGTGAGGTCTTGAGAGTAGCGCAGGTCGTGATGATCCTCAAGGCAAGTCTGGTGGTGGCCCTTTTCGAGGTTCACCAAGCCTATTAGTCTTGCTTCCTTCAGAGGCAGGACGTTACAAAAACCATCAGGCGCCGCGTGTGGGATTGGGGGGGCTTTAGTTGTTGGGTGGGGGTAGTCTTGGGAAATGAGGGAGCTTCTCCACGTGTCATTCTGACTGAGCAGAACACACAGTGGACGAAGCGGGACGGGTTCAGTATGCACTAACCACGCTGCTGAACAGGCCATTGGGCCACCGTCGGATCGGGGATCCAACTCGGAATCCCCCCTATCATGATGCGGATCACGTCTCGTGTCGTCAAGGGGGACCGAGGGCCTTGGCTTAACCGCCCGGGCTACGAGGAAGAAAACCTCTCTAAAAAATTACCCCCACCCTAAGCTGCGTCGCGTGGCGAGAGGGTGTACATGGCTGTGGGGGTGCACAGTCGCTAGCGCGTTCCCCGCGGGAGGACCAGCCGACACTCCTTAGCGGGTTACTCGTAGGCTTACTCGGTCACAGGGGGCACTGACCGAGTGGACCGTTTTTCCCCCATTCTCGTGGGATTTATTATGGAACCTTACAAAAAAATTAACCTATCAACTGAAGAGGAAGTAAGTAATGGAAGTAGATCTGATAGTACTTTGGTACTGGAGAAGGCCGCTTGTACGGCGGATGATGGAATGACCGTGGAAATGGTCGATGACGTGCGAGGAGTAGGCTTGTTTCCACCTGGCAAGGCAGATGGTGTCGTCGAGCGAGTGGACCTAAGCAGGCACAGCATAGATGGCGTGACAATGCCAACACAATTAGATGAACAAGGACAAACAAGAGCTGCATCAGTTCTGGGGATGAGTTCAGCAGGTTTGTCATTAACGGAGGAATCGCGGCCAAATTCGGCGGCCAGCTCTTTATTTTTGTCGAGGTCTTTGGATCGCAAACGAGCGTATCACAGTGATGGATATTCCGACACTGATGTGGAATTTGCGGCTCCAGCCAAAGTTTCTACTGGCAGCAGAGGACGTGCCAGAGCTCGAGCTTCTGGCACTCATATTGGACTCGCTCGTGCCAAAGAGGACTTGGCTAATAAGCCAGCATCGGAGCATTACCGACTAAGCCCATCAGAGCCACAAGTTTCAAAGGTCAAAGCTCCCCGAACGAAGTACACCCACTTCGATGGGGAACCTATAAATGCCAACGATTTGAAGAATTGTGCATTTAAGGAGCTGGAAATAATTCAAGAGGTTTCTAGGAAGTCTAAAAACCTCAAAGGCACGTGCCAGGGTCAAATTAATCAGGCTCTGATCAATGTGAAGGACATCGTGGACAGCCTTCAGTCACGAACTATCGATGACGAAACGAAGCGTCTTCGAGCGGACAACGACCGGCTCAGCCGAGAACTATCCAATTTGAGGATAGAATTGAGGGCTCTCCGTAAGGATTACATGGAGAAAAACACTCGATCCAACGAGATCGCAGTCCCCCAAGTCAAGTCAACTGTTCTGCCAACCAGCTCAACACCACCCAACTCAGGAGTGGACATCGAGGAAATTTTGCGCAAAGTAACTATATCAGTGGGTGAGATGGTCAATGCGCGCATTGCTGGTCTTGAAGATCGTCTACTGCCACCAAAACGCATGCGCCCGCCGCTGGCGGCAGATAAACCCAGGGAACCCAGTAAACGTGTTTCTACACGAGTCCCTGTTGAGACGTCCGCTGACGCCTGTCTTCCGGCCACTTCCGTGCGCCCAAAGACGCGCCAACAGACCAGCCAGTCAGTTGGTCTAGCCAACTCCGGAGTCCACGCTACCGACTCTCAGCCATCCGGCAGCCAGAGTGTAACTACACAAGAGGGATGGGCAACAGTGGTCAGAAGAGGAAAAAAGAAACAGGCTTCTAATACTATCACTAGTACACGGGAACATCAACGGATAATCCAACAGCCGGCGAAGGCGTCTTCCAAGCCTGCCAAATCCAAAAAAAAGAAGAAGCTCACTCTCCCACGGTCGGCTGCCGTGGTAATCACCCTCCAACCTGAAGCTGTAGAGAAGGGGGCCACTTACGTAGAAACCCTCAAAAAAGCCAAGGCTTCTATCGACCTTGCTGAATTAGGAATTGAGGGAATAAGGTCAAGGAAAACTGCCACCGGAGCCAGAATATTAGAGATTCCTGGTGTTAATAGCGGTCCTAAAGCGGACCTCCTCGCAGAAAGGTTGCAGACTGCTATATCTGACGTTGCCCGAGTTATTCGCCCTTTAAAATGTGCAGACTTAAGGATTTCTGGGCTCGATGACTCCGTCAGCAAAGAAGACGTGGGTGAAGCTATAACCAAGAAGACAGCGTGCTCAGGAGAGCACATTAAAGTCAGAGAGATACGTGCTGGACCGGGGGGCATGGGTGTTGCAATCGTCCAATGCCCGATAACTGCAGCCAAATCACTCATCGAAGGAGGCAGGCTTCTCGTGGGTTGGAGTTCTGCCCAGGTTCGTATGCTGGACTCACGTCCGATGCGATGCTTCCGGTGTATGAATATTGGACATACTCGGCAGCTGTGTCCATCGGAAGTAGATCGAAGTGAGCTCTGCTTCCGCTGTGGCAAAACTGGACATAAATCTGCTATCTGTACAGCGGAACCCCGATGTGTTGTCTGTGTGGATGCCAAGTGTCCAGCAAACCACGTGATGGGAGGCAGCAGATGTAAGCCACCTGCCGTTAAGGGCAAATCGGCTCCCATGACCCGATTACCCTCTCATATGGAAGGAATAGACGAGTGTCTAGATGGATAGGTCACGAAAGATCAATATAATCCAGACGAATCTGAACCACGCTGCCTGCGCTCAAAATCTTCTGATGCAGGTGGTGGCAGCATGGTCCATTAATGTTGCCGTCGCTGCCGAACCTTACAGTGTTCCCGATAGCCCCGATTGGGCCGTGGCCACTGATAACTCGGTAGCTATTTTCCGTCCACGAACAGCACGTTCCCCTCCCCTGACGGTGAGAGAGAGAGGCTTGGGCTACATTGCAACGGCACTGGGGGAAATTGTTCTTATCGGGGTATATTTTTCCCCCAATAAAAGCCTCGCACAACTGGAGGACTATCTCCGAGAGCTTGGTGGTGTGGTCAGGAGGATGTCTCCTTCACAAGTTATTGTGTTGGGGGACCTCAATGCTAAGGCGGCGGCATGGGGTTGTCCCAGGACTACCAGGCGTGGCGAGGCAGTTCTTGATTGGGCGGCTGCAGCCAACCTGGTTGTCTTAAATCAGGGCACGGCCAACACATGTGTCAGACGGCAGGGAGGATCTATAGTAGATGTCTCCCTTGCCACTCCTGCCATCTCCACACGAGTGTGTAACTGGAGAGTACTTGAAGAGGAAGAGACCCTATCGGACCACCTCTACATTCGGTTTGAAGTTTCCTCTTCTATTAGTTTTGGGTGGTCACATTCTCTACCGGGCCAGTTTACAGCATTCCCAAGATGGGCCATCGGGCGTCTAGATAGAGAACAGTTGCAGGAGGCTTCCATAGTTCAGAGCTGGTGTCCTGCTCTTACGTCGCAGAACGGGGTTAATGCAAGAGCAGTCCAGCTCCGTGATGCATTGACAGCTGTCTGTGACGCTGCCATGCCCCGCAACAAAAGGCTGCCAGACAAAAAGCAAGTTTACTGGTGGTCAGACGAAATCGCATCTCTCCGGAACACCTGCATAAGTGCACGACGCGAACATAAGCGGTGCCGCAGGAGAAGACACACCGAAGATGAGGAAAATGAACTCTATGCCACCTATAGTGAGGCTAAACGGGCCTTACAAAAGGCCATCCGCAACCGTAGGTCTGAATCATGGCAAGAGTTCATCGAGGACCTCGACAGAGACCCATGGGGGCGTCCTTATCGATTGGTCAGGAAAAAACTCAATAATCAGGCCCCACCTACTGAGACGTTCCAGCCCCAGCTGCTGACAAATATTGTGACTGGACTGTTTCCTGAATGTCCGCCATACGAAGCCCCTCGTATGACTCCCCCTAACCCCCCTTCCTTTGCGGAGGCCACCATTGGGGAAGTGCTCGCGATAACAGAGGAGGAATTGGATACTGCTGTTCTCCGCCTACGGGCTAAAAATAAGGCACCGGGACCGGATGGCGTACCAGGCCGCATCCTGACGGTATGCTTGAAGTATCTGGGGAACCGACTCCGCGACCTATTTGATTCGTGCCTCTTATCGAGCCATTTTCCTAAGATTTGGAAAGATGGTCGCCTATGCCTTCTACGGAAAGAGGGACGTGCGGCTGATTCACCTTCAGGCTATAGACCCATAGTCCTGCTAGACGAAGTGGGCAAACTTCTAGAGCGTATTATAGTTGCCCGAATCGAGGCACATCTTTCTTCTCTAGGACCGAATTTAGCCGAGGAGCAGTTCGGATTTAGATCAGGACGCTCTACTGTAGATGCGCTACTGTGCCTAAAAGGCATCTGCCAAGAGGCAGTTGCGCGCGGGGAACGTGTGTTGGCGGTATCGCTAGATATTGCCAATGCGTTCAACAGCATTCCCTATGAGTGTGTTGAGGAGGCATTACGCTACCACCAAGTACCTCTGTATCTCCAAAAACTGGTCGGACACTACTTAAGGGAGCGAGATGTACTGTATCTTGACAAAAGGGGCATATTATGCTCGCGCCGAATGACAGCTGGTGTTCCACAGGGGTCTGTGCTGGGCCCCCTTCTGTGGAACATCGGCTATAACTGGGTGCTCCGTGGTGAACTAATACCCCGGACGCATATCATTTGCTACGCAGACGATACGCTCCTTATCGCACGAGGGAACAGCTACGAGGAGGTTGCGCATTTGGCCACTGTAAGCTCAACCCTGCTGGTCGGCAGAATCAAAATGTTGGGACTGAAGGTAGCCCTTTCCAAAACAGAGGTTCTCTCTTTCCACGGAAGAGGGGGTAGGCCACCAGCTGGTGCCTACATACTTATCGACAGAGAGCGGGTCATGCTGAAGACCAGCATGAAATACTTGGGGCTCAGTTTGGACAGTGCTTGGAATTTCACTGAGCACTTCCGGCTGCTGGTCCCCAAGGTGCAGGGTACAGCTGGAGCTCTTGCTCGCCTTCTGCCTAACTTGGGTGGTCCAAGCGTGCTGTGTCGCAAATTATTCGCAAGTGTCACTCGATCGATGGCCCTGTACGGTGCACCAGTATGGGTGGATGCTCTGTCTCCAAAAAACAGGGTCATCCTGCAGAGGCCCCAAAAAATTATGGCTATCAGAATGATACGTGGCTATCGCACAGTGTCGCACGGGGCCGCGTGCGTCATAGCTGGAACCTTACCATGGGACAAAGAAGCGGAGGTACTGGCTGACATATACCGGCAGAAGAAAGAGATGCAGGCGCAAGGACGCCGCCTAGCCCCTGCTGAGATTAAATATTTAAGAATGCAAGCTCGAGAAGCTGGCGTTCAAAAATGGGCAGAAGAGTTGCTCTTTGCCAGATTCGGTCGATGGACGATCGACGCCATTGGCCCTGTGCTAATAGACTGGGTGTGCCGGGAGCATGGGGCCCTTACGTTTAGACTGGTGCAGATACTGACCGGGCATGGCTGTTTTGGAAAATATCTGCACCATATTGCTAAGAGGGAAGCATGTCCTTCATGCAAACACTGCGCTGCAGCCGAGGACACGGCGCATCACACGCTAGTGGACTGTGCTGCCTGGTTTTCTCAAAGACAGGCACTAGCAGCTGAAATTGGACACGATCTCTCGCTGCCCAGTGTAGTTAAGGCTATGTTGCATAGCGAGCGATCTTGGCAAGCCATGGTCTCCTTCTGCGAAAATGTTATGTCACAGAAGGAAACAGCAGAACGGGCTAGGGAAAATAATCCGGAAGCTGACCCATGCCGAAGACGAAGACCCGGGAGAAGACGGCGAGAGTTCAACCAACCTGAACTGCTTGACAGAGATCTGCAGAGTTTAGCAAGGGGGCCCTCCGACTCCGCATTGCACAGATCCGAACAATCCGTTCCCCTTGACAGGGAATACCGAGGAGTCCATTCCATGTGGACAGTTACCGATAGAGTTGCGGTTGAATTCGAGAGAGACCCCGTGGCTCTATCTAGTGCCAATGCAGCGCCGATCTACTCGTCAGAAGACGAGTGGTTTGACGATGCATTGGCTCTGAGGTAACGTGAAGGAGAATCGATGGGTTTTTAGTCGGTATGCCGGTAGTTAGTTCCTAACATCTACGTTTACCGGAGAGTCCGACATACCCTTTGCTGTCCCCGAGCACGGGGATGTGTAAAGCATTTTCCCATCGGAAAAAAAAAAAAAAAAAAAAAAAAAAAAAAAAAGACTTACTTGTACTTCATCATGTAAAAACAATATGTGACTACAATTGTAGAAACCAGCTGTAGGTTTTAAAGGAATATTGTCTCAGCAGGAGCTGTTACGTGGCCGTTAGCGGTGGGCGCCATGCAGCACAGAATAGATCCAAAGTCGTTATAGTAAACGGCTTACAAACACCCCGCGATCAATCTTACTAGCACGTGTTCACTCACAAATTACCAATAACCAAGGAGCGATTCTCACGTTTGACAGATGCACTAGGTAATGAAATCAGTAGACATATTTATTAAAGAAAAAGGTAATGTACAATAATTACTGGCATTATCTCACAACTGAAAAAGCTCACAATGAATCTAAAAACCTTTACCCCTAGACACAAATAGATTGAAATGATTACAAGTTCTATTTGACGTGGTGTTTGCTTGCTCTATCTCTATATTATTTAAATTTAAAAGGAATAATTTCCAATATAAGTACGTAGAGTCAATAATTTCCCTTAAGTACCTTCATTGATTATTATTTGAAGGAATGTATGAATTACACATCCACCACGTACTCTCTCAGTAGTAAAATATTTGTATTTCTGTCAAATTTTATCCGTCGAGATCTGTGACATGTCTTAATCATGAGAATCGGCTTCTAGCTTCAAGATTCAGCCTGTAGTATTGTTGGACTTTATGCCAATGGCATAAGAATGAAATTCGATTACAGTTGTCTGGCCTTGACACTCAATGTTACACGTATTACGCGTTCTTATGCGTTTAAACGCACTTTCTTTAATTTAAAATAAGACTAATAAATTATAGGACGCCACAGAAATGAATGCGGTACATCGAGCACCAGGAGAAAGCACTATTAATCATCTTTTGTTTCGTTCGTGTAATGCATTGTTAACATGTTAAGATTGATAGGAAAGTTTTGTCAGTTCCTTAATAATTCTTCGAGTCCCAAAGAGAGATAAACATTATCTTAATATATAGAAAGAAAGAAAGACCGAAAAATATTTATTTTATGTTACACCACAAATAAAATTAGGTACAAATAAAAGAAAATGTGGCTTGTTGTAACAGCAAAAAAGCTACTACTCAGCATGTGCTGTATCAGAGGTGTGGCTGCTTGAGCGCTGGTTCAGCGATGGACAACAACAATTCGACTCAAGTCCTCTCCACCAAAGGACTCAAGTCGTATTGCGCTGCGTCTATCACCCCGAGACGGGGACGTTACGTCTCATACGCCTGCAATTTCACCGGCACCCACACCCTTCCACCGGAATACAGCAACACGAGTGCATTACTGCTTGGCGGCAGATTACCAGGTGTGGTGACAGTATTTCTCCGGGCGAACTTAGCACAAGTTCTACTGCTACTTTGGGTTGCTCCTTTCTCACTACCCGGGGGACACGTGTAGGGATTCATAGGGTTATCACCTACGGTCGCGAGCAACTTGGGCCCCCCAACATTTTATCATTATCTATTATATTATCTCACTGACTAAGTGTTAATCATTAGCAGAGGTGCCGACGTAATCAGCCGACTAATTAGACTCATTAAGATTCCTTTGATGATTAAGTTGATATTTTTTGTTAAGATAAATGTGTCAAGGGCTCTAATATCATTTTGTTAAGGTGAGTACGTCCTTACCTCGACTAATTATGTTCCAATAGTCATCATTAGAAAACATTCAGTCCCAAGTGATAAAGTCACTGACTGATCATGATATGAAAGATAATGAGGACTGTAAGGAGTTCACTGAACTCACAGCTCAGTTGGTAGTACCTAACCCTGCCTTCTGCGCTGTAGGTCGTGGGTTTGATTCTCACCCAGGACAAACATTTGTGTGACGAATATAGATGTTTTTTCTGTGGCTGGGTGTTAATACGTATTATATGTATGTATTTACAAAAAAAAGTTTTTAAGTATTATATCAATTGTCTGGTTCCCATGACACAAGCTATGATAGGCTTAACTCATCATGTAAGTACATAATGTATAAGTACGCTTTAATAGTCCAGCGTTTACTTGACCTTTGTTGTCAATAGCTAGGTAGACTGCTCATCAGGGCAGTGCTTCTGACATTTTTCGCAATTTTAGTACGGCTGAGAGAGGTATCATAACGTAATTGTTATGAACCCGCTAATTGCAGTTTAAATAAATTTTCATCTGACTCGTTTTCGCATGGTCAGTTGAAATGTTTTTCTCATTTTTCAACTTTTTTTTGCATAATTCATTTATTTGCGAAACAGAGGTATCTAAAGAAGACAGTAAAGGGTACATGTACAACTTGTGTTCTACTTTTCACCATACAGCAGCATGCATGTTAATACGATTTTTTTGCCTGTTATTAACTTATGAACTGAAGAAGACATCGAATAGTGTTCCTACACTAGTACAACTACAAGTAGGAGGGAGGACCCAAGTCGTATGGCTTGTTATTTGCAGAGGTTACCACTTAACAACAGGTGGGCCATCTGCTCGTTCCTTAACATCGCATAAAAAGTATAAATATATAAGATTTCAAACTTCTATGTAACTGGGAGAATAAAATTGCATGTCTAGAAAACATAATTTCGAAGGTAGGTTACGTATAATATTTCACTAATTAATTACACAGAAATGTTTGGAATCAGAAAAGCAGAGACTGTGAGCAATTATCTAAAGATGCGCATTTTCCTAGTGCCGATATAAATAAATAAGCATTAGAAAGTTGATTAATATTGTGTAATTCTGCCCATAAGGTAGGCGTCGAATAAATGGAATCCAAATCGCAAAATATTCTGATACGCATTTAATCTAGTCATTTTCAATTAATTCAGAAAGTGTGGAATAAATTGACGGAATACTGATGATTTTAGTATATGTTTTTAGTTAACGATTCTAACAAATTTCGAATGGAAAAATATATCTAATCTTTTAGAAAATGGTAGCATGAAAAGTCTGATATATCCGTCTTCAGCGACATGATAATGCAAGCTGTATTACAGCATGGGAGCCAAGAAGGTTGTTAGATATGTCACATCAAATCGCCTACACAAACGGCGATAGGCGCCCGCCCGCGGCGCTGCGATCCGGCCCGCCTACAGTGAACGCCTAGCTTTACATCTCTAGTCCTGCACCCCATCATTAACGGACTTTCACTGAGGAAATGTAATTTTCTAGAAAACAGTAGCACGAAGAATCTGTTTTTATCCGTCCGTGAAGCGCCGCGGGCTGTGTTACGGCATAATGCAAGTAGGCTCCGAGAAGTGACCCACATTGGCTGGCTTGCTCACCGTGCTTATGATCCAACAGGACTCGACGACAAAGGTTTTTTTTTAATGTTATTTAGTTGCGGAACGAGCCGACGGCCCACCTGGTGGCTAAGTGGTAACTTCTGCCCATAACAACCGATGCGGCTTGTGTCCTCCCCTACTAGGTACGACAGGACTCAAGTCGCATCGTATGCGCCCGTAAATGTGAGACGTGAAGGTGGAATGTCTCATGTGCCTGTAATTTCACCAACAACCACACCTTTCAAACCAGAACACAGTAACGCGGCGTCACTGCTTGGAGGCAGAAATAGAAATGTTAGCAGTACTGCCCCGGGCGAACTTGGCGTGAGTTCTACTGCTCTTATAGGGATATTCTAATCCAATTGATTTTCAAAGAAAATTCCGAAGAATGTTAGGGACAGAATGCACAATTTCGGCATTCCAATGCAGTGACATAGGTAGTGCACTTGCGTGAGTGATCTTAGCACGATGCAGCCGCCAACTGGCTGGGCTGAACACGAACGATCTCTGGAATGCGGTGCGGAATGCTGCATATATTACGTATTATTACTTCCATACGTAGAACTCGTAGATAGTTTTCTTTTGTAGGGAATTAATTATTTTGAATTCTTATTTGTTTTGTCCTAGAAAATTTAAGAAAACATGTCCTATTGAAGACTCCAATATGACCAAGTTTTCAAGAAACCCAGACGTGGGCAAAGAGGTCCCTTCCTTGACTGTCCCCAAGGTGAATGTAAGTGTTGGGGGCAAATCGCCACTTACGTATAAAATATCCTACTAATATTATACCTAAACGTGAAAGTTTAGATGGATGTTTTGTTACTCTTTCACGCTCAAACAGCTGAATGGATTTGGATGAAATTTAGTACCAAGATAGCTATCCTGGATTAACACATTTGCTACTTTGATCCCGAAAAAGTGCAGTGTTCCCGTGGGATTACTTATTCACCGCGGGTAATACCGCGGGGCGCAGCTAGTTACTTATAAAACAGTTGGTTGAGTAGATATTTCTGACGGGTAATCTCTTATTACTGTGATTAACCGTATAATTTCGGTCATTGAGATCAAATTACGAATATCCACCACTTAAAAGTAAATAAGAAAGTCCTTTTCATTGAAATTCGAAACTTTAGTTCAATAGTCAGTCTTTTTTGGCTCGTCATGTGGTCGATTCGGGAACATTAATTTACATAATAAACACGTCTGAAGATGGCCGATATCCGACATTCCATACTCAACGCCCTTCACCTTTTGAAGGTGAGGAATTGTCGTGAATGTAACTGTCGAGCAAAGATCATTGCGAATTCATCTTAATTTCTGCTTTGTTGTAGGAACAAATCTGTCTATTAGCAGTTGCAATAGAATGCGAAAATCTAAGTACAATAGCCTCAATTAAAACACATAACACATACTACTACATAAAACACATACTTTGGTGGAGAGGAATTGAGTCGTATTGTTGTTGTCTATGGGTAGCGGTTACCACTTAACATCAGGTGGGCCTTCAGCTCGTTCCAACAACCGAATCACATCAAAAAATATAAAAAAACACACACTACTATTTCATATTGATGGATGTTTGGTATGTGTATACTCCAAGTTAATTAATGTCACTGAGCTACGGCGAAGTGCGGCATATAAATTCGAGTGCTATTGCGATTTTGTCTCCCTATCGGTATCAAAATGTATGCCAGCAGTGTTATAAATACAAAAGTTTGGAAGAAGTGTTTGTAAAAACTCAGTAATAAAACTTCAGTTGCCAAGTGTACCTGATAGGTATGCAGACCTATAACTGAATAAAATAGATCACTATGAGACATGTATTTCACAGAAGTGTGTAGAAGTGAAGCGTAGATAATGCTTTGCAAATCATTGTAAGTACATCTCTTAAAGACAAGATTATTCTCACTACATTCTATATTTTAGGATTGCTTGGGATTATTTCAAATGTTATTTAAATAATCTATTACATCTAACATCCGTTTAGAAGAAACCCAAATAAATAAATGTCGGTAGTAAATATAGTTTTCTCGCTTTCAATAACATGAATTATGAATAATTCGTCACTTGAGCCCGACTGTTATATCAACAAGATAATAATTTGATACTCGGTTCAACGTCTCGCTATTGTATAATTAAATTAATAAAATGTCTAAGAGTATTTATTATAGGTATTATGTGCGCGTGCGTAGGCTAACCGCACGATTATAAAGCACAGTTCTCAATGACGAACCTGATAATCTTATACAGTTTAATGTTCAGGCATCGTTAATTAATTGGAGATGTATTTATATTTACTTCAGTGAGTCCTGATCTCAATCATATACCCGAATCCAGTAGATTGATTCATCACTGATGGTATGAAAAAGAAAATAGACCTAAAAAAAGAATGTACCGAAGTCTCAACTATTCGTTCAAGAAAAAGATTTTACTGATAAACCAAATTGCTATAGCGGGCAAAATAAAATGAATAAATTTGTAATTAAGTAACGCAATTTATGTAATGTCTTTGTGTATTGTACAAACAACTATAGACAATTGCAGAAAGATTGGCTTTCCAAACTACACTGTATTTGTTAAAAACGATGCTAAAACATTAAAGAAACAAATATGTTATTATTTTAACTATCAAAATTTTCTCACATTGACATCCTTTATGTCCTCTAGCACTAATGTTACTTCGAAATTAAAGTTATTCGGCAAAAAAAAAAATTTTATGACATACATCACCAACTTTCGCTTATTTGATAACTTCATAGCACCCTTTCATGCAGGTACCCATTTAATCGGATACTGCACTTACTAAAGGTATCGAAAATATTAAGAAGAGATTCCATCACGTGTGCTTACATTTAACTAGCATACCGTAACTATTCGGTAGTCTTTATGCTGGGTACGTGTACAGATTTTGTTGGGATTAACTAAAATAAATAACTAAAATTTGACATTAGTTTGCTAAAATTTGACATTGGCTTGCTTTAGCACCAAATTTTTCCATTTGGAATCTAAAACTCACTCGATCACAATTTTTACTTATAACGTTTTAGTTTATATTTTGTATTACAGTTTATCCGTTGCCAATATACCATATGTTTAAATTATTATTTTAATAAAAATGTGCTAGTGTAAATATGCCCTTGCCATTCTTTATTTGGTTGGTAGTACTGTATGAACATAAAATTATGCAAATCCAAAACCACGCTTTGTGTTGCATTATGACTTTTATTTGATAGCGTGAAACCAACTTTCATCAACTTTCTTTCTAATATAAATACTAAATTAAATCCGTTTGTTATCGGAACGATTTGTATTAAAGATAAGAATTCGTATTGCGAAATATTCAAGAGCTTTCAACAGTCAGTTTGTAACAATAGAAAAGAAAAGGCCAAGTGTGAGTTGTCATTTTAATCAAACATGAAAATTATGAAGTATTACTACGTTGCTGGATTGACTACAGAGTATTCATAAATGGATTAGATCAGTTTTACTTCCATAAATATAAAAGCTGACACTTTAACCAACTATTAATCTCATCACGCATTGAATAGTGAAATAATGAAATAACATTTCCGGAATTGAGGCCCCTTTTCCGCATCATTTGTAAACTACTAACATAACTGGCCTCACAGCTCAGTTGGTACCCTGCCTTCTACGTTGCAGGTCGTGGGTTCGATTAAAAATATTTGTATGACATACGTCATACAAATATAATGTTTGTTCTGTCTGGGTATCAATATGTATTTAAAAAAGTATATAAGTATTATATCAGTTGTCTGGTCCCCATGATACAAGCTATGGATCGTGCTCGCGAAAAAAAAGGAATCCCTCCATTTATTGGCTGTTCTTCCGAAATGCACCTGAAAACAATTCCACCAACCTTCATCTTTTCTCGCAAATGACTGGGCAGTTTAACTCAAGAGTCTGGGAACACTCGACGAGCCCAGCGGGCGGCCATCAAACAAAACTTAGTGAAATCAATAACGTAATGAGAAAATTGCGCAACAATAAGCTATTCATAGACTCAAACTCGATAACACGTTAATTTAATGAATGGAATAGTCATAATGACAATTATATTAAATATGTAGGCAAAAACTCAAGTACTCCTCTTATCTGTATGGGTATTCTTGTAACTAATAGAATGCTGTTAGGTTTCTCACACGTAACATATAGAGAATTAAGAGCTAAGACCGCTACTAGCCAGTCAGTCAAAACAATTTGCGTGAATTAAGTTTCGTTAAGCATGACGAAGATACTAATCTTGATGAAATCAGATATTTCGGAAAATGCTTTATCGTAAGCGTTGGACTACAAAGTCAATCGCCACGCACTCTTGCTGCAAGAGGGGAATTGAAGTTATTCCCCAGTATCAACAGACTGAAGACATCCAACTTATATGATCCACTTCCATTTCTTTTGTATACACAACAAAAGAAATCAATGCGATTTTAATTTAAATGAAGCAGTTGAGTCTAGACATCATGTTTTGCAAAATAGAAGTAAACATTTTGGTTACCACTTCTAGTTAAATTGTAATTCTGTCTTTTTTATCAAGAAGACAATAACACAAGGTCAAAGAAAATACAAAATATCAATTGAATGGACAAATTGCAATGTTTCTACACAATAAATGTTGCTGTAACACGTTAGTTTCAAATTATAAACGATTGTTTGTACTATTTGGAATGTTTCACAATGTCAATTACTTGGCTAATTTTTGATGAAATAACTAATGATTCAAGCAAAAACCTCTTAAAATTTATCGTTAATATCCAGAATTCCAGACATTATTCATAATATATAATTACGGAAATTCAATAACAGATGCGGTAGAAATAGACCACAGAAATGAGGGGTCACTTCTAATACAGGTTTCTTAAACTTAACCGAAGAGTTCCCAAACGATTTTACGACAGCATTGTAATCTAAATAAATAACTTTTGTTTGTTTGTTTGAAAATAAATGTAATAATCAAAATATGTTGGTTATGGAAATATGTTACTTATGTTGGTGTTCATTTATAATAAAATAAAATACAAAACGTTCGATAATTTCCCTGTCGGATTGTAAAATATTTGTCAGGGCTCACCCACTTACATACTCGTAGCCGCATGCCCCGGGCTATGCTGCACTTGAGAATACCAGCACATAGCACACAGTATCAATGGAAATAATGTATTTGCACCAGACCGAACTACGAAAATAGAATGGACGTGAGAGAAGCATTATCGATCTGTATTAACGTAATTATTATACTTTGAGCATGTTATATTTTGGTTTGAATGTTCGGTAGAAAATTTTACACAGTAAGTTGTTACAGATAGAAATATCGTAACTGATTATGTTTGCTAATTTTAAATAGTTGGTTATCCAATAAGTTAAGTTCAGTCTTCATCTGAGTTTGCCCGTGTTTGACGCTAAATTGAAATAATAACACGTAAGATTTTTCTGATAATTTTGGCGTAATCAATACTAATACTAATAAACTCGTGTTGCTGTGTTCCGTTGGAAGGGAGTGGGTGCCGGTGTAATTGCAGGCGCATGAGACGTAATATCCCCGTCTCGGGATGATGGACGCAACCCAATGCGACTTTAGTCATCTCATAGGTAGAGAGGGCTTGAGTCGTATTGTTGTTGTCCATGGGCGGCGGTTACCACTTAACATCAGGTGGGCCGCCAGCTCGTTCTATCACATACATCAAATAAAAAAATAAAACTTTGTTTACTCTTCGAATTCGTTACAATTTCATTGGTCTATGCTACGATATACGGATAGCAAGCAGCCCCGGGACACCAGTAAAATACTCGCTGCAGCTGATCCCGGGACTATCTCGTGTTGCCGTGATAACGATCGAGTCATCTGATACACATCGCTCCCTGTTTCCTGCTGGGATAAACTAGATGCTGCCTTTGAATTGTCACTTGGGATATTTCAAGTGCAATTAATTAACGTATTTTACCATTGTGAGACTTTGGTGGGTTTATTTTTGTTGATATAAGATTTGCACAACATGACGCAAGAAAACTTAGTAACGTTCAGAAGTTTCATGAATCTATTAACTTTCAATGTTACGTTATGATATGTCACAACTGTATAACAGACAACATAGACAAACATCTGTCATAATAACCTTACCTGTAACTAAACTAACCTCTATGTGGCCCTAAATGTTGAAAGAATCTCTCACTCAAGCTTTTGTTAAATGTTTGCAAAATACATTTTGCAATGTACCGGGCGAGGTCATTCATTATACCCGAATGCTGACAAAGTTAATAGCGCAAAAATTAATAGCTTATTGAAGTTACTATAGGTACCTATTGCGAATTCTCATTTATGAGACGTGAAACCATGGCTCGAATGAATGAATGAGATATGAATGAATATACCTATGTGGTTGGCTGTCTAACAGGTCACAGACATGTTCAAAATATTAATTTCATAGCCACCATAAGTCGTAAAAACAACATTCTCTCTATTTTCTGTCGAATAAATTGATTTCTGTTTACTAGTGGACCTTTTTTTTACATAGATCATTTTAAAATTTTACGACACGTTGGAAGCACGTAAGGGAACGCTCGTAGAAACCAACTAATATGTAATAACACTTCCTATTGGTCATCGTTAGCGAGTGCAAACAGGATGCACCGTGAAACTTGAAAGCAGGTCACGGGCGTCGCTGCAAAATTTACAATCAACAAGTGCAGCACTGTTCAAACACAAAATACCTTTCAGCTCTGTTAGCTCGCCCTTGTCTGACGTAGATCTGTGGACCCACAAACCACAGATAAAATATCCACTACAGACAGATTAAATAAGTCGTGGGAATACAAGGAACCGCACTCTCTTTGCCTTGATGAAAACGTGTTCGTTCGGATGTCTGCAAGGTCTATTTATTTTGAGGATATTTGTTAAACAGTTCGAAGATGGGGAATTTTTTTTTTTTTTTACGAATGCATTCTCTGTGGCCACGACAAAAATCGTCATAAAATTTTTGCAGTCCACTGCTATTATTCTATTATTCAAAAGCAACCATGACTAATAAATGTTTCAAATTAAATATCAAAGGCCACAACCGCATTTCAATATGTTTAGAATAAGCCGAAGCGTTCGTAATCAATTTGTCCTGAACGCTCATAATTTAACTCATTACTGGGTAAAATTTTAAATGACCGTTGTGTTGACGCCTAGAGCAGCGATATTATCACGCACAAGTGCACAACGCCGTGGCCGCGGCCGCGCGCCGGCGCCAACTTCTATTAGGAGTATTAGGTACCTCTATTTATTGCACGTCTCTCCCTCGAAGAAGATGTAATGCATCACAGTTCCTATTACCCTGATATAGGGGCCACTTTCAAAGCAACTTTGTCCCAACGTTTTCTTTGGCCCGCAATAAATCTATCCCTCAGAAATTTGAATTTAAACCTTACATTTTGCGTATTAAAGTTGAGATTGATTTAAATTTATTTCAAAATTATAAAATATGCCCACAATTTTGCTATCGATTCCCGACATCCGCTCATTACAAGGTGGTGGAATGTTGTTCAACACATTTTATAATAAGAATTGTTAGTTGTTGTGTGGAAGAGTGAAAATAACCACAATTTAATGGTGTTTTGCTCTATAAGTAGATAGATTTATTGTTAGCGATTGAGGTTAATCAACTCTAGACTATATTTTATGCCTTATATCGACTAATATGAACCTGACTGTGACATTACTTATTAAGTCAAAGTAGCCTATGTTTTAATCCAGGATATAAGCTATCTTGGTACTAAATTTCATCCAAATCCATTCAGCCGTTTGAGCGTAAAAGAGTAACAAACATCCATACAAACATTTACGTTTGTAATATTAGTAGGATAAATTAAATTCAATAGAGTAAAAATTACGGCTACTACATTTTTGATAGTTTGAAAGTTTCGGTTATCTTTATATGAATTATGATATAGGTACCTCTGAAGTAAGAATGTAAAGTCTAAGTTAATGCTCGAAAACAGCGCATCCTTGCTAAAATTCCAAGTTTTTCAGAAATCTTCCCAATCTGGCAACACTGGTTACGGTAATAGGTCACCTGGATATACATACTGAGTTTATTAGTATTTTCTTAAAAACATAAATTACTTAGCAGTTAAGGGAAGTTGTTCGTAACTATGACAATAAATCAAGTGTGTTGGACTATTCATCAGAAGGCACAAGAAGTTTCACGAAATTGATAACATTCCTGTTCAGACTCATATCTCATGTTATTAAAACCAATATTGATGTAATAAAGATATCAACCGATTGCTGTAATATTACGCGAGATTTACGGGAGTGTACCGCAAATATTAACCGACTATGTAATTAAGATATCGATAGAGTAATTCGTTTAGTTAGATTAGACTTGAGCCTGTTTCATGAATACCAGTGGAATCATTTTTAATTAACAACCACATTCAGTTAGTTTAGTAAACTTACTAAGTACTTAAGTAGTCTTGCATTAATTAAATGGAAATCATGTCTGCATATACTAGCGTTTATAGCAAAACTCTTTGTTATCTTCGTTTTGGCATTAAAAGGCGTTATGTTTAGTTTGGAGCTAGATGGCGCAATGTTAACTGTTCACCAATATTTATTTATTATTAGGTATTATTTCTCCCGTTATTTTTTATCTCCGGTTCCTACATCTGTCCTTTAAAAGGCCGAAGCCAACACTAAGAGGCCCGTTTTATACAGGTGTTTAATATGAAAAGCGGAGAGAATGTAGATTATTATTTATTATTATTCCTTAAAGTGTCTCAAAAGGATGACTCAGTCTGTTCAGTTGGTATTAGTAGTAACCCTGCCTTCTGCTAGGTCGTGGGTTCGATCCCCACCCAGGACAAACAATTGTGTGACGAACATAGATGTTTCTTCTGTGTCTGGGTGTTAATATATATTACGTTTTTCTGCTTTATAATATTATCACTCAGCACTGTTCAGTAGTGAAAATACAGAGTTGCAATGTATTTCATGAGACGGGGCCGAGGTAACCAGCGAAACTTGATTGTATTTTTAAACCATAATTTCAATTAAGACCCCTATTATTTGCGAATAGATTCTGCAAGATATTAACGAAGTAACATTTAGTATGGCATAATTTTAATTAACTACCTACGGTATTCTATTCGCCGTGCGCACGGTACAGTCAGATTTTGATTATAAAAGTAACATAAAATGAGTATGCATGTAAATTTTATTAAGACGATATTAAAATGTTTTTAAAGAAAAAAAAATTGCAGTACATGCCATTGTTATGAAGATAAGTTAGGAATAGCTTATATAAGCACCAATACCTAACATTTTTACATAATATCAGTTAAATCAACAGGTGAAATTAATGTTAAATAATGCATATAAAAATTACGGTTACAAAATCAACCCTATATTTTCATCGATTTCGTATTACAAATTATGAATCCCTTGTGCCTGTCATTTCAGCAAAAACACCTTCTAATCCGGGACACAGTAATCCGAATCCGTTCCTGCTTGGCGGCAGAAATTGTTATAAAATACGTATAAGTAAGCATGGTGTTCTGTGGTCTTGGATATTCCAGGTATTTTGACAGAGTTTATCATAATAACACATTAGATACTAATATACCGATCTGACTGTACTTGACCTTCGATTGTGATTAAGCTCATACCGGTAAAAGAAAAGTCTAGTGATTAAATTAATTGGGTTGGTAGATACTTATTAGTAACATGTGATTGTACCAGTATGACATAATTATTATAAAGAATTAAATTATTTCTACATATTTGTGTTTTTTTTTATTTGACTGCCCCTGTGGTTTCATAGTACTTTTCAGTAGACGCTAAATGTTTTCGCCGTCTTTTAGTAATTGGTTTAGTTTAAGATGCCATCATAAACGTGGTTTAGTCCGAGATACACGCCAAGCCACGAGGTATACAGGAAACAGTCCAATGAGCAAGCCATGCTATATTACTTAGATCCTAATTACATTTTTATTTTATGTAATTTCTTTTTTTGAATGTTAATTTTTCATCATTCAATGCTTATATAAAAAGCATTTTACCTAACAACAAATATGAGATTGAGCTTCAGCGATCTGAACTTATTTTAAGTTTTGCTTAGTACATCCACGGTAAGAGACGAAAGGTAAACAAGTTTTTGTGAAGAAGTTTTAAAACTTAACGAATGCTGTCGTTAAGTACATTTGAAACCCCCATTTTCACTTTCACCTCGGATAACGGCATCATTTTTCCACAATTGCATCGTTAATTTTGCGAAGAATCTCTATGCAAAGGTGATTCATAAAAGGGTATGTCAGCGTCAAAATTGTGCAATATCAATCACATCGGTAAACAAACTCGTGAACTTTCCATACGTCATTAACGAGTCGAGTATCACTTTCATATCACTGTCATAACATCTGTTTGGCTGTCAAAGTATTACGGTAGCCACCGGCCGCGGCCGCCTCATTAGCCGCCTTAATATACACAGTTTGATTTACGCAACATGGACGCAAATACAAATTAGCCATTTAGCTTTATCTGCAAACTTAGACATCCACCGTTAATACGAGAATATAACGTGACTAGAAATGACTAGCCTGGACAGTTTGAAGAGATTATAGACGAGATGTCTCGCCCACGCGTACCTGAATTAGTTTAAGCTCGTGACCAGATAATTCGGGGTGCCTTTTTGGTAAAAATTCTAAACCTAAATTATTTTATTGTTGGTATAATAATGTTCAGACCAAAGCTTTGTTTAGCTTCCAGATATTACTTAGGTAGATACTTAAAGTATTTATTACTTGTTTTAGATATTAGATAGGTAATTAGAGCCAGTGCAGGTGGTCGGCTATTAGCTATATCATGTTTATCGCAGTGGCTTGCGTGCGCGAACAGACGATCATGTGAACTTTTTTTGGAGGTCACGTTTTCACATAAGAATCGAATTTAGAGCCCCCGCCCCGGTGCGAATATTAGTGGGTGGTGAAATGAAACGTTAACAAAAAACGTTATATTTTGTAAAACAAAAGAGTTAACTCCAATTGCGCATCGGACGAAACTGACACGCATAATTTTATTAGCTCTTTTGAATCTATTAGTATACACAGCACACGTAGTCGTGCGACCTTCTGCTACGGCTGTAAAGAGTAGAAAAAGTATAATATTGCTGCATTTACACTATCTTCTAACCCCCACACTCATGGAAACCTTCGCGAACATAATGCGAGCCCCACCGATACTACACCTTTCTGCTTTCTGCTGCGCTCTTTTTCATTGTGTTCTGCACTGTGCTGAGATAGGGAGGTGGGGCCCTTTGTGCCCACTGAACATATTTGTTTTATTTCGTTTGATTCGATTGGGTTATGTAAATAATCATTATTTGTTTCTTCCAGTGTTCCAACTTCGGGAAACCTGGGGATGAATGGATCGCAACAAAGCAACCATTTCCACTAACGGAGGTCGGACGAATATTTGTCGATGAGTCCACCATTTCTAGCCGCTGTATCTCCAGGCGTACTCGTATCACTTTCGCTGCGATCCTCCGATACGCCACGCCACCTCATCCGTCACCTGGCCGACAGGTGCCGCCGATTATCTGGATTACACTCCATTAAGCGCATATTATTGTGTTACTGTGAAAGTGTTACGATTTTCTGTTACTGTTTGGACGTCGCGGAATAATTGGGAATAGGCAACTGTTGTTACAAAAATTACATAATATTTACAAAAAAGTATATAATATTATATCAGTTGTCTGGTCCCCATGTTACAAGCTATGCTTAGCTTACTTTGGGGCTAGATGGCGCTGTGTGAAATGTGTATCAACATTATTATTATTATTATTATTAACTGTCTCTTGGGAGAGCAAGGGCTGCCATGGAGGGTCGGATAGGGTTTGAACAGGCGTCAAACTTATCGATAAGTACGCGTGACCTTATGTTTGGAATATTGACGTTTCCGAGCCATTTCTTTATGAATTCTATGGAAATAAAGTTTTTGACTTTGACTTTGACTTTGATCTACACCTCCTATAACGGTTTTTTTTTACGATATATAATGTCAATTTTTATAAGTACCTAAAAAACATTAAAAAAAATGTTGGTTACGATTAACAGAAGCACATATCGCTGCCTAAATTCGATAGTGGCACAACTAAAAAACGCACTTTTTTCAGTAGAGCGGTTTTAAAACTAAATATGGCGAGTAAATCTGACCAATCAGATAACGACGTTTAGTGACTACGCGGTCAGTTTGGCGAAGGAATATGAATTTTATTCACATTATAAAACAGAACATTTTGCGTCGTACTACATCAAAAACTCAATTTTGACACATCTGGTTTTGTGCCACTATCGAATTTAGGCAGCGGTATATGAGGACTACATAAATTATTCGTGTTGTGAATGTCCGAATAGGAATGTGAAGTAGTTTCTTTTTTACTGTCGTTATTTAAGCTACCGTTTATGTATTTTACCGTCTAGACATATTGCTTATTGACTATTACCACTTAGTCAGCAACACACGACACATTCGTAAATTCATTAAGTCGATATCATTTCGCGTAGGCAGTACCGGTTATTATACAATTCAATCTGTAATTTTTACAGTTAATATAAATAAATCTTATAGTTTCGCAATACTATTGCGAAACATTAGATTAATTTATGTTTTGATGATTCAATTTGTAACTCGTTCTGTTTTTATTACTGTATTTATTGTTGGATAGAGTTAATTGGTTTCGTAGGATTTGATATGTAATTTGCAATATTGTTAAATGTGATATCGTTTGATAAAGGATGGAATTTAGTTAAACAGTTAGGAAAATTTATTATTTACTCGCTTATATTTTCTTTAGGATAAAATATTCTTTATAGTAATCATTATATCTTATCTATAACAGCTCACCTAAAAAACGTTTCTAAGTTGGCAACTTTTGCCGCCAGTAAATGTTTAGAGTCATATAATCTCATGTACTGGCTTAGTACAGCCACGTGAACATCTGCTCTGAGAAGGATTATTTAATAGTCGCGTACAATGTAGCGAACATTGCATAAAGCTACGGACAAGGTGCGCACAAGGATACTTTGCGGTTTGCGGCCTTATGTACCTAGTACCTAATGTATATATCTATACCTACTTCTGTAAACTATTGCTACAAAACATACGAAACAGTAATACGAATTTGAAAATGCTTTTGAGTGAGTGACAGATTTGAAAGCTTCAAGAACATTCTCTATAACAAAATATGTATTTATAAGTTTAAAGTTACTTAAATTTAAAAATAGTAGTATTCTTTTTTTTATTAAAAACTTAAGAAACGAGCATGATAACCTACCTGATCTTACTAGAAGTAACCTATTTCCATAACAAAAACATACATCTTGGGGTCCCCTATATAGTGATTAGTGATATATACACTTTTATAACAGTTGTAAGGTGTTGGAAATTATTCAAGTTATTAATATTTTTGGATCCAGTTAGATAGCGCTGGCTGTAAAATAAAATTGATATATCCTTTTATAATATCTCCGATTATGCGTTTTATCGCTATGAGTGTAATGCCAAAACTAAATGTTTTAAGAAAAATCACTCGCATGTGATTCAGGTTTGAAGGTTGTCGCGGCCGGTGAAATTACAGACGGTCGCGTAACAGTTTGCTATTTCGTCTTCGCGTTAACGATTGTGCGCGATCATGTAAACTACTGTACTGGCTATTTTAAACTGCGCTAGTCGTGACTATCTGAACCTAGCCTTATTTACTTCCCTTTCTTGTTTGATATCTTTACTGTGTTGCGGTCCTATGATATGGCACATGTACCTACAGTAAAGATATTCCTAATCTATGCTTAGAATCTTGGTCATGACAATGTTACCAATAAAACTAAGTGAATGTTTTCCGATGGGTCGATAAGTTAGCCTGGGCTAGAATCAGATAGGAAGATTAGAAATAGTCGGGTGCTGGGATAAGTAAAGAAGTACTTAGTTAAGTAAATGTTTAGGTTTGAGTCCATTACAGATAGATTAGTATATATTATGTTAATAAAATTATGTATTGAAACCTGTCTCTATCTATACGAGTCACAGGTTCTCTCGAACCAGTGTAGTGAAAGGGTTTTAAATACGCCTCAAAGAGGCTCATTTCATGCAGTTGACATATGTATTCGAATTTAAATTCTAGAACATGTCTCATGATGTTTTCCTTCACAGTTTTGAGAACGTGATATTGCACACATAAAGCTTTCAAGCGAAAAACTCATAGGTGCACCTTGGGATTTGAACTGGCGACCTCCGGATTGAAACTCGGGTCAGAAAACTAGACCACCACGGTGTCATTGTAACCGGTGAAAACTAACCGGCCGTCTTCAAATTACCTACCACAATGGAACAATTTTTTAACAGGCCAAAAGTAAACAGCAGAGGTTAGGTATTTCTTACAATAAAAATCTGACCAGATTTTTAAACGGTAAGAGAAATTAAACAAAACTAGTAATATAAATCTTTATTAGGTATTAAGGAGTCATTATATATAGCGTAGATATATCGAAATACAGTTACATCGAAAAGCTAAAAACAACATAGACTGGAATTAAAAATGCATTAGTTAAGTTACCAACGCGAATCAAGTCATTAATTATAATCAGCTAACTCTAAGATTATATTAAAACGTGAAATTTGAATTCCCACCGTGTGTAAGTATGAAACCTGTATCATTTGCGGTACAGGTTCTGGCGTCAGTCATGCATCAGTCCCGACGACCGATCCCACCAGACAAACGCGAGCAATTAGACTAAACTGGTAATCGTTTCATCTAAACGTTGAGATGAAAGTGAATGATAAAAAACTTGGGGACGAACGCAGGCCGGGACATAACTGCCACTCCATACATTTATTGGATACTAGCTGCGCCCCGCGATTTTCCCCGCGTTGAGTAAACCAAGGGAACACTGCACTTTTCCGGATCAAAGTAGCCTATGTATTAAGCCAGGATTTAAGCTATCTTGATACTAAATTTCATCCAAATCCATTAAGCCGTTTGAGCGTGAAAGAGTAACAAACATCCATACATACAAAGTTTCACGTTTATAATATTAGTAGGATATTGATTACACATCAAAAATAATTTTAATAATGATTTTGGTATGAGTATGGTTTTTGGCTCTATACAGTACTAAACTATGAAAATAATATGTTTTTTTTTTATAAATATGAACATTTTTATAATGTTGACGTTATGTGTTATATAACCTAAGTCAAAAAATTATGATGCATGTTGACTGGCCTCACAGCTCAGTTGATAGTAATCCTGCCTTCTGCGCTGTAGGTCGTGGATTCGATTCCCATCCAGGACAAACATTTATGCGACGACCGCAGCGCAGAAGGCAGAGTTATTACTAACTGAGCTGTGAGGCCAGGCAACATGCATCATAATTTTTTGACTGAGGTTAGACATATATAGTTTTTAGGGTTGGTGGACTATCAAACGCATGGAAAATAAAAAATAAATCGAGGGCATGTTTCAAGTGCATGAAAGGAGCCTCATTGAGGCGCACTTAAAATCCTTTCACTAGACCGGTTCAAGAAAACTAGTGACTCGAATAGAATATTGAAAAGTTACAATAACTTACATTGAATCGATATCATCATCCAAATTAGCATTCGTGCAGTAGGTAAGTCAATAACATGAGCGTGAGTTGTGATTAGACACAGGTGTGTTTATCTATAAAGAAACACGTGTAATATAATAAAATCATATGTGTAAAATATTTTGTTTACTCTATTCATAACGCTTACCAATATCACTCTAGACTACGAACAATCAATATTTGAATTGGCAGCTGTAAGTCCGATAACATATTTTTATTAACACTTAAGTAACTTTCCATATTTTTTTTACATGATGACAGTTTTTTAAAGATACCTATAATATATGCAAGAAAAAGCAGTTCAGCTATTTATTATGTACCACTGCAGGTGTGTACAAGAGAAAATTTAATTTCGGTTTATAGAATAAGCGTTATGTATACCGATTTCCTCCTATTTCACCTTGACATTACCAATTCGCGTCTCAGGGTCTTAGGGCATCCCATATATCCCGTATAGCAGGCATCCGTGTTCCACCAACACAAGAGTTTCCACCGGAAGATCAGCGCTAGGATGCAGCTCTAGGACAGCTCATGAACTAACAAATGCTGAGTTAAGCTGACGCCATTTCGTGGCGACGCTTTAGCAGATCAGAGGCACATCTCGTTATTAATATATAATATCTAATTCCACGTATAGTAATGTCTATGTATGTTTTTACTTCGTTTAATTGTAATGTTTTTGTTCCCTGTACCTTACCTAACATTATACAGTACTCTACCTACTATTATTCATTTTTTGTATCTTATGTGACATTTACCTATAGGTATAATTAAAAGAATTTCTTTCTCTCCGTTTTGTCTGTAGCCCCTTTGGAACGGCCCTAAGTCCGTCCCCCGTATCTCTTGCATCGCCACAGAGCATTGCGACTTATTTTCTAGCGTCATATTCTTGTCACTGAGATGTTGCATCGCATTTCTCGCATTACATTTAATTTCGTCATTCATTACGTTACTATTTAAACAGGTACGCTTCGAAGCTAATCAGATTATACTCAACCGTCGGCAGATATTATAATATTTTTATCTCTTTGGATCTTCATCGGGGTATGTTGTAACTTTTATGTCTATTTTTATTAAGTGCTACTAAATAGCAATCAAATATCGGATATTCCCAACGTTTGTGATAGCAGAGGTACTATTAATTACTATGCGGTAGAAGTTCAAATACCAGACCTTTTTATCACAATCCTACCTTAGTCTAGAAAGACCCAATTGCAGAATTGGCACCAGCCTGTGTGTAAGTATGTGATACAGGTGATCCAATAACAATATGATGTCAAATTAGATGTGTGTAATGAGCTGGGTGATTCAAATTTCAAATTCCAATCTCCTCAAATCGAACTGATCGGCGTTGTGAGTTTGTCGCAATTTTTGTTGCAAAATGGCCTACTGATAATTCATTTAATAAAGAATGTCCAGATGCCAAAATGATACATGCTTTTAATATATCTTTGTTTTGATTTATCACATAACGTTTTATTATATGTACTTAATATAAAACAGCCTTAATTATTAACACCAAATAATATCTGTAATGTGTATCACTGTTATTGTACTAATATTATAAACGTGAATGTTTGTATGGATGTTTGTTACTCTTTCACGCTCAAACGGCTGAATGAATTTGGGTGAAATTTGGTATCAAGATAGCTTATATCCTGGATTAACAGGAAAAGTGCAGTGTTCCCGTGGGATTACTTATTCACCGCGGGTAACACCGCGGGCTGCAGCTACTGAAGAATAAAAAACCGCATCATTGGACTACTTGTCAGACAGTTCGTTCTTGCTTACACTCCCGCTATCGCCTAAATTAAGAGATCATAATCGTGCCGTCCCGAATGTTCAATTATTGTTGTAGAGGTAGATTCAATACAGCAACTAACCAACTTCTTTAGTGCCATGAACTTTTAGATGGACACTCGATACAAACTCTTCGCGATTTCGTTTGCATTCTCCGATTACATCTTACTTTCTCCGGTGATTCATTAAATTCTTTAATTGACGCTAAATATCGGTGATTGTGGGGTCATCTGATCTTGACCCTCTTCTGATTGAATTAGTGACACGACTCTCCATTGCGAATAGAGATAAGAATACACACGTTCAAATAGAACGAATTATAATACTTATAGTACACCATTAAAAACAAATAACATACATTTGAAACTTAATACATTGGGTGGTCTTATAACTTTGATGCGATATTTTGAAGACAAACTTCCAATGGAAATAGTTTTTATTTAGTGGTCGAATCATTGGGATTGTACAAAAGTTAACAAATAAATTAAATAAAAGAGAATGTATTAAAAAAAGTAGCTTACAATCCTACTGATGCTACGACTTTTGCAATTTTTACCTCAGTATCCTGTAAGTAAATAGATCCTATTACTATGCATCTGTTGCTCCCCCTACATATACTTTACGAACGCAGCTCATTATATACACTTTGCGCTGTTTCACTTTAGAACTTAAAATTCCACAAACATGATCCTAACCTAACACTCTTCAAATTATTTCTTATGTAAACCAAGGATGACAGAACCTTCAACACGGTGCCTTAATTATAGTTTAAGTCCTTGTTCTTCTGAAACAGAGAATATTATTTAGAGACAATTCTAGAGTATAATTGTTTGTTCTTTGTCTGGGTGTTAATATTTATTATATGTATGTATTTACAAAAAAGTATTTAAGTATTATATCAGTTGTCTGATTCCCATGATACAAGCTAAGCTTAACTTACTCTGTCCACCAACATTTATTATAATTATGAAAGAGTTATCTCATCAAATGAAGTTTAGATACTAGATAATTTATGACGACATAAGAAACTACCTAGGCAACAAATAGGCTCAAGCTTATGCTCCAGTGCAGACCGATAGCTATCTCCCTCCCCGCCCTCCGGAACGTTGGCGCCAGTAATGCGATCAACAGATCCGATTTATTTCTCATATCTACCTATCGGCATCAGGACACCTGTGTCTCTCCTGGGTTATACGCCGTACGCCGCAGAACTAATGGAACGCATAAAGACAATTACTGCAAGTGCTACGGTTCATTTGAATATTTAGCAAGTCGTGTTCTTGAACTTCTGAACTTCGTAGGTTTGTGATTGAAATGCGGACCCGAATAGAGAAATTAATTTATTTTATATTTGCTATAAGTATGG
The DNA here is from genome assembly GCA_947359385.1 of Chesias legatella. NCBI lineage: Eukaryota > Metazoa > Arthropoda > Insecta > Lepidoptera > Geometridae > Chesias > Chesias legatella. Next base: position 2,104,762 of record OX375766.1, read on the forward strand.
TTGTACAAAGTATAAAATTGTTCACACACACTTCACCTTTTAAGCTGAACTGGCATGCAAATATTAAATAACTAACTTGAAAATGAATTTAATAAGAACATATTAAAAAAAATCGTACAGTAGGTAAAAAGCGTAGGCGTAGGCTTTTTTATTCATTAATACCTGTCACCTACTGTAGGTGACAGGTATTAATGAATAAAAAAGAAATGATAAAACATTACTTAACTAAGTAATGTTTTAAGTAGATAAGTATTTTAATCTACAGGAAAAAATATTTAAAATAATAGATAGAATAAAATATGAGATGATTACAAAGACGACCTAGAAAAATTCATGTAGTGGCTGCTCTAGACCTGTTCTACGTATTGTTTTAGACTACTTGAAACATACTATCATTATCAACATCTTGATCTACATGTTATTGGAGTTTCATTCGCCAACATGTTTAATACAGCAGCGACTATCGAACATCGCTCACATCCGCCCGGCGGATTCACGCGACTTCTGCTATTGCACTTGTTGCTTTCACATGTTGTAGAGCGTCGGTACATAGGTTCCTGTATTAGACGTTATCGTGTGATCGGACGTGGGCTGGGACGAGGCCGGCTCATGAAACTCTCTCCGCTACCCTGTCCGATCGATATTAGTCCGACACGGCTAGCCCGTCGCACACCCGGACACTTCGCGAGTGAAAACAGAAACTCATTAGAGCTTTTAACGACAGCGAAGGTGCAAGCGATGTGTGACGCTATCGTGCGACATCTATGAAAGTGTCCGGAGCGGTGAAGTCACTGTGTAACGACATGAACTGGTCATGAGTCCTGCGACGCGAGATGTAGGCTTTTATCTCGTCTCGTGATATGTATGGTCAGCTTTTCTAACTTCAAATATACGTTACCTTATTATGGTTACAATTAAAATAATAATAATATTGGTGGGCAATTCACACAGCACCATCTAGCCCCAAACTAATTTGTAATTTGACCGGCAACAACACAATTTTTTTTTTATTTGCCTGGCCTCACAGCTCAGTTGGTAGTAACTCTGCCTTCTGCGCTGTAGGTCATGGGTTCGATTCCCACCCAGGACAAACCTTTGTGTGACGAATGTTTGTTCTGTGTCTGGGTGTTAATATATGTATTTACAACAAACTTTGCATTCTATCAGTTGTCTGTTTCCCATAGTACAAGCTGTGCTTAGTTTGGGACTAGAAGGGGCTGTGTGAATTGTCCACCTATATTATTATTTAATATATTTTCTATAGCTTCAACTTCCTCTCGATCGGTAATCCTAAGAAACCTAATAGGCGTAGATAAACTACTTGGACGGTAAAAGTGTAAACATGGCTCGTTACCGTAATCAGTCGGGAAAAGCTTTTATTTTGACAGAGTGGTTGCACTGACTGGTTGTATCAATTGGACCATGTATAGCGGAGTGAGTGCTTCGCCGCGGGGTTTCGTCCGCCCCGCTAACAGACCACATCACTCTGTAAATAGCCGCTAGACTACACCACTGTGTACTAGCTTTCCAATTTGAGTGTCATCTGTGTTATTCAATTAAACGGAAATTGTCTATTTTTTCCGACAAATGCAACCTCAGTAGGTATGACTTATATCTGTGTAGCTTTCAAACAATGTTATATTTACACAAGATAATTACAAGAGCAGCAAATTATGCGTAAATTATTTACCACTGTGATCGAAATCATGAATTTTGGCTATGTACTTCATCATCATCATCATCATATCAGCCGGTAGAAGTCCACTGCTGAACATCCTCCCCCAAAGATTTCCATTTTGAACGATCTTGAGCCACCTGCATCCACCGATTTCCTGCGATCCTGACTATGTCATCAGTCCATCGGGTAGGTGGCCGCCCTACACTGCGTCTGCCGGTTCGTGGTCGCCATTCGAGAACCTTTATTCCCCAAATGTACTTACATTTTTCAATTATTTTGTTTCACATAGTTACGGAACGAGCTGACCGCCCACCTGGTGTTAGGTGATAACCTCTGCCCATAACGACCGATGCGACTTGGGTTCTACCCTACTAGGTACGATAAGACCCGAGTCGTATCGTATACGCCCATAACTCTGAGATGTGTAGGTGGAATGTCTCATGTGCCTGTAATTTCACCAGTTACCTTCCAAACCTGAACACAGTAACGCGAACGCGTTACTGCTTGGCGGCAGAAAAGGGTATGGTGGCAGTACTTCCCCGGACGAACTTGGCGTGAGTTCTACTGCTTTTAATTTTTTGCCATTTTGGTTGATAATAATAAAATTTTGACCAAAAGTGTAATTATGTTGTTTTCTTCATTAGCTTTTAAAAGGGATCTCTATTCCTCAAATTGTAATGGAGCTCATAATGCAAGTGAATCTCAATGGAGGAAGTTTTAGCGGTTGGTTTTCTTAGTACACTGGCTACTGTAGTGTTTTTTAATTTAGCAATTAGGTGTTATCGTGGGAAAATAATGGCGACGAGTCACCGCTTGTCACGTTATGCTCCTACGATAGTGTAACCCCACAAGGTGGCATGTTTAGGCGTTGCCAAGCTCTTAGGGAAAAAGGCATGTATTATCATATGTATGTGTTAAAATCAGCAGAAAACAATAATGCAATGTACTAGGCGCTCAAATCAAACCAGTTAATTAGTTAAGAACTTTATTATCATTATGTTCAAGATTGCTTATGCCTAACGCGAATAACAGTTACCTTAAACGTCTAATTTAATAGTTACTCAAACGATATATACAAGATTCATTATTTGTGACCAAGTCGTAACTCTAGTGCGAGGTCCAATGCAAACAATTTTAATATATTTACATCGAATCATGGTCACAAATCATTTATATTACTTTCCGCATTCACTCACTAATTATTGGATATTCTATAAATGCTGGGGCTAACTGTACACTTCGACGTACATTTGAAACTATAATAAACTTAAAAATATATTTTACATAACAGTCTGTGGGATTCGAAACTAATATTAAGTAACCTAAAGATATTTACAAATTAAATGCTCAGGGAGGGGCGTTTTTTACGGACGCTCTTGCTGTTTTTGCCGAATATCGTTCCGATTACCTGCAAATAAAACGACAAAATTATCAGTCAGTTTCATTATTTACCATTACATAGTATGTAAGGGTGGCACTGAAAATAGGGTGATCTATGTCTGGGTATATGTATTATATGCAAATATTAACAAAAAAGTAAATAAGTATTCTATCAGATGTCTGGTTCCATGATACAAGCTATGCTAAGCTTATTTTAGAGCTAGATGGCGCTGTTAAAAGTACCATTATTGATTATAATGTTGTGTTGTGTGTTGTACCTTGGAGACGGAGTAGGCGGCTAGTTTCCTCCTGGGCGTGGGCAGCAGCAGCGCCAGCGAGCGCGCCTCCCGCAGCAGCGCATGGAAGGCGAGCGCTGCGCCCGCGCACGACTCCGCCGCAGACACCTCGTAGAACTGACACCCGAACCGGAGAGACAGCTCCTGACCCTCCTCCGCGTGGACCTCCCTACGATAAAGCAGATTTTAATTTATTTGATTTGATTTAATTTGATTTGAAATGATTTGATTCGATTTGTTTCAAATAAAAATGTTTATTAGAGCACAGATTATTAACAATGATAATCGAGTCCCTGTGGTTCGGAGAAGCGATAAATATAATATGATAAAGTTACGGAACGAGCAGATGGCCCCCTGGTGTTAAGTGGTAACCATCTGCCTATAACAAGCATTACGAATTAGGTCCTCACAAATTTAGTTACAACAAGACCACAGACACGTATGTGCTCGAAACTCTGAGACGTGAACCTGTAATGCTGTCTGTAATATCACCAGCAATCACACCTTTCAATCCGTTACACAGTAACTCGGATGCATTAATGGCTTGGCGATAGAAAAGGGTATAGTGGCAGTACTTCCTAGGGTACCAACGCCAACGCTGCATCGTGAATCTTCCATACCATCCAGTCGCCTCGAGACAAACGAGATAATCAACACGTCAAAATAATAAATGGGCTAATTTTAGAAAAAAAAAACATTTTTTTTTAATTGTTTTTGATCACATCCGAATGAATTACTCGTCCACCTATTAATGTAGAATTACTGATTACTATTTTATAAATTTTTCTTTATGTCGTTGTGACATTGTAAGAAACTGTTTTTTCACAATCAATTCAATTCACATGCAGACCTGTGTGAAGAAAATTCAACCATCAGACACCGTTGTCGGGGATGTTACCTCGCGTGCTCGAGGTCCCGTTTGTTCCCGAGGAGGGTGACGGCCGCACAGCCCGGCAGCCGCGTCCTCTCCAGCAGCGCCAGCAGCTCGGCGGCCGCGAGGAACGACCGCCTCTCGCACACAGAGTACACCACGGCGAATGCGTCGCCCCAGCGGACGTGCTCCGCGATACAACCGCGGATCTACAGTAACCACGAGAGGTGATATGACACAACCACTACTAAACAATAATAAGTAGCATAATAATAATGGTGGATATCTCACACAGCGCCATCTAGCCCCAAACTAAGCATAGCTTGTACTATGGGAACCAGACAACTGATAGAATACTTATACACCTTTTGTAAATACATATGAACACCCAGACACAGAACAAACACCTATGTTCATCACACAAATGTTTGTCCTGGGTGGGAATCGAACCCACGACCTACAGCGCAGAAGGCAGGGTTACTACAAACTGAGCTATAAGACTAGTCAATAACCTAACCTAATCTGGTTTAAAACCTATCTAATCCCTGGTCGAATAGTTATTTTGTTTCATACTCATATCCGCAGTATTTATGATTAGACACGGTCTAGTATTGACAATACTGCGGATGTGACCTTTTGTACAGACGTAAACTGCGTTAAACACATCGAACATACTATCGTACCGAATGTATGAATTTGCATAAAGATCAATAGATATATATGACTCGATCAAACTGGAGCGCCATTGATTAGATAAGACGGTATTGCCCACAAACCTAAATTTGGTTATGTGAGTCACCAACGGCGTATCTCGTTCACACTTATCTAATTTTATAAGCGGCCGCATCCGTTTATTTTTATCGACACCTCGAAATAACCGAGATCGCAAGAAAAAGTCAGTGAACTTCATTATAATGAAGTCACAAGAGGCTCGTACTCGCCGGAATCCGGTATCGAGGCCGCTCGCTGCACCGAATAAAATCGCCGATTGCGCAACAGAAACATCGATTCCTCTTCGATCTGTTCCGTTATCGATTATTTTAATAGACCGTAGTCAAATTGTTTATATACCTGGTTATGTGACTGGCCTCACAGCTCAGTTGGTAGTAACCTCGCCTTCTGCGCTGTAGGTCGTGGGTTCGATTCCCACTTAGAACAAACATTTATGTGACGAACATAAAAGTTTGTTCTGTGTCTGGGTGTTGATATGTATTATATGTATGTATTTCTAAAAAAAGTATATTAGTATGTATATCAGTTGTCTGGTCCTCATGATACAAGCTATGCTTAGCTTACTTTGGGGCTAGATGGGGCTGTGTGAAATGTCTACCAATATCTATGTATCTATACATTTGTGCATTTAGAAATATGCGTAACATAATGAAAACATGTATTACGCAACTAGATTCACGCGTAGGTTTGAATGTAGGATTTCGCCTCGAGGCGGAGTGTACGCAGCGGTAATGATTGCATCTGATAAGCCAATACAAGCCACATAAACTTTGTCTAATTAAATTGTACAGCGGGCATCAGCCTCGCTGCCGCGCCGCCCGCAGATAAACATCTCCATTGTTTACTGGTAAATTAAGATTGGACCTGTCTATCGCTTCATTTACCTACGTTACTATCCCAAGTCTTTTGTTTACAGACTGAAGATAGACAATCTACGCGCTAGAGACAACGTCGCCGACTCGTTTCTTACCGCACAATTAGACGTATCTAGTATTTCAACTTCGGAAATGGCGCCATCGAAAGCCACTCTGTGATGATAAAGGAAATCTGTAACAAGAAAATTACGGTATATTGTGCTGTCCTGTTGCATTTGTAGAGGTTGTTTTTGTCGTCACGCTGTCGGCGTGCAAATCAACTCGTACGAACGTTATCGCCTTAACATTTACGCATAATCACAACACAAAGAAATGTGACGCAGTACCTTCGACACTCACTTATGTTTTCATATATTTATAAGGTCATAAGTAGACATTACAACTGTGAATGTCACCAATGGAAGTGATAAAGAATTGCCTCATATTAATTTGTTTCGCTTCAAGCTGTTCAAAGCTACAAATATATGAGCGGTTCCCTGCTTTGGTACCTATGACTCAATCAATCGAACTCACCTCCTGTAGAGCTGTATTCCCCGATGTACCGCTTCGTGAGATAGCGAACAACCACCGCTGCAACAAGAAAAACACCCGTAAACAAATTGTTGCATCACATTTGAGGTACAATATAAACAATTACGGGTCATCACTCCCAACTTTCTAGAAGCAATCACTGACCATTGATTAGTCTTTTCACTCCTGGAATTCCCATGGAGGGTAGCACAATACAAACAGTTATCAACCACAATGACGGTGCATCTCGGTTCAATAGCCACAGCGCAGGCTACCGACAAAATGAGAATCCTGCCACGTCAAAGGGCCTGTCTATTCAAAAACATGATTACTTGTTCGATTCAAAGTATTCAAACGATGTGAGAGTTACGATGGTTACAATCGTAAGTACTGCTCTTGATGTCTGTAATTATGGTCTCTGCGGTACCAAACATGTAATTTTGTTTTGAGTGTGTAATTGAATTACGACTTCATTGTTGTGATTATTGTTTCAAGCTATGATTTTAATCTGTGGGTTTGGCATTGAATAATCGATAAATGTTACTGATTGATGAGAAGTTATTAGGTAGAGCTTTGATTGAGGTTCTTTGATTAATTGGTCAATCACGTATTATAAAACTTTCCTGGCTCTTTTGATAGGTTCGGATTACTTCCAAAAATAACAGTTTATCGTAACTAATTCAATTTCAGGCCGCCCCATCTAGGATTTATTTAACGTTTAGTTATATTACAAAACTAAAACTAGTTCTCATTCAAGGCCTATCATTTCATCGCCTCCCAGAGGAGACTGCCCATTTCTGTCGGTCTCTTGACCCAGGTGTTACACAATATAATACTATGCAACTGCACCATGCACTCGAATGACAATGGACTTGGTGTGCATTCCGAGCGCATTCTAGCCAACGGTTAAGGCAATGAGAGAAAATCACGTTTCAATACATACTTCAAACTTAACACTGACTTTTTTATACTACTATTAATTTGCTATGTTCTTGTACGCCCCGTGCGCGAATCTACAGTATCATACGTAACGGGTGACGGCTTAACGGCGGCGGCGCGGCGCTTGCGCATAGGATCGGAGAGCAAAATCGCTATTACTCAATTAGAGAAAATTCTTTATTATTCTATCACCAGAAAAACAAGTACATAAGCGAATTCAATAATAATTAGCATTTTAATAAATTTTTAGTTTTGAATTTAAAAAAATATGTATTGTTTAGATTTTGTTACTTATTCATAACGCATCCCAGTGTGTTATTTGCAAATATTTAATGTACACACACGGCATGTCTACGAATTTATTATATGTAGAGATAAACAATTATAAATAACCCAACAAAAATCACAGGCCTTATTATTGGTATTGCTAAAGTATGTCGTACATTTCCTATATTTCCCCTCAGGCCGAGTATGGTGATGCTCATGCATATGGACCAAATCATCTTAGTCTAGATCCTTCTGTTGGAGACTAGTATGTATCTAGACCACGGGATTTGTGATACGTAGGAACACGAGGCAGTCAGTTTGCTTACTTTAAAGATAAACTAGAGCCAACATTTGAACTGTATAGCATTGAAATTTCGTACATGAATGTTTTCTGAAAAGCGGCATAGAGGACAGGGAATCAAGAATTCTCTTGTTTAAGCCGGTAGCGGACACGAAAATAGCAGCAGACTCAGGTTTTATATCAGAGGTTTAAATAACAAGTCTAGTCTAGACCTATTTACATTATGATTTGGATTTTTAATTGAAATAATTAGGTAGATTCTCATTTTTATACGTCATAGGTGGCAAAACCTATAGCAACCATTCTATTGATCATCTATGGAGCAATATCAGTGCGCGTGTTTTGTTGCCCACTCTATAAGGCAATAGATAAGAAATCACACATCCGTACTGTCACAGTTATCACATCAATAAACTTGTATAAAGTCAAGAACCTTTCGAATTTCTTGGCGCCGCGTTTCAACACGTGACGTGTTTTATGAAATACGATCAGAATTCCACACTCTTATTTTCCATTCGATTTTATCCGCGTATTTGTAATAAGCGCATTACTTTCTCTGCGATCCGATTACGTATAATCGTGTGATTGAGTTTCATCGGTCCACTTCAGCGGAAACTATGCTAAATTAATTTCTTTTCTTTATCTGCACCTATCACTCAAAAATGTAATTATCGAGATTACAATCTTGAATTAAATAAAGTGAAATAATCTCGCAATTTGAATTTTTTTACAATTAAAGTCCCATAAATCCTTAATATATCTTAAATAATCTAAAATCTTTAATTTTTAGTCAATTTTATTTAGAAAAAATAAAGTTGTTTTCACTCACATATCAGAGATAGTTGCGCAATGATACACCCACCCATGCTGCCACACAAAATCGAAACATCAAAGCAAAAACACACCAACATAATCATCACGCATCCTAAACGGAGATCGATCAATGATCGATTCCCATAACAAAAATGTTTTATAATCGCTGAAGCGTATAAGACAAATTACGCTGATCAAACAACATGGCACCACGTGGGTTGATAGATGGAGCGGTACAGAGACAATGGAACGAACGATGATGCTAGTAGAGATCTATGGGTAATTAATAGATTACCTTCATCATCCATCAGCTGTCGAACTGACCGCGGTGACAGCCGGTATGATAGGTATTGACATCGGTTCGGAGAGGTCAGCGCTTGTGAAAAGCCCTTTATGTTGTAAGCGAGTTTCAGCTGGTATGTAATTTTTATTTTGATATTAATTTCGTCTATTATGCGTAGACTATTATTATATTGGAAAGCAAGGAATTTATTAAGAACAAATTGCAGACAAATTACAATCACATTTATTGATTTTCGTGAACCCATTATGACAGAATTGGCAGTGTGGCCCGTGTCAGCGATGCATCATTATTTCAACAGTGTGATTATACATCATTGTGTGAGATCTCCGGAGCCGAGCGGCGAGCGCGCAGCACCGCCGACATAAACCTCTCGTTGAATCCGACACGATTATTAACGTCCAGTTTGACATCATCGCGACATGAGGCAAAAAATCACCATATACCCTTTTTATATGCCATCCGTATTCATCGTAAGGAACGCGGTAATTCTCTTTTGAAACATCCGAGTTCATTGCTCTCACGCTATCTTTTTCAGATGAAAAGTACGGGTAAGCTCGCAGCTGCACTGGTTAATTGAAAATCTTTATTAGCTCGCGATGATTAAACCGTGCCGATTTAAAATTCATTTCTCGGATAACCACAGGGTGCTAAGGTCCATACCGTATATCATATTTTTGAGAACGGAGCCGCAGCGTGACCCAGATTTCGACCGGCGAGATAAATATGGGGGTGTTGCGACCAATTAATGGGTGTCCACGTAACGGAGTCCATTATAACGTGTAAATAAAGCACTTCGTCGAATTGAAGCTATTTATATATCAGAGTATAATTTGAGGGGGAGGTTCGGGCGGCTCCTAGAGGCATTAATCGACGTTAGTCGGCCGCGGATCCGTGACTGACGAGAGCTACTCCCACCGGCACGGGGCGGCTCGTAGACAGGATCTACTTTGAAAACAATTTAGCATGTCGGGGCTTTGCGGGCCGAGCGAGGGCGTTCAGGCGTAATGAATTGCAAACGCATGCGTCGCGGCCGGTCCGTCAGCCGTCAGCCGGCGGACAATTAGGGCGGTGCAATTACAACGAGTCGTTTATAGCAGAGCTGTTCGAGTCGGCCGGTGGGTCAGCGGCGCGATTTCCCGACGGCCAGCGCTGTCGCCGGCGCCACCGGACCGCGTTGTGTAACCCTCCGCCGTAGCCGCCGAGCCACCGAGGTCGACGTTCCACACGCAACACATACTAATGAAAAAGCTATCGGAACGCGGATTCCAGTTTTGCTAAAAGACTTTTGAATGCACAGTTGTTGCTTAATAAGTAATGGAATTTCCTTTGCTTTAATGCAGATATTAGTACAGTAAACGTGTAGTTACAGAATCCCAGACAATGATTTTTAGTAGTTAAATTAATTTTGATATACGAGCAAGGCTAATTACGAGAAGTTGGTCAGAATGAAGGTTGCATGTTCCCGCTCTGAAACAAAGCCTTATACAGAGCTTATCTTCAAAATGCCGATGTTGACCTTGGTTCTTGTAACCGTAGGTATTTCCCGATACCCACGCCACTGAGAATCTTAGTTTAGGGTCAGAAAGCCAGGGCGATGTATGTGACTGTAGGTTCTTACTCAATAACAGTATCTCCGCGTGATATCTTTACCGATAACGTATTAGCAGTACTAGTATCCTGTTGGGTGTCTTCTTAGGAATTTGAGAAGAAGTTTTAATTATGTTTGTGAGTTTTAGTGACTGGTGAAAAATACTGACTTTGAATCGGATGCTTGGTGACTATTGAAACTGACAGTTTTGGAGTCTTGAGTATATAATTATAAGACAGTTCACAAAACAGTACTTACACTTAGTTTATACAATAGTATTCATAACACATATTTCAAATTTGTGTAGTCTAGTTAGACTCTAACTGTTTTACACTAATTTATTTGTCTTTGCATCGTGTAAATTAATAAGGATTACCAAAAGACTCATAAATTGCGAACTCTAAAGGACACGTTATGATAAGATAATCGTTTTAATGATATGTTTGTGATATCAGTGTCAATAAAGAACGGCATTCAATGGAATGCGCCGATAAGAAGCATTCCTGAATAAATGTTTGATTATGCAACTCGTGTGAAATAAACAGTCAGTATATCAGTTAATAGGTGCGCAATTATCTCGCAGAATATCTCGCAGAAAAATACGATAACTTGAACGCATCAGTATTAGTGAGTATGTATGTATGTTTGTCTGAAAAACATAGCTGATTCGACCATCTTGAACTTTTGGTAGATAGATAGGTACCTGCCTTAGGTAACATTAGGTTTTAGATCCAACATTTGGATGGCGGATTTAGAGCGGAATCGGTGTAATAGTTTACTCATATACCCGAAGGCACAGGGACAAAAAATTAAAAAATAATTTTAAGTCATATTGTCAAGATTGTTTTAAAATTTTAACAACAAATTTCCAACTGAACGATTTCTTATATAAATTTATTAATATCTATTCTAAATCTGGATTTGTTAATTTTACAGGTAAAAGTTGTTTATTTTTTTATTTTTTGTGATTCTGACCTAATCATTAGACTGAAATTTGATTGTCTTACATTATAAATCTTCTGTTCTGACTCGAGTGGTGTCGCTTCGGGTGAATTCAGTTATTATTTTGTAACTTAGATACTATTTTTAATTTTGAATAAATAAATAAATTTTATTTCATGCAAATTTCAAGATTTTTTTAAAATAATCTTTGATATCATTTAAAGTATCCTGCAAAGCATTTAAATGATATCTGTCGTACGGCCCAATGTTCTCTCACGTGATACATACGAAAAAAAAAACTATAAATTTCCCATATTTAAGAAGTTTTCAAAAATGTTATATTTTTCCCGTTACACAAGAAGTGCGACGTTCTCGCAATAAGTAATTTAACTCCCATAAATTACAGGGCTTGCACTTTAAAATCACGCACTTAACCATAATAATACCCTTATTTTATTACCCTTGATAATGACAATTATTTCAAAGCACGGTAATAAAACGTAAATAAAAGAATAAAGCAAATAAAGTATTTCTGTTAAAGAACTTTTTTACCGCAAATAGAAAAGGTAATTTTCCAGCACTTATTTTCCTCTAAAGATGGTACGAAGAAGCCGTAAGACAAGTCTTTGACCGCAATTTAGATCAAATTAAACTGTATTAGGACAAATGAACGCTAGAAACTGAACAAGGAAATGCAATTACTAACCTGATTTTCCACTCCGCGGACTCCCTAGAACCACCACCCTTATACGATTCACAGTCATCTTCATTTGGACAGAGTTGGTTTTTCACAGTTCGTCCAATAAAAAAAGGCGCCTATCCGGACATAACGACAGCAGTTTTATTGAAACACACAAATGAATTTAGGACTTCATTTAAAAAACACGAAGATTTTCTTGATATGTGTGGAATTTATCGTAAATGCGATCGATAAATGCAATTCTCGTGAGAAATTTCGATAGCCGGTGTGGTTGACCGTTCGCCGCAGCGTTTCCCGCGCGACTGCCACCGATCCGGCATCTCTCGAGAGCTAGGACTGTGCGCGTGCGCAGCCTCCGTCCGTGCAGCCTCTGAACCGCTGCGATCGTATTATGCGCATATATCAGTGTTAATATTTAGATAAATTGAAAGACCAATTTTCGAAGAGAAGTTTCAAAAGCGTTTTGTTAGAAAATTGTTGTGAAGTTTTTCGGATTAGTCAATCGGTGGGCAGTTTTAATTAAATGGTTTGTAAATGGTATCGATTTTCCTGTGTAATGTATACGCCGGAAGGTCCGGGAGCTGGTCCGATTGGGTATGTCTGCGACATGTCAAGGTGAGAGCGTCGCCGTCGTCGCGGAATGGCGTCGCGTCGCATGTCGCCATAAATTCGTTCTCGCCGAGACATAATTGGACTCGCTCCACCTACGCTCCAAGCTATCCTACAGCTTCTTAGCTAAAATAATCAGACAAGAGTAGATAGGCATTAGATAGGGAGAGAAAAGTTTTATACCACCTTAGTTAAGTCTGTGAAAACAAGTCATTAAAAAACGATTACTATTGTTTTTTTCATCAAGTAACTGTTTGGCACATTTTTTTAGTATCACTAAAACAATAATGAAACAATATTGAGCCCCGATGTCAATAATTCAATAAATCATGGAAAAATTAAAGATAATTATAGTTAGCTTCGATTTTCATTGGAACGTCTCATGTGGCCAATAGTTAAGGATATACCTAGCGATTTAATGAACCACGTAGGCCAGTTAGATTTTCCTTATAATAAATCAATCAGTGATAGAGAAAACAGAAAAGACGAGTCCTAGTCCAGACCTCTGCAATAAGTTATTCTTCATTTCTATCAACAAGTAACAAAAGCGCAGGTACCTCCTAACTATAAACATTCTTATGACCTTTTTAGTGTAGCTATTTCGAAACGGCGCAGTTTATCGTTTCTCCCAGCAAGTTTAGTATAAATAGGCATTCAATATGCCGAAGAATTCAATCAATTTCTAATCATTTCACTGCCCAACGACCTTTGCATGCAAAAGTAAAAACTCATGAATCAATGATAAGCTATAAGTTCTCACAAAGATGGTACTTTCGAAAATAGAAGAAAAGAAAATGCATTTGCATAGAAGTTGGATCACTAGCGTTTCTCTGCTAATTAAGGAAGGTGGGCTTAGAAAAACGCTGTTTCTCAACGCAAATTGATCGTTACAACTTCCTAGAGCAAGGTATAAAAAAGTATTTATGCAATCACAACACCGCACGGGATAATTTTTGTTTTTTAATTTCGTTAAGGGCGTTATTTTTCTCATGGAGGTTTTATGAGCGATAGGAGCTGAAAGTGATCGTTCGCAATCAACATTGGAGTCATAAAAGGTTCGGGACTACGCAACGTTCTCAGCCTTAGTCCGGTGGGCCACAGATAAAAAAAATTTTTTTTTTGTTAGGCAATGCTTACGCTTTTGGTTTCTTTTTGTGACACTGACACTCAATAAACATTTTTTAAATGCACTCCAATCTATAAACAATTCCTTTCTACGCTCGCCTCTACACTGCAATAGAGATACAATAATAGATAAGTTTACATTACATTTACAAACCAGCCTGCAGGCTTCAAAAGGTCTAGGTTAACGTAATCATGCCGAGTTCTGAATATCTATACAACTAATAGCCACTTTCAATATTCCGAAGCTTTCTCAAATGATGAGTTTGACAATATTCTACTTTTCACTCCTATACAATTTTTTCATTGTGAATAAATCCGTGATTTTTTTTTAGTATTTTTTTTTCTAGTAATTGCGTCATCTGATTTTTTTTACTTTTAAATATTGCATCAGCCGCTAATGGGATTTCCGTGGTTGTTAGCTTACACGATTTTCTTAACGCCACTTTCAGTATATTATTGTGCCGAAAAGGGGTCATTCCACAATAGCATGTAACTTTTGCCAGGAGTTGTAGAATTTCTACGTTTGTTTGGAAATTAAGCACGCTTTGACTTCCAATGTTTTTAGCAGATTTAAGTGTGTCATTTTTTTATAAGAGAAATAATGTACTAAAGTCTTTATCGGTATCGTAATAGCTTTTAGAAAATCTATGGATGTAGTGTTCAGAACAGATCAAGAATCAATTTTATTTGATAACCGGACTGAAAACCAATAATATAGTAAGTACCTACACCATGCCTACAACCAAACAGAGATACTTTTCCTGATTGAAACATTTGTGTGACATTTATTTTTGCTGACGGATGAGTCTCTGATATCAAGGATTATTATTATATCTAAACAAAACAATTATGTACTGTAATATACACAACGTTAACAAACAGCGACCATACAGTGAACTTGTGCTAAGTTCGCCCGGAGAAGTACTGCCACCAAACCTGGTAATCTGCCGCCAAGCAGTGATGCACTCGTGTTGCTGTGTTCCGGTGGAAGAGAGTGGGTGCCGGCGATATTGCAAGCACATGAGACGTATCATTCCCGTCTCGAGGTGATGGACGCATCGCAATGCGACTTGAGTCATCTTGTACTATGGAGAGGACTTGAGTCGTATTGCTGTTGTCTATGGGCGGCGGTTACCACTTAACATCAGGTGGGCCGTCAGCTCGTTCCGTAACATCAATTACATAAAAAAAGACAAATCTATACAAATAAATAAACTAAGAGTGTTTTTTTGATTTTTAATATTAAAATAACCGCTTTTTACTAAGTGCATATATACACGGTATATGTACCATGTATATTTGCACTTAGTAAAAAGCAAAAAAAAAATTGACTGTCTGTCTGTTTGTTTCGGCTAATCTCTGAAATGGCTGGACCGATTTTGACGGGACTTTCACTGGCATATAGCTGATGTAACAAGGAGTAACTTAGGCTACTTTTCCATGGGGTAAAATAGGGGTGCATGGTAAAACTGAATTCCACGCGGACGAAGTCGCGGGCAACAGCTAGTATATTCATAAATTCAACCGAGCAGGATCGATTTACAATTCACAACACACTTACAATTTCAAATCGAGGCTTGTTTGATATCATATTCCGAGTGAATATGATATCACAACTAACGTCGATTTGAAATAAATCGAGAGCACTTGAAATATTGAACAGTAGCGGGCGTCGCGACGCAGCCGCGCGATCCAGATCAATACCCTTCGGATACACAAACCTCTTCCGTACAACATTTGCAAAATTATTGCCTTTGTTAACGTATCTAAATACGTTTCACAACAAGCAGCCGCAACAAAGGCCCAGATGCATGCGCGGATCATAAGTTTGATTAATTCGTTGCAACAGTATGTATAGACACCGGTCTCGTTGTTGTCCGATATTCAATTAAAGCCGTTCTAATTAAATTACTTATCGGCTCTTGGGCAACGATGTAAATAAGCATTTATTTATTTAGTCGTGAGTCGAACATTTCGCAAGTACACACTCGCGTGTCAAAACTCGTTTGTTAATGGGACTGACAATGGCAACACTGTTCACACTTGACTATTAAACGATTCATATCACTTCCACATAAGTCAAAGTCAAAGTCAAAACTTGATTTCCATAGAATTCATAAAGAAATGGCTTGGAAACGTCAATAATATTCAAAACATAAGGTCACGCGTACTTATCGCTAAGTTTGACGCCCGTTCAAACCCTATCCGACCCTCCACGGGGGAACAGCCAAGAAACCCCTAAGGGGGGACATTCCCTTTCTCTAAGGCACACTTCACCTTATAGTAGGTACACGAATTAGCTATAATAATGGCATTGATCAGTTTTAACATTATTATTAATTTAAAATTGTTTAATCAAACAAATTGTACAATAAAATTAAGTCCGATCACACTTGGCCAGTTTATATTATTTGGTGGTTTACTTGGGTGTGCCCTTTTTAAAGCTCTATCAAATCACATAAAACAACTACGTATAACTATTATATATAATAATTACATAATTTTGGAGAACATACGTGTAGAATTGAAATCAAACATAGATAGTTGTGTTATCCCGAAGATTGATATAACTAGCGGTGAATCGAAATTTCATGCATTCTGTTTAAAGCTTCACAATATTCGCTACGAGCCGAGAACATCCTCTTAACTGTATTCCAATATTATAAGTACAAGACCAGCTAATAGTTTGCAGCATTCAAATGAAGATGAAAAATTCGCATTGAGAAATGCTATTGAATACGGCTAATGGCTCCATGGCGTCGCCTGGCAGCGCTGCGCCGGCGCCGAAAACAATGCTTCGCGTGATGTTTACAAACTTTGCAGACGCCAAATTTATTTTGCAACTTACATTGATCGATTAATAGTTGCAAAATAAATACCTGAGCGTTTATGCAAAATTCCGTGTGCCAATATATTTCAAAACTTTTAACTACCTTTTAATGGCTAGGAAGAGTCACCAAATGCTAAGGTGTCGACTCGGTTAGTTAGCGCTATCAAATAATTACTTCCAATCTTAGGAATTCCATGTTATGTTGCATTAACTCTTACCTTGTAGTATTAATAAAATACAATGACGAAAGACAGAAATTGGGTAAATCGTTTGGAGCCCAACAATTTTCTACCCCGAAGGGCACTATTAAACTAAAATTCTACTCCGTAAATATGACAAAACAGCAATTTTAATTAATATCCTACGAAGATTCCCCTTGTCAATAATTGACAGCTATATGGTTTTATCGTTAAGGTAACTACAGTTTGCACTGGTAATCGCTATACCGTAATCAATTTTCAAAGCAATTTGCTTTACCAGTATGTAATATAACTTACATTACATACGTACGAGTTACTTAGAGTCAGGTTTTAGTTTTAGAACTTTATTTAATTTCGATTATTTTGGAGTTATAATTTCGCGATAAAGTATGTGCAGAGCCGCTTTACATTTTTTGTTCAGGTATATAAACTATATTAATTAAAAACAAAGTGTTTAAATTAAAACAAGTAAAAATAATAATTGAGAGGATGCCGGGACTAGGGAAGGACCAGAAAAGGGTCATATGACAGGATTTGATACCCAACAAGGCATGATTAAAAAAGTTTTTCTTAGTTTATGGCTTTATGTCCTCTAGAGGGCGCCATTTTCAATTTAATCTGACGTCACATAGCCTATAACCAGGGCAAGATTAAGAAGCTTCCAACGACACCTTATTTGTAAAATTAAGTCAAGTAGTTTAGACGTTATGAAGGAACAGATACATGCCGGTTAAAATCATAACCCTATTTTTTGCTACGCCGTAGTCGGGTAAAAATAAATAGCTGGAATATAAGCTCAACGGTTATTGAATGGTTAATATGAGGATGATTCATACATAACTCATTACTGTGATTACAATGAAAATTACTGGGTTATTTTTACCTCGGCCTTCAGTGGTTTGTGTCCAGTTTCACTAATTATGCTTTAAGCTGGGGATGTCCGTGATGTATCGACGGCACTGAAATTTACCGTCAACGGGCTGCCTCACGGCGCGAACCCATATTTCACCGCATAAAAGAAACAAGATATAAAATACGACTGTTGTATTTCGTGATCCAGATCCCCCATAAACCTTCGCAATGAACACAGCGAGTTGCATGAGCGGTCCAATTAGTTTTATTTAATAGTTTGCACATGCCCCAGTACATTAACCGCCATAATATCACTGATATAATAAAGGCATCGATATATTATACGATATTATGACCTTTGATATTTCGAAACTTTTTTTGTATGCGATGAAGCAGTTCGACAAACACCGCCAAAATTCACCCAGTTTCGATATCGATCGACGTTGCATAAAGCGTAAATGTGCAATATTCCATGATTTTATTGTCATGTTCGTTTATTTAAGATAAAAACAAGATAAAGTCATTTAAAAGTTGAGTACATCGACGGAGACACGTTCCTTAGGTTTGCGAGACGATGCCAGTCGACACATGTTCTTTACACGGATTTCGCTGTTCACACCGCGATCGTTACATAACATGTCAACACAATAATAAATTTTCAAATATCTTCGATTGCTACACACAATACGAGGACACAAAGAAAAATATAATGTCATTAATAACTCGCTGTCCCACATCTAAGATGCGTGTTTTTGCACGATGGAATGACATCACTTATAATCAACACAGTAAGCGTTCTGGCATTTCGGGGAGTGATAAAATTCTTGGCTACCGAAATGAGGATGGATATTTGAATGACATCATATGTATAAACAAAACTGGCCTGTAAATTTTTATATTATCTTACGTAAGAACAGCAGACGAAAAACATTCCATTACTTGCAAGCAGATAATCGTTAGAACTGAAAGCCATTACAATCGCAAATGGGCCATTTACGTCTAGTCGTCGGTTGGTGAACGAGAGCTCATGAAATTTCCGCGATCGTCGGACAACAGAGAAAACATGGATCGTGGTAATAAATGAATGTAATAAAGGGCTGATCTCAAACAGTGAGGAACGAGAACGGACAGAGCACGTGCCGAGTCCGACACAACATAGTTGCAAGCTAGCTCAGAGATAGATGAAGGAAGAGTTAGTGCATCTACTGCGAACTCGTATAAGTCGCCGTGCAACAGCTCCACTGAGCTAGTAACCGGCTTATTATGACGACTATATAAACCTAATCACAATAGACTATTCTGGGACCGTTGGCCAATGGTTATATTATTTACTGTTTATCCTGTTTATCACACCCTACAAACTGGAACACAGAAACGCGAATGCGGCACTGCTTGGCGGCAGAAATGGGTATGGTAGCAGTGCTTCCTCGGGCGAACTTACCATAAGTTCTACTGCTACTAGAATATACTAACAATATACAACATAACCAACATGATCAGAGAGTTATAGACAGTGGAAGCTTTTTCAAAACTGTTGAGTTAATATTTACTAGAGTCAGCTGTTACTCGGTTGTAATTTTTTTTATTTGGATAATTTCGGCACACCCATAACCAAAATTTAGTATCACGTTCAACTTTGAAGTTTTTTCAAAAAAAATGCGGACTTGTTATTCTCAAATATGAAAAAGGTTCTGTATCAATTTATTAAGAAAGCTCCGACTTATTTTTAGCACGCATTTGAAACAAAACATCAAACTTATTATTGCTTGAACACAGATCAAATTGTCCCAAATTACTGACAGCAGCTTAATAATGCGATCAAAATTCATGACAGTAATCGCATCGCGCGCAAAAAATGTATTCCAGCAAAAAGTAATGAAGAGAAAAATCCCGTGTAGAAGATGACAGGTCCGACGCGACGCCAGGTAGTCTGGCCAAGTTAAAGTCTCATAAAAACTATATCTTCCACCTATCGTCGAAATGATTACAAAGCTTAAGTGTTACTTACCACTAGACTACTAATAACTATAATAACTGTTAATGAAATAACTACCGATTTGGCTCACGAAACACGTTATCGGTATGTGTTATAAAAGATGGAGATTAATTATCAAAATATTGATATAAATAAAAACAAAAATAAATCGAAATACCTATTACAAAAATGAGCTCAACCATTAGTAGTTCAGTTGTTTTATTTGACGTGGAGGTATATGTAAAGAAATGAGCCAACGTTTTTGGAACACCAACATTATAAATAAATGTAAAAGTCCGCACTTTAAGTGCGAGTTTTCTCCGCATTACGGCTGACGGCAATTCATAAAGATAACATATTGAAATGCGATTAACAGTTAACGTAATGCTTTTTGGCGATGTCAAAAGCTACGAGACAGTTTGATAAAAAACAAAAATTTACACCTTAATAAATACACGGGTCTTGAAAGGCAACGGTCGCATCATTCTGGATGGTAGTTGGGTGTTAATGTAGCCGCATCTTCGCGGGTGGCAGGCACATCGAGTTGTGAAAAAGGCTATCACCCGATATCTACATGTTTTTTAGATATATAAATACCTTTGACCTAAAACCGTCAGGCGGAGCACGAAACGGACTGCAAACTGATGCCCGTGGACACAGCTAGCGCGCCCGCTATATTGACCAATTTCAAGTAAACGATCTGGCGAAATGACCCTTAAAATCCCTGTATATGGACCACACAGATGGATAACTGTATATTACTTCGGCAAGTTGAATATAAAATAAATAATGTATTTCTTCCAATGGCTTAGTAAAGAAATAAAGTAAAAGAAACTACATATTACCAAACGGCCTAACTGACGGACAATGGCAATAAATATAGTACAAATTATAATGGTTTCTTAATTAAAAGTTACAGCTTGGTAGCTAGTAAATAACAGTGGAGCTTCTGATTTTAAGTTTGAGTTAAACAAGTACTCTGACTACTTTACTACAAGAAGCAATTAACGAAGAAGTGAGATACCAGACTCAACATTTGGTTAACTTATCCTCAAAGTTTAATAATACATATTAAATTCTGGCAATCGAACCGTTGCTCGTACACGTAATAATTTCGCTGAACCAAACCGCGGAACATTTTACAAGCTGATAAGGAGCTTTTGTCTGAACGCAAAAAGCCTTACAAACAAAGAGCTTGATTTAAGTTCAGTTTCTGCGGATTTGTCTGTGGCAATTTGTTATGTTGTGGATAAACATTGAGTCGTGAACGAACACACCCCCCGCCCCGCCTCCGATAGCGGGATCCGTGAAGACCGTCCAATTTACGACCTAACTGTGTTCTTTACACAAGTTTTGTTTTAGAAACACGTCTGACGTGAAACTGGAGTACGGAATCCCTAGGGATATGGAAGCAGAACAACGGAAATACTCTCGTAAGGACAAATTTATTAAGGTTAGATACATAAGTTCACTGAACAGTAATTTTCTTTAGGTACGGTATATACAAGATGTTTAAATAGTTACAATTAAAAGGTGTCCGAAAAGTTAATTAGGACGATAGACAGTGTTCCCCAAAATACAAAAAAAAACATTTGGACATTACAAGGTAGCTTTTTGGAAATTCGGTTTCCTGAATGAAAGTTATAGTTGCTTTTCGTTAAATGTTTCAGATGGCTTTGTGTTTATTTCAGATCACCGTTACCTCCTCTTATAGCTGTGAAAATGCGATATTTCGATAGCGGGTCTAATGCAAAAACACTCAATAACTTTCCACCAAAGATTTGAATGATCTAAACAACATAACATTTACGATTGAGAACAAAATTTGTTTCACTTTTGAATAATAAGTTTTTTGAATAATAAATTACGTATTAGTATTATGCAATGGAGTGAATACAATTTTAAAGAACAAGTTTTAGAAATTCTATATAACTATAGCTACTACAAGATGTATAGTCGCATTAAGACTAATAATAAATCCATTACCTTTGAAAGTTTTTTGTGAATGATTAAAACGTAGCATTGAACCATTAATGGGATGATCACTATCAATAACACGGGTACTACTCATGTCACTGGTTCTCTCGAACCATTTTGAAGTGCACCTCAAAGAGGCTCCTTACATGAACATATTTTCTACTAGCTGTGCCCGCGACTTCGTTCGCGTGGAATAGTGACTTTTCGGGCAGCATATTTTGAATAACTGAATCCTTATGGCAGCGCAGCGGCGCGGCTCTCAGCGCGCTTTATATAGCCACGGACGCTCAGGCGCGAGGCGTGTAGTACGTACTCTGTACGTTAAAAATGTTCGCCGTGATTCTTTAAATTGACATAACTTTTTTATTTATGAACCGATTGACATGAAATAAACACTAAATGTTAAGTGAAGCTTACTACAATATATTAGTGAAAACCGTATCTAAATCGAATAAGCCGTTTCTGATATTAGCGTGCACAAACACACAGACAAACAGACAAACAGACAAACAGACAAAAAAAATATTAATTACAATTTCGGGTTCGGCATCGATATAATAACAACCCCTGCTACTTTTTTTTTATATATTTCCATTGTACAGACACCACTTTTCTACAATTTTATTATATGTATAGATTTTGGTTCTAGGACATGCTGGTTTCCTCAAGATGTTTTAACTCACCGTTTTCTGAACGTGTTAATACATTATAGACATATATTTTACTAGCGCAAACAGTCAATGATGCCTTTCTGGATTAAAACTAGCGACCTTCGGATACTCTGGGTATGTACCACCAGACCAACAAGACAGTGTAATCTCGTAACTAAAAATATATTTAAAGATCAAAACTGTAGGTGAGATAGAATATTGATGTCAGAAGTGTTGTTTCATGGTTTTTCTAATATGCCACGATTGAAACTGTAGGTAACATTAAATACTGCTAGCCACCGGAATTACTTAGCCAACGTGGGCAAAGCATCGCGGGAAGAAGCAAGTCTATCTTTAAAAAAAGGAAATAGATTTAAGAGCAGTAGAACTCACGCCAAGTTCGTCCGGGGAAGTACTGGCACCATGCACATTTATGCCGCCAAGCAGTAACGCTACACGCTACACACGTCTCAGAGTTACGGGTGCATACGTTGCGACTTGGGTCTTGTACCTAGTAGGGGAAGACCCAAGTCGCATCGGTTGTTATGGGCAGAGGTTACCACTTAACACCAGGAGGGCCGTGGGCTCGTTCCGAAACTGTATCACATAAAAAAACAGATTATTCATGAGCAAATTACCCAGTGCAAAATAAAGCACAGTACAGCGCGTAAACAAACACCTGTATTGGGACGATCTGCTCATCTGCTATGATTTATGCGCTGTAGCCGGCATTGTGCTGTCGGGCGTAAACTACGAGCGACCTGACCTCAATGTCCCGCGGTTATGCCGACTTGCACTTCGAACGACCAATATTAGATTACATTGATCGAAGGATTTATATTTGACTAGCTGCGCCCCGCGGTGATAAGTACCCCACGGGAACACTGCACTTTTCCGGGATCAAAGTAGCCTATGTGTTAATCCAGGATATAAGCTATCTTGGTACCAAATTTCATCCAAATCCATTCAGCCGTTTGAGCGTGAAAGAGTAACAAACATCCATACAAACTTTCACGTTTATAATATTAGTAGGATAGTAGGACAGGACTAGAACGTCCAGCTTAATACACTGTGGTACCAATACACCCAAAAATGGAATTGCAAGGAAATCTCAGATCTATTGGACCAGCCCAATTGAACAGGGAAACACTGGTCTGGTATCATTGCTGTTTTTAAAAGCTAATTATTTTTTGAATTGATTGTTTTGAAAAGCGCCTCAATGTGAAAATGGCATTACAGACAAAAACCAAAAGGTGGTTTTACCTCACGCTAAGATTCTTGTACCTTCGACGTAATATATAATTAATAAAAAAGTTATCATTTATAAACAATTAATCCGTTTACATCTCAAACTCGTAAATTAAACAGCAGAAAAAATAAACGAGATGACATGGGAGAAGCTCCCGACAAGATGTTTGTTACTAACAGACAGTTGTAAAAAAACAGATACACCAGAGGAAATTAGCTTGATTAATGCTAATGGGCTCTAATTTTTTTGCAGCGTGCCTCGGTAAGGAGGTGAGCAAAAAGCTTCAGTTAAATTAGATCAGCTTATAAGAGGTTAGGTAAATATAACGGCATTGAGATAATCTGTTAAACTCGGCATTTCGATTGACAATCGGCATATAGAACTCGCTTGAAAGGTGGCACATATTTTTTGTGGCTTTTAAAACCAACCGGTAATTTAAATTGTTTCATATTAACTGTTAATATTCCCGTGAAAGTTTTACTTGCAATACATTAAGCGAACAAAGCTGGTCCGAATAATTGGTGGAATCGCAGGAGTCATCTCGCTCTCGTTTCAACACGAGTCGTTACAAATTCGCGCGGAATATTGACAGGCTCACAAAGAGAAATGCAAATTATTTTTAATTGCCTTCCGGTAGAAAGTGGGTGAACCTGAACACGGAAGGCCGGGCGTCTTGTCGAAAACTCGGCGAAGTCGAATTCGCAAACCCTGCACTCTTCGTGAAGTCGATAGTCTAAAGTACTAACGTTAATACAGAAGTTAGGAAGGTAAATGTCTTATTTGATAGCGAGTAGCAACTGCCAGCATGTTTAGTACACGAAGGCAGAGTAAAACAGCAATAGTCAATTGACATTTCCTAGTACTTAAAATTCGATAGCCAACTTTTAGGTTTCCACTCAGACTGGAGATAGTGCCCGGTGTTCCAAAGATTAAAAAGTATTACCAACACATCCAGTACCAGCATCAAGTTACTAGCAGTAAAGTTTTGGTTTAAAATCTTGTTAGCCAACTAAGTCGTAGAGGACGATTACATGACAGCAGAGCGTATGGGGGATTGTCCCAAATTTACGACCGAAGATAACGTATGCAGGACTATTTAATTATTATTTATATGTTTTTTTTTAATTATTATCCACTTGCACTCAGCGTAACAAGTCTCACTTTCTACGGCCCTGCGTGTCGCGCGTTGCCACCGTCTTATCAACACTTGAAGATAGAATTTAAATCACTTGTCACCGCTCACTCTCCAGCGTGGCCTTTCCAGTAGGTAATGGTTTATCTTTGGACATTTACGATTAAAATCTGAGTGGCTAATATCAACTTTCACCAAAAATCCCGTAACTGTAAGTGTCACTTACAATACAGAAGGACACAGGTGATAAAAATCGTTAAATGTGAATTCTGAACTGAATGTGACCTCATTTTAAAACCATAACTAAGGTGTCCAAAATGGTCTTCACTGTGATTTGGAGGTATATTTGGTTACTCAAGTACTTCAGAGAGCGACTGTACTAAGTAACCTGCACTGGGTTAACGGGTTTGGGATTAATTAACACCTTAAGTAGGTAAGAAAATGCAAACAGAATGCAGTCGAAATATTGATATCGGATCAATTTGCAGCTTGACTTTAATGGACTTGCATCTATCGAATGTTAATTTTGAACGCCCAACAAAAAATATTAGACATTCATCTTCTATCATTCTTTGAACTATAAGTGAATATCCACCATTTAAGTAAGTGAAGACGTAAATCTAGATGTTCTTTCCGTCCTAGTTCCCATCGGGGCACGATGTGTGCCAGCCAGTATCGCATTGCAAAACGAAATAGCTCCTGCTATTGCTGAATCTAAGTAATTAATGTCGCTTCGCGTCGCCTAGCGCAGTTAGCCTTTACCGACTTCCAAGTACCGGTGAATAATGTTTGTGATTACGTTACAAAATGCCTTTGATAGCCGCCTGTCGACGCGCGAATCAATGTCCTACGTGGAGACCCATGATGTTCGTAATCAATAACGTTATAATCTTTTCCGTATGTGGGAGTGGTTCGAAGGACCATTTGTTTTACTTAACTTTAATGCTCTTATCCAATGCGTCTTCAAAGCCTGGCACAGTGTACGGGCTAGTTGGTACGTATGCGGTCAGGAGTCAGGTCATTGTTTACCGGTGCCAGTATGTGGTACTTATTTTTCTTACCGGAGCCGCAGAATAAGATGAAGCTTCAAAGTACCGGTGGTCCTTTCCGGGATTCGGGGAACAAGTGTGGGCGTGATTTATTTTAAAATGTAACAAAGATCACTTTGTCTTGTCATAATTTTAGTTATGGTTTTTAAAGGATCATAATCTTATCATACATTCAGTGGTTCGTGGGATTGTTTGGAATACCTTTGCATGCTTAGGTACGTTGCATAAATATTTCGTCCTTAACGGTACAAGCTTTGATACAGAGAGCGTGGTGGTCCAGAGGTGAAGACCTCGAGTTTCAATCCGAAGGACACTGGCTCAAATCCTGACTGGCACCAGTGACGTTTGTTCTCTTGAAGATTTATGTGCTCAATACCAAGTTTCCAAAACGGTGAATGAAAACATCGTGAGGAAACCGGTATCAAACATGAGCTAGAAACTAAAATTCTGTCATGCGTCATGTGAATCGACTTAATATTTGTGTTTATGATTTAATTAGCTTTTTATTATATTAAAAAGTAACTATAATTATTTATAGTCAGATTTGAATTCTTCCAAGATTTTGATTACAGTGTAGCTTCTAAGATAGGATATATCATAGAAAAGTACGAGAAATAAATCAAAGAACATTAACATAGAGCTCGTGAAGTCTAAATGCCAGATGTAAGCGATTGCCAAACAAATAATCGCAGCGGTAGAACAAGTAGCAGACGCTAAGCGGGCCGTTTCGTTTCGTCACATAGTTAATGCAATATATGAGATGCTTAATTAATTAATACATGTCAACTAGAAGCTGAGATTGCGCTACCGAGCGCAGCGATTTGCGACTAATCAGCTTCGAGAACTGTAGAACTATGGGACTCAAAGCAAGCCATTGCAATCTGGATTATTTCATCAATCTATACATACAAATAAATAAAATTGGAGTGTCTGTTTGTAATATTAATATAACCGCTTTTTATTAAGCGCATGTGGATGTATACACGGTACATATACCAAAACACATTTCTTTTCAATTTTTGTCTGTCTGGTTGTTCCGGCTAATCTCTGAAATGGCTGGACCGATTTTGACGGGACTTTCACTGGCAGATAGCTAATGTTAACAAGAGTAACTTAGGCTACTTTTCCGAGGGGTAAAATAGGGGTGTGTGATAAAACCGAATTCCACGCGGACAAAGTCGCGGGCAACAGCTAGTCCACAATAAAACACATACTTGAGATCTTGACAAAGCTCTCTCATAAGCTCTTTCACAAAGCAATAAGGTATGACAGTAACTCGGTAGCGTATCCACCCGACTCAAGCATCTTAGGACAGGGGATAAGATTGTCATTACCCTTTACCCTATCTCTTTTATATTCAACCCATTTAAGGTCAAAAGCTTATTTCCTTTTTTTTCATACTTCTCTGCCCTTAGTAGTTTTAAGTCAGTATGTAAGTGCCTGTGTGGGCCTGTAGCGTCGCTTTTTATCTTTTTTAGGGAGAAAAACAGTACTTTCGAATTAGTTTGTTTAGTGCCCTTGCAGTACCCATTATTCTTATAATTTGAGTAATTTTAGTTAATTTTGAAACACATTTTTTTTTCTCATCTACTTGCAAGTGAATTTAAAAAAATAACTTACAGATAAGTATATAGAAGTAATTCTTTTAGCCGCCGCTTTTTTTATAGCTCCACCGGAATTGACTGTTGCAAGATTGTGCGTAATCCTAAACGCAGTAATGAGTCTGTCATAACGCTGCTTGTCTACCGATAAGCTGACAGGACCCGCTATTAGGGAATACCCTTGAGCTCTATGATATCACCTTTGTTGTGTCATTGAAGCTAATGGAACAGTACTAATACTAGTTTGGCTTAAGGGTGAAAAGTTTACAACATGCTAGAACTATACTATGGCGGTAACACCACAATATCAGACATGTTACATGTTTAGCAAAATAATGTTATCTCCTTGCCCGCGTCTGTATATTCTGAAAACTATAATCTAGGCTAGCATGCTTGCCTAGATTATAGTTTTAGTTGACTGCATTGTCACTTAACATCAGGTGAGTTGGAAGCGGTAAAAAGTTAGTTAACAAATAAAAAAAAAGTGGAGAACTATTCATAATAAGGTCTATATATCGTCCAATACTATTGTAGTAGTTGCAAACTGCTGCCGTGTTATCTCGATGAAAACAGATGAAAGATGTGTTGTTTTTAATCTATACATATAATAAAATTGTAGAAAAGTGGTGTCTGTACAATGGAAATATATAAAAAAAAAGTAGCAGGGGTTGTTATTATATCGATGCCGAACCCGAAATTGTAATTAATATTTTTTTTGTCTGTTTGTCTGTTTGTCTGTGTGTTTGTGCACGCTAATATCAGAAACGGCTTATTCGATTTAGATACGGTTTTCACTAATATATTGTAGTAAGCTTCACTTAACATTTAGTGTTTATTTCATGTCAATCGGTTCATAAATAAAAAAGTTATGTCAATTTAAAGAATCACGGCGAACATTTTTAACGTACAGAGTACGTACTACACGCCTCGCGCCTGAGCGTCCGTGGCTATATAAAGCGCGCTGAGAGCCGCGCCGCTGCGCTGCCATAAGAATTCAGTTATTCAAAATATGCTGCCCGAAAAGTCACTATTCCACGCGAACGAAGTCGCGGGCACAGCTAGTAATAAATAAATTTACGAGATTGTCGTAGAAAAGACTTTTATTTTATTATTAAATAAGGAATCATTATTTGCGAGCATTCTTCTTACCTACTTCTGTAACAGGATGATACAGAGTTAGGTAAGTTTATAACAAAGTTTATGCAATGTTATCTGAAGAATTAGTTAATTATTAAGACTATTCCACAGGTAAAATATAATTCACTCAGAAGCTTGTTCTTCATAGATCTTAAATGAATTATACCTACCCATCATGAGAATGAGTTTAAAGTCACTAAGTGAGGTATTTATGAAATTTATAACAAAACTCATAGTTTACCTGAGAATTATATTAACTTGATTCTGTACAGAAGTTCCACATGTCAGGTTTTAGTGTCCATATTTTGAAAAACTGTTCCTTTAAATTCACCCACTGCTTAATATAATCAGTTGCTTGTTTCTTCATTTCATTGTACGGCACAGAATCCTTTGAAACATCTTTAAATATTGTTTCATTGATATTATTGTGTTTCTTTACTAGATCTATGAATGTTTTGTAGATATTGTATTTACAAATGCAAAGCCAATTTTTTGGTAAAGTTTCTTTTTTCTTTGTTACTCCCAACTTTTTCCCTTGCACTGCCACTTCTAATATTCTGAAACAATAAATAAAGTATCAGAGACTGACTAGCAGTAATACAGAGTCTTATACATTAACAGCAAAAATATTATATATGTATATGAATGCTGCATTAAGTACCTGTCATACCCAAAACTATTTCATATGCATCTTAAATTCACACTCCAAGGAACAGGGTAGAAAATATTTATGGATTTAAAGATTTGTTGTTAGCTATTTTTGCACTGACTAAAAACTTGAACATTAGTTCATAGTTCATAGTTGTTTATTTATAATAATAATTACAGGTCAATATAATACAGGCAACATAACATCAAAGTTGTATTTAAATACAATTCAAATCTTTAAAAAAAAAATTATAACCATGTGAACAAATATTATTCAAAATCATTATACAAGTTTGCTAATAGTTTTTTTTTTTTTTTTTTTTATGTTAAAAACTAGCAGACGAGCTAACGGGCCACCTGATGGAAAGTGGTCACCGTCGCCCATGGACATCTGCAACACCAGAGGCATTGCTAATGCGCTGCCGGCCATTAAGATAGGCATTAACCCGACGCTTAAAGGTCGCCATGTCGAAGCTCCCTGGGAAAACGGCTGAAGGCAGATCATTCCATAGCTGACAGGTGCGTGGAAGGAATGATCGCGAGAAGCGAGTGGTGGTGGACAACCAGCCATCCAGGTGGTGCGGATGGTATCTGGTTTTGCGGCGTGTGGTGTTGTGGTGAAACTTAGCCGCGGGCACCAGACTAAACAGTTCATCAGAACACTCCCCATTGTACAGACGATAGAGCACACACAGAGAACCTACGTCTCTCCGTAGTCTTAAGGGCTCTAGGTCGTCTGTAAGCTTGGAATCGTCGACAATTCGAACTGCCCTGCGCTGAATCCGGTCAAGTGGAAGGAGCTGATACTCAGGCGCCCCAGCCCAGAGATGGGAACAGTACTCCACGTGGGGTCGTACCTGCGCTTTGTAAAGCATAAGTCTTTGACCCGACGTGAAGTACTGCTTCGCCCTGTTCAGGACTCCGAGTTTTTTTGAGGCCAGTTTGGCCTTGCCTTCCAAGTGACCACGGAATTCGACTCGCTACCCGCGCTAACGTACAACAACAATCTCAGTCAGTAGCTCCGCAGTTTTTTAATCATAAAACTCGTAAAAAGTGTTTAAAAGTAAAAAGTTAATAGATTACCTGCAAGTGTTCAAGACAAGCTGCCATTTGACGTATGGATCATACAAATCTAATCTGTGGATCGTGAGTAATTACGATATTAATATTTCAAAATATTGTTATTTCTCTCGGCCTTGACCTACCGCAACTCGCTGTCAACGGGCGGCCGCCGGCCGCCTCGAACTACGTCACTGGCTCAAGCGCATCACCTGCATTGTTTCAAGCGCCTAATTGAAATATTGAAGTATTGGAGCAACTCACCTCGGTGAGTGATTGTTTTTGCAATTGAATTTGTAAATGGCACCCTAAAATGAGTACTAAAACTAATGTCAAGAAATGTACTGGATGTTCCCGGGATCTATCTGCATCATGTGAACAACTTAAATGCATTACATGTGGGTTGAAATATCATTATGATTGTGTTAAAACGACCAATAAAAAATACAGAGAAGTGTCGACGGAGTATAAGAATAATTGGACTTGCCCAACGTGCCGTCCTAAGCAGCCGAGGGGGGACAATACCCCCGTTCGTTGCTCTGCCAGCGTTCTTCATGAACTTAGCCCATCTTCAAACGTCACTTATAGACGCGTCCAACCCAGCGTACAATCTCAGGATGTAGATTCATTAACCCTCGAAAACATCAAACAAATGCTTCACGAGGAAATGGAAAGCTTACTGGGAAAGATGGAAAAGAAAATCACGAAACTAATCGAAAATAAAACTAAGGAAATGTTCAAGGAAATTAATGATATTAAAGAATCTATAAGTTTCATAAACGATGAACACGAAAACTTGAAGAAAGAACTGCAGGGAAAAATTAGCGACATAAAAGAAATAAAGAAAGAAAACGAATACTTGAAATCAAATATGGCGGACCTTAGTAGCCGTCTTTGCATACTAGAACAGCACTCAAGAATGACCAATTTGGAGATCCAGTGCATCCCAGAGCACAAAAATGAACATCTACCTAACATTATTCTTCGAATAGGTAAGGCTACTGGAAGTAACATAGCTGATACGGATATCCACAAGTGTACACGGATAGCTAAACTTAACCCTGAGAATAAACGTCCTCGATCAGTAATTGTGAAGTTTTCAAGTCCACGCCTTCGTGATTCATTCTTGGCTGGAGTGATAAGTTTCAATAAGAAAAATAAAACTGATAAGCTGAATACCAGTCACGTCGGACTGAGCACAGAAAAGAATCCGATTTATGTGGTAGAACATCTTACACCAGAAATGAAAAAACTACACGCAGCTGCTAGAGACACTGCTAGGAAGCTGAAATATAAATTTATTTGGATAAAGAATGGACGTATATTCTTGAGAAAAACGGAAAGCACTGAACATATAATCGTACGCAACGTTGAGCAGTTAGATAAATTAGTGTAGGAAGTATTTCTCATTTGAACTTCATTTTATTTTAATTCTCATTGTTTTTAACTCTTTAATTTTAGTTTTTATTACATTTATGTTGAAATGGCTAATGTAAAAATTTATTATCAGAATGTGAGGGGCATTCGTAGCAAGGTCCGTGATGTGAAACTTAACATTCTAGCTAATGATTTTGACATAATCGTGTTTACTGAGAGTTGGCTCAATAGCGGGACATTTGATGGAGAATTTATTGACAATCGATATACAGTTTATAGAAGGGATCGTAGGCAAATAGATATCGACAAACATATTAACGGGGGTGGAGTCTTGATCGCAGTCAAAAATAATTTTACATCGGTAAGAGTCCACGACTGGGAAAGTAGTTGCGAAGATCTATGGGTTAAAGTAGATGTACGGATAAAAGGTACACTTACACATATTTGTATTTGCGCAGTTTACTTGCCACCGCCGGTAAAAAAAGACTTAATAAATCACTTCCTCCTAAATACAGCAAACATTTTAGACACTAACGATCACGTTATTTTGTTAGGAGATTTCAACATGAAAAGTATATCTTGGACTAATCTGCCGGAATTTCGTCATATGTTCCCTGTTAGCAGCTGCAACCTTGACTCTATTTTTATTGACTATCTAGAAGAAAATTGCCTCAAACAATTTAACTCTATAGAAAATGGAAATGGTAGATTGCTTGACTTAATTCTTTCTAAATCTATAGATCTCATAGTTAGTGAGCATGCTAGACCAATTTCTATTGTAGACATTCATCATCCACCTCTAAAAATAGAATTACTTTTAAAAAAGTCAGAGTCTATAGTGGATGAGCACGTAGAAAGACATAATTTTTATAAAGCTGATTTTGATGCTATAATGAAAGATTTAAGCAATACGCAGTGGCTAGAGCTTTTTCACAATTGCAGTGACGTTAATTGTATGCTGTCCTTATTCTATGATAAGCTTACTTCCATTATTGACAAACATGTCCCGAAAACAAAACCCAAAAATAAAAAATACCCAGTCTGGTATAGTAAAAAATTAATTTCGATATTAAATAAAAAAAACAAACTGAGGATGAATAACAAAATCTACAAAAATGATTTAAATAAGGTTAAATTTGAATTACTTAGAGAAGAAAGTAAAAATCTTATCAAATTAAATTATTGTCAATATATAGATGCAATTGAAAGTAACATAGCCAAAAATCCTAAATACTTCTGGACTCATCTTAAAAATATTAAACAGTCTTCGAATAACTATCCATCCAAAATGACACTTACTGGTAAAGTAGCCTCTGGAGGTTCTGATATTTGTAACTTCTTTGCTAGTTTTTTCTCATCTGTATATAACACATCTCATTCTTTTAATACTACTCATTTCATAGCGAAGACAGCGTCTGGTATCTCACTTTGTTCCATTAATATTTCCAAAAAAGAAGTCATAAAGAAACTAAAAAGACTTGACACAAGCAAAGGGGCTGGTCCTGATAATCTGCCTCCAATATTTATTGTTAAATGTGCAGTGCCTATATCGTTACCCGTTACTATTATATACAATAAATCATTGCAATGTGGAACATTCCCAGACTTATGGAAGCGCGCCAGGATAGTGCCTATTTACAAAAGTGGTGGTCGCGAAAACATCACCAACTACAGGCCTATTTCTATTATATCAGTTCTTTCTAAGGTTTTTGAGTCTCTGATACACCCTTTGCTGCTACGGCATGTTCATCAAGCAATCTCTGTAGCTCAACATGGATTCGTTCCGGCGCGGTCAACTGTTACGAATCTGTCCAACTTTGTAACATACCTGTCAGAATCAGTTGATTCTCGCATACAAGTGGACGCAGTTTACACGGATTTATCTAAGGCCTTCGACAGGGTGAACCACTCACTTCTAGTACATAAACTTGAATCTTTTGGATTGGGTGGCTCACTTTTGTCTTGGTTAACTTCTTACCTCGCTGGCAGATGCTCATGCGTAGCAGTAAAAGGTTATACATCACAACCATTCTACGCGACATCTGGAGTACCCCAAGGATCCATTTTAGGACCCCTATTATTTAACATTTTCTTGAATGATATGGCGGATTGTATTACACATTCAAAATATTTTATTTTTGCCGATGATCTAAAAATTGCAAAACATATATCGGACGAAAATGACGCTTTAATGCTGCAAAGGGACATAGACAGCGTAGAAGCTTGGTGTGGTTCTAATGGCATGGTTTTAAATGCTGAAAAATGTTCTTTTATCAGATTTACTCGTAATCACAGGCCTTTTGCTTATAATTATACAATCAACGGTAATTCACTCAAACAACAAGAATCTGTCCGAGATCTTGGTATTACAATTGATACAAAATTGAGCTTCAAGTCTCACATTGAAAATGTTTGTAGATCTGCACGTAGTATGTTGGGTTTTGTTTTCAGGACTGCCAAGTCATTTAAGAAATTTAATACTAAAAAGATCCTTTACGCCACTTTGGTCCGAAGCAAACTGGAATATGGCACCGTCATATGGAATCCTAATTATCAGGTACACAAAGACAGAATAGAAAGTATCCAAAGGCGTTTTACTCAGTTTTATTCCCAAGGACCAGCCAAAAGAACTCCATATATCAGTAGACTCAGAAACTTTAAACTTACTTCATTGTCAGACAGACGTAAAATTAATGACATGATGTTTTTGTTTAAACTAATTAACGGATATATAGATAACACGGAACTATTGAGCCAATTATCTTTCAAAATTCCCTGTCGCTCGTTGCGATATCCTGCACCGTTACTTACCCATAAAATATATAAAACAAATCTGGGTCATCACTCTGTATTACCAAGACTGTGTCGATTATATAACGAATTAAGTTTAAAAAATCAATCATTGGATATAACGCACGATAAAATGGCAGTTTTTAAAAGTAAGTTATATCTAACTCTCATTACTTCGGCAGAAGGAATGTAAGCTTTCTGTTACCTATTTTATTTTATTTTCATTTAATTTTGTTATTAATTCTAATTTAATTACTTTTAAACCTAGTTTTGGTGCCCGATTTAATTTAACTTTTATTTTTTTTTAATTTGTATGTTGTACTAAAATCTCTAATACATGCTATGACTACCTGTAAGTGAAATTATGTGTTTTCAAAAACTTTAAACTTGTTATTGGCTTCTTATTTACATGTAATTTTGTTGGTGATCTTAAATAAATAAATAAAATAAATAAATAAATTGGACGTCATTCGAAATGTCGACACCAAGGATTCCAATTCTTGCTGAGATGCTAAGGGAAGTGTTCTGGAACGTAGGAGCCTCGACAAACGGAGTTTTTTTGGCGGTGAACGCGCAAACCTGTGTCTTCCTCGGATTGAATTGGACAAGATTTTGTTCACCCCAGTCCGAGACCTGCTCCAGAGATGACCCGATCTCAGAAACGAGATTGCCTCGGCACTGCTGCACAGAGACCCGAGAAATATTTGCACGGCCTGCGTATTGAGCATCACCAGTACTGTCATCTGCATAGCAATGAATATTACGGACACGTAACATATCATTGATATGCAGAATAAACAGTGTTGGTGATAGCACAGAGCCTTGTGGGACACCAGCATTTATGGGCTTTGTGGCAGAGCAAGAACCGTCTATTACGACTTTTATGCTCCGCTCCAATAAAAAGCTGGCTGTCCAATTGCATAATTTCTCGGGAAGTCCGTATGCTG
Source organism: Chesias legatella (assembly GCA_947359385.1). Classification (NCBI taxonomy): domain Eukaryota; kingdom Metazoa; phylum Arthropoda; class Insecta; order Lepidoptera; family Geometridae; genus Chesias; species Chesias legatella. The sequence goes on from OX375766.1 coordinate 2,140,165, forward strand.
GAAGCTTGGATATTAATGCCTTATGCCAAACGCGGTCAAATGCCTTCGCGATGTCCAGGCTGACTGCCAATGCCTCCCCCTTATTCTCTATGGCTTCAGCCCAGCGGTGAGTGAGGTATACAAGAAGGTCACCAGCTGAGCGACCACGGCGAAAGCCGTATTGTTTGTCACTAATCAGCTGGTGTTCTTCAAGATACCGAAGAAGTTGGTCATTAATAACCCGCTCCATCACTTTGGAGAAAAGGGAGGTTATCGCGATAGGCCTATAGTTTGACGGGTCAGAACGGTCACCCTTCTTTGGTATAGGGTGAACAAGGGCTATCTTCCAAGAAGAGGGTACAGTTTCGGAAGAATATGACAGCCGAAACAATGTTGTCAAAACCGGAGCTAACTCTGGAGCGCATGTCTTCAGCACAACGGCGGGGACTTCGTCTGGCCCACTCGACTTGCGTATGTCGAGGGAAAAGAGAGCTCGACGCACAGCACTTTGAGTGAAGCGGATTTCAGTCATCAAACTCTCACACCGTGGGATTGTAACCGGTGATTTTCCCCCGTCATCTAGTGTCGAATTGGAAACAAAGAGTGTGCCTAACAGTTCGGCTTTCTCTTCGGCTGTGTGAGCCAACGAATCGTCTGGTTTGCGCAAAGCTGGCAGTGAAGACCGACAGAAATTGCCCTCAACAGCTTTGGCAAGAGACCAGAAAGCACGACTCCCAGAAGGGAAGCTAGCTAGTCTCTCACCAATGCGGCCGATATACGCGAATTTCTCTGTGGCGATTTTCTTCTTCAAGGATCTGGATACAGCATTATACCGTTTCTTCAATTCGGAGGCGTTGGGCCTGTTATTATCTCGCGCTGACACCCAGGCACGGAATGCGGATCGCTTGAGATTTGATTCCTCAGAGCAAGACGAACCGTACCAGGGCTGAGTCTTCCCACCAAGTGGTACCACACTGCTAGGAATGAAGCATTCCATGCCCTGAAGGACCACATCCGTGACTGAATCAGCACAAGCACCAACATCTCCCGAAGAGAAACATAGCTGCTTCCATGGGTAGGACGCGTAAAACTCCCGCAATCCATCCCAATCCGCCGACCTGTAATGCCAAACCCGACGACTGCCGGCAGGGCGCAATCTAACGAGTCGCTTAGTTGGCACCTCCGTACGCACCAAACAATGATCCGAAGACCCTAAAGGGGCTTCGACCGAGATTCGGTATCCGTGTGGGCTAGAGGTCAGCAGAAGGTCCAGAAGAGAGGGAGTATGGTCGTGTATGTCCGGTATCCTAGTTGGAGTTGACACCAGCTGAGTGAGACCATAAGCCAGAGCGAAGTCATGAGAGGTTCTTCCAGCGTAATCGGTAACCCGTGATCCCAGCCACTCAGAATGATGAGCGTTAAAGTCACCCAAGATCACCACCTCCGCTGAAGGAAGCTGCTGAAGCACTCGGTCAGTCGCGTCTTGGACGTGCTCGAAGAGTCGGTCAGTTTCAGCGTTACCGCCATGAGACCTATAGAGGCACGCATAGATACGCGTGTGACCATCGTAGTCCATTCGTGCCCAGAGAACAGATAGATCGCTGCCTTCAAGGTTGTACAACCGACGACAGCAGATATCCTCTCTAACGTACATACACACTCCGGCGCGACGGACAAAGCAGTGCTCAAGAATGTAGCCCGGATAGTTCAGGTATGATATGTCAGCCGGAGAGGATATCTGCGTTTCGGTGAGAAAGAGAATGGCCGGCTTAGCCGTTTCTAGGTGAAAATGAACAGCATTTAAGTTGGTGTGTAAGCCCCTGATGTTGCAAAAATCCACTTTGAAAGTGGAAGGGGGAGCCGCTGAGCAACGTTTCTTTCTTTTTGAATGTACAGCCATATTTCTTTTTTTTATTTTTAAACAGGGTTAATGAATGAATCGTTTGTTACCAGTGATCCACAGAACGAAGGAGAGGCTTGAGATGCTCGGCGCAGTATCTGGGTGTTATGAGTAGCTGGCTCGGGGGACGGAAGGGCCCCCGATCCGACCCGTGAGTGATCGTCGTGTTCCACTCCGGTCTCCCATTCCGGCACGGCGGCCACGCACAGGGCTTTTAACATTGGCGGCGGGACAGCCTCCTGAGCTGGGACTTCTCAGGTTCGGGTCCCCTACAAACCAATGGGCGGCCAGCGGACAGCCGTTTCATCGGGTCTCCCTGGCACCCGAGCCAACTTATCACGCCCAGTTACACACAACCGATTTTAAAAACCCATACGGTTCCAAGATCACTGGCAATAAGGGATTCAAAAAAGGGGGGGGGGAATTGGCATTCAGGTTCGCAGCCGGAACACGCCTAAGGGCATTTTGCGGCTGATTACGACCCGAAGGTGGTCGCTAACCAGACGGATACAAATGATCCTACCACCAGCTGACTCCTTAAGGATCACACTGGGCGGAATCAGACCCAGTGACCACTAGGGGTCCAATAGACGTCAGAGCCTCGTTCGTTTTTCAGCAGGGTGTACCGCGAGCAGGAGAGGTTGGCTTTAGCTACGAAGATGTTATATGAGCTAATTACACCCCAAAATAGATTTGTCAGTTGCAACATTTATTTTTGTTTTTTAGCAACTTGTCAAATTCAAGCTATCCAATTGGGTTCTGAAAAGATTGTAGGCATGTTTCAATTCAATTCAATTCAATTAGAATTATTTTGATAATGGAATTAGTTGTACAACATGTCTGAAACTATAAAATCTCAAGCACAACCTGCGCTTCTACATGTTATATGACAGAGCAAATATGAGTAATAAAATAAAACCAACAAGTATTGGCTAAAAATACTTACGGATTATCCAATTTGACCCACACAATGCTACCAGGAGCAGGTCTTATTTTCTGCTCAGTCCTGATATTCGCAAACTGCAATGATGACTGGTAGAAGAATGGTATGATTTTTGGCACAACATTCTGTCTCGAATCTCTACCCAAAAGAGCTCTGTGTAAAGATTCCTCAGAATAAGGTGCACCAGCACCAAAAATAAAGTGTTTAATGTATATTGGTTCAGAGAGTAGACTCAAAAGGCTACCTTGTACACCTAAATGTATCCACTTTGCAATTTTGTCACTACACGACACTGATAAGGTTCTATCACCTCTCCCCGGCTTTGTTCTTACCTGGCCAAGTGTGTGGTATTTATCACCGGGCTCTCTCGCATCTTGTTCAGAGTTTGGTAAGCATTTAGCACCAGTCCTATGAATGTCATTGTCTAATTTTAGTTTTTTATGCTCTGTTACACAATCATGTAACTTACGTTTCTTTGTGTCTATTATTTCACCAAATTCCTCATCATTCTCAGACATTGGAATGATAGATGCATCGCCACAGGGTAGTTGGCTTGAGTAAAATGCGAATTCAATGTCATCTTTCAGTTGCAACTTTCCACTACTCCAGCTGAATAATGATGGCTCATTTTCCAGAGCTTTATCAATGTTATCATAGAGATATAAGAGAAATCCTCGTCTAGCAAATACTTCAGCGTGACTGTCATTCAGTATGTCACCTTTAGGGGACATCTTTGAAGCACCGATGCACTTGGATCCGGTGCCTAAGGACACAACTTCAATTGCATGATTATTCGATAATTTCACAATGCAACACAGCACAGTCCACTCTTTATCTATTGGCTTTCCAGTCTTGGGAGTGTTTTTGTATAAATCAAAGCAAGTTTCCACTATTTTGTCCACAAATGCGATGCTTAGGTTAGACATTTTCATGTCATTATTTCGATTTAAATATGTACACTACATGTCTGTTTTAAACATTGTCAAGGCAAAAGGGCACTGGTGAGGATGTTTCCAATTTTCTATATCAAAAATACAGAAGATCAGAAATCAGAAATACAGAAGTTACACTCAAATATATAATCTAATTCCATCTAACTCTAAACCACATAATACAAAACGAGAATCAAGCCAGCGAAAGCCGGTGCAGCATAAATTGACGTCAAAGTCATTTTGTTTAAATAAGATGTCACTGTCATCCAACTAGTGTTGTTCCAACTGTGATGGTTTTCACCTTTTTTTTTTTTGGCTGGCTATGGCTTATGTCCGTTATATTTTCCTCCATCACCGTAAGTGATCATTGGTCGGCCGAGAAGTTTATGCATAGTTTATGGTGTTCCTAGCGCCTTAGAAAATCTTCTCTAGATACATAGATGAGTAAAACGCCTAAAAATGACAATATATACATAAAATACAAAATCAGTCTTACTAAACCAGTAGGCGAGGCGTATGACAGCTTCAACAATGCGGTAACTATATAGCAGATTTGAATATCATATATAGCATATTTTAATATCACTAACAAGCAATCGAGTAAAGATGCTTTAAATAATCTTCTTAGTCATTATACTAGTGTCTAAACATAATATATTTTAATACGTTTATATATAAGAGACTGTTTAGATTTAAGAATTCAATATTTTAGTTATTATTATATTTTATTTTTTCTTAATATACAAATATGTTTGTAGTTTTAAGTTTAACGTTATAAAATAACGTTTTTGTTTGCAGCACCCTTACATGGTACATGTCATGTAATTATTTATATTTAATAATAAGTTCTACATGTGCAATGAAAAAAAATTATAATTGGAATGCAATAATTCATTCTGTGACTGACTAGGTCCTAGTGTAATAAAAGTGAGCCTCGCTAAATCCATACATCTTTTTCCGGCAGTCTGGATACTACGTGCTGCATATTAAATAGTAGAATAATGCTTTACTATTATTACTAACATGTTAGGGTTTTATTATATAGGTAATATACATACGATTACTTACAATCAAAGACCAAGAGGTGTAATGCTTTTTCATTACGAGCAGTATTGCACCGTCTATCAATCACGGTAGGTGAGGCAAAAGTGCATCTAACCTAACGGGATCTAAATTGATTATGATGTGATTATATGAAACAAACAATGCCTTCTTATATAATAAGGTGATTGGTGCCTACGATATTTGGTTACGGTTGGTATTGATGGTGATTGATGGTGATTGATGGTTGGTGATGGCAGGAGTATCCAGCTCTCATCAAAATATTATTTGGGAAGAAAAATCCGTAATAAGTGTAAAGTTCGATTTGTCTAGCACCTCAAGCAGTCAGATAAGTAACTAGGATGTTCCTTGAATCAAATCAACTTATTAATTCAATGTTTGTCGTCTCGGAGGTTGCTTTCAATGATATATATGATAATGAATAATATGGATTTCCCTAAACCTAAGATTGAAAAAAAAAGAGCTAAAACAGCTCAGGGATTTGGTTAGCTTAGCTTTAGATATCTCAACTAACAATAACCAACTCTCTATTAATCACTGAGTCCAGATACGATGTTAAGGTTCCCGAGCTCATTATGCTAATCGTGAGTGGGCGGTGATGAAATAGGGTAGTTTGTCATTCCACACCTCATTATACGCCGATGACAGCACCGATCCTAACTAACACAAGGCTGCCGTCCTTTAACTAAAAGGCCGTTAAGCCCAAATTGTTGTTATTGAGATATGTTCAGAAAACTCTTTTTAATTCCTTTTAAATCCGTCACTTAACGGCCTACAAATTATTTTATATCTCCGGAATTAATTGTAATTTACAAACGTTTCTTGGACAGAAAGATAGATAATTAGGAACTGTATCGCTTCCTATTAAAAAGTCAAAATTTACCTTTTGAGGGTTAACGGCTTTCTAGTTAAAGGACGGCAGAAAGAGAGTTAGATTGATGTATTGACTATGTAAAAAAGACATCAATGGGTTGTGGTTCAAAACTGTAATTTCTCTCTTCAGATGGCGCTACTTTTGCACAGACAAGCTAGCTGTTGTTCACCTAGCCTAGTTTTGTGGAAAATCGTCTTTTCATCAATAATCAATGACAAATTAGTCATGGATTTTAAAAAATATGGTAAACTATTTAATACTCAGATAAACGAAATGAAAACACATCGAGACTACACACTTTGCCCTGAAAATCGGAATCCAAACGTCCTCAACTTCATCTGAAGATTACCATATAAGAAATTCGCACATAGGTACTGAAAATGATTTAGCATTAATTCATATTCTTAATTTTTTCTGTTTGCAATTAAGAATTAAATACTGCCTATGTTTCGTTTATAAAATATAGAAATACTTATTCTACTGATTCCGCTAAGCTAATTTGTCATGTTAGAATCATGTAACATGTAACATCATCTGTTGATGATGAACAATGTAACATCTGTAACAAATGTGTACTAAAATGCTGTGTATGTGCTGTACTGTACCACAGAACAGTGAACCTCTTCATTTGTTCTGCGGTGCCCACAACATTAAAAACTCTCCAATAATTTAGTAGACGCAATACTATAAGTACCTAATACAATAACTAATTACTGAAATCTAATTTATAAAATACTCCTGTCAAAGTGTTTATAACAAAACTCCTCCGAAACGGCTTGACCGATTTTTATGAAATGTTTTGTGTATATTCGGTAGGTCTGAGAATAGGACGTGAACTATTTTTCAAACCCCTAAGTGATACAGGGGTGGTCCATCCCACAATTTTTATTTTTATTTTCCCTTGAGCAATTTTTTTATGATTCTGCATAAAAAATACATACAATCCTAAATTTTAACCCTTCTACCACCAACCCCTATTTTTTAATTGCGATATTAGTACTCTAATAATTTTCAACCCTCGGTGGTCGATAACTGACAAAATGTTTTTTTTTTGTAATTTTTAATGACACTTTTACCTTAACGTGGCATAGCAACGCATGCCGGGTTTATATAGTATATATAGTTTTTTATATATTCAAAAATAGAAGTCGAGTACTTGACAAACTCATAGGTCCGATAACTGACCCGACCGAAGCCAAGCATTCGCTGCTTGCTCTTTCCTGCATCACATGGATTACATACTCAGCCTGAAGTATGTGAATTCCTCGTATCTGGGCTTAAAATTGCATGCATTTGAAGACAATTTGCGCGTTGCAAAGGTTTCAAATGATCGTGAATTAAAAACGCCCAGTTGTGGCATGCCGCATGTGCTCGTTACAACAACGGTCTGATAAATTATACAACACGTTAGCTTCCTGATTTTGCCATGGCAAATAAGTAGTTTCCCGTTTTTGCAGGTATTTATTTACATGTTTTATACAGTACGTTCCTATACCCACCATCCTAAAGAAACGTTAAGTTTATTCTTCATGTTATATCGAATGACCTTCTTACTGGATTTAAATATCGAACTAAATATGGTTTCCAATTGTATACCTATCTAGGTATGCATTCCGTACATTGCAACTTAGCAGACACCAAATCTACTAAATGTGATTCAAATCTAGAACACGTAATCCTACAGACGATAAAGCAGGTGTTAAAATCAAAACATAGCTCGGAGCATTCAGTGAAAGGAAAGGAAACAAAGCAGTGATCATTTCCTGGTGATTTACTGCAACCTGTCTCGGTTTATTGTAATTTCAGCTATTATAAAACAACAAATATGATGGCCGCTTTTATTATACTTTAAATATTGACAGAGAAAACGTTAAATTTGAATATTTTACCTGGGTAGGTACACCCACATGTAATAAAACAGTATCTGTTTTATGTATTTTCTACGATTTCCTCAGTCGTTTCTACGCCAAGATTAAATAAAGATGACAAAATATTTCATTGTTTATATCGATGAAGTACCTAATGCTGCTGTATTTATTTGTATACTGACTGTTTTGATTACCTACCTACCTACTTTATGAGTAAGGTCTATCAAAGTGCGACAAGGTCTACTTGCATAATAGGTAAGTATTTTAGGAACACTTATCGCCATCCATCAGCCAGTCATTCAAGCAACATGAATGTGAAGGTTCCCTAAATTATGCAATGAACAAATTGAAATCGTTTTGAACCAGCACCGACCCTCGTCGCCCCCCGTGGAGCGTTCGGGGCTGCACAAAGCCTCCATGCTGAATTTAAACTTCTAAATCGATTATTGAATGATAAATCGATTGTGATGCAAAGTACCGTTTATTACTGAATATTTATGAAATTGTAGCGTCTCTTATTTTAAATAGGACGTCGGAATTCCTTAATTCAAACCTAAAATCTTTCGTAATTTGCGCTTATCTTCACGGTTGACTATCGTTATCCACTACATATTATTTACCATTGGATAACCTTTACCTACCGAATATCTCTTGTATTTTGATAAATTAATTTCTACATAAGGAAATTTATTGCAATTATTAAACTATCCGACTCAACCTTTGATAAGTAGGAAGAAGAAAGTAAACAAGAACTTATTTCCTTTCATGTAAGGTTCATTGAGTCACCCACTCATATTAATGGGCTAGCCCCTAGACCCGTTAATACCCCGCTGACAGATGACTTGTGGAGCTCGATACGTTACGTTGAACCGTTAAACTCCCATGCACGGCGGACACATAAAGATGTCCTTTCTAGGAGTGGAATTAATTGATCACCGGTTGGATCCAACTGGAGGTAAGATTGTATACTGGGTACGCATGTACGAACCGTATCCATGCAGTAACTTCTCCCCATAGTACTACTCCTATCACTGGCTCTCTCGAACCAGTGTGGTGGAAGGATTTGAGTGCGCTTGGAAATGGCTCCTTTCGCGCACTTGACAAATGTCTTCCAATTTTTCGTTCCAGGATATACTGGTAAATAACATTATCCATGACTGGTTTTGATTATCTTGTTCTGTTTGCCTTCTTGATGGCTGCAAAAGGGAAAAATTGAGCTTAGTTCTAAGCACTACAAGGATCAAATCTATTTGGATTGACGAGTAAAATTTGAGCGTCTGTTAATTAGAACTTAGAATCTGTAAACCATTCGCGCCTCACCGTCGCTATATATAATATAATATCTCTTCGATTTAGAAGATGCAGACTTCGCGGGCCTGTATCCGAAGCCATGTTAGACACGGTCGTAAATTGTCATATTAAGTGGCGCTTAATTTATGTACAAATCGGCTTACAACTTTTGGTTTTGCATTAAGACATTATATGAAATTGAGATGTTGGTAAAAGCATTTCCCATTTGTTTGTCGTTTCCGTATGTTTTATTCATTCAGGTGCAGTAACTTAAAACAATAATTGGCTGGACGTCGCTTCCGCACGCAACTCGTTTAACGAAGGTAAAGAGCGTTCATAGCCATAGAGCAGGGATAATCAACGCCGTACACAGCGGCGAATGTGCGATTAAAACAAAAATCACATTCGCTAAATTACTTGGCTGGAGCAGGTTATAATCCGGGTCGAAAGTATTGGCAGCTTACATAATTTGTATCCTATTGTCAAGTTAAGAAAACAGCTTCTTTCACGTACCACGATGTGAAAAGTGTATTTCACTCCAAGGAATATTGAAAAAAAAAATGTATAGGTAACACATGTTTTTTTTTGGCCGCGAACTTATCAGCCGCCCCTTGTATTGACAATGTGCACATTACCTAATTATTATTCTACTTTAAACAACATAAGATTGAAAATAAATTTACGCCAGCATCTTTGGTAGTTCTCATAGAGTTCTATAACAAACTCAACCATATATATTTAGGGTTCCGTACTCAAGGACAGGCACTTAGCCGTTTTGCGTATATATATACGTCGCTAATCACCGAATGGTATTATTGAATGAAAGAATGTCCAAATGTTGTGTTCTACGAGAGCGGTATTATACCTAGTGGTACACTCGTGCTCTATGGTCGATATCGGATGGCGGAGGGCGAGTCTCGAGGAGCGATCATTAGGCGCGATATTGCTGTCTGCACGGCGGAACACCATAGCTGACGCTGTAATAACATGAAATACCGCGGTATGGTGGTATACACCACTGGTATTACCTATCAGATGCCGTGTGGCCGGAACGTGCCGCCTGCTAATGTGGACCCGGCACGATTCCGATTTGTTATCGGCGAACACAGACATTGCTGGAAATGTTTTGATATAAAACGGATTAAGCAATAGCTGTTTATTAATGTCCTATGTGAAACAAGTAGAAAGTAGGTTGGGAATTACAGTGGTCTTTATGGCAACGCGCTAAATTTTCTTTCATGCAGAGGAGATGAGGTTCTTGGAGCCGCCGAAGTAATAATACCTAAGTATACTGTAATAAAGCTACTGGAAACGTTGATATCTACACCTGTAAGCGTACAACATATTGCCTAGAATTACCACTCCCATACATCAACTGATATTTATTAGAGTAGGTAGGTAGGTACTCAAAGAATCGATTTCCATATCCCGCGGTACCTGCGCAAATTAGATGGTAATCAAGATCAAATGTTAAATAAAAAGTTAAATCGTGCCGTACGCGACAAATCAACTTAATTGCACATCCTTATTTATTTATTTATTCATTCGCATGTTTAAGAACTTATTACCAAGTACATCTCACGTACCTTGCAAGCGTGTTGAAACAAAAACGTTATTTTATAACGTTGAACTTATACTAACTAAAACGACTAAAACATGTTATATCGAACGGATTCGAATCAGTCGCATATTTTTTCCATAGCTTCACGTCGACTGAGTGTAATTTAAAATCTTAAACATAGGTACCAGCATTACAAAAAAACAGTTATTATACGCTTACCAATCGGAACCCTATCCCTCAACGCGCCATCTGCTGCATTCCACAAAGACTAGGTAATGTGGTTTTCAACAAACTTTTATTTCTCTATCATGAATTTTACCTCAAAAATGCATTAAATAATGAACTAAGATGGTTTTATCAAGTCGAGCCCTAGAATGCCAATAACATCCAATACACTGGACTAATAGCTTTACGTTTTATAAAGAGCTCGCCGCTTACAACCTATAATAAACCTAGGGAATTCTAATATATACTTGGGTGGTCTTAACTGTGCCGCATTTTGTGAAATGTTTAGATATGAAATAGTTTTTGAGTTTTTTTATATTATTGAGAATACTATAGGTACAAGATCACATGAGAATGCACTGGAAGTTAGAGCTAAGTATTAACTGTTCACCTTCTAATTAAAATTAAGTATACCCACCAAATGCATGATTTAACGGTAGAACCAGAAAAATATGTACAAACCTTCTGGTAACAATGTTTTTAATAAAACAAGTTGTCTTGAATTGTACATAGGTACATGTACTTAAATTAGATAAAATATAATCCTTTAACTTAACTACAATAATCACTTACCTATGAAAAAATAAGTACAAAAAAAAAAGCTAAAATTGAAACTAAAAAATATATAATATAAATATATATAATACCTATCATAAAAGATTTGTCATAAGATACAAATAAAATAATAAAAAAAAACGTATTTACCTGTGTCAATAAAAAGTGCGGCGAATAAAGCTGACGAAAAGGCTAGCAAAAATAAAATTTATAAATCAAGCAAAGTAGGTCACAGATTATATGGATCGTCTGCTTTCATAGAAATCCGTATATCTAAATAACCAGATGTTTAGATAATGTACCTACTTATAAGAATATAAGTGATAGAGAAAATCAAATTTGTAGGGATTTTGTTATATGAATAAACTCATCTGTAAACTTAAATAAAAAAATCGAGCTCAGCCTTCATCCAATTGTGTGTAAATGTCTGCATTCTAGGATAAATTATTCTGTAGGAACGCGGTAGGAACAGTTGCATCCCATCACGACGAAACCGCAACGAGCGGCGCGTAAACAAAAACACGACTTCTCTCATTTGAATTTTATTTTCCTCTGACTATTGTTTTAGATTGGACCCTGTCGAGCAATGAGATGAGAAAGGATAATAGCTGCTATTACACGGCGCAAATTCCTGTAATAGCGATGCAATTTTCCATGTTGGACGAGCTTTGCCCACCGCGGAGAGATCATGTCGATCAAATCAGTTTAAATTATAAAACATGTATTATTATTTTTAAAGTCGCCATATTAAAAACGTCTACGCATAAGGCGATGATCTTTTTGAGTTACTCTATTTCAAATTTAAACTAATAAATTAAATTGATAAGTCTGTTTGTATTTTCAAAATAACAGTTTTTTTTTCTACTAAATGCAAATAAACGTAAGTATACGGTTCAAATAATAAAAATCATTTTTTTAAAAATGACTCAGTTCCGTATAATCTCCGAAACGGCTGGACCGATCGCGACGGGACTTTCATTGCTAGATAGCTGATGTTATGAGTAACTTAGGCTACTTTAATTTTAGAAAGAGCCGACTGTGCAAGCCTCATTCACTGAATATTGCGGTGTCACAGGACAGCCACACACACACAGCAAGTCTGTTTAATGTTTTATTATACCTTATTTTTAGGATTATCAATTGAATCCACCATTTTTAAAGTGTAGCGGTAAGAGACTTCAATTAATATATATTGAGCAGTATCAAATTATTGCTTTTTCCCCCAAAGGTGTAGAACGGAGCCTCAATGTGCCAATTTTACCTTGTGAGTTCTTCACTTCTGTCAAAACGTAGACGTAGAGTGACGAGTTCATCGCCGCCATGCCATTGTTTACCCGGAAATAACTCTGCTGAACTTTCTTCCTGCTGAAGTGTTAATCCTACGAAATTTAAGTCTGGATAAAGTAACATACACACATACCTACTAACTTTCGCCTATATAATATCAAAAATCTGATATCGATCCAGCGGCGGAATCCAGTGCGGCTCTGGCTATTCTAAATTAGACAGCTTGACAGAATTGAAAATCATGTATTTACTTTAAATATGACTGATAACAAGTTATAACTTGCATGCTGGGTTATTAAATATTATTCGTAGCTGATTTTATGCATTCATAATTGAATAACCTTTTGCGTTAAATAAGCAGTTACTTATTACCAAATCCTAATGAGGATTTGGTAATAAGTAACTGCTTATTTAACGCAAAAGGTTATTCAAAATACGACAGGAACGATATTATTATTATTATTATCGTCTTGCGTTCCTCCTGTCGCTAAAGTTCTTATAGCCAGCTTCGAATTCGAATGTCGTCAGATCATTTATTGTCAGTGTCATCAGTCAGCTATCAAATATTGTAAAATAGTGCTTATTCTTATTATCTCCCTTCAATTTTTTGCCATACCAACCAGATTAATAAATTCAGGGGAATTTAAATGATCTTATATAAGCAGAAAACGATATAAAATAAATCGTTGTAGATTCTGTACAGACCATGGGCAACTGGAAGCTGGAAGTAGGCAGAATGGCCATGTACACATGCTTCCCAGTCGCGTTATTCTTCTTCTTCAATCAGCCGAAGTACTTCGAGGAATGGGTCACAAATACTAAGCGCCAGATCTTCCCTCCAGAAAACAAGAAAGATCGAGAGGATATACAGAAACTCATTCAAGATATGAGGAAAAAACAAATGAAGTCATTGGAAGGCGAATAGTGCAGTGTTAGTAGAACTTTGAAAGATTCTTTAAATAGTTAATTACTTTTAATAAATAGTTTATAAATAAGCCACTTTTCCTTAACAGCTCAGTGTTCTATAAGTAGTAACCTAACGATTCTATAATCCTGTATTAAAATATAAACAAGAGTATCACAGGGGAGAAGAGACAAACTATGTAATAATATAAATAAAAATAAAACTACTGCATAAGAAAATTTATTAGTCAACTTTTAGTCTTTTATGATGATACTGATAGCTCACTATAACTCCTAAAATGGTAGAGAATAGTGATGCATATATTACATAAGAGACTCCTAGAAATTGTCCAATAAATCCTGCCACCATAGGCGCTACAACACCAGACAGGGATCTTACACTATTTGAAGCACCAATAAGTGTCCCTCTGTGATCACCATGACTCCGTTTCAAAACCATCTCTAATGTAATCAACCTACCCATGGCATTACCAATAGCTAGTGGTATCAACCACATTGTATAAACATACATATTGAATGACAAAATCAAACCTAGCAATGAGGTAGACATCAGCAAAAATACATGGAAATTCCTCTGACTATAATCTTTATCATGATTGTAAAAGCTATTAATAAAACCTATAAAATAACTAGAGAATGAACCTACAACTCCTTGGAATGATATGATATAACCTACATACTTTGGTGATAATACATATTGTGTTTTTAAATACAGTGCATAGTTTGAATAGTAGACACCCATTGCAAACCCAACAAGTCCTTTAAATAGGAACACATCCCAATACTGTGACCATTTAATATTGTATAGTTCGATAAAAGATTGCTTGAGGCTCGATGACACAGAGTGTAGTAGGTTTTTTGATGAAATACTGCTAGATTTTCTACGAGATTTTCTTTTAACAGATTTAGGTAGGAAGTACACAAGACCTGAAACAAGATGAATATTATAGATATATTAATCATCACACCACAGAATCTAATTTTGTATATCGTGATGGCTAATTCTTGTGACATGTCAGCTGTCCACAATTATGCCATTTTTTTATATAATAACACTGCCAGTGTGAACTGTGGACAGCTAACGCCACTGAAGCCATAAATAAAACTAATTTTACCCACCTGCATTTATAATAAAACAAATGCCAACAATTGCAGCTATCAAAGAGAATCCATGCTCAGGATTTTCTTCCACAATGTGTCCTCCTATAACTGGACCTAGTGTGATACCAGCACCAGATATGGCCATCATCTTGCCATATATTTCACCCTGCTTCTGTTCATTGATCTCGTAATCTGGCACCATCGCCTTTGTCAACATTTGGGTCTGCTTGAATAAACCTATTTTAAATTACATATTACATTTATTCATTTCAATATTTAAAATTTCCATTGTACCATTTGTTTTTTTTTTATATTTGTATGAATGTGTAGATACATCATACAAGCACAATTTCTTATTTCATGTAACTAGCTCAAATATACATCTCAGCGTCAATAAAGCCATTGATAGTGGTACACGTCTTTTTTATTTCCTGCTTCATTATAATTTAATATCTCAACACAGTGTAGTTTGTTTATCCTCCAACATACTTCAAACCGGATTTGAACAAATGATTTATAATAAATAGAAATTTACTATATACAAACTCACCTAATACAGCTCTTATCATCAAAATAACAAATATAGATTTTGTAACTCCTATACATGTGTATGACAGACTGCATATCAGCAAAGTCATGATTAAAATTGCCTTTCTGCCTTTAATATCACTCAGGCTTCCCTGAAATCCACAAAAACAGTTTACAAACAAAATTTAAACATGGTAAACAATTACATCTTAGTTCAACTTTTTTCATAATTATGTGACCACATTGCACCAACTTAATCTGTCCCACGAGGTATCTTACAAATATAATTTTATAGTTACGAGTCTAATTCTACATCTAGAGATAGTAAAACTAACTCAGTGTTGTGTGTTAGTGTGTGATGCATAAATGATCTAGTTAATTCACTTTGTAATTCAGCCTCCATGACACAGGCTAGTCCTACTGTGGGGACCACCAGTAATCAACCAAATGTGATATCCTTGCTTTGTGAATAAATATGAGTATCAACTCATAGTCTGTGCAAATGGATGTACAACATAAGTCAGTGCTGAATGCCTGTGTGTAAAAGTTAAAGAAGACTCACAATAAGAGGCCCAGAACCCAGCTGAAATCCGGCATATATGGAGCCAAGGAGGCCCACATATATGTGGTTCCCACCCAGGGCTCGAACATGCCCAGGGACAAGCGGCACAATCAGACCAATAGCAAGAAGATCCTGTAAATGGTAATATTTTTAGTTTGGTACATACCTAATTCATCTAATGAGCAGATACTACATAAATATAAGCAATAATACTTACCAAAAAGGCTACAATTTGGAGAAGGACAATAGGATGAGACATTCTATGTAAAGTTGAAATACCTAACTTTAAATAATAAAGATTTAGTCAAGCCCATTGGATATTGTGATTAACTATTAGTATTAACTATAACAACATTGTTACAATTAATTTACTTAAACCATATTTTTTGTCATCAAATATCAGTAATTTCTAGTTTTGAACTTTTGATAACACACCCACACTATCACACATGATGACAACACGAAAGAAGAAACAACTTCGATCAGGCCACCGATTTATAGAAAAAAAATATACTTTATTATCATACATTGACAATGGCATTACTGACGGTGTGGCCATACTGTCCATTCCTAATCGTACAGTAAGGTAAGGCAAAGGTCAAAGCATGGATGTACGGCTACGGTGACTCTTTGTGACAATTTTATTGTAAGAATGCGGCGGAGGAAAAACTCATTCCGGTTATTGGCGATTATGAGATATCGTTAATTCTTATGAATAACCAATTTATAACACCGTTGATTAATCAGTCAGTACGAAAATCATTATTTGATCATGGGACTGCTTTCGTGAAGATGACTCTTGAATAGAATTTTTCCATCTATCTAATTACGGTATAAAATTATTTTAAAAACTTTTTGTAAGTTGATGATTATAATAAATACAGTTTTTTTTTAACTGCTGACTGGACACCGTTTCGCCGTATTTACCTACTGCACAGCACAGTTGAAATATGGATATGGGACACTCAGTGCATTCTGTGTATCTGACAATGAATTCGAAAATTTTATAATTGTTATGTTATTGTCAATGTGTCAAAATCAGGTCAGCTAAAACGTAACGTAGTTGAATTCCTAATCCTATTCTATTCTCACTCAAATTCTGTATGATTTTACAGTACGTTACAGTGTTCAGTTGTTTCCTTGTTATGAGATTAATATGATCACTAGAAAGATAATAGCTGATGTTTTTGGTCATTTAACACCAGCAACGTAATAGCTAATAATTTTTACATTCTGCTGTAAACAAGAGAATTATATAATTAGTGAAAAATGATTAACACTAGGAGATTAGTAAGTAACAATAAGCTAATTACATTATATGTTATTATTACCTATATGTCTACAGACTTCTATTTTTTTTATCTCTCAGTGAAATAATGCTCATGATACCCTAGTGTAGAACTGGCATTTTTGTCAACTGTGAAATGGAAAAAAACGAAATAGCTTAAATATCATGGTTGATACTTTCATTTGTGTCAATTAATTATTGAAGGATAATGTCACTAATAGAGTTAAACTTTCAGGTTTTGCATAGTTTTAAAAAGCTTCACAGGACCAGTCGCAAAGTATTTGCTGGCGATTACAAAGCAATAACAGCTGCTAGACTTAAAATTAATGAAGAATATTGCAAAAATAAACATGTAAGGGATGAAGACTCAATAAAAGCTGTAAGTGCCTTTGATAATTTGTATTGATGAAACTGCGACCACTTCTAAGTGAAAATTTGTCTCCTCTTTTATAGATTATATTTATTATACTTTGCTTCAGATGATTAAATTCAGTGAAGATGTTGAAAGAGAATTGAAGACTCAAGTTATCCAGGCAAAAGAAGTAAAACCTGGTATATTTGGTATGTATTGCAATTATTTAAGTGTAATAGACAATATACTTTACATACCCCTAAAAAAACTTGTGTAATCATATTTTTCAGAGGCAAAGATAACAGAAGACACTTTGAAGCTAGCAAATGTTCCTTTCAATGATAAAGCAATACTTGATGATGGATTACCTACAGATGGACCTCGAGCATGTTGTCAAGACCAAGCTAAAAATAAGTAGAAGAAACAAGATTTTGTTGAGATTGCATAACTATCCATTATCATTTTATACTAAAACCTCATATTGCTGGGTTAAACTCCATGATGTTAACAAATTACTAGTAAGCTATGTATCAGTTTTAAGTTATTGTTTTTTGTTTTAGGTAGTAAAAGTGCAAAGCAAAATTTAATCTTTTTCATTTGTAATCTGCATAGGTAGGTGAGATTATTTGAAAGTAATTCTGACAAACGAGTATTATATTATTTAATTAACGAGATTATTCTGACTGAGTAATATGCAATAAGATTGGAAAACTATCTCTGTACCCAAAAAAATATTGTTTTTTTTTTTACCTTTACTATCATGAAACATAGAACTTGACACCACTGACTTGAAACTAGTATTACTATGGGGAGATTTATTATTAAATGCCTTGGCCTTTGCGGTACAGGACAGAAGTACATAATGTGTGAGTTCTTTCGAGTGTTCCTTTTCAGAACCCTACTTCGAGCTAAGTTGCAACATTGTTCAACTACTTACCGCTAGATGGCGCTATCAAGCGAAACAAGTTTATTTTAAATTTTGGAAAATTTATCAAAAAAACCATGCTTAAGTTTGGGTTAGTTTAACTCAGGAGTTTTTCAGACATGGAACACAATGCAAAAATTGTCATTGCCAAATGAAAATAGTTGTCATTGTCAACATGGTAAAAAAACATATAAACATCGAGGATAGGAATTTTCTGATATTTCCGATCCGATTAATTCGACTATTTGGTTAAGTTATTACTAAATAGGCTTTAAATTTGAATTTACGCATTCAAAATGTTATCCAAAACTCTGGCGTCGCGAGCTATTCTTCTGAGATCCCTTAAAAATGTCTCTGATAATATAAACTTTACGAAAAGGAACTCTGGTCATGGGTAAGGTGTTATGTCATTCATTTTGTTGAATGGAGTTTAGATAACCCAATCATGATATAAAATGAGTTGTTTGTGGATTATAGCGTGGAATTCTGTAACTATCCTATACAATTATAAGTTAAGAAACACTTAGGTAAGTTGAAATAATTATCGTGTCTATTAATTTATGCTCTCAGCACCTGGTCATACCGTGTGCCTCCTGTTATGCCATCAAAGAAGACCATATATCTAGCAGAAGGAATCGGAGGTCTCGCCTGGTGGTGGATTCTATACCACATCGCCACTGAGCATGAACATATCACTGTAAGTCACATTATCACAGTAATGCTGTCAACAAAAATGGAGGAAAAATAATAATGATCTTTCTGTGATTGTGGTATTTCTACTTTAAGGGTTCCTGGTATCTGGAAGTTAATGGAGGGTTAGATAGCATTTGAAAAGGCCCCAAAACAGTGTAAAATTGTCACCTTGTAATTTTAGAATTAACTTACATCTGTTTCCGAGTCATTTATTAATGAATTCAGAAAGAGCCCTTAAATTTTATCCATTGTCTTCTAAAGAATAGGCTGCATAACCATAGCATTGTAAAGTTGATACATAAATAGTAATATAGGTATTCTTGTATTTCATCTGTGATGTATGATAGTCTCAGACATAATCCTAATTGATAATGGGGGTTAAAGAGTATTAGCTGATTCTTATATAGGGGTCTTATCTCCACTATAATCATACCCTAGTAGAGCTGAATATTATCTTGAATAATATGTATCTACCATAATTGGTCAAATCCCATCATTTCATATATTATCAATTCTTCATTAATACTATGAAACCTTTTTTCAGGGCGAATGGCCATATGTCGATCCAAGCACATGGTCTGATGAAGAACTTGGCATCCCTCCGGACTCAGTAGGCCCACTCAAAAAGTGAAAATCTATAATATGTGAAAATTGTTAATAAACTGTAGTAAATAAATTTTTTTTTTTTATATTTTTAGTTTGATATCTTTAAAATGTAACTAATCTGTCTTCAGATACAATGTAAGCTTTTAATATGCCGAGACATTTTTCCTGCACTCCATCTTTAATAGTACTGTTTATACCCTAATTTAATGCCAACTTTTAACACTAATACATAAACAGATATAATTTAATTAACCATGTCAGGGATAGTGTTGTGTAGAAGAATAAATTGCATTTAATGCATGCCTTCTACCCATCATAGTTTCAATTTCATATGGTTTTCACTATGATTCTATTTATTCATTAAGAATTACAATATTTTTTCATTGTATTTGTATATGTGAAACTGAAATGCTAGTCATCAAATATTTACTGATTTTCTATTTATTTTTTAATTAATATTGTTATTCATATTTTAATTTATTATAATCCTATTTTAATAATATTTATATTAAGGCCATTTTTTTGCAGATTATTTAAAATTAATTCTGTTGTATTATACATGTCTAAGTGCATATATCAAAAGATCAATAAATTAATTGAATTGAATTAACAAATTACAACAATCGTTGTATAAAAAAGCAGGTAAAGTATTTCAGTATGAGCATTGATATATATACGACCTTAGGTTACTGATTGGTTATTGATTGTGCGAAAGGTGAAAAGCATCTGAGGCGCACTTGAAACCTTTCAGCACACTGGTTCGAGACAGCTAGTAACAAGAGGATCAAGGATCCTGCCGCGAAGTCCTACGATACACAGAAAATCTAAATATTTTGTCTTATAAATAAACGGTAAAATTTAAAGTTTTGTGCCTAATTACCTACTTATAGATACTACCTAGTACAAAGTTACCCGCCCCGCCTAGTATGCCGGCAAAGAACTTGAAAAATGACATTCGATGCGCAGGACTCATTTTTCATACAAGTGTACATGACTACATGTGCGACTTTCCCTCCACTGTGCCATGTGCCAACTATACAAAGTCTGTGCATTATCTGGTTGCATATTACAGGCTGACTTGAATTAGTATAGTACCTGATGGTTTTTTCTATCACTTGTAGATAACCATCGGTGTGCCAGCGACTGACACACCAAGTCAAGGAAAATGTTTAATGCGGCCATCAAGGTCTGGCACACACTATGTTTGGGAATGCAAGCTACTAGCCCGTTTCAATGATATGGTATGTATAGCGTCCTTCGCCGCGGGGTCCTTGTCTTAAATATAAATGCACTGAGTATCCATGTCCTTTATAGATATAACGGGCCTCACAATCTTAGCTAGTTGGTATTTTTAGACTGAATTCAAAATAACTGTTCTCAATATCTCGAAATAGAACTTCCATATTCATGATATCAAAATATACAAGACATTTGTCTAGATTCTAAAAGCTGAAACGTTGTAGGAACGTGAATTTGAAAAAGACAATGTTTATTTAGAATACGTTAATTTTACCGATGTTTTGCAATAAAACAAGTGTTTCAAAGTGTCTAGATCATCAATTTTCCATGTATTCGTATCATGATGAAAAAGATGACACATTTTAATTTCATTCTTGTCGCCTTTTGTCCATACCAATTAATTTAATATATCAAACATTCAAATGTCAACGAATGGACGCCTTCATTCTCAATTTCGTATCACCTAAGATTATGTAACGTCAGCTAAATCTTTAAGGGCTATATGGTTGTACATCAATAACGAGATGATATTGCATGACCTGATAATCAACAGCTAGTAATGGTGGATGTTATTCCAAATAAGTACTATATATTACTCTTATGTATTTATTTCAAATGCTAGGACAAGTGAGATAAAACGTGAAGGTGCTTAAAATGTAATATAGATAATTTTATAACGTTGGTTGAATAAAGGTTGGTATCAATGCCGCCCGCCATGTGACAATTGTGAAATTATATTTGACATCACATCAATCAAAATCAGTGAAACCTCTACTCCGAACGCTTCGTGTATTTTTTGTACAGAAAATTTGTTAAAAATTCTGGCACAGTAGTCCTATTATAAGTGCACTATGCGGTATGTTTGTTGACTCAGTACGCTCATGGTGATCATGTGGATTAAGTGAAATGTCCGAAATGGTGACAAATGCAAATCAGAAGGGTAAGTAGTACCATAAGTAATTATTCTTGTTTGTGTATGAATAACTGTTGTATTCCAGTTGTCTTTCGACATTATACTAGCTTATGTACGTTATGGAATCTGACGATGTGTTTTAGTGGGATACGGTCCTCACTGTACTCAAAAGTATGTGATAAACTTACTGACATAGTTTCGGCCGTCGAGTAGAAATCGGCTTATCTTGGATGCTTTCTTGCACCTTATCACTTAGATATCTTGTAAAAAGTCTTTGTGTACATGCTTAGACAGAAATTTATGTAAACATTTGTTTATATTTTAATATGTTGTCCTTGTGTAAGTTTATATTCTTTGATGTATGACTCACTATGGTGTATGTGATGTCATAATTGTGCACGATAAATATTAATAAACAAATCCCGCGACGTGCCTTTTTATTAGTCAGAGTAGTGAGCAGTGTATGCTTTATCTCAGATTACAAATGTAGATGTTGAAACTAAGAAACACTGTAGGAACCTTGCATATGTTAATGAGGTCATGTAATATTTTCCATGAACTTAGTAAACATGCATTTCTTTTATGTCTACTAGTAAGAAAAACAAGCTCTTTTTATGTGTTAAAGTGCACATAAAAAGAGCATGTTGCATTTTTATGTATATGTTTTTCTTCTCTAATATTTTTTTATCTCAATAGTACATGCAAAATTCACTCTATCTTGATATACACTGCAATCTAGCTAAGGAAATATTCAGCTGGTCGATAGTTTTATTAACACTGATGGTAGCTGTCGGCTTCTAAGACTTATGCATTATGCAGTAGCAAATTAAGTAACATTTTCAATTATTTAATCATTTAAAATATGTTATAGGTTTTTTACTTATCAGTTAAATAGCAGAAAGATAAATAGTTGCAATTTTTTATTTAAAATTTGTTCAAGTTTGACATGAGTGTTTTGTGAGACCAAGGAAAGGTGGTAGAAAATGACACGATCAATACTTAAAAGTATTATTATTATTTATACGATATTATTACGATTTATTATATTACGATTATAGATTATTACGGTACCGAGTCTATAATATAAGATGAACAAAGTAATCAAAGTTGGTAAGATCCTTTCTTGCAAAGCACCGGCCCCAGGTTTGATCCTGGCTGGTTCATATTTTGTGTGGTTAGCGTGAGTTTTGATCTCAGGTCTTGGATGTTCATGTTGTATATCCATGACGCAGGGAATCCTAGGCGAGAGTTTGAGTTTATATTATTTTGTATTGTTAGAGGCTGTATTTAAATATGAAAAATTGCCAAATAATTCTCTAATTGTAATTAATTTCTTCCAACAGTGTCCTGTATGGTAAACTATGTTTATGAAGCATCTGAACCTGATGAGTTGACCATCAGACCTGGAGATGTTCTGCGCGATGTAGAGAGACTCCCTGGGGGCTGGTGGAGGGGAGAGCTACGGGGACGCCGCGGCATGTTCCCCGACAACTTTGTGTCCATCCTGCCAGAGACTAACAGTAGTACTAGGTGAGTGAAATAAAATTTAAAAATAACAATTTAAGTATGTGGAAAAGTATCATTTGCTATATTTATTTTCAAACATGATCTTCGATCATTAAAAAGTTATTCACTTAACATGCATTCTTAGCAAGAAGTTCATTCATAGAACTCATCCAGTCAACCACCCACTGACCTAATTACATACTAATTTAAGGTTTTTTTATGATATTGATATGTTTCATATTTTGATCAGCTAATTTAAGTTCTATTTGGGTGGGAAAATAAACAAATGTCATATATGTATTTATGGTGTAATGTCAGAAATAAACTCTTAACACACTTTAATCTTTAGTAATCACATTATACAGTAGTGAACATACAGTAATTAAGTTAAAATAGTAAGCTTTGCATAAATTAGACAACTTAAACATCTAAATTAAACAAATTTTATTTAAACTAATTCACTAAACTGGTTTTTGTGCAACATAAAACAACTTATGTTTATCAGCATACATAATCTGTCTATTTCATAACACAAAACGCAACCTTTACCACTTTTGTGTCAGAGTTCAGTTCACACTAGTTAACTGTTTATTTATTTACTCATTCAGAGTTCATCAGTAGTTAGCTGAAATAGTAGCAGTAGCAATAAAATAAAATAAAAAATAACCTCTTCAAATAGTTTATCCTTATGACATCAGCTGTGTGGCAGAAGTCCCGTCAGAATCTGTCCAACAGAAACAGACAAACAAACATTTAAATATTTTTTGTTATAAGTTCTTTCATATTATGCATTTAGTAAAAAAGCTGTTTTTGACATTTTGACATTACAAACAGACAATTGAATTTTGTTTATTTTGTATAGATATAGATAACTTACTTGTACTCGGAAAGAGACGTGTTAGGTAGGCATCACCACGAAATTGACGCACAGGGTATATGGATGCCCTAGATCTTACATTCTCGCCAAGTGGATCAGATCTGTCATGCGCTTACTTTCATATCCATTTCATTGGCGAGTAAGTAAGTAAATTGATTCTTCAATACGGAAGTACTTAATGTACTGTGCTTCTCAACTTAGCTCAACTTATTTTATGTTGGAAATAGTGCGAGCTGGATTCCAGAGAATCGTCATGTCTTTGTCGTATGTTTTGAGTTTAGTTTAGATTATGATAATAAAGAATTTTTACCCATATTATGTGTCATAGAATCTCCCTCACATGTCTAGTTGTTTTTATGATGTAGGGAGATTTGATAAAATCTCTAAGGTAGAAGATGATTAATTCACGAAAGATACAAAAATTACAAATCTGTGTGGGTGACTTCCCTAAAGAAAGTATATTATTTGATCTCAAATTTGATATCAAGGCCATCTGCGGCGAAAAGCAACAAAGTCTATTAAAAAAAAAGCTCGTACAAAGAAGTGTAAGCAGAACTTAGAGCAGGTGACATAAATGTTTCTGCTCAAGGGGACTGCTATCATTTGTCTCATAAATCATTTGTTCCATTGGCGTTACGTAAATAACACGAAAGGAATGTGCAAATATGTAGAACCCGTACGAAATCACGAGCCATTTAGATAAAATTAAACCAGTCCATAAGGATCCGCTAAATAACTTGTTTTTATTAATAGCCATTTTTACAAGAATACCGGTCTAGGAAATTATAGTATGCTTACTCAATCACTGATGTCATGTTATGGCCTAAGATAAGACATGACCTACAGATGTTTAGTCTTATGTTGTTTAGCTGAGGGTAGCTGAGGTGAGCTCAAACCTAAGTTTTGCTCAGTCTTTTTGATACTCAATGCATGAAATCGTATGGGAAGTGTCAAACGAAGAATATATATTGAGATGACGCATCTCATTTTAAGCGGTATCATCTTTCCATAACCGTAATAAAAAATTGCTCTGATCCTCCCCTACTTAGAAATGGGAAGACCCATGTTGTTCCAAAAGCCTGTAAGCCTGAGATATCCATTTAATTATTTATTTGGATATTTCATACCATGCCGTCAAGCCCCTAAGGTTAGCTTCTAGTCTGGGAACTATTTTAGTTATAGAATACTATATCTTTTTTTTTTTGTAACGTGCATATAAATACGAGTAAACTCAGACGCTGAACAAACATCTACGTCACAATCCTAGGTGGGAATCGAACTCACGACTTATAGAGCAGAGGTACGTGTTAAATGTCTCAGTGCCTGTAATGTCACAGGTAAGAGTACTTCGTCTCATGTTGGTGTCACAAATATGTGACAATGCAACCCCGACAAACTCTACACAAAAAGCTCTAGTCACTCTGTAAATCATCTCTTATTTTATATTATTTTAAATAAATATAAATATTTTAAATAAAAATAAAATAAATAAATCTCTTATGATGACTTCATACATGATAGTCATCTGCAACACGACCTACAGTTTTGCAAAGCGACTCAAGCCGTTCCAGCCAAAAACTTACACACAGAACAGTGCCGCCTGCCATGCCCGTGCATGTTATTCTGTCATGTTCGTAAAATAAAGTACTGTGCAAATGGATAATAAACATAATTGAAAACTTTTACTGTAGCTCGGTCCGTCCGATGCACACCGGATAATAGCGAAAGTCGTCCAACAAACCGCAACCGGTTTTTTTTTTATTTATTGTGAAAATGATACGCTTGTTATAATTTTTTTTTGTTTCGATTAGTTGTAATAATGATTCTGCTCGTTATCTAATCGGCGATAAGCGATAACGCGGTTCGTAGACGCAGTCGGTGTTTGCGTTTCGGCCGTTGGTGATACTTTTTACACCTGTTTTAAATTATTTTGGACTGTTTTAAGAACTAAATCGCTGTTTTTTACAAGTGTCATGATCTCGGAATCTCGGATCTCGATTCTCGGAAAGTGTTAGTGATGTACTTTATCTGTGTCATAGTGGTGTAACCTAAAATTAACATAGGTTTGAAAATAACCAAATATATTAATATCGGAAGATTTGATGCCGACTGGCAAATTCAAGTCGATATTCGGAAAGTCTCGCAGGTTTGTAACAATATTGACCTAAATAAAGACGACCTATCGTAATCATTTGCTGATTATGATTCATTAGTAAGTTGTAATTTGCAGTGATTAATTTTACGTATCTGTATTATTTTTTTACACGACTGCCCTCTGCCCTAATAAAGAATTGTAATGTTTTCATGTATATATCTTTATTCCACCGTAACTTTTAAATGCCTGAACAGATTTGGATTTATGGGGTATCGTTAGAGCCTCATCATCTCATCATCCTAAATGAAAGGCTAAAATTGAAAAAAATGGCAAAAGTTGGCAATATGGCTGAATTTTCTGATGGTTTCAGTACAAAAACCCTTTAATTATTTACAATACAGGGCAGGCAGTCGTGTTTTTCATCTTCTTGATTTGTGAAGCTTGTTTGCTTTTGAGTACACATCACCTGATGTTATGTGACTATATGGTGGCCCTACGCAACGCATTTGAGAACTGGCTCTCAAGTGCGGTTGCTGAAACACAATGTTAGATGCGAATTTTAAATTACGAGTGGCAGCTAGCCAGCTGGGCATGCTCTACCGCCGCGTTTTGTTTTCACGATGTTTTCCTTACCGGAAGCTCGAGCTCTTGTAGGATTCGAACCTACTACCTGAGATAGTAAGCCGAAGTCGCTACCAACTGCATTATGAATTCGCGTTATAAAATGTATTAAAATAAATGATAATAATAATATTGGTGGACATAAGCATAGCGCCATCTAGCCCCATAGTAAGCTAAGCATAGCTTGTATCATGGGAACCAGACAACTGATATAATACTTATAAACTTTTTTTGTGAATACATATTATACACATTGAAACTCAATCCAAATGACTTGGAGTAGGAATTTGAAATCAATCCGTTTACGGTAACCGAGTGGGAGTCACTTTCTCAGGTCCTAAATCCTAAAGAGGAAGGACGCCGAAACTCAAATCCGCTTTTGTAAACGTTGTGATCACAAAAATTCCTACGACCAATAAGCTCGAAAAGGGTTTATGTATTTGTGAAGAAACGTATCTTGAATGAGGAGGACAGTTTCAGTCCTAGACATGTCGCTTGCCTTTGAAATTTTCCTTAAACTACAATTGTCATCTAGTGGTGGTGGTAAATTTTTTGGGAAAACATTATTGGCGCTCATTTCGTAGATTTTAACCAGTCACTTTGGATTGGGAATTTGGCATATTTGCCACTCGGCTGTCTGAAAACTTTGCATAAATATTGAAACGATGCATAAATTGCTACGATGAAATTGGAAAGACCCACTACCTATGTATTGTGTATAAAGTCCACTACCTATGTATTGTGTATAAAGACCACTACCTATGTATTGTGTATAAAGACCACTACCTATGTATTGTGTATAAAGACCACTACCTATGTATTGTGTATAAAGACCACTACCTATGTATTGTGTATAAAGACCACTACCTATGTATTGTGTATGAAGACCACTAACTATGTATTGTGTATAAAGACCACTACCTATGTATTGTGTATGAAGACCACTACCTATGTATTGTGTATAAAGACCACTACCTATGTATTGTGTATAAAGACCACTACCTATGTATTGTGTATAAAGACCACTACCTATGTATTGTGTATAAAGACCACTACCTATGTATTGTGTATAAAGACCACTACCTATGTATTGTGTATAAAGACCACTACCTATGTATTGTGTATAAAGACCACTACCTATGTATTGTGTATAAAGACCAGTACGTATGTATTATGTATAAAGACCACTACCTATGTATTGTGTATAAAGACCACTACCTATGTATTGTGTATAAAGACCACTACCTATGTATTGTGTATAAAGACCACTACCTATGTATTGTGTATAAAGACCACTACCTATGTATTGTGTATAAAGACCACTACCTATGTATTGTGTATAAAGACCAGTACGTATGTATTATGTATAAAGACCACTACCTATGTATTGTGTATAAAGACCACTACCTATGTATTGTGTATAAAGACCACTACCTATGTATTGTGTATAAAGACCACTACCTGTGTATTGTGTATAAAGACCACTACCTATGTATTGTGTATATAGACCGGTACTTGTGTATTGTGCAGGGCGGGCGGCGGTGGCGGGGTCCAGGGTCGATGTCGCGCGGTGTTCAGCTACCAGCCTGCCAACCCAGATGAGCTGCCTCTCTGCGTCGGAGACGTGCTCGAAGTCCTCGGTGAGGTAAGCGAGCGTGTTGGTACACAATACGAACACTACTGTCCATTCTGTTTCTCTCAACCTACATAGGTACATTATTTATATTTTTATCTTAACTAAATACTTCATCATTCTTCTTCTAGGCAGACTATAATACCAAACTAGCATAGCGTCTACAGACAATTTTAGAACGCTGATTTCCTACACCTTTTAATTTCTTCACGATTTAAATATGACTGACACATGTAGCTGTTCGTACACAGTAATTCACCAGGATTGCTGTGCTCCAGTGTAAGGTTACGGGTGTCAGATAAATTACGGAAATGTGATACGTTCTACCTTCCAGTCTTTAGAGTAACGGGAGCAGTGCTCTATGGGTTGGGTCTTCTCATACCTCATTTGGAGTGGAGCCAAATCGTATTGCTTTTGTTACGAGCAGCGAATATCACTTAAAATCAGGTGGGCCATCTGTTCGTTCCTTCTCTTAATACATAACAAAATATTATTTGACAACATAAATTTGATAATAAATTGTTGCGCTGCTTTGGAAAAGTCCTAGAATTTCACTAAGAGCGGATAAAATATAAAATAAACTCACTTGTGAAGCTTTCAAGAACGCTGAATTGTTTATATTTAATATTTTTCTTCTATAGTTTATGTTTGTGATAATGACTTAAATTTTTGTCTAAGGGGAATAACGATCCATAAAATTAGCCTATACTGTGTTGATCACATGAATACGGTAGGTATGGCACGTATAATTCAGTTCCGTAATTAATATTTCATAATAATATCATGTTCTGAAATCCTTACGCCTCGTTCTGAAAACTAGTTTGACGCTATTTTGGCCTAATTTATGTATATTATGGACCAAGTGATTACATAATCCCCGGGAAAAATGAATATTGACCAATATGAGAGGGCAATTTGATAAAAACTATCGAAATATCTCCTACTCGTTGGCGGCCGCTGCCCCGGGACGCTCGCTACGCTCACTCGCCTCAACGCTGTGATATAGTTCAAACCCAACCTAACCCACAGACAGTTACTTTCGCGCCCGGGATTTTCGTATAAATGCCTTGGAGTAGTCTCTAGGTCATGCGTATTATTTGACATAATACTCTGTATGTTTTCACATAGGTGGAAGAAGGTTGGTGGCAGGGTAAGAGACAAGGCCGGGTCGGTGTGTTCCCCTCCAACTTTGTCGTGATGTTGGACCCCCCGACGAGTATAACCCCCATTGAGCCCGCGCCTGCGTTGCCGCCTAAACCTGGTATGTGGAGCGTTTAAATTAAATTTAAGAGCAGTAGAACTCTCGCCGAGTTCATCCGGGGAAGTCCTGCCACCATGCCCATTTCTGCCGCCAAGCAGTGACGCATTCGCGTTTCTGTGTTCCGGTTTGAAAGGTGTGGTTGCCGGTGAAATTATAGACACGAGCATTCCACCTACACGTCCCAGAGTTACGAGCGTATACGATGCGACTTGGGTCTTGTCGTACCAAGTAGGGGAAGACCCAACTCGCATATGTTGTTATGGGCCGAGGTTACCACTTAACACCAGGTGGGCCATTGGCTCGATAAGTAACTGTACCAAGTAAAAAAAAAGTTTGCCTTGATTTTCAATGTCTGACGTTAAAAGTAAACATTTCCAGACAAATCAAACATAATCAGCGAGCTTAAAAAGGATAGCGTCACGATTGGTGCGAGTCCCAACAATTTGCGAGTCAAATTGCCCCACACAACTAGGGTTGCCAGGTCGTAAAACCGAAAAGCCGGACAGACCGGCTAGTTTAGCCGGACATTCTTCTTCCATTCTAATGAAACAGCAATATAATTGAATAAATAAGTCTTCTTTATACCAACATATGAGAAATATAAAGAAACTGGCCAATTTTTAAAAGCCTAACAAGACCAACTAATTTGGCGGGACACGCAACCGACAAGCCTGACTGTGTCCGGCTTTATCCGGACGCCTGGCAACGCTACACACAACCATATTAATTGTGTTTTATTGAATAAGCGATACCATCATATGGGATGACTAACTCGTGAGTAAACAGTGAGTGAGCAAGCGGGCAGTACGATGTACAAGGAAATATAGACAAACGATGAAAATGAGTATCCTCGTCAGACTTTCGGTCTTATCTACTTGTTCTATTCTAGTCACTACTGCCTACTAGGTACGACATGACTCAAGTCGCATCGTATTTTAATTGACACCTGTCTTTGTGTCACATGGGCTTAATAAAAGTTTTTGGCATTTCTTTATTATTTTATTTCTTTACTATTGACACAGCGCCATCTGGCCCAAAACTAATCAAAGCTTGTATTATGGAAACCAGACAACTGATAGAATACATCAACTTTTTTTTGTGAATACATACATATTATACAAATTAACACCCAGACACAGAACAAACATCTGTGTGATGAACGTATGGGTGGGAATCGAACCCACGACCTACAGCGCACAAGGCAGAGTTGTCCAACTGAGCTGTGAGGCGTGTCAATATAACGTCATATAGGTACGTTTGCAGTGAAGGAGATGTGCCGCGTGCTGTTCCCGTACTCGGCCGTGAATGAAGACGAGCTGACGCTGGCGGAAGGCGAAATCGTCACTATTATATCGAAGGAGGCGCCGGACCGCGGCTGGTGGAAGGGCGAGGTGCACGGCCGGGTCGGACTGTTCCCTGACAATTTCGTACAACTGCTGCCTTCTGGTGAGTGTTCCAGACTATTTCGTGTGACCTAAGCCCTATTTCCCATAGAATTGCTGCCTGCTAGGGGAGCTTTTCGGACAATTTCTTATGAATCAAGTCCGCTCATCTTTATTTCCGGCTGGACCGATTTTGACGGGACTTTTACTGGCAGATAGCTGATGTAACAAGGAGTAACTTAGGCTACTTTTTCGAGGGGTAAAATAGGCGTGCGCGATAAAATCGAATTTCACGCGGACGAAGTCGCGGGCAACAGCTAGTATCGTATAAAATCTATAAATCTCTATTTTTCCGGACAATTGATACGATAGATAAGTACTTCTTAACTATCAGCTGTGACCACTGAAGATGTCCGGGCAATTTCGTTCAAATGCAGTTTGAATATTTTCCTAACAATGTCTTTCAGTTTCAACTGAGAAATTATTTAATTCTCTGATGAGGTTTTGCACATTTTCACTAAATTTGTATTACTGGATGGTTTCTTGTAGTGAAGTCGGCTTGCGATATGTAGGTCGTGAGTTGAAATCTTACAGTGATCTTATGCTCCCCGAGCCATGCCCGATCCATTTGTAACAAAAATCTAAAAAAACAACTTCAGTTTTTTCATCCCTTACTTTTCGCCCATACTTGGGCACAACCTATATTTTAATAACGCTTATAGAATAACATGCTTTTAAGTTAGCTGTTAAGCCATGAATGACTAATACACACTTAAAATTCCCTATCTCAAAAACTACTGAACCGATTTTGATGAAACTTGCACTATTCCCTAAGTTGAATAATACTATTTCAACAAAAAAATAATTATTTAAATCGAACTTGTACTTCCGGAGATATGCGAGGACAAACATACAAAGATACATACATACATACACTTTTGAAATTTGGTACACTTGTTTAGAAGCTGATATAGACCAACATATACGAAAACTGGACAGTTCTGGAAATATTACATACATACGGGTCGAATTGATAACCTCATTTTTTTGAAGTCTGTTAAAAAAGGAGGTTATTTTTCCCATTGAACTGTTTCAATTTCAGGGCTTTAGTTATTAAGGAAGTTAGTTTGAAATGTACTGTAAAAATTTGTACGGAACACAAACATACCGACAAGAAGGCAGTAGTTGTAAACTGAATTATTGTGATAATGGAATGCATTTCCGGGAATTTCGTGTATATAGAGACGACAATACTCAATCGTTTCAAAGATAAGACTATCAAATGATTGATATTTTGATTAGGAATATATGACATATAGCTTTAAATATACTGATGTAAGAGATAGGATTGTCACTGTTATAAAAATATCAGGAGTCACTAACGAATCTCCAACAATCCATACTAACATACTGGCCTCAGAGCTCAATTGGTAGTAACCCTGCCTTCTGCGCTGTAGGTCGTGGATTCGATTCCTACCCAGGGCAAACATTTACGTGTTTTGGTGTTCATGTGTATTATTGTATGTATGTATTAATAAAACGTATATAAGTATTATATCAGTTGTCTGGTTCCTTTGATACAAGCTATGCTCAGCTTACTTTGGGGCTAGATGGCGCTGTGTGAAATGGTCACCAATATTTATTATTAATAATATTATAAATGCGACAGTAACTCTGTCTGTTACCTTTTCGCCTTACCCACTGAACTAATTTTGATGTATTTTGGTGTAGAGATAGATTGGATCTTGGAAAAGGACATTGGCTAGTTTTTGTCGCGAAAATTTAGTTGAAGGGGGTCAAATAGGGGATGAAGATTTTTAAGGAGAATCAATCATTTCTCAAGTAAGGGATATAAAACTCATCATAATTATACTTTGGGTTAAGCAATAAAGAATGTTCCTGCGTTTTTGACTAATTAAGTTAATTAAGGGTTGATTTTTACATGTTGTCGAACTATTGATAGCTTAATATGTTTAGCTACCTTTTTCTTTATGAGATAATGTTACGGAACGAGCATTATGACCCACCTGATGTTAAGTGGTAATCTTTGCCCATAACAAGTAATATGACTTGGGTCCTCCCCTATTTAGGTATAACCGAATACGAGTTAAAACTTATGACAAAGGTTTTCCAGTGTTGGAGCCTCCCTACTACTTACAACCTAGTACGAATTTAAACTTAGGTAAATCAAAAGTTTTTTGACTATCCCTTTACTAATGATATGTGACGTAACAGTCAAATATGAAGCCATCACATCGATATATCTGATTTCACAATATAGTGCTGAAATAGCAGTTATTGCGGATTATTTCGTTGAAATTTATTGCCATAACGTTTCGGCATGCGTGTCAACATAACTCTACTTCGTGAAGGTCAAAGACGTACGATTTAATATGTTTCATAACAGCCCAGTGACATAACGTCATATTATAAGAGAATTAATACGTGTTTCAAAGAATTATTGGGCCGTTATGAAACAAATATATAGTTCGTAAAAAATCGTTTATGTATGTTATCATCAAAAGTTAGAGAGTATAATGATATCTTTATGTAAAAATTTCGAGAAATGTAACAGACTTTTCTTATATTCCCACAATGTTAATGCTCAAAGCCCTTCGATATGAATAATGTCTTTGTTTTAAATGTACGCCGAGGAAATAATTAGCTGTAGTGAGATAGTGCTCTGATAATGATAACACAAAGTCGGTCATTCTGAATCCGTTTTAACGAAATAGCTTACGAATTGATCAGAAATGACTTAGATATTGTTCGAATTGATGGGTTCAATGATCTGTCTACCAATCAGCCCCGGAGCTGATCAAATATTAGATAGATAGATAGATATACTCTGTATTGTGCATAATGAACACCGTAACTAAACAATTACAATCTACAACTAAAATAATCTAACAAAAAATAAAAATAACTGCACAAGGCGGTCTTATCGCTTAAAGCGATTTACAAAAGATAAGGGGCAAGATGTGGAGATCCTGTTTATAGGAGCGGATTAGAATACTAAAAATAACTTTTTATTTGACATTAAGATTATTATGATAGAAATATTTGTAGATAATTTGTCATAACATTAAAATTTCATATTGTTACTTTTATAAATATTAATTAAATGTAATACGATCAAGTTATTAAAATGCTAAGTTAGGTAATATGCATTTTACATTTCAATAGCTTGGGTATTAGTATCACTAGAAGATTATGAAAATGGTTTACATTCAGCTCAAGGTTTCAATCATAGCATTGGCGTTCATTTCACTTTTTTCATACCGTCCAGATGTAAGAATGAAGATCAAAAAGCAGGGCAATACAGCACGGGAGGAATTCATTCACGACATAGAACTTCCGGAGAATATACGCAAAGAAATCAAGGCAAAGCGCAAGTTGCGCAAATTGTGGCAAAGGGATCGATGCCCCGAATTAAAGAGAAAACTAAACGCTCTCACAGGGAAAATCAAGTTGGAAGTTCAGGCGTGGAGAGGTAGGATATGGCATCCGTTTTATTTTGACTGAAGTGGTTTTGGGTTGGCTGCGAATTTATATATTTTTGGCAGCGGTGGCTAAGTGACTTTGAAATGGGTGGGTTATACATAGGATAAGGGATCCTTTTTCAGCAGTTTTTTTAGCACGTTTGGGGATCGTTGCCTGAATTGCGATTGCAATCCATAAAGGTTATGTTCGTCACAATTTCAGGCGTTGCGTAATGCCACAGTCGGTAATAATTATGTAGATTATATAGTCAACTAGCTGCGCCCCGCGGTGTTACCCGCAATGAATAAGTAATTCCACGGGAACACTACACTTTTCCTGGATCAAAATAGCCTATGAGTTAATTCGGGATATAAGCTATGTTGGTACCAAATTTCATCCAAATCCATTCGGCCGTTTGAGCGTGAAAGATTAACAAACATCCAAACAAACTTTCACGTTTATAATATTAGTAGGATTATATAGTCAAGCAGCATTGGAACTCGTAAAACAAAATAGTGTTGGAACGTACGGTCAGTTTATATAAAGAGCTATCTTGGTAAATTCAAACTATTCCAGAATTTAAAACAGCTCTTAATTAAGCAGCGCGGATGCTTTTTTACAAGCTTTTATTAAATATTGAATGGGAACAATATTCGTCTATACTTGCATGCCTCATCTGGTGAATAAGGAATATAAGCTCAACGTAAATTAGCTTAAAATTAATTTATATAACGAATAATTAAATGTTTTAATTATACATTTCATTTCATCATGTCTATGCAATTAAACTGCTGTGCGGTGCGTGCAGGTACGACTTATAAGTAATAGAGCAGTTTAATAAACTTTATATGCGTGAATTTACTTTATAGCTGAGTAATTCGCCCTAGTAGTAGCTGTTTATTAATGTGTCGCATTTGTCGATCATATGTTTGACTGTGTAAATTGCCTCTTATGATCTGATCTACATCTCTTAATATTACAAACGCAATTCTAAAGAGAGGGCCCGATGCGAAATGCTGAAGGAACGTTTTTTCTCTTAGCATATTTGTATTACCATGAAGATTTAATTCTTTGTTAACAAAAGAAGAAACTTTGTTTATTAAAAGTATTAGAAATAATAGAATAGAGTCGATTATTTAACATATTTGATAAAGAAAAAGAGAATTAAAAAATGTCAAAGTTTACTTCTGTGTATACATCAAGTATATAGTGTGTTAAACATAATAACGAGTATTAATTCATTAATTGATTTCACATTTTAGAACGCAGTTCATATAGAACCTCAAAGCATACATATCATTAATAATCATGATAAAAACCTGATCAGTCAATAAGCAAAAACGTCACAAAACCTTGAGCATATTAGAGTAGAATCATAAGTACACAGAGTTATTTTAACATGATGCCTTAGTGTGAAGTAAACGATAGGTCATCATTGTGTAGCCAATCAAAACAATGATTATATATTCCTCCTCAGCCTGTGTATATTAATAACAATTCTAGTGCAACTTAGTGTTTGTTTCTCTATACTGTGAGTTGGTTTCATTAATGACATCTGCGCACTTACTGTTTCAAGTCAATAAGTATATTTAAGGTGTATACATGGCATAATATTAAGCTGAAGTAAAGAAATAAAGTTGACCAAAGCATTGAATTCTATTGCGGTGGTTTTTGTGTGATGAAATATATATATTATGGAATTGATTAATTGGAAATTGTACATAATTCCTGGCCAATATTAATGTGAGAAGGTAATACGATAGTAACTATTGAATAAATAAAAAAATAAAAAAAAAAAACCTACTCTGCTATGCATGGACACAGTGTAAACATAACCTAACCAACTGATTTCGATCTGTGTAGACCACCAACTTTCACTTTGACTTGTATTGTTCATATTGCCCAAGCATCATGTATAATGCCTTGATCAATCACTTGCTCCATGATATATGTGACAAAACACAACAATTAAACCCTTTTGTCGAAGTCCAATCGCTCTAGATACAAAAACTGACTGGCCTCATGGCTCAGTTGGTAGTAACCCTGCCTGCTGCGCCTTCTGATGTGGTCGTCGGTTCGATTCCCACCCAAGACAAACATTTATGTGACATTTGTAACATTGATTTTTGTTCTCTGTCTGAGTGTTAATATGTATAATATGTATGTATTTACAAAAGAAAAGCATATAAGTATTATATCAGTTGTCTGGTTCCCATGATACAAGCTATTCTTAGCTTACTTTGGGGCTAGATGGCGCCGTGTGAAATGTCCACTAGTTTTTTTTTTATTATTTATTTAAAAAGTGTGTGTGAAGCAAAGCCGTGTACTGTAACTAAGTATACGCAATGATAAAGACACGAGTGTAGAAGTTTGTAAACAGTCTGCCCACACGAGATTAGTGTCCTGTGTTTTGCTATTGACATTTCTCGCGAAGGTCGAGCGTAGTCGTGATTTTGCGTAACTTGCTACGATCGCTTCGCCCGCGTGTTTTTATAACTAGTTGCCTCACAAATCGCGTCGGTGTCACTCTAATATATTTTATCAATTGGAAAAGATTAATTCTGGTGTCAGAGATACCCAATTATAAGTGTACTTTCGCGTGGAACTGCAGTGTTGTGTTTGAAACGGTGATGGTGTGATTTAATTGTGCACGTTGATGCAATAGGTGCATAGGATAATTCCATGCATTATTTATGAGCATTAGTCTACAATGCCTTTACGTAATGATTCTGTGCTGGTACTCAGCCCGGCACGGAGCTCAGGTATAATTGTGTTACGAATCTTATTAAAAAAAGCTATTAAAATCTTATTAAAATTTAAAAGTGTTTCGTCTTTAATATAAAAATATTATGACAGAAAAGATAAAATAAAATTTCACCATAAGATCTATTTCGTAGTAAGTATTGTTAAATAATTCTCGTATTAAAAAAAATGTGTTATTTTCAATTTGAAGGCTCTTTTGTAATGTTCCGCGAATAATTGTAATATTCATCCGCCTGGGTATGTTACCAATAGCGCCTCTCTGTGTTCCCACTTTAAATATAATACTTTTGTTGGTAATGATTACTGTTTTATCTGTATAGTTGCGACGGGTGCAGTCGAAGAGAAGAAGCCGGACCGACCTCCTACAAAGACAGCCTCCTCTATATACCCCATACTTAACAAGTACTCGGAGAAAACTGCATCGGTCAAGGAGCTCACAACATCCAAAATAAGGTATTTTATATCAGTTGTCATACTATTTTATGTTTCAAATTTAATAATACATTTTTCCAATCTGAAAAAAATACAGAAAGTTTATGGCCTGCCTGATGTTAAGCTGTTACCTCGGCCCATAACAATCAATACGACTTGGGTCCACCCATACTCAGGCAAAACAAGATCCAAGCCACATCATATGCGCCCGTAACTCTGAGACGTGAAGTTGCAATGCCTTTTTCTACAACTTTAACTTTTTCACTCTTCGTACTGTCCCAAATGAAACCATCCATGTATTTACAAACTAAATTATTTGTATATATTTCCAGCACGCACATAGAGAACACGGTAAGCAAAGAGATCAACTCACAGACCACGGTGACGAATACAAGCAACAGCGAGTCGGAGAAACTGATACATTCCGAAACTGTGACGGACGGAACGCCAGATGGACAAGTCAGTATTATATATATCAATTAATTATAAAGCAATATATATAACAATACAATAATATACAGTAAGCGAACGATATATATGAATAAAAGTGTATAAAAAAATAGTGTTTTCCTGTATTTGAGCAGAATACTTGATGCTGGATACAACTAATTATGTGAAGCAATAAATATTTCAAGTAAAAACAATGCTAATTAAGGTGTCCCTACCTTTCACAGATTCTAAAAACAAATCTGCACTCAATACATATTGATGAATGCAGACCACACTCTTTACAATAAATGACACGAGTAACAAACACTTAAATCAATTTGCGTTTATCAAAACATTTGTTATCTGTTGAGTTCGTCACTCGCGCGCCCTCACTCACCCACAAGTTATAAATCTATCGGTCAGACATGCTAATTAATTCATCACAGCTGTGTCCATACTAGTTGATATTATTTTCTTCCAAAAAGCCAACAAATCGGCGAAACGATATAACGTAGTTGATACAGCAACGTTTGCGAGACGGTTTGTTTCATTGCATTACTTTTTGTCGTATGTGTGTAGTGCCATACAAAAGAAACAAAACAATAATTGTATATTTGTTCAAATACATAACTTTCTTTCACATATGCTTTCAGATATTCAGATATGATGCTCTTCGCTGCTTTTAATAGAATAATATAAGAATAAATTCACAAAATATAAGATATAAAAAATACATTTAAATACATGTACAACTTTGTCATTCAACTTCATACGAATGCATTACCACAAGGAAAAACCTAATGGCGATGATTTTAGGATATAAAAACAGCAAACAGATAGAAAATACGAAATATTTAGAGATATTTGAAGCATAATGGAAAAACTATTATCCAAATGTCTTTAATATTAAAAACAATTCGCTTGTTTAAGTGCTTTTTCCAAAAACTTTATCACTTTGCTGACTAAACTGTATTAAGACTGTCATAAAACATATAAAAGTATATGTTTTATATGTTCATTGATATCTCGTACATTTTTACATTCCCACCAAACTGACAATTCGGCGAATTCACGGTTATACTGAAACACAGTGAGCCCAACCCTGCGAACATAGCTGTGATATATCTAAAATGTCTATACTTTGTTCCAGGTGAAGAAACCTCCGGTGCCATTCAAGAAGAGTCCCACGCCCACTTCGGGCGTCGGAGGACTATTTAGTGGACTTAAAAATAAAATGCTATCGTCAACCGACAAGTAAGTTAAAATGTTTCAGTTTTATTTTACTACTGACTTTACTACCTTACTGCTAAGGAAGCACGCGGTCATAATATACGCGAGTATTAACTGACAGGCCTCACAGCTCAGTTGGTAGTAACTCTGCCTTCTGCGCTGTAGGTCGTGGGTTCGATTTCCACCCAGGACAAACATTTGTGTGAGGAATATAGATTTCTGTTGTCTGTTTTTTTAAAGATAAAACACAAGTAAATTCATCATCATCTTTTTCCTTAGATCCTTCAATTTCCGTGATTTCACTTAAACATGTGCTGAAAATCAGCGCTGGGTATCTTGTGTCCTCAGCACATGCAGAGCTTTTTTCACATGCAATGTACACGGCAGCGATCTGCGTAGGCATTTAATATTATTTTACTTTAATTTCACCTAGTTATATTAGTATGTAATCGGTGTTGTGTACAGTTTCAGAAAATAAATAATTTTCTTTCTTTCTTTCTACACAAACACTTATTTGCATTAAATTGTTCTAAACTTGTATTTCATATATATTTTCAGAGATAAGTCATCGTCAAACACGGTGTCGAGCAGCGGGAGCAGCGGCAGCAGCAGCAGCGGCGAGTGGGACCGGATCGACGGCGGCGGCGTCAGCAGGCAGAGCGCCGTCAGCGCCGTCAGCGCCGTCAGCAACGCCAGCGCTGACGGGAACGCCGCCGCCACCACGTTCGACCGCATCGAGCGCAACACTCTGCTGAGCGACCCGCGCGCCGGCAGGTCGGTCACCACGCGCCGCACTCACCGACTCTATTGACGAGCGACTATGAATTGCACCTTCACGAGAGTCTAAAAAACGAAACAAAACTACTAATTCAGATTCGGTTGTTGGGAACTGGTTACATTTAACTTGTAAATATTTGTCCGAAAAAAACCTAACTTCGATGTCGATATTCATCTGATTTCTTTTTCGCACCATAATTATTGACAGTCGATAATAAAGGCTTTGTTACAACCTCCAGCTCGACGATATAGCATTAGTGAAATAAATATTCAAATAAGCTTAATAATTTATTGCGAAAACTATTGACAAATTTAGGAATCAACTCGAAACTTCAAACTGCCACTATAGCGTTGGCGTAACTTGTTTTGTGTGTATACCCAAATACACGAGATGAATCATTCTTGCTCCGGCGGGCAGAGAAACTACACGTACTAAAATGATACGTTTAAGGTTATGAGTGAATTTCATAAGTTTTATAAGTGAATGTGTTTTCTTAGTGTCATAGTGAAAACCTGTATATTTTGGTGCTTAGAGCCAATACCATCAGCCTATCTTATCCACTGCTGGACGTAGGCCTTTCCCAATTAGCGCCATTAAGCCTGATATTCGTCTTTCCGTATATAATATATAATTTCTTCCGTTTGACTACACGTCTCTTCCACTAGAGAACTGTACTGTACGGTTATCGCTTACTAATCCTATGGGCTGTGTGAACTACAATCATCTTGTTCCAGATTTTGTCCTTCAGTGAGACTCCGAACAACCTGCTCCATATTCTTCCTGTTTTTATGTTTTTTTTATTTCGTCAAACATTCCGACACAATTGTCAAACATATTTTGTTAAAAAAATGAAATGAAATATCTCATAGCGTCTTTGAAGCGAATTAAACTCACAGTGTACACATTTAGGCACCGCCACGCGTAAACGTTTGAACGTAGTTATAATATATGGAATACATAGGCCAGTTTTTATCCCGGGACCATAGGCGAAGGACTGAAATTATTTAATATCAAACTTTCCTTGTTGCAGAGTGAAGGCGCCTCGCCGTCGGCCACCTAGTCAAGCGCTTAGAGACGACACGCCACAATTGATAGGACTCAGTAATGGACACGAAGGTAATATGATAAATATATTTCTTAATACGATAGATTATCATTTTATTTATTGAAATGGGAATGATCTAACAGCCATTATAATTTCCAGTGCCAACAGAAAAACCGCCGGTGCCAGCCGAGAAATCGGCAGCGGCATTAGCTGCGGAGGAGATAAAGCCGCGCACGCGCGAGTGGGAGAAGCACAAGGCGCCGTGGATGGCGGAACTGAAACTGAACCAAGCCAAGAAGACCAGCTTCGGGGCGGACGGCAAGTCCCGCTCCGTGTCATCCTCCTCTGAGGCGGGCGTCGCGACCAAACCCGCCACCGCCAGCGTCAGCGGGAGCACTGACAGGTATCTTACATATATTCTAGACATTTTTAGTATCGAAGCGAGGCGCCAGGGATGGTGGAACTAGCGGAAGACGAGCTGCCGTTATGGCAAATGACATCGCACTCAAAGTTTGAACTCCGAGTCGCACATCGAAATTGACAAGCACACTTTATTAATTTTGTTAGGACTTTTAAGCTATTGCATAGCTTCTATCGCGGGCCTTGAGCGTGGAGACCGAATCCAGAAATTCCGTAACGAAAAAAACCTAACACCCCCCACTCCGACCGGCACAGCGGTGATACTTTTTAGTTTTTCCATCTATCGATAAATACCAGAA
Source organism: Chesias legatella (assembly GCA_947359385.1). Lineage (NCBI taxonomy): Eukaryota > Metazoa > Arthropoda > Insecta > Lepidoptera > Geometridae > Chesias > Chesias legatella. The sequence continues at coordinate 2,182,026 of OX375766.1, forward strand.
CTTTTAATGACTTTTTGAAATATCACGCGCAATAGCTTTACCGCGGCAGTCTCCGAGTGCCACACGCCTTTCTATATATTTTTTTAATAAGTTTTGAATGATGTCAAGCGAAACAGTAACAGTTAATAATGTCTACATGAAAAAAGTATGATTTCGGGTCGCTCGGTAATGGTGTTGTGTATAACACGATTTGTGAATCAAATTTGTACGAGTACCTAGCCTCTTTTTTGTACTGAACTATTACACAACACACCTATTCGAATGAACCAGGCATAACTATACATATTGATAAAAAATGTGAGCCGTCACGGGACGCATGGCAGATGTGAAACATTGACATTATTTTGTAAAAGTAATATGCAACGCATGCCATGGCGACGCGTCGCCAAGCCAGAAATCGGTTTTACGTGCGGCTATAGATGTTTCACATCAAAAATATAATTTAAAAATAAATATATATGTAATGCAGACCTTAACTTTTCTAAGTATTCTATAATTTTTCAGGATCCTGGATGTTGGCTTAGAAGAAAAGAGATCGACTCATTCAATGGAAATGTCGAAAAGCACCTCGTCGATTAGCAGCAGAATGTCAGTGTTGGAGAGTTTTGAAGAGGTACATTATTTCTTATAGTTTATTTTTAGTAATATATGATTTGAGTTTAATGTCCGTTGATCGCACCACATCTAGTTTGTATAAACCAATTGTGTTGTTTTGTTTGATTTGTTTTCGTTCAGCCAAAGACATTGAATACTGATGGCACATACGTCAGTTCTGATTGGCACCCTACCCAGCAGACATAAAAACTTTTTCAGGGCTGTCTTGCTTCATAACATATATTTTAATAAAATTGTAAGACTGGTATGCAAAATTCTTAATCCCGATAAGAAGTGATCCAGTCCTATCTCGTAAAAAGATATTTGGTGCATGACTGAGGCTCAACGGCAAGTCCATAGCGCCGCTAAGCGTTAAATTACCGTGCCTTCACGAGTGTATGCATGACTGCTGAAGAACGCCTGCATTCTCGCGTATTTACTCCACACAGTGGCGTCAAGTACTGTCAGTTTTCAATGAAAATGAATTGTTGCAGACGACCAAAGTGCGACACTCGCTAGAGTCTCGGAAAGACGTCTCCCCCGCCGCCCGCGACCATTCCACCAGAGATACAGAGCCGACGCCCGTCAAGCCTGTGCTTACCTCGCCCACTGCTGCTGGTATTGTATATCTAGTTTGATATATAGCGTTTTATAATAGTTGAATTTGTGTGTTCGTCCGGGGCAGTGCTGCCGTCAACAGTAGTCTCAGGTTGATATATATATATCAACCTAACTGGTATAGTATAGATAGTAGTCATGGCATTACTATGTTGCGGTTTGAAAGGTGCCAGTGTAATTATAGGTGAGAGACACTTCACCTCTCAGGGTTGCGGGTGCAATCATCTTGGGTCTTTCCATACCTAAGTTTGAGATAATTAGAGCGAATTAGGTTGTATAGCTATTTTTATGTACCGAAAATACTATGATTTGTAAACAGAGACATTTGTTAAATATATCTTTATGATATATAATTGTGTATGAATACATACCTACAGTAACAATGAAACTTAAGAAGATCTAGAAATAACCCCCTTTTGGGCCAGGATTTATTAAGCTTTAGGCTTATTAATTGTACCGCAGTTCTTTTCAATATACATAACATTACAAATTTAGATTAATTTACTCATACAAGACAGTCTTAAGGAGTCTCAATGGAGCACTTTACACCATCGTGGGAATGTAGATTGTGGGACGGTATCACCGGCAATCCCTTCCCACGAATAATTCAGTTTATAAAGAACGTACAGTTATTGATTATGCATATTTTCGTTACAAGTTCATATTAAGAAACACATTTGTTGTCGTATCATTTCACAGGACGAACGATAACATCAATGCTGGAAGAAATAAAAAAGCCGCCCGCACCATCCCCGCCGCTCGCATCTGTTCGCACGAGTGCGGAAATCACAGAAAAATCCCCCATAAAAAGTGGACTTTCAACGGAAAAACATACTGCACTATCAACGGAAAAACACAACGCACTGTCAACAGAAAAACACGCGACACTCTTGGAAAAACACACTGAAAGTACAAGAACGAGGACCGGCACATTGGAACGGTCAGAGAAAAGTGAAGACAAAATGGTGGATTGGAATGAAAAGAGTGGTTCGAGTACTTTAGAAAGGCAACTGCAATTTATGGATAAGAGTGAAGGCAGCGATGCCTTGATCGCACAGTTGAATAATAGGGTGAGTGGATTTACTTAATATTTTTATTGTCTTAAAAAATAAGCGAAATAAACGCGTTGCAATATCGTATCGTTGCTATAAACTCGTGCTGTTATACGTTAAACATTTAAACATTTTTTGCTACGTATTCGAAACCATGAAGCAAAATGTCTCGATAAAACCGTGACAGCGTAAGATCAAAGGCGTGAAATCTATGACTTCCGGTTTTGACTTCTTTTGTGGAATATTTTCTACTTCTAGAGCCACTGAACTCTCGCTTATCGACATCGGGCCGGTATTGATGGAAAAATAAATGGTGAATGACATCTTTCCAGCTTCATCTCTGCTTATGTGGTTGAGCGCAACACGTTCTCTTCTCTTCTTCCATTATTTTATATCACTCCTTTTCAGGAATATTTACATTGACCTATCTTTCTCCATCGTACAAGTACGCTGTTATATTATCAGGACAAATCATGTTCTGTATTCAATACGTAGCTATAACTATGGGATGGTTCGCTAGGTTTTCCCAGGTTTTCGCTAAGAGCTGGTTTGTGGAATCGGTCGAGTTAGCATAGTTGCCCGAGCCGGGTAGGACGATATTGTAAATGTTGTACAATAATGACGTTTCAGATATCAAACCTGGAGAAACTAATAGAAGTACAAAACGCGATGTTTAAAACTGCCATCGAGGAGCTAACGTCCAGGCTGAAGCAAGAGTCTGAACTGCGACAGTCCCTACAATCGGAGGTAGAGAAACTGGCGCACTGCGTCACGCAAGTGTAGCGGCGTGCGTCTACTCTACTACTGTGAGTGTTCGTGTACGTAACGTACGTACTTTAACACGTTTCTGTACAGTCGGTCCGCTCAGTGGCGGTACAATTTAACCGACATGTTAACAATTAGTGGTTGAGTGGTTGTGTCAATTTTTGAAATGTTTGCAGCGTATTTACGGCCGATACTGATGTATATATCAATTCATTAATTCATTTTTATGACATTTAATCAAGCATTTATTTTGTATAAATCCCGTTTACACATTTTATTCGACTCAAATATTGGTTTATAGGTTAATAATGTAATTCTCTTAAACATATTTTGTTGTAAGCTAAAACTATATTTATTGAAAAATCTAATTAAATGTCTATGCTAGCCGTAAATAGCTACCAAAAATTGAAAATAATGACAGCAAGGCTTAATCTTGTAATGCCAACTAATATAAAATGAACGTTTATAATAGCGGTACATCGGTGTGGCGGCTTCGTTTGTTTTCGAGGCGGCTTCCTTTGATTTTTGAAAGCGAAAAATTCTCCTATATCAAAGGGCACCACCGTTTTAGCGGATTTATTATATATTTATGCCTAAAGGCTCCTACATACTACGCCACTAGAACCTTTGCGTTCTAAACGATTGTCGTTTGTATATTATATATGATGATTATGAAAAGCTAAATAATGCAATGCGGTTTTCTGCGCTATGTGCCCGGTTAGTTAAGGCCGTCGGCACACTCGTATAGCTGAAACCCGTGTATGTTGGAGCCTTTAGTCAACGTTTATTTAGGTCAAATTCGGTTTAAAGCAGTTAGGGACGCCTTGGTCAAATTCCGTGTGGACCATCGACCATCTTGAGGTAATATTTTTATTTCTAGACATTTTAATTATCTCTTGTTTTGTAAACGAAATAATGAAATCGTTTTTTTTGTGAAGAATTTTGGCGAGATATATTCCATATAGAATTTGGCACAAGTTTTTGCCACGGCAATCACGTTCGGATAAGATTGGATAGTTCTATTAAAAAAAAAAAACTTGTCAAATGTTATGTAAACGTAGCTGAAATGAAATGTAATTTTACTCTCAACAAAAAACATTGCTAAATATAAAAATGCAACAACATAGGTAGCATACAAATTGTAATTCGCTATGCTCTGGCCTTTTTTTCTTATTAACGATGACAGGTACAAAATGACGAGAGAATCTCGTGGTTTTTTTTCGATATAACTAATATTCAACGGTAGAACCCAAAACGCATAAAGTAAAGTACCTTAAGGAAGTATAGGAAGTGTGGTCGTCTCTCAGGGGGCAGTTAGCCCCCGGTGGCGGGGTATCGCGGCTGGCGGTTGCAGCCTCAAGTGGTTCCAGCCGCAAGTGGTTGCAGCCTCAAGTGGTTGCAGCCGCAAGTGGTTGCAGCCTCAAGTGGTTCCAGCCGCAAGTGGTTGCAGCCTCAAGTGGTTGCAGCCGCAAGTGGTTCCAGCCGCAAGTGGTTCCAGCCGCAAGTGATTGCAGCCGCAAGTGGTTCCAGCCGCAAGTGGTTGCAGCCTCAAGTGGTTGCAGCCGCAAGTGGTTCCAGCCGCAAGTGATTGCAGCCGCAAGTGGTTCCAGCCGCAAGTGGTTGCAGCCTCAAGTGGTTGCAGCCGCAAGTGGTTCCAGCCGCAAGTGGTTCCAGCCGCAAGTGATTGCAGCCGCAAGTGGTTCCAGCCGCAAGTGGTTGCAGCTGCAGGCGGTTGCAGCCACAGGCACAATTAATAAATACTTTGTGAAGAGGAAGTTTGCAATATTGAATTGTTTATTTGTTTCGTGGTATTGCCCAAATTCTAAAGCTATGGAGGATAAATGGCTGTCCCAGAAAACGCACAAATTCATCTCCGTACGTGTTTTGCGAGAATCATGCACTCGTTAGTGATAAACGCCGGCCTCGCTTCACTGGCCAATTTTGTATTAAATATTATAAGTTATTTACGAAGCTTTATCAAAATGTTATGATTTTATATTTTGTAATGCGATTTTTATAAACTTTTTCGATGTATAGTTTAGGTATAATTATGGTGTTATTATTATTATGTGCTGTTCATATTGTTGTGAATCGGAGATTATTTATTGTGGATTCGAATAGCCCATAATGTCGTGTATTGCGTTGTGTACTTATATACATATTTAGTCATTTTAATTGTTATTGATACAGCATCAAATGGCTATCTCAAGATACCTACTCAAGATCATTATTAAAAATATTTAAATGTAAGACCTAGACCTCACGCAAGTTCTAAAATATTACTTGGTACACTAACTAGCCCACTAGCCTTATTAAACTTGATTGGGTACCTAATTAAGTTTAAAAAGGTAATAAAGTTTTAACTACGTACCAGCTTTCAATAAGATTTCGAACTTTATACGTTGGAAATATTTGAGGGTATTTTTTATATACGGCTTACTTTTTAGCGTCATCAGTTAATAAATAAAAATGTAATAAAACATTTCGTCTAGAAAAATCTTGAGGTTGCGAAATATTTTTTCAAATTACGTGTAAGCTTTATCACTGTTTAATTCACTGCACGGAGATCCAAACATTTAGATAATGTAAATTTATAAGGTTAAATCAAATTAAAAACTTGGTTGACATTGTTGAACGTTCCAAACAATATGACCTCCAATAGGGGTGTGATAGGTATTTTCGCATTTGAATATTAATATTTTTTGGGGGTGCAAGTTGCATGTGTTCGTATAATAGAACAATTACAAAATTTTGTGCCATTTTATTTGAATTGCACCCATATTATGAAAATCCTAATAATATAGCGAAACAAACAAATCCTAACGATTGTGATCCATACATTCCACTCATTCATTGTAATTAGAACCTAATCGTGTAATTTGCTTCTCACAGTAAACTGCTTTTTAATTAAGAGTTTAACCAAAGTTTCAATCGAAACTAAATAACACTAGTTAAGTACCTTTATATTTTTCAAAGGAATATTTTTATCGAACATTGTAATATATTTTTCTATTTGTACCTACATTAATATAAACTTGTATGTTTAATTAACGCTGTACCTTCTTGTCTTACATATCTTTGTGATGGTCACTCACAAGTTTATTTATAAAATGTGTGCCCATACAAACATACTGTAACTACGTATCATATCATTGTTTTTTTTTGTTAGTTTTAATGAAAACTCAAGTACGTGTAAAATAGCCCGACGATTACTTAATCGCTCGCAGGAACATCTGTCATAAATATTTATTATTCGGACAAAAATGTTAACTACCCTTCTTTATATTTAACCATATGTAAAAAGAATGGTACCCAAATAAAGCTAAAACTAGTTCTTCTCAAAAATAATAATCATAAATGAAAATCAGAAATGTTAATATTGCCGAATGGCATCTGAAAGCTACGTTTTGATGTATTCTTAACTAGGTGAATTAATAACGTCGTAGGATATAGATATAGGGTGCGGTATGCGATAGTCGATGCCTAAAATAAATTTATTGTAATATAAATTGTTGAAATGCTTTAAATATGTCCAATAAACTGCCACGTGAAACGCTAACTATAACTTATAGCTCTATATTTCACTTGTGTATGTAATTTCAGTAAGTATATTTAATATATTTTTGCGTGCAGTGCTGAAATTGGATACGATTTACCACCCTACCCTCGATTGCAATGCCCGAGAACATACCAAGTCACTGTAAACGCATATTAGACAAGTGACTTTTCAGGTTCAGGGTTGTACTTACTTGACCAAATTTTTCTTCCTGTTATTTTGCTCAGAATTAAAACTTATAGCTAGAACGTGAAGAATTGATTTTTTATTCTAGGACTTTTTGTGACAGAATGGTTATTTATCACTAATTTTTTTCCCTAAAATATTCTTTCGGTTTTATTTGGAATAAAAAAGACAGTAATTCAGACTTCAAAAATAAATTTAAGAGTTTAGATAAATTCGAAAAGAATGTTTTGATGAGCAACCTAGTACAGTACACAGCTCAGATAGGCTGTGGTCTATGTATAATGCACATTTGAAGTTTCAATGGATCCCATCGATTGAGTATTCTCGCACTTTAATATAGTAAAGCGCTTGCGAAACAATTTGGACGCACAAAGTACGTTATTACAGTAATCATTTACAAGTTGAGTTTTGTCTAAAATTCATATTCATATTTATTCACACGGCAAGATTACAATTATAGATGATTACTGGTGGGACCGCACTAGGCTTAGCCTGTGTCTCGGTGAAAAGTCGCGTGAAATACAGATCCTATAACAAATTTATTGACAACTGAAAAGAGCAGCAACAAAATGAAGTTTAACGTTCAAGAATTGTTTTATGTCGTTAGTACAAAAGTGGACTATCTTGCATTCAAACGTATCAACTGCTAGAATATCTATTTATAATGACTTATGGGCGAGCCAATTCTTTTGCATTTATTTCTTGATGTATATACTTTTTGTACATACCAGAGCTTCGTCAAAGTACACAAGGTTTATGTGATAAACCACTAACTAACAGTATAACATTGTATCATAGAGGACATCTTTTTATATCAATTTAGTACTTAATTTATTTGTGTATCCTGTGTACCTTTAAAATGCATTCCTACAATTTAATTGGTTCATTTCATAATATTGAATTTATGAAATAAATACATCTATGAATACAAAATGTGTTATTGAATTATCCCATATTCATGTTTTTTGGATTGTATGAAGGAACCCAGGGCAGACTAAAGGTAAAGTTTTCGAAATAAAAAAGTAGGTAAGTATAATTTTTATTTTATTAACTTTACTTATTATATACACTAGATACTATCATAATAAAGACCCTGTAGACTTAGACAAACATACAGGTGTTGGCACGCGGTTGTACAAACAGGATAGCAGGGTGGGACCGACTGATATCTACTTAGCCTCCGTACTTTGACTTTGGTTTTGTAGTTTTTCGAAATTCTTTATAATTAAGAAAATAATTCAGATTAAGTGATCAATTTCGGCATTTTGAAAAAAAGGGCAATAATCGCAGCTCTTCGCTATTTTCGTTTGTCTAACCAAGTGTCTACGCCTGTAGAATCAGTTTACCAAAAGGAAATTAACATTAAATAAATAAAAACTAACGATTTGGTAAATTAAACAATCTTTTAGATATATAAATTATTCAAATCATAAATGCACACATCGGTATCGGATCGGGTAACGTGGAACCGTTTGAATAAGGTTATGAATTTAGACTTCATAAAATTTCGATGTTTGGAATGCATACTAACAATTACAACATTACAAGTTACAACGATTAGGTACTTTGATTAAATCTAATTTAAACCAAAATTTATCATTTTTGTAATACGTATATAATTTGAAATTTTATTCATACTTTATAGATTAAAAATAACATTAAAAAAAAATTCGTACATATCTGGAATAACGCCGTTAAAACCGGCAAGTTAATAATTAATTTCAAGATGGCAAAATAATAAGTAAATCTCATATTCTCTCGTAATTACAGAAAAATAACGACAAGTAACGAGAATAAAATCTAGCTTAGAAAACTAAATACGAACTTGCGTAGAGCTCGGCCACTAGTTTTGCAAAATAAGCTAAAGTATTCACAAGTCGCTATTTCGGATGAACCTGTTACCCTCGGAATGCTTGCCTGTGTATCTATATTGGCATTTACCGTAGGCTCCTGGAAAGAAATAATAAAAAATATTAATGTTTTCCTGTATTTTTGCTGCTGGCAGAAGCACTCACGTACCTATGGTTAACACAGACGTAAGACTCAAAAAAGCTCGTAAATGTGTTAGAGGATATATTTTAATCTACTATTTTAACACGGACCGTAGAAAAAAAAATTGGCGTGCGTAGCTGCGATAAATCACAGTTTTCGCCAAGAGTACAAATCACTCCTGGTATGTTTTAGTCTCATGTTAGATGCGTTTGCTATCAAAATAAATGCAATAAAAATTACGCATTGAGTACCTACTACTAATATATAACTCTCTTTCAATTTATCTCTAGGTGCGTCATATCTTTCTTCTTTCTCATGTAACCAAGAAATGTGCCTAAAAGTGACGAATCCTTGTTTTTTTTTTAAAATAAATATTGGTGTACATTTCACACATCGCCATCTAGACCAAACTAAGCATAGCTTGTACTATAGAAACCAGGTTACTGATAGAATACATATATAATAAACTAACATACTCGTATTATATCATATAATCATATTAACACCCAAACACCGAACAAACATCAATATTCGTCACACAAATGTTTTGTTCTGGGTGGGAATTGAACCCACGACCTACAGCTCAGAAGGCAGAGTTCCTACCTGTACTAGTTGTCAGGCCTGTTTCACTCTCAACTCTTATTTATTGATTATCGTATCGCCGCCTAAGAAGTTCCCCTTCAAAAATGTGTCTGTCTGCCCCATTACTCGGTATGGTCGCTACTCCGAAATAGTATGTAGTTTTACTTTACTTTAATGTCAACACCAGACGTTTCCAGTAAACTGACGCGGGTACAGATGTTTTACAATAAACTCTGCGACGTGAAATAAATTAATTTACCTCCGGCGGGTACGTTAGCAGTAATTCGAAGAGTTTCAAAACTAAAACATTTTCTTATATTTACAACAGAGTAAGTAACGTTTTCCCCATTCCCATTTTCGTTCTTAAGATTCTATTCTGTCCTTGATCCATAGAGAATCGAATTTCGATTTGATTTGAATTGAAAAATAAAACGATCACATTTCGGGCTGATCCCTGAGTAATTATCTATTCGATTAATCAAAATACAGTATTGCCTTGTTCGTGTTATTTATTTAAAAGTTGTACAAAGCAGTCTGAAAACTTAAGAAATTAATTTGATGATTAATGAATTTTTGTGAGATCGACTCGTATCAGACAATAAGTGAGCCACGTGTCTGGCAGATTTTTGAGTATGTCTGTTTGTTGGAAAAATTGAGGCCCTAAGAATATTTTTTATAAAAAATAGTTGCCTGGAAGAAATACAACATAGATTAATCAGTAGACAATACCGTCCCTAAGAACATAAATTCCAGGACAAGTTAGTCATATTGTTTTCCAAGTGTCTCATTTATATTTAAAAAGTTGTTGTATTAACAGGAATTAAATTATCACGTATATAACAAAGAACACAGAGTTTGATAGCGGTGATGAGAAATGACCCCTATCTTGTTTGTCCAGCGTGCCGAAGTCAATAGTGATTGCAGTATACCAGGTCCCTAGACAGCACAGGGCCGGCGATAGGCACCTTCTCAGGGCGATAACATTACTACTCGTAACCAGTGTGGTGAAAGGACTTTAATTCCTCTTCAAAGAGACTCTTTTCGTGAACTTGACGTATGTCTTCGAATTTTTAGTTCCAGGACATGTCGGTTTCTTGACGATGTTTTCCTTCACTGTTTTGAAATCATGGTATTGAAATTTAGATTTTAATATTGGTGCCTGCCAGGATTTGAAACAGTAATCCCGGATTGAAACTCGGAGTCTGTACTGGGCCACCATGCTCTCTCAAATCAGGGCGCACTCGCATGAAATTGAAATAAAGTATACAAATTGCAGATAAGATACAACTCCCACCTTTGTGTTTGCCCAACGCGGTGAAGTCCACAGGCAGCGGGCGCAGTGCCGGCTCCCTGGACACCGCAGGGCCGGGCGCAGGCGCGTCCGGGGGGCGGCGCACTCGCATGAATTGTCCACGGGTCGCCGCCTCACTCCGTTCCGTTGACGACACCCGGCGCGAATCCAGGAAATGTAGTTTGGGCAACTTGTATATTACGAAATATCTGTAATAAAATCTTTTGTTGAAAATTATATTTATAAAAACAAGCTTTTTTTATAATGCGATTTAGGACACCTAGGCCCATAGTACAATTCGACAAATCCAACAAGCCCAAACACACGCCGGAGTTATTCCGCCATGTTGGATTTTGAGGGACGTCATTTTATTTTCCGTATTCTTGTCAGCAAACCCTTATATTTGATACCCATATCATGGGAGTGCATAAAAACTAACTAACCAGCCATCTTGGGCGGTCCGCAATATTGGATTTGAATGATGTGAAGCTAAGCATGTACTGTCATCCAAACTAAACGTGTATGCAATATTTCAGAATTATAGGTTGAGGCTTTAAAACTCAGTTGCAAGATCTGTCCCTAACAAACATACATTGTAAGTTAAATAAAAGCTTGTAAAAAGCAATTATAGTGCTGTTTGCGAGCCAGCTTGGAACATTATTATCTTGAGAAAGTATTTGTAGGGGAATTATAATAAACCTACGCATATATACACAAATCTGTACTTATTACATAATATAATATCATATTAACATGCATGAAAATTTATTTAGTAAAGAACTTGATTACTGTCGTCGGAAGTGTTTGATTAAGTTGTGGTAAAGTGAAAACGTTTGTTCAATTTTTACAATACAGGCATGGGTTAGTGTGTAGCTATTTCACATTTTCATAATTATAATGTTTAAGCTCCTTTAGCAGGTACACGACATAAATTGCTTTTAAACTGTCTAACCTTGTAACCCCTTCAACCCGCTGTAAATAAACACATTTTTCATTTTAGTTTCAGTCATATCATCGTCTGCTTATACCTGTGCTGTGTCTGAGCACAGGTATAAGCAGCGTCTTAAACATTATCTTCTAGCTCTCAGTCTAGGTGACTTTCAGATTACCTAATCCTCATATATTTATCATGCCTGCCGCATTGAATTCCAAATTCATTCCATATGGAAGTACTGCAAAAATTCTAGTATAGATAAAAAAAATGATATCCGCTTTCATTAGATAAATCAGCCTGAAACAAGGTAGTGAATTGTTGATGTATGTTCCCAGAAGACGATAGGTATCAAGTGAAATTCATCAATGAACGCGTTTAGTTTGTTTATGTACTGTAAATTCGCGAAATAGTTTGTAAAACCAGACGCATTCCGTTGAATCTTGTAATCACTCCTCGTCAGTGCTAAGTGGTAAAGTTCAGTGAAACTAGTTTATTTCGACTTCCTAGAATCTACATACACGTTTTGGTTACATTCTCCACTTTTAGGTTATATTCTCTAAATTCTGTCACATAGTTGCCTAATCGAAAAGTAAAACTTAAATAAGACGAAAAGTTTATGTTAATGAGGTTTCTAATCAACTTCTTAATAATTGTACCTCAACCACTCATTCCAGTGCACTATATTAACTGTGTCGCAGGTGCCACAGCCAAACATAGATACAAAACATAAACATCTAAGACCCTTAAAATGTACGCTCATCACACATCAAAAACGTCTGCCCCGGCCGGGGATCGAAGTCGGGACCCCTCTCTTTGCAGGCAAGGCTACATCTGAGCTACTGACCCAATCTGTAGTGTGGCAGAGTTAAATTATACATAAATATAAGAACGCTTTTTCCCTCAAAAGGGTAGACAGAGGCACAACGGACCTCGTGTCTCTCGTTACACTATCGTGAGAAAACCAATCCGGATTGATTTTCGGTGATAGAATTAATTTTTATCTTCATTTTCCTCATTCATTCGATAAAAGGCAACGGCCTGCATCCATACAGCGGGAATATTTAAAAGCTATATAAACACCTACAGTCGTTATCAGCAGGATTTAAAAGGGTAACTTATCCAGTTAAGTTCCAGTGCTCTGAAAGAAAATCTTATATCAAGACTGACCTGTATCTCTGATAGTCTGAGTCGTCCTTGTCGAGATCAGACAGCTCGTTGGGACACGCTTTGTTCCTCAGCAGACTCAAGTACGTGAGGGAAGGGCAACCCGATAATATCTTGTTCACTAAACTTTCCAGTTCAACTATCTGTGAAGTGTAATTTATTGGGTCAAGATCTTGATATCTGTTTCGAATTTAATAATATGCCAAATTCGTCCGGGGAAGTACTGCCACCATACCCATTTCTACCGCCAAGCAGTAATGCTGTGTTCCGGTTTTAAAGGTGTGGTTGTCGGTGTAATTACAGGCGTATGAGTCATTCCAAATTCAAGTCTGATAGTTACGGGCGCATACAGTGCGATTGGATCTTGTCGTACCTAATTAGGGGAGGACCCAAGTCATGTTGCTTGTTATGGGCAGAGGTTACCACTTAACACAATCGGCTCGTAAGGCATAAAATTAGTGATTTTACGTGATTTTACTTACGTAGTACCCAAACGCACTCATTTTTGATTACCAGATAAAATAGCGTTAACTGTAACCGTTAATAAACACATCTCGGAAAGAAAATCAAAGAAAATTTATCCTAGAAAAAGAGCGAATTAACGTAATGTCAATGGAACGTAAACTTTATTAGTCTACATTATTACCATTTCATTGTATCCTTAAGTTCCATTTCATCAACGGTCTAGTAAATTATAGGTGTCATTGTAGAGTTCCAGGGGATGGTAAAAGAAACTTCCAACTGCATGTGCTTTAGTGACACTTTAGGTTACGGAAAAAGGACGACACCACTAGGTATTAGCATACGTTTTTATCAACAGAAATCGAATGCGTAAGGGGCGCCATAAATGTATCCCACACACAATCATTTCAAATGGATACAATTTGTCAGTCGACGACAAAGCGGATAGACGTGTCATGGATTCAGATCGGTTCTGCGACCACTGACGTAATAAACAGAAAACAACATTTACATCGACCAAAGAATGATTTAAAAAATGATGTGGTCGTAAAAGTTTCACTGCTCGTTTGTCAGAGTTCTGTCTAAAAAGCAGGATTGGTGCTCTTAGACGCTGATGCGTTTAAGAGCGTTACATTAAAAAATATAATCCTCCATTATACTAACACCAATTTCTAGTTCAAATTTCATAATCCAGTACGTATTAAGCAAATAAAAGCCATTTAATGCCAATTTTAAATGTAACATTGCAATTACTTTTGGAGTTTACTCTTTAAGAATAGATTTAATTTAAAGCTCCCGGTACGAAAATTTGATGGGTACTAAGATCGAGCGTTAATAAAAAAGCGTTGTTTTTAAAATTACAAACAAAATCGCCCTTAACTAATTATTTTTTTTTAATTACTTATATATTTTTTTTATGAAGAAAAGTTTCAGGAATCTGAATATGGTATATACACCAACTTTGTATCCCCAACTTTAATACATATAAATTTCATAGCCAATGCTTCAGTACTGACAAAATAACAGAGCATCAAACGAAGCTAGACGAATAACTAGTAACTAGTAGCCCTTCTTATCTTCATAACACAGGGTGCTTTAAATTTATTCATGTCTCTTTTCAGTTAACACTTAATATTACAGTGAATGCTCGTAAACTCAAGACGGTGCACAGATTTATGGTCATAATTATTAGGTATTCGAAGATAAAGGTTGTGGTTACTAACGATAAGAGGATTTCATTTCAGTGCGCGGTTCGTTTAGCCAAAATATCACTGTAAGCGATTTAATCCACCCCTTTTTTCTGTAGCCACTTCATGAAAGCTTTCGTAAATTGCGGCCGCTAATAATTTTGCTCTAAGAGGCAGTATTCGGTATTTTATTAAGCTCTGTATATACTTTTTGACTATGTTAAATTTGTTGGTAGGGTAAAGGTCAAAAAAAAATTTTGGCTTTTCTGTCCAGCAGAAGAGCAGATAATACCAGCAAAACCTATAAATTCAAACAAAATAAAAAAAAGCTCGATTGAGGCTGGTCTTAAATTTTACCATTCAATAAGCTTTTAAAGCTTCTTTTAAGCTTAAAAAAAGAGCTTTATTTTCGTAAGTAGATGATCACGTGGAATAACAAATAAGTATTTTATCTCGGTACCACAATAACAGAAGTTTCATACAAACATTCCTACATTCGTTCTATTACTAACACGATGAGTTGCCAACTAAAGCTTGTAAAAATGGGAATTTACGCGATACGACCACAAAAAAATAACCACGTCGTGATTTGAGTTCGTGGTTTAAAACCAGCGGTAAATAGAGATAATTCTAGAGTTGTATTAATTACTTACTATAAACAATGATAGCGAGAACATATCAATGACTAACTTTAGGTTAGTATTCACAGAAACGAATTACGACCTTTATTATGGCCTGGATTCACAAGTACGCTAGCAAGATAATAACTGAGGCTTTGCGTATTTTTTAAGTGATAAAGTTAGGTAACGAGCAGATGGCCCACTTGGCAAGAGGCAATCTTTGCCCATATCAAGCAATACGATTTAGAAGTCCCCACTTAGGTACAATACCCAGTAGCATCGAACACACCCGCGAATGCATTACTGTTTGGCGGCAGAAATGGGTATGGTGGCAGTACTTTCCCGGGTGAACTTGGCAAAGGTTTACTGCTTTTAATAGTACACAGAACTAGCTTTATTTCTAGGCTAGTAAACTAGTGTCGTACTGTCTAGCACTGAGGCAAGACATATACTAATTATATCATTCAAATTTTGTGAACAATATCATAAAAATGGAAGCCCTCCTTTAGGGGTTTCTGCTCTATTCTTTCCCATGGAGGGTCGGATAGTGTTTGAACAGACTTCAAACTTAGCGATAAGTACGCGTGACCTTATGTTTTGAATATTATTGACGTTGACAAGCCATTTCTTTATGAATTCTATGGAAAGTTTTTGACTTGGAATATTTGTTGTGTAATCATCGGAAAATATAGAGTGCATACCAAACACACATTGTTTGGTCCCACAACTCGCGATATATGTGACAATAAGTGAAATACTAAGAAATATAATAAGCTAGCGTCTCAAGCCAGGACAGGAGTTTAATATGAACGGGCAAGATGGAGAGTAAAGTAAGTAGGTTTTTCTGTATTTTTTTCCCATTTACATTTCTTTTTTCTACATTGTACAAGATAACAGGGCGACATACACATATTACTGTGTATACTTGGAACAGATAAGGTGTAAGTACTCACCAGATTGTTATTGAGCGAGAGGGTCTTCAGTCGCGGCAGATAAGGGATCGCGATCCCGTCTCCGAGTCTGTTGTTGTCTAATATCAGCTCCTCCAGTCTGGGGAAATCTTCCAGACCTTTTAGCGTTTCAACGCTGTTGTAGCTGCGAGTATGAGCGTGGGAGTTAAGACTTTTTATTTAGTTTAAACGGAAATATGGAATCGCACAGTTGTTAATACCATTTTTTTACGATGCCTACAATGGGTAAATAGATTTAAGTTCGAATTGATTCGGTAATATAATAAATATTGGTGTATGTTTCATACACAGTGCCATCTAGCCCCAAACTAAGTATATATACTATGGGAACCAGATAACGCATAGAATACATACTTATTGTAAATACATACATTACATAATACATCCAGACACAGAACAAGCAACTAAGTTCGTCACACAAAATGTGTGTGCTGGGTGGGAATCGAACCCACGACCACCAGAAGGAAGAGTTACTACCAAATGAGCTGTGCCAGTCAGATAAAAGTCTTTCGGGTATATCGATATTCATTCATTAATCATACATTAGCACAAATAGTGAATTAATATGTTAATATCATAAATCTGCCGTCCTTTAACTAGCAAACCGTACCCTCAAAAGGTCAATTTTGACTCTTTAATAGGAAGCGATACAGTTCAAAATTTTCTAACTTTCTGTCTAATAAACGTTTGTAAATTATAATAAGTTACGAAGGTATAAAAAAAAATTTGTAGGCCGTTAAGTGACGGATATAAAATGAATTAAAAAGAGTTTTCTGAACATATCTCAAAAACAACAATTTGGGCTTAACGGCCTTTTAGTTAAAGGACGGCAGAAATGTATCAGTAATCAGTAATAACTAGGCAGCTATTATAATCCGTGGGTAGAATGCATGACGGCATATCGTAAGACGCCCACGTTCATGTAATTCTCCGCTATCGCGGCGCCCCCTCATTTCCATTTCGCTTCACCGTTAACTGTGATCACAACAGTTTAAACTTACCCTAATAACGGATCCCGATCAGAATACTAAATAGCGCTACACAAATAAGCGTCATCACTTTATGCGATTTTACGTCTTTACGCTTTGATCGTGAATCTAACAATTCTACAATACATTAGGAAAAGATCGTGAAGAAACCGCAGTGTGTGTTGGTAGGGCAAATACCCGGCTGACTAGCCGGCTAGGGTGAGGATTAAGGATTTGAAGTGCCCCTCAAAGAGGCTCCTTTCGTGCACTGAGATAAGTCTTCGAATTTTCAGGTCTAGGACACGTCGCTTTCCTCACGATGTTTTCCTTCACCGTTTTGAGAATGTGGTACATCAATCTTTCAAGCAAAAACTCGGGTACACGTCTGGATTTGAACCGGCAACCTCCGGATTGAAACTCTGGGTCAGTACCACTAGACCACCAAGTTCCATTAGGATTGCTTTGTTGCTATATGTTGGAAGATCCGGTCAGTCCATTCTTCGTTCCATGCTGTAAATATCAATTCTAGATACGCAATATTTAACAGTTATTAATATTTCTTTATAAAACTTTAATAAGATTTAAATAGCCCCTTTATAATGGTGTATGGCGCAATAATGCCTCAGACATTGCTGTCATGCGACTTAACATCCTCAATTTCTATTTTATTTTATTTTTATTTATTAAGAATTTCGGGAGGGAAGGGATATAGTTATTCAAAATACCATTAATTATTCGCCACTCCGAGGACAACGGACAAAGGTTAGGTTAATTATTTCCCATCATACGACAAGAAAAAATAATTTCCATTTATAAAAATAGTCACAATTATGGAGAGCTTACCTTAAATCTAAATATTTTACATTAGCTCCATAAATTTTCTGCAGCGCTGGGGGTATTCTTCTGCATTCTTGTCCGCAATAGCTGAGCTGTGAAGCAAAAGTACTGTTTGTTACAAGGATTGTGCTCGCGAAAAAAGGAAACCCTCCATTAGGGGTTTCTTGTCTATTCCCCCATGGAGGGTCGGATAGGGTTTGAATAGGCGTCAAACTTAGCGATATGTAAGTACGCGTGACCTTATGTTTTGAATATTACTGACGTTTCCAAGCCATTTCTTTATGAAGTCTATGGTAATAAAGTTTTTGACTTTGAAAAGCGGAGTGAGAGGAATAAAAATGTCATATATCAAAAGTTCAGAAAGTATTCTATTCTCGCAACTGCCAAATCGAGCCGTAGATCTATAATTCTACTGCTAAGTAATGCACCAGAGTATCTTTACGACCTAATTGTATACTTGGTTGGAAAATAAATTATTGTATTGTATATTTTACCACCCGGGACTTCAAAATTCAATAAACACCTACCTTGCAAGCCAAAATAGTGTGTACGATTCAGTCAAGTAGTAAATCACCAGACTGAATTTGAACAGTTTCCAGTTTCAGAATAAAAGTATATTGCCGTATAAAGATAGCATCTTTGTTACATACGAATAAAGTGTAATTTTAGACATCCTTGTAATACTCCACCGGCAGGTTAATGCCATAGGGCCATAAAGTTTACTGCTTTTACTTTTCTTTTCCGTTTTATGTGCGGACGTCCTTAGAGATCCGGGACTCGTGCAGACTGGCGCAAGTACTTTCCTGGATGCACTCACAAATTTTGTCTACTTAAAGCAAACAAAATATGGTGGAAAGATTAATTTTAGCAAGTTTAAATTAAAAAATAAATTATTAGTGTTTAAAGGGCCAGTTAGGTGTAAGAATATTTCATAAGGGACTATCCCCGTAGGGACGGATAGTCTATAATAATACATTCCCATGTACCATAGCCACTAGTGTTACTGTCTGCCGCAGTATGGGAGCCACTCGTGGCAGATGGTAATAATTCGTGCAATTCAAGCTTTTCATATATGCACTTTTTTATTTGATACAGTTACGGAATTAGCCAACGGCCCACCTGGTATGAAGTGGTAATCTCGGCCCATAACAAGCGATGTGACTTAGGTCCTCCCCTACTAGGTACGACAATACCCAAGTTGCATCGTATGCGCCCGTAACTCTGGTGGAATGTCTCATGTGCCTGTAATTTCACCGGCATCCACACCTTTCAAACCGGAACACAGTAACGCGAATGCGTTACTGTTTGCCGGCAGAAATGGGCATGGTGGCATTACTTCCCCGGACGAACTTGACGAGAGTTCTATTGCTCTTAAAACCTACTGCTAATGTGGCAATGTTTATAAGAAACGGAGTCAGTATGCATACACCTTTACCACACTTGGATTTATCTTTACTGGGGGTCACTTTATTAGGACAATAGCAAGTATTTATTGATACTTGATGTTGGCCGGCACTAAAGCTCTTCCTTTAATGTTGTTTCATTTGCTACCAAATACTAGTAGGCATAAGTAAATGTGATATTTGAGCATTTTGTTTAGGCAGTTGAAGCACTATGTAAATGAGATCAAGATGATATAAATATTTACCATGTAAGGTTTATGTTGACTAGCTCAAGAAAATTATAAAACAAATTTATTCCTTGTCCCTTGTGAAGTTTACTCATATTTGTGTATATAATGGTTGTGCTAGAAGGCTTATTATGAGTTATTTGATACTTTGGCCAGAACATTTTTATGTGCCATTTAATGATTACAAATGCTCAGTTTGTAATGGTTACCAAATTAAGCAATAAATACTTCCAAAGTATGCTGCTTTATACAGGGTGTGGCGTAATGAGTGGATAATAGGGTACCTGCGGGTAGGGGCCATTGTGGCGGTTCAGAAAAATATTTGTTATGCTCAGTAAAAGTGCCTCGGTTTTCGAGATATTCGACATTTTCGAAATTTAAGAAATATTTCACCCTTCGTCACTATTTTTGGCGCCCAGACTGGAAATGAATTTTTTTTTTCTATCTGTTTTTTGGATAGTATTCTTGGATAGATGTGCTATCGAATGGAAACTATTATTGTTATAACACAAGCACAGTTATGTTTTTAAAATAAGATTTCACTAAAATTTTACTTGCTTTCGAATTTCGAAAATGTCGAATATCTCGAAAACCGAGGCACTTTTACTGAGCATAACAAATATTTTTCTGAACCGCCACAATGGCCCCTACCCGCAGGTACCCTATTATCCACTCATTACGCCACACCCTGTATATATTTTTATAATTTGTCATATAACAAAAATAAATTGTGTGATGGACTGATGTGACAGGACTTTCACTGGCAAGTAGCTGATGTTATAAGAACAATATAATAAATAATAAAATAATAACTTAGGCTTATTACGTTTATGTAGTTAACTCACAAAACAAATAATAGCGGGTGGAGCCACGGGCACAGCTAAATTGATACCAGATATGCTACAATGTCAGAGCTTCAAACTGTGCTAATCAGCATCTCATCGAGTCCATAGTCACAAAGAACATTTATTCTGGTATAAAGGTTGTCAAATTTACAAGCTAAGCCTTCAGTTTGCTTAATCTAACAACTATGACAATGACTTTTGACTGATCTATCCTCACTTCTGATTCTACTACATAGTGCACTCTAGGTCAATCAGGGCTGTCTGAGACTGAATCTTTTTATCTATTTATCTAGATCTATTTTAGTTTGATTTATTTTAATTTATTTACTTATTTATTTTAACCAGAACGGCTTCTGCCGATTACATTAATTATTTTTTATTAATTAATTATGCCAACTAAGCGACCATATCTCAGTCGGGTAAGACTTCACTGGCAAAATAAATAAATATTGGTGGACATTTCACACACACCATCTAGCCCCAAACTAAGCATAGCTTGTACTTTGGGAAACAGAAAACTGTAAGAACAGTTATATACTTATTTGTAAATACATACATTTTAATATGTATGACACCCAGACACAGAACAAATATCTACATTCGTCATACAAATTAAAAAAAAATGTTGATACTGGGTGAGAATTTAACCCACAAGCCACCACAGATGGCATAGTTACTACCACCTGCGCTGTGGTTAATTAGCAGAACAAGACCACCCACCTGAATTCCATTAGTTTCCATAACCATACTAACATGAGACATCTCATTCAAATCCACCACATCTCCTCTACACTCGGTCATCAGTAGAAGGTCATACTCATACCGGATACAAGGCAATCTTTTTGCCTCGGTATGATTACTGTATGGAATTTTTAAAAGTTCACCATATTTTGCCAATACTATTATGCATTTTACTATTGCAAATGGGAATATGTAAGATTCAAGAAATGTTAGGAAAACGGTACCAATGTTTAAAATATGGTGAAAATGACCAGAGAAAAACCTTGAAATAGCCAAATTCAACTGCATGATGATGACTTTCAAATCATCTCTTCCATAACTGGTTTTTGATGTTTAAATTTAACTTGACACAATTTTATATCAGTTTTTCACTAAAACACAAGCACTTCTTTCCTATCTACAACGCACAACTAATTTAATTAGATTATTCAACTATGTGAAGAGGGCAGTATAGCTATGGAAGAATTATGTACTTATCAAGTCACATACTTATTCCAAGTTGATTTTATTGTTAAAAACGATTTATACATTGTTTTACTTCAGTTCAGTTATGGCGTATCCGATAATATTTTAAAGATCACAATATTTCCAGAAAAATCATTAACAATTCAAACTTACCGCATTGTTTTCAAAAGTTAGTGCAAACTTATTGAAGTGATGATCTTCCATCTTTCACTCGGTAGGTATTAGTACATACCACCTCTCGATGAAGATAATTAGTAGTTCTACACAACTAAATAGTTTTCAATACCCACTCAAAACTATAAACAGAACGTAGACTTAGTGAGTGATAATAGAACAGATATTACAAACAAACAACACAAAAACAAATTGCTCAACCAAAAAGTGCTGCCAACAACAACGAAAATTTTTGTTCTATTTTTTCCTGTGGGGTAATCGTTTAGTTTCATTCATGTAATAAATCAGATATTTTAGGTTTCAATCTCAAATTAATTAATCATTGAAGTTGAGAGAAACTGAATTTTTCAAGTCATCTTATCAATTCCTTGTTGCTACTAGTCTATTCTTCTCAATCATCACCTGACTTCGGATGATGATTGAGAATCATGATCATTTAACTTTTGTTAAATGATTGCGTTGAGTTAAAGTTCTAGGTCATGTCAGTTTCGTTACGATGTTTTCCTTCAACTATTTTAGAATGAGATGTGGCGCACATAATTTCTTGAAAATACAATGTTATATACCTGAAGACTCGGGATAATTTTTCTATCACCAAAATGACATAAAAAAAGTTCCACACTCCAGTGATAAAAACCGAAATAAAAAACTCTACATAAACTGAAAGTGGTACCTATGGTAAATGATCTTGTACAGATTAAAACTCAGCCCCTTGATTTAATACCTAGTTTTACATAACATTTCTTCAGGGAGCAAAACTCGAAATAAATGTGAACATTGGTCATTTGCCGTAAAAACTTTGTGCCTAGTTTTGAACCACGGTGCGCATGATTTTTTGATTTTCCGAAGCGATAGTCGTCTTGCAGATGCTGAAATGGCTCAAAACAAAGTATTGTTTGGCATAACTGTCACAATTATCAATATTTTGTCAATGAATTATTTGTGGTCTGTATTGTCATGGACAGGGTAAACATATTAACTAAAAACGCTCTACACAAAAAAAAACTGTTACTTGATCTGACAAGGCAATATCTTGGTTCAAACTATTCAGGTTATATCTAAATTTTGATTATATTTTGTCTAAAATATAATGTGCTGGGTTTCAGTTTTTCCCATAAAATTTATTATACAACTAGCGCAATAGGATGGAAATCCTATTATTGTATACTGGCAACACACTCATCGACAGCGCGCGCGATTAACCGAACCGCCACGCACTCTCAGAAGTCTAGAAACTCTAGAAAGAAATTGCGTGAACTTAGCAGTAATAAATAGTGGCATGTTATAACAAAAGCAGTTTTACTTGTACACATGTACGTTACTTCAGTAAAAAAGTTTTTTATTTTTAGTTAAATAAAATAGATTATAAGTACATATGTACCTATAATTAAAAGTGTTTCGACGAAGATCCGTTTCTTCATTTCAATAAAAAAAAACTATAAGTAGAATTAATTTATTGCACTAAATGTGCTTGTAAGTAATTATTATTTTATACTTAACTGGCCAATGACAACTTTTTGTTCGATTTTCGACTTAATCATTTTTGTTTAGGTACTGGAAAATGGATATTTCGGGCTAATAATATCAACGGATCGGTATTCGGTAATTCACTTGCAAGCCTACGGGAGTGATTGACTCGGCACGTTCATACAAAACGAAACTGTGCTTGTCACTTGTGACGCGCGAGTAGAGTTTACTCTTTTGTTTTAAAAAAGCAACGCATTTTGACAACGCTTGCTTAAAATATGTTTGTTCGCAATTCTGCACGACTATTTGTCAAGGATTTGGTTTACGTAGTACCTACCTATTACTTTGAAAAACGCCGTTCGATTTTGTTTTCATTAAAAATTCAATTGGGAATCATACAAAAACTTCTTACATGTTTAATATGATTCAATTTAAAGTTTTACCCTAAAGTCGTTGCAGTTGTCCAGTGACTGTTTCATGAATTTTAAAGCGTTGGTTAGCAGATTACTTACGAACTTAAGCCGTCTTGCCGGATTTGGGCGATGGTATACCCACAGGACCACCGCTACATCCGCCGCATTTGTCCGACCAGTCTCAAATTGAGTTACTTCCGAAAATGATGCCTCTGGGGAACTATCAGGAAACTCAGATTAAAGTTGGTCGAAGGTAAAAATATTTTGTAAGTAGGTACCTACTACGCCCAGTTCGGCTAGTGATTTTTGTTACAGCATTATTATCTGCCACAAACAATAAAATCCGAAACCATAGATTAAAAAGTAGAAGCCACACAAAATGAAGGTCAAATAACAAGCCAATTTAGCAGAAAAATCTTGTGCTGGTGAATTTTCGTACCCAATTCGAATTTCGAATTATTGTACGCACAGCATCACGGATTGAAATTTTCGGTCAGTTTCGGGAGAAGGATTTAATAGATAATTAGAGAGAGAGAGAGAGAGAGAGAGAGAGAAAAGTTGAAATCAGTTAAATTTCCATATACCTATCGTATAATATACTTATCATTATACATAATTGAAAATAATCGAATATTGTACCAAAATGAAAGTTAAACAGAAAAAATCCACCTCAAGTTCCAAAAAGATTTAACCTACTTGCAATAACTAATAAAATCTAAGTACCTACCTACATACAGCAAGGTATATAACAATTATTAACGAGTCCTACAGATAAAAGTTTCTCATGAATCGCGGCCACATGTTTTCGTGCCTAACGAACTGTTTTCAAGAAGTGAATGTAGATTGATTTATTTTTCTCGCAGAAATTATTATTAGGGCTCCATTGTGGACATTTTGGGCAGCTCAGCTCAAACATTAGTTTGCTACCTACTTAGGTATTTCTCTATACTAAGTTTTCAATTGACATTGCCTAGAACCTAACCACTGTATTTTCTTGGAAGAGTCTAGCCACCCACAGCGCAGTGAATTCTAGTGTTGGGAGTAGTAATGGTGTAATCCAATACTTCGTATATTTAGTCATGTGAATTAAAACTAGGTAATAATAATAATAACGTAGACCTTTTTCAAATATCATCATCATCATCATATCAGCCGGTAAAAATCACTGCTGAACATAGGCCGCCCCCAAAGATTTCCATATTGAACGGTCTATTTTTACGTGTACTTTTCATATGGGGGGCTTTGCAATAATCACCACGCTTGGCAGGCGGATTGGTGATCGCAGTGTTGGTTTTGAATACTCAGGGAATGCTGCTGCCCATCCTCAGGTTTTGATCCCATAGTTGCCTCTTACGATCATCCACGGGAAGAGTCGGAGTGGTGCAATTCTTGAGCCGCCACCCCACGGCAAAATGTCAAATATGCATTAGGTCATTTCATGAATGTTCCTACTTATATTTATTGGCAGTGTCAAGATATTGTATCTATATTTAGAAACATATTTTGTAACATTGGTTGGTGATGATGCGTTGATACACTACTTCTTACCTTCTTACCTTACCATTAGGTCCGCGGTTAACAGCTACTTAACCGCACCAATTTCCATTCGATGCAACATCATTCGGTGTGAAGGGATCTTTAGCTTTCAGCAGTCCGCGCGCGCCAGATACTGCCGAATCACTAATTATCCTTAGGTGTACAAGTTGTGACGTTAATTCATTGTTAGACGGTGATCAGATACAAATTAGTAAATAGCCCGGAGATTTATAAGGTATTTTCTTCGGGTGATTTATGGACTCATATTAACTGGATTTATCAAGTTTTTTTTGATTGATTGAGTAAAAGGAAGAGCAGGTGGAATAAGAACAGTATTATAACTTTGGTCTTTCAACCAGTGAAGTCTTTGGAGGCTCAAGTGACATCGGATTCCGCTCGTCAGTCTGAGAGAAGATGGTAACTTTGGGGCTGCAATATCACCGGCAGCGACAGCCTTCTACGTGGAACCTAGTAATGCGAGTACAATTCTTCTTGATGGTAGAAATGAAGGCAAAAGCCACAAAGATACCGCAAATGATTAGATCTCCACAATATTTTATTTATCAAAAGCTATACCGTACCCGCAAGTGGGAAGTGAATAGTTGCGGAGTAGTCGGTGTTCATTAAATTACAAGGGAAGTAGGAATGTACTGGGCAATCCATTCAGGTTTGGGCTCCCCACTCTTAAGGTTATGCAGAGAGTATGGATTTTAGATGATAGGTAAGGCCAATAATACACTTAGAAGGAACATGATTTTTATGTCACCTAAATGACATAAATATATGTATATGAGACCGCACCGCGCCGAACTATCGATAATTATCGATAATCCTTTATCTGTAATTTCATTTGTTCTGTTTATTTAGTTCGATGGTCATCAAGCTTTTATTGTCATTCGTACTAATCTCTATATTTGCTCTACAATTCTCCGAGGCAAATATCAAACCAACTCTATGATAAAAATGTTGAAATATAATCAGATATGACTGATTATAGATATTTACATTTACGTAAAAATTTTGGTGTAATTTGAATCTTGTGATCTTATTTTGTAGCGTCGAAGCTTTATGATAAGTATTTTGCTGTCGGATTATTTAGAAATGGCTTAGTAGAAGAAAGTTTAAGATAAATTATCCGTGGATAAATAATTGAAGCAATGAACTCACAATTGGTTATGCCTACCGCTTGCAAAAAGAGGTGGGAATTTATGTACATTCTTCTTAAATTTCACTTTTCGTCAAGGCACAATTCAAGATAGGTCCAAATCATGGCAGTAAAGGGTTAAAACATATTATATACTCTGTGTTTGACTTCAAGTAAACTGGGTCAGTTACTTTACTGAAGAAATACCTAGGTCCACGATTCAAGGCATTTTATTTTCAGTTATCATCATCCTATCATAAGTCCTATTGTCTATACTTGTTGCATACTCGCATCATAGCTAGCTATACCTCTAAATGTGAGAAACGCTTGTATGAAATATCTTTAACGCCCGCTTCACGGTGCGCGAAGGGCAGATGTGAATTCGCGTAGCGCCGTCCGCCCGCCTTACGCTGCCGCCCGCCTTGCTCACGCGAAACTTGTCCCAAACATCAGCATTACCAATAAAAGTTTGTTACGAAAAACTTTGTCACTAATTAGTTTTAATATATGCACAATTTTTGAAACATAACTGACAATATTTTACAAGTGATTTTGGTGATTTTCCAAAATGGATTACTTCGGGCAGTGATGTTTTTCAATGTGTAAGGTAAGCAAACATAATAATGAACCTTACATTTAAAATAAATAACTCGAACTTCATCACCTAGACTGATGTTTATTATTTCTAAAACACCATATTTATATCATAACTTTTTTATGTCTATCATAACAAACATGCCAAAATAATAACTATTAATGTGATTAACTAGTTGTGCGTGGTAGTCAATAATAAAGATTAAACAACTAAGTTTCAACAAACAAATATATTATATACAGTCATGGCCACGCATCAGAATTTCCTGCGATTTATTATTAGATACTGGAAGTTGAATGAATAAATGGAAATTGCGATTACCGAGAGATACTACTAATGTTAGGTACTTTCATGCCAGGCCTGAATTCTGGAAATTTTGTAAAATGCTATGTTTTATTACACTAGTATATTATATTATATATTATAGTTAATTACTATAGTTATATTATAGTTTAATTTATATTAAAGTTAGGATACAGAAATACATTTTTATATTTTAACCTTAACGTGTAAATATTATTTTTTATCTTGACTGAAAACTAAAACTCGTTACAGTATCATCAAGATTCTTTTTTGATAATGCAACCATACCTACATTTTTTTGCGTATATATTACTGAATTGGCAGATGTCCCACTTGATATTATGTAGTAATATCTGCCCATAATTTTAAGGTATATATTCCTACGGGCCCTGTATGTGTAATTTTACTACTGTGCTACCTAATTTAAATATAAAATAACATAAGCGATACGACTTGTATTCTTCCTGCTTAGGGAAGACTCAAGTCGCATCATGTTGCACCCGTAAATCTGAGATTGTAGCCTGTAATTTCACCAGCAACCACACCTCACAAACCAAGTGTGTACCAAGTTTGGTTCAAATCTAACTTTCGATTCTTTCATAAGCATAACAAAAAAATAATAACAGCATTAAAATGCCGAAATCTCGCTATATACAAAATATGTAGGAAATTAAATAGGGTTTAATAGGGTAATAAGGGATCCCAATCCTGATAAGCAGATGTCATGTATCGCAATAAATCCTCGAACTATCTAAGGGATCTTTGAATTGACAGTATTTTCTTTGTGTCATTCGGCTACCACCTCCTATTATAAAATACATGCCAAATCCTGAGTCCATTCTAGAATTCTTTGTGTAGTGAGTATTATTACAGGTATGAGTGATCTATATCCATGATCATTCACTCTCTCCTTGACGTTAAGGTTATTTGTTCTTATTCAAAATTGATCTAATTATTCAGCGTCTAAATTTTATACGAGTGTTCATGTTATCTGTCTAAAATTACTAAACTTCTTATTGCATAAGTTCAAGGTTCAAGGTAAACATAAATTTTAACGGCTTTCAGAGTTTTTGATAAACATTTATAAACGTTATTTTTTTCGTGTTGGCCAGTATTATATACATCTTGCATTTATTGCTCAGTTTTTTTCTGCATTTACTCGTTTTTCCCGTCGGCCTCGCTTCCGTTGTTTGTTCCAGATCTATCCAAAAGGAACGAGATTTTTTCTTGAATAAAAAGTGTTGCGTATGGCACATTACATCATTATGCAAAACATCACGTCAATTCGAAGTCGTCAATAAATTCGTTGCCAGTTAATTTAACATTATTTAACTTTATATTAGGTACGTATATTTAGCAGTAGGTACTCCAAGATAAGTAAATTCTTGATATATCTATGTATTTAGAGTGCATTTAAGAGATTTGGAATTTAAATTTTAGATATGACAAACTGTTTGCATCCAAAAATTGTCCAGTAATGTATTGGTGGATTTGTTTAATGCGTAGAGCTGGAAAAGATGGACCTAAAATAAATGCTCAATACATTTCTCACTTGCGATATGCAGCACACATCTAATGGCCGAATCACTGTGGAAGCTTTTAATCTGCTGCCAAACAGTGATGCACTCGTGTTGCTGTGTTCCGGTGGAAGAGAGTGGGTGCCGGTGAAATTGCAATCGTATGAGACGTAACATCCCTATCTCGGGGTGATGGACGCAACGCAATTCGACTTAAGTCATCTCATACTCTGGTGGCTTGAGTCGTATTTTTGTTGTCCATGGGCGGCGGTCACCCTTTAACATCAGGTGGGCCGTCAGCTCGTTTAATCACCTAAATGACATTAAAAAAAAGCTGCAGCATCCATCTGCTTAGCTGACGCCTCAAGACGAATTTGAGAGACGTCTGAAGACGGAGTCATTGCCGAGTGATATACATTCACGGTGCGATTAGTACACCAATTTAAAGTCGTTGAGTGAGTTATGGAAAGAGGTTCGCTTGGAATTGTTCTGAATGATAAACAACCCTAGAAGTTATCTGGCATGGTACTAGGTGTTTGACATAGGTCAACGAATTAGTAAGCTGGCTGGGGCTGGTCATATACGCCAATGAACAGATATCTATGTAGCTTCCTATTAATTTAAAATTTTTCAGAGGCAAATTTAGTTTCTGAGATTACCTCCTCCACATCAAAACATACGAAGTTTTTTTTTAATATTGGTGGTTTCAAACATTAAAATGTGTCATAGGAACCAGACAACTGATATAATACTTAAATATTTTTTGGTAATACATACATATAATACATATCAACAGCA
Source organism: Chesias legatella (assembly GCA_947359385.1). NCBI lineage: Eukaryota > Metazoa > Arthropoda > Insecta > Lepidoptera > Geometridae > Chesias > Chesias legatella. Next base: position 2,211,433 of record OX375766.1, read on the forward strand.
AGATTCAGTACGATAAAAACATACGGGTTTACTCAAATCCCAAGCAAATTAGTGTATAGGTACCTACTGCCCTTGACTTTGTCCATCGTCGGGTTTTGAGTCACTAAGCCACCGAGGTTATCATAACGATCTTCCGTTACGATAGTTAAAAGGATTTATGATTTCGCTAACATTTCTAATAATAGGAAGTAGATAAGATCGTTTTTCAATTTCACGGTTAGCTAGATACTGTTTACCGGGAAGGTATGGTTTTCCTTGAACATGTTAAATTTGGGGAGAGGTATTCGTAATTTTTCATGTAGGTAAAGGTCTACCACGTGCCCAATTTAGGATGTAAGGTGTCACCTTTATGCAAATTTTTGGTTTTGTAAAGTTTTTGGAAATGGTGGTTTATAATTTCTACACGGTTAAGCAGTATATAGACTGTAAGTTTATTTAATAATCATAAATCAATAATCATAATAATCAAATCAATAATCCTAATTGTTTTTAATTTTGCATGCTATTTGTACATATGTAGCGGAATACGGCTCGATCCAAATATATCAATAATATAATGACACCAAATGTACCTATTCCAAGCAAATAAAAATATTTCATTTCATATTTCATATTTCATATTTCAAAAGTTTACCTCCACCGTTTCAAAACTACGCAATTTTTCGAGCAACTCGTGTAACGTTTGGATTGGAACTAATGACAGTCATAAAAGTCGTATCACTAGGCACCTCGCTTTGTTTAGATGTAATAGATAATTAACTACATAATCTAGCTTTTTTATTATTATTTTATAAAGTTACGTAAAGAGCAGATGGCCCACCTGGTAACCTCTGCAATGGTAAGAAGGAATACGAATTGGGTTCTCCCTTAAGACCCAAGTAACATCATATGCGCCCGTAACTCTGAAACGTTAAGGTGGAATGTCTCGTGTTCACTTTCATGGCAACCACACCTTTCAAACCGGAACACAGTAACAAGAATGCCTGCTTGGCGGCAGAAATGGGTATGGTGGCAGTACATCCCCGGACGAACTTGCCTTAAGTTCTACTGCTGCTAAAATATTTGTTTCAAGTCATTATGGTTGGTCATGGTCCTAATTATTTTAGTTTTTTATTGAGAATGATGAAAAATCTTTAGCTCTTTAATGTCCTATAAACAGACGTTATTTAAATTATTATAACCTTCAAATTTTCGATTAGACCCTCGAAAGATAACCAGCCTAACCTTAATAGGTTTAGCATATTACCTACAGCCTAATGTAATGACGTTTTATTCATGACATGTTTACATGTAATATCTAGGTACATGTTAAGTACCTAGTACAATTTTGTTGTTTGCGGAAAAATTAACCGAAGAATCGGTTGAGGTCCATTATGAAACGTAAAACTCTTTATTGGTAGTCACGGGAAATTAAAATCTTCAAGGAAGTCGACAACAGGGCTATGAATATTTTTAATTAATAATTTGTTGGGTGAACTATATTAATGAATCCTGTGAGTGAAAAGGGTCGATCCAATATGATATCATAAACTTGGCTCGTTACACAACGATAAGTGTTCTGGAAATCAAAATCATTATTATCCAACTTTATCAAATATTTATACAGGATGAATATCAAATACTTGTAAAATTCAGAGAAAATAAAACTTATTCTATCTACCGATATATATCTTATTAATGGTTCCCATTATATAGGTAAGGATAACTTAAACAATTAAATCTTGATTGGAAAAAAGAGATTCTGCGCAGAAGGCGCAATTATGTATATGAAACACGCTTGCTTAACATCAGGTAGGCCATCTGCTAGTTCCGTCATCTACTCACATAATCCATGCCACTTTTTTACTTAAGTAATGAAATCTCATTAGGCAAAAAGAGCTGATGAAACACTGATTTCTCCATGTCGGCGGTCGATTGCGTTGAACCAATAAATCGTGCCATAATTAGCGTTTGAGAGGAGCGGTCGCAAATTAAGTACTCCAGTCGACTCGTTGTAGCTACAAGTACCTACTCGTAGCTACAACGTACATAGTATTATTTGATTGTCTGTGGTCGTAAAGCATCGGCCCCACATGGCAAGTTTTCTCCCGGCGAATGGACTAGCATATCAATTTCCACATTCTAATAAGCGATGCAGAACAGTCACAAATTAAGTAATACATAAACGATAAAAATAATAATAATAATATTGGTGGACATTTCACACAGTGCCATCAAGCCCCAAAGTAAGGTAAGTAACTTAGCTTACTTTGGGGCTAGATGCGCTGTGTGAAATGTCCACCAATATTTATTTATGTTATGTATCCCATGCCTGGTAAAAGTCTTATTCATATTACTGTTTTACACTTCTGAACTTCAAAAAGTATAACAATAACATAAACTGTCATTTATGCCGAATAAAAAAATTTACTTAATTTATCTAGAACTAGCTGTTGCCCGCGACTTCGTTCGCGTGGAATTCGGTTTTATCGCGCACCCCTATTTTATCCCTTGAAAAAGTAGCCTAAGTTACTCCTTGTTACATCAGCTATCTGCCAGTGAAAGTCCCGTTAAAATCGGTCCACCCGTTTCGTAGATTAGCCGGAAAAAACAGACAAACGGATAGACAGACAAAAATTGAAAAAAAAAATTGTTTTGGTATATGTACCGTGTATATATTCATATGCACGTAGTAAAAAGCGGTTATTTTAATATTACAAACAGACACTCCAATTTTATTTATTTGTATAAATAATTTTTTTACTTATATAAATTTTTGATAAGTTTTATTAACTTTATTTATTTATTTATTAACAATAAATGTAAATGATCACTGATTTATATGATGTAATAAAATAAATAATTAAGTATTTAACATGACATTGTTACATAATACAAACATACTTAATTATTTATTCAAAATTTAGTCAAAAGAACTCATTTAAATTAATGATGATGTATGAACGTAGGGACCCAAAATGTCCAATTTAATTGACATACTTCCACGCTTTTTTCTCATTAATAAAATTTTCAGCTTTACCTGTTATGTACTTTTCGACTTAAAATACTTTTAATTTAAGGTAAATAATAAAAAATATAATAAAAGTCATAATAATGTTTACCAATTTCACCGTAAGTACAGCGTTGGTAATAATTATCATTGAACAGCTTTATTATTATAATATAACAATAATAATAATATTGGTAGACATTTCACACAGAGCCATCTAACCCCAAGGCGGGTCTACCGGAAGACCAGCGCTCAACCAGCACATGCTGAGGTAGACACCGTTTTGTGACTAATTTATTACTTTTCTGTTCTTATTTTTTATTTATTTTTATTGATATTTGTGTATAGCCTAGAATTGTAATAAGTTGTTACAAATAAATGTTATTTTCTTTCTTTCTTTCTTCTTTCCAAAGTAAGCTAAGTATAGCTTGTATCATGGGAACCAGACAACTGATATAATACTTCTATACTTTTTTTTTGTAAATACATACATATAATACATATTAACACCCAGACACAGAATAAACACCTATGTTCGTCACACAAATTTTTGTCCTGGGTGGGAATCGAACCCACGACCTACAACGCAGAAGGCAGCGTTGCTACCAAGTGAGCTATGAGGCCAGTCTATTATGAACTAAGCAAATTGCACAAGGCGATGTATTGATTAACGGGTTCAACGCATAATAGCACTCAAAACATCCTTTTCTTTGAAGGGGTAGGCAAACCACAACGAGACGAGTTTTACTTTGGATTATCATTGAGGAAACATAGATGTCGCAAGCTAATCCACCATTGCTTTTTTGCGAACTAAACTTTTGCTTCCAGGAATCTTAAACGGTAACGGATAACTGTTTCCTCTCCTACGGAGTAACTATAGGTATTCGAGCCCCTGTCATCTGCCTCATGCCTCAATGGGCTGAGTTACATGGTTTATTTATTAAATTGTTTGATATATGAGAAAGTGCACTATACCACTTCTTCAAAACCGTGAAAAAAACCTTATAAGAAAACCGGCAAGCTAGATAGTTCTAGAAATATGACTGTACCATGTGAGTCTCGTGCGCGAAAGTAGACTTTCAGGCGCAGTTTAATCCGTTCACCAGATAACTCGAGTAAGTAGTAATAGTAGACGTCGTTGAAATCTAATATCGATACGTATATCAAAGTCAAAATCTTTATTTTCATAGAATTCATTAAGAAATGGCTTAGAAACGTCAATAATATTCAAAGCATAGGGTCACGCGTACTTATCCTAAGTTTGACGCCTGTCAAACCTTACACGATCCATGGGGGAACAGGGAGAAACCCCTAAAGGAGGGCTTTCTATGTCTTCACGAGCACGATCCTTGTAACAATCTATGTATTTAGATCTATGTTCATTTATGACTACATAAAATACTGAAATAAGATATTACAAGACGTTTTGTGTGTCGTTGAGAAGACCGCCATAATATGATATTTACATTTATTTAACAACATTGAGCATAATAAGATACGCTGGTACAAGTTTGAGAGCTTAATGAGACACGTTATACTGAACATGCTGCACAACAGTATATCGTACATCCCAAATGATTTCATACATCAACACTTCTGCAGGCGAAAACTATTGTTCTTTATATACAGCCGGTACCCCATGCTATGCGTTGCATTGCGTATCAGCAACGACATATATGCTCGCGTAGCAGCAAGAAGCAAGCAGTCTACAGCAATATATGTTTCAGGAAACACATCGCCACATAATGATATTATCAAATATTTTGCGTCGAATACTGTGTCTTCAATATCTCATCAGACACAGCTTATCGATGTTCGTGACTGGCAAGGTGTCATAAAATTGATACCGACATACAAACATACTTACGGACACTGATACTGTTACAAGAATCCATTAAAACCAATCTATCAAAAATTATAACGTTCGTAAAGTTATATTGGTCGTAAATATTGCAAGGTAAGGCATGTTTATTGACAAAATCGAGATTGGAGATTCATGCGTAGGTGTTTTTCGTACAGACAGCAAAGTGATTACCAACCAGATCTATGAGTGTATTTCACCGAAGATATGAGACACCATCTTCTGCCGCCAAGCAGTTACGCATACGTATTTCTTTGTTCTGGTTTCAAAAGTGTAATTTCCGGTGAATTTTCTGGCACGTAATTACAAGAATTACGGAACCAAATTTTTAAAAATTGGTGTGGTTTAAAGCTCAAAGCTAACTGATATTTTTTTATCACCCAACTTTGAGAGCTGGTAATAATAATCATGCGAATAAAGTAGCCCGCAATTTTTTAACACAATTAGTTAATAAATAGATTATACAAAATGAATGAAACAAATATCACTGATCTTTTTTCGTTCTTTACCTAGACACTCATCATTATATTGACTTTAAATGGTAAGTATTAAATATATGGAAATCCTGGGAAAAATAATTATTTGGAGGACCAACAACTATCAATTATGTAATATTTAATTTTATTACTCCTACATTAGAAGGTTCGGTTCACGTTTAATTAACGGTTATGGTGTGGGTTTTCGAAAGTTTGGTTTGATATTGGTTCCTGGGTTTTATGAGTGCTTTTCACGTGTATCAAGTACAAGTTACAAAATAATAATTTGTGTTTCGAATACATAGCACGACTCTTCTTTTAGTTAATATCAAATTAATATAATTAATAATTATATGACATTCCTACTTAACGAAATTTCAACGAGATTTATAGGTATAATTTTCCCACCCTACGTAATTATAATCCTATTCGACATAACAACTCAAAACTTATACTGGTAGACAGTGTAAATTTTGAGTTTCAAATATATATATAGGCATCAAACTGATATAGGTAGTCTGTTTTATAAATTTAAATAAATAATTTCAAATGAACACAATACTCGTATTTTATTTAGGTCTATTGGAGACTGAGACATTAGTGAAATAAAGACGCAATAAAATATTTCATCTACAAAAACGTAGTTGAGTAACTGAATGAAATTTAATTAGAATTCAAATATAACCAAACTTAATATTATTATTTAAAAAATAAAGTTGGCAATGCTTCAAAGTATTATGACCCTGAATTAACGAAGCTTTGGAACTTCAATAGAGAATTAATTATTGCGATTAAGCTCTTTTTGTGCTGTAAATAAAAAAAAAACACAATGATTAAATTTTATTCCTACCTGTCCCCGTTAGGGGACCGAACTAAGTAACAGATAGGAATAAAATGTTAAATCTGGCCCATCTTCACAAACCGTGGGACATGTAGATTTTTTGTCATCTGATTGCGAGTATTTGGATTGAAATTTTGTAGTAGTGTATTTCAATCGCATACAAAGTAATAATCAGGTATTTCCCCGGAGGAAATGTGCTTAAAATGCTATACCGGAAACCTTCATAAAATGATTATTCAGCGAGATTTTGAATCACCATATCTGATAGGACAGAGCATCTACGACGAGTTTTTTTTTGGTAAAACGCTTTTGTATTGTAACCACGTTGACAACTCTTGAATAACTAATTCCGATTTACACTCAAAACGATTACCTTCACGTTTGCTTTACGTAGTATGGTTATGAATACAAAAAGGGGACAAAATGCAACGGTTGAATAGGAATGCCGAAGCCCGGGTAACCGTTGGAGCGCCGGATATTGCACTGTTAGGTTTTCCATATTTCTGACGCTGTAAAGCAGTTGCAATGCCATATCTTGAGATCACAATTATATAACATTTTTCTAAAATATTCAGTGAAATATTAAACATGATAATAGAACAGTATTTATTGAATTGAGAAGTTCACAGTTTTTCTTTGATAATTACATTACCAATAAAATACTATATTACCTATAAAATTATTTGAGACGATGCTTACATAACAGCGTTATTTATAAAAAGTTTATCGCTCGCCGTTTTCATTCACAGCAGGGGTTGATAGTGATCAAAGTGTTTATGGAAAGGAATATTAATTATAGAAAACTAATAATTTTGATATAAGCTTGATTTTTAACACGTAAACCATCCTCGAGTTATTGAAATAACGACCTCGCTACGAAAAAAAAGATAAGTACAGAATATTTACACTACTAATACCTACACAGAATGGAACCATGGTTTAGGAATGCTCATTATTTTCAAATACTATCCTAGATAAGCGATTTAATTTGCAATACGTTTTCCTATCTTATCCACGTAAATCCCTGTAATCTGAATCAAAATGAGTTAGGTGTTTATCTTCCCGCATGCACATATATCCATCGTGGAGAAAGCCTTTTTAGGTCCCATAGCTAAATGGTAAGAAATGGGACTATTACATTTTTAACCTGTTTGTGTGATCTTATGTCAGTTATTTTACTCGGATACTATTGGCACTATCTATACATCTATACAAATAAATAAAATTGGATTGTCTGTTTGTAATATTAAAATAACCGCTTTTTACTAAGTGCACATGGATGTACACGGTACATACGAAAATAACATTTTTTAAAATTTTTGTCTGTCTGTCTGTTTGTTCCGACTAATCTCCGAAACAGCTGGACCGATTTTAACGGGACTTTCACTGGCAGATAGCTGATGTAACAAGGAGTAATTTAGGCGTAGTAGTTTAGGGTAATTTTTAATTTTTCAAGGGTAATAGGGGTGCGCGATAAAACCGAATTCCACGCGTACGAAGTCGCGGGCAACAGCTAGTTTTATTATATAAGGTAGAAGAGAGAGAAAACACTTTATAATATTGTTGTGTAAAATATAAAAATAAACTGTTAAAGTTGTATGTATGTAGTTCCTTATCCTTAACTAAATTCCAAACTACACAATGGCTATGCAGAATAATTATCACTTATCCTTAACTTAGGGGAACTACTATCATTAACTTAGGGTACAGATAATAAGTTAAACAACCAGCCAGGTGTGAGTCAGATCACGCCCAATGGAGACATTCACACCTAAAGTTTGACATTAATATTCATTTTGTCGGCAGAACATCATCAAAATCTTACCGTAACAAATTTTAAGACAACCCACATGCTTATGAACACTGCAATTCTATTTATCAAGTACCAGTAACAACAAGAACCATCCCTCTTTTTAAAATTTTCGTAACTATACCATATAACACAAAATATTAGTTTTAAATGTATATTTTGGTAATGTAAATTTGGTAAATTTTATTTTTTCATAATTTATTATGATTTAATCATTTTTTGTAATGAAGTTATTCTACGTTGCAGTTTCATCATTACATTTGAATTAAGGAGCAATTAACGTGACGTACACGTATTCATCGCCTCAGAGGAACTTATAAGTTCCTCTTAGGCGGTGTGGCATATTTTCGTGTTCTCTATTCATGAGATACATCTACCCGTAATGCATCTGTGAATCTACAATAAAGCCAACGGATATAATTTTGAACCTTATACGAGTAACTGAAGAGTGCGAATTAGAAACCCCCAGATATATATCGTAAATTTCTTTTTTCTGCTCATGTGACATGAACGACTGCGAAAACTTACTGTATGACGAAGTCCCATCGTATTATAATATAGCATGCCTAGCAACGAGATGTTTGTGGGCCATGGGCAATGTGTACATAATGTTTAAAATCTATTATTTCCGTTTCCTGTTGCACACTGCACGTGACCCTTATACACTCAATGCAACTAGAGTGTGAGGGTCTTTTTTTCTTCTTCATGGCGATCGACCTCAGTGCATTCAAGCAGCTTCGCGATCTCTCATGGAACGCACCGGTGATCCTCTCATACGTTACCTTGAGGCACAATACCGAGGGTAGCCATCGCTTACTGTTCGTGTCTTACACAATTGACACTTTTTATAATATTCTCAACGAATTGAACTTTTTTTTTTATGTTAGGTATGTAGTTACGGAACGAGCCGACGTAAGACTGGTGGTAAGTGGTAACCTCGGCCCATAACAACCGATGCGACTTGGGTCCTCCCCTACAAGGTACGATAATACCCAAGTCGCATCGTATGCTCCCGTAACTATGAGACGTGTAGGTGGAATGTCTCATGTGCCAGTAATTTCTGCCATTTACACACCCGAAAAATTTAATAATTAGGTATATAGTCCAAATCATAGAAACCTAGATATTGCTCTACAAAGAATGTTTTTCAATGAGCTCTCGTCTTGATGCACTATCGAAAAAATGTGATAATTTTAGAATGATCTATATCCATGAACCGTAAAAATAGAATATTTGCTCGCTATATCGGGCCGTTTCCTGTCTGGTTGCTCTGAAAGTGAATGTTTGTAATTTTTCATTGATAAACTACGTCTATCAATCCGCAAGTGTACCTACCTACGTGCACTAGCATCTCTCTCTTTCTATAAATTACAATAATTCTTTATCTAAGAGGGTACTTTGATTTTGTATTTACTTATATATTTCTTATATTACTATACTATTTACTTTTAGTAGTACCTATTAGTTAAATCTTCTGCTATACTTTTGTAAAGCTGTAAAATGATTCAAAACAAAGCCTGAAGCTAAAATAAGGGGTCTTTTATAAAAATTTACACGCAACATAAATTTCCCATTTTTATTGTTCCAGGTGGAGAAACACCGACAAATACGGCATAAATAAATAAATTCTTGATAACGTACATCAAGTTATAAATAGTCACAACACATTATGATAAATGAGTCTCTATCTAACGGGTCAAGTATTGCGATTAACGCAGCGCCTTCCGTCGCCGGAGCCATCGAGGACCGACTGAGCGAACCGCCGAACTCTACATGGACGGAGTACGATGCCGTCTGCAATCCGGCTGCCTCCTCCGAGGACCTGCTCTCATCATCAGCTTTCCAGGCCTGCGTCTACATCATGTACAGCATTGTGTTTCTGGTGGCACTCCTCGGAAACGGAATCGTGTGCTTCATCGTGCAAACTTCCCCTCGCATGAAAACTGTCACAAACTACTTCATAGTGAACTTAGCCGTAGGAGACATAATGCTGACCCTGTTTTGCGTACCGTTCTCATTCGTGTCGATGTTAGTGCTGCGGTACTGGCCCTTCGGGGCGGTGATGTGCAAAATAGTGAACTACTCCCAAGCTGTGTCGGTGCTTGTGAGCGCGTACACGCTGCTGGCGATATCGATCGATCGCTACATGGCGATTATGCGTCCGCTGAAGCCGCGACTCGGGAAGACGGCCGCTAAGATGGTGGTTGCGGCCGTGTGGGCCGGCGCGCTGGCGACAGCTGCGCCGCTCTCAGTCGTGTCGCAGATCAAGAGGCCGACCGAGTGGCACCAGTATTGTGAAGCGTAAGTTATCGCTTGAATGATTATTAGGGGGTCGAACAGTTTCTATTATATATATGCAGTGAGATTACCTTGGTGTTAAGGAAAACGGATACGGAAAAATAGTGTAAAAACAGGAGAGCTCCATCCGTCATAAGAAATATTGTTTGTGTTGACTGTAACTTCTAACTTTCTCTGAGTTAGGATGTTTTTGTCTTCAAAGTTTGTAACGGCTGGTTTGGGCAGGCTTCGTTATCCCTGCTTAGCGTTAGGTAACTCGATTTCAAATATTTCCTATTTGAACAATAAACGGTGCATACCAAAGACAAATCTTATCAACCTCTCTTTTTTCATAGTATAAATTGTGTGTTGGTTACAGAGATATTTGCCACGAACAGTGGGACCGAGCGGAGCAGAGCGAGCAGTATTCGTGCGCGCTGCTGGCGTTGCAGTTCGCGCTGCCGCTGAGTGCACTCGTGTGCACGTACGCTCGCATCGCGCATGTAGTGTGGGGCGGCCGCACGCCCGGCGAGGCGCACTGCGCGAGGGACTCACGAATGCAGCGCTCCAAGAGGAAGGTAACTACACCCTACGGCCACAACACAACATATTTGCCAGAGTGGGAGCGCTGCTTGTCCTGTGTTATTGCTTGCGTTGAGAGGCTCCAAGAGTAAGGTAGACAAAGCACTTCATCTATAACACGAGATATCTCCATCCGAGTGATGTCTTAATAATTCAATTCACCTTCCTAAAAAAAGTGCGCTGTGCAATGCGCTCGGAAATGACGTGTACCGCATATTCTTGAGTTACGTAATCGTCTACATGCAGCTTTTAGCCGCTGCCCGCTATCATTTATATGGCTTCGTAACAATTTCTGTGACCTCCGCCCCTTGGGATTTACCTACCTTCTTAAGGGTATGACTCAGGATGAGCCTAGCCGAAGTTCATACTACTTAATTAGACACTGAACAAAATCATCTCAGAACTACGTGCTGAGTTATTGTAGTTCAGTAAGTACCTTGGTCATCCGTGGTCTCTTACATCAATATGGGTCTTGGTAAACACATCAGTGGGCAGTTTTATTCGGCAGAATTTTATGACTAATGAATTAATAATTCGACGAATACCGACGCAAACGAGCCCCGCGTCACCGGTGTCGTGGTATATCATGCTATAGATGCTACGAGACAATTAATTTTATTTTATAATTATATATTAACTTTTATATGTATTTTATGTTATGATATATGTATGCTACTCGTCCCTTTCTTAATGAGAAAGTGCTCCTTTCTTGTTGAACATCATTACCTACCTAACCCTGAAAAGGTTGGCATGACGACAATTCAAATTAACAATGTATCGGATACTGTTGAGAATACAATGTAGTTTTATAATAATAATAATAATAATAATATTGATGGACAATTCACACATCGCCATCTAGCCCCAAACTAAGCATAGCTTGTTCTATGGGAACCAGACAACTGATAGAATACATATATACATATTTTTTTTGTAAATACACACATCTAATATAATACATATTAACACGCAGACACAGAACAAACATTTATGTTCGTCACACAAATGTTTGTCCTGGGTGGGAATCGCACCCACGACCTACAGCGCAGAAGGCAGAGTTACTACCAACTGAGCTGTGAGGCCTGTCGTGTAGGAATTTTGTTATTGTATGGAAGTAAAAAAATTAGCAAACTCTTATATTTTTTGCATTAATACACAAACTTTTTGTTTATTTATAATATATTATATGTGTTTATATAAAGAAGACGACAGATAAAGTGGTAAAGTAGTTGTGGTATTCTAATTGATTTAAGACACTTAATGAATGAAATTAAAATATTTATATTAACAAAATTAATTATAGTTAACTATAAATGCAAATAATTATTTTATGCACCAGAACGAAAATAACCGATTTTATCGCCGATGAACCAGAATGATACCTCGTTTTCTCGCACTTGGATGCCATATTTTTCTAGTTATTTTTATTTCTAAATTTTCTATGGGACTACTATGAAAGTAAATCCGTTCAAATAAAAAAAAGATTTTATAAATCTAATTATATATGACGGATATAATATGTTAACAAACATAAAAAATATATAACCGAATTGGTAACCTCCTTTTGAAGTCTGTTGAAAAGAATAGGTACCTACAAATAGTTTCGAAATCTACTCAGAAGGTATGTTCATGGGTTTAGCTTCTAAAATACGTTTTCATAAGACGGAATGAATTAATACATATTTCTTTCATCTCTTTTCAACACATTTATGACGTAAAATTGTGCCAAATTAGGAACTTATAGGTTTCCAAGGAAAACTATTACTGAAGTTTTTACCATCAGGACATTCTTTGATCGGAAATTGGCGTTTTGAAGAAATTGAATAGTTACGGACTTAGTGCGACCTTGTTATTTATTTTGATGGTATAACGGTTTCTATTCATTTAGTTCTTTCATGTTCGATATATGTCGATTGTAAGTTTCAATTTCGTTTGTCGCGCAAGTCCAAATATAAAATCAAAAACTGATAAAAAATAAAGAAATATATTAAACATTTGTAGCGATTGGAAATCTTATTCTACCATGGATTTTTAGTAGTACAAAAGTTCGTTGGTCCTATTCCCGGCCTGATCTAACAAATTCCATTTTATTTATAAATATTTTTTTATTACCAACTTTTGCCTTTGTAAAAGGCACATGAAAAACTTAAAATTCCTTCTAAGTATTTCGACACTTTTAGCGATATTCGATACTCTACAGTATTAATAGTAGGACTTTGTAATGTGGAAATATTCACATTGTGTAGAGAATGGTACGTGCGATAGGACTGATGAATCAGTTTCAATTCAGATTTCAGTATTTTATGTAGAGTACACCCAGTCATGTACAATCATTACTTGCTTGTAAAAAATTAATATATTATATTATATTACATTAATTAGTATATATATATCATGAGTTACCTTTGTGCGTCCTAGCTCAGTAGCGAAACAGATGTTTCCACCTTTTCACAAGGTTCGCGACGCAACTTTGATTAAAATATATGATAACTGGAAAAATACAAAGTTTATTTCCATAAAAAATATATTGTACCTACACGTCAATCCGCTTTGTTTTCTTTTACAAGAGAGAACAATCTTGTTTGCGGCCAGTGAGATATACAAAATAACACAAAAGTAACGTTAATCGATAACGATACTTTTTTGTTTTGTTTGTTATAATAAAGAGCTTATAAATAATACGTTTTGTAGCAGTCTCGTTATGGTAATAAAGACAACAAAATAATGGTTGCGTTTGGTTTCAGATGGTGAAGATGATGGTGACTGTTGTAGCCGTATTCACGATATGCTGGCTGCCCCTCAACGTCTTCATTGTAAGTTATATATTTTCTTATCTGTTGCTACGACAAGTTACTGGCTCTCTCGAAACTATTGTGGGAAGAGAGGATGTGCACCACAGAGACACTTCAGACGTGTCTTTTATTTCTTTTAGTACTAGGACATGCCAATTTATTATTATTATTATATTTATGTTTTACGTCACCATTTTTGATTTGCACATATACATTTTGCAATACAATTCATTGGTACACTCTGGATCTGAAGCAAAGACCTTCAGATGGAAAACTCATAGTTCTATCACTGGGCCACGCTCTTATCTTAATCAGTAATCACATGACTGCGCATACACTTTCCCTTCTCACGTCAACCGTATGAAAGCTACCCATATAAAGCTAGTAAGTAACAGTTTTATTGCTATGTACGTAGGCGGCGTATTTCATTTAAGACATCGACCCAGCCAATCGCAAGGCATTTTATTAGCACTCTAAGTTCAGTGCTTTCTTCCTTGTCGATTTGTCTGCTTATAAATGCGCCCTTTTATTTGATCTAGAGGACTATTAGAATCAACCAAATATGTGACCTTAGTTCAAGGACATTTTTTTATAATAATTATTTATAACATTTTGCTCTAAAATGAGACTGTTTAGCCGTGTATTTGGAATTTAATGCTACTCGATAAAGGGAATAGATTAGAATGTATTATTGACCTAGCTTATTGATGACTGAAGCTGATATATACTGATACTTTGAAATTTTCATTAAAACAGGAAATTAACTTCCTTCTCAAATTTCAGTTTTTTCCGGTTTTCTCTTATTATTATGGGTCTTCGGATCAACGGTTGATAGAATTTGCAAGTTAAACGATTAAACCCAGTTAATCCAGATTACATTTTTTGTTGATACTTCTTTGCACGTAGTTAAGTAATTAAATTCTCTTGTTTATATGGTGGAAGTTTCGCCTATCCTAAAATTGTTTTTTTTTTTTAACTATTATGTTTGTTTTGCTATATGCCCTATGTGGTGTGCCCTCAGGCGATTCCGAGATTTCAGATTCGTCGATTCGGCGTTTCTGAGAAGGGCAAACCGTGATATAAAAAGGTTGAGTTGCTAATACATCATAGAAATAGACAAACACTTTATTTCCATGGAATTCTCAAACGATTCATACTACAACTATTTTGTGCCCGTAAGGTATTTTTTTAATATATCTCCGGATCCCGTCATTGTTGCGAGAAAAATTAGCAGTACAGCTACTTGAGGTAGCTGTACTGCTAATACGTTAATAAGTTGAACAAATAAACAAACAATTACCACTGGTGTCCACTCAGACTTGTTGGTAATTCTGTAACATAAGCGTTATCCTGGCTGACCAGTTATGAAGAAAAGAGTTACCGGAAGAAAGTGTGACCGAACCGTGTTATTCGTCACGGGAGAAAACTTTTTTACCCGTTCCCACTATATTGTAGTGAAATGTGGTCCATTGAGACTGTCTATCCCTTCGGGGAACACATATGCATCTATGTGTGTATCTACCCTTTTACGCTTTGCCTTTCGCCTTTTATGCTTTTTTATAAACACTTTTATGTCACAACGTAATTCTGAAGATCTATTCCGTTTACTCAAAACAAGTTTTCTTAGGTCCGGAAAATTTTAAATTAGAAACTAATGCGGTTACCCTCGGAGTAATCAGGACGTCAACACGAGACTAATACTAATATATATTCCCATATCATAAAGCGCTATCATTTCGCTCTGTGCCCTGTGGTTGTAACATTTATATGGTATACAGTCACAGGCAGCGGGACCTGTACACGCTTCAGAGGAACCAGCGAAGATTTTGTATTTATTTACGACTGTAGGGGGTGGAAATGGACATAGAACGTCTCTCAGAACGTGTGAGAGATGTATTTATATGAATCACACTCAGAGTAGTGACATGTCCGCCATGAACAGATTGGGGGGCCCACGTTGCTCGCGTCCGTAAGTGAATCCTTTGAATCCCTACACGTGTGCCCCGGGTGGTGCGAAAGGAGCAACCGAAAGTAGCAGTAGAACTTGTGCTAAGTTCGCTCGGATCAGTACTGCAACCACATCTGGTAATCTGCCGCCAAAAAGTAATGCATTCGTGTTGCTGTGTTCCGGTGAAACCACTTAACATCAGGTAGGCAGTCAACTCATTCCGCCACACGAATCACATAAAAAAAAATGGTTGTCTGTAAAGTCGGTTTACTCACGATAGTTGAACGTGACAACGTCTTAAGAAAATACTGATGGAATGGTAGCATTTTTCAAAAGAAAATTTTAATTTCATTTGTTTAATAGATTTGTATGTATATAGAGAAGGAGGTAATTGGAAATCACAATGAAATTGATCAAGTTAGATTTATTTGTACGCATAAATACAATTATGTCAATTTTTTTTTTACAATTTAATAGTTTTACACTGCACTTGATACTCGATCAAAACATGTAAATGTAAGTATTAGCAGCTGTCCACGCAGACGCATCGCTCACTCAAGTAGGAGAGAGACGGATGTCGAACGCTGCCGACGCAAAGGCCGATTGTGCTTCTTTGTCGCTCGTTCCGCGCTCTCGCTTGCACTTGCACAAGCCTTACATGGAACGCCTCAGAGCGAGGTAACGCCGCATGAGTCATGTTTTTTCGTGCGTGCAGCCGGCTCTATCGAATTATAAGACGTTGTCACGTCAAAAGGTTGGCTGGGTACCACCATACGTCCCGCTGTCTGTCTACCTTCACCACCGCCTATCACGGCCGCTGTGTGCTGACGGCATTAAGCTTTAAAAACAGTTCCACTGAATCTCAACCCATTGAAGACTGTACAAGTAAAACCGGAATATTCCGAAGGTAAATGGAAATGGATAGCCACACGCCATTGTTATGTAAACGGAAAAACATTTCGGAATATATTTGGCGTGTTCTTCTTTATTTGACTGCGAATAAGATATTCCACATTCGTGCGATACTCTCAGTTTCCGTATTAACGTAAAGATACGTGACAAGCATAGTCTCGCCGACTAATATTTACGTGAGTACTGCATCCGTGGCTTCCTTAGAAGTTGTCGCGAAGGAAAAAACAGTTGTTTTTAATTATTTTCGAAGCAATTGATGGAATTAAATCCTTAAGAATCGATTTCGTTTAAAGCATCCAGATTTAATGGTTAGTACAATCAAGCGTATACAAAAAGAGCTACGGCATATGTCTTTGCATTTATAAACTCCGTCGCGCGTCGAAACTGACACGATTTTTTTTTTATAAACTGATTTTCCCTTATCTGGGAACTCACGAATACCTGCTACAGAATTGTTATATTATCACCATGAAATACTAATATAAATAACTAGACTTTTAATTTAAATTAAAAGCGTCGTCCAGTTATCATTTTGGCTACTAAAACTAAAATTTTACCATAATTGATCAAAAATAGGTATTAATTAGCATTTTTTTTAAACAATTTTGCTCAGTAAATTTAGTTGTAAATGGTCATAAAAGAATTTCAGCCATTTTGCCGAAAACTCAAAACATCCAAATTAAAGCTCAAAATAACCTATTTATCAAAACGTTTTGTTTCAAGCATGTTCTGTTAAAATGGAAATTTTAGGAACATCACACGTTTTTGATCAGAGAATTCAATTTCCTTCGACACTGTCAAATGCTCAGGCATTTTGCCATTTATGGGTTCTCTTACATATTGGTTACACTATACACTCCAATTGCAAAATTCCACGCTACCGACCGCACTCTAAATGCCAGCAAATGCCACGATTATCGACAGAGTGGATCTCAGTACCAAGAGTACTCGTATATACCAAGTATGGTGCGAACTACGAGCATACTTTGCATTGAGCTTTATGCGCAAATATTAAAAGTGACGTGAAGCAAGTTGAACTGTGTGCAGAGTTCACCCGGAGAATAATCAATATAGAGGTACTTTCTTACTATTTCTGGCGTCAAATTGTAAATAGATGGATGGCTCATTATATTAGAATAACAGTGATCAGATACAAAACTAAGTGAAATAATGTGCGGTTATAGGAATCTAAAGAAATTCTGGATCTTAACTAGGGCATTCTGGTGCATGTCTGATAAATTACTAAATTGGACATAGTTATACAACAAAGACTTTTCATATAAACGTTTTACATGTACGTAACATTTAGATATATGCCTAAATATACTAAACACAGTATATATAATATGACATATACATGTTTTAAACATATTTAATATTGGTCCATGTTTGTTAGACGTACCATGGATTTGGTACGTCGAATTGTTATTGACAGAGTATTAAGAGCAGTAGAACTCTCGCCAAGTTCGTCCGGGGAAGTACTGCCACCATGCCCATTTCTGCCGCCAAGCAGTGAAGCATTCGCATTACTGTGTTCCGGTTTGAAAGGTGTGGTTTCCGGTGAAATAACAGGCACATGAGACATTCCACCTTCACGTCTCAGAGTTACGGGCGCATACGATGCGACTTAGGTCTTGTCGTACCTAGTAGGGGAGGACCGAAGTCGCATCAGTTGTTATGGGCCGAGGTTAACACTTAACACCAGGTGGGCCGTCGGCTCGTTCCGTAACTGTATTACATTAAAAAAAAAAACGAATGACAAACAGACTGTGCTGTGAACTTTGTGAATGAGTTACGTATGTATATGAATATATGAATCTGTTCGCGAGTTTGCAGCTCAAGCGTTACAGCCGAACGCAAACACGTTAGGGGCAAATATGAAATAATTTAATAAAGGATTTGAATAATGAGGATTTAAGAGTGAATGTAATAATCAGTAGTGTAAACCGTAGAGAATGTAAGTACTTACTTATACCGGCGAAGGCAGATATTGCCTTCGCTATTTACCATGATTAACCCATGAGCTTCTCACAATAATCGTAAATGTGGTCTTATTTACTTAGACAGAATATAGATCTAGTAGATATGTTTTGTAGACGCAGTTTTCCGCAGTTTTTCGCAGTGAAATCTATAGAAAGTGTGCAGTGTCCATTCAATGTTCTGGGCTGTAAGGTATAGGAAGCGTTGAAAAGAAATCTGTTTGTGTCAGTGTATCGGTTGGGTTCAGTACGTCATAGGTCTCTTTATTTGGTAACAAAATATTACTTGTCTTCTAGTTTCATCACGTAAGTAAGGGCACAACAACTGAATATTGGCAATTTCATTAGACTATGATTATTTATTTATATATGTTATAAAGTTACGGAACGAGCCTTCGGTGCACCTGGTGTTAAGTGGTAACCTCCGCCCATAACAACCGATACGACTTGGGCCCTCCCCTACTAGGTACGACAAGACCCAAGTCGCATCGTATGCGCCTGTATCTCTGAGACGTGTCTTCGGTGAGTCCTCCCACTATATACATGTATAAAAATATGTAGGTAATAGTATAAACCGTAGTACCGTACACCGTAGTACACAAATAGTATACATACAAGTATACCATTATTAATATTTTACTCAAACCACACTTAGTTAATTTTAGGATCTTGCATAGTTTTCAAATACTTGTAAAAATAACAAATACATATAGAATTGCAATTTATAATAATATGATATATATTTGTATAGATATTGTGGACGATGCATGAGGATGACGCGGAGTGGGGCCGGTGGGCGGGCATGCCCTACGTATGGTTCGCGTGCCACTGGCTGGCGATGTCCCACTCCTGCTACAACCCCATCATCTACTGCTACATGAACACGCGCTACAGGAGAGGCTTCCAACAGGTCATTATTACTGTCCTATAGACAGGCCTCACACCACAGTTGGTAGTAACGCTGCCTTCTGCGCTGTAGGTCGTGGGCTCGATTCCCACCCAGGACAAATATTTGTGTGACGAACAGTGGTGTTTGTTCTGTG
This sequence comes from Chesias legatella, assembly GCA_947359385.1. Taxonomy (NCBI): domain Eukaryota; kingdom Metazoa; phylum Arthropoda; class Insecta; order Lepidoptera; family Geometridae; genus Chesias; species Chesias legatella. The sequence goes on from OX375766.1 coordinate 2,230,943, forward strand.
TTTTGGTATATATGTATATCAGTTGTCTGGTTCGCATGATACAAGCTATGCTTAGCTTACTTTGGGGCTAGATGGCGCTGTGTGGAAATGTCCACCAATAATTAATTATTTATTTATAGTTTTATTGGGCGTGATGACTGTACTTTTACCTACTAACCCAACTGACTAGAATTTAGTCTTCTTTATCACTTATCATTTTTCATTTTATGGGGAAAAATACATTGCTACTACCACGCCCTCTAGCATACTTAACTTTATGCTGAAGTGGAAATTAAGTTAGTTCGTGTTTGATAGTTGTTTTCAATAATTTATTTTATTTCATCAGGCTTTAAGCTGCATTATTCGAACACGCTCAGAAACTCCATCTCAACATAGATACAGCTTAGGAGAAGGAGTCCCAATGTCAGGTATGTGATATTCATTCATATTTTAGTATTGCCCTTTATATTTATAATATATATTAAAAAGTATACGGCAAAATGTTATTAATGCAAACGCACCAGTTGACCTATTTAAATACCGTTTTCAACGATCTGTAGAAATAACAGATCTTATTCACAATTAGGTGGAAATGTGCCTTAAACAATGGCCATATTACGCTGAAACATAATAAATGAACGAATGAAAAATCTTATTACCATGGCTTATTTTTATCGTATGGAAACACCAAATTTTTGTGTTTATCGCGATACTTCTAATTTTACGCATGGAGGCGGAAAAACGTGTTTCTTATCAGACATGTCATAAAAGCGCTCGGTCTTTGTTCTTTCCAGCTCTTTTCACGGAAAAAAAATATGCCAAATCATTGTTTTTGAAAGTCGCAACGTACAGGATAGCGGCTTGTTGTAAATGAGAACGTACGTCAATTTGCTAATTGCAATTTTACGTCAAAGTTAGAAAATCGATTTGCATGGATTCTTTATAAACATTCGTAATAAGCACTCAGAGCTTTCGCTACATAGTTGGAAGCGAGATGTAGATATATGTATAATACAGATATTAATTGCACTGCAGTTGCGCCTCCTTAGCAGATGTTATAATGGTGAGAGATAAGGATCCTTGACGTCTGAATTGGAGTAGTAATTCGAACAACAAACTGACTCATATGTATATGATCGATAATAAACATTTAATTGTCTCGCTGCCACTTCCCTTCGTCAATATGTATCGTAAAAATATAACATTCCTGGTCAGTGTGAAGGAGGAATTCCAGAGTTAAATTTTACGGAGGTTTCTACACTCATCTGACATCCAATCCACAGGCCAACGGATGACGAACATTCCAGGTTTTTTTATGTGAATAAGTTACGAAAAAGCAAGACTTCCCACTTGACGTTAAGCGATAACATAAAAAAGCAAAACCTCATTGGTCCTCCATTATTTACGTATGCGGAGAATCAAGTCGCATCGTATTACCGTCGTATTTACCGTTGTATATCATATCTCATGTGACTGGAATTTCACTTTAGTTTCACCGGCAACACGCTTCATACCAATTTGGGCGCAAGATTGGCAAACTACTCTCTCTCGACGTCACGCCGCGCCGGTGCTCGACCGTAACATTGCGCTCAATGAAAACCCGTCGAAACTCGTCTGCTGTGAATATTTGTATATACTTACGCATATTTTTCATGTTTTTGAGTATTATAATAATAATGCAATTTCACTTTCATACACTTTACTTCTGTACACGTGCAATAAATGCATTTCAGGCAATGAAGATATTTGTGCACTTCTGGATTTGGATTTGGATTGATCTAAAACTATAACTAGTAAAACTAGTGTTTTGTTTAGTTTAAGATCACCATACTAAAATGATGTCAGGGAAGTTTTTGTTTGGGCAGTAAGCTGTAACAAGTCATCATTTTATATTCGAGTAGAACATTCGTCGGATCAACGAGTCATGGCTTAGGCAAAATCAAAACACACGACTTAACTAAAACTGAAATCGGCAACTTCGTATATAAATTAAAATATTGTCACGACAACAGGGCTTCATATTCAAACGACACAAAATCTGAATATTCATGAAATGGAAATTTTGTGTCAAATACGAAGTTGAACCGTTTTTTGTATATTTATGGATTTAAGGATTATTAAGCCATTAATTTTACTCGATGTGATGAAGAAATTATCGTGGATAATTGAGACAGATTTCTCAATTTACAGTTTAAATCTGCTTAATATTTAACCCCAACGATAGCTAAGTAGAGAATGTGGGTGCTACAACGCAGGCGTAGATTGTCTACACAGATATCTACATATATTAATAAATTAAGGATGTAGAAAATAAATATTTCGAAGCTAAAATGCTACGCGTTACCTACGTATTTCTATTATTACATAAATTGCCTGGAATTAACAGATTATTCATAAAAATATCTCAAGCGAGGCAAATGTGTACGTAATTATATATTTTAATTTAATCGTAAAAACTTTTGCTATAGCAGTCATTATTTTTGTTAAAGGCAACAAGACTTTTAGAAATTTAAAATTTATTATTTAATGTGTTTTTCTCTGTAAGTGAATTATGTAATTCTTTTGAGAAAATAAAATTCTTAAACCGTAAGACAAAGCCGCGTATTTTTTTTTTCCAAAAGTAGGTGTTCTTACGTTTGAAGTTTGATGGATCACACAGTATATATATTATTATACGGCTGTATGTGATGGTGTAAGTAAATTGGATGTTAGACTTTGGCATACAAAGCAACGTAGAGGTCGCAAAGTACTGTTAGAAAAATACATTTTTAGAAATAGTGCAACTTAGCTCAAAAGATATGTCAAAGTCAAAAACTTTATTTCCATAGAATTCATAAAGAAATGGCTTGGAAACGTCAATAATATAAAAAACATAAGGTCACGCGTACTTTTCCTTAAGTTTGATGCATGTTCAAACCCTATCCGCCCCCCATGTGGAAGAATAGGCAAGAAACCCCTAAAGAAGGGCTTCCTTTTTTCCTTTGTTGTATAGCTACATATAATATTTGTTATATGACTGTATGAAGAGTGTTGACAACACAGGTGGAAAATTGAGGCAGAAGATGGCGATTATTGGAGGTATATCATGGAGGATAGTAGTGTAGCTGCACGAAAAATGGCTTACATTTGCACAATAGGCCACACAAAACTCGATAATACCCTGAACCCTACGTCATCTATTGGGAGAATATTTAGTTGTCGTCACAATGGTTCGAACCACTGGGACGACGGGTAAAATCCCCTCATTATATCCACAAAAGAAGATGCCGCTTGAATCACATTTCGTAAGCCAAATTCACGATGCTCGTCATAATAATACATTTAAACGCTTGATACATTCCAGCGGGAAATTAACTGTTTAGGGCACTCCTTAAAACAATGAAGGCGTCTCTGAGGAGCAGTTTGTACTTAAGTTGATTACTACAAATTACTATTAAAAATGTTATAGTGTAACGTCACGAGAAAATGGCGCCCGTAACTTGGAGACGTGAAAGTGAAATTTCACCATAATATGATTGCATTATCGCATCAAACGCTTACACATATTTGATGATATCTGATGGAATCTCACGTGCATGTAATTTCACCGGCAACCATACCTTTCAAACCGGAACTCAGTAACGCGAATGCATTACTGCTTGGCAGCAGAACCGGGTATTGTGTTCTACTATTCCTAAAACCGCTATAGAACGCTTAAAAATTAAGATGATATAAAATAAATACATACTCTTAGAAATGACATTGCTTCAGCACCTTCATCAAAGAAATCTAATTTCTAGCTATACTTTCTATTATCATTAACATTATTGTAAGCTTCTTCGTAAGTACATTTTTGCTAATATGTAAACATGTATATTTATTTATAAAAAAAAGATACATCCCAAGATATTAAAATTAGCAATAATTTGTTTACTTACCTATTACGTATTGAAAGCTTTATATTTACCATAATAACAAGGGCGTATGTAATTGATATCTTTTCTATGACTCAAGTTTCTCAGATACCATCAATCATTTGCCATTGTGTGACGTTCGTCTGGGAAGAATAATTTGGGCTCAAAGCGGGTTGTATTGATTTTCCTCCCGAACACCGTAATCTGAATACTTTGCGTAATAAATTATCAATCATACTAGTTGTTATAGATAGGTATATAGGATATGTTTTCGTTAGTACGAATATCTCTCGACGATATCTGCCTTTAGTTATTTGAGGAATTATCATATATCATTCACGTTGTGTTCCAGCGCTTACGCGTTCAATAGAATCTCTAGTCTGTCTGACAAATATAGGCAATATACATTTAGAGATACAAAAAATAAAATAATAATTTCTGTGATATCCAAAAAAAATATGTATCCCTGGCCTTTGTCCGTGGTTCCGCCCTCGTTGTATGTATATATATGTCGTTGTATGTATGTATATGTTGTTGTACAAATAAACATGTCTTATTAAAGGATGTCTTATACCTGTTTCTAAATATTCAGCCAAATCAGTGAAGCAGTTTTGGCGCAAAGTAGTAACAAACACACACATCCAATCAAAGCAATTAGTGATGATCCGAAGGTCAAAAAGGATACCGGAGTTTGTGGGCTTTTATTATGACCAGTATTTTAAATAAATAAAATAAATATTGTGGACATTTCACACAGTATTTTTCTGACCAGTTTAAAAGTATCTGGTCTAGCATAAGCCAGTATTATGTTTTATCTCTGGTTTGTTTATATTCTGGGGTTCACTAAGTAAATGTATCATTGAGTTCTATTAGAGTAATTAAGCATTTACTGAAAGGCCCACTGCATTAAGCTACTTAGACTTAGTGGTAGTAGAAGCTAGGCGTACTTTAATTCTTTCACCACACTGGTTCGAGAAAGCCAGAGTAGTATTAGTAAAAGATAATAATTAAACTGTAATTCTGTCCTAGAAAGTTATTACTAGAAGAAAATACTGTTAAAGATTTAATTTCAAGTGTTCCAGACTGTGTTAGAACAGTTCACTGGTTGAAAGTTTTATCTATATATATATATATATCTATATAAATAAATAAAATTGGGGTGTCTGTTTCTAATATTAAAATAACCGCTTTTTACTTAGTGCATATGGATGTATACACGGTACATACATATACCAAAACAACATTTTTTACAATTTTTGTCTGTCTGTCTGTTTGTTCCGGCTAATCTCTGAAATGGCTGGACCTATTTTGACGGGACTTTCAGTGGCAGATAGCTGATGTAACAAAGAGTAACTTAGGCTACTTTTCCGAGGGGTAAAATAAGGGCGCGTGATAAAACCGAATTCCACGTTCCACGGCAAAAGTTAGTCAAAAATATAGTTCAATGGATGATTAACACGTTCTTGACTGGAAATAAATAAAGATAAACTTTGTACGCTACTCTTTAATGATCTCTTTTGGATTATTTTGCAGGACCCTAGATTTTAATCTAAATTGTGTTCCCGCTTGGAAAGTAATTGTACATAATCAAAGATTAAGTAACTTCGTCTAATTTTGATGTAAAATTGAACGGTGCCCCAGTTGAGTGAATAAACATAAACTTTTAAAATCAGCTCATTGGCTTAGAAATATAACTTGCGAAATAAACATTCATAAACAAACTTGTAATCTCTTCTAACGATATCACCCTGTTATTTTGGGAATAATACTAAAGAAAACAATGTTTCTGATCATATCGACTGTTGGTGACGACTGTTTTGTGATTTCGATTCTGTTATTTTGGGAATAATACTAAAGAAAACAATGTTTCTGATCATTTCGACTGACTCGCAGCTCAGTTGGTTAGTAACTCAGCCTTCTGTAGGTCGTAGGTTCGATTCCCACCCAGGACAGACATTTATGTGACGAGCATTGATGTTTGTTCTGTTTGGGTGTTAATATGTATTAATATGTATGTATTTACAAAAAAATATGTATAGATTTAAATATATATATATATATATATGTAATCTATCAGTCATCTGGTTCCCATAGTACAAGCTATGCTTAGTTTGGGGCTAGACGGCGATGTGTGAAATGTCCACAATATTTATTTTATTTATTTATTTTTCTTCTCTTATATTCCTTTGTTAAGATATCCTTAAGTTAGGATTTACGAGAGCGTGTTAGCCCAGTGGCACTAACCCCGAGTTTCAGTCCGGAGGTCTCTGGTTCAAATCCTGACGTACACGAATGAGTTTTTCGCTTGATATAGGTAACAATATGGATGGAGGGTATGGCCCACCAAGACATGCTGTACAACGACGATCATCATAGGTTCATAGCAGCATTTTACTCACTGCTGAGGTATCTATACGGGTACCAATATACAAAAGAGCGTGACCCTATGACACAGGTATCTTCATACTTAAAACAGGTTCTCTACTACCTCCACTTCAGTTGTATTTTAGATTACGTTTAGTAATTTTTCCGGTACCGGTGAAATTACAGGCACATGAGACATTCCAGCTACACGTCTCACAGTTACGGGGGCATACGAAGCGACTTGGGTTTTGTCGTACCTAGTAGGGGAGGACCGAAGTCGCATCGGTCGTTACGGGCCGAGGTTACCACTTAACACCAGGTGGGCCGTCGGCTCGTTCCATAACTGTATCACATAAAAAAAATGTTTGTTATTACCAATTTTCCCTATTCTATGCTAGTTTCATCCACTGAAAGTTCTAATTTCTTAATGTGCTGTCCAGAATTGATCGGTGGTCACGGCATGGTGCGTCGTGGGACCGCATCGAGCAGCACCAGTCGACTGAACCGCGTGCCCACATGCTCGTCCTGCGCCTCTGACAGGCGACCTCGCCCCAGCAAGGCGCGGGGGGTGCCATCAGCTCAGATCCCACCGGTGCGCGCGCTCTCCGTGCGACCACATCTCAACTGAATTTCGTGGGACTGCAGCGAGCCTTGTCAAATGTGCGTATGATTGGTAAATTGAGCAAATGTGAGCTACGCTAGCTCATACTCTACCTGTCCGTGATTCTCTGCGACGTCAGAACTTTAAGTCAAGTTTTTGAGTTGCACATCGAGTGAACTACCTAGGTTTAAGCCTGTCTTGGTTTGAATACATCTGAAAAGAACTTTTAATCAAGTACGTAGTCTTAAGTGGTCCAGGGAAATCTACAGCCTGAAGTGACACCGAAAGTTCAAACTTTCAAAAGTGAAATTGTAAAAGGGTTTTGTTTGAACAGGAGCTGGTTAATTGCCGGTTTTAAATTAGTCCGATTAAGAATCTAATAAAAATAAATTGCTTCCGTCGTCGGTGTTAGCTCTGCAAAGTCAACCTTAGCTAACTAAGTGTTACTATATTATGGATAATGTCTGAAAATATAGATTAAATATTCTGGGCATGTAATGAGTGCCAGGAATTTTTCATTTATTATTTATTGTTCGCTCGCAGATAATTTTTATATTTACATTTTCTTGGTTGTTTCATTGTAAATTTTAAATAATTTTACGTAAAACGTGAACGTGAAGTCAATGGAAATTATGTTGTGAAAAATAGTAATAATATTATAATTTATTAGTTATGTTTGTACTTATATGAAGAATTTTGATAAAAAATCATAATATTTACAAACATGTTACAACAAATTGATAATCGTGGAATATTATGTGACTAAGTTACAGAACGAGCAGATGGCCTGATGTTCCGGTAACTAAGCCCATATCAAAACCAATACGACGTGGCTCCTCTCTTACTTAATAGGGGAAGACCCAAGTCGTTCTAATTATAATTTTTTTTGTCTCTTCTGCCTGTAATTTTACTGGAGACCACATAATTTAATATAAATGCGATAATACAAATGCCTCAATGATTTTAAAGGGATCAAATGTAAAACCTCGAAATAGTTAATATTTAACACTGATGTAGATTTACATGAGCGACAGTGACCCCTTTCCATCAGGAAATAACAATTTACCAGCAAGATTTATGGTGGCAGAATTTTTTAACATCATTAATTTATGGTTCAGTTTTGCGTTTCTCTTAGTACACCTGTATTTTGTATCTAGGTATCTTCGTACCCGGAAGCTCTTTTCTCAGTTCACTTCAAGCGTTACGGTCAACTAAATTTTTAGTCAAAAGATAAAGATACTTGAAGATAATTAAAAACGTGAACAAATGAGCGTTTTGACACTTTTATTGTGAACTATTTTGATATATTGAATAAAACATAAAGGCAAGGCAGGCCCGTTACAATTAAATGATTTTAGCGGGAGATTTTCTTAAAAGTACCGTTGTTTGCACTGGTCAAGAAGGGCGTTGGACTTACGACTATAACCTTCAATTACCAAAAATCATCCACCATTTTGGACCAACTCAAACGAACCGGTGATGGTCACATGAACTCTACGCAAATCTTTAATGAAGTTGGACGACAGACTGGCAACATACGATGTACACAAATATTCACGACGTACGAGTCCGGTTACATTTTGGCAAAGTCGCAGCTTTAAGCTCGTTAAATATTGTTTGTAAATAATTATGATGGTTTTGTAATGAGGTCGTGTTCTAATAAAAGTAATAAATGTACGTAAAATCGATGTATTAATTTGTATGAAAACATTTCGATATTGTACAATTTGAAAATAAATGTTCAAAATTTATGATATTATTTATTATTCCTACATTTTTATACTCTTGGATTTCTCGTTATCAATTTACAAAAAATATTACAAATGGAAGACGCAAACTGAAACTTTTGAATTAAAGCGAAAACAAATTGCGTATTAACTGACTTTCGTTTTTTTACCTAAAACTGTGGTCATGGTAACAGGAAAAATGTTATACGAGAGATTGAGACTCGTGTTCTTCTCAGAATCTAATAAGTACTACAACTGTAGTACTAGATTCTTAATAGGCACATATTTTTTTATATATAGCAAATAAATAATATTGGTGGACATTTCACACAGCGCCATCTAGCCCCTAAGTAAGCTAAGCATAGCTTGTGTCATGGGAACCAGACAACTGATATAATACTTATACACTTTTTTTTTTAAATACATATTTTACATATCAACACCCAGACACAGAACAAACATCTATATTCGTCGTACAAATGTTTGTCCTGGGTGGGAATCGAACCCACGACCTACAGCGCAGAAAGCAGAATTACTACCAACTGAGGTGTTTGGAATGTTTTATGTTCGATACGAAAACATGCAATTGCAACATTGCGCAATACATTGTAGTTTCGGGTCAGCAATATCCGATTTCAACGAGCCGACCTTATCGATTCGTTACCAAACCAGGCCACTATTGCAAGAATAAATAGTTGATACTACATTAATGTGTTCATTGACGTGCCTTGATTGAGAACTGACAGACGGTATTTCAGTATTTACTCCTTCGTTTCCGAGCGATACGTAAATAGAACATTATTCACGTTTAATGATTTGTGATACTGTTTATTACATCAGAGAACTTCCCAAAGATTCACAAGAACACACTGGAAGCTGGTATTGAACTAACTACCTTTATTTGCCTTCACGGTTTTGCGGTGGAAATACCACCACAGCTCTTTGATAGCTTCGTAGCTAAGTTGGCAGTAATTCTGCCTGCAAAGGCAGATTGAAAGGCGAGACTGGCTCATGGTGGCATTATAAATACACGTCTCAGAGTTACGGGCGCATACGATGCAACTTGGGTCTTGTCGTCAGGGAGGACCCAAGACGCATCGGTTGTTATGGGCAGAGGTTACCACTTAACACCAGGTGGGCCGTCGGCTCGTTCCGTAACTGTATCACATAAAAAAAAAAAAAAGTAATTAGTTTTCGTAACGTACCACATTTTGTACAACGTCCTAGATAGCATAGATTATCAAGAAATAGGAGCCTCTTCTAGGCGCACTTACAATCCTTTCACCACACTGGTTCGACAGAACCGGTGACTCGAAGAAGAAGAAGGATCAAGAAATAAATATTATATTTTTTCTGAGCAAGGTATACCATAAGCAAATTAGTATGAATCTTGAATCTGTGAAATGAATGAAATCTTGAATATATTAAAAACTGTACATTTTTATACATTTACATGCTAAGTGTGTTTTTTTATGTAATTGAAACATTCGGTACTAAACAAAATAATGACAAATCAACTAAGAAATAATATCACGCATTTTTCTAGAAAATATACCATAGCAATCTTTCATGGGACAAAAGATGACAATTTGTTGAGCTCACGAACCTTTCAACTAGCGCTTTCATTAAGATTCCCCCGAGAGAGAGAGAAAGAGAATAAATACATAAAACATCAACACGAACTAGAATAAACCTTCTAAAATAAGTACAGTTTCTTTACTTCATATTCTCAAAGAGATTTTTCTATGCAATTTGATTATGTTAGAATGTACTCAAAAAATGAATCAGATGTTTTTCATTTCTGTTTTTACGGGTAAAAATTTTAGTTGGTCTATGTATTTGGGTAACATTGCAAAAATATTTTCGAGTATACCTGCATAGCCTGGTAATTATCTCAGTAACTGTGTCTATACAATGTGTCTAGAAAATGCATTTCTGTAAAGTATGGCTCGTAACCATTGAAATATTTTGTTTTTGTACATTGTATTGCTGATATTACTGGCAAGTTGCTGCAACAATATTGCCGGCTACTGAAAATATTGTCCGTTTACTGTGCTGCATACATATTATGCTCTACATGTTTTGATACAATGGCGTCTATTTTGATCTAAGCTAATAATATATTGCATTAAAAAAATGTTCGTAGAATTCAATATGCCAATTTTCTTAAATAGGCGGCTTTCAAACTTAATTGATAAATCCAAGCCATTTCTGTATTATTACCATGGAAATAAAGTTTTTGACTTTGATATTTACTAATTGCCAGTTCTGATGCGACAGTCCCATTCCCAGGGATGGATTAAAACGTTACGTAGATAATTATCAAACGTATTAAAATACCCTTACCTTGTTATGCGTATACTACAAACCCTCTGAATAACTTAGGAATGGGAACGTAAGAGAACTAAGTATTGTACAAGAGAACTGAATCATTACTTAAAATATTAATTAACTAAAGTGTATGTTCTAAAGCTTTACAGCTAACGTATGTATATATATGTATGTATATAATTATAAAATAATTTTCTTTTTCGGAATTCTACCCTCATTTATCCATTATCAAAATAATCCAGTATGATTTTTTTGGAAGATAAATCAGCAACTTCATCATAGGATCGCATAAGTATTGACGTAAAACGGGAACAGAAATTAAATATAAAAAAAAAGACATTTATCTCGTAATCTGATTACAGAAAATATATTATCTGTCCAAACTCTAACGTGGTATCTTGCAGATCTGAGAAGTATAAGTTGTCTGATTAAATAAACTAGATAAAACTAATAAGACACATTAAAACCTTTTTTTACGCACCTTGTATAAACTTTAGGTTAAAATTAGAACATTAAATAATCATTGTTTTTTTAAATTGTTTCGCGTATTATTGTGGAACTTTAAAGTTGTCTATATAGTAGTGATAGTATATTATGTTCTATCATCTATGGGTGATGGACCTAATTGGACACATTTTGTGGAAAAATGTCAACGAGTAAATAGTTCCATCCGAACTTTCACAAATTTTCTTTTGAATAGTCCCCACCAAATCCAATAATACTCTATCAGGAATGAATACAAACAGTTCAGTAAATAAATGTAGGCGCCATATTTTCTGAAACACTTTATAAAGAAAACCTTTATATATTAAGAAATAAAATTAAGAATAAGTTACTTCATCCGGGTAAGTACTACCACTATACCTATTTTAGCCGCCAAGCATTAATGCATGCGCGTTACTGTGTTCTGGTGTGGAAGGTGTGGTTGCCGGTGATATTACAGGCACTTGAGACATTCCACTACACGTCTTAAAGTTACAGGTGCAATATAGTGTGACTTTATACCCATTTCAATAACACCACACTCGATATATTAGTTTGTAGGTTCAGTTTTGACGCTCAGTACATCAAATCAAAATAAGGAATGTTGCTTTCTAAATAATATAAGTTTGAGAAGATAATAGTATATCTAGTAAATAGTAGTAATAGTAGTATATCTAGAAGAATATCTAGTAAATTAAATTTATACTACTTTGTTTAATTTTTTGGGCGAGAAAATCCGCCTCATTAGCTTGCCAACACCAATATTCAAAAATGACAACGTCTTTGACTCGTCGTTTTAAAAATGAAACTCATATATATGAATTCCGTTTAAAGAATCTTTTCCAAAGGTTGATAAAGCGCTTTCTCGTTTCACACCTAAGTAATATCCGAACCTGTTATCAAAGAAACATACAAAAAAATAATTTGAAAAGTAATGAAATGAAAACTTAGGAAAGTCCACCTTGAAATTCTTCACGAAACGTAAGCTTTTAGCTTATACGGGTGTTGCGAGATTCTAATGCTAATAACTTCCTTCTTATAAGTAATACAGTACCTAATACGTTTTTTTTTATGAAAGAAGGTTTAGAAATATATTTCTATCATAATTTGTGTTGGATGACTTAATGCTACATGAATACATTTGGTTATGGAAGCAGGTAACTGACACGGTAACACAGTAATTTTTGTATAATTGGGCCGTTATTGTTTACTATTTTGTATTAATATTTTTTTATATAAATACTTTTTTTATATTTTAATATATGTAATATAATAAAATATAATATAATACCCGTGGACTCAGTCAAATTGTTCTACAGTTCATTTACTATTTAAATTTATTACTTAATACATACATCATAATCTATTTTGTTTATACAAATGAGTAAATCTATTTGAAAAATGCAGTCACGAAAGATGTAAGTCTTAAAGACTATATCTATATCAGTTGTTTGGTTACAATTGTACAAGCTATGATTAGTTTGAGGCTAGATGGCTCTGTGTTCAGTGGACACCGATGTATATTTATTATTAATAATTTAATGCAAAATAATACTTGGACGAAATGTTCATTTTGCATTGAAACTACTAGATCATTCAATGCATTATATAGAACACTTCAAGATCACAGAATTAATTCCGTATAAACTTAAAATAAAAAATCAAACTTTAAATCGTCACTTAAAATCAGCTAAGATTGCGGTCAAATGCTTTCCTATTACAAAACATTTTTTTTTTAGATAAAACTTCAGGTGATCAGTGGTAATTCCGCATTTAACAAACGTTATTTATTCCAAAATCAAATCCAAATCAATCAAATTCAAATCGAATGTAATTGATTCATGTTTGTAGAAATCATTTCTCGACGAATACAATGAAGAATTGAAATGAGGGTTCAATTTTCCAATTACGAAGGAGGAAGATATTTTGCAGAAAAACTTTAACAAATTGGTGAGATCCCTCATCCAGCTGATTGAGTAACTTACTAACTGGCGAAATTGATAACGTCAACAGTCCAGAAGAATAAATAGATTAAATTGATCCAAACATTGTCAAAATTACTAAAACTCATATTGAATATTTGGTATGGATGAAAGTTTAATTTTCCCGCCGAATTTTTGAATTCAAATGACATTACTGTGTTAAGAAAAATGGAATCACCCAACGATTTTTTTCACCAAGATTATGTAATGAAAAAAGAATGAAGTTAAATCAGTTACCAAACAATATTATTGAAGCCACAATTATGTCCAGAAAAAAAAGGTATTTATTGTAGAATTCTGCCTATTTACCAAAGTATCGTTTAAATTTTAATTCTTTAATTTCCAGTAAGATTTGCATTTTACCATTACCAGGGTAAGGCCGGGTTGCAGTGTTGCGGATGCAAGCCGCGATCATTCAAGTTTACTACTATATAATTAATTATATTCAGTTGGTAAACTGAGTGATCTATTTTATATTATTTACTAGCTGTAGTATAAGAAGCCTTAAGAGGCACGCTAAAAGCAATCAAGGACATAATCCTATCTTAGACATATAGTTACATATATATGTACATACATGTTGTGAAATAGGTATACTAAACTCCAAAAATGGTAAAACATACAAAGGATAATTTGTTCATCCCTTCACTTAAAAGAACATACATGAATGAAAAAAAATATACTGCTTACCTTTCTCATTAACTAACTTAAACTCAATTTTAATTTCTCTTCGTCGCGTTCGCGTTTGCAAACCTCTCTACCTTTTAAATTAATAATTTCACCCGGTTCATCAGACTCTTTCATTTACCTTGTGATGAAAATGGCGACTGAAGTTACTGTGACTGGCTCTATTTAAGATTCATATTACGTACAATATGTTGTCAGAAACATCATAAAGTTGAGTAAACACTCGTTAATCTTTTGAACCAGTGTAGTCCCAGCGCTTCGATGATTCGAGATGCTTCTTTTGTCCTCTAAGTGAATTGAATGAAATATTAATATTAGGTATTATTTGCATATAAAATCTGGTATCCTTGGAGACCGGGCATCCACTTTGATCTACCGAGAAAAGGGATGGAATGAGATTCCTAACCTGTCCCTCGAGTCTGACACTGTTAAATAAAAGCTAAAATTACTTCTTTCAAGGTCATTTTCGACCTAGCACTGAACAGCACGTTTTGTATATTCAAATTTATTAAACAGATTAAATTAGATTAGATTTATTAACATTATATAAAAAAACCTGGTTAAGGTAATAGATAAGTAGTGAGTTCTGTAAACGTAGTACAGAAGATATCTACCTAGCACACGTACAAACCTCTGCAATAACCTTGCAATGCCAGTTTCGCAGGTTATGGCACACAACATACATACATACATAAGTTACTCTCAGTAGTTCATTGTGTTTTCAGCACACATTTCCAATATTTGCTACATTTTGTGTACGAACCCAGACTATAAAAAATTTTCATAGTCTTGCATATTTTATAACTGTCAATGTATTTTTGCTATGGTTGGAGCCAAAACACCAAGTCTAGGATTCTTTATTTTATATTTATATAGTTCGTCCCAAGAGGAACTTTTAAAACTATTTTGTACAAACTCATTATGAAGACTGAAGTCCAACAATGCTTCAACTTGTACCGAGTCAATTTGTAATGTTTGTTTTAAGTTAGTTGAGATGATCTGGACCTGTGGGGACTTGCTTTCTAACTTGAGAACCCTGCTAAAATATTTGATGGGAACTTAATGGGATTTTTATTAGATTCTCGTATTAACGGGTACATCACAAATTTAACTAAATTATAGATTCCATGATCAGTAGAGGTATTTATTCACATTCACCTACAAGTCAGGAAGAGAACAATGGAACGAGGCTCGTTTACAAAAGGACCAAAAGTAATTCTTGTAATACATAATGTATCTTATTTGCGGCCGAACGAGCGAGCTATTCCTCTTTGAAATTGAGTTTTTTTAATGTAACGGTCGCTGAAAACCCTCCTTATTTTTGCTACCTTGATTTTCTCCAACATGATATATG
Source organism: Chesias legatella (assembly GCA_947359385.1). Classification (NCBI taxonomy): domain Eukaryota; kingdom Metazoa; phylum Arthropoda; class Insecta; order Lepidoptera; family Geometridae; genus Chesias; species Chesias legatella. Next base: position 2,246,344 of record OX375766.1, read on the forward strand.
ATTATGATTACTCCAATCAATAGTGGATATAGTAAATGATAGCTATATTATATATTTAAAGTATTTTCATATACTATATACACATTCAGATGATATTATTATTAGGAGACGGGAATGTGTTCCACTCGGATTACGATGTTTAAGTGCTTTGAAATGGCATACCAACGAGCAAACTTAACTCCGTGAGGTATCTCCTTTGCTTTCACGGCCGCTTACATACTCCGGGAATTGCCAAATGGAATTTCACATCCACCGACTGAACAAGCGTTACCTCCGAAAACAATAACGTCGAAAGTAAAATGACGCCGGACAATTTTGTAATAAAGTTTTCAAAATGTACAATAAAAGTATCTATCTTCCCCATGGAGGGTTGGATAGGGTTTGAACAGGCATCAAACTTACCGATAAGTACGCGTGACCTTATGTTTTGGATATTATTGACGTTTCCAAGCCATTTCTTTATGAATTCACTTGACTTAAAAATAATTATAAAAATGTATGTTCTGTATCGACGAAAGGTTATAAAGATCTGGTTGTTGTATTGTTTTGAGCAGCTGACACTATAGCAAACTGTATAATGACAAATGTTAATTTATATTATTAACCATTATAACCTTATGTTTCTTTCAGCCCATTAGGGTTCGTATTACTCAAAATGTCTTGTCTTATTTACGAGAGTTTTATGTTTAATGGTTATTCTGGTTGTGTTAACTTCCTTGCAAACTCAGACTCTTTGGGTTCGTAGAGACTTTGTGATGAATCAGTCCTTTTCTCTTTTAAATAGGACTAGCTGTTGCCCGCGAATTCGTCCGCGTTGAATTTGGTTTTATCACGCACCCCTATTTTACCCCCTCGGAATAGCCTAAGTTACTCCTTGTTACATCAGCTATCTGCCAGTGAAAGTCCCGTCAAAATCGGTCCAGCCATTTCAGAGATTAGCCGGAACAAGCAGACAGATAGACAGACAAAAATTGTAAAAAATGTTGTTTTGGTATATGTAACGTGTATACATCCATATGCACTTAGTAAAAAGTGGTTATTTTAATATTATAAATAGACACTCCAATTTTATTTATTTATATAGAAAGATATGCTAAATTGGTAAACTTTGACAGATTAGCATTATGAAGGCAATAATACCTGAAAATATATGTGCGCAAAAAACTAAAGCAATTTAATCATTTGCGCTAAATTAAAAAGGGACAGAAAAATTTATGCAAACTAGAGGGGTCATTCAACAATGACAAAGTTTTCCAATCTCGTTTGATCCCTGTAATGGTGTCTGGTATAGAAGTTTATGTTTGAAGAAGAATGTAAAAGGAATAAAAATCACGTTCTTTTTCACAGGCTTCGGGTCGAATTCATATTCAACTACCTACGTCCCGCGGTGTTACCCGCGGTGAATAGATAGATCATCCCACGGGAACACTGCACTTTTCCCGGATCAAAGTAGCCTATGTGTTAATCCAGGATATTAGCTATCGTATTACCAAATTTCATCCATATCCGTTCAGTCGTTAGCGCGTGAAGGAGTAACAAACATACACAGACATACAAACTTTCGCATTTATAATATAGTGTGATAAAATAGGTCAAACAAGTTGAAACTGCCAGACGCGCCGATTTTAGAGACAGATTACCATTGCGTGCCGGAAGAAGGCAGTGTTTATTTCAATGAATACTGTTTTATCCATTGAATTTATCTTTATGTACCTATATTTTATTGGCATATTTTTTTTATTTGATATAGTTACGGAATGAGCCGACGGCCCACCTGGTGTTAAGTGGTAACCTCTGCCAATAACAACCGATGCGACTTGGGGTCTCCCCTACTAGGTACGATAAGACCCAAGTCACATCGTATGCGCCCGTGACTCTGTGACGTGTAGGTGAAATGTCTCATGTGCCTGTATTTTCACCGGAAACCACACCTTTCAAACCAGAACACAGTAACGCGAACGCTTGCTGCTGCAAACCGTTTGCCGGCAGAAATGGGCATGGTGCCTAGTTTTCCTATGGTTAACGAAACAAGCATGAATATGAGATTCCTTTTATCTTTATTTAAACATGAATAGTATTGAGCGCAGCGCGGGACTCTGGCCCGTTAAGCTTGACTTTGAGCTGACCAGGCTCAAAGTCGTCTCCGCAGGCAGTCTCCGGTCGCTTCCGCAGATTCAAAGTAGATATACAACAAACTTTTATTTGGTTAACTACGGTTGGTAGCCGTAAGTCACCCCTTTTTAAATGTGATCAGCCCCTCAACATCGTCTCACTTTGTAGACACGGAATCCCAATTGTAAATATGATAAAATAATAATAATAAAACATGTAAAGCTCTGAGCAGTAGCTTTATTTATTTTTGAAACCGTGCTTTCATGAAAATTAACAACAAGTGATCTTATCTACTAATTAAAAAACTGAAAAACGAAATTAAAGTTTCTTAGGCAGAGCTGTAGTCACAGTCTTGACTTCCAAATATTCATCCACGCAATGCACGCCACTGTAACAAAAAAGGCAAGACATTAATTAGAAATTATTTATACTTCTTGCTTAGTTTAGAATATTATAGGAAATCATATGCATTATTTATTAGAAAAATATATGTGAAATAAAATATTACCAAAATTCTGATTCCCATATTTCAGCAAAGCAAAAGAGCTTGAGAATTACACATAGGTACTTCCTAACTATTATATTTGCTCAAAGCTATCGAAACGTGCAATAAAGCTTTGTTACGGAGCACCCACTCATACTAGAAGTCACTAATTCTTCCTAAGCAGGGATGCACTCGTGTTGCTGTGTTCCGGTGGAAGGGAGTGGGTGCCGGTGAAATTGCAAGCGCATGAGATGTAACATCCCCGCCTTGAGGTGACGGACGCAAGGCAGATGCGACTTGAGTCATCTTATACTACGGAGAGGACTTGATTGGTATTGCTGTTGTCCATGGGCGGCGGTTACCACTTAACAAAAGGTTCGCCGACAGCTCGTTCCGTCACTTCAATGACATAAAAAAATTGACGGTTGGTACTCTATGAAAACAAAAAAAAAGTATATATAGCACTTGGGGATAGCATAGCGCCCCATTAGTATCATAATTATGGAATCATAAAATACTTCTGTAGTTTCAGAGATTACTTCCTACATCTAGCCTACAAACTATACTTTTTTCTAATATTAGCGTAGTAACTTACTTTTTGAGAACGTGGTGGTCTAGACCACTAGGCCACCACGTTCTCAAAAAGTAAGTTACTGACCCCGAGCTTCAATCCGGAGGTCGCCGGTTCAAACCCCGACGTGCATCGATGAGTTTTACGATTGAAAGATATGTGCGCAGTACCACGTCCTCAAAACGGTCAAGGAAAACATCGTAGGAAACCGACATGTCGTAGAACAAAAAATTCGAAGTGTCAAGCACGAAAGGAGCCTCTTTGAGGCGCACTTAAAATCCTTTCAGCACACCGATTCGAGAGAACTAGTGACTCGAATAGAAGACTTACTTTTCACGTCCGATTCCCGACTCCTTGAACCCACCGAACGGTGCTTGCTGTCCACCGGCCAGGTAAGTGTTGACCCTGAATAAACGTAACATTTATTTAACAACAGATGTCAGCGACTCATAAAAGCCATGCTTTATAATATACTCGCTGCGCCCCGCGGTGAATAAGTAATCCCACGGGAACACTGCACTTTTCCGGGATCAAAGTATCCTATGTGTTAATCCAGGATATAAGCTATCTTGGTACCAAATTTCATTCAAATCCTAAGTCGTTTTAGCGTTAAAGAGTAACAAACATCCATACAAACTTTCACGTTTATAATATTAGTAGGATAATTCAATATCCTTAAATATTTTCGTTTAAAATAATTTAAATTATGGTCCACTATATATATAATTCCCTTGTATCCTATTCCTATTTATAGTAATTTGCCGTGGTGTTCATGCGTACTGAAACTGTCCGGTTGACGTGCCTATTTATTTAATAATGAACAAATTTCCGGGCTATTGAGAGATATATAGCTAACGTTTATTAACTACCGAACTCTCAGATGTGCTTTCACTTAACAAATTGATGTTTTGACCACTAATTTCTAATATAAAGACTACATTTTTTTTATGTGATACAGTTACGGAACGTGTCGATAGCCCACTTGGTGTTAAGTGGTAACCTCGGCCCATAACAACCGGTGCGACTGGGGTCCTCCCTCCTAGGTACGACAAGACCCAAGTTGCACCGTATACGCCCGCACCTGTGAGACGTGTTGGTGGAATATCTCATGTGCCTGTAATTTCGCCTGCAACCACACCTTTCAAACCGGAACACAGTAATGCGAACGCGTTACTGCTTGTCGGCAGAAATGGGCATGATGGCAGTACTTCCCTGGACGAACTTGGCGTGAGTTCTTCTGCTCTTAAACCTAAACCTTAAACCTACGGTACTTTTTGATTAATGACTGTTACCTAATTGGCTCGCGTATCCAATATGAAATTTGATTAAAATACGCTCAAGAATCGATCGATCGCTCAAGAAGTGCTATCTTAAAATAATGCCAGTTACAAAAGCTGACTTACCAGATGGTTCCAGCTTCGACGTGCCTGCTGAACTGCAACGCGTTGTTGAGATCAGTGGTGAAGATGCCGGCGGCCAGACCGTAGTTGGTGGCGTTGGCGCGGTCTATCACCTCCTCCAGAGTATCGAATTTGAGGATGTTTTGCACCGGACCAAAGATCTAGAGCAAACATTATAACGCACATCTATCACACATCTAGAATATAATAAGAATTACGATTTAGATGAGCTAGATTATAAGCTAGACATCATTAATCTGTTTTTTTTTTGTGGTTCTAGGTTTCTTTGTAAGTGTTATTTGTTGGTTAGCTCAGGTAGTAACTTTACCTTCAGCGCTATAGGTCGTGGGTTCGATTCCCACCCACGAGAAACATTTGCGTGACGAACATAGCCGTTTGTTCTGCTTCTGGGTGTTAGGTAATATGTATTATATCAGTTGTCTTGTTCCCATAGTACCAGCTATGCTTAGTTAAGGGCTAGATGGCGCTGTGTTAATTGTTCACCAATATTATATTATTATTTTGTAGCAGCAATATCGCCACCTCTTTAGAGTAAAATATTTTCTTTACTCACAATTTAGTCTAAAGGGAGTACGCAAAGCTTCATAGCGCTTCTTGTTGCACAGTCGGTTAAACTATCGTGAGTTCATCGTTTTCGTAATGGAAATGAGAGTAACCGAATCAATTCCTGTCATTGCCGAGAAACAATGTTTATTTATGTTAATCGTTTTGAACAGCACTCTGAATTTAAAGTATACAGTTTGATACACTTTGATTCCGTGACTTGGTGAAATGAAAAAGTATCTGTTTATGCTGAAAAAGCAGGGCAGTATTATTATGAAATGATAACACTTCATACATACACACCACCATGCCCATTTCTGCCGCCAAGCAGTGACGCATTCGCGTTACTGTGTTCCGGTTTGAAAGTTGTGGTTGCCGGTGAAATTACAGGCACATGAGACATTCCACCTACACGTCTCACAGTTACTGGGTATTGTCTTACCTAGTAGGGGAGGACCCAAGCCGCATCGGTTGTTATAGGCAGAGGTTACGACTTAACACCAGGTGGGCCGTCGGCTCGTTCCCGCAACTATATAACATTAAAAAAATACGTATAAACTATTTAAGAAGAAAATAAATTTTGCTTATCGCATGCATTCATCTCACGCCATCAATGGTAGAGTAATACATTGAAAAGATCCATAATACATTTGATATCAAAATAAGTAATGGCAACATTGTAGAATGAGAATTTCGCTTTTTTAAACATATGTTATATTCCTATATTATCCGTTCTCTCGAACCAGGGTGGTTCAAGGATTTTAAGTACGCCCCAAAAAGGCTCATTTTGTGCTCCTTTCCTTTTTATTGATAAATAACTATTTATTTTCTAATATAATAATTTAATATATAGGAACATATTTATTTATTTATTTATTTGTTTACTGCTCCTACTTCTCGTGTCGCTTTCCCTCATCAATAACTTAAACAGTCTCGAACACACCAGTTTCCTTAAAGACTACATTCTTTAACATCATCCTACACATATTTTATGTAAGAACGGTTTTGAACCAGCGACCTTTGGATTGAAATTCAGAGTCTGTTCCGCTGGGCCCTTCAAATTCTTCAAGTTACATACCTCATCCCGAGCAATGGCCATGTCATCAGTGACGTTGGCAAAGACAGTGGGTTCTATGTAGTATCCGGTGGTTCCAACTCGTTTGCCTCCTGTCATTAGTTTAGCTCCCTCCTGCTTGCCCTTCTCGATGTAGCCGAGAACTTTGGTCATCATTATCTCGTCGATCTGAATAGAAAGAATAAAATGGCTGAAATGAATTATTTAATGAATGTGCATGACGACAAGACCAAAACGTAGTAATTCAGGTCGATTCAAAATAAATTATACATAAAATAAGATATACGTTCTCCTCAAGGTAAAATTTGGGGGGCCACGTTGCTCTGGTCCGTATGTGATATGTATGTATTCTGTATGTCTGGGTGTTGATATGTATGTATTTACAAAAAAGTATTTGTCTGGTTGTCTGGTTCCCATGATACAAGCTATTTACTTAGCTTACTTTGGGGCTAGGTGGCGCTGTGTGAAAAGTCCACCAATATTTATTTGTTATATTTATTTATTAATTATTGTACCCTATGTCAGTCTTGACGTTAAGACCATAAGCTAAAAATTACGCTACGTTAAATTAAGACAAATACGCTGACACTTCAGTCACCAAGATCCATCAATCTGTTTAGGCTTACAGGTGACTCAAATAAACCATTTTTATTTAGTTTTTGGTTTTACTGGTAATTCCATCGTCTTATTACGTGAAATCTTGCTGAAAACGATGTTGGTGGCAAAGTCGAAGGCATCATACCCCACACGCCAAAATAAAAAGAAGAAGAAGAATCAAATGATTCACATAGCCTCTGTAGCTAAAACTAAGAAGAAGAAGAAGAATCAAATGAATCACATAGCCTCTGTAGCCAAAACTAAGAAGAAGAATCAAATGAATCACATAGCCTCTGTAGCCAAAACTAAGAAGAAGAAGAAGAATCAAATGAATCAGATAGCCTCTGTAGCCAAAACTAAGAAGAAGAAGACAGAAACACACATAGGTACATACACCCGTAAAACAACCTTTTTTCCTCGAAACATACCTGAGGTCCGAGTGCCGCGGTGACGTCAGTCGGACTTCCAATCTTCATGGCCTTGGCGTGGCGGACAGCGGCCGCTACAAATTTATCGTAGATGCTGGACTGCACGAACAGCCGCGACGCGGCTATGCACATCTGGCCTTGCAGCGTGAACAAACCAGCGGCCGCTACTATGACGGCTAACTCCACTGAAAACGAACAATAACAACATTAATAATAATAATATTGGTGGACATTTCACACAGCGCCATCTAGCCCCAAACTAAGCATAACTTGTACTATGGGAACCAGACAACTGATAGACTACATTATACACTTTTCTTTTTTTTTGTGAATATTTTCGTATAATACATATTAACACCCAGATACAGAACAAACACCTATCTTCGTCACACAAATGTTTGTCCTGAGTGAGAATCGAACCGACGACATACAGCGCAGAAGGCAGATTCACTATCAACCGAGCTGTGAGGCCTGTCGATATATGGTATAGTCAATGTATAATAAAAACACATCGCAACGTATGGGAAGGAAAGAATCTTACAGTTTGCATCGTCCATGATCACAAGCGGGGATTTGCCTCCAAGCTCGAGGGTAACACGTTTGAGGTTGTTCGCGCCGGCTGCCTGCTGAATCAACTTGCCCACCTTCAAGTGATAACAATATATAAAACACCAATCAACCCGTTCGATAATAAATGCTCCTAAATTTGTAGTAGTTAATTGTTTCTTGTTGATTTTTCTTGTTTTCGCCCTACATGGTTAGAATGTTTGAAATGTCATTAACCATCTAAAAAAAAGGATGATACGCAAATAATTATGGGTCGACTAGCTCTATCGCTGGTATGTCACCACAAGTACGCGACCTTTGAAACGGCGAGTAAGTTTATCGGCGATCCAACATTGTTTGAAATTTTACTTGCAATCTTATCTTATTATTATCTTGCAGTCCGCGTCATAAATGCGAGCAGCGATTTTCTTTCAATATGTTACTTTAACGTAACGGTGATAAAAATACAATACAACATTCTGTAGAGGGGCAACTTACATTCTATTAAGTTTTAAACGTAATAAATCATTCCCGATTATATTTTTAAGTTCGAGGCACGATAAAAAATGGTAGTTGTAAAAGTTCGTTTATCTTTCTCGGCTCGACGTCTGTCGCTTTTTATGTGTATAAGTTACCAAAACAGCAAGATAGCTCACATGATGTTAATCGGTAACCTCTGCCTATCGCACAAAAGCGATTCTCTAGCGAGTTTTTCGCCGTCCCTACACTCTGAGACGTTATGGTGGGATGTCAAGCGCCTGTAATTTCACCGGCAACCACACCTTACTAATAGTAGGGGAGCCCACTATGCTAAATGGGGATTTACTCGAGCGTCATAGAGACCTATTGAGTTGCAAAGCTTAGATGATATGAAGAAAAAAATGTTATATAATGTATACCTTAAAACAGGAATATAGTTATTAAAATGCGTAACTGTAATAAAAGTATGGTGGCGGCTACTCTTACAAAGAAGAAGGAAAGGAAGAAAGAAAGAGATAATAATTTATTTTCTCAAACTGTACACAACACCGATGTTAAGTTTATGTGTTCTATTGTATGTCACTGTTAAATGTTCTTAAATGTGTTCTGGGCAGCTGGAGTGTAATACAAACAATACTTTTATTTAAAAACTTCTATTTACTAGTTAATTAATTAATTACCGAACGGGGCGCGTGGCGGGAGACGACTGGACGTCTTTCCATTGCACGAGCGTTATATGCTGCGCTCGCACAATGGAACATGCAACATTGTACCCCGCACGCCGCTACACCATTCCCCCTTTTTAAAAAAATTTTTAAACCAAAATCAAGTATTAAAAATTAAACAAACAATATATGGTCACCCTACATTATACACAATAAGTCTTGAAAGCGGTAACCAAACTCATTGTCACCCTATCATTACAATATTTTATAAACGGTCTGTGTTACATACATTGTCTTTGCCAGAACGCTTGCTTGCACATTCTCGGGCTCGCCAACTGAAACCGCTTACGCGTACCTACCGAGTCCGAGTGCTACTAAAGCGAAGCGTCCGGGCAATTACTTACAAGTTTTTAGTCAGACATAAAAGAAAAAAAATGAACAAAATATCATAAACACGTTACACATAAAAATAATTGACACACATTTTCCAAAACACTGTAAATACACACACTTGAAAATAACTGGAATTACAAAAAATGATTAAGTAACTATAATTTTGGGAGGCGATGGTTTTGCCGTTTGAGCTGCCTGGGCAGCCGGGGCTACTGCCATCATCTGCCGAAACATCCACTTTTTGGTTTTCGTGTGACACCTCTTGTATAAGCAGTATGCCACCATAACCGCTAGTATTAACAAAACTGCTCCCATCATAATACTGAACTGATTCAGTTGTGATTCTATCCCTGATACGTTGGAGTTGGACTGTGCAATTACAACTTGATCTTTGCTCTGTGTTTCACCCATGATTATAGATGCGTAAAAATATATGTAATGATTAAAATACGATTCATCTCACGTATATATACCTATTTAAGCTGTATAAACAAAATAAAATATATTGTATACAATTCAAAAAATAAAAATATAAATTTCTTAACCTACTGAAAATGACCCGAATAAAAAGCTAATCTAGCTGAAATCGTACTGGCCTCTTGACCGTGCGTCCGCTGCGCGTAGTGCGAGTATGAGCGTTGGTCATAAGCTGATCGCTTGAACCGATTTTCTGCACTATTTCAGGTGGATTACTTTTACTTAAATTAACATTATCGCTTATATTATTGTTCAGTGTCGTACTTTCGCTGACTAAAAATGCTGGCTTAAGACGATCAATCGAAATCTTAACTTGTCTGTCAGGTAATTGGACAGTAAAAACTTTCTCTTTTCTAGCAATTACCTTATAGGGTCCATTGTAGGGCGGTTGTAAGGACTTTTTCACCATATCGTTCCTTACAAATACATGTGTACATACCTTAAGTTCTGGATGCACGAATATAGTTCTGGAATTCCTTTGCAGTACGGGTCTTGGCTTTAGATTGTTAATGGTGTCTTTTAATCGCTGAACATATTCCAGAGAGTCGTAAAATTCCTTTTTGGTATTATCATAAAACTCACCTGGAAGTCTTATCGTGTCACCATACGTCAGCTGCGCGGCGCTTACGCCACTATCGCTACGTGGTGCCGCACGTAGACCGAACAAAACGGTCGACAGCTCGTCCGACCAATTCTGAGAATCTTCCAATCTAGCCCGAAGTGCCCCCTTTAATGACCTATGCCATCTCTCAATCATGCCATTCGCTTGAGGGTGATAAGGGGTTGTGCGTAGTTTTTCCACGCCTAAACATTTCATCAAATGCTTAAATATTCCACTTTCAAATTGACTGCCCTGATCGCTTGTAAGCTTAATAGGACATCCAAACCTAGTGATCCAATTTTCGTATATTACTTCGGCAATTGTTTTAGCATAAATGTCCCTCACAGGTATAGCCTCGGGCCATCCCGTAGCTCTATCGATAATCGTAACTAAATATCGATAACCTTCCCGTGAAGTGCACAACGGTCCCACTATATCGACATTTATGTGCTCAAATCGATTACTCTGAGCATACTGACCTAAATCTGAAACAGTGTGTCGCTGTACCTTCGCTTTTTGACACTGTATACAAGACTTGGCCCAAATTCCTATATCTCGATTCATAGTCGGCCAAAAGAACTTTGACGTTATTAATTTTCTAGTGGTTCTAATACCAGGATGACTTAAGTTGTGAATCGAATCAAAAGCTAACTTCCTAAAATTCAAAGGCAAATACGGTCTCAAATTATTTTCCATAGAAACTTCACAATAAACTGGTTCATTACAAAAAGGTATAAACATTCTTTTAAGTTGAACTTTGCTCGAGCCGACCGAGTTATTACATGTTGACATTACATATCCGTCGTGGCTTTGCTGAACAGCTAATTCCGAGTAATTTATCGCGGTTGGGCAATATACCGTCTCGATTCTAGAAAAGGTATCAGCAACAATGTTATTGTCGCCACTCACATGACGAATATCCGTTGTAAATTCGCTGATATATATTAAATGTCGAGTTCGCCTAGGTGTTTCATTTGATTTATTTAGATTTTTAAATGCGAATGTAATTGGTTTATGATCCGTATAAATGATTAATTCTCTACCTTCTATTAAGTTCTGAAAATGCTTAACTGATAAGTATATAGCTAGTAATTCCCTATCAAAAGTACTATATTTCTTTTGAGTCTCTGACAGTTGCTTAGAAAAGTATCCCAACGGCTTCCAGTTGCCGTTTACCATCTGTTGTAAAACTGCACCTACTCCTATATTAGATGCATCGGTCATAAGCGCAAGCGGAGTATCAGCCAGCGGATGAGATAAAGTGACAGCGCTTTGTAGGCATTCTTTACACTTTACGAACGCATTCGCTGCACTATCCGTCCATTGTATTTTAGTTTTATCTCTTTTCTTGGCGTTATGTAAATATTTATGTAATTCGGACTGATATTCGACTGCATGAGGCAAGTGTGCCCTATAAAAGTTAAGCATACCCAGAAATCGTCTTAGCTGTTCGACTGTTTCCGGTTTCGGAAAATCTACAATAGCTTTGACTTTCTCGTCTAGAGGCTTAATACCGTCTGTCGATACTTCATAACCCAAGAAATTAACTTTACTTTGACCAAAACAACACTTGCTAAGGTTAATCGTTATTCCAAATTGATCTAATCGTTCAAAAACTGTATTTAAATGCACTTTATGTTGCAAATCGTTCTCACTAGCTATTATTACGTCATCAATATATATGAACAGGAAATCTAAGCCTTGTAACACCGTGTTAAACATGAATCGCTGAAATGTTTGCGCGGCGTTACGCAAACCAAACGTCATACGCTGAAATTCATACAAACCAAAAGGTGTACATATTGCTGTTTTTTCAATATCCTCCGGCGCTATCATTAAATTATGGTACGCTCTATTTAAATCCAGCCTAGAGTATACATTCTTACCTGCTAGAAGATACGTAAAATCCTGCAACCGAGGAATAGGGTATCTATCAGGTTTAGTAATCGCATTCAACGCCCTGTAGTCTCCGCATGGACGAATACCGCCATCCTTCTTCGGAACTACATGAAGTGGGCTGGCCCACATGCTTTTAGAGGGCCGGCAGATACCCATCTCCTGCATTCTACAAAATTCATCTCTTACCTTATTATAACGGTCAGGTGCTAGAGGTCTCGCTCGCGCGAACACCGGCGGTCCCGTTGTCTCAATGTGATGGTACACGCTGTGTCGCGGAGTATCCTTGAATGAAACAGGCTTCGTAATATCTGGAAAGCCTTTAAGTAAGTCATGATATGGGTTATTATCATCGACCGTCTTAATACAGGGTTCCCTATAATCAACGATAGTACCTGCAGTCCTTAACTCAGTAATCTTATCGATCATAATTTTATCGTCTAAATCCACAATTAGTTTATAATATTTTAAAAAATCTGCACCCAATATAGGCTGTTTAACATCACAGACGATAAAATTCCATCGAAAACTCCTTCTTAAGTTAAGATCTAATTCTAGAGTCCTTTCTCCGTAAGTTTTAATAACCGAGCCGTTCGCGGCGTAAAGCGCATATTTACTTTCACTAACACTGTCCAACTTTTTGTCCCGTGGAAGCACTGAAATATTCGCACCAGTGTCTATTAAGAATCTATAACCCGATTTCCGATCTCGTACTGTAAGCCGATGGTTGACTAAACGGTTGCAGCTCCCCATCGAAAATATCTGCTCCCCGTTTAGTTTTCCTGCCTCTTCCAGTTACAAGGTTCGACGCACTTAGCCGCTTTTTTGCCGTACCGGAAGTGGTAAAAACACAACCAGTCCGCATCTCCCGGCCGCTTCTTCCCTCCCCGTGAATGAGAGCGGAAGCGATTCCGGTTATCTCGTTGTGATCTTCCTGTGGGTCTGGATCGCTCCATCTTGTTTAGCCGCATATTAATTTTCGCCAGCTCAGCAAACAGAACATCAGTGGATGTGGCAGGTTGTTGATTCACCTCGTTAACTTGTGTAGGTCGCACACTTTCTAATATCTGATCCGCCATCCGTGCCAAAGCGTCTATATCCTTTGAGCCGGACACTGTCAAAACTGCTCGTACCGGAGCTGGTAGATGGTTGGTCCACAAAATAATAAGTGTATCATCGCTAACCTTATTTCTCGCCAGTTCCTTCATTTTTCTTAAAAGTTGTGAAGGTTTCTGCTCTCCGAGGTCCATCTCTCCAATGAGTTTCTGAATTTTCCGATTTTCCGACTCTTCATAAATACTTAAGAGTCGTGATTTTAAAGTTTCGCATTTTCGTGCCTCTGGAGGGTTAAATAATATGTCCGTCACCTGCTGTATAATTTCTTTTCCCAACTTCGCTATAATAATTTGGTACTTTGCTTCATCAGACATCTTCTGTGGTTCCAGTACTGCCTCAGCCTGAAGAAACCACGCCCTGGGCTGGTCCGTCCAAAATTCTGGAATCCTCGCCGTCAGGGAAACACCCGCGATATCACTATTTTCCACCATGTTTATTCGTTATAACTTCAGTATATAACTATGCACCCGTTCGGTATGTAATGTGAGCCGCCTCCAAAGTCTTTATTAAACGTCACTCCAAACTGCCCACTGTCGAAAGGGTCACCACTGTTAAGTTTATGTGTTCTATTGTATGTCACTGTTAAATGTTCTTAAATGTGTTCTGGGCAGCTGGAGTGTAATACAAACAATACTTTTATTTAAAAACTTCTATTTACTAGTTAATTAATTAATTACCGAACGGGGCGCGTGGCGGGAGACGACTGGACGTCTTTCCATTGCACGAGCGTTATATGCTGCGCTCGCACAATGGAACATGCAACATTGTACCCCGCACGCCGCTACAACCGATTACATATAGGAGAAATTGAAATAAAAATGAAATAACGTGGCGGATCGCTGCCGTGTACAATACTTGTGAGAAAAAAGAAGCCACTTGCTCTAAGGGCACATACACTTTATCAGGGGTTCGGGCAAACGGATTTATGATATAATTTTCTTTTTCGGTATTTAGGTATCACATGAGACATTCCACCTTCACGTCTCACATTTACGGGCGCATATGATGCGACTTGGGTCTTGCAATACCTAGTATAGGAGGACCCAAGTCGCATCGGCTGTTATGGGCCGAGGTTACCACTTAACACCGTGGGCCGTCGGCTCATTCCGTAAATGTATTACATAAAAAAAAAAAATTGCGTTTATGAATACATTTTGTATACTAAATAATACCAATATATTATGAAAGATCTTGACAACACGTGAGTTCCTTAGTATATCTTTTCGGTTTTATACCCCCTTAGCCATTTCCTAGATGCGCTGTGTGAATTGTCCACCTAATTGGTATTTTTACCTCAAGTGATCCAGTGAATGAGATCTTGGCTACTTTGGGGTGGTGAGTGAGAGTCACTCCCGCATCTTCTCCGAACCCTGGCACGACGTTGACGACTCCTTTCGGGATGCCGGCCTCTTTCAGTAGAGCAGCGAGCGCTAGCGCAGTTAGGGGCGTCTGCTCAGCTGGCTTTACCACTACCGTACATCCTTAAATAATAATATAATCAAGTACTTTACATTCTTGGAGGCAAGTATATGAATGGTTTTCTTTTTATGTTAGTATAATTTAGTGTATTTATTATGTAGCTTTCTCTATGTCAACTAAATGTATGAGTGTGATTGAAGAAACAAATAAATGTCTTATCTATCTATCTATCATAATAATATTGGTGGGCATTTCACACAGCGCCATCTAGCCCCAAACATAGCATAACTTGTGTTATGGGAACCAAACAACTGATAGAATACTTTTACTATAATACCTACATAGGTACACATAATAGAAAAAATACATATTAACAACCAGACACAGAACAAACATCTATATTCATCACACATATGTTTGTCCTGGGTGGTAATCGAACCCACGACCTACAGCGCAGAAAGCAAAGTTACTACCAACTGAGCTGTGAGGCTGTTTTCGACTGATACTGTTGACGACTGTTTTCCGGGAAAAATATGTAATTTCATTATACAGGTGGCATTAAATATTATCATATGGCACATTTTTTGTTTAATGTAAATGTTTTTAATATTTTTTTATATAAATTACATAACAATTAAGCAATATACCTGCAGCTAAAGCCGTGCAAACTTTGTTAAGGAACATTAAGATGGGCACGTTCCAGGGTAGAATGAGACCACAAACTCCTACGGGCTGTTTCAGAGTATAACAAAATGTTTCGCCATCTGCAAAAATAAAAAAATGTTTTATTAATTAATTAATGAAAATCTGATACCCAATTCAGAATTTGGTATGAAATAATTAATTGAAATTAATGTCAAATACTGTCAAGAAAATTTAATAATAATGTTAGAGATATTAACATCAATAGTGATTAAAAACCTAAGTCATGTCATAAGCACATAAAACATCGTCCCAGTCTCAAATACTAAACAAATTATGAAAACTACTCAAACTATGTGAATCGTCGCACATTTGGCAGAGAGCTACCAGACTCTCGTGTGCTACTTTCATTTTGAAAGACTTTGTATTAATATTTACATTGTCTCAATTAATTTGCGTCCAGAATGCAACGTACTTATTCCTAAACAATCTAAACAAACTAAACCTTAGTTCATTTAGAGATAAGTAAAGTTTACATTATGAAAGTGAAAACCAATAACAAACTAAAATAAATGGAAAATTCTTAAAATTCGTAGTGCTTAACTTGTTTTAACAGCTTCAAGAGTGTACTTCATTATTTATTCATTTTTCGTTCTAATTAATTGACAAAGTCCCTGAAGATAATTAACCATGCCCATTTCTGCCGCCAAGCAGTGACGCATTCGCGTTACTGTGTTCCGGTTTGAAAGGTGTGGTTGCCGGTGAAATTACAGGCACATGAGACATTTCACCTTCACGTCTCACATTTACGGGCGCATACGATGCGACTTGGGTCTTGTCGTACCTAGTAGGGGAGGACGCAAGCCGCATCGTTGTTATGGGCAGAGGTTACCACTTAACACCAGGTGGGGCGTCGGCTCGTTCCGCAAGTATATAACATAAAAAAAACTCACCGAGAGGAATAGTGTCGCCTTGGATCTTATCCGCCAAGCTGCCAACATAACGTGCTTTGTCGCTGCAGTTCTTAGTTAGTGAAATGGCTGTGGTCAGCAGCATGCCGTTGTTATAGGACTCTAGCTCGGCTAGATATTGCGCATCCCTGTCTAGGAGGTCTGCGAACTTGCTAAGAAGCTTTCCTCGCTGCGAGGCGTCCATGAGTCGCCATTCTGAGTTGCGGTGAAACGCGCGCTCAGCTGCTGCCACTGCTAGCTCTATGTCGGCCTGGAAAACAATAATAATAAATATTTTATATATATTTTGATATATATTACATATAGGATGTAATTTTTGTCTTTTTGTTTGTTTGTTTGTTCCGGCTAATCTCTGAAATGGCCGGACCGTAAACGTAGTCGATACAAATGCCGCCGCAGTTACACATGCAGTACAAATATTATTATGTCTATTAATATTAATGTCGGTTTAAGATATGATCTACACACAAAAATTTACAATTCAAAAGTTTTTCAGCTTCCTCGTAGTTTATTCATTAGGCATTCAGTTGGGATTTTTAGCCTTTATAGTAATTTATACAGTAGGATATAAAATTCAGAGAATAGACTTTAAAGCTAAATTATTATATCTATATAATGTCATAATATTCAGCGGTAAGTTCAGACGAACATTTCATGAAGACATGATTACGGTTCTACGCACAGAAGAAACATAAAGACAACATAATCTTCGATATGATCGCCTGTCACCTCGCATAAGCCGACGAATTCGACAACTACCAAATGAGAAATATGCTATGACAAATCGCTGTCTCATTTTACCTTCTTAACAGATCCAATTTGAAAACGACATTTGTTGCGATACGATAATAGTAAAGAATAATATTAGGATTTACAAAAACATTCGTTAGAGAAATAACGGTTTTATTAGCTTATTCGCTGTAGCTGTGAAACCGCATTCACTTGCATAGATTGAGTGTACTAATTTTTGGAGTATACTATTCAAGAATCCACTTTCATACCTCTATATACGACGCGTTACGGCGTAATTAGATGGGGAGCATAGTGTTAACCAAAATCGTTATGTTACCCCTCCGCGCAACATATTTGCACATTTTATTCGGAACGCGTGTTTCTTTACTTACTTTTAGTTATTTACTCCATACGTGGTGATATCATTGTTATAAAGTTTCAAATAATATTTAAGATATTATCCAAATTAAAATATTAATATTTCAGTCGTATTATTATCTTGTTATCTCATAATAATACATATGGATAACCCGGCTGCACACTGATAATACGGGAGTAAACGTCTGCAGTAGGCCCAGTTCAAGTCGGAATATAATGGAACGAGAAATAATGCACTCACTGTTTCATTACTGTATAATGAAAATGGAGTTCAGTTTTTATCTGTTAGATAGTTATACATTTATATTGAAAACAAATAATATTGAATAATAGTAGGTATAATTATTTTAAAACTTAACTATGCATAAGGCAGAATTTCTATATACGGTAGGACATATGAATAGATACTGCTGTAACATCAAATTAGTAACTTTGAAGAATTATGAATATGTTACACAATATGTGAAAATGGGTATTATAATTTTCAACGGTAGATTCAGCTTACCTTTCCCCCCTCGGCGACTTTAGCAATAACTGATCCATCGTGTGGGTAGTAGGTCTCGAAGACTTTACCACTCTTAGCATCCACCCACTCATTGTCAATGAAAATCTAAAACCAAAAATACTTATTAAATTCTCAGAAAAAATATTTTTTGTTTTGAATGCTTTGCCGGCAAATAACCTTTAACTGTTTATTTGGATAAGGATCTAAGATTGAGGTAGATTAATATATTTTCGTATAAATTTAATAATTATTTAAATACGGAAACGCACTTTCGTGTATTTAATTTGAGGTGCCATGACTTCGCCGTGTGAGTCGCTAATGTGAGCGTTGTCACTTAACAGTCGCTGTTATAATACTGAAAATATTAGGTATATCACGACGACTTATCGTTGTTTATCTGTGTCAAGCCGATTTTACATCTGTGGTATCTTTGACGGGGGCTAATAGTACTTATCTATACAAATAAATAAAATTGGAGTGTCTGTTTGTAATATTAAAATAACCGCTTCTTACTAAGTGCATACGGATGTATACACGGTACATATACCAAAACAACGTTTTTTAAATTTTTGTCTTACTCGTTACTCGTTTTTCTGTAATGGCCTTTGATTGAAGTAATCTTCTGACGTTTTAAGGAAGTAATCTTCTTTAACAATTACGTCGCCGCCGCGCAAAAACATTGAGGCAGATAAGTATCTACTACAAGGTGATCAAAGTATATATCAAAGATACGTTACTAGAGGAGGCGTAGCGTCGTGTTTTTTGCTTTGAAAAATGTAATATTTTAGTTCCATCTCACTTGGGGCCGGGAATACGAACTTAGGTTGCAAAACAGTAGGTACCTAAATAGATACGGCTATCATCAAACTGATAATGATTACTAAACGGGTCTAATCTCTAAGATAACTATGAGGTAACTGCACTTAAACGTTAACACAAAAATAAAGTGTTGCAACGCAGTGCAATAGTTTGAGAATTTAATGAAACGGATACTCATCGAATATTAAAAATGTATTAGTCAAACGGTTGATACAAATGAACCAATTAACTTAATTGTAACATCACTGATGGTTACCTGATCTAAAAATTGTAATGTATATGTTTGATAAACTGATATCAAAATGCCTAAAATTTGCATGCTGTAAAGTAGAACATAGCTGTACTTTATCCTTTGGTGTCATCTTTTTTTTACCTATGTTCCGCAAATAAATGAATTATGAATTAAAGAACTACATTTACATATATGCCTTAAGGACAAAATGATCTCCAAAACTGTTACAAAACTTTTTGTAAATGCCATATTCCAGATATATTGGTGTACGCAGTTCGAAATCAGTCGGTCAGGTTAGCTTAAATGTGTCGCACAGACGAATTTGGCGTGCGATTTAAATATTCAAGGTTTATTCATCTTACAGGCGTGTTTCATACAAAACTGAACCTGATTCTAGTATTAAGTTCTTAGCAAGATGCATGCAGGAATCCATTTTGTATTTTGTATACTCATGAGCATCTTATGTGCCCAAGAAGGAAGTAAACGCCCGTCAAAATCAAGTAGGTACTTCAAGCCGTACTACCTATGCCGCAATTACAAACTCTCATTTTGGAGAAGCGGGCTCGATAATGCAAACAAATCGTGCATCTTGCTCAGAAATGTGGCCATAATCGAATAAATCTTGATACCACTTGAATATTAATTTTCTCATAATACAGAAATACTAAATTTCTGTACATCGGTTTGCGAAAACCCTCTAAAATCGGTCTTATAATGGAATTTAGACTTGTTCTATTATGAGATAACGAGCTTACCGCTTATCACAAAGTACTTTGCTGTATGTGCTTATCGCTTTGAGACGTCTGATCAGATAGGTATATCAGGCTCTTCGGTCATTATTTATATGTAGGTATGAACATTTAATAAAAAATGGTTGGGGACTGCAAAAGTGAGGTAAAAATATAACTTAAAGCATGTATACAGTTATTATAGGTCTCTACTGGTGCGTAAAAATAATACCTTAACTTTTATTGCAATTCGGAATATTAATCACCTAAACTTATCAGTTAAGCGCAGGTCAAAGGTCAAAAAATTCAGGCTACTATTTAGCGAAGGAGCTAAATAAAAATGAACGATCTACTCTTTTGTAAAACACACAATTCTTTATTCTATTCTTTAATACATTTTTATCCAAAATTATTTATTTAAAAAAGGTAACATCATTTTTCGGCATTATAATTTTTATTTATTGTAAACATTGTTGGAAGCGTACTATTTAGCGTAGTCGTTGTTCTGAGGACAATTCAGGCCAAGAGTATCTCGAGCGTCCTAAGCTGGGGAAATATCCTATAGCCCTTAGCTTGTTATAAAGGACACGTTCTGATAGAGCCTACCTGTCCTACAGGTGTATTGTATAGGTTCTGTAACCTCACATGACACATACACAGCTTTGTCTATGAATAAGGGAGCTAGTACTTTACTGTGTCTTATGTATCTATCAGTGACATGACCAAGTGGTCTATAAATGTTAGACAGATTTTCAGTTTTTTCATCCAAAAATAAAACGCATTTGTAAAATTTAAGTGTTAATTAAATTAAGTGCATACATAAAATGTTGTATAATATCCAGAAATTAAATCTTCTTTGGGAGCGCGATGGTTACTGTTTTCACTTCCAGGTATTCTTCAACACCGCCCGTGCCGCTGAAAGGAAAAATCATATGCATATCACCTCCTTATTACAATATTAAACTACTTAAAAGATGAGTAGAATAGGCGGTCTTATCACTAAGAAGCTATCTCTTCCAGGTAACCATTGACAATCAGACTTACACATACAGTAGATACCATAAGTGATGTCATATTTAAGATACTTTCATATTAAAACGATTATATATATATAACGGTAATATACACTATTTTGGGTATTAACTATTTTATGATGATTTGCTGCCCATCACTAAATGAATATTATATGATATGGTAAAATAGTATTTTAAACTTACTTTTCACGACCAATTCCAGATTCCTTGAATCCGCCAAACGGAGCTTGGATGCGGAAGTGCAAATAAGTGTTAACCCTGAAAATATAAAACATATTTATTAATTAATAAGTGTTGAAACAGTCTTTCAGGAAGTGGGTTCCAGATTTTTTTTATATTGGTGGAAATTTCACTCAGCGCCATCTAGCCCCAAACTAAGCATAGCTTGTACTATGGAACCAGATGACTGATATATGTATTTACGAAAAACGTATATAAGTATTATATCAGTTGTCTGGTTCCCATGATATATATATCCCACGCTATGCTAGCTTACTTTGGGGCTAGATGGCGCTGTGTGAAATGTCCACTAGTATTTACTTATTTTTTATTATTTATTTAAAAAGTGTGTGTGAAGCAAAGCCGTGTACAGTAACTAAGTATACGCAATGATAAAGACACGAGTGTACACCAATATTATATTTATTATTTATTTACTATTATTAGTTATGTGCCAGTAACGATTAAAAGCGAATAAACATAGCACCGTTGACTTTGGGCGCTGATTACATACCAGATGGTTCCAGCTTCGACGTGCCTGCTGAACTGCAACGCGTTGTTGAGATCAGTGGTGAAGATGCCGGCGGCCAGACCGTAGTTGGTGGCGTTGGCGCGGTCTATCACCTCCTCCAGAGTATCGAACTTCAAGATGCTTTGCACCGGACCAAAGATCTTTAAACAATAATTGTTAGAAAAACTTCACTGCAACCAACAGCTACATAATGCATATATATAATGAACCACTAAGATTAGTTTATACACTAGCTTGTATACCTTACAAATGAGATTTTGTTTTACGACATTTGACTTGGAGTCTGAATGTATAGGAAATAGTGGTAGATCATGGAAGCATTTGTTCCATGCGGTACCTAAACCCGCTTAATATGCACCCTGTGTAAAAAGAGGGAAAAGGGCAAGAAAAACAAGAAAATATAAATGTTTTAACAGTCAGTCATTTTTTGAATACTAGCAGGTTTTCGTTCGACTACATGTCACTGACTTGCCTTGCAGTATATCAAACAATTCATTTAGCAATCCTTGGGGAAGTTCATTTGGCGACGGTTTGGCACACACCACATTTAAATATACCATATAATTTGTTTGGTTATGTTGCCGGCAACGCCATGACGCGTCCAACAGAGGTAGGGCACTAATTGGACAATTCTAACTACAAATTGCTATAGATTGTTTTGGACAGAAGATTCTGCTTAACATCAGGCGGATCACATTAAGTTTGATAGTTCAATTGAATCGAATAAAAGATAATGGTCGATAAAATTGTGTTGTACTGTAATCTCCTAAATTTACATGGAACGGTACGCCATTTTGTAATAAAATCAAGGTGACCAAAATAGAGGAACCAATTCACGTGACAATTTTTGGAAGAATAAAGACGATTGTATTTTTGCAGATATTTACCTCTTCCTGGGCAATAGCCATGTTGTCGGTTACGTTGGCAAAGACCGTGGGTTCTATGTAGTATCCGGTGGTTCCAACTCGCTTGCCTCCCGTTAACAGCTTAGCACCTTCTTTTTTACCCTTCTCGATGTAGCCGAGAACTTTTTTCATCATTGTTTCGTCGATCTACGAGGGATAATCGAATTTTGATATGAGAGTAGTCATACATTGTTAATTTAATTCTAGATAGCCTTGCTACTTGACTGGCCTCACAGTTTAGTCGGTAATAACTCAGCCTTCTGCGCTGTAGATCGGTGGTTCGATTCCCATTCAGGACAACCATTTGTGTGACGATCATAGATGTTTGTTCTGTATATGGATTTCAATAGTATATTATATGTATGTATTTTAAAAAAGTATATCAGTTGTGTAGTTCACACAAGCTATGCTTAGCTTCCTTCGGGGCTAGATCGCACTGTGTGAAAATTCGATCAATATTTTATATTTATTGTTATTGAATTACAACTACGGCTGCTAAATCTGTTTGATTTTAATTTACTATCCAGTGTCCAGCGAGTGGCAAGAGCGTTTCTATGGCAACGTTTGCTGGATCCACACCGTCTAAGCTTTATTGGTCATTCTAACGTAATCCTAATGGAATGGATAATAAAGCCACACTAATATTATAAAGAGGAAAAATATTTTATATAAAAGGTAATCTCCGCAAACACTGACCCCATTCTGATAATTTCTACACTAATAGGAAGCTGAATTATCCCTGAGTGCTGTGAGCATTATTTTATTATTATATATTTTATATATATATTACATATCTTATTTATTATATATTATTTTAATAAAGATTAGTGCAAATTTGAAATACTCAGAGCTCCCAGTGAGATACCGGAACGGGGGGTTAGTATATTATGTATTTATATATTAGTTCTAGCCTAGTTCGTCCGGGAAAGTTCTGCCACCATACCCATTTCTGCCGCCAAGCAATATTGCATTCACGTTACTATGTTACTGTGTGAAAAATGTGGTCTTGGCGTACCTAAGTAGGGGGGACCGAAATCATATTGCTTGTTACCAATTAATACCGGTGGGCCATCTGCCCCCGAAACCTTATGTCATAAAAAAAAGAAACGATAATATTGGTGGTCATGCCTGTTATCGGCTATCGGTTTCCAATAACGAAATCAGATCGGATAATTCGATGAATCGTTATAACTCACTTGAGGTCCATGTTGTGTCGTAGGATCAGCGGGATGGCCGATTTTGATACCTTTAGCGTGTTTTACAGCGGCTTCGACGAATTTATCATAGATGCCGGCCTGAACGTACAAACGGGATGCAGCAACACATATTTGGCCTTGATTACCGAAGACGGCGTGCGCAGCGAATGGCACTGCCACCTTAACTAGAAAAGGGAACAAAAATATATAGACATACTCGTAAGTAGTTCTGGTGGTGAATCATGGCAGATCTGAAGATAACCGTTCCAGAATAGACATATTTATTCTTAGTCCCCTGCACGGTAAGATACGATTAGAAGGAGAAGAAGGAATTAAGTAAGATAAGGATAGTAAAGAAGAGGCTTTTGAATTTAATTCCAGACTTGACTATGATGAAAGATTGCGTTTCAAATGATACGAAAACGTGATTTGATATATTCAAAGAGCAGCAGAACTCACGCCAAGTTCATCCGTGGAATTACTGCCACAATGCCCATTTCTGCCTCCAACCAGTACTGTGTTCCGGTTTGAAAGGTGTGGTTGCCGGTGAAGTTACAGGCACATGAGACATTCCACCTTACACGTCTCAGAGTTACGGGCGCGTACAATACGACTTGGGTCTTGTCGTACCTAGTAGGGGCCCAAGTCGCATCGGTTGTGGTAGGCAGAGGTTACCACTTGGGCAGTCGGTTCGTACCGTAACTGATTCATATAAAATTAATAAATAAATAAAAAAAGTTAAGATATGGTAAAGAATAGGCTTTTGCATTTAACACTTCAGACTTGACTAAGATTTAAGATTGCGGTCGAGTTGTAGAATGAGACTAGCATAGCACCTTCCCAGATGGTTTTAGTACAGAAATATTGGTGATACCCATATAATATAACAAACATCGCGGCAATTTATATTTTCCGTATAAAATTACTGGCAAAGCATACATACATTATTATGTGTTGCGTTAGTTTACTTCGTCAAACTTACGGTCAGCGTCATTCATAATGATCAGAGGACTTTTTCCTCCAAGCTCAAGGGTCACACGTTTGAGATTGTTTGCACCGGCCGCCTGCTGGATCAGCTTACCCACCTATGAATAATATAGAGGAAGAAGAAGAAGAAAGACAAATAATTTATTTTCTCAAATTGTACACAACACCGATTCCATACTTTTATCACAAGGAGAAATTAAACTAAAAAAAGAAATGCTTATGCGGATGTGTACATTGTACATATACATGCTTGTACATAAGCTCTGTGCTCAGCATGTGTTGAGGACACAAGATCCCCAGCGCTGATTTTCAGCACAGGCTTAAATGAAATGAAAGAGGTAAGGATCTAAGGAAAAAGACGATTAATTTATAAATTAATAAATATGTCCATATAAACATAAAAACATTGTAGTACATAAAATAAAATATTATAAAAAGTGTTATTTACAAAGCCTTCAATGATACTTAAATAACATATAATAAAGATCCGGAAATGTTATTCTGGACCATCACACCGCTTCTAGATAAATCAGAATTTTTTTCGGGTATTTATTTCATTATTTTTGTTGGTCTCGCTTTTTGACTAGACATTTTACAAACAGTGAACCAATTGTATCAAATAATAACGAAAAATGATATGCCCTGCTCTTACTTCAAGAGATCCAGTGAAAGAGATCTTCGCTACTTTTGGGTGATGAGTCAGGGCGACTCCGGCGTCTTGTCCAAAGCCGTTTACCACGTTGACGACACCTTTTGGTAGACCGGCTTCCTTTAGCAAAGCGGCGAGAACCAGCGCTGTGAGGGGCGTTTGCTCAGCCGGTTTCACTATGGCCGTACAACCTAACAAAACAATAATAATATTTGTGGAAATTTCACTCAGTGCCATCTAGCCCCAAAGTAAGCTAAGCTAAGCTTGTATCATGGGAACCAGACAACTGTTATAATACTTAAATTCTTTTTTTACGTAATAATACGTTACTTGTGAATAATTCCACTTTGTAAACGTCCGTCATCACGCATTGTAAGTAACACGTGAATAAACCTTATTAGATTCAAGTCTGCGTAAATTTTGCGTTTAATTTATTAATAAAAATTTATCATGTAGCTATTTATAAGTAAAGAAAAATCCTTTATTTATTTTCATCCCATTTTCTATAAATATCCTTATTACGATGGAATCACATCATGTTTACGAAACTCATTGGTGAGTATATTTTTTGTATCAGATGAATAGAATAAATAAATAAATATACCTGCAGCCAAAGCTGTGCAGACTTTGCCGAGAAACATTGCGATTGGGCCATTCCACGGAAGAATAAGACCGCATACTCCAACGGGCTGCTTCAGAGTGTATGAAAATACTTCGCCATCTATAAAAAACATGTCTAATGTTTTCAGTACGTCAGAAATTATGGAATCCTCATCTCATATTTAAAGTTTTAATCTCACCGTAGCGAGGACTCATCAATATTAATCAAGGGAACTCTTGACAAGCAAGAACAAAATGAGTTATGGCGGAACCGTTCGGGAAGGGGAAATATTAACAGTACCTATGAGTATATTTATCAGGCCTTCCCAAAAATATTGTAAACTTTGGTTTTTGAAACGAAATTTGTCTTATTTTCCAGTAACGGGTTACCTATTGGTAATATGATAATCCTTTGTATATTATATACTAGGTGTTGCCCGCGACTTCGTCCGCGTGGAATTCAGTTTTACCACGCACCCCTATTTTACCCCTCGGAAAAGTAGCCTAAGTTACTCATTGTTACATCAGCTATCTGCCAATGAAAGTCCCGTCAAAATCTGTCCGGCCATTTCAGAGATTAGCCGGAACAAACAGACAGACCGACACACAAAAATTGAAAAAAATGTTGATTTGGTTTATGTGTACGGGCGGGCGCACACCCGGGGGTTGATAAGTTGTTGAGAAAAAGTCACTGATAAACTTTGATTGATATATTTGATAAAAGTAGGTACTTATAATGATAAATGATAGTGATATTGATAATAAATGATAATGAGCCGCGCGGCGTGATCGCTGCTAGATCGCGAACTGATTCAGAATTGGTTGCTTCTGGGTAAAGTGCAACGATGGCGCAAATTAAGTAGTCGATGTGCGAGGTGCCTCGTAAACCATGTAAACATCCATATGCAGTTACTAAAAAGCGGTTATTTTAATATTACAATCAGACACTCCAATTTTATTTAGTTATATAGATAAATGCGAAAATTTGGAATGTATGGATGTTTGTTAATCTGTCACGCCAGAATGGTCGAATGGATCTGGATGAATTTTGGCAGAGATAGATTATAGTCTGGCACATAGCATATAGGCTACTTTTGATCCCGGAAAAGTGCAGTGTTCCCGTGGCATGAATTATTCACCGCGGGTAACACCGCGGGGCACAGCTAGTTAATAATAGAGAGATAATTTTCTCTAAGTCACCTTACGGAATGTAAAGCAGGTATTGTTTTTACTACACATCATTACTACTGACTGACCTCACAGCTCAATTGGTAGTAAACTCTGCCTTCTGCGCTGTAGGTAGTGGGTTCAAATTCCACCCAACGCAACATTTGTGTGACCAGCACTGGTCTTTGTTCTGTGACTGGGTGTTAATTTGTATTTATATGTATTTACAAAAAAAAAGTGCATGAATATTCTATCAGTCATCTGGTTCCCATGATACAAGAAGTGTTTAGCTTAGTTTGGAGCTAGATGGCGCTGTGTTAAATATTCACCAGTATTTATCATTATTACTTACCCACAGGAATAGTGTCGCCTTGAATTTTATCCGCCAAACTGGCAATATAACGGACATTATCGCCAGCACCACTGATCATCAACGCTTTGGCAAATTGCAATACTGATCCGTTGTTGGTGATTTCAAGCTCGGCCAAGTATTCCGCATCTCGTTCGATAAGTTCTGCGAATTTCCGCAGTATGTTTCCTCGCTGCGAAGCGTCCATGAGGCGCCATTCTGAGTTGCGGTGGAACGCGCGCTCAGCTGCTGCCACTGCTAGCTCTATGTCGGCCTGTAATACTTTGATACTTTTAACTGGCTCAATTGGTAGTAACTGCCTTCTGCGCTATATGTCGTGGGTTCGATTCCCACCCAGGACTAACGTTTGTGTGACGAACATAGTTGTTTGTTGTGATTTGTTGGTTGTAATCCATGTTCTATATATATGGCAGACAGTTTTTTGTATTTTATCCAAGATTTACCGAAATTTTTAGGATTTCTACTTTTATACAAAATAATTGCAAATAGCATATATTTCAATAAAAAAATGAATTTCAAGTAGGAATATGAAAATTTATGAAATTACCGACAAATCAGTTTTTCGTTATATGCCTGAATGCCACAAAGACATAAATAAATTAAAGATATATATTATTGACTCGCTTACCTACTATCAAAATTTTAACATGAACTCCTATGTTGTATATGACACTATCACTAGCGGTCATTGGCAGACTGGTGGGCTCATATAGCCTCTGTAGCCATCAATTAAGAAGAAGAAGAAGAAGACTCGCTTACCTTTCCACCTTCTGACACTTCAGCAATTACGGATCCATCGTGTGGATTGTACGCTTTGAAAGTCTTGCCACTCTTCGCTGGTACCCACTCGTTATCAATAAACAGCTTAAAAAACCAATACGATTGTTAGGTACAATGGTAGGTGCTTGAAACACATGTTACAAAAAGCAAATAAAAACTGTAAATATGTAAATAATAAATTAAATAAACAAATAAACTACATACTTTCGTGTATTTAACTTCGGGCGCCATTTTAGCGTTACGTTTGTGCACTGAGCGCGTGTGAGCCGGCTTCTACGTTTTTATATCATTCGCTGATATGACAGTCATCGTGACTTGACATATCGACGCTTGAGAAGCGTTTTGTTATTATTCTAATCACTTGAATTCAAAACATGCTCGGAGCAAGACAAAATACGAGTTTTCGCCTCTTTATAGTAACGCGTTCAAGATCCCTACTAATATTACTCACACATTCGTGAATATACTCGTATGTTTGATAGTTTGTTCTTCCCTTAAGCAGCAACAGAACGACGGAATGAACTTATTTTTTCGTGGATATGGCTTTTTGGTCGGTTCATTTCGGAAAAAATGCACAACTCACACAAAGTGATAACATGAAACTATTAAATCTAAACGTTGATTTACAATAGATATGACTTGCTTATTCTTGCAGGTAATTGTATGTGCGTGGCCTTGCACAACTGGTGGGTACCTAATTGTTTATTAAATTTAATTATCGTCGCAACCAGCCAGGTAATGTTATGTTTTATCAATATTTTTAGGCCAGGCCCTATGTTTTAATAAGAGGATGTCCTTAACATACCAATCTTTAAACCAATTTGGGATCTTTAATTATAATTTAATAGTTAACTAATCTCAATATTCTGTGTGCCTTTTTTGTCAATGCGGTAGAAATCACCTTCAAAATTCATTTTTAATTATAGTGTTTACCTTAGTGTTACCCTCTGAGCAGTGCCGGACTATGCATTGTCTACTATGATTCAATTATGTGCAGAAGCGTAAAAATTACAACAGTTTTCATTTATATCCAAGAAAAATAATGTTTCTGTCTAGTAGTGGCAGCGCACTTAGCAACTATTATTAAAGTTTATACTGCATTTGGTTGTTACTTTGGTTGTTAAAACTGTTTTTTTTCAGACTTACCTCACAGTTGGTTTAATAATAACTCTGCCATAGGTCGTGGGATCGATTCCCGCCCAGTACAAACATTTGTTTGGTTAACATAGGTGTTTGTTCTATGTCTAGGTGTTAATATATATTTACAAAGTATACAAGTCAATATAAGTTGTCTGGTTCCCATGATACAGGCTATGCTCAGCTTACTTGGGGGCTAGATGGCGCTGTGTGAATAAAACCAGTGTTATGGTATGTACCTGGTTTTGTTTTTAAATAACACATTTCAAACAAATTCAAATCAATTCAAAAAAAAAAAAAAAACATAACAAATTCTACGTTAATTGAATGTGATTTTTATTTATAGAAGAATTTCTAATATAAAGTATTCTGCTAGGCGCATAAAATAAGTAAAAATAATTATTTGATCATTCATCTCCACCGTTGAGGAAAATGAACAATAACATTTCCTTTGAACGCTTTGTTCGAACAGCTCTTGTAAATCTTCGTGGATATCATCGTGAATAAATTCAGTATTTTTCTTTTCTTCAATGTCATATTCAATATTCATAATGATTTCGTCATTTTTGATCGGGCTTCTAGTTTTTTTATAATCGTCATAATACAAGTCATCATCCGGAGTAGTGGTAGATTTTCGACGTTTAATTTTTTTCCGATATTTCAAATCATTCATTACTTTAGGATGATAGTATGAGTTTTCATATAGATTTTCATTAATATCATTCAAGAAATAATTTTTGTATGTCATATAATAAGCTGGGTATGCTGAATATCCCATGGTTACGTGTCCTGATTTCCGTGTGCAATCGTCTTTATGCTTGATTTGTTGGTTGGTATTCGCATGACTGCATTTTATTGCACCGTGTATAGGATCATCTTCTACATGTGATAAACTTCTAGCTTCTAAGCTTTTCGCTTTAGGTATGTTATTTTTTCTTTTTGCATTATGATCATGACTACATTGCATCTGATGACTGGCTTTGTCAACTGTAAGTATATAATCAGCTGGCCATTTCTGTTTTACTTTCATTGTAGGCGTTGGAACATCAGCTTCTACCATTTTAGCAGTCGAATAAGTCAAATCTCTTTCAGAAAAACGTTTGATCGACAGTATTTCATCTGACAACATTTTGTCTAATACGTTCGATTTCAAATTGCTGCTTGTTATATCTCCAAATATATTTAACAAGGAATTTGGAGTCTTATAAGTTTGTTCTTCGCATTTTGTGGTTTCTGAAAATAAATAAATTTTATGAAGATGCGTTATGTCTCAAAAAGATCTTATAAAATATGCACATCTTGCTCACTACCCTTAAAACGATGTCCTTTAAAAATGAACAACCAAAGCACTTTAGAAGATTACCTTCAATATTATCATGAAAGCCAAACATTTCACCATTTTCTTTGAAGTAATTACTGTAGTTTGGATTAGTGACTCTACTCACAGAGCTACTCATTTCGCAAAAGCAAATTATGAATAATAAAAAAAGAAACGTAAAAAACATAACCATTAATCACATAACCCATTTTTTCAGAACAATTTGGCATCATTATCCAGTCGGCCGTGGTTTTTCATTATATATTGCCAATGTTGTTGTGTTTATTTATAATTTATTATGGAAATTTTAAAATTTCTTGTATGGATATTGAGTATTAGAATAGTTACAGGTGTTCGAAGTCGATATTGTGGAATATGCAAAAACCATACGCTTTGCAAATATTTCGTAAGTCGTTCTATTGTGAATTGATAAACGTCAATAAGAAGATACAGAAAAATTGTTTTTAAGCACTTAAGTATATTGTTAATGGCGCCTGACTTTATTTTGTTCAATTGTGATAAATATTAATAGGCTACATTTACTTGTCCTTTAGGTGGATGGGCCAAATTCTGAATGCGTGAGCTATGACAAAACGGCATTGTTGACTCCCAAAGACATTCTTGAAATACTGAATAGAATCAACGAGAGGAGACATTACGTTGCATCTGGACTACTAAAAGAGTTCCCACAGGCGGCAAATATGAAAAAAATTGTAAGAAAATAAATGATAATGCATTAGGTATTTGATTGCAATTTACCACAATTCCAGTGAGTAGTTGGTACAGATGTATTTGTTTGCTTGACCTTGAAAATAACTTTCTGAGGGCTCCTTAAGTAGGCCTTAAGTAGGCAGCAACTTTGTTAAGTGAAAAAGTTGTGTACAGTGTTTCAATTTTCTTTTTCAGAGATGGTCTTTTAAGTTGGCTAATTTTGCACAACGCTGGGCAGACCAGTGCGATCGTTCTGTAAAACCCGACAAAGAAGATGACTGTCGAGATTTAGGTACCTCACGTAGTTTTCTTATAGACTTCATCTTCAATTATAGTTAGATTATAGTTTAAACGACACAAATTAGAAAGACTGATCAAAGTCGAAATTTCAACAGGACTGTAACCTTGTTAATTTTAGTTCGGACGCTACTAAGATATGCTCGCTGGAATTGTTCGCTTCACGCTTTATGTTAACGCAATGCTATGTAGATATTACTGCAATACAACCGTAGTACTTTTAACCGTAGAACTCATTCATTAAACTAGCCTACCTATAGAATAAGAAAGTTCAGTTGAAAGTAGGTTGGCTTCATATATGCTGAAGAACAGAAAATCATAGGAATAGAAGAGTCTTTTGAGTGACTGCAAGTAGGTAAATGTAAAATAGATCACTTCGCGGTCTGTTGGAGCGGATAATTGCGTTAGGTGGCTGGTAGAAATTGTAACTCTCTGAGTAGATACCGGGTTCATTGACATTTACTGGGAAAACTAATGTCCAGCTATGGACTAAGATAGTTTAAAGACGATGTAAAAAAACATAAGCAACTTCTAAGTAGCAACTTATAAAACATTGTTAAAGTTAAACGATTCTTGTTTGTCGTGTAGGAGTTTGATCTTTCAAATTTGTATCCGTCGAACTCCAAACGGATAGCTATCTCAGGGCGTGGGCTGATGAAGCTATCTTCAAGCATGGAGCATTTTTATACGTAATTTTGGTTCGCAACACTTGTAGCTAGTGATATGTGGGCACACTTTATGTGTGGCACTGCATAAAACACATATAATCGCTTCGCTTCTTCCCCCTCTCACCACATATACTCGTACTGTACACTCGTAGAAAATTAAATACTCGTTAAAATCACATGTTTGTGTAATTTAATTAATAATTAATAAAAGATATTTATGGTATACCAAAATTGCGGCACACAGACAAAAGCGCTTCAAACGAGTTTTTTCCACAGAAGCTAAACATCTATAGGAAATAATTTTACTTAAGCAAATACCTTGTACAAATACTAACTCCAGGTCTTATATTCCTAAAGATTAAAAGCTCTTCAATTCTATAAGATAGTATCCACTTGTATTAAAGCAAATTAATTTCAAGTTTTAAAAGGCGCTTTCAACGTTATATACTTTAGAAATAAGGGATTTACTGATATATAAGAATAGAAGGAAGAAAATCCAAACGCGCTGGTTGAATATTTTTAAAACACGTCTATAATGATTTTACGCATAATTGAAAAACCCTCTGAATTAAAATAAAATATTACGTTAGAAAACATCAGACATCGTTACCCATTCAAAATTACTCGCTTATACATCAGCACATCATTATACGCGTATCAGATATCAAAGTAAAAGTTTAATAAAAATTGAATAGGAGGCTTCTAATATCATTTATTTTTGGATTGATCAGGTGTGAATAACATTTTTACTCATGAGTTAAAATGTTTTTAATATTTCATGTAGTTTTATAATTTCCAGTCAATATGAAAGTTGGACAGAACATAGCAACGGTTTTAGGCCCATCACCCGGGATCACGATAAAAAGCTTCGTAGATATTTGGTTCATGGTGAATTTTAATTACAAAGGAAGTGTCACATATTATAATCAGTGAGTATACGGAATTTACGGAGAGTTAACTGGCCAGACGGGCGGTAAAATAAAATATTTGTTAAATGTATGTCCGGGAAAAGGCCGCTTGACTTAGCCGTACGCTATACGTATGTACTAGTAAGTAAAGCAGTACCTACTATAGAGGTTATGTTACAGTTTTGGCCATGATAATCTAATGAGTATTGTTTTCATATCTATAGAATATCGATTATGTAACTTGCAACACTAAGTTTAAAACTTCAACACAAAATCTAAACAAGTTCACTTATTTCGCGTAGGTGCTTGTTTGAAAAGTAAATATTTTATCAAGCTGGCCTTCACTTAGTATGTTGTTACTTTTTAGGTCAAAAGATACAAGGACAAATTACTTCACCCAATTAATTTGGGCCGACACTGCGTATGTAGGATGCGGGAGGGCCAGATTTTTCGTACGTATCCCTTAATTAAGCTTTATGAATACATAATATTTGCCATATCAGCACACCAAACATTAGGGTAAAGATTTCAAATGAATGTTGTCTTAGCTCATTAGTAATTTAGATTTTTAAAACCATAACCTTACTTTATATAAATTGGTATTTCTCTTGCATAATGTTTTTTGTAACAAAATTTGGTATTATTTCAGAATGACGATATCAACATGATCGTAGAAAGACTCGTTTGCAATTTTGCTCCTAAAGGCAACAATAACGGAAGTCCAGTTTACACCATTGGATATCCGGGTACTCAATGTTCAAAACCTATGATTCCGGACATCGAGTTTCCAAGTTTGTGTAAACAACCGACTAGACCAGGTAGGTAACTTCATCTCAGTATCCAAGAAGTGTCTACAATTAAGAATTCCAAACTTACTTGAAATTGATTTATAATCTTTGCATTTCTTCAGCGGGCAGTTTACTTAGGATACTTAATTCGTCTAACAATTCACTGAAGCAAGAGTTAGACCCCAATAATTGGACGCTTATAAGAAGCAGTAATGAAATGAATAATCAAAGAAATCAGAAAGCCAGACACGTATATCTAAATAATTCGTTCGGTGAGTATTAGAAATTTGTAAAATCATCCCGTCCTCAGATGCATGGAAGTATCTTTATGGAACAAGAAACATGTCCTGGAATAAATTTCGTAATCATCTTACATCTGCCAACCCGGATAAGTTTCCGTGGTCAGATACTTATTCATTGTCGGGTGATAACTATTGTTGCCATTCAGCAGTATAATGAACACTTATTGGTTCAGCCAGTAATAAAGTGACATAGATTAGTGACGATATAATTTAATGTTGTCAAATTATTCTAGGAACAACTACAAGCGGGCCCATACATATTCAAAATCATAGGAATGGTGGAAATTTTAGGGAACCACAATTTGCTCAACAGCATTTTACACGTCAATTCAAAATGCATCACGGGCAAAGGATCAGTGAAAATCCAGCTCTTACTCTGGAAAGTCATCATGGCCAAAACTACTTTAGAACTCAATTTACAAATTCAGCACCTTATTATTCTAGTTCCGTACAAGACGCTAGGAAACATTATTGGGACAAACAGTGCACTCGTAAAGGAATTCCAACTGAGACTCACACACGTTTGTCAACAAATAAATGTACGCGAAGGCATATCACTAAGGATTGTCAGCAAGATGAAAATGAATGTCAATCAACTGGAACATCAAGTAGCTATTATGAGATTTCAAAAAAGCTATGCTTGTGTAATGAACAAACCACTCATCCGAGATTATTAGTAAAATTTGACTGTAGTAGAAGTTGCCAATCTACTATCAATGACTGTTACTTATCTACAACTATGGCCTGCCCCCATCGAAGAAATAATGTTGATGATCAAGACAAAACTTTGAACTCATTCAATTACTACGATCTTTTTCAAAACGTACATATCAAAAGTGGTGATGAAGATTCGTCTTTAAAGCAACCTTGGAACTTTGAAAATATAGCTTCTAAAAATATGAAAAGGACAGATATCAATAAAAGAGGATATGATGGTGATATGGCTAGAGAGGGAATAGCAGTAGCTGATAAGCTTCAACAAAAATTACCAAATATGCAAGATTCATATCATTCATTTCATTACAATAAAAGAAAAAAACGAGACGTCGATGACCACACATTTAAACCTTTTTGGGAAATGGATGAATACAATCGAAAAAAGTCTATTGAACCAAAATCTCTCAGATATACGACATTGGTTCATAAGAAAATTAGAAAAACACGTATAACACAGCCAACTACGAGATTACCTACGAGTACAGAAACAATAACTATAAAACCTAAAGAAAAACCAAACATCCATAATAATTATCGCGGTCGTATTACTGAAAAGTATCTTTCATTTGATGAACTGATGCATCTTAGGAAACTGAGTACTGCAGAGCTAAAAGAAAATGATGCAAGACGTAGAGCTGAAGCTCAACCCCTAAGAGAAGGTGAATCTACTACACAATCTATCGAAACGACTACAATAACAGCAAACACGCCTTTCTATAGGGTGAAACATTGCACTCGTAAACTGACTTGTACTTGGACAGCTGCGATAAATGGGAGTGGCGCGCCAGGTGGTGGAGGTGGGTTCGATGTTGGATCTAGAACGCCGCCAGGATATGTCGACGGCTGTACTCGTACATCTACTTGTACTCGCGACTACATGGACCGAAACAAAATGGCGACATCATCTGATGAAACCCCTGAAACTACACTCGAAGATGAAGATTACTGTGAGCGTAGATCTCTAAATAAACGCAGACGAAATATAGAGGAAACTGGATTTAAAGATTTCAGTACAGGATCTCGGTTCAGTACAGAGCTTCCTATCTCAAAAAACAAACAGAATAATAAAATGATGATAATGGAAAAACACAAAGAAGTTGAAATATCATCGCAAAATGATGCCTCCAGTTGTATTTGCAACGCAGATGGTACAAGATTAAAGAGGGAACAAATAAATTATAGTTTCGACGAACTGCTTAAAAATAATTGCAATGGCATGAGAAGTCATAAAACACCAAAACCTCGTAAAAAGCATTACCATGCTACACGAACTAGTTCAAACCCTAAAAAACGTATTTCATATAAATGTCCATGTAATGGCAATAACTCTATTAGAAATATATTTAACTGGGCGATAAAGTTGAAATATTGCTTCATGTGGATTTACTGCTACGTGTTTATTATAAGAATTGTCTAAGGTTAAATGCCTGTTATTTTCAAAATAACATGAATCACACTATTAAAATAGCGGAACTTAATGATATTTTTTACAATCAATTAAAACAAATTTTAATTTAATTGAATACAATAATTTTACTACCTTATTTAGTTTTATCTGTGATATCATCTAAAAACTTTTTCATTACATTTTTACCACTTTTAAACACGTTCATCTCATCAGGAGACATTTGCGTAGCCACAGCCGTGCTTTCACTAACTGGTACCGACTCGAAAAATTCATCCAAGAAATCTACAGTCGATGGGCTTTTCTTGATATCTTCTATTTCCATCATTACGTCTCTGATCGGGATATTTGATGAATCGTAATATATCTCAGTAGTTTCACTAATTTTCTCCTCATCTTCGTCTTCAGGAAAAAAGTAGTGACCGGTAAAATCACTATTTTGATGAATTTGAGCAAGTTCTGCTTGGATTTTTACAGGACTTACTTCAGGCACATTCAGTGACGTATGTTCTACTTCTTCCGTAAATTGCATTTTACCTGAAAAGAAAATACGTTTACACGCCTGAAATATGCCACAAGCTTAGACATTATGAGTTTTATTTAATGGACCATATATAGCAAAACATCTTACAGGCTACTCACAGTCTAAACCATGCCATGTACCTTACTTATCAATTAAACATCAGTAAAAACTGGTAAGCACATAATGCTTGATTAGACTATGATGAAAATCTAAACTGAAGATTATTTTGTTTTAATGACATTATTGCTATGGTGGTCCTGGCCTTACCCAAATATTTTCACATTATAAAATGCCTGAAACCAAATACTATTACAATAAACAGCTAAACAGTAACACACCTCCATTACTTCGAAAAATAACAGCCTCTATCAGATCCACTAACAGTGTAGAATTCAAAATATCATTCTCAGTTATTTTCACTGTTGTAGGTGTTTCCTTTTTGCTATACACTTCGCTTACAAACGCAGCAACATTCGGATCAGTATAAGAACTATCTATGAATCCCGTAAGCGTTGGAAGTTTTGTTGCAAATAGAAGTTCTTTGAAGGCAGAGTCACTGCTCAGTCTCTTTCTGAGTAAGTCGATGAAACTATCAACAGAAAGAATATCTTTGCAATCGTGCTTCGTTGAAGCGGACGTAACCAACTGTCTTGAAAAGTCATGCGCATGCGAGAAAAAATCGAAAGGAATAAAGTTTTCATCTTCGGTTCCGCTTGATAAATTTTCTATTTCTGTCGCTTTTGTTGTTCCAACAGTATTCATAACTTTATTTATGTTGGATGCTGCTTGACTTGATTTACCATTGTCAAAAGCTTTGTTTTCAATTTCTTTTCCTGATGTTGTGTTTTCACTACGTTTACCTGTAAAATTCAAGAAAATTTGATTAAAAAAAATGCTAGCTAATACTAGCATGCATTTCTATCTAATCTTTAAAACAATATTAATAAGAAATTAGTGTAACTTCGTAAAAGCTTCTATCCTTCTCTTGTAGAGGAAAACTGTATTTCGATATTTACGATAACAGAGTTTATGTCATGATATTTTAATACTAAAGTCGTTCGTATTCTAATTGGAATTAAATTACGTCGCCAGATACTAAAAGCTTAAATTGTTAAATAATAGTTACAAGGTATAAAGCCTTTAAGTTCTAGAGATTCATTTAGTCTTTTTAATTATTAAAAAATACTCAACCATTTGGAATAAGTGTCCTCATTTATACTGTTGGATGTCTTAAGAAAGCTCGTGAAAGCAAGAACTCAAAAATAATAGTGAAATGATAACAGAGGTTAACATTTTACACAGCACCATTAAGCCCCAAAATACATCAAATTACAGTAACAGTCAATTAGTATAGTCTGAAACGAAATATTAGAAATAAAATCATGTTATCGAAAAACTCATACTCGGTCTATTTAATACGTGTTTTATGCTTTCACAAGATTTCCCTATACACTTGGATAAGGGCGTGAATCAGGAAAAACGGGTCAAACTACCGCACAAAGCCTTGAAGACGGGATCACACAGCGTATCCGCGGGGCATTTTGTACACGGCAGCCCGAAAGTATATACGATTCCATTCTTTCGGTTGCCGCTGGGCGCGAAGTTGCATATCAATCTGTATATAGTACGATCTGATTCCTGCAAAACAAAGTGGAGCTTCAAATACTTTACTTTTGGGATTCCCTTCTAAATACCCTGCAAAACAGAGTGGGCTTTATTTTATTACAAAAATCAAACAACTTTGTATCAGAGTTCCCATAAGCCCATTATCACCTTAATGGAATGTGCCAGTGAGGTTTTTCTTCTCATTGTTTCGACTAATGACGAAGGCAATCGATTCAAAGTCAATCTCGAACGGGACTTAACTTCTACGTCTAGTGATAACAATTATCGAGATGTCAAACATGTGAATTGAATAAACGTAGGATATTCTCTAGTAATTTTATTTGTTTTTCCATAACTGTTCTCAATGAACTGAAACATAAGATAATGTATGAAATATTATGCAAATATCAATCTGTTATTGTTATAGGAAATGAAAAAATCTTAACGTGCTTTCAATTCACCATTTCACCGGAATAAACGGTAAAAAAAATAGGTACTACCATGCTCCTGTGAGCATTATTACTAATTGAGATTAAATATCACGCCTTCAGATAGAGCATTTTCAACTATCAGGGTGAGAAAAGCAACGCCAAACGGTGTTGGGTTTAGGTATTATATTCAAGAAATGAGCAACCTAACTTATACAAGGCAGCAAGATCTGGCCACATTATAATTTTATGTAAATTTCCATCTACATTGTCCTGCTAAGTTTACCTTTGAGAATGCTCGCTACAAACTCGTACAAAAAGTGGCGGAATATAAAATCTGAGCGTAACTTGCAAAGGACAAATACTTTTATTAATTTTCCAACAAATTAAAAGCTTCAAAGCCAGAGAGAGTACTAAAGAATGCACTAAGGACTTCGTGCTTCAGAGATTTTCACTTTAATAATGGATCAGTTAAACAACTGTTAAATTGTAGGCACAGAAATGATCTGTTGGTATTTTAGAACTGAAGTGATAACGGCTCACTTAGTAGTGACGTCGGCTTGTGATCTATAGGTCGTGGGTTAGAAGCCTATAACGAGCTAGATGCCTTTAAATATTGAAATATGTCGCACTACACTGCAAATCTGTGTTCGAATTAAAATAGTCCAAAGGCTTTCTGGATATTTAATTTTATGCTCAAGCTATTTCATGCTCCCAAACTTGACGATTATTATTTCGGTATGTATGAAACACGTAACTAAGAGCTACGGTGGGTTACTACGGCGTAGCCGTCTACGAATAGGTATTGCATTAGTACAAAGAATAGTACGTAATAGTTAGTACGTACCGGGCTCCGCTTTCAAACATCTACTATTTCTATCTTGTGTTTACAAGACACCGAAAATGTCGGATAAGTTCCCGTAGCTAAGTCGATAGTAACCGAGCCTGCAAATTGGGAGCCTCGACGTTCGATCTCTGGCCGGGTTTTTTTTTTGTGATCGTTAAGTTTGCTTCCATGCCTCAGATAACTATTACACAGGGAATCATAGCGCAGAATGTCAACTCTAATAAGCCGACTTTTTGTTTAAAAGTGGCAAAACTGGTATACAGTTCATACGATAAAAAGTCGTCTATAAAATAATACGTATGAAATCAAAGTAAAATATTCGTAGCAATCAAATGTATCCAGTCTTACTAAATGGAAAGTCTTACACTTCACAGGGCAAATATAACTGATATTTCGGAAACAAATGAAACAAATCAATAGGTACTGAAGTCATTACCATAGAAACGTCTCTGTTTACTCTGTTATAGGATATTTTCCCAGTAATATGAGACTTGATGATACTTATCACAGCGAGTTGTATTAAAATTTAGCAATGTAAATGTATTAATTAAAAAGCCCTCTCAAAACTCTCTTAAACAATACGGTACTGCTAACGGTTAATGATGTAATTTTACAGGATGGCAACGAGAGCGTGGTGGTCTAGTGATACTGACCCCGACTTTCAATCCGGTAGTCGCCGGTTCAAATCCCGACGTGCACCTATGAGTTTTTCGATTGAAAGATTTATGTGCAATAGCACGTTCTCAAAACGGTGAAGGAAAACATCGTGAGGAAACCGACGTGTCCTAGAACTAAAAATTCGAAGACATGTGTCAAGTGCACGAAAGGAGCCTCTTTGAGGCGCACTTAAAATCCTTTCACCACATTGGTTCGAGAGAACCATTGACTCGAATAGATAGAGACAAGATGGAATCAAACCCTCGAGTCGGCATAAATATACGATTTCATTTGTTTACAAGGATTCTCAAACATACGAATCAACTCATCAGACATCAAATACAGTCAATATTATGGATATACTCGATACACATTCATCTCAATCGATGCAATTTAGCTCAATTGCGTTTGCGTTATGGTTCTAACAACCCAACGGTACCTAAACAGCAAATATACTATCTTATTCGTTTCACAACATTCTCGTCTGAGTTCGAATCCCGATATAGGATCAATGCTTTAAATCGAGAGGATCTTTACTTACGTTTCCTACTTCTCCTATCTAAATACACAGCATTAACAGAAAATTAGAGAATGAATTAAAACAACAATCCTTCAGGGATCAGATTAGAAGGTGTCTAGCCAAGCGAACTAAAACCTTGACCGCATTTTCGCTTTCCATCTACCGTTTCGAAGAATCGTCTCGGTTGGACCCGTTTTAATGGAATTAATGATAATGTATTTAGTGATCGTTAAACTATCACTCTGAGTAGATGGCGTACATGCTTCAGGAGGCTGTCGGGTATGGCGAGTGAAGGTTATTTATAAATATTAGGTCGGTGGTAAAGTTATACCAATTAATTATACGATTTCAAGCATATTTTCTAAGATGTTCTTGAAACTTTTAAAATACGATTTACTCACTTTAAATTTAACACCGCCGCAACCCACTTCTCTAGATTTCGCCCACACAAGTTGTGCAAAGTAATCGTAGTGGTTGAGGCCAGTATATTTTGAGCTGTAGAAACAAGCGTAAAATTAACAATTTCGTAATATAACTCTGCTAAATAGACAAACCTAAATGGCGACGATGTATATTAAAAACTTTTCATCAATGACCTTTTTTTAGTCAAATCTCTGAGTAAAAAAAACTTTGTTTCCGTAGAGTTCATAATATAGAAATGGCTTAGAAACGTCAATAAGTAATATTTAGATAATAGTAACATTTTAATAATTTACATCCAATGAATTTAAATGAAATAATTTTAAACTTCGCATAAACGCAAAGTGCCCACTTTGAAGTCGGTATGGTGCGTGCGCGCACATGCACAGCGTAGCATAAAAGGCATGTACGCATTATTTACGCACGTAAATAAACATATTGTTTTTATAAAACCATATTTACCTGCATAATAACTTTGCCGCACCGTCGGCAATCCAAACAAACAGAAACCAATGTAAATCCGAAAAAATATTGAAATCAAATACACTGGACTAAGAATAAGAATAAGATAAGACCGTATCTATTTGTTACTAAAAACAATTGCACCTATATTTACTTACTATCTTGCTACATTTATATACCTGTTGGAAATAGATTTGTCCTGGTTGTAGGTTTATTCAGGAATTATTAACATATAGGAAAAACAATTTTACTCTGTTATTCGTGGGAAATGTAGTGATAGGTGATGAGCTTGGCACTTTCTATGTTTACGTTCCGACACACAAAACATCCTGTAATATCTTATTTCAGTATTTTTTGTAGTCATAAATGTAACATAAATTACACAGATTGTTACAAGTATCGTGCTCGCGAAAAAAAAGGAAGCCCTCCATTAGGGGTTTCTTGGCTGTTCTCCGCATGGAGGGTCGGATAGGGTTTGAACAGGCGTCAAACTTAGCGGTAAGTACATGGGCTGTACTTCTCTCTTTCACGAAAAAGGTCGTCTCGGACTCTAAGTAAACAAACAAGGATCTTATATCTTAGAAAAAAGTTGTATCAATATTAGAGAAAAATATGAGGGAGCGACTTTCCTATAATAGAAAATTTGCATTTACATATTTGCTAATAATCTACAGTTCAGAGACTAGAGTTAAGACTAAATGTCACTTTTATATTATGAAAGTACATTTTGATCTTGCTACTACGGAGGCGGATTAAAGTGATAATTTTAATTTTGTAGAAGGCACATCGCATCTCCAGGGATTTTATGAACACTTGAATAAGTCAAAATGTACAAATAATTACAATAGTTATTTCATTTTTAGGAGTAAGTTCATTTGCTGCAACGCTGCAAACTGGTATGAATATCTGCATTCATACAAGTGTGGACCGTGCCTTAGGTGACCTGGGAATTAAATATAAACGCACCCTTACCCTCTAAATCGTGACAGAATGGACGCATTGATGCTGAGCAACTCCATGTACCAGACGTCAACGAGAGACGCCACAGTCAGTCCTGGGGATTCCCCGTATA
Source organism: Chesias legatella (assembly GCA_947359385.1). Classification (NCBI taxonomy): domain Eukaryota; kingdom Metazoa; phylum Arthropoda; class Insecta; order Lepidoptera; family Geometridae; genus Chesias; species Chesias legatella. The sequence continues at coordinate 2,289,399 of OX375766.1, forward strand.
TGGTAGCGATACTCTGACCAACGGGGATACCAGCTGAAAATAATTTTATAAACAGGATTCAGTTTATAACCTTTTACATTTTAATGCAATTATTAATATTACTAAAAAGTAAGGTGAGAACGCCTAAATAAGCTAGATACTCGTACATAAATGCTTCGATTTTCTTATAACAAAATGCTGTAACGGTGGGCGTTGATGTCTGCGACACAGTTTTATCATTTCTGCAGATATCATTTCTCAATTATATTGTAATCTATTGTTTTGTTCCCCCAATAAAATATTTTCATATTTTTGATATTGACAAAGTTGTATGTATGTAATTAAATATTTATATTAGACCATTAATCGAATTCTAAAATATGGAACTTCACAAAGGGAAAGGGAAGGGGAAAGTTGAGTGATAAAATATAATCAACAATGTTTGGTGTGAATGACAGGAGACTGTTGATCGTTTAGTGTTCATAAGTGTACAATAAACAATAATATGTACCTACTTATAAAACTTTTACCTACATTAATTAAACGAATTGAATTGATCATTTTACTAAGTCCGCGCGGACGAAGTTGCGGGCGGGTGCACTAGTTAGTGCATAGCATTCAAAGGAATTAGATACATATACAATAAACAAATCAAAATATACAGAGATAACTCACCTAAATCCCTACAGGAGTCTTCAATATCCGGGGAACTGTATTTTATACACTGGTTGGCCCATGTTTGCGCAAATGAAGCCAACTCCTCGTTCCATTCCTTTCGAAAGAAAATAATGAGATGATTGAATGAAAATAAGGTTTAAATAACATCTGGGTACTGGAGCTCTATTTTCAGCCTGATATAAGACGTTACATTTATCATTATTTCTTGCCAAGAATGTTCCAAAATAAAGTTATTTCATTATAGTTTTTACTAAACTTGTTCTCGGCGTAATAAATAAAAAAATTATGTAATGTAGGTATATAAGTAGAGCCGGAAGAGGTAGACCTGGTAGGTAAAACCGATAAATCGGTGTTGGAAAGCATTCTATTTTCTTCAAATATAAATTCTAAAACTCTCTTTTAATATCTAAAATGCTAATAAAGAAAGAAAGAAAAATGCTTATTTTATGTTACATTACAAATAAAATTAGGTACAAATAAAAGAAAATGTGGCTTCTAACAGCAAAAAGCCTACCACTCAGCATGTAATAAGATGTCGCTGCCAATTTTGCTGCAAATTAAAGAAAGAAAGAAAGAAAGAAAATATTTTATTTGTAACTCAATTGATAAACAATTAGTGTTTAGTACAGGGCAAACCATTAGTATAAATAAATACATAAATAACTATGCTACTTCAATTTTTACTAATAGGTCCCACGTGTGTGGAATGGCTCCAGACAAAGATAATTTACTATGTAAACATTTTTTGGCCCCAATGGTATCGTTCACACAATATTATTCTGTATAGTTAAGTGAATAATCTACTCTAAGTCTAATTAGAGCTATAAAGATATGAATGACTAGCCTCCACATGCGGCTTTGATCATGTGGTACTGGGAAAAAATTAGACTGTTATTCCGAGGCATTATCATCTTAATATGTGTAGTGTTTTTTAATGTGATAAAGTTACGGGACTAGCTGATGGCCTACCTGGTGTTAAGTGGTAACTTCAGGCCATAACAAGCAATACGATTTGGGTCCTCCCCTACTTAGTACAAGAAGACGCATCATATGTGCCCGTAACTCTGAGACGTGAAGATGTCTCATGTGCCTTTTTTTTAACCACTACCACCGCCGCCATTTTTACCACAATTTTAAAACAAAAAAGTTACGCGAATGCATTACTATTTGGTGGCAGAAATTGGTATGGTGAAAGTATAATTCCGTGGAGGACCTTGGCATAAGTTCTACTGCTACAAGCTTAGCAAGCAAGTGTTATTTAGTTAGTAGGTAAGTTGCATACAATTCATGTCCCCCCAGTGAACCTATTAAGTAGTTTTGGTATGAAAGAGACTATAGGAGACTATATTTAACTACGACTTTATTATCTGTGGGAGTTGCCGAATGTTCCCGTGGCTGCATTGCCTGTAATAACCTCTTATAATATTGCTAGGCGTACCTACCATAGTTGCAGACCACACATAGTTTCTCACCAGTTTTATCATATTCGCAGATGATGGCAAAGATCTGATTTCCCCAGCTGCAACTTTATTTCGTCTTTGGTTAAGTTTATCCAATATTTCCTTTCTGATCGCATCAGTTTTAATAGTTTCCTCAAAGTCTAGACAACGTTTCGCGGGTTTTGTTGACTGAAATTGAAAATTGACAATGATAAATAAAAAATACTTTTCTTGTTAATAAATATAATTTAATTAACGGTAACTACAATGTTGCCGTCCTTTAACTAGAAAGCCGTTAACCCTCAAAAGGTCAATTTTGACTTTTTTATAGGAAGCTATACTGTTCAAATATCTCTTATCTTTCTGTCTAAGAAACGTTTGTAATTTAATTTTAATTTAGTTCCGGAGATATAAAAAAAATTGTAGGCCGTTAAGGGATGAAGATAAAAAAGACTAAGCTGAATATTCCAAACACATTCGGTTAATTTCCTTTTTAGCTAACCTAGTCAAAAAACATCATTTAAACCTTAACTAGCCATTAAAAAAGATTTTTAATTCTCACCTGAAACATACAGAGGATATGTTGTTTCGTGTTTCTGCAATAATTGGAACTACAGTAGTCTTTTGAGACACATTCTGAAACAAGCAGCAAGCACGATACAATAAATGATAAGGTATGCTTGTTATTTGACATTTTTTTATTTTTTTAATATGTGGTTAATTAAAAGACGAATATTCAAATTTAATTTACTGAGATGTGAGCGAGACGATTTTGACAGTGTACACACAATTTTTGCAAAAATCTAGGTGGTTTGAAATCCTGTAGTCTCTAAACCTTACCGCAAAATAACTACTTAGTGACATTTTTCAGAAGCAAACGGATTAAAGATTTTTAAATTGCTTTTCGAAGCTGTGCGTGTATTTGCAATTCAACCCTACACTCATTCCTGGAGAATATGCATTTCTTCCTTCAACCACGGTCTCGTACTAAATACAAGAGCCTCATACATGAGGTATAAAGCATTCCTTCGTCCTTTGATCCCAACATAATAGGTATATTATAAAACAATTTAGGTAAGTACCTACATTATCTAAATTTATAGACAACTAGCTGTTGCTACTTCGTCCGCGTGGAATTCAGTTTTATCACGCACCCCTATTTTACCCCTCGGAAAAGTAGCCTAAGTTACTCCTTGTTACATCAGCTATCTGCCAGTGAAAGTCCCGTCAAAATCGGTCCAGCCATTTCAGAGATTAGCCGGATCAAACAGGCAGACAGACAGACAGACAGACAGACAGACAGATAGACAGACAGACAGACAGACAGACCGACAGACAGACATACAGATAGACAGACAGACAACAATTGTAAAAAAAATTGTTTTGGTGTATGGTACCGTGTATAAATCAATATGCACTTAGTAAATAGCGGTTATTTTAATATTACACACAGACACTCCAATTTTATTTATTTGTATCGATAACAACATTAGATTTTTTTTTATTCATATTATGAAATTACGTGTTTAAGTGTATTATACGTATATCTTAGCTAATATATACTACGGATGAACGTTTTGCAAATACGTTTTGAAAATATCAATTTTCAATTAGATATTGAGATAATAGTGGTTAAATTTTTATTCATTTGAAGCCTCTTGAAACGTGCAAGATACGGAGTCGGACACAGAGATTGTGCTAAATAAGCCCAAAAATCACATCGAAGAATAGAAACGAATCAGCAAGTGATTGACATTGGCATATCGAAATATGCCTTCTGTCAATCAAATAAAGTTGTAACACTGGCGAATGCGGGATAGCGAAGCCAAAAGAATGAAAAAAAAAAGTTGTTTGTTTTGGAATATCGAAAATCGTGCGGTTTTCAGATAACCTTTGGGTCATTACTTGTTAAATCAGATTAAACGGCATAGCTTCAGTCATCTACACAACATTTCAGCGAAGAAAATAGTCACTATGAGTCGGAATTTGCGGGCACTTATTGGACCTTCGATTCTGAATGCGGATTTATCGAAATTACACGAAGAATCACAGAAACTCCTCGATAATGGAGCTGATTATTTACACCTAGACGTCATGGATGGGCATTTCGTTCCAAATCTGACCTTTGGACACCCTATTGTAAAATGCCTTCGGTCTAAAATAAAGAGCGCCTTTTTTGAGACACACATGATGGTGTCTAACCCTGAACAGGTACACTTCACAGCCAGTTTCTAGTGACATTATGTATTTTTACAAATGAAAAAGTTTATTTGGATGTAGATTGAAAAATACAAAAAGTTGCATGAGTTCCTGTCGCCCCGGGGAAGCGTAAGCTGTTTCCCGGGTCTCAGTTCTCTCCCAAATGTGTAGTACAAATTGTCTTATGCTCAAGTTGAGCCTGGACCAAAATAAATGTTATTTCAACAAAAACAATAAAGTAAAGTGTATATTTGTGATATATGTGTAAGTAAATTACTTTTCTCAGTGTTTTCTGTCTGATAGTAAATAAATGTCAAATATTTGTATTCTATCCATTCCATTTAGTAGCATTAGAACTTATGCCAAAATCGTCCACCATACTGCCACCATACCCATTTCTGCTGCCAAGCAGAAATGGGTATGCATACTGCTTGGCATTACTGTGTTCCGGTTTGATTGGTGTGAAGTTACAGGCATAGAAATTCCATCAAGTCTCGAGTTATGGAGTTATGGGACAGTATTACTTATTATGGGTAGAGGTTACTCAATACCAGGTAGGCCATCTGCTCTTTATTTTAGGCTTTTTTTTATTTTTCAAATGGAATCGACAGCTCCCATATTAAATAAGTGGAATCATACAGCCAATACAAATTCAATTTTTATTACCTATAGTATTAAGACAATCACTCAACTTATATGCTAAAATTAAAGACTATATGTCTATTATATAACACTTAATTCATATGTTACAAACACACTTAATTCATATGTTTCAAACTTATTTTTATGTAACAATTTACATAAAAATGAAATGTTTTACTATGATTTTATTCAACATATATTAACAATTTATTTTCAGTGGATTGTGCCTATGGCAGAAGCGGGAGTAGATCAATACACATTTCATATTGAACCAGTGACCAATGTTGAAGAAGTCTGTAGAAAAATAAAGGAAAATGGAATGAAGGTACATATTCCTATTAATTTTCTATTTTATTCTATTTCTTATATTTATTATCTTATACTTATTTAATTACCTAGATTCCTATGAAAAAAATACCTATTATAATATACAACATGATTTACACAAAAAAATGGGTCAACATGATTTATTTCGCATCTAAATAGTTTACAAACCAGAGACAAACTGGTTCCTGGCATTACAGGTGGTATATATGTTTGTCAGCCAGGATGAAGCCTAGACTAGACACACTTGGGGTACAGTACTTGCTAATAAACTGACCAAAAAAAAAATCACAAAAAATATGCTGTGATATTCACGATCCATAGATAATATTATTAATTTAAGTTATTTATAAACTGAGCTTTTTATGTTAAGTTCAAGCAAACATGATTTTTGTTAAAGCTGTCCATGTCATATCTTGCCAGTAATACTGCTGGAGCTGGCCCATTCTGTAGCCTTCAAATGCAGGGATAAAGATCTGAAGCGTGGAAAGAAGTGAAGTGAGTTTGCAAGTCCAAAGGTTCTATATTGTGTGGATGTGCCTTATTTTGATTCTGAGAGATATGATGGAAAAATGTTGAGGGTTTTATCAGCATTCATTCTAGCATTCCTCATTGTATAATCAACAGAAAATGCACAGAGAACCAATATTACAGCAATCACTTAGTGGTTCGAGAGTTTGTTTTCAACACTTTTTCACCATACTCATTCACAACTGTGAATATAAACATTTCAGGTAGGAGTGGCAATCAAACCTGGGACACCTGTTTTAGAAGTAGAAAAATACATCAGTTTATCTGATATGGTTCTTATTATGACTGTGGAACCGGGATTTGGTGGACAGAAGTTCATGGAAGATCAAATGGTGAAGGTGAAATATCTGAGAGAAAATTATCCAGAGTTGAATATTGAAGTGGATGGTGGAGTTGGAGCCTCAACTATTAATTGCTGTGCACAGGTAAGTTGCACTCAATAATAAAACTTCTCTAATCTAATCATCAATCTAATTATTATTATTAATATATAACCAAGAGAATTTTGCTAATCATGGATTGTCACCATCAAAAGATGAGGAAAATGTTCAAATCTTAATGAATCATGAATCTGATGAACCAGAACTATGACTCTGAATTTCACACTATTCTGAGTCACTGGTTCTCCCTCACTTTTTAATTATTGTGTTATTTATCTGAATTCAGGTATCATTAGTATCATTCAGGTACTACTTCATTTAGTCTATTCCTAAGACAGTAACATATAATAACCTTCTTTCATGCAGTCCAGATTTTACATAATTTTACTTACCTATCTATCCTATGTAGATATGATTCTTTTTATTTCTTTAAGATCATGCTAAGGATGTTGTAGCAGAGCTGAAACCTATTTACTATAACTAATATTTTATTTGTTAATTTTAATTTATATAGCTTAAGGTAATCATGTTTTGCATAGTAGATTCCAGATAACATCCAATGAACATTTTTCATTATGTACACAACTGAAGCCTGTAACAATTTAATACAACAATGTATATTTTGTTCCAAAAGCACAGGACTTCCATGAATAAAGATGAATCAATGATAAACCAAATTATGGATGAGCAGGAATATTATAACAGTTTTTTCAAATTATTCCTTATTTTTCAGGCTGGAGCAAACATGATAGTTTCTGGGACTGCAATCATTGGATCGGCAGACCAAGCTGCCACCATTAAATTACTCCGCAACACAGTACAAGATTCTATTAACAAATTATAGAAGTTGTTTTATATAATTTCTATAGACTGGTTATTAGATAAGAAAAAGTGGGCTTCCAGCATGTATTTCTATAATGGGATTTACAAAATAAAGTTATATTTTTAAACATTTTTAATCAAATTTACTTAAATCTAATTTTGGTTCAATTGGGACGTCTGAAACTGGTTTAGAAGCTGGGAATGTTGAGCTACTGGCAATACCTGTGTCTTTGAAAACCATGGGTTCATTAGTAGCTTTCAGCTTACTCCTCAGCCCTGTTAAAGCTACCAATACAGCCTCTTCAGTCCGGATTGTCCTCGACCCTTGATTGGGCAGGACATTCAAGTATTGATTGAACAGCAAACTTGCATCATTCACGTTAAGCAGCTCATCACTTTCCAAGGCACTTTCTATTCCATGCAAACCACCAAATACAATGAGGGCATGATTGTATTTAAGTCCCTTTTCTGGCAGACTATCAATGGATGTGCCTCTGTCAGAAGTGCCTATAGTTAGGTCATATCTGAAAATTATAGAAAATACACTAGTTAGATAGTTATTTTTTTTAAAGCAGTAGAACTTTTGCCATTTTCATCCTGCCACCATGCCTAGATCAGGGGTCTCTTAAAAAGATTCACAACTTTATACAGGTCTATGTACAGACTGATCCCACAGAAGTCTGGTTAAGATCAAGATTTTTAATATTGTAGAATCCTATATGGAACTGACATATCCTAATAAAAGTACCAAGTTCCCTAGAAAACTAAATAGTCGAATGAATGGATTTTAAGTGCACCTCAAAGAGGCTCCTTTCGTGCACATGACACATCTTCGAATTTTTAATTCTAGGACATGTCAGTTTCCTCACAATGTTTTCTTTCACAGTTTTGAGAATGTGGAATTGCGCAAACAAATCTTTCAATTGAAAAACTCAGGTGCACATTGGGATTTGAACCGGCGACCTCCAGATTGAAACTTGGGGTCAGTACCACTAGACCACCACTCTCATTTTATGATTATGATGATATAAAACTAAAATAAAACATACCCATTCTTGTAAGGGCTCTGAGTAAACAACTGGCTCAAGTTATTGGCCACTCTGACAGTATAACCCCAATATACCCCAGTTTCGGCTCTAGGTGTTGTGAGGCTCACAATTTTCCCCTTCATTTTCTTCTTTCCATCTAGTGTTGGCAACATTCTCACCGTCACTCGGATCCCAGGATTCAGTAGTTTGTCTGTGGAAACATCTTGTAGCAAGCCCACATTGACTTGTGAACCTTTCCCAGGTTTTACCTTTTTATTCATTGTTATTCCTTCCCTGTAATGTATTAATCAGAATAATTAATTTCCCTGCTCCGGAATAAAACAAATTCATGATCATTTAATAATAATAAAAAAGTATATAAGCTGAGTTTTTAAAAACTATAGTATTGGTAATTATGCATGTATCTTAATTTTCCCAGAATTGTTAAAAATGCCACAATCAGTGAAGTTAAGTGATATACAACTAAAATGATAACTGAATACATAATATAGATTAATTAATTTCTTTAACATGGTAAACTGTGCCTCAATCAGGAACAAATTTAAATCATCATGTTTTTGTATATATGTCATAATGGTGATCTCATTTCATTGGTTCCCATAAATGCCTCAGCTGTTATACAACAAATTTGCCATCAAGCGCAGTGACTTACCGGAACTTGAATTCATTAGACTGTCTCAAATGATGTGGCGCATCTAAAGGGTTGAGAAGACCAGCAAACTCAAGATCTTTGTGTAATGGAAAGAAATGCTTCCTCAAGTACTGTGGGCACTCAAGATATTGCAAAATTCGCGCCAACTGAACGCAACTCTTACGCGCTACCCTAACGCCATCTGCGTCTTCCATTTTAGATTTTTTTGTGTCCATTTTATCACCGACATCGTCGTAAACTATCACTTCGTCAACACAGAAAACGCAAGCGGCTCTCGCTATTTGACCAGCTAGATAGGTGCGCAGTTCTGCAGACTGAGCATTCTCTAGGATCGAACCTGGCACTGCTATACTAATTGTGGATATTTCTGCGTACTTCTTTTCTCGTTCAATCTCTTCTTGGGCTTTCTCCTCAGCTTCTCTTTCGACAGCAACTCGCTTCTCGAGTTTAACGATTTTTTCCTCGTTACGTTGCCTCTTCAAAGATTTCCTTTCTTGGTTTATCTCCCTCCAACTTTTGCCTGCTGGCTTGGGCATCGGCGAGGACATTTTTCAAAACAATACAGCAAGAAAACCAAAATATGGAATGCACCATGTGGACAGTGATGCCAACTTCTACAGAATGTTACCCTAGGACCAACTTAAAATTCCACTAAAAATTGATACCCTAAAATTTTTGTTACCTCTCAAACAGAGTGCGGTTTGAGAGGTAATTTCAAATATAAATAAAAATACATTCAAGTAGTATGAAATAGCTGTTGTATTTATGCAGATTGCATTTTACATATTTACATACATGAATTAATGACCTTATAATATTAACGATGATGATGAAATAAAACGATTTTTTTATTTCGTAACGTTTCTTTCTTCATATTTAGTTTTTCTTAACTTTATTTGGCAAACCTTTTTAAAAAGAAAACTTGAATAATCCCCCTTAAAAAACCCCCTGATTCCTCCTAAATTTGGGGGAAAATTCCCAAGTTGGCATCACTGCATGTGGATACGATCTAAAATGTTTGTTGATTTGGTACACTTGTAGCAGTGCTGCCAACTATTGTCAACTATAAAGTTTTTGAGGGCTGTTTCTATTTGAAACTTGGCTATGGTCTTTCCCGGCATTTTTATCAGACATTGCAATTTTTTATAGGAGCTTCATTTTCAAAGAAACCACAAAAATACAAGAATCACATACTTGCCTATAGTGTTTTGTAAACCACAGAGGGTGAAATTGGCACCTTAACTAGGTATTTATTGTTTTTATTAAGAATATGTATATTGCCTGGTATGAAGCCATCAAAATAATAGTTTATATTTGTGGACACCGCTAACTATTATTGGGAGTTATATAAAATGTGTCCAACTTATTTCTAACCAATATTAAAGCAACAAGTATCATACTGTGTTAAAATAGAGACAATAATTTGGCCTACAATATACTGCAGATTTTGACACATTATCATTTTTTTTACCGTGAATTAGGCTTTAATAAATTAGGTTAATATAGTTGGCAACTTAAGCGAATAGGTCTTGTCAGGTCAATGTCTAATACATGACAATGGCAGTACCAACGTCCGAAGCCAGAGATGAAAGGAAAAAAGCAAATGTCAATCAGTCTACATTAGATTTCACAGACGATAAATCTTACAATGTTTATGTTAGTACAAAAATGTACATACATTTAGAGATGTGATGATGGGCCAAAATCATAGATAATATGTACTAACTTACTAAAGTACATACTACCTCCATGGCCAAAATACAAGGGCTTGTCACAGCCCTGTTAAAGTGAAATCTGACGAAGCTAAAATTAAATATAATTATTATTGAAGTTATTGGTTGAGGAAGTTAGTAACAAGATTGTGTGAATTGACCCATATAAACATCAAATCAAAAAATACCATGTTACCAAAATTGACTGTCTCCAACAGAAAGAAGACAACAAATGTTTGTTTGTGATTCGATAATATCAACTGTAAATAATCAAGTTTAAGATTATATCGTATATTAGTTTATATATGAAATTGGGTATTATGTTTTTAATTTAGTACATTGCTTAGATACACTTGTAAATTTTGCTGTAACACTTAATATTTTCTGTGGCGCTCTCTATGCTTACTCTAGAATACCTACTAAACTTGTTTAAATTCGCAGTTTGCTGTAGAAACGCTGTAACTTGCGTAGAAAGTAAAACAGTTGATTAATTTTGCGTTAGATAGCAGGTTATATATTTCTCTGATAGATACGTGTAGTACCGAAGGTAGGAAAAAGAAACAGGTTGTTTTAAAAAAAAGGCAATGAAATCGCTTCCCAAAATCAAGTAAGTAACGAGAGAATAATCTTCTTAGACTCGCTTTGCTGCCCCTAGTAGAGTTAGTTTCACTTTATTTTTACAGATATGATAGGTACCTAGTGATTTATCCAAATCAACTTTTTTGTTTACCTATTCCTTTTGCAGATTTGCGCAATAAAATATGAAATTAAGTAATCATCTCGATGTCATTCGCCCCCTTTCGTTAACATTTCGATCATTTAGTACCTACCTACAGGAAACTGCTGTCTACCACCAGATGTCCACCCTTGCAAATGAGGCACTAATACAGACAGACACATTTTATTTTAAACCAGTGACCCGCCCCGACTTCGCCGGATGGAATTTACTTTTAAAGAAAACGGGAAGCGTGCTTAATAAGAAAGTATTAAGTAACAGTTTTTTTGAAAAAACACCGTCGTAAATCAGCCACTTTGTACCATTGTATTTGTACATTTTGTATATGTAATACATACACAAGTCTGCCTCGAATATAGCTCTTGCTATTAGTGAAACAGTATCAATATCCGTTGCATGATTTAAGTGGAGAAATAAACAGAGGCAGATAGCGACTTCGTTTTAACTAAGTACTTATTTAGGGTACTTTTTACTTTTTATTTACTTATTTATGTATAAATTGTGAAATGACTTTTGAATTTTCATAGTGCTAAAGTATACCCACAGTTCAAGGTTACGGATATTGGTAACTGTTAGCTACAAAAGCTTTTATCCCTTACCTGTCCGTCTCTTATGTGAGAGACATTAAAAGAGGCAACAAAATATGTTGATCTCTTGCAGCTTAGTTCAGAGTTTTCCATCTCCAGAGATACTACACAGTTTGTGATTCAGGATAATTATAATCTGAACTCACGGATCCGAAACCTTTCATTAAAATATCCATCGGAACTTAAGAACCAAGTTTTGGTATACCCATCGAAATCTACATAAATCTTTTGGTTTGTACACTCGGAAAAATGGCTGACACAATACTAGGCCACACATGGAAGTTGTAGGTAGGTAGACAAAAATAATTGTAATTAAAATACAGTGTTTTTCACATAATTTTTTATTCATTGTAGCTACGAATAAAAACTAACAAGTAGGTAACATTACTACATATCAACGTGACCTTATTATGTGCACTCACTGTTATGTACATTTCGATAGACCTCTATTTACTTCACTAGGCTCCTACTATAAATCAGATATATTTCTACCATGCTTCTTAAGATTACATAAGCAGATTATGGTGTCAGTAGAAATTCGAAACAAACAGAGAAAGACATGGTGACTTAGGTACCTCTATATATCCTGTCAACAATATAAGTACCTACATAGGTAGGTACTTATATACATACAGATAAGTAGAAAACACCAAAGTACCGAGTACAGGAAGTATAAAATATTCCACTGTACTACTGTAGGACCTAAGTAAAATCTGCTGAGGCTGCTATTTTGCAGGGTTCCTCATGTTAGTACATCGAATTTATCGAACTACGGATCCACGATACCTATGTCGGATTTTCACATTATGGTTTAGGTTAAATGGACTGGGACCTTATCTGTAGTATTGCGTTCCCGAAGAGAATAACTTTTCTAAAATTAGGCACATGAATAGGTTAACATCTTGGTCTTTTTTATTTGTCCTGTTTTTAATTTTACGTGTATAATTTCTAGTTGGCAGAAAATGAAAGTTGTAAATCCGTTTACGTATTAGGTAAAACACATAGGTACGTCTGAGATGATAGCGTTCCGAGGTTTAAGGTCCAGTTAGATTAGGATAATTTATACCTACGTAGAGCTGATGTAAGTACTTAGCTTATCGTCCCTCCAAACTCTGTAGTTTAAATAGCTAAGTTTTAGTATGTAACTACAGTGCCATGATTTTACGTGTCAAGTACTCTTAACTAACGTGTTTTGGATTATTTGGTTTGTGTCCATTTGAGTCATTGATTGCTAAAAGACAAGATACGTATGAATCTTAGGCACTTACAGTTAACGGACTAGATAATTTCAGAATTTTGCGATACAGTGCTACGTGAAGAATGCCTACGGAAACTCTTTTTCCTGCTAAACTGCGGCTTCGAATACCAAGAAGGGGGGCTGATAACGCTCTCCTCAACACTCTTCATGCTGCTCGTGACGCTTCTCACTGAGTTCTGACGCTCCGCCACCCGGGAAGACACGGTCTTTATGTTATCTTCTCGAGGTGAGCTGTCGTTCTGATATGGAATGTCTTTCATCTCAACAATCTCAACGTCCGTGTCGCTTAAATCCTTACTCGGTCGATGCATTCTGCTCGCATCCGTAGTATACCCGATCGTTTTCAGGGTCCCGTCCTTCCTTCTCGTTGTATCTTTGAACATCACCTTCTTAAATTCCTTACGGAACTTAGGATGCGTGATGATGTAAATGAAAGGATTGATGCAGGCAGCGGTTTTGCAAATCAATGCGGGGATCATTGACGTGATAGGTGTGATTAGTTCCTTCTGGCCGAAGATCCCCAGAAGAGCAACAACGGCGTAAGGCGTCCACGATACGAAGAAGAGAACAATTACGACCATGACCAAAAAGGCTAATTTGATTTCCGCTTTGCGTTTGGTTCTCTCTTTTACGTGTCGGGAGGAGAGTCGCTGTTCCTGGTTTTTAGTAGTCATGTTTCTGTTGCAGACGACAACTTTGAAGATGCTGATGTAGCAGAAGCTGATGGTGAAGAAGGGCGCGAGCCACGCCGCGCAGAAGAAAACGAATATGTAGTAACGGGGCGAGATCTCCTCGGTGAGATAATCGAAGCTGCAACTCGTTAGGTATCCTTCTGGGACGTAGCGGCCGTAACCGATGTCAAGGGCGGGTATAATAGAAAATGCCCCGGCGTAAAGCCAGGCAGTGATTGCCATTAGGCGGGCCCGTATCGCAGTTAGGGCCCGCAGGGGCTCTAAGGGTCGAACTACGGCCCAGTATCGGTCTAACGCAATTGCCGATATTGTAGCGATTGATGTGGTGCCGGTCAGCCCGCCCACGAAGCCGTACACCACGCAACCTGAAATGATAAGAATAAAACAAAGCTACAGAAATGTATAATTCGTTGGGAAAACTTGTCTGGAATTATTTTATTTTTATTTTTTATGTCATTTTAGTGACAGAACGAGTTGACGGCCCACCTGATGTTAAGCGGTAACCGCCGCCCATAGACGACAGCAATACGACTCGAGTCCTCCCACCAAATTACGAGATAACTCAAGTCCCATTGCGTTGCGTCCATCACCCCGAGACAGGGATGTTACGTCTCATGCGCCTGCAATTTCTATAATGGAATTGACTCCACATTTATCAAAATTTCTCGACACAGTTAGTCGAAAATGTTTTTGCTAATAAAGGTTAGCAAAAGTTCATGTAGATATCTAGACCATCGTAGTGGATTGTATGCATAATTTAAAACATAGTTGGAACCAAATAAGTCAGGTATTTTAAAATTAGTCTCATATAGAGAACAGGCCATTTAGGTGGTGAAAGGATAAAAACGAAGGCTCTTGGTTAGATGGATATGCTTCCCTTAGCTGCAGTAAATACCGCTTCATCTAGCTACAGTGGTATCCAGTCTGATGGCATCAAACTATGCTACAGTCGATTTCGATTTACATTATTTCAACCTGGCACCAATAGAATCGGCCCTGGGGTATTTATTCAATCATATTTGACTGGCTTCACAGCTCAGTTGGTAGTAACTGCCTTCTGCGCTGTAGGTCGTGGTTTCGATTTCTACCCAGGACAAATATTTATGTGACGAACATTGATATTTTTTCTGTGTCTGTGTGTTAATATGTATGTATTTACAAAAAAAGTATATAAGTATTATATCAGCTGTCTGGTTCCCATGATACAAGCTATGCTTGGCTTACTTTGGGGGTTGGTGGCGCTGTGTTAAATATCCACCGATATTTACTTATTTATAGAGTTCCAGTATGTACTAACCTGGTTTTCCCAATGCGGGCCCTAAGTTGAAAGAGTTAAAGACGAAGACAGGCGTCTTCGCCAGCATGAGGAAGTCGCTCAGTGCCAGATTTGCGACTAGGATGTTTCCAGGGGTGCGAAGAGATCGACATCTGTAATTAGAAAGAAATATCGACTTGAACGGTGAAAAATTGAGGTTTTAGTGCCGAAGTAAGAATAAAATCAAAGGTAAGTTTCAATCTCAAAAGAATCTGTGTTGCGAATTTAAACTGCCGCGCCTTTAGATGGATATGTTGGACCAAGCGGTCAATTGGGCAATATGAATAATGACCAGTATGAGAAAGTAGAGAGTAAATCGGGCTACAGACCTTTAGTTTTAACTGATCAGTTGTAACTGAACAGTTGAACTGATGATCTAATGATATTTTGATTAGATTATCAGTTCAACTGTACAGCTCTCAGTTTTGCCTACACACATGCGTTTTAACTGAATAGTTCAACTGTTCAGTTAAAACTAAACGTTTGTATGCCACTTAATGTGTAATAAATATAGAAAAATAACTGCTGCCCTTCTTAAATTAGAATTAAATCGAAAAGTTTATTATCATTACATAATCAACTATTTGACTTAAATTTTACTTATAATTTATGACAAAATTCTCAAATTGCTTTATATTCCTAACTTGGTCATATTTAAAATCTGATACCTAGTGTTAATAAAAATAAATAAAACTGAAATTTCTGTTTGTAATGTCATAATATCAGCTTTTTATCAAAAGTATATGAAAGTATTATGTATATGGTTATATCATAACAAAAATATTTTGTAAATTTTCTTCCGTCGTTTTGTTCCGGCTAATCTCCGAAACAGCTGGACCGATTTTGACTCTTTTACACAAACTGGATTCAAAGTGCGCGAAGCCGCGGGCGCAGCTAGTATATCATAAATAATCGGGACTAATAAATATTGAATATTTCATTTGTTAATGTTAGTGTTTGTTATGGGGCGCTGATCAAAACGCAATGTTTTAAAACTATGTGTGATGAAAGTATATAAGTATTGTATCAGTTGTCTGATTCCCGTGAGACAAGCTGTGCTTCCTTTGGGGTTAGATGGCGCTGTGTGAAATATACACCATTATTTAAGATTATTATTATTATTATTCATTATGTCACATGACACAGAACTGTTGAATAGATACTGTTTTTGCGCAGTTGTAAGAGCGGCAGGCTAGTTACCGTGCCATCAAGTGAAATATTCGCCTAACATCAGGTGATAGGTAGTTAGAAATAAACCTGTGAGAAGTAGAAAAATATTTTTTGTTTTGAGACTTAAATTGAATATATTGCAGTCGTTTTGTTGGTTTTACTCTACTGAATAGCGTAAGAACCTTTGTGCCACTTCAGAAACAATCGCGCATGAGTACGCTATTTTCGAACTTAAGTACAGACTACGTAAGTATATTTACGTGCATACTTATTACGTTTTTCTTAGTTGCGACGCACATTCACAGACATTACTATTGTCTTAACAGTATTAAATCATTTTTTAAACAATGAAATAAATTAATGCCATTCGTTACAAATATAACCTGAACAAATTAAAAACGTTTATTTGCACAGATGGTATCTAATTGAGTTATAAACAATGGAAGTGCGCTTACTTTATACTTTAGTTATCATTTAACTCATTCTATGAGCACATGAGAACTTAAGCACCAAAAAACGAAAATGTTTAGAAATATTATATTTTTGGTGTTGTTCGTTGCTCTGGCAACAGACGGCCGTTCGAAAGGGCGCAAGAATAAACATGAAACCTCAACGGAATTCCCAGATATGTCTATCAATATGATAGACGAGAAACCAATGAAAAAAACCGGAGCTGATATAAAGTATTTCAATAAAAATGGTACACTCAGCGAGATTGGAAGCTTGGATCCATTTGAAGCAAATGAGGAGATAACAAAAGAAGCAGGTTAGTCACTGGGGCTCTATTCTCGGCCCGATCCCATGTGAAACATTCATTTTCCGCCAACCAAGGTAGGAATTAGTGTGTTCATCATTATTTTTATAATTAATGGCTTTGAATGAAATAAATGTGTTGATTGGGCTGGAACAGAGCATAACTTTTATTCGTCCTATATTATAGATTTTCCCCAGTTAACATTAAACGTTATCATGCTTGTTTTGTGCTTTGAATGGGCCGCAGTGGAAACAAATTAAACTATGTAGTACTTGTAATATTCGTAAGAAAAGATAAAATACAATATGCAACATATTCAATTATTCATATTCGTAGGCAACTTGTAATTATCTCACCTTCTCTTTTAGGTTTTGCTCAAATTGTTCGGTACAAGAATATTAGCAACTAGCTGTGCCCGCGACTTCGTTCGCGTGGAATAGTGACTTTTCGGGCAGCATATTTTGAATAACTGAATCCTTATGGCAGCGGCGCGGCTCTCAGCGCGCTTTATATAGCCACGGACGCTCAGGCGCGAGGCGTGTAGTACGTACTCTGTACGTTAAAAATGTTCGCCGTGATTCTTTAAATTGACATAACTTTTTTATTTATGAACCGATTGACATGAAATAAACACTAAATGTTAAGTGAAGCTTACTACAATATATTAGTGAAAACCGTATCTAAATCGAATAAGCCGTTTCTGATATTAGCGTGCACAAACACACAGACAAACAGACAAAAAAAATAATAATTACAATTTCGGGTTCGGCATCGATATAATAACAACCCCTGCTACTTTTTTTTATATATTTCCATTGTACAGACACCACTTTTCTACAATTTTATTATATGTATAAATTTTATTTTAAGACTACATGTGGTAACATTGAGAAAACGATTTTTTGATAGATTTTGACCAAGTGCTGATAATTAACGCGTAATTTTATAAGTATATTTTGTTGCACCTACATTGATCACATCAAGAGCTTTACATCAAGAGCTTTTTAAGAGTAGTAGAACTCTCGCCAAGTTCGTCCGGGGAAGTATTGCCACTATGCCTATTTCTGCCGCCAATCAGTACCTAATGCATTCGCGTTACTGTGTTCCGGCTTGAAAGGTGTGGTTGCCCGTGAAATTACAGGCACATGAGACATTCCACCTACACGTCTCAAAGTTACGGGCGCATTAGATGCAACTTGGGTCTTGTCATACCTAGTAGGAGAGGATCCAAGTCGCATCGGTTGTTATGGGCCGAGGTTACCACTTAAAACCAGGTGGGCAATCGCGTCGGCTCTTTCCGTAACTGTATCAAATAAAAAATATATAAAAAAATAGACTTTAGCAGAAACTGTATTATGAACCCTGAATACATCTGTTCATCAGTCATGCAATATTGGAGTAAACTAAAATATGATTTCAATTTTCAGAGGAAGAAATTGCAGCTTGGGTGAATAACCTAAATTGTTTCAAGACCACAATGGGAGTCATGAAATGTTTGATGGTGAAGCAAGTAAGCACCGAATACTACAAAAATCCAAACAGAAATCCGGCTACTATGAAAGAATCCATTAAGAGCTTCATCAAGATCCTCCAGGGCGCTAACCAGGTGGATCCAGAGCTTGATGCTCTGATCCACAAGTACCAAAAATATATGGCCTAGGATGCAGAATAAATATCCCGAAAATAGTGCCAATGGTTTCATTCAAATAAATATAGACAAATTAGCTTCGACCAAGTTCTAACAAACATCTTACAAAGTATATCTAATGTGTAAGGTTTATAAAAGTCTTATAACTACAAATTTTAAGTTGGGCCTATTAAACAAATAACTCCGAGATATAACAAATTTAAGTGCTGGTTCTAGATAGAAGGGAGGAGGTATGAAATAGAATTATTGTGATATCTTCTGTTAATTGTAAATTGTCTATTTGGAAATTTAATGAATATTCAAACAGTGAAACTTATGCCAAGTCTATCCGGTCGCTCCTTAATTTATTCAAATAAAAATGCATTTTGAACTGTTACTGAGCAGGATTATTATGAAATATTCTAAAAGTATATTTTTCTCGACTAGAATACTTGCACTAGTCTTATTTGGATCGCTCAATAAGACCCTAGGCTATAAATTAAACAATAATTAATAAATAACAGTATAACCAATTGAAAGAAGCTTACGAAACTTATTAACAGTTGCTACCTATAGGAATATGACAGATATTGTTTTCTCCACCAAAATAATTTTTTACTTCTTTCAGCCCAATATTACGTTGAAATCAAATTTTATCAAGCAAATTGGGAAGACAATTTAAGTGACTCCTGTCCCTGGATATTTGTTTGAAAGGGGCACTGATTAAATTCTCAATATAAAAGATTCTGAAGGTCTATTTCGAATATTTGTGTATTATAATATTTCAACCGTTTTTAAAGGACATCAGATAACTTCAGATGGTCTTGCGAGCCCATACAATATAAAATGGAAATTAATCAAGTTTTCTGCAATTTTTTATGAATCAAAAAATCGAAAGCTCTCACCGTCAAAATTAAAATCATCTCAATATCGATTTTCTCAATAAAACTTATCATAGAGTTACATGACAATGATTTTGCATTGATAGGGCCTGTTGCTCTTTGGTTTTTATTCATATTTTTTGCCACGTTTTCTTCCAAACAGAGTAAATCCTTTTATATGCCTATATGATTGGCCTCACAGCTCAGATCAGTTCGGGTTCGATTGCCACCCAGGTAAACATTTGTGTAACGAATATAGATGTTTGTTCTGAGTCTGGGTGTTAGGTATGAATTTACAAAAAAATATGTGTAAGTATTCTATCAGACGTCTGGTTCCCATAATACATGCTGTATATATACTATGCTATCTTAGTTTAGGGCTAGATGGTGCTTTATATAGGTATAGTATTGTACGTTGAATTGCTCAGAAAATTTTAAATCATGAATTTTAAAGGAACTGAACTGAACCCAGTATATACTTCCATACTGAGCGAAGGAGAAAGTTTCAAATCCAACAAAACAAAACCTTCAAAATCTATGCTTTATATATAAACGTTTCCAAAAGTTGACAGTTTTTTTTTTCACCTACTGTACCGAGACCCATTGTTATACGCTATTGTATTAAAAAAAAAACACTAACTTTGCATAAAGAACGCCTTATATTAGCGTACAAACTAGGGCAATTTTATGGAACTACGGGATCATAACTCCTATTAATAGTGACAAATAAAAATAGCGACAGGCTTTAATAGTCGATATCTATGTCATATTAAAAATTAAATGCGCTAGAAAGATCAGAATCCAGCGAGGGCACCACGGTTATATGAAGAAAACACTACCCGCCTTGACTCGTTAAGTCCTCAAGGTCTCAATTTATGAAACTTACACGATTCTTTCAGTTTCATTGTATGTTAGAAGCACAAAGATGCGGGTTGCTTCTTGGCTAACAGTCACGTCTTTGAGGGCAGAAGTTATTAGGACGCGAAGAGAAGTAGAATAGGTATGAAACCGGACGTAAAGGAACTAATAAGAGAAGGGATGAAAGCTTTTGTTGTTGGCTATTTTGGCGGTTACTTAATCTTGACACAAGGCTTTCGGCTTTATGTACCAACAAACATCAAACGTTTACGTAAATATTTTTCCATTCCTTGCTCACTTACAGCAACAGTAACGGTAATTTTATTATAAAGTTTTTGTAGGCAATCTCTAAGTTTGGATTAAATAAGAGCTCTATATCAAAATATAAGTTGAAGTATTATGGTAGATTAGTGGCATTAAAAATATACGACAGGCCCTTGGCTAAGATGGTAGTAGCAATGCAGTTAGGTTTTCGATTCGATTCTCAGCAGGGGCAGACTTTGTGTGGTGAGCATAAAGTTTGTTTTCGGATCTTGGACGTCCGTGTTGTGTACTATACGTGTTTGGCCATGCCGCCTGCGACACAGGGAATACAGGTTTAGGAGTAAGATTTGAGTAAACGCTATTATTTCGTACTCCTGGTTCTCTTGTTCGTGTTATGAAAGAATAAAAGTACGTCGCGTAGAGGCTCCTTTTGTGCATTTCAGCTGACGCATGTCTGAATTTTTGGTCCTAGTACGTGCCGGTTTCATGATGTTTGATACACTTTCTGAGAGCATAGTTTTGCACATATACATTTTTCAGGTGAAAAACTGATTAGTGCGCGTCAGGATTTGAACCAGCGACAAGACATTGAAAGTCTAGGTCAGTGCGACTGGGCCGCCACGCTCTCTTAATTTTTTTTTGTTTACTGCATTAGTGGTCCCCAGGCCAACACTATTGTAATTGTATACTTTTATGATCTACGCAAAGTAGAAGTTAAGTCAGCTAATCTGGTGGTAGCCCTGACTAAGAAGCAGGGTTCAATACCCGGCCAGTGCCAACGTGCGCTGACCAAAAAGTTTTAAACATTTAAATAAAAACGAACACCATAGTTTACCTAGCGCAATAAATATTCAGTTACGTGTATTAAACTTATTTCTCCATATCTTAAAAAAATCATTTTCCAGGTAATTAAATTATTACCAAATTAATTTGAATTTGAATTAATTGTGTGTGCCATGTGCGATACGGGCAATCTTAGTGTAGACGTATGAGTTTAAGCGTTTGTTTGTAAGGTACTAGAGGGGGAAGTTTCTCTAAAGGGTTCTATTATGAAATGGGAAAATCCAAAGGTACCTGTGTGAATTGGGCTCGATAGTTATTCTGTGGCTAAGAGAAGTCAAAGTTGAGAACTCTCATTAAGATTTCACGCGTTCAATTAAAACATAGAAACTATTCTTACCCCGTTAACTTTTGCTTTCCCTTGTCTGTTTCACTTTCCCATCATTTAGTCCTAAGTAGTTTAGGACCACTTTTCAAACTGATGTAGGTACGTCAATAGTCAACATGGTAATAACTTATATTTGCAAGGACGTATGGAATTCTTCGTTCGGTAATCTTGTTTTTATGGACTCTTAAATAATTAGGTTTTATCAAAAATCTCCAACTTCACACTAGATAAAAAGTTTATAACTTAATTGCCACCGCGTCTATTTCCTCTAAAAAAGTAATTAATTCATATTAAAAACCTAACATTATTAGTTGGTGCGAAGTACTAGTTTTAAACTTTTTGTCTATTCAATGATGACATTCAAATATTAAGATAGGCAAAGTTCAAACCACCATTTGTCTGCGATTAGATTTATTATATTTATTAAATAGCTTCTGCCCCGGCTTCAATCGCGCAGTACCGTCTTTCTAAGTTTAAATTTTCGTTTCAGTAGTACCGCTTTACATTGGCATTAAATATATAAAAAAAATTAAAAATCTGAAATGTTATATGGTATTTTTTTTTTTAACTTACTATTGCTTTATTTTTAATAAGTCTAATGTAATCAAATCTTAAGGCATTTTTTCTGACGCTTAATTGAATTAAGTATCAAAGGTTGGTATAAAGGAAAGAGCGAGTTTTAATCAGATTGCCTCTTTTGCTCTAAGTAATGGAAGGAATTCACTTAAACTGTTACAAAATGGGCACTGGACAACAACATAGTAGGAATTAATCTTTTTAAAAGCTACACCGTATGACGAGCGTTGTAAAACAAGGGTATTTTTGATGTGACGTATCCCGTGAAAATGGCAAGTTATATTTATGACATAATATAAAATTCCAAGGGATAGAGCAAACTCAGTGCATATACTAATAACGCTCAGGATCTCCTGAATTAGTATACGTAAACTGCATCAAATCAGATCAACGGAGTAATTTTTTACTGTTAGATCTCAATAGAAAAAATATATATAAAAAACAAATAGAAACAACCCAAATATTACTCATTTACTAGTGTTATAAAAATCCAATTAATTGAACGGAAGCATTAAACTGTATTAGGTCAAAGTTTAGGTTTATTTGGACACCTTGAGAGAATCACAAATGGGGATCAACGCCGTTGGTTCCCTAAAAAGTTTGTAAACTTGTCTCAAGCTTTAGGGGTGGTAAAGCAAGATTTCTAAGTTTAAATTGAAACACGCGTAATGAGTGAGATCACGCAGGAAAGGCGAAAGACAAATAGCCAAGAGTTCCTACGAAAAAAGAACATTTTATTTACTAAGTGAATAATGACTCACGGCAGATTCATTTGTAGGCTTGTAGAACAAATAGCGACAAAATAATACATTATAATTAAATCTCCACATAATGATAGCACACGAAGGTAATTTAGTAACGCTATCGGAAATACACTTCCTATCTAGAAAATTTTTTGAAATAAAAGAAGTTAGGAAGCAGGTATTGATAAAAGAGGCTGCACTAATAAATTTTTAACAAAAATCTACCATAGTGTACAAATACGCTATTCCATGTATCCATGGTGTTTATTTATATTCTACCTTGTTGCACACAACTGATTGTCCTAGCCGGGGATCGAACTTGGGTTTCCTTGCTTTTCGCGAGTGTTACTGACTACTGACTTAGCTACGGAGCATAGGCGTAGAAATAATTTAAATGATAGGAAAATATTGTTGTAGAGATACTCATACTGGTACTGGTTCTATTATCAGTTTATATAGGCTAATTAACTTGCTCTCTTTATGTTTTTTCTTTGGTTCCAGTATGAATAATATGATCCTTTTTCATGTACACGCTTTTTTTCACAACGAGTTAAGTAGAATCCCAATGGCCGAACTCTGTGGTCTCTCTGTTGTTGACAGGGGTGGGAATGCAAGTCCATATAGGGGTTTGCGGTCGGTCGCCCTTGACAAAGAACTGTCGTCTCTGAACTCTGATCAAAGGCCAAAGTCGTATGTATCATTTTGACGTTGGTCGACACATAGTTGTTTGCTCAGTGGTTATATTAATCTGGATACACCCGATGCGTTAATAGAGACGCTTGCGACAAAAGTTAGCCTAAATGGGCTGGCTGCTTTTATGGAGAAAAATTGTTAATTTTATAATTATAATGCTATGCATATCGTTTAGCAGTGTTTGCAGATCAGTTTATAAACAATAATTATTTGCCATGTTCGAAAAAGCTCTCTTACAGAATCTTCGAAAACAGTCAATGACAAAACTAGAGAAGTATGTCTCTATGACCGCGAGTGAATTCATAACAAATTCATCACGTTTCCCCTCGATCCGGACCAAATTCGACGCAAAATGCGTCAATTTCATACAGGATTGGCTTGTTCACGTCTGCCGGATATTGGACGAGCTGTGGGCTAGTGCCGAGGCTTAAGTTCCAACATTTAATATAGTTTGGCTATCGCGTAGAGTCGTCATTGCACCTCGCAACGACCAATCTGTGACCGTTATAGGTAGTATCTGATTTCTCCCTTACGCAAAAACATATTCAAAATACAAAATAAGATACAAGCAAATAACCGCTACGCAAGAATAAATCACATGGTTACAGCTAGTAGGAGGTAAGACCTATTTGTGAAATAGGTACCATTATTTATTCACTTTGCTCATTTTATATTTTCCAAGTTAAATTAGTATTATCTGTTCAGGATTTATATAATGTATCTGCACTTCTTTGATTATCAAGTTTACATTTAAACACGAAAGATCGCACATTGGTCCGAACTGTCGACCATTTTGACGGCCTTAGTATTGATACTCTATCTAGGATTATTACATGAATTGAAACGCTCTATCTTATATTGAAAGGCGGTTTCAATTAACTTACTGCATGTCACGGTGATAAAGTTAAATTTTCCTATTTTTGGACCAAAAAAGTTCAATGAGACAGCAAAATGAGTGCACATCAAGTTTTATTAACTGCATTTCGTTTAAAATCTGTTATTACTCCTACAGTAATTAGATACCCTGAGAAAATTAACTTTAAAACTTTGCTAGGCAATCGCGATTTTCATTTCCGAAAGTGGCAAGTATTCTAATTGAGTTCATGGGGAATGAAGCCCACTTTAATGAAGACTGCATTAGAGGTTAATGATAAAGAGTAAACGATAAGATACCTGAGATTAACGAACTAACGAAATAACTACTTTAACAAATCTAATAAAAACTTATCCTAACTTAGTGAAGTTTTCTAGTTAAGTAAAGATCATGACGATACTTAGGTGACTATTAGTGGCATTTAATTAAACATTGTCTTTATGGTCTAACTGTCTAGGTAACTTAAATTACTAATAATTATCAATTAATTTGGAAACCTCTGCGATTTTAAAATTTAGGAATACATGTAAAACGAATGTTTTCGATCCCACCGCAATTTATTTCAATTAACAATTATTCAATTAATTTATTATATTTCTCTTAAATAAAAGCCATCCAACCATCTTTGCATTCACTTTATTATTGTGCTAACTCAAGTATCAGACGTGGCGTAGCCAGCACTAATTTGATCTAGTTTTGCAAAGTCGTGAAGCTCTTGTAACAGACTACAAATTGCGACTCTTGGTCCAATACTGTTTACAGTACAAGAAAGAGGAAAATGTCAGAAGTTATTCTGAAAAGGGTCAAAGCGGAGAAGCCATTGTGAATTCAACTGTAGGATTTAACGCCTATATTCTGTACATAACAGCGCTCGGATCACACAGGTGGAGATCTATACAATTTCTCTACGAAACATTACTTAGCACTAGATAAAGCAACAATTTTTTTTCAGACATTAGTAAATCTTTTCCGTGTTAGTCCGGGGAATTTTCAAATTTCTGGCGGTAAGCAATAAGGCGTTTACACTTTGCAGTTTTTTTCAAGTGCAGTAGCCATTAAACTAGACATAACAACATAGCATAACATTTCAAACATAAATAATTTGAACAAATATAGTGCAAATTCGATGAACTACAATGAGTTTGTAATATACATATATATGCCAAATAAACCGTTAGTTACGAGTATCATGATTATAATAAATTATCGATGCGTAAGAGTAACTAATAACTGTTTCATTTCACGCTAGAAAATGTCTAAACGTTTATCGCATCGCTTCCCTCGGTAGTTACGAATTTGTTAGTACGAATATAAACCCTACCATTACTGCAAACTAATAATGTTGGTTTCACAGTGACCTTACAATGTTCCTTATACGTTGTTGTGGTTAGACCGTGAGACCTTAGATCTTTTAGTCCCTATATTTTCATTTTTTTATATTATGTATGTCCCTACACCCCTTAATTATTAACTTTTTTGTTTGTTAATATTTGTTAGGCTACATACTCATTATAACCCATTTAAAGAACGAGAGATAAAGACGATATAGGCTTTAGTATCTAGTACTATAGCCACATTCATTAAGTACGAACCTTAATAAAACAGGCAACGCATTACGTCAGTGTTAGAGAATATATGACATGCTTAAGTTTCTGAATCTTTTTAGTTAAGTGTAAATGAACATAGGAATACCCAAATCAAAAAAATAAGGTAATAAAAATCTTTGAGCAATAATAAGAAAACATCAAATAAGTTAATAATTAAAATTAAAAATAACCTAAAATCACACATTTACTGCTAAGTTGGGCTGCCAATCAAACCCTATCCGACACTCGATGGCGAAAATACTCGAAAGCATTAGTAGGAAATGAGGGTTCATTCGTTTAACAAGTACGGTCCCTTTGCAGCTCAAAATATAAATACTTTTTGACACCAACAAATTTTAGTTCAAATACATTATTTTCGATAAAAACGTCATTAATAAACATCTGCCATTTTTACGCCCGTTTGAAATATGGTTTCGACTTTTCACGCGGCTTCAGTCATAAGGGTGCTTTACATTTGTTCCATGGAACAATGATGGACTGAACAAAGGAATATCCTAAGGGCAGAGAATTTC
Organism: Chesias legatella; assembly: GCA_947359385.1. Lineage (NCBI taxonomy): Eukaryota > Metazoa > Arthropoda > Insecta > Lepidoptera > Geometridae > Chesias > Chesias legatella. The sequence continues at coordinate 2,316,121 of OX375766.1, forward strand.
CGTAAATAAGTCGCCATCTTTTTTACATGTGCTAAGTGCTTTTTTGAGTATCAGCCAACATTGAAATTACGATCAATTTTCTATAAATATAACGGATTATTCATGTTAAATTTTGATAGTGGAATTTTTTTTTAACAATAATTTGGGTTTACATTCAAATCTTCAAAATTATTATTTTGAATTAGTATGTATGAAAATTTAAACTTATAATTGGCGTTATTGGGCGCTTTTCAACGGCCACTCGATTCATGATTTTGACAGCATGTCCCATGGTGTTCGAAAGTCGCACGTAACACCTGTTTTGGGAACTGGCTTTCAAGTAAGCTGCTGGAACACTGGCTATAAAGAAAATAGCTAAACAGGCAGGAATTTTCTATTATAATAGTAACCAAGTTTGACTCCTGCTGAACGAAGACTTTCAAAACAAATCAATAGTTTTCTGAAATTGCCAACACAGGGCCAGAGTTAATCGAGTTGGCTTGAGATATTCAACGTCACGGTCGTTAAATTTAACGTAGATACGTACGGAACATTTTGCCTGATCTTTATGTAAATTGGATGTTTTTCAAAGATTTATGCTGTTTCAATGTTGCATACTCACACATTTTCTTATCTTTAGATATTTCATTTATATGTTAACTGGATAACACAGCTCTCTCTTGCGGGGTGACAGAGTGCACGCCGCAGTACAGGGCTCCTTTCACTCACTCATAAACGTTATTTATTAGAAGGTCCCATCAACGGACAATTTATTTTATTAATATGCATATCTTCAAATGTAATCAAAAATACACTCCGAAATATTTGTACCATGAAATGAAAAAGGTATCTGATTATGTCAGAGGACGGCTTGAATGGACGGGACTCGTTACAGAGGCCTAAGCAAAGCTAAAAAACATACGAATTATGATTCGGCTGCTGACTTGATTTGTGTAAAAATATTTGTCATTTTTCAATAAATAGTAAATAATGCATATATGAATAAGTGTTCTTTCAAGTAAGGTTCTTAGGAAATAGAGATATTTTGTACAAAAAAGAATTATACGAGTACTTTAGCAAAATGGGCAATCTGCACAAAACAGATTGTGTTTCTTTAAAATAAAATAAAAATGTTTTATTTCAGAGTTCCTCCATACAGTTTTTTAAATCACACAAATAGAAATAGAAATTACATACATTATTCAAAATTATAAGGATTAAAATATTCGGTAGGAAGAACCAAGGTAGAGTTCTTGAAATATCAGAAATTCTAAAAACTTTTTCCATGAATTTCGTAGCAAACATTCGAGCTTATATATAAAAACTTTTTATTGTGCGTAGACTGGCCGCAAAGAGCTGAATGTTCGTAGTAAATAAAAAACTTTACATTTTTAACTTCGTACGATTACAATCCTATTTATATCTGCTTTGAACAAAACTCCAAGTGGAATGGTGAATCTCGTAAGCTGTGGTAATGTTTATATATTATATTTTGTTAGGTAATCATCAACTTTTTATAGGATTGTTCATTATAAATTACCAAAAAAAAATTTTAAAAAGCTTGTTATTGACTACCTCATATTGAGTTAAACTTATTTGAATTCTGAGTTTTTTCGTTCTCAACTACAACATTCTTTGATAATTAAAAAGCTCATCCTAAGAAAATATTATAATAATCCCAAATTTTATTAAGAATGCTTATTTGTAAACCTGACAGTAATGCAGTAACGCCAGCATTTAACCTGGTTCATTTTATAAATGTTTTGTATAATTGGAATGTAATTGCTCGCAATTAACCGTTTTCAGATTCAGTTCCTCATTTCGCCTTTGAAACCTTTAAAACCGTTTAAAAGTGAAATAACACAAAAGTTCAAATCAAAAGAAAAGTACGATGCTCAAACGTATAATGGGTTTGGGTAAAATATTCGAAATACTGCTTTACATTAATTTTTTTTGTGTCGAATACTTTATGTGTAGTGTCTTTTTGTGATATTGTTATGGAAAAATCTCTGCCCATAACAAGCAATGTAACTTAGCACCTCCCCTATTTAAGCACAAGAAGACACAAGTCGCATCGTGGAATGTCTCATTCGCCTGTAATTTCACAGGCAACCACACCTTTACAATCGGAACCAACTAACGCGAATGCATCATTGCTTGGCGGCAGAAATGCATATGGTGGCGGTACTGCTTCGGACGAACTTGGCATAAATTCTACTGCTACAAAAACTGTTTGTTGTAAGTACAAATTTGGAACATGATATACCATATACCATATCAAACAATTAGGATATAAATATCTTCTCCACCAATAAGAGAATTTGAATTGTGTCCGTATACTAAAAACATTTTGACATTTACGTTCCCATTTACCTAGTCACAAGTAATCGCTTTCAGTAACCCTCCTCGAAATCTTATACAAATAGAAAACTATTTTTTTTTGTTATCCAACAAACATTATTGGGCCACAAAGGTTAACTATTTCGGGATACCTCTTTGATTCGTATATGTCGATTTTTATTATAAAGCTATGGATATCCTACGCCAGGTATATTCAGATTTATGAAATAATGTGTTTTATAAATTATTAGTTATTCCAGTTTTATTTAGAATAGCTTCTGTAATAACCAGTATCCTATTCAAGATCGCAATACAACGAATTTATCACCATCCGTTCTCTACATCACAGTATTGTTATTCTCAAGAAATTCCATTTTTAAACTGTTTATATGTTATTGGAAGGGATTTTAGCATGAAGCATGTTACATTTTTTATTATTTGTTAAGATATTCGCTTATTCTGGTTTCAGCTAGCTGTGTATTACGGGTTGAAACAGACGGACAAACGAACGGCGTAGGCTTTGTAACAGTGTCCTATCCTTTGAGTAGAGAGTTATAATAAAGCGGCCGCTCAGAATATAAACTGCTTTAAAATCAACCTTTAAAATACTACCCAACACGGCAACACCTGAATTCACATTTGCATACGTATTGATAAAATATTCTGCCAATTTAAAGCTAGGCCTTTGTGCTCGCACAGATATAAATAGTTAACCATGACAGGCCTCACAGCTCAGTTGGTGGTAACTCTGCCTTCTGCACTGTATGTCGTGAGTTCGATTCCCACCCAGGACAAATATTTGTGTAAGGAATATAGATGTTTGTTCTGTGTCTGGGTGTTAATATGTATGTATTTACAATAAAGTATGTATGTATTCTATCAGTTGTCTGGTTCCCATAGTACAAGCTATGCTTAGTTTAGGGCTAGATGGCTCTGTGTGAAGTGTCCACCAATATTATTATTATGTTTATTTTTCTGATTGTTTCACAGTGAGTAAATGGTCCACCGCAAAAACTTCTTATGGAAGGAAAGTTGAATTGTAAAGTGCTCAGTAACTCTGATAAATTATTATAAATAAGCCCACGTACTTGTAATTCATTACATTCGTTACTAGGTACCTGCTTACATCCATGCGAAAACTGAACACATTTCTTCTTTCTGCTAACGTTAAAAAGGGCAAATAACGTATAACATGATATACTTTTTGAATCAAATCCTTTCCTTCCTTGATTCTTCGGTTTGGTTATTTGTAATTTATTTATGTCCCAATATCCCCTAGCACAAGAGCGTGTTCAGCATCATTTCAAAATATAATTAAACGTTAGTTTATCATAATGTATTTAGATGGTTTATTATTAATATGATTTTCAGTGCACTGAGCATAATGTATCTTCGAGGCATGATTTTCGCACATTTTGGTAGTAACGTAGCGTAGTTTTGGGATAATGATTTTTGAAAGAAAGGGGACAGCAAAAACATTTATTTATGGCAAAGAATATAACAGAGAGCCACAAGATTGAAAAGAAGAATAATTGTAGGAAGGAACCAATATTAAAAGTAATTAAATAAAAGCACACATATACTAATTTACACTATATTAACAATAACTTGATATGCCTCAATCCGCTATAGCAGTTGCGATAACAGCATTTTTGATTTGTTTCTAAGTTTAAATACATGTACGCCGAAACATTTTCAACTGGTTTCGCGTCTGGAGTAATGAGCCAGTCCAAGACCTCGGTGTCATTTCCTTCAAGTCTAGTAGTCTAGTATTTTCAAGTCTGTTATCGGAATTTGACCAAATACGAGGTATTACACTAGTCGCTCAGAATCAAGACTAGTCAGAAAAGATTTTGTCCAAGTCACGTCTTTGTTATCTCGTGCTCAGGCGATCCTTTTTGCAAAGTGCTTTTCTAAGAGGAATGGCTTCTTTCTTGTACTGCAGTATTTTAACTTTACCAGCCAGCTAAACTTCCTATTGTAACTAGATATATTAACTCATTTGTTCACTCATTGTTCATTGTTCAACTCATTGTTTGTAACTCAATGCGGATCAAAAGGTATACGCAGATTTTTCAACAACAGGTTACTAATCCGTTTATTAGCGGTGAACGACGTCTTTCTCGTTTTACTGTGTTCTCTCAGGTTATACACGTGTTTCGCTTCTAAATATCAATTTACCCACCTAGTTACGAACGCTTAAGCCTTTTTCATATACTTTTAAACCTATATTCTGGGTTCTTTACCACGCGAAAATGGGTGCCTCATGTTGAGAAGCGTACGCGATATTTCTCTCGATAAACGTGTCTGAGCAAAGTGAACGCGAGACTTTTTTTTATTGATGTTTCGTAAGCAAAATGTTGGGCTAAAGGCTAATTAAATATCAAATTATTTCAAATCAAATTAATTATCAAATAAATAAAATTGGAGTGTCTGTTTGTAATATTAATATAACCGCTTTTTACTAAGTGCATATGGATGCATACACGGTACATATACCAAAACAAAATTTATTTTCAATTTTTGTCTGTCTGTCTGTCTGTTTATTCCGGCTAATCTCTGAAATGGCTGGACCAATTTTGACGGGACTTTCACTTGCTGATAGCTGATGTAACAAGGAGTAACTTAGGCTACTTTTCCGAGGGGTAAAATAGGGGGTGCGTGATACAATCGAATTCCACGCGGACGAAGTCGCGGGCTACAGCTAATATACCATAATATCCGCACGAGACACGCGGTGGCAAATGGATTTCGCACGACCACTTTGAGTACGCGGGTTTAAGTCTATTCCGTGAAGATTTTTTGAGATATTTTAAAGTAACACTTAGTATGTCCCCATTTCAAATTAAAAGTGTTAAACGCAAAGTTGCTGAAACTAATGACATCTTTTTGGTTAGGTGTAGGCACAGATAAAGAGAGTTTTACATATCAGTGTTCTTTATTCTGTAAATTGAATCGTTTTAAGAAGTGTCAGTGTTGCGAGCTTAAATACATTGGAACTTCAAAGGCATTGAATCAGATTGAAGTGAATCAGATCCTAGAAGGATTGAATTTTCTTTCATTGCTTTGCTTTAAGGTATCGTAAAGAAATTAAATATACTTTATGTAACAAGTTCAATAAAATCCATTAAATAGTTTATTTGTTTTTGCGTGAATTCCGATCAAACACTCAAGAGACACGCAGTTTTCCAATCGAAGAATTTTTTCGGTGATAGCTTGGGTATTTTGAACACATTTATGCAAAAATATTGTAGAGATTCTATTTAATTTTATCCATTATTTATATATGTATGGAACAGGTCTTAGTACGCGTGCTATCGTTATTTGAGAGTTGACCTATTGACGTTTTCAAGTCATTGCAGTTTTTGACTGTTTTCTATTGACATCAGTAATTAAATGTAATAAATATTAATCAGCTAAAGCAGTCGTAGATTGCGATCTTCCTGACAATGATTTTAGTGGTATTCGCCCGATGAACATAGAGAGTAAGATTTTGAATAATTTCTTGAACTCTTGAAGTAATATCATAAATCAAAATAAGCACACTTAATAAAATCTGTTTTTTAAATATAGAAAAGTTAGCTTGAAAGTTGTTACTAATAAATCTAATTTCTGTGTTAATAAATACTAACCTACGAGTAACTCGGATCATAAATTAATTCACGGGAAAGTTAATTTTATGATCATTCGTAAATTCTTCGTAATTTTTTAGACATTCATTTCGAATGATTAATAGAAAAATAGAGTTATATTGTTGATTATATTGAGGTAGGTTTAAGCACTTTGTTTGTGCATTCGTGGCAGTTGGGTAATTGAGGAATGATTCTTAAAGAAAATGGTAGCTCAGCTTTCTTCATAAGCTCTCCAAGAAACTTGCTCTGATCTCAAATCTTTAAAAGTATGTGATCTGACTGAATAACTTTTATTCAGACAAATAGAGACATGATAACATTCTTGTCTCAAATTATTCTTCTTAATAATTTGTTATTAGTTAAATGTCAAGCGCTCGAGCGCGATGAGCGGCATTTCTAGTGTCTTGCTGATGAAATAAATACTCCAAAGCCTAATGAGGATTACAGTCTCAGCCGCAGCTTCTAATTTCATAACCTCTAATAGCGAAAATGAAGACTATATTTAAATTAAACGTTTAATGAAATGTCTTAGCGACTTGTCAAGTTTTGAGATGGCAGGCTGAGCTGTCAATTAGAGTGGGTGTTATTATATTGTCACCGTACCAATTGATTGTTAGAAATGAACGGAACGGAATAGAATATAACAGAACAGAACAGAACAGATCTTTATGGTACACCATAAGTAAAAAAAAATATATGTATTGGTATGTTATTTTTACGTTTAATTGTATGTTTGGGTCATTAATACCAACAAAATAGTGTTTTCTCATATAGTTGCTTATTTTAATTAACTGTTGTTTAATTTATAGTTCTCACTGTTCGCAGCATGTATGATTATTATATTTTAAACTGTAGAGCAAACAAAAATCGTTTGATAAAATAAGTTTATTTAATTTTTTGTGTTCCCCTTATCCCTGTATCGCTTTGTTTATTACTTTCTTATGGTTGTTAGAATATCCACCTTATAATAACACACACTATCTGAAGGTTTCATCCAGCTACCGTAATAGGTATACCGTTCTAATGACCAGAAATTTAAACGTAGGCCAGTCAGGCAGACAAATGGACGGGTACTTAGTAACTAAGTACGGAACCAAACAAACCAACCAACCAACCAACCATGTGTCAAGTGCACGAAAGGAGCCTCTTTGAGGCGCACTTAAAATCCTTTCATCACACCGGTTCGAGAGATCCAGTGACTCGAATAGATAGATAGATAGTATGTACCCAATTTTTTTTTTCAATATCTATGGTGTGTGGGATATAATAATTTGCATTTTTGATTATTGACTGACCTCATAAGTCAGTTGGTAGTAACTCTGCCTTCTGCGCTGTAGGTCGTGGGTTTGATCCCTACCAGGACAAACATTTGTGTAACGAGCACTGATTTTGTATAAGTATTCTATCAGTCATCTAGTTCCCATATTAAAGCTACGCTTAGCTTTGGGGCTAGATGGCGGTGTGTAAAATGTCCACCAATATTTATTTATATATTGATTTACTTATATGACATAAATTGGTTATAGAGTATATAATGCATGTAACTAATATGTTTAATAAACGCATAAAATACTACTGCTATTAATATATTACAACGAATTGGCACGTTCTCAAGAACACAAAAATTTACGTCATTTAAATAGCACCAATCGATCTGTTCGGTTCAGATGGTGGGGTTCATAGCAATTTCACTAAATTTGATACTTGGTAGCTGAAAAAAATCTTTTTATATTCAAACGAAGAGATCACTGGTAAGACAGTGAAAAGAGAATACATATCCCGTATAGACGAGCAACTTTTAAAATATCATTCAGCAACTTTTAAAAAAACAACTTAGAGCTAAAGCTATACAAGCTTTGTCTGTTAGTTCAATTTTGTATAACACTAATGAATTTGGTGAAAAAAACTCTTTTCATAGATGGTATAAAATTGATATCAGACTGCAGTTGACTTGCTTTTAATAGTAACTGAGTTATATCACAAAATCATAAATTACGTATCAGGAATAAGTCTTCTTTGGTTTTCAAAATATACCAGTAGATCTATTTCGGGATATTATTTGGAAATTTTAACGATCCACCTTTTCCAGCACCAATAAGGTAAATATTCAATATGTTACAAACTATGAAAAGCTTGAATATTCATTTTTGCAATATGATGCTACATTGAGCGAATAATAAAATAATCGAAAATACGTAATTTTATAACTCACACAAATTGAGAGTTAATTGCGCTACAGCTCAAATTAATTGCTTGTGTAACGCCGCTTGTGTGTTCATTTTTGAATTGGGTAAAAAAGTCAAGCTGATACGAAGATTCCAGACCCAAATACTAGTTTATTTAACGACCTAATATCGCCACGAGCGCTTCGATCAAGCTAGGCTTTATCAGAACTCTAACTGAATAGTCATTACCATTTGCGTTTGGTCGTTCACTTTTCTAATGGAACAAGTATGAAGGAATTATTCAAAGATGCAAGCTGCAAGCAATTTAGGTATTTGGCTACCTATTACTTCCAAAGTCAAAGCTTCTTTCAAAAATGTATATGAATCAGAAAAAATACACTAATCAATATATATACCTATTGATTTAGAGATCATTAGGTATGGTTGCTTTATGGATTTAAGTATAAATATATATTTCAATACTGAGATTAAGAGCAGTTGAACTCTCGCCAAGTTCGTCCGGGGAAGTACTGCCACCATGCCAATTTCTGCCGCCAAGCAGTGACGCATTCGCGTTACTGTGTTCCGGTTTGAAAGGTGTGGTTGCCGGTGAAATTACAGGCACATGAGACATTCCACCAACACGTCTCAGAGTTACGGGCGCATACGATGCGAATTGAGCCTTGTCGTACCTAGTAGGGGAGGACCGAAGTCGCATCAGTTGTTATAGGCCGAGGTTACCACTTAACACCAGGTGGGTCGTCAGCTCGTTCCGTAACTGTATTACATAAACAAATTAAAAAATTGTTCTACTTAATTGGTATAACAAAACATAATCAAAAGATCATTTCTTTGCCTTGGTGTGGTGGTCACCGGTGAATTACAATTTATTCTGATAATTCATTCATGCGACTTGCCTCATAGCTCAGTTAGTAGTAACCCTGCCTTCTGCGCTGTAGGTAGTGGGTTCGACCCGTGGGATAGATTGCGCTGTGTAAAATTTCCCCAATATTCATTATTATTATTATTATACCATTACAACGTTTGCATAATTATTATTATGAATAATATATGAATAATACTTCAGTTTTTTTAAGTATTTTACCTTTCTTAATACTCAGGTATGTTTAATAGGAAAATGTATCGACTGAAGGAATTTTTCAAACAAATATATTTGTCAATATTTTCGCCGTTTCCTTTTAGCCATTTACGATTGTTTGTTAGACATTACGAGAAAATAACAGGAAACCATACGCCAATATAAATGGCGAATGTACCTAGAAATCTATCGAGTCATTTCAAACAAAGGATGCCGGTGACAACAATAATATCTTATAGTGTCCAAAACATTCTGTGATATCACTGTGCGCACTGGTTTTTAAACATACCAACTTTTTGTGTAATGTGCAAACGCAATTACTAATTATATTTCAGTGTTTGGTAATGGACTTACTTAATAAGAGCAAAATGCTAGTCAGTAAGTATTATTTTAATTTAAATTACATCTCCATTTATTATTTATATATATATGTTTAGTACTTAAGCGTAAAAACGAAACATATAACTATTGTTTTGGTTAGAAATACTAAATAAATAAGACCTAAAAGAAAGACACATCGTTCTAACTGTAGACCAGTACTCTCTGTGTCAGAAACTAAGACTGTGTAAACCAACGAGACCAGAACAAATATGAGACTGAACAGACTTAGTAGTCTTTATATTAGGAGAGCAGTATTCACCTATTTATACAACTAAACATTTAACTAGCAAGTCCCAAATTTTATTGCCTTTATATATTATGTGTTATATCTAAATGTTTCCGTTTAATTCTTAGAGAAACTAAACTATTATTGCGACCTTTGATCTTGAAATTAAGACATGACAGTTTATTAAAATTTTGAGGCAACTTTTAGAATGCCGACATAAAGGTTTATACAAGTTTCCAGCTTATTATCTCACATTCTGAGTTGAAAGCTTTAGGGGTATGACTGGACTATATTACCAACGAAATTACTAACATATCCGCTCACATGTAACTACGCAAAATGAACTAACCATTATATATATAGATATAATATACCTTATATATCCATATATATAAATGAACAAGGATGAGATGGATATATATATTATATTTATATTTGAATATATATTTTGAATAATATTGACGTTTCCAAGCCATTTCTTTATGAATTCTATGGAAATAAAAGTTTTGACTTTGACTTTGACTTATATATAATTACACTATTGTTAATATTTCAATCACACTGTGGACAAACAAATTATAATTATTTAAACTTGTCTATCTTTTCCTAGTTTGTCTTTTTTTTTTGTTTTGTCTCCTCAGACCTCAAAGTATTTGAAGCACAAACATACTCCTATGTGTAAGATAGAAATGCCATTTCAACTGTATCAATCACTCTATCACAAACAATGTGCTGTTTTTCGAGACTTTTCCTTATTTTCCTAAATCTGTTAAAGAGTCATAATTTGTCATCGTGGGCTTTCACCTAATAAACAACTTCGGGTATTCATCCAAAAAAGGCATTAGTGGCGTTTAAAGTTTTTTATATAAGAGCACAATAAGCTTTTGGATTAGGTACCTACTCTTTTGTATATATTGCTAATGGTAAGCTAAATGGATCTGGTTGAGAATTCTTAGTGAACAATTACAAATAAAAGTTTTTTGACAAAAACGCTTACAAGGTTAAACAATCATCTAAAACGGCGACATCAAGATGTAAGAAGTAGGCTATGACATTAAAGTAAAATTAACCCTTGATTTCTAAGATAGGTATCCTGTGACTTTGAATTTGAATTTGAATTTTAGAAATACATAGGACCCGTGACGTAAGCTCTTAAGCAATGACTTTGTATCAGTTAAAATGAAAATTAGACAATTTATAATATTGAAAAGTAGTGTAAACCACTACTTATTACCAAACATACGCATAAGCATGCGACGTCGTAGACCGCATCGTCACTTAACATCAGGTGACATTGCGGTCAAATATGAGCCTACACTAATAAAAAAAATATATGCATTTACGACGTGAGCGGAAAAACTTATTTACTTGAGTATTTGCTAAGTAAATTAAATAACTTAATAATACAGATCTGTGGGGTGATGTGGGTAGTTACGTATGTAATGAAGGTGCAGGTAGTGCAAGTTATACCCTGTTCTCCTTGCATCCGCACAAATAAGTGTAAGTTGTGACATTAGTAATCACTTTCACTTCACATTTAAATTTATTATCACACACAATTCACATTCTTTATTGGTGTGCTACATAAATCAGGACATACACAGTATTTTGACTTCACGTAGAATTCATCAGCAAATATTCCAAATTACGATTAATTTCCACGTAAATAGAACATGTGGTTGATGGTGTGGCACAGTTACTAAATTTAGTGAGCAAAACCAACAGGTGTTTTCAAAATATGTCTAGAAATCTACAAACATCTACACTGAGATAGAAATGTTAATAGTTTAAATAGAACCACACTAAGCAAAATTTTGCAGTATACTAAATACCGATCAATAAACAAATCATTCCAATCAAATTTTTTATAGAAAAAGTAATTGTAGTGTGCACGAATAACAAGTCGATATTAATTATTAAAAAAGTAATAATTAAATAGTTACTAATATTTATCACTGACCATGACCAATTGATACAATGAATCTGATCATGGTATCTTAAAATGACATATTTAATTTTATTCTTTACGACGGCTTTTATTTTTGTCTCTGTCTCTGAAGTCAGCGAGCAAACAGAAAGCTAAGAGCAGCAGAAGCGCAAACCTAACAGTATGCTAGGGAATTACACTCAACAGAAACCTTACCAGTCACTGCAAATAACAAAAACCAATAGTGAGCTCCAAGAATATCCTGCTACGAAGACAGACTTAGACAACTTGGGGCGCTTCTCAGCAAGTATTAAGAAAATCGGATCAAGCTTTCTGCTTCTCAGCGGGCGAGTATGTATCCCGTCTGGAATCGATCTGCACAAGTTAGAAAAGTGCATATAGTTTTAAATGAATTCTGCATAATTATTAACAGCTACTTCAAATTGATTCCACTTAAAGTTCTCCTTACACAGTAGCGACAATCCGGAAGTTGCTTGTTCGGTTGAGAGGTTAGCAGAGTTCAGGAGACTGACTCAAGTATACTCGATAGTAAGTAGTCCAAAAGTCAGTTATAAAGTCATCACAGATTACTAAAAGCTACTAAGTTCACCCCTGACACCCCAGTAGAACGCCTGAAACTATGACTGGACAAGTATCTTACATTAGGGCATCAGATCTGGTAGTATCTACATTGAGCAAAAAAGGCTGAGCAGCCACACCGCTGATACAGCACATGCTGAGTTGTAGCTTTTTTTGCTGTTACAACCCACATTTTCTTTTAATTGTACCTAATTTTATTTCTAATGTAACAATAAAATAAATATTTTTCATTCTTTGTTTCTTTCATTGACTTTGGGCACACCTTGGCCGTGGAGGTACAACCTTAAAAATACCAGTCCAGTCCGCAGAGTGTATTCTGCACTAGAAAGTGTCTCATCTCGACTGTCTTGTGTGCGGTTCTCTAACATCTGTAACCTGCAAGACCTTTACGAAGTCACTGACAATGCCATTACCTTTGATATTGATATGCCCTCCTACGCAGTTCACTCGGATAGGGTGGAGCGTGTACAAAAGACATTTGTATACCACCTATCATATACAAATAACAATTGAAAGAAAATAGTTACCTACGAAAACAGACTTACATTTTATAAAATAAGATCTCTACGTGTTCGAAACAAAGCATGATATCTTGTTTCTATAGAAATTGTTACACATAGTGACAGACACCTTAGTGCATACTTATATACAGGTACCCCGACCAGGTATCCGATTAGTAAACAGAAAATCGTTCATGTTACCAAACTGCAGAACAAACGTCGGCCAACATTCCCCTTTGCATCGAGTGTTCTCATATTATAAAGGCATCAGGTCGCCCTATGACATTTTTGATGGTTCTTTAGCCTCTGCGAAAATGAATTTATTTAAGAGTATATTACAGACATAAAACTGCAAATTTGATAGTTTTTTGTTTATTTATTTAGTTTATCTTAATTATTCATACTGTTTTTTTTTTATTATACATAGTGTTATGCATATTAGGAACTACGCCAAAAATGTTAATTTTTGTATCAATTATATGTAAGCTACACGTAAGTAGTTGTGAACCAAATAAAAAAATATATTAGTCACTGATGGTCATTTTGAAATTTTGCACTACACAGAGGACAGGAAGAAGTTTATCGTCTAAGGTATTTTTATGCAATTAATAACTGAGCTAAGTTATTAGTTAAGTTGGGTGGTTGGTAAATTATGATACCAATAGGTTATCTAGAGATATCATTTGTTTCACAGTTAGGTGAATATTGATTCTCAACTTAATAAAGCTTCCCAACTCAATATCAGATGTCTCCCTTAAATTACCCTAAGTAAGAGGTAAGGGACGTAACCATAAATTATTTTTTATTTTAATAATAGGGGTTCGAGTCTAATGTATAGGGGACATATTTTCAACATAGGGTTTGAACAGGCGTCAAACTTATCGATAAGTACGCGTGACCTTATGTTTTGAATATTGACGTTTCCAAGCAATTTCTTTATGAATTCTATGGAAATAAAGTTTTTGACTTTGACTTTGACTTTGAACACTCATTCAGACAGGGACAGATTCCGGATTGCGTTTGGCCTCTCATCTTGCCTGATGGAAAGCTGGCTGAGCACCATATTACATCAACTTTTGAAATTAAAAAAATATTTATAACAATAAAAAAAGATATTAAAATAAACGGTCGTAGATAATTATGATCCTTTGCAATCCCTATTGTTTTGACGACAGAAGGGTGCAATGACGGCATACTCTGAAATGCATGTGGTATCGAATAGAAACTCAAAATCTAGCAGTGGCGTAAAAATATTAGGCAGGGCAAATATTTAGGCATATCTAGGGCATAATTGATAGGCGTCAGGCGCGCGCTGCGCATTGAAATGTTAACAACTAAAGCCCGTCAGAGACGTCACTATACCATATAAATAAATAAATAAATAAATAAATAAATAAATAAATAAATATATTTATAAAAATAAGAACATGTATATTATAATCTATTTTCTAAAATAATCTTAAAGTGACACACGCCCCCATATAAATATATATTTCGATGACGCCAACTTGTTACGTTCGAAGTACGAGTATAATTATATTGATGATGTGTTACGGCATAGCAGCGTTGCACTAGTTGCGACGACCGTCTATCTATCTATTCGAGTCACTGGTTCTATCGAACCGGTGTGGTGAAAGGATTTTAAGTGCGCCTCAAAGAGGCTCCTTTCGTGCACTCGACACATGTCTTCGAATTTTCAGTTCATGCACATGTCGGTTTCCTCACGATGTTTTCCTTCACCGTTTTGAGAGCGACGACCGTGAACGATAGGGAGGCAAAAACTAACGAGCCGACGGCCCACCTGGTGTTAAATGGTAACCTCGGCCCATAACAACCGATGCCACTTAGGTCCTTCCCTACTAGGTACGGCAAGACCCAAGTAGCATCGTATGCACCCGTAACTCTGAGACGTGTAGGTGGAATGTCTCGGGTGCCTGTAATTTCACCGGCAACCACACCTTTCAAACTGGAACATAGTAAAGCGAGTGCGTTACTGCTTGGCGTCAGAAATGGGCATGGTGGCAGTAATTCCCCGGACGAACTTGGCGAGAGTTCTACTGCTCTTAAATCAATATATATTAAAAGCGCAACATATGCATTTAAATTATAAGTAGATAAGAGATGGCTATGATGGACTCTAAGATATGACTAAGATTCGTTTAATTGTCTATCTGAACATACTCTTATCGAAATGGCAAGTTTATGACAGATTACTTCAGCAATAGGTGCGGTGCAATAGGATTGTTTTAAATTCCATATGAGAGACCAAATTGTTAGATTTAAAAAGTTAAGTTGATATACATTAAATCATTGTTAGTTGAGTGCGGTTTCAGGTTTTTTTTTACCATTGACAAGCTTAATAATAATATTGGTGGACAATTCACACAGCGCCATCTAGCCCCAAACTAAGCATAGTTTGTACTATCGGAACAGAAAACTGATAGATTACATTTATATACTTTTTGTAAATACATACATATAGTATATATATTAACACCCAGACACAGAACAGACATCTATATGCGTCACATATAATGTTTGTCCTGGGTGGGAATCGAAGCCACGACCTACAGCGCAGAAGGCAGAGTTACTACCAACTGAGCTGTGAGGCTTGTCAATATATAATATTTATTACAATAGTAAATATTTGTAATGTTTAGGTTGGGTACGAGTTGTCTATACAGAATTGTAATTCAGTGCATGTCCATCTTTTTACATTCATCAAATATTAAAGGAAATTTGACATTAGACCTTTTTTTTATACAACCTCATTGTTTTCTCTTTTTTGTCTTTAAGTTCCATTGCAATCATCTCAATGACTTTTACTGTTAACACATTCAATAACGAATATTTCACATTTTTGTTCCTGTTTCACCACAGTAGCTTTACGACATGGCCTTAATATTTTTTTGCCTGTTACATTTTCGCAAAAGAGTTGCGAAGTTAAATCCGTCATAAAGAGAGGTTTACAAGATTGTATAAAGTTTTACTAATTTCCTGAGCGTATAAAAAGTAAGTGGTTTGCGGCCCACATTTATTTTTGCGACACCGAGAGCCTTTATATTTTCAAAACTGATATATTACTGACATGAAAATAGCTAATCCTTTGTCCATAGCTTTGCTTCGAGTGTACTAAACGTACGCAGCACAAAATATGCACACATTGTTCGCTTAAGAGGCTATTTTAAGGTTCCTAATTGAACTAAACAAAGACAAAGAACAATATAAACTCTGAAAGCTCTGTTTGCAAAAGCGGAAAAAAGTTTATGTTTGAATTTCTCATGCCCATTGTTTTAGCTGCGTATGCCAAGCGACAATTATGACACTTGTTAACGCGAGCGAGCAGGGGTCATGTTCCTAATGATATACAAAAATTTATACCTTTATACTTTAAACCTTTATACTTTATTGTTTTAAAATTAATACCTTAAATCAAAACGAACGATACTATAAAAATGCAAAAATATCACGTACATTAAATGTCATTTAAAAAGTTTGAGCAATTTTTATTCACACATTTAAAATAAAATTATTCTATTTCTTTTCTAGTATTCTTCTAGTTTTTCTAGTGATGATGATTTATATTTCAGAATTACTCAAGATGATGTCACTGAAGATAAAATGATATACCTGCAATACATAAATAGCACCAAAATATTCCCAAAACAGCCGGCACACAGCATGACCAGGTAAACACTTCCTAAAGTGTAATGCATAAGTGGGTGCGGGGGAGGAAACTTCAGCCAAAAAGGGTTGATCATGAGCAGATAGTCGTCGTGGAAGAGTCCGTATCTGCGCCATCTCTCCACTGGCCATCGCTCTTTGAACTTTTCAATTAAAATATCTCTAGTCTTATAAGAGGAATATACATCTAAAGTTTGCGTATGGGTTTTAAGCTCTCCTACAGAGCCGTTAATAATGTTATCGCCCACTTTTCGCGTGAGGATTTTAGACATCCTTCTCCGCCGTTTCCATTGTTTCAAATCCAATCGGTACCACAGATAATCCTCGTGACACTTGAAAGGGTTGCACACAGATCTCAACACTATATCACTGGAATTATGCACAGTATTAATGTTAAACATATTTTTGTCCGGTTGCGAATCATGTAAGTTCACGCACTGAAATATCACCGCAATTATTATCCAATTCATCGTGTTCGACATGTTTTTGTGGGAAAGTTTTCGCGTGTCTCGAGAGTGTAGGCGGGCACGACCGTCCGCGAAGCTTTCCGAGACAAAATGTTGCTAGACATGAGGATTTGGAGACACAAAACACAGTAAATAGGATGCGGCAATACAGTCCGATGTTTATTGACGGTTTTCGATATTAATGGAACATGTTCTATTAATACGTGACAAACGCGTCGGATGCGGTGCACGCTTCTACTCCGATTGCGGGGTCGCGGTAATTCTGAAATAGATAGGTAAACGTGCAAACGTTATTAATTTCTCATATAGTGTTCGTGTTTGCGCATTTATTGTCACATTTGTAACTAGCTAGACAGACCGTGCGACACCTAAGCGGCGCATCCTTTTTAGGCTTTTATTTCATAGCTCCTTGTTACTCCCTCTAACATCATACATTCATGGAAAATTGGCGTTGCCAAAAAGAGGATTAACTTTAACAATTGAATTTGTATAGTGTACCTCGGTATCATATTAGTTTGTCAATCATAACATTTATTTTCTCTTGGCCCAATAATATGACTCAAGTTAAACCAATACCCAAATATTTACTTATTTTGCTATTATTGTGCGAATAATGATATAACTTTTTAATTCTCAGTTAAGAAACGATGTAACTAAGTTCCAGTACTTAGTCACTGTACGCACTTTTTTATTTATCTTAATCCTGATTCAATAAATCCATCTATTCGGAGAGCTTTGGCTGTTGTTAATTTTCTTTTAGAGATACTTAATTTAAAAATGTACCATATATGATAAAATTTAGGAAAACTCGAGTAAAAAAGATATTTCAATCATTTGATTACCTAGAACCTAAAAATTTACTATTTACAAATCTTACTTTTTTAATTATGATACCTACGATAGATTTGAACCGGTGAGCTGCGGATTGAAACTTGGGGTCAGTACCACTGGACCACCACGCTCTCAGAACGGTAAAAGGTCGACATTCAAATATTTCCGAGCGATGATTGGACACGAGAGTTTTCTGTGGATTAACTAATTTGATATTCCTTTCACAGTGAATTCTTATTTTGGGAACGCCCGTTTGTAATAAACTTTGAAAACACCTAAGTTCGTTCCTAATTCTGTATGACACTTGCTTAATTTTGTTAGTATTTTTCTTAAAATAAAAATAAAATTTATAATTATAATTTATAATTTTTTAATAGGCAATATTCCATTGTAGTGATAATAAATGAGAGGATCGAGATGATATATGAATAAACAAAAGCGATTATCGCCCTCAGTTACTATGTACACAATACCACGTCGGTGAAGGAAAACATCCAGAGGAAACCGACATGTACTAGAACAAAAAATTCGAAGACATGTATCAAGTGCACGAAAGGAGCCTCTTTGAGGCGCACTTAAAATCCTTTTTCCACACTGGTTTCGAGAGAACCAGAGACTAACAGAATAGAATAGAACCGTTCTGATAAGTTGTTAACTAATTTTCCAAACTGGTCAGTCTTTCGGGCTAAGTAAGGGTCAAAAACAAGGTTTTTTTGTTGTTGTGTGGACAGAACAAATGTTTCAACATTTTATCTAGAATATTAGATCTTTCTTTAGAAAGACAGGTAGATACTTCAAAATGTAACCATTTTTTTCCAAGAACGTGTGTTGCACATTGCTTACTTTACTACTTAGGTGCTCAATATCACAAAGATCGAAAGCACGATTAATCAGTGATGTTTTCACAGAAGTGAAATGTCATAGTAGTAATTCCCTATGGATGCGAATATTATTTAAACCATCAACAAATACATTGCACGGATTCCGTGTTTCAGAATCACAACAAGCAAACAGGATTTAAACTTGTCAGTTTTAACCAAAAGCTATTGAAATAATGACTTCACGATTTTCCTCGAACACCTCGTTAAACTTTGCTACTAACAATGTTAAATCATTACAGCCTACTGGTGTAATAAAACCCTTCCATCAGGCAGTTGATATATATTCGCAGTATTATTATTTTTATGCGAAAATCAAATTACACAGTAATTTGATTTTGTGTGAGTCGAAACTTGTAATTTCATATCGAAACTTTATAAAATAATCTGACTTGATATCTAGTGTATTAGTTGAACAACTAAACCAATCTTCTTCCATGTTCTCGGAAATTAAACAATTAATTCACAGAATATTGTATGTACGCCAAGAAAGAAGATAAAGCAAAGGAATAGAAAAACATCTTCGATATTGTCATCTCTTTAAAAATCTAAAGGTTAGTTTTCGCGTATGCTGGAATGCTATAGATAGCTCTTTATACTGTTTCACGTTACGTTGTATAGAAATCTTGTCTAATCCATGCGGGAGTAGGTAAGTACCTACTTGCAGTAAAATTTCTTCCTTGTTTATTTATTAATTTAATTCCTTCTTCCTTGCATCCGCATTACTGTTCCTTGAGGTGCAGGTGATATTAGAACACATGAGACATTTTATCGTGAAATCTTTAATTTACAAGAACAGTACTGTGTAATTTAGGTCTTTCCAAACCTAAAAGGACCCAACACGTATAGGCATTTTTATGCGCTGAGATTATTTTAGAACATCAGGCATAACTGCTCATTAATTAAATAAAATATCTTCTCAAGATCAAAGTCAAAAATGTTATATCCATATAATTCATAAAGAAATGGCTTGGCTTATGATTCAAGGCCTCCATTAGTTAGTGAATAAGGAGTATAAGCTTTCTATTGAATTGCTAGTTTCTTCAAATGACCACTCAAAAGCACTGAATTAATATGCCGACTATTGAATATTGAATAATACTAAATTATATTCAAATAATAGATATGTATGTGCGACCAACGTTATCATGAACTACCTAACGCCGCACCGCTGCGAATAGATATTCAAATTAGTACTGGAAACAAAGGAATTGTGATCGGTAACTATTCGAACCAGTGATTCCTTTCTCTCGAAATTAGAGAATCTACAATTAGAATTAGAGGATTAGCAGAAAATGTGCAAATATCGTGATTGGGCGACGATTTTCTGATCTCTAATTTTTCGTTCGCCCGGACTCACTGGTAATTTCGATGGTAGGTATAAAATTTGTTCTTAAAAATGTGTTGTTTGGAAATTGTTAGCTCAGTTATTGGTGTGAAAACAGTGATAGCGATGAGCTTACCACTTGTTGCGTCTTCGTTCCCGAGATAGTTGGCCTGTTGAGCTCTGCCTACTCCTTCGGGAAAGAGGCCTGAATCGATGTGTGTATGCTAGTTCTTGGTAATCTACGTCATTTTTGAATGTGTGCGTTTGTAATTCTTCTCATTTCGTTATGACTCATATTAATTTCGAAAAATTTGGTTGTTACTCGAAAAATACAAACAAATAACGGTTTTTCGAATTCATTTTTGATTTTATATACATTAAATGGGCATATATTTTCAGGTAAAATTAGAGCAGTATGCTGGAAAATGTATGTAATAAATCTGTAGCATGCACCTGGAATGACCTAACGTTTATTTATTTCGGAGGAAACTTACATATTTTTCAGTATATTAAATTAAATTATTTTGATGTTTCTATGGAGCAGCGACAACGTCGGGCCTAGATTATAGGATTCCATTCCTTGCATTTCTAACAAACAGTACTATTTACATACCTAAAATAACGGACAGCATGTGAAATGTGTTTGTGGATAATCCCTCGGACTCTAATCTTCCTACTGAAAGCTTTGACAATGACATATAGATCGGGGAAGCTTTCAATATCAGCTCCAGCTTTTATGCAATGATAGTATTTAATAGAATAACTCACCTTAAGTACATGAAGAGAACGACGACATTGCCCCAGCAGCCCACCGTTGCAAATAACAAATACAAGGAACCCATCGTCTTTTGCACCGTTTCACTCGGAGGAGGAAACTGCAGCCAGTGTTCATTTATTAAATCCAAATAGTCGTCGGAAAAATATCCGTGTTGTCTCCAACGCCATACGGGCCAGAGTCGCTTGAACTCGCCGACTAATAAAGCGTGATCAACAACAGTCTTATTGAATGAGGCTGAGCTGCTGTCCTCCGTGTCATCTAACTCAGCGACCCGCGATGCTGTATCTGGGTCACTTTTGTTTGCCGAACGTTCGTTCCGCTTTAATGGCATTCTTGAGATCACGTCTTTGTACCGTAATATTTCGCGAACCCTTTTTGAACTTGAATCCCTGATGCCGCTATCTGTGTGATGTATAGTTTTGATGAATCGATTCGGAAAGTCGCCGTTGCACAAAATGCTGAAAATAATCACACCCGAAAACCCGTATAAATATTTGGGATTCATGATTTTTTGTGTTGCGTTGAAATTTGTAAACGTGTATGTCGTGGCCCGAGCGGTGTACAAAGTGGCCAAGATTTGCGTGACGGGCCCATGCATCGGGTTTGCCGGCTATTCCTCAGGGATCGTTTTAACTCCACTAAATGGATTAAAGTAGTTTGCTTTTAGCAGAGTCGGTATGGTATTGATGGTTAATAAAGCCATTTAATAGGTTGATTGGCTGACCTCTTTAATCTAATTTGTCATTTTATTCGCAGACAGTGTAAGTAAGGACACAGGTAGAGGCATGGGTGTACAAAGGTCGAGTAAATGACCAATATGTATTCTGTACGGTGACCAGTTAAAGTTTATAAACTAAAAAACACTTAGACAATTATGTATGCCAACCCTGTGCGAAACTTAGCTGTTAGATGGAAACTATAACGGATATTCGTATATATACTACCGGACGTGGTGAAAACATGTTATTTTCCTGTTTAAGGCGATTTGTCTTGAAAGTTAAGTTCGCACTCATAAAATTTCTTGTTTTACTTTAGCATTGTAACTGTTGTTGCCAAATAATAATAAACCAAATAATAATCACACCAATTTGGACGCTTGTACATGAATATGTTATACCACTATTTCCGTAGGAGAAAAGAGGCGATGAGCTCGTTCTGCGTTCCCTCGGTATTGTAACACACACGGTCAAATTTTTCTTCTTCTACAGTCAACGGTTTGCTTTTTGTTCTTCATTTCAATACTACTGGATTGAGCTAAAATTTGACAGGCATCACATTTCCTATAGACAAACAGTTTCCTTCGCGTCAAAACTGCTGAACATGTTGGACTGGAATGCCCACTTGTACAAGATTACAAAACCAAATTTCCAAAAAGGAAACTGTTCGTATTCGAGTTTTGTCTTTACTAGTATTACGATAAAATTTCAAAAAATCAATAATACAAAATATTTAGTCGCACAGCTTTTACTCTGGTGTACTCTTAAATTACCAATATATAGGGGGTCCCCAAATTGTATTATACCATCTACCTGTCCCAATTCCTTACGGTTTTACGGCCAGACGACTTATAAATTAATGATGTAATATACATAAACCTTTCTCCTTAATCTGTCTCACTATATTTAGTGAAAACCGCATCAAAGTCTCTTCGTAGTAGTTTTTGAGTTTAGTCCTTAACAGACAGAAAAACGCGGCGGATACTTTCGTTTATACGAGTACCTATGTAGTAGTGAAAAAACTATACAGAAGCGTTGTTAAGCACAAAGGTTAGGTTCTTAAGCAGAGTAAATTAATTCAAAACCTAATTACGTCGATCGATCCTATTATAACGGTTATAATGAGTTGCTACCCAGTAACTTATCGAACATATATTATGGCTTAGAAACTGAGGTAACTGGTATCAGTTTCACCGCAAACAATGTTGTGCCGGCTT
The DNA here is from genome assembly GCA_947359385.1 of Chesias legatella. Classification (NCBI taxonomy): domain Eukaryota; kingdom Metazoa; phylum Arthropoda; class Insecta; order Lepidoptera; family Geometridae; genus Chesias; species Chesias legatella. The sequence goes on from OX375766.1 coordinate 2,338,868, forward strand.
GATTAAATTTTGTATTTTCAGTTCGTATACAGGTTGCGTCCATAACTTGTTTTTCCAAATACCTATTGCTGTTCTTTTTTTATGCGATAAAGTTACGGAACGAGCAGGTGACCGATATACAGATACAGGCATTTTTTTAATATAAAACACATAGACAATAGACAACAATAGACAATAGACAATCAATAGACAATCTTACGGACCACCTGATGGAATGTGGTCACAGTCGCCTATGGACATCTGCAACACCAGAGAAATTGCCGAAAAGCTGCTGGTCTTTAGATGAACCGTCGTGGAGTATCAAATTTCCGAGGGAAAACCTTAGAAAGAAGATCATTCCATAGCTAACAAGAGCACACAATATTACTTGGATCTCCCCCTACTTAGGTCCGAGTCCCAAGTCGCATCGTATGCGCCCGTACCTCTGAGACGTGAGAGTGGAATGTCTCTTCTGCCTGGAATTTCACCGCCAACCACGCCTATGAGAGATAATAAATTTATCATGAATTTAAATCAACATGAATATAGCAGGTCCGATGGATAATTAGTTAACAGAAAGTAAATGTATAAATTTCCGTATTGCTGGTCGTAGGCCTTATACGAGTATGGTAGCAGACGAAATTTCAGGCGACTTTCGCCTTAAGTGTAGTTGCAACGCAATATGGATTAGGTATTTCTCCTACTAGTATTGCTGCTATAATACCTATACGTTTAAATAATTATAAGTTCTCATAAACTTAAATATTTTGAACTTTTTAGGCCTAGATTCATATAGTCGCGCAGCAGCCCGCAATTTCCCAATTGCATGACATTGAAGTTTTGCCCTCTAGCGATCTCCATACTTAAAAGAGAGTCCCTAACGCTAGAAATAGATCTTAGATTGAGTTTCCTAAAATAGGTAATATTAATTAAATCATTCACATGATCACCCGGCATCGTGTGTAAGCCGGTGACTAACGCGCGATGAAATCGACGTCGCGATAAATATATAAAAGCGCGCCACCTCCCGACCAGCTGAAAGTGAACTACGCTTTTTTTAGGTTATGTAGTATGTAATTTACAGCCCGGCTGATATGAAGCGGTCACAGCTTATAAACGTCAGCAAAACCGGGAGCATTACTATTGAACATTGCCTACCCTGAAGATTTCTTTTAAATTTATCTTGAAGAATGTCATGTATTGCCGGGAATACCTATAGAGGTTTTTGAAGATTCCGAAAACCATTGTTTTCAATTATGCTTCCATAAACTTCAAGGTTTAGAGCCGCGCTATAACAAAGTTTAATTAACGTTACGTTTCTAGTAGCATTTGTGAGTATTCCAGATAAGAAGACGTATTAATTACAAGGATTTAATAGATGAGTAAGGTACCTTTTGGTATAAAAATAGACCCATATGAAAATTCCTCTCACATCGGATAAAACAAAGTCGGATCGGATCGGATAAGACAGTCATGTGCCAAATTACCATTTCAAAGTTAATGTTGCGTTAGTTAATTTTTTTTAATTTTGGTACAGAGAACATAACCCCGAAAAGGTAAAATTATGGCACTAATTGTGTAATTGAGAATTACCCATTAGGTCTATCAAAGCCCACAGGAGTGATTCCTTGCCTTGCCATCATCTATTAACTAAGACACGGGATGGCTCTTGAAATGGGTCTATATCCATTTTGATTATTGGCTGCAGAAATGAGAGTTAATATCCAGTATTATTACTATATAACAATAAACGAACAGCAAATACATTTTCAAAGGTAGTTAAATTAATAAAAAAAAAAAAAATTAAGTAGATATCTGACGTAGAGGCAAAACCTAAGTTAAGTACTATTTTATTCTCACTAATCAAAGGCATCTTTTTTTAAAACATAAACTTATTAAAACCTCAAATTCATTTAAGTACTTGTACATATACAGGGTGTCCGGTAATGAATGGATAACCTTGAAATGGGTCTTAGTAGAACTATTGGGCAGGTGTCACCTGTATATGTTACGTGCATTGTTATTTATAGTTATAATGGTCTGACAGAAAATATATTATTCTTACGTCCCACATCTGACATCTGACATTAAACCTCAGATATTCAATCAAGTGGTTGAAAATAAAAAATACCTCATCTGTTGCCGAGCAACACAAACACAACTGAAAGGAATCCTGTGGGAAGCAGCCTCGCTATCTATAACTGAAATCGGAACCTTCCAACCTTTGCCATTATTGTTTGAGATTTAACGGGGAACCACATTTCAACAGATGGCTCTCACAGCTTTTGTTAACACGTTGTAGATGGCGCTAGTGAACAGATTTGGAACGAACAGAATAATCGAGACAAATATATTTTACGGACGGGCACATAAGATTTTTACGGAGTTTTTTTTTTATTTATTTATTTATATATAATATAGTAAAAAAAATTGTTTCATATATATCTAAATCAGGCGGTTGCGATTATGTTGTATAGCAAAACAAAATATTGTCAATTAAAATTAATACGTAGAGATAGAATTTGTGTTTCTTCCTTCCAATCTTCTGCTATATATTACTCCTTTGATTCCGAACTGAATCTTACCTCAAACAATCTCGTTTTACATAAAATAATAATTCTTCATTTTGTAATAATGTAAAAAGAGTGTCGCGAGTTTCACCAACCACTTTTCTTCGTATTACAGATCAATCAATCATTTCTCGGGAGAGGACGTTATACCAGCATCCGTATATTTATCTTTGTATAGGTAGGGCTAGCTACCCATCAATCACAATGCTTTCAGTAATTAGTAGAACATGATTTCATATGTATTTTGCACTGTGAACTAGACGATTTAAAAATATTGTCAGATATAAGTTGGAGTTGAAGTATCCACCTACCTAAGTCATTCCAGATGATGGTGTTCCTAACTAGTAAATTTGCACTTTACTTTTATCATAGTGAATTAATGTTATCTCTGTCGGGGATATAACTAAACTCTTCTTCGCAAGGCAATTCTTTACTTGAAAATTGTATGTGTATTAAATAAATCTCTTAGTTAAATGTGCAACGAAATAATTGTATGTAAATTGGCAACCGCTGCTGCAATGGTAGTTTAAACAGTGTAGAATGACAAGCCATGATATAGAACAGCACAGCTGGCACATCATGGACCAAACACGACCCAGTTCACACACACAGTCAATAATAACGTCCGCTAGGTTTTTCAGTGAGATCGCCAATAAAAATACAAATCTAACATACAAATAATATAAATGCGGAAGTATGTCCGCTTGTATTACTGGATGGATGTATGTTTATTACTCTTTCTCTTCCAGGTGGTCCTGACCCCGAGTTTCAATCCGGAGGTCACCGGTTCAAATCTCGACGTGCACCTATGAGTTTTTCGATTGAAAGATTTATGTGCGCAATACCACGTTCTCAAAACGGTGAAGGAAAACATCGTGTGGAAACCGACATGTCCTATATCTAAGAATTCAAAGACTTAAAATCATCACTTAAAATCCTTTCACCACACTGGTTCGAGAGAAGCAGTGACTTGAATAGAATAGAATAGAACTCTTTCGTGACCAGACAGATGTACCTACCAATCTGTCAGAAATTTTGATCATAGATAGACAGATGATAACCTGGTGACACACGCAATTTTTTTATTCAAGTAACATGTGGGTGACGTTGCAGGCCGAAACTAGTACTCGATAATCTTAGAACTATCACTCTTGCTTAGTGTTTAATCCTAAAACAGGGGCAACGATATTATAATAACTTCTTTATACACGAAGAATAGTAAAAAGAAAATCAGCAATTCATTTGTAAAGGCATTCTGCTCGTTAGGTAAGTTTGCAGTAAATTTAATAAAGCAGTTAGTTCACGTGGCTTTCTCTGTAGCGCAAGACGCTCGCGTAAATTACGTCACGAATCCAGCCTTACGGTTAATCCCTGGAAAGATAAAACACCCTACCCGGGCGTTGATGAGTTTTACTGTATATACGTTATCCACGGTGTTATTACCAATTACTTATTCACAATAAAATATCCGTACAAAAACTATAACTTAGTATTATAACTTAATCGCAAAAATATACTACATAAGTGTAACTGAACAAAAGTTATAGTTTCCAATGAAAACAGTTGAGTAATAAACATAAGAACAACTGAACAAATATTAATTAGACAACCTAAACAGAAGGAGGTTTTGCATTGCTTAAGATGCTTATACACGGCGCGGGTAATTTGCGCTAGTTCAGGCACTTGCGCAGGTTTTAGGCACCTTGTAAACTACCCTTTAAAGAAGTGAGAGTTTCCAGTGACTTAAACATGTACGGAGGCCAGCCATTGCGCGTGTATCCCGCGCTCCTTGTACGATCTTCGGTGCGCTTGGACTACTCGCGCGGGTTACTTGAGCAGTTGCAGACTTACGCAAGCGCTACCTGGCAGTAATCGTTATTCACTCGTTATTTTAACGGGTAACGAGCAAATAATCCGTGCGTGTATCCCGCGCGAGCAACTTGCACAAGTAGACCGTACCATTACTTGTTCCAGCTACTGGCACCGTGTACAAGCACCACAGTCGGAGGTTAATGTAGGTCGATCTCATTATTTATGTATAATTGTACAAACTATTCATGAAAGAGCTTGTACGAAGTATCTTCAATTTGAGGCAGGCGCGAGTCATCAATCAAAATGCCCCTTGGCGGTGGCAAGCTCTGGGAAATTAAAAAGAGGCAAAGAAAACCTTGTAACAAAATAAGAGAGAATTATTATCAAGTAAATATTAGACGAATGTTGGAACTCTATTGGTATCTAAGGTACATCGTACCAATATTTCCATTAGTAATAGTTAGCAATGATACGGCCGTTAGTGAGCATGGAGAAACATACGATGTTAATATCTATTAAAAAATATATATTTAAATAGTAAATATATAAATAAATATTGGTAGACATTTCAAACAACGCTACCAGCCCTAAACTAAGCATAGCTTGTACTTTGGGACCCAGATGACTGATAGAATACATTTTTTTTTTTTTTGGTATAAACATATTAACACCCAGACACAGAACAAACATCAATGCTCGTCACATAAATGTTTGTCCTGGGTAGGAATCGAACCCTCGAGCTACAGCGCAGAAGGCAGGGTTACCACTGAGATATGTGTCCAGTGATACATACCTTTATCCTCGAAAAATAGGAAGGTCTTCACACGATGGTTGTATTTTGTGTACGAAAACTACTAAGATACTTAGAAAATTAACTTAATCTTACTGAATTACAACCGGGCGGGATGTTTGTACCGGTGATTACACCGACAAATGAGATCGGAACACAGTCTGTGTATTGCTTGCTTTCAGCACTTCCCAGCCAAATCTCTCGACAAAGAGCACTTTCTTCAACACCGGATCCGTGCCCAGAAATAAAACTTTTTTTCACATTATTCCACCTAATAATTGTAATATATTAGGTGCAATAATGTTTTGTTATATTAAAGTCTTATTCGTAATAAAAAAATAAAATTCATCATTCCTTGACAAAACGAGCAAACGATCTCTTTAACAGTTATCCGATAGCTTCTTTACAGCAATGAAATTAAAACGTTTATTTTTATGTCGCTATTTCGCTTTACGGCTGTTTTGTTGCATAAACACTTTCTGTCCGAGTTTTTAGTGCAAGTCCCGGAGTTTTCATAACTTACAAGCTATTTTGTCGTGTATTCGTGTAACCATACAGTTACAAAGCTGGGATTGTGGTCTTATTAGACGTACAAAGCTTATTAAATTACGACCACTACGAGACTGTAATATTGCCAGACCTTCCTTTGATCTTTTCTCGTGCCTACGTATTGTTAAGAACAAAATATTTCTTATTTTTCTCCATAAAATCTCAAGTCCATAGTAAGTAGACAGTTATTGCTTATTATGTTGGTAAACGGAAAAATAATTTGTGAAAACCAGTTTTATACCCGGTATAAACGTTATCTAAATATTGAAAACAGGAAAACGCCTTTTAAAAAGCAAGCAGTAATGAGTGAAAGAAGGTTTCAATGTTTATGTCTGTGTGACTAACGGAATAAGACTTTATTAAATTTAATTTGTAATGCAATTTTGAACTTTTTATTATTCTAATATCCACAAATAGCCGGCTAATATTATATTTTCACTTCAGTTTTTTAGGTAGGGGTATTTGACATTTTGTTTTACGCGAAACCTAAGCATAGCTTGCAGCTTGCTAAACAGGAAAATCATTTAAATTATTTTGACCTTGTTGGCCGTAAAATGGTAGTAAAAGTTGCAAAATAATGACAGCGCTGCTATCGCTTCAATTCGGTCCAGCCATTTGCTTGTATCGCTAGTTTATTTAAATAGAACAGCACTAATGCTTTTGTATTTATTCATGGAGATACACTCAGTAGTCAGTAGATCTATTGTTTCACATAATGGCTAAAAGCAATTATTTATTTACATCATGGGACATTACGGTCTTTTCACATTATCTGTATAATATCCAGTTAAGAAGGTATCCTATTTTCTTCAGTCAATAACTCACCTCGGTAAAAATATAATATATATACATTACATTTACATACAATACATTTACTGTACAAAATGAAATATTTTCTGTGGTTGAGTTTACATTAATTTATTACACCATCTTACGAACTTCGCTCGGGGTTGGCTGTAGTAATTAAATCTTAACTTTCCGATATTATGGACTTTGAAGGTGGGTGGCCTCTGAGGTGACAAAATGAAGGGTCGGATAAAGCTATTGGCGCGAAATGACATGAATTTAACGGCCTGATATTTCTAATTGGAATCAATGTTTCATTTACTAAAGAACAAGACGGTACCCAGAAACAAAATGTATGTTTATATCTCCATTAGTGACAGCTTCATTAGTCAAATTTTTTTTGATTTCCGTGTTTTTATATGCAATTATTATTAACCATAAGAAAAATAAAAAAAATAAAAAAAAATTGGTTTAGTTTCGCCTAATTTCTTTTATTTTAATCTCCTTTAGTAGATATTTGAACTACCTCTTTGAAAGTTGATTGTATCACCTCATTGTTTTAAAATGCTTCTACCCACATTGCGTATTCGGTTGGCATAAATGTGATACTTTTGAATGTAATTACGTATATCTTTTAGTTATAACTACCACGTAAGTTTGAAAATAAATATTCTTATTCTTATTCTTATTCTTATTTATTTACCGTAAACCGTCAAAATGCGGCGAAACATGTCAGCATCCTGTAAATATTTAAATTGATTAAACTGAATTATTCATGCTTGAATGTTAAAATAAACACCACATTTTAATTAGTATTTTTGCATCAATTAGATAATTAATAAATAATAATAATTTAATTTTGTAAATTACAGGAAAAAAAACATGTCAAAGTTTTTTCGAAATTCGACTGTTTAGGGTCCTACAGGGTTGAATTTTGAGACCTAAAGGGGGTTAGGTTGTAAAAAGTCACGAGCGCCAACTAATACGTATTTTTCGTATTTTTACAAACCTTTAGAAATAAAAGCTATTATATTTATTTCACATTATTTAAATTCAATGAATATTTATTCGTATGTGAATATAGGTATATAAATAAATGGTTAGATATTCAAATACATTCAAAGAACATTTCATCCACTTAAGACCCATCAGGAACCACTTTTATCTCGCGGAAGAAGTCTCTAAAAAGCTTCAAAGCGAAGGAATTTTCATATAGCGCCAGCAAAACTTCGAGAGATGCTCTTCAAGAATTTCCTTTCAAGGTTTAAATATAAGGAGGTGCTAAGACGTTATAATTAGTAAATATTAGGCTGCCTTTCGAGATGAATGAATAACAAATTGAACGGCGCAAGAAACAAAGCTCTTACTGAATGTTCGACGAAATGGTCATGGCAGAACAAATGCATGCCGTCCAGAGTACAGCTCTTGATTTGACAAAAACGAGTGGATGGCCCTTGAGATTCACCCTCCTAGATAGCGCTCGGTTTATTGCTCCCCTACTATGTTTTTGTCGAGTAGGCTCTGTCCTAATTATTTTTTGTTTTATAATTAGAATTCAGTAGGCATTGGCACGTTATAAAACAAATATTGGATAAGTACTCTTAGTTTATTGTCGGAAGAACTCGTAAATAGAATATTAAATTGGAACAATGTACTCTGATACTGAATGAGAATTCAGAGTGTTGACAAGGAACTCTACAATGATGTTTTTTTATTTCCTGAATATTTTGGTGGTATTTTCAAAACTTATTGACCAAAGTTATCACATGAATTAAAATATGTCCAATAATCGTGAAAGTTGAACGCCGAAGACTACTATAGTTGCCAATAAAAATAAACACAGGAATTTTGCTCGCTTCGTGAATTTAACGTGGCATTTTCCCCGTTTCTGGCAAAATTCAGGGCAGAAGTGAAAAACGAGCGGACAGCATTCGGTCGCGTTAGGTCTGTGGGCTCACTTTACAAATAAGAATGAAATTTTTTCGGCGCACTCCAGATCATTATCAGGATTAGAATTGGCTCAAAAGGATGACGACCCTGTCCCCGCTGAAATTTTCCCTAATGAGTGCTTTTCGACTTCGACTTTACGTCACATTTCAGCGTTTTAAATAGATATTGCATCCAAATACATATATAAATTATACAAGGACAAGGGCAAGGACAAGGACAAGGACAAGGACAAGGACAAGGGCAAGGACAAGGACAAGCACAAGGACAAGGACAAGGACAAGGGCAAGGACAAGGACAAGGACAAGGACAAGGACAAGGACAAGGGCAAGGACAAGCACAAGCACAAGGACAAGGACAAGGGCAAGGACAAGGACAAGGACAAGGACAAGGACAAGGGCAAGGACAAGGACAAGGACAAGGGCAAGGACAAGGACAAGGACAAGGACAAGGACAAGGACAAGGGCAAGGACAAGCACAAGGACAAGGACAAGAGCAAGGACAAGGACAAGGACAAGGACAAGGACAAGGGCAAGGACAAGGACAAGGACAAGCACAAGGACAAGGACAAGGACAAGGACAAGGACAAGGACAAGGGCAAGGACAAGCACAAGCACAAGGACAAGGACAAGGACAAGGACAAGGACAAGGACAAGGGCAAGGACAAGGACAAGGGCAAGGACAAGGACAAGGACAAGGACAAGGGCAAGGACAAGGACAAAGACAAGGGCAAGGACAAGGACAAGGACAAGGACAAGGGCAAGGACAAGGACAAGGACAAGGACAAGGACAAGGGCAAGGACAAGGACAAGGACAAGGGCAAGGACAAGGACAAGGGCAAGGACAAGGACAAGGACAAGGGCAAGGACAAGGACAAGGACAAGGGCAAGGACAAGGACAAGGGCAAGGACAAGGGCAAGGGCAAGGACAAGGACAAGGACAAGGACAAGGGCAAGGACAAGGACAAGGGCAAGGGCAAGGACAAGGACAAGGACAAGGGCAAGGACAAGGACAAGGGCAAGGACAAGGACAAGGGCAAGGACAAGGACAAGGACAAGGACAAGGACAAGGACAAGGGCAAGGAAAAGGACAAGGACAATGATAGGGACAGGGACAGGGACAGGGACAGGGACAGGGACAAGGACAAGGGCAAGGAAAAGGACAAGGGCAAGGACAAGGACAAGGACAAGGGCAAGGGCAAGGACAAGGACAAGAACAAGGACAAGGGCAAGGACAAGGACAAGGACAAGGACAAGGGCAAGGGCAAGGACAAGGACAAGGACAAGGACAAGGACAAGGACAAGGACAAGGATAAGGACAAGGACAAGGGCAAGGACAAGGACAAGGACAAGGACAAGGGCAAGGACAAGGACAAGGGCAAGGACAAGGACAAGGGCAAGGACAAGGACAAGGACAAGGGCAAGGACAAGGACAAAGACAAGGGCAAGGACAAGGACAAGGACAAGGGCAAGGACAAGGACAAGGACAAGGACAAGGACAAGGACAAGGGCAAGGACAAGGACAAGGACAAGGGCAAGGACAAGGACAAGGGCAAGGACAAGGACAAGGACAAGGACACGGACAAGGGCAAGGACAAGGACAAGGGCAAGGACAAGGACAAGGACAAGGGCAAGGACAAGGACAAAGACAAGGGCAAGGACAAGGACAAGGACAAGGACAAGGGCAAGGACAAGGACAAGGACAAGGACAAGGGCAAGGACAAGGACAAGGGCAAGGACAAGGACAAGGACAAGGGCAAGGACAAGGACAAGGACAAGGGCAAGGACAAGGACAAGGGCAAGGACAAGGGCAAGGACAAGGACAAGGACAAGGACAAGGGCAAGGACAAGGACAAGGGCAAGGGCAAGGACAAGGACAAGGACAAGGACAAGAGCAAGGACAAGGACAAGGGCAAGGACAAGGACAAGGACAAGAGCAAGGACAAGGACAAGGGCAAGGACAAGGACAAGGACAAGGGCAAGGACAAGGAAAAGGACAAGGACAATGATAGGGACAGGGACAGGGACAGGGACAAGGACAAGGGCAAGGAAAAGGACAAGGGCAAGGACAAGGACAAGGACAAGGGCAAGGACAAGGACAAGAACAAGGACAAGGGCAAGGACAAGGACAAGGACAAGGACAAGGGCAAGGACAAGGACAAGGACAAGGACAAGGACAAGGGCAAGGACAAGGACAAAGACAAGGGCAAGGACAAGGACAAGGACAAGGGCAAGGACAAGGACAAGGACAAGGACAAGGACAAGGACAAGGGCAAGGACAAGGACAAGGACAAGGACAAGGTCAATGACAGGGACAGGGACAGGGACAGGGACAAGGATAAGGGCAAGGACAAGGACAAGGACAAGGACAAGACAATGACAGGGACAGGGACAGGGACAGGGACAGGGACAGGGACAGGGACAGGGACAAGGACAGCTGCGTTCTGCGGTGTTACCCGCGGTGAATAAGTCATCCCACGGGAAGACTGCACTTTCTTGGGGAAAAAGTAGCCTATATGTTAAACCAGGATATAAGCTGTCCTGGTACAAATTTTATACAAAGCCGATGAGCCGTTTGGGCGTGAAGGAGTAAAAAATATACACACTTATATATATGCAAACTTTCGCCTTATAATATTGGCGTCATTAATAAAAAATACACAAAAAATATAATATAGCTCATTCTGTAGTACCCACTATCAACTGTAATTTCGCAAATACCATGATAAAAATGACATATAAAAACTAACATGATGTCCAGATAATTCGTCTCAGTAAAACGTCTCTGAAAGAGCATTCCTTATAATGGGAATTGATAATGAGTTTACCCTACAAATTCTATCGAACTTACTCGTTTACATAACAATAGAGCCAGCATAAAGGAGTGACTATGAGATTATGGAAACTAATGATTTACGTGGGATATTGGAAACAAACTCGTGATATGTGAAAGATATTTTGTTTTACGAAGAATACTCGTGGCTCTATCGAAACAGCGTGGTGAAAGCTTTAAAGTGCGCCTCAAAGATGTTTCTTTCGTATAACATTTGAGTACTAAATCAGTGAATATGAATAGACTATAGAAAAGTTTACACTGCATTTTTCAAAAAGTTACGGCTTGGAAAAGTCAAGCCTAATTAAAGTTTCACAACAACATCACGAGTAATTTTTGCTAAGATCGGCGCCTGTATGGCACCCTTCCCGTCTGGAGAAGGGGAAGAAACTAAGATTTTGTAAGAAAAATCTAATCAATAAAATATTTTTTTGACATTGATGGTATGTTCTGCCAATATGCTACCCATTCTAAAGGTTCAACTTTTATTATGCGAACGGATAAGGAATAATGATGACGCATGGGCTTGCAAACTGCCCTTAACCGACTAAACCGTGATTTCCGCAGATTTCTTTGTGCTCAAATTTTTCCCGCTATGCTATCTTTTTTATTCTACAGCTACAGATAATTTTAACATACATCAAAAAGTGTTTGCCGAGTTGATCATGGGAAAGCACTGGTTCAGATAATCTAGTTCAGAGATCTAGTAAAGTTATTTGGGAAAATAGTGACAGCTATGTTCCCAAATAACTACAGTGAAACACTACAGCTCTGCCTACCACTGCGGGATAAAATAGACATTTTAGTAGCAGTATAACTTTTGCCAAGTTCATCCGCAGATGTACTGCCATCATACCCATTTCTCCCGCTAAGCCGTAACGTATTCGCGTTACTGTGTTCCAGTTTAAAAGGTGTAGTTGCCGGTCAAATTAATATTATTATTTATTGAATTAGTCACTTGAGACTTTCCACACTCAGGTCACTGAGTTACGGGCGCATACGATGCGACATAGGTCTTGTCGTACCTAAGTAGGAAACCATCCAAGTTGTATTGCTTGTCGTGGGCAGATGTTACCACTTAACAGCATGTGAGCCATCGGCTCTTTCCATAACATCACATAAAAACAATCCTCTAATCATTCATCACAAACGACTATTGTGAACGAATTTATTAAAATTTTATTTGTAGACATATCAAATCCCTTAATCATGCACATTTAACAAGGACTGTTCTACGAAGAGGCTTGTTTAATGCACATTCTTTGAATAGCATTTAAGTATGCACATTATTCGTCGAAATGCGCTCCTAGCTATTTTATAAAATATGAATAATTGGAATGTATGTATGGCTGGCATTTCATGTAAGGGAACTAACGTGGTGCATAATGATATAATTGTTTACTCATGTTAGTCGATAGTGCATCGCTTTCTACGAGTGAACACAGTTTTTTTAGTAGGCGACTTTGTCGACAACTTGAATACCCTATGCGACGGCTACAATACGGTCTTTGATTTTACAATGATGATTATATATTTCGGTGTTTTTTTTTTAAAGATTACTGAATTTACTGATTTTGGTATTGCAATTGATACAACTAAGCATAAGAGATCTGATAATATACATAAATAATTTGAAACTGATTCACAGAGTACAAAACAACTAAAAACAGTTTTTCACTCTCAAAATTATTCCAGATTATATTCTTTAAAAGCAGGCTGATTTATTGCTGTCACATTCTTGGCAGTTTCAAGGAAGGTAAACTTCGATAGCATGGGGAAACGAATTAAAGTAATGGACAGAAAATGACGTGGTTTGTCCTAAGGGTGGCTTTTTACCTTGACAATAAAATATTCTCATATATATGTCCGATATTTGCATGAGACGTAACATCCCCGTCATATTACAAACAGACACTCCAATTTTATTTATTTGTATAGATACAAAGATCAAATTGTTGGAAGGTGGTGTGTCTCTTAACACGTGCAGCATGGGCAACATGTAGAGTGTGTAACCGGTGTTTGTTTGATGTTTTAAAAAATGTCGTCAAAACGTGTTCCCCGTAACTTTTATGTTTATGTTTGCATAAGCGTGGTGTAGATTACACGCGTTGTGATAAAATGTTACACTTTGTAATTCACAAGCCAAGCGTGCTTTCAAAATAAACAAGTTAGAAATATAAAACCACAGAAAATACCTCCCTCAAGCAATAATAATGGGGTGCTTAAACAAAATTCATGCCCAGATTTCAACCGTGAACTTTGCAGGTCCGCCATAAAAAGTATAAAATCGAGAATACCTAATCAATTCTTCGTTATACTCGTAGGCCAAAACAATATTTTATAACATTGTTACGGAGTCATATTTGCTGTGAGTTTACTGGGGATTGTCGTGTCAAAACGTTCCTCTTAAAAAACTAGTCAAAGTACGGAATTTCTAAATCACGATTGGAATTCTCAGTCACAGACTCATTAAAACGTTTCGTTATTAACTATTTATAGCTGAACGGACAAGTACGAGGGAGTCTGAATTGATTAAAAAAAAGGAGTTTTCATGAAAAATAATTTGAAAAATTATACGTAGCGAGAGTGAAACCGCTTTTAATCAACCAAAGGTGCCCAAATTGGATACTCTAAATTGGATATAATGTATTATGTCTCACGTCTTCGTTTTTTTTTTTGTATGCTGTTTTGTTCGAATTATTTTCCATTATAATTTTGAGAACATGGTATTGCGTCCTTACTTCATATTTTGCTAATTTTCCTTCTGAGTTTGAACTAGTGAACTCAGATTGAAACTAAGGGTCGGTACCACTAAGTCATAATGCATTCCGGAATCACGTAACATCTATCCATCCAGATTAAGCTTTCGTAATAGATTTATCGCTCACTATTTGCTTGTCGTGAAAAGGCCAGTTTCCTTGCAAATATGTTGGAATCATAAACGTAATGAGTTTTAAAATATTTTCCTATGTCTAGATTCAAACATTCAATCTAGATTCAAACATTTGGGAGAGTATAATTGCTATATTATTTATGCCCTGTTGCATTAAAAATGTTTGTGGCAGAACTTCACAATTGAGCATTGAAGCAGATCTAAAAGTACGTAAAATTATTTGAATGTGGAAAGTCGAACAACTTTAAAATGGATCGCTCTCATAAAAGCCCTAAAAATAGCCTAGTCCGTAACAAAAACATACAACTCAAGTCAAATACTAGCCACGTTTATATGATACATAGTTGGGAGAAAGCATCTCGGCGTATCTCGTATTCTGATACGTTTGTAAAGGTCTTCCGCGCTCGTGGCGTTTAAAAATAAATGTTATATCTAGGTCTAGTCTAGGCTTATATAATGGCTTACAGGCCTTTTAAACGATACATAGTAACTAGCCATGCTCATTATTGTTAAACTTATTAAAATGGACACAGATAAGCAAGACTTCAGAATCCTACTAGCCTTCATCACGTTGACAGCTTTGGTGAAAGGATTAAGGCGATGGCTCCTTTCATGCAAGACTTACCCATGTTGTACATCCTTTAGGGCATTTTGAGTATTCTGTCAACAGGACTGCCCACCTACTTTCATATACCTGTTTTCTTCCTTCAGACAGTCAGGGGAAAATTTTGTAACGCAATATTTAACAAAAATCTAATATTTTTTAAGGAATAACAATTTATTATGTATACTACGTTTCGGAGCAACAGAAGGGTCACAGAGGTGAGTAGAAAGTATGTGCCGAGTTCAGATTTGGTCCAACCCAAGATGTCTATAGCAAAGTAAAATAAATATACAATTGTAGACAGAGAAGGGACCAGATGGGAACTACCCCATAAAAAAAACTACGAGTATTAGTGATAAGTATGTTTATATGCCAATCCACTTTGGAAGTTACTTTACTCACTTTACCACAAGCGTGCTGTGCAGTTTCATCACTCGTTTATTTCTTGCTATGTAATTATTTACCCGCAACCACAACCATCAGTCCAACTCACCGCAATAGTTGAATTCACAGCCTTATTTCAATTCATTGTGTTACCTCAGTTAGCGTCGGTCAGAACTAAATTGCATGGTAGAAGGTGAATAACAAACATAATAATAATATTATAATATTGGTGGACAATTCACACAGCGCCATCTAGCCCCAAACTAAGCATAGCTTATTAACTATGGGAACCAGACAAGACAGACTTTTTTGTAAATATATACATATAATACAACACCCAGACACGGAACAAACATCTATATTCACGACAAAAACGACAAAAACGTTTGTCCTGGGTGGAAATCGAACCCACGACCTATAGTGCAGAAGGCAGAGTTACTGGCAGAGTTACTGAGTTTACTGGGCCTGTCATAAAACATATATAAGGATAGAAATGAGAATAATTAATGGGTTTATGTTTTCGTTAAAACCTTGCTAATACTTCTTAATAGGGCGGAATCAGATAGTTACTAAACCGCACCGTTTCTATCTCTCTATAGTTATTTTTTAGAGCAGTCTGTATAGTGACCGAGCAAAAACAACCGGAGATGCCTCGACAGCCGACCCCTAGATCCGAGCATAAATCAAAATTTACACGAGAAACATCTTAGATTCATTGCCGCAGCTAACGCGTGGGAATATGAAACTTTCTTCTTGTTTAGATTTTTCTTCGAGATTATGCGAAATAATTCATCGCTTCTTACAAAATGCGTGTTAAACTTTCATTTCACTTTTTCGTTAGGTATGTTTCCGTAAGTGCTTGACTTGAAGTGAATGACGGATTAATCCCGTTTGTTTTTTTTATTTATTATTCTACTCACTGTAGTAAACGGAACCCGTTTGACAGTGGCGGTAAGCAACGTCTCGCTTTAGAACTGCCTAACGGACCACACCTTTTGAAGCTTGGGGACAGATTTGAAACGTGATATCTGCATTATCTATTGTATTCAAATAAATTAGACAACCAATTCTAGATATTAACAAAATTCAATAAAAAATATGAAGAATATTCAAAATATACTATCTATTATTATATAATTAAGTGAGTATATATCATAGATTAAGATTAAACAAATTATGTCTCCTCACTTCCGTACATTTTATGAGCTGAACACATAACAGGATTGAAAGGCTTTCCATCAGCTGGATATATGCCAACATTTGTCAGATATCTTAAAATCCTGACAATGCGCCAATCCACAAAATAAATTGGAAAGGAATGCATGTACCGTTTTGCGGCTGTAATACTGAATAACTTGCTAACTCTTACATACAATTATTTTGAAAAACATGTTTTTATATACATAACTAGCTTTTAAGAAATTGCATATTCGTTCTTGTCACTAGCACCTAAATGTGTGTGCTTCTAGCTTATTTGGTGGGAAGGATCTGGTTTTAAATTTAACTGGAAGATTTAAACCCACATAGGCCTAACAACAGAATTTAAAGGTGAGCTTTTAAAAATGTTGATCGAATGTCCAACGCACTTCCGACAAAAACCTCCAAAAAACAATTAGTCATTCCGTGATCCCATCCAATATCCATCAAAATAAATGGTTTGTCAGTGTTTATTTTAATCTGTAGATATCTACACACATATACATCTATTACACACATATGTGTGTAATACAATGGAACGTGACCAATGAATTGTTACAGCTAATGGATTAGTTTGTATTGATCCTTTGAAATAAAAAAAACTCATAACAATGTTTTGAAAATTCTTTGGTCCTGTAGGTGATTTGTGATGGAAAAGATGGTCAAGTTAATATTTTTATTTATTTTCAAGTTCTTACACTTGGTAAATGCCTATTGAACAAAAGCTAATTAAAGCTAAATGTGTAAAAAACTACACAACAGAACTTGAATCTAATATTAATTAATAACAGTAGCAACACATTAATGATTCGCATATGATAAACCGAGCATGTTTTTTTATTATGATATTATAATAAAATACTCTGCTGTACAGCAATAACTCCTTTCCATCCAAGAACGTTCAGAAAATAAATCAGTGTGCATTCCTAGAGCGTGTCCTTGTAAAAGGTTTGTGATGTAACTACGAGTCCGTTCTCGGAATGCGATGCGCTATCGACTCGCATATTTATAGAGGGAGGCGACCGCGCGCGATGCGGGCACGGATAAGACGGGACCCCGCACCCTTCACACCCCGGGCTTTCCCATTACAATGTCACTGAAACATTAGCTTAATGTGACAGAGGACGGATTATGTTCAGACGAGGCAGACGAGAAAAGCCTTTTTATACGCTTTTTTTAATCTACTAACGTGTTCTGTGAAAGTATTTTAATTGATTAATTACAATTTAAGTGGCCTTTGAAAGGTTGAAAGGTGTTATTCGTAATTTTAACGGAACTTGTGTGAACGTTTGCTTGAGATAATTCCTATTTATTGAATAGGAAACCCTTGCTAAAAAGCTTACAAAATTCATTTATGTTAGAAAAAAATACATTTTTCATGAGGTATCCAAACAAAAAAATGATTAATAAAATGCTTAACTTTCATAATACTCGGGCAGGGAGTGTTAATATAGGCGATCACGGGCAAACAATACAAAAGAGTGTAGCGTCGTGGGCATAGTACAGTTGATCCAGTTATCAATATCCATACTGTCTCTATCTATGATATACTATATAGCAATTAAAAAGCACTATTATTTTATAGGATCCACTCATGTGTATGCTGTAACCAGTACTTACTTTAATAGTTACCTGTTATGTTAAGTACTGTTTCGCTTACTTTTTTGACGTGTCAACGTCTTATAATTCGATAGAGCCGGCTGCACGCACGAAAAAACATGACTCATGCGGCGTTACCTCGCTCTGAGGCGTTCCATGTAAGGCTTGTGCAAGTGCAAGCGAGAGCGCGGAACGAGCGACAAAGAAGCACAATCGGCCTTTGCGTTCGGCAGCGTTCGACATCCGTCTCTCTCCTACTTGAGTGAGCGATGCGTCTGCGTGGACAGCTGCTAATACTTACAAAAAAAAAAGTAAAACAATTGCTCAACACACATTTATACTTGTAAAACTATTAAATTGTAAAAAAAAATTGACATAATTGTATTTATGCGTACAAATAAATCTAACTTGATCAATTTCATTGTGATTTCCAATTACCTCCTTCTCTATATACATACAAATCTATTAAACAAATGAAATTAAAATTTTCTTTTGAAAAATGCTACCATTCCATCAGTATTTTCTTAAGACGTTGTCACGTTCAACTATCGTCAGTAAACCGACTTTACAGACAACCATTTTTTTATGTCATGTAGGTGATAGAATGAGCTGACGGCCCACCTGATGTTAAGCTGTAACCGCTGCCCATGGACAACAGCAATACGACTCAAGTCTACCAAAGTACGAAATGACTCAAATCGCATTGCGTTACGTCCATCATAATCTTTAGCAGCTGGTAATGCAGTACATTTTTAAGAACACACATTCTCACACAACATACATTTGTAGAGCTTGCGTAGCATGTGCTACGATAATGCTACGTGTTGACTAAGGGTTAGTGTGATCACAAACAGTTTCATATTCAATTATGTTAGTTAATTATGAAGAGGTTGCTGCTTTTATTTCGTTGATTTTCTTGGCTTTAGGTTTGTGTAGAATGTTTTACTGGAACAAAGTGTTATCTGAGTTTTCTTAGTAAAAGCATAATGATGATGAGCTTATTACATTTCACATGTGCCCACGATATTTGCACCGCATTGGAAAGATACTAAATCTCACTGTGCCTATTACTTCAAAGACAAAGAGTGACTTTATGTATATTGTGTGTAATTGTAAATATCATTGATCAAATTAATTGATCTTAGTATATAAAAATAAAACATTGCTTAACTGACTACAGAAAACATAACTCAACTAATCCGAAAGATATACCAATAAACACAAACATCCAAGAGCCGAACAAAAACTTTAGCTCAAATGAAAAGAAAACCATGTTTGACCCAGCCGGGAGTTGAACCCGAGGTTTGTCACTTTACAAGCATGATCAAACCTGTCACATCTAGAGTTGAAATACTGTTATGAGGTTGTCAGTTGTCGGGGTGGTAGTGTTGGGGGTGGGTGCGGGCGGGGCGGGGGAGCGGGGCGGGGCGCGCGGCCGGCGGGCGCGCACGGCGGCAGTGCTCGCCGCGCCGCGCCCGGGCCCGCCGAATCGACGCTTTACGTAACAATGCTCGCCCCGAGCTGATGGCCGCGCTCGTATGGTGGCTGGCGGCCTGCTGCCTGCTCCGAGCGGCCACCGCCGGCAACCCCGACGCGAAACGGCTGTACGACGACCTCTTGTCCAATTACAACAAACTCGTGCGACCCGTCGTCAACACCACCGATGTCCTACGCGTCTGCATCAAACTAAAGCTGAGTCAACTCATCGATGTCGTAAGTGTCCCGCTGTAAACATTTATACCGGTTGAAACAGTTGACTTGCGAGTGCAGTACACCTTGCACTTGCGCGCCGCATTTAGAATTTAAATAGAAGTGAATTGCATTAACGCCTCGGGCAAGCGACCCAGTTTTTGTAGGACACTTCAGTTTGAAAGATCTCGCTTAGTTTGGGGATGTTTGTGTTGGTTATACACGATACTTGAAACGCTTTCCTCCGGCGCCGCGCTGTCTCACAGCCCCATGCAGGTATCTTATGCCTCCGATCTGTCCTATAAATCTCTTCTCTAAATGTAACCGCATATCATTGGTACTAAAGTTACCGTTAAGTTATACTGGGAAAGTTATAAATGGTTTCAGCGTTAAGGTAATTTCAGCCATGGTGTGTGATTTGCTACTGATGCTGGTAACCCTCTTTTCTGAGAATTTCATCGCAAATGTGACATTAATGAATAGACGAATCTGCACGCTTATTTGCTTAATGATTAGCCGTAGAACACTGAGCATTGTTCACGGTTATATTACAGGCAGTGAGTTTGCAGCGCCAATTATTCAACCCCAGCTCTGTTTTTGCGATAACGAGCATTTTCACGGTAATGGAAATAAAATTCTTACCGGTTTTTCGTACATAAATTGCACCATATTTTTTTATAATTTCGATTTGTTTATCGGTCAGATATGCATAATGTTTTATCTCGATTATAACCACCAAAAGAGCCAAAGAGTCTTACTAATAAACCAATTACAGACTCGATTTAGTCCAAAATAATTAAATAAGCTTTACCATCCTCTTTTACAAATTGGTACGTATATAAAATCATCAAAAATCGAGGATGGTTTCATAGATCTAGAGACCGGATACAGATAGTAATCCGATAAAATTTGGTACATCCTACAGACCAAATATAACTTTTATATCGCTTGCCAGTAAATGTAATATCAAACATTTCGGAGTCTTTGCAATTGGTTTTGTATTGGAGAATAAGACGAATATTATACCGCTTATAACAGTTTCACGTTTATTTTTTTTGTACATTATTTAGCTGTTACAATTAGACATGTAAGCGAAGGCTAATTCAACAGTGTGATTCATCAAAATATAATAAATAGGAGTAAGATCACACCTTTGCTACCTAAAGGGTCAACACAGCTACTACATTTCACTGCTGGCTACGGTATCTCGGGTGACAACACGTGACATGTGATGAATTCAATCTAGGAAATTGGTAAAACCTTTATCTTGTCACTCATCATTCATCGTTTCTTGATTTCAGGGTATTCCTACATCAATTCCAATAGTATTTATTGGGTAGTGCGCGTCTATATTTCTAGCGAGGGGATCAGTTCGGGAGTCATCTCGTGACTAAAGCTGTATTAACCTACAAAACACTAATACTGAGCCGTTCCAAATAATATTTCACTCTGAACCAGGGGCCGCTGTTTTATAAAGCAAATACGGTTGCATACGGAATATTACATACTTTTGAAAGGTGCACCTAAATAGCAGCTATTTCTTTTTAATGCAAAGAAGAGCTTAGATAGAATTGACGCAATTTCAAACTCAGACTCTGGAACCACTGAGTCAACGAAGAGCTGGCTCGCTCACTGTGTTTAATCGGCTCTATAAAGGAAAATGTTCTCTTAGATATACTCCTGCTTTGAGATCTCAACATAGAATTAAAGCTCATCCACACATTATCGACAAATGGGTCTGTCATTCTTGTCGTTTTAGGCGCTCCTATGTTCGTAACTATTGTCAAATGTGGAATAAGGTTCTGAGGTTTCCCCGCAAAAATATCCAATGGGTCAAATCAAGAGAAATACAAAGAGGTTTCTTCAGGGTAGACAACGCCTCTGGACCCCCCGGATTGGCAATTGTCAATTTGCAATGGTAGCCATTTAGCATTAGGTGGGCCGTCTGCTTGTTTGCCTTATAAAAAACAACATTGAACTCTAAAAAGTTTTTAGATTCTTTTGGAATCCATGTCGCGGCAATTTACCACAATTTCAATTATTTGTGTAAAAGTGTTTTAACCTGTGTTACACATACAAGTTATAATAAGCTTCAATTGACAGCATAAAATCGGACGTAATGTTCCCTTTCAAACTCTATTCCGCAACAAAGCAAACTCGAACAGAAAATGGCAACAACAAACTTCACATTGACAACCCACCACATAGGAAAACATTTTGTTTTGCTCGGACGTGCAACTTTCCTATCTCGTTTGAACGCAGAAATGAGGAGTAATTTGTCAAAAATGTAGACACGTACTTTGATTAAGGGATTACTGGGGTGGCTTAGACCTCGACCTTAATCTGGGAAGCTTGCATCGCGACAACAATGAAACAAAGGGGACGGCTATGGACGGCCTACAATTGCCGATATTGCTGTGCGCCGCGACGTGATGGGGTCACGTCACGTACTTGGATAAAAGGCTAATCCGAGGAATTCCGCCGACAAATGCTTTCTAAAGGAAAGGTGCGTTTTAAGTTAGAAGATGTTTGGTAAATTTCTATGGAAGAATGTTACATATATGCATAACTACTTAGAATCACGACTTTTTCCCCGAAATGGTAGGCAATACAAAAACAAACTAGACCACTTTTCTCTTTGCGGGTTACAGTATCGTGGGATCTTAGACGTTTCAAGTGGTGAGCGTGATATCACCACTATTGTTTTTCCACGAATAACTCATCTATCAATTTCCTCCAGCTGTATCAAAATTATCTGACAGGCAGGACAAATTTTATATCGATACAACAACCATCAAGACCATGTTGCTGTTTTTCACACATTTATTTTTAAAAGTTTTTCACAACAGTGTTTTAACCTCATAATAAAGGATAGGGTTTCAAATTCAAATATTAGCAGCTGGAAGTATCAGTGGTGCAAATTTTTAAGGAATTTCAATACGTGGATACTATTTATTAGAAACTAGTTTGCGATCAATCTATTTTCGAAAAGAAATAACAGCTTTGAGGGGTTAAGATTTCATTAGAAAGTTATCACAGTAAGTTTTGATTCCTTTGAGATTATTTGGTGAGTATTGAGTTAGTCGACCTCACACGAAGTTTGCCGTCCATTTCACCTTCGTGGCTTCCTCGAGTCTCAACCAAGTGGTGATATTTAACGAAGCGGACGAAGGAGATCTAGTAAATTACTTTCTTACTTGACACGAATGGTCTGCTTCTGTTCTAGGTTTGCAAAAGTCCTTTAATTTAATTAATGATTTCACTAACATCTTTGATATGACAGCTTTAAAATTAACTTCAACATTTATAAAAAAAAATATATATATATTCAATTTATAAAAAATAGTGTACCTATGCATAAAAACCATGAATTAATTCTTATCCTAGTTAAAATATTTATATACATTTTTATAACTTAAACTTTTTAAAGCTTAAATACTTACTTCAATTCTAAAACACCTACGCCAGAAATAAGCAAATTTTTCAGAATTGATTTTCCGTTGGAGCCCTTGCGTAAAATAGATACTAATTTTCTAAGAGTAAAAAGTAAGTAAAACCAAATTATCGACTATACACAGAAATCAAACCACTGGCCCAGAGACAACACATTTTGAGGCAGTTCTTTATTGACAGTGCGGCTTCAAAAAATAATTGTGATAATTTGCTTTCGAAGCAAAACATTGCAAAATGGGGATTACATATTTAGGCCCTACAATATTCAATTTAGGCCTTCGGGCCCTCACAAATATAAAATAGGTATTTGCGCAATAAACTCTCATGTTAGGCAGAAAATCAATCTTAATTTCTTAGTGTTTGTGTTATAAGGAACTTCTAAAATTTCAATTAACTAGGGCTATCTACTAGCTTAGGCTATTTGTAATATGTCAATCCTGTTTTACAAACTGTACTGGTTTAAAAAAAATTATGTGTTTTATCATGTTATCTATTTGAGAATTTAGATGCCATATATTGGTGTAATAGACCGAAATTTCAGGCTGGTTCACTCCCGTACGTGACCATGACGAGCATGATTTGTAAATTATCTAGGTCAAGACGTGATACCGTGTTACCAACTCTTTATTTTTACTTTGAATTCCCTATTCCTCCTACTCTTTCCGGGAGTTTTTGCCCTAACGATGTGTGTGTAACATCTTTAAAGTAGTCCCCATAGGCTCAATCGCAGTTACTTCCATTAATGCCCTGTTATTTTAGTTTGCAAAATAACTAAAAAAACTGAACTATTTAGGGGGGACGTTGGTAGTTTCCATGAGTGATTACCCGTTGCATCCCTACACGTGTCCCCCAGGTGGTGTGAAAGGTGCAACCCAAAGTAGCGGTAGAACTTATGCTAAGTTCGCTCGGAGAAGTACTGCCACCACACCTGGTAATCTGCCGCCAGGCAGTGATGCACTCGTATTGCTGTGTTCCGGTGGAAGGGAGTGGGTGCAAGATGACATTTCTAGCGCATGAGACATAACATCTTCGTCTCGCAGTGATGGACGCAACTTGGCTAAGACTTGTCGTATTGCTGTTGTCAATGGGCGACGGCTACCATCAGGATCAGGTAGGCCGTCAGCTCGTTCCGTCACTTAAAACACAATAATAAATGATTTATATTGTCTTGTCTCTACTCTATTTTTTTTAGGTTGGTCGGAAAATGAATAAGAGTGAAAATTGACAAATGCAACTGGTAGTCCCGCTGTACTTCGTACAATAGCCCGCAAGTTACGACGCAGTAACCTACGGAATTGTCCGGTGCCTGTCTTCTTTAGTATACAGTAACACCGGAAGTACCTCACCACCACAATAAAAATTCAAGTAACGGCATCGCGTGACTGTTTACGGACCTCTGTAAATTTGTATGATGTAAGTCGCCTGGATACTAAGTCGTCGGTAACGTAACGTAACGTAAGTCTTGTGTCCAAACGCTCTGAGGATATTTTTCGAAAGTTATCTCGTAATTATATGCAAAAAAAAGGTTTAACGGGTCCAAGTGATGGTATTTAATGGAAATTACAACAAAGTATTTAATTATTGAAAATAAGGAATTCTCCAATTCACAATAATTCCGTATGACTCTAATTAAAGACTTCTTGTAATTTATTATAATATCTAATAAATTTAATAAAGGAAAAGTCGTGCGATCAGTTACTAGATATTTCTTTTATATCGAGTTTCAAACTTTCAATGTTGAAACATATTTCAATGTTAGAGTCGCTTTTCCATTTCAGACAAAGTATTGCCTATTCCCAAATAATACAACTTTTTATCAGACACACAATTCTTAGATAAAAACAAAGTTGTCGGTGCCTGTCGGTGCGATATATAGGCCTTTCTCACTCGAGTGAGGGCACAAAATGTGATAGATATTATTACGCTGAAGTTATGTTTGGTATTGTTTGGATTTACTCCTAGACCTTTTTTTTTTCATGTATTTATATTGTAAAATCTGTTATGGCTCATACATGGAACAACAGCAGTTTTCTGTTTCTTATTATTTCCCTTATGTTGTCTAATGTATGTATAATTTTCTATGTGATTAATAAAAACATTGATCTGTACAGCTAATAATGCTATGATGTAATTAAAACTAAAAAAAAAAAAAATGTGTTTCAGTGGCAAATAAATTAATGTCTATGTAAATAAATATACATAGTAACGGAATTGATTAAATTAACGCTCGGTATTTCTAATCGCTTCTAATAATATTTTTTATTTATTAACAGATCACCAACATATGTGCGAGCAAGACACAGATGAATTTATGCCATTTTAAATCTAGAACAAGCGGGATATTGTAGCTCGTTTATATAAAAACACCAAAGACATTTGAGTGAGATAAGCCATACAGTTTATAGGTTTATTCTGTGACTGGTGCGAGGAAAATCTCATTGAGCCGCAGGGATCTGGGATCGGCACCAAGCAGTGATAGTGGAGCAATAAACATGGATAATGGAGATTCAGTTAGATATTCACGTCCGTGCTGAGTGCAGTTGGGCAAACAAATATGAAAGTACAGCTAAACTCGTGTAGTTTTATTCGCGCACCTACATGTTGACTGAGTGTTCGTATTGGTAAATAAGCAAAGTATTGCTTGGTCGTGGCAAGGCGCAAGGATGACTCTTACGCAAAGCCAGGATTTTTTGTAGCTTGTAAACGATGTAAACACCCGTATACAAAAAAACCCAGCTTCTCTGGTGGAGGAACTATCATCACTTGGCGTTTCATTAAATTAGCTCTGAAACGCATTCTACCTGAAGATTCTAGAAAAAACTAATTTAAGGGCTTTTTATTTAAATCGAAATAAACTTTAAACAACAAAATTTTGTAATACCACACTTAGATAAGACTTAGATCCTAAATTGGACCTTAAGCTTTATTTTGAAACTTTCACGAACACACAAATAGTATGAATTAAATTCAGATTAAGTCTGGGTAGTGAAATTTTTTGTTTGATATATTTCATACATGATTACAGGACTAGATTCCCGAAAAGGCGGAGGAAACGCCATTTTAATCAGAGAGAAAATATTGTTTCAGTTTGATATTGTTTTAGCTTATATTCTATGAGAAGAAAAGCCAGAAATGTTCATCGTCATCATGCGCATCTATTTAGATAAAACAACAATAAACGGATAAAAAGGGTTAATATTTTATCTTACAATATGTCCTCTCAACAAAAAATAAGTTACAAAACGAGTTTTAGAGACCTCTCGCTCTGGATATCGTATTAGAAAAATCTAATATCCTTTAGGGATACACCAGCCCGAAGCTTCGCGGTGATAGCTTTTCCGGGAGAAAATAAAATATGCACCAGTAAGAGACAATTCTAAATTGAAACGTTAAATATAATTTACTTTAATGCGTTACAGTTACAGATACAACAGTTACAGATGCCAGTCTTCCTATATATGTCAAAGTCAAAGTCAAAGTAAAAACTTCCATTGCCATAGAATTCATAAAGAAATGGCTTGGAAACGCCAATAATATTCTAAACGTAAGGTCACGCGTCTATGCGCGCTTCGATTAACTGGAATACACACACAAAAGCGATTTCTGCTTGGTAACAGTACTTCCCCGGAGGCACTTGGCACATGTTCTATTGCTTATAGTGCCTATACCTATCTGAAAGTGATTGCAGAGAGGTTGAATTGTGACTACCCTTACTTAAAGTTATAAATTAGGGGGTACTTCATCATAAAGCCCATCAGTCTCTTAGTTTTAGGCTTAATGTGTTTTTGTAATACATATATCTTTTGTTGTGTCCCAAATGTACGTGTCTGAAATAAACTACTACCAAACTGCGTACTAAACATTTTTTTCTATTTTTGTAATGTAATAAACAATCTGCTTATTACAAAAAAAAAAGATTCTTGTACCCTCAAGAAGGACAAATTTAATGAAACACTTCAGACGTCATACCAACAAAAAGTTGAAACGATTCGAGGTCTTGTTATTCTTCGACAGTCGTACGAGAACACTTAAATCTTATACATTTCCTCGGTAGCATCAAATGAAATATTTACATTGTGGGTTTCATTTAAACTGAGGAAAAATTTATAAAAATGTAATGCCTAAACATCCGTATGGGATAGAATTGGTAGGTGCGCAATAATCGGACAATTTAGTGCAATCGTGGTGGTGGCAAAGTGAGATCGTGGTGGTTTAGTGGTACTGATCCCGAGTTTCAATCCGGAGATCGCCGGTTGAA
Source organism: Chesias legatella (assembly GCA_947359385.1). NCBI lineage: Eukaryota > Metazoa > Arthropoda > Insecta > Lepidoptera > Geometridae > Chesias > Chesias legatella. The sequence goes on from OX375766.1 coordinate 2,366,210, forward strand.
ATCCCGACGTGCACCTATGAGTTTTTCGATTGAAAGAGTTACGTGCGCTATACCAGTTTCTCAAAACGGTGAAGGAAAACATTTTGAGGAAACCGACACTAAAGAGAACCTCCTCCTAGAACTAAAAATTCGAAGACATGTGTCAAGCGCAAGAAAAGAGCCTCTTTGAGGCGCACTTAAAATCCTTTCACCAAAAGGCCTGTGCTAGAACGGTACTAAGTCATCTTAAAAATATTTCCTCCACTGTGTTAACCGCTGACACACTACATTGATACCTACATGATACAGTCTGGTCATAAAAAAACTCAATATATACATTATAGATCTATTCGATCGAATATACATTAAAATAAAAAATGAGAAATATTTAATGATGAGGTAGCATCAAAGTATTTGTGTTCAAGGTAAATAGAATCTAAGCTTTGTTATTTCTCTATTTTCTATTATATTTGGGAAGCTCGTCTTTAACGTTAAGATTTTACCATTGACCTCACTTAATCCACGGAAATGCCATTAACTACTTAACGCTATGTCATAAAATCTGTGGCCACAACGCGTCGTAAATGAAAGCCTCTTACGACTTCCGGCTTACAAAACTTAAATATTTACAAGGGTGGTCGAGCCCCGCTCAGGGTGTCGCTACACATGCTTATAACTTCACAACTATTTTCTCACTTCTATCCATTCTTTATAGACATTTTACATAGAGCTAAACCACTAAGCAAAATGTACTAACGTTGGAACCATATACCCGCTAATACACTGCTGCTAATACATATGTTTGTCCATGGTGGGAATCAAACCCTAGGTAGAGGTTTACGCAACTCTCTCACTCTCTCTTCTCATTGGATGAAAATAGACAAACTATAGTGTCAAATGAAAAATCCAACAATCAGGCTGAAGTGGGCATCCATATACATTGTTAATGGAATATAACGTGATTATCACGATATCGTTTTTCGCATTTGAGTACGTAAACGGCGTACGATGATTTTCTAGGTTTGCTTGTGTAGTTAGGTTACGTCAATATAGGACTTTTTTTATGTTACCCAGTTACGGAACGAGCCGACGGCCCACCTGGTGTTAAGTGGTAACCTCGGCCCATAAAAACCGATGCGACTTGGGTCCTCCCCTACTAGGTACGACAAGACCCAAATCGCATCGTATGCGCCCGTAACTCTGAGATATGTAGGTGGAATGTCTCATGTGCCTGTAATTTCACCGACAACCACACCTTTCAAACCGGAACACAGTAACGCGAATTCGTTATTGCTTGGTGACAGAAATGGGCAAAACACATAAAACATACTTAAACTAATGATTTAAATCTAATGATTAAAATTGTTTTAGTCAAAAATAATAATACTACGCGTAAATAATGGTTATTTATCGTATTAATAATACTCTTGTCTCTCTACTCTTGTCTGTGTACGATTACACGATACTCTTATTAATCTATGCAAATGTTATAAGTACCTACCGCCTGAATATATTTGCATTTATAAATTATCATCTGGGCGCGTCTTGAATACCAATTCATTACTGCAGCTGAGGTTGAATGCTTATTGCTGTCCCGCTGTTTCGATCACTACGATTTCTATTCTTGTTCTTGTATATTTGGTTTTATTTTTCTGGAAAAAGAACTAGGGCCAGGTTCTTCTAGGAAAGTACTGCCACCGTATAATTTTTATAACCAAGGATTAACAGTTAAAAACAACAACAAGAAACAGTTATATTTAAATAGTGATTGTTTACTATCACGCCATGTCGCCATGTCTAGCAGATTTATAGTTGGCAATACATTTTTGTCTTTTTGATTCCGTAGAAAAAAAAAGTGGTGGCCCAGTGGTAGAGACCAATAGTTTCAATTCAGAGATCACTCCTTCAATCCTGACGTGGACAAATGAGGTTTTCCCTTGAAAACTTTATGCGAACAGAAAGCATTCACAAAACGGTGAATGAACATATCGTCACGAAACCGGCGTGACCTAGAAACATAAAATCCGAAGACGTGTGAAATGCACAAAAAACCTGTTTGACACGCTCTTTTTGAATCCGATTTGTTTTATTTATTTATTTATATCAACTACTATCATTACAAGACTTACCTAATCCAATAGTATATAAGTATTTTATTAATAGATAATTGTAGTAAACTTGTTTCCGACAAAGTCGCCACAAACTGTACACAAATGTATTGTTACTTTTCATATCAAAAAACCTAATTTTAATATTCAAATTGAAAACATTTTTGTCGCAGAATCTCAAGAATCAGATAATGACTACGAACTTGTGGGTAGAGCAGTCCTGGTACGACTACAAGCTTCGTTGGGAGCCCAAGGAATACGGCGGAGTGCACATGCTCCATGTACCATCCGACCACATCTGGAGACCTGACATCGTGCTCTATAACAAGTGAGACCGACTCCTTATTACTCTGCCTGATAAATAGTGGTCCACTAAAGTGAATTTAAAATTTATTAAAACTATAGGCTAGGTAAGTGGTGCGTGTAGTTAAATTTAATCAGTTCGTCAACTCAGATAATTTTGTATTGTAGGATTATTTAACTAAAAGGTGAACAAAAGATACATATTATTTCCTCTTAATTCACCTGATTTGCCACCGCCTAGGTGGTTTGTTAGAGACACGATTTGAAGACCGTAAAATGAACCAGGTTTAACGTAGTTTATTCCAGATAGGAGAGTCTCATACGTGGAATGAAACTATAATACAGTGAATATATTAATAATACAGTGTAATTTTATAGTTCAATTATCCAGTTTTAATCAAATTTCTATTTGTCTCATAATAGTGATGATATTCAACTTTACTTCATTATGCTTCAATAAAGTTGGTAATGACTCGTTAGTTATCTTTTTATTTTACATTATATGTAATAAAACATCGGGTGAGTTCGAATGGAGTACATTTTTTTAGATATTTTATGCGCCTGTTTAATTTAAAAGTGCTATGGCAAATGGCAGGCAATGTTCTTCTGGCTACCATCCTACATTTTCTGACATACACAAAGTATTGGTATGGCATAATTATCACTTAAAATTACGAAAAAAGAAGGTCATGATCTGTGTTTTTTTAATGTTATGTAATAGTTAATAATAAATAAATAAACAACGGGTAGGCTATTTGACCATGATATTACATCATTTTGAAAAAGCTTCGACTCAAAAAAACAAAAGATTTTTTTACTGAAGCCTACCTCCTGATTGTATTTTATTTCGCACCTGCATATTTAAAAAGTATTTCAAGTGACAATAATTACCGTCTTTAAAATTTATTATTTGTACACGCACTGCTCCTTTGCCAACTTTAAATACTCTATTTTATTCTCTGATAACATTTTTCCGTCGTCTATTTTATACTAATTTACAATCCTTAATATGCAAACACAAAGAGTACAGAGACTTATAGATCACCAGACATTTTAAACATCTCATATACCTGTTGTTACTAAAACTTACACATCTACGGTATAAACCCACATCATCAATAAGTAAAATTTTCACCTACACTGTTCGAAGAACAAATGACTCTACTAATAGTAGTAGTTAATAACAAATTTTACAAAAAAAATTGGCTATTGCGTTGTGTGATTGACTAAAATCCGAATGAAAATCTGAATTTTAAATAAATTAAAAACAGAGAACAGCCAAAATTCAAACAACAGGTTTCGCCGAGTTCATTGTATCTCTGTCTGAGGTAACTCGAACATTTCCAAGATATTTCCAATGTAATTTATGCAGGACCGGTACGCAATTGCTTTAACGTCGAGACAATATCTGGCTCTTTTGTATTCAATGTTTATTGTGCAAATACTTTAATCCAACGCTCAGCAAATAGTAAGGAATTGTTATTTGCTGTAAGCGATCGATACTTTAGAGAACATTTGAGCGCCATAGAATCAATTTACAGTGTTTTACACAATGAAACTCACAGTTATTTTGTTCCTGATTTTAATTATTCATTTGGTGAGTGTACTAGTGTTTGATGCAAATTTGTGCCCTACTGAAGTGTACGACAACATTACAAAGTAAAGCCGTTTTAGTCATTGGAGGTAAGAGGCGATGGCGCGTGTTTGATTAAGGCTCTATTGGGATGGCAACCACCGGAATATCTGAAGAAATTTATATTTAATTTCAGTTAAAATTGGAACAAGCATTACGCTATCGGCAGGATCACAATTATTATAGAGGATCAAAACTTACCGAGTAACTACTTTTAACTAAGTACTTTTTGGAGTTTACTCCTTAAGAATCAATGTCAGAAGAAAGTTAGCTTGATACTAAATTCGAGCGTTAACAAAAATCTTTATGTTTTTAAAATGACAACTGCACTTAAAGAGCTCAACTGATCCAATTCACTACAATGTGAAATTGTGCCCAAAACACTGGCAGCGTCACCTTTGGCAATGCTCAATCTCTGAGTGAGGGAGGTGCGTGGCGCTTCAACCTAGCACTCTAAAATCATTTTTAAAGAAGATATTTCAAAGCGTGTGAAATGTCTCGCGAGCTTCACATATTTGCACCTTTTGAGACCTTGGACAGATCTCCCGCTGAGTCCGCCTCAACCTGAGTCTAGACACATAGGTACATTATAATGTAGTTTCATCGACATCGATGTCATAGTTTCACATCCCGACCTATGAATGCTCGGTATCGTGAGAAAATCTATAGCCTAGAAATAGCGCTAGAGTTCAAAATTATAAATAGCTTGATATATTTGCCTTTGATTTGGATAAGTTTTACCTGCATGGTTCTAGGTCACCGGAAAACCCGACTGGCAGAGCATAACAAATGTGTTCGAGAAAATGTCGACGGGAGTTGGAAAATTTTGGTACGATATGAAAGATGACCTCGGCGAAGTCCTGCATAAAACAATGAAAACAGTAAAAGTAATCGGAGATCACATTTAAATGTCATTATGTTATCATATTTACAATGTTTCCAAAATAAATAAACGTACGGTAAATATTTCATGATTTTTGTATTGCGGGTGGCATTTATTTTGTAGCGCTTGGTACCTTTGAGTGGCGGACTTTGATAAATGACCGGGACAGCAATCGTAACTCATTTCCGATCCTTTCCTTGGAATTGTGTGCGCAAGGACCGACTACATAATGCGTACCTTTTTGCTTTCGCCCCCTAACCTGGAACCGCTGTGAATGACGTCCTTTTGAATCGACGCCAGCCCCTCTACCTACATCATGGTTTGCCATCCCCTGCCCGATAGCCACATAATAAACATTATTACCTAACCCTTGTGAACGTTTATTAACGCATCAACCTTACACTTCTTTTAAAACTCTTAATAGCTGAAATGTTACCTATTTCTTTGTATACCACGATGCATGGATATTTTGTAGCTCGTAATATGTTGCATACATGTCCGAATTCTGGCATGATTTTCGGGAAATGTCAGCTTCTGATGCAGCCTCACCAATTCGATACCGGTGAAGTAAACGTAAATAACTAATGTATCAGTTGCATTTCCATTACAGCTCCTGACGTCGAAATGGCAAAATTAAATAACAAACTGGTGTAAGCTGCATATCTTAAACTAATACATATTGAGAACTTAAAACTATTCCAAATTTAATTTTACCCAACAGCAAGATCATAAACGTTTAAGAAACTACAGTAATATTGGCATATAATTTAATGTAACACGGTAACATAATTGTTTTAATTAATTGTTTAGGCACATACTCGTACGTAGAAACACAAGTCACGAACACACACACGAGCCTCTCGAGTGAGGCGCACGGTAGGTACTCGCCCGTACCGCAGCGTACTGGTGGCGTACTGGTAGCGTACTGGTAGCGTACATAGACGAGAGGTACGCGACAGGACAGCCCGTGGCAGCGGCGCGCCGCGGGCCGGCTTGTAAACTTGCGTTCACGTTGCAGTGCCGACGGAAACTTCGAAGTAACGTTGGCGACCAAGGCGACTATCTACCACCAGGGGCTAGTGGAATGGAAACCACCCGCGATTTACAAGTCTTCCTGCGAAATAGACGTGGAATATTTTCCATTCGACGAGCAAACGTGCGTTCTTAAGTTCGGTAGCTGGACGTACGACGGATTCAAGGTAATGGCGCGCGGCTCGGCCCCCGCCCTCGCTCACCGCTCTGTTTGTCCGCAGCGCCGACGGCAACTACGAGGTGACGTTGATGACGAAGGCGACCGTCTACTACAACGGCATGGTCGTGTGGCAGCCGCCCGCCGTCTATAAGTCGTCGTGCTCGATCGACGTCGAGTTCTTTCCTTACGACGTGCAAACCTGTGTGCTTAAGTTAGGCAGCTGGACGTATGACGGCTTCAAGGTGACGCCCCGCTGAACGCTGCTTGGCGCCGCGTCGGGCCGTAGCGTAGGGCCCGCCGTCCCGGCATCTGTCCATGCAATAGCTTGTTGGCTCGAACGTATCTCGTCGTGTAATTTATTATTACTTTTCTGTCCATGTGGTATGTTAAACTCAGTTTTACGTGCAGGCTGTACGACAGCCTGCAGAGTCGCGGCGTAGAGCGCGCCGCCCCCGCCCGCTCCCCGCCCGGCTCGCTCCTTAGATCTGATATGTTGCAAGTTTACCATATTCTATTGCGATGGTGATGTTTTAAAGTATGTGGAGTAGCGGTATGTCGACGTGCGTGACCACGAATGCTCCAGAATATCCTCGGCCGGTTCCACTTAGTCCGTTCGGCCTTCCTCGCTCGACAAGGAAAGGTATAAAATTTCAAATGCCAGGTGATATGGGATGCAATAATGTCACTCGGTCCGTTCCCTTCCGACACATCCCGCTCCATATCCGTCTCTCCGCGCTCCGAACTAACGTAACGTTTTATAGCGTACCGTTATACGTAGTTGAGAGTTGATGTAATCTGTACAATGACAAGTAGGAGAATAAGCGGACGGGCGCGATCCTGAGCTCACACCTCCCCAGTCCCATAGCTGGCTCCGCTCGCGCCACACACATGACACACAGGACACACACACACACACCGGCCGACACGACGCTTGCTGCATGCTCCCCTAGGGTCGATGTACACACAACTCACCGCATGACTCCGGCTTGCCTCCGAACCACTTGCATTCCCGATCACGGCGGTCTGACACAGCTTTACACGATACCTTACACGCGAACAGGTTAAGCACAGCACGTCAATCAGACTGTGATATTGATGAAAGTTCATACATGAGGCTCAATATACACAAACGAGCATTATAGTCATCATGTTGCATATTTTATACCTTTCCCTATTAGCGACTCTCCCACTGGCTGTTAAACTATTGATGTCGCTGGCAGTTCATTGCATGATATCTATACATGTAGGTGCCATCTGATCGATGTGAGACACGGTGATTCCATACAAAAGTCAAACACGGAGTCCATAAAGCACAGAATTAATCTTATAAAGCAAAGAGTAGCCGAACGGTTCTATAACGGAATCGAAATACGTTTCGATTCCGTCGTCGAACCGCTCCATGCATGACGTTACAATGTTACAACACTGAGGAAGCTTTCGCCTGGTGCCAGCACTCTGTCTCATTTCGTCACTATCATCGAGTAGTATCGGTGTGAGTAAACAACAAGCCTATAGTGGTGTATAGCATGCGCGGGTATGTCCGGTGTTGTCACGAGGCGGAAGCTGGAGGGACGGTGCACCCGCGCGACACACACACGCGCGCGCGCGGAGCCGGCGCGGGCGCTTTTCGCCTCCGTATCCAACTGTTTGCGCCGTCACGAGTCGAGCGCCGTCCGCGCCATCGCCAGCCCGCGGCGGCTGGTGGCGATGTTCAAACGATGGATTACGGAGTGAGCATCCTATACTCTTGTCGGGAACTTCACGATCATTGGTTTTGGTGTACTGTGTTACGCGTTGTTGTTTTTAGCATGATTCGGAATATTGTTGTTGTCTTCATTGAGAGTTTATGTGGTAAAGTGTCGTAAAGGATCTCATTTCAATTTATCCAGGTACATCCCACTTGGCACACTCTGTGGTATGGTTTTAGTAGTATACACAACGGAGGGCATATTGTACAAAATACCTTTATGTTTAAGTCTTAGATGAGATGCTCCACACTCTAGCTGCAACGATCCATTGACTGTATCATTTATGGGACTCTCTAGAATTCTACACATTGTGTGACAGGGTGCATGTATCTAATAATGACCTACTGATTAAATAATTATATGAAAGCAGCTAATTAATGCAATAAATAAATAGATACCTAATATAATATCATCACTTCTCAGTATAGAGCAAAAATATGCATGTTAGACGCATCTACTATATTTTATATGATAATTTATTTAAATAAATATTAAATTTGATCTGAACAATTTTTGCTCTATACTCCACGTAGATTTAAAATGCAATAAATGTATCTGATGATTGGGGATAACCTTGAGCATATAATAAAAAGATATTTATTGGTAAGTTTTCAATGTGTTATTATCGTATTTAGGCCTCAATGTTGTTGTATAACATACATGCCATTTCAACTTGAAAATTACAATAATCTTAATTCATCTACTCACCTGCAGTTGATAACCATATAACCCATAAAAAGAGTGAGAAAATAAAACACATGAATCTTTCAATTGAATATCCATTTTGAGATCATTAACTAAAAGGAAATTAAAACTACAATAAACCAAAATCATTATAGCTTCGCCATCAGTAGTGGGTACAATATGTTTGGCGCAATGTTCTATGAATGTAATTGCACAGGTGGACCTGAGACACATGGATGAGCAGGCCGGCAGTAACGTGGTGTCAGTTGGAGTGGATCTATCAGAATTTTACATGTCAGTGGAGTGGGACATCCTGGAAGTGCCGGCGGTCAGGTGGGTATTCAAGGAATATTCTAAGTATCTTTCACAGGATAGTAAAAACTTGCTTGTAACTGGCCTCGCAACTCAGTTGATTAGTAACTACCTTCTGAGCTGTAGGTCGTGGGTTCGATTCCCACCCAGGACAAGCATTTGTGTGACTAGCATTGATGTTTGTTCTGTATTTGGGTGTTAATATGTATTAAATGTATGTATTTACAAAAAAAAAGTATATATGTATTCTATCAGTTGTCTATTTCCCGTGAAACAAGCTATGCTTAGCTTACTTTGGGGTTAGATGGCGCTGTGTGAAATGTCCACCAATATTTTTTTATTATTTGTTTATATATAAATATATAAACTGTTAGTTTTATATGAATAATATTATTCATTATAACACGATATGTTTCAACTGACAAAAAACTATAAACGAACAAAAAAGATATTACGTTACATTTTTCAGCTGCAAGAATTGTGAACGTACGCTTAATGCGCGTTTAAATCGTATTTTATCCGTGCACAATTTCCCATCGTTTTATTCAAAACTAATGGCGTTTGAAATTATTCACTGTTATATGCAGTAAATTTAATCCAAGATGCTGCGTTTATTCCGCAAATTGCTGAAATGTCAGGAAAGTTCATGTGTTGAATATTGATATGCCGTACAACATCACCATATTTCCACTGGGCAGGTGTTTTCTTTATTCCTGGGTTGATGTGGGATATATTTAAACCATTTATAACAGTCTAGAGCAATTTTTAAGTTAAGTTTAAGACTTTTAAGTCACATGTATCTTTCTGGTTTGGAAGAAAATTTGATAAATTTTACGAGTTAGATCAGCCCGGGAATAATTCCTCGGCAGTCTTAGTTTTAACATGCGAAAAAAACCATATATCTTGTATAAATTTTATTTGTTGGTTCAATAATATCTTACTTTACTTAGCATATATATGGCATTTTAGGTTGAGCGATTAATTTAAGCTTTCACGTACATAGGTAAAAATTCTTTATTGGATTTATTACAACATTCTCATCTAAGTCACGATATTCCACAGTAAATTTTATCTACTTTTAACACAGAAACCGAAATGTTTACTTACGAGATTGTCGAAGCAACTCACTTACTTTTGTGTTTGCTTTTCTAAGTTCTATACACTACGACCTTGTATCTGTTTAAGTTTTAGGTTAACGGCCGGGGAGGAACTCAAGGAACTAATTAATTTCGACTTATATCGATCGTTAACTATGAAACTTCAATAAGGTATTACGGAGTTTCGTGTCAGGACACTCAGGTCCCAGAAGATCATTTAGAAAGTTTCACAGTTACCGTCTGTGTTGATAATGAAGTAAGTTTTTCCGCTTGTTTTCCGGCTACAAATGCCCAAAACTCGCTTTGGAGGGTCGCTGCTTTTATTGGAATCAAAACTGTTATTTTACCTGCAAATATACAACTTTCGCTAAATTGGATTTTGTGGTAGATTATGCCTAAACGTAATAACAGTAATAACAGGATAATTAAATATAGGTTTTCATAGTAATTTTAAAGGTTTTTAGTTTAAAAGGATTTTTATAAGTTATTAAGTTTAAGTTATTACAGCATTACGCTTATGTAAACGTGTTATTCATCCAAAGTTAACATATATTAAAAACCTTTTTAAAATAGGAATTACTTTTTTAACATCTTTACAGCAAATGGCCAGTATATATACGCGATAATTTCAGTATGGCCCACGTATCTAATATAAACAGAATATATTAAAATCCTCCTGCTTTCAAACTATTCATACTTTGGCCATGATGAAAGGTTTTTTTACCCAAGTACCAAACACATAAAAGCACACGATAGTTGAAAAAATATTCCCCGCCATTTAGGTCCACTTAAGGGAAGGAGCGTGTTCCAGATAATAAATGAAATAGTCGTTAATGGCAGCCACAATACATTTTTCTCTCCACTCTGTTACCATTTATGTCCGTTTAAGTGTTGCGTCATTAATAAAAATGCACATAGAAAGAGATCAAATTACGGATCCATTTGCGAAGTGCCTTGAATGTACACATAGTAATTGCAACGCATTTATTTAGTCTAGATTTTTTATTTTATCACTATGTACTACTATTCTTATCACTGGCAAGGATTAAAATGTGCCTCAAAGAGGCTCCTTTTGCGGATTTGACAAATGTCTTCGAATCTATTAAAGCTAATTAAAGCTTCGTTATTAACAAAGCTTTAATTTCCAATGAGATAATTACGCTTTAATATTCAAATTTTTCTCGCTTATAAATTTCGCCTGAGCAGATGAATGGTTCCACAACACATCAATAAATTGATAAATAAGGCATCGTGCACTGGTATCAAGAATTTGAAAGAAGTTGACTAACTTTGAAGGATGAAAAAAGTTTTCTTTGCCCTTAGACGGTTGTTATGGAAGGAAAAGTGCCAGCAGTAAAAACATTCATTGAACAGAATATACACTGCAATTGTATATTCTTTTTTGCCTTGAAATATACAATCAGATGTGTGAAATACATCTGTAAATAACTGAAAAAAAATTTTCTCGCTTAGAAATTTCGCCTGAGCAGATGAATGGTTCCACAACACATCAATAAATTGATAAATAAGGCATCGTGCACTGGTATCAAGAATTTGAAAGAAGTTGACTAACTTTGAAGGATGAAAAAAGTTTTCTTTGCCCTTAGACGGTTGTTATGGAAGGAAAAGTGCCAGCAGAAAAAACATTCATTGAACAGAATATACATTGCAATAATTATTATTATATTCTTTTTTGCCTTGAAATATACAATCAGATGTGTGGAATACATCTGTAAAAATGTGAAAATATTCTCAATTCAAATTAAGGCCAGTAACTACAACAGTACGCCCAAAGATTTATCTCAAAATACCCTCATAGTTAAGTACGTCGTATAACATTTTAGTAATAATGCATTTGGTCATATAGGTCAACAATGCATTGCTCTGACAGACGCGCATAGTTTATAATAGCCGCAATCCAGCACCACTCCGAATACTCACCATCGCTAACATAGAAGTTTCAGTGTTTGTATGAACTCTGTGCTGGAAATGTTATGTTATTCTTATACAATTAATTATTTTTTGTGGTATGATATACTGATTTGAAAACTATAATAATTAATTATCGTGAATAATCAATTTTACATATAATTACTTTTAGTCACGTAAATAGGTGCGCGCTAAAATTATGTATTACTGCGTTCCGGTTTCATGAGTACCTATTATTAGTCTATGGATACCAAGTATAGTATTGTTATTGTTATAACAAAATAAAACTTATTGGTAATATGCTAAAGACATCATTTACGCAAATTTCTCTTTAGATTCTTTGTCAGGGAACAGTTGTTTCAAGGGGAGGTAAATAGCACGATGCAACGTAAAACCACAATGCATAAATGAGGCGTTGGTTGGTCCTGGAATGCCTGGCGGGCCGTTATCCAGCCGCATTTTCGAGCCAGAGTGTCATTACTGCCCCGTTACTACCTACTCCATATGCATATCCAACGTAAAGAAAAGAATCTCTTGGGTATTCCCCGTGTCGGGGAAACAATCTCTCAGTTTGACCATTATTTTTATCCTTCCGTAACTTTTGTAAAAAACTAGCTTTATTCTTTATTGTAAAATATTATGATATAAATTATCTTATAGAAAAGACGTAAAAAGCGAGCATAACCCTAAAAAGAGTTTTCTTCCAGCAAAGCTTTGTACCAATTAAAAACATTGTTGGTGTCGTAACTAGACATGAATAGAAATTCTCGTATCTTATTATCTGTGTAAACAATGCAGCTCACAGAGTTAAAGAAAAGTCAAGGTGATTATTCAAATAATCTAATTTATATTTTTTTTCGAAACACTGTTGGTAACTACTAACATCTACATATAATCGTTCACCAATTATCTTAGTCTTCGAAATCTTTATATCTTCGCGTAGCAAGCAATATTAATGTAACTTCATGTAACTTCCGTAGCCTTGACTCGTACTGCATTAAAGCTAAGATCCACCTAGGAAGCATCAAAGCTAAGATCCACCTAGGAAGCATCAAAATAAAACTCTTAATCTATGGAGTTTCGTTTCTATAGATCGTACGTTTATGACGGCACTCTCGACACTCCGACATCGCTTTACGACGCCCGACGTACGACGTGTATCCGCTTCGCAGCGTTAAGCCTTGCTCGCTATAAGGGTCCCGTCTGATACATTCACCACGAATTTTAAAGGCTTAATGAGCTTTGAAGTAAAGAAATGACTTAATCTGATGTAAAAATCCCTTTGCAAGGCTCGGGTTGCTTGATCAAAGCAAATTTTCAGAATATTAATTGGTTGTTTCTCCAAATCAATTATGGTTTAGGTAAGAATTTTCTAACTTATTGCGAAATGTTTCTAAAAGGTATTTTGGACCTTTGCGAAGAACAACGCGGATTATAATATTTTTTATGCCTTTTGCTTTTGGTGAGATTTCGGGGAAATAAAACGATAAACGCTATAAAAAAAATTGACAGACCAAATAATTTTATAGGTATACTCATTAAAATCGCAAACAAAAAAAAATACTTAAGATAGTTATTTATATTATTAAGTTTAAGATTATTTTATCTTTTTCTACATCAATATTTAATTGAACTAAAAACAGTATTATTCTTTCAAAAAACTACGAAGCGCAAAGTTTTGTACAGTGCTTAAACGAGACAAGCGACAACCACAAAACTAATTAGTGAAAACTTGAAGCGTAAAAACATCATTTATTTAGTTTGAAGTGCAGCTGCGGTAGCGGAGAAAGTTCAGTTTTCTTTGCAAAAGTTGACGATACAGACTTGTCCGTAATGCACTTAACTCGAGCAAAGCGGTACACGCCAAGAAAATATATTTACAGCGGGTCCACGGCAGCAATGTCCTTTTACAACCTTTGTTATTGCCTTAAGCTCAGCTAGTCTCCGTACATACTGTCTGCTGCAATGCAACGCGACGGGACAGAGGAATTTACGAACGAGAAATAATTTAAATTGATGTGAAATTATTTGAACTAACACAAGTATACAGCTGTAAGTATACACATTTTAGGACTTAGTAGAAAAGTATGTTAATTAGAAAGCTTGATAGTGGAATGCTAGATGTCATACATATTTACTTTTGTATGTATAATAGTGACCCACTCGCGAGGGCACTCCACTTTAAATTCAAGATCAAGTATGAAGCGGCAACGTTGAAAAACTTTTAAAATCTTATTTCCGCAAATGTCAAAGGAGAATGTCAACACACGATGTTTCGACAACTATGGTTCTCGTGGGTGATATCCGTTCAATATTTCAAAGTTGAATACATAAATAATAGATAAAAGGATATAACATTATGTATTGAATACAACCATTATAAATAAATCAAATAAAAATGCCTTATTTGTTTACACTTCATATTTTTTTATAGTCATTATATTTATTTACCATATTTCGTATATCCATTATAATCCATCTACAAAAAAATAATCGAAATTCGCAGCATGCGTTTTACTAATTTTAGGACCCCCTGAGAATCCTTGAAGCGTGTCCTTCAGGATTTCGAAACGTCCTTCGGACACTCACAAGGTCGTCTTCTCAGTTGATTTCCCTTGAAACGTTATAAATGTCATATTCATATTCCCTTCGATACTTTTACGACCCACTCAACGAAATTACGTTGGGCGTACAATTCTTACGAGGCCGATAAAAATATTTTTCAATAAAGAGCTTTTACGTCACTTTAATTTTGTGAATGAGTGAAATAAATATTGATCTTTATTTATTTATATGTTATGAAGTTACATGATAAATTAGCCAATCCTAAAAGTTAGGCAGTGAATTTCAGATCAGTTGCACAAAGATCTACACAAGAAATTCTACTATCATAATCTCTTTTTATTTACAGTTACAATTTATTTTTATGTTCGGTTGTATACAGGAGTATACATTTTTGAGATAAATTAACTCAAGGAGCATGCCACGAAAGTAATCAAGTAAAGGCAACCTTTTTTTCATAAGCCTTTAAACAATGCGTGTCGAAAATTTGCGTACACAATTCGAAAACACTGAAATAACCATAGAAAAACGATGGACTTTTTTAATGTGATTTGTGTGACGAAACGAGCTGACGGCCCGCTTGACGTTAAGTGGTAACCGCCGCCCATAGACAACAACAATACGACTTAAGTCCTCTCCACTTAAGTACGAGATGACTCAAGTCTCATTTCGTTGCGTCCATCACCCCTAGGCCGGGTTGCGCCTACAATTTCACCGGCACCCTCCCCTACACAGAAACACGAGTTTTTTTTTGGTCCAATGACATCCAATTGATAGAATGGCGATTTTTGAGAATATTTGTTTACTTGTTTTCAGTCCGCTGTTAAACAGTCATGTTAAAAGTATCTAAGATTAATATAATAATAATAAATTATATTTTGTGCAGAAACGAGAAGTTCTACACGTGTTGCGACGAGCCGTATCTGGATATCACATTCAACATTACTATGCGAAGGAAGACATTATTTTATACTGTGAACATTATCATACCTTGTATGGGAATATCCTTCCTCACAGTATTGACGTTTTACCTGCCTTCAGACAGCGGGGAGAAGGTAAGTCTCTCATTGACTTAGAAGAAGCGAAAATAACGGATTTCGGTTCACTCTCCAGTCAACCGAGAAAAAACAACGAACATAGATGGTTGTTCTGTGTCTGGGTGTTCAGTATTATATGTATGTATTTACAAAAATTATTAGACAGTATTTAAGTAGATATTATTCATTTGTCTGGTTCCCATTATAGGTACTATGCTTAGCTTACTTTGGGGCTAGATGGCGCTGCGTGAAATGTCCACCAATGTTTATTTATTATTACAATCCCAGCATAAACTAATTAAAAGCGTTGGTTTGTTTGATTTTCCATTAATGATTCATGTTTGATGGAGTACCCTCTTTTAACGACACACATGCTAATTCACTTTGTGTTTTTTACAGGTAACCCTCTCAATATCGATATTGATTAGCCTTCACGTGTTTTTCCTGCTGGTTGTGGAGATCATTCCCCCAACGTCGTTGGTTGTGCCCCTACTGGGAAAGTACCTCATATTCGCTATGATACTCGTTTCTATAAGGTAAGCCACTTTACTACATTTTTAAAACCGTATACTGAACGTTATCGTTTTCGACTTTCATTTTTATGTATGACGTCAAAATGTATCACCCTTTTACAAAATAGCTTTCGATATTAGCCCCAATTCAGTTGTCGATTCATTATAGTAGGCACTTTCATTTTATTTGCCGTTAGAAAAGGAGCCGTTTTATGAAACGGTAGATTATACACATCTTGTTGCGATAAATGCAACATGAAAACTCTCATGAAAGAGAATGAAAGAGATGAAAGAGAAAATTGAAATAATAACAATATGTCTGCATTCTGGGTAACCTATTTCTGAGTTTTCCGTTTGAGGTCGCGAACATCCGTACAAACATCGTTTATTTTTTTTTCATTTTATTCATTTTCATTTTTGTCTAAGGCATAGTTTTTTTGCATATATTTACAAAAATATACTAAAAATGAATAACAAATCAATGGTATTTATTTATATAAGTTTTTATTAAATATACGGCGTTTATCACCACTGAAAATTGGATTATAAGCTTTTCATTTCAATGACGATGAATGAGGTTAAATAAAATAAAAAAACTGAAGTATTGAAGTAAGAATTCTTTTTCTGAATTCTGTCTCAAACTTACGCATTCTAAAAATTAATACGTTTTTTATAACAATTACTGTAAGATTATTTATTATATTTATACTATTTCAGTATTTTATACTGTGGTTTACATTAAATTAAAAAGTAATTCATATTGATAGATAGGTGAAAACCTGTAATGACGTTATCTTGCATTATGTATATGCTCTGTCGTTAGATCATTAATATGAAATGTTTTTAAATTATTTTGAGTGAACCTGGAAACGGATTAAAATAACAATTGTATTTAATAAAACTGCATAGGCTTTAAATCCCAACAGGTTTCATTGTGACAAGATCTACCAGAAAAGGGACACAAGGGAAACTGAATTATTTTACTTTGGCATTTGTATTATTCTCTTTTGTCAAAATATACAAAAATATTCAATCTATGTATCTTAAAATCATTATTTAATTTTGAAAACATTATCTCCTTATTTTTCTGAAAAGATGAGTTTGTTTCCTTTAGAAAATAAATTATCCTCTAATAAGAAAAATCTCAATTTTTTTATGCGACACAAACTACAAAGCTTTGCTACCGTGAATTTTATATTTATGTCATCATTTTTATATGACAGAGTTAGACCGTTCACATTCCCCTTAATTACCATATAAATGAAGTCATCCTAAGCAAAGGAATCTAAACCAACTTAAAATAAAAAAAACTGAATAAAATACCGTTTTATGAAATTAATAGCAGTGATGAGAATTTCCTGCTTTGAAATTTTTCGAGTTAAGCTGGTTCTTAACTACCTTGACAGCTATCTCTTATTTACATATTTTGTTAAGCGCTGTCGCATTTTTTCTTCTAATAATCTGCAAAAAAGGTGCTTTTCTTAGATATTTTATCGAAAAAAAACCAGTCTTATTAACGGCGACGATAATCAAACCCACGAGTTACAGAAATGAATAAAGAGCTTGTTATTGTTTAGAGTAAGAAGCAAGCAAATTCGTATCTCTGGATCTGTCAATACAAATTCGGAAGAGAAGTCTGCTACGTAACAATTTTCAACATAACATACCAAATCAAAGTCAAAGTCAAAAGTCAAAAATTTTATTTCCATAGAATTCGCTTGGAAACGTCAATAATATTCAAATAAGTTAAGTTTAACACCTGTTCAAACACTACCCGACCCTCCACGGGGATGATCGTGCTGCTTACGATAATTGTGAATTAATGAACGGAACAAACAAAAAAATCAAAAATAGAAGAAATATCAAAAATACCAGACAAAATAATCTGAACTAATCTGCTTATTTTATAATAGCGCGCAAACTGCGTTCTCTATCGACATAGTTTTGATAACAGAGATATGAAAAAATCTGGCTGACACAAGAAACCCTGTTATTTATCCGAGCCTACTGGTGGGTAAAGGAGATACGATTATTTAGGCCAAGCATCTCGCTCGATCCGATGCCGAGGTAGGGGTTCCTCGAAGGTCGGCTAATCAATCTCGATTAATCGTTATCATGTACGGATGTATTAATAAAAGCCAATGTCGAAAAGTAGTTCTACCTAAAGAATACACGCAATCGTTCAATGGAGGGATACGAGTTTCAGAATAAGGGTAGATAAATACCCCACGCATTACTACTTACGAACCTTATGTTAGACTAAGAGCACAATATATAAAAATCTTTATAGTATCTGCAAAAAACTGTTGCCTTAACGATCCCAGTCATTTTCTTCTCGGCCATTTTAGATATAACTCGCAATGATATTTCTTTGACTGGTCTGGCAGCTCAGTTGGTTAGTAACCCTGCCTTCTGAGCTGTAGGTCGTGGGTTCAATTCCCACTCAGGACAAACAATTATGTGACGATCATTGATGTTTGTTCTGTGTCTGGGTGTTAATATGTATTTATATGTATGTATATACAAAAAAATTGTATATATGTATTCTATCAGTTGTCTGGTTCCCACGATACAAGCCATATTTACTTATAAAGATTTGTTTATGATAAGAAAATAAAAGCAGCGATGACGGCTCAGTTGGTAGCTATGTTGGCTTACGATTATAGGTCATGGGTTCATTTTGGTGTTATGTGGTTTCACTTCCTAGTAAGACAAAGTGCGCGACGTGTAGAACGCCTACACGCCTAATTAACATTTACAAAATACATAGGCAACGCAAAAATTAATGTCACAATGCCCACACCAGATGGGTAAAATGCTTAAAAGCTTTCAGAATTTTAACATTTATAAATTCGTAACGGAATACAATACGTAATCGTCTGTTCACGAAAATTTATTATTCGTCACGTTTATACAAACTGTAGAATTTATCCTGTACCAGTAAACACACAGTAGTAGGGTAACGTGTTACAATCTATATGCTAACAAAACATGCTAGATACATAGTCCGTTCCGATATAATGTTCAGTTATCAGAAACAATGTCCAAAACCATAACATACAAAGCCCTATTAGATATTTGCTGACCATCTTAATATTTGTGATGTGTGAGAATGAAACCTGTGTCCCTGATACTGAATACTGCTTGAACCACTATGGCACTTACAGTTCAAACAAAATCTTTATAGGGACGTTTTTAATGATATTGGTCGAGTAAACGTTTGGTCCAAGTATGTACCTACCTCCATTCTTTATAATAACAATGAGTTAATAGTTTTTGTTAATTATTATAATTATATTACTAATCCCCTGTATTGCAGATGACATGGGCACAGTGAAACAGAACGCCAATTCTTGTTTGCCCCGGATCAAACCTGCTTGCATTTCCTATTAACTTAGCTACGAAGCTAACATATGTATTATTCAAACAATTTAGACATCAAGATATACAGATATATATACACATATATATATATAAAGATTCTCATCCTTAAATATTTGCTTAAAATACTAGCTGTTAGAAAGGGACAAAGTAAACATGTGAAATAATAGTCGCCTCCGGTAACTTAGTTGATGTCATCCTAAGGTGAACATAGGTCACTAATTATTTCCTCTTAATTGGGTCATACCCGGGACTTGACACTGAGATGAGTTGAGACAAAATTCCACTTTGTTCCCTCGGGCAATATCTTTGAATCATTTATATTTTAAACTCCAAAATAATCAGTGGTTAGTTAGGCAAAAAATTACTGTTTTCCCCCCGGTGGGCTGGGCGGTGGGGATTTCGGTAATAACCATCACCCAAAGCACAAATTGGAATAAATCACGTCTAAAGGGGAAACGGGAAACACTGACACCTCTGTGACTGACTGACTTGCTGGATTATTGGAACTCATAATTACAACATAGTGAGCGTGATGTCGGCTGAGTGGTACTTACGCGGACTTTCAATTCAAAGCTCGTTTTCAGCCAAAGGTCTGTTTTGACTAATGAGTTTTTGCTTGAATATTTAGGAACTGAATGTTCAAAATTTGTTATAATTTATTATTTCTCATAAAGTGAAATGTATTTCTTTTGAGAATAAAGTTCTTTAATCACAAAATAGTTCGATTAGATCATGGTAAAAGCCATAGATCGTGGTGGCCTAGTGGTAGAGACTGAGTTTCTATCCAAAGCTTCAAATCCATATAGACACCGATGAGTACTTTTCACTTGAGAAATATATCTGAAGTACACTACAGGGAAGAAATATATCGTGAGGATAGTGTAATTTTGAGGCGCATTTTAATCTTTTTACCACTCTGGCTCGAGAAAGCCAATGAAACTAGTAGTATGGGGAAAGTGGCGTATCCTAAATATCGAAGACATTACCTGTACCAATCCGGGTTTAACTGCTGTGGCGGATATAGTAATACCACTTACAATCAATTGTTGAAAGTAGGCCAGAGTCCTTGCCGTGGAAACATTAGTTGCTGGCACAGTATGTATATTCAAAATGAATAATCTTATCGTTATAACTTACTTGGGACGGTGTGCCACACTTAAACGTTCCAGGAATGTGGAAAATACAGGATCGGAATTGAATAATTAACTTGAACTTAAAATTGCTTAATCTTAGTTATTATACATTACATGTTTGAGTAGGGGTACTTAAACATGTCACTAAACAACTTAAATAACAAGCTGAACTAGTATATATGTTGTTGTGTGTGTAACTCACTTGTTTATCTCCCAGACCAGCTGCAAAATATCGATGGAATTATTCAACTGAGATATTTGCGAACAATTACTGAGGTTTCATTGAAAAGATGTAAATTAGCATCAATACAATTAGGATAATTAGTATCGGCGGTGAATCAATTTGAATTGCTTAAGTTTTTTCAGCTTGAGCATTTGTGATTTTCGTTGAGGAAATTGGTTTTGATTGGATTACATTGTGAATTTATAGATTGTTGTTCCATTTTATACAGGGTTGAGTAACTAATAATAATACACAGATATAATAATAACTAAACTGCAACCCAAAATGTAACTGTCACATTTTCTACACACTACAAGCTTTTATAGGTTTCTTGAAAGCATTTTAAGTACGATCACCAGTATGTTATGCGAAAAAAAGCTCTAATGAATGAACTCTGAAGATGATTTAAAATACGTTTTAAAATATTACGTTTATATATTATCTTGCGAAATCAATATTTTGAAATCTCTCAATATAAAATTTCTAAAAACTTGAATCTTTTAAAGGGCAGAGACATGAATGGATAAAATTTTAGTTAAAGTTTAGTTTAATTTTCCTAAATTAAATCTGTCTGTAAACTTTCGTCCTGCCATCCAAAATTAAAGCAATTTGATCCATGTTTTTTTGCACACAAGTAGATTTCTTATATTTAAAAAAGTAATTAAACGTTTATTTAACTTTTAATACTAATCCTTGTTATTCCAGGCCAGTTAAGACTTGCCCAAAATTTGTTATCAGGTATCGGATGTTTATGTTGAATACCAAGCCTAGGAAACCTAATTGTGGCAAAATAAATTAACTTTCATACCTGGGGATGTTTGAGTAATAATAATACATAATAACATAATAATATTTTTATCTTCCAGTATATGTGTCACAGTAGTGGTATTAAACGTCCACTTCCGATCGCCACAAACTCATCGAATGGCGCCGTGGGTGAAAAGAGTGTTTATTCACATCCTCCCGAGACTGCTTTTCATGAAGCGGCCACAGTACAAGTTCGACACGACGAGGTAAGTATTATTACATTGTTATTTTACATTTTTGGTTGTAATTTACACTTTTCTACTTATTAAGGTAAATCATTTAAAAATCAGGGACATGGCCTATTCCCACCCGATGTAAGACGTATTATATTATTTTTATTACTTAAATAATTTTCCACCAAATAAAAAACGTACTTAAAGAGATTTTAAGATATTTACAAAAGGTTATCACGGTTGGCAAAAAAAATATTAAATGTTACATGTGGGATCAGGACGAAAAGAAAAGGACCCGCTCACTCAGTCACTAGGTCACTAGGTAGTCATAAGTCGTACAAATTTTATAATATAAAGATTCAGAGAACATTAATCAGTCATAATAAGATGAAATGCTTTTAACTCGATACATATATCCAATTTGTCTCCGTCTTTGCTTATCGCCGTCCAATCTAGGCAAATATCCCGCTCGTTTCAAGTTAAGTTAGGTTTTCAAGTTGGGCTCGAGGTGAGACTGAACACCTAACTCGCAAACTTTCTGCTTCACAATTAAAGTCGAATTAACTTGGTCTTATAATCTGGTTCGTTTAATCAAATAAATTCTTAATTGATGCAAGTGCAAGTACTAGCTTTTTCTATTTAAAATAGCAGGCTACTTGTTTAGCGAAGCATGTGAGTTCAGTTGGTAGTAGCTCTGCCTTCTGCATTGTCGGTCGTCGATTCGATTCCCACCCAAAAAGATCCCACAGAGGTTTGTTCTGCATCCGTCCTAAATATTGTATGTATGTATTCACAAAAAATACATCAAATAATAATATAATCAACATATATCCCATTGCTTACTTTGGGGCTAGATGTACCATGACGTTGTGTGAAACGTGCAACAATATTTGTGGATTATGTATAATTATGACATTGTCTGACAGTAAAGCTATTTAAATACAAGAGACAGAAGACATCAGGAGACGTAAAGATTAAATAGTTTTCAGTAAATAATTTATTTTATAATATCTATAAATTAAACTCGACACGTTAGATAATGTTTATGGGCAATATGACACCACTCGAAGACAATTTCTGAACATTATTATTAACAACATTATGTTCTACGACTTTAAGAAACAAAGGTATTAAAATTTTTGAGGTCTTAATCACTCCAAGATTATTTTGCTCTTTAAGACTGGGCCCGACTTTAGGATTATCAATGACCTTGATAAACAAAAAAAGAATCTAGCAATAAATGTATTGAATTGAATTGAATTGAGAATCAGTAAAGATGTCATCTAAGAATGTTTCGGTCATTTTACATGGACAGCGTAGATTTAATCGCAGTTGCAAAGTTTAATTGTGGAAAGGTTGTTATGGAACAAACTTTAAATACAGAGTTGGGCAACAAAGGTGTAATATGCCCACTCATTCGTGCCTGTTTCCGTAGTAACGACCGCACATTCGTAACGAGATTAAATTTGGATGTTTGGAAACACAAACTCGGGATTTCATTGTTTGTTTCCCATCGGACGTGCCACTTTAACTTTAAATCTCAGTTTACACAAATAGGCGTGGTAATGTAATAGTAATGTGCGAGTGTGTGTGTATTCAAAAATCTAAAATCTTGAAGTAATACCGTTCTTTTATTCTTTATTATTCCATTTTAATTCATTTTCATCCTCGTTATTTATTTTAAATTTATATATTTTATATATTATTATTTTTATATAATATTATATATTATATATTCCTATATAATATTATATATTATATATTCCTATATAATATTATATTCATTACTAATTCTAAAAAAGCAGATCTATTTCCTTATTTATCAGCTCAGTTGTCGATGTAATCTGATAACTAAGCTTATTATGAACGACAGGGGTTAATATTATTAATTTATGAACACGGCCACATCAATTAGGCGAAACATTGACCGCATATTTCGTGATTCATCAATAGCGGGGGAATTCACAAATTATTCAGCAGCTTTGGATTTCAAAGCCGTATTTCGAATCGGATAAATGCGTTTTGTGCACACACACTAACAGAGCGAGCGGGTAGCTGTATTGCAAAGACCGGTAACTTTGAATCCGAATGTCGCTGGTTTGAATCTAAGACGCTTAAGTTGTTTTTACTTGATAAAACTTCTGAAGCATTAGGGTACACGCTAGTTTTAGTAGCAGTAGAGCTTATACCATATTCGTCTGAGGATGTACTGACACCATGCTCATTTATGCCGCCAAGCAGTAATTCATTCGCGTTACTGTGTTCCGGTCTGAAAACTTTACGTCTCAGAGGAGCTTACGATGCTACTTGAGTCTTGTGGTACCTAAAAAGCACCCAAGTCGTATTGCTATAGGCATAGGTTACCAGTTAACAACAGGTGGCCATCTGCTCGTTCTGTAAACTTGTCACAGAAAAAAAGACACGTTGAAGAGAACTTGATTACATTATAGAAGTTATAGATAGTCCATTCTCGCACGATGAGAGTAGACTGTAGTCTGTGCAGTCATAACAACATTGGAATGACACGCAATTTAGTAAGTGAATCTGTGAAAACAAGAGATTCGTATGGGTACACAAACTCTTCAAAGGCCTACGAGAGCAATAACACGAATCGCTCACCGCATATTTGGACCGCTATCAATACCGGGCTATTCGCGAATCATTCTTGCGGTCAGCTTCACGAGTCGCTATTGTAATTCACTAAGAACTAAGCTTGGGAGTAGAGTGATTAAATATGCCGGCACCGCCTGCGGTCGGACTTACCGAACATTACGTAAATGGACCGCTGTGGCCAGATTAGACGCCGGAGCCCAGGCTGAATCAATCTAAATGTGACGTTATGAATGCCCATTGACGGAACCGAGCGGCCATCGAGCCTCCCTTCCTATTACTAGTGACGGATTCGTAGCTCCGATTTGGAAATGAGAATATCCACTTTGGGAACGGGGATAGCGCAATTTTCGACAGTTTCTGTGCTATATTAAACTTCAAATCCTACTAAGATTTAAGGAGAATATTTTCCGATTTATTCAGGGACGGTTAGTATTAATCAAAATACGCAGACATTTTCAATTATTAAGCTCACCGCTGCGGAACCAGATTTTCCGCAGTATTTTCCGATTCTTCCGCAAAGAGAGTCATCGAGGCTCCCCCATAGCGTTCCGACGTTTAATTTCCGGTAAAGCAATTCAATAGCATGAGACAAAACTGCTACGGCTCGCTGTGGAACACGACGCCTACGGAGCGACGACAGCTACGCTTTAAATTGGCTGAGAGTGCTACGAATTATTTTATATACTTTTTGTAACAAATGGTGGTCTTTAGCGACGATTTTTATCACATCTTTTTCTGAAATGAAGAAAGGAAGAGTTCCTTTATCGAATTTTGAAAAGATAAGAAGTTTGTACAAATTGTATAGCTTTTGCTTCTATACTCTCGTTAGGAAAGTTCTAACAGTATTGCTTATACGAACTTCTTTGTTTCCAGATCGCGGTATACCGCATGTGGCGTAGTGGTGCGGTGCGGTGGCGCTGCAAGGCCTTTGTATCCGTACAGACTGGCAGCGGCCGACGATGACTGCTGTGCACCCGGCGCCTGGCCTCCGCCCGTGCCTCCCCCGAGGCCTTTGACGCGGACACCGAGCAAAGAAGACTTGACGCACACAACATACCTTAATTCAGGGTACGATAGTAAAAAACGGTTATGGTATGTGGCACTGTAGTGCGATGTGATGGCGTGGCAAGGTTGTATCTAAACGCAGCGGTCAACGATGACTCTCGGCGCTTGACCCTCGTCCGTGGTTTCGCCGAGGCCTTTGACACGAACATCAAGCGAGGACGATCTCACGCATACGACTTTCCTTAATTACTATTTTAATATTTCCTTATTATTATTACTCTCATTTAATTCTTATCTTTTCGGGTCTCAGCCCGGTCCTTTAGAAGGCGTTAGTGGAGCCGAAGCCAACACTACGAGTCAATACCAAAAACAACTGCGCCCTGCGGATTTATTGTTACTAATGTACTGTGCAAATTTTACTTGAAATAGTTTTGAGTGACTTAAATTCATTCGTAAATCCGCCCATTGTACTAATGCCTTTTTTTTATGTTCTTAGGTGAATAATAAAGCATTATTTTTATTATTGTTATTACTACCATTTAGTTTATCATTCAATGGATTTACTCACAAGTAATTATCTTCTCGTGAATGTCCCGCTAGTATGGGTGACAGCAATCGCTTCGGAGGCAGTTGCCTGGTGCACGGTTCGAGCGAGGGCGGCGGCGCGGGCCTCGCGAGCACAGAAGACGAGACCCTCAGTCCGGTGCCCGACCCGCCGCCGGGGTTCAGTCACTCCGCGTGCCCGCCCGAGGTGCACCGGACTTGCTTCTGCGTGCGGTTCATCGCAGAACACACGAGGATGTTAGAGGAGTCTACTAAGGTACGTCGGCTTCATTACTCTCTCATCAGTAGGGCGATAGTAAATGATCCCAACGTAGCAGGTTAGTTCGCGGATCGAGTGGCGTAGACCTCACGAGCATATAATCATACGGGAATATTGGAGTTAGGTCGGACTTAATCATAAAAAGAGAATTCCTGGGCGATTCAACCTCGTAAACCTCAAACCATGTAAAAAGGATGTTAAAAGGTTATTTGCTAATAGGCACGCGCGGGCAATTCCTCGAGTGTTGCAGGCATCTGTATGCATCGGTAGCTACTAACCATCAGGTGGGCCATCAGCCTTTTGGCCTGATAATTCGCAAAAAAACATATTTGAGTTAACCACGATATTATATGAGAGGATTTTAAACATATTTTATTGCGGTTAAGTTTTGAAATATGGCGTATGAGCAAAACGGGCGGCGGTTGCCACTTACCGTCAGGCGGGCCGTCAGCTCTAAGCCAAATCTTTTTTGTTAATTTGTAAAATCTTCACAAATGGTATGTTATCTATAGGTCAAAGAAGATTGGAAGTACGTAGCGATGGTGCTGGATCGACTGTTCCTGTGGATCTTCACGCTGGCGGTGCTCGTGGGCACAGCCGGGATCATCCTGCAAGCGCCGACGCTGTACGACGACAGAGTGCCGATCGACAAGCACTTCAACCAGTACGCAACCTCGACGCTCGTGCGCTGCCCACCGCCAAACTAATCGATTGTCCAACAAACATGACTGTCTTGATGCGACACTGGCACATTTTTTACACGAGTGCCCGAAAAAGGAGTGTAATGTTTTCAGGCTTCATGTATGTATGTATTTCTCTTTGTTCCACCATAACTTTTGTATGTCTGAACAGATTTGGATGTATGGGGTATAGTTAGAATCCTTACATCATCCCGAGAGACAATGGTTATAATTTCATTTTGAAAAATAAAATCTATACTGCTTCACTATGGCTCCAGTTTTGTTTAGTTCATTGGCAGGACAGTCGTTTTTAATTGTTAATTTGTTTTAGGTAATTATTATTCTGCTGTGTGAACGGTCGTATAACAAGACAAAAACTTGAAGCAAGTGTCGTGTCAATTCAGACAGTATGTATTAAGCGGTATTTCACATCGGAATTCACTCGTAATCAGAAATAAATCAGCAGTGCGCAAGATAGTATCTACTAGCTTACAAAGTCAAGTTCTAAACTGCTTTGTAGACTGAGAGAAAACTACGGCGACATTACGAGCGAGTGTCGATGTGAATGATACTGAGCCGTTGCATCGCAACACCCAACGCACACCCGTCCCGCCCGGAACGTGTTCTATTCCACGACACGACCCTTTATCTATTCCTAGTATTAAATTAGTATATCATCTTTCCTATTCTTGCACCTAGTCTAAAAGCTTCATATTTCTAACGTAACTTAGGTTAATCTATCGCTCGATGTCCCAAATTCTCCATCAATTGTCAACTTCGTAATGTGACAATAAATTTAGATTGTTTTTTGACTTTGTACTTAATTATAATTAAAAGAATGTCTCACTTAATCACCGATATTGAATTAGTTTTGTAAGAAACGATACACCACCAAATAACATTGTCTGTGTTCATCATTCGTACATTTAGACTGTAGCTTCGTACTTAGTGCATCTCTCAAACGCGCTTTAGATAGAGTGCATATAAAAGGCTCATGCAATCTCCTAACCGCACCTCGCTTATTCTAACCGTTAAGATATTTAGCCGACGTGCATAACTTAGAAATATACATTAATATTAGCGCTTAAGTAGACACCGACTCTATGACATTCATTTTATACTCGTAAGTCTTACTGCTAGTACCAGTTTCTAGTAGTAAGTAATCTCTTCGAACTCTTCTATGTGTACGTATGTAATTATTTTGTCGTAGAATAGAACATGTACTTTTTATATAAGATACGATTTTATTAGGTGATGTATTTTAAGAGATTTAACAGAAATATTTTGATCGAAAGTTTATCGTGTACGCGACTCAATATTGTTTTATTTTTAATAATTTCATAACGATGTTATATCATAATAGAAAAATATGAAACACCGAGATTTTATAGTCACAAAATGATAAAACATGAACCCTATTATTAATAAGTAAAATTATTTAACAGTTTAAGTAACAGTTAAGATTGCTCAATTTTAAAATGAGTCTCTTTTATAAACGACATCATATTATTACATTTTCATTTCCAATTCTGGAATCCTATCTTGGCAATATAACTTTGATTTGTTATTTTATATTCCTGGTTGTTAGTTCCCTAAAGCGGGCCTATTTTGAAATTTTTAGTGTCATATTTTAGTTCAATTGTTATTTATTTCAGATGTAACGAACGGTATGTACATAAATAACGAATTGTAAATTTTAAGAATGATGCAACATGCGTACCAAAGTTCGAAAAGGAATTGACAAAAAGCTGTAACTGTTAAAATTACATGAAAATTAAACGAAGATAATGTACAAAATTAAAACAATATGATAAAGGACGAGTAAATTTCATAGAATGGAGAGATATTGTGAAAATGGCGTAGCAATAAAGGCACATTAAATAAGGTAAAGGGCGATTATAGGATGTATTGGTGCATAGCAATTAGTAACCCTACATGATATAACTACGAATAGATAAACAATTAAGCACGTTGGACTGCTCGCAGTAGAGTAGCGCAGCTCAATTGTAGTAGTATAAGTTTGTAATTACCTATTTATATTGTTAATAAAACCGTTATACATACATAGAAAATACACCATTTTTTATTTCAGTACCAAAACCAAACTATGATGGTCAGAATTACATTTTAGATAGACGAGTTCTTGTCCAAAATTACTGAATGATATTACATATCTCGTTACTAAGACCATCATCTCAAAAAAAAAGTTACGTTAAGTTAAGTTAAAAAAATTCGTCTCCAGTGTGATTAGTGATTGGTTTTATATTTTCTGGCCAAAGAAATATTTATGAACTTGTGGGTCAATTTGTATCCCGTCGTCTTTCTGAAGAGTTGAATAACAATTCGTCATCAACCTAATTACCTACCAGACCAAATACCTTTTCCTCGCATTGTGGGTAAACAAACTTTTTTATTTATTGTTGTTTTCGAGGCTTACCTAACATCGTCTTATACACCTGTAAGACATTTGTGCGACTGCAAACATCACAGTACAAGTTAACTTTCTACTCAACGATCAGATATTATGCTGTTTCATAAATATTATGAAAATAGTACCTACCTATTGGATAAGTTTACATACTTTAACACAAAATGCTGGAATGTCAAATCTCCATCGATATATAATCTGAGATCCGTTACTAGCAAAGTTATCGTAAATTATTGTACGACTAGAATCCCACTCAACTTGTTACCTGCCAAGTAATTCAGGTTCAGCAAAGAGATCCACTGCAGTTTTGTCGATATCTTTGAGGATGGCGTCCATCAATGCAGCGTTTTTTCGGCTCTGGCCTATCAGGTTCTTGGCTTGTTCCAAGGTATTTTGGTCTGCACTCAAGAGCGACTCGTAGTTCATTGATGGTTTTGGAGTTATTTTAGCGGGACTTACTGGTTTTGTAGTTGTCAATACAGCGGTAGTTGTTGCTTCTGTAGAGGTCACAATCACTGTGCTACTACCAGTTTCTGCAGTAGTCAAAGTTGTTGTAAATGTAGGCCTCTCCGTAGTTTCCTTAGTTTCTGTAATTGGCGAAATCGCTCTGGTTTGCTTGCTTTCCTTCAAAAGGTCTTTAATGTTGTTTAAGTCATTCAACTCTTCTGCCTTCCACTGTTTGAGTTCACTTTCCACTTCGTTTTTCTTGTTATTATTTTGTTCCAGTTCTGCAAGAGCCAGCTTGACTTCACTTTTCCAATCAGACTTTTCTGTATCATATTTCTGTGCTTTGCTCAGAAGCTCCTGAAATATTGCACGTATTTCAGTATCTGTATTGTTTTGGTGGATTTCTTCATCTACGTGTAGCTTATCAACTTCTTTTATGACTTTTTCCAAAGACAGCTGCTTTTCATATTGAATTTTTTCATAATCATCTTCCACATGCTTTGATAAATCATTGAGTTTATGTTCGAAAGTAGAGTTCATATTTGCTAATAAACCATTTTCATCTTCCAAGTAGCCTTTAACGTTTTTTACATCTTTCTCTAATTGATTTAAATCTTTATCTTTGACCTTTCGCGCGTTCACTTTATTTTTATCTTTTTTTCTGGGTTTTTTGCTTCTTGGGACTGAACTTCTTGGAATTGATTGTGTTATGGGGCTAATGTACATAGTGATTAGTCTTGACGGTGGTATTTGGATAAAGCCAGGTTTCTTCGGTTGGCAAATATCATAATAGTCAGATGGTCCCGTTTCGGCGTTTAAAGCTTGTTGGACTGCGTACACAGTGCATTTGACTGTATCTTTTATGTCACTAGCGGCATCATTGATCAGTTTCTCAACACTAGCCCCCACAGCTGTGAATGAGTTTGACAATTCACTGAAGAACGAAGCCGATCCCTGAAATGGATGAGCTCGTTAACAACAATGTGGATGAAAGACACAATTTAATAATTATATGAAAAATAACCACACCTGCGCCACTAGCACCGAAAAAATTATCACTGTGATCGTCATGTCGCACTTCTATTATTCTGGTATCAATGTATGCCCATAGCTGTCCTTGTCTGTTTCTCGAAGACAAAATGTGGAATAATTATACTTGCTGATGTTGGTCGGCCTCCCTGTAGTCTTTGTTCATACGTTTACTTGTTTATTCGACGATAGTACGTAGCGTGTGAAGCGGCTGATCAAATATTTGCGATGGCGTGTCACACGATTGAAAAATACCTACGGATTAACATTGCCCCAGTACAATTTTCTTTCAGCATGTATATCCTGCTACATCTGTTTTTGTATAATTAACATCTATGTAATTTCTTCATCATATTACTTGTGCTGGATACATGTATCACAGCTTAAGTTGTCGCTTCGGAACTGATATAAAAACTTGACGAGTTATTCGGGTTAACTGTCTCAGGTTGACACTCAAACGTGCACAAAATCTATACTTCAACGCTGACAAAATTATCAGGAAAAACATACCTTTCCTCTTTAAAAAAAGGTATCTGAAGAAAAATATTCCAACCCAAATGAACAATAAACAGTAAGTTTAAATATTATTCTTTATCTATTGTAGATTTATACGACTGGTTTCTAACAATTAATATTATATTTTTAAGTGTGTGGTCAAAGCTAAAATAATAGACTAAAATCATGGTTCTACACAAGCAATATTGATACAGGTAATTAAAGAAAATGTATAATGCAAAGGTCATTTATTTTTAGTTGCTTACAATATATCACATATTTTATACTTTTCTATCATGAGACACAGTGTATTGTAAGTGCAATTTCAAAATATACAGGTGTCATTAAATCTCACTGCACATTACTTTCACTTTTTTGATCCAGACAAGATATTTTCATAAAATACGAAATGATTTACTGATCTTGGAATCGATTGGATTCCATCAAAGGCTTTAACTGTGAGAGCTGGAGATTCAAGGATACCGTCTTTAACAACACTACACTTACATAGTATAATTACTTGTTAATATATTAAAACACTACAGTATAATTAAAAATGTTTATTGTCAGATAAAATTTGTATTCAAACTGACGATTTTATAATTACCCATCTCATGCACTTATTTATCTAAGACTGAGAAGGATTTATAGTGATACATATTAGTGTCAAGTGGAAAAATAGATTAGCAGTCAGATAATAAGGGGATGCGTAGACGTCAGTGTCATTTAGGTGAACAATAAATTCGTCTTGTGCAACCCCCCTTAACTGACAGGAAGCCTCCCCCCCACTCCTGTCAATCAAAATGAAGCATAGAAGCTTGAAACACGTAACAAATACTGTTACCATGACTGAATTCGAAACATTAGTAATCGTTAATTGTGAAGTAAGGCAGTGTGTCTGCAACATATTTTAAAATATTGCAAACATACAAAAGATAACAGTTATTTTAATGTCAATTCGAGCAAAGACTGCTAAAACTGACAATAATATTGTAAGTATTACAAATTCATTCGTAAAATGTTCGACATTTATTTGAACTGTGGATTTATTGACAAACAACCAACAAGGCAGAGAATGGAGATAATAAAATAATAGCAAAATGAACCTGTAAATTAATTACACTCATGTTGCAATTAAAAGTACGTAATATACAAATTGCTGATAGTTTCCAACTAGAGTGCAACTGAAAATCATGTGTCCGTTTTGACAATTCTGTATTCCTTTAAGTTGCATCAAGGTGGGGAATATAGAGAAATAGATTCAATTACAAATCGTCAATTGCAATGATATATATTCTAATCACAATTTTATAATATTTAAATCCAATTTAAAAAAAAGTCGTCACTTGATTTTTTGTTTTTTTCTTGTTTTTTGAACTTGTTACATGATATTATACAATTTGGCACAATTTGAGCATATCAATTACCCATTTCGCCGCACGGTGTTGAACAATTTGCACTAACTATGTATAATATAAATATTTTAATCTTACAATTATCGTGTTCATCAAAAAGTGTATTTATAATATAATAAAAATATGATTTCCAACACAGTAAAATGTAAAAAAATATTAAACGGAATTGATCTATTAGATTCAAAAATAAATTATTGTATACAAAATAAACTTTGTGGTATAAAATAAATAAGGTACTCACAGTGGAATGTTGCAAGTATTCCTACTATTCATCTAATCAAACAAAACGTTACTGGCAATGATTGGCCGTGCTGACTGACTTATACATACAAGATATATAGTATGTGTAAAATAATACTAAACATTTTCACAATACATCTAACTACAATATAATTCAATAGATTCTCCGCTATTGTTAATACTAACGCTAATACACTACTTGAACACTTCTTAGTTTCAAAACCACTTTTAATTATGGGGGTTTTTCATTGTAAAAATTTAAATGCAGTGCTTATAAATCCCCAATTGTCTTGCAAAACATCTGGTAGATTTAATGTACATGATATTTTTAGGCATCAAACAACAAGCTAAAGCCATATAAAATGACGATGCTAATATACTCTGATTTTTAAAACACGCGAAATGTTGTCTTATTTTCTGCTATAAAATTATTATCAATTCATTTTTTGTTTCAAAGCTGCCTATATATTCACATGTTAGGCATAATTTTTCATCCTGGCAGACATTTTTCAGAATGCCCAGAAGATTCCCAAAAATTGTTGTCCACTCTTTTGATTCCAAAAATACATTTTACATGTATTTATTTTAGAATTTGTCAATTAAGACTCACAAGACAAACGCAACAGATTATTGTTACAATAATTTAGTTCTATAATACAATAATAACTCGATCTAATAATATTACAAAATTGCTTTGGATACACGTGTTTACGAGTAAATATCTATACAAATATATGAATTAATATTAAAATGTAGTAGTATAAAATACAATTATAATATAATAAATGAGTGCCAAGAGTATAATAAAATATAATATCGAATAATTTAGATTCTCATCTAGAGATATGTCTTTTAACAACCTTTATATTAAACATCGAATTCGAAATTATTTAATGCATGAAAAATTTTAATCTATGCATTATTCACGAATCATTAGATGTAGGAAGATATTTTTAAAGCTTAGTTTTTGATAAAATTTGCAATAATTTGAAGATAAAACAATTAAATAAAACTATATCATCGTTTACAAATCACACAAGAATCATAACACAAGCAGCCTGACAACATCATAAGAATACAGTTACAATGATACGCTAGCAACCGACCCAAGACATGTATACGAAAGTTGGTTAAAACTTTAATGGGTTTAATGGGTAATTAAATTATTAAAACGCATTTTCATTTATAATAATAATAAAAAATAAGGTTTACTAGCGTTTCATAAATCAGAGATCACTTAAAATATACATAACCTCAATAAACAACGACTACACCAAAATGACTATACTAAAATATTTTCCCGGCTGACAATGTCCGGATAAGCATCAATTAGCCGTGACACAAATGACCAAAGTTTAGGAAGTACTGAAGAAGCGATTCTTTTTTATATTAGTTTAGTCCCAAAATGGTGATACTCAGCGTTTTACAAGCTTTTATTTCACTTGCAAGGTGTATGTATGTATGTTTGTTTAGGATAAGTTAGGTTAGTAGCCCGATTAGGCTGACAATTCAGGGCCGGCTGCAGTCTAGCAGCCATATCGTGTTTAGGCTCGTTACATCGTTACTCGTTACGTTGACAAGTAATTTTCTGTAAGTTTGTTTTTAAACATTTTACTATTAGTTTAAGTTTATGCCGCTGATTAGTGGACGTATTGCCAGCTAAAAATTCAATTCGTTTATGTTGAAATTATTAGCATTTAGCGTATTATAACGTACTGCTATTTTTTGGCATCAATGAAAACTAGCGCGATACCCCTCTACTAATTATTTGATATTTATCCGTACATAGTTACACACTTAAAAATTCCAAAAAATATATTAACGACCTTTTAAATTGATATAACAGCTCACTCACGGTGCACCGTCAGTATTGTCGCTAGAAGTGGACGCGTCCCTTTCCGGGGGAGTGGGCGGGTTGAGGGGCAGCTGCTCGTTGGGGATGTCCCGTTTGGGCGGCGCGGGGGCCCCGTTGGCTATATCCCCATTGACGCTGGGTGCGGGGGCCCCCGCGAGCTTCGGCAGCGGGGGGATCGGCGGGGTGGGAGACGCGTCTCGGGACTGGTTTGGAACTGGGAAGCCATTTGCCATCCGCTGGTAGTGCGGCTTCCATTTGTTCGCCGGCGGCGTGTAGTTTAAGTGGTCATACTCCATTTCTGTAAAAAAATATTGAGTCTATTACCTACACTCATCAATCAGCCTTTTCTTATAATAATGGTTTATTGAGCAATTAAATTTAGTTCGAATGAAGCAAAAGGGGGAAATGTATGGGATAGTTTTGATCGAATCGATATGACATCGCCAGTAAATCATTCAGTACTATCGTTGTCTCATTAGTCTACAGGGCAAAAAATGCTATCCCATCGATGCCTTAAAGTCTGAGGTTCCTTCCACCCAATTTCGATTGACACAAGAACATTTACTTAGGAGTACTTAGGCTATTTTCGAGGGGTAAAATAGGGGTGCGTGATATAACAGAATTCCACGCGGACAAAGTAGTAAGCAGCAGTAGCAACAGCTAGTGTTATATATAATTTTATGGTCTGCTGTGACGTTTCCTGAAAACTGTATTTGAGTTATGCAACGCAAGTATTATCGCTTGACTCAAACACACTTGGAATCTGAAGACAACTTACCATATCCCTCCTTGTGTTTAATTTCATCGTATACATGGTCTAACTTATTGTCGTCGACATATTGGTAAAGGTTAGGATTATTTGCATCAGCATCCTTATTTTTCATAGAAGACAACGGGTCGTAGCCTGCAAGCAAATAAAGACAATTTTATTTGGGTTTTCACTCACGCTCGCATCTGTCCCTGTCGCACCGCGAGTAATCCTACTAATATTATAAACGTGAAAGTTTGTATGGATGTTTGTTACTCTTTAACGCTCAACGGCGAATGGATTTGGATGAAATTTGGTACAAGATAGCTTATATCCTGGATACCTAGGCTACTTTGATCCCGGAAAAATGGAACGTTCCCGTGGGATTACTTATTCACCGCGGGTAACACCGCGGGGCGCAGCTAGTATTTCATAAAATCATATCCAGCCATCTTTTACACCCAACGCACGGAAGCCGGGCTAACCTCGAAGAGTGACATTTAATAGGCACAGGACTCTAATCCAGAATATAACTACTCATGCCTTGAAGTTTCCTATTATCTCACGAGTTTAAGTATCGTGGTATTATTACGAAGATATTTTTAAAACTATAAAGTCAGGCTACGGTTTGTAGGGATGTATGTACCAATCTGCTACCACGCTCATAGTTACCACAATACAAATAAGTGAAACACTCACTATCGCCAGAACTCGACGCGTTGTTCCTGAGTTTCTCCAAAGCCGCATTGCTGAGTTTGGTGCCGGGTCCGAGATTGTTCACCAAAAGCGTTCCGTTGTTCAGAAGTGTCGTCGAATCATCCGACCGAGTTGATCCTTGGTAAGAGTACACCGGGTTGTCGAAATGTTGTTGTTCTAGAAAGTTAAAACCAAATATTTTTTTATCATGACAATCCAAAGCCCGCAACAAAAGCGGCAATGACTCAAAAACTATGAAGCTACGGGCAGAAGATTATAATTACTAAAGCAAGAGAGATCGTTTTACGCTCATGCTTACGTTTTAGCTCTTCCCCGTGAACAAAGTAGCCATTAAAGGGTTCAATTGAATAATGTTCCAGCTCAATCATAATACTAGCTCGATTGTTATTACTACCAAAGACAATTTAGTATTACGTTCCAGTCCAATCGTAATACCAGCTCCATTGATATCACTACCGAAGATAATTTAGTATTACGTTACATTTCAATCATAATACCAGCTCGATTGTTGTTACTACTTAAGATAATATAGTAGAGTAATATAGCAGAGTAATATAGTAGAGTAATATAGTAGATAATAAAGTAGACTTACTATATGACTGTCTGTCTCATAATCAAAGTAAGAAACATTCCCAAATTTAAAATAATGAAAAAAAATGGACACAATTTTAAATTTCTAACAAACAAACCGCTACAGGTCGATGTAATTATATTATGGGTTTATTTAAAATCCCTCATAAAATGTACTGACCAGGCTGAGCGTTCGGATCGGCGGTGTAGTGTACGTGCGCAATCTCCCGCTTGAGGTAGCGCACTCGCTTCCTGTAGTAGAGGAGCACGAGCACGGCTGCGGCCGCGCACACCAGCGCCACTATCACCATCACCGCGGTGAGGCCAGCGCTCGGCGACCCTACTGGAATCATTGTCACCGTATATTAGTTACACTTCAGTCGTATTATCCATCCCCCTCTGATCATATTCCTCCTTTAGTAGGATTGAACAGCATCTTATTGCATTTCCTGAGTGTAATGCAGTTTGTTCAGGCTCTCGACTCTTATAGGGAGGAACGAGAGCCAAATATTGGTTTCACACGAGTTATTTTAATTGTGGACATTTTAATTCTTTCACCACACTGGATCGAGAGTGCCAGTGACAAGGTAGGTAGTAGTGCGGGGAGAGAATACAGGTAAACACCATGCAAGGCACTCGTTCCGCACCTTAACGGAAATAAAAAAAGCTTTAGTGCTCTGGAAGAACAAGACAGTGCAGAATACTTGTTATCTTTTTATGGTACTTAGAACAATTCACAAATTAATATATAAGATCTGATGAAATTCCTTTATCAGTCTTGTTTCTTTAGAAGAATATCAAGTATTCCTCCATGTTACTCGGATTTGGTAGTAATTAACTGGCTGTCCGATCCACAGTAAGTTCAGATCAGTAAACTGATTACGTACCGGCTGCCCGATCGACGTGTATGGCGTCGCGCGCTGGAATATCGCACCGCTCTCCGATAAAACCGCGGTGACAAACGCATCCTTGCACCGGATCGCACACCCAGTTGCCCTCCGAGGAACAATTGCAGGCCTCCATGCAGTGGTCGCCGAAGTAGCCCTCCGGACAAACTGTGGAGGAACAGTGATGAATGCCTTTCATTTCGATATTTTAGATTACTTATTTAGTCTCGACTTGAATTTTTTCATCGTAACGGTTGTTTTAACCATTGAATAACTCAAAAAATCCTTAGAAACAAACGTCTATAATAGAATTTCCTGTATAACACACGGATAAAACAAAATTTTGGATCCATGAGCAGAGACAACATTTATACTTATTTTACTAACTACCTACTTTGTTTGCCCCGACCGGGGTTCGAATCCGGGACTATTGCAGGAAGTTACTACCAACTTAGCTTTCGAGCCGTTAGTTAGTTCGAGAGTTAAACAATGCGAATAACGAATTTAGGTGCACTCTTGAATCGAATCCTTTCAATATAGGGTTGTTTTAACCTTTTTATTTTCCTCGCCTAGAATACAACTCTAGACACCAAGCTTCGAAGGTACGGCAGTAACAAGTAGGTAAATAAAAAGGTCAAATATTTTTTTTATGGATTCTGAAAGTACACATGGTGACGCAACTCTCTAAGCTAAGTATATCTTGTATCATGGGAACCAGACAACTTCATATAATACTTATATACTTTTTATGTAAACACATAAATATAATACACATTAAACACCCAGACACAGAACAAACATCTATGTTCGTCACACAAATGTTTATCCTGGGTGGGAATGGAACCCACGACCTACAGCGCAGAATGCAGGGTTACTACCAACTGAGCTGTGAGGCCAGTCAAGTGTGTGTATACTGACACTGCGTGCAGTAGACGCCGGTGTACCCGGGCGCGCAGCGGCAGTACCCGTCGTTGGGTCGGCAGGCGGCGTCGCGCGCGCAGCGGCACGCGTGCCCGCACCCCGCGCCCCACCACCCCGGGCTGCACGCCTCGCCGCACTGCGCGCCGCGCCACCCCGGCAGGCACTGACATTCACCTGTTCATCACAAACAAAACATATATTATTTTACAACACTGATACATATTTGGGGGGCGCACGTTGCTCGCGTCCGTAAGTGATTAACCTCTGAATCCCTACACGTGTATGGATGGTGCGAAAGGAGCAACCCAAAGTAGCAGTAGAACTCGTGCCAAGTACGCCCGGAGAAGTACTGCCACCGCACCTGGTAATCTGCCGCCAAGCAGTGATGCACTCGTGTTGCTGTGTTCCGGTGGAACGTAGTAGGTGGCGGTGAAATTACAGGCTTATGAGACGTAACATCCCCGTCTCGCGGTGATGGACGCAACGCAGTGTGACTTAGGTCATCTCATACTTTGGTAAAGAGGACTTGAGTCGTTTTGTTGTTGCTTATGGGCGGCGGTTACAACTTAACATCAGGTGGGCCGTCAGCTCGTTCCGCCAACCCAATCACATAAAAAAACTATTTTTTTTAAACCACTTGTATTATTAATTTTGCGTTTCCCGTTTATGCCTAGTGGGTAATGGAACTCGTCCGCTACGCAATTGGACTATGGAATAAGGACTATGGATAATTGAATGGTTGTACTAAAATCTGGTATGACTACCTGTAAGTGAAATTATGTGTTTTCAAAAACTTTAAACTTGCTATTGGCTTCGTATTTACATGTAATTTTGTTGGTGATCTTAAATAAATAAATAAAAATGATCTCAATCGACAATACTTAAAAGTGACTTTTACGAGTTGGTACCGTTCAAGAAACATCATCGGAACTTAAGTATTTAGCTACAAGATGGGCGTACCGATTTTCGAAATAAGAATAGACGCTTACCAGTGACGTGATGACAGTCGGCGCCATTTTTGCAGTTGCAATGTTTCTCACAGTTGAGTCCGTATGTACCCAACGGGCACGGGAACTCGCACGCTACGCCGGTGTAGCCGCTCTCACACGTGTACTTGCCGGTGACGGGGTCACACGAGGTATTGCCTGAACACAGGTTTATTATATCCATGAGAAATAAAATAATTACTTTGCGCAGCAACACGAAAAAGCCGACTTCACCGCCAATGAAAGAGAAAAATTCCAGTGTCCAAAGTCCAAATTGAAAAGTGCAGTGTTCTCGTGGGTTGACTTATCCACCGCTAGGCACAGCTAGTACAAACCCACCACCTCCCATGGCCCTACCTACCTAGTTAAACGGGCCGAATCGTCAGCGCAGCTAGTACAATATATAATTTGAGTAACAAATAAATATGAGCAGTATAGCAACATTACCGAGTGGTGAATGCGGGCAGCGCTGCGAGCAAGACGCGCCGTAGTACCCCGGCTGGCAGGGTAGCGTGCAGTTGTCTCCGGTCCAGCCCGCGGCGCACAAGCAGACGCCCGTCTCCGCGTCGCACGAAGAGTTGTTGGCGCACGGACACCGCGCCGAGCACAGCGAACCGAACGTGCCCGCTTTGCATTGAGTTTCGCAACTCACACCTGTGCGACAATCACCATTTGAGGACGTAGTAAGTATTCTTACAGTAAACGGCTCTGTCGGAAGAACAGCGTTAGTTGCCATCCAACTTAACTTTATTCTGAGCAAGAGTCAATTTTGTGACAACTAGGCTTTAAAAAAATTCTTTAAAATATATATTATAAATGATTAATATTTAGTTAGGTACTTGTGTCTTTTGTTTATGTTCTGTGTAAGCTTAATTCCACAAATACAATATTTTTCTATCTTTCTAAATTACCTGTTATTTTCTTTAAAACAAATGGTGTAGTTATACCGCCGTCCACGACTCGACGAACTCGACCGATTCTCTTCACTCGATACAATTCGAGCCAATAATGACGAACTATCCATACAGTAAATTAACGATAAGGATGGTTCGCGAAACTGCACAAACGCATTTACATCGGAGGTTAGAAGAGCAGTTCAAGTATTGGACGATAATCTAACTACACCATTGGAAAGGAGTTGAAAACGATTTCAAATTTATCTTAGAATAAAATCTTAAATTTAATCTAATTGGATACAAACAGGTGCACTATGCACCTGATTTTTTTACTACTAATGTATCCGATTTATTTTCTCTCAAAAACAGGGTTACAGATACGAAACTATATTATAAATATGCGTGTATAGAGTACCGAAAATAAGCTAATTTGCCATATTTTAAAATTACTTCATAAATGAGAGCCGAGACGGGTACTTATAATTGTCTGTACAAATACTAAAGATATCTCAAAAACAAAAATAGAACAGTCAAAAATAACATTTGGCAATAACTTATTTTTTTTTATGTTAGTAAAGTGCAATGGATTTGAAAAGATGTTGACTTAAAGTACCACAGTTAAGTGAAAAAAGCAGCATTCATAAATTCACATACCTCTCCTGGAAAGACCTGATCGAACATTGATTGTGTACATAAAATGTCTTATTAGCATACAAACACATGCTATACGCCGTGTCATAGCCTAAATTAATAGATGAGCGTAATTTAAGCGAAAGAAAATAATAAGCGGTACAACAAAATGCAGTACTACGATTAAAGACAACTACACCTGAGAAATTTTCGTCTATCTTAGGAAATAAGAACGTACGATGATCTAATATAACATTACTGAGACGCGTAACTTTATTAAATAAATAAATATTGATTTCACACTTCGCCCTAACTAAGCATAGCTTATACTATGGAAACCAGGTAAGTGTATAACACTTATATACTTTTTATTAAATACATACATATTAACACGCAAACGCAGAACAAACACCTATGTTCGTCACACAAATGTATGTCCTGGGTGGGATTTGAACTCTCGACCCACAGCGCAGTAGGTTCCTACCAACTGAGCTGTGAGGCTAATCGCAATCGTACAACTGTATTTAAAGTAACACTAACCTCTCCAGCTGGGCTTGCAAATACACTGGCCAGTGATGTGGTCGCAGCCTATGGCGTTTTCGGTACATTCGCAAGGCGATTCACATCCTTGTCCGAAGAAATTCGGTGCACATTTGCGTTCACAGCGCGAGCCAACGTAACCTGGACCGCACGAGCATTCACCTGCATCAGATACAACGAAGCTGTAATAATATGGACACAACAGTAGAAATAACTGTATTCACAGTGTTCATCAGGAGAAGTACTGTCACCATAACTAATTCTGCCGCCAATCAGTACTGTGTTCCGGTTTGAAAGGTGTGGTGGCCAGTGAAATTATAGGCACTTGTATATTCCACCATCACGTCTCAAAGTAATGAGCGCAATACAATGCGACTTGGGTCTTCCTAAAAATGGATGTACAATATGTATGAAGCCGATAAACTCCCAAACAGGTTGTCCGATCACCATGAAAACCACACGTCTAGCGATTTTACATAAGGAAGGGTTTTTGGTATCCACATTTTACTATAACTCGACACTAGATGGCGTGCATCGACTTCTACACCTTTCAACCGACCGCCGTGAAAGTTAGCATACAACGATATTTGAATACGGAGAGGTAATAAATAAATATACTATATACACTATGGCAGAACAATATTTGCCAAAGTATATCTGCTAGTATATTATACAAAAGTGTGAGTTATATAAAATAACATTTGTAATAATTGTAATAATTTTTAATCTGATTGTAGTTTTTAATCAATTTATTTTGACATTTTTTGACATCATTCATGACAAATTATGGTAATTATCTTTGACATTTTTAACGGACTAATTTTTAATGTAATAATAATGTAATTATTTAGATATTAGATTATAAGTTGTGTACTCTATTGCATTGGGGGTGCCTGTAAGGATAGATGTACATATATTATGAATAAATAAATAAATAAACATACCGTTAACGGGATTACAAGGAGCATTATTTTCACAGTTGCAAGTCTGCAGACATTTTTGTCCGAACGTTTTTCCATCACAGGGTCTGTCGCATTTTAGTCCATCGAATCTGTAATTGCCATAATAAAAAAGTTTTAGAAGCTGGTATTTAGATATTTGGGGAGATTACTTAATTTATTGAAAAGTTATAATTATAACAATATATTTAGAGAACCTATGAGAAAGAATGCTGTATGCATTTCCATAATAAGTTTCCTGAACAGGCAACCAAGCTACCATCCCAAAAATTCAAGTCATATATAAAGAAGGGTCTAGTAAGTGAATAAAGCTCACTACAGAATAAATGATGAACCCTCATGGTTGGATGTCGCTCTGCTCCATGACACTTAGGGGTTTCTTGTCTGTTCTCCCTATGGAGGGTCAGACAGGGTTTGAAAAGGCGTCAAACTTAGCGATAAAAGTATGCCTGACCTTATGTTTTCAATGTTTTGAGAACATTATTGAAAGCATATTTCGACTTTGAATTTGAGTTCTTAGTCGGTATATACAATAATGACTAGCAAACATTACTGCTATGAAACCAACATGCGATATATAAGTTAATTTAGTCACAATATGTGTGAAAGTGGAACATAGCCGAGAATGTTGTATGGAAAGGTTAAAGACAACAAATATTTCCAACAAGCCTTGGTTTGCCATCGCTTCATCCGCTAGTCATTTATCCTGAAAGAAACCACTTCAATATAATTCAAGACATTCTACTACTATAAGTTACTACTGTAATTCTAAACTCAATTATAATAAACAAGTTACGGAACGAGCAAGCAGCCCAATATAATGTTACGGAAACTCCCGCCTAAAAAGCAATACGACTTCAGTCCTTCCCTAGTTGTGTTTGGAAAGACCCAAGTCGCATCATACTGCACCCGTAACTGTTGAAACGTGACGCTCATCTAATTACTACTGACAAAGCGAGGTATCCCGGGTTCAGTCCCCGACTGGTACAAACTATCTGGTGGTTTCTGGCTTAAAAATCGATTTTCATTTATAGCCCGCGGTACGCAAATTAAATGGGGAGCAAAATCGAGCGTTAAAAAACTAGTTACGTTGCCCGTCCGCGCAACATATTCGCGCATCTGAAACTGTAGGTACGCGTGTCTGTTAACAAGTTAACTGCAGTGGAACGTCCCAGCTGACAAGAACTTTTTTTATTTAATTCAGTTAAGAACGAGCCGACGGGCCACCTGGTGTTAAGTGGTAACCTCGGCATGCGACTTGGGTCCTTCCCTACTAGGTACGACAACACCCAAGTCGCATCGTATGCGCCCGTAACTGTGAGACGTGTAGGTGGAATGTCTCATGGGCGTGTTATTTCACCGG
The DNA here is from genome assembly GCA_947359385.1 of Chesias legatella. Taxonomy (NCBI): domain Eukaryota; kingdom Metazoa; phylum Arthropoda; class Insecta; order Lepidoptera; family Geometridae; genus Chesias; species Chesias legatella. Next base: position 2,410,156 of record OX375766.1, read on the forward strand.
CAACCGCAGCTTTTAAACCGGAACACAGCGTTACAGCTTGGCGGCAGAAATCAGTGAGTTCTACTGCTCTTTGTTTTGTCATAGTGTAGTGTTGTGTTAAGTTAGTTACCCGGGTTTGCAGAAGCACTGTCCGGTCTCGTATGAGCAGGTAGCGTTGTTCTGGCAGTGGCAGGTGTGCTGGCAGTTGTCGCCGTACAGCGGAAACGGGCACGTCTCCTCGCAACGCAGCCCGCGGTACCCCGGAGCGCACAGGCACGAGCCTGCCGATAGATAGATAGATAGATAAACACTTTATTGCACATTACACCCAATAAAACAGAAAATACAAAATATTGATGTACAAAAAACAAAAGAAATGTACAATCGGCGGTCTTATCGCTTATAGAGATTTCTACCAGACAACCTAAGCCAATGACACCAGTGGAAATGTACGACGGCCCTCAAGGATATAATAATAATAATTGACAGGCCTCACAGCTCAGTTGGTAGTAACCCTGCCTTCTATGCTGTAGGTCGTGGGTTCGATTCCCACCCAGGACAAGCATTTGTATGACGAATATATATGTTTGTTCTGTGTCTGGGTATTATATTATTATATGTATGTATGTATGTATGTACAAAAAAGTATATAAGTATTAAATCAGTTGTCTGGTTCCCATGACACAAGCTATGCTTAGCTTACTTTGGGGCTAGATGGCGCTGTGTGAAATACTTTTATTATTATTGCTTCAAATAACTTACCATTGATAGGTGAGCAAAGCCCGTTGTTTTCACAGCGGCAAGTCGATCTGCATCCTTTCCCGTACGTAAGTAAGGGACACTGTCTCGAGCATGTTTCGCCTCCCCAACCCGCGGAGCATTCACAAGTGCCGGTCCATGGGTCACACCTTGATATATTATATTTCATTTAATAAATAATAACATGAACAATAATAACATTATTTAAAGCTCTGTTTGAAAATGAGTGTTGCACCCAGATTTTCAATGTGAGAGCTTCTTAGTAAAAAAATATACGAAAAAAAATGTTGTTGATTGTTTTTGTGCCAAACTTATAATCCATTAAATGGTGTCAATGGCTACTCAAGAGCAACCCATACACCGATCTGTTTCTATTATATACGGCTCTTACGGCTCAGATGGTATAGTTTTGTGTGTTGCAAACAGAAATACAGACCAACCAAAAAGGAAAAACCAAAAGGATGGCGGACGAGCTGACGGCCCACCTGATGTTAAGCGGTAACCGCTACTCATAGACAACAACAATTCGACTCAAGTCCTCTCCACCCAAGTATGAGATGACTCAAGTCGCATTGCGTTGCGTCCATCACCCTGAGACGGGGATGTTACGTCTCATGCGCCTGCAATTACACCGGCACCCAATCCCTTCCATCGGAACACAGCAACACGAGTGTATCACTGCTTGGCGGCGGATTATCAGGAGTGGCAGTACTCCTCCGAGGTTAGATAACATTTCTCATACTTACAAGTCAGTTGTAGACGGTTCACATTCACAGTCTTTATCACACATTTTGCCCCATTTGCCGTCGGGGCACGCACGTTGCTCACACCTGAAAATAACAGGTTATAATCTACATATTTAAATAAAAAATAATTGCTTCCGTTGGTATAAATGCATCACTAGATAACAGCTGGACTGAATTGGTGTTTTTTTTTTTAATTGAATAAGATGAATAATTCAAATTATTTGGGAAAAAAAAATAGCAAAAAATTTCCCGGATAATTGTAAAATCTGGAAAAGTGCTTGAAGTTTAGACAGGACTGCCGAGGCTCAAGCTAGTAAATAGTAAATAACTACTTTGCGGCATTAGACAGTAGAATGTCTTGTCACAGTAAAATGAATTGAATTCGTTTTAAAATTGTGTATCATTTAAAATATGAACTATAATATAGTACATATTTTCAAAAATAAGTATACATAAGTTTTCTATTAGTTAATTGGTGCTCAGAGCACAAGCGATGCCAAGTATAAAGTAAGATGACGCGGTATCCGTTTACCAATATTAATTTTATTTATTTAAGAGCAATTAGTAAAATTATTTTCTTCCAGTTTTTTATTAATAAAAACACTTCAATAAAAAGTTAGGAAGCACTAGGAATACCAAGATAAATGAATAAATAGATAAATATTGGTGGACATTTCACACAGCGCCATCTAGCCCCAAAGTAAGCATACCTTTATCATGGGAACAAGACGACTGATATACTTGTATACTTTTTGTAAATAAATACCAATACATTTTAACAGCCAGACACAGAACAAACACCAATGTTCGTCACGCAAATATTTGTCCTGGGTGGGAATCGAACCCATGACCTACTGCGTAGAAGGTAGAGTTACTACTAACTAAGCTGCGAGGCCAGTCGCTCAGAGGATCACTCACCATTCTCCTTTCCAACCAGGTTTGCACGTACACGAACCATTTTTGGGCGAACACTCGCCGCCGTGCTGGCACATGCACTTCTTCGAGCAATCCAACCCATACGTACCAATGGGGCACACCTCTAGACACTGAAAATTTACATTATGAATTAGTAATATTCGACGGAATTCGTGAGTGCGACATAAAAAAATGTTTATGAAAGATATGGTGGTCTTTCCATATCTGCTGCACGAGGAGAATAATAATAACAAACTAATTAATACAATCTATGTAGTGAACTTTTTCTTCCTAGTCAAGGAAGTTTGAGTGATTGCGATTAGCTCAATGTCAAGCACGAAATTCACGTTCCATGACAACTAGTAAATCCTAGAAAATTTATTTTTAGAATATTTAAGAAAGCAATAAACGGACTTGAACCTACGACTGTTCAACTAAAAGTCCGCATCATCGTTTACCACGCGTTCACTAACCTTTTCTCCCATAAATCCAGGTTCACACTGACAATGCCCAGTGACGTGATGGCATCCAGCACCATTACCGCACTCACAGGATTTCTCACAACTCTCACCCCATCTCCCCGTGGGACATCTGAAAAATGGTACATAAATAAATACCCATGTGGTTGGTACCCATGGTACACAACAGTAGCTGTATCTAGGGGGGACACAAATTGGTCAGTCGATTAGAGTATCCAAATAGGAGATTGAGGATTTTTTCATTTTACAAGTGTCATCGTAGTACCACACCATTACAAATCTACAATGAAAAACGAAGACATAGAATAATAACAATAATAGTAATAATAATATTAGTGGTCATTTCACACAGCGCCATCAAGCCCTAAACTAGGCACAGCTTGTACTTTTGGAATCAGACAACTGATATAATACTTATATGATTTTTTATTAATACTATACATACTAACACCCAGACACAGAAGAAACATTTGTATTCTTCACACAAATGTTGTCCTGGGTGGGAATCGAACTAAAGAACTACAGCGCAGAAGGCACATGAGCTATGAGGCTAGTCAAAATATAATGTGTATGAAGAACATTCCTCATGTAATACGTTTAAAGTATTCTGGAAGTCTTTATGAGAAGGGAGAAAGGCAAGCAAGTAAGCTTTACCGTAAATCGCACTGACAATTAACATTGCGAGAATCGTCAACAGTAGGACTGATTAGATAAAAAATATTTTATTTCAATATTTACTTGTTGGCGCAAACTTCTCCAGTCCATCCAGCAGTGCATTCACAATCTCCCGTCAGTATGTTGCATCTTCCATTGTTTTGACATTTACACCTCTGCAGACACGGTCCAGCGCATTCCTCTTCACATCTGAAAACAGTTCATTCTTAATATGTAGATAGTTTCATACATGTAAAAGCAAGCTGAGAAAATATAAGAGGACCGTTAAATGTAAATGAACAACCAGATAATTGTCAGCATTGTATAAAAATCCAATTCCACAACAGATGAAATCGAAAATCACGACGCGTCGCCCTAGTGTTATATTTATGAAGCCATTTAGGCTACCAGTGATCTGTACAATACACAGACAATAAGAAAAAAAATTTATGAAAAAATGATTTTTAAGAAATTACCACAGAATTGACTACAGCATTCGACCACCCTCCCTCGGAGGGATCTCGACCCTCGGAGTTAATTGATGGCATTACACAAAACAGCTTTAAGCAGAAACTAAAATATTATTTATTAAGTAATATTTCTATAAGGCTATCTCCCTATTAAATTGTGTGTATAAAAATTTATTTAGTATTATATTTATAGTAGTTGGTTAATCTCGTTATAGCATTGTCCTCAACCTTAGTGGCTAATTATACTATTTTTATATAACTTCGTTTGTAATTTTTTTATATGATAAATAAATTTTAAAAAAACTGGCTTTCCGCCACGTTTTAAGATACACGAGATTGTACGATGCAGTGACCGAAGATGACTTAAATGTTTATACTAATTTATTCATGCTTAAAAACTGTAGATTAGAATTTTGTACGATTTCGCGAATTTGTTCTTTTTCTGGAGTCCCTCAAGGTGCTCAAATAGGGCCAATTTTCTTAAACATGGACAATTTACAATAGGTGTAACGAAATTCATCAGTTGTCACCGATTCAAAGAACAACAGGTGTTTACATCTTGCATCAATACATCATACAAATGGCATCGTAAAACTTAGTTCAAATTCACCGTACAACAAAACGTCGAAGATGTACGTTCGCAAACTATCTCGCGAGCACATTTATGTGTACTTACAGCGGTCCAGTGTATCCTTTGGGACAGTGACAAGCGCCACTGGCCGGGTGGCAGGTACCGTTGTTCCGGCACTGGCAGGTCTCATCGCAGTTGTCACCGTACGTGGGTGGGGCACAAGCTCTCTCGCAAGCTTCACCTCGCCAGCCCGGGGCGCAGGCGCACTGACCCGTCAGCGGCTCACAAGTACCGCCGTTGAGACATCGACACTCGTTCTGGCAGTTGCGCCCCCATTTCCCGGGTGGGCATGCTACAATAAATTATTTATTTATTATTATTATCATTATTATTTAGCACAGCATCAGAACTCATAGGTATGTGTAATTGGAGTCAGCTCTGTTTGTTATTTAATATTCGTGACTCTCCTTAAGAATGCCATTATCGTAATTAGTAATTTCAGTTTCACATACGCTGCGACCACCGCGGAGAGTGAAGGATTATCTCAGCTTGTAATGAGTCATGACAGCGATAAATATAATACCATATGACACAATTGAAACATAGATGTTAGAATAACAAAAGTCGTTATTTATTTTACCCAAAAGAAATTAGGAACCAGTAATATTTTATATAAAACAACAAAGTTGTGACAGGTTTACCATAAAATTTCAATTGTATCAAAATAATCTGAAGGAAGCTTGTTCAAATGCATACGCAAATCAGTGAGGTTTTCTGTAGTAATATTAAGGTGCGTAATACAATATTCTCCAAACGGTGTAGGAAAACATTGTGAGGAAGCCCGCATCTCCTAGGATCAAAGATTCGACATGTGCCTTATTATCCAGTGCACTAGTTTGAGAGAGCCAGTGACATAAAGAGAAGTAGTGGGTGAAAAACCGACTCAAACTCCCTACAGTAGCCTTTTTACCATAATATTAGCCTATACAGAGAGCAGAAAAATGAGCCGGGTGTTTTAAATCCATAATATGCGCGATTCATATCAAACTGACCACTTCATAGATAGATAGATAGATAGACTTTTTATTGTATACACTATATCACATGCTTTGTAGATAACTAAAATGTAATGTTGATTTCCTTTTCATTTCGAAAAAGCACTGGCTATGTGAACGTCCAGGAACAAAAATAAAACATTGTTAAATCTATGATGCTCAAGAATGGTTTGACGTCATATTTGTTCAGTTGATAATTTTCAACCAGTCTGCCGATTAAATGTTGATAAACCGAGACGGGCAATATGGTATTATGTTTACGAAGAACTATTGTTCCGAGTTTCAATTACTTTCAAGGAACAATCGACTCTTGTAAACAGATCGTGAAATATGAAAGGTTCTCAAAGCCGGTGTTATTTAAAATGTTCTCAAAACTATGACTACTTTGATAGGCCTCATACCTCAGTCGGTAGTAACTCTGCCTTCTGCGCTGTGGTGCGCGATCGTGGGTTCGATTCCCACCCAGGACAAATATTTGTGTGACGAATATAGATGTTTGTTCTGTGTCTGGGTGTTAATATGTATTATATGTATGCATTTACAAAAAAGTATACATGCATTCTATCAGTTGTCTGGTTCTCATAGTACAAGCTATGCTTAGTTTGGGACTAGATGGCGCTGTGTGAATTGTCCACCAATATTAATATATTATTGTAGGTACTTGATTTAATCTCTACACAGAAATGACCAGTATGTTTAACAATTAACTACCATTCTACAACAATCAACAGCGCAAGATAACAATTACAGCGAAACTCATTCGATAGTCTCGCACGCACCGACATCCTGTTGACAATATTATTCATTTCTCGCTACCGAACCTACTATGCTGACTAACTATTCACGTTATTCGCTATTGAGTTAAGACGCTGACGTACGTTGATTACGCTTAACTTTAATACGTTTTATAACAAGATCAGTTAAGTTTGTGGCAGAGAAAAAGAAAAAAATATTATTCATCATAATCTAAAACGTGGTTGTTTACAAAACTTGATTTTACTATATTTATTGGACAAAAAAAAATTGAGTTACCCCCTATTCTACGCTTTCAAAGCATATCGTAAGATACTAAGCCATAATCATAAAACTTAAAAGACAATAATGAGAACCGCTGTAGTTTCATTTGTTTGATTATCCAACAAACTTTAGAAACCATTTTACTTTCTTACTTACGTCCGGAGACGCGAGCGAGCTATCGATCATTCGCTGAAGGTCATCAGCGCTCATCAGCGCTCAAGAGTAAACTTACAGATATCACAAGCGGGTCCTCCGTAGCCGTGAGCGCAGGCGCACGTATTGGGCGCAACGCACTTCCCGTGCACGCACGCGTCTACGCACACGGGCACGCACTGCTGGCCTTGAGAGTCTGGCGCGTATCCAGCGCAGCATTCCTCAACGGGCCTGTACTTGAGCAGCTTCTGAGTTTTGAACACTTGGCGGAATTTGATTTTGTACTTTGTGCACCGAGGCGGCACGCTAAAGCACCACGAATACTCTTTCACTTGATAAGCCTCGTTTTCAGATACCCGTATCGTTGATGTGTAACTGAAAATTGAGATTATGTTGGTCACTGGTGTGTCAACTTGTGCCACATACCATCCCAATTAATAATATATGTAACATTATTATGTATAATTTAACTGATAACTTATATACGTGCAAAGACAGATTGTAGTAGCTTTATATTCATTACCCTTAATTTCAGAAAGCCTTGAAGTGTTCTCTATAATCATCATTATCATTATAAAATCAGACTGACTGACATAAGTGTAAGTGCAAAAAGGAATTTTGCTAATTCGCATTATAAACGATCTAAAATAGGGTTTCGGTGAAAAACAAAATATATCTGTTTCGCAAAACCGTTGCCCTTGAAAAGTCCACAAATAAAATAAAAATACGTGTTTCAACATTTTGAAATTGAATGACTGGTTCCTTAGTCAATGGACAAAACAGATAGTGTGTACTACAATGTAATGCAAATGTTGTCCTTACATCAACTATGCAAAAAGAACCCACCAGTACACGGAAAAACGATAAAGTTAACTGACCCGATGAGTAACACGGACGACACTCAGACACCCCTGTTGGGAATTAATAAATAATTCGTTTAACTGGACCATGGGCGCAGAACAAAGGAATGAACGCTAAGATTATGCTTTTTTATTTATAAAATTATCACTAAGTGCGGTTTAGCATCGGCAAATGTTTGTGTTGCAAATGTTTTTCTGTAAATTACCGGTTTTATTACATAAAACATGTTTACACGTTCATAACGTTAAATAGAATTCCCTGTGTCGCAGTCGCCCCGGCTGTGGATAGAACACGGGACACCTCGATTTGCAGGGCTTCCGAAGCCGGCATTACGGAAAAGCCGGTACGCGGAAGCACTGTCACGATTTGTATCACTGCCTCCAAGCAATAACGCACAAGCATTACTGTGTTTTGGTTTGAAGGGTGTGGAGACATTCAGCCTCTCCGTCTCATAGGCGCGTAATAAAACGCGACTTGGGCGGTCCCATACTAGACCGGGGAGGGCCCAAGTCACATTACTTTTGTTATGGGTTGTTATGGGCAAAAGTTACGATTAACACCATCTAGCTCGTTTAGTAACTTATTTACACAGAAAAAAGTCATATAAAAACAAGTGTGAAATTATCGTATATCCCTATTTTATAACCTACTTAACCGAGCCAACGTTTAATGTAAGTATGACTGGCCTCATAGCTCAGTTGGTTAGTAACCCTACCTTCTGCGCTGTAGGTCGTGGGTTCGATCCCCACTCAGGACAAACATTTATGTGACATTTGTAACATTGATGTTTGTTCTGTGTCTGGGTGTTAATATGTATTATATGTATGTATTTACAAAAGAAAAACTATATAAGTATTATATCAGTTGTCTGGTTCCCATGATACAAGCTATGCTTAGCTTACTTTGGGGCTAGATGTCGCTGTGTGAAATGTCCACCATTATTTATTTATTTATTTATTTATTTAAGTATGACTAAAACAATTACGTGTCCTGAGTTTCACTTATATGGTTAGGTTTATGATATTTTTTCTATATGGAGAGGAATATAACATAACACTCACGGTTCCTGCCTGGTGCAAACGTTGGGACCCTCAAGCAGCGCGTGCGCCGCAGCTGCCACCAACAGGAGCGTGCACACTTCGCACCACATAGCTACTGTTCACGCAGCCTCACACTCACTCACTCACTCACTCCATAACAAAACTATTGTGTTGCCTGCAGTTTGGGTGGTACGCATTCAAATGCGATTCCGTGTTGTGTGTTTCTCTTTCCGCGGATTTGCGAGTTCAGCTGAAAAACATAAAAATGTGACTATGAATATCTAATTTTTTTTAGGACAATCCCAAAGAGGTTTGATGTTGTTTTTTCACCAGTTGACAAACCCAAAGAGGTTTAGCAGTTGTTTTGCTATAAGCATGCATGAGACGTAACATCCCCGTCTCAGGGTAATGGACGCAACGCCATGCGACTTAGGTCATCTCATACTTTAGTGGAGAGGACTTGAGTCGTATTGTTGTTGTCTATGGGCAGCGGTAACCACTTAACATCAGGTGGGCCGTCAGCTCGTTCCGCCATAACAAATACATTAAAAAAAGCGTCGTGGTACCAGTGTCAAACTGCCTGTATACTATTTGCATATCCAATCTTCATATTTAACCAAAAGCTTCAGTTTACATCAAAACCATATGGACAAAGTGGACTGTCGTAATGAAGAATGAAGATTTATTTTTTATGATTTCCCAACAACCGAATTATTATAACGTTCAAACCGTTTTTATCAAATGAAACTTCAATATTATAGATAGTCAGTTGAAGCTAATCCGGAAAAGATGCGACATACGACCACAGCTCAGCATAAAAACCAAGGCCACAATGAAACCAATTGTTATTATGCTGAAGATGAAAATTGAGCACGTTCAGAACATAGTCTTATAAATTTTAAATCGAGTAAATCTTTGTGAAACAAGCTGTTACATAAGGATCCTAAAATTTGATATAACTAATTTCCTAGAAGTATGTGTGCTCTATGTGTGAGTAAAAAGAAATGAAACGCAAAATTAGAAACGTGTGTAGAGGGCATTGAGCCAGAAATTGTTTCAGATGCAGAAATAGTGTGAAAATATCATATTGATCACGTAATACCTATTTCTTTGACCAATTTAATGAAACATACCGCTTGCAACCGTGTTGCAACGCTGTTTTGCATTTATTTGAGACAATAGCTGTACCTAATGCTCTACTTAATGACACTCCCTCTACTGTACACTTCATAGCAATAAACAGTATATAAGTATGAAGTTCAATCTTTCCTAGTTCTATTATTAATACATCACTAAGACCAAAATAAGAGTAGACAGATAGATAAACTCTTTATTGTACACACCAAAACATAAAACAAAAAACATTACAGAGAAATAATGCTAATGGCGCTGGAACAATGGGCGGCCTCACCGCTAAGAGCGATCTTTTCCAGGCAACTTTGGATGGACAACATTAAAAAAGCAGGAGAAAAGGGGAGGCGGTGTCAGAGTATGTTTTCTTTTTAGATTTTGAAGAGCAATTTGATGTTAAAAACAGATTGTCCATCGCACTTTTGAATCGAGAAGATTTTTACACGTACGTATTTACTGAGAAGATAGAGATAGAATCAAGATAGGATCTCATAATTTCAGTCTTAATAGTATTACAGTTATAGCTATATACAAACCTGGAACCAATATTCGAAAAAAAATATCTAAATCCAACCAGCGACATTTGCGTTTCAGCCTATTACCGAAACTAACTACGCCACCGCACCATATCAGTCGGAGAGCAGAGGAAATTGTTGATAATTTAAATTCCAGAAGGCTACATGTCTGAACACGTCATTGAGCTTTGTTTTTTATTTATTGCGTTTGTTTTCAATGTGTGTTTATGCGGCCGTGTATTTTCATCACTACTGTACTCCTAATAGGTAATGTACCTATATCGTAGACGGCTGTAATCTGTGAATGAGTACAATGTGTCATTGGGTACTATTATTCTAGTGTAGGAGAGTCCTAAGTATTTGTTAACATGTTTTTTTTATTTGAATAATTGAATGCACTACGTCATCCAGCCACAAACTAAGCTTGCAGCAAAAGCGCAGAAGGCAGAGTTACTAACAACTGAGCTGTGACACCAGTCTTATTTTGAATTTGCAAAGAATCATGATATAGTGACAAAATTTCAAACACGGAGATCGCGACTGTTTCGCTTAATATGTTTATTAATTTATTTATTTGCAGAAACATAAAAATATAGGAAAAACTTTGGAATAAAAAGACCTGGCAACAATATAGTTTCTAGAGATATCCTATACACCTATGTTTCAAAACTAATTACTTAGGTATACAATTTACATAAGCCGGTCACAACTTATCAAGTAGTATTACTTAAGTATTTTACTTACTTAGTTGTAATTAACCTTCCTATACCCATGCCCGGTCTATCATATCGAAATATTTATTTTATTCTAGCTTCTATAACTATTTCAATAATGATCTTACACCAAGGTACTGGATACATCGGTAAAGCCATAATTGATGAATCGATTACAATGTTTATTGCAATATTTCACAAATCAATGTATATTACAATAATTCAATCTATATATATGCTAATTTCGTATATTTGCGTTTATACAGTTGCAGTATAATCTTTCTCTTTGTTTTCACAGCAACGGTCTTTTTTATTGTTTAATATTTCATCGGACATTGACCAGTGTATAAAACCACGGAGGAACTTTTAGACTCGCCTAAAACTGCTATCTTCATTTTTTTTGTGAATAGAGAACCAATCCATTTGTTATCCAAGAAAAAACAAAATTCCAAAAAAGTAAGTGTTTATTTTGAGAAATGTGTATGTTGAAGTTCAAGCCTTTAAGCCACAAAATACACAGTTCTGCTTTGTTATCCACTAAAATTCTTAAATATGAATTCCCAAAAATGTTCTTAGTAAGCATTTAACACATATATCCATTCAATTTTTATAAGTACTTCAAGACTGTACTATCAGCCTACCTAATTCAAAACATCGCGTCCGTATGGTCTGACAGACCAATGCTCGAGGCATGTAGTATGCTAGTATGGTTAAGATAACCGGTATTGGAGAAGTAGGTGCTTGAATAAAATTATAATAGGTGTAGAAGTCTTACAGTAGTCAATGTACGTTGTACTATTTAATTTTCCGAAGTTACGTTAGATTCTATAGTTTTCTCATTTTAATATCTTTTGTCATGCGGTCTGTTGTTAGTATGGACATAAGACTAGTAATGCGCCATGAAAAGGGCACTATTACGCTAGACCTGTAATGTATTAAGCTTCTATATAATTCAAAACCCTTATATACTGCTTAGTGGCAAAAATGTGACAGTATTTCCCCAGAAACTCTTCATTAAGAGCTCTTAAACGTGTTATACGTTCACCAATTAGATTAATATCAATGCGTAGTAGTAATGCGTACTTATTGCGGTTAAGGTATTCAATTCACAGCAGAGATAAGGGTGATTATATATATACCTACATAATAAAGTTATAAGCTTTTATGTATTGAAATACTCCTCATATAAACTACATGTACTACTAGTAGAGTGTTAGTAACGGTCCCGGAAGGGACAATCAACGATTATTGCTTAAATCTGGTGTAGCGCTAAAATACTCGTAGATAGGACTACTGCCTGTAGAGACAATGTGTTATTCCTAGTAATAACTTATAGATAAATCAAGCCGAAGCAAGCAGAAGCTTAGCTTGTATGTAAATATTTTTTTTCACTTTATACGTGGCACATAAAGGGCAGAATGTACTTTATAAAGATTGGCAAATGATCATTTCCGGCCGTCAGGGCTACTGCAAACCACGCCTAAACCCGTCGATCACTTCAATATAATAATCTACGTATCTAAATAAAGAAAGTTGGCATGTACAAAGTCCATTCTTTGAACTTGACTGCAAAATTGCTCACTCGACCGCATTCTTACGGAAGTAGGTCGAACTTTCTGCAAATCAAACATCGGTCGAGCATAACTACGAGTAAGATTAAATATTGTCAAAACACATGGTTGAATACTAAAACAATTGGTCGTCGCATAAGAGCTAAACAGGTCAGCAACGTGTGGGTAATACAACGCTGATACGCAGACATTTGGTGCAAACAGCGAAAGTGGGGCGACATACCGTAATTGCAACCGCCTACGCGTGGGGCGTTTGATGAAATATTGTAAATACAGTTTGGTTTGCAAGACCTGAATGAGTTTTTGTTACTGAAATCTGAGCAACTTTGCATTTTCAGGATATGATTGGATGTCGTGATAGAAAGGGACAAAAATTCATTTCCAATTTCATTAATATAACACAGATGTTTTTTCTTACAGTACAAACTATGCTTAGTTTGGGACTAGATCGCGCGTGCAAATTGTCCGCCAATATTATTATTCATTCGAATACAATTCTATCTACTATAGGAAAATAAGTATTACTGAGATAACGGTTAAGAACTAATAAAATTGCATGTTCCAGTTCCGACTAATGAATGACCCAGTGACCTAACTGGGTAATAAAGCAATAATTAAAGACAAATATCACTTTTTACAATACCGTGTTGCACCATAGGTAATTTAATTTGCAGACTAAGATATGAGGTTTCTTTGTATGGCTGTGTTTATTTTACTTATCTCTTATAACTTGCCCCATGACCTGCAAAGATAAATAGGTATTCCTCTGCCTTGGATTGGCTTTTGTGACATGCATTCTCATCCTGTATACAATGTTTTAAGTAGATTAATTAACATGTGACAAGTCTTGGTGAACTATGGCCAAAACGTACTAATACTATGGCCAAACAATACATTTACGTGTGTTTTTTTGTAAAACAACAATGCATAATGTTAATTCCATTTGTGTCGCTTCACTCGGCATATTTATAACTACTAGCTGTGCCCCGCGGTTTCACCCGCCGTTTTCGTTGACATTCATAATTCGGCTCTCATCGGTGATCCTAGGTTATCGTCAGGCGGCCGCCCTCAGCCCCCGACCCACCCGTCACATCCCCCGCCCGCGCTTCGTTATCGCTTTGCGTACTTTCTTTTTTCTTATAGCTCGGCTCCTAAGGGCCGTAGCGTTGTTAATAGTATAAAGAACCTTTCTCAACAATTGGGTTATCAAATGCAAAAAAATGAAATGAAACTGTTAGTACCCCAAAACAGTGCGTTCAAACAAAAAACTCCTCAGCTTTATTATTGGAGTAGCACGGCTTTAAGACTTTCCTGTTTCATAATAATTAAACGACGACTAGAAGATAGCAATATTTCAAAACTTTTAAACTGTCAAAGGTCAATTTTACTAACTTTAGTTTGATGTCAGTAGGATCAACACCAATATGTATTAATTGGAATTTTGATAAAAATACCAATTATACTCTCCAAATATTAAGTAAGACCACATGTGTTGCGAAGATCTATCAAAAGTTACACCATACACGAATAGCAGAATAGCTTTAAAAATCTGCCGGCCACATGGTTTCATGATGTAAAGAATAAAATTAGTCATACATGACCGGAGATAATCAACTTTGTCTATGTGCAATGAGAGAAATAAATTATTAATAAGTTTTCCTTAGTCATCAGCAAAATAAGTATACATGTATTGAATTGAATGACCACAAGACACTTGAAATAATGTGACTGATTGCATATTGATAATTATGAATTTATGTTTTGGTTTTCTTTTTATGAAAGTTACAGATTAAATAGACGGCCAAACAACCTGTACCCAAAACAAGCAATATAACTTAGTTCCTCCCCTACTTAGGGTCAATAAGACCCAAGTCACATGTATGTGACCGTAACTTGGAGATATAAAGGTGGAATGTTATGTCTCATGTGCCTGTAATTTCACTAGTAACACCTTTCAAACCGGAACAAAGTGATGTGAATGCATTACTGCTTGGCAGCAGAAACGGGTACAGTGGCAGTACTTTGGAAACTAGGTATAAGTTCTACTGCCCACTAGTTTTATCTTGGCTTTAGTGTTTTTACATAACATTTTAAAACGGTAAAATAACAGAACTATTGAAAAACCTAGCGGTGGACTATTTATTAAGTTCAATAATTATTCAAAGTCAAAGTCAAAGTCAAAAACTTTATTTCCATAGAATTCATAAAGAAATGGCTTGGAAACGTCAATATTCAAAACATAAGGTCACGCGTACTTATCGATAAGTTTGACGCCTGTTCAAACCCTATCCGACCCTCCATGGGGAAGAACAGACAAGAAACCCCTAATGGAGGGATTCCTTTCTTTTCGCGAGCACGATCCTTGTAACAATTGAGTACTTAGGTCTATGTTACATTTATGACTACATAATATACTATTACAGGATGTTTTGTGTGTCGTTGAGCAGAGCGACATCAGACCATGGGGATTTATCATTTATATAATCATTTACAGTGTAATAAGCTTTACTTACCAGACCCTTCTTTATGTATGACTTGAATTTTTGGGTCGGAAGCTTCGTTGCTTGTTCAGGAAGTTTATTATAAAAGTTTACACAATTTCCCATAAAAGATCCGTTGACTTTTTGCAATCGGAATCTTGGAATGTTTAATTTATTTTTGTTTCTAGTGTTCTTGGTATGAACATCACTTTTTTTCTCAAAACTAGATATGTTTTTATGAACATATAATAAATTTTCATATATATACTGTGATGACACTGTAAGGACATTTATTTCTTTGAATTTTTCTTTCAGAGAGTCCCTTGATTTCATTTTATAAATTGAACGTATAGCTCTCTTTTGTAAAACAAATATGGCATGGATATCTGCTGCTTTCCCCCAAAGCAGGATACCGTATGTCATAACACTATGAAAGTAACTAAAATAAACTAACCTAGCAGTAACTTCATCCGTTAGCTGTCTTATTCTACGTACCGCGAATGCGGCTGAACTAAGTCTGGAGGCAAGTGCTGCGATTTGATCACCCCACTGTAGCTTTGCATCTATAGTTAAACCCAAAAACACAGTGGAACCAACAAGATTAAGCACTTCTCCATTTATTTGTATATTAGCCGACATTTGCTTCACATTTGGCAAAGTGAATTTAATGCACTTAGTTTTGTTAGAATTGAGTAAAAGATTGTTCGATATGAACCAATCTAAAACTTTAGATAGTGACGCATTTACACTATCGTAATTATCTTTATATCTGTCAACTTTAAATAAAAGAGAAGTGTCATCAGCAAAAAGGACTATATCACACAAAGTATTCACAAAAAAAGGGAGGTCGTTGACATAAACTAGAAACAAAAACGGGCCCAGTATTGAACCTTGCGGCACACCCATGTCAATAGCGGAACCTGTAGACCTTTCACCGCCAATGGCAACTTTTTGGATTCTGTTTGATAGATATGACTGTACAAGGTCAATCGCTTTATTTTGGATACCGTAATGTTTGAGCTTGCAAATCAAGATAGAGTGATCTACACAATCAAAAGCTTTGGAAAGATCACAGAATACACCGATTGCATCTTGTGATTTCTCCCAAGCTTCAAAGATGTGCTTTAAAAGCATTACACCAGCATCAATCGTGGACCGACCTTTGGTAAATCCAAACTGATTACTATGAAATAAGGTATTTCTATTAAAATGTGTTAATAATTGCTCTAAGATTATTTTTTCAAATATTTTACTCAAAGTTGGTAATACCGATATCGGTCTATAATTAGCTGGGTCTTTGTGATTCCCAGATTTAAATAAAGGAATCAATTTACTGTGCTTCATCAGCTCAGGAAAGACTCCATCGTCAATACATTTATTAAATATGTAAGCTAGACATGGAGCAATATCAGTAACTACTGAACATAGAACTTTCGTGGATATTCCCCAGAGGTCTTCGGTATTTTTGATATTAAGTGATTTAAATGTTTTTGAAATTATGGCTGTGTTTATATACCTAAAATTGAATATAACATCACTTTTTGTTACACAGGATTCTAATAAAGATCCAGCTCCACAAACAGAAGACTTCAATGACTGAGTAACTATCTTAGGTATGCTAGAGAAATAACTATTAAATGCCTCAGCAACATCAGTTTCATTTGTAAGAGTTTTACCATCAATAATTAAATTAATCTTATTGTCCCGTGTCTTAAATTTACCTGTTTCATTGTTTATAATTTTCCAGGTCGCTTTAATTTTATTTTTTGAACTTTTAATTTTATTGTTTAAATATAAAGATTTGGCAACATGACAGACATTTTTGAAAATTTTAGAGTAATTTTTTACCATCAAAATGAAAGAATCGTCATGCAGCATGTACTGCTTTGCAGCATACAGTTCATATAATTTATTTCTACTTTTATATATACCAGATGTGGCCCAGTCATCGAAACTAACTCCCGATCTGAATTTACATGTTTTCATTTTAAATACCTCTTTATGCTCATTATTTATCATATTTGACAAGGCGGTGAAAAGTTCGTTCGGGTCTTCAATGCACGGAAATTGTGTCATTCGTAGCTCAATGTTACCCTGGAACCGTTTGATGCGGCTCTCAGTGATAGGCCTGTATGTAAATTCTCTAGGATTCGTAACAAATTTTGAAGCAAACATAGCACTCTGGCCATAGTGGTCTGAGCTTAAGTTCATAATTATTGATTTACTGATGGAATTACAATTACAGAATATATTGTCTAGACAGGTAGACGACGACAAAGTTACTCTCGTAGGTTCTCTAAAAATATTGTTTAAGTTATAGCTCTTAAATAAATTTAGTAATCTCCCAGACAGAACAGAAGATTCATTCAACATATCTACATTAAAATCTCCACAGACAATTACATTTTTACTAGTCACTGTCTTTATTAATATATCCTCCATGACAGATTCAAATACTGTAAAGTCAGCACCGGGGGGTCGGTAAACGCACACAACGATATGCCGCTCCAGCTCAACACACGACACCTCAATAGTTCTCTCTATCGAGAGATTTGCAATATCTTTTCGCTCCTTATTTTTTATAGTATTTTTAACAATAATCAGTGAGCCTCCATGTATGGCTTTTTTTCTTTTGAAAGAACTGACAACATTATAATTTAAATAATAGGGGAGCAGATCCAAATATTTGACCCAATGTTCAGAAATACACATAATATCTACTTTGAAAAATGTCAAAAACAGTTCTAATTCTAATATTTTGCTGGAAAGACCCTGTATATTTTGGTGAACTACATGTAAGAGGGCACTGGGCTTTTCCGCTGTCGAATTAGTCAGTTTAAATTATTAACTGACTCATTTTCTATACCCTGATTAGTATTACTACTAACAACGGGGTCGTCACTAACTAACTGAGTTATAATATTTATAACCGAATTAAAAACATTATATGCTAACAATTTAGCAATCATCATTTTCCTACGCCTACTTAGATACATTGTATCTCTAGTCAAATAAAATTTACTAATAAAACTATTAGTATCAAAAAATAATACATTGCTATGACGGCATGTCATATTATACATTAACATATTTAATTTGTAAACCATTTCCAATGTCACTTGACTTGAAGAGTAAGAGTATGGAAATGCACATAAAATTAATTTACCTAATTATTTTTATATTGTGTACTAGTTTTGAGCGTGAGTAAGTTTGTAAGAATTTGTATTACAGGTCATCTCATGAGCTTCATATCTTGCTTTGGAAAGGTTTTTAGTCAAGTTAAATCTTTGGAGGGTTAATATGATCTAAACAGGCACTATCTTAATAACATATTGGATTTATTTTACTGCAATGTTGTAAGTATATGACTGCTTCATGTTAATGGCTCTTGAAGATGTGGGGTTCTTAGGTGTTACTTGGGTGTTTGTGTATGTGCCTATTCTGTTTTGTGCATAACAAAACAATTATTATAAATTCTAGTGGAGGGATATTCGAGTGGAAGCTTGCTCATACAAGAGAAAATGAAACATAAAATCTTATTATTTTTTTATGTTCTATAACAATAGTAATTTTATATTATTCATGCAAAAATCCATATTAAAATTAGTGATCACTTAATTATCATGTTATAATAGTGGAAATTTAAATAGATCTTACACTATTGTAATATTTTGTGTGAGAGATAAAAGCCTGCAGTCAATGCTTGTAACAGAAAGAGGATGTCAGCTAGAGAATATTAAATAAGGACATGATGCAGGATGATGATAGGAATTAGATTTATTGTAATGTGTACATACAGACTGAATTTAATATAAACATAAACTTTTAACAATTAATGATTAGGAATTATTAAAGGAATCAAACAGATTATATTGGCCTCAGTCTTGGATGTTAGCATGGATGCTACCGGATGATACAATAGTATAATCAGGAATAACAATTTGCAGAATTGCTTTCGAATTAAAATACCAATGGTACATTACAGTACATAGTAACTGACGTGTGAAAATAACTGTTGGCGAAGGTAAGACGAAACCAGAATATAGATACTTTGTTTACTCACTCAGAGAATGGACTAAGAAATCCTTGATTGATGTTTTTCGCATGAATCACTGTTTTTCCACTCACAACAATTTACCATCAACTGTGATTTCGGAAGATGATCCGACGAAACTTTGCCTATCAGCACTGGTACCGCAAACAATTAACCGTAGTAAAATAATAGGTAGGTATTTTACTTCGATACTGAACAGCTCAACGAAAATGAACAAAGCCTATCTGATAGAATAAATAAACCCACTACGTTAAAGAATACTGCTTGCGTACTGCACAGCAGCACACGAAAAGCAACACACACAAAGCAAATTAGACTGAGCATGGGCAATGTTGCCAGCTGGAGTCATGTTTTCAGGCTTAATTTAATTCAAAGAAAAGGCTAGGTTCATCATTAATAAAATGAGGAATGGATTGCTTTGTAAAAATTACAATTAAATTCACCTCTATACTAAAACTTTTGTATCAGAGTATCGTGTCATGTTGTATCAATACTGTATCAGATCGGGTCAAAAAACCATAGACCACGGATATGAAATAAAATTAACCAACCAGTGTGTTCAGATTTTGCACAATTCTGCGATTCTAGCAGAATTAGCATTATATTGCAGATCTCAGCAGGATTTAACTATTTACATAATACGATCCGAGTTCCACTTGGAAAGTTGGTCTAGAAATGTTTACTTTCTAGTATAATCTTAAATTTCTACCATTTCAATGAATTAAGACCAATTTTGACTATCCCTTCCGTAGTATTTCTGGGGAATTCCCCGAAATTTTATTTATATTCTCTAGTTGTATGTAGACTGTACAAGTAAAGTGCAGTGTACACAGGGGCGTTGACTCCGTGGGTGCTCGGGGTTCCATCACCCACGGGAGATAGAATGGGGTCTGAGCACCTATGAGCATTAGACATAAAACTGGGGATATTCTCTGTATGCTCAAGTCCAAAGGAAAAATTTAGAGACATATCCGACATTTCTCTATTATGCTTGATATATATCGGATCCGCAATGAATTTTCTTTTCTCGCACTCTCCCGGCCCTTTTATATGTGTCATAAAACAAACCGAGCACCCATGACCACCCAGAGGTTTTCCTAAAAGTCAGCGCCTCTCTAAGTGTACATTTCTATTTTCTTCATATCCTTCGTAATGGTTGGCAGTCAGCTGTGTTGTGCGTAAAATGCAGTGTTGGAGAAGGATCCAGTGTTTACATCTTGGCTATCAATACCCAAAAGATACGAATATGTATATAAGAAGATGACAATGCTTTTTGTGAAGCATGATTTTATGCCATCAAAATACATGCTAAAATATGCTCCAACCGCGACATCTTTTTATAAAAATATAGACACACCGGCGACCGGGAAAATGGATAGGTTTGTTTGACTACAACCAATTCAAAGCTGTTAATATATTTACAATTATTTTTGCTTACCTACATACAAAATAAGGTATATTTTCTTGGCAGAACGTGAACTTTTTCTATCTGGCCTGTATTGTATTTTAGCCGAGCAACTAACGTAATGTAATATTGAATCTGGTCACACTGCATGCAACCATTGCAACCACCGTTTCACAACCGACCGTAAACAGCCATCATACATCGGAAACCTAATATTTTCCTTATCATCAAATACTAGTGTTACGGAAAAATATGGATTACGTCTAAATAATATTGATCCAACTCCCTAGTCTGTGATATCGGATTGAGTCAACATAGGTAGTGCAATGGATTCTTCGTCTATCGTAAGTTTTAACAATGATTCCACCAATTCTGCATTCCAAACAACGTTGAAAGGAGACTTCAATAATGTTAGTGTTCACGAACTAGCCCTTCACGCGATGAGGGATCGATGTTTACTTCTTCAGCGGAGGATAAATACTTTGGAGAGTGATAATATGCGTCTCAAACTGCAGTCTACTCAGGGATCGACAGCCATTCCTCAAGAAGACGACGATAAGGCCACATTACACCAAAAGATAGCGGAGCTTACGAAACAAAAGTCTCAACTAATGCACCATGTATTCATGGTCTCCTGCGAGAACAAAAACTTGTGGAATAAAATATCTAACATAAAAGGTACGGAGAAGTCTGCCATAAAAGAAGGTAAAAATCTTTTGATACGCACCAACACATTCATTCAAAGCACACCCCGAACTAGTGCAAATTATCAGGAAAAGTTTTCAGAATCTAGTTTAGAGGATATCTCATTGAAATTGATCAACAGCTATATCCAAGAGAAGTCTCAATTGGTGCAACAATATGAGCAGATGACACAACTTCAAGATGATGAACATTTGTTGAATCCAGACTCCATTGGTTTCGCATTCATTGAGGATAATGCTACAGATTCACTTAAGGAAATCCAAAATCAAACAGAGAAACTTCACAGCATGAAGAAGGAACTTGCTCAACAAGAAATTGATTTGAAACTTATTCTCTCTAGAGTTGAAACTGTTTTAAATGGTAAGGTAACATCAAATAAATTCTCCTACCCCCTATCAAGTACTTAACCTTTTGAATGCCACATACTTGTCAGTTTTTTTTGTTGATATAAAACCATAATACTATAGTTAATATAGGCTATCAATCAGCTTGTATTTCCAAAACATCATAATATTTATTATGCTGGTGTTTTATAAAAAATAAATCATTTCCTCTGTAATCTTTAATTTGGATAAAGGAAATGAAAATAATCAGTATCGTACAGCTCTGAAACTAGGTTAGTAAGTATGCACAATTTAGTCAGTTATTCATAATGGTGAGAGTTAAAAGTTAACACAATATCTTATTTACCTTTCAGAAGGCTACAACTGTCCAACATGTGCATTAAACAATGCCAGAGTAGTAACATCTGAAAACAAAGAGATTGAAACTAGCGACAGTCTCGTAAACTGGGCAACGCCAGCCGACTCTTCTACTTACAACAACTTGACTGAACTCAACACATCAGCATACAAGAGAAACATTCCAGAACTACAGAAGGAAACATTGGAACCCCACGATAAAATATGCCCAATGTGTGGTCAAACATTCCAGAAAGATACATCATTTGCAGAATTCCAATCCCATGTGGAAAACCACTTTGTGGGTGAAAGTGAAGTCGATTCAACTATAGATAATTTTGATCATATACCAAACTCTTTTGATAACATAAATTAATACTTATTTCTTCAAATTGAACTGAATAGTTGTCTCTAGCAAAATCAGGTGGATTTAATTCCTTATGTAGCATGTGAAATCATTGAGATGAAGTGATAATAGAAGTGAAATAAATTATTTATCAAATGAAACTAGGCAAATTTTTATTAACGTTTCATATTTTTTAAGGTATACATATTTCTACAATATAAGTAAAACTAATTATGCCAAGTCTGTAGGCTTCACATCAGTAGACTTAGAAGGTTTCTGTGTAGTTTTCTGCAACAGATTTTTACTGAACCACTGGGGTCTCTCTTTCTGCATTTCAATTATTCTCTTTCCGTTCCAGAATTCTTTAGGCTGTAACAAAAATTAGTAGATTAGGAGATGCATCACAAGGCCTTTAATGACGTAAGTTGATGTAAATAATTACTGATATAGGGCTTTAGCTGCCAGGCAGCCTGTTTGTGGCTGTACTTGGAAGGTGTTGAGAATCTTCATACTCATAATTAAAAAATTAACACTTTGTAATTCATATTTGTTTCCAAATTAAATTATTGTTTTTTATTTGCATTGATTCTGCAATATTTTAGTTTGTAAAAGTTTTCTTCCGGTATATTAATAGTTAGTCATGTAAATTTACTTTGATAACTTGAGGTACTTCAAATGGTCAGTGGTGGTAGAGTTGTGAAAAGGTCACAATGAGTGCCAGTTGGCCTTTACATACATTGGTAAAGAGTGAAAGTAGTCTAAGAGTAGCCTATAGAGTTGTTTAGGTGAGCCATCTCATCATATCACTTAAATAAAAAAGTTGTCTTCAATATAATTATAAACAGTCAGACAGATACTAATTGTAATTTCCATAATATTTTACCTTTTCAGGAACACTGTCTCCTTCATAGAGTACAACCACCTCTTGTTCAATGGGTTGGTTACCTAATTTCTCAACAATTTTATCTTGAATCAGTTTTGTTTCTGCTTCAACTCTTTTGTAACAGTGCTCTGAAAATAATTAAAAATGTTCAGTTATATGGGCTAAACCACTACACAAATTGATGTATAAAAAAATATTAATAGTGGACTAATTTAGAGGAATGCTAAAAATGAACTCAAATGCCATCAAGTTGTATTGAGGTTTGAAGATTGAGTAGGGAGAACCTCTTCTATGTTTATATTGATAACAAGTAAGCCCAACAAATACAGTCGGTTTAGACAGCAATAGGTTTATTGTTAATATTGTTGCCCCAAATATGGAAAAAATTGTTGTTTTAACAAAAAAGATGTCCAAATATTTGAAAAATATTTCTTTCTGGGTGTTTAAGTATTGGATCACTTGTGTTACATGAGGAATCATTTTTACTGAAGAAATCTGGTTCGAAAGTTTATTTCCTGACTGTTATTTCGTTCTTTGGAGTGGTTTGCAGTGGTTGAGCTGTCATAGCCTGATAGATTATTTGAGGTTATGTTTGTTTGACTGCTTGGCAGCAGGAATGGTATGGTGGCAGTACTTTATGGACCAGCGTATCATAAGTTCTATTGCTGCTATACAATAAGGCATTATTACCACAGAGTCGTCCTATCTCATGATGGTGGCCACAACTATGGCAAACTATAATATTCTTTTTCGGTACCAGCATCTTCCAGACATATTCGGGACTGCCGAATTTTCTCTTCCACCTTTTTTCTATGGTTCTTCGAAACTTGGGTACAGCCAATAATAGCCCGTCACCAACAAGATCTTTGAGGGAAAACTTTTTAGGTGGTGCTACGGGCTGTTTATTGTTGACGTAGGCCAAAGCGAGTTCTGAAAACGGAAGAAATTATTTGTGAGTGAAATCGCAATGGGCAGTTTATATGATACAGGTGTAGTATCGAAATGTTTCCAGGTTGTATAGTGAGGCCATGGAAAGGAAGGGTGAGAAGAGAACAATATTCCAACGATGTAAGAATTTTATTTCCTTACCTCTTGGAGGATGTCCAAATATTTGAAATATATTTCTTTCCAAGTGTTTTAGTAATTGTATCGCTTGTGTTACACGAGGAATCATTTTCACTCAAGAAATCTGATTCGAAAGTTTATTTCCTGACTGTTATTTCGTTCTTTGGAGTGGTTTGCAGTGGTTGAGCTGTCATAGCCTGACAGATTATTTGAGGTTATGTTTGTTTGACTGTGTCGCCAACTTGTTGTGTGTGAATTTCATACGACAAATTTAGTTCGTACGTTGAGGGAAATAGACTTTCAGGATAGCATGTTTACTTGTAGTATTTTTATATATCAGTTGTAAACTCACAGTAATGGAACAGCTCATTCCAGACATATGAGTGAGCTGGGCATAGAAACTACTTAATGCAACTTATGTAAAAAGTACTCTGTGGATGAGAAAAAAGGTAAAATTATGCTGGTCATGTAATGTAATGATGACTTGTCTAGCAAGCTATATACGCTCTTTAGCTACATAAGAATCTAAACAACAACATAAAAAAGACGTGTGGCACTCGGAGACTGCCGCGGTAAAGCTATTGCGCGTGATATTTCAAAAAGTCATTAAAAGTTCTGGTATTTATCGATAGATGGAAAAACTAAAAAGTATCTCCGCTGTGCCGGTCGGAGTGAGGGGTGTTAGGTTTTTTTCGTTACGGAATTTCTGGATTCGGTCTCCACGCTCAAGGCCCGCGATAGAAGCTATGCAATAGCTTAAAAATAACCTTTTGGGTACATTTATTTAGATCAACTGTTGGTTTGGCTATGTGCACAATATAATTTAATATGGATCTGGATCTGGTAATGAATAAAAAAACGCCAAATCAGCTCTAAAATGAAAAGTTGGAAACATTTGTTGTTATAAAAATATTCAAAAACTGAAGCGAGTACATACATAATGAACAAACGAGCGAAAAATTTCAAAGCAAAATTGTTTAGGAATATATGGTTTTTTTATTTATATAGCAACACTGTCAAAATGGCGATTGACAATCAGCTGTCTAAATAAAAGTGGGGAGGAAAAGCGAGCGACTGTGAGCTGTGTGTTGTAGTTAATGTCTTCAAGCGTTCCGTAGTAGTTGTAGCTATGGCGTGTTTAAGTTCGAGTAGGCTTTGTGCTCGTGTTCAAGATAAGTTGTTGTGCCAATTCGGACATAAAGTTCGAAACCAAACTGTATTTGTGAAACTCAAACCTCCTGGACCAACTCCGCTGAGGATTTTTGGAAAGACTTGTCAGGTTAGTTGAATTAATAAATATTAACTTAGATAAATACTTCAGTAAAACTAACATATTATATCTACATGAAACACTGATAAGTTATTGATTGTTCATTCATAAAAGGCCCTTTTTTACATAACATAGTGTGACAGCTAACCTCTTCTATGTCAGCTGATTTATGTCACTCTTATTGAAGAATTTTATGAATGACCGTGAATTATTTTTACCCAAATTAATAAATTTCTATTAAAGAGCGACCTTATTTTGATGAACATGAGTAGAGCGGGTCATTCATTGAAAATGTTAAAAGTGAAATCTTCGCAAGTTGGCGCGGGCAGTGGGTCGCTTCGTGCGCGGCAGGTTTGTTGGGTTTGTCCAATGATTTTCACCCAGTGTCAGGTAGGTAGTCATAACTTTTACTTTCATCAAACAAAGCGCTATTTGTTTTTGATTCGATAATCGTTTCATGAACGCCTTTTGCGTTATGTCACGTTATAATCTATGGATCCAGCCATCTCCCGTCTATAATAATTATATTCTTTACTTCTGAAGAAAGTAGGTTTCTAGTTAAAAGGTCCGGGTTCGTTTCATGGTGCGGTTTCAATTTCAGTCTCCAGTGTCGCTGTTTTGAGCCTATGCTAGGGTTGTCGCCTATACCTGTTCATTAAGTCTCCTGTGCTTGCACAATTACATACTTATTTCTTAATCCTTCCGCGAAATCGCGAAGATTTTGTAATAGCGTTAAGTTCCTGATAGTATTGGTTACAAGACATATAACGTATACGTACATTTTGAAGGTCACACGCTGATGACAACCCTAACAGAATCGCCGGTGCGCGCGCCTTAGTCGTCGTGCTTTCTCGAGCAGCGTGCGAGCATGCAATGTCCAATCTCGAAGACGCGCACAAAACTTTCTAGGCAATAATTATTTTTCGCATTAATATTTCATTTGCTACATCTATTACGTTCAATAATTTCTTTTAATAAAGTCTCGTTCTATTCAATCGCTCGATTAAATCATGGTCAAACATGTTTCTAACATTAAAAAATCAGCTGAGTAGGTACCTAACTAATAAAAACGATGACGTTCTTCAAAAACACTAGCTCACTGTCAGTGAAAGTTAAGAGACTATTCGTTGAATTTTTAATAGCGCGAAAACTGGGTAAGCCGTAACTCGTCGAAGGTGTGCTTATATTATAGCCTTTCTTATTTTACTCTAGTCCATGTTGCGAACATTGACCCCGTTTGACGCCAAAAAACGGTGGCCGAAGTCGGGCAGCGGTCCGAGCCCTTAGTAGTTACATTTGGTATCAATTCGACGAAGGAGCTAAATGATTGATAAATTGATAAGCAATTTAAACGCCTTAACCCAATTCGTGTTGGATATACCGCATCTGCATACAAATTGTGAACGTTGCGTTTGGTGCTGCTGCACTGACATCGCGTTTTGCCAAAGGCAGTTTTTGCTTCAGTAGAAACGAAGTTACGAGCTATTTAGGTGTATGAATTGGTCGATTGAATCGTGCCGCACGTTACCTCCTCCGTAAATGAAGCTCAGTAGAAATGCGGAACACACAACTATTTGTTCAGTCGACATCATTGTATAAGAGTTTTCGCCAATACACACGATGCAGCATATGTTATTTTCGACTTACAACATTTACTTCAATCCTAAATTACGTGATGACAATACATAAGGGCCTAGAAAGCTGGGAACTGCTTTTGTCGTCTCCAAGTTAGAGATTTTGTAGCGTCAACATATCTATATAATCTACCTGTAGACAGAGTTCCATATTTCTTACTGAAGTATGTCATCGGTGATTTAAGAATAATCGTTGGTTGCAACACATTTGTCTCAAATTTGTTTTCGCAATAAGTCATTACATTATTCACAGCGGTCATCTTCGAATTTTTTGACTAAAATTTTAATGTATATTGCACAATACTTGTCTGTGCCACTGGTGTGTGAGTCTAAAGATTGTGCCACCGAAGACCACAACCTTGGACTGCATAGGTTTTACTAGTGATTTTCTCAAACATTTTCATTATATTAGTCTGACAAGCTCTTGGAGTCCTTTGTGAATATAGAAAGTATAAATAGCAGATTATGAATAATCTGAAGGTCTCTCAACTGCAATAAAACCAATAAGATTAATTTTTATTAAAACTGATATTTAACAATTTCATACTTCGTATAAAATCATTAAATTCTGCTCTGTTTTGCAGTTCGATCAACTAGTCGCGAGCTAAGATTATTGAAAACGAGGTTATTTGACTGGCGAATCGATATGTTATTATTTTAAAAGGTCTAGAATTATAAAGTACCTATTGCTAAGATTTTAATGCCAACCTACAGCAATACTACTTTAACTGCGTAGTTCCTATATAAAGCACCTAAACTCTAGATTTCATCATTCATTTTGAAATCTATTTTATCTTGTATTCTACACATTAGTCGTACTTAAGTAATTGGCTTTAAAACGACTTCTAATTATAATTTTACGCAAACTTGCACCTTACATTGCCAATATCAGCATCTTTAGTTACTAAAAGTAGCAAATCATCATCATCTCACAGTATCCGTTTATTCGACACGCTATTGATGTTTATCACTGCAACTGTCAATTGTCTAACAAAGGTTACATAAAATTATATTGTGTGACTGATGATTTGAGTACGGTTTAGTAGTAATTGCGAAGTCACACCTGCCGACTCTTCCATCGTCCTTGCAGCGGCTGCGCCCATGCAGCCTATAGTTGAGCAAGACCGTTTCGGTCGTCACTTGCAAACAATGAACTCATCTTAGCCTGAGCAATATTAATTGCCGACATTCGTGTGCGAACGTGACGCTGTTATTTGATATGGAACTGCGTTTTGCTTGCCTCTAAGTTATTGTGCAAATTCTGTGAGCCAATCCTGGAGAACTGTCAACTGTTATTTTATGAAAAATAACTTAATTCCACCGATTTTGCTGCTAGGTATTTTCGGAGATGAGTTTTACATAGCCATCAAATTCATATGAGGTTAAAACTTGTTTAGGCTCGGCTGTCTCATACAAATACGACACAAAATGCAAATGTGGTCACATTTTTCCATAAAATAATACTCTAAATGCTTAAAATGGGTGTCCGGTGTTTGCATAGCCATAACCTTGGGCGCAAAGTAAACATCGCCCATTTAGTGTACCTTGAGGGCAGTGTCTATATACCTAACTTAGGAGAAAATAAAAATGTGAAAACCAACTAAGTATAGTTTTGTAATAATATTAAAAACCTCCAGATCCCTAACCAAACTTCCGAAGGGTTGTCAATCCTACAAAAAAAAAAGGTAATTTACGACTATGATTCCTATGTACCTACATAGTTTTACGTCGGCTGAGCTTCAAAGCAAATCACGCAATAATGTAAAAATACAGCAATTTATAATAATAATTAGTACCTACGTGTCGTCTGTGAATAAATAGAAGGGATACTTATCAGATGATTCAGAGTTCATGTAACTGACACAGACCGATTAAAAACGTGTACAGTGTAATTACAAATAATTCAAGGAATCAAGATTACACACTCGATTATAATGAGATGTTTAGCAGATCTAGACAGAAGGACAAATATATGTGTATGATATTAACCTGAAACCTACTCTTAGATACTTGTTAGCCAGTGGCAGAAAATCGAAACAATCTATTTTTAATAGTCGCCACGTAATTACTTTTAATATAGTAAATTACATTTCTACTTGTGTTGTTACGTATACTTAACATAAACAATTAGGATATACAAACAAATACTGGACAAACACTGAAATGATTTTATAATAAGCTATCGCATATGTACTTGTATGTATCGCAGTAAGTAAATGATTTGTTAATATTGTTGGCATTAAGTGTGCGATTTCGCGGATATTTGGATACAGCAATACCTCTACATTGTTGGAACGTAATTATTGATTTATAATATTATAAGGATATTGATGACTTCAGGGTTTTGTAGCTCATATTATCAATATTTTACATTTCCGAAGCTTAATACGAAGTCAACGTTCTTAATAAATCCATTGTACCTTTAAGCTGTACAATAGTTTACTAAACGATCTGCAGTACATTTAAAAATAAATTGAAATAATTCTTGTTAGAAAAGTATACAGACGATTTCTTAAATTACTAATGATGTTGTCGTTTTGCAATAATTTAACAACAGCCACTTGTATCTGGACTTAGGAAGGTAAGTACTTAAGCTTAATTCAAGGTCAAGGTTATAACGTTAATTTGGGCGGAAAATAACGAATTTCAGACGTCGATATATCGGGTTTGGATTCGCGAGCCAGGTTAAGACTAAGCCTTTCGGTATTCATTTTGAAAGTTGAAGTAACATTCAGTTAAGAGGTTTCCTGTTTTTTTATGTTTGACATTGACATTTAGTAGACATTTATTATTTTAATGGGACTTTGTGTTTCACAACGGTCATTTGTGGATCGATAGGCTCAAATGGCCTCTGAAGCCATCAAATTAAGAAGAAGACTTTTTGTTATTTTACTTGAGTGTTTTTATTTAATATTGATTGTTTTTTAAATCGTGTGTTATCTTTCTTTAGTCACGTCTTAATAGTATTATTTTTATCGAAATTTGTAGTCTACATATGTCTATACCAGTACTGGAGTTATATGATAGAGTTGGCAGCGATTACAAGTGTTTTTTATGTTGTCCATTGCACCATGTTGAGATCGTACACGGACTAGCTTTTGCCAGTGCAGCTTTAAGTACGTAAAATAATGCAGTGTGCACTCTTTCTGGGTTCTACTAATACAACAAGAAGTAGCCATCTTCTTAATTTATTAGTAAACCCAGAAATTAAATAAATCTAGTACAAATACTCCGTCTCCCGCTACAGTTTTGACCCGTATCCTATTACTTAGTATTCTGTCGTATTTGATCCCTTGATCGTTTATATATTGAATATTCCATAATTAATGTCACAGTAGATTATTATATTTGCATTTTCATTACTTCTCAATTACACTTCGTTCTAGTTATAAAATATTGAGGTCTCGTACCTTCTAACTTTATTAATTGTAGGCTTTGTATTCAAAAATATTTCACATCATTCTACTTTTAGTTTATTTATGACTTTTTAATCTTTTTTCAATATGTGAGTTAGTTTGACCTCAGGCCCTAAACATATTAAGTAGCTGACACAAACGCCACCTTTGATCTCGAGTATTGACCTTCCAGGTGTTTGCTTTTATTTTTAAATATGTAATCAAAATTACAAGTTTCTAGAACCCGCTGGCCGTCGTCTGTGGCATGTTGATTATGTGAAAATTTTTCTGTTAAAACACCCTGTATTGTGAGTAACTGTAATGAACACTATTCCGTGAAATTACAGTGTGCGTATAACGTTACAAAATGGGAGGCCGTTACGCTCTCAATACCATGCCTTATTACTGCAATTCAATTAATGAATTCTTCTAATGAAGTGGGTAGGTATTCGGTATCAATATGATTATTAAATGAATTTATCATCAGCTTTTAGATTGGATCTTTTTTCATGATTTAAGAATTATTTGTTCAATAATATACAATCCGAGAATCATTCACATTACTTATACTATTCATCTTAAAACCCGTACCTGCTATGCCACATTAAATTTCCTTCGGCATAGCGACGCGTACGCTTATTATCTTTTTTGTCATATATCCTTATTACTACCGGGTTACTTGAAGAAGTTCGTCACAGCTGAACTTTTAATTCGCAGGTACTTCCCCCAGAGAAATTATAAGTTATCCATGGCCAGCATCCGCGTTCTTTACCCTTTACGAATAGGTTGTATTTAAGTTCCTTCCTTAACCTTCAAAGTTCGTCACTCTTGAAGTCTTCCACTATCTGTTTGCGAAATCGTTTCCTTTGCTGCTTCACTTTCTACATCGTCAT
This sequence comes from Chesias legatella, assembly GCA_947359385.1. Lineage (NCBI taxonomy): Eukaryota > Metazoa > Arthropoda > Insecta > Lepidoptera > Geometridae > Chesias > Chesias legatella. The sequence continues at coordinate 2,441,595 of OX375766.1, forward strand.
AGACTTTAAATACATTTTACTTATGTTTTCCAATTTACATATTAAATAATCAATAGGTAATCCTTCAGGTTAAAAGGTCCTTAAGGTTAAAAATATTTTTCCTATTGAATTTAAGTAATTATATTAAACTGCTATATAATATATTTTAAAAGGTTGGTTAATTAAATATGTTTAGATCTTGCTGAACTTAGTTTGAGTATTATTATAAACAAAACATTGCATTGCATTCTAGTAAATAAATAAGACTCTATCATAGGCACTTTTTCGAGCAGCTCTCTAACTCATTATATGGCCCTCTGTCTACCTCACACTCATGACTATAATGTAAGTGTTGTGATGTTATCCGAGGAGATAATCTTTTCGCGTAAATTTAAATTTTATTTGTCTTCCACATATAACTCCATATAAAGATTTAATAAATTTAACACACGAGCAATTTCCGTATTCGTATGTATATTAAACTTATAATTTTAACTCTGTACCACGCGGGAGAAGCCGCGGGTAATAAGTATTAGGTTATATAAGTATTAACAAATTTCAAATAGTTTGGCTTGTGTATATACAACTAGAAGCTTGGTTGGGGCCATTGTGTGTACAAAAATTAATCTTAATTATATTGTTCAGTGCATTTAGATGTACTAAATAAGTATAAAATGAATTAACAGTCTCGACTGAGACTGAGCGAAATTACAACGCTAAATGTCTTGCCAAGTTTCTTTTACATACTGTTCATACTAATGAGTGTCATTCAAACTCACCTCAAGATATTTTTGCATAAAATCGCGTAAAATGAAGTCATCGCTTTCTATCCTATTCCTGTTATGAGTTGTTTTATACATGAGGATTGTTTTAAATATAGAAACTACGATAACGTAAACAACCGATGAAAATCAAATTACACCCCACCATCCATTACACGTAGGAATAAGGTTTTTGTGATGCTAGATCTGATGGATGAAAAATGATAAGCAAGAGTGATACTAAATAATTTATTTTGGTGTTCAGCCTTGATCCGCAACCTAGTGAGACGCGCCCGTCTTCGACCCACATACCTCTCGCCGCGGCGCGAGGCCTTCATAATTCGTAATTGCATCTTGCGATCATTACAACCGCTCGGTGCAGTGAACGGTCGTTGTTGTACACTCAGCCTGATAGTTTGTATTCGTTGTTTTACCGTCCATAGATTACCGTCGGTAGCTCTTCATTCGGTTAAACTTTCGCGTGATACGCGACAATATTGCCGATGTGAAACACGGAGGTGTAGATGGCACTTACTTTTATACCTTGTAACTAGCTGCGCCCCGCGGTGTTACCCGCGGTGAATAAGTAACCCAGCAGTTTTCCGGGATCAAAGTAGCCTATGTGTTAATCCAGGATATAAGATATCTTGGTACCAAATTTCATCCAAATCCATTCAAGAACTATGAACTCGAAATGGTGACTCCGTTTATCCAAAAACAGCATAGCATATTGCGAAAATAGGTGTAACTTCTTTTTCCCTTCTCCGGTACAGGTAGATATTTACAGGTAGATACCAAATCACACATGCACTGAATGCAAAGCTCGCGAGCAAAATGGATCCAAATAACCACGATTTCACACTCGCTACGACGAACACCCTCAGACCTGATGATATCTTAGGCTGATTTCATAGTGCGGTGGATTAATAACAATTAATGGCCCGTATAAAAGTAAATGTTTTGTTTACGCCATTTGTAATTGAATTTGTAGATGAAACTATTCCTTGGATAACGACTATCTGGCCCTGAAAGAGTTGGATAGTAATTCTCTGGTTGTCGAGGTTTTCGTTAATTAAAACATTTTTGTTTTACAAAATATTGTATTTATAACTATATTTAATAATAATTAAAACAAGTTTGCTGTCTATAGAATAAACGCTAGCTGTTTATCTGAGGACTGAAATTCAACCCTTAATCTAATAATATCTAGTTATGTACTGACGTTTGAATTTTTATTATCTACTTAAAAAATGGTCACCAATAATATCTACTGAACATCTAAACAAAACCAGAGATTTTTGCACACAAAGTTTGCTCAAGGATAAGCCATTTTATACAATAATTGCGAAAATATGAAAATGGCAGTTTTGCGTGTCTACAAACAAGCATCAAAAGTTGGTAACTAACTTCAATGTCACTTTATTTTGATCAAATCAAATTGTGTGCTCGATTTGAAATCTTTATTAAAAAATAATTTACTCGTACATTCAACACACGTGATATCCAACACATATGATAGTAAGATTAACGTGATGCTAACGCTCTGATGACATTGGACAGTAGTTTGTATCTTAGTAAGTACTGACAGAAAATAAAAAAATGAAGTCAAATCAAAGTCACAAGCTTTATTTCCATAGAATCTGTAAAGATATTTCTGGGAAACGTCGGTTATATACTATACATAAGTGTCGCGCACGTATCGTTAAGTTTGAAATGTTAAAACTATATTCAACCTACCTACTACCAACCCTATTCGAGTTGCAATGTAATTGATATAATTTATTTGCCACAACTGACTGGTTTTATAATTTTATGTATTTTATTAACAATTGTGTAAGAATCAAGAACCAGTTGAAGACATTATAATATTATTTTAGTACATTATATTAAACACGTACTTACTTTTCAGACTATGATTAAGGACTATAAATACCACGGGACAAACATTTTTGTATGTCAAACAAGAATTACAGATCGTATAAGTTGCGGAGAAGAAATTAACTGAATTTCCGAGCATTTGAATGAATTTTTTTATTTGAGTGTACTCCTATGACTCTAAAATGCACGGTTTTAAATTGCAGTTTAGCACGCTAGGCTATCGAGGTCGTTGAAAATCAACAGAGGTGAATGACAGCTATGAAAGGTGTAATTGGGTTCTTACTTAGAGAGGTCGCCCAAGTACCATTTACTGCATTGGTATTGACCGATTTGTTGGGTGCACTGCATTGACATAGGTAAATAATGACATTTGGGTGCAAAATAAATTTTGTTCGTAATCCGTACACAATCTTTTGACATTTAATTTAGTACTCTGATCAAGGTTTGGTCTTCTGTTCGGCTGTCCTGTGTCATTTGACGTTTGTTGTCTCGTCTTGAACTTGCAAAGTGAATTAATATTTCAGAAGAATTTAATACTATGACTGATTTAGCACAGTAGTAGCTACTTCACTATGGAAATTTGTACGTTATTTGGAAATATTAAATGCACTTGGAGTATGAAGTATTTCATTTTCCGTTTCTCTGCAGAATGGGAGACATTTATTGATAAATCAACAGTTTCCTACCCATCGCTTTCTAGTTCTACAGTAGTTAATATTATATAAAATAATATAATAATAAGAGATATATTCGCAAAAAAGCTTACAAAAGTTAAACATTTATCGAAAACATTCCATGTGCCGTTTAAGTTTGATACTAACCGTGTGTAGCAGTATTCGTAGCTTCAAAACTTCGTAGGCCGGTGAGCGCGTTGAAGTCTTTTTAGTTGAAAAATTAACTAGTGCTTTTGAATGCGCATTATATTGTTTTGCGTTACATATTTGTATACCATTTCATGCTTTAGCTTTTACTCGTATGCATGAAGTATCGTAATACTTGAATTCATACCGTTGTAGCCTGTTATTCAATTCGACAATTCAACCCTTACAAATATCTTACAGTATTATTTATTTATTTAGCTTGTGCCAGTTTCGGCAATGCCTGGGCTAAGTATTTACTTAGCGTAGCAAATTAGTAAATTAATCAACTAGAGATTAGTAATGGTCCTCTTCGTGAATATGTGCACTTTATAACTTGTAGTAATTCATCGAATGGGAATGAAAATAAAAATTAATGATGTTCTTTGGTATGTGAACTGTTTCCAATGTACCAATAAAGCTGCCAAGTTGACTGGCCCTCACAGCTCAGGTATTTGTAACCCTGCCTTTTGCGTAGTAGATCTTGGGTTTGAGTCTCACCCTGGACAAACAAGCGACGAACATACATGTTGGAACGAAGTTCCTTATCGCGCGTTGTGAAAGGGGGCTAGACGGAAAAAATTCTTACGAAAAGTTGTCACGACACTTTTTGTTGATGTTTTTTTGTTTTTGTTTGTTGATTTAAGAATTCCTTCACTAATTAATCGAAAGGAACTTCGTTCCATCCGGGTGTCCCTTGACACCTCTCAAGTTTTTTTGTCCTGTATTTGGGTATTATATGTATGTATTTAAAAAAGTATTTGTGTATTATATCAGTTAACTGGTTCCTTTGCTCCAAGCTAACTTTTTTTTGCTTTCTTTTCTGGATGGCGCGGAGTTAATTGTCCACCCTGCTTATTACCGCGAAATGTGTAATTTGTTTTATTTTTCTTTGCGTCACATTAGACCCCCCCATTAAAACACTTTTTTGTTACTGTTTTAATGCTTGATTTATGACTATTTTGGTTTCTTAGAACTAACTCTTTATAAAATTTTCCGTACAATTTTATAACATAATTTTATTCCATTAATTTCCATTATACTTGTCCATTTTCTTCTTGCCGTATCTAATTTGAACTTACTTCATTGAATGGCTGTGAGACGGATGGACGAACTAATACGGACGTTTGAGTAATTTATTCGGATATTTCATGTTATGTACGTACATTTTTCCGACATCGCTAAGGAACAGAAAATAAAAAAAAATGTATATCAAAAGACAATAAGATTTATAGCGATTAAAATTCAGTAAACGCATGTCTACATAATTTGCGGTCAAATTGTTATGAAAAGTCCTACAGATTATTCATAATCTTCTGTATGCTGGTAATTGTAAAATAAATGCTTAGAGCTAAATGATTCTATCCTGGTGATGCAATCATTATGAAGTATCGTTAGTACTCGGCCCTTTACATACCGGCCACGTACTAGCCGCTTCAATTAACTGTCTAAGTACGTGTCAATTGTTGTTCACTTCTATAATAAGAACACCTATCGATGCGCAAGAGTCGAAACGCTCACTTTCTATCGTTTTAATTGTTATGTACGCCTGCGGACGACACACTCATGCAATTTTACGTGTGCTAATGTTCTTCATCATTTGCTTTGATCGTGAAATGATTAATTTTGTGCGTTAAGTTTTTATGTCTGCGGTGTTTTGTATGAAAATACTGATTTGATGAAACATTTGGTAGTACTAACCTATGATAATGTATATAACCTTTTGAAGTGAAAATTATTAGTATGCGTCGAAGTTTGAGTGACCCTCGGATTGAAAGTCTGAGTCTTTAAAACCTGGTGGCAGGCTAATATTAACGCTTGAATATGAATAATTGTTTATTATACGATCATATTTTTTTTCAATATCCTTTTATTTGTTTTGTTTTGACCATGTAAGCACGTAAGAACAGTCTGAAATGAATTATAAAGGCATATTATTGTACCTACATAAATTAATTCTGTGTTAAGTTATTTATCGATATATTTTGAATCTGAATATGCGTAAAGATGTCTGTTATGTTAATTGAAGGTACACTTTATGACGTATGTGAAATCGCGTGAAAGAAAATTAATATTCAGCACCCTCGCCCGTCACCAAGAATTAACGATGTTACCAAAACGAGACGTCTATTAATAAAATATTCATAAATCATTTTACGTTTCACATTGTACGTTCTGGTTTATTGATTAACATCCCACTGCCTGGTAATTTGCATTTGTACATCGAAGGGAAAATAATTTCACGTTACGTCATCATATTCAAAATAAAAAAAAACATTTTGGTTCTCGCCACAACCTGCTGGTTTAGTCATACTATAGTTTTATTCAGTTTAAATTGTGTAATGTATGGAAATATTAGGTCTGGTATTGTGACATAAAAAAAAATATGTTTTCAATATTTTTACTATGTGTGTGTGTGTCAAATGAAACATATTCTGTTCTATTCTTTTAATTACTGCCAATTAATTACTGTCTGAAATCTGTGTCGCAGGTATCATGGGCAAACAACACTGTTATATATATAAACAATACGACCCGATAACAAACTTTATGTTCACCACACAAAGTCTCCTCTGGCCGAGGATGAACCCCTCGAATGGAATACAAAGTTCAAGTAATTTATTCTGTCCGCTGCTGTAACAAGTTTTCCGTGATGTCTGGCTTTCTACTTGTCCTTGAAAAGCTCTATTAATCAGCTTGTCAGTATTTCGAAATTTCTTTCTTACATTTACTACCTGACTTGCTCGCTCTTCCTGGTCAATGGTAAAAGTATTTAATGATACAGAGGAAAATCTGGCTATATAAACTTTGTATCGTCACGTCACCTCAGTTTGGAGTATAAAGATTAGAAGTTCGCCTTCAAGTCGATGGAGTACGAACTATTCATAGCGTTAGAACATGATAATGTTGGTCAAAATCAGTCGTGGTCAGTTGAAACTAAAAAAGAAAAATAATGTTACTAAACTTTTTAAAGTGCATACAATTGGGGCTAGGTGGCGCTGCAACGCCTATGAATTGGCGCGCTCGCACCTATACAAACATTGACGTCACAGCTCCTCGAATACGGTTGATCAACTTTGCCTTTACTGGTTCGCCTTGAATAGAGAACTGGAAACCTATCTTGCAACTTTTATTACAAAAAAAGATACAAATACTTCCAAATCATCGGCAGGTTCGCATATATTTTTTAAGACGGATATATGTAGCGTCCCTAGCCAATACAATTGAATCTACGTATTCATTTGCATAAAATGCGTTGTTGCTACTTCTGCGACTCAGGTCTGATGCACGGATTATGCGTCTCACGACCTTAGAAGGCCAGTTTGGCTCCCTCTGGGCTAACTTAACTCCACTCTGCACTGCACTAAAGTTAGTTGCAGACATTCCACTATGTGACACTTAACAACAAACTATATATGCTTCCATCTGTTACAGCCTTAATAAACTGAATGGCAAGTGCGAATCGAACCCGCCATGGGTTTTGTAAGACCACAGAACTTAATTCTGTTAGTATCTGCCAATAAATATTTATTTAATTCGGTGCAAGTTACTCAGCGCGGGTCGGCCCTTGGCCAATTTGATATTTTACTTTAAATGTTGCAACTTCATAACACCATGTTTGACGCTTATATGTATAAACTTTGTTACGTTATAGCAAAAATACCTTAAAAGACATGTTTTTATCATTTTATAGGATATCCGCTATAATAACGCATATTCTGTGAAAATTGCAGTCACCTAACTATTACGATTCAAAAAGGTACAACCTTTTAAAGATCTGACGGACGACGTAGCTTTGTAATGGCGTCCTTTGAATAGGTATAGCCTTAAAAATAAATTCAGGATATTTTTGGATGAGGAATAATTCAATTCGTAAAATAAGGATATGTCATTTCGGTATGTGTGTTCTAGCTTTAAATTCAGTTTGTCTGTATACGCGCACGTGCGCACAAATGTGTACCTACCTACATAGTTTCGTGCGGTTTTGCAATCGGGTCCATCGGGCCCGACTGCAGTTGCCTGCAGTTGCATAAACGGTTGCGACACCGTATCGCGGTCACTGCCGCCGCGCCGCACAGACTAGTTAAGGGCACCTGCCGGCCGCCCGAAACCCGCGCCGCACCCTTCAGTATCCACTACACTGATACACGATCTTACCATTTCTCAATTCAAACTTCGCGCGGCTTTACTTGGTACGTTTTTTTATCTGGCAATTTGGAATGCTGATTTCAGTACTGATGATGGATCTTGGCAACTCATGCTAAAGCATGCTCATGCTCATGCAACCTGAAATATGTTGCTGTATCTTTCTATGTTTCGTTCTGTGATTGAATGGCCTCACAGCTCAATTGGTGGTAATTGTCTTCTACGCTGTAGATCGTGAGATACCCAGGACAACAGTGGTGTGACGAACATAAGTTTGTTCTGTGTCTGGGTATTAGTATGGAATTATACTCTTATGAATGTATTTACAAAAAATATAAATATTCTTTCAATTGTCTGGTTCCCATAATACAAGTTATGTTTAGTTCGGGGCTAGATAGCGCTGCATGAAATATCCATTATGTCTTCTGCATGGCAAGAAACATACCGCTTGCGGCCATTGAGACATTTCATAGGGGAAGCATCGTTACGCATAATTTGTGACTTTAGCGGCTTTGTCTTCGATATTTTGCTATTTATTTTAAATGAGGTAATACTAGCTTAATGGTTCATTAGTGGTCGTGACGGTCGTCTGTTTAGTCTTTGTACGATCTTTGTTGATGTCAAGACTACAACGTGGTTAATAAAACACAATAGTTGAAGTGTTGACTCACCCTTACCTCATAGGGAATCCTTTAAGGAGCGCTTGTCGTTACTTTAGATTGTCTTATCAATGATTTTCCGTTTTGGGTTATGAATTAAACATACATTTGTCCATCTATCCATTATGTTATGTAAGTAGGGACGGATGTGATTCTATAACTACCTGTGACGTGAGACAATGCCAACGTCACATACTGTAAGTTGGGTTCAAATTGCAAAGTAACTTAAAATACTTTTGATTGATGATAATTTTAAAATATTTTAACGTACTGTGTAAACCAAAATGAAAGTTGTTATTGTGTCCCTGGAGTTCCGTACTCAAAAGAGGGGACCATAATACTAAGCCTACACCGTCCGTCTAGGCTGTATTTTTAAAAACCGTATCAGGCAACCGGTAGAAGTTTTCATACAATATGAGTTTTATGGGGAACTCATAGCAAATCGTATAAAACAAATAATACAGTCTCTATAAAAAAACGTGTCTTAATTTTATTTTTGTTGGTTGTGTCTGTTTTCTGTTTTTGATGGTCCTTGGAATCCAGTTTAAAGCTAAAAATATACGCGTCAAGCGAAAGGGAAACTATCTCGCAATTTAACACAGTTTTCTTACGAAGTCAATATCGTGGTTTTGTTTTAGCATGGGTCTCAGAATGTATAGGAATTAATTTTATGGCCGTACATACAAAATATACCCAAACTAAAATCAAAGTCAAAAACTTTATTTCCATAGAATTCATAAAGAAATGGCTTGTAAACGTCAATAATATTCAAAACATAAGGTCACGCGTACTTATCGCTAAATTTGACGCCTGTACAAACCCTATCCGACCATCCATGGGGAAGAAAAAAATACATACTAAAATCTTAACGTGAAATGCTCAACGATTTACCCGTTGCATGTACCCACAGCGCTGATTTTCAGCCAGAGCGTATAATAAAAACGCGTATTACTCATACCCCTGCACTTGAATTAAATGTATGTATTTATTAGAAGAATACTCAGACAGTTACATCAGATGTCTGGTTCCCATAGTAGGTACATGTTATGTTCTATGGTTAGTTAGGGGCTTTTATAAGGCGCTGTGTTAAAGGCCCACCAATAAGAAACAAACACACCTGTAATTGTATATCATCTTTATTGTTTTAGAGAGTGACAACATGCGGTCCCGCGTGTGGGTCGGCAGGACCGAGCGCCGCCACAGCCGGTCTGACGCGCCGACTCGCCTCCAGCCTCCAAAGCACAAGTACAGGATCACTTCCCGACTACGGCACACAGATCGTTGACCCCTATCGCTTGCTCGAGGATGACCTCAACGGAATATACGAGGATATCAGATCGGTAAGCAGCCTATATAAAAAAGAATTGTAAAAAAATTTTTTTTTTAAATAAATTTAATAGCTGAAACCGGCTTTTGAAATAAATATTTAAAACTTAATCTCATGACAATAGCGGGCCATCCACTAACGTTCTTTCTTTATGATTCATCCTGATCAGTTAAGAGGAACGCAGCAGTATAGAATAAAGAGATTAATTCAGTGGTTGTCTTGGTAAGTTATTGTGACGTAAAGAAAGAGTGAATGTTAATACCATTATTAGTCACTGTTGCAAACCCATTTGCGTTTAATCTTCGAATGTGTCGGAAAATTACATTAGTGGATGGCATGCTGTATTATCAAAAAAAAAAATACAGTCATTGATTATTTTAAAGTTTTTTGAAAGTATTTACCCTCTGTCTAGGGTTAGGCTTAGGCAGCGAAACTCATGAACTAAACACGTGATTTGTTGGTTCCCCAATGCGTAATCCAAAATACAGGTGCCAGTCGCCGTCTGATAATGACAGGTAAGCGATTGGCATAGCGTCAACATGATACTAACTACTACATATTATAGACTGTATCACTTATTAAAGTCACTTGTTTTCTATTTAAACTTGCAGTCTCGCTATCTCATTGAATTGATATCAAACTTTGTATACAATTAAAGTAGTAAATTACAAGGCTTGTTTAGAATTTTTGTAACTTCTAATCATTACGCAGGCAGTTTGCCTAACCTAATGTTTCGAGCACCTTGGCCGATATATTTACAAATACTGACATCTTAAAATATGTTTTATATATTAACAAGTTTTGGACTTTATGAGAAGGCCAAACAGTGTGACTTCTTTCTTATAAATATTTCTCGTATTTTTATAAGAAACTATATATTCTTAAAAAAACAACTTCAAGCGTAGTATTGATGATGGTAATTTTTCATATTTTTCATTTTTCACTATTATAAAAGTTATTAAATGTATCAAGGTCACTAATACAGCTATGGTAATTAAAACTGATAATTATATGTATTTTCATTACATGCCAATGTTAAGTACATTGCGTTGACATGTCTATAGTTTGAAGTATTATTATTTAGATGTAGCAGGATTTAGAATTAGAATAGAGGCTTGATTACCATGAACTACAGAACTAATTGGTAGAAATATAAAGAAAAAAAAACCAAGTTGTATTAAAAAGTTAAGTAAATTATTAATGTTGTGGGTGGAGTGCGTGTGTGTCCATTGATGAATTGTGTCAAAGTCACATCGTGTTATCGCAATGGCCAGTGGTCGCTTGTGCAATTCGCGCAACGGCGATAATTATAATCTACAGAGGTATACGCCGTTAATTTGCAACTGCTTCTGCTCATCTTTTGTAGTGATCAAGATTAGATGGTCTTAGCATGCGATTAGATAGTACATACTCCTACATTGTTGTCATAAAGTCTATTTAGTAGGACTGAATATTTAAAAAAAAAAAAATAATATAAGTACACTAGCTCTTGGCTGAATGGATATTAGAATCGTTTCAGTAATTTTTCTTCTTTATAAGAAAAATATAGTGAGAAGTTATCGTGTATTGAACTGTAGCGGCATATTTATTTTGATTTTTTGTTTATTATATAGTTCATATAAATATAACAGGGTTTCAATAGGCGCTTAACTTCAAGAAAGGTAACCTAATTATGGCGCCTTATCAAACCCTACTGACCCTCCAAAGAAGAGCCAAAAACTCGTAAAGGAGCGAAACGTCTTAATAAAGTTATTCCTTCTACAAATGTTAGACAACAACTTAAATTAATCCTATCTTTTGAGTAATGTGATGGCCTTAACATAAACAACACAAGAGTCAATTTTAAGTAACGATTTGTGAATAGATATTTATGTGGAAATACTTGTATTTTTATGAGGTCGCGATATAATCATATTTCAATTTCGTCCTTGATCTTAAGCTGACTAAGATAGCGCTATGGATGATAAACTTACAATTTTATGTTTCAAATCTATATTCATAAACTTGAAAATGTCTGACTCGCTTACTCACTGACTGGTTCGAATCCTGAAGCGCAACAACAATGAGTTAATTGTAAAATTAATGTGCGCAGTACATACCACTTTCTCAAACGATGAAGGATAACATTGCAGAAAACGACGTGTCTTGAAACCAAACATTCGAAGACAACGTTAAGTATACGAAAAGAGCCTCTTTTAGGCGCACTTTAGTCTTTTCACCATCCTGGTTACCATAGTACTTAAGAGTCTAAAATTTAAAAACCTTTGAATTTTTTATAGTTTATTTTTGTGTGTTCTTACCTAAAATATTTCAAAGGCTCCCTAAGAATTTTTAAAACTTCGAAATCATAATTTGTAATCCAAATTCTAAGCCGACGAAGTTGCGGACGGTACCAATAGTGTTTACTTAAGAGCAGTACTAGCAGAAAATTTTTGTTACCAATTCACGATGTTTGAATGAAGAACTCATTATCATTTTCCGCTTTGGTAGTAAACCGGTCTGTGGATACGTGTGGCCATTTTACAAACATCATATATTTCAACCGCGTATAACTGTCCTGGGTTGGGCCTACGCAGTGTCTTCACCAAGTTTGTGGTGGTTCGCCTACTTTCCGTTTGGAAAACTCGTCTAAAACTAGGCCCCTATGAATGCAGCGCTGGCTGCATATTTCTAAATGCTCGTTTCCTATGGCGTATATACACACCGGTATGGCATAGCATGAAGCTTGCACGTCGATATTTTGGTTACAATTTGTGGATTTTGTCGACTCCCACGACTTTAGATCGTCAAAATTAAATGACCAGCGTAGGAGGCAATATTTGGATAATTATGTGGCGCACTTACGTTCTAATGAAGGTATAAATAGACAAATAAAGCTTCTTCAAAATCATAAGATGTTTTCTCTCCTTCAAGTAAATTTGTACTTAAATATATACTTACTACTTTAGCTTATCGGCTGAACAACGGCAAATGTCCGGCAGGTTTTAGAACCAAAAATTCAAAACTATGTTTGGATAATAATAGTATTAATTGAAAAATTTATTATTTATTTAATAGTAGATATCACACGTGAAAGCCCGTTCACTCTCGCTTCTCAAGAGGAGGCCAGTGTCCCCGTAGTGAACAATAGCGGCTGAGAGATTACGTTGGCTTAGAAAAATAGTAGCAACCGATATTCGGAGTGTAGTGTAGTTGTACACATGCATATAGACCACTATACGCATTTATGTAAGACTAGTACTATACATGTATTGCGATAAACTACATTCGAAATCGTTGCACTACTAAAACTACTATAGAACTGTAGATTAGTCTCATGTAGAGTAAAAGCCGGATGTGTGGTATTGCTTTTTACTAGAATATATTTCGTGATGTACTGCATGACTGTACTTCTTAGTATTTGTGGTATGTAGTTATTGTGAAACTCTGAAGAAAAGAATTAAACCCCAAAATGACCAGTCTCCTTAAATAAAAAATAAAAATAGTTTTAGTGTAATGTTATTCTCCTAAGCGGTTTTTAATAGCGATCAGTTTTAATAAGACTGATTTATTGAAGGTTGTCATAATAAATATAAAATAATCCGTGCCACGCTAGTATAAAGCTAAATTTAGCTAAAACAATCGGTACGAATCGATGGAAAACATGCAAACTAAATAGTAAGTTAATCTATACATCCATACAAATAAATAAAATCGGAGTGTCTGTTTGTTATATTAAAATTACCGCTTTTTACAATACTAAGTGCATATGGATGTATACACGGTATATATACCAAAACATTTTTACTATATTTGTCTGTCTGTCTGTCTGCCTGCCTGTCTGTTTGTTCCGGCTAATCTCTGAAATGGCTGTACAGATTTTGACGGGACTTTCACTGGCAGCTGATGTAACAAGGAACTCAGGTGTAACTCAGGCTACTTTTCCGAGGGCTAAAATAGGGGTGCGTGATAAAACCGAATTCCTCGCAGACGAAGTCGCGGGCAACAGCTAGTAAGAAATATGTTTACGCCAAAGGTGGCTCAAGGCTTATATAGGAATATACCCACGACGTTTTTCTTTAACGTCAGCTACCTTAATATTCCTTCTTATTATATACATGGTTTCCATTAGTAACATAGTAACCATGGTACGTTTGCTTATATTATGTCGATTGTGAATATAAGACAATAGATAGAAGAAGAATATATATCACTTTTGGATATATTTTGGATTTCAGATTTTAGAGGTTTTTAACGAATAGCTAAAGTTTGTATGGTGATTCTGAAGAAGTATTATAGAAACTCTGCATGTTATTACTTAGTCTAGACTAGAAGACTAAATATTAGATCATTTTGTTGGCCTATTTTGTTATAATTAGCACATAGTTACCAGGGTAAGGATCATTAGGACAAACTGAATAAAATGGGGCTAAACTAAATTTATTGCTTTCGTGTGACAAAATATGATTATCACACCGTCCGCTAATAATGTAACCAAACATAAAACACGTCATTTCAGTACCTTTTTATCATGGCCATTTCAATTTTACATTACATAATATGGCGAGATTTGACTTTGAAATATTTCTGATACATTAGAGCGCAAATATTGATTTACTGACGGTTCATTCTGTTCCAGTTTTGGTTCCTGAACGATTACCGAACCACCGCTTCACCTTTTAGGCACACATTCGGTTTCCCACTCAATAATGATAACAAATATTATAGAGCAATATAAGGGAAAGCGGTAGTTAAGTGTTACTGACCCATTCTTCCAATCTAACCTGTTTAAAATCCTGTCGTAACCCATTGAATTTTTAATTTGTTTTTATGTTTTCTTCCGCAATACACGATCTAAAAACGTTGAACGAAAATGTCTTAAGGAAACCACCATGACTAGAACCACAAATTCCAAGGCATTATAATAAAACAAATATAATACACGCAAATTTATATGTTCTGTAAGATAAATGTAACTACTAAAAATATTCCATATATTAAATCAGAAGGCCTCTCTTATCGACTCTAAAGAGTTTACCCATGACAAGCTTTTTGCAATAATTAGCACATTCTTAAAATGGTGTTGCAAAATAGTCAAATTGGCATGTCCTAGAATATAAATCCCATTGTCCAGATTAGTAGTTGTTCTTGCAGCAATACTGAAAGGTAAATGATAGGCAAAGAACTCAACGAATGGTATTAATTCGCATATAATTACGGTCACGATTCGGAAAAACTTATCGATGCACGAACCTTCCGCGCTGGTCACTTCCCTATGCTTTTTGTATCATTTCATTATTGTTTATAGTCGTTATTCCTATTTTTGTAACACCACTCCAAACAAGCCGACCAACTAACTAATTAATATATAAAGAAAGAAATATTTCTTTATAACTGGAATATTACATAATAACAGAGCACAGGCGTGCCCTGTTATAATGATATCAATAGCCTATATCAATAGCCTGTAGATCAAATATTTATCCATTGCTGATATATTAAAAATTCAGTTATACGACTGATTCTGGTTTAGTCGTATACTAACAATAGTATTTACTTTTTCTAATTTATTTCAGTAGCCTTTAGATCAAACATCTCATCATTGTGGACATCCGCAAAATACAGCTGTAAAACCGAATGATTTTAGTCATTATACGAACAATAAAATTGGACGTTCAACAATGATAATGGCTTAAGTAAACACTACGCCAAAATTCACTGTCCGTTTTGTAAAAGAACTTGCGTCATTGTTGTTTCAAAACGAAATTGATAGTGTCATAAAAAGTATGGAACTTACCGCTACTCATTCCGGTGCTGAAACCTTTGTCTTTACTTCGCTGCGAAAATTTCTCAACAACAAAATTGACTAAGATTCTATCGAAACAAGTGAAACGCCATGGATAAACATTATAGAAGTTTTATTTATAATTAAATTTATCAACACTACGAAAATGCTGTTTTGTAATGGTCCAAGCTACTTTATTTGCAACTGAACTGATGACTTCTCTCGTATTCGGCTGGATCAATAAACCACATTGATGTAGAGTAAGCGCTTTAGGCACCTTAATTAATGATTAATTCATTAATTAGTGTTAATGATTTATAGAACATACGATTTAACCATGAAATAAAAAAGACATAGATACTGAACTGAAGTAATTCATCACTAACTCGGTCGTAGCAAGCTCTACGCCGTAGCGTGAAAAATTGCGTTGTTGAGTATTTGGGTAAAACATATAGTATGATTATTTTAATATTTGTCATAATATAAATAATTTGAGTCTGATAAAGACAAATATTTAATGAATCGTAAAGTAGATTTTATATTTTCCTCTTGAACATAAAATAATAACTTTACTATTGATATTATTAATCGGCATACGTGCATACATGGTTCTTGTAAACAGCTTTCTCATTCCATCTAAGCGGGACATAGCTCAGTGGTCAATATCATTGTGTAGACGATAAAAACAGACTGTTTATCGGTATGTTAAAGATTCAGATGTTTATTGTCCGTACATAGACTAGATCCCAATTCGACTGTAGCCCCTTTGTCTAACAGGAGTTGGAGCGGAACACAAACCAAACGGAACTGAACACCATAGCCACATACTACTTCGACGGGCAGGGCAAGGCGCTGAGGCCGATGGTGGCAATACTGATGGCGAGGGCTGTCAACTACCACGTATACGGGGAAAATAGGTGAGTGCGTATTTTTTAAGTTTTTATCTTTACATTTTAGATTTATTAATTGTTTATAAATTAACGAATTAAACTATAAAATAAATAATTACAGTGTTAGTGCAGTAAGCATTAAATAATAAATAAATAACAATAATAATGCTATAAGGAGTCTGAATTAAAAACTCTCATAAAGGACTACAGTAATATGGGCAAAGCTTTATGTAAATAAATATTATCTTATGACCTTACCTTGTTCAGTATGTTTTTAAAGAATTCCAAGTAAGTTTTAAATAGTACTCACAGACTATATCATTTTTTCCCTTCATTACAATTAGTTATTTTTTTTGGTGCCCTGTACTTAGATAGTGCCTGAAAATACATCAATATTAGTTTCAAAATATTTTCTTTCCTTGACGCTAGTGATTATCCAAATCAGATTTAGCCGACGATTTTAATGCGTAGTAAAGTTGTTTCTAACCTGCGAATTAGACAACCATTTGTTCTTACACCTACAGATAATATATTTCGAATTAAATATGAATGCGACAACACGCGCAAAGTCGCGCAACCAAATGCAGATATCCTGCACAGTAAATTTAAAATTAGCATGAGAACATAAAAAAGTTGTTTAGCTGCTGTTACGCAACCGTCTAGTCAGGCGTAAAAAAACCACAACCTTATTTCAAATGATAATACATATCATCAAAATACACAATTAAATTAATCAATTTATCAAAGGATGGTAAAAGTCTCGTTGTAAACGAAGTTGAAGAAAAGGCATTGAAATGTGCGCCATTGTCACTTTCTACGACTCACATTGACAAAAGATTTCAAATTCATTATTTGCACAACCGGTTGTAAATAAATAAATAAATAAATAGTAGTGCTAGTAAACGCGACTTTGTCCGCGTCGACAAATACGTAGCTTATCCTCGGATTTCAGCTCATAGGCAAATATCATCAAAACATGTTCAGTAGTTTGTCCGTGAAGAGGTCACAAATCCATTCTTTTGAGATCCATTTTGATATGTAGCTACTTGATCACGCATACCATTTTCCCTCTTCTGTTTACCATTGGCATCAAAGTCTATTTAGTTATTTACAGTATTAAATAAGAGTGTTGTGCTAATTTCACAGAACAAGCATATAGTTATTACCGCATTTCATATCTTGAACCGACCAATCGCATGCGCTCTTTTAACCGCTGCATCTGATCCAGGCAATCTTCTCTGTTTTAATCATTCGTTTAACATTGTATAACATAACATGCATAATTACATCCCATTTACGACAGTAACAGTCACTTATCATGCACTGGTTTTACTGTGTTCCGGACGCCGGTGAAATTACAGGCGAACAGACATCCTTCCTCATGTTTCAAGACGCCGACGTTGTGATTCGACTTACCTAGTTATTATATAGAGAGAATAACATTTTATTTGACATCAATGGCCTCGATTCTTCCTGCGAAAGCGTGCTTGTAGTCCCAGCACGAGGCGGCAAAGAGAAATAGTAATAATAATGTTTATTTATTTGGAACAGTAAAAATATAAATTTTAAATATTAAGAAACAATATGATGCTTTCAGGCGTAAATTACTGTGTCTCAACCATCAAACATACCTTGGGGATCTTAGTATCTATTAGTATAACTCATCCGTCGTTTTTGCCCACTATAATTTTCGCGTTCCCGCAAAATTAAATCGAAAAATGTAATAAAATGAGCAACTTAACTGTATAGCATTTATGTAAACATAGCCGGTGAAGAAAGTTAGAAAAGCCGTAGGTCAAGCCGCAATCGTTTGGTTTGCGGTATAACTAAGTTCACGCTAAACAACTTTAAATGAATGTTATAAGCGATTGTTAAACTTCTTCATATTTCATACCGTTTTACTCAATACAAAAGATTCATTTTCGGAGAAGAAGATAACTATATATTATATAACAACTAGTTGTTGCCCACGACTTTATCCGCATAGCATTTGGTTATGACACTCATCCCTATTTTACCCCTCGGAAAGGTAGCTAAGTTACTCCTTAGAACATCAGCTATTGAAAGTCCCCTCATAATCGTTTCAACTTTTGTGTGACGTTCATAGATTTGTTCCTTGTCTGGGTGTTAATATAATGTATTATATGTATGTATATATAAAAAAGTATATAAATAGTCTATCAACTGTCTATTCCCCATGATACCAAGCTATGCTGAGCTTACTTTGCGGCAAGATGGCGCTTCGTGAAATGCCCCCCAATATTTGTTATTATTTATTTATTTTCTTCCTGAGGTATACTTAAGAGAAAAAAAAAATTGGTTCGAAGCCAGATATGTGTAATCTATAAACCATCGGCAAATGCTGTAATATACTAATCCCCATTTACACAATTTTTTGCTAGTATTATCCGTGCATTAGCAACAGCAGAATGGTAGCACGCTAACCGTCTTATCCTCGCCAAAATCCGCCTTTCGCTCTGATCTCTGTTGGCCAATCATTGCCAACTTTGGATTGCATTCGGACATCAGACAGCGCGGCTTCATAGTTCAATGTCTCGTAGGCCTTGAACTGAACATTTCTTCTAGATTCATGTTGTCGCGCATAAAATTTTTGTTCACTGTTAAGCGATTAACAACACAAATTAGGAGATGTTAACAATCGCCTATTCTGCGATTAACAATCACGTGCCGGATTTACTCGACAAAGGCGTATATCAAAACCGATATTATAATGTAACTTATACCTATGTTAAGTAAATTAAATCATATTTTATGATAACTTCATATTTGTAAAATCTGTATTTGCCATTTGTCATACTGTAGACTTTTAATTAGCTCAGTCTGCTCATACCCATATAAATTAGGACAAACACTTAATGACCGTGTCGAAAATGTTAATCGATGCTTATTCACGTGTCGTTTGTTTATCCTCGTGTTATGATAATGTCTTGAATATTGGATCTAAATACTATTACGCGAATAACTCAAATATCATTAGTAGGTATTTACGCTTCGTTAAACTCGTAGTGCGTACTACACGTACAAACTTGAACTAAGATTTTCACTCAGAATGGAATTATAATAATAATAATAATGATTATAATTAAGCTTTAACATAGTAAGCCTATGTAAAAAAGCCCTAATAATAAGCGGAGACTTTGTCCATATATTTCTTACTAGCTGCGCCCTGTGGTGTTACCCGCGGTGAATAAGTAATCCCACGGGAACACTCCATTTTTCCGGGATCAAAGTAGCCTATGTGTTCATCCAGGATATAAGCTATCTTGGTACCAAATTTCATCCAAATCAGCCGTTTGAGCATGAAGGAGTAACAAACATCCATACAAACGTTTATAATATTAGTATGATTTGTGACAAGCAATGGCTTACCGTTATAAACACAAGGGACTAGCAAAACAAAACAAAGATTACAGACTACTGTAAAAAGAATTGTGAAGTATTTAAGGAAAACTACATTTAAAAGAACCAATGGTACCGCTTCAGCATATCATCTGTATGATTTCAATAAATGAATAGCAACTATCTGTTTGTGTAGTAAGTTCACGCATCCCCTTAGTTACGCCGCGAGAAACCCTTACATGTCGTGAATATTTTAAACATTCAAATCAGATAGTGGTTTAAACCGGAAAAATTGTTAAACTAGTGTAGTACACGAATGATTTAAATATATTTATTTTTCCTTATTATTTACCATTTTTAGCCTCATAAGTGTCATCATAGGGGAGCCACGTTGCTCGCGTCCGCATGTGATAACCCTTTGAATCCATACACGTGTCTCCCGGGTGGTGCAAAAAGAGCAATCCAAAGTAGCAGTAGAACTTCTGCCGCCAAGCAGTGATGCACTCGTGTTGCTGTGTTCCGGTGGAAGGGAGTGGGTGCCGGTGAAATTAGACACATGAGACATTCCACTGTCTCATAGTAACGGGCGCATGCGATGAGTACTTGGGTCTTGTCGTACCTAGTAGGGGAGGACCCAAGCCGCATCGGTTATGGGCCGAAGTTACCATTTACCACCAGGTGGGCCGTCGCCTCGTTTCGTTACTATATCACATAAAAAAAAAGATCCCATCATGCCGATTTTCCGTATCGATATAAAGCGGAGCGGGGTAGCGTCAAATGTGTTTGATATCTAAATAGAAGGCGTGGTGACTGCGTCTGCCGCGATTTTTATGCATTTTAATGATTAACCGAACGCAGTGCATCGTGGCGGGTTTTAAATAGGGCCTTTCCTCGCCGCTCGGTATACGATTTATGGAGCTCGTAATAATAAAGCTGATGAAACTTTGTTTTTATTGTTTTTTTTTCATCAGACTTGCAACCTTCCATTCACATCCTTTATGAGTTAATATGTTACATTAATCATTAAGATTTGCCAATATCTGCTCGTGGTTTAGGCAGCCAATAAATAATATGCAATTTGTGAAGGCTTTGCTATGCACTGTGTCGCAATATTATCTTGTCAGAATGTATTTTTTAAGAGATTTGCACTCACATTTTATGTATTAATGAATTGGTCGAGGTTATCATTATCTGCCTGTAAATATTTATTCAATAGCATTATTATTTTTAATTATGTTTGTACTAAATTATATATAAATATTGTTGGACACTTCACACATCGCCTGATAGCAAGAACGCTTCGTTCTTGCAGTACTCGATTTTGAAACTGATTTATTTTTAATTTGTCAGTGCGCTGCTGGCATCGCAGCGGCAGGTAGCGATGATCAGCGAGATGATCCACTCAGCGTCTCTGATACACGATGACGTCATCGACCAGAGCGACTTCCGCCGCGGCAAACCCTCAGTCAACGTCCTCTGGAACCACAAAAAGGTAAGAATAGATATTTTAAGTCCATACTCTCTCTGGACCGAATTTCAATTTCCTGCGATCTTGACGTTCCAGAATAAACTGAAATTAAACGTCATCTATTTTGTTCAGTTTCGCGTGAAGTCAGAGAGATGGCAATTATTTTAGAATTGTATCAATTGTGCTTTAATAAATATATATTTGATATATGAGTTGAAATTCGTCGGCGATTTTGAACACACATAGGTTAGTTTAACACTTCTTGCGAATAATTGGATGTAAATACATTTATGTCAATCAGTCTGCATGTTTCAACATAATAGTAACGATCTTGTTATATAACTTCATAAACATTAAAGAAACAAGCTAAGCAAATTTCGACTATGTATTTCGCTTGGGAACTGGGATATTTTAGTCTTCTGATGATTCTTTGTAAATAATAATACCCAAATGTCCTTTTCAATCGCTGAGAACATATTGCTAATACTAATTGGTTTTCCAAAACCATACAGGTTTAAACTAAACTTTATGTTTAAAAGTATAACTATAAAAAATCTCGTAAAACCGGCACGTCTGCTTGGGTATTGTGTAGAACGTGAATTAATTTAATCTATAAATATAGTTGTTGATCGTCTTATGACATCGATGACTGTATATTATGTTGGTTGACGTAAAACTCACCCTTCGCCGCTTGATGGCACGCCCGATGAATACATCGTGTATTGTGGTCTATTAGGGTGTGACCACACTGGTGGTATGCGAGCGTTTTTCTGACGCGTTGAGTGTGTTTTTCTTGTAGCGATTGGTGTGAGTGATTGTAGAGAGCACCGCATGACATACCATAAAAAAATATGTCTGCAGTTTTAGACTCGTCTAATTTTGATACGTAGTCACTTAAAACAGCGGTGTCGACAAAGTAAATAGTCTTTTGAATTGGCACTTTATAAAATATATAAAATAATTTACAATAGACTGAGCGTCATGTAGTTGTTGCCTTTATTTATTTAAATTGAGAAGTTTTTATTTTGTGTTGATCAAAATAATCACCCGTCAACGAAATAATGTAAACTTTAACGTAGTAGTTTTTTTTATAATCTTAATTTATTGATTCTGTTTAGACGCATGCCGTCAGTCTCTGATTAATTTACGTTAATGTAAAGACATAACTTAGCATCACATAAAAAGTGTATGCGTGTACACTACTTAGGCGATGTAATTTAGTGCACAATAATTGTAATGCGAAGTGAATAAATCTTTGGTTTACAGTCAAGATACGTAAATACAGATTTATTGTGATCATATTAATTAATTCCTTATTTGGTGTTCTCTCCAATTTTAAAAGAACCATTATATAAAAGCTTCATAATCCGTCCAACGTTATGTGTCAGCACTTTTCTCGCATATTTTGGTTTCGATCATGAATTTAAACTAATCGTAGATGATTTAGCGCCAACATATATATGAGAAAAAAACATCAAAAAGCTTAGCTTAAATAAATATCGTCAAACATTTGGCTTGAACTTCAGTTTTAGATACCAATTCATTACAAAGTAACCTTCCGGACCTCGTAAGAGGAGTTGTTACTTAAAGGAATATCAAAGTGCCTTTGAAATTACCCATATATACTTGTGAAGGTCGTCCATTTGTATGTGTTCCGAGGTGCAATGATGTAGTGCTCATCAGGAAATTCCAGACACGATACGAATACCTTAAAGTAGTTCATTAAGATAAAGTTGAATTCAATTGTTACCACGTATTTTATATTCTACGTTATTTCCAGGCACTCGGAACATAATTTGTCTTGATTATTAGATTGAAATATCAAGACAATCCATGCGGTTGTAAAATACTAATGCATTTAAATTTACATAATGGTTTACTAGTGCTAATGAGTTACTACATGCTGAGATCACATGACTGACGGACGGATGTAAAAAAGCAGAATTGTTCGAGCAAAAGAGAAGTATGAGGGAAAGCCTGAAATAAAAGCTCTGATAAAGAGCCTCTAGTATTTACTTGTAGACCAGGCAGTGAATTTCATAACCAACATATATACAGCCATTATAATATACAGTCATCGATATCTTAAGACAACCAACAGCTATATTTTATACTCTAAATTAATTCACATTCTATACTGAAGCAGACTTGCCGGTTAAACACGGTTTTTAGGTTATTACTTTAACCATAAATTTTGAGTTTGGAGCTGTACGGTTTTAGAAAACCAATTAGGAGATAATAGTTCTAAGTGATTAAAAAAGGATATTTTGGTAAAGTAAAAGCATCAAGAGACTCCTTAAAATATTAATTTACTTAAACGAAAGTACATTATCATTTATAATAATGGTGTCAATTAATTTTAGCTTGAGTTTGGCGAACGTTCCAAACTATTATAATTTAAATGTTATTATCCTTACGTAACACTAAACAAATAATTGATCAGTTTCTATTTGATTGACGATTATGACTTGATAACACAATTAATTTATTGATATAAAACTGCCTAACTTAATAATAATACAATGTAATTGTTCTTCATATCAAAATTGCAACTAACAAAACATTTTAATAAAAATATTAAAAGTTTTTAACAAATTTTGATAGCTGATACCGAAATTTAATAATTCTTATACCCATTTGTGTCTGGGTAACTATCATAATTAACTGTTCTGTCGCAAACAGAGAAATA
Organism: Chesias legatella; assembly: GCA_947359385.1. NCBI lineage: Eukaryota > Metazoa > Arthropoda > Insecta > Lepidoptera > Geometridae > Chesias > Chesias legatella. The sequence continues at coordinate 2,465,373 of OX375766.1, forward strand.
ATTGGGTCAGAATAACAGATATACCGAGATGATCCCAAGTTATTTGTATATCCAATTTTGGTATGGAAAAGTAGAAGCTTAAATTATAATGTAAAGTGCTTTATAATAAGGTTTCTAGTTCAGTAGTTCGACATTGATTTATCTACCTTGGATAAAATGGCACTATATTAATTTACACAAAAGGTATGTTCGAAATTGAACAATTAATATGCTACACTTGTTCTCTGGTATCACACATAGAATTGAATGTTTAAAGGTAGGCGTCAACGTTACCTGCGATGCGAAAACATGCCTAATATTGACTTTAAACACAGTTACAATATTTTTGTGTAACTTGTTAACCGTCTACGAGTATATAGTATCCATGATTCTGGTCCATATGAAGGTTGTCTGGAAGAGATTGCTCATTGCAATAAGGCCGCCCATTGTTATTCCGCATTTAGTGTACACATAAAATTGTTTTATTTTATAAGTATTTATTTGTATTGTGGGGTTGCAATAATATGTTATTGTATTGTTTCTAAAACCTTATTTTAGGTAACAGTCCTATTTGGTTGGTCGTAGATAGTAACTGTCGATATCGTGACTGTATAAACTATATAATTCTCACATTTGGTGGCTGCAAACCGATTCATCAACATCTCAGTTGAAGATCGCTTTACGTGTTGCGATGTGCTTGACATGAACGTGTACCTCAACATGCTAATAAAAGACGGCTAGCTTGTGTTGCCAAGGCGGCACCGCTCGAAAATTACGTGTCACTTAATAAATTCGATATGGCCGCTGTCTATTGGAAGATCTCCGAGCGTCACGTATAGGAATGTAATGGGTTTCCCAAAGCAGACTTCTCCTATTCATATTGTGTAACAATTAGCTGGTTTTATATTCAGTAGAGTCTTCGAAATCGCATATTTATGACATCCTATCACATTTGTATCATACTTAGTTTTTTTACTTTACTTTCAGTTGACTTTAATATTTTAGTGTTATATTTTTATTACGAAAATTCAATTCCAAACTCAACAGGATTGTTTAGTGAGCCATCGATTATTTCACCGTGATAGAGATGGCTTATTGTTTATAAAAGTTTAATACACTGTGAAAATAGTTAAAATTGAGTAAATAGTTCAATTGAAAAAAATTGTGAGTTACTTTTACACCCTGTCCCGTAGAAAGTGTTAAAATATTATTAACCCGCAGGTTCTCATCACAATACGTACAAAAAAACAACTAATGTATAAATCAAATTTGCTGTTAGGTACAAAGCTAGATATAAAATTAAAAATATCGATCGGTCTGGTGTACGGTAGCGTCTAGCCTTCCACAAAATAAACAATCGGCAAAATAACACAAACAGCACTTTCCTTATTTTTTCGCCGAACGCAACAAAAAGTGCAAATTATAAAGATTAGACGTATAACGTTTTACGTCGTCTTATTGTGTTGCGGTCGTCAAGTAAGTGGGTTAAGATCACAGGCCATTCAGCGGTTCATTGAAGCTTTCGATGCGCGATCATGCTCTTGCGCACTTGATAATGTGTAGTTTGATATTGAAACTAGTTAACTTTCTACACTTTAATTTCACAGATGTATAATTATCACTTGCTAGCGAGGTTAACCGATTTCACCTGATGTGAAAGAAAGAAATAAATAAATATATTTATTGACACATAAACATGGTAAGACAATCAAAATCATTAAAACTAAAACATAATAACATAAAATAAGTATGCGGTCAATTCAGGCAGGACATCAAGGTGACATCACGGACCAAGGTACATATGTATCTTACCAAAAATTATATAAATGTCTAACAATATGATGAAAATAAAAATAAAAAAACCCTTAAGATAAATGTACTATATAAATTTTTATACATGAAGCATTTAAAAAACCATCATCGAAAAAGAAGTCTCGCCATTCGGTCATTTGGTCAGGTAAACTTTAGCGCCTAAACATTTAGGACGACATGTAGCCATGTAACCAAAACAATGTGGCTTCTTTACAATCTTATTCCTATCAAGGAAGCTCAAGTTTATTGTAGGATTCGAACCTACAACCTGCAGGTCATAAGCCGACGTCACTACCAACTGAGTCGTAATCACATACAATTGTACACTCATTTTCGTCCATATTTATTCGATATACAACTATTATTTTCCTTTTTTTTGGTACTTAAACTTAGTTTGCAAATTGTCACTTAGTCTCGATACTAGTAGCTGTCTTATAGCTATTTCTTTTCATCACTTACTTACGGACCAAAAACTTAGTATGAACCTCCAATGTTGTGTTATCTATAGCAATATTAGTTTTTGCCTTTAGCAGTTCCACATTGTTTACCCATTTGTTAAGTAAATATTGAAGCCTGTGCGGTTTCGTTCGGCGTTTCAATTTCGCTTTTTAACTGGCCATAGAAAGTTGTTTCGTGTTATAAATTTAAAGTATTTTTCATATGCAACAAAAATGCAATATAGTGTCATTAAACTAAACTGTATTGCAGTTCTCAACGACTTTTATTGAGCTTATCTGACTTTTATTTTCACTCTCGTAAATATGACCGGGCGAGCGAGTTCTACGAGTCTGGCACATTTTCGGCACGTTTTCAAGTCCGTTCATTCATAGTTCTTGAGTAAAATTGTCGCGATATACGGACGTACAAAGACACCGAAGTGATTTATTGACTGGCCTCATAGCTCAGTTGGTAGTAACCCTGCCTTCTGCGCTGTAGGTCGTGGGCTCTGTGTGAAATGTTCACAATATTTTTATTATTATATTATTAATCATAAATATAAATCATAAACCGTGTTATGTTTGCATGCCATCGAATATTGTTACGATTTTTGATGTTATGAAAATAATGATTTTCACTTTGACTTTGATATCAGACTTGATCTGCGCGTAAAATTTCAAAGTAGTTACAGATGGCAATAAGGTTTGATATATATACACATTGAACCTTAATGTAAAGCAATAAATTTCATTCCACTCTTAGCTCCGATTCATGAGTGAGACAGCGTATTCAGTTTGTCTTTATATGTGTGACGCGCGTCACACATATCTGCGATAGACCGAAAGGCGGGCGATCCTCGGTGAAAGTGCCTACCGGCCTCTTCACTTTACAACACTGATACCGGGCGCTAAAGTGACCTGTAGACAATCACTTTAGTAGACAGCATTTGTCAGTGTCGCTCGCCCTGTCATTCTCTTTTTCAGTATTATTAAAAAAGATCAAAGTATTTAATGAGTGGTCACTGCTCTCTGTTACTATCCCCTTATTATGTGAGCATTAATTTTTGCCTATACAAGTCTACGGAACACTTAAATTTTGGTTACAAAACTCTTCTGTTTCTGATGATGAGTGTATGTACCTACGTAGCGTCAGAAACGAGCAGAAGCGTCGAGGATTTGTTGCTTCTATGTAAATGTGAAACTAGAAACGTTTAACCTAAATTGAATATTTAAAACATTATTTATTACTTCGTAGTTATGTCGAAATTCATTAAACATTTTAATTAAAATCTAAACTATAATTTATTGTAACATATCGATATTATAGATATATATTAAACGTTATAATTATGTCGTCGTGACACAGGGATCCAGCCGGTGTTGCAAGCACATAGAAGTACTCTGAATGACGTTTCAAACACGATTATTTTGTAATATTCCCATCTTAAGTACATATATTTGTTAAACCTATTATGGCTCAGACGATTTTCGTAAGCATTGTCACAACGTAGAGGCCAGTGTGGACTTTCGATTTCGTATCATGAATCAATACTTTAGGCTAAGTGACGGGTGACCATTAGCCTTAAAAAAATTCGGAGGGCACTTTAAAGTGACGGTTCCTGTATTACTCGCGATTTCGTATCACGAATCGATACTTTAGAAGTGACTGGCGACCTTAAAGATTTCGGAGGGCAAGTTAAATTGTCGGTTCCTGTATGATTCGATAAAACTTTAGGCACTGTGAGAATTCCAACATCAAGCTCTACATCATGTATACTTGCTAAGTAATAACATGAATTATATACATTAATCGAAACAGTGAGTTAATCTGACTTGAATACATATGTATGATAGAACAAAGAATCTCAGTTTCATTGTGCCTTCCTTGAGGGAACGTTGAAATTGCAACAGCGCGTCGTTAATTACCTTATTAACACAACTTGTAGGCGTTCTGCGTTTCGGTACGTCCTTCACTTATCAAATGATCATGTCCTGCGATTACATGTTCCGTTGATGTGATCTTCACTGCGATACGTTGCCTGAATCGAAAACATTATCAAAATCGGCCTTATCACGACACAGGTAGAAGACTATATCAGATTCGGTTTACCATTATATTTTTATACGTATTTATCTTATGGTTAGCTGTTATCGGATAACGCGCTGATCATATATTAACTAAATTCATGTGAAACTTTATTAAGAAAACTATTAACTACATTAGTCAACTGGCTTTTGCGCTGAGTTACGTCTGCGTTGAACTGCTTCTGTACCTGAATGTCCTGTTAGAAGCTGAATTAGATAGATAATACTTTATTGACCACAATACATGGAAATTTCGTAAAGATTAATATTTAAGCTAAGGTAATACAATGGGTGACCTTATCGCTAATATTGATTTCTTCCAGGCAACCTTTTAATTCATTATAATTAAATTAATTCACTTTAATGCATAACATTTTATTTTGCACAAAAATCTCCATTTTTCCAAATATAAAGATGACTTAGAAACTGGAAACAGAATTTAAGACGCGGCTTCGCCGTCGGCCTTGAGAAATATTTCTAATTTAGCGGATGTTAGCTCTCGTGTAAATCACTTTTAGTATGAGATCCAATAACCCGTTGACTTATGTAATTCAAACACAAATATTGGTTCGGTCAGTACTGTCTGTGGGCTATCATACGCGCACCGTGTGTTTGAACGTTTTGTGCAAATATCTGATCATGGTAACAGGGCGCGTCTGTTTGCATTTTTGCTCATTTACGACCATGTTGCCTAGCACGGATGTAGAATATGTATGCTCATAGTTACGTCAAAATTAATGAATATATTCAATTTGGATTTACATTTCGATGAATTACGTATCTACTCAGAGTTATTATGTAATACGAACTAAAAAGATCTCAATCGTGACTAAAGGTCGTTGACCATTATTTACCCGCAGAATGAATTCAAAATACTTATTCAGTAATATGATTGTGTTTGTACAATAGGTGCAGCTATAGCATTTAGACACTGAATACGTCAGCGTCGAATTGCAGATACGTATCGTATGTATGTTCGACTATTGTTCAGAATATGTCGCGAGCCTCATTGTTTGCGGCGTCTGCTCTTTGCTGTGGAATGCTGAGTTTAGAATAAGTGTGAACGTTGTTTGAATTCTTAAAAATATATTTAAGTCGAGCAAATGAATCAGATTTTTTACTGCAATCTTCAGAACATTCGTGAGAAACAGGAAACAGATAACACAGAACGATTTTTTTCTGTGTGATTAGACGTTTGGGGAGGAGCATCAAGACTACAACATTGCGAAAAGTGTACAATGTTTACTTTTTTAGTTTCATATGCTCACATACATTTTATCGTGCTTCATTTCATTAGGTAGAATTATTAGATTCGTGATTGTTGTAAATTGAAGAACCATGGGTTGCTTTCCTGGCTGTCCATGCTCCATTTATTAATATTTGAGTTTATTGGTATTCTTAATTATTCCCCATTTGGAAGGAATCATAGATAATAAATACAGAAATATTATTGAGTTACGAAAATATATATAATAGATCCTTATAGTATTACTAGATCTCAGTGGTCGATATTATTGAGTTACGAAAATTTATAGATCTTTATAGTTCACTAGATCTCAGTGGTCGATTTAGTTTAGACCAAACCCCCTCGTTGGTATTGACCAGTATGATAGCAGACCACAAGTATTATTTTGACAGGGAATAAACTTTTTTTGATGTGAAACAGTTACGGAACTAGCTGGCGGCTCACCTGGTTTAAGTGGTAAGCTCTGCCCATAACAAGCGATGCGACTTGGGTCCCCCTCTACTAGGTACCACAAGACCTAAGTAGCATCATATCCCCCTTTAACTCTGAGATGTGTAGGTGGAATGTCTCATTTGCCTGTATTTTCACCTGCATTGTTTTCATGGCACAAACGTTTGTCCCGAGTCGGATTCGATCTACTGCGCAAGTAGCAGTAGAACTTATGCCAAGTTCGCCCGGAGAAGTACTGCCACCACACCTGGTAATCTGCCGTGTTGCTGTGTTCCGGTGGAAGGGAGTGGGCGCTAGTGAAATTCCAGGCGCATGAGACGTAACATCCTCTTCTCGGGGTGATGGACGCAACGCAATGCGACTTAAGTCGTCTCATACTCTGGTGGAGAGGGCTTGAGTTGTATTGCTGTTGTCCATGGGCGGCGGTTACCACTTAACATCAGGTGGGCCGTCAGCTCGTTCTATCACCAACATCACATAAAAAAAAGAAAGAGCTAATTTAGCTGTTTTAATCTATGGATCTATGGGTCTGGAATAAATGATTTATTATTATTATTATTATTAATGGAGCTTTGAGGCCAGTTGTAGATCCGCATAGTGTCACATTAGTGTTTCAGTTGGACGAATCTGACGCAACACCCTGCTCTGTCGTCCATCAGACCGCACCTTTTGGTTTTTCGTACGGTCACCGGCGTGAATTCAAAATAGCCGTTACATAATAAGAATTTATGTTACAGTCACCAGACATGTTTATTGTTGGGTGTAGGAGCGAAGCGAGACCTTGTCCCTAAATATACCTGGACGCAGCGGTTTTTTTGTCCGAAGACTGTCAGTTTTTTCAAAAGTAGTCTTATTTTGCATTGCTTCGTAGTTAGAAATTTTTTAATGAGCATTCATGTCTAATGTTGTGTGTTAAAATGAACAAATAGGTGAAATTTTCTATCATTAAACTCCACCAATCGAATAAAAATAAACGAATATTGCATATGCATAGCTTACGAAGTGTTCTTCTAAAATCCAGAGTAAAATTAAAGTTGAAGTTCTCTCTTATTCGTGGCCTACTCTGGTTTTCACAATCCTTTGGGGCCCTTGTTTTCAGAGGACACCACCATTAACAATGTTACTTACTACATCCTCTTATTTCCTGGTTTTTGTTATCCAAGTATCTTTGTACCAACAACAAACTTTAAATCATAATTTGTAATAACAATTATAACATTATATATGACATAAAATAACTAAAAATATATTTAATTTGAGACAATTTATTTCTTAATTCCTTTTCCGCGTTGTATTGCATATTCGCGGTTAAAAAAACAAAAAGAAATTAAATGTAAATATCACCTCAGTGTAGTTGACTGGTTAATGCCATGAATGATGTTACACAAGCCCGCCTGACCCTTTGTGAATTGATTCACAAATGACCATACAACTTCTGCCCTTTGAAATCTTGATTACCTTCAAAAGTTCAACCTGTTTGAACCTCCAAATAACTTTATATCGATATGGAGTTGAGAGGCACCGGCCGAGCTTTCACCGGTGTCGAGTGAGACGCGCTCTGCGGTGGTAATCTATCAACGTGCACGGTTCAGCCGGCATCGAGTCGCGGTGCAAGCTGCAATAAACGTCCCTTTGAAAGTTAACAAGGTATTTACAAGGATCGGAACATTGCTTTGTTGCCTACAGATATTTCCACGCGCCTTGGTCATGAGAAATGGGATCATGATTAAGAATAATATGAACTACAACAGTTACGAGCCCTTCAGACTGTTGCGAAATTCATTGTTTCATCTGTTCTCTTCCCACTATTAATTACCAAGCTTATATCATGCTCGTGATCATGATCTTCCATCTTTATATGGTAAGCAGAACTGTCAATAAGAAGCAAACAGTTTACTTGCAAAATTCAACCACATGAACTGTGGATATTAACGTAGCGTGTGGGTGTGGGTGTGCACACGCATGTATCATCATTACACTATATTTTTGAGCAGTGTATTCATTTTTATGTTGGCATAGTGTGAATGGTCCGCGCAATGTGTCCCTCGCATCGTAATGTTAAAGGGTTATGGCGTTCGATGCGGAGTGAAATCCGGAGGAGTGTCCGGAGACGGACAGCCGCGGTCGGTTCGCGGAAGAGTTCGGAAGAGTCCCCGTTTTTTTGGGGGAATGCGAGAAATATCTTTGAACTTTTTGAACTTTGATATGAAAGCAGAAGAATTGATGTTAGGGTTCGCTGATTTCGCCACACTACACTTTGGTCCTAAGCGAAATGTAGTTTAAATATAAGTTTCCAATGTTAAGTTAAGTTATGGTAATGTTAAGCATTACTCCTGAGAGCGACTTACTGAGAGCGTAGTGGTCTAGTGGTACTGACCGCGAGTTTCAATCCGGAGGTCGCCGGTTCAAATCCCGACGTGCACCTATGAGTTTTTCGATTGAAAGATTTATGTGCGCAATACCACGTTCTCAAAACGGTGAAGGAAAACATCGTGAGGAAACCGACATGTCCGAGAATTAAAAATTCAAAGACACGTGTCGAGTGCACGAAAGGAGCCTCTTTGAGGCGCACTTAAAATCCTTTCACCACACTGGTTCGAGGGAACCCGTGACTCGAATAGAAAAAAAAAGAAGCAGTACTTCGTTGGTATCTTTAGATGCAGAATATAGGATATGTAGTACTGTGATACGGATGTATATGTACTAAATCATTCATTGAACGTATGTTATTTAATTGATCATCATTACACAAATATAATTGATTACAGCAATTTTATGTGGAAGTGGAGGAAGTGAGAATCAAAAGGCGGTGTTTTCGTGCGATTGCGAAAATAAAATAGATTCTTTAGTTCATAGTTCTGTTCATTATGTAAACATGAAACTACCTATCGTAGAAAGGATTACCGGAAAAACTAGATCCTGTGCAAGCAGTAGATTACTTGAAAGTGGGTATAGTACCTACTCCCTCCATTAGGGGTTTCTTTCTGTTCTTTCCCTTGGAGGGTCGGATAGGGTTTGAAAAGGCGTCAAACTTAGCGATAAGTACGCGTGACCTTATGTTTTGAATACTATTGACGTTTACAAGCCATTTCTTTATGAATTCTGTGGAACTTGACTGTGACTTTTACTCAAAAGGAGATAACTAAAATGACTGAAAATCAGGTAAAAAATACATTAGCACCCTACTATTATAATTCGAACTTCGTAACATAAATGACAGAATAAATACCGAATGAGAACCCCATCCCACTAATACTTTTATTCGCGTATTGTTCATTGTATTGTATTCATTGTCGAAGAGCTGAAGGGATTACTCTTAAATGTTACAAAACATTCTGAACTCTCTTCTCTGTATAATTCATAAACTTGCATGAAAGCAAGCACGGTGAGTGTGAAGGCTTGCGGAAGATGGCTGAAAGTGAGCTGAAAAACAAGTCCAGTAGAATCGAGTGAGGTGGTGACTAAACAAAAAGACGTGAATGTATGGGTGACTTGCTCTGGTCGTGGTAAATTTGATGCGTCAAGTCGCGCCGCGCCGTTTCGAATCTTCTTCTACTCGCCTTAGGCCTAATCGGAGAGAGTGAGATTATAAACATGTGGTTGATACAAGTTTTTGACGTGACAACGTCTTATAATTCCATAGAGCCGGCTGCACGCACGAAAAAACATGACTCATGCGGCGTTACCTCGCTCTGAGGCGTTCCATGTAAAGCTTGTGCAAGTGCAAGCGAGAGCGCGGAACGAGCGACAAAGAAGCACAATCGGTTGAATGATGATGAATGAAATTAAAATTTTCTTTTGAAAAATGCTACCATTCCATCAGTATTTTCTTAAGACGTTGTCACGTTCAACTATCGTCAGTAAACCGACTTTACAGACAACCAATTTTTTACGTATATTGCCGGTTTTTAATAACACATGTTTCTTTACGAATAGAAACTGCCTCGGCTATAATTTCCTTCTACAAATATTAAATAGCTTAATATGGCAGTACGCATAATTTTTTGAAGTGTATGAATATCTGTTGTTTATGCAACCAAAACTGGTTCAAATTATACAATTTTGGTACATAATATACCTGTTGCGTTTATATAAACTTCTCAGGTCATGCACGATAGCTTACATTACACGGGTTATTGGTAATGCTAATTATTGGTAATGCTAACGACCTCTTAAGGGTACATCATATCCAACATTTGTAATACTACTTTCGATAATTACGAAGTCGAAGATTTGCCGAGTTCTTCCGGAGGAGTCCTACCAGCATATCCATTTCTGCCTCTCGCATTACTTAATTAAGATTTGAAAGTTGTGGTTGATGGTGTAACTACAGGCACTTCGCCTTTAAGTCTCAGAGATACGGGCTACTTGTCTCCTTTATACCTGGGATATGGCTGAAATTATGAACATACTTAGGTGAGATTCGGAATGACACAGATATTTTTCATGCCGATGCAACATCTATACTCGTTACAAAAGTCCTCAGTGGGAATCGAACCCACCAATCGACCCAACTGAGCTGTGATGCCAGTCACCTTATAAATCAAGTGATTATAGTGATATATCTTTGGGATTCCATTTAAATTTAATTAATTGGTTTTTATGTCTCTGAAGTTGATGACACAATACCATCGCCGCTCATCAAAGCGATGCAAATCATAACGTTTATATAAGTGTTTGTGGTGTATACTAAAATCAATCACTGTATAACTGGACATAAATTGACCTCTCATTCGAAATTATGTAAAGCTTTTTACTGCTGAAAAACATAACGGATGTCTAGATAACTTTAAATTAAGTGCCGGGTTGTATACTAACCTACCTAAACGAATTGTAGTTTATAGATATTTCAAACTTGTTTGGAATATCTAGCAGTATAATATAGAAAGTAATTATTAAAATACCTAGTTATTTATATTTTCATATTGGGTGAGAGCGCGTTGATGTCTTTTGAACTGCGCGTACTCTACTTACATTACTACCGTATATGCTACGAGCATTACGGGTGTAATCTCACCTAAAATTTACAATTTCACGTTAATACCCAGCCATTTAACAAATTAACTAATTAGCATAGTAATTATCATTATAATTAATTATAAACATCATTATCGTTAATTAAAAACGTATAAATTCCAATGAGTTTTAATATTTGATGAATGCCGCCATCATTAACAAATGAAGGAAACCCGATTACTATTACTTTCTATTGGCTCGTCATCCGATGACCGAATATTGCGTCGAAAGCAAAATTGAATACTTTCGTCGAGAGACATACCATTCACACATGTTTAAAGCTCACTTCACACTTGTCTTCATACGAAGCTTAAGTTACATTATCTAACAAGGAAAATATTATACATGTAAACCACAACAATGTTCATCTTTATTTCAGTTACTTAAATTTTCTCATTTTTTTATATAATTATTTATATAATAGCCATAACTCGATCTCCTAATGCCTTCACATCTGTTGTAGAACTCGGCTTAGGACATGCGTAGCGGCAGATTCGTCCGAAGATTTTAAAAGGCGCTAATATGTAAACCTCACGGGATTACATGTTTGAGCCTTTTGGGGTCTGAACCCTAGGTTGAAAATGAGGAACAGCTCTTAGCGTTTTCAAAATTATTTAGGAGCACCTCGGTTGAAGCGACATTCGACCCGAAAGCTAAAAGGAAGATACATTTCCAGGCTCAGAGATTAAACAGTGTTGTCGAGCGAGGCAATGCCGTCATTGTTTTGGACCCAATTCCACCTGGTAGTAAATTAGACCATTTGAGCTATCTACATCGGTGAGACCACACTTTAGGTAGATCAGTTGGTTTCATTGTATTTTCTAAAATATTACTGACTTATTTAATGTATTTTAATTTATAAAATTATTAACCATTACGACCAATACATATTTGCAATCTCCGTACACACCACACATATTTCCGTATCTCTTCTCACCGCACTAGTGAATATGGGGACTTACAAAAGACTGTGAATTAAAAACTGGTTTCTGTAACCGTTGTCTTGCGGAGCGGTAGCGGAGATGTAGGTCGGTCGGTCGCCTGCTTGTCTTGTAATCTTTTGATTAGACCCCTCCGCTGAGGCCACGAACAGCGAGAGATGAGGCACCGACTGAGAGAGAGTTGAAGCACCAATTAGTATGAATAAATGTATCCACTGTTTTTTGTCAGAAATCATGCTCTTTACAGACAAAACCCGATTACAAACTTATGTTCTTTACAATTTTGCTTGCTTCGGCCGGGGATTGAGTCTGAATTTATCGCTTTGCATGCAAAATACTAAGACCTGGCTACGCTGCCAGAATCAAAAAAATACACGAATTTTTGTTTATATAGCGATATAGTGCAACAATTTCGGAACCAGCTGATTTTTCCATCTGCTTAAGCATTGTGTGTAATAATCGAGAGTGATTTCAACGACGAAGATCCACTGCTTTTGCGTCGGTAATGCATAAAGACCGTAATATCCTGTACTGTAACACATATTACTTAGTACGAGAATCATTTCACATCAATTAAACCATGCATTGTTTTGAAAGATCGCAATCACCATACAATTATTGCGTAAACGATGATTAGCGACACTTTAGAATCAACTTGATATTATTACACACCCGATGATAAAACTATGCGATGACCTAATTTTGAAATAAATTTTCGACAAAGAAAATTCTTATGTAATTGTTTTATTAACATAAGATTAAGGCAATACCTACTCACGCAGCTATGCAAACAACCTTGAGTCGTCATGTCAAGGTCGTGAATAATCTTTGCTTTATTGTTAATATTTTGATGGAGTGAAGACGCACGACCTGTTCAAATAGCTTCGAGAGGAGTGACAGACACTTGACCTCATAGTTTAAAATTGACCACTTCGCAGAACAAACGTTGAATAAAGGAATAAATAAAAACGGTTTCCAAATTGTCATAATTCGAAATCCGTCGTGGATTTCGTACTCTTTTCGAATCTTCGAATACAATTATTTCCTTTGCGTCATGTTTTAAGCTTTCGGAACTAAAGAAGTCGTTCGATTCTAAACCTTTTTTCGATTAACCGGGGCTACATTTTCAGCGAATAGCGTGACTGCGCGCTCACGACGCAGTTGATTCATTGTAATCAGCGGTTACACAGTCAAATATAACTGAATTTTTATCGGCAATATCAGTGGCACTATCCAGGCAGGTATGTCGAAACGATGCCCACTCGTCGGTCACTAATCGCTGCTAGATACCGCCGGTTTCGCAATCACATAGGACCTTCCGTTCACTAGATACGAAATACCCCGATCAATAATTCGAACGTGTATCGATCACCGAGCGATTGATCTCGTATGTAATACAATCAGGTATAATATACAATCAAGTTTAATCTAGTAGAGACTGCTTCTCAGAATGAACTGACCGATGTGACCATACGACTCGCCAAAACTTTCATTTTCCATGAGTAACGGTATAAACATTGCCGGGCCCAGCATGACGGAGCATGGAGCTACTAAAATTCGTGAGTCATTTACTGGGGGCAACTATAAATTGCATGCACCTGCTCCGCAAGAGGAAACAGAAATTGAACTTCTATTCAGTTTATGGCTTTCATTAAAATCCAATTACCCGCGCCTGCTGGACAAAAAATATATTGTGATTTATTAACAGTGAATGCCGCGGTTTGGAGTTAGTGTGATCGGAGCGCAACTGGTTTGTAGGATGAGGAGGGAGTCAAGGCCGGCCGCGTGACATACATCCCGCCACATTCACCTTCCGTCCGCCGCGCCGCGCCAGCCCCCGCCACCTGCCTAACATCATTGTCAAGGCTGCCTTGTGAAACCGCTCCACAGACGGATACACGAAACGCTATGTCGCAATCTTCCACCAGGCTTCGGTTATGGCCTTCAACTATCCGCAAACAAAGCTATTTTAAGAAAGGAAAAAAAATGCGGTTATACACCCCAAGTATTTCCGCATCATTATTCCTCCTCGCGATGTCCATTTACGTCGGGGTATTCCCTGTACTCAGACGATTTTAACAAATTGTTATTCATGATGTGCCGGAAGTTCAAAAGACTGAAAATAACTGTCATCTTTATTTTCTCAACATTTCAAGATGGAATGCTCGCCGGGTTAACGACACCGCACCGCCTTGAGAAAGAAATTAATATTTGGCGACGATTTATGAATTGTTTACATCAATATTACAGAATCTCCCGACATATATTTGTACCGACAGGCAAATTTTGTTATTCAGAGAAGGTGCGAACTTACATTACAATACGGGCGTAAATGAATTACAGAATAGAAACCACAACGCATTCGGAATTAAGTCGGCGTGAAATCGTAGAGATTTTTCTGGTAAATTATTCATGTGGCTCACGTTGGGTGGACTTTCAACGTGTAAAAGCCTTTCACTCTTATCGTAGAGCGCGTGTTTATATATAGTTTTTAGTATTAATATACTTCACTAAATATATGGTGCGATTGTGTCAATACATTTTACTTCAGTTGCACCACGCGTCTTGGTCACATTCGAGGGTTTTGCAAGATTCTTGAATGCAGCTTGTTGGGTTTCGCGGCTGGCTCGCTGTAGTCGCGGATCGTACACGTAGCGGATGCGTTTTTAGCCCGGTTGGCGATAGCGACGACGGATGGCAGAAAGTGTGTTAATGCATTCAGTGATTTGCGCAACAGAGCGATACGATACGTTACTCGCCGCACCCGGCGTTCCCGAACGTAATCCCGTTCTTCGCACGTATCACTACCGGTCCTAGTCGTTGCCACGAGATATTACGATTGCAGCTATGTTTTCTATAAAGAAGCGATACACGCTTACCGCGACTGCTAAGATTTGACTATTGAGTTGAAATCATCTATTTTGGTATTAAAAATTCAGTCAGTCAGATATACATCATATTATACGGATATAGATGATAAATCTATTTAAAATATTGAATTATATAATCGTTATTTATTTTCTAATACTAATTGAACACTTGTTTACACAAATTTTTTAAAAATTAAACAAAATTATTCATAGAAATGTAATAGATTTTAATTGTTTTAAGTTTGTTTGATCCATGAATCTAGAGATTATGCATTACTCAACTCAAATGTATTTTCTCTCTGGTATAAAATAAATATGTATGTACAAATTGAATTAAATTGCAATAGATTTTATTTGTTCTTCTAAATGTGTCTTGAATCGAATCTAAAATGATATCACAAATAAAAATTAATAACCATAATTTGCGGCAATTCATGTATCATCAATATTAAATATTTGGAAATTGACCGGCCAAGTTTGACTAATTTAGACATGGTCACGCTGACCCTTATATCGGTTACGTATGTGTGTGTGTGTGTGTGTGTGTAAATCCGGTCAGTGGATGTAGGTTAACGAGTGTCCAGCGAGCTAATGAGAGAGGTGCTCGGTCCCAACGAGGCATGCCCACTTGCCGGCTCAGGGACGTAATCTGGGTAGAATTGGGGCAAATTACGAGCGTACATACATCCTATCAGCGCGCTAACACGGCCTAATGAGAATCTGTCTAGCAAAGCGTGTCCGACGGATGTCTGGGGAACAATATCAACGAATAGAAAATTAACTAAATTATTCTAAGCATACGTGCGAGCGTAAATTAGTTAATTAAATGGACTGAGTGGCTAGCGGGGCTAGTGCTAGCTGCCTCAACGGCGGTAAGTCCTATCGACAGACCTACTCTTCGGCACAGGAATGCCGCGAGGATATATCAGTTGGGGCAAATTATATCAAAACTAATTGGATCCGAATATCATGTAATTAATGTGGACTTGGAATGCCTAAATTAGCTAGAGGCGATCTGTCTCAGTGAGGCGTTTCCAAGGACTAATCGTGTGATACAGATTAACTATTTTTGCATGTGGTTACTCTATAACTGTATTTGGTAAAATAATTTGATGCCGTCACATTACATTTTATGATTATTCATACAAGTTTTGTTGGACGCAATCATTTTTCACATTTTGAATAATTAATTATTTATTTATGCGTATTTTTTATTTATTTTATATTTTAATACACCTAAGCCTGATCCCCCTCTCCGCCAAGTCCTGCGTCCATCACTACCCGTTCTCGGAACCGGCACGGAACATTAGTATGCGGCCGGACGTAGCATCAAAACTTTCACGACATTCCACTCGCGACTGCCGGAGAAATGCCATCGATACTCACTTATAACAATTAATAGTCGTTTGACTGGATTTGATCCATAAATATAAATTACGGCTAGCAAGTAGCTGCTTATTAGTTACGCCTTGACTTCAACTAATGTATGAATACAATATAAGCTGAAAAAACCCTATAGGTCTAAACGATCATCGTCGATCAACAATCATACGTTCGGTAGCTTAAGATAATCGACTGATACCAATCGTTAAAATATAGATCGACACCATGCGAAATCATTCTACCATTAATTAATTCATTCATTTATTCGCCACTCAATTCATTGGTGTGTAACACCCATTGTTGGTAATTTTTGTCATAAAATTGCCATATCAGGGGACCGTAGCCTTTTGTAAGTTTTTATGATCGTAATATTTTTTTTTGTGTTTCGGAATCTACTTTTTGAAACTAGTGAAAACGCTAAAAATACATACATATATGACTACATATCATTTGCCCAAAAATTGCACAGAAAATTAAAAACCATCGACCCACCCATACGAAACGCCATTGTCGTTTGGTTTTTGCCCTATGTGAAATTTTTGAAGGATGGTTCCTTTGAAAAAACTATAATTTGACTGGCCTCATTGGCTCAGTTGTAGGAACTCTGCCTTCTGCGCTGTAGGTCAAACATGTGACGAATATAGATGTTTGTTCTGATTGTTAATATATATTTTATGTTGTGTTTACAGAAAAAGTATGTATATGTATTCTCTGTTTTCTGGTTTCCACACTACACGCTGTCCCTAATTTGGGCTAAATGGCGCTTTGTAATTATTTATTTACTTATTTGTTTATTATTACGACAAGCAAGAAGATCCTACTACTACCCAAAAGAACTTATCTTCGTTGCTGTACCAGAGTTAAGTGGTTGATGACCTTGTCTTACATGAATCACGGAAGAAAATCACCTCATAAAACTTACTACATAACACCAGTGAGTAAACGAACTGAATCAATTGAAACTAATAAAACGCGTTTGTTGTTTTCCAGGTGGCGATGGCCGGCGACTTCATCCTCGCCGTGGCTTCGATGATGATAGCTCGCCTTCGCAGCGATGACGTCACACTTGTGCTCAGCCAGGTACACATACATTATCCCACGAAACCTATTTCCAAACAAACTAGAGAGAAAAAGACAAAGAATGTCTTCCTCTCTCTTGTGTTTGGATGTCCCTTTTTTTTATGTGTGTGGTTAGCGTTGCCAGGCGTACGGATAAAGCCGGACACAGTCAGGCTTTTTGAATGCGTGTCCGGCCAAATTAGATGGTGTCTGGCCTAGGCTTAAGTTAGGCTTTTTAAATTGTACAGGTAAATTTGTTATTTGTCATTCATTCAATTTTATTATTGTTTCATTAGAATTCAAAATGATTTCATGGTAAATGAAGAATAACATTGATTTACATAAAAAAAATAGGTACATCGTATTATACTAAAAGTGAAAAGTTAAAGGTGTAAGGCTTTTTTACCCAAATGTCCGGCTAAACTAGCTGGTCTGTCAGGCTTTTTGGTTTTAAGATCTGGCAACCCTATGTGTGGTAAATGTAAGTTATTACTATCCAATTTATTTTATCTCGCATCATATCTCGGTCCTTTAGAAGATCAGTGGAGGTGAAATCGACACTCAGAAGCCCTTTTTATATGGGTGTCTATTGTGGAAAGGAGAGAGGAAGGTAAAGCTATTATAGACATTATTATTATCAGTCGACATCTTCTACTGCAGGCCATAAGCCTCCGTAACAATGCCATAATAATAAGCCCATTCAAGCCCAGGACAACACAATCGACTAATAACCGACGCGTCTCTTGCCCTATCTGGCATAATAGTAACTATAAATTAGGCTTTTGTTACTTCGTACTGAATATTTCCGAAATGACGAATGCCTACATTCTTGCGTGTATGTATCACAACACATTATATATATGGATCATTTGTGGTTGATACGACGTTTGCAAACTAAACGGTTAACCGCAAGTTGGCCACTTGTACACAACCTGCACTTCGATACCAGAAGTAGTTAAAGGACTTATGAAACATTATTTCAACGCTTTTTGCGCTAATGTGTTTACCTAAGTTTGATTACTTAAAACTTAACAAAACTTAAGAATGATATGAGTACTTAGTAATTAGTTGGCAAATGTTATTATTGGTTAAGCTTGAGCTTAGCCTAACGATTAGCTCAGAGGTTATTTTGCGACTACCTCCATGTCGGAAGACCTTGTATTTTTTTAAAAGGCTGTAATTTCGTCTGTGTTTCGATAATTCTCGTTGTTCAGATAATCGAAACTCAGAATATTTAATGGTCATTGTAAACGCATTTAAATTTTAGTTCGTTTTACACCCCGCCCATTGTCTTTTATGGGCCACTATTCTGACTGGCGGTATTTCTTTAGTTGGAATACTGGGAACCTTTGGAATCGTCGCGTATAGAACATTCATTGTAAAAAAAACTACCTGCAACTCTTTAAACCATTTTATATTGAGCTGTTTGGAAATTGTAGGGAGAATGAACTACTCCGAAATAGTGTACAGCAATTAGTACATTTTATATGTACTTTATATATGTGTATTTTATATTCAAAACTCATTTTGTGAAACTGTACAGCGCCTTGCGAAGTTGTATGGCGCCCCTGTAAAATTAAACGTTTTATCATATATCGCCTAAATAAGTTGATCAGAAAAAATCAAATTATTTCAGTCTACTTAAATTGAGATAAGTTTATACATCAGATAAACACTGCAATCTACAACAGTTATTGCACTGTGAGGAGGTCAGCAACATTTGACAGCACAAGGCCGGCGATTGCAACTGCAATAGTAACAAGTTGTTTTGATGTTTTATTTCTAGATAAAACTAGCTACGTAAATAAAAATAATAACCTTAATTTTGGGTCAGGAGAAGGTAGCAGTTGAGTGGTAAAACCCAGACTTTCAAAATAAAGGTTACTTGTCGGAGTAACTAAATATAATAAAATGGTCACCAGTGATTTAAACTGTGGAAAAATTTGACTGTGTCATAATGGAAATAACCGTAGAGAAGGCCCCCGACCTTCTGTACATAGCCGCGGTAAAGTGGCTAGCTTTTCTTGAAACGGCGGACATGTACATGGGTTCGATTCCCTCCCACGACAAACATGTGTGTGCCGAACATAGATGTGTGTTCTCCCTGGGTGGTAATATGAATTTACAAATAAATTATAGTATTTTATCAGTTATATGATTCCCGTTGTGTAAGATGAGCTTAGTTTTGAGTTAGATAGCTCTGTGTGAAATGTTCGCCAAAATTTATTTATTGCCGCAGCCTGTGGGATCATAAACCTTCCATTCGTAGTAGGGTGAAAAGGATGCGATTGACATTGGACACGTGGTATGGATAAAATGATTCACTTTTGCTTGTCGAGACAAAGCCATCTAAATGTGCTATTGCCTAAATGGCAACAGAACATTTATAAAGCTGGTCAGTAAATAAGGCGCAAATCATATAGTCAAATGGGCAATATCATTTATTTATGTACGAAAACGCAAATATTAAAATAATGCAAATCATTAGCGTAACAAAATCGCTCATAAAGTTGCTTGTCTGCTTAGCTTGGTGCGCATAAATGATCTCTAGTTGTGGATGAGTTCTTGAATACGAGAATCAGGGTCAACTCAGGTAGGAGTACGCTGAAGCGCATCCTGTCACATACCTGTGCTACATATGTCTTTGTCCTGAATCAACACTTTTTTATGTAAAAAAAAAAAACTTAAATTATTTTATCGGGATTTGTATCAGTGTCCAATGCTTCACGTCTTTTAAAGTCCCGCAGCTCAAATAAGTAATGAAATTTATTTGATGATTTCAATTTTTTTTATTTTTACTTATGTACATAAAATAATTAAACTTTGCTGTTCAATTGTACATTTTCATGACTTCTGTGTGCAAAGTGTAGTCTTTAGTCCTTATTTAGTATAATTGCATAATTTAAGTATTGCGTGTTGTTTAAATCATGTAGATTTCAATTAATGCCTACTGAAATCGAAATAATTGAATCTATTGTTCTGGTTTGAATATTCAGATTAATGTGTTTGTTGATCTGCTAAATTAAAATTAGCATAATAACCTAAATGCTTCGATAATTCTAAACATGCCAATGAAGGTTGAAGTTTTCAAATAGATGCATAGAAAATTAACAAAGCAATAAATTAAAAATATTTTTTCATATAATAGCTTTGATTTGAAAAAAATAACGCGAATTGGTTAATATTGAAGTAGACATCAACGAGTTACTGTTGTTACTTTATCACCATACCTTGGACCTTAGGGTCTGAAAGGGTCCCAATTTAATTTTCATTATTTTTAATATTTAAATTTAACAGCTGTCGCCGTATTGACAGCACCCGTTGAAAGACCGCTAGTCAACGCATATTTACACATATTTTGTCGACTATTTCAGGTGGTTACGGACTTGGTACAGGGAGAATTCATGCAACTCGGCAGCAAGGAGACAGAGAACGAGCGGTTCGCGCACTACCTCACCAAGACATACCGAAAGACAGCATCGCTAATCGCCAACTCTGTCAAAGCTGTGAGTATGCCGAATCCCATTTTTTTTAATATACAATTTGAGTGTTACTACATTTTAGGAAATTTAGGCTTTTAAGATGAAGAATTCCAATTTTAGTTTCTTAGATTTAGGTCCGATCGGCAAGAGAAATTATATTTATTCTAGCAACAAAGTTTTAGATTCAGAACTAATGGTTTTTAATTAGCAATTTTAAAATATTATTTGCTAGTCCCACCAACGTTGTATCAATAAATTTTAGATGTTCTTGTTTATACCCAAGTTGGTAAAACGTGGTTGATGGTCTTGGTCGATTGAATTTCTAGTGTGGAACTGTTCGTCAACTTATTGTCGTTAAGTCGGTTTCCGTCTTATATTATCCGAGGCTTATATAAGACCCGGAGGCCGTCTATTGCAATTGTCATTATCATTTTACCTTTTTCTTTAGTACTTAGTAGTAGAAGTAGTATATTCCGATCTCTTGCTATAATGCAAATGGACAGAGAAAACATTCAAAACGAAATTGCTAATAATATCCCTCGCTTTCATTGTACAACAAACATCAATATCCCCGATAGGTGGCGCTACTGGGCGGTGCCGATGAGAGCACATGCGAGCTGGCATTCCAGTACGGACGGAATCTCGGCCTCGCCTTCCAGCTGGTGGACGATTTACTGGACTTCGTGTCGTCAGCGCAGGCCATGGGCAAACCCACAGCGGCCGACTTAAAACTCGGTCTCGCCACCGCTCCTGTCCTATTCGCTTGCGAAAAGGTAAGCTAAATAAATATATTTTAACAGCAGTAGAATTCACGCCAAGTTCGTCCGGGGAATTACTGCCACCATACCCATTTCTATGCCAATCATATACTGCTATACTGTATTCCAGTTTGAAAAGTGTGGTTGCCGCTGAATTTACAGCCACATGAGACATTCCACCTACACGTCTCAGTGTTACGGGCGCATACGATGCGACTTGGGTCTTGTCGAACCTAGTAGGGGAGGACCCATCGAGGTTGCTCCTTTTGCACCACCCGGGGGACACGTGTAGAGATTCAAAGGGTTATCATCTACGGACGCGAGCAACCAACGTTAGCCCCCCATCAGTTTAGACAGTTCAGACTTCCCAGTTTTCAGGCAGTGCTACTATCAACGTAGCTACAAAGCCGGACGCAAACTGCATCTCACACAAACTAACATCTTTTCCAGTACCCAGAACTGAACCCGATGATAATGAGGCGGTTCCAAGAGTCCGGCGACGTGGAGAAGGCGTTCGAGCTGGTGCACAAGTCTCGCGGGCTCGAGCAGACGCGCTTCCTCGCGCGCAAGCACGGCGCCGAGGCCGCGCGCCTCGCCGCCGAACTCTCCGACTCGCCCTACCAGAAAGGGCTCGTCATCACCACCGACTTAGTGCTCAATAGGATCAAATAACAATAGGTAATGCACCCTTTTACGTCGTTAAGGCATCCACAGGTTATAAAACTTCGGTCGAGTCGAGTCACTGGTTGGCTCAAACCAGTGTGGTGAATGGATTTAAGTGCGCCTCCAAGAGAGCGTGGTGGGCTAGTGGTACTGACCCCGTTTCAATCCGGCGGTCGCTGGTTCAAATACCGACACGTACCAATTTTATGTGCGCAATACCAAGTTCTCAAACGGTGAAGGAAAACATCGGGAGGAAACCGACATGTCCTAGAACCAAAAATTAGAAGAAATGTGTGAAATGCCTGAAAGGAGCCTGTTTGGGGCGCATTTAAAATTCTTTCACAGCACTGGTTCGATAGAACCAGTGACTCGATTAGTAGCAGTGGTAGAAGTGAAACTTCGGTGTAGATCCGAACCGTATTGACATGTCTCGTTTAGTCCGCACGAAGCAGATGTCTTAATGTACGGTTTACTTATGTAGGATCGTTTACGGTTGCAAATTTTCATTTACGTATTCCTAAGAATACTTTGGTGTCTCGATTGCCTTTATACGATAAAGGTTATCGAGCGCGGACTTTCAGATTCGTTTGGGCGTTTTGTATATTCGATCGCTCTGAAGTGTTGTGAGAGCACGGCGCGGGCCGGAGACTTTAGTGATGTGTGAATTAGAAAATGGTGTGCGGGATATGCTCCGATATTAATGTTACATAGAGAACCTATGTGCCCAGATATAATACATTGTAATGAAACTATATCCATGCGTATATACTGTTATGTAGGTCTTTTTTATTTATAAAACAGTCTAACTGATGTATCGTTGTTGACATACGTAATGTATTCTATATTTATATCTTAGTACATGTTTTATTGCGTCCTTCACTTGTGTGACCTGATTTAATTTAAGATATTTTCGTATGAGAATATTTTATTATGTATCTGCGAGTCGCGATTACGAACAACCTCTTATTGTAGGTGTGGGCTGAAATATGTCGCTTATAGCGACACTATATTCTGATATAATCGACACAGAATCGATATTAGAGAAATGGTGGGGTTGATCACAAAATTATATACTTAGCAAAATTGACATATATGCTTTTATCTTATGTTTTCACTCGTGTATCGTGCAATTATCTTTAGCTGTAGCGTTAGTTATGTACCTGTGTTCTTTAAACACTATGTTACTGAATCATCACAAAATTAGGTACTTAAAACTGTCTGTTGCTTAACTACCGGGCGAGTCGGAACTATTTATCCCGAAAAAGATTTCTTATGTAAAAGGAATTTTGACTCCCTGAATTATCGAATCTTTTCGGATATTTTGACGTCGTGTTTAGTATGATAAACTTTTAATTGAGCAAAGAGATATCTTGAATATTCTCAGATTAGCTGTCAATTCCTTCTGTAATTACATTTGCATTCAAATTAAAGCTGATTTTAGAGAGTTTACTAAACGTGTCCTCAACTATGCGAAAAGTTTGCCGGGATCAAATTTAAGTTCTGACTGACCTAGTACATGTTTTATGGTGTAAATACTGAGAGTCATTGGATAAGTTACCCGTGTAATATCTTCAAAACCAATTACCTCAATTTCTTTAGTGTACACGTTACATACTAGAGGTGTATATTATATTCTGTTTAGTTGTTAAAATTTAGTTTTATACGAAGCCGCACAATACACAGGCGATTGTTTAAAGCCTTATGGTCATCACTCATTTATATGGTTCGCTCAAACACCTAACAAATGTATTGAGCTAGCTGCAGCGCTCATGGATTTTCTTTACAGAATCCGACTTCCGTAGATTTGCTTCGTTACATTTTTGATTGACTGTTATTTTTTCAAATAATATTGACAGATTGAATGAGATGCTATTGCTTTGTTATGCGGCTTTGAAAGTGATGAAGACATTGACAATTCCAATTTATCGTCGCCGGAACGCTTGGGTGATGACCATTAGACAGATTATAAGCATATTAGCTAATTAGTTATGGATATTATGATAGATGTAAATACTTGTCCAGGCTAAAGGATCACTGTAGCTATACATATACTTAGTATGTATGGAGGTATATTTGTACCTTGGAACGCATCAAGAGCGCAGTATTTTTTACTTTTTCTTAAAGTTCTTATTTAACAAAATATTAGTCACTAAATAGTGTATGGTACGTGGCCGACTTAATGACCGAATATATTTCAAAAGTCTATTATTAATAGCTTTTTCTGTTAGAGCAAATTTGTAAGAAATGTTACTTCCTCAAATCTGCTTCGTTACAATTTTTTTATTCGTGCAAGATGAACATATAAAAATTCTTCTCGTTTGTATTGTACTTGAAGATTCCACAAAATTAGATTTTTATAGTGTTGCCACACCGACGGATCGATCGTCGATTAGTCATAGAATGACCTTAGTAGACGTAGATTGATCATAGAATGACCTTAGTAGACGTCGATTGGTCATAGAATGACCTTAGTAGACGTCGATTGGTCATAGACTGACCTTAGTAGACGTCGATTGTAATTCGGTGTGTTATGAACTACTGACCGACGTGGACTGTCTCATTCTTAGATCAGTGACTTGTGGTAGAAACCATCGATCGACGTTCGACCGGCACGGCACCTAGTTTAGGATGCGTTTTGTGATGTGTTATGTTTGATCACTTCGTCGGCCAATTACCTCAAATACACGAATACTTTTCAAGTATATTTTTGTACATTAAAGTAAAGGGAGTCAATGAATTTTATTTATATGTATGTAGACATGTACCTAGTTGATAATGTTTGTAAATATTATTATTCTGTAAAATGCTAAATCATGAATAATTTTTAATATAAATACTAGTTACAAAATGTTGTTTTATTTTAATTATATGCCTGTTTTTGTTTAGTTATCTAGCAGGGGTCACTAATCCGGACAAATAGAAATTTGCAAGTTTTTTTTCAGTGTCCTCAACTCCTCACATTATTCGTTCTGGGTCATTCCAATTTCCTCAAGATGTTTTATTCGCATCTTTGGGAACGAGTTACATGCATTTTTTACACACATATTCAAATTTAGTTCATTTCACCGTTCTTTTGAATGAACTTTATTTATTCCTCTGGGTATCGATTCTTGAAACTTACTGGGAGACAATTTTGTCCGCAAAATGGTTGGTTGTGTCAGATTACCCAAAAAATATCTCTTTAAAACCACAAACACGAATAAATGCCTTTACTAACGCAGAGAGTTTTCCCACTCGAATAGAAAATCATTTCGTGGTCTTTTGACTTTATAAAATTAAAAGCCCTTTGTTTTAAATCAAGTTAATGTGCGAACGTGTCTGGGAATGGGGATTGTTAATCTGACGGTCAATATAAATTTAAAACTTTTGCCCGTTTGAAATAACGCCAAACTGGTTTGTTTGACTTTAATTATTCGTACTGACAGTTTTCAATAAAAAAAAATACTATGAAATAATCCTTTTGTGAAGATCCGAAATGTGAAATTTAGATCACTTCACATTTCGAATAAACTACATTGCGGAAACAGGTACAATGATTCCACCCTCACCGCAAATGACCTATTTCTGTAAAGCGTGTCGACTTCGCAATCTTATTCCGTAAACAGACTACATTTATATAAATGAATGCACGCCCGTGCTGTGTAGGTGCGGCGATCGATGGCGCGCCCGGCACCGAAAGGACGAACCCTTGCGAAAATACCACAAAAAATGTATACCTATTTGTCAAATACCGACACACTCGTTAACTGTTTAGTAGTTCAGTGGTTTATATATTCTATCTATCGTATCGATTCTTTGACATTTGTGATCAGCCCATTGCCTCTTCAGTTTGGTAATCCTAAGTGCTATCTCGATTGTATGATAGCTCGCCTAGCGATTTTTGATGATGGAATTGGCTTAGCCTCGTTGAATAAAAGCAGTGATAGAAAACTTAGTGCAGAATGCGAATGCGAAAAATACGATGGATTTTTGCAAATTTAGTGTTGTCTCCATAAAACCTTTAGTACATAATTCTAAATCGAAAAAATCCGTTGTTGTGTGCCATGAGGGTATTAATATATTCACACTCGCAAAAGTAAGCGTAGGTTACGTCACTCAGTCTTCCCAAAGATTTTTAATTTATTTTCGGAGATGAATTTTACTATTATAAGACTTTTGAAGGTGCTTTCTATAGGTTAAGGTATTATAGCTGCTTATCAATATAAGTACTTCAGCATCATCATGACTGCGTTTTAGAGTAGGTAATTCCCTTCCACTAATAAGTCATTGTTCATATTATGCGTATTGAGTGGCTAGCATGATAACGTGATATCGCCGTATGCAAATTTGCAAATTGGGAATGGTATGAATTATTGATTTTCTATAAACATTTGACCTCTTTTTCGTACATGACATTTTTCGTGTAATTCTGTAAAGCGTATTCCATAAGTAGACAAAAGGTATGTAGGTACTTAAAGGACGGGTTATGAAACTAAAAGATAAGATATCTTTTGTTGATGTACATGAGACGTAACATACCCGTCTCGGGGTGATGGACGCAACGCACTGTGACTTAGGTCATCTCATTCTTTGGTGGAGAGGACTTGAGTCGTATTGTTGTTGTCTATGGGCGGCGGCGGCGGTTACTACTTAACATCATGTGGGCCACAAGAATCGCATAAAAAAAATGTTTTACAGTTACTCCGCCCCTTAAAAAAATACGTTGGACTACTCCCTACCCTGGGTAATTAGGTATAGAAAGACCGCGTCACATTTTTATTGCGCCCGCGTCGCTTAACTTCCTCGAAAACTAGATATTCTTAGACGTAAAATCATTAGCAAACGGATGCCAGCATGGTATAAGCAACCATGTAGCCGAAGATTTCTGGGGTTGGAGTGACCTTCAAGTGAGGCCATTGCTTGATGACAGATCATCAAATTCAGTATGGCAGCATAAAATGGTGGGAATTAGAAAATGCCCTACCGTTTTGGTATGGTTTTTCGATGGATTCGCGATGAAGACTTCACTACCAACTCAGCCGTCGTCCGATAGAAATGGTCGCTGATTGATTACATTTGACTGGACTCATAGCTCAACTGGTAGTAACTCCTTATGCGCTGTAGGTCGTTGGTTCGATTCCCAACCAGGACTAACATTTATATGACAATCGTAAATGTTTGTTTTGTGTCAGTAGGTTATTTTATATATATATCTATAAACACACAAAAATAAGTATAAAAGTATTCTATCAGTCATCTGGTCTGGTTCCCATGAAGCAGAATTTGGTAGAATACTATACTATATACAATTGAGTAATCATTATTTTGGGAATATATGGTGCTGTATGAAATGTCCATTAATATTGATGTAAACACTGGCCCCGATACTGCTTATGTAGACGTATCCGGTGATACGTTTTCCAGGCTACACACAATACGCTGCGCTGGTACAAAAATTATTGGTCTACTCAAACAATTTTCTGTAGACCCAACGAGCAAACAAACCTATGGCCTACTTTAGGGTCAATTCATTATTGCCCCATTTGTAAGGCACTCGATTTGAACGATGATTTGCAAGACTTAGGAATTAAAGGTAGGAAAGTGGAAGCCTTTAATTTCACTTCAGCTGTTCGCGCGGAAGGTGGAAACGGCTAAACTTGTGCTGCAATAGCTTATTCCAGTTTTGGTGAGATTTTGTGTAAAAAAACCGCAAATACGCAGAGAAGGTAAATATTTTATATCTATATAACACCTCTTACACACTATAGAGATGAATTGAGGAGACCAAAAGTTCAAAGTCAAAGTCAAAATCTTTATTTCCATAGAATTCATAAAAAGAAATGCCATGGAAACGCCAATAATATTCAAAACAAGGTCACGCGTACTTATCGCTAAGTTTGACGCCTGTTAAAACCCTATCCGGCCCTCAATGGGCAGAACAGACAAGAAACCCCTAAAGGCTTCCTTTTTTTTCGCGAGCACTTCACATAATACATCCAGGTGAACGAACTGGAATAAGCCCTGTATCACTTTAAGGGGTACTCTGCTACTCTACTGTTTTATATTGCTACTGCGAGTAGCAGTAGCAATATTAAGATAAGGTCTTTCCTGAGTGATAGGTAAGCATAAGAATCCAACTACTGCTTGGTGATAATTTCAATACTGACGAAAGCAGATAGATGATAGAATATACAATGATGGTTGTGCACGTGTTTTAATTACCCACTCTCGTTTGTTCCCAATGTTTGCATAATAATGCTTTTTATTTATGTTGCCTTGTCAGTTTTAGACTCGGTTTGATTATTGGCTTTTTTATGTAATAAAGATACGGAACGATCAGGCCCACCTGGATAAGTGGTAACCTCTGCCTATAACAAGCAACACGCATCCCTAAATGGGTACGACAACACCCAAGTCGCATCGTATGCGCCCGTAACTCGTAACTCCGGCCGTAACTAAGTTCGTCCGGGGAAGTACTGTCACAATACCCATTTCTGCCGCAGTAATGATTTCGCATTACTGTGTTTCGGTTTGAAAGGTGTGGTTGCCGGTGAAATTACAGGCACATGAGACATTCCACCTACACGTCTCAGAGCTACGGGCGCATACGATGCGACATGGGTCTTGTCGTATCTAGTAAGGGAGGACCCAAGTCACGTCGGTTGTTATGGGCCGAGGTTACCACTTAACACCAGGTGGGCCGTCGGCTCGTTAAGTAACTGTATTACATTAAAAAAAACTAGCTTTTTGAACTCTAATCAGATAGAGTGAGTTGCTGAAAGTTCGAAACTTTCGTGAGTCAATGGAAACAAGCACAGAAACGTGCACGATATCATTTCGTATTCTCGCAACTTCGCGAAACATTTCATGAGCCACCAGTCGGCGAACAGTCGCCGAGACAGGCCATCCCTTCAGCCATGATACCTTTCATAACGTATTTCCTCCTCACATTTGTAATTATAAAATGAATATCTTCACATTGTGATTTCAACGCTGTTGGGACAAGTGAAACTATAGTTAAATGTTTGCTTTGCACTCAGAACGATTGCGTGGGTAAGCCTGAATGCTAGTAAAGTGTTTTCTAAAGAATGTATAAGCTTGTTACAAGTTTTCGAGTCAATAGAAGTATTTAAAAGAAAGCATTTGGTTACTCTACGAGACAAAGACGTTTTGTGGAGGCTTTAGTGTTTATTGGAGACATCGATTCAATTAACCATGGATTCTGATGAATATTTTGATAAAAACCTTTTGTAAGTTTTTGTTGTTTTCTTACTACTTCTTTTTAGACAGAAGATTTTTATATATTTTATTTATTTTTTTGTTAATATTTCGTAATATAGCAGACATTTTCAAATAGCAAGGTAACTTAAAACATGCTATGACCATCTATTAGTGAGAATTATGTAACTTAGTAGTTAAATGATTAATTATAAAGTTATTCCTTTGAATTTTTATCTTTCGTGCCTCAAAACTTGAAACATGCCTAGGTAACGGATGACGAACTATCACAGGAGACAAAGCATTCCATCTTCGGCCTCCCTGAAAAGGCGAATCCTCGAACGGAGACAGTCTGAGCAGACGCGAAGGGAGGGAGAGAAGTTAGCTAGAGATCGCGCTGACTACAGAGCTACAGAGAAGATTTTGAACCAGTTGCAGGTAAATTGCGAACAGTAAATATAAATAAAAACGTTTTATTACTCACCATTATTTACCTAACTTATATAATTATGGTGACAATACATAATGAAGTTTGTGAGTCAAAGTGGTATGTAATAATCTGGGTATTTATCTATTAGTTGAGAATTCACACGACAAAAAATTGTTGTGCAATCAATATATAAAAGACTAGTTAATTTTACCCGCAAATTTATCCCGTTTTATATAAATATCTAACCTATGGGAACCGTGTTTATTCCTGGGATGACAAGTAATCTGTTACTCCAAACGTAAATTCTATATCAAATAATGATATCGACCAGTTGTTGCGTACTAATAAAAAATATTATGTAAGAAATGTTCACAGACATTCTTTGTGAACACATTTAAATCAGTACACATAATATTGTATCTAACTTATGTCCATCTCTATCCATTGAAATCTACGACAAATCTCTCTCCAATGTATACTTGTCTGAACAATGCGGTGAGGTAGGCACACAGAATTTTCCCCTATTCATTTCGTGACATCCTCCATTACGTTTTTCCCTTTGAATTTTGATGGCTAATACACCGGTTTATGTGACAAGAGGCCTTGATATTACTGTGGCCTGATAACCTAAATAAAAGTGGGTTACGATGAAAGTAGATACCATCACCATCAAAAGCCCAAAAGCTTGTGATGATGATTATTATTAATAAATAAGTAGCATAGTCCAAATATTATAAATTTATATTGAAATATAGGGTTTGAACATATCGAGTTTTAGCTTAAAGAACAGCTCGTTGCTTGATACAACTAATTTGACATGCCAAAGTTTCTTAGGATTCCTCTTCTGACATGTAACACGCTCACGAAAACGATACTTGATTTTTTAATAACTGTAAAGAATTCTCAACATGTCTTATGTCTCTTTTACTTGATAAAAATATTCGTGGGCATATCTAAGCTACGACGAAGTTTACTGGAAAATACTACAGAATAATGGAAATAATCGGAATAACAGGTCTGGCGGTCAACTCTGAAGCTAGTTGTTAAGGGCCAAAATATATTGTTATCTCCATGCCACCTGTATGCGCAAAACTTTCTGCAGTTAACTTCAGACTTGCTAATATTCGTCACCAGAAAAGAACTGAACGGAAATGTACATACAATTCAGTTACAGATCTGTTACAGTTCTCAGAATGAAACAACGACGGTTTTCATAGTAGGCTTAAGTATCATTATTATTAAGTATTAGAGCGGAAGTATTGCTGATTCTAAATTTATGTTTTGAATTGACAATTGAAACTCATTTCAAATTTGCGTTTCAAACATATATTTAATATACAAATATGGGTATGGCCTTGCTTAATTTATCTATAGGGTAATAATCTGTTTAGTAATAAAACAAAAACTGAGACGTTCGTCATCTGGTACCGAAAAGTTCATACCGTATTACGATATGACGAAATAGTACCGTTCTTCATCTCATACCACTTTTTAGGTCTCTCGACGTAATGCCACCCACGCTAAGTTAATACCTCATTAAACGCAATTTCTTTCGGCCTGGAGCTTTCTTGAGTCTTGTCGCATACGATGTCGTGATGATTGCTCATTCCGCGCCATTTCATCCTTATTGAGAGACACTCCCTCCGCGCAGGCCCGCGAGCAGCTGGACACGTATGAGCCGTGGGGGCGCGCGGGGGGCGGCGCCCCCAACCCCCGCGGCATCCGCTTCACCAACATCAGAGAGCGGGGGATCATACCTGAGGATGAGTTAAGGGTATGTCACACCTCGGACACCTCAATTTCTAATTGAAATCGGGTAGTGGCTGGGAATGCGGCGTTGGAGGACTAAACCTTATATTCGTTATGTCAATATCTATATATTTCCGATTTGGCTCAACTTGTAGATAGCCCGGGAATAAGGAAAAAGCTATTATATCGGTACGACGCGGGCAAAGACAGGGAGAGATATCGCAGAGAGAGATATCAGTAAAGAGAGAGTATAGTACTCTATACTATCTCTTTAATGATATACCTCAATAATTGTTTCTGCGCGCGTCTTCGGCCGCGTGGTGCCGATATAATAATAGCTTTTACCTTATTCCGGGGCCATCTATATAAAAAAGTTGAGCCAAATCGGTTCAGGGGATTTGGCAATGAGTGCCTAACAAACACAAATATATAATATAAACAAACATAATAGGTGTGATTTTTCAATAGCAAAAGCTTAGGGCAAAATATTTTCAGTATGAAGTTTTTTTGTTCCATTTAGGAGTAGACCTGCACTACGTTCTCACAGATTAGTTTAATAAGTATTTTGTTTAATAATAAGGCTCTCGTAGTAGTTTAACTACTTAATTTGTCATCAAATCACATACAAATGTTTTCATGAACTACGGACATTTTTGTTACAGATATTATGATTCCTCATATACCCCGATATTCGATGTGTATTATGTTTTTATGTGTGATTTGTGAAGATATTACCGTAAACAATAATTTTTTTTTTAAATATCTGTCTCTCTTGTATAGGTATTACGGTAATCACACGTTTGTAATTTGCACATCCGAAATTTTAGTAAAATAAAAGCCTTGATAAATAAGTACAGCTATCTGACGATGTCAATAAATCTGTAAGAGGTAAGTAAAGGGTCTTTTAACCTTTGTCGGGACCACACTGACTGGTTACGAAACGAAGAAGAGTAAAAAATGTGTGAATGACCGGTTTCCGTGGCTGCGAAGATGACAAGTTGACATACTTACATTGAGTTACGTGTTTTCATCATCAATTTTTACATAATTTGTCAGCTTGCTTAATTTGCGTTAAAAAAGACAGCCCGCCTGCAACTTGCTGTTGGAATAGTTTTTGAAAACTAACTCAGTTAATTTTATAGAGTGTACCTAAGTATGTGAGTGATATAGAGTCCACAAAAAATTATACTTTTAATTGTAATATAATATTTCTAAAAAAAGTAATTTAAAATACACAGCGCATTTTAGTTTACTTACTACATCC
Organism: Chesias legatella; assembly: GCA_947359385.1. Taxonomy (NCBI): domain Eukaryota; kingdom Metazoa; phylum Arthropoda; class Insecta; order Lepidoptera; family Geometridae; genus Chesias; species Chesias legatella. The sequence goes on from OX375766.1 coordinate 2,498,194, forward strand.
AATAAGCCGAAAACGAAATCTTCTGTATTCTGTTTGGCTGTATATAATTACCACATATCATATCATTTATTGAACCATTCGTTACATATCATAACATTGGCGTGTCAAAATAATGTACATCAAAATTAAATTAAAATAAAATATATCTAATTATATTAAATTAAATCAAATTACTTATATAAAATAAATTATAAGATAATTAATTGTGACCTAAATAACACTAGTCATGCATATCAGAAAATGAACATGTCATGTATTCATTTATATTATAAAACGGTTGACTTTCTAAAAATGATTTTACTTTGTTTTTAAATTGTATAAAAGGAAGCCGTGTTATTTGAATTGGTAATTTATTATACATGTCAAGTTTTATAGAAAATCCCTGTTTATATGTCTTAACAAGTCTTGTTCTTGGTACGTGTAGTTTTTCTTTATGACACATGACAATAAATAAACATCAAAAGCTCGGCATGGCAAACGGCAGACAATGACAAATATATTTACTGGCATCTAATTGAGACAATTATTGACAACATTTTAACGTCTTTCAAAATAGTTTCATGGTTTTAGGTAAAATTATAATATTCTCAATATATTATCAATTATATTTTTTGATCATCAGAATTAGCCAGACGTGACTTGATCTTGTAATTTTCAGTTGACTAATTGAAGCTTCCAAGCTATTCCTTCAAGAATTCAATGTACAACAAGATTTTATGTATCAATGCTCACCCTACCATATACGACAGATCATATCCGTGTTTAAATAAAATGGTATATATCGAAGTATTTTAGCATTCTGAAAGTTCTGAATAAGTAGTCAGTTACCTAAAACCTTTTCATTAGTAGATAATCTATAGAACTATAATCTGGAGGTCTTCAAGAGGAGCTACATCGTAGACCGCATCGTCACTTAACATCAGGTGAGATTGCGGTCAAATGTGAGCCTATCGTAAGTTGAAAAAAAAAAAAATACACTATCAATTCTTTGGGACGAAAGCTCGTAACGGCACTCAGTACTGACTTCTCTGATATTGATTATGATGTTTTTACTATTAGGTTCTCATTGTGTCGAAACTGCGAAAGCTGATTGTGGAATTACGATACGTGGTTTCGAATAGATCATTGAAAGAGTACTTGTTATACAGGGTGTGAACTCTTTCGAGGCGTCTCGCCGTTGGACGTCACCGCCGCGGCGCCACCGTCGCACGCCGCGCTCTCTGCGCCTGCGCGAGGACCCTCAGCTGTTCTACGCAGAAAACCTGCGCCAGAGCGTCGACAACGACATACGGTACCGGAGGACGCCCCGGCAGCAGCAAGACTATAAGGAAATTTTAGGTAAAATGATCCTATAATTTCAAACAACCTCGGTCAACGTATAATAAATGATTATCATAAATATTTTGAATGGCCTCACAGCTCGGTTGGCAGCAACTCTGCCTTTTGCGCTGTAGGTCGTGGGTTCGATTCCCACCCAGGATAAACATTTGTTTGACGAAATGGAAGTTTTTTTGTGTCTGGGTTTTAATATGTATTATATTATACTGCATGTATGTACATATTTACAAAAAATCTATGTAAGTATTCTAACTAGGAGTAGTTCCCATTGTACAAGCTGTGCTTAATTTGGAACTTTGACAATATTGTGTGAAATGTCCACCAATATTTATTTTTATTTATTTGAGATATTTTATATTTACTCATGGTCCTTCAATTTCTTTCCCAACAGACTCGTAGTCCCACTAGTCACACTATCCTACTCCTTATAAAAACTAGGTCTCACAACCGGTCATATTATGTATTATTTATGACACAATACCATATCGGCACCATTTGTTCCCTCCCTGAACTTCAAATAGACCCCAACATGGTTCATACAAGCCACTAATGCAACAGTAGGTTGTTCAAATTACTATTGGTTGGGATGTGATAAATATCTTGAAATATTTATCACTATTAAACGTTTCAATGGAGTACTTTTTATAAAATAAATTACGTTAAAATAAAGCAACAAATTGATGCATGAATTTACTTTCCAGATGACATGGTCCTGAAAAGACAGCAAGCTATTCACGAAGAAATGAGACGAAACTTGGCATACGAGCGCAAAATGGTACAATTAGCATCTTAATTATTTATTGTATGAGTTAGATATTTTCATAATTTATCTTGTGCTTGCAGCACAAAATGGACACGCCCTGGGGGAAGCCGGGACCAGGCGGTGCCACTTGGAGGAACCCTCGAGATATAGGATTAAATTTCTCTGAGTCGATGGTAAAACTTATTATACTCAGTATTATATTAGTATAAATTATATTTAAGATATATTTGTTGTTAAGATATATTGATTTGTTCTAGGGCTGGACCGACAATGACATGCTTAAAAAAATGAGAGAAGATCATCAAGCATATTTAAAAAATTCTTCACTTACTTTACCCAAAGTAAAGTATGATTTAAGAGACCAGGGTTATGCTTCGGGGGCATTCGATAAAGAAAATTATGAACCTGAAAAGCTGCCTACGATAAATAAGTCCTACAGTCCAAAAGCTCGGAGACAAATCATCGATGACAGCAAAGATCTCAGAAAAGGTAATTATGATGGTGGTGGCAAAGATTTAAGACGAGACAGCTATAATATCGGAAGAAAAGTCCTCTTACAAGATACCTGTAGTGGCGGAAAAGATCTAATACAAGATAATTATCCTGGTGGTGCAAAAGCTGGCCAAGACAATCACGGAGATTCGAAAGCCGTTAAACCAAATAATTATCGGGATGTACAAAATCTAAGACATGATTACGGCGGTGGAAATGGTTCTAAACTGGATATCGATGGTGCAAAAGAACTCAAACAAGAAAATTGTGACAAAGATTACAGACCAGAAAATTACCGAGAAGGAATTGGAGAAAGAGAAGTGAATTTTAGTGCCAACAAAGGCGTGAGACATGCACCGTTATACCAAACAAAAAATAGACGGAGTCCTGTAAAGAGAAGCAAATTTGACTTTAGAAAATTGCCCACTGGGGAAGATATAAGATGTATGGTTCCTGATGATTACTATAACAATTGCCCCGATATGGCAGACGTTACCAATTACGGATTGGCCAAGAGGCCGACTCCTGAAGAAGCCATCCTCAGTGTTACGGGAGGGGTAGAGTTAGTGCCGCTACTGGCAAGGAGAAGACGAGTTGGAGCACGCACCTTGCCATCAAGTGACGTTACTAGGACTCCAGAACAGCCCTGTCAGTAAGTAAAATATATACATTGATTTAATGAAACACAAAGTTGATAGGCTAACTTGTCTTGGATTCGATCCTCAGCCGAGCAAAAAATCGTGCATATTCATGTTGTCTTTACTAGCGTTTAATCATCTTGATGGTCTGCATAGCTTACTGCAACTTAGCGATCCCCTATTTACATAAAATAGCACACCTTAATATTCAGAACTCCTTTTATACTACTAAAAGTATATCATTATCAAAGTCAAAGTCAAAAACTTTATTTCCATAGAATTTATAAGAAATGGTTAGAAATCGCTAAGATTGACGCCTTTTCAAACCCTATCATATTTCACTGCATCTGAGTAGAAATTGTTTAATAGTTACGAAAGGTATCTGGTATCTCTATGGTCAAGTTCCTTCACTGGACCGTGGCTGGGCTTGGTCTAGCTCTTTTAATTCATACACTGTGTTGTATCATGCCTATGTAGTACAGCAGTAAAATACACAATTGTGGTTATATGCTCCATCTTACATGCCTTAGTAATATTTACCAATACATTTTCAATCATGTTCAATTGTGTGAAAATGTCCACCAGTACATAAAAAAATTTATTAAATGGCTGATAAAAATCACCCAGTCGAATTCATATAAAACGAAGAGTAATTATCAAGGTTTCTTACAATAATAGGCTTATAATTTCGTGAGGTCATGGGACTTGACCCTTTAAAAATAGTAAGTAGTTATGATAAATTAATATATAAATTATATAAATGATTAGATAATTTTATTAAAGAGACAATCAATTAGCTGCAGGCGACTGTCACTGAGCTAAGATTAAGATGCGTAGCTGCAGAACCAATTAGGTACCGCGTGAAATGTCACTATGGTGTTGTAATATCAATGAATTTCGCAGATCATGCTACTTGCTATGTATGGGTCAAAGAGCTTAACAACAATAGGTGCATATTATAGCAACTATCTTCAAATAACAAGTTATATTGTGAGAAGTGAATGAAATGTTAAAACAATTCAAAGAAAAGATTTTTATTCTTAAGGGGACGGGTACCTTGACGACCTTGAGGATTTAGCTTGCGAAAACTGCAAACAGTGTAGGCAGAGAAACCAATTGCATCTACAAAAAAAAAACTAAATTTAGCTCGTAAGTAAAATGTATTTACAATTTGATAAAAATAAATCCAACGCTACTGTTTTGACTTTTAAATTTTATGGTATATATTTTTAACGTAAAATGTACTTTTCTAATTATGCTTTAGATTCCTCCAACGCCCGCCAAAAGGTTTAAAAATAAAATATAATGTTGTTCAAATTTAATATGTTACGGTTTAGTTGATAAAGTGGTTTGGAAACTGCTCTTTTAGGTGTCCCGGGCCCTTGATGAAATAAGATAATTAAATATTAAAAGATCACACTTTGAGCTAAGTTTGCCGCACTCATCTCACCTCATTCTACTCTATTCATGCCAATTAGGGCTTTGCTAGAAGACTGAAATACTTTATCCGATGTTTGTAAGTAATTCGATTAAGTACTCTATATCTCGATTATTATCTCTATGTAGGTTACTACAACCATAACAACATAAAATACTAAAAGAAACAATTCGGTTTGAATGGCGGCCATAATTGAGACCATATTAGGGTGATAGTTCGTCTCGACACCCATTTGGAGATTCATAATGGCCGTAGGACGATCACTGTTCGGCGAGATAAGGTGTTGCATCACGTTCGCGGCTTTCTATCAGCCAGCTGACCGCTCAGAGTAGTAATAACAAAGATATAGAGAGAACATTTATTTTTAGTTTTTTTTTAGTTTTGTTTTTAGTTTTTCCATATCATTTTACTGTCCTTTCAGCTTGGTTAGTAGTAGTCTGCCATCGGCGCTGTACGTCGTGGGTTCGATTCCATCCCAAGATAAACACTGGTGTGACAAACATAGTTTATCCTGTTTGGATGTTTATATGTTTTCACAAAAATTGTATATCTATAATATGTAGTATTCTTACTAGTTCCCTTAGTACAACCTATGCTTAGTTTTGGGCTAGATGTGAAATGTGCACCAGTATTGTTCTTATTTTTCGTTGTCCGTAGAGATCAATAGAAATGTCATATATCAATTAATCTATAGTTATCTAAAATTAGGGTATCCAGTGCGGGTCGATGATGAATTCAAAAAGCTTTAAGGTCGAATTTGACTCCTAGTAACAACAAACTTTGTGTAGGGTTACAGAATTATGCAATGCAATGTTGTTTGGGGGCGAAACTTAGTATTCTGTAATATTCTGCAACTCGGATTATAGAGTCTACTTCGACGAAGTTTGAACGTCAGTTTGTTTTTGTATGTTAAAAAAACCCGTCTTTCAAACTACTTACTACTCTCAGGGTCAGTATGGGAGTACATGTATAAGATTTATGATTTTTCATTAGCTGGTTTGCGACCGACATCCTCGATAATGATCGTTGACGATATTTGATGTAAAAGATACATTACTTTCATGACTGTTTAATTAAGATAAGCCCTACTCATTATAATGTCGTAATGTGAACTATTTGACCCTTAGGTATCGTTAGAAAGAAATAAATTGATAATGTAAAATGATAGCTCGTGAAATTCGATCCGGAGAAATAAAGTGGTACTTAAATTCAGATTATTGTAACGGAATAAAGATTGAAAAGATCTGCTTTAATATATTATTAAGTCTACATATTATAAGTGTTTAATAGTTTGTAGAAATGGGAAGTATTCCTAGTTAATTCAAATGTCAATGTCAGTGCCAGTTAGGAGTCTAATCTATGTGTCTATGTGTTATACTATTACGTGTATGTTATATTATTACGGTAATTATAGTCGATCCTTGCGTTAATTAGGTAGATAGAATAGGTAGATACCATTAAACCAATATAAACCAATTTTATAGCTTTCATTCAGAATTTACGTAATATTTAGAAAATACAAGGTTGGAACGCAAGGATAAATCACGTGTATTTTGTATTACATCCATAACAAAAATTGAACTGAGATATTTATATAAACAGTAAGTAAACAATCTATTCAGAAGAAAGTTATACATTTTCAGTAATAACTATGTAACTAAGGTTAGATTTTTTATCATCCTACAATTTAACAAGATTGTTGAGTGACAAAATAACCTGTAGCGTATCAAGTGACAAAAGTTATTTTGGACTATGATGATTGCGTTGGATTACTCTTTGTTGCAGATGGCGTGAAAGGCTAGACGGTGAGCATCTGAGAATATTAAAACACCAGATGAGAGTAAAATGCCAGCAAAAGGAGGTAATCATTCCCGCCATGCCATTATTAGCTTGTTTGAAACTATACTAATTTCTTATTGGTATTGGCTATGGATTTCTTATGAATACAGTTCATACACCAATAAATGGAACTGCTGATCACCTATCTGAGGTAACATCAACCCTTTTAGGGTAATATACCCACGAGACTTACACACCTACCCATTGTTAAAGATTCTTCAACGGTTTTGAATTAATGTGATAAGAGTGAGTAAGAATTGATTTTTAATCCAAAATACTCCGTAGATATTTTTAAAACTGCTAACTACATAGTTTTATACAGTATTGGACGTCCAATCAATTCTAATTCACGACGTAAATACCTCATCATGCCAAATAATAACATTTTATCATCTCATTTTAGAGTGACACGTCTAAGGTAAGTTAATTTCATTATCTTTTACCCCTAAAACCCCTAAAATCCTTACTAACATGTTCAACCTGTACTAACTCGACATTATCTTTCGTACCACAAAACCACGTTTCAGTTTGAAACACGTGTAACTCTTGTCTCATACTCAGTGAATAAATATGTCAAAAGACCATAGCCTTCATTTAGTTGGATCCTTTTTTGTGGTACGACGGAATATCTTAAGAATGTATTGACGTAAAAGTTATGTTGTCCACAGCAAAAACGCCTGAATTCTGCAGAAGAAATTCGGCAACACCACGCTACTTGGGCTTCGTTGTGGGGGAGACCGGGGCACGGTGCGCCGCAGCAACGCGGCAGATACGCCAGGAGCAATCTAGCACAATTATTATACAAAAATCCCATATCTGACTACACCAATGCTCTTTGAATTCGCAGATAAATGATCTACTAATTTATTTGATATTATGTTAAATTATTCTTACAGATTTACTGTTTGCTGTTGAGTTAAATAATTTTATTTTAATTCTGCGGATTACTCGGCTTGCTCAAACATTACTTACTACAATTAACTGTGCAAATGTTATATTTGAATGTAAGATTTATATATATATATATATAGATTTATATATTAATTATTTATTTATTGTTATTCAACATTAAGTTAGAAATAAACGATTAATAATAAGAATGATTAAAGTTGTGTGTTTAAATTAGTAATTTGTAATGTAAATAACATATTATACACATGTCTGTTGTGTAAATTTCACTATACATTGATTTATTGTAGGATAAAAAATAATATATAAAAACTTTAGGACAAATAATATTCCGTCAGTCACATATCTAGACCAAACTATCATAACTTTAACATATATATAACAATATAACATAATCATAACTTTTATTATCTAGTACTTACTTTAGAAATTTTGGTTGGTTAGTTCACGGTAATATATTTCATAAGTATGCAAACAAATACATTAATTGTATTTACATTAAAATACAAACATATACATATATATACACATTATTTACAGTCTTTAACCACGTATAAGGGGGCCGGAATGTTATGAAAAATATTTAGTTAAATAATAAAAAGTTAATTTAAAATATAATTGTTTTTCTGCATTAAGTTCTTAATCCCCATTTAAATACATATTTCGATGATGGATTATGTAAATCATCAATAATCTTACCGTTTCGCAATTAATTTAGGCTCGGCGCAGTTCGCCTTTATCAATCAATCAATCAATCAATTAATTTTATTTCAGCTTGCACACATTAATATTACAGCCATATAACATTAAAATTAAAGTAAAAAATATAAATAAATAATAAATAAAATCAAAATTAAAATACACACTAAAATAAAACACGAAAATAAAACACAATCATTGGCTAAAAAAATGAACTTCATGAGTGCACAGTATGTATTTTTGTCCAGTGCCTCATAAAAATGGAGTCCACATCCAGCCTTCCCGCTATGAGTTTCAGGTAGGTGTTGGTGCTGCCCCGCACCCGGCGCATCCGGGATGCCGTTCGGTTGCGGATGATCGCGTAAAAGTCATCAACGCGTGCATTTGCGAACATACCCGATGCGCTACAGAAGCGCGGCAGCCCCATCAGTGTCCTGAAACTATTATTATACTGGACGCGTAGGGCATTCCAGCACTTCTGCATACAGCATACCCATAGACTGCACGTGTAGAATTATTGGCAGAACGCCCGAAACAGACTTGTTTTAACGGCCGTACTGCAACGTGCAAATCTACGGGCCAGCATATTAGCTCGTACTGATAATGCCCTACGCTCCCTTTCCATATCTACATCATCTGTGAGTGTCTCGGTGACCCAGTGGCCCAGATACTTGAATTTAGTTACTTTCTTTAGTTCACCGCCTGCTAACGAGACTGTCGGGACAGTGTCGTAAGTTTTCGAGCCCGCCTTGAAAACAACCATCTCACTTTTACTGGCGTTGTATCTGAGCCCATGTGCCTCCGCATAACGCTCACATATCGCCAAAAGCTTCCTGAGAGCGCCGATAGATGGGCTAAGCAACACCGTATCATCAGCGTAACTTATGTTGTTTACTGTTACTCCATCAATAGAACAGCCGATGTTGGTGCTACTCAGCTCACCGATCAGTCGGTTCATGTAGAAGGTGAAGAGTCGGGGTGAAGTCAAGCCGCCCTGCCTCACACCACACTCCAGCCTGTACTCGTCCGATAGCGACCCAGCCCATCTTACACAGTTACGCTGATTGCCATACCAATATTTAAAGAGCATGACTAGCTCAGGCGGTAGCTCAGACTCACTTGACAGTTTATGCCACAGCTTATCATACGCCACAAGATCAAATAGGGTAATAATGTAAAATAACAAATTTTGAGTTTTTTGGGATTCTGTTTGGTGTGCTAAAGAAAAAAAAAAAAAACAGAGAAAACAAAAATAAACAGAGATTGTATCACGATCTATTTATTCGCAGTTATATAAATGAATCCTTTAAGCATGCTGGTGTTTCTAAAGTAATTGTAGAGCGTACAGTTAATTTAGTGTCTGTAATAATACATTCTTCTAAGCCTGGAGTTATAATAGGTAAGAAAGGTTTAGATGTTAAGAAGATAAAGCAAAATAGCTACAAAAGTAGAAAGTAGTGTCGAAGTGAATGTAATAGGAGTTAAAAAGTCTGAAATAGATGCAGTTTTAATATCAAGGAGTATTACACACCAGCTAGAAAAAAGGATTTCATGTAGAAGAGCGATGAAAAAAGCTATTCAAAATTGTTTGAAGATGGGTGCTGAGGGTATTAAAGTAAGTTGCTCTGGGCGTCTTGGTGGAGCTGAAATAGCTCGTACTGAATGGTACAAAGAAGGTCGTTTGCCTTTACACACTTTGCGTGCTAATATAGATTATGCTTTTTGTGAAGCGAAGACTATATGTGGTATTATAAGAGTTAAAGTTTGGGTTTATGTTGGTAGTTAAGGTATATTGAAATGTTTGTTCCCAAAAAGAGTAAATATAAAAAGTCATTTAAGGGGAGAATCAAGGGTAATGCTAAGGGTGGTCTTTTGGAGATTATGGATTAAAAGCTATGGAAGTAGGTAAGGTTCAGTCTAAGCATATTGAAACTGCAAGGCGCGTAATATCTAGAACGTTAAAACGCTCTGGTAAATTGTGGATAAGAATTTTTCCTGATACCCCGGTTAGTAAAAAGCCAGCAGATGTAAGTATGGGTAAAGGGAAAGGTAGTGTTGAATTTTGGGTATTTAAAGCTAAGCCCGGTAGGGTTTTGTTTGAAATTAGTAGTGATGTTCCCATGCATTTAGCAAGATTGGCGCTTGAAAAAGCGACTGCTAAGCTTCCTATGAAGTGTAAATTTATATCTAATCATAATTGAATGGAGTTGCAATGGATATAGTTAAATTTGAATCAGAATCTTCACAAGGATTACATGAACTCCTTGTGAATTTGAGGAAAGAATTTGTTAATTTGGCTTTTCAAAAAGAGCTGGGCCAATGCAAAAATTTTTCACGCTAATTAAGCTAAAAAGCTTAATAAAAAAGAGCATAGCTCGTAGTCTAATTGTATTGAATAGAAGAAAGAGAGAGGGAAAAAATGCCTAAGAAGGTTTTTTTGTGGTGTCGTAACTAATGCTGAGTCTGATAAGACTGTAAAGGTTTCGGTGTTACAAGTGTATAAGGATAGGTTGTATAAAAAAGTTATTAAAAAATATAAGAAGTATACAGCACATGATGAGAATAATAGTTGCAAAAAGGGAGATAGGGTTTTAATACAGGAACATAAGCCTATTTCTGTTACTAAAAAATGGGTTGTTATCAATAGCTAAAAAGGAATAGGTATTTATATGATTCAAAAAAATACATTGTTAGAAGTAGCTGATAATTCTGGTGCGCGTGCAGTGCTTTAAAAAGATTTTAGGCATAAAGCACCATATTGCTGTAGATACACAAGGTTTACCGCATGCAATTTATGTAACGACTGCAGAAGCAGCTGATCGTAGGAGTGCTGTGAAAATGGTTAAAAATGCTACGGAAAACCTCTCTGAAGTTAAAAATATACCAGTTGATGCTGGCTATACAGGAGAAAATTTTGCAACTCAAATAAAAGCAACTAGAGGTAATAAAACGAAGCGAATTACATACCTTTGCTGTATTGCCAAAAAGATGGGTTGTAGAGAGGTCTTTTGCTTGGTTGGAAAAATGTAGAAGGTTATGGAAAAATTGCGAGCGTAAACTCAACACCAGCTTACAAATGGTCGTTCTGGCTTTTACTGCTTTGCTTCTGAAAAGATTATGAACAGGTTCTTATGACACTAAGTTGAATGTTTTTCTATCCAATTTGAAATAAAAGATATTTTTCTACACCTATATACAACAAATTTGCTGTTCTAAAAAATACATAAAACTCTTGCTAATTATATCAAGTGTATAATAATCAAAACATAGATTTTTAGAGTGAGGTAAATTATGTATCATAATGTACGCGAAAGTAACGGTAATACTAAGTTACATTGTGCTGCTTTTCATGGTAACTTAGAAGTAGTTCAAGCTCTATTAGATGAAGACGCTAATGTTGATGCACAAAACGACAATGGCGATATGCTTTACATATAGCTGCTCAAGAAGGCCACTTAGAAATAGTTTAGATAAAGGAGCTAGTGTTTTAAAACAAAATAGTGAAGGCTGCACTGCTCTTCATTGTGCTACTGAAAAGGGTTGCTTAGCAGTAGTTAAGTACTTTATAAATGAAAAAAGAATCAATGTTAACCAAAAGAACGATGATGATGACACTCCTTTACATATAGCTGCTGAAGATGGCCACTTAGAAGTAGTTCAATTTCTGAATTGTCTGTGTATATATTCTCTCATTATAATAAATATAAACATTTGTGTGACGAATATGGATGTTTGTCACCTGTCCACCACCTTGTCTGGGTGTTAATATGTATTATATTTATGTATTAATAAAAAAATGTATATAAATGTATTCTATCGGTTTCATAGTATAAGCTATGCTTAGTTTGGGGCTAGATGGCGCTGTGTGAATTTTCCACCAATATTATTATTATTATCATCAACTGGACAGATCAGTGTTGACTTAAATTATAGCGCCCACACACACACCCACATCACACATGAAAATGAAAATACTTAACTAAGAAACGTTTTTCTAGGTTCAAGATTTTTATGTTTCTTGATCAAACACAACAAATTCATTGAAATTTCTGTTTCATGCTTTTATCAATTAATTAATCTCCTGGTCGTTTCTTAGAAGATTTATTGTGTGCTCGAAGAACGTTTGGAGTGAATTTCTGATAATATCTGACCCGTTGTGTGATGATTTACTTGTATCATCAACTCGCCCACGTATGTAAGAAAATACGAAATTTATATTCAGTATTTTCATTGAACAAACTGACTGCAAGTAGGATAGTTTCGATCGATAGTTTATACGATATACGATAGATATTATACGATAGTTTAGATAGGAGGTATTTTTTTTTATTCAGGTCACCGCATTATAGAATAGAAAATAAGTACCTAAATGATGGAATATAACACGTCCTATATTGAATGAAGCAACTCTTATCGTTAAACTGAAACTTTTTCTGTCAATAGGAATTTTCCAATATCTACGAGCAATTCAGTTATTTCCTTAGATTAATATGAGCGTCATTAAGCCGATCTTATTCATCTTTAGCAATCATCTTGACGCAACCAGGTTCTCACTAGAGTAAATACAGTGAGAACTTGATTTTAAAAACGAGTAACATTAGTAATAAACAAAATTAACTACTTATTATAAAGCAACTACCAGTTGGTCACAATATAACCATAAAAACTCATTGTCATTACATGATTGACAAATTTTGACCCGTCGTAAAACTGTTGCACAACGCTTTGTAGCATTATCATATTTGTGCGCATACTCGACTTGTATTTCAACTAATTAATTATTGTCTTATGTGAATTATTACGTACATCTCTGATTCATTACATTCATACGAATATTTTGACTAAGTATGTGATAATCAGCGATTACCCTAAAGTGATGATGCAAGCTGTAAATACTTGGGCAATGTACCTTGTAAGATAAGATTTCCTGAGATGATTAACTATTTTTTATTTTATTTAATCGTTACCTTTGTGAGTTATTTATTTATTAAGAAAAATATGTAAATGTACACTTTTGAGTTTGAGTGAGGTTAACTAGATATTTTTCAAAGCTATACTAGACATAACTAGACATTTTTCAAAGCTCTTGTGTTGTGACAAACATACTACAACGCAGTTAATTTGGGCCGTGTTTAGAGTGACCAATGTTATCGAAGGAAATTTCGTAGACTGTAATTGTTTCCAATGTAAGAATATTTATAACATAGGTAGAATAAGTGGGATAAATTAATCTTTTATTTTACGCACAACAAAAGTTTTCTATTCGTTGACCATGAGTAGTGTGCGCAATTTTTTTTTGCATAAATATTATATCGATTATTCCGCTTCAGGCCTAGATTAGGCACTTGTCGAGAAATACATTCACGAGCCGCCTCTTCAATAGCTCCATCGCTAAAGCTGCGCAGGTCCAACGGAAGGTGAAATCTGAAGACAAACAGAAATGCGCATATATGCAAATGATGGTCGCGAGAAAGCCTGAATTATGACGAAATGTCGGTAAAACGCTAAAAATTTGATGTCTCGACTGAAGGTGTGGTCCTGTTAAAATCCAATCCATTCATGGTAATGGCATGCTTTTGACATCTTGCGTTGTTAAAGAATAACAAATTGCTATATAAAAGAATTTCACACGACTTATGTATGTAGCCTCAAGTTTAGGTCAAAAATTGAAACCCGAATTTTTTTGTATAAATGGCCGGCATTTATAATATTATTTAAACGCTTTGGGTTACCTTTTTAACATATTTCCATATAAGTACATAATATTTAACAGAAGTATTAACTCATGGTTACGAAATAAACTAAAGCTGTACGAGTGGTTAATGAAACCCATTTTCAATTAAATTTAACTGTCCCTATTAGATATCTACATAATATATTTTGTTCTCTTATATATTATTGCAAAGAAATTTATCAGATGATGGAAATAATATTTTAGCTTTATACACATGTGAATACATGCATTTTTTATGATGTAACCTGATGTTAAGTGGTAACCGCCGCCCATGAACAACAGCAATACGACCAAGTCGTCTCCACCAAAGTACGAATGACAAGTGGCATTGCGTTGCGTCCATTACCCCGAGACTGGGATGTTACGATTTACGTGAAATGCAGTTTTAATTCACATTGGAATAACAATACTTAGATGATATGACCAAGGTGAAACTAACAGTTTCGCTATTGCACCAAAATCCTACCTTGATACGTGCCGTGAATGATATCTTCATGTGATATTCAGCCGCTAAGCAGTGATACACTCGTGTTGCTGTGTTCCGGTGGTAGGGAGTGGGTGCCGGTGAAATTGCAAACGCATGTAACATCCCCGTCTCGGGATGATGGACGCAACGCAATGCGACTTGAGTCATCTCGTCAAACTTTGGTGGAGAGGACTTGAGTCGTATTGTTGTTGTCTAAGGGCAGCGGGGACCACTTAACATCAATTCAGGTGGGCCGTCAGCTCGTTTTATCAACTAATTGACATTAAAAAAATGCATTCCTATGTGGGTGCCGCGCGTACACAGATTGACAATGACTTATAGACAATAAGAAGTAAATACTTGACGTCTCTATTGACACATATCTCTACTACACTGATAATGAAAACTGACGAAATCCATCAATCAACTCTCTCTTTAATTTCTGCATAACAATGAGTGTTTTCGTTTTTATTATTGGCCTTTTAATTTCATCTGTACATTACACAACACCTAATAAAAACCAAAATATCTTCCGTTATCGGTTATATACTAAAAATAGAAAATGTCCGTAAACTTTTGTGATTCCTGCTAATAACTTATGGCTTAATCATTTCAGCAGTAAAATCTGTTATGTAAATAATTGCATGTATAGATCAAGTTTCATAGGTAATTATTTTATTTTTCAGAACATAAGTTTTATAAATATAAACTTATATAATATATCGATAAGTTTAACAAAGGTATACATTAAAGTACGAAAATTAGATATATTTAAGTAAATAAGATATATAAGTTTCGTGTCACCAAAAAGTAAGAAAATCTCCCCGCACGTAGGTAAATATCTAATATATCACCGGTTCATAGTTTTTTCAAACAAATGTCGTAATTCTGAGTAAACGCCCAAGTCAGCGGAAAAGAAAGTCCACACATAGCCGAGACCAGACCGGTCGCTGCGCTTTGACCCCAGCACAATCCTGCTTCATACACATTTGATTGACCTGAACAAAGACCTAATTGGTCCTCATTCTTTGAAAACATTGAATATTAACAGGGTTCAGGGTTTCCTTGTAAAAACTAGAGAAACTAAATATATATTTTTTGTGATAAGAATTTTAAATATTTTTCACATGATGAAGTCGCGACGTTTTCATTCTTCACTTTAGCTAGGTCATTGGACGCGTTGAAATCTTTTGAAACTTGTTAACTTACTTCTAAGAACTTTTTAATACCATTTTTTTCAGACATTAATTCTTTCAAGCCTGAAGTAGTAAACTGAGTTAACGCTTGCCAAAACTTAACCCTGAAAATGACTATCGTGTCGCAATTTTAACCTTATTAGTCACACTCATTAATTTCACAGCTTGTGTTGTATCTTCTGCCAGCTACACAGAACGCGAAGACGTTACGTCCTCATGTTGAATTTATATATATTACGTGGCGTCTTTACATATATTTGTAAAGGCCTTGCTAATACTATTATGGGTTGGTGCTAATCAGCAAAAATCAAAAGAGACAATACGCAAGGTACAGTTCGAGAAATATGCCAAATTCGCCTAGTCAAGGCGGATTAGTAATAACTATACGAATATTATGCTGTAATAATGTTTACGAAATAAGATGGTTAAATTTAACACGCCTAATAACAATTTGTTATGTTCTAAAAATTGTGGAAATGATTGAACTAGAACAAAATATCAATTTAGCAGAGTTAACGAGATCTTAGGAAATGCGAAGAAAATTACAATTGTATTATTAAGTAACACTAAAGTCTAAATCTATACTTAAAATAAGTTTTATAGATATTTATATTAGTCACTTCACTAAAGTAGCTTAACTTAAAATAAGTGTGTAGATATTACTCTCACTTTCATGAATAAGTAACTTTATCCGGGGAATATTTTTGGCGATCTATTACACCACTCCTCTAAAGTCCTCTTAGCTTTCAAATCTAGTTCCAGCGATTAGAAATTATGATTATCAATTAAGTACGATAGAGGTAAGGTACCTTTGATTTGAATGTCGAAGAAATCTTCACATTCTCATTAAATTAAAATGATGCTGATATAACGCTGATATGTGCCTAATTTTTATTGAATTTTTCAATATATTTCCAGGAAACGGGATCTCCTGAGTTAAGTAATAGTTTGCCAAAATAACTCAACAGTTTACGGATGGATTGACAAATACGGAAGTCCCTACTATACACGAGGTTTTGGGTGTCGCGGGTGTTGACGGTGAGAATATCTCGCAGCCGCAGTGCACCGCCGATCTCCACCGTGCTTGCACGCGCTACCACTATCTATACATAGATACCTTTGGACGTTACTAGTGAAGTGAAAAGCAGTGTCACCATGTTGCGCGCAGTGAGTATACTGTGTTTTTATATTATTTTCCGGGTGACGATAAGTGTCGATAAGAATATTCCAGGGATGAAAATCTATAGTGCAATTGTTACATGAGTGGCGGGATTTTGGGGAAGCTTTTGGCCAGACTGTTTTACATTTTTTTTATGAGGTGTAGTTATAGAACAAGCAGATGGCGCACCTGGTGTTAGTGGTAACGTCTGCCCATAATAAGCAATACGAAGAAATGGAACAGAAAAAACGTTCAATATGAATAAATATTTCGTAGTACAATGTTAATTTTCATAATTATAGTTTTTATACTGGTATATTTATTCGTATAAAAAAAGGTCTTTATTAAAATGATTTTTTACCGCACCTATTGAATAAATAGAAACATAAACCAGTGACCAGCAACATAATTATCATAAATACTTACATTAGAAAGTGGTGATATATGTCTGAGAGTTGCATCTTCCCTAGTGTCGTAAAGTCTCATAGTTTTTTCCAAATTATTTTATGTTTTATAACATCCAATGTGTTTAATCAGAAAGTTACCAGCATTAATTCACCTTGAATGTGTCTTAATAGCACATAATGTCTTATACAAGATAAAACTGTATATAAACTAACTTAAAATTTTTATTTGCCGCCTTTCACTGCACTTCCGGTATAGCACTATTTTAGAATCATTCATAGGCGAGCATCAGCGTAACACGCGGCTTTAAACAGTTGAATAGTACCTAAGTATGTAACATCAAACTATGAATACAATGAACAAAATATAAAGGCCTTTGATTTTGTTCTATAAATATAGGTATATAGGGATCGTACAACCTCAATAGTGTAGTGGTTAGAGTAAACCAATATGAAAAAAGAGTCACGAGTTTTTTCCAGCACAGAACAATTCTTTGCAGTGTATATCCTGGGTCTTCAGGTCTACTCTATGCCAAGTTCGTCCGGGGAAGCACTACTACCACACCCATTTCTGCCGCCACGCAGCATTCGTGTTGCTGTGTTACGGTTTGAAAAGTGTGGTTGCCAGTGAAATTACAGGCACATGATATTCCACCTTCACGTCTCAGAGTTACGGGTGGATTCGATGCGACTTGGGTCTTGTCGTACCTAAGTAGGGGAGGACCCAATTCATATTGCTTGTTATGGGCAGAGGTTACCTAACAACAGATGGGCTATCTGCTTGTCCCATTTAGTACATACCTATTTTTAACATTAACTTACTTATTACTATTAAATACAAAAAAAATATTATTATAGCTTTGTGGAGCTTAAAGTTGAATAAAACCAAAACTACGCCCAAAGACTTAAGATCTGAGTGTAACTGAGTGTTATGTTACACGTTTTACCACGAAATAGAGACTCCTGATGTGGAGACAGGAATCAAAAACGGTATTTTGGACCTTGGTATTATTGTTGTATTGTAAAACATAATCCGCTGATGAAAATGCTGGTTACATAATTGTATTAACAAATTCGATTTAAATTTCTATCATTTTATAATAGTTGCGATTTAGTCCTCGGTCATCAAACATACATTTCAACCACTATGCCACGGAAAGTTACAGATTCGACTCCCTCACTGCGCACATTTTTTTGCAACATCTACAAATATTTGTTATTATTCTGTTTGTTATCACTGTTATTGCAGTTGCTGAGTTTATTTCCGTGACACAGGGAACCTACGCGGAATGACGACTACTTTCGTGACTACGAAAAAATAGTTGAGCTTGTTTTCGTGATAATTTATGTAGCCAATTTCTATCGAATGATAATTGCACTTAAGCCTGGTATTTATGAGACTTCGTAGAGAGTTGGTAGTAACCCTGCATTCTGCGCTGTAGGTCGTGGGTTTGATTCCTACCCAGGACAAACATTTTTGTGACGAACATAGGTGTTTCTTCTGTGCCTGGATGTTGATATGTATTAAATGTATGTATTAACAAATAAAAGTATTTCAGTATTATATCAGCTGTCTGGTACCCATGATATCTGGTTCATATGCTTAGCTTGCTTTGGGGCTAGATAGCGCTGTGTGAAATGTTCACAAATATTTATTTATACTTATATATATATATATATATATATATATATATATATAATCTTTCACGAAAAAAGTTTAAAACTAAAGTAAAAGGAAGAGGAATTCAATATGATTTTGATATTATATTATCCGCACAATCGATTGCATCGCTCGTCCGATTTAACGATATTACGCTCATGATACTAATAGGTACCTTATATCACAGTAAACGTAAAAAGTAGGATCCAAATACGAAAGTATTATTATTTTAATATATGATGTAGAACTTTGAGCATCTTGGTAATGATGATGAGCACAAAAATCAAAACGCCGTCCGTTTCCGTAACTAATTCTAACTGAAACAAGGATATATTCATATGACATAACAGTCTACAAGTTAATTACGTCAAAAAATCTCCAAATCGTGGGAAATATTTTAAATATTTATGTCATTCTAAACAATATATTATCAATGCGCTTTCCCTTTTACATAAGAGATTCGTGATGATGTGCGCTCGTCGACGACTATTAAGGATTCCTCATCTGCACTGGCCACGTGGTTACGTGCTGGTTTTGCTATCGGAGAAATTATATCGTACCGAACTAAGCACATTTCTAGACTTGTTGGAATAACCGCTATGAAATGTCACTTTTCTACAAACCCGCCTTTTTAGACTCGAGAGATGACTAGCAATTTAATGAAATCAAGATTGTTTCAGTTTAAATAAGATGTCTTATACGTAATCCTTTATCTAGTCTGGCATCAGCATCGTAAAAACGATGCACGTATTTTTGTCTGCATCTTAAGAATTTCATAATTCACAACTAGCAACGGTGTATCTCTACATTCAAATCTTTATGCACTCTACATATAATGCACTCAGACGGCTATTTATAATGAAAATTTATCTTTATCGCAGTGCATGTACGTTCACTATGGCTGAGATTTGGTCGATTTTCACATTTGATCAATTCATATGACTTATTTCACACTAGTTTCTGCTGACGTGGCTTTGCTAGCGTGGGCAATGCATTACACCGAATGTTTTCAGTGCTTAAGAAGTTTTCTACCGAGGCACTCTTTTGAGATTTTAATCAATGATGACATTAGGGAATCTGCATTTTCATTACCTTTAAACGGTACTCTAGCTCTAATACTTTGACAATCAATATTTCAAATCTTAATCTGAGTAGGTATTCCGTGAACACACTGATATTTATCCCAATTTAATTTGCGACTGTTTCCACAGTTTTCCAACATATTCAGGCAAATTGAGTTTTACTGTATTGTATTATCTGGGAAGATAAACAGTATTACATTATTACTTACAATGTCTTCCGCATAATAGTACGTTTTTTGTATTCTGTAGTATCAAATACAATGAGAGCGTGGCCCATAATCTATTGTTTTATTGCGTTGTTTCGTGCATCGGAACCATTATATCAATTGGCGTTCTCAATGCGTAATAACGAGTAATTAATTGTGACGTATTCTTGAATAACGATATGACCCACAGAGAAAAAAGTGCTCCGATTTCGTAAATATATATTAACTTATAAAAAACAAAATTGGAATAATATTCAAACTTATTTATCGGTCATTATCATCATTTTGTCGATGTGAATTGAAAAGGTTACAAACGACAAATTATAGTCTACAAATATTATATTATGTAGTCTACAAATATTAGCATTTTTTTTTGCTTTTGAGTGGTAAGGTGATCCAATAAATATTGCCGATTTTTTATATCATAAACACCTGTCGACATGGTTTTACTCATTATCTCGAAGTGCAAGCGATTATTTGTTACTATGTGCACGGTCGTAGTGTTTATGTTAATTAGGTTCCGATTTGACAATGTTCAAAATTTCGTTTTAATCGTCGGATAAGAAACCGTAGCACAATTAGATAATTTAACATTGAAATCTGTGCCTGAGTAATAAATTAAAAACGATTTGGAGTTCATAGATTCGTAGAAAGTTGTCATGTAGGTATATAAATGCATATGGCTAGACCAGGTCATTCCAAGGAACCAATATTATGTAACGATTTGGCAAATGTCCACCCAGTGTTTCCTGTTTTACTCAAGTTATACAAATAAACATGTTAGTATTAGTAGCTAGTTTCCATTCGAAAAGACTTGTTTTGAATCATGCATTATTTTCAATATCACAATTTATATTTGCTTACTGTAGGCCTTCTTACTGAAAATAACCTATTACGATCGCAACCGATATTGTACTCACTAGAACTTTGAATACTAGACGTATATCTAACACGTAACATTTACCATATAAAATAAATGCTTACTTACCTATCAATTATGCATCACGTCCGCCATTTATTGTAACGGTCAAAATTAAACCACTTAATAGGATTATCTCTAATTAGAGTTTAAAATTATGCTATTTTATAAAATTTTATAAAGAAACCCCTTCTTTTTCAAACTTGTTCAGTGGTAATAAAGTCATTGGCTCTATACAATAACATCTTCAAAAGTGTTCCCTTTATCAGTAGGATAGAAGAAACTTGAACAGAAAATACAAAACGTAATTGTCAAATATTTACAAACGACGCGACGGGTGCAATAGTTTTACATCATCGTGGCCACGGCTATAAACTTCACAAAAGTTTATCTGATCGCCCAGAACAGTTTTCGTTACCTTTCTAGTCGTGGGACTGTGAAAGCTAAAAAGCAGTCATACTAATTTTGCAAAGACGCTTCTAATCATTCTCACGAACTTGTTTTCATATTGTTCATTTTCATGATTTCTAAAAAGAGCGATAATGAGTAGTGAGGACAATTAAGAATCATTAAATCACCATTATTCTTAGATCTTTAGGCAAACTGTCTTATTGTTATCCTAGCTTTAAAGCTGACTGTACCTCTTACAAGAAGTTCAATAGTAAATTGACTTTAGATGATTTAGATGACTTGATGGAACAGACGATTATTTAGTTCACAAGCAAAGGTAAAATCACGTAATAAAACGAATGGCCGGTCGTAGATTTCATTGAGTGTTTAATGCCGATCATAATTTTATCGTCTTTGAATATGCCGATAGATTTATATTCGAACATTACTGTTTGTAATTCCACATGATAGTTCAATTTATTTCGAACCATAGGGGGCATAATTCGTCGTGTCATTAAATCATTTGGTGTAGCGAGATTGATCGATCGTTGATAAACGTAATTTAGAGTCAATATAGAACACAAAAGGAATCAAACAGACATAGTATCTTGATAAATGATGTTTGTTATAAAACAAGCCGCCTTCTGCATTGTTTCCTTGACGCTTCGGATCATAACATTCATAATGACTGGTGACCTTTATGAAATCAGTTCCATGGCGTGTTGTAATCTAAGACCATAGATCAAGTGGCCCAGAATACCACTGAGTGGAGCAAGATGCATAAAAGTTTCTGAAATATGAACGATAGTTGGACTGATATGTTTGCGTGAGTGGGTAAATGGAGGCAGCACTTTTTGCCGGTAACTGATACATTGTCAATACAGTTTGCTTCAACTACATAGTTCTTAAAGTGCTTCGTTTCGAAATTCTCATGATACTGCTGATTTTATAGGTAGGATCCAACCTCGATTCTTCACAAAATAACTTTTAATTTATCTAGTAAGAAGATATCCTCTTTAACTGGATCTATATCTATATATAATATTTATACCAATTGTATGCAAAGATGACAGACAGCACGTTGCAAAGTCTAATATACCTATGACATGGCAGCATTGTAAACACAGTGACAAGGGAGATTTCACGTTGATGCAAATGATACCTAATTGTGGAGGCAGTTGTATTGAACACGATCAGACGCCTACGTGGACTTGAGACTGTTGTGATACAATGGAAAGGAAGTTATTGAAAAGGTCGCATCAGTGCCGATTCTGTTGGCAAACTAAACTTGTTTTAGATTCATGTGTCTATTTATGTACCTACCCTAGAGAATGAGAAGAGATAAGCTGGACTGATAATCTTAGATCCTATAAAAAGCGGATGTTGAAAACATGAGTTGATAAACTTAAAAATTGGTTTTGCAAGCACCTCTAAAATTGGCACATCTAATATTTTTTCACGGAAATGGTTTTATTGCTCCATCCATTTCACTTATGGCAAAACGTCTACCGGGTTCTGCTAGTTTAAACTATTTCGAAAAATGCCAATCAATCATGATAGTTTACTATCCTTTCAAAAATTGTTTATGGATGACGTGTTGACAGGTTTTTCAGATTGACATACCTACTAGGACTTATTGGTTACTTACAGAGTAAAAGAAATGCGTGAAACTAAAATTATGTTTAGTTTATTTCCAACATAATATACCTAATAACCACATGTGGCGAGTTTGTCTCTAAATTTCGAGTTAAGTTAAATATTTAGAAAATGGGATTATCTAGAAATTGAGTTAGGTGTTTTTAAATGTAGCATTACCTATAGAACTTTATTCCAAAATAATTATGTAATAATGATTAAATTTTTCTGACATTAATCATTCTCTTCAAAATTTTTTTACTTCATGTTTCATTTTCAGTATACGAAATAAATCTAAAAATATTAATATGAAATAATTCATTTAGAGATTTAGAGAAAGTATAAATAAACGAATACAGTAAATAACTCCCTAAATAAATTAATATAATTTTATAACTGTAATCATTACAAACCATGCATGCTATTATTTTAACAATGAAGCAGAACAAATACAGCTTAGATTGATTGTTTCAATGATAGAGTGAATGAGACAATACACTTTGCCCATTCATAAGTAGAGGAACAATTAGATTAGGTACCGCTGATGTTGAAAGATTCGTAGGATTTAATTATTATGTGGGTGAGAAACATGATAAGTAAATATGGCATTCAAAGTACATAACAATTAAGATAAAATGATATGATATTTCCTTCAAATAAGAAGTTGCACGGATATTTAGAAGTAAGAATAGGCTATTTGTGACGAGATGACAAACGATTGAAAATGGACAGACTTTTTATATCGTTCCTTGATTATTTCTAGCTAAATAATTATATTTTTCGTCTTATATCGGGCCCGGAATAGGGCCCAAGAAAGAGATAAAAGTCGATCTCATTTCTCTTCCAATTCCAATCTTGTCTAGATAGGGCACCAGTTTTCTTTAGACACAATTTCAAAACCAAAACCCGAACGAAAGACGGTATAATTACAATGATTATAAAATAAGAGGTGATGTTTTTTTTTTAGAAAAGTTTATCTCTAATCTCATTCCATTCAGTTAAGCATAGTAAACATTAGCAGTTGAATAATTTAGACCACCGCTTTTGTTAGGAGATTCCCACTCAGTATTGAATTAACATACGGATGAGAAAAATGATAAATCATTGTTACTTAAGTAAGCTACCAGCCAAGATGAAAGATCAACAAAGATGATGATTTTAGTATTCTAAACATATTAAAAGGTACTCGTAAAAATACATATTTATAGTATAACGATGTAGCAATTTTTGTATTCATTGTATTGAGTTATCCAATTGCCACCAAACATCGTTTTCGTATATTCACATATGTGGGAACACTACTCAAGATTGAACAAGAAAGTGGCAATTATTTTAAAGATGTCCACAAAACCAGCAATTTCTCCCACTGTTTTTACATCAGTGGAAGGTAATTTGCACAAAATATGCACGTCCAAGGCGTGTCGCGTCATGATGACGTAAACTTTCACTACATCGCACTATCGTCATCAGCATCACGGAGCTACACAAGACTATTCAGACGAGGAGTTTCTCGAACGTTGTGAGCGAGCAAAATCGTACTTTGGCGAATGTCGTATGCGAGAGCTCTATCGTACCATCATTCAAGCGATACCAAAAACTCGCATCAATCGAGTTCGAGTTTTCACACGATAATTTCTTCTTAATTTGTCAAAACTCATAATGGTTACTAATATTTACGATATTCCCGTTTGTTCGAAAAGAGCTTTTTGAGAATGCTTGTGTGAATCAGCCTTTAAGATAAAGTGACCCATTAGACGATCTATTGCAATTTACAGTGTTTAAATCTTATCTCTTTTTGTAGTCGCACTAAAGAGATATAAGTAACTTCTCACTCCATAGTTCTCATAAAATAGATAAAACTGTTAGAAGAACTGAAGAAGAATAACACTGTTAGTGACATATTTAGCTTAATTTTTTAGCTTTAAAGCCAATATTTATTTGCACACACGGGCAACACAAAAATCAAATAAAGTAAAAATAACAATGTGATGACAAATACGACTTATCATGCACGCAGCTCTCAACTCAACATAAGGCCAAAAATTCCCCTTACAATTTGTTCTGGATTTATAACCGCAACTACCATTTGGCCACGAAACTTGTTAGGTAAAAAATGATTCAAATTCTTATGTAATCTATCCGGAGAAGTGTTATTAAAATTAATTGCCTAAATTGGCAGTTGCATAGATCGCTGCGAACAAGAAACGCGGTAAAATAATAAAAACCAGAACTGTGACCTAAGAGCAATTGTTTTTAGGCCAGTTTCTATATGAAGCCACGAAATATTGCTACTAGTTTGTGAGAAGTAAATTTCTATGGTTCAGTAAAATGCAGGCTCATTTCCATTTTACATAAATATCAATTTATAAAAAACGTCAAGAATTTAAATGATCTTAAAGTCTGTGATGCAACCCATAAGCCACGGTTTCTCGAACATTGATCCTAATATTATTTAACAAACTGGATATAGATTCATAAATATTCAAATAACAGAAAACACGTACGCTCTGATAGTTTGGGATCTTGTTCCGGTGACAGGTGATTTTGTAATCGAGCTTATGTGAAAAATGTATGTATCCGAATACTAAAATATGCATGACCTTGTTTGACTGGCCTCACAGCTCATTTGGTAGTAACCCTGCCTTCTGCGCTGTGTGGGTTCGATTCCCACCCAGGACAAACATTTAAGTGACATTTGTAACATTGATGTTTGTTCTGTCTCTGGGTGTTAATATGTATTATATGTATGTATTTACAAAAGTAAAGTATATAAGTATTATATCAGTTGTCTGGTCCCCGTGATACAAGCCATGCTTAGCTTACTTTGGGGCTAGATGGCGCAGTATGAAATGTCCACCAATATTTATTATTTATTTATTTAAATAATTTTTCGTTTTACATTATTTTGTAACAAATTATAAAGCTGAACATTTTGTACCCGGATATTTAGAAATTTTCGCATCAAGTATAATAATTGACCGGCTTTTCAATAAATATTTACCTTATTTTACTACTTACTATTTAAATAACTATTATATTTTATAACTATTATGGTGGATGGAAAATATGGATGACTTTAGCTGATTATGTACTAACAATCCTCTACCACGAAATCATAATGAAGTAAAAAAACATCTGTAGTAACGTTTCATGTTGACTTGTAAACAGTTATTGCGTTATAAAGATTGCTACAAGAGATATTAAGATGGAACGAATTGATTATCTCAAAGGTAATGACGGCGCTGAGAAGCATTAGCCCACCTCGTAGGCTTAACATCACTTTTATTATATTTTTACGAGCCATAATATTATGGTTACTAATTGTTAAGTAAACCGACCTAACTATTAAGTATTTCTTTATATATAATTTTATTTATAATTTCATTATGTAGTATTGGAGGAGTATTGGTAAATGTATCAGTAGGTCGCTGCTCTTATAATTAAATAGGTATGTTGTTGCGTTGTAACTGAATTCAAAAATAGTTTTTCAAGAAGAACTTATGCGACGTTCGTCCGGGGGAGTACTGCCACCATACCTTGCATTTGCATTAATGTGTTCAAGTTTGAAATGTAAAATTACAGGCACTTGAGACATTCCACCTTCATGAGTTACGGGCACAATACTTTGTGACTTTGGTCTTCCCACATTTAAGGGAAGGACTGAAGTCTTATTACTATTGCCTTGGGAAGAGGTTACCTCTTAATATCCGCCATCTGCTCCACGCACTGTAATTTATTACATACATGTATCTCGTAGATATCGGCTCGTTAAATCGAAAACTGGCGACATATAATTCCGTACATTTCTGCTAAGTCTGAGAAAGCGGCATTTACAGTATTTACTTATTTAGTAATCTTCTGATTTCGTGATATGCCTTCAGCTAAGCGTCATCATCGAAGACGTGCATCTCTGAGCAGACTCCACACAAAAGACGTCTGTATGTTACAATAGTTTTATTCAAACAGTTTTAAGAAATAAATATTGCTTCATACCTCCGGATGTTCTTAAAATATACAAGATAACATCCATTGCTGGTGAAGTGCACGCTTGGTTAAGTTCTATAAAGCACTCCTTTTCTCGGCAGTATTTGAAAAAGTTATTCGATATATACGCAGTAAAGTGAAAATCTCTGAAACCGTACTAGTTTTGTTACTTATACGAATTAGGTAATTAGTGTAAATCATACAAAAATCGTGGTCTATGAATAATAATAATAATATTGGTGGACATTTCACAAAGCACCATCTAGTCACAAAGTAAGCTAAGCATAGCTTGTATCATGGGAACCAGACAACTGCTATAATACTTATATACTTTTCTATAAATACATATTAAAACCCAGACAGAACAAACATCTATTTTTGTAACACAAATGTTTGTCCAGGGTGGGAATCAAAACCACGACCTACAGCGCAGAAGGCAGGGTTACTACCAACTGAGTTACGAGCCCAATCGAAGTGATGAATATCAATCGGGAAAAGCATGATCTAAGAATTGGCGAATATCTAGACAGCTAGTTGTTCCATAAAGAGGGTGCCCACCATGTGCGACCACCCTATAGGCCTATACCTGTGCAACGCATGAGCGCAAGTCACGCAGGAAAGTAGCAGACTTGCAGTTTCAAACAAACGTCATGCAGTCAAAGCACGTACAATACTCTCATGAATTCCAAATTCAATTCCCTAAACAGACGATTCGAAAGTGTACCGTGGAAACATCATTATGTCCATACCATACCCATACTGCCTACGTACTGATATATGTAATACATTCATATTTATTGGGAAACAACAGGGAACAGGTAGTGTCTTACGAGAGATAGAACTAAATCTCTTTTTTTTACACACAGCACTATCTAGTTCCAAAGTAAGCTGAGCTTAGCTTGTATCATGGGGACCAGATAACTGATATAATACTTATATACTTATTTGTAAATACATACATATAGTACATATCAACACCCAGACACAGAACAAAAATCTATGTTCGTCACACAAATGTTTGTTCTGGGTGGGAATCGAACCCACGACCTAAAGCGCATATGACAGGGTTACTACCAACTGAGCTGTGAGGCCAGTCTCTTTCTCTTAAGACCATAGTTCCCTGAGAGATCTAATAGAATTGAGAACATCATAATCCGTTGTTTATTCTGCCTGTATTATGCATATTTCCTGACATTCCTACTGGTTTTCTATATGGATAGTGAAATACTGGCCTTAAGAACAGATTGCTCTTTTAATGTCTATAGAAATAAGGACGATCTACAGTGATTAATTAAAATGAATAAATTTTTTATTTACAATGAAATAAAAAGTTCTCTTCCCACACATGCCCATAAAATAACCATTTGTAAATAAAAATGCCAAAATAACGGTTTTTATAATGAATATGCGTTGATAAGCCATCACTCTAAGAAATCAACTACACAAATAAAATAATAGACTGAACTCTACATACGCTATTGTGAACGGTGTAGAAGTTAATTTGACCGACTTTAGAACAAAAGTTCATAATAATTATTGTAAGTGATATTTGTCATGAGAACTCATATCAATGTCACGCTAATCCGATGTGTCTGAAATGTTGATACATTCCCATGAGAACTTCTTAAATTATATGAAATTAATGCTTACAAATCGAGAGCGTAAGGTTCAGATATGTTAAATATATAATTATGTTGCGTAAATATTAAGTATTTCGATTTGTACTCTATGTTTATTCATATGTTTGACAGGTAATTATTCAAAGTAGCTACTGTACCCGGAGAAATTCATCGCTTACGAAATCGTTTTCACATATATGTAGATAACAAATGAGATTTTACCGTACAATACAATATTTGAATAACATATTTCCAATACACGTGTCGTGTATCACCAATACCTAAGTTGATTTCTGACACCATGGATTTAGCGTTGAAAATCCCATGGCGATTACCAAAACTTGTGGCACGAAAAGCTCATTCACACTCTCGTTCAAACAATCGACCTGTTGTTATGCAATCATTTCATCTACACAGTGACTTAAGAAATAATTCAAATAATTCGGTGGATGGATCGATGTGTTCGATAGTCAAGGAATGTTTGGAGCTTTACATCTGATATAATTTTGGGAAATGTGATTCTATCAGAACTGTATCGTAGATGAGAATTGTTACTTAAGAGTAGAATTGTAGGCGGTATTAAGTAGAAATAACATGTCTTTTTTCTTTTTATTTGAATGAACTAAAAATTCCGTTGCCGCAGTTACTTTAAAATTTTGATAAAGTCCTAAATAATAGGAGTTTTTTAGCAAATTAGGTAACAAAAAAATTGTATGTTTGGAATTGCAAAGAACGTTGACACGATTTGGTCCACGGAATTATATAGAGCTGAGTAATACAGGAAAATCGATATTCTGCGGTCAGAAGCAGGTATTATTGAATAGTGGTGGTACACCGCACGTGATGGTATTTTGTAATGATTACTGAACCGCACAGCGCCACAACCAGCAGTTTAGAGTTGTAACTCATTGTTACGCCTCAAGCGAACACTTTAGAACATCTAAGGATTTTGCTAGACAGAATAGACTTACTACTAGTACACAGCATACAGAACAAGAACTAATCATTCGATCTTTCCTTCTTCGAGTAATAAATAAGTAGTTATTCCAATAGACAGTTTAATTAAGATAATACGTAGCTACTCTATCCCAGAGTAAAATAGGTTCTAGGTATAACTACTATGACTATAGAATATATTAAATATTTTGATTTTATTATATTTCACTAACCATAGCCAGACTTGACTTTATGTAGAGACAGATACATAATAAGTAAGAACTTACTCGACCCTATACTTCTAAATCTATCAAATGTTTCTCTAGAACACCTTATTATAACTAATACAGAATAACACTATTTTTAAGGCAACTGTTAGTAATGCATGTATACAATTACTAAATAAAATTACATATCCGCTTTGATTTCACTATCACCAAGTATATGCCTATAACTATATAAATACCGAATGATTACATACATGTTGTCCAAATTAAATTAATCTTTATCAATTCTAGGATCCAGTAGGTACCACACTAAATAAATAAGCATTTGTAGACATTCCACACAGTACGATCTAGCTCCAAATTAAGCATAGCTTGCAAGCTATGGTTAATAGTGCACTATGGGATATAAGAAAACTATGTATTAGCTTTTAAAGGATTTGCGAGGCACAAGCCTTAGGAAAACCCGCAAACCGCATGAAGTGGTTATTTCGAAACATTTAGTTTTAGTGCTCATCAAGAGAGCATGCGTGAACACTGAACGGAAAACATTTCCTCGTTATTTTCTAAACAGACTAAACGTGGTGAGGTGACATAATATGAACCATTGTGTGGTTTGTATTGGGACACCGCCAACCAAAAGAAAATTGGTTTATGACTCGATTCCACTTCCTTCCACTTCGATACATTAATTCTTGATAAAGACCTAAAATATTTATTTTATCTCAATGAATATGAATTTAATTAATGTAAATATGAATGTACCTACGGATAGAGTTTTTTTAAGAAAAAATATGTTAACTCCTAACCATTTGCTTAAAACATCTTCGCTCTTGGATAATTTTTACTAAATTTTAATAGTATTTTGAAAATATTATTTATAACGTTAATAATGTTCTCGTTAGCAAATTAATTTACTTATGAATTTGAATGAGAATTTGAAAATTAATGAACAACAGCTATTTAATATTCATGATGACGAAAATAGACAAAAATAGAGCATCACAAAATTACCCCACTCGAAACGAAACAAAGACGTTGTGTATTATGTAGATGTATTTTTCATATAATACTCAGAACGTTACGAAATCACATAGGTAATTGGAGGTGTAAATAAAAAACAACAAGTGATGAAATGAATCAATCAGAACCAAGAGCGTGCATAGTTGAGTAATGACATACGTACGATCGTGGACGAAGCGATCTAGTAATTGAGGCTATTATTGTAATTCGGATAACGGCTACAGGTATAGCTGTGAGTAAATCTTACTCTGAGTGAGGTGTGAGTGCCCCAGGCGGTCACTGATCTCGGATAATTATATCGGCGCTGAGCTTTAACCTATTTCGTTGCACAATAGGTTTTATTAGGGTTGCCACATCTCCCTGAAAAGTTACCTTTTAATTTTTTAAATCATTACACACTCACATCCCCTATACCCTTCGCAGGTGGCAAAGACAAACACATACCTACTCAACACACAAAAGAATAAGACTCGAGAACAAACTTTGTGTTCCTTTCACTAAGTTCCCTCGGGACTACTGGCTTTGCAGACAGTTTTTTGTACACATTGCTACAGATTAGCAAGTTAGCGGCCGACATTTTCTTTTTAATCTTTATTCGATTGACATATTATTTTATATTTTTTAATCGAAATGTATCACAAGGCTGGGCAAACATAGGCCAACAGGCGTATAAATCAAGCAATCAATGCTACGACCAACCATTATTGATGACATTTGACATCCAACCATGATTTGAAGTATAATTAATGGCTGATGACAGTGAGCGTGTGAACGGTGGAATAGTTGAACGAATCATCATTCGATAAGATCCTTCACAGTTGACTGCACACTGCACACCCATAATTTTACATTGGTGAGTTCATTTTTGAGTTTACGATTATGGCAACCCTATAAAATACGGTGATTGATGCAAATTTAATGTAAAACCAACTTTGCTTCACATGATAGCGTAATGATACACACGGACACTTCAAACTATCAGCAAAGATCAATGTGGACTTATACTACAAAAATTACGATTGAAATGAAAAGAAAATTGACTGGATCGCATTCATCATCCGCTTAAAAATGTTTTGCTGAACGAAGCAGACGAACACAGTTGAGGATCAAATCAAGATACAAGACCAAAGCACAGATAATTAAAAAAATATGGTGTTTACGGGATAATCAGATGGCCCACCTGGTGTTACTTGGTAACCTTTGACTGGAGTGACAGCTCAGTTGGTAGTAACTCTGCCTTCTGAGCTGTGTAGGTCGTGGGTTCGATTGCCACTCAGGACAAACATTTGTGTGACGAATATAGATGTTTGTTCTGTGTCTGGGTGTTAATATGTATTATATGTATGTATTAACAAAAAAAACGTATATGAGTATTCTATCAGTTGTCTGAATCCCATGATACAAGCTATGCTTAGCTTACTTTGGAGCTAGATGGCGCTGTGTGAAATGTCCACCAATATTTATTTTTTCAATTTAAAATCGGCCAATTAACCCGTTCCGAAACAACGTAATCAAATACAGTGATTAGTATCTACAACTGAGTGAGCTATTATCCAAACACACAAAGGCAACGTAACAAATGATTACTGTCAATTTATATGTCGTGAACATCTTACAAGCAGATGAATACATGACATGAATACCCCAATAATCGATTGATACTCGTACGCGTCATACACGAAATCCTTTGATGTAGATGTTGCGATAGAAAGCGAATTTCCAACTTTGTTGACAATGAAGAATTATGCAATTTGCTGCATTGTGCGTAAATTACTATATTCTATTGTTAGTTCCTTGCATTGTGGACATAATAGATTAGCTTTGAATTACGCTTACCTATATGTAGATAAGAGAATGCTGTCAATGGCCTTTTTCATGTTTACCTTTCTAATTAAAATATTAAACATCAGTACATTTTTCAGGCACAACATCTTTTTAAAATTACAGGCTCATGAGACATTCCACCTACACGTCTCACAGTTACAGGCGCATACTATGCGATTTGGGTCTTGTCGTATCTACTAGGGGAGGACCCAAGCCGCATCGGTTGTTATGGGCAGAGATTATCACTTAACACCAGGTGGGCCGTCGGCGTCGGCTCGTTCCGCAACTATATAACACAAAAAAAACCTCAATAATTCAGGATAATTCTTATACCAACGTAATTAATACCAAGCAGAAACCAGTTCTAAGTAACTAAACTTATCAGTTACATCTTCGTTAAAGAAAAGGTTAAGAGCAGACGATGCTTCCTGCACAACCGGACTCAGTGACTTTCCTCTCAACACAGTTATACATATCAAACAAAGCCACCTTTATACCCGATAGGGTAGTCCGATGTCGTTTCACAATTGGTAGCACTCGATACAGAGTCGTGACAACTGGCAAGCTCATCGGCATTGCTTTCCCATTTCAATTAATCAGACCATTCAGTTGGTCTAAATTTGTAAATAAATCTTATGTAAATTTACAAAGTATCAAACTTGTTTGATAAACTAAGTCATGCACCTCCTTGTGACCTGAATGATGTCTCCTAAATGTAGCAGATACGGAGAGACGATCATAAAGGCGGGTAGAAGAGGCTAGTTTTTCGGTCTACGATAGCAGGCAGATAAGTAACTAAGTAAGGGAGCAAGATAGTAACTCTGACTCGTGTATAGTATTGATGTATGTAACAAAATAACGACTATACAATGTGTACTGAATACGCGTGTATATACGCTGTGTACGCGAATCCAGTGTTACTAGCCCACTAGAGCACTCTTCTTACTTATTATTTCATTATTTTCTATTTTTCAAGTAAGCACACGAGCATACTTCCTTTTTGGCAGAAAGTACCTAGTAAGTACTAATAGAGTAGGTATATTTTTAATCTGACACAACATTCAAATTCAAGTTAAAATAATAATGCAGTCTTTAAACAATTATAGAAAGTTAATTGCACTATTACATGGGAACCTGGTAAGCTTTCACTAACTTTAGTTAAATCATTAGTTTATAAGCTGGATTACACTGCTTACAGCGAGTAGCAGCGCAGCTTGTTAGTCGCGGTCCTTGCATGTGACGAGACCAAATCTTAAATCAAGTACAAAGTATTATTTCAATCAATATAAATTTAAGCCCTTAGTCATAATCACCACATCAATAATAGCGAGTGTGCGATACGGCGTAGGAAACCCACCTCAGCTCAATAAAATTAGTCTTTAATCATATGCAAATTAATTTTCTTCATCTTTTCACCTCTACGTACGAAATGATTCAATTATTGCGTCAAATTAACTTTCTTTCCAATTAGTTTCGAGTTACGGTTCATTATAATTGTAAAACCAGTTGCAACTATGGGAATTACGAAGTGGACTCCATATTATTGGTTTATTCGAGTGCAGATCGTATCGCGGGCGCAGGTCGAGCGTGGTTCATTCTCGGGTCAAACTCACGATTTCAACTCGGCTGGGAGTTTTCTCCAGGTAATACTTACAGATACCACTTTATACTTAGGTATTATGATATTTAGCCATAAATACGTTATAGTAGTGTACTTTGTAATCGATTTAGAGTTTAAATTCAGCCAGTGAAATAATAGGTAGACAATGGACAGACTAAATTGCTAGTTAGTGAGACCTGAAATTGGAGGGTATTTAGGGCTTCTTAGAAGTCTTTTTTTGATATGTATTGTTATTATATAAAGGGATCTGGGGGTCTAAATTGGACCCTAAAAATGATTACAGTATGACCTTGAATTTTTAACTTGTGTTTCGATAATGGTAAAATAAGAATAACAATATTGGTGGAAATTTCACACAGCGCCATCTAGCCCCAAAGTAAGCTAAGCATAGCTTGTATCATGGGAACCAGACAACTGATATAATAACTAAATACTTTTTTGTAAATACATACATATTATACGTATTAACACCCAGTCACAGAACAAACATCTATGTTCGCCATACAAATGTTTGTCCTGGGTGGAATCGAACCCACGACGTACAGCGCAGAAAGTTGATAGTACTATCAACTGACTATGAGGCCAGTCATGTAACATTTGTACAACGCAGTAGGTATACAAATTACTCTTAGGTAATAGAAAATATTTCACTATTTTTCTTTATGCTCTTTTTATAGACGGAAAAGTAAACAAAATCGCGATAACAGAAAGGAATAATTATAGCGAAAACAATAAACATCGCACCATATCGCGTTCATATCTTTATTTGAGAGTTTAGAAGACACTAGATAAACTTTAATAAGAGCTCACTATGAGCTTGGCATTTTAATAATAATGTAATTAGAAATCATTGTGTAATATAACAGTTATAAATCATACCTGATGTGACAGTAATTTGTATAAATAAAAAAAATTAAAAGCCCTCAAACAGTTCCATCAGTGATTCAAATTTAAGATGACTGGCTCTTTTTCAAGACTTTACCGTGTTACATAAACTGGTTAGGAAGTTATCTGTGCTAGGTGCAGAGACATATAAGAAAGCTGCGTATTTCGCAAATCTACGAATTATTTTTAGTCTGCAAAAATGTTCTGTTAGGTTTAGATGGTTATCAGACATCAAAATGTGATGTGATATTTCTCCGCTAAAATCTTACATTAAATTGATTTTGCTGGGAATTTTTCAGATTTTTAATAATGATCGCCTGGCAAATCTATGAAATGGATCAGGTTATCAAAAATATGTGTCACGCGCCCTGCGCCCCTGTCGCGGCGCTGGGGATGACTACCTTATATAGTATGGAGCGAACAGTTTACAAGCAGATAACATGCAATATGTGTGTACATCTTTCAAATAAAAATAAATCTGAATATGAAACATTCATAAAATAGACAAGTCGTTCATTTTGACAAGAGCATGCCAGTGTTTTCTGCGTCAGATACGTTGAAATGGAGGTACGAAAGACTTTCAAATAATTATTCAGTTTCTGACTTAGCTTAGTCATCATTATCCTGTCTTTTTTATTTTTTGATAGCAGATAGTGTGTTTTTTTTTAATCTGAACTAGAACGGAATCTCTTTACATTTTTATATAACTATATATATATTTGCACAGGTAAAATGTTCACGCGTCAAATTGACCAAATATCTCTAACTTCATTATCTTAAACCGTTAAGTATGCCGCAAAGAATATACCTTTTCGGGTCACAGATTATGTCATACGTAGGCGCGGCAGATTCATATTGATTTTCGCCAACGAGCCTTCGTGACTTACGACCGGAGAAAGTGATGATGCGAAAACCAAACACGCCGACAACATTTTGCAATAATTTAGCCGGAAGGCTCACAATATTTTTAATAACTACTCGCGTACGTATGGTAACAGGTTATTAATCACCGTTTGTGTAACTTCCCTTTATAATAGGCAACAAAGCTGTTTACGAGAGTCCCGTCCCATCACTTACTTTATCAAGTTGAAAGGTTGGGAAAACTCGACTGTATATAGGTACTAGCATAGTCATAATGTTCGCAAACCTTTGAAAATTCAATCCTTCTATGGAAGGGTTGTTAGCCTGTTCTGATCTCGTGTTACGGTTTTGATTGTCTGTTTATTTGTTGATCTTACATCAATAGGGTATAAATGCAGTTTTTTCAACAAAAGGGCTCTTAGAGCAAAAATTGAAAACAAATCTACATTACGCAACGTTATTATGTTTTAGTTTCGTACTTGAAGAGGTACCTACTTGATCGTCCGACAAAGTTATCGCACTATTTCAGCATATTTACTACTTTATAAATCTGGACTATATAAGTATATAACATTATTAAGAAATTAGAATTTTCATTCCTCAGAATATGTATTATAGAAAAGCAATTAAATATATTAAAAAAACAATGACTGGCGCTCCGTAATCCAACCATCGTAGACTCGTAGAAAGTCCTAGATAGCTAAACAAACATATTTCAGCATTTTCGTTAAAAATAAATTTATGTATGAAAGTCGCAAATAACAGATGCTTACTAAGTCAATATATTAACCTAACTCTAGTAAGCAGATGATTCTCGATATGATGAGATTACACATACGCTATCTTTATGTAATCTATCGGTAAGAAAGCAGTCATTGTTCTACATGGGGAACAATGTGACCCAACAGTGTGACTGAACACATTGAAAAACACTTAAGACGTGGAACGTGGAAGTTTTGAATCACTTGACACCGTAATAGTTGTAAACTTCACATACCTAAGTACCACGAATTGCGAAAGAAAGGAAACTTCTTTTTTTTTACATAACTGCCAATAACATATTCAGGTTCTTCTTTACAACATTCATTTTCCCGGTTGGGATAAAGGGAAAAAATTGTTTTTATAATATAAATAACGAATCTCGGGCTTTTTTAAAGAATTTAACACCACAAGATGATGTAAAATTTAATATACTTTCTCCTCAAGTGAAAATATTGTGAATTTTAACGAAGTGACGTCACAAATATGAAATCAGAATAAACTGCCCATATATTAGTGAGTGATGACTCTAACCTAAAATTTGCATTTTATCATGACAAGAGCTATTTTGATTAAGTTACGGAACGAGCTGGATTGCCCATCTGATGTTAAGCGGTAACTTCTGCCTACAACAAAATTTTCTTGGATCCTCGGCGACTTAAGTACTGGAAGATATTAATCACCTATATTAACTTCGTAAAATCGTGAAATTTGGACTGTGGCCGTAAGTTCATCGGCAACAATTATGTTCGAACTGAAAAACAGTGGAACTGTGGAACACAGATATAAGCGCATGCGTTAGGTACTGCTTGCCAGGAGAAACAGTCATGGTGGTAGTGCGAGGGTCCGACTCCCTGATGAACGGAACTAAGTTCTAATGCCTGAAAACGAATTCAAGCAATAAGACACGACGTTGAAAACGTTGAATTATTTCGTAGGAAACTCTACTTAGCAAAGCAATTCATATGTATCAAGAAGTTTTTGTATGTTAAAGGTAAATACTCTTGTGCCTAGTCTTGCAAGTCATATAAGAGTAAGTAGTAGCTATGTAAAATTTAGGACCAGTAAAATGTCAATCTCTTTTACTTTAATAATTAGGAATAGGAAATTTACAGTGTGCACTTAAATTAAAATTTATGTTTCTCTTTCCAGGTACCAGCGCTTTTTTTAATCGCTGCCCTGTCACTGAGTGCGGCTCAAGACTCTACTACAGACAGAACCATCGATAACCTGAATAGCATAGAAGCGAAACCATCAGCTCGCCTCGATCCCTACATACGAAAAGCTTTACTCAGAGCCCTAAGTGAACTCGAAGAAAGCGACCAAACCACCGGCACGGACGACACTTCAGGCAATGATGATATCACGGAGATTCTACCAACACAGCAGACCAAAGAAGGCATACAGATTCACTCATTTGTAGTCGATGGACAATCGGCATTCATTAATTCCACCAACACGCCCACAATAATAGACAGTAACTTTTCTATCCTGAGCACTACAGTGGGCAATGTCGAGAACCAACTCTCCTCAGCTCAGCCCACACTGTCGCCTTTCAGTGAAATTCTCCAAGCTAGAGCCACCGGAAACATCCATCAGAGAAGTATTGCCAGCACGTTGAAACCCAACGTAGACACAGAAAAAAGGACAACCTACAAACCTATCACTAAAGCTACGAGACCGACTACAACGACAACGACCACTACGACGACAACTACTCCGAAACCAACTCATAATGAAGATGGCGAAAACATCGAAGATGTCGATAAACGCGATGTGCAAGTCTTCCAAGCTCCTTTAGTTGCAGCTTTCACAGTTCACCAAGACGCACAGGGACAACCAAAACAAGTCATACCGATATACCAACAAACAAATAGTCTGAATTCAGTGAGACCATTGTCAGCCCCGGTCTTACCCACCGCAATCACACCCACACAAAATTTCATCACTCAAGGGCCACCTGAATTTGTCAATCAGCATATGGCCTTGCAGAGACAGTTAGAGGAAAAACAAAGAATACTAGAGGAACAACTCCGAGTATTGCTCATCCAACAAAGAGAACAAGAAGAACTGCTTCGAAGACAACAATATCTTTTACAACAAAAAGAAACTCAGAGGCAACAACAAGAACAAAACCAACTCAATCGACAACAGTTATCGGAACAAATTCAACTGAACCAACAGCAAATATTTGAACAAAATCAACTAAACCGACAACAGATATCTGAGCAAAAGGTACAACAACAACAACTTCCAACAACGAACCCTTCAAATTTCCAGATACAAAAGTCAGTCCAGCCAAATCAGTTTTTGAGCCAAAATATTCCTCGTCAACAAAACAGTCAAGTGCTGATACAACCAAGCGTTCCAGTGCATCAATCCAATGTGGCTTTGAATCATCAACAACAACAACAGCTACCGAACCGTGAGGCTGTCGATTTCCTTCTTCATTTGCGCAATCAACAACCTAACCAGTTTCCTTTGCAAGAAAATCATCTTCCACAAGGCATTTCGACCTTTTTACAGCCTGCGCCACTACAGCAAGGGTTCCACCAAGGTGTCCATTTCAACCAACTTAGGCCATCAGGAGAGTTAGGTTTGAAGCAAAACACGCGGGTTTTCAGACAAGAAGCAGGCGTCGGTAATTTCGGGTTCAACAATCAAAATTACAACAGGTTCAACACTTTTGGACCTATTTATACGAACCGTTTCTTCCCAGGGAATAGACAAAATCAGTTCAACGCTGATGTTGAACTAAAGCAGTTGTTGTCTCAAAATGTACTTAATGGACGAGCTCATGAAGACCTTAATATAGTAACTAAAGTGTTGTCCCTTAATCATGGAATACCGTTCAATAACAACATATCGAACAGATTACCTTTCGACAGCAGGAGGCATGTTTAATAGTTGATTATTTGCCAATCATTGTAGTCTCTGTAGAACAATTCACAAAAACCAGAAAATCAACATAAAACACGAGGGTTTGTGTAGAAGTAACCGAAGTATCTAGAAAGTGACGACGTGGGAGAAAGTTAGATCCCTCTAACGGTAAACTTATCGCATTGACTCTACTTGTTTCATTACTCTCATAATATCCAATCACCCAGTTGCTGACCAGGAAGCCAAAGAAATCACCTCTCGGATACCCTCATTGCAATACCCTTGAAGCTTTTTAGTAATTAGTCAACTGTTACAGTGTATAAATTAAGATAAGTAACATAAGATTTATTTATTCTATTATAATAAATACGAACTGCCATAAGTACTTATAATGTGATGGCCTGTTTCAGCACTTATCGAAAAACAATTCATTTAGGTAAGTTTATTTTAAATTTCACTTGATGGTGGTGAAACAGAGTCATAAGCTGTAGAGCAATTAAATAGTATATTTGTGTACCTACTTACTTAATTAAGAGATTAAGAATTTATATTTTTAATACATCTTTTTAGATTAAGATACATATACTATAATTATCTAGATCATGTATTTACACAAACGTTGAATTGTAAAACTGACGAACGCCCTGCTGCTGGCGATGTAGATGCAGTTGTCTTGTTCAGGGGAGCCAAGTACCTACCACTATTGAACTATCGTCCCCCCCAGGGGAGCCAAGTACCTACCACTATTGAACTATCGTCCCCCCCAGGGGATCCAACCGGCGCGGGCCGCAGCCTGACCGTATTATTCTGCCTATGCATCATTACAATGTATAATACATAGGAAGCTAATTAATATTACCTTAAGTTTTTCCTAAGAAGCATTGTTGTATTGAATTCCTTTTAAACCTTATTAAAACCTGTGAAATATAAATATTATATAAACATATTTATCTCTTTTCTTTTCCCAAAATGGTCCATTCTTTGCGTGCCTCACTTCATTGTTTCGAAACTAATACGACGGGAGTTCAGCGCCACCAATGCTAATAAATTATTTTTTTGTAACTAGGTAGGTATTTATGCAAAGCACACGGCCACCTGTTGGTACCATACCATAGCCAATACCCATCCACAGCCCATAGCAACATAATTTCATGACGTCCTTAACATCTTCTCAAATCTAAGATTTCTTCCCATATTAGTAGTAGTCCTGGATTTAGGAAGACCTAGACCTAGACCTTAGGAAGACCCAGCACATAGTGTGCATTTCACTCTGAGACGCGAAAATCGTATAATATCTTAAGCATGTTAATTCGCTACTACCCACAAATTTTAAACCGGGCCTACGGGATCCATATAAAAGAGATTATTTCATTAATTTGCTTTTTCATTCTTAACTGAATTCAAAACTACTACATGCCACAGATAAATACAAAATAAACTAGCCAATCAGTCACGATCATATACCTATTCCTTAATAAACAGATAAAATTTATAAAACCAATGAATTGACTGCTGTCGTAATTATGGAGGTATCTGGAATACTTCTTTATAATCTATATTGTGAAGTAGTCATCTAATAATTAAATTATTGTAATATTTTAATGCTTTAGATTTGGCACTGTTATTGATATACCAGTAGATATTAATGAAATGTGTTCATGAATTATAAAACAGCAAACAAACTTTTTGTTTTCCCAACATCGCTTCTGTATTCGTTTGATAGCTGGTTTTAGTTTGACATCAAGTCGAAACCTTCATATGCTTGAACTAGGAAAATAAGAAATTACACTTTATTATTAATATTTAAACAAATCTGACTTAAATGGTATCTGCCAATAAATCTTATGTATTCTACGTATTCTTACGTATGAACTTTGTTTCATTAAATTGAGTTATATTCGGTGTTACACCGTTCGTTATTATGAGGCGTCAAACAAAACTGATTAGAATAAATAGTTTAGAAATGAGTGCTAAATAATTATAAAAATATGTTTCAATCTGGAACAGGAGACACCGAATATAATTATTTTGTTATTAATTGATCTTTTAGGATTAAACTACTCACCAATTCAGCACGGAGATAGGTATATTTTTTAATTTACTTAGTGATATGTTACCGTACATCGAAGCCGTTAACTACGAAATTTTTGACTTGACATTTGGTGACATATCATTTAATGTTGCCATTAAGGAACAATCCTGATGGCTCATCCCTATATTGCACATGGTTGGATAACACAGGGCATTAATATAATATACTGTCTGTGTATCTGTCTGGTTAACTTCATAGTTAGATGTACTTGTGACCCATTTAGACAGCGTTTTATTTGAAAGTAATTGATGGGTGAATTGTTATCTGCTTGGTACGCATGTAGAACTTTCATCAGGAAGAGTAAATCGGCGATAATGGCTTCTAGAAACAAGTAAAGATCATCGCTTTTAAACTTTCCCTATTATGGTTCCAAATTTCTCAAATTTTAATATCGTGTCTGCTCATATGTTACACTCGCACAGTTTCTGTTGACTGAGATCACAGTTCTACTCTAAATAACAAGTGTTATAAGTATGTACAAATAATAAATAAAATTCTAAGTAATTCAAAGACCTAAATACCTAAAAACCGTGAAATTGAATCAGGTTAAATGTGTTGTGATCGGCGTCTAATAAACAGGTTGATGTTGGCCGTGCAAGATTTCGGCTGGCCTTATTCTTTAGATTTAAAATGTTTTTATAACATTAACATAACCTCAACTTCACTATAACAATAACAACGTCAAATCAAAACAAAATACAGTAGAAGCGCTACGGTATTGATTTTGGATTTCTTGGCTACATATATTAATAATTGACATTTCTACAACGTTAATAATTGTGACTATGGTGATCATGGACACCCCGGAATCTACTGGTACTTTAGAAGCACAAGCTCTGAAAAGAAAAGAAAGACTCAAAAATCTCAAACGCAAAAATCCAGAAAATGAAGCATCGTCTGCATCAAACGAAATAGCACTTCTACCCAAGTGAGTACATACAGACCGTCTTCCGGCCCGCCACTTTAGCCCCGGATGAAAGCGTAAAAAGTTGGCAAAAAGTGTTACATTTCCATTGCAATCCTGGCCTGGCAGTGTTTGAAAGATATGATTTTATATAGCTTTGCTGTAGAAAGCCACAAAAAATATATCTACTAAAGTCTGACCCATATTATTGTACCCATGCAACATATTGCATTGTACGGCTATTACTGACAATATTACCCCAACACCATTGCCACCACACCTTGCACTAAATACATTGCCTTTTAAAGTAAGTACTGCATTTTATACCAATTCATTGGTATTAAATGATACATTCTTGGGATATACGGAAAATTTTAATTGTGCATCTCACAAAATGTGACAAAACAATGACAACTATATATTTTTCAACTATATCATCTATATATATATATAATATATATTTTTGTTTATATTGTTTATATTAAGTTCCTGCTTGCCATTTGGATGTAGGTAACCCACTATTTGAACTGAACAGGTGAGCTATATACTAGTAGTGCTTGTAAATAAGACTTTTTTATAAAAAAATTCATCTTACAAAACAGTTTATTAATTTGAACATATTACTTATACACATAACTCATTACTTATTGAAGTTGCAGGTAGAGATGGCTTAATTTGAGATGGCCTATCCTACTTTCTTCCGTCACTTATGTTTTTCACTTAGTAGTAACATGTATATTTAATAATTTTCAGGCCCAAATTTAGAAGCTACAAACCACAGGATGAAAATTTGCAGGAAGAGAAAATAGAAGATGCTGCCCCGGCTGAGTTGGAGGAAGAAGTCAAAGATTTGCTAGAAGCTGGGAAAGAGAAAGTAATTATTTTATTATTCACATTAATTTATTTTACCAGTATGCACTTACACTGGTTACTAGGAAGAGACTGTGTACTAATGAACTATTGACTTACAGTTCATCCTAAAGCTTATCTAGACATAAGAGAATCAACTCCAATATTAAAATCATACAGAGGACATAAAATGGCATCATAAGAAAATTATCAAATGCGCCATGTTTTCTGGTTACCAATGACTTACCTAGTACACAGATAAACAGTTCATGACAAAGTCAATTATGCAATACTTAGCCCATTACAGGGATGGCTTTAATACAAATCCCAACTGCCTGCTAGCCTGAGAACAGTACAGTCTGACAAATAATAATATTTATTTAACAAATTTGCTACCCTTACTATTAATTCAAGCAGTTTTTATAGCTAACTCATAATATTTGTATAATAAAATAACTTAGAAGAATGTTTAAGCAGTGTAGTGTATAAGGGGTATATCAGTAATATTAACTATTATTTTATATTAATTTTCAGGTTGTACTGCAAGACCTAGATATATCATCTTTAGCACCAAGGAAACCTGACTGGGACCTGAAAAGGGATGTTGCAAAGAAACTAGAAAAACTGGAGAGACGGACACAAAAGGCAATTGCGGAGCTCATATGGGAACGGTTAAAGGAAGGGAATGAGGATGACCTGAGCGCAGTGATTGCTATGACTGATAATAAAGTGTTGGATGAAGACTGAACTTTGTGTAAAATATACATTTGAGGTAAGACAGTCGAATGTTTTTTTTATTAAACCTCTAGTTAATACTCATGCCATACCCATAGTACTCTCTCCTTCCTCTAGACACTAGTCATTTCTGCTCCTAAGCAGTAATGCATTAGCGTTACTGTGTCCCGTTTGAAAGGCTTGGTAGCAGGTGAAATTCAGAGTTGCGGGTACGATTGCGGGTGCGACCCAAGTCATATTGCTTGTTATGGGCAGAGGTTACAACTTTACACCAGGTGGATCATCTGCACTTTCCTTAACTGTTCTATATAAAAAAATGCAAAACGGGTAAAGCAATAAAAAATGTTTTGAGATGATAACTACTTTAATCCATTTAACTACAGATACCACTTGCAAGCCAACAAACATTTTAATATCACAGGATACAAAATCATTATGAATACATTATTATGATTTTAAATAGTTTTAATGATGTCAGTCTGTTATATTATCTATGCTAAAATATGATAATTTCTAAGCACTTAGTAATAACTTAATGTTGAGTACAATCTATGAGTATGCCTTACTCTTCTTTATTAG
This sequence comes from Chesias legatella, assembly GCA_947359385.1. NCBI lineage: Eukaryota > Metazoa > Arthropoda > Insecta > Lepidoptera > Geometridae > Chesias > Chesias legatella. Next base: position 2,542,936 of record OX375766.1, read on the forward strand.
TAGATAAACGTAGCATGTAATAGTGTACAGGCTGTTTGTAAGCCAGTGCAATAAATAAATAAAGGTATTTGATTTCCAAATGCTTATTGTGGCATCAGTGAAATTTTCACAAATATATGTTCACAGAAATATTTTCTCTATTATAAACAATGAAAGCGTATAAAAGTTAGGAAGAGCAATCCAAAAGTGACGACACTCGTGAATTGAATATTTTAGATTTTCTTGAATCACCTCTATGTGAATCTTATAAGATAGAAAAGCTCATGGTTACTTTAACAAGCTTTTAATTAACTTGCAATGTTTATATGTTTGTTTTGGTCAAAATTTGCAACTGAATTTTAGACCAGTTCTCTCCAACTGATTGAGGTGAAATTTGGAACACATGTGTAACTTTGACAATGCAATAAATGTTAACATGGTGTTCTCATGATGTCATGATGAAGTCGAGAGGAGTGCATAGGAAATCCTCAACTTCTCATAACTGCCATGTTGAGGCTCGTTGGATTTGTCTTGACAAGTATATAAGCCACCGAGGTGTCCAGGGTATGACTGTAAAGGCTTGTTTTGAAAAAAAATTTTTTTCAAGTAAAACTTATTATTATACAGCATGTATTATTGTTACCGGACGGATTGCCCTAATAAACTAATATTCTTACAAGTAATGTACAAGTAATGATAATGTAAACATAACATGCATTATACTGGCTTTTGAGGCGCCAGAACCCTTTTTTCTTCGCTTGGGTTTGGCAGTGGTCGTTTCCTCAGGGTCGTCGATTTCGTTGTAACTGAAATAGGTGTTGTCGATGTTGTAAAATACAACTCTGTCGCCCAGCGGTTGGATGGGACGGAAGTTATGAGTGATCTTCCCGTTGACCGATCTTAGCTCTCTGAATGCTTCTATCTGAAAGCAAAAATATAAATATTAATTGTTTCTTATACTGGTTATGATACATGGTTGATGGCATGGATGCGATTGGCCTCACATCTCAGTTGGTATTAACCCTGCCTTGTGCGCTGTACGTAGTGAGTTCAATTTCCACCCAGGACAAAGATTTTTGTATTGAATAATTGTAATGCACCTGAATCTCGAATGGCTTTAGGTTTTTAGGTAGTCTTTTAAACTTTAATGGAGGCTATGAAAATGAAGTCAGTTTGATATCATGATTTCATCATTCAGCGTTGCCATGACATAAACATTAGTCGTTTCATATGATTCTACTGGAATGTTATGCTCTAAAGCTTATAATGAGAAATGAAAACTACGGTTCAGGGTTCAAATTCCGACTCAATTCAAATAATACGGGTCTTCAGTATTCCAGTGCTTACTATAGTAAGCTTATTTTTTAACTAAGACGGGTCTTAATAGCTTAAAACCTTTGTTTTTCCGTTCCGATTGATATGCTACAATTGGGATCAAGGGCAATTTTACTGCTCAGTCAGGTTATGGTGTCCAGGGAGATGATTCAAAATAGTGATAGTAACTCTAAGTCAACTCTAACTAACCGTGGTATGTCAATTAGGACACATTAGATATGTTTGATCGCGTTTTTGTACAAACAAAATTCGCTCGAATTTACGATAATCGCGTAATCGCGTTCTGTTAGAACGTCGCATGAACCTAAACATGAAATTCAAATCATACATTAACGCTTATGAAACGCAATCTTCAAGCCTCGACTGGCCTCACAGTTCAGTTGGTAGTAAGCCTGCCTTCTGCGCTGTAGGTTGTGGGTTCAATTCCCACACAGGACAAATATTTGTGTGATGAACATGGTGGTGGAGATAAACACGTTTGTGCGCTTTAGTCCTATCTTCGTTCAAATAATATTTTCAAATACATAAAATATGCATATGATATGGGTCTCATATATAATTATGTGTATGTACTTACAAAAGAAAAATGATTTGAGTTTTCTACCAATTATCTAGTTCCCACAGTACAAATAATGCTTAGTGTGGGGCAAGATGGCGCTGTGCATTAAAAAATCGTACCTGTTCGTGGGTGAGCCTAACGGGCTGTTCAAAATCCAGCCATATGACGACCTCGGAGCACGGCGGCGTGGTGAGGGAGCCGCGGTACGTGAAGTACCGCTTCAGGTCGTACGGCAGAATGTTGAGGAAGGAGAATGGGTGGCTCATGATGACGGTTGAATGTGGCTCTGTCACGTTGCCGAGTGCTTGTACTATGTCGTCGTAAGCCGGGTGTTGGTGGCGGTCCAACTGGAATTTATTAAGTTTTTGACAAATATAGGTTAAAAAAGGGGTGACGAATAATTTGCTAATGCAAATTGTAAACGAAAATAAACGTGTTTGCAAAATTTCGTGGCAGTTAAAATTCAGTAACAAGATTACACCCAGGCATACCGACCCTTGACCGCCGACTTATCGTAAGGGAAAATTTTAACCAACTAGCATTTTTTGTCGAAAGTGATATTTTAAGCTATTACGACAAAGCGTTGTCGAGATTTCCCCGCCAAAATGACGTTATTTAGAGTATATAGCGAATGCAAAGTTAATCTTTACACGTCATTTTTCACATTAATAAAAAAAACTTCAAACAAAAAAATGCTATTTGGATAAAATTGTCGCTTACTATAAGTCGGCGGTCAAGGGTCGATACATAAAACATTGTGGCACATAAAATTCATAATTTTAGCTTAAGTAAATATATTTTACTTCAAATTGAGAACTATAGCTGACTGGCCTCACCGCTCAATCGATAGTAACTCCGCCTTCTGCGCTGCAGGTCGTGAGTTCGATTTCCAAGAAAAACAAAAATTTGTGTGACGAACATAGATGTTTGTTTTGTGTCTGGGTATGAATAAGTATTATAAGTATGTACATATTTACAACAAAGTATATAAGTATGCTGTCAGTTGTCTGGTTCCCATAGTACAAGCTATGCTTAGTTTGGGGCTAGAAATGTCCACCAATATTTATTTACAGCTAAACTGACCGAGAAATGGACTGCTAAACTCTCTACGTCATAGTTAGTATGCGCTAATTGCTTATTCAAACATAAGTTAAAACAGTAAAATGAGTAATAAGTCGATATTTTTATGTTTCCACGTATATATATCCACATTATTTATGCGTCAGTCTTATTAATTGAACGATCTCTTCTTGAAACTCAATATCATTTCATCATTGCATGCCGTGAACGCCATTGAACCAATTTTAAGGCAATTTTGAACACAAACGTGAAATGTGAATAAACAAGTAAATTATCCAACAAAATGATATGGTCACGTACATCAAGATAAGGTTTATACTCGTATAGTTTACCTCATAAAAGAAGGCTAGCACTGTCAGGCCGTCCGAATGCTTTACCGCTTCCGGCACGGACTTGTACTCTTCCTTGAAGAACACCATGTGAAGTTCCATTGGGAAACTGAAAAAATAAATTGTTTCCATAATGGTACAATTATACATACAATATTATATATACAAAAACTGAAACGTTAAAATATTTGTATTGTAATTTTAATATTGTTTAAATATTGTAATTTTTATGAAAAAGAAATAAAAGGACATAACGAGCAGATAGCCCACCTGGCGTTAAGTGATAATCTCTTCCCATAGCAAACGATACGACTCGGGTCCTCCCCTACCAAGACCTACGACCCTACCTACGACAAGACCCAAGAGACGTGAAGAATGTTTCATGTGCCTGTAATTTCACCAGCAACCACACCTTTCCAACCGGAACACAAGCGCGAATGCATCACTGCTTCGTGGCAGTACTTCCGCGGACGAACTTGGCATAAGTTCTACTGCTACCGCTAATATATGAGTAGGTATTTAGCGCAAGAAAGTCTGGCAAAGATTAAATTTTTATAGTCTTTTTGTTTCCATAACTTTATGAATATCTACTTACAACAGTTTTAGTGAACCCACGACCTACAGCGCAGAAGGCAGAGTTATTACCAACTGAGCTGTGAGGCCTGTCAAGTCAATAAAAAATACTGTTAGGGTTTTTAGGCATTTTATTTAAGTATATTTTTGGGACAGAAATATTTAAATATAAAAACATACAGTTGTAAGTTAAAATGCCTACTTGTCAAGTTCCCACAATAGTGTAACCCATACCCCTTCGGAAAAATGCGTCAATCTATGTCTGTGTACCTCCGTACCTTTTATGGTTGATCTTGTCCTCGGAGCCGATAGTGTCGTTGTCTCCCCAGTGGAAATGCATCTGACTGAATACGTAGTCGCCCTCCAGGGGACCGCCGCGGACTCGCGGGTGAGGCTCGTTTTGAACCTCGATCAGGACTGGAAAACGAAGGAAATGACGTTACCATTTATTTAACCAAGCATATTCATTTTCAGAAGACTCTGAGATATGAATAAATTCTTCCTTCTTTATATTTTGTATTGATCTCTTAATCGTTATAACTCGGAGAGATAATGATTGCTCTTTCTTAACTTCCAAAAGTGTAGCATTACTAATGGTACGAGGCATTATGGTAATTGAGCTGGCCTGTCAACTCATTGCATTTGTATGCAGCGGGCTAGTTATTGTTCCGTTGACCCCTCCACACATTCATGGGAAAATCTGACGAGGATTTGAATACGGACTAAAAGCATTCTTTTATTCAAAGCCTTGCGTATATGAACTGAGAGTTCAGAGTCTGTCGCTTTCATAAATGTCCTCAAATATGTCTATTCATCCTTACTATTCCATTAATTCTGACAACTGAAACCACATTGATTGTACTGTTACTCATAAAATATGTAACTTTTCCTCATAATTATTGTTTGACTTTCGTGTTGTGACTACTTTGTGGGAAATTGATCAGTCATGGCATCTGTTGCCGCGACTCTGCTAACTCATTCAAATTTTAGACGAAAATTGAGATCGTATTCTTATGATTCGACTTTTCTAAATGTCCTAGTTTTAAATCAGGTAGAGCAGCAAGCGTAAATGGGTATAGAAGAATAGTGTCATGCATCTTATCTAAGTACGGTATGGTACAGTTTACACAAGCTACATATTGTTTAGAAACAATTACACATGTTGAAGCCATGGGTATAGCATTCGACCGAGCCCATCTGTGTCCATTGTACACGACAATGGAGCAATCGAATCAGATGAGCGATGTCTGTGAATGAAAGTCGATCGATGAATAGATAGATAGATATGCTCCGAGTAAAAAAATGCTATATGTTTATTTTTATTATTATTTTTTTCCTACTTGTGTAATAAAAAAAAATTCATCCACATCCAGATTATAAAATCTAGAAGTATAACAATGTTAAGCTAGACAACAGAAATCAGGTTTCTTTTAACTTAACAGAAGAGTTGCCAATTTACCATAGCGACAACATTGTAATTTAAATAAATAACTTTTGTTTGTTTGTCAGAAACGATGCTTTTCAGTGGTACCACTTAAGATAGGGAGCGCCTATCCCATGTGCATCGTTTAGTCAGAGCCTGTATATAATATGATAAGGTGCGGTCACCTGTGTGTCCGTTGTTAGTGACGTGGACATCGTCGATAGAGTCATCGAAGCCGATGAACACGATGTCCGGCAACGTGACCTGCTTCACGCGGAGCACGTTTATGTTGATGGGGCTCTGGTGCTTGCCCGTGCATTCGCGGTACCGCTCGCCCCAGTACGATGGACCTGCAGAATATAACAGTAACATATTTAGAGAGCTTTTCTACGTGGGGTCCAATAGGATCGTAATAACTAAGCTTACGCTGCGTCGTTAGACGTCCATCTTTCCTGCCTTTATAAGACTGTGTTTGAGCCATAATACGTACTCAAGCCAGATAAAGTCGAATAAGTTCCATTATGGCGAATATCCAAAAAAATCAAGAATTGTTTTCCCTATATTGGAAAAACGATAGTACAATACAAGCGGCAGACTTACCTACACCTTACCTACACTTTACCTATACATTATTTTGACTATCATTGTTTATAGATCATAACTGTAAAAAAAATAAAAAAAAACATTCCAGAAAATGTATGTCTAAAACTGTAAGGTGCTAGCAAAATACAAACTAAAGAGTGTAAAGTTAACATTTTCTTGGTTATTAGATTCGCCGATTCACATGTAGTCCAACAACTAAAACCAAATGTTAGCAGCATCAAAATCAAAGTAGTACTATGAAATTGCGTGAATAGAGGTTAAACCAATGATTGTATTGAAAATTTCTGCGTGATTGGGCCTTGATGTACTGTATAACTGTAGTAAAATTTTCAGGTACCCATTGTTTTTCTCAATTACTGTCTTGCAAAACGCTTTACCATTGGCACGAACACGCCCATAGCAATTACCGGACATTGCCGGGAATAGAATCGAAAATGTCAGCAAAAAGTTGCGGTTGGAAATAGCCGCATCCGTGTTTTATTAGATGAGAACCGGATTTAGTAGGGGACTTTCCCGATATATGAATTGGAAGTAACGCAGCATCATCAGTGGCGCTGTGCATCAATTTCGGAACATTTCACGACATGACTGCTTGTTCAAGGCTTATTAGGGTATGCTCTACAAAATCCGGAGGACTGCGGTCGTGACTTGGTAATCCGCAAAGTGCTCAAGCATTGATTCTGCCGTGACTATGTATATTCATATCCTGCGACCTTAAGCATAACTGCGTAATTTACTTATGAATAATAAGCACAGCACTGCAGGCTACCCATCCGTCAATAATCGGATCTAGGATGTACGTAAGTAGCCACATAACTGGGAGGTATCGAACCGAACTTCATGGATTATAAGCAGTACTCGTGTACCTACCTACCTTTACGATATGATAAAACATAAATGATATCTATACTATCTATACTAATATTATAAAGAGATAATGTTGGTAAGGTGTATGTATGTTGTATGTATGTCCGAAGTAAACTCAGAAACTAATGAACCTATTTCAAAAATTCTTTCACCAATAGAAAGCTACATTATCGAGGAGTAACATAGGCAATAATTTATTTTCAAAAAATTAGGGATCCGTAAGAATTTTTTATAATTTTTGTCTGTCTGTCTGTTTGTTCCGGCTAATCTCTGGAATGGATGGACCTATTTTGACGGGACTTTCACTGGCAGATAGCTGATGTAATAAGGAGTAATTTAAGCTACTTTTCCGAGGGGTAAAATAGGTGTGCGTGATAAAACCGAATTCCACGCGGACGAAGTCGCGGGCAACAGCTAGTATTTTATAAAGTTCTATAATTACCTATGTAGATAACGAGTTTTTGCATACATGGAAATTTGATAACTACAAATCATTGAACTTAGGTGTACAATACAATGTACTCGTACAATGGGCGTCCTAATCGCAAACGGCGATTTCTATAAAATAATATGATCATTTTTTTATTTTTTTCTTAAGGACAAGCATATCATAATAATAATAATAAATTAATTTATTGCTGGAATACAGGTTGTTGTCAGATGATAAATAATAGGTTGTATAACTCTATATTCTACCCCTCTGAAGGGTGTGCAATTAAGCAAATTACTATTTTTTTATTATAAATATTATTATATTACTACTACTACTATTATATTACTAAAATATTATTTAATTACGTTTTTACAGTAGTTTCATATGGCACCGCTGATCGAAATGAGCTTTATAAGTTAAAACATTAATCGACTCGGGACATACGAGTACCTACGTATTCATCTCTCGCGTTATACGATTATAGATAAAATTATCCCAGAGATTATAGTAATAATAACTACATAAAACAGGTTCATTAATCTTTATAAAATATGAGCTGAATTTATAATGTTGCTTTAAAATTTAGTTTGCAATCATTAAAATAAAATAACTCCTTAATTAGTTTTATTTCAGCTATACTTATATTCTGCATTAACGGCCCGTTCACGCATCGACGAATTGTTATTATTTTGTGTGTTCCGGATACGAATAGTTTTATGTTTTAGTAGCCATGAACTTGTCGTTTGTCAAATTGTATTGTCGCTGTGTAACGGGGAAAATGCAATAGTAATGTTCAAAGGCGGTTTAATTAAGGTCTAAAGACGTTATAAGAAGAAAATAAGAAAGATTCGATTCGTCGTCGTGTCGTTCGTCTTAATCGAATAGCTATCGATAACGAATAGCAGTGATGGATCTGATGTGTGAGCGGGCTATTTTTTTATATTGACAACACTGAATTGATTTGGTTTCTGTGTTTTCTCGAATTTGTGCGAAATCGGGCAGTTTTTTTTTCTTGAAGCATCAGTTCAGTTCGATGTTTTGATAAATACTATTTTATTGAAAAATATCAACATCGTTTATCGGAAATTGGGTCCAGAAATTCAATGAACGGCTAAGGGAACATTATGTTAAACACATAAAAGTATGCAGTAGAGTAGTTATTTCATCTTGATAAAATTTTCGTGTTCCAGCAGTCCTCCGTTTTAAATTGCTCTCATTAATTTCCTACGGCCATTGACTAGGAGTTTATTTTATCTATCCACAACCTCAAAAGTTTACAATATAATAAAAATATCGTCAAACGTACCTATAGATCCATCATATCCGAAATCTTCGCCGCATGTTAGTTCGGGAACTGAAACAAAAAATACAACACAATATAAGTACGGTTTTTATGCTGTCAGCCATCGCTTTCGGTTTTTGTCTCTTGTCTCCCACTTGATGTATCGCGGTGACTTTGTTTATCCACTACTGTCGAGTTCCCGGATACTGGTAGAACAACTTTTTATCCGTATCTGAGAACATGACGAACCGTTTGCTTGATCACTGGATCGATCAACGATCCGACAAAATTAGAGATATTGGTTCAGTGACTCCTAAAACTGGCTCATACGTAAGTTATTAAGTTATTACCTTAAGTTATTTGTTTTTTGGAGTTTACTTCTCATGAATCGATTTTCATATCAAGCCCACGGTACGCAAATGATATGGGAAAAAATTCGAGTATTAGTAAAAAGTGAAATCGTCTTTTACCCCTCCGCGCATCTTATAATGAAGTAGCGCGTCGGAGCTGGCATTCACCATTTTTATATTGAAAACTTTAATTTGAAATGAGAACATTATAATATATTAATTCTATACTAAAATGGGCCCAGTGATACAGACTCCTAGTTTTATTCGGAGATCGCTGGTGAAAATCCTTGAAAATGAGTTGAACCAATGAGTTTTTTCATTTGACAATGTATCTCTAATAATAATCTAAATATATCTGCACAATACAAAGTTCTGAAAACGGTAAAGGAATATAATAATAAAAAACTTTATTGTACACCAGAGAACATTATAAATAACAATAAAAACTTGTAACTTAGAGGTACAAGGGCGGTCTTATCGCCATGAAGCTATCTCTTCCAGAAAACACTGCAAGGAAACCCTCGAACCAACAATTCAAAGACACGTGTCAAGTCCACGAAAGGAGCTTCTTAGGAGATCCAATGTTTCTTTCAGCACACTGGTTCGAGAGAGCTAGAAACAATTAGTAGTAGTATTGAATCTAATAAGGGCAAAATTCAAGTACAGTTTTTTGTGCGAATATACAATGAACCAGCCCACTATAACAGAAATATTTATGGCATTACCTAAATCGTAAACGGTGAATTACACCCTTCACCCGGAGACTGGAAGATGTATGTTCTTGTCACCGACTTACCACTTAACCGTAACATGCATACGAATGCATTATTACATGTGTTAGCAATTCCCGACGAACGCCGCATAAAGAGCTCTACGCTACTGTATCTGAAATATTTCTTAAGAATAGTCAAAACCAGATGCTACATCCATACTTGCGCCCTCGTGGTATTTGGTTCCCTTAAGGGTAGGAATTCTAATCCTTTTTTCTCTTACATAGAGTTTAAGGCTGTAAGGGACCCCTATGACTCGTAGGCCATGTCAGAGTACGTGATGAGTCGGAGAGCGAGATAGAATCTACCGATTTACGCTAATGCATCGGTTAGGTATCACTGAAATCACCAACGTACATGACAAGTTCTATGAGAACAGGCCTTTGTATTCATAACGACCGGAACATTGTTATTACGATTATCAATCAACCTATGCGCGGCTGGGTTACCTGTGCTGTACCGTATAAGTAGCCACATATTAAAAGCCTTGATAAAAACCATGGCCGGATATATATGTTATAGGGCGAAGTTGTATATAACTTGATGGCATGAAGCCTATGAAATAGATGGATACCTACTTATAGATCACATCACGTATAATTTGACTGGTACCACAGCTCAATTGGTAGTAAGTCTGACTTCTGCACTGTAGGCCGTTAGTTCCATTTCCACCCAGGAATATTTGTGTGAAGAATATACATAGATGGAAAAGTATATAAGTATTCTATTAAATATCTAATTCCCATAACAAGCTATTCTAAGTTAATTACTATATTTATTTAGCGGGAGGTTGATTTGTAAAAACTGTAAGAACAATAAGAAAACTAATAATGTAACATACAATCTAGTACAGTTTATTTTAAGATCTTCCATATTTTCTAATGGAGTAAAGTTAATGTACCTTAAACTCAGTGATTTCATATAATTGTATGTTACTTAAGACTAGTAGGGGCAAGTTAAAAATAATCTTTTTTTTTATTAATAATTTGTAATAAATTAAAAAAACGAGCAAAATTGTACTACTGTATGGTATTGTATTATAATTGTAGGACTCGTAAACATTGTCAAAACTAGAAACCACACGGGTATATGACTCAATGGTTTATTTCTTAACATGTCGACAATGGACATTTTCTATTTCAATTGTGCTGTGGTCACAGGCCTATGGAGCCCTAACAATTCGTCGCCTTGAGAAGTGCGATGTCTTTCTAACCTCGCCGTGCCTTCGATTCAAGGCATTCATTTTTTATTTGGAAATTTTTTCAGCTGTTTTATAATGAGCCTTGAAACGCGTTAGACGGTTGTTATGATTATGAACCCTAATCAACGTCTTTTTAACTTGAGAAATTGTCGTTGCGATTGATTTAGGTAGGTAGGTATAATAAACCGGTAAATTCACCTTGGATAGGATTTACATGCCATCGTAAAGGCAACAGAGTTATATCTGGTATATTATGAAGAGTTTTTTTAGTGTAATGTAGGGTATAGAACAAGCTCTCGATGTGAGATGATTAGAGTGGACTTTAGCGTAGGAGATTCACTTAGACTAGAGCTCTTGACCACACAGTCCTTGAAAGGATTCTGTGTCCATGTCGTGTTTATTATAAGTACGACTTTTGTGTTGCACCATTCAGACGCGGAACTAATGTTTTCCGTAGGTTTTGTGATGAAACAATAGGCATGCTCGGCAAGTATCTACTTATTACGAACGGACACCACAGGACGCATTAAATTTCAAAAGATATATTATATTCGACGTGAGATGTCGTATAGCTCAATTGGTTCAATCCCGAAATGATCATGGAGCCAAAATGTACAATACTCTTTACCGATACCGATTTTCTCTCCCCTTCTTAGCTCTACGTTGTAGCAACTAGCTACTACAACATAGAGTGGGCATTTATTTAGATGGCACCGACCGATTTTCAGTTCAATACAAATTAAGAAGTGATTTCATTTTTGGAAAATTCTCTATCTATGTTGAAAATACGCATGAAGTTAAACTCCAAAACCGATGATAATGAGAAATGGAACATCTTATGCCTTGCCATGGGGAATGTTTATTGCTAGCCATATACATATAGCTAGTTTATTGCTACCTATGGCAGAGTCTGTCGGGTTCCGTTAGTATACATTTTTGGCATAGATGCCGGTCTAGCAATGTATCTATATGTGACAATGAGTATAAGCTAATGATATATAATAAGAGTATAATTTTAAGAGCAGTAGAACTCTCGCCAAGTTCGTCCGGGGAAGTACTGCCACCATGCCCTTTTCTGCCGCCAAGCAGTAACGCATTCGCGTTACTGTGTTCCGGTTTGAAAGGTGTGGTTGCCGGTGAAATTACAGGCACATGAGACATTCCACCTTCACGTCTCACAGTTACGGGCGCATACGATGCGACTTTGGTCTTGTCATACCTAGTATGGGAGGACCCAAGTCGCATCGGCTGTTATGGGCCGAGGTTACCACTTAACACCAGGTGGGCCGTCGGCTCGTTCCGTAACTGTATTACATAAAAAAAAAAAAAAAAAAAGCGGTTCATTAATTTGAATATTTTTCACGGCTGCTTAACAGCTTCATCAGCTTTAATGGCTGCAGTTGTTTGTAATCGCTCTAATTCAAAAGTGTCGTACTGATTAGTCACGCGTAACACTCCATTGATAAAAATAAATGCACTATGTACAATAATAGTAGCGACCTTTTATTCTTGCCAATAGTCACGGCTATACATTTTCGGTCATGGAAATTGTATAAGATTATTGAGTTGGCATTTTGATTCAATTTTCATTATATTGACAGAGAGCCTATCTATAGAAGATCTGATCTTACGTTAAATTTTGATTGGAATACGATGTCTCACGGATATATGCTCATTCAGTGAGAATACATGCAGAATACGTTAGCCAAAGCGGTGGTGAGATCACTCCGTGTCACATCTATATTCCCTTGAGTGTGTAACCCCATGCTAAAAGAAAAAGAAAGAAAGAAAACCATAATATTTACAGCCATAACAGAAAACCAGATATAGGTACAACAATAAATAGGTACACTTATTATGCTGAGAACTTATATATCTGGAAGAAGTTAACTTTGGCTTCCTCACTAGGCTAAGATTACGAATGGAACTAAGGAGACCAACCCCGCTAGACTGCGCTCTGGAACTATAAAGAGAAAAGACATGATTTTGTCTGTTAAGATTCAAGATTCCTAAAATCTTGACAAACCATCACTTTCATTCAACAAATCGATTGAACTAAGAAAATTGGTATATTGTACTAAAACAATCAACTTTAAAAATGATACAAACTGAATAACGGAAATAATATTAATTTATCATTTCGCCATCTTGTACCATTTCGGTACGAAATTTTCGTCACTTGTTGACAAACGATTCATATTTTCGAAACCATCAATATTGGTCACGATTCATGGGTTATTTATGTATTTCAATAATTTACAAGTATAATTTTCGTTGCTTTCAGTCTAAATTGTTATAAAACCTATTTTGCTTATTGATAGATAGGCTTTTTAGAAATATAACCGGCTGTTGAGTGGTTTTGACCAAAACTAGAGACTTGTTTTTTCTCGGATATAATACATATTAAAGGTAAAATGATAGATAGATAAAAACATTTATTTCAGCATAAACATAGGAACATACAGTAAAAGAAAAAGCAAAGCAATAGTAGTAGTATTCATTAGGGACACATTCTTTTTATACGTTTTTGTATAAAAAAAATGAGTCTCTAATGAATATTACCATGCCCATTTCTGCCGCCAAGCAGTAACGCATTCACGTTACTGTGTTCCGGTTTGAAAGGTGTGGTTTCCGGTGAAATTACAGGCACATGAGACATTCACCTACACGTCTCAGAGTTACGGGCGCATACGATGTGACTTGGGTCTTGTCGTACCTAGTAGGGGAGGACCAAGTCGCATCGGTTGTTATGGGCCGAGGTTACCGCTTAACACTAGGTGGACTGTCGACGTTCTGTAACTGTATTACATAAAAATAAAAAATAAAAAAAAACTAACCAAGTTTGACGTTTAAAATGTGATAAAAAAGCACATCATCACTATGGGTTTCATCTTGTATTACCAGTTTCTTATGAAACAGTAAATGACGTTGCTGAACACTGCGCTAATGCTCGTTTTTGTGTGACGCGTGTTACGAAGTGTCATCTCAATGCGTATGGGACGCAGTCACACGTAGATATAATGACACATTACTCTGGTATGTAGTACCAAGACTAGTACACAACCGGTGTCCTAGAAACTCGCTTTCACCGTAATGGGCGGAATATAGCCCAAAAGCGAACAATGGCCTATCATTGTTTATTATTTCCACCGTGTCCGATTAAAGGAGTCGTTATTAGAATGGCAATAAAGGCCGATTATCGTCGATCTTACTGTGAAAACGCTTCGTTTCTTGCTCATTGTTTTGGATGACAACGGTTGAGAGTCGCATTGGTGTAAACACACTTTGTCCGCATAATGAACGCTGTGTGAATGAAAAAGCCTTGGGTATTATATGTAACTAAATGAATACTGGTGTCTTTAGTTGTATCCGAGTATTTCTTGGAGCTACGCAGATAATTAAAAAAAAAAAAGAATAAAATAAATAAATATTAGTGGACATTTCACACAGTGCCGTCGAGACCCAAGCTAAGATAGCTTGTACTACGGGAACCAGACAACTGATAGAATACTTTTATACTTTTCGGTAAATACAATACATATGAGAGATTTTGTCACCCAGGCCCAGAACAAATATGTTCAAGCAAATGTTTGTCCCGTGGGATAGGATAGTGGGAATTGAACCCACGACACAGAAATATCAGGATCAGAATGCAGGGTTACTACCATCCGAGCTGTGAGGCCAGGCTCTGCAGTTCTCTTCACTTCTGATAAAACAATATTAATTTTCTCAAATACTTAATTCGCCGCATAAACTTCCCAACCCTATTATCCAAATACAAAATTTACCTCAGTAATTAAACAATCATAATGGAACGGGTATTAATAATACCACTATACCGTGTAGTAAGTACTTCTATGCCACTGAAAATAACTTGGTAGTTGGTACCTGGAACTACCACTGACGAGCAGCATTTAAATAAGTTCGTTGTTCTGAAGGTCCTTCGAATTCACTTCCGTCAATCATAACCTTCCTGAAATTAATTTGCTTAGCAATTAATAAAAAATTGTTATGTGAATATGTTACGGTACGAGTCAACGGCCCACCTGGTGTTAAGTGCTAGCCTCCTCCCATAACAACCGATGCTACTTGGATCCTCCCCTACTAGGTACGACAAGACCAAAGTCGCATCTTATGTGTCCGTAACTCTGAGACGTGAAGGTGGGAATGTCTCATGTGCCTTCAATTTCACCGGCAACCACACCTTACAAACCGGAACACAGTAACGTGAATGCGTTACTGCTTAGCGGCAGAACTTTAGCTTAGGGCATGGTGGCAGTACCAACCCGGACGAACTGAACGTGAGTTCTACTGCTCTTAAAATTTGTAGTGTAAGTATTATACTAATTATTCAGATTTTCACACAGAGTCCTGTTTACTTTGCCTTCGGAAAAAAACTCTAGACCTTTTTAGTAAATACGGAAGGAAGAGAATTGATCACAATAGTTATCCATCTGAACTGCGTCGAAGGTAACTCGTGTCATCATTCTAGCTATCATAGGTGAATGTGGAAGTGCATAGTTGCTTGCATAGACGATCAATCGGAACAGCCTAGCCATGAATTAAATAGTGCCGTGTATGGCGCAGTCACGCCAGGTAGCCTATGTACGCGTGCTATCTTGTTTATTTATTAACTAGCTGTTGCCCGCGACTTCGTCCGCGTGGAATTCGGTTTTATCACGCACCCTTATTTTACCCCTTGTAAAATTAACCTAAGTTACTCCTTGTTACATCAGCTACTGCCAGTGAAAGTCCCGTCAAAACCAGTCCAGCCATTTCAGAGATTAGCCGGAACAAACAGACAGACAAAAATTGTAAATTTTTTTATAATAGTTGGAAGACTATAATTCCCAATTAGGAAAATTTATTGTGAGCTGTATGAATTTAAGCGCAACTCGTTTGTCTCATGTTTTTTCACACAGGGTCAAATTACAGATGCGGGTTCGAATTGGCATAAATTATTAGCATTTGACAAATTATAACGTTTGAGTAAGAACGGTATGAATCCTAGTTTTATAATAAATATTTCACTCTATAAGTAGGTCTCCTACTTATCCTAAGTTTGTGATAATTTATCAATCAATAAGTCTGTGAATAATTTTTGTTACTAAAATGTATGTTTTGAAATACTTATATTATCCTAATTTTATAAAACAGACGAAATTGAATGTGTGCGGAGCTTGTTTTTCGGGGCGGACCACCGATTGCCTTCTAAAGCGAATGATATTTTAGTACTCGTAACTTTATAGTTTACATAATTAATAATAAGGCCTACTATGCTTATACGTCATAAAAAAAACCGCCCACATTATCACCGATATAGCAAATTCAGCTTCAAAGGTATCGATTACATGATTATAAATATAAAAAGTGTATCCTATCACGGCACTTATAACTGCCAGGTATGACATTTCCGTTCATAGAGTGACAATCGATTCACTAAACACTGTCAAATGATAATCTACGTTCTACTGCTCCAAATTATTTGTTAGTATGATTCAATACAGTCGTATAGGTATTATGTTAGTCATCAAAAGAATTTCACTTCAGGCTTTTCTATGATATGAATGTGACTCACATAATTTGATACGTAGTATTTCTTGAAATACGTAAGCACTTAAGTGCTTTATTGTAGGGAAATCATGAATAAATGCCGATACATTTCTAGAAAACTTCAATCTGAAGGACCTGTATTTGAACGAAAGAGGTCGTCGGCGAATCGTCATTGAAGTGAATAATAAAATTAATTTATTGCCAGAATACAGGTTGTTGTCCGATAAATAGTAAATTGTATTTTACCCCTCTGAAGGGTGTGCAATTATGCAAATTCCTTTTTGACGTGACAACGTCTTATAATTCGATAGAGCCGGCTGCACGCACGAAAAAACATGACTCATGCGGCGTTACCTCGCTCTGAGGCGTTCCATGTAAGGCTTGTGCAAGTGCAAGCGAGAGCGCGGAACGAGCGACAAAGAAGCACAATCGGCCTTTGCGTTCGGCAGCGTTCGACATCCGTCTCTCTCCTACTTGAGTGAGCGATGCGTCTGCGTGGACAGCTGCTAATACTTACATTTACATGTTTTGATCGAGTATCAAGTGCAGTGTAAAACTATTAAATTGTAAAAAAAAATTGACATAATTGTATTTATGCGTACAAATAAATCTAACTTGATCAATTTCATTGTGATTTCCAATTACCTCCTTCTCTATATACATACAAATCTATTAAACAAATGAAATTAAAATTTTCTTTTGAAAAATGCTACCATTCCATCAGTATTTTCTTAAGACGTTGTCACGTTCAACTATCGTCAGTAAACCGACTTTACAGACAACCATTTTTTTTAAATTATAAATGAAATATACTATTATATGGTATTGCAAAATATTATTTTAATATTACTTAATTACGGTCAAAATACTCTTCAATACTATAAAAGCTGTTATTCAAAATGCCATAGTTTTAGTTTGCGTCGAAATAGTGTTAATTTTTTTTTATTACTTGGTAAACTTCAATCCTTTTATTAGAAAAAAAAGATATTATTCATGAGACTTATAAATTCAAGGTGAATCTAAACAATAAAACCTTAATTTAGACGCAGGATATGAATCGAAGACGGTCGCAGTCGTAAATTCTTCAAGTTATGCGATCTATTGGCAAAGATAAGATATCTACAAGGTTAAAATACATTAGTTTTGTGTTAAGCTATGGTTTCGCTTTTGTCCCCATTGCCGGGTTAATCTATACAAATAAATAAAATTGGAGTGTCTGTTTGTAATATTAAACTACATTTTACTAAGTGCATATGGATGTACACCTACACGGTACATATACCAAAACAACATTTTTTACAATTTTTGTCTCTCTGTCTGTTTATTCAGGCTAATCTCTGAAATGGCTGGACCGATCTTGACGGGACTTTCAATGGCAGAGAGCTGATTTAACAAGGAGTAACTTAGGCTACTTTTCGGAGGGGTAAAGTAGGGGTGCGTGATAAAACTAAATTCCACGCGGTCGAAGTCGCAGGCAGCAGCTAGTTATTTATACTGAGCACCGAGCAGCAGGCGCCACAATTGATCGTAGAGAAAAAAGGCCATGTTACAGCGAGAGAGCGCAGTTCCTTTATTTTTTACGAGCGCCTTATGAAATGCGTTGTAGTAAAGATACATTATTATTTTAAGAATATTAACTCACTTTCATTATAAATATCTCGCATACGAATGCGCGTTGTTTTGTTCGCAAACGAATGTAATCAACGTTTCGCTCTCTTTCAAATGCTCGCGACGAATGCTTCCGGTGAGGATGTACCTTTTGAACGTTACTCTTAACCGTCGGTTGTCTTCGTAAGTGTTAACAAGTAAAAGTGAGAATCGTTTCGCGACTTTATCACGGAATAAAGAGTAGTTGTATAACTGTTTGCCTCGAAGTTTCATTTGTTCTAGTTAAGAAGATTGCTGTTAACTATACAAGATTGCTAAAACAATACTTACTTCTGAGTTTATTTTGTGCTTATACAACCTTAACCATTTCCTTACTTTGCGTTTCCCTTTCTAGTCATACCAGGTACAGTAGACTTCAAACTTGGACCTGAGCCAAGTTTTTATTTATGTACCGCTATATCATTTACTGCATTGCAGATTATGTCTAGAACATCTTTGAAACTCCGTGAGTTTTAAGGTCATAAGGCTGATATTCCCGGCTTGCACTTGTTCGAAAATTCTTCTAGTACAAAGTCAATAAAAATATTAAAGTTGTTACAATCTAATGTTAAGTTTCATTATATTATATCATGTGCTCATTTAAATTTTCACTTAAAATAAATGTATCATGTCCTTATTTATGGACATGATAAGTTTATTTTAGCACGCGCACGCTTAGCACGTGTTAGCGTGAATCAGGTTGTTGTATGTTCACAACATTGTATATATTTTCAACAATACAAAAATTAAATAGGTAATGAAATAACTAAGTACGTACTAAACATATAACTAATGGGTATAGGTACCTATACTCAACTTTGTGCTTATCTACTAAAACAAAGTTTAAAACTACAGTAATTAAGAAGCTAAACACAGATATATCTGATCTGTAAAAATGGAAAAGTCACGTTATTTTACAGTGCATAATTTGTACCTATTACAATTATTTTGCACTTCCGTTTGAATCATTTTAGTTGTGTGCTTCGTAACTACATTGGAACAATCTAGATAAATTGTGCAGATATCTAGGTATATGTAGGCAACTCCACCCGGGAATAGGTAATCGTATCGTACGTAGTACGTACCCGTGAGTTCCGCCCAGCAGCAGGGCAATCGCATGCTGTGTCACAGGTGACTTTACTGGTACATGACATTCCATCTTCATGCCGTGACTGGCGCAGTGTGATAGGACCAGTCTCATACTACAGAATACTGACTTATATTCCGCCCGTATGAATTAGAGGGAGACTTATGCGCTATTGCTATTATGTGCAAAGATGGGTTCCTGCCTAAGATCACGTGAGCCATCTGCTTTTTCATTTCGCTCACATAAGAAGGTAGTGACGTAACTATTATGTATCTAGGTAATCAACCTAGATATCTAATAGTTACATCACTCTAACATAAAAATAAAATAGTCACCTCAAGCCACCTCAAATATGTTCGCCTCCCAGGAACCAAGTCTTTGTGAGGAATTTCTTGCATTGCATTATTCGTAATTATTAATGTTCATGCACAATTTGTTTTGCTCTTTCATCTGGCCCCAAAGCTAACAGTTAACAAAAACGATTGCAGCATCCCTTTCAGAGTAAAGTTCCCTTTGAATGTAGAGGCCACTTAAAAAAAACATACACAAAAAACACATCACATTTTTAAACAAATGTAAAATTTGTGAAGTTGTCCTTACTTGGAGATAAATAATTTTCACAAATAAGGATGCGCCTTCAGTGGATATAAAATATGATAATGGCCCAAAGATGTGTCCTTAACAGCACGATTTCGATTTAAAATAAACAAACGAAAATAAATTATACCATTAAATTGATTAATACACTTTAACTTTGACTGTTCTCACAGCTCAGTTGGTCGTAACCCTGCCTTCTACGCTGTAGGTCGTGGGTTCGATTCCCACCCAGGACAAATATTTGTGTGACGAACATAGATGTTTTTTCTGTGTCTGGGTGTTAATATGTATTATATGTATGTATTTACAAAAAAGTATATGCGTATTATATCAGTCGTCTGGTTCCCATGATACAAGCTACTTAGCTTAATTTGGGGCTAGATGGCGCTGTGTGAAATGTCCACCAATATTTATTTATTTATTCACATTGAAATTGCTACTCTTGCTTGTCAGTGTGGAACCAATACACCGACGCCGTTGTTGCCGCAAAAAAAATATTACATTCTAGCTCAATTAAAAAGTTTCTTCATAAATTATGTATAAATTGGCAACGAAGGATCTTCTTGCGCAAGGATTGCAGTTCACCCACTTTTAGCTGTATGGTCGCGTACGACCAAACGGGGTTTATCGTGATGTCAGTCGATAAGTTAACGTCGTACAAATCTGGCGAGTTTTTGGGTAATAATTTTGTAACCCTCGCGAAATGTTTTATGTTTACGCAATGTATAAATAAATAACTCTCATTCACAGCTGCTTTTTGCAGCTGTATTCGCGGTTGTGCAATTTATTGAGAGGACGTTCCCGGCTTGTTGAGCCGTGAAGTGAAAGTAGTACTCGTTAATATAAGTACCCGTTAAGCAATATTTTAAGCTGAGACATATTATCCTCTTTCGATTTTATCGTAAAGGTCGATATTAATACGCACCGGCCAGACAACATTTGTTTAGTTAACCTGTACTTTATTATTAGATAGTAGCTGTTGCCCGTGACTTCGTCCGCGTGGATTCGGTTTTATCACGCACCCCTATTTTACCCCTCGGAAAAGTAGCCTACGTTACTCCTTGTTACATCAGCTATCTGCCAGTGAAAGTCCCGTCAAAATCGGTCCAGCCATTTCAGAGATTAGCCGGAACAAACAGACAGACAGATATACAAAATATGTAAAAAAATGTTGTTTTGGTATATGTATCGTGTATACATTCACATGCACTTAGTAAAAAGCGGTTATTTCAATATTACACTCCTCTTCGTAATAAATTCATGAAAATATATATTAGGTATAAGCTTTCTGGTACACGTACCTACTTCCATTATTCCGGGTAAATATACCGCTGACAACCTGTCAGTTACAAGGACGAAGTTAATCACGATAAAATATTTGATTATATACGAAAATTAAGTAAATGTGTTTCTTTATCCTACAAGCGTAGCCATATCGTTTGTGCGTTTGGGTATGTAGAAGCTATATTATTATATATTATCATAACATCGAGTTTGTTGCAGTAGAACTTGTGCTAAGTTAGCTCGGAGAAGTACTACCACCACACCTGGTAATCTGCCGCCAAGCAGAGTGACTCGTGTTGCTGCGTTCCGGTGGAAGGGAGTGGGTGCCGGCGAAATTGCAAGCGCATGAGACGTAACATCCCCGTCTCGGGGTAATGGACGCAACGCAGTGCGACTTGAGTTATCTCGTACTATGGAGAGGACTCGAGTGGTATTGCTGTTGTCTATGGGCGGCGGTTAACACTTAACATCAGGTGGGCCGTCAGCTCGTTCCGTCACTTCAATGACATAAAAAAATCGTCAGAATAAGCTGACTTTTTAAAGTGTCTTTATATTTTTCTGTATAAATAACTTATTGTTATTTTTCATTGCAATTTGCAATTATTCAAAAAGCATTTAGTATGTAAATGTTAGTCACGATTTTAAACAAAGAAATTTCACGTCACGGAAATAATATATACATAAATGTTATTGTTTTATAAATTACTTATTTAAATATTTTGAATAGTATATATATTTACACATTAAGTTACTAAAGATAATTTAGTTACAGTCATAAATGCTCTTTGGTTTTACCCGTTGTCAAAAATAATAATACTAATTAAATAAAATCATACTTGATAAGTAGCATATATAATTATTTTTCGTACATATATTCAGAATAAAAACATGTTAGTATATAATATTACGATCATAATATTTTATTTTACGTATTATATTTTTGGAACAGATAGTCCACAGACAGTCCTCCACGATACGTAGGCTTTGCCTAGTGTGGAGACCGCTATTACTGCTACTAATCTTGCTACTAGCTCGTTTGAAACCAATGGTTATAGTGCGCCTCAAAGGACGAACCCAGAACTCCTTCCGTGTGCTCAACGGGAATCGAACCCAAAGGTCGAACTAAATTACATAAAGAAAAAAATGTTTAAAAAAACTATAAATGTATTACAGTTTTGTGAACTGAATTGCAGTTATAGATAGTTTTACTACTGCAAATTTTTCCGAGTTCGTCCAGAGAAGTAGGTACTGCACCTATACCCATTTATGCCTGCTACGCAAAAGTGCACTCGCATTAATGTGTGAAAGTGCTTACTTAAAAGCATTAGAGACGGTATATAAGATTTGTTTATTTTAATAGAAAATATTCTGGCTCCGTAACTGGTAATAAGCACTCTCTAAACTGATATCTTTGTTGATTCAAATAATTGATAGCGTTACACTGCGCTCGTTTGCTATCAATAATAGCAAGATTTTTAAATATTACTAACGTTTGAATGATATATTTTAAAACATTTTATTCTATCATGTACGAGACTAAGATCAGAATATTAGAATATTATATATATCACTAGTTTTGTTTCACGTCAATACCTGTAGTATCAACAAATTATGGCTGATTAAAGATCAAACATTATTATGAATTTCTAATACTACGCGCGCTTGCTGTGTGACGTCACATCGCCATACCTTACGTCCGCCGCCTATGAGTCTGCTAACAGCGCACGTCGTTAAAACTTTTAAGGTGTTATACTCTAAATATAGTGAGATCTTTTATATAAACAAAAATTTCAGCACTCATCCTCGACCCGGTGGCATTATGCAAAAATAGGTGTTAATATGGATGTAAAAAATCCTTTGCAATGTTATTCCACCTCTAATTGAAAATTATATATTTAGACGTCTTTTTGTGACGTTTATGACGTTTAGCTCCGGGCTAACTTGCCTTGCAACTTCGATTCTGGGCATGACCAACAATTAAACTGACTTAGGACAGAGTTAGATAACAATAAGAAGAAAGTGGATGACTGTGGTACCTAAGAGCAGATTCATTAGGACAGAAAATTCGCCCACATTGGTACGAAGATCATTTCGATGTAAGATTACCATATTATAAAAACCTAAACTGAAAGATAATGCGGAACCTAATAGTGTAAGAATGCAGAGTAAGAAGCTACATACCATCACGCACTTTATTAAATACATATCTCCATAAATCCTTCGGTCGACCCTTTCCGTGGTCCAGCACAATGGCTACGAATAAGGCTGAAATAAAAAAGAATGTCGCATCGTCCTATACCGAACTGTATTAAAATGCAAAATAGCTGGTACTTACTTATTATTGGAACAAAAATATGTCACATAAGTAATTGTACACCTGCTATGTTCCCGTCTGTCTACAAATGTATTTATAGAATGGGACGATATCGATAATTTTTTTGCTAAACGTCTTTAATAGAGTCATTGGCATATTTCGACTTAAACTAGCTGCGCCCTGCGGTGAATAAGTCATCCAACGGGAACACTGCACTTTTCCGGGATCAAAGTAGCCTATGTGTTAGTCCAGGATATAAGCTATCTTGATATCAAATTTCATCCAAATCCTTTCAGCCGTTTGAGCGTGAAAGAGTAACAAACATCCATACTTCCCCACAAACTCACGTTTATAATATTATAGTAGGATGGGTGAGATTTCTCTGTGCAAGGAGTAATAAGATAGATAGATAGATAAACTCTTTATTGTGCATAACGCCTTAATTAAACAATTACATTTTTAAACTAAATACATCTTATGTAAAAAAAACACGAAATGCATAGTCTTATCGTTTAAAGCGATTTATCCCAGATACTACAGCCATAGAAAGTAAGTCCTAGATTTTTGTAATTTTTGGTAACATGAGCTTTATTATAACGAGATAAGGATCGCGGACGTAATTAATGTCACATGCTAACGATTTCAATAAATATGAGACTTTCTTCAATAACTTCCTTATGCCGTACTTATTTAAATATTTGCGTAACTATTTCCTTTGTGATGTAGTGAAGTCATTCGACATCAAAACAAGTCTCCCATATTGGCATGTGTTGATTTGAATTATCATTTTGTAACGTGAATCAGTAATGGGTTTCATGGTTTGACTGCGTACCTACAGAAACAAGAGTAGGTAGAATAGGTACATTGTCAACCATGGAGGATACTTAATTTTTCGACAACTCTTACTCAACCAACATTATCTCGGACTCGTATTTCTTTTACAGAAAAACCAAATTCTAAAAATACACGGATATTGAAATTAGTGCCATAATATTTATACGTACTGAATTATAATTTGTACTTTAGAATATTTTTTGTCAAATATTATAAAAATTCATAATTAACTCTAAATTAGGCATACGTATGTAACTATAAAAATCGAAGGATAAATTTTGATGTAGACTCAAATACGATGCGCGGGAATTGGTTACCATCATCTACATGCGCAAGAAAATACGCGCAATGCGAGAGACAGATTCGGCGTAAAGTGAAACCATAGAAACTTATACTTAAAAACGGCAATATTAAAGGATTCTGTCATACCGGTTTTTTAAATATGTGAAATCTTATACCAGCTTTCCTATAATTTGACGTTGAATTTTGCATTGGAAGTTTCATAATCCACATGCCGAGATGCAGGCTGTAGGAGTATTTATATAGAATCAATTATACAGTATTCGATTTTTGAGAGGTCCCTTGCACTACTAGTTTAAGTAAAAACAGGAACTTACAAAGTACTAAGTCTTAAAAAGTCACAATGAGCTTCCCTAATCCTGTTAAGACCTTGTCGACTTAGTTTGAACAATGTGGTGAAACGATTGAAGTGTGCCTCAAAGGGGCTCCTTTCGTGTACCTTATTAAAACTTATTGTTTCATGTCAGGGTTTGACCTACGTATACTATACTAGCTGGTTGATATTTTCAGTATGAATATATGCATTATTTGGCGGATATCCAAAACGTAAAAAAAATAAGTGAAAGTACTTACAAGCGTCAAACTTGTTGTGATATAATGCAAAACTTAAAGTAAAATAACAAATAAAAAGCGGTCGAGTGTGTCACAGCTTTGAGCCGCACTCGCGCGAGAAGAGGACGTTAATGGATGAAGACATTTATGGTAGATTCTAATTGTTTTTGAAAGTCTGTCTCTGTTCAGTCTGAAAACGAGCACGTGGGCGGCGGCGGGAAAGATTCACACAAATATATTGTATTTTGCTATGAAATGGAACCCTGAACCATTTTATTCGGTAAAATAAAGATATATATAGAAGAAAGCATCTGTATTAAGCTAAACAGGTACTTATTAACTATATAAAAGTGCAACCCGAAAAGATGATAAAACTTATATTTCTCACTATGGGTTGTATCTTAAACGATTTTAGAGGTCATTGAAAATGTTAGTTAGGGATTTTGTAAAGGAAGATGTCTTGGTCATAATATCGATTTTTGCGAGCTTAACTTCACGTGTCAAAGTGACGGCCGCAATATTGTGCTTTTACCTAAGACGTGTTGTTTTTGTTATGAGTAGAGGTTATCGCTCAACATCAAGCTGGATATCTTTCACATTTCACTTTCCCTGTTTGTTTATGTATCGTCATTGTCAAGTATTTTACATTATAAAATATATTATTTTTACTTCAACAATTTCAACTGAGTAAACTATAAAGATATTGTTTTTTATGTATACATATTGAGGTAATATTAACGAAAAAAAAATTTTGATTTACGTATAAAGTTATCGATATTTTGTAAGCTTTTCATTCAGTTTGGTATGATTTCATCCACCCCGGGGTAGCACTTATCGCGGAAAACATTTTATATAATATATTAATAATTATATAATATACTTTTAATTATATAATATACTTTTATCAAGCTCTTCCATAATTACTAACCTATATTTATCCTTAAAAACATCAAACAATTGTCCCTAATTATTTTCAGCAGCACGATACGGTTAAAATATTTAAAACGATACTAAATATAGGTATGTAGGTAACGTTTACAGACTTAAAAATATTATTATATAGCGGGAGGTTCTTTTTACAAACAGATTGATACGGTTAATTAAGTACAATAAAAATAAAAACATACCTCGAAAAATCCCGAGAACGAAGAACGCTGACAGCAAAACATGCATTATCTCCGCAGATTGTAACTAGTTAAGTAAAATCACAGAATGTTGTTAAAACTACACTTTTTGTCATGATTTGCGATTGCCTTATTATAATAAGTTTACGCGCTGCAAAACATTATGTAGTGACCGGCGGTGAACGATCGCCCGCCGTTGCGAGTCGTTACGAGCCGCGGCCGCAAGTGTCGACGGCGCGGCAGACAATGGTAGGAAATCGTTTTCCCTCGCTTATAACCTCCCCTGCTTATATTACTGCCGTCCTTTAACTAAAATGCCGTTAAGCCCAAATTGTTTTTTTTTAGATATGATCAGATTTTTTTTTATGACTGGACAATTTTCTGTTGGCTGTAGATGGCCTTGACAGCGTTTACACGGGCTTTTGGTGAGAGCAGACGGCTCTCAACCGGTACGTTCAGATAACTTTTTTAAGTCTTTTAAATCCGTCACTTAACAGCCTACAAATTTTTTTATATCTCCTATACTAATCGTAATTTACAAACGTTTCTTAGACCGAAATATAGAGAACTTGGAACTGTATCGCTTCCTATAAAAAAGGCAAAATTGACCTTTTGAGAGTTAACGGCTTTCTAGTTAAAGGACGGCAGATTACAATGAAAGTATGTCAGCTGCTTACGGTGTCAGGCTTTCCGGACTGCAAAATGCATGAAGACAAAGTTCTAGAGTTAGTAGACGTTAATATTGCTGCCTTGGTTATGTTAGAATAGTTATTGGAAGGAGTCTGGATTTGTTTGACCAATATTGAACTAATCATTACTTTTTACTTTCAACGTCTGTCGTTGTTGTTTATTAAGTAACATACCACATGTAATTAGGTCTTTGAAGAATGTTTGCCTCAATTATCGATAATAAACAGTGCATTCTGTACCTAGAACTACACCCGTTCAATTTGTTTCACTTGAACAGGTGCCCTATTCCCGGCGTTATTAGATGTACCATTAAATTGATTTTCTGCCAAATCAGAACGTAGAATATAAAGCATACAAGGAATAATAATAAAGCGTAAAATGAATATTAAAGGATTTTTTCATATCATTATTTTTATAAGTGTTGTTCTCAGTCGGCAGAAAATTAATTAAAATATAATAAACACAAAAATTGGGAGCCAGAATCCCTTAAACTGAAACTTATTTAACGCTGTCTTACTTAGATACCTACCACGGTAGATAAAGTTGTAGTTCCGAGACAGATTTATATTTGTATAGTTGTTTGCAGATTGCATTTTAACGCAGCAAATGAAATAAGTAAGTAGGTACTTGATAGATACGTAATAAATATATTTCAGTTATACGAGTATACTCTAGAATTTTATTATATTATCAGGATATCTAGTTAATCCTGCTACACGTGTTTCAGTCGGTACCTACTTTGATTTCTTGTTGTAAGACAATGCTATTTGATTGCGACAAAACTTACAATGCCAAATGGTTGTTTTCGTTAAAATAAAGTAATAAATATTGATAACATGATCCCGGGGATCATGTTTGAGAAAGTTCTTGATCTCTGTAGCTGTACAACTTATGCCAAGTTCGTCTGGGGTACACCACATACATTACCACCGCCAAGGAGTGCCGTAGGTACCTAATAATAATAATAAATCATTTATTTCAGACCCATAGATCCATAGATTAAAACACATTCAACACAATACAACACAATTACAAGATTACAAAATTTCAAATTTAAATAAAATAAAAACAATTTAAATTAAATGAAACCTTAAACGAGTTGGCACTGAGTCCGGCCTGGACAGGTCATTGAGCCACCAGCGATGATACCGGTTTCAGCATCATCATCCAGTGGACCATGATACTGGAGCTGAGGTGTTTCTGTTCCGGTTTGAAAGGTAAGGTTTGATTATCTAGGGTGGGAGGACTCAAGTCACAATGCTTGTTATAGCAGAGGTTACCACTTAACACCACGTGGGCCATCTGCTCGTTGTAACTTCATCACAAAAACACTATCATTATTCCTTATTTAGACTTATTCCTTGTTCAGCAAGGTAGCAGGTAAGTATTGATTGAATGCGTCTATTTTCCAGTGTTCTTACCAATAATACCTAGTACCTACCTAGTAATAGTTGTTAGGTACTAGGTAAGTAGGTACACTGGAGTCTCAATTAGGTAACACTAGGCAGATACTTACAAAACTTAAAGGCTTTCAAACCACTTCTTAGGTAACGGATTTATTAGTCCTACGTATGAAAGTCAGGAAAGTACTGATTCTCATGAATTTATAATCTGAACCTTAAGACTCCCTTCCTGGTGTCAGACAGAGAAGTTTTCAGTTCTTCCGGGGAAGTACTGCCACCATACCCATTTCTGCCGCCAAACAGTAATGCATTCGCGTTATTGTGTTCTGGTTTGAAAGGTGTGTTTGCCGGAGCAATTACAGGCACATGAGGCATTCCACCTTAACGTCTCAGAGCAACGGGCGCATACGATGCGACTTGGGTGTTCTTGTACCTAAGGTAGGTAAGGTAGGTACAATTTGATATATGTTTATTTGCACATAAGATATTTTATATATTTAAATAATTGGTAAAATCATTTTTTTTTGACGAGTCTTCGCAGATTTTTCGCATGATTTTTAGTATATATAACTGCGCGTATTTTCAAACGAGCAATAGTGATCAACGCCTGTGCATAAATAGACTCGTAATTCCTACTTCATTCACTTATTCAATGCACAGGTTACGAACTTATTACTAATAAATAAATACATCACATGTAAGGGTGATCCAAACAAAAACTTTATTTTAAATCAGCTAAAACATCTTTGTACATCTAGAAAAAAAAAATGTAACTTCCCACAATATAAGGAATCAATCTGAAGTGTAGATGATAGATATAGTCAGCGACAAAAAGTCAATTAACATGTACAAATTTCCAACTCTAATACCTCACACATTAAGTCGCAAATGACAGGCCACACAATACGATTTTCACCGACTATTTGTAAACGGTGCTTATCGTTTTATGTGGGCCGACATCTACAGCAAGTTTTTAAGCGTTAACGAGTTATGGTACTTAGTACACGTCGCTGACTGTACATGGAGGCTTTTTAGTGACGTCACACGATGTATTTATCCACCACGCTCGGGTGGGGCTGTACAATGCTGAGATTTGTCTGGCATTGGATCGCGGAATGGACGTAGTGATTACGCTTATCGGCGTAATAGGTATATTTTGTTTAGTGAGATCACCGGTGAGCATGAGCCATTTTTCTCACTTGGCGGCATTTCTTAACAAATCATCCTTCTCATTCTCATCATCTCATTTGTTTTAAGTGAAATAAATCATGTTCGAACATAATTTATTTCAAAATAAATGAGAAAAACAGTAGGTAGGTATATTAAGTATATACAAACATCGTAGTAATAAAAACGAAAATAATCTCTCCTTTAGATGTTTCCCGACTGTTCTTCCCTAAGAGGGTCGGATAGGTTTTGAACAGCCGTCAAATTTAGCAAGAAGTAGGTATTATTTGGAATATAACTTATTAAAGTTTCCAAGCAACTGCTTTATGATTCAATAGAAATGATTCTTCTGTATTTCACTTGTAACACCAAATCGACTAAATATTTGTAGATTATGCAATTATTTGCCCGTCGGGGAATCGAACCCGCGTCCTCTACGTCTTAGTCGGTATTTCAAGTCAACGCACCATAACTACTTCTACTTCTGTACACTACTGTAAATCGAGATTTGTGCGTCACACGGGTTTATGCAGCATAATAAAAAAAAACGTTATCGAGTATAAAACAGTCGCTTCTTGGTAGGGATAGGTATACCAGCTACAGTCCACCGCTCTACCAACTGAGCTATCGAAGGTTGAGAGCCGTCTGCTCTCACCAAAAGCCCGTGTAAACGCTGTCAAGGCCATCTGCGGCCAACAGCATAATGTCCATTCATAAAAAAAAAAAAAAAAAAAAAAAGGGATAGGTAAGTGTAATGGGAATCCAGAGGTATTCCCGGCAAAATATGACATGGGCAACTTCAACAGATTAAATAAATATCCAGGGTAGCCAACGCAACAGTAATGCTTTCAGTGTTGCTTACGCTGTAAGCTGCGATGACCGATTAAAATCAGGTATTTGCGACTAAAAAAGAAAAACAGTTCTACCGGTAGTGATTGTTAAAAATCAGGCCATAAACCAGCGTGTGCGAGAATACAGCAAATGCAACAGAGAAATTAACACGGAAACACTAGACCGCGTCAATTATTCCGGTAACCTGATAAACGCGGTTCTTAGTAATTGAATTATAATGGCGTACAATTGATGTTGCTTTTTGTCGGCAACATAGTAACATGGGAATTTAATGTAATTTGTTACAGTCACGAGACAATTTTACGTCGGTTAGTACTTATTCAAAATTGTCACAAATGGGCAAATTTCAGCATCAAAAAATATCAGCTCGAACAAAAGTTAATTGTTATCCCAACGGATATAATTACATGTAGATTTTATCGACACGGAAAATTATTGAGGAACGTGATCTTTGCATTTACTCATTAAATATCATTTGTATATATCTCACCGACGTCGCTACGGATAATTAAATTAATTATTTGATAACATAAAGCTACACTAGTAGCTGAACCACCCGGCCTCGTTAGTAATAGTTTGTCCTGGCTGCCGGATATTAGGAAAATTAATTACTAGAAGAGCAGAACAATTACCAAAGCTATCCGTGAGAAAACAGTGGCGGCGAAGAGCTTACTCGTCACGTGTAAGTACCCACGTTAGTGTAACCCACAAGGTCAAAAGTGGCAAACTGAAGCTCTGCCTACCGCTTCGGGGATAATGGCGTTAATTCCTCCATCAGGGGTTTCTTGTCTATTTGTCGGATAGGGTTTGAACAGGCGTCAAACTTAGCGATAAGTACGCGTGACCTTATGTTCTGAATGTTATTGTTTCCAAGCCATTTCTTTATGAATTCGATGGAAATAAAGTTTTTCACTTTGACCGACTTTGAATCTATATACGTATGGTACTACTAGTTGCCGAATATTATTATGACTAAATTACGCTAAAAAGGAAAACAGAATTTCTTGGACTTCACACATTTATTGTATTTTCGTCTAATAAAAATACTATATTTTATAACTATTTTATAGAGGATATCCAGATACAGCAATTGACAGTCTTGCTGGTAATACGCTCGCACAGAGCTCAACATAAACCTCCCGGTTATAGTAATAGGAAAATTTTCTAAATCAAAACTATGTAATAAACCTTACAGCCCCACATCTCTATTTCGAATCGAAGAACACTGCACATTCGCGAAAAACACCATTCAATGGGTAATTTTACTTACATTTATTTCACTATTGCACACGAAAGCATCAAAACGTATCTCTGGGATAAACAGTTCAGGCTATTATTCACATTTCGTTTTCTACAACATACCTATTTATTTCACAATTTCATTTTTTATAAGTATTGAGCCAACGTAGAATCCTATTTCTGTAATTATAATTCCAGTGGCCGATTGTTAAATTGTAAACGAATCGAGTGATTATCCCCAAATCGCTTATAAATTCGATTTGCACGCTTACTGCTGATCAATTAGGTAAAAAATACTCAAGAACGGCGCCGATATGTATAAAATCATTGCGAAATCGATATTTGAAATATATTATCTATCTACTGTAATTGCTATCGATAATCGAGATGGTTAATTCGACTGTAGCAATTAACATAAATCGTATGTGAAAAATCTATACTTTAGGGTACAGCCGTTCAAAGTTTCAAATATGAATAAAGTGAACTGAACACATACTACTTTTTCCATTTAGAAAAACAGAGATGGTTGATTTTAGAGATTTAATAATTTACGGGGGCATTTATAGTTTTATTCTAAGGCCTTTTATGCAATATATTGAAAATCGCAAAAATGTACATCCGACAATGCTAATTGCTACAGTGGAATTATGCCACTGGCATTGCAACTGCGAACATGAGTCCAGCTAAAATCACTTGGTCAAAGTGACTGACAGTTTTGATTCTTTAACTG
The DNA here is from genome assembly GCA_947359385.1 of Chesias legatella. NCBI lineage: Eukaryota > Metazoa > Arthropoda > Insecta > Lepidoptera > Geometridae > Chesias > Chesias legatella. Next base: position 2,575,093 of record OX375766.1, read on the forward strand.
TCTCGCCACCCTTATAGCGATATCTACTACATCATCGGTATTAATATGTATTTATTTACAAAAAGGTCTACAAGTATTATATCAGTTATCTGGTTCCCGTGACACAAGCTATGCTTAGCTTACTTTGAGGCTAGATGGGCGCTGTGTAAAATTTCCACCAATATTTATTTATGCATCTGTCAGAACATCAAAGGCTAATTGAAAAAAAAAAACTATTGTGAAAGGACCCTGATGTCTTGTAATGAGATGAACAACATTTGGAGCGCATCAATCAAGCCAGTCAGTCAGTATTTTACTGTGATACATTTTTGTAGACCAAGCAATAGAAACAGGACCACTTAGTTACCTACTCCAATAACATGTCTGTGTATAAATTTGTCAATATGTTAGCTCAATACTTATAAATTTATTTGTCTGAACAAAGAAGTTTTATTTTTAATTTCATGTCCCTATTACATATTGCGGAGTGAAAAGCGTATGAACAATCGGAAAACACAATTCGTGTTAAGGCGGCACTTAATGTACTTCATTCTACAGAGACACAATTATATTTGTGTCAAAATTTATCCTCAGGCCCACATTACCTTTAACAAAAATCCCAATACATAAACTCGACATGAATACTTTTATCGATAAAAGATAATTAACAATAAAAATACAATACATTTTTTTACACGACATGATCCAGTCTCACGGGATTCATCAATTTATTTTATTACATAAGCGATCGCCATGCACATACAAATGTTTTTTTAAGTGGACTACTTAAACCTATGTTATTATGTAAGATAAGTATATGTACAACATGTACCTAAAATAAAACAGATTTGCTAAAATATAATATTCAAACTCATTTGTAACATTCACCTTTGATAGAAAAAATCAATTACAATAATATATATTTAGCAAGAATAGCCGAAAGTGTGCTTCATTCATTTAAAATCACTATTAGGTCGTTTAAAAATCATAGCCATTGATTTTTGACATGTAAATAATAAAATAAGAATACACAGTTGCACCGGAACGTGTAAACCCAATATCGAACGGAAATCATTAAAATTATTTATTAGGTATCCCAAAGTTTCAATCAAGGAGATAAAATAAAAATACACATATGGTACACTAAACATGAAAAGTCAGCAAAAACTCTTAAAAAGATGTGTTCACTTTATTCGTCTTACTCTATGTGAAATAATCTACATTCCTACACACATAGTAGCATACATAGTATGTACAATCGTAACTATATACACAAAATATAATGGCAAAGGTATCGAACGAGCTTCGCTTCGCCGTAACGCATACACGCATTTGATGTTAACTATCTACCTCTATATAACATGTTTAGTAAAATTTAATTGTACTGGCACATTGGGTTCCAAAAATATGTGTGGTTAAATCAAATGCGTGTGCATTATCCGGGCAGACGTTGCAGACGATTGGTAACTACGAATCTTATTGTCCAAACAGGTGAAGCATTCAAATACTTGCACACCTCAAATGCTCGAGAACTGCCTCGAGATACAAATCGTACGAATAATTAATATAAAACTTTGATTTCTGAAAAATACATAAACTGATCGCTTGCGTCGCCAATGAATCAAACGGCGTGCGGCGCCTAGCGTTTAATATTGGGATACTAATCGGGACAATTTTTAAGGGTATGAAAAAATAAATAAATTGAGAAAAACAGCAAAAACTATACACGAATACACACATGCAATAACTTCACCTTAGGCATTATTAAGCGATTGTTGAAAAATAAAAATGAACGATTCCATTACAGAAAAACCGAATTAATCAATATTTAAAAGGTTTTTTTATTTTATTAATTTGTATAATTAATTAAGAGCAATTAAATATATGAAATATATAATAAATTATCGTTGCTATAATATTGTGCGTATTTGATACAACTGTGAACTAGTTATCTACAATTTGGGTAACCTATATATGTGTAACTCGTTGAATTTACTTGATATGTTACTTGCTGAGTGACATGATGCAACAACAGTTAAGCCCCAGGAGCACGTCTCACAAAATAACATTACGGAAAATAGTCTTTCATATACATCATGTCACAAAATATATACAGTCATAAATATATCTTATTATGTACATTACATGTGTGATTTACTTTTTGAAAATATTTACACAAAAACACAACATTTCAACCTTCACCTCTATTCACAACAATGTATTATTTCTATGTAGTTAAAAATCAGGGCTGTGAAAGCTTAAAACTAAAATATAACATTATTAAAATTATCTCAAACAAAGCACAGGTCGCTCAAGAGTTGGACCCAGTTTCATAAAGGCTGCTCAGATAGGACAAAATATATTTCGAGCTGTCAATAATGCTGACTGTCAAAGAGTTTACCAAACTGTGATGGGAATTGAATACCAGTTTTCAAGAATAACGTACATATGCTTTCTAAGTAGCAGTAGAACTTATGCCAAGTTGATTCGGTGAAGTACTGCCACCATACTCATTTCAGCCGCCAAGCAGTGATGCATTCGCGTTACTGTATTCCGGTTTGAATGGTGTGGTTTCCGTCGAAAATACACTATTGATCAACATTCAGCATTCATGACAGCTTGTATATTTTTCGCCTTGATTCTGCTGACCTTTGCCAAACTGGTAAACTATCCAGATTTCATGAAACCGGCGAACTTTATCAGAACACAATTAAACCAAGCTGGCTGTATCTTTGAGGTGAATAAACATAAATATAGACCCTTCTGATCAACGAGTGAAACCAAATTGTTGGCGTACTAATGCGTGTTTGGTATAATTTCTTCACCTGAACGATACAACTAGGAGAGGCAATATACACAAGTCATTTTATTATATAAGTTTTGTTTGCTTCATATAGAAATATATCTTTATCCATTTGGTATTGTGAATACTGCCTCGAAATAAATGATTAGCATTTGAACTAATTCAGTGCATAACCAAAAACACGTTTATGAAATGGGGACTTACCAGATATTTATTGAGCTATTAGAAATAATGTTGCCACTTAAAAATATTGCAGAACGTATTTTATAAATTATTACCAATGTGGCGTAAAATATGATAGATTATTTTTTTTAAACATACCTAACTATGCTATCAAACTAAGAGCTACTAATTCGATACATGAGCGAACTCTAAACATTTGGACTCCAATTGATAGTGGATGCGGATCTTCATACGTACATAAAGTTTTACAATAACATTAATCAACAATCATCCTTCAGACTACATTAGGCTCGCGTCAAAAGCGAGTTTGGTCGGAGACGTCGCTCCAAATATAACACTCCATGCTAATCACTATCGAACAAATATTAATGGAATAAATACCGTCTTTAAATATTGTATAATTTTACCAACTTCAATGTTTATTCAATGTTTGATTAAAAGATGAGAGCTTAAAAAAAATCTCTTTTTTCATTCGTATGAAATTTGTAAGATAAAGGCAGGAATCAGCAGCATTCCAATCATGTTGTATATCTGCTGTAAATTGTTTACCGCGTGCGGCCATAATACTTCTGTAATTGCGCCGGGTGATCATTATAGAATTGAGATTGTATTGTCTCAATTGTTAGTTCACACATAATTATGTTTCATTATGAGATTATTTCAAATCATGTATGTTTTTAAGGCTTATCCTTTTAAATCTGAATTCAGTGGAATATTCAGGACAACTTAATGGTACATATTCAGAAATGTATGATTTGGGATCGGAATCAAGCTCTCTGAAAACTCAGGTGATGATAAATTTATTACTTTTTAATAATGGCTGTTATTATCATTTTCTCGAGAGGCAAATCCTTGTAAAGCAAATAGTCCAAACAATAAAATTTTATATTCTAACTCGCCATGGAATATGACGAAAAATACCACCAATTTGATAGGGTTACCATAACTACAAACCGCGTCTTCAACTTCAACCATACTTCAAGGGGTGATTTGACCATTCTCACTGCTCGTTGCTGCACTAATGCAACATATATGTCAAAAATTGTAATGTATACTGGCTTTATAGTGTTGGTAATGTAGCAAGTGGATCTTGCATTGCCATTACGAGTGAGCGTTGATCCGAAGTACTAGCGGGCGGGTGGGTACTCACCGCGCGCGCTCACAGTTTCCTGACGCGCGTGAGGCGTCGCTTCTTGCGCTCGGGCGTGGGCGAGGCGTCGGCGGAGGCGCGGCGGCGCGCGGGCGGGGTGCCCGACCCCTCGCCGCCCGAGTCCGTCTTGTACTCCGCGCGGCTCTTCTCTTTACTCTTGTGTTCGGGTTTCGGCTCCTTAGACTTCTCCGGTTTCGCCTCCTTGGACTTATCCGGTTTGTTCGTAGTCTTCTCGGGTTTGGGTTCCGGTTTTGGGAGCTCCGTGGCGCTGTCGGCGGCCGTCGGCGCCTCCACGGCGACCGAGTTGTCGGCGTACTCGGCGCTCGAGCCGGCGCCCCACTGGAATTATACGCCAGAGTTTTAGCTCTCGCAGCATTATGCTGACGACGAATTATGTCGCTAAAATAGTAGAATTTTTTCTACGTTGTATTGATTTAGTAATTGTTTTTGTTTGTGGCACAATATAAAGGCTTATACATATGTATATGTATTACCTGTGCGAGCGAGGAGTCGAGGCGCAGCGAGGCGCCGCACTCTGCGCACAGCGGCGGCACGGCGGGCGAACGCGAGCGCCAGTACTGCAGCTCCGTTTTACACTTGTTCAGCTCCTGGAAACACACGACACAGTGAACGATTCCCACTTACAAAATTTACTCCTTAAGACACAATTGAAAAAGTAATGTATGAAAACTGGTTACTGGAGGGAAAATATCGTGAAAAATAGTTCTGATAATCTGTATTAGCCTCTCATATAAGATTACCACCGTCATGATAATGATAAGACATTTTTTATACCAAACTCCTTTTAAGTTTAGAAATTTAACAATAATAGACACCGTAATGTTTCATGGAGAAATAAATGCTGGTCTTTACCATGTAAGCGTTCAATATTTTTTATTATGTTTCACTCTTGTTAAGATGGAAATCACATGAGCCTGTCATTTCTCACCACTCTAGAACACTACACTCTGGTTATCTAAACTAAAATCTTAGGACTAGGCTTAATATACTTTTGTTGTAAAATATTCTTCCCAAAACACGCTTTTACAATCATTATAGTACTTGTCAAAACAAATCTAAGTCGCCTAACTACGATATAGCTGCTGAGCGCTGTTGTAGAGCTGTGTGATCTGCAGATGGCCCTGGCAGCAGCGTCAACTGCAGCTCACCATTGCAGCAGCATCAGGTTAGTGCATGAATATCAAACTTCAGCCTATTTGACCAACGAGAACTACATAGTTCAAAATTCATTTGCAGGCTGTTACCTGAAGTAAAGTTTGAAATTTCCTGCTGGTTTCCTCATTCTTCTTGTCGTAGTCGTCGAGGCGGTTGGCGTACTCGAGGGTCTGCTTCTGTTGCTCGGCTATCTGCTTCTGCTGTTCCGCGATCTGCTTCTGCTGCAGCGCTGTCTTGCGCTTGCAACTGCGGAGGTCGCTGCGCAACGCCGACAGCTGATCGTTGTACCTGACCAAATCATTACACGCCTGATTCACATCAAAAACAATACAAAATAATAAATGTTAGTGGTTGATAGTACCTGTGAATGATAATCATTTGGTGACGAAACTTGTAATGGTTACACTAGGCAAGAATATTCGTTTCTGATTTTCTCACCTGATAGTGTTTGAGAAACCCTTCTTTATTCTTTATTGTACACAAAAATTATCTTATATAAAAAATATGTACAAAGGCGAGCCTAACCCTAAAAAGAGTTTTCTTCCAGCAAACCTCTGAGACTAGAAAACGTTGGTTAACGAAAGGTGGGTATGATGACACTTACACGAAATAACCCTTCCCATTTAAAGAAGCCTTAATATTATAGGCAAGTTACTATAGATAATTCATCACTTGGGTGCATTTCACTATACAGCGTTGCGGCAACGACGATAACAAACTTCCTTGCTTTATATACATAGAGTGCAGCAGGGCGGTTCTACATTGCTTGACAGACAGGTTATGAATGATGTATGCCCACTGACTTCTTCATCCCCTGCTTGATGCGATGTATCCGTTTCCGCAGCACCATATTGCTCTGCGGCGGCGGCGGGGAGGGCGGCAAGCTCTCCTCCAGGTACATGTTTAGCGCGGCGGAGCGCTCGGCCGCCGCCGCCGACGTGCTCGCCGCTTCGAAACCGTTCTGCGGCGGCGAGTCCATACATATGTAGGACTTACTGCTCTCGCCCGCTGAAACAGTGCAACCAAATCAAAATAACAAATGATCAGTTACTATATACAACAGTGAATGGGCGGTCTTATCGCTACAAAGCCATCACTTACAGACAACCTTTGGATGAACTTTAACTCGGTCTGTACCACTGCCCACTAAAACCCTACACTTCCTCTCAAGGTCACAATCAACTTTGTGTTCAGTGATATAATGTCCCTGATATTTAAATTTGTAACTGTATTATAGAGACTATTTTGAATACTAAAATACATATTGGTGGACAAATCATACAACACCATCTAGGCATGACCAGCGCAGAACGCAGAGTTACCGCAAACTGAGTTATGAGACCAGTAAACAATGTATAGGCAGCTCTAAAACCAATGTATTCAGTTTTTCTTATATTATACATGAGACCATGCTTAATAGCATTACACCTCACAAAATTTTAGCAACTGTCTGAGCCTCCCACTGATGGTCTCATATTTGCAGATGCTGTTCATCCAGTAGCCGACACGCATGGTTCTCAGCCTGACCACTTTTTGCTCAAGCTTACTATCTCTTAGCACTTTATAATTAATAATACAACTACATATTATGTTCAAAATAATTTGTATCATCTCAATATCCCTACCTATGAAAAACTTTAATTAAACTGACTATATACACATAATTGTAGAGCATGCGAGGTGACAGACTTTATGCCTCATCCCTCTCCAACATATCATATAGTCTCCCAATAGTTGGTCCACCTCACATAATTGGACAATGCAAGTCCACTTTCTTTAACACTGAACCAGTAATCATTCATTTAAGAGCAGTAGAACTCTCGTCAAGTTCGTCCGGGGAAGTACTGCCACCATGCCCATTTCTGCCGCCAAGCAGTAATGCGTTCGCGTTACTGTGTTCCGGTTTGAAAGGTGTGGTTGCCGGTGAAATTACAGGCATGCGAGACATTTCACCTACACGTCTCAGAGTTACGGACGCATACGATGTGACTTGGGTCTTGTCGTACCTAGTAGGGGAGGCCCCAAGTCATATCGGTTGTTATGGGCCGAGGTTACCACTTAACACCAGGTGGGCCGTCGGCTTGTTCCGTAACTGAATTACATAAAAAAAAAAGTAATAATTCAGCTTGATAACTGAATAACAATTTTACATACCGATAAAAAATGTATGTGCCAATATTTAATAACGCTAAAGGCAAAATCTATTAATTTATTTAAGTGGAATAGAGTATGTACAAAAGACTGCATACTTACGTGAAAAAGCAGCTGTAATATCAAAGAAATCTGTACCAAAGTAAGTGATCTCAGGCAAGTTGGGCTCAATGTGTTCCTTGAAGTATTCCATTGCCATAGTCGTCAGGTCAAACAGTTCATCTGTCACTTTGTAAGGCCTTGCTAGCTTTGTAGTTGTTTTTAAGTATGCCAGAATACTGTATACTTCATCTAAAATCTAAAAAAAAGTTGAAATGTTAAGTTTCAATGTAAATAAATAGCAATACATAAATATATTATAAACCATAAATTCCTAAACTAAAAAAACTAAAATCCTAACTAAATTTTTATTGTGAATGTGCATATGTTACTGCCATTCTGTAAAATCTGGTATTCCATAGAATGTCTAAATATATACATGTATATATAAATAATATATAATTAATACATACACATTTCACAGGCTTACTTAAACTATGGACTCAGTTGTATATAACCACTTAATCACTTTCAAATTAGAATCAGTCCAATAAGAAAATAATAAGATGTCATTTCATAAAACTGTATCCCTAAAGTTTCTATGTACCTTCAGTTTTCATAACATATTGCATCCTCTCAAAGGCAGTACTTATTAGCTTTGTATAATAATAATAAATAAATATTGATGAACACTTCACACAGCCCCAAACTAAGCACAGCTATGGGGACCAGACAACTGATAGAATACTCATATACTTTTTAGTAAACACATACATATAATACATATTAACACCCACACACAGAACACATATCTATGTTCATCACACAAAAATTTATCCTGGGTGACTATGGAACCCACAACCTACAGAGCAGAAGGCAGAGTTACTACCAACCGAGCTGTGAGGACAGTCTAACTAACTAATGTGTTATATAAAGATTACACCTATAAACAGAGAAAATGTTAAAGTTACCTCTCCTGGGAAAAAACAGCAATGTTTCCTCTCAATATGTTTGCCAAAAGTCATTTGCAAGAGACTCAATCTCATGTGCAAAGTCTCAATAATGTCAGATTCACAAGCCAAAGGATGACTCCGACGAGCGGACTCCCTTCGTGGCATCTTTGACTTAATGGCTTGGAATCTATGTAACATCTGATTTTGTAAACGATGAAATGTGGAATTTAAAATGCTACTGCATATTGTGTTTAGCTGGCGGTTTACCTGTTGATTTAAAGTTAATATTATTAAACATTAAATGACCCAAACGATAATGAATTTGTAATTTAGGTTTTTTTATGTGAAATAATCCACAATACCAATTAAGTTACAAAAACTGCCAATATTGTATGTTATGTTTTAGCTGATAACAAAATGATTACAATGAAAACAAATTCATAAATTAAATCAGTTGAACTTGAGATGGATTCAATTTAGATTATGATGAAGAAGACTAACCACACCATAATGATCTTCATTTTGTAAACATATCAAAAGAGTAGCAAATGCACTCTCATCATTATCATCACTTTGAAAATGTTTTTTGTTCTTTAACATATAACCAACCTATTGATGTGTAACTTCATATAATTATTGCAAGATATTCTCTCATCTAGTCTATTAGAATAGTACCATACAAGGAGATCAGCAATTAAGTGATTTATAAATGCAAGAAGAGAAGGGGTGTGATAAAAATATCATACCACTTCACTTCATTTATAAATCATATAATGGAAGTATTTTTACTTCCATTTTCCGGCAGAACCTACAGGCGTAAAACAAATTCTAAATAATAAAAATAGTAACCATTCTGAGTTGTGAGACAGTTTTGAATCCCAAATACATGAATATTTTCTCAAAGACTTCAACTGGCAGCTCCAGCAGGTTGGTATTGAAAGATTTAGGGGCAGCTATCAAGGAGTTGCACTTTGATGTGCTGGCGTGTGGAGACGAGCCCCCCGGGAGTAGCGCGCTGGAGTGCCGAGTGACGCGAGAAACCGCCACGGGCTCCGAGCTCGAGGGCCCGGAGCCCTCGCCGCCCCCACTGCCGCCTCCGACGCTACTCATTTGCCTCGTCGACACCATTTTAGCCAGCTTACTGATGTTATTTCTGAAAATTTAACTAATTTGTAAACCTTAACTTCCACGACGATTACGCGTTTTCACATTCGAAGTTTGGGCGATATTTATTTTCCAACATAAAATATGTGATTCTGAGAACCAAATCAAAGGATTTCCAACGTGAAATACACATGGTTTTCACTCATCAAAATTATATTACTTTCAGAGAGCACCGATTGAATTCTAAAATGGTGGCCATGGGTAGCTAGATCCTAACTAGTCACTTCGGAAATTATGTATGATTCCTTTATATAACTAACGTTAGATTTTGTAAAATAGTAAAATAATCACCCAATCAAGAGTTCATGCACATTTTATGAAAAATTTGTAAAAGTATTTTCTTTTTAGAATAAACTAAACTGAAACGCAGTAATTCCGAAAACGCTACGCTTTCACAAAAGTATTTTTTGTTGGCGTAGGTAGATGGAATAGACAACGGCGCATAGACCAAGTAAGGAGGGATAGATAGGCATAGAGTAATGGTTTTACTTTTTTTTCCATTCAGGCTGGCGAAAGTCGCGGCGAAAGAATACACCGTATAAAAAGTTTTACCTCATCCTCAGAGTAATTATGTATAGTTTTTTGTGAAGGTTTCTTATTACTTTTTTATATTTTGCTGAATATTGTAGACAAATAGTAGCCCAGACCTTAGAGTAAAAAAGACACCCAGAGAAGTCATTTAGAGATATGAAAATATACATCCGATCATCACTTTGGTTTTTGTTTTAAATTAATATGAATATCGCATCGTACTGATTCATATTTGAGACTAGTCAGTTTATGCCAAGTATTTAGTCACCTGTCACAATTTATTTTATTTTAAAGGCGCAACACTGCCCCCGTCAAAAAAAACTGTCAACAATTCTGAGTATCTAGCTGTGACTGTCAACATCACCACTCATCCATTCCATCACTCAAAGTCAAATTGTTATTCTAGCGACTGGCGAGTCTAGTGTGTTTGCGTACTATTGCTAAAATCTCTTTGTTTTTATTGCGTAATTTATTGTGCCTTATACCCCAAAAATCCCTATAACAAGTTTAAAGTCGCAATGAATCTGCTTTATTTGATTTTCCAAAATCGTATTCGTGATCTAAAATAAAATTCGATGCCTATCGCGATAGCGAAGTGATAATTTTTATACACAATAGTCAGTGTTATATTAGATTTACATTTACCACGTGTTTATAATAATCAGAAAATGTATCCTCGTTGTGGCAGTAGCGGATCCATCCACAACATTCACCAAACTCCGTCGTCTTCAAATCACAACTCTGGTAATATTCTTATATTTATGTGCTGTGCATATATATGTACTATTATTGACTTACATATACATTATAAACACGAAGTTATCTAACAGACACTTTCTCTAACATTCATGTTACTGTAAATGAGACAATATAGCACAGTGTAACATAACAATAATTAAAAGTACTATCTTTGGGAAAGCCAGAAAAAAATAATCTCAATAAAAAACATTTAAAATGCACTAATCTAATTAAATACTGACAATTAACTTTGTTTTTTTTTGATTATCAAAACATTTTGAAAACTTTAGCTCAGACAGTACAGACATTCATAGATTAACACCCTTTTCCCAGAGGGGGAAGGCAGGGATGTGACAGGCCACTTGATGTTGTGTCACTCTATTGTAGGAATATATGATAGCACAAGAAGTGAGCCCATGAATGCCATCATTTTTATGTAAATAATTCAGCTAATTCCTTCTTCAAGTAAGACATTCCTTAATAATCAATAGCTGGGATGAATCTTACCAATGAAAAATATGATCATTTTGCAGAAGACGAAGATGATAGTGGTGACAACAAGGCTTCAGCTCTGAGTTTCAAAGAGAGAAGGCGGGAAGCCCATACACAGGTGAGTTCTCCAAAAAACACCTTGTAAATAGCCTATCTATCTGTTAAAATAATCCGGTTCTATTCTATTCTATTTGAGTCACTGGTTCTCTCGAACCAATGTTGTGAAAGGATTTTAAGTGCGCCTCAAAGAGGCTCTTTTTGTGCACTAGACACATGTCTTCGAATTTTTAGTTCTACGGCATGTCGGTTTCCTCATGATGTTTTAATAATCTGGTAAAAATAGTATAAGAATATAGAAAATATAGTAAATAAAACAACTAGAAGCTTGAAATATGTAGAAGCAAAGTTTCTACCGACCAGCTTATAATCAGCGTTATTGTTCCAACAACCAAAGTTAGATAAACATTTTTCCCATATCATTGCCTATCATAGCAAGAGATAAAATGTCAAGTTGAAGTCTAGCTAAAAACTGTCTCGGCCGGTAGATTGAGTGAAATATCCAACAATAATTATGAATATTTAAAGTCACGTATTTCTTCTTTACATTTTCAGGCAGAGCAAAAAAGAAGAGATGCCATTAAGAAGGGTTACGATTCCCTTCAAGAGCTCGTGCCGACCTGCCAGCAAACTGATGCATCCGGTTATAAGCCAAGCAAAGCGGCTGTAAGTAAACAAACATACTAACAAATATTTTTACTAGAAGTTGAATAAATTTATGTGTAGTGTTCGTATGGGAAAGGGAAGTACCGACACCTTAGCCATTTCTTTCACTCGCATTGTTGTGTTCTGATTTGATGTGTTTGGGTGACAGTGAAATTACAGGCACATAGATACCTACAAATAAAGAATGTCTCATCTATTTATATTTGTAGGCTATACTATCTTTTCTTGAACCACTAAAACTAGGCTGCTTTGGACTAGTCCCATACTGATAACATCAAGATGATTATTATTGATGATTTTTAATATGAACAGCCTCACAGCTCAGTTGGTAGTAAACCTTCCGTCTGCGCTGTCGTCGTGTTCGCGCTGTAATCGTGGGTTCGATTTCCATGCAGGACAAACATTTGTTATTCCACAACAAGATATCACAGACTTTCGTTTGGCTTAACTGACTGTCGATCCAATGACATTCAAACATATATCAGGTACCAACAGTGGTGTACATAATTCTGATCGTTTTTGATTTGATAAAGGTACGGATGAGCAGATGGCCCTGATGTAAAGCGGCCATAACAAGCAATACGACTTGGGTTCCCTACTTGGTACAAGAAGACGCAAGTCCCATGTGCCTGTAATTTCAACGGCAAACACACCTTTCAAAGTGGACAGTAAAGCGAATGTAGCTTGGCGGCGTATGGTGACGGTACTTCCTCGGATAAACTTGGCATAAGATACACTGCTTTAAAAAAATACGGCACTTTCATTTAAATTATTAAAATTATTCCTGCATTCTGTATATGAGCAAGTGTATATACCTATACCTATATATTATTATACTAGCTGTTGCCCGCGACTTCGTCTGTGTGGTATTCGGTTTTATCACGCACCCCTATTTTACCCCTCGGAAAAGTAGCCTAAGTTACTCCTTGTTACATAGCCATCATCTGCCAGTGAAAGTCCCGTCAAAATCGGTCCAGCCATTTCAGAGATTAGCCGGAACAAACAGACAGACAGATAGACAAAAATTGAAAAAAATGTTGTTTTGGTATATGTACCGTGTATACATGCATATGCACTTAGTAAAAAGCGGTTATTTTAATATTACAAACAGACACTCCAATTTTATTTATTTGTATATCTTTTCAGGTACTTCAAAAGTCAATAGACTACATCCAGTACCTGCTCCAGCAACGTCGGCGGCAAGAGGACGAGCGAAACGCGTTACGCAAAGACGTCATAGCGTTGCGCATCATGCAAGCCAACTACGAACAGATCGTGAAGGCGCAGCATTCCGTGCCCGGCTTTAACGAGGCGCGACTCACCGACCAGGACAAGTTTCAAGTTGTAAGTTGTGTGCTTGGTTTCGCTCCATTAGCGTTTGCCAGGTCTTATATACTTAATAATATCTACGGTGTGAAGCGTTCGCCGATCGCTTTTCCTCCTAAAATGAGTACAGTTGCTATCAGAATCCTGCATCTGGTCCATTGGGTATTACTTATTTAACTAGCTTATTTCCCCCCCACCAGTTTCAAGGCATAATGGACAAGCTCTTCGAATCGTTCGAGGGAGTGCCCGTCAACAATTTCGCCGAATTTTCTGCCGGCGTGTTCAACTGGCTCGAGGAGTACTGCAAACCGCAGTCACTGAGGACCATGGTCCACGGTGTGTTGCGGGAACAAAACTATACGCCTTAGCTACGCCATCAGTCCGTCGCGTCGGGCTAACATCATCTGCTGATAATGCTCGGACACTTATGTTGCATGTTTTCAAATAATGACCCTTTAAAGCTTTCACATAAGCTTATGTTAGTACATCCTTTTATCACACATATCTTACCTTAATCTTAATCTTGAAAAATGAGTTTGACTTTATCATTTGAATAGAAAAAGGAATCATTTAAATAATAATCATTTCTCTACTTTTTCAAGGATAAGATTCTATGTTTTTATGTTATTATAAATTTTTCTAGATATTAATTTAATCTAAATCAAATGAAGGAGGTGTTTTACGGCTGTTATCAATTTTAATATTAAGATAGTTCAAAACTATATTGATTGTAATTCAAAGAAAATGATTAAGCATGCATATAATATAACAAAGCATAACTGTGGATATTTCTAGCAATTTATAGTAAGTACTAAAATAAAAATAAAAAAATCACACAATATCTTTATTGCAGGATTCGTTTCTATAACCTTTTGTGTTTGTATCGTTTTTGTCTTTAATTATTCGCTCGGAGTTGTAAATTAAACAAATCTTAATCTGTTAGTTCTGTTTAATGGCTTTGAACTTCAAAAACTTACTGTATTTCTTTCACGTTTCATTTATACGATACATTATGTAGTTGGTAAAAATCTTATACATACATTTTTCAGTTTAGTATATAATCATATATAGATAAAAAAATAAGAAATGTACATAAAATGTAATTTAACAATAACTACGCCATGTGCCTTGGGAAAATATATTTTCATATGTTAAAGATAGTTTTTTTTTTAACTAAGTCTTGTCTTAGGTCGACCTGAGCTATAAGTAAAACATGTTTCCAACCGAATGAATATAAGTAGAATGAAATCTTCGGCTTCGATAGTATTCATAGTTTTAGCAGAAAAAAATCTAACACGATCTATAATAAAATTAGATAATGCTTAATTTCCATGTAACAAAAATGTTACTATCATCATTATGTTAACCAAACCACGCTTACAGCTGCTTAGGTCATAAAGGTTTGAGACAAAGCTTGGGCATTCGACACATGCTCAGACATGCTCACTGTAAATGAATAAATATTGGTGGACATTTCACACAGCGCCATCTAGCCCCAAAGTAAGTTAACCATAGCTTGTATCATGGGAATCAGACAACTGATATAATACTTAAATACTATTTTTTTTGTAAATACATACTTATGATACCCAGACAGAACAAACACCTATGTTCGTCACACAAATGTTTGTCCTGGGTGGGAATCGAACCCACGACCTACGTAGCAGAATGCAGGGTTACTACCAACTGAGCTATGAAGCCATTCGACTGTAATATGACACTGTAACCATGACGCACACCTCTCTATGCAAGCCTCACTCTAAAAGACAGATCTTCTCTTCCAGCCAACTACGGCATATGAAATAGGTTATTAATCGGTAAAATTATTGTTGTAAAGCAATTACAGGTCAACAAATCGAGATCTTTCACTGGTCATAGCCAGTTTACGAGTGATTTGATCAGACTTTGGATATCGTTCGAGATTCGCCCTTATACTCATTCAATCTACGAAAGCGTGACGTCACACGTTGGGTAAACCCATATTTGCCAGTTTATTATTGGTGTGATCAGCTTTTGGATACCGTTTGACGTTACCTTTATTTTCATTTACTCTACGAAAGCCTGACGTCACACATCAGGTATCTCATCCTTTCGGCTCATACCTCATTGTTTCTTTACCTAACAGAGTATTACAGCGCAATCTCTAAGTTTATCCGTGTAGGTCTACAGAACACGAGCGGTGGTCTTCTATAAAAGCTCTTAGACCCGTTCACTCTCGGTCGGTTGGGAAAGCAGCGTTATATCACCCATCGGGTAACTCTCATTCCGTCTGGCGCCCGCTTGCTTTCCTCTCTCCCGCGGAGTGCCACAGCATAGTCTCTTGAGGACACACGCGTAGCACATCAGGAGAGAGAACATGAGCAGTAAGCCGACGATAACTGTCACGACGAGTAGAACTCTCAGCTCTCCGTTGGCTTCGGCAGCCGCGCCGCCTCCGCCGGAGTTGCGACCCATTGCTGTTCACTGTATCGTCATCTGAAAGGAGAAACGTAAATTTAAGTAAGTACTTATTTCTATTTTACTTCTGAAGGAACGAGCTTAGTTTTCAAAGTAACGGAACGAGCTGATTGTCAGACTTGTGTTAAGTGGTAACCTCTATAACAAGCAATATGGCTTGGGTCCTCCCCTAGAAAGTACAAGTCGCATAGATGCACCCGCAAAGGTGGAATGTGTCATTTGCCTGTAATTTCACCGGCAACCACACAACCGGAACACAGTTACGCGAATGCATTAATGATGCGGCAGAAATGGTTATGGTGGCAGTACTTGCCCGGACTAAGTTATACTTGTAGCCGGGGTAGAAATGCTGATTTCGATGAGGAATGCCAGAAAGATATTAAAAGAAACATTGTAGTATATTCAGTAATACCTGTGTATAATTAATTAGGCTAGTATATATACCTATGAAACTATCAATAATACGGCCCCATCTGATGTTAAGGGCTACCGTAACCTATTAACGATTCGCTGTCTATCCTGCGAAAGAGCGATAATTCGCCTACAACAAAAGTAGTATAGGTAGGTATTAACTAGTTCCCACTTAGAGCCTGTACCCTTAAACCGGCTCGGAGGAAATTTTTGATCGTATTTGAAATAAAGTGTTAGGACATTGTAATAAGACTTTATTTCAAATTATTATTTTATTTCCTTGTTTTTTACTGACAGGAGGATGCTGTCATAAAAGCTGTGAAATTTTAAAGTAAATCTTATATTAATATCCCATAACTCTTTTTAAAAAGGGTCATAAATTTCCTATTCTCCGGTGTAGTTTATGGATATGTAGTATTTCTCTATAGTTTTTGTGTATGGGAACAGACCTACAATGAGACAAGTTGAAGAGGCGTGATGTCACCGTCTCCCGACCCTAATATATATTACCCTTTAATCCGACCGGAACAAAGCGAGCACGGTTTGCGGTAAAACTAAGCGGTATGGTACCTACTTTCCCCGGAAATACTGCACAAATATATGGATTCCAGCTACTTTGAAAAATCTCGTAGTAACTACCAGTTCGAACATTGGTGGTATACAATAGTTGTTTTTAATAGCTCTAAAATCTAAATGGTTACCGCAAATTATGAAAAGCCGGCATCCCATAGAATGCCTAGACATTGCATTTAATGCCAGGCGTTTTTAGTCAATGTATGAAATATGAGAATTGTTAAATACTTTCGTAGTCTAACTGCTTCAATATTGACTGCAACCTGTAAATATACTATTTACAAAGTATGTTTTATTACATAATTGTCTAGACCTTTCAGGAAATGTATGAAATTATATTTCGTACATTGCCCGAACGTTTTAGGCATTCGATAACATATCGGATTATACATAATATCGGCAACATAAAAATTGGCAAACATGTAAAAAAAATTAGTAAAATGATAAGTCCTAAATCTGAAGGCCAAAATAGCAACTTAACATGAAGACTATAAAGATGAGTCTACGAAATGAAATGCTTCCCTAATTTTATTTTTATCACAAGATAAGTGGAACATTTTATTACTGAGGAGCCGCACAGCCGCTGTAATTGAAAAGATTCTGCCGGACTGGGACTCTCGGATTAAACTGTTATATGGCTGTACGCATATTATATAGTCCAGTAGGATTAGGAACCCGTTTATTCATTTGAATATGATTTTTCTGAGATTTAGGTTAGCATGGTAAGTCGGGGGCTGAATTTGTGTTGTATAGGGGCAGTTTTATAATATTATAATAACAAATATAGCAATAAAATGAAAAATGAATAATATATTTATTATATTTTAAAGGCTTCAAAACAATTGAATGAGTTTGTGTACACAAATTCTTAAGCACCTAGTTGATTTTTTATAAAAAATTGATAAATTTTGTTGGACATTTCACACAGCGCCATCAAGCCCCATCCATACTAAGCATAGCTTGTACTATGGGGACCACATAACTGATACACTACCTATATAATTTTCGTAAATGCATACACTTAATACATATAACAACCTGGCACAACAATAATAATCATTTGTCACACAAATATTTAAGTGGGGGGGAATCGAACCCACGACCAGCGCTGAAAGCAGAGTTACTACTACTTACGAGCTGTGAAGCCAATGTTTCATCTGTTAGTAGTAGGCCTATTTTTTTGAAATGTTTAATGTATCACTAAATTATACACCCAGTAGAGGTATTGTGCTTTGCTTTTTAACTACAACTTTTAAGGTATATACCGTAAAATACGTACTTACATATATATTATGGAACTAAACTAAATTTACAAAGAGTAAAACAATATACCAAAAGCCTCTAACAGTCACATACTTTTATAATGAGAATAGTTGTAACGACGCTGCAAATGGTATCGCACTAATATCGGTTAATTTACAGGCCTGGGTAAGGGTATACCTACTCAACTTGAAATAAATTTTATTATTTTCATAAAAGGTCGTGGAAATCCAATAAATCCTGCGGGAAGACGATCCATCGTTCTGTTTTATGAGCAGACCACTACAGTAAAATAAACGAGGTCAACAGCTTATTGAAGCGTTTGAGCTTAAAATTGTCTCGTTACCCTCGTACAGATTTCACTTTTGTCGACTTGTTGGATTTATTTTATGTATGGGAAGAAATTCTTGTTTTAATTATAAAAAAAATGCGTTTACACTATAATACCTGTGCGCTAGAACTCTCTGTGTCGCAAATGGCATGGACACACACACACACAAACACACACACACAAACACACACACACACACACACACACACACACACACACACAACACACTAAACATCAAAGCTCGAGAACAAGCTATGTTAATCATATGGACAAAGAGTATTCACTGCTGGTTTTTTCTGACAAGGTGGGGGTTCAAGTCCGACTCTTAAATTTGAAGGCTTGACAACTTAATAAGAGTCGTTACTCGATACTCAGAAATGATAGTATCAGACTGAAGGCGTTAAGTATTCTCATTAAGTATAGATTCCGACTTAAGTAATCTCGGAAAAATAATGACATCGCCAGCTCATCAAATGCGAAGTCTGCTAGGTATACGCTGTTTTGTAAAATCTTTTCCTGCATCACATTTTGAAAGGACTTCTCATTAACCAACTTAAATAAATGAGGAGGTTCTGTTATCGTATCGATGTTTTTTTAAGGTTATTACTCACTCAGTCATTTTATTCAGAACTACTGATAGAGCAGACAGTAAAAGTTATCCGAGTTAAATATTCTCGGAAAATATTATATGATGATATGACAGGCCTCATACCTCATTTGGTAGTAAGGGTTACTACCAAATGAGGTATGAGGCCTTCTGCATTGTAGGACGTGGGTTCGATTCCCACCCAGGACAAACATTTATGTGACATTGTGATCTTGTAACAAGATGTTTGTTCTGTGCCTGGGTGTTAATATGTATTATATGTATGTATGTACAAAAGAAAATTATATAAGTATTGTATCAGTTGTCTGGTTCCCATGATACAAGCTATGCTTAGCTTACTTTGGGGCTAGATGGCGCTGTGTGAAATGTCCACCAATATTTATTATTATTAATATCGTTGAGCTCATCAAATGTGACGTCTAATGTAGGCTGTTTCATAAACGCTTTTTCTATGTGACATTTTGATTGAACTCATACGAATAATATAGTAATTGGTAATATTTCCGTAACCGCTTCTCTTAAGTCATAAACACAATGCCTTAATAATTCTGGCGCTGATGCCAAATACTTTATAAAATTCCACATAAAACTTTTATTTTAAGGAAGGAATACCTTTTTACTACTATTTTTATACGAATAATTACCTAAAACTTGGAAAATGTTTTGTTGATTTTTTGTATCAAAAATGTGGTGTACTAATAAAAAATAGTATTACTCGCCCTCTTCTCCTGACATTTGCAATTAGTGGGTACTTTATTATACAACTGAGGTAGATAAACATGCTAAAAATAACTAACTAACGTAGCCGTAAGAATAGGCGATCAGTCAATAAGCCCGGCCTTATATTTGCCGGTAAAAACAGCTCGAGTAGGAACTCGTAAATTCTCCTTGAATACTTAAGGTCACGGCCACGTAGCCACCGGCCTTCTTTCACCACTTATGGGTAACGAATACTCTCGGAAAATTTTCTGTCTTAAACTATTTTATTAACACGCTGGCTGGTATTTCACCTAACGTGCGTGGGTCAAAGTAGTCAAACCTTGCAACCGAGTTATATTGTAAACAGCTTCCTGAGTGATTCATTTAAAATTGTACAAGAGAGTAGTAAGTATTTTTTTGAAAGCTCATAAGAAGAAGCTTTAGTGGTATATTTTTGAACCTATAACTTATTTATTGTTGTCGCATTTCATTTAAACGATACGTAGCTATGCCTACGTTTTTATAACAGTAATGTTTCAGGTTAATGGAAGAGCTTATGGGATTCAAATTCACTCGATCAGTCATAGTCAACGAGAACGTATTCACGTTGTCGAGCACACCAAATGGGCTCAATAATGTTGTACGCAGCAGTAGTATTATTTAGTCAATACATTTGTAATTGTTTGTTTACATAATGGGTTTCAAATTATATATAATTTAGTATAATTCCATTATATTTTCGTAGTAACCCTACTAAGTTGACGTAGATATTATTGGAAAACCAGCTGACATGTACAGATACTCGTATTCTTCTTGCATTGTTGTAGCGGTAGTTTGGCCTAGTTGCCATCTCTAGATGTAGGAATTGATGTTTGTAGATACAAAGTGATGAACATGGAGTAAGGTAACTCCAGCTACATTCGATGAGACTGCTTTGAGCTTGTGAAACATTAGAGGGTTGCTACTAATATACTAATTTATTGGTTGAATTTATCTCTGTGCCAATGAGTTTTTTAATATATAATATAAATAAGAGAACCTCGAGAACCGCACCACAATTGTTCAATCCATATTCCATTGTGTCCAAGTGACGCTTTTTTGCATTCCTAATAATGTTCACCCATCGAAGTGATATCGAAGCCACCGTGACCGTTACTTAACGAAATGGCCTGAAAAGTATCGCTACGAATTTACACGATGCGATATTTCGATGTTGCTACGAGTACGTCGGACAGCTACGGCCGATGCGTAGCACGAAAGATTCGTAGCATATATAAGTTCCACAATTTCCCGTTGTTTTCACACAACTAAGAGCCGTCGCACACGTCGAGTACCTTATTAGATATAAGATTCTCTAATTTAGTTACCTGAACGGGTGTGCCCCTAGTCGCACGGTTCGGGTCACCCGTGTATTTTAACCTGACATTAGGGTTTTCAACCATACTGGTAAAATCAGGTGTGTACGACAAACATTTCGTTAATATGGAATTGACACCGTCATATGCACTGATTCCTACCAACTGTCAGGCTTAGACAAGAGTAAAAATGACTAACCTTATTTCACACTTTTGCGCTGCTGGTTTTAGGTTTTTTTATTTATAGGGCTCTACTCACAAACTTTGTTTAGTTATTAACTTGTTTTTGAAATTCTCCGTGACAGCTAGTTTTAAATTCTTCGAAAAAGATCCTGAAGCCTTACTTAAAAACGTCTATAGTAGGTAAGTCTAAGGAAAATAACAAGGAAAATTTTCTACGTACCTCTTATATGAAATAAGAAAGCCAAATGAATAGCCTTCGATAAATCAGTGGGGTTTCTACGCAAGGTAATTTGTTACCCAAATGCTTCACTCAACATAGAGGTATAATCAGTGCCCTCTCAATCAGATTATTTACAAACTAGGCATAAATAAAAGTGATTTCGCTGGGATTATTCTGTCTCATATCTTAACCTTTTATATACGTGTTTATTCAGTCATTCATCACCCATTCTGTTATATGGTAATAAATATAACGTTTTTTTTATGTTGTAGCGATTATTATGAGATTAAGTAAAATAATATAAACAAAAATTATAGAAACTAAGAGTAAATTACTTACTTTTGGTTTGGTTTGCATAATACATAATTGAGCATTAGTGGTGTGAAGTCTTTTATCGAGTCCTACGAGTTTATACCCTGGACACCATCATCTTACTTACTGCAAATATATGAGTGCTTAAGCGTTATACATTTATTAATAAAACAAATCGAAGAAAGCAAATTAAAATATGACAAATAAAGCATATTTGCATTATTTTATCATTACCTCATGATTCTAACCAACACACTCAATTCATGCAGCAGGTTTGAACGGTGTGTGCATTGGAGCCACTTAAAACTTTGATTGCGTTCGCTTTCGGTGTATCATTTATTAAACAAATACTTGGCCAGTACCTGTCTGCTCTAGATGACGCTAGTTAGAAATTAGGACATCTACTCGTATATATTTTAAACAGTAGACTCCTGTGACAATTTTATAATTAAGTTCAGTGAGCGTAGCGGAGAAGAAAATTACCTGAAAGCACCTGCTTGCTTATTTATAACATATAATTTTCTTGTAATCTACGTAATGTTAACACTACACAGACATATGCCTAGCGATAGTGGAAAAACTTGAATCTACTATAATCCTGCTGCTTCTCGGGGAGACATCAGAAAAAAAATTGTAATATACAACTGAAATACTAAAACTGTACTTTAATACCTTTCACAGATACTCGAGAAGTTATCAAACTATTCAAATAAGCTTTAGGTACCCATGCCAAGAACTTAACAATAGTCCCTAAAATCGGTAAAACTATCCCAATAACTTCTCAAAACAAGTATTTAATTAAAAAGTTACTTGGAAGTCTAGACTTCCAGGATTTACGTCTAACCACCAGCAAAATATTTTAAAATCGATATTTTGTTAATTTTTGGGGGTAGAAATTTTAAACGTATAAAGTGGTTATAAAGAAGTGGTATTATGCGGCCACAGAGACGTTTGTAATGTGAGTTACGGTTACCATAACAATAGATACGACTAGGTTCCTTCCAATAAAATGGTTAGAATTGGCGGAAAAATAATGGGATGCCTCTATTTGGAATTGAGTTTCAGTAGATTACAAGTGTCTAAAAATACGTGGTAACACAACCTCATGAACAACTCTCATTATCCCTACTAATAATTAAAATGTGTAGGTGTAACTGTTGATTTGGCCTTTTTTCACAGCGTAGCAGTGCAGAACAGAAAAATAGAGTGACGTAATTTTGTATAGAGGTTCTTCATGATCTCGAGAAAGACACAAGCCGATTGTTTCGAAAAACACGACTCTGGCCGGACGGACATGGGTAAGGCACGGGAGCGAAGCCACGTCTACAACTTAGTCCAGAATAAATATGTTAAAGAAGAAGAAGATGTTGTAATGTTTTACAAAATACACACAAATACTAAGGAAACCTAAGCCATTACTCGTAACTACCTGAAACCTTGAAACAGATAAGACGTGTGCTTTTGATGTCAGTGATAAAAGGCTTTATAATTAATCTACCAGGACATTAATAGGTTAATTGCTATTTGGTCTGCGTGGCCTGTTTGTGAAATTAACTGTTTGATTTCGACTCTCGAATTCTCGACCCATGAACTTCGACATCTAATTAAAGGAATATTTTGAGTTTTGGAACCGATCCGTTTCGTGGTTGATTCACATAGTATGCTACACAATGTATCCGCTTATACATGGAGCTCATACAAACTAGTTCATATTAGGCTTCATATTAGCTTTGAGTTTTTTTATTTACATATAGTGACCTCCGTCTCGGCTTCGGACCGGTAAAAGCTCTCAAGATGCAAGTTTTGTTCCAATTTAGTCCAAAAATATCATGAACGAGATTTCGTAACAACAGCTATTGTTTTTACATGTTTGTGAATAATCAAGTGTTAGCCGATAATAAACAACAGACATTCAAAACAAAGTTGGGTGGAGTTAAATTGTCAGTATCCTAAATAATCGCATACATGCGAGAGGTAAACACATGAATTCTGTTAAATGTAACGTCATTAATTGGTATTTATTTGGTGCGTGGTAAGACGGGGGTCTTAACGGGGGCGTTATGCTCAAAACATTTCTCTCTCACTTCCACTCTTCTACTTTTCTTATTATGGGAAGTGTATTGTATTCTATATTAATATATAGTGTTGTATCTTGAGAGGAAGATTGTTTTCATGGACATTAACAGCAGGCAACGTAACTATTTAAGTTCTATTTCGCAGATGACTTAGTTTTAATAATTGACAACGCTCTAACTTAATGTTACAACATTTGAAAGAGGCAGAAGAACCAGTACTTGGTGTTACTATGAGTAAATCGTAAACCAAAGGCAAACGTGGAAGAAATAGATATGCAGATATCGAATGCGTAAGAAAGTATACATACTCAGAGTTACTTTCGTGCAGAGATCAAACAGAGATATAGAAAGAAGAGTGGCTTATTACCAGGCGATGGCAAAAGAAAATATATAAATCCTGGCTCCTGCTACCGCTACTACTAATCTTGTCCCTAAATCTCTGGAATCTGGAATGGAATCTCGTTTGAGGATTAAAGTGCACCTCAATGAGGCTCCTTTTTTGAACTTTGATACATAATTTAGAATAATAATAGCCAAAATACATAAATTGTTTTACAAATTGTTAAAAATTAATAGCACATAAAAAAGCAAATAAATGTACGTAATGTATACATAATCAGATGTAATCCTTTTTTTTAGTTAAACACATTTAATCATCTCGGTGAGTTCTTAAGTTCATTTTCGAGTTCATAATTCTTTTTTCCAAATAAAACTTATTATGGCTTAACTTTGATTTCGGTTTCTAAGTGAACATAACTAAGAAGAGACGGAAAAGCAATACGAGTATGTTTCTCAGTTTAATCTCGTCCAGACAAAGTCCTGGGAAAACATTTGGGACTCCTTATCTAAACGTCATTTGTTTTAACTGGGACGCTGTGTGTGTTTGCACTATCTTCTGAAACTAGAGCTTCTGTCATTGTTTCCATTGGAAATATTTGAACTTCAGAGTACTTCTTACTTCTTTGCAGAAAATACGGATTATTATAAGTTACTTCTGAGGTTGTAACCATAACTTAGAAGGGTTTAAGTACAGTTCTTTCCAGAAAATATATAATAACTTCCTACTGAAATTATATGTTTCCGTTGTGTTCGATGCCCGTCATATTATTAAGCGTTAACCTGCACTTTTAGCTCATCTACGTATGTTTGCACGGTCTTAAAAATGCAGCCTTGGTCCGCCTCAAACTGAATATGTTTATATGATTATTTCTGAAGTAAATACGTTTTAACCACATTTGATACCTAAGTAAAACTCCATATTTTGCGAAACCGTATTCTTCTTCAAAATATTGCCGGTAAATATATGACATTATTATATTATTGTTATTATTGTACGGTACAGTCAAAATCTAAGTTTTTGTCGCAAATTGTTGTCGTTTCAAATGATTTTTTTGAGAAATAAAAAAAAATAATAAGCTTTAGTTCGTACTGTGATAAATGATATTTAACAATTAAGTTGCGAAGAATATTTACTAAAACATATTTTTAACTCTTTCATCTTAAAAAATAAATTATCCTAAAAGCGTCGCCTTTGAAATCGGGGACCTTTCTCCGTAACAAAAGGTCAGGTAGGAGGTCAGGTAGCAAGAAAGTTTGCCGTCTTTCCGCTTTCACTAAATGTAATTATTAATTTGTATAGCGATAGCAACAACTAAAGCAATCTAACTCTCAGTCCGAGACGCATGGCAGTGTACATTTCCCGGACATTGAGAAACGGAATTTTCTATTGGGCATATCATGGCATCTGTAGGATAATATACAACTATCATGTTGATGCCATGTGCTAAAACATTTACGAATAAGAATAACGCATTGTAACAATAATAGGGCTTTATTTGAAAAATATTTTATACACAACAATACCTCTCCGAAAGTGATATAAAGCGAATAAGAAATATTTTTTATTAAGCTATTGCATAGCTTCTATCGCGGGCCTTGAGCGTGGAGACCGAATCCAGAAATTCCGTAACGAAAAAAACCTAACACCCCCCACTCCGACCGGCACAGCGGTGATACTTTTTAGTTTTTCCATCTATCGATAAATACCAGAACTTTTAATGACTTTTTGAAATATCACGCGCAATAGCTTTACCGCGGCAGTCTCCGAGTGCCACACGTCTTTTTTTTCAGATTTCCTTTATTCATAAATAAATGATCCCAGACGACAATATCTTATCCAAATAAATCCAAAGAAATAATAATTCAGAAATTGTGTCAGAGATTTCGAAAATGCTTCAATATTTCTGAGCTTACATTAATTTAATGCAAAACAATGTTAAATAACTGTTGTGTGATGATTAAAACCTGACACCGCGGTACCTATACCCGCTTAGGTCCAATATAAAGAAATATTCATGATTTAACCTGATCCTTAATAAAAAATATACATATTTTTGCCCAATCAGTCAATTAGGTACACTGCCTCATCTGTAATTCAATCGTCAACCCAATACAACAGCGAAGTTTTTGAGATAAATTTAGAAGCGGAAAATAACTCGAATTTCCACTGAAGCGTGAATTCTTGCCAATACCTTCTGTCGAATGTTGACATCCAATTTCCTCTAACTTCGAAATCACAGCGAGGTAGTTGTATAACTTTTATTTCAGCCAGTATATAATCAATTTCGATGCCAACTTCATATATTTACCATTGAAATTGATGAAACAGAATTCCATAAAAGTTTAGTAATCGATCCTCAAAACAGTAATAGACAGCAAAATTAAATTGGTGTTTGACTAATGTTAGGTACTTGTTTTTGTTTTTCTTATGTAAATTTTGCTATTCCACTTATAAATTAGCACGCTTACACATTTCCCGCCACTCAAAACTAATTTTATTAAAACGCGGACAATTTATAAATACCTATGTGTCTTTCTGACCAGGGAATAGGGGATTATAATGCATTTTCCACCAACGCAAAACAATACATGTTGAGTTAAAGTCCTGATACAATAAAATACCACTTCTTTTCTTTTCCATCTAGGTACGCAAGTTGTTTTCGCTTTGTACGTCTTATCTATATTAACCTGTTGAAGATTTGTGGATTTTCGTTTAATTATAAGAGATGACCGTGCAAAAATAACAATAATAATTTTAAACTATGATGAAAATATCGTAGATGTGCGTCACTTTTTAAAACTAACTTCTTTTGTTATTAAAATATATTTTTACAATAATAAATGTTACATACGGACAATAAAGTCATACAATAAAGTTTCTGGGAATCCTAAAAATGTGGCTGATTCAGTAACCAGTTTGCAGAAACTTTATTTATTTATAATCATTATAATATAATTTGCCATTACATATATCACAATAATATCAGTATAGTACTCACGTCACCAGACAATTTTTATGGATAAGACCTCAACATAGATCTCTTCAAATTGCAAATTGAAATCCCCTGCCGCATTTTCCTCACCCGGACACATCGTCAGGTACTTGATGGCAGATTGACAACTTGAGAGCGGTACCCAGATAGGCATTTAGGTTTCAATCTATCTTGCTTTTCCCTCAAGTTGTTTTGCTTCACAAGCTCATTGCAGGACTTGAAATTGATCATAAGTTGACGTCATAACAAATGGAACTGACTTTACTTAGAAAACTGATTCAAAAAGAAGGTTTGTGTCTAAATTTATAATTCGTCCGGTCATAATTAATTAGTATCTATTTCCCGTGCAAAGCCAGGATAGGCTGCTAGTTGAAAAAGACCCCATATTATTGCAACCTCAACATCTTAGTAGCTTCTTATTTTACTCAAACAACTGTCCATATGATTTTTTCATAAATGTCAGTAAGTCCCACTGTGTTCTTGAGTAGGACATATTCAAATACGTAAAATTTCAATTGATCCGATGTAAACTGATTCACATTCCTGTATCCATCGGCTGAACGAGTAATAGACACTTACGCCGCCTCAGACAAAGTGTTGAAGTAATTGCATTTTCGTTGCCTGGAGCGACGCCGCAGGCCGACCGCAACGGAGCGGAATTGAATTTTAGAAGGAATTTCTACGTCGACGTAGGGAGACCTGCCTAACACGGGTAAGCTGAGATTCATGAAATAGTTTCTGTGAGGGTAACGACCTTCATTTTTTAAATTACTTATCTGATTAAATAGATGGCTAATGATGATCGGAAAATGAAATTTACACAATAGAAAATAAACACATGGAACTAATAATAAGTCTATATCCATCACGAGTCGATTTGCCAACTAAAAGTTATGGCTGAGGTACATGCTATATTAAATATCCATCTACGACATTCTAATTTAAATTCGGCGGCTA
Source organism: Chesias legatella (assembly GCA_947359385.1). Lineage (NCBI taxonomy): Eukaryota > Metazoa > Arthropoda > Insecta > Lepidoptera > Geometridae > Chesias > Chesias legatella. The sequence goes on from OX375766.1 coordinate 2,603,273, forward strand.
CTTGCTACCTTCGCTACTTGTTAGAAAAATTGTAATATGGATCATTCTTCTAATGAGACTCCAATGAACTGACCCGTATGTAATAAAGGGTCTAAAACATTAACAAGAAAAGTTTTGTGATTCGGAAAAGTTCGAGTCAACAAAAGATTAAGGAATATTCACGCGAAGGGCTTGTTTCCAGGAGTTTTGTCATTTCGGAATGTAAGTAGGTGCTACGTTTAGGATTTTATTTTTGATTTTTGTTCAACTCTATGTGGTTTATATGTCTTACTTTATGTTGAGTTGTCATCAAGTCAGTAATGGCAGCAACTTAGGTTTTTTATCATCACAATAAATAATTACAATAATATTTATTTACTACAAACGGCATATTACAAACATTTTTACAGAGTTGTCACTTAATGTATCGAAAACCTGTGGGGATAACATAGGAACGGATTAAATTAGAAAAGAAATATAATATTGTAACAAAATATAAGGTCAATAAACTATCTAAATGTAGTGGAAAAAACTACGCTTCGAATCTTTCACTAACGTTAGCTAGCTAGTGATTTTTTATTCCACTTCCGCAAAACATCGATGAAATATCCGCAAGGCTGTTGGTAAAATAAATTTATGAATTGACATAATGAGCTACTGAAGTCAAACCGGCATATCAAAATCCTAAAGCTCTACTATAACATATTACATTACATTATATATAAGTACGTGTTGTCGCCCACCAGGGGTTTATTCAGCTACTTCCTTTTGTTTTCGGTATCTGGAGTATGTTTTCGGTAAGTGCGAATGTACTGGTTCGCACTGGGTGATTTATACTGTTTATCGCACCATCGTTTGTCTGGAAATGTTTACGATTAAACTCATAGACGTGGAATGTTTTAGGAGATTTACGTACTAGTTCCCATGCTATGTTAGGTTGGAAAAGTCATGAACATACGTGCTTTACACGCAATGATATAAGCTGTTAATAAATAGAATTAATCTGAAGGTTATTTTCATACAACCCGTATCTGAATATGTTAAAATAATAAACCAAGCAATTTTGGAATATAGCAGGAAACCTCTTGGTTTTACTGCCACCTGCCACCATACTTATTTCTGCCACCAAACACTGAAATTTATATATTTCAATTATTACAACTCCGTAACTCTTCATAACGTCTTGGATTGGCTCTGTTAATTCTGAGGCTAGATTTGTGAGTTTTCATTAGCTATATTTTCACAATGAAGTAAGTTTAAAATAAAATTACATTTATTGACCAAAAACGATGTCAAATGGAGTACCCCAGAGCAGAACAAAAGACAGAACCAGTTTGCCAAAGAATAAAATAAAATATAGAACATAAATATAGCTCTATATATAGCAAAGAAAAAGCTCGACGTACAACCGGGTCTTTTCGGATAGATCTAGGTTTGATGGTTGTTCTGTTTTTCCATTAGACGCCACGGATTGGGATAACTCGCATATAAAGTGACCTTCAAAGCTCTTCCTTTATTTTAGAAAACTCAAATTCCCTGTCATTATACCAATTCTATAGATGTCTAGAGCGACACTGCTGCTAATTTATAAATGGAGTGTTACTAAAAGCCCAGTTTATAATTTTGTGTTAATAAACTACTCAGTACATACTACTACTTGTTAAAATGCTTCCACAAGAATATAATAAATATTTGTTTGATATTATGTTTCTTTTTGGAACGCGAATGTAGTTAACCATCTCATGCGATTAATTAATATCAAATTGGAATAATAAGCCCAACAAGTTTTAACGATTGTAAATAGAACATCTTGCCAAATTGTTTTATAACCGGATGTCTTGGCCTGAAAGCTTTTCAACGGTTTCTATAGATTTCACAGTCAATAGGGAATTCCATTCTTAGTACGTAACATCCGCTCTGCCGTATTCTTTTACATTTTATAAAAAAAACATGACTGGTTCGTTATCGCTTATGAGTAGCAGTGGTAGTTATCTATACAAATAAATAAATTTGGAGTGTCTGTTTGTAATATTAAAATATCCGCTTTTTACTAAGTGGATGTATACAAGGTACATATACCAAAACAATATTTTTTTACAATTTTTGTCTGTCTGTTTGTTCGTGGTAATTTCTGAAATGGCTGGACCGATTTTGACGGGACTTTCACTGACAGATAGCTGATGTAACAAGGAGTAACTTAGGCTACTTTTCCGAGGGGTAAAATGGGGGTGCGTGATAAAACCGAATTCCACGCGGACGAATTCGCGGGCAACAGCTAGTATAGAATAAAACTTTACATAATCCATTTGTGAAGTTCAAATATACAATAAGCACGCTCATAAAATTTGGGGCGATAACAAAATTAATTTTGGCTGAAATTAGATAGTGTATCGGTTAGATTGTGGCATGGAATATATTAAAGCGATACCATATGGAAGAGTGAAGTTATTAATCCAGACATGCAGTTTCACGAATTTCGGTCAATGGTATCATGTTTTTATAGTTGCGCATGCACATAGCTTGATATTTATAAACCTCTCACAAAATTGTATCGGACGTTCTATGAACAAATTACATATTGTTTATTTATAGTTCTGATATGTTTTAAAAAGGTTTGTTACACATTGTCCTAAAATCTCTATAAAACCTGCACTCCAATCTGTTCCCTAGTCTCAAAATGTCACATGCATAAAATAATAAAACTGTTTTCAACTGTGTCACAACTCACATTCAGTTTAACGTTATAATAATTATAAATAAAAATCACTACAAAAGCTTGCGTTGCGTTAAGCATCGCATTTTGAAGCAAATCCTTTTAAACCGACTTCATTAATATGCATTAGGTTAAAATAAGGTTCCTTAAATTGATGCTGGGTAGAACTGAGGTAAGCGCAATATTTAGACGACCAATCTACTAAGAATTCAAAATAGCGGCACAATTTTGGGTTGGTTCGTTGATGTTAAACCAATATATCTAGGACAACAAGCTCATAAACTTGCTACAAACTGACGCCGACTAGCATCATTTTAATACTTGTTATTTTCATAGCGAATATATGTGACCAATTTTGGTTAATGAAACCTTCGTGAAATATGATTTTCCCTCTCAGGGTTTGTCACCGAAAAGCGCTCACAAAGTAAAATAAAATCGGAAAGCTTAAGGTACATTCCACAATATGAGGAAGGAAAAGTCTCGCTGAAAATGTTATGGGTGCGAATTTCCGAAATGGGAAATCCATTAGAATAGAGTTGGAATCGATGTATAACCGTATGCTGCAGTTAAACCCTTTCTTACTTCATGCCATCATTCAATCTTTTGGGGCAAATTCATTGTTTAAACGCACATTCCAATTTGTTGCAAGTGACATAATCCTATTAGTATTTCTATAAGGAACATTAGATTACGAAGAAGTAACGGACATTATTTTATTCACCAATTCGAAAATATTAGCTATTGAATAATAAATATACGGAAAATTGAATCGTCTGCGTTTTGTTATCACAGAGTTTCTTTTAATTGAAATGATATGTGATTGTGAAAGAAAGGCTATATAACAATTTCTTTCGAAAGGATAAAAATTATGATCAAATATTCGATTTTATTCTCTGTTGCAAATATAACAATAAAATAGAAATATAAAAACAGTCTTCGAATCAAATTGGCGATCGATCCATCACCCCACCTGTGCGCTTTACAATTATAAGGTTACATTGCAGGGCAAATAGTATTATTCTTTATAAGTATATATCTAGAAGGATATCAAAAATTGCATTAAGTAAACCAATCAACTTATTCTTGTTATTTCATAGTAAATGTCCATTACTTCATTTCTATAACAAGTGACAATTAACTAGGTTACTGGAAATGCAATCTACACATTCGTATATTAATTAATGACAAAACTCACCGCTCGAAATCCATTCGGAGCCCTTATTAGAATTATTTTCTTGAACTTTCTTACCCCTACCACTTCAACAAAACTTTCGTCTCAACAAATCTAAATAGAAAAACTTTGTACAAACATATAATTACTTCAGAACTGACGTATATTCAGCGTTGTGATAGATCTTAGAAGTTCATTACTGCCAAATATTTACTTCAAAAAGATTTTGTATTCGGAAAAATGACGTGCGTTCTCGTCTCACTCTGAAATAGCACTGATGAACATTTCACATAGACCTATAAGTATCCGGTGAGCTGAGTTGGAACCACCGTTTCAGGGTGGCATCTTCGGGATGCGTATTTCCCATTTCCGCCCCAATAACACGAACACGGACGCAGTCTTGTTGGAAAACAGCAATGTATCCATAAAATTTTCTAATCGTCTGCTGGCAGATTCGAATAAGAAGGACACAATAGCCATAAACCTCTCATAAACTAAACACGGTCATCGAGCAAAGCGACAAGAATAAAGCTCCTAAACGTGGCTTTTCATAAACGTTACTATTCTCATAGTTCAGTTTATTAGAATTTTAAGCATTGTCAGTCGCAAACAAATGTGTGTACGTGCGCCAGGGAAATTATTTTTATCTCGTTGTATAGAGTAGCGGGCTTAGATGAAATCCCAAATGTATATAGGTATTTTTATCTCTTGCTTATTAACAGTTTTAACTCGTTGGCTATTCGTAGCAGTATATAAATATTTATAGAGTTGGGACTGTAAATACATACAGCCACTTATTACTAACTTATATCTGTATATACGGTATATGGATTGAAAGGGTAATCGCATACGGACGCAAACAACTTGGTCCCCCTAATGCGTAGGTATGCTTTAGTGCTTGGCGGCAGAAATAAGTGTAGTGGCAGCACTTCTCGGATGAACTTGGCTCAAGTTATACCACCTGAAAAACAAGTTCTATCGTTGTATTATCATGTTTTACGCTGATGCGCAATTTGACCTATGTCTTATGGTTAAAAAGAGGACAGAGCCGAGTCGTTCTGTTTTGTCCCCCTAGAGTACCTTATTTATGTTATAGCTAGCCGTCTTCGGGAGGTACAGCCACCATGCCCAGTTCTGCCACCAAGCAGTAACGCGTTCGCGTTACTGTGTTCCGGTTTGAAAGGTGTGGTTGCCGGTGAAATCACAGGCACATGAGATATTCCACCTACACGTCTCACAGTTACGGGTGCATACAATGTGACTTGGATCTTGTCGTACCTAGTAGGTATCGGTTGTTATGTACAGAGGTTACCACTTAACACCAGGTGGGCGGTCAGCTCGCACCGTGACTTTATAACATAAAAAACCCCTTTTCTTGTAATTCTCAGGGCTTAGGTTGGTGTAACTACGTTGCGACGAGAAAAGTGGTTTTAGTAAAATGTGGCGTATGACTTCCAATGAAATCCACTTTGGTTTCTTATATCAAAGGTTCCTGATTACTTTACTGTGTTATACCGAGAAAACGTGGTTTAATTATATGAGTAAATTTACCGCAGCGAAGTGGGATCCGTTCTCTTTGTTATATAAATCGGATTCAACTTCCCTACGGTAAATTTACTCATATGATTAAACCACGTTTAACCGCGTACCCGCGGTGAATAAGTAATTTTGAAAAAGAACACTGCACTTTTCCAGGATCAAAGTAGCCTATGTGTTAATCCAGGATATAAGCTTTTTTTTATGTAATACATTTACGGAACGAGCCGACGGCCCACCTGGTGTTAAGTGGTAACCTCGGCCCATAACAGCCGATGCGAATTGGGTCCTCCCATACTAGGTATGACAAGACCAAAGTCGCATCGTATGCGCCCGTAACTGTGAGACGTGAAGGTGGAATGTCTCATGTGCCTGTAATTTCACCGGCAACCACACCTTTCAAACCGGAACACAGTAACGCGAATGCGTTACTGCTTGGCGGCAGAAAAGGGCATGGTGGCAGTACTTCCCCGGACGAACTTGGCGAGAGTTCTACTGCTCTTAAATCTATCTTGGTACTAAATTTCATCCAAATCCATTCAGCCGTTTGAGCGTGAAAGAGTAACAAACATCCATACAAACTTTCACGTTACGTACCTACTTACTTTCTGCCTTATGTAGTATATGTAGCAGTATAATTTCGTTTAATAGACTTGTAGACTTGGAATCTTTATTCTAAACGCGTCATGTCATGCCCTTCTAGGGATCGAACCCGGGGCTTCCGCTTTGCAGGAGGATTAAACCAACTTAGCTTAGGAGCTTACTTAGGAGTCATTATCATTTAATAGGTATCGGAAATTGTAACATAAAACAAATGAAGTCCACAAAGCAAACATTTTATTATGTTTGAAATACATTTTCATGACAAAATTGATAACCTTTTACTTTTAACATTTCATTCTTTATAAGAAGCGCTAATAGACATACTCGTAGTTATTTTGTATTTGACATAGGACAGGATACGATCGAAAACCCATTCGATGCTTCATTTAAAACTATGAACGTTTTAGTGTCGTATAAAACGGACTTTATAGTTTGCTTCTTCGAATATTGGTTCCAGAAATTATAATTATAAAAATAGGCATTTATTGACGGATACAAGACACAGAGAATAGATACATTACTTTCCTTAGAGATTATACTCTAAAAATACTGACGGTAAATTTCATGTCGCTGTGCAAATACATTTTAAACACGCTGTTTAAAAGTAAAATTATAAATATTTCAATTTAGATATATTATTTGTGCATAACAAATAATATACATTGATTCAAAAATAAATGAATAATGAAAGATTCATACGTTTTTGTCTAAAAAAACAGTCCCTTTTACCAATAGGTATTTTTTTAAAGATGCATACTAAATTCATAGATATTTTGAATATTAATCTGACAGGATATTTAAAGATTTCTAATTACACTCAGCATTAAAATGTCTCGTGTTAAACGTTTATATGATTTATACTAGTATGGCAATAGTAATGGCATTAAAATATGTTCGAATCATTGGTTAAAGCTTCATCTGGTTTACCTTTTTAGGCACCTATCAATTTTGTTAGTAACTCTATATAAGCGTTAGTGGGTTTATTGTATGTATTTGTAAGTCGTTGTTTTAGTAACTATCCGGACATTGACTATACTTATTACTATCTTAGATCGAAATTGGTCTTGTTAACAAAAGTTGCTTAGAAAGCGACTTTAGTTAATTTTCGACTAAACCGTTAGTTCAATGGCCGTATCAAACGTTATTTATTATTACACGAACTATTATTTATTAATGGATTCTAAATGTAATTTAAAACTTGTCGAACTGTGTTACTGTTAGTATTTTTCGTTTAACTGATTACATTGTATGACAAACATATTTTAAGAAGGAACGATGCAACATTACCCTGATCCTTGCCCCTGCAAGCTACAAGCTATACAAAATCACTAAATTCAATTCATAGGAACCTTTTCTTCAGTTCAAGATCGGAAACATGATCTGGTTACAGTCACTCATTAAAATACAATGATGAATTTACGGATAATATATGTTCAAAAGTCTTCGGAATAATATTTAAATACTACTGTTATAAATAATGCAATGTTTCTCCAATATCAGACTAAATAAGCTCATAATTTACGCACGGCTAAGGAACATTTATCTACGTATTTATATTAGGACATTACAAAATTATACAATTAAATGACTTAAATAAAAATAAACTACTAATTGAAAAGAAATAAATATTAAAGCATTAAGTTAATTAAGTACATACATACAAGATTATAGAGATAGAGAAGTAGAGAATAAGTTAGATCTAAGATTTTCATGTCAATTTATAAATAGAAACTTAGCTTAAATAACAATAAATAAAAAATCTTAAGGCACTGGTTTAGGTACCAAGATCACAATTTCATCAATTCATAACTTTTGTAAGATAAAAGAAAGTCATGGAATGTATAGTTCCAACTACACGCGTATCGAACGAAGCACGCGAAATACGAATAACTGATACACTTTCATCAAGGAAATGTGATCTCAGAATGCGATCCCTTACATTTTCTAAAGAAATTACAATAATTATTATTTATAAAGAAATAAGCGCATACATTAAGTATTTCCGCATTGTGCAGAATAACAATACCGACAGAATGTACAAATACGAGTTAATAAGTACACGATGTGCAAACGTTGCACTTTCTAACGCTGCTTAATAAATATATTCTTAAACAGTACACGTAAAGTAGGCGTTTGTCGAAATAATTATAAATCAATGTTCGCTAGCGTATTTACACGTTCGACACATGTGTGCCGCTTCTATTACTATATATACACTGTACAATGCACGTCCCGCGCGCTTACTACCACAAACGTTCGTAGAACAAGCGCTGCGCCGCGCCGGTCAGCGGTACCTATACGAGGCGGGAAGGACGAAGTCACCGACGGCGTAGAGAGCGTTCGCGTACCAGTGGACGCCCCGCGTGCTCTCCGTGCTGGAGCTCCACGAGGATATCCACCTGAGGGGCGACATCGCGGCGTGGGCGAGCGAGTGGCTGCGGACCATCGCGTAGCAGGACGCGAGCGCGCCGTCCACTATGATGGTCCCGGTGGCGGTGAGCGGCGCGTACGCCCCGCGCCTCCTCAAGTACCGCGTCTCGACTACCCGCGACGGTCGCATCACCCCCGCGGGCCCCCTCGTCAGCAGCACGTCGCCTGTGTCCACGTTGGCGGCGAATGCGTCCCGCCACCCGTCCGCCGCGGCCAGCAGCAGCAGGTGGGACGGCGTCGTGGTGATGGTGACGCCGTTCTCGGCAGTCACCTCGACGTAATGCCGAGTCGCGTTCGGATCGCGGTCTATGAAATTCAGCACCTGAAGAAACACATTTAATGTAAAGATGTCCGCTTTCAATATATAATCATAATCATTGCTGGTCTCATAGTAATGAAATTTTAAGTTATCAGTTTTAGAATTTTTGAGTAACATAAAGTGTCAATATGTCTTCACTCAGTAGTAATTTCCACTAAAAACGGGCACTTTGTCAATAAAATAAATTCCATCGTTATTGAACTGAATGAATGTTATATAAATTTACCTGTGAATATACGAGTTTGCCGGTGTCATCGGCTGCGAGCACCATGTCTCCTTTCTGGACGGTCTCGATATCCCGAGGACCATTCTCTGTGTACACCATAGAGCCCGAAGGGAAACAACCCGCGCCGGTTCCCACAGACGATTCTGGAATAAATAAAACATAAGCATCATTTAAACCTTTTTTCCTTCAAAATATAACCGAAAGTTACAAAGAAAATAACCTCGTAATACTTAATTAAATGTTGATAGGCAATAAAATGCACCAGGTAAAGTTATTCGACATGGAGCATCACCCATAAAAATATTAAATGGATATAACATTCATCAAACAAGCGTCGCTTGCGTGTCGTACCTATATAAGAACCAAAAGCAATAAAATAAACTCGAGAACATAAAATCCTGTAAGGGACGATAGTAAATTAGCTCGCACCAGTCATATCCCTTTAAGGAATAACGAGATTTCTCTACGCTCGTAATTAAAATCCGATAAGATACGAAACAAAAGGGATCACGGCCGGTTGCTTCCAGCTTGGGTTATCGGGAGCACGCCGGAGTCAGGCTCGCCCGGGCTTTGCTGGAGGCCACACTCACTCCCATCCCATCCGCTATACACACATAAATAATCTGTACAAAACTCTCGTACAATGAAATCGTTTCAAGGAAGTGCGACATAATAAGCTCATAGAAAAACTTTTTAAGCGCTAGATAAACTAATTCAATCCTTTTTGCAAATTCTTTGCCTCCATTGTTCGCATCTGCGAAAAAACAGCGGCCGAAATTAAACACGCATTAGAATCCGATTCGTTTGACTCTGTTTGTTTATTATATAATAGTATTTATTTAAATCCTCATCCCGCTTAAACTGTACCTGTGCTAATCCAAAAATTCTTCGACGACAAAAAATACATTTACGTGTGACCGAACCGCGTTCGAGGATCGGACGATTCGGACGAACCTGTCTAAACCTTGAGCCATAGACTTGCACATACAGGTAGTTATAATAAACTTGTTACTTAATACCTTTTTCAGTGGGCGCTTTGCAAACGGCAGGATAGAGTATACATATCGCCGCCCAATACTTGATGCTTCCTCTCAGTTACAGTGGGCGGTGTAATTACACGCGCAAATGAACACGGCAGTGGTATTACTGCAAAGCCCTTGAAACGGTCTGCGCGAGCTCGTTAATTGTGATTTGTTGTGTAACCGACCGATAATTTTCTGGTGATGCCCTTTCTCAATAGTACGGTGAGCGCGATTGATCCCCTATCCCATTACACAATAACCGCACAAATTAGATTTTGCTCAAAGTCAAGCGCTTATTGTCAACATTTGTTTGTTGTCGGTCGAACGCATCACACGACTCGGTGAATAGGTGTCGGCCGCTTTTGCGGTTTTTTCATACCCTCCCCGGACGGCTCGGGGCTATAACTCATTTTTTCAATATCCTTTCATTTACTTTTAAACATAGACCAGACTATAAAAATGGTCGGCATTCTCGGTAGAAACTACCGATGTGAAAAACATTTAAAGAAATAGCAAAGTTTTATGTTATAATTCAGTTATGGTAGGGACGTTTGTAGTAGAAGTAGGCTGAAGATGTTCGGATAAGCGCGGCGGGCGCTGGTGCGTCGCGGTGTGGGCGCGGGCGGCGCGGGGGGCAGCGCCGGCGCAGCCGAGTGGCCGCGGAGACTCCGCCCCGCGAGGACCACCGGGAGAGCTAGGCGGCCCTCGCCGGAGCCCCACCGACGCCCGGCCCGGCTTCAAAACCACCTTCCTTACCACCGACTACTTAACTACGACACTCCTATTTCCACAGAAAAGCCCATTTTTGGAATATGTTGAACACTGTGCCTGTCGTTTTGAGAAGTTAAAAGATATTCAACACTTAAACTGGCAACACAGTAGCGTTTCTTAGTTTGAACAACAAAATATCCAAAAAAAGTTACCGAAGTCCACTCAATACTAAAACAAAATAACGCTAAGGTATTTTATACAAATAAGATTCCGGTTTGCTGTATCAACCAAAGTACTTTTAACTTCTATCCAGAATCTTTCGACAATGTAGTAAGGTCATCGCGAGCATCGGCAGAACTGTATCTGATATATATCGTATGGAATAGCAATTAGTTGAGGCGCGTGGTCATGCAAATGCCGGACCTAGTTATGTATCAGTCCGGTTTTTGTCGGATATTAACCGACTTTTAACTTTAAATCATTCTCTCTTGAACTCTCAACATCTCATCACTCATTTGAACTTCAATCAGGCACGAAAAGGAAATGATTGTATGTTGGGCTTTTAAAGATTTATTAAAATATTTTTTAACTTCAGATTCATTTCAACGACAGATTAGCAGCCTTGTCTAAACTTTATAAATTTATGTAAATATTTCTATAAATACCTAAATATACATGATAATCTCTTATGTTTTATGTTTTATGTTGTATGTTCCCTTATGTATTAATTATTGAGATAAAGTAAGTCCTTATTTCGCAGCTCTAAATGTTAAATATGGTAGACACATAGATAAAACTGAAGTTTGTAATATCGAAAAACTGCATTTTTCTAAATGCATATGTGAGTGTTTACGGTCATGTAACTAAAAAATTTTTTTTAGTTTGTCTGTTTGTTATTGCTAATCTCCGAAACGGCTGGGCCGATTTTGACGGAACTTTCACTGGCCTGATATTATAATGAATAACTTGGGCTAATTTTTATTTAATATGCAAAACTTAATTCAACGGGGGAAAGCCGCTGGTTTACTACATGTCTTATGGTACAGTCGCTTTACAACAAAAAGTATTTTAACCATGGTAATCCGGCTTTTTGATATTATTTTAACTGACACGAAACTACTTGGTTATGATATGAATCATGCGCACGTTGAACAACGCTCAGCCGCATCTTACAACGTAAAACGAAAAAATAAATAAGCAAACTAGATTTTTGTCTGGTGAAATACCTGTATTATTATAAACAGTAAAAACAGTTAAAATTAGAAAACATCAAATCAGTATATTGCTAGTTGATATTTAGAAGTCTTTTATTATTTAAACTGTATTTGTAGGCTTATTTTTGCTCAACTACATTGTAGTATAGACGGAGTTTAGATAGCAGTCTTTTCAAATTTATTATAATTTATATCTTTAGAAATTATAAGAGTCATACTTGTGATCACATTCCTATCTTTTTTCTAATAATTCAGCTAAATCTTTAAGCAAGAAAGCAAATTATGAAATATTCTTAGAATTTAACAGTTTCAAAGTCAGATGAATCAAAACGGTGTCTGATGTTATTTTAAAGTATATATTATCTTGTAACACACCTAGGATGTACACATTATCATCTATCCAATAATTAATATCCACCGTAAAGAAGCGGTCTACGAACTCATACTGAAAATGATTTAAACCGAAAATAAACGATACTACCATTCTAATGTACCTAATACGCATTTATGAGTGTTTCAAGTTATTGCTTTCAAGTATTGACTGTCCATGATTATTCGAAATTTGCTAGTATTGTAATTAGAATGATATCTGAGTAGCTTTGTACAAAACACATTACCGATAATATATTATGCGAACTAAATAATGATTTGAGGCAGATAGCTGCCAATACGAACTAATATAGATTAGTTCGTATTTTGTTTTGACGTAGTTAGTGATGAGCAATGTTTGTAAATAATAATGAGGACACCACCACTGACTTGCAAGCGCCATTATAACTGAAATCTAGAGAATGGGTAACGTAAAAATATTTTATGGGGAAAGCAAAATGAGGCCCGCTAAATGTATCTAATTATTTATGTATCTATATGATAATTCAGGCAATCAATAGTGCCTTTACAGTTGGAAGAATTTTTAATTATAAATGAATAAGTTATTTCTTCTAAGATCAAAAATATCTTTTAAAAATATATATCCTTGGACTTGACACATTAAATTGTATGTTGAGTGAATTGATCAGTTATGTTCCTTAAATTGACTGTGAGATTCTGGACGTCTACCGGGTACCAGGTATCTACCAGGAAGCTGAATCCTCTCTTCCCTGGATTTACCCAAGCGCAACAAGTTTCACAATCACTATTATGACCAATATGGAGTTTACATCTTCGGATTGGTTTTGTACTCTTAACAATTTTATAATAAAATTATATCTACATTTTATTAGGAAAATGTTTTAAGAAATAGAAAGTTAAACGGACAACAATAGACATTTTAATTTTGGTACTACGTAAAACTATACTAGGAGTATCATCTACCTGATGCATTTCAAAATTCAAATGCCATTTGTTGACTGTACCTAAAATAGACATAATTTAATATAACTTGTAAAATCAGTGAAACTTTGTAGAGATCTTATAATCGAAATAAGAAATCGACATACGGCCCTACAGACAATTTACTTAAGAATATTGTCCATTCCACTACCTTAAACGAACGGGAACGTCATAAATTTGTCGTCACTGTGGGAACGGAGTCCGCCGCAGCCTTCCGGGATGTGGCGTCTCGAATGTCACGAGGCTTTCGCACGCATGCCCGATGAGCAGTGGAGCGCAACATTGCTCGCTACCCTGATATCTCCGAGATTTCCGTTTCGGGACATCCGATTTTTTTTTTATTCTGTGTGGTGGTCACCACACAGAATAAAAAAAAAAAATAAAAAAAAAAAACAACTTAGTGAAGAGCATGAAAAATCATAGTCAACAGAAAAAAATGAAATAAATGGCTGTATTGGTATAACTGCCAATTCTTTTGTCAACAAACTAAAATGAATTTTATATTATATAAATTTGAAATGACAAATTATCTAACACAGCCGCTTGCAATAAGTTTTAGATATTTTAATTTTGGAATCGCATAACAGCATCCTTTATTGCTTGCAATAAGTTGTAGCTAAACTAAAATCATAATTATATAATACAATTTCAGATTCAGTGAAATATCTATAGTTATATCTTATTGGAACGAATGACATAAATAAATTCGGAATATCAATTAAATATTATCTATCTTCCAGAAGCGTTTTTTATTTATATATATAATAACATGACATGTTAATATATAAACATATGATTTAGATTTAAAACACTAAAACATATCACAATATTTATATACTTAAGTTCATTTTTTATCCCAGTTTTACTTAATACAGTTCATTTCAATTCCGATTTATTTACGTAGAAATGTTTTAACTACACATTTATACATAACTAGCTTTTTTAATATGAGAAGTCTCATGGAATATTTATCTATAACATCCAGTTTCAATTTTAATCGAAAGACGCAAACGCGTTACCTAGACAGCAGTTAGTATATTAGGTAGTATACTAGGTCTAGGTGTACCAATTGCTCTTCTATTCGAGTCACTTGTTCTCTCGAAACAATGTAGTGAAAGGATTTTAAGTGCCTCTCAAAGTGGCTCATTTTGTGCACTTGACACATGTCTTAAAATTTTGAGTTCTAGAACATGTCGGTTTCCTCACGATAGTTTCCTTCACCGTTTTGAGAACGTGGTATTGCGCAAATAAATCTTTCAATCGAAAAACTCATAGGTGCACGTCGGAATTTGAACAGGTGACTTCCGGATTGAAACTCGGGGTCAGTACCTATAAATCCCCATGGTCTGATGTCGCTCTACTCAACGACACACAAAACATCCTGTAATATCTTATTTTAGTAAATTATGTAGTCATAAATGTAACATAGACCTAAGTACTCAATTGTTACAAGGATCGTGCTCGCGAAAAAAAGGAATCCCTCCATTACGGGTTTCTTGACCGTTCTCCCCATGGAGGGTCGGAAAGGGTTTTGAACAGGCGTCAAACTTATCGATAAGTACGCGTGACCTTATGTTTTGAATATTATTGACGTTTCCAAGCCATTTCTTTATGAATTCTATGGAAATAAGGTTTTTGACTTTGACTTTACTTTACCACTAGGCCACCACGCTCTCAAAGCCAATACCAATTGGTAAAAACATATATCGTAACTATCCGCACCAATTGTACTATATAAAGCTAGAAAAACTTATCGAGCTCATCGCACTCTTGTTCATGATTGTGTTTTGCCGTATTTCGGCTTAATGAGGCACGTGAAGTGAAGTCGTGACACGTTCAGGTCACACGCGGTCACGCCCATTGCCGTCCCGTGTAAAACCACCTTAATGTTTAACGCAGTGTTTTATTCTCGGAAACACAAGCCAATTTGTATTACTGGTTTGACTGAATCAATCAATGATAATTGCTCAACATCTCGCTCTATTACCTAATGGGTAAAAAAACAACATGATTTGTTATATTTTTACGAAAATTATATCAAAAATGTGATTCAATTGGACGTCATGAATATATTGTCATCTATTTTAGAGTTCTTCTGCCTAATGGTATATAAAACACCTACGAAATCACAGCTGAATTATAGATTCAATTTATACAGACTATTAAACATGTGATTTGTCAATATAATAAAAAAATGATAAATTTATTAATAAAATCTTTAACCTCAAATGTTCAATATAATGCGAATCACCTGGACCGAAAATACCTAGAAAATAATATTTATTTCAATAGAGAATTAAATACTGAAATAAAAATGTCATAGAACATTTAACTAGGTACAGTGTTCTTTAACTTTTATACGGATAAGAGTATTAATGATTTATCTTTTCAAAAGGATTTGATAATTCGATAAGGAGTAGGTACGAAACTTTTGCCAACATATTACAAATTATGAAGCCCGTTGATGTGTTTTTCATGCAAAGATAAACAAATCTTATCTCAAACAATATATGGATACGATTCATAATCTTCCAAATTACCTGTTTTCAAATAAAACTGAGGTTATATTGGCTTTAATATTGCGTCACCAACTTTCACTGATAGAGCATCACACCGTTGATCGAACTATGTTTACTCTGATACACGCCTACTAAAGTATCCAATGTCATGACCGTGGGAAGCTTTGTCCGTATCAGCTTGCTAATAAATCACTGGAGTTAGTAGAAAAGCTGCGAATATTGAAATATATACTTGCCGAGGATTCAAAAGTTGTATCACTTTAGTTTAGATATGTATTTCTCAATACAAGGATCGTGCTCGCGAAAAAAAAGGAATCCCTCCATTAGGGGTTTCTCGTCTGTTCTCCCCATGGAGGGTCGGATAGGGTTTGAACAGGCATCAAACTTATCGATAAGTACGCGTGACCTTATGTTTTGAATATTGACGTTTCCAAGCCATTTCTATATGAATTCTATGGAAATAAAGTTTTTGACTTTGACTTTGACAATGAGAATATGGCAGTGAATATGTTTCAAGTTAGTTCACATTCAAAGGTTAGAACTTACTTTGTCTCTTTTTAGGCATTTATTATCTATTTGCTGTACAAATTGCTGTACAAATTGCTTCTTAACTGGTGTAAATAAGTAGTATATTCTATCAACACTCTGAGATTTTATACACACAAAAACTCATTTTGATTCGTTATTGCCAAAGATAATAAATATAATTTACTGCTATTGGACGGCAAGTTGAAAATAAAACATAATTTATATTTAAATTATTAAATTGCCATAAAATACGCAGATCTAATAGTTGTCTCAAAGATCTAACAAAAAAGCAGTTCCCGACCATTAAAAACTAAAAGTGATTAGCATCAAGATTGTGCATTTATTACTGCCACTTAATAAGCTAAAGAAAATGGCTGGAAAAATTACTACTACTGGATATGTTTGTAATTTAATAGATAAGTTTTGAAACAATTCTCATTAAATTTTGTCTAATATCTGTTTTTAAAGTGAATCTGACTCATATTATTGAAAGTCACAAATGTAGTTATTATTGTTATTAATGTCACTGCTGTGAATTTTGACGTTAACAATAACCATTTGACGCCTCTTCAAATTTAGATTCATCAGTTTATCGCAGATTTGAATATTTAACTTGCTCAGCTCAGCTAGATTAGGTAATTTTGGTGTTGCTTAGCTATGGATTAAATGAAGAACTTTTTGTGATATAGCCTTTGAGAAGTAATGTGAAAATCGTGCAGTTTGTATTAAGAGCAAGTAAGTTTGGTAGCTCGTGTAGAGCGCTGCTCACTGCGAGAACCATACACATTAGCTACAATGCACATTAATTATTTATAAGTCCCAAATTAATACTAAAGAGCCCGATCGTACAAAACGGCGGAATAAATGAATAAACATCGGAACAAATTGCCCGAGACCGATCCCAGAGAATCCACCAGCTATCAGTGGCTCGGATTTTGAAACAATGACTGCCCTTTTTCGTTTTTGGGCGCGTTTTATTTGTTATGACCAATTTAAAAGGCTTTAAGTAAAATACATGATATTTTTTACCTGTACCAGATCCTATACATTATTTTTATTACTTTTGTTGATCGAATTCGATGCACTTTGTATAAAAACGAGATTTCTTGTGCATTTTTGAAATGCGATTATACTTCATTCTCAGAACTTTGGTTTTGTTTTTCAGTTAAACGCACAGATCTGATGTCATTTCAAGGTTTGTCTGTAGTTCTAAGAATGTGTAATACTGAAAATAAAATCGATTTCTATAAAAAATTGGAAATCGGCCGTGTGTAATCAATATGTAATTGGAGTAGAGTTTTTAATTGAATGTATGTTGCGTTCAGAATTTTAATGCGGACTTGGAATGTAGTTACTTAGTAAAAAAGACAAAAACCCAGATCTACAATCACACGGTAGGAGATCCTTCACAGTGATGTGTATCTCGTTATTTATGCACAAATGTAATCGGTTCATTACGTGAAAAGGATCAAGTTTTTATTTAACATACATTTATATACACACACCTATAAATGAAGTATTATTCAAATTTGTATTATTTTATTAGGCTACTTGTTTAGTTCTCTGTAACTAAATGTTTTTTATTATGAAATTATCCCTATTTCCAGCATTATTGTCAGACTTAATTACATACATTTTATAAAGTAAAAGAAAAAACGATAGACTAAATGATTCCGGGGATTTTATGTTTATGTTTTACGAATGCCGTGAAATGAATTAAATAATGTGAGACAGGCCGAGAATAAGTCTCCTGGTACTAATAGCATGTCTTCCACTTCGTAGAATGTTTTTCTTCATTTCATTTAATTTATTGTCAAATGATTGGTTATATAAGATTCCTTAAGATCATTTACAAATCCTAATAAAGTTTCACATCAGCTCTAAACAGTGTAAAGAACGCCGTTCAGCTTAGCGTTACGATTAAAGACACGTCTCATCTGCAAAATTAATTGGAACTATACGGGCGCGCCGGAATGCCTCCACAATATCTAAAAGCACACGCATACACATACAGGTACGGTCTCTCATCGTTATGCCTTATACACATATATAGATATAAGTAGCCATTGAATCACCGGTGTAATTATAGAAGTGGGGGATTGGCTGCGATGCGGCCGCGCGGGAGAGAGACGATCGCAGTTACCCACGCGGGCCGGACAGAGAGGGATGCTAACAAGAGGCTCGTTCGTCCGTTTGATCGACGCCGCCGCCGCGGCGCGGGCGCGGGAAGCTGCCCGAGATGCATTCTTCTCGTAAAGTTCAACTATATATTTGGCCGTCCCGTAGCCTGCGGGCCACATTGTACAGTTATGTACACGAAGGTGATAATAACGAAATGGATTTTCCAATAGCCGATTTTAGCATGTGGTTTCGGTTAGAGAAATCCGTGTTGGAGACTACCGTTCATGCCTACATTTGCGGAGGAATACTAAATTTTAGGTAAATATTAGATTTTCTAATGAGTTGGTCGTTAATGAGCAAATAAAGTTATTTCCGAGGTCGACACTCGAAATATTACGCATTAGAGTTTGCGCCATACAAAAGATTTCAACGCGTTCTCTCAGCAGACAGCGCACGTTCACAAAGGAAAACTATCTAATATTACTGTTTTTGCATAATTATTTCGATATGTCTTGCTTTATATTTCCTACGTTATAATGAACTGTTTTTGCTTATTGTTATGGATATTATTCTTGATAAAGGCGGTTATTTTTAGATTTTTATTCCATTAACGCTCTCAATAACATGTTACTTATCAATTATTCGTATCTTATGTGGTGTGTTTAGACATATAACATGATCTTCAAGTATTTTGTATATGAAAAATATTACCCAGCCAGTTCTATATTTCGAAACCAGCAATACAAACTGTTTTGGATAGCTTTCTCCATTAATGGGGAGTTCGTATGTTAACCCGAACCAAATTTTCCAAGACCTGTCCGTGAGCTTTAAACTTGAGTAACGCTTAAGTGTGTCTGTTGCACTATAAAAATAAAGAATTTTACATTAACAGAAGTATTTTTTGTGTGAATACGAAACAATATGACATTGGCTCCTTTCCTACTTAGGTATAGCAATACTACAATACTCACTTATTGCATCTTATTGTTAGTGCGACCGTAACTTGGAGATGTGAAAGTAGAATTAACTACCTGAAATTTCACCGGCCATACGTTTAAACAGAAACACGGTAACGCGTTCGCATTACTGCTTGGCGGCACAAATGTATGGTGGCAGTACTTTCTTTCTTCTTTCTTTCTAAAAACATAACAGTGAGATTCTAACCTGTTTTAACAGAACAGTGTATGTAGGAGCGGCTCTCGTAGAAGACCCAGTCGAAGCCAGCTTCGACCGCCAGTCGCGCCAGCATGCCGTACTTGCTGCGGTCTCGGTCGCTCGTGGTGAGATCCACAGCGCGCCCCTCGTAGTGGAGGGAGTTCTCCAGATGCGAGTTCTCCTCGTCCCAGCCCTCGATCACTCGTAACCTCACACCAGGCCATTGGTTCATAACGCTTATGGCCAGCGTGTTCAGCTTCTCTTTGCATCTCTGGAAAATATACGATGGAGATTTTAGTACTATAATCGGCAGTTTTAAAAAAAGATGGTTGCCGGTACACAAAAGAAGCCTATTTAAGGCGGAATTCATTCCTTTCACCACACTGGTTTAGAGAGCCAGTGACGAGTAGTATCAGCTGTAGGGTGCTTAGTGCTTACATATAGTGGCCGGTTTCCCGGTCATACTTGTCGGTTTAGTTCGCTATCATTTGTGCAGGTGAACTTTAGGTAACAAGTGCCAACCTGTCGCTTTGTGTGAGTACATAGACAATAGATAAAAACTTTATTTCCATTGATTATTGAAGAATCAGCTTGGAAAATTTTAACTCGTCATATATAAAAATTACAGGATCACGCGGGATCTTTTGGAACTATTACACCCTACTCGTACCGACTTATTTGGAACGAAAACCCGCTTCATTAGCACCCTAGGAGACACTTTTGCAGCTTACTTCTAACTTGTGTAACCTATATCCACCCTTAGACATTTATGTATACTCATTAAAGATTACATCTATCTATATACATGTTGTTTTGGGCTCTTCACATTCTTTAGTATGTCACTTGATATAAGCTAGAAAGTAAAATAAAATGTAACGTATACTGCATTACAAAACTTAAAATAAAATAAAGGACACCGGGAAGTACCTAACGAAAATTTACTCAGATCTTGCGACAATTTCATGTTGAACTCATTAGTGACTCTAGTATAATTACTATTTACTATGTTGCGTCAATATCCATAATCATTCAGGTGAATTATATTTTTTTTTTTACCTGTTTGTGCTAATACATAAGAACAATCATAATATTTGCAACATAATATACGAGGAAACAATTTATTCATCGACTCCATGCGACGCGCACTCATTGTGTGCTCCCACTATTGAAATACCAACGTGCTAACAAATTGACAAACGCCGCCGCCCGCCGCCGCCCTAGCCCGAGCCGGACAACACAGGATGTCGGCCGTTTCGTCGTCAAAATAAATCAAATTAAAACAAGCCACACAAAAAGATCGACACAATTTTATTTGTGAAATAACTCCGCGGGATAAATAAAGGAAATGTCAAAATATTTATAAAGAAATGCGGACAATGCGCCGCGCCGCGTGGAGGCTTTGTTACGCGATGTCATCTCACTACGTACCGTGTCTATGCAGATTTACCCGAAAAAAATTGAGATTGACGTAACGAATCGAGCCGGTCAAGGCACCCCGCCTGGCGAGCATTGCTCACATTCAACGATGGACCCTTTAGAGTACCGTACATAATTATTTCTACGAACATTCAACCACCTAATAAAGAGTTGCCAGAATGTGACATTTTGACTTTGGCAGTTTCATTGTTTTTTAACAACGTAAACATTGGTGACAAGTATCGCTCCGGGCGATTCCTTAACTGTGCGTGACTAAAATTCGTATTATTTTTTTATCAATTTGTTCGAGAAAACTCATGAACGTGAAGTTGGATTGGGTCCGGGTCGACGTAATGCCGAGGTGAGGGGCGCGGGGGGCGCGGGGGGCGCGGGCGAGGTGCGCGGGGGGAGGAGGAGAGGGGGCCGGTCAGGAAGCTCCATGTTTGCTTCTCCGCAGACGTCTCGGTCCGCACTAAAACAATCGAATGCTAAATGCTTGTCCAAACACTAGCTGCATTTAAACGTGGGAACACATCGGTGGCGCAATTAAACATCTCGCACCCGTAACTTGCTTGCATTCCTCTATTCTTACATCTAGTAATGTTTCACAAAAGCGTGCAGCTATTTCTGCGAGATAAATTCGCTTTCAATCAGTTTATTTTGCAGTAAAATTAGGTCAGTTGTCACCTCACGGATAGAAGAGTCGTAGAATACAGATTTAATACGGCTCGAACAATAGTTGTATTTCAATAGACAGATAATACATTAACAAGGTAGTACATAGTCGTCGGGCGACGTAGCAGGTTATTATACATTCATTATGCATATTTTTAGTAAACAAGCTGTCGATCACAATGCTCGGGCGCAGCGGGACGTCGCCCGCGCCGGCCTCCGACACCTCGTCCCTCCCTCCGGCGCGGCGCGGCGCGGCGCGGCGTCTATGACTGCGTGCCCTAATATCGAGATTATAGTCGTTCGTGCACCATCATACACATATAACGACACCATACAGAAACCCGATATTAAACAAGTTTTTGTCTGAACGTTGATTTACGTAAATTCATATTCGCAATTATCAAATTACACCACATCAAAAGCTCACATTCAATTATATTGATTAACAAAAAATATAACAAGCGTAACGAATACCTAAGGTCAAGTTTTGATGCAAACCGAGCTACCTGAACGGCGCGGGCGCTGTGGTGCCGGCACTTGCGCGGGCGCATAATGAAGGCCGCCCAACGGAGCCGACAAAACGAACAAGACTGCAAGGATCATCGCACTGAAACAGATCGGCTGTAACTCGAAGCAACCGTGCGGCCGTTCGTTTCAATACCACCTCGCAGGAAACCCAACTCTCCACACTGCACCGGCTCATTTCAGTGAAGATGGCAACACTGTTGTGTACTACATGTGAACTAGTAAATTAATGCTAACCTAGAGTACAAAGCATGAATGTATAATTAGTGATTAAATAAACTTAAGTGAAGTTCTATCATAATTATACGAAGGCTTTGTACGAATAGATTAGCATAATCCCTCTCCCAAAAATCCTTTTACCCATTACCGTAAAAATATCAACATGACTGGATACTCTAAACTAAATGATGACAGCCGTCCGGAAAAACGGGTGGCAAGAAAAAAAACTCAAATGCAGTGAAGATGGCAACACTGTAGTATACCTTGTACGTGCGACTCGACTCACGGTCTATAGTTTCATTCGTCACCTCACTAGCCTCAGACTAGCCGCCAATTTATTACCACCTCCCTCTGCGACCTTAACAATATATTAGGATAATTAAATGGCTCTTTACATTCCTTAACACATGGTTTTTATACGATGCCTCCGACACGAAAAGCACCGACCAATGCTGACTGGTTTTCGATGTTCCATTTTTTGTCTTTTGTGGAAACCACAACAAATAGTTTAAGGGCATTTTTTGTGATGTCGACCGTTCGTTTTGTAAACGCAAACCCACAACTCTACCTCACCGACCTAAAGATGACGCGATCCCAGCTAGCGGAATACCTGTCCAGGAAATCAACATTTCAGCAAAAAAAAAACTTTTGACTTGACTACATATTGGTGGACATTTTATAAAGCGCCATCTAGCCCTAAACTAAGCGCAGCTTGTACTATTGGGACTTGGTAACTAGAATAATCGTATGTTTTTTTTTATTCAGATGTCCTGGGTGACTACTACTTAAAGCGCTGGCCCTAGAGACTCGAAATTTTTAAGGTTTGTTCCTTGTAAGGCAGAGGACACACTAACATTTTTATAAATGTTACCGGTAAGGGAGCCTAGAGTATTTTAAGTTTCGAGTATTTTAGTGTCAAAATATAAAACACTGTATTTCCGAAAATGATAGGAGTTAAATTTTATGTGGAGCTTACAGAATATTACATAAAATTAGACTCAAATCAGAGAAAAATTAACAAGTTTATGAATGACAAATAAATCACCTGACATAACTTTAGTAAGGACGTTAAATGAAGGTGTTTTGACAGAATTAGGATCACTGAATTATCGTACTATTAGTTTTTATTTTATTTTACTTCATTATCCAAAACTGAGGGGCCAAAGTGGAATTATTGTGACTAAGACCTCCCGCCATTCCCGTTTGTCCAACCGCGTGCCGAAAACCCTGTTTAAGTTAAATATTGTCACGAGCTGCTTTCAAAACGAAGTGTACGATAATTGATGATTTTATTGGTCGTATTATACTGGACAAGGACATTGTAACGATATCAAATATTACAATATTGACATTTAAATGCATATTTTGTTTAAAATAAAGATCTGTTTGGACTGTGCGACAGTTGTAACAACACAAAAGGTCGTTTTAACTTAAATCAGAGCACTTATATTTGATTTTTATAGCATGCCTCATGTTTAATCTTGAAGGATACCTGCGAAAATGACGCGTTCCGAAAATGTTCGGTTGAGTCAAGCTAAATAGCATTTCGAGCGGTGCAAACTATAATTTGGGCGGCATAATATCCGTGTTTTGGAATACCTAACACCTTTTTTGTATCACGGATGGAATATTTTTTCGCATTGGTAGATGATGGGGTAAACCCGAGAAGGACGAGTTACATGACGTCCATTCAAAATAGCTACAAAACCGCACACGTGAATCATTAGCTCCGCCCGCAGACGCATAAATTCATGATTAATAGATAACTGCTAATGTTATTTTGCCACCGTAAATACTGGTCACGTCATGCACGAGTTTTCCTTTTAAACATCAAATTCATCTCCCCCAATCACACTAGTAACACACCGTTGTACAAGACACGGTACATATTTCCAGTGTATTATTAGTTGTTGAACACATAAATATGCATCAGGCGAGCTCATCACGCGTGCCTGTGTGCTTAAAGTGCTTCACTGTTTGTCTACGAAAAATATCACCCTTTGTTGTCTCTATGCCGCTGTCGTCAGCTATACAGAAGGTAGATATTATTTTAAGGTTAATTTTTCAGAAATTATCCAATAGACAAATAAATCACAGCACAAAACTCATTTTAACTTTAAACGGAGAAGCTGAGTTAATAAATTAAGCTGTTATACCCATTACGCTGTTGCTAAAATTAATAAACGTACTTCGCATCTTTAGCAAATAAAAGTGCATTGCCACTTAAGGTCGGTAAACTTCTTCGTGCATGTTTTTTCCTATTGAGCGCTATATTTCGTGGGTAAAGGCACGCTAACGACTACAGTCTACAAGGCTTTTAAGGAGACGCGAATGCCTTTCACTTGGTAGAAGAAAAAAATGAAACGAGACACCGCACCGGTGCGGCGTTCTTGGACCACGGATCCACGGACCTCTGTTAATGAAACGTTACACTTCATTCGATCAGACCAGTGTCTCTGGTATAATAGAGCTTAATTTTCAAACTTTTTTTTCACACTGAATAATAAGTTTGCTGCAATTTAAATCTTTCTCGCATCAAGTATAACGGTTTCATGACATTCTTTTGTGTATACCTATCAATAATTACAGTAATGCATCAGATGTCATGCTGTTAGTCTCGGTTGCAGTACCACGCATACCCCCGGGTACGATCTATTACATCTCGGTTTTTGTTACAATTTGTATGTTTTCGTATCTGATACCCCCGGGACGGATGTTTCATTATTTATTGTGATCGCTAATGCGTTTGACGCGGGGTCAATGGCGGAGTCAATGAGACTATGCTCACTACTTGCAAGTCATCCGAGAGAGTTGGAATCCACGCTTCCGACATCGATCAACTTGTATTGTTATCCTTTGTTTCTCACCATTCCGTATCTACAAGTGCACTGATTTCATGCATCTG
This sequence comes from Chesias legatella, assembly GCA_947359385.1. NCBI lineage: Eukaryota > Metazoa > Arthropoda > Insecta > Lepidoptera > Geometridae > Chesias > Chesias legatella. The sequence goes on from OX375766.1 coordinate 2,628,592, forward strand.
AAGGGCGCGCTCATCGAAATATAAATCGTGTCTCCAGATAGAAAGCATGCAGAAACCCTAGTGATAAGCGTTTTTCTAAGAAGTTGACGAAATCTTACCACAAACAAAAAATACAAAAGACTATATTCCCTAACGTTGAAATGGGTGGTGTGCAGTGGCCTGCACGCGCTCGTTGCGTGACTCGCAATTACAATTTTTGCTAAAACGCGGAAGGCCATAAACATTATCTGGCGTATCGTGCTAATTTACAGCGTCAACCCTCATCGAGTCGATAACTGGTGTTGATCGATTTGCATCCGTAATTCCGTCACTTTTAGCGAGCAGGTGATGAAATCGTGACAAGTACGTGATTGCGGGCGGCGATGCACGCCCCTTCCGATGCAACCGGTTGCGAGCTTTTACTTAGCGCACTGCACCGCCACATCTCGCTTTGACTATCAGCGATCAACCATGCGCTCAGACACTTCATAAATTACGTACACTCTCTTGAATTTACTGCAAAGTCATGAATATTTAACTGAATTTACTTTGATAAATCAATTTCAGCTATGTCTAATACCGTAAGACGAGGAGATATTGATTTATCATTACATCAGAAGTTCATAATTCCAAACAGGCGTCGCATCGCATTAGATCCAGGCGGCTGCGTAGCGCGCTCTAATCTCCGGGTACGGTCGGCCCAAGCGCCACATCTACACTTAACAACCTATTCAATCGAGGCTTTACATGAAAACAAACCGTTTTTGTTACACCATTGAGAAGCAATCGATGCCCTCATTGTTTATCCCTCGCCTAAAGCGGAGTGATCGCGCGGCGCGGTGGGCGTGGGCGCTAAACAAACAGTCGCACACGTATCCAACTCCAAGTCCTCTTTTGCTGACGGTCCCGAGGAGCCTCTTGATAGTATTTTATAAGACAAATAACCCGATAAAGATGTTTTGACGTGAACCCGTGTTCATCGCTCACACTAAAATGCGTTCACTGAACGAGTATAATAAAATATTTATTTAAAATTTTGTTCTTTCGGTTAAAAAAGGAATCAAAACTCTAATTTAGTGTCAAGTCTATCGGTGACGAGCGAAGCATTAAGGCGTTCGCCCTGTATAATGCGTTGACAGGACTTAAGGCGGCGGACTTTACGTAGATCCATTAGCATTGTTTTAAAGGATTAGAGCGGTGCTTGCGGACGCAATGTGGGGCTACGCGTCGCGAGACATGCATATTTTTATGACACGTGTCGCTCTACATCGAGAGTTACCAGTGTGAAACGACTACTGGCTTGTACGTCAACGATAACTGGAACTCTTCGTGGCTATTGTGTAGAGCTATTAACGCATAGTTCTGTCTCCGACGTTCATATGACAGGTATGTCTAGAGTCGCTCGGTTCCACTCGCGCGCCTGCGGTCAGTGTCGTATTACACAAAAGATCCAAAATGTTTAGATTGTTTTGGTGTCCCACTCAAAAAACGGTGTCTTCTGTAATTTGACAAAATTATCTGATGAGTGAAGTGACTGTTTTACAGAATTTGATCCATCGTAACTTAGCTGAAGGGTTTTAGACTTAAGAACGGTGTATGTAGTTCCCAAAAACTTTGGCAATCCGCAAATTTATCTTGGTAGAGTTGGGTGGGGTATTAGTTTACGTTATAGTAACGTGTTTGAATCGATTCTTATTTATCAAGAAGACGGTTTGACGTGGGTTTACGTTGTGGTTATTTCCGGATCAATGCAAATGCGGAATTTAGTGACGTGGGCTAAAGCCTGCAATCTCCGCTTGCAGTAGGTATACTACGCGTGTCTAAATAAATCATAAATCTACTTTACCTAATAATAAATTCACACACATTAATCATACTATAACTAATTTTGTAATACAAATAATGTATATATCACATCAAAAAACTATTTCATGTAGTAAAATTATACAGTATTTTTCTACTGGTTAATTGCAATTGAAACTTGAAGCGCTTTCAGAGCCTTTAAAATCATTATGACTCAAATAGGTTCTATTTTAATCGGTGTCCACGGGTAAATGTGGATGACGCTCTTATCATAAAGAGCGAGATATCTCGCAGTGTTATTTGTTTTGAGGTAGTAACTGTTTTTATCAATGGACGTCCATTAGATGGGGCTTTATGTGAGGGCGTGAGAGCGAATATTTTATTGATTACGAATACCAAACATAGGTTTAACGTCACTTTTATTTTGATAGATATTTATTTTATTACAATAAACTTAATGCTATTGTGTATGATGCCGTTGATGTATGGAACGATCGACTGTGAACGAGCATAGCTGGTTCGATTCCTGACGAGATAAAATTATGTTTGTTGCGTTAACGTACTAGCAGTTTCTGATCTGAAATGTTGGATATATAAGAATTTCATATCAGGGTTTAACATATTTTTTTTTGCTATATTTTTTATAATTTTTTGCTTATATCGTAGTTATATCAGGATATGTGTGTGAAGTAACATAATGCGCAGAAGACTATGAAGCAAGCAGTCATTTGCTATCAAAATTAACTGAAATTATAGTCGATTACGAAAGGTTTTTTATTATGAAAGATTAATTATCAAATTGCAGATTTCTTCTTCCTAAAAACCACATTTCGCTCTGCACCATAACAACAAATATTTTAATATTATTACAGCGTTAGACATACGAGAAGAAAAATATTCCTACACTCCAACATTCCGAAAGGCAGTCCATCATTTGGAAGACCCGATTATTTATGTTGCTTATCTGAGGACAATGCTTAAAGTGCTCAAGTCAAGCATCATTCAGACTATTGTTCAGTTGAGGTCCTGCTTATGATTCGAGCACGCAAATTTATTTCAATTTCATAAAATACATACTTAATCTGTAACATCAGTAATTTATAGCATCAAAATATAACAGGAGAAAGGAAGCCAAAATAAGACACCTGAAATTTTGGTTTATATTTTAAATACTTCATTGAGGTCAACTTGCAGTTAAATTGTTTTAAGGATGGTTTCTTGCATTAACAATGATTTAAAACACCATCTATAGGAGAAAACCTGAACATTTTATACTTATCACTTAAAAATTTATAAAATAAAGAATATCGCCCTCGCCAATATTTCACTTTGCTAGCAGAACACCACTTAGCCTCAGAACAGTCCATTTTAAATGAAATCACGTGCAAATACTGCAAAAAAGTTTTTACGCGCAAGGTTAAAATACTGAGTCAATTAAACAAATAAACCAATTAAAAGCAAGACGTATATAAAATTATTCGGCAGCATCAAAGTCGCGGTGTTTAAATTAATTATCAATTTGTCGCGGTTGCCAGGCGACATAAATCGATCAGGTAGTCCATATTAGCGACGCTAACATGCGATAAGGATAACAAATGCTCGTTTAACGTTATCTCGATATCGAGGACACGAGAGAGCTTTTTGCCACCACATCCCTCCACCTTCATGCAACACCTTCATAAATAACGAGCACACGCCGCCGCCCGCGACTTCGCCCGCGTTTCATTTGTTAAGTCCGGTACTTCGATTTGTGATGCAAACTTCGACACTTTATTTTTTCGTACAGTTTCAATGAATATATTTAGATTGTTACAAGGATCATGCTCGCGAAAAAAAGGTAGGCCTCCATTAGGGGTTTCTTGCCTGTTCTTCCGCATGGAAGGTCGGATGGGGTTTGAACAGGCGTCAAACTTAGCGATAAGTACGTGTGACCTTATGTTTTGAATATTATTGACGTTTCCAAGACATTTATTTATGAATTCTATAGAAATAAAGTTTTTGACTTTTGACTTAATATATAAAATATTTGAAGCCTCTGATATTTTAAAGTCAAAAAGGGTTATTAATTCCTAATTAGATTTAGTTAAAGGCTATATGACCTCACATTTCAATGTTCTATACACTGTACTAATAAGTAACAAAAACCTAATCCACTCAACGAGGCCAATCATTTATCTAAAGCCTAATTTATTCTAGAAAAGCTGCTCTATCAGAATGTTTTGCATGCACGATAGTGCTACGATAAATATAAGGTTTTAATATGCAGGGATAAACGATTACTCGCGAAGTTGTGACATTGAAAGAGCAGTAAAAAATGGTGCTCATAAAATATACATCCACTCGTTTACTTGCCCGCTTTCGTTCGCACGTGTAATCAATAACAGTTTAAATATATTGCACGTGTTAACAAGTTTTTGAAAGACCAAAGAAAAAAGTACACGAAATATAAATACATAGGTAAAAGATATAAATGACCTTTCGGGTCTGTACCCGAAAGGTCATTTATATCTTACATTATATATATTTATAGTAAAAATAACATTTTGAAAATACTTAAGTAACTTTAGTACGCACCTATACTATAAAAGACAAACAGTCTAATTTCAAATTTTTAAACAAACAAATTAGGCTTTGCGTCGGCAAAGAGTCAGACAAAAAGTCAGGCTTATTTTATGTCGATATATATATTTATATATATTTTTACATCTGTGATCATTTACATAGCATGTAGGCAAAATACTTGTTTCTTATGTATATAAAACTTGAACATGTTCTGAACACTGATTTTATATATGCCCGTCAAGTCTTGTTGAAGCGTACTGACTGCTATTTATTCGGTATGATTAAATATTTGAGCGGCGATTTTTTTACGGTTTTAAACAATGGGAAGCCTTTATTAATCTTTTTCATTTTCTTTTTTCATTTTCATTTTCATGTAACACTTAAATATGGACACTTTAAATATTTTTGTAACATAATTTATTGTTGTCTGAAATAAACGAATTGATTGATTGATTGATTGATCTACAACAGTAATTTTTCTCAAAACTATTGCTAAAAAAAGTTAAATCTCCTTAAAATTTCGTTACACTGTTATATGATATAAATAAGCCAATTTTAATGCAACTTACGTTGTCACATATTTAAGAGCATAGATAAGAAAATGACTTGCTCCGTCAATTATTGCGGATTGGCATATTTATCAAAGATAAGTGTACTGAAATTAAACACGCTTAGAGATTTACAAAAACCTGCTGGTTTACTGAACGCAAGAATATATATATATTTGTGACGGATTCGCAGCATAACTCATGCGCAAGCGCACCCAAAGCATATAAGCCGAGACTGCTTGAGATAATTTATGGGTATGTATTCATAATCGTTCAATAAAAATGGCATCCTTTTTTAGCCTGCTAGGGTATAATTATCGAGGCACGGACGCATGCAAAATTGGGGTCTCACCTCGGGATGGCGTCGTAAATAAAGTAAAATGACCGGTGGAGGTTTAAAAAAAACACAGCTTGTGGGAGGACTCTCGTACTAATGAATAAGGCCCTTGGCGTATGAAGTTAACAAATGCTGGCATGGTTATCTTTTGCTTTGGCGTCTTTGTCTACAATTTTAAAACAAAGAATTACTGATCAGTTTTTAGATCGAGTAGAGACCATTTGAATAGATACTGCGCGTTATCCCCTAGTTGTTTCTGCAGTACGCAGGAATATAGTTGATTTGGATATATTCAAGCAAGCAATCATGTGTCAAAATACCTAAAACACTGGGTCATTAAAAGGTTGTTGAATAGTTTAATAATACTCGCAACTTAAGAGTTATAATAATAGAGAACATAAATAAGTAAAGCAAGTTTTAGTTATAAGAAAAGAATAAGCGGCATTCCATCCAGCTCAGTCCTTATCGTAGCCCAATATCAACATTGACGCTCAATTGTGGCAGAGAAAGCATCAATTCATCTCACTTATGCCGCCTCATTTCATTTATCATTAGTCATCAGATTACACAATTGTAAAATGTTAAAAATTACCCAACACTATGGATTTGAATATGAATAGATAGGCGCCATGTAGGCAGGTACATGAAAAAACCGGCCCCGAATGAATACTAGACAAATGTCCCCTCGTGAACACAATGAATGACCTCAACGACGATCGGTTTGCTTTTAAGACATGCTAATTTGAAAGTCTAGAGCGCTTTATGCCTATTAAGGTCATGATGAGCTGAATATATGAATAATAATGGCAAAGTTTTATATCAGTCTTATTGTGGAGAGCAAATATCGTGGACCAGTGGTACAGACCCCGAGATTCAAGCCAGAGATCGGTGGTTCAAATCCTGACAAGAACGAATTGGTTTTTCACTTCAAATATGTATGTGCGCCAATAATACCACGGTGAAGCAAAACGTCATGAGAAATGAGCGTGTAGCCTGCACGAAAGGAACCTCTTTGAGGCGCATTTTTATTCTTCTACCATATATATCGGTTTTAGAGAGCTGGAGACTAGCAGTAATATTGTGTACCAATCATTTACGAGTACCTGAATCGTAAATGATTGGTTTTTAAAACCAATTCTTCGCTTCAGTTTCTGTAAACATATCGTGACAACTAATATGTAAAGAAATTAAACGTCAGTTATCTAGATTGTTTCAGTATTGCCAGGATTACATAAAATACTGAGCTCCACACCGACATTGCTTTCTCTTGTATAGTTCAGAAAGCACTTTCTTTTGATAATCACACCTTTCTGATCAGCGAATCTGAGCTGAATAGATCAGAGAAAATTATAGCGTAAGGAATTTTCCTTAAGGCGAATACAGTTATCAAAGAATTTGAGAGATCTGCGATGTAAAATCTCGAGCAATTCGAGAATAAAGCCATGCGTGCGATGACTGACGATATAAAATAAGGGTCTGGTAGTATCGAGCAGGTAGGTGGCTGCTATTATTTAAATTAATTGGACATAAAACGACGAGCGAGCAGAGAGCGTGTCGGCTGTCGAGGTGTGTCGCAGAAACGCCCGGACGCGCTAAATCTGCCATTGACTGTCACTCTTTTCATTGTAACGAACAATAGTGAATATTTATCATACTTTGGAACAAATAGCCATAACAACTTGCATGTAATGAGCTCATTTTTAAAAGCCTTAGGCTACCTTATCATAGAAAATACAACTTATTTGGTTAATGTAATAATGTAATAACACTTTATTCAGGCAAAAGCTTATATGCATTAATAATAATAATATTGGTGGGCAATTCAGACAGAGCCATCTAGCCTCAAATTAAGCATAGCTTGTACTATGGGAACCAGACAACTGATATAATACATATATACTTTTTTTTGTAAATATTTTCGTATGATACATATTAACACCCATTGGCAATTGCTTATAAAATGTAACCTTATGAAACGTTATAAAATATTTTCCATTGCAATATATTAAAATAGTAATTTCAAATTCCTGAAACAGTATAAGTGCGAGCAACAAAACGTTGTCCCGTCTAAGCGTTTAAGGCTTGAAGGATCAGTTGCGCAGGAGTCTCCCGCGCCGCGGTCCGTCGCGTCGTGTGATCGTTATCAGACGTCGCCGTGTCGACTCCACAATGCCATCTTTTGTGTTCCGACACGATTATTTATTGCTACCAAACACTGAGCTTACAAACCGATAGAGATAGCGCTGCGATTTTTAAATTAATATGGGCACGCCCTTTGAGTATTTTGAAATATATCTTTACATTTCTATTATATTTTGCTTTTTTAATAAAGTGAGACTCTAATAAGCAAGGAAAACCATTACTTAGAACTGCTCTGTCTTTTTTCTCCATACTAGCAACTTCCTCAATCGAAACAACAAAATATTTTTATATATCGTTAGGAAACCGGTATGTCCTAGAACCTGAAATTTAAAGGCATGTGTCGAGTGCTTGAAAGGAACCTCAGCGAGGCGCATTCCTTTGACTACACTGGTTCGAGAGATCCAGTGACACGAGTAGCATTGTTGTATTGTGCCTATTCTCTTGAGCTTTTGTGATAAAGCCCTTCCATGAAAGAACTAGGATTTTTCGTGTTTTTTTTTATAGTATCTACTGTAACTTTTACGCAAGCACTAAAACACAAGTTTGTAAACAGCAATAAAACGTTGAAGGTTTGGTCATTGAAATTACAATAGAACATGTGAATTATTTTGTCGAATTACCTCTTGGTAAATACCATCGCTTGCCTAATAATTAGCATCGGTTATGCAAACTTTAACTACCAATTAGGTAGTTGCTACAAACAAAACTTGTGATAATGCAAGTTCCTATGTATCGATATGTGAGCGAGGAATCGTAATGATGTACTGTTGTTTATTAAACCAAATGGAATACATAAATCTAGAATATGTGATAAAGTATTCGTCGTTAGAACAATTTCTGAATAATTCACGTTGGAATATAAAGTAAATTGTCGCGTTTCGGATAGTAAACATGTAGGGGCAAATGTCATGTATTTGCCATGATATTTTGGCATATAAAAGAAAAATTGAATGAAAATAGTATTGAAACAATGAGTGTGTTTGTGACAAACTATAGTCGAGAATGAGTGGGCCGCGTGGGAAAAAATGCAGTGAGAAACGCTTCAGAGAAAATAGCAAAATGGAAATAAATTCACATTTATGTTGCTATTTAAAGAACTTGAACATCTTACAAAAGAATATTCGTTTTTTAACAAGTGTATCTGCACTTAAACCCAAACGAAGCATTCTTTAGTACGGAACTAGATAACTGATTTATATATTTTCATAAATAACATGTAGGTACATCAGAACAAACAAATTTATTCTCGGTCCTGGGAGGGAATCGAACGTATTTTCTACAGTGCAGAAGGCAGTTACTAGATAATGCTCTTTGAGTCCAGTTATTATGTAGTCATTATACAGCAAGATAATGTTTTTTCAAAACTATAATTATGTAATTTACAAAAATAATATAATATACAAAATATCTATAATCTCAAACATGGCTTTAATTATTCCAAAGTAGATTTCCACACTCCTGTGAAACAGTTATGTTTCGTCGCGAAGCTCTCTCTGTTTTGGACAACTGTGCAATTTATTTCAGGTCAGCGCATCTTGAATTTTAATGGGGACGGAGAAGCCGTTGTATTAAAACAATGACCAATAAGTTTATATTTATGTGTTATTGGCCGGCGAGTATGCTCAACCGGTACCATGTATAACAAAATATTTAAAAATTACATGCAAAGTATATTTATTACACATATAATGCACTACGTAAACGTTTAGCTCAACACAGTATAATAATATATCGTTGGGACAAATTTATAAATTAGTTTGATTATCGATCGTCACACTAGGCCTAGCCTGTTTCTTAGTGCCAGAAATTTACAAAAATACAAGTCAAATATATATTAAAATCATAAAATAGACTTTGTATGAAATATTATAAAACTCATCATAATAAAATAGTTCCGACAACTTACAGATATGTTGGAAGATTATTTTGCAGTCACAGATGTGGTGTGGTGACAAACTTGTGGTCAGATAATTGGTATGTTTCTAACCAAAAATATGAATAAAATATTTTTTAGTCCAACTGAGTGCATACAGTTTGATGTTATCATTTGCAAATGAAGTTGAACTTTCTCGCGACAGTTTGAATAACAATAAAATCACGACCGACCATTGTGCCTTATCGGAGGCACGAAATCGATCGGTCATAGTCAAAATAATGAGGCGCACACATTGGGCGCCGAGTTCAACAATTAAACCCATTAGTTTATTAATCGCCGGCCGGACCATTGTTCCGCTGAGGACAATCGACGCTAGACCAAATAACGCCAGATCGGCTTGCAGTACTACTACTGTATTACAGAAAACTTAACCAACCTATTGTGTATTGCCTTTCATACACGTATCGAATATTCAAGGTTAAGAACTCAAAACATTAATTAAACTACTAATCGAAAGAGAACTCCCAATTTTTTTCAATTTATATTTGTACGTAGTACTGTGCTCATTTTATTAATAACGTGAGTAGCTTGAAAATACGAATCTCTTTACGTTATGGAAATGCAGTTGAAAGAATGCACGAGGTAAATAATGTAATATCAAAAACGAATAACTTTAGAATCACAAAATAAGTGAGATGCGAATGGATTGTAGTTGAAGTGAGAGTGGGATGAAAAAACAAGCTGCGTGAGAACAAATCGTATGCGGTCGAGCCTTCACATGGGCCGGCGAGGCGGCGCGGGCGCGACTGCCCTATAAATACGCCATCGCCACAATAGAAAAGCGTTCCTATTGCGCGGTAGTCTTTAAATTTGCCTTATGTCACACGTAATTCGATATCGTGGTAAACCAAATCTAAAGAAAGCTAATACCGCAAAATTTATATTCTGATATCGAAATCTTGTTGATTATGGTTTAGCGGTATAGTTTTGAAAACAAGGATTACAACCGTGACTACATAAAACCTGCATATTGATATTAGCTGATGTCCGTGACTCTACCCGTGTTCAATCACAAATGGTATCCTAAGGGAGTTCATATTATCCGGGATGTGAAAGCTGTTATGGTAATAGTGTATATCTTGTGTCCCGTCATCCTAGTCGCTTCAGTGCGCGGTAAAATCGAACTTCCAAACGCACTTTTACATTTCATGCTGCTTTGAATATTTAACCATTTGACTGATAGGAATTCTTTACGACTCATTGTTTCTTGATTAGCAAAGAGAATGTTTAATGTTTCCAGAGGCAGTTATGTGCTTACGTACAAACTGTTACCGACATTCCGCTGTTAGTAAACAAGCGAGGGATATTCGACGATTGGTTGCGACAGTGCCTGTTCCATGTACGATTGTTTGCGAACATTCTCCGACTCGGTGGCGGATCATAAACTTTTCAACATACGAACGCATGCACCGATGGCTACCCATATAAACAATAAACCCGTAAACCAAAACCCAATTACATGCCTTGAAGCGCAATTTACAACGAGCCTTTAAAATCTATAAAAGCACTTGAATTCAATTCTGTTTTTAAATTAACATACTGGGAGCTTTTTGTACGGTAATTAAAATGCAAAAATTCAGTAAACACTGGTTCAGAACACCTGAACACATAAACATGCGATGGAATGTAGGCCGCTGGGGGGAACGATGCTGAAAGTTAAAACAGGTGAGACCGACGGGTATGGACTTAGTTGACGCGGAGCGACTGTAAAAGCGGGAATATGGCAAGCGATTTGTTTCCGAAGTGATTTGAAGGGATTCAAAGTTCCACTTTGATCACCCAGGTGATAAAGGTGGAATAAACAAGCCTAAAGTTGTTCTCGCTCTCTGATCTCTGGATATTATCATTCCGCTTTCACAGTTAGCATAGTTGGAAAATCTCTGTGCATTGGTTATTTTTATATTCCGATCAACGTAGCGAATGTCTCGCTCGAAAAAAGCTCGGTAGTTGCGAAACTGAAATAAAAACAACCTGCAGGTGCAATAAGAAAACAAACTAACATACTTTTACAGGGATAAGATTTGAAAATCAATCTTTAGAGAAGGCATATTGATATTCTGCCGTCCTTTAACTAGAAAGCCGTTAACCCTCAAAAGGTAAATTTTTACTTATTAATAAGAAGCGATACAGTTCAAAATTCTCTATCTTTCTACCTGAGAAACGTTTGTAAATTATTATTAGTTCCAGAGATATAAAAAAAATTGTAGTGACGGATTTAAAACGAATTAAAAAGAGTTCTATTAACATATCTCAAAAATAACAATTTGGGCTTAACGGCGTTTTAGTTAAAGGACGGCAGTATTAGTGATATTACGCTCCGCTGACGTCACTGGCATGTCCGTAGCTTCGCCTGAAACAGCGTAACGGCTGAAACATTGTAAGCGGATTGGCAATAGATAAACGTGTTTACTAATGTTCAACAGGGTGTTTAGTTTATATCCTACTTTACAAAGGTGCGTTCACCAGTATTAGTCACGAATGCAAGTTAACATTTCCCTTGAACTCGACCGCTAAGCAAAGCTCGCCGTTCACGGTCGCCTACGTACCAATGCGTAGTTGTAGCAACAACTGGAAGCTACTACTTGATAATGTCTGTATTCATTGCTGGGTTTAAGTGTTTCATAGCCAATCATAGTAATACGAGTGCATTATTACTTGAAAGCAGAATTTTTTTAGTAGTTCCTACAAAATATCTTCCCGAAATTCTGTACGAACCCAATTTATAAAATATTCAGCGGCACCAGATCCATGGGATCCATTAGGACCTACCCAACGTAATGTTATCATGATTTTAAGGGTGTAAAATTCATTGTGCCTCCTTTAGGCTTCTATTAAATACATTTTTCAACCTGTTACAATCTGTTTGCGGGCATTTTAACGGGAAAAATATTTGCCCACGTTTGCACACGCGAGGTTAACTCAATCATTGCAAACTTAATTCACGTGTCTTGGCCGGCAGGAATTGCTAAAAATGTATGAAAAATTACCATTTGTCATTCCATAGCAGCAAAATATTCCAAAAATATGCAATATAAGTAACTCACACCATGGTTTGACACGATGGATGTTTGGATGTCTTTTTACTTATTCAAGCCAAAACTGTTTTTTTCAGCTATTTGGCTGAAATTTTGACGAGGTCACTCATTATTACTTATTATAATCATTATTTATATATATTATAAAGTAGTATATATATTTATGCCAATACAAACCCAGACAAGCAGCGCGTACATGGTATCTAATTAAAATAAGCCCTCGACAAAAGTTGGAAGTTAGTAATGTATACGATCCATATGGATGGAAACGAATGATGTTAGTAATAATGTAAACAATTGAATCACGATCAGCGCCCACTGCCGACTTCAAACCATCCTTCTGAGAAACTATTCATATCTGCTTAATATTGAAAACGATGGTATATTATTCCAGCGAAATTAAAGTAAGCTACCAGTTTAAAATAATTGGAAAAGGTCGGATAATAGAATTTACAATAAAAGGATTCACTCAAACAATAATTTCAATCACCGCTTTAAATTGATAAACTTCGGAATATTAATTAATTTTGATATATAAATATGTACCTTTTATGGCTCGCAGTTATCTTGCAATAACATTGGTATTGTTTTAGTCAAATCGGCTGATGTGTAAACAAACCATCTTGCTATTGTCACAAACACAAGAAGCTATTTTTGTTCGTGTATATTACGAAACGTGTCCAATTTTTTATCCGAATTTTTAATAGATTAGGGTAGTTTTTTAATAATATAATATAATACTGGTGGACAATTCACACAGCGCCATCTAGCCCCAAACTAAGCATAGCTTGTACTATGGAAACCAGACAGCTGATAGAATACATATATACTTTTTTTGTAAATACATACATATAATAAATATTAACACCCAGATACAGAACAAAAATCTATATTCGTCACACAAATGTTTCTACTGGGTGGGAAACGAACCCACGACCTACAGCGCAGAAGGCAAAGTTACTTAACTGAGCTGTGAGGCCTGTAATCGTAAGCGATGGGAGTATTGGTGATGTCTTCGCTAGCATGTTTTAAGTTCCTACCAACCCATTTAGACATGTAAAATATTATATGTGTGCGCACCACTATAAAAGATAGTGAGACTGAAAGAACACTCATTCATACATTCGTAGTTCGCAAAATAAAATTTGCGTTTATAATTTCGTTGTTGAGACAAAGCGTGATTCATAAACGAGTGTTACTACAAAATGGTTACCATAACAAAGCAACCATTCGCACATTCTCGCAAATTGACGCGTCAACCAACAAACACAAGAATGCACTTTACCGTCCGACGAGGTCTCAATCGGTAATTTTTTATATGTTATTACTTACGACAATCTGCGATTTACATGACACGAGACATTGAAAGATTAATTTCCGATGTGGCAGATTGCCACTTTAATTTATGATCGACCATTGTCTCATGAGTGACGTCATTTTATGCAAACCATAATGTCATCTGATTTAATTCTGCTTTTAAAAACACTGTTCGAGACAAACAAGGTGTGCAGTAAAATAGTTTCGTGCAATCCCAAAAGGATTTTCGGGTATCCCAAACGCATACACTTGGATCGTCATTAAAAATAATAATATGCGCACAATCCACATTTATATGTTTTTTTTATCTAAATATAATATAGGTATTTATACAAAAATACCTTATGTAATCTATAAACGGTTTGCCTATAAAATATACCTAACTCGCTGCGGCCCGCGGTTCCCACGGAAACACTGCACTTTTCCGAGATACAAACTTCATAAAAAAAATCCTCGGACTAATAACGAATATTGGAAAAAAAAACTAATTATTGGTACCACCCACCCGTTCTCGAGTTTTGCGTTTAACCACAAATTTAGCCATTCGTTTTTATTTTTATAGATTATTCAACAAATTAACAAGTTTAAACCTTCCTCCTGAAACACTATATATTGATGAAAACCATGCAAGCATTAAAATCCATTGCGTAGTTTAAAAGATTAAGCATACACAGGGAAAGACGGTGGGAAGCGACTTTATTTTATGCTATTTAGAGAAGAAGCATTCAAACTCGAAAAATCTAAAATTTATATGATCAGTTTGTACCATTTAGGCGTCAGTTGAAGACTGTTCCTTGAAACACCCTATAGAAAAACGGTACAACGATAATTCATAATGATTAATAGCTTTCGTCTAACAGTTATGGCAAATCAATACGGCTACCTTGAGTTACTTATTGGATCGACCCGTTGGTCTCACCTATGAAGTACTAATTTATAAAACTATTATATTATTGTCAACTAAAAATTCATAGTAATTATAAAACGATTGTTTGGTCAACTCAGTAATAACTACTTCTCGAGTCTCAATCATTAAATAAATAAATATAAATATTGATCGTCATTTCACACAGCGCCATCTAGCCCCAAAGTAAGCTAAGCATGGCTTGTATCATGGGAACCAGACATCTGATATATATACTTAGGTATATACTTTTTTGTAAATACATACATATAATACATATTAACACCCAGACACAGAACAAACATGTATGTTCGTCACACAAATGTTTGGGTGGGAATCGAACCCACGGCCTACAGCGCAGAAAGCAGCGCTACTACCAACTGAGCTGTGAGGCCAGTCAAGATCATGCGCATCATGCATAAAGATACTTAAAAGTAGGTGCTGAGGTATCATCATATTAATACGTGATTCCTCTCAGTTCCCCTAACCGCCGCTCTAGAGTTTCAGTTGACCACAGCCGGGGCAGCGGCGGTCGCTGACCCTACACCCTGAGTACCTCGTGACAATTTGTCTCACAATCAGAAAACATTTATAGGCGTTAAATAGCCTCTTAAATTGTACCATAAACAAGATGTAAAGATCTCGTAAAACGTTAATGCACTTTCGTAAAATCGCCATAGTTCTGAAGCGCGAACTGCCAAAAACTCATCCGCACCGGTTTCTCTTTGATGTTGTGTCTTGTGAACAAGTTGAAGGGACTATAGGACTACAGCGTAAAATTTGTTTACCCCATGAAACTGAATTGTGAAAAAATATACAGTCATTGGATATGGTTCCGTATGTTTTTTTTATGTGATCTGAGTGGCGGAAAGACCTGAAAGCTTACCTGATGTTAAATGGTAACCGCCACCCATAGACAACAGTAATACGACTCAAGTCCTCTCCACCAAAGTACGAGATGACCTAAGGCGCATTGCGTTGCGTCCATCGCCCCGAAACGGGGATGTTACGTCTCATGCGCCTGTAATTTCGCCGGCACCCACTCTCTTCCACCGGAACACAGCAACACGAGTGCATCACTGCTTGACGGCAGATTACCAGGTGTGGTGGCAGTTTTTCTCCGGGCGAACTTGGCACAAGTTGTACTGCCACTTTGGGTTGCTCCTTTCGCAACACCCGGGGGATACGTGTAGGGATTCAAAGGGTAATCACTTACGGACGCGAGCAGCTTGGCCCCCCAGATGTCACGATTTTTCATAAATTTTTGCTGTCTACGACCGACATAAGTACTGCTACTACTAATGTATATTCAGTTGAACGTATCAACATCAAACAAATGTATGCGGATACTTTATTTAGACATGTCCGTTCATGTGTGCTGCGATGTCTTGAATAGTCATATTTAAGCGTTAAGTATGCGTGTCTCTTAGAGGGCTGTCAATGTTACAAAGGTCTGTCGGCCAGAACAGCATTGGGTGGAGCTAATAAACTATTTGAGTAGAGCCTCGTGTTGACACTGGCGTTTCACACCTGAACAATGCTCCTCGTTTGCATTAATGTAAATTAGGTTAGGCCCGCCACAGCCGCCACAGCCGCCGCGCCGCTGCGCCTACGTTCAATTAGACGCGCCCGAAGTAGCGCGTGTGTGCATATGTAAAGGCGCATGTAACGTGTACCTAACGACTTCCACACGACCACATCCCGATCGAATACCTCTACCTTTCAACGATTATTATTTATATCGAGGGATGCACTCACGGTATATACTATAATAATAATAATAATAATCAAAGGAACTCAAAAAATAATTGTTCAATCTATAATAAATTCACTATCGAAACAAAATTGCTATTTACGGGTCTTATCAAAATATTATGGCACGCAATTTTGTAATTTAATATTTATAATAATAATAATAATATATTTATTTGCCAATTATAGTAAATGTTAACAAAAGATAATTAACTAATTAGGTATTATGTCTAGTTCCTATTCACATAGATTCATCTGTGAATCACAAGCTAAGCTTGTTATAAGCTTGTGTTTTGTGATTCCGGGTGCGAATTTATACAATCACTAGTGTAGTATATTGATATCAATAACGTTCATCTTGAGGCAAAGTATCCAATAAGATTAACCATAAAAATTAACAAATATATATCGGGTGGTAAACTAATTTAGCTCTCCAGTGGGATGTTTAGGCAAAATTGTGTGTGTGTGTGTGTGTGTATGTGTGTGTGCGTGTGCGTGAGTGTGTGTGCGTGTGTGTGTTATGTGTGTGTGTGTGCGTATTTATTAGATAGGACGGTTATTTGCATTGATTTTTCTATCGAAAATGAGGTTTCTTATTCTATTGTTTATCACGATTACTTTGTAATGTAATGCGTTTTTCATATCAAATGATTTGTTTAGTATCTAACTGTCCGCTGAAAGATGCTTCACTGCACTTGGCTTCAGTCCAAGATAATTTATTCGTTACTCCAAGTTGCCAGTAGTTTAACTCCAGTTAAATATTTTGTCCGGTTAAAAGCATCCTCATAAATATTTTAAGAATTAATGAATGGGTCATTGTCTAGGATAGACTCGACACTTTCTTAGGTATATTTTATACATCTGTTTAATATCTTTGAATTTGACGTGTATCCAGACAATGTTTTTAAAAGAGAACAAAATTAGAAACATGATTTCAACTATCGATATAACTACATTATCTGAATCATATTTTTGTTGGAACAAAACGATAACATTGGAGAATTGGCTACCCGACTAAAAATAAGGTAAGCTAGAGGCCGGGCGCGGGCGCGGGCGCGGTGTCAAAGTCTCGGGTTCTGTTCCGCGTCCGTCATCGCGGCCCGCGATCGCGTAAACACCGCGCCGACGAGCGGCGGCGCGGCTTGGGCGCAGCGCGGCGCTTGCGCTTTTACAATCAGCCACCAATTCGTAAAGCAATTACATGTATGAAATGTCGATAACCTTTTGTATTTCATAAAAGCATCTTATGGCTTTCATTGAAAGAAAGAAAGAAAAATACATTTATATGAGACAGGCAACAGGCAAAAAACCCAAGCCATCGAAAATAATAAAAAAAATATTTTAGTAATATCTCTCTCCAAGTGAATAACAATAATAAAGTAATATCTATTTATTAGCTTTCAAACGACTTTTGTTTTCCATGTATTCGTTTTGGGAACTTTATATCGGGCATATCCTCCATAGACCATATTCTTCTATAAACAAATATTATCGGAAATTTCACACAAAGCCATCTTATACCCAAAATAGGCGTAGCTTGTACCGGGGGAACTAGACAACTGATAGAGTACATATATACATAGAAAGACTTAAACAACTTATATGTTAGCTTTGATTCGGGCCTCAAAGCCACTCATCTACTAAGACAAATTATAAGTTTTTATGTAATATTTTCATGATTAACCAACGTATAAAATCTTGCGAAAACTATCGCAACAAAAAAATCAATGAGTCGGATCATTAACATTTCCGAACGTCACAAATCACACCAACAAAATGCGAGATCTGGAACCGAAAAAGATCTATGTTGGGAATGATATTTTTTTTTTATATTGAAGAGAAGTCGCACGCGCGGTCCGATTGTGGCTGTGTGGTCCTCGCTAGCCACTTTGTAAATAGCGCGGTTTACCTTTTTCAACTTTTGTGTTTTGTTACCTTTTGTGCTGTTGTAGGTCCAATATTACCATAGCTATTTAGGCTCGTCGGATAAATAAATACGCCATTTATCATGATAGATAACCGATGCACGTGTATGTCGTCGCGTCACCCCACGGGAACAACGAACGGTCAAAACAATAATGCAGTGATTTATCTTCGCATTGTTTCCTAGGTAAGGTCGTTTATACATGTTTTACACTCTGTGATGCAATTTGATTTAGAAGGCAAATACATTTTTGTTACTACTTTAGTGTTTTTGGTAATTTGCCTGAACTTAAGACAAGGTTCTACACCAAGTCTTTGTAATACATATATTGATTATGTGACTTATTATTGACTGTGCGTGATTTAGGCGTTCTTAATCGTAGCTGTATGAAAACTACAATTACTGTATCAAATCAAGTCATAGTCCCAAGAGTGACTGAGTATGACAGGCCTCACAGCGCAGATGGTAGTAACTCTGCCTTCTGAGCTGTAGGTCGTGGATTCGATTCCCACCCAGGACAAACATTTGTGTGACGAATATAAATGTTTTTTCTGTCTGGTTGTTAATATGTATTATATATATGTATTTACAAAAAAAATATGTATGTATTCTATCAGTGTCTAGTTCCCATAGTACCTACAAGCTATGCTTAGCTTGAGGCTAGATGGCACTGTGTGAGTTGTCCAGCAATATTATTATTATTATATTATATTATATTATAGTCCCAAGAGTAGGCACCCTTATCAATTTCCGATTTCAAAGTGATACCGTTACAATTACTATTGTCGCAATACAATTTACGTCCTATAGATAGCAAATCTTAACATCCTCTAAGAATGCAAGCGTCATCGGACCCATATCCAATTGTAGCACAATAAATTCACTCAAACCGCAGGCTTTCACAATATTTGTATCGGGCGTATTACGAGGCGACAAAAAGGGCCGAAAGGGACACAAGGGCGGGTGAATGAAGGGAAGGTAAATAAATATAAATAAAGGTTAGGTAGGGGGCGCGCGGCGCGGAGTTCGGCGTCCCGCGGCGCTTGCGCACCGATGCAGGCCTTAAATGGATTTTTCCACTTAGCAAACTGTTATTGGAAGTAATATTTTGTATTTATTGTAAGATTTTAACTTGATAGCTAATTATGCATTGAAGTATCTGTAAGTGATTCTATTTCCGACATCACAGCATACTATATGAATAAATATATTTATTTCAACAGGCCTTTGACCTGAAATTCATTTTTAAGTCAAATTGAAAACTAAGTCGTTGGAGTTTACTCCTTAAGAATCAATGTAATTTAAAGCCCCCGGTAAGAACATTTTATGAGTGATATAATTAAGCGTTACCAAAAAGTCTTACGATAAATATCATCGCACTTTTTTTTTATTGGCTATTCGTTCTTTCTTAGCTGAAGAACATTACTGCCAACTTCACGTAGCATGTTCACGGATCATCGCACTTAAAGAGTGAACTCCAGCCGAGCTACGCTTCGCACAATTTTTTTCTAATAAAAAAAATAAACATTGTTCCAATGGTTAAAATACATCGAAAACACCAAAGCCTTCTTGTTTGACAATAAAAGCAGCATTTTAGAATAAAATTACACACTAAAAATTCAATTACAAGCTCATTGTTCTCCATATCGCTGTCACACATCATTAAGCAGGACCAATGGGAATCGTTAAATCGGTGATCGGTCGCACCCGCAATCATGTTCGAAACCAATTACGTCCCTGTACTCGGCGCATTGGGTGTAATATTTAAGTGCCACGCGACACGCCGAGTCCGACTCTGTCATTTTAATGGCCACTTAAATCTTGACGAGTGAAAACTGAAATCACTATTTGTCGATCTCTTTTCGTGAATTGTTTTTGTCCTGACCAATGTTATTTTCCAAGTGCCTTAAATGATGGCAGAAGTTTTCATTATCATTCTTGCTGTACGCCTTTAGATACTGTTTTACGCCTGCGCATTTGGTAAGTTATAAAAAATTCTTTATTCTTACTTTATTTTCTTCCCAGCTAAAGTTTTGTCATGGAAGCAAATAACGAAATTAACTTAAAAATTTTAAAATCTTAATGTTTTTATACCCATTACATATTTAGTCTACACGGGGAAAGCTGCAATTTTTTTAAGTGTTTTTTTTATATTAATAAATAACTGTACTTAATTAGTGATGGAATCTAAACTTAGCAAAGTCACTATGGGAATCAGGTAACTGATAAAATACTACATATATATACATTCAGAGAATTACCTCTTTATCCTCGAAGGTGTAGGCAGAAAGAGCACCAATGGGCCATTTTCCATCTTGTGCTTTACTATCATGGGAACGTAGACATGACTAGGGGTGAGCTTATGGCTGCCATTGTTTTTGAGTAATTAATTCCACAAAACCAAATCAAAACAGACAGGAAGCCCAAAGCCAGGACAAATATAAAATTATATAAACGATATTACTAACGAGGGCACGGAAAATACTATATAAATAAATATATTATAATATCTATACACAGATACATCACCGCACATGCCGAGTGATAGCCTTTTTTGCTGTGACAAGCCACATTTTTTTTTTATTTGTACCAAATTTTATTTGTAATGTAACATAAAATAAAAATCTTTCTTTCTTTCTTTCAACAAACATCTATGTTCGAAACACAAATTTTTATCCTGGGTGGGAGTTGTACCCACGGTCTACTGCGCAGAAACCAGACTACCAACAACTCCATTGAAGTCCATTGAAATAATATCAATTTGTAAAGGAATCTCCACTAAAACATGTTAAGAGGAACAAATAATCACCTAAGTATACTTACTTAGCCATAATAACGATCAATTCACGCCGCGCGGGTGAATCACCTCAATTCATAAGCAATAGATCACTGTTGCGAAACCAAGGGAATGTGCGTACCGTTTTGAAACTATAAATCAGGAGTCATCGATATGCTCCAAACAGATTACAAGTATGTAAACATAGCACTTCCTTAGTGGTGTTTCCGCGTACCTAGCGAACGGTGAAGGAAAACATTGAAACTGGTAGTAGGCTAACCGTTCCGTACCGTCCCTAAAACTTAAGAGACATTGGAATATTCTAAATTTATTTGATATTAGTAACAAATTCGTAACTAAAATTATTGTTAAAATTTAATAATAATTTCTATTTACTATGTACACGTCTTACTTTTATACAGTCGCCTTTCTCTAGCCTCAAACGTTTGCTGGAAGATAAACCTTCTTGGCTTAAGCTCGCCTTTTATACATGTACTTCGTCGCTTTTTTGTGTATCTGTGTACAATAAAGATCAAAGAATAAAGGTTTTTTTTTGACTCGTCTCAGGCCTGTAGGTGCGATTCCAATCCAGGACAAACATTTGTGTTACGAACATAGATGTTTGTTCCGTGTCTTGGTGTTGATATGTATTATATGTATGTATTTAGAAAAAAAGTATATAAGTATTATATCAGGTGTCTGGTTCCCATGACACAAGCTATGCTTAGCTTACTTTGGGGCTAGACGGCGCTGTGTGAAATGTCCACCAATATTTATTTACTATTTTAATAGCAAAACTTTAGCAATCAACACCTTGCATTAAGAAAAAAGAAAATTTACGTGAATTTATTTGTAGTTTGTAGTTATCTCAAACGTAACAAACTGACAATTGTTAGTTTATCTTTATAAGTAGTTGAGTGAACTAAATAAGTTAAGAAGATACATAGTGATAGCGGTTTCATTGTGTATTCTTGGACAACTTTACGTTTTTGCATTGCATTTGATAAAATTAGTTCTTTTTTGTAGATTGTTAGAATTTCACACAGATAATGTAAAAAATATATATCATTTAAGTCGTCGATTGTGAAAACACTTTTTTTATTAATCATAACAAGATAAGATATTCGAAGTCACTAAAATTATAATGACCTTATACAAACTATGCCACTCTAACCTAACTTTTGCTTTTTTCGCAAGTGCTACCTAATTTTATCTTTACTTTTAGTTTCAGGAGTTGGTACTACGATGGTAAGCTTTACACTCAACAAGTATACAACAGAATATTGAAAACCATTTAATTCTAAAATGAGCAATGAATACCCACTCAATATATGAGCAATAAATTCACGAGCACCGATCGAGCCCTTAAAATAGCAGCTTCGCTTAAACCGATGGCCCATTTCACTGCTATATCAAAATCTCTTCAATTTACGAGTGCACTGTATCAAACACCTCGTTAGAAAGATATTTAAGATAAGTAATACATATAAACTAATATATTATAACAACTATAATTTGTGACAAAACTCATACTTTACAATTGCATTATATTTTCGACTCAACTTTTGAAGTTATCCAGTATATTATTTTTTATATCTAAAAAAATGGGGTCCACCTTAAGTTAAGCGGTAACCCCCGCCCTAAACAAGCAATACGACTTGGATCTTCCCCTAGCTAGGTACGACAATACCCACGTCGAATCGTATGTGCCCGTAACCTGAGACGTTAAGGTGGAATGCTTCATGTGCCTTCAATTTCACCGGCAACTACACCTGTCAAACCGAAACGTAGAATGCTAATGCTTGACTGTAGAAATGGGTATGGTGTCAGTACTTCCCCGGACGAAATTGGTGCTACTGCTACTGATTTGAAATCTTTCACAAATGTCAAAACGTAAGACAAATGCAATGCTATTAAGTTACCATACTGTCGAATAGGCCACAAAAATCTGATATGAGTGAACGATTTAACAAGGATTCTTATTGAATTTACTTACACTTAGGTTATAATTTGCATGAGTACAATAGCGGATAAAGATTAGTGTCCCAATGATACGTATAAAAATGACAAGCCCATGATGATGAAGAAATGCTATAATCTTATTTCACCTAAGGCAGGTCGGGCACTATATTATTTATTATATTTGTTTATTCCGTGGCCCGTGCTTAGCATTGACTGAGGTTTGACAGATAAGACCGAGATAAACTTCCAGCTGGCTCACAACAAATATTTGCACTAATTAAAACAAACGCCGCTCAGACACACGTCTCTCGCGTAAACACTACGCTTTTTGCGACGACTTTGCTTTTCAATTTTTTATTATCATATTTTTACTTCAAGGAGAGTTTTACTTGCCTTATGATGTCACATATACCATTTACCACATTATGTTTCCCTGCTGGTATTTGAAGTTACTGCTTGACCCAGAGACTTACTCGTGTGTATGGTAAAACTTTTCAATTATTGTGAGACTCATCTGGAAAAATATCTTCCTTCAGTAGACGTACTATCAATACCGCGTGTGCGGTTAGCTTCTAAGACATGAAATCAAACATAAATAAACTCATTCAATACGTTTGAAAGTTCCTCGCAATTCCAAAGATCTTTTACACACTACTCATTGCATTACTTACTCATGAGACGGCGAAAGTATAAGCACGCCGATGTTTACATATATCTAAGGTGTTTACCTTACAGAGGGATGCAATCGTTAATTTATCGCCACGTACAAAAGCAACTATATAAAGTAAACCGCACAGGTTCAAACACCTATCACTTAAGTTTGGCTTGTGTTTGTACAAGTGTTTCTGAGGTTGCGAACGTTAGAGGGCTTCCATACTAGTTGGCTAAAATTTCGCCAAATTATTAACATGAATTTGGAGAGAAAAGTAGTTAGAATGACGATCTATGTTTGTTTTAAAACCACTCGATTTTATTGACTACATGTCAAAACAAAAGTACTTTTGACTGGCCTCACATCTCAGTTGGTAGACACATAACAAACATCAATGTTCGTCACATAAATGTTTGTCCTGGGTGGGAATCGAACCCACGAGCTACAGCGCAGAAGGCAGGGTTACTACCAAATGAGCTATGAGGAGAGTCAACTGAGACGAACTTGTCTATTTACACAATATAAATAGTGGGTAACGGTAGTTAACGACAATTACCCATCATCCTAGTCTAGCGAATAACGAAAATTAATATTTGATTTATTAGGTAGGTCTTGCAAAATATTTGGCTTACCCAAATAGTTTCAGAGTGGCTATTGTTTGTAAGGGTCTAATTTTATTTATGGATAGTTTAATGAAATACTCACATAACATGAAAACGTTGCTTCAAGTATTATTAATAAAACTAATTATAATGTCGGTATCTTCGTTCAAAGTGATCATATTTTTAATGCACTTACTAATATGATGAAATGTTTCTTCTCGTTTCTCAACTAGGGCAGTAAATTTATTCGAAACGAAGTGTTTATATGTGTTCATATTAATAGCCAACCGAGTGATTTCACTATCCGTGGCTTGTCATGTCTCATATTTACAATCAGATTAACTTGCGTTACGAACGTAACTAGCACAACTTGAATGCTCATAAAAGTATTTCTTTAAAACAAATACCTACCCTAATCTTTTACAATGAATGGGAACATATAAGTTTATTTGTGTTTGGATAGGTAACCTTTGATGGAAACGCGTTGTTAATATGCGGCCGTTAGAGATCTTTATAACATTTTACAACGTTGTAAACCCACCGTAGAATTTTAGGATTAATTTGATTATGGTCAATTATTCAAAAAGCGATCAAACCTCGTTCGGTTTTTATCCTGCGCTAATAAGCCGAAAAGTATCTAATTATGGCGGCGGTGTCTTTGCTGCCAACAAATTAAACCACTTTAGCGTATCAACAGCCAATCAAATGGAATCAATATTAACAATCGCTAATTAAGTGGCTTTAAAATACCTCTGTATAAAACTTTTGTTTTTCTACACATTCACTAGTTTTATCTCGATGACTGGAAATTTGGATATTGTTCCGCTCGAATTGAATAGGAAAATGATCAGCGTATAGTTAATAACAAAAACGTAGACAAATAGCGTGTTGGCCTGGATAGCGCTATCTGCGCGTGCGCGCGCGCCGCAGTAACAGCTCATTGTAACCCGAGCCTCAAATACGAAATTGAATAATGCTGACCTATCCAGCGACCGCCTCGCCCATAAATCACCGAGATATTTATGTCCCCCATCCCCGCACGCCCTTACCCCCTCACAATCCCAGCGCTATTCGCGTCCACCAATATAAAATATTTAATAAAAACATACAAAACTGGTAAGTAATTCAAATTGGAATCTGAGGAGCAGCGGGCCGTCGCGTCGCGGTCTGGCTCCTATTCTGCGGTTTGCAATACTAGCCCACCGGTCAATGGAGCTCGCTCTTAGAATGGAAAACTGATAGTTATTATATACAATATACCCATATGCATAAAGCGCACTTGCATCTGCTTCGGGTTTTATAATAAACACTTGGTAAACGACCGCAGGAGTAAAGTAAAAGCATCTAGTCTATTTCTTTAAAACAAGTCACCACCTAGAGAGAAGTTATTTTAAATTTTTGCGAGCAGGTGAACTGCAGAATAGCGTGAGATGCAACCATTAATATTTAAAACGACTATGAAAATGTAAATAAATGATTGTTTGTAAATAATGTTAATAAACTAGTCGAGGCAGTATTACATCCCAGGCTGTCACCGCCAAGTTACGAAACGCAACAACAGACGGAAAGAGCGCAGGGCATTTATCTCCGAAGCATCTGGCATGTAACATACCGCTTCCCGTGCGCATTAGCTTTACTTATATTCCCTTTTATTTATGAGAAATAAATAATACTATTAGACGGAGATACCGATTCCTGATAAAAAGTGGGCCCGAGTTAAATGGGAGGCTCAGTGGGAGCAGAAAGAAAGTAATGGAGGCGCATCGAACCGGTTTGGAGATTTTTACGAATGCAAGGCTGCTGAGCCCGGCCGCGGCCGGCTATGTGCTGCCCAAGGCGAGCACATAACGTCTCCGGCGGATTCGCGCCGAGACGACCTTTCTTCCACGCACACACGCCTCGGACAGCAACAGCCCTCCGACGATTATTATCTGCACATAACTGGATTCACCGCAATGATACCCACATACGGTGACTAAAATATTTGCGTACCAATGCGTTCCACTCATTCGACAATAGCTCTGCACGACCACTATTTCAGGATTTGGGTTGGGTTCGATTGAAATATGATCACATTATCGGGAAACTAGTTCGCGTTGGAACTGTAAACACTTGTCAAACTGTTGGCCGGTCGGCCACTTCAATTGACATTGCGTTTGCTACAAGCAGAAATAGCAGTTGGGTAAACATGTTTCGATTAGTTTTCGCATGTTGTTTGATGGATGCTGATTCAGTTTTTGTATCCGATTAGTAGCAATACACATCAATTAGATAACTTTTATGTTGCACTATATAATGTTATTCATTAATACAATACATTAATAAAAAAATAGTAATGTATAAATAAAAAATATATGTATGACTTGGATCAGCTAAAGTGAAGTTAATACTGGCTTTTAGACAAACTTCAGACAAAGAATTCGTTATTTGTGTTTTTCTACATAACACTATTTATACCTAACATTCGTAAGAGCTATAAATGACCTAAAAATGATGTTTTAACTGAGTGTTATTTTCGAGATTATTCTTATTCCACGTGTCCTAAACCTTGGGATAACAAAATCTCATCCAACCTTAAAATTCTCAACCGACGTAAATAAGAACAAGTATGTAGATAAGACTGGATTATCTTAATCTTAACAATTTTAAGTTAATTACGTGATTCCTCTTACCCAGCAACAAAGTAAAAGTTAATAGGTACTTGTTATATGGTAATTTATATATTTCCAATAAAGTAAATGATTTCTTATATGGATCATCTATGACTGCAGCTCAGTTGGTTAGTAACCCTACCTTCTGCGCTGTAGGTCGTGGGTTCGATTCCCACCCAGGACAAACATTTATCTGAAACATAGATGTTTGTTCTGTGTCTGGATGTTATATTGTAATACGTATTATATGTATGTATTTACAAAAAAAAGTATATAAGTATTGTATCGGTTGTCTGGTTCCCATGACACAAGCTATGCTTAACTTACTTTGGGGCTAGATGGCGCTGTGTGAAATGTCCACCATATAATAATAATAATAATGCATGCAACGCGTAACTAATTGTTGTTAGCGCATTTTTGAGTGGTATTTTTTATAGTGGGGACAAAAAATTGTATGTAGTATAAAAAACGTAACGAGTATGACCTGGAAACGCTTAGTACTTTTGCCCAGCCATGGTTTTACGAGGAGTCTAATTATAAGCATCTACTGAAGTTTGTGGGTTACTAACTGGCCTATATCAGGAAATACTGAAGTTTACCCATGGATCATCCATCTATAGCTCTCTGTGGCAATGGACATAATAAAGTTGGTGCAAGCAGTAATCCCACTAAATCGCGCTACGCAACGGCTCACATAGTGCCACACCAAATTCGTTATATCTTCTATTCCCTTGACATTCCCAAACGTATAGTTTATTATTTAAGTATTTTTTCTTATTGAATATTATTATTATTACTTGTTAACTTGATAGTAACACTGCCTTATGCACTTTAGTTCGTGGGTTCGTTCCCAACCAGGTCAAATACTGTGTGGTGAATAGTTGTTGTTCTGTGTCGGGATGTATGTAACATACTTTACGTACATATGTACAAAAAGAATAAATGTATTATATCGCTTATAGTACAAGCTATGTTTAATTTGAGGCTAGATATTACTGTGTGAAATGTGCACCAAATTTATGTTGATAATGTTTTATGTTAGTGAGTAGTGTTGATTTATTAGAAAAATAATATTTTTCGATTAGTTTACTCGAAATAATATAAAATAAACATAGGTTACAAATTATGGTTTTATTTTAAATGATTAAATTATGGTTTTAAGTTTTTCAGTAATGTATCGAATAATTTATGTATCTATCTAACGAATATTAATATGAAAAGTGAGTAACGAATAGATAGATACTTCGATAAGAAATTTATTTGTTTCTCCTATCACACACGCACATTCAGTTGATCCGCCAAGAATAGCTACAAAGACCTGATAAGTGGTATCCTCTGCCCATTAAACATCAAAACAACTTAGGTATTCCCGTACTCAAGGATAGGTAGACCCCAGTCGCATCGCAGTCGTTCTTCAGACTGAGGACTGAGGTTTTTGTACTCAATTGTAGTAACACTGCCTTCTGCACTGTAGGTCGTGGGTTCGATTCCCACCCAGGACAAACATTTGTGTGACGAATATAGATGTTTGTTCTGTGTCTGGGTGTTAATATGTATTATATGTATGAATTTACAAAAAAAAAGTACCTATATATGTAATGTATTATATCAGTTGTCTGTTTCCCACAGTAAAAGCTATGCTTAGTTTGGGGCTAGATGGTGAGGTGTGAATTGTCCACCAATATTATTATTATTATTATTTCTTATTATTGCGCCCGTCACCATGACATGGCTTAGTATGGACTGCCTCGTGAACTTGATATTACCGGCAAAATGAACAACGCGAATATCAGTAATACGAAACATTTTACTATGGATCACTGTTATTACTGTTTCATATTTACTGTGTGCGAATGTGTGTTTGTCAACTTGTGTTTACCATGCATTAGACCAAGGCCGAGTAAATATGTGTGAACCGTAAAAACCGAACTTCTTTCCTCGTGGGACATTTTTATCAACCATAAAGAGATGATCAAATGATTCGTATTCGTTGCAGAATTCTTTATTATTTCACTTACGACATTTTTGCCATGACTGCTACGCAACCCAATCTTATTTATTTGTATACTAGCTGCGCCCCGCGGTGTTACCTGCGGTGAATAAGTAATCCCACGGGAACACTCCATTTTTCCGGGATAAAAGTAGCATATGTGTTAATCCAGGATATAAGCTATCTTGGTACCAAATTTCATCCAAATCCATTCAGCCGTTTGAGCGTGAAAGAGTAACAAATATCCATACAAACTTTCACGTTTATAATATTATAGTAGGATGTATGCATCTTTAAGTAATCGTATAGAACACATATGATTTTCTCACAATGTAGTGGCACACGCACATTTACGAAACTCATGGCGGACCTACATATACGAACGACTATAAGCCTAGAATAACAAAAATACGCAATCTTATTTTAAACAAGGTCTGAATGCTTTGTTATTAGATTTAGTAATCATGTTGACCAGACTTTTTTATTTAAACACTATGAAGGTTTCAAGTTGTAGCTATATGTAACAAAATAGAATACCATATTATTATGGAGTTGTTCACATCCGCAGCGGCGCGGTTCGATTAGAGATCGAATTGCTAAGTTTTCCTGTCGATAACTCGTTATAGGGTTTTCAACTGACTGGCCTCGTTTCAAATGACTGGCCTCATAGCTCAGTTGGTAGTAATCCTGCCTTCTGCGCTGTAGGTCGTGGGTTCAATTTCCACCCAGGACAAACATTTGTGTGACGAACATAGATGTTTGTTCTGTGTCTGGGTGTTATTATATGTATGTATTTACAAAAAAAGTATATTTATGCATTCTATCAGTCATCTGGGTCCCATAGTACAAGCTATGCTTAGGTTTGTTTGGGCTTGATGGCGTTGTGTGAAGCGTCCCCAAGATTAATTAATTAATTTATTATTTACTATCTATTTAACAGGAAAACTTCTTTCTTTCTCCGCCTGAATTAGATCTATTCATATAATAAATTTTCCTGTTGACGTACAATGGGTACTACTGGCAGTGGCACCTATGTAAATCGTGATTAACAAATTGATCGGTACTTACGCACTTTACACTAAATATATAATAGACAAATCTATGTATTTCCTATATCTCCTAAATATATATGACGTTAGGTAAATATTTTGTAGCACTTTGAACATTTTAACTTTAAATAAAAACATGATAGAAATATATGTGTTTATATTTATATTTAGTTCACTGGCCATTTATGGCAACTCAATCAAGTTGTTTTAGTAGGATTGATTATGAAGAAAACGAAGAATCCATTTTTTTTTTTCATTTCAAACCCTACCCGCGGAAGCGTAATAAAAAACACCTAACGCTTATTTTAAGATTAATTATAAATTTTTTGAGACTTTAACAATAACCTGGTAATAAAATCGATTTTAAGTCATCAGAACATCGGATTTCAAATCGGAAGCCTTCTAGGGGATCTAAAAGATTCGACAACAGGGTTTGATATAGACGAATGCGAACTTGCTTTTACTAGCTTGATAGGCAAATAACCTGATTCATGTTGGAAGGTGACGAAGACCTCGACAAAATTACTAGGTTAATTTCCATGTGTACCTGATGCTGATAAATAGTTACATTAATAAACCGCAAATTAACAATAGAAAAATAATATGGTGATTAGGTTTTTTTTCATTTGAAGAAAATCGTTAGTAACTTCGTTTTATTACATCTGTTCTATCAGTCGGATTATCAAGGAATGATTTACTTATTAATGATTATTTAAAGTTTCCATGATACTGGTAACCTATGAGGCGAAAAATAGCTGATTTAGACTCTGCCTACTACTACGGGGAAACAGCGTGAAACTATGTTTAATTATTTATGTCAATATTTATTTATTTTCCTTCATCGTTAGGATAACGTATACAAATAATTATTACGCATACCCTATTCGAGTCGGCATTATTGTTAGGAAGAATTGACGCAACCAAACCTTAAAATAATTTTGTTTGTAATAATTTTAAGCGGCCCATGAAGCGTACAGATAAACAAATCGCCTTTATTGATATAGGTGCTGATAAAATAATTGTTTCCTAGCAGTAACTCCAGAGCATCTTTTACTGTCATAAATCCTGGACCAATCAAATTAAAAGGCTCTAACAGTGCTTCGTGACGGTAGTCCCTACAACAATAACTGTCAGTGTCAAGTGGAACTAAAGCTTTTATACGTTCAGCAACCTAATTAAACATTTAAGATAATCAGTAAAAAGAAACTAAATATCTGTTGAAATTGTTCAAAAATCAATAATAAGTTTCCCGTAAGTTGTCTTTATTTTCATACAAAGCGCCGTGAATGACGACACCAACTTTTACGACGGCCGTGTATTCACCAAAAATGTTATAATTGAAAAGAATTCATCATTCATCCATTAGTCACAGAGTCAAAATATTTGTTGTCAAAGCCTGCGTAATTGCAGTGCTACAATCGAGACACTCGCTACGAAGCTACCGTAACGTAACGCCCGCAATTTACGGGCATTGTTCCGAGCGCGATGTTTGCACCGGCCGCGGCCGATTGTCGCTATCCGGCCACTCAGATGATTTACTAACAATCAACTCCTCACACCTATCGCTTCCCGATACCTACAGCTTCCAGAAAACGTAACGGAACACCGCCAACTTCCAACTCTTAATGAAAAGCGAGGAGCTGTCCCGTGAAAACTACTGCACTTGAAAAACTTCCTCACAAAAAAAACCATAACCAAAAACTCACCTGGGTCATAAGGCGGTCGGCACCCGTTCCCTCGTCATCCTTAAAGTCGATATCGGGATTATAGTTCGGCACTAAGTCTTTGAACCTGTCGTCGTCCCTGGTGATGCGGCCCTCGGGGGGACCGCTGGCGGTGTTCCTGTTCTCGCTATAATTAGGATCGTGCTGGCCGAAGACCAACGGCGTGATGCGTCGCACGCCCGTGCGGCGGGTGAAGCCGCGGCCCGGGCCGCAGGCGACCGCCGCGCCCAGCCACAGTGCCAGTAGCACCAGAGTCAGCCTCATCTCGCAGACATCACTCCACACGCGCTCGACGCACGACCACCGCGCGCCGCGATCTGAGCGACACTGAGAGCGACACTGAGAGCGGCGCTGCACCACCGGACTCCGGCCTCCTGCTCCGGCCCGAGCTGCATCCCTTGCCGCCGCCGCCGCCGCGCCACCACCCGCCAACCATGCCTCCGCTTTCTCCGCCGAAGACACACCAGTACACCAAGGAGCTTGCGCACAATAACATTCACATTTATCATTCAGATAAAATTCATAAAGAAGGTGGAGAATCATAATTTAATTATTTTTGCAAACATGTATTTTCAATAGAAGGAAAAAGTAGTTTTTTGGGATTTCCGATGTTATTAGCTACTCCATAATATGCAATAATTATGTGAATCAATAGTTTACATGAGGTCGAATAGCCTGTAAGAAATCTCAGTCATCTGCGATCCCACAAATCATGAAAATTAGTTGTTTCAATAATCCGTTACGAAACTGTAGAAAACCCACAAAAATTTCAAGAACCACAAAACTGTTTACTTAAAACTAGTGTTATTTAGCAAGGACCGACAAACAAAAAGTAATTCGTGACAAATGTTTTGTTTGGATAAGTAGTGTTAACGGAACGTGTAAGTAGTAAATCTCGGGCGAAACCCATAAACTTACCCATCGCGGTAATAAGTGATTTAAGCGCCTACATGACACCAGCGAATCCTGTAATCATGCGAGTTTTATTACATACTAAAATACAAAGAACTCGTCATCCAAAACTGTGTGAACCGTCTTTGCAAAATATTACTCATCCTTCATTTTCATTAGTTAAATGGCTGAAACAGGATGTATGTATGGATTACGAAATTTTCTGTAACATAGGTATTTATTTTAACTATCTTCCTGTTTTCAGAATTTTTAACCATGTAACTATATATAACATAACCTATATAAATGTAAACCTATTTACCAAGGTTCATCTGTAAATAATGATTTTAACTGGCTGTTCAAGTCTGATTAGGTATGTTCTTCCGTAAAACCGTCACCACAGGGTGAGGCGTTTGTTTTTTCAATGCCATGATACTACTGAAAAAACTACATATCTATATCTATATCATATCATTTTAAGTGAGTCATCATAAGAAGATGAAATTCAATTTTCTAATGAATACTCTAAATTAATTAAGTTTAATAAATATACAAATGGCAGCAAGTCATTTACTGTATTGAACCGAATCGAAATGATTACAATGAAAGGACCGTTCAATTGAATCAACTGTCAGTGGAGAATAAAAAAAGATAGAAAGAAAACGTATTTACTGTTACATAACTGTCAGAAAAGATAGTATAATGAAAATGAATTTTTTGATAATTTTTAATGAGAATATGAATTTTCTTCATATATTTTTATCCGTAATGCTCCATTGTTTTAATAGTTATTAGGTATGCTATTCGGGGCACAGACAAATCCAACATATCCAAGATAATAAAAGTCGGTCCAGCCGTTCTTGAGAAATAAATAGTGTAACCCGACATTGTTTTATATATTAAGATATATAGATTACTAACTATTAGGTCTCATCTTAATATTACACTGCATTATACAGTAGAGAAAAATTTATTAATGATAAATTTTGCTATGGCATAAGTTGGTTTTACATACACTTGCACAACACATTACAAAGCGGATGTTATGAATCAGTTTAATGATAGATTAACTATTCCTCAGCCAATTCCGGACAACAATAGTAACACTAGACAAGTTCAAAATACCCATTAGCCATTTCGAACCTATCGGTAAGACAAAGCGGAGAATCTCTTTTCAATTTTGACCCAGAAAAGGAAATTTATACACTCATTTCCATAACATTTGGTTAGGGTTTCACACACCCACATTTCCCAAATTCAGTATTCTAATTTTTTTTTTCTCTTTCCTGTCATTTGGGAAACTGGAAAGTACTTAACTATAATAAATTATTTCGGTCAGTCGCATGTGAGGAACGCAAGGAATACCATACAATCGACACTACTGAAAAATAAACATTAAACCTTCACAACAAATTTCACAACTGTCGTAAAAAAGGCAACGTTCACAATCAAAACTTCAAAATATTCCAAGGAATAAAAGAGTCTATTGCAAATTTACGGCTAGCGCTAAAACGGAAAATAACTAAAATAATATTCTTATTTGGCAACTTTTCCGGTTATCTAAATCCTGGCAGCCCTACATACAGCACTTATTTAGGACTATTCGTAAGCGGGGAAGTCATATGAACAATAAAGTGCATAATAAGCACATAAATTAACTCACATTGTGAGTTTGTTTTTCTGTTGACTACGAGTATATCCTTTCTCATATAGAACACGTTGTGATAGGGCAAAATTTATTATTATTGTGCAATTAATTTTTCTTATACAAATCTACGCTTGTTTCACGGAACACGCTACCGAAATATTCATAAATGATACTATATACGTGTTTAGGAAATAATATTTTTATTAGACTTCAGGGAATGAAGTATTTCATATTTCATATTATTATCGAATATTTTATCTGAATCTCTTTGTTGCACACTTCATTCGTATTCCATATTATTAGAAAAACCAGCAGCAGGGATCCTAATACCAACCCGATAACAATTAATAAATGTTCAGCAAAGAAGTAAATTTACAATGATTTTCATGTCCTTCTCCTTACATCAATCTAATTCAATCTAAATTGGTCAGAAATTTATTTAATTTACGTCTCACATGCGGCTAAGAATACTGCTAAGGTCACCATCCTCTCAACCTGCAAAGAGTGAAAATTATTAACATTCTCAAGTATACACGTAACGTGAGAAAATCGCAGTAATTGCTCAAGCCTAATGGCGCCGATAACAGCAAACACCCCGAACGGAACAAACAGCCTTTCGCACATTGTTATCGATTACTTAGAAGTGATCATGTGAACCAAATCCTTTCTCGACGTGATCCCGGCAGGGCAGACGGACATAGCTTTGGCGATAAGATAACGGATGCACAGTGTTATTTTGCAAATTCGTTTGATCTAGTTTCGAAATTTCTCGGCTTGTATTTTCTGTAAGACTGGCTAAGCGTATCACTTGTTGGCGATATTTCACGTAAACTATTTATATAGGTATATGCTAAAACATTATGTACCAAGACTGACTGTGACTATTACCTTGTGCTCTGTGGGTATATAAATAATCATAATGATGACATTTTTCATTGGTTTGAATTCAGTCATATAGGTAAGTATAGTTGCAATTAATTTTTAAATATTGGATCCGCCCTCGTCTTCATGAGCTACGAGTGATATCACGTATGAAACTATTTCTGGTATAAATTTCCCATATCATACATCCCTTTCAAATTCCTGGAGAAACACTTGTTTCTTTATTTATACAAATAAATAAAATTGGAGTGTCTGTTTGTAATATTAAAATAACCGCTTTTTACTAAGTGCATATGGATGTATACACGGTACATATACCAAAACAACATTTTTTTTCAATTTTTGTCTTTCTATTTGTTTGATTGTTCCGACTAATCTCTGAAATGGCTGGACTGATTTTGACGGGACTGTCACTGGCAGATAGCTGATGTAACAAGGAGCAACTTAGGCTACTTTTCCGAGGCGTAAAATATGGGTGCGTTATAAAACCGGATTCCACGCGGACGAAGTCGCGGGCAACAGCTAGTTTTTTATAAATTGTGTAAAGTATTTGCTCAAATATTGGGACTGATACGTTGACGAACCACACTTCAATACTATTCAATGCTATACAAATTTGAAGTCAATCTAATTCCACATTTAAAGCTCCCCATAAAACATTAACCACCACAAGAAAAGCAGGGTGATTTCTTAAAAAAAAAAAAAAAACTCACTTTTGTACTAAACGGAGAAGAATGAAATCTCTTTCCCTCGTTTCTGAGATATCTACGTCTATTATATTTAAGCCAAGTTCCAAGATTGCATACAAACGTTTTAACCGCCTTAGAAGTTGAATTTCGAATTATCAATTCTGACTATCACGACAAAATATATCCTACAAACTTGTTTCTACACTACTGGCCTTATAGCTCAGTTGGTAGTAACCCTGCCTTCTGCGCTGTACGTCGTGGGTTCGATTCCCACCCAGGAAAAATATTGACGTACATAGATGTTTTTTTTGTGTCTGGGTGTTCATATGTATTATATGAATATAATATAATAATATGTATGTATTTACGAAAAAGTATGTAAGTATTATATCAGTTGTCTGGTTCCCATGATACAAGCTGTGCTTAGCTTACTTTGGAGCTAGAAGGCGCTGTGTCCATCCGATATTGTATTAATATTCTACGACCATTAGCTTAGAATGTTCGTTGTCTTTGTCTATATGACAGTCAGCTACTCAGGACTATGTTTATTATAATTATGTACCTATATACTACATATAACTACTACATATACTCCTAGTATATTACCTAGTAGTTACATATAGTATGCCCTCAGGGAAAACCCTCCCTTAGAGAGGTTTCTCGTCCATTTTCCCCATGAAGGATCGAATAGGGTTGGAACAGGCGTTAAATTCAACAATAAGTACCTACTCGTGACCTTAAATTTTTAACTAAACTTTTAACTCACTGACTCCAAGCATTCCAAACTATTCTTCTCTAATTCTGGGGAAATACATTTTTTACTTTAGCTTTAAAGGCCAGTAGACCAGCCACGACTCCTTCCGAGTGGAATTTAGTTTAGTTAATTGTAGATATTCCTAAAATCTCCTTGTAATGCGCGCCTACATGCAGATCATGGAAACTTTTGACTTTTTCCCCCATGCAACATATTAGACTAGTAAGGCTTGTAATTCCAGAGATTTCATAATAAGTCCTTGTCTTACTCGAATTTCACTTTTACTGCGATCAAGACTTAACCTTTATGAATAATATAATTCGATTCATTTCATTTATAAGATATTTCTCACAAAAAAAAATTATAAAAAAAAAACTAATAAACTCAAAAAAAGAAATGAATCTTTTAATAGATTCTAAACCTTTTTAGCATTTGACGTCATAAAAATATAGAAAACGCCAGTGTAACACAATAGCTACGTTAATTATGCAAGTGATGACCAAACTTTATGACTCCGTGGTTATCTGTTAATGGGTAGGTTCCCCGCCCAGAATGAATTGTAGGTAGTACTCACCCTGGCGCCACAGCCCGATAGGGTGCTGTAGAACAATGACCACGTTTGCACACAATTTAATAACCCAATAAACTCGGCATATTGTTACCGTGACCGAAACTTCCCGACTTCATTCATAACTCAAAAGGGATTTACGTCGCCGAGGAATCTTCGAAAGCAAATATCCTGTCACAAGCCGAGGGCGGGGGTGTCAAAACAGGGATCGACTCGTCCGTTATTTCACAAAGTTTCGACAAACCAATACGAAAGTCATAACTTTAAGAAAAAAAACGGTAAAAGCTTTTTTAAGAGACAGTTACGGAACAAGCCGACAGCCCACCTGGTGTTAAGTGGTAACCTCTGCCCATAACAACCGATGCGACTTGGGTCCTCCCCTACTAGGTACGACAAGACCCAAGTCGCAACGTATGCGCCCGTAACTCTGAGACGTGTAGGTGGAATGTCTCATGTGCCTGTAATTTCACCGGCAACCACACCTTTCAAACTGGAACACAGTATCGTGAATGCGTTACCGCTTGGCGGCAGAAATGGGCACGGTGGTAGTACTTCACCGGACGAACTTGGCGAGAGTTTTAATGCTTGTTCCAGCCCACAGATTTTCTCACGGAGAAACATGTCAATCAATAATTTAATTCAACACGGAGACCTCTTTAAACAAAACAAGGCCCACAAGCCGATTACCAGCCGCTCTGAAGGCAGCCAAAGTAAACTACGCTACCCTAGCGAGTGGTAGGCGAGTGTCGCGTCCGCACCTTAGGCGGTACAGTATGTGAACAAACATTATTTTCGTCAAAGGACCGTCTCGAGGTGTCGGCGGACGGCGGAGGCTAATGGACCAAAGTGCTGGACCAATACACCCAGTGTGTAGTGTTTTAAATTGTTTACTCTTCCATAAAGCTCTCGAGCCCGGGAGCCGTGTTCACGGAGTGAGACATCTACCTAAACAAAGATACCTAAATGACAAGTGATGGACATTATCATGTATAGTAGGTATCATCTTACCATAAAAAAACGATGGCTGCCTAAGTAGTTTGCGTTATCATTTTCATTTGTGCAAAAGAATTTCCGTAAATAAATGGGTTCTTACCTTTACGGACTTACCTTTACTTCAAAGATACAAGACGAATAGATAGATTTATAGAACTGCTCTCATATCTTTAATATGGCCTCAGGATTTTCTGTGAATATTATTCTATAGGTTAGAAAATAAAACCAAACCTAAAAACCACCTATTTACATAACAATTTAGTCCCAAAACATTACTTTCACCATTAAACATCATAATGTCCATAAAAAACCCATAAACAATATGTGTAATGAATGTAGCAAACTTAATAGGTATTAGGATAACTTGCGAATCGTTGTTGACCCGTACCGAAAACATGATCCAAAAGCCTTGCGGAGTAGGTAGTACATATTGTTTTACTAGTCATTGTTTTGTATTATTATTATTCAATATACAGATAAAGGAATTCATCTATGAAATTAAAAAGCCCCATGGACCCGTAATAACTTTACTATCACTTACCTGTCCCTATACATTATATACCTCTCTTTTCTATTAACTACAAGACAAAAAAATAGCGAATCAATTGCTTATTACATACCTACATAGCTAAACATGCATTCGAAATAATCAGTATTGCGTAAAGCTATCATTCCACCAAAGATGCGCGCGGTAGCTAAGCTGTAAAGTTATAATTTTCATTAATGTAACATTATATATGGGTGTGCGCAAGAGAAAGCGAAGCGATGCTTTACTATTTACTACCATATTTATTTTCTAACTCAGCCCCGCTCGATGCGTTAACATTATACTGCTTGCGTCCATCGCTTACTCACTTCTCCTATACAAATGGCTTCCATGTACTCATTCGCACCAGAGAATACCTGTTTTTCCTATATTTATATAACTTGTAATTTTGTATATCAATAATTTTTGTGGAGTCAATAAAATCTTTTTCTTTATTTCTTCTTTCTATTACGAAATACGAAGATTGACTCTTAAATATTTTGTCATACATAAAATGCAATAAATAAAAAAGTAAAATTACTGGCAGCAAAGAAGTAACACTTTACAACTTTACTAGCATTAAGATGCTGGCTGCAAGAGTTATTAAAAACTGTCGCAGCACCAACGCCCACCTCTTAGGAACAGAGTAGGTACATGTTCCTAACTTACGCTACGCATCTTGCAACACTGTGGAAACACAGCCTTAGTATTTAAAAGGCATCTCATTAAAATGCCAAGCTCATAAATGCACTAACACCGTAGAGATACTTAGTTACTTTTCTCAAAGCGTGTAACGATGCCTTGTGCGTTCCTACGAGCTAATGAGGTATTTGCCAAGATATATTTAAAGTGAGTCAACTAATTCAATATTGTTAAAAGATATTTGCGTATAGAACCTACCATGAGAAAGTAAGATTCTACATTTGAAGTTACCTGCGAAGTTAAAATGAAATCTTAGATAAACAAGTATTGGTTTGGGGTCTTAAGCAACCACCTTGGATGAATCGTATTATGTTTCACCTATTAGATACACCTTTTCCTCAAAATATTGGGCACAATCCCAAAAATAATATTCACTTAGTTGAAGGAACTATTAATGTTCTTTTTGGAGTTTACTCTTTGTGAATCGATTTCATTAAAAGCCCCCGGTACGGCAATTTGATGGGTAGTTAATCAAGCGTTAACAAAAAGCGTTAGGTATCGCAAATGTCACCGCACGTATCGTAAACTCCATTCGCGCGTCCAAACTGACAAACACATGTTTTTTTCAGAGCTTTGCAATGTAAAATTGTCAAATTTAAATGAATAATAAAAATACTTTGTTGGTAAAAAAACAATTTACCAATGAATGACTGATTGATACCTACGTGAATCATGATCATCATATAAATTGGGCGCTTTAGACCCAAGTTTCCTTTTGCGAATCACACCATATTATAAATTGAAGTCCAATGTTGCGTTGTTGTATCTGGCTGTCTGTATCGACTTATCTCAAAACTATAAAGATTCTCATACATTTTTCACCAATTGATAGACTGATTCACGAGGAAGGTTTACTATCTATAATTTAATAAGTCATCCTGCTGTTCTTAGTGCTACTCGTGCGAAGCCGGATTGGGTCGCTACTGTATAGGTAATCAAAAGATAATTAATATAAAGAAAATACATTGCGACGAACCTATCTATTAAAAAGTATATATTAGTAAAACAAACTGAAGTGAACATGTTAAATATTAGAAGAAAAGAAACATGGGTTTCATGAAGTTCAATAAGGTATTCAAAAGCGCCCTTTAAATGATAGGCTCAAACACGAGGTGTAAAGGAGTCAAACCAGTTTGGTTCATGCGATGCCCTCTAATTGACAAATTGGAATCTTATTAAAATAAAGTTCAAGTTCGTAACTGAAAAGGCTCGCGATGCTTGCGCGGGCGCAGACCAACGTGTGTGATGTCAGCGAGAACCGCCGAGCGGCTGCCGATGAGTGCCGACCGAACACGATCCGACTTCGCGCGGCGAGACTAAAAAGTCAGCAGCATTCGAAGCGCGTGCCTCGATGTGTGTGGTCTACTGCGGAGGTCCAACTCGGCTTTTGATTTATTGAATTCGGATTTTCACACCCCTTTCAGCAATCGATTCGATTGCTGATATAGTTTGGGTGAATTATGGATTTTAAATAAGATTACCAGTCAATTCTATTTGGAAAATATGTAATTTTTGTAAATATTTTTAGGATATAAGTAAATCAAGGTGATATAACTAAAACAGTGATTTATGTTAATGATAAGATAAAAAATCAATCACAGTTCTAAAACCGTTAATTAGGACAGTTTAGTAGATGAATCTTCAATCACCTAAAAGAGATTCGTCCTTCGAAATGGTTCCGCAATTTACCGATATAGTTTTTATTTCTATTTCACCTTTGCAACTATTAATGTCACTCCCAGAACTAGCTCGTAGTTCACAAAAGTTTGGCATCAATTCAAAGTTATTGATATCATAGATATTCTCCTCGACACTGGTCTTCCACTTGTTGACTATAACTTGTAGTGGCTCGAGACACTGCAAGCTTTGTTTCACTCGTAGCAGTTCAATGTTGCACTGGTTTTCTACTTCCATGAGTTTGAGCCTGAAAGCCTTTTCCAACATCTGTTTCCTGATCGCATTTTTCTTCTCGTTCTGCGCCATATTGAGTGTGTTCTGGTATTTTTGTAACTGCTTTTCATATTCTATCAAACTTTCGTCGCCGTAAAGCTTACTTTCCACGCTGGCGCTATACATTGAAGAGTTTCCATAGTCTTCCGTGTATATTGCCCCATCTGCATCAGTCCTGTAACTGCTAGAAGCCGTGGGCGATCCAGATACTACTTGATATTTCTTCTCATTTATAATTTTTTCTTTCTCTTCTTTCAGCTGAAGTTTCAAGGCTTCTATGATATTTTTGCAATGAGCGATCCTCTCTTTCATTTTAACTTCATTTTCGTCTATCATTTGAGGAGTGATCTTATCGACACAATTTATTTCAAGATTATCTACCATATCTCCATTTATGTTATGCTGTTCCGTATTTGCTGTTTGGTGCCTTGGAGAACTATTGTTGCTGTTGTCACCAGAAGCTAGTTTTGTGGAGCTCATTTTTATAAACACAGGCCTGCAAATAGTTCAGATAAAATATTAAACAATTTAAAATCAGTTTGATAATTCAAATTTTTGTAATGCCTCGAGAGAGTTTCAAAATATTGTGACATAAATTTGATATGTGTACCATTATGACACAATGACAAGACTTTGGACAAAACATGAATAAATAATTCTTTATGACATTTAAAAATAAAGATGGCCAGTCACCTAGATTTGACTAGGTACTACTTACCTACCTGCCACCAATAATTTAAAATAGACGTCTGCTAAACTTGTACTTATACATATACTAGGTACATATAAGTACTAACAGTTAAACAATTTGTTGAGTATGAGAACGAAAAAATAACCTTAAATCTTCAAATAAGCATACCTATGGGCTAGATCCTGTTGCCATGTGTTTGTTCGGAATTGTTTGTTACTTTTTCACGCCAAAACTAGTGAACCGGTTAGGCTGAAAATGATAACCACGAATAAAGATAGTTTATTTTTATTGTGGTACCGTGTGGTCCGGGGGCAGTAGGTATCTGTCAACCACAAAAACTAAAATGTACTCATATTTGCATAGCAGTATCTACATCACGCGTTGACATTTTTTGTACTGCAACTTACGCTTGCAAGAGCATGCATCGCTTAGTATTGTCTATTGGCTGTTGGCGTCCGCAAAACGAGCAGCCCCGAATTCGGTCCCCGGCCAGCCCAAAATTCCTGTAGTGTACAAAAATTGTATCTTCAGTCTTGTGAATTTAAAATTGCTTTCTTCTTTGTGCATTCTTCTGTGCACGTTATTAGTGTGAAAGCGTTGAAGTGGTTTTTTAAAGCACGGTTTTCCTTTGCATAGATCTGGCGTGAGCCACGAGAGTGAGTGACGCCTGAGTAGAAGCTATTAGTTACTATTGGTAGTAGACGTAAGTCGCGCAGAATTCGTCGGAAGAAAGTGTTGTTCCAATAGACTTCATTCCTCGAGTTTAAATCTGAGTTCTGTCAAACAGGATAAGTACCACCTACCCTATCCCCTTGTGGCGTCATACGACACACTTTAGTTTCTAATGTCAATGTCAAAATCTCAGCGCGCTTGCCGCTAAAAAAGAACAAAGAGATAGAATTGGTAACACATTGTTGTAGCGAGCGAAGCGCATGGATGTTAATTATTATATTGTGAATTGAACAAAGAAGTCTTTCATTTCGACGACCTGCGGTCCCCTTCTACATACATTTAAATGGACCTGGTTGGCGCCGCCCGACGTCGTGTCGTCTGTGTGACACGCGGGCCCATGAGCTCGGTGCCCAGCAACCAGCAACCTCCAAATTGGTGACCCCTTCAGTGCAACGCAACAGCGATCGCAGAGTATTTCGTCGAAACTTGATGACTTCACCGGAGAGGAGAGCGTACAAATTCAGCGCTTGGATACAAGCACGGTCTTACATGACCGACAGGCAAGTCGCAGCGGACAGCAAGAGGTACCGAACTTTTTCATTTATACCTACTTCGAGTGAACCTGGTGGTGGACAAAAAACCCAAATTCCACAATCCACATCCTGTGTGTGACTGCTACTTTACATCGGCGTGACTTTCAGATATGTGTGGTGTTGGAAACTTTTAACATTGCCAACAGTAATACTGCTCAGTTATCAGTGTAAAACCTGGTTATGGTGCATAGTAATAACATAATTCTACCTATTATAATAACCTATTGGTGGCTTATTTGGTGTTTCTTTATTATTATTTTATTTTGATGTGTACTCTTATAATATTTTGATCTAAGTTATTCGCATACAGCTGGTTGAATGTGTATTTTAGCTACTAATTATCAAATATTTGGGATACATACTACTCTTATAATATTTTGACCCAAATTATCCGTATACAGCTGGTC
The DNA here is from genome assembly GCA_947359385.1 of Chesias legatella. Lineage (NCBI taxonomy): Eukaryota > Metazoa > Arthropoda > Insecta > Lepidoptera > Geometridae > Chesias > Chesias legatella. The sequence goes on from OX375766.1 coordinate 2,672,203, forward strand.
GAATGTTTGTTTAGCTACAAATTATCAAATATTTGGGATGCATACTACTAGATTTATTTTTTTAAATTAAGTATATATATATATTTTTTTTTTATTGTTTCTGTGTACATCTTATTTTATGTTTATATAGCATAGTGAATGTGTCTGATAGTTCCACCAGTAGCATAATTTTGAACGCACACCACCACATTTCCCACTTGTCTGTAAAATTCTTGTTCTTGCCTTGTTCTGTAAAATTACCCATTTGATTTCCTTTCGGTTTTGGTGTTGGTACAGTAAAATTAGCATTATTGAAATGGAAGATTTTGCACAATCAGTAGCTGAGCACAGCCAACCTAATCCTAATACTGGGGCTGGCACGTGCGGTGAGAGTTTGGCATCTACCAATGGTACCGCTGCGGAGAAAGTAATTGTGAGTAAGGTGTCTATCCGCACCCCTCCTTTTTGTAAGGACCGTCCAGCTTTATGGTTTGCTAGCCTTGAAGCACAATTGAGCATTAATGGTATTACACAGGAAATGACCAAATTTAACTATGCCATTGCACATCTGGACACTAACTGCACTAGGGAGGTGGAAGACATAATTTTACAGCCACCAAAGATACAGCCGTACACAACATTGCGGAATGCAATTATATCCAGATTTTCAGACTCACAGGAAGAAAAAGTCAGGCGTCTTCTAGAGAAGGAGCAAATTGGTGACAGGAAACCATCTTCCTTCCTCAGGCATCTGAAGTCTTTGGCTGGACCAACGTTTCCAGTTGACCTGATGAAGACCATATGGATGAGCAGACTACCCAGGTACCTGCAGACTGTGCTTACAGCTCAACGCTTGGAGTCATTAACTGAGCTTGGCGAGCTGGCTGATAACCTGGTTGAAATTAACACACACCCAGCGTCATTTGAGGTGTGTTCGACACAGTCATGCTCAGCCCCGACGCCACCGCATAGTAACATGGAAATACAGGAACTTCATAAGAAGGTAGACGAGTTGACGCGCATAGTAGCTTCTCTCACTAGTAGTAACTTTGGCGGTAATATCGATCATGGTCGCGCACGCACTCGTAGCTCTGTCCGGAACCGCAGCCGCTCGCGTTCACGCAATCCACAGCTCTGTTTTTACCATGACCGGTTTGGAACAAAAGCACTTAAGTGCGTGCAACCATGCAACTGGTCTGGTTTTTCACATTCGCCCAAGGAAAACAACCAGGGAAACTCAAGCAGCGGTCGGTAGAGGCGACAACCGATTGCTCTCCAACAAGTCGCCGTCTCTTTGTAACCGATCGGTACTCGAACCGAAAATATTTGGTTGACACTGGCTCGGATTTATGCTGCATACCACGGCAATATGTGAAGGGACGAACACAGCAGCCTCAGCCGTATGACTTAGTTGCTGCAAATGGCACCAAAATAAATACTTACGGTCTGGTTCAACTTAACCTTAATTTAGGGCTTAGACGCGACTTCAAATGGAGTTTTATCATCGCAGATGTGGAAAGTGGTATCATCGGCTCCGATTTCTTGTCGCACTACCATCTACTACCCGACTGCGCCCAAGGCAAATTACGTGACGGGAAGACTGGACTGTTTTCCTCCGCAGACCTCAGTGTAGTGGACCAGCCAAGCGTGAAGATAGTATCTCTCCCTGACTCGCCGTACACCGCGATCCTGGCGAAATACCCTAGCATCACGCGACCACCTGGAGCACCTCGGGAACTGAAACACACGACAGTGCACTATATTAACACTACCGAAGGCCCTCCGGTTACATCTAGACCACGCCGGCTTGCACCTATAAAGCTGCGCGCCGCACAGAAGGAGTTTGAAGAGATGGTTCGTGCTGGTACCGCACAACCGTCAAGCAGTTCCTGGTCGTCTCCCCTGCACCTCGCTCCTAAAAAGGATACAACGTGGCGCCCCTGCGGTGATTATCGCGCATTGAACGCCCGTACCATCCCTGATCGGTATCCTGTACGCCATATTGGTGACTTCTCTCAAAATTTGACTGGCTCCAATGTGTTTAGCACAATCGACCTGGTAAAAGCATACCAACAGATACCGGTCAACCAAGGAGACGTCTGCAAGACCGCCATCATCACACCATTCGGTCTTTACGAATTTCCGTTTATGACTTTCGGGCTACGGAATGCGGGGCAGACATTCCAACGGTTTATCGACGAGGTTGTACGTGGCCTTGATTTCTGTTTTGCGTACGTTGATGACATTCTTGTGCATTCCAGCAGCCAGGCGCAGCATGCCGCACACCTAGAAAGATTATTTCAGAGGCTACATGAGTATGGCGTCGTCATAAACACGGCAAAGTGTGTGTTTGGCGCAGAAGAGCTGTCCTTCTTAGGATATCGCATTAGTGCAGCAGGCAGTTGCCCGCCTGAGGACAGAATCCGTACCCTAATGGAATACCCGCCACCCAAGACAGTACAAGGCATGCGCCGATTTCTCGGCATGGTAAACTTCTACCGTCGTTTCCTGCCAGATACCGCAAAATACCAAGCACCTTTGATCGATGCCGTTTCTGCCATACAAGGAAAAGGAGCTAAACCCTTTGTGTGGACGCCTGAATTAGAGGAATGTTTTGAATCATGCAAGAAGAGTTTAATGTCCGCTACAACTTTAGCTCACCCGGACTGCAACGCCTCACTTGGACTTTTCACTGATGCCTCAAGCACACACGTAGGTGCATGCTTACAGCAGCGTGTCAGTCAAGAGGATGACTGGCAGCCGTTGGCCTTTTTTAGTAAAAAGCTCAATACGAAGCAGTCAGAGTTGCCAGCATACTACAGGGAACTTCTCGCTGTGTACGAAAGCGTACAGCATTTCCGGCACATATTAGAAGCCCAACATGTGACTATCTACACAGATCACAAACCGCTCACTTACGCTTTCGTACAGCGAAGAGAGAAGTTGCCACCAGTCCAGCTGAACCAGCTGTCATTCATAAGCCAGTTCACCACGGATATCGTCCACATCAAAGGCACCGACAACATAGTGGCAGACACCATGTCCCGTATAGAATCGATCTCACTTGAAGAAGACTTTGCTGCGCTCGCTGAATCCCAAAGCACGGACGAGGAGTTAGCTAGAGTGCGCGACGACTCTTCCCTTAAGTTGGAATCAACCCTGATTCCAGGCACTAACGTCACTATACTTTGTGACACCTCCTCAGGTCGGCCACGACCATATCTGACGCCCCCTTTTCGCCGTGCCGCGTTCGACCGTTGTCACAACCTCAGCCACCCTGGTGCGCGAGCAACCGTTCGCCTGGTGACTGAGCGCTACGTTTGGCCGCAAGCCAACAAAGATTGTCGCAAGTGGGCGCGCCTGTGCCTGCACTGTCAGCGCAGTAAAATTAGCCGGCATATCATGTCGCCTCTTGGTAATTTCAAGAGCCCTTCTGGCAGATTCCGACACGTCCACATTGACATCATAGGTCCACTGCCACATTCTAACGGTTACAATTACTGCCTCACTGCGATAGACAGATTCACGCGGTGGCCGGAGGTGTGGCCTATGACGTCAATGACAGCGGAAGAGGTGGCAGATAAATTTACAAATGGGTGGATATCCCGTTTTGGAGTGCCTAGCATATTGACGACCGACCAAGGCCGCCAATTTGAATCCACATTATTTCAGCGGTTAATGAACGTGTGCGCTACAAAACGGATTCGCACGACCAGCTATCATCCCTGCGCGAATGGGATGGTAGAGCGGATGCACCGCCAACTAAAGGCATCATTGATGTGCCATGCTGGCACATGGACCCAAGCACTACCGTTCGTTCTTCTTGGCATGAGGACGGCGCTCAAGGAGGACTTGAAGACCTCGTCCGCTGAGCTCGTCTACGGAGAGACTCTCCGGTTGCCTGGCGAACTTATCGTAGCACCAGAAGAACCCAGGAGCCCAAACGATGTCGCAGATTTCGTCTCAGAACTTAGAAGCCGCATGGAAGTTTTGCGTCCTGTTCCCGCTTCGCACCACGTTCGACCGTCTTCTTTTATCTACAAGGATTTAGCGACGGCGACACATGTTATGCTTCGAGATGACACAGTACGACGACCGTTGCAACCTCCGTATACTGGCCCACATCGCATTCTGAACAGAAGAGATAAAACGATTACCTTGATTATAAACGGCAGGGAGTCTACAGTCAGCATAGACCGCGTGAAGCCTGCATATATGGACGTTGGCGTATCATTAGACAGTAGTGCATCGCCCGCGCCGCCCGTACCAGCCTCGGCTTCATCACCTGCTGCCGCTCTTGATCCAGATTCTTCCGTTTCTATTCTTGCTCCCGTTCTTACAAGTTCACCTACTGCTATATCTAAACCTACATCACCACCTGCTCCTGTCACCACCAGGACCGGAAGGAAAGTCAAATTTAGGGATATTTTAGACCTGTAAGTTTTTTTTTTTTTTGTAATTTTTCCTTCTTCGTGGGGGGGTGGTGTGGCGTCATACGACACACTTTAGTTTCTAATGTCAATGTCAAAATCTCAGCGCGCTTGCCGCTAAAAAAGAACAAAGAGATAGAATTGGTAACACATTGTTGTAGCGAGCGAAGCGCATGGATGTTAATTATTATATTGTGAATTGAACAAAGAAGTCTTTCATTTCGACGACCTGCGGTCCCCTTCTACATACATTTAAATGGACCTGGTTGGCGCCGCCCGACGTCGTGTCGTCTGTGTGACACGCGGGCCCATGAGCTCGGTGCCCAGCAACCAGCAACCTCCAAACCCTTATCAGCCTCTATGTTCCCACTGCAGGAACACAGGCCTAATTTCAACAAGTGAGTGTGAACAGGCTTTATCTACCTTAGGATGCCAATCCGGGCTAATAGATTTGTATTTTAAGTAATATTGCTGCTCAATGTCTATTTCACTTAAGTACCTACCTATTGGGTGGAATCTAAGAAACTGAATTTCAACCACTTATATGTCAACATATTACTTAGCAATTGTTGTGTGTCCTACTCCTGATGACAATACAATAATATGGAACCACGGAGCTGGTCTGATAATTGACCTGCAAGGTAACGGAATCTTGAATGGCTACTCTTCAGTATAGGTTCATTACATTTATCGTCACTGCACTTGAAATTTTTTTTTTCATTATTATGCGTTAGTACAGTTTTTAGAACTACTAAATTATGGTCATAGCTGAATTAAACTGCAACCCCGGTCGCCCGTTTTCCCTTAAGAACGATAGATTTGAGCAATCCGCAATGCCGTTCGTGTATTGAGCGCTTAATAAATAAAAACTAAACTAAGTAACAGTCAGTGCCAATGTCAAAATTTCGAATAGAGTCGACTGTTTTCATTGTTTTGTTTTGGTTTGAGATTTACGTTTCAATTCACCCAAATCAAATGCACTCTTGTCTGTTGTCGAAAATTTTGGTTGGCGCGCAATTATCTTTTACGCATTCAGTGGTTCACTTACAATATATAGCAAAATGGGTCTTTTAGATTTGTGTGAAAAGTATTACAGCACCACAAATTTGTATGAGGTGTTAAAAATTGATGAAAAGGCAACCGACAAAGATGGTAAGCAAAACTCGGTACCTAACCTCAATATTTTTGATTTCGTTCTAATGCCGACGAAGTACGAATAATTTCTTTCATTTTTCAGTAAAAAAAGCTTACCACAAGCTTTCCTTACAAGTTCATCCTGATCGAGTTCCGGAAGGCGAGAAACTAGAAGCTACAGAGAAGTTCAAAGTACTGGGCAGCATCCATTCCATTCTCACCGACAAAGAAAAAAGGGACGCTTACGATGAAACGAAGTGTGTGGACGATGATGACTCCTACATATCAGATGATAAGGACTGGGGAGCTTACTGGAGGTTGTTGTTCAAGAAAATTACTGATGAAGACATAAAAGCCTATGAAAAAGAATACATTGGTTTGTATGAATGAAATCTATACCCTCGACCCTAACGTCGATTATAAATAATCCAATGCCACCTCATACTTCTAACTTGTAAGGATAGACGGTTCATGCAATTCCTGAGCACTAAGATTGATATTATGTTTGCTAGCTCCTGTATTTAATAAAAATAAATATTAGAGGACATTTCAACAGCACCATCTAGTCCCAAACTAAGCATAGCTTATAGTATAGGATCCACAAAACTGGTAGAATACTTATTTTCATTTTTTGTAAATACATACATATTAATATCTAGACACAGTGTTTGTTGTATGTCATCATATTATTGTTTGTCCTGGGTGAGAATTGAACTTACAACTTACAATGCAGAAGGCAGAAATACTACAGAGCTTGTGAGGCCAGTCCTTACAATAGTCTTGTCACATTGCTTGGTGGCAAAACAACAAAGCCTTCAATAATTTCTGTGCAGGATCAGAGGAGGAGAAAAAGGATCTCAAACGTGCATATCTCAATGGAAAAGGTGATATGGACTACATTGTGGACCATGTCCAATTTGCAAGATCTGAACATGAACCTAGACACAGGGAAATACTGAATGTAAGTTTAATATGCAAGATTCTTTTAGTATTATATCTTAAGTAGCTGTTGCCCATGACTTTGTCCGTATGGAAGAATTCAGTTTTATCACATACACCAGTTATGCCCCTCGGAAAAGTAGCCTAAGTTACTCCTTATAACATTAGTTATAGAGCAGTGAAAGTCCCGTGCAAATTGGACCAGCTGTTCCAGAGATTTACTCAAACAAACATAGATGGAGAAATATTTATATATTTGTTTTTTGTTATAAGTTCTATGTACCTTTATATGCATTTAGTAAAACTGTTAGTAAAGCTGTTATTTTGACATTACAAACAGGCACATCAATTTTATTTATTTGTATAGATTAGTTTTTATAATTGTTCTCGAGGTCATTGTTAGTTCCTATAATAATATTCAGCTCATGTTTCTTTGGGTTACTTGTTGTATCAATTTCTTCAAAATTTCATGTGCTTTTGTTTCATCATCAATGTAGAATGAGAATGTAGTTTTACCCTTGCCTTTGGTTTGAAATCAAAATTTAATTAAGGGATGAAGAATATATAAAAAGTAAGAGAGGTTTATTAGGGCCTATAATGATAATAGTACTTTCATGAAAAGACTATTTTGCATTTAATTTTATTTAAGAACATTAAATATATGCACTACAATATTAACTTAGCTCAGCTAAATTGGCCTCTACTGATTAATTTTGTATACATTTTTAAGTGGATTACAATTAACTACTTAATAGTTGCAAAGTTCTACATAAGTTGAATAATCTACTTTCATTATGAATAAATTTATTTTTGTTAACAGGAAATGATTAAATCTGGCGAGATTCCGGCTTATAAAGTATTCACACATGAACCAGCAAAGAAAAGGCAAAAAAGAATTGCTAAGGAAAACAGAGAAGCTAAGGAAGCAGAAGAACTTCAGAATGAATTGGGACTTGATTCAGGTATTCATTTTCTCAATTATTTGGTGAATATAAATGTTTTTAAAATATGTTTTTTTGGGATAAGCTTATAAACATTTTAGCTTTCTATTGGTAAAAACCTTATCAAAATCCGTTGCTTGGTTTAGATGACGTAAGCGGAGAAACAAACGTTACGCTATTTAGAAATCAAGCCGCAGACCATAGTATATTTATGGTAGATAGAATAAATAGTTACTTATAATCTAGAATATCCTATACTTGACAGGGGGCAACAGTCTAGAACTGATGATAAAACAAAAACAAGAAGCGAGAGCCCAACAAATGGACTCTTACATCGACCAGCTGGCAGCTAAATATGGCGGAAAGAAATCAAAAGGCACTAAAAGAAAGGCAACGCCTAACTCAACAACCACTAAAAGCAAACGGAAGAAGTAAAATTTACAGTTTTATTAATAATTTAATTTTTGAAATAACAGATAGACCCTCGGTATTTCTATTTATGGCATCTCTTCTCAATAAAATTGTTTAATATCAATTTAGTTGATTCATTCATTCTCCATTGCCACTTCCATCACGGATTCCGAAAAGAATGGTCCTTGTTGTACGTAGGTCTGCAGTCTTGTGGCTATGTTTTCATCAAATGCTGGTGAATTTGCCAATCTCTTTATGATATCGTATTTAACTTCTCTAGATTCCTTCGTATGCTCCATGGAGCGGTCCAACAGATATTCAATAAATCCTGGAACAGTATTTATTACATAAGTTTTCAATTGTAGTATGTATCTGCTAAGAAAATAGCAGTAGAACTTAATTATGTCAAGTTTGTCCGGGGAAGTACTGCCACTATCCCCTTTTCTGCCGCGAAGTAGTGATGCATTTACGTTACTGTGTTCGGGTAGTGAAATTACAGTCACTTGAGACATCCCACTTTACATCTTAGTGTTATGGTTGCAAACGATGCAACTAGTGCTTCATTTAGCTAAGCAGCGGAGGACTCAAGTCATATTACTTTGTTATGGGCAGAGGTTACCACTTACACCAGGTGGGCCATCTGCTAGGACAGTAACAATACCACAAATAAAATGAATCATTACCTGGAGTTCTAGCAACTAGTTCCTCCCCCCATTGATGCTGACAAACTGAATCCAGTAAATCAAAGCCTGCCATTTTCAAGTCAATGAATGGATTCATACAAATGGTATGCAGTGTTTCCATTGCATTTGTGCTGATGCTTCTAAACCACTCCCGAGTCATAAGAGTGACTCTGTGATCCACTGGACCACTCTTTGGTATGTTAGGATCCCGTTCAATGCTTATAAGCTTGGAGAAACAATGCAAAGCACGAACTTTTACATTCACTGAGCCATCCCTGATCAGTTGTCCAACTTTGTCAATAGCCTGGGTGAACTGACTTCCTATAAAAAAAAACTTAAACTTAATGTATTGACTTAGTCTTTCTATCACTTACATAAAACAATAATCAAAAAGCAGTAATATACCTGCCAGGAAGATATTGGAGAATTTTATTACTCTCCGTCATGACTACTTGATAAGATAGAAGGGCTTACACACATGGGTGGGTGCGCGCGCGTGATTGTGTGTTGTGTATATGTATGTGTTTTTTATTAAAAATACATGCATATTTACCCAATGCAGCGAGGCTAAGCTTTCCTTCAATAGTGGTTCCAATGAAACCCAAAGTATCCAATGCAACAGGCAGATCAGATGTGTCTGCAGAGTAAAATGCGTCAAACATCAGGTCCAACATTAATGGGTATTTGTCAAAGATTTCTCTTGGGTAGTAATGTGCAATAGTACCAAAGAACTTCATGTATCCTGGAATAGTAGACAGAAAGACACATTATTTTTGTTTTTACTACAAATTTATAATTTCTGTAAGAGTTTTTGTTTAAACCCTATATTTCAAATATTGAATTGGGTCTTAACTATGAGATCAGTTTCAGTGGACCCCACATGGATGCGGCTCAATGTCCAACCTAGCAATAATTATGCATTGGTACGCGTATTTGTTAGTCCCTAATTTATTAAAGAAGCTAAGTAATTTTTAAAAGAAATATATTTATGACTTGACTATTTTACCATTACTCAACAGACAGCCAAGCGGTTTCATCTGTATATCCCGGCTCAAATCTGCAATTCTTTCAAGGATTCCATTTTCCACAAGGTAATTTAACCCATGTGTGGTTACAGCAATTCTTGACAACAACTGCAGAATATTCAGCTGGTACAAAACATCTTCAGCTTTCAACTCAGACACCATGAAGTCAATGTAATCCAGTTCAGCGGCAATTTTAAAGCAGTCTTGTGACCTTTCTGTGATGTTTACTATCACCTGTAATTTTAAATAGATAAGAATTAAAAGTCCAGTTCAAACAGAGACAGTTTTGAATAGATCTTCATAAATATAATTCAACATATGAATATATGGTTATAAATGTTTTTTAATGTTACTCAAAATTAATTTTTTGGGGGCATTGGTTCTTTAATTAGAACATGTCAGTCCCATAATGTTATTCTACAATATTAAAATCTTAATCAGAATACTACATTAGCCTGGATATGGACCTGTAGAGTATTATAGCTACATCAGAAGTCTGTGAGACAGAGAGGAAAGCAGATTGTCTCTCAACAGGCAGCCGAGACACATTCCACTAAAAAGTATACATTCTCTTTAACTCTACAGTGCTCACAATTTGCGCTATCCACTCTTCCCTGTGAGAGCAGTAACAATACATTTTTGCACAGCTTTAAAATACTAGCCTTAGGGTATCGTTTTCCAAATCGGTTCAGTAGATCTAGCATAAAAGAGAAACAAACATCCTAACTGATACAGTTATGCAATTATAACATTAGTGGTGTTACCTCCATAGCATTACACTTGCTACTACAGTCATAGTCAAGAGCAAATTTCATTTCTTCTAAAACTTTAGGATATGCTTCGACAGGAAGTTCAGAAGTGACTTTAATTGCAGCTGTTGCTATTCCAGTATCCTCATCGGCAACCATTTGTCCTGTGGCTACATACACATCAATGTATTTTGGCATGGGCAGAGCAAGACCCTCAGATCTCACGGTTTGGTAAACCTGAAATTGAAGTATTTATGAATGAATGACTATATAACTGACATTGATCTAAGCTATGGTCATAAATGAGAGATATGTAGCTTAATCCATAGTACAATTACAGTATTATTGCTGAAAGTGATATCTTCCAAACAATGTAAATTGTTAATACTATTACTGCTATTCCAGTCACTTGAACCAGTGTTTAAATGCACCATTATATCAATGATACCACAACAGTGAAAAGAATAATGATTAATCTATCAACATTGGTTTCAAAGGTTGTAAAGATTTTATGAATAAAATTACCTCATCAATAGCAAGACGTCTGACACAGTGCATTTTGTGCCTTAGCAAATACATGATATGGCTTGTGTAGCGTATGACAACATTGTCACTACAATCAATCTTACCGAAAATTGACCGCAGAATATCGCAGGCTAGGTCTGTTTCCGATCTGTAAACATTTAGAATTCATAAATCGTAGTAATGGTAGTTCTGTGAAACCATGTTTTCTTCATTTTCACCATGTGAAACTCAGTTTAAGGGCCGATTGGAACTAGTAATTAGAAAACAAAAATATTATTTATTGTTACCCATGCCCCACTATTTAGTCTTTTGTCATAAGTCTTTTCCATAGCATAAAGTATGACTTTCTATTCTATCAGAACACCATTTTGGTTATTCATTAAAGCAACTATATCTCAGTCTTGAGCAGATTTCATAAAACTTGTAGAAGCCCTGTTGTGTAAGGCTGATTATAGAAGTATGTAAACTGATGTTATGTGCATTTTCATACTTATAAACTTTTCAAGTCGAAGACACTGGAAATGGTTTTTATTTTAAATATTATGATGATGATAATAGTAATACTGGTAAATTAGTTTTGACTAAAGATACAATACTAAGGTATAGTAAAATAATAACTGCTCAATTATTAACAATACGTTTTTGATAAAGTTCCAAATAGTATAACAAGCAGATGAAGCTAATAGCTCTACTGCTCGGTTGGTATTAGGTAACATTTGATTTCATGCTGCGGGTGAAAGGAGCAGATATCCAAGCTATTTTTATCATACAAAAATGAGCAATACCTGTCATTTATAATAAGAAATCACATACCGCTACAGGTTTTTAGTCTGTTCTCTGCAACGAAGGTTGGATAGGCTTTGAAAAGGCCACAAACTTAGCAACAAGTATGTGTGACTTCATAATTTTTAACTCTGCCATTTATTAATGAAATTAATGGTAAGCAATACGATGATTAATTTTTTTAATATAAAATGTTTACAATAATATTTTGAAACAAGTTAGTCAAGAAAGTCATGAAGAAAAATAAACACAGCATTGAATGTCATGTCATTGTAGCTTACCTTTCAAATCCATTGATACATTCCATAATTTTGGAGATTCCGAAACGTCTTATAATGGGTACAGCTTCCTCAGGAGATCTATATAGAAACCAGCTCCTGATGTCTTCCAGTGCCGCCGATCTGTGTTCTAGTCTTTGCAGTTTTGCCATATAATCCGTAAATATTTCTATAGTCTGATTCGCCATTATACTTGTCTGTTTTATTAGATTCTCGTTTTCTTTTTAGTTTTATTCTATTTCAAATTTCACAACAAAATTGTAGCGTAGCGTACCTAGCAAACGGATTTAGTAAAACAAAAATATTCACGATCGATAAATATCATGTCAGTGTCAATGTCAAGTCAAGTAAGAAACAATGACAAGCATTTTTTCATATTTTAGGGTCACCACACACACCTCGAAATGCGTTCCGGCAGAACCGATAAATAATAATCAAGGGCCATGGAAAAGCACGAACTTCAATATATTGCGTTGTCTATGTTAAAAAATGCCATCCTTGTTTAATGAGTTGAAATTTAAATAAGATACATAGAATACCTCTCGCATATAATTATCTAGTTATAGTATTACTCTATTATCAATATAATGATATAAAAAAAAAAAAAAATTATATCGAATCTACCTACTACCAATTGGTACCAACTCTTCCTTCTGGGCTGTAGTTCGTGGATTCGATTACCACTCAAGACACACCTTTCTGTGACGACAAAGATCTCTGGTTTATGTCTGGGTTTTAATATATTCTTTCTTTTTTATATTAAATATTAGTTATCTAGTTCTGATAGTTCAAGCTACTTGTATGCTTAATTTGGGACTAGATAGCGGTGTGCAAAAAGCCACAAAGAACAAGCTTTCAAATAACTAGAATCGGAATATATACATTTTATATATTTATTTAAATAATAATATAATTTATGTTATGAGTAAGACTTCTTTGCTCGCCAGTCCAAGAACTCATCGATATCATCTTCTTTTTCGGAGTCATCCCCATCTTCATTCATTGGTTCACTGGCCTGGTTTTTCTTTTTAGCTTCATCTTTTTTCAATTCCAAGTCTAGAACCCTGCAAATTCAATGAAATAAATAATGAAGTTAATTTATTAAAATTATCTTAAGTTTATGGGGATATAGCAACTGCTCCTACTTTTCAACGCTTCCACAATACTCATAGCATAGTATAACCCTTCACTACGATTCCGTGTCTAATGAGGACACATACAGATACACAAAATAAGGATCCAAATCCGAGAAGAGTTCTTCACATTATGCTCTTGCCCCAGCAAAAAACCATCACAGAAATTTTCGCATTATGAAGACCGGGCTACAGAGCCGTCAATTGATAGTATCAATTCACTTCATACCTGGACCAATTCCTAATTTGTTCGTCAATTTCATCAATTTGCCTTTCAGCTGTAGCTTCTTCCTGTTCTCCTGCAATTATTTCAGCTGATGCACTAGCTTCTTCTTTTATTTCTTTCTGGAATTTTTCCCATTCTTCTTCAGTAGGATCTTTGTATTCGATATTTCTGACCTGAAAGAAAAAAGAGAATATTATAGTATATACACTTTAATTAAATAATATTTATTATTCTACCCATCAAATTATAGAACCCCTTTTTATTACCTACCCTATTAAACATTTTTTTTTTATTTGCTACCTACTCATGGATCACCACGTTCCATTTTCAGCAATAACAATCATTTTTTCATGATTTTCGTTTATACATGAAACCCAAAGGTTATTTTAAATTTTCCCGGTTGTTGACATAACATAAGTGAAGAATATTATAGCGTGAATCGCAATATTCGCTTCGCGGTCTCACCTACTCTGTATCTATATACGGTAGACTTGATACATTATTTTGAAAACCATAGGCCATGGATCAATATTGACTTGACATTTACAGTGACATTTCTTTGATCACATTTTATTATAACTTGACCTATGTATAGAATAGAATGACCACAGAACTTGAGACTACCTTTGGCTTGAGGTGGAAGTACATTCTTAATACCTTCCATGTATCTAGCTAACATAAGATTAATTTCATCAAGATTACTTGCAAAAATTGTGTGGCCTATAACGAAAACAATGGAAAAAGGCGTGAAAACGAATGCAATAGACAGGCCATTTGTTGTTCAAAGTATAAGTACTTGCATGCCACACGGGAAAAGCCGGCATAAAGGTCAAGCAGGTAGAATTGGTATCATTGGAGGCTCGTTGGAATATACTGGAGCTCCATACTTTGCAGGAATAAGTGCACTGAGGGTAAGAATCAAAATAAAAATCCATTGCATCCCTCTAAATATAATGAATTGTTTTGATAATATACACTATTCATAAGATTCGAGAATCAGCAGGATTACAGTAAACATACCAATTTTCAGGCAGGCGCAGATTTAGTACACATATTCTGTGAATCATCGGCAGCAATTCCAATAAAGTGCTACAGTCCAGAACTAATTGTTCACCCGCTGTTAGACAGCACAGATGCAGTAGCCAAAATAACTCAATGGCTAGACAGACTGCACACTATTGTAATAGGACCTGGCCTTGGAAGAGACGCAGCTACATTTAAAATAGTGGCAGATCTCATAGGAGTGTTAAAAGAGAAGAAAATACCATTAGTCATTGATGCAGATGGCCTCTGTCTTATCACAGAAAATGCACAGTTATTGAAAGACTTCAACTCTCCAGTTATAATGACTCCAAATGAAATTGAATACCAGAGACTTATTAGTAAGACTGGAGGTTCATCTGGTATGAACGAGCTGAGTTCAAATATAACAGTACTAAGAAAGGGACCTAAAGATGAACTTTTAAATATCCATGAGGTTCAGTGGAAAATATCTGAGGGTGGATCTTCAAGGAGATGTGGCGGACAGGGAGACATACTTTCTGGGTCTATTGCAACATTTTTACATTGGACCTTGTCTAATCAGGATAAACTGAATAAAGATGTGGATAAGGTTGCATTGGCTGCATCAGTCTCATGCTACACAGCATGCTCTATAGTGAGAAGCTGTAATGAGAAGGCTTATAAGGAGATGGGGCAGGGCATGCTCGCAAGTGACATGATCAAGTATATTCATGAAAGTTTTGATGATTTTACAAAAGAGTAATTTATGTATTGTTTCAATCAATAAATGTTTTGTTAAGTTGTGATAAGCCACTATCAGGGATGGATTCTGGGGTAACAATGGGTGTATTTAATTAGTACATTATTTGATAAGAAAAATCACAAGCTAGTTAAACCTAAATTACGAGTGACAAAAACATAATCTGATAATCTTCAAGGATGGAAATGAGTTTAACTGATGAAAATTAAATAATACATTTGTTGATGTATTTAGTTTTATTTTCACGAAGGCCTACTTTATCTCTAAATAGTATAAAACAAAGTCACTATCTGCATGCCTGTTTCTCCGCTTACTTCTAAGTCAGGCAAAGGATTTTGATACGGTTTTCATTACAGAAAAAGCTATAAATTAGTAAGGTTTGTGTATATATGTAATTCGTAAATTAATGGCACCAGTGTGAAGCAGGGTGGGTCGCTTGTATAGATATAGAGCTTCCCCTTAGGTTGTTCATTAAATGGCACAAACTTAGCAAACAGTCTAACTGAATCAATTAAAACAAACTTGGATTTGACATAACTTGTGTGCATACCATTTGACAAATTTATGTTCACAAATATAATGTAAACTGTGTCTAATGCAAATTATACTTTAATATTTTATGTGAAAAAAGTTATGGAACTAGCAATTTGGTGGTGTTGGTAACCTCTGCCCATAACAAACCAATATTTCAGATGGTAATCTTACCTAATAAAATATAATTTTGCATAATTTTGATATTTTCAGTATTTTAATTTATGATGCCACAGGATTCCATTACTATTTTGTAATTGTAGTTTATTTCTATATATAAGCATTATGACAATTTTGTAAAAATCCTTACCTTTGCATCTAATATAGGGTCATCAAAGAATCCTTCAGGAATAGGCTGCTCTGATGCTACTTGAACTTTTAGATTTGGTTCCGATGTGGATGGTGTGTGATCTTCTAAAATAATGCATAAACACAATATAACAATTCTGATTCCCTGTAAAGTGGGTATCCGAAATTGAACTGTCATAGTAAGTGATAGTATAATGGTGACTTATTTATTTGCTATCTATATATCTATATAAAAGAAAGTCGTGTTAGTTACACTATTTATAACTTAAGAACGGCTAAACCGATTTGGCTGAAAATTGGTGGGGAGATAGCTTAGAACCAGGAGACGCACATAGAATACTTTTTATCCCGTTCGACCGCGTTCCCGTGTGACGTGCCATATAGTAAAACGTCAAAGAGAATACAAGTCACTATAAAATCTCTGGAACGGCTGGGCCGATTTTGACGGGACTTTCAATGACAGATAGCTGATGTAACAAGGAGTAACTTAAAGGCTACTTTTCCGAGGGGTAAAATAGGGGTGTGTGATAAAACCGAATTCCATGCGGACAAAGTCGCGGGCAACAGCTGGTTTGTTATAAAGGATGGTATCAGAAAAGATATTTGGTTGATATAGTTACATTTACTTGATATTGTTTTTTTGTCTGTACTTGGTTTCTGATACTAGTTGAAAACTAGATAAATACACTGATTACAGGCCAACCCTGAAGTCACAACTACAGTTTATATTCAGTGTTATTTATTAAATGAGCTCATTTAAAATCTTTACTTATTGATTGCTTAGTTAAAAAGTATATTATCTTTTTTTTTTATCAATATTTTCCTGGCAAAATCCTGATTAACTAATCAATCACTAAATAAAGTTTTGATAAAGGGTGTTATTATTGAGTTCAATCAATTGGTTGTTAAATGTTGCATCTGTGTTATTATGTAACTATTATATACACAAATAAAGAGACATCACAAATTACTGTACCTGTTGTTTCTCCCGCAACCTCACTTGTTGTCGACCTTTTAATTTCCTCATCATGAAATGAAATCACCTGTGGTGCATTATTCTGTGGTTTTTGTATAATTACAGGCAGCACTTCAGACGAGTTTTTCAGGATCCCTTTAATCTTCTTCTCTGGTGGTGCATCTTTAGGTGGGCTTGACCTTTTTATTTTACTCACTGTAAAATTATTAGTGAGTTCCTTCAATTTCTTGGCATTTTCTACGTTTTCTCTGTGTTGTTTGCTGTTTATGTGGACCTGCCAAACGTTTTCTGACCGGACTACAGATGAGCATAGTAAACACATAAGCTGTCCAGTATTGTTGTACTTAGCAAGTGGATTATCAATTTTGGTTGGTTTAATGTCTTGCTTTTTACGTTCTGCCATTAATTTCCGCATTTTTTCTTGCGTTTTTTTCTTTTCCACTTTCATTCGGAGAGACATGGCTTATCCAGAAATTCAAAATTATTTTCTTCGCTTTCCTTCTCTTTTATCAGTACAGTAGGTACAATACAATACAGTACAATTACAAAACAAATTACTACTTCCTTATCCAATTCACTTATATTATTATAATACCTTTGCCACCCTTTCCTTTCTCAGTCGCCTGAATAATAAGTTCTTAGTTTTGATGGCGCTATGTGAAATTATAAGTTGTTTTCACGTTATTCTTCTTCTTCTTAATTGATGGCTACAGAGGCTATATGAGCCCACCAGTCTGCCAATGACCGCTAGTGATAGTGTCATATACAACATAGGAGTTCATGTTAAAATGTTGATAGTACATAACTAACTAATTATTCCGAAACAGTAAGAATGTAGAAATTAATTAAAAAAGACCAAGGTGAATCTCTGTATCGAGGAATAACATATATGTATGCTATGTTAACTATTTATTACTACTACTGATATTATGATAGGAATTATGAAAAAGGAAAAGAAAGAAATTACAATTTAATTATATTGAAATTAAGAAATTTACAGGGGATATAATTGATAGAGCGAGAAGGAATGGTATAGAGGAGGCATTTCACGGACGTAGGAAGAGGGCAATCAGAAGGTAGAAAGTCATACAGCGAACGTAGCAGTCTAGGACAGCTAAAACAAATGTGATCCACGTCTCCTTCGTCTAGACCACATTCACATCTAGAATGGTCCCTAATCCTTAATTTAGCTAAATGGCCTGGTGTACACAAATGACCCAATCGAAGGCGGCAAATAGTGGACGTGATGGTTTTGTTGTATTTGCGGAACATAAAAAACCAAGGAATATTTGGAATTTGATTTCACCATAATATTTGCCCTTAAATTTTTTGGATGATTCCCAGTGTTTTGACCAAGCTTCGTGAAGGTGTTTCTTAGGTAGGAGACAAAGATCATGTGAAAAAGTATTGAAATGCTCGAGTGAACCTATCTGAGAAGCATTTTTAGCATAGGAATCAGCTGTTTGATTACCCAGAATTCCAGAATGGCCAGGAATCCAAGCCAGATTGATATTTATACCAAGGTATACATTCTAAGAGGGATTGTTTAATTTTGAGAATTAATGGGAAGCGAGATGAATATCGGAAAGGGTTTGAGAGAATAGATTGAAGACAGCTTTTTGAATCAGAGAAGATAATAGATTTTTTAAGATTATGAGACTTGACGAATAGGATAGCCTCCCAGAGAGCAAGGGCTTCTCCTGTGAATACTGAAGTTTCAGGGGGACATTTAAAGCTTAAGCAAATTTTAGTGAAGGGAATCCATACAGCTGAACCGACAGCGGTATCATTAGATAATTTAGATGCGTCAGTAAATATAATATACCAACCATCATATTTAGAATGTATTTGATTGTTAAATATACCACGAGGATCATGAGAGTCTGTCTATGCCGAAATGTAACATCACGTTAGGCTGGAAAATTAAGGCTTCATAAGATGTCGTATACAAAGGGTACATTGAAAACTGATTTACAGGGTAAGGGAGTCTCGTGAATTTAATTAGACTGAAAAGTAGACACGGCATATTCTAGGTGTCTTGTGAATCATAATGATCTAAGAGAAGATTTGACTTTGGGATTAGAGGGTGATTTGAATTTTGAATTAATTTAAAGAGAAATCTGTCAGAAAGAAATTGTCTGCGGTAACTGAGAGGTGGTTCACCGCATTCCACCTGCATAGCGTTAATGGAGGTAGATTTCATAGCTCCTATGATCATTCGTAAGCATTTTGCTTGTATTTTATCGAGTTTGACTTGACCAGATTTATTACAAAGATTTAACAAAACACGTTATTCTTTTTGATGTGAAACATCTATAGCCGCACGTAAAACCGATTTCTGGCGTGGCGACGCATACCGTGGCAACGCGTCGCCACGGTATGCGTTGCATATTACTTTTACAAAATAATGTCGATGTTTCACATCTGCCAGGCGTCCCGTGACGGCAAACATTTTTTTTTTATTAGGAGGAACTTATGTATACATATAGCATTAAAATTGTCATATTGACACTGACACGAGTGTCAGACTAGAATACCCACTTTTTTATATAGAATATGTACCTACATACATATATAAGTATAAAGTATATAATAAGCACACTGTTGGCGAATATGAGATACCTATTGTCCGTTTTTACCAAGTTCTTACGAATAATCGATTAATTACACCACCTGTAAAATTAGTACTAAAATTTGTTTAAATAATAACTAACACGTGAAACACGTATTTGTTTAGTTTTAGGCCAAATGACCGCCATTTTGTTAATTGTGAATTGCATGATTTACCAGCCCTCAGTTTTTTTATTTGTCCGACTACGCAAATATTTAAAATTCATGCAACTGAATGAAGCGAACGGGCCGAGAGTAAAAAAAAAATTGCTTCAACGTCCTGAAAATAAAAAAAATGCATTCTTCATCACCAGATTCCATCAAGCAAGTTGAAAAAAACTATTATTTTCGAATCGGATTTGAACACCCATTTTATTACTTGGTTTCAGGCATTTATTAAATATTGGCATTTTCATTTCCATTTTCGAGAAATGCAGTTTATATGCATTTTTCAGTATCGATAGCCAAGTATTGGTATTGTAATATAGGGGCAAAAAGTATCGATAATCTATCTGCGGTACAGTTCCGAAGTCTTCCTAAAAGGTCTTTTAGTCTTTTTCCCTTCTATTCTCATTTTAGTTATATTTGAATTTATCTATAAAATAGATAGTTTAAATAAACTAACCGTTTAATTTATATTAATTAATTATGTATTTACAAAACATTGATCGTGCAGTTACACGGAAAAAAATAGAGTAAAATAGAGTAGATTAACTAAGGGCGGTCTATATCGTTTAGTTTTGTCCGAGTTTTCAGAGACAATAAAAATATGAGGATCGGTCAAGGTATACAGCGTATAGGTACATAAAGATTTGCCTGAGATTGGAGGTTGAACGGGTTCGTTAGTTTTGTCAAGTTTCAGCCAACAACGATGGTTTCCATGTTTTCGTGGCGGAGAGGCTCTAGCAATCGTGGGATTGGACAGTTAACGGTGAAGCTTAAGAGGAACCCGAGAGTGGCTGCTCCTCTAGGCTTTACCTACGTAGGAGTGGTACTGGGTGGTGCAACTGAGGATGGCCGTATACCTATGGGAGGCATCTGAGTGACAGGCGACGCGGCGGGAGAGGAATGCCAGTTTTACGGTGGTACCTTCCGTGGTCACGGCAGGGGCGCCACCGTTTGAGACCCTCCGTTGACCCTTTGACCCCGTGGCGGGCCCTGGCTGGGAGGAGTGTTGGTTTTCGATGTGCCGCTCCCTCTATCATATGTGGCCGTATTAGCAGGCTATAGAACTGACCCGTTGCAAGAGGGTCTAGGCCGTCTAGATACGGCGTCGTCTGACGCCTATTTACGTGTGCGATACACGAGTGCATTTCACCACGTCAAAAAGTTTGATTGAGGTTTGCCCGAGTTTGCAGGTTGGACGATAATTAGTAGGTATATGCATGATAAAACTTTTAGTCACATATTTGACCATCAGTATTTTCCTGGGCGTCAATTTTGATCAACAAATATACGTTCCGCCTACCTGCTTTTCCAACCCCTCCAAGCGCTCTACTCCCGGCACAGTGCCAGTCAATGTGCGCGATGTAATGATATTACGCAGGCGTAGTAAGAGTACGCATACACAAGAGTGTAGAGCCATGATTTTAGAAATAAAAGCTTTTGTCCATAATGAAGTCGTAATTGACCCGTAAGGTCCATAACGACTTCATTCAGAGCACAACTTAACCCTTAAGCGGATACCGTTAAGCTGTTGGTGGAATCACTTCGCTCGCATATCACATAAAAGCTCGACGGTTGGACTGTTACGAAATTTCAAATAATACCATAGATACTTCGGCTCTGTAGAGTAATGTCAAAATTCGGGCTAGTTTTTGGTGCTTCAGTTGTAATCGCTAATCTTTTCAGGTTTTCTCATTTGAAAAGTAATAATTTAATAGCTATTTTGCTATTTAGAGCCGGTGTCTGAAAAAATCATAATTTAATAAGTACCTAAATGCGGAATTTTATAGTGAACACAGAACTTTTATTGTAAACATCTCGTGCTAAAGCCTCCTCATTCGTGGTGTAGTATGCAGTGTTTATTCCTCATGCTGTGATATTTAAGTGTTATTTTGGATCTAAAATGGACATCGACGTTAGTAAAGAAAATATACAACCACTCAGGAGTGGTAGAAATCTTGTGCAACTGGGTGCTGCTCTTCAGGCTCAATCTGATGTCGATGCTCAGAGACAGCTGCAACTACAAAAAGAGTAAAGATTCTTTATTCTAGTTTTTTTATTCGTTAGCTCTACCGGGTCTGGCCTCAGTATTGCTGGCGTCTGCAATGTGGGCCATACAATAATTATGTTTTGTGAGCTATTAGACTCAGTAGTCTTTTATTACTTCAGGGAACATGAAGCAGTCCTTAGGAACTATCAGGGACCAGATCCTCTGGACCCCTGGTTCAACTACATCCAGTGGATTGAACAGTCATACCCCAAACATGGTCACGAAGGTCACATGGACAAGCTCATAAAAGACTGCCTACAGTTATTTGAGAATGACAAGAGATACTATCAGGATAGAAGATTTGTGAAGCTATGGATCAAATATGTAAGTTGAAATAGCTCTGTATTTAAATACTGAGTTTATAGATTAAATGTGTATGTATCTCTTTCCAGCTTTAACTCACTCGATGCGCATTTCCAGTATTGTTATTTTTTTTTAATTATTGTAAAGCTTTTAAATTTCCTTCATAATTTCACACTGTTGACAATATCAACAAAGTCATGAAACCATGATGCAATAAGTTTTAATCACCGTGTACTCTTTGGTGTTGGTAAATTTTCACACACAAATTCATATGGTATGACACAAAGTAACTTTACAGGTTGACTGCCTCTCCAACCCTTTGGAAATATACCAAAGGCTGTATAACACTGGTATTGGCACAGAAGTGGCCGAATTCTACCGAGCATGGTCTTGTTACTGTGAAGAGTCTGGTGACTTTAAGAGAGCTAATCAAGTGTACATGCTAGGATTACAAGCCAGGGCACAGCCATTAGATGAGTTGGAGCAGGCTCACATGTGAGTTTGTATTATTTTTACTAATTAGATTAATTGATTGGAACATGTGAATTGCTCTGCTAATTAGATGTTTTGGGAACTGATATGTTTGTATGTATTAAGCATGATTATGTCTTGTGGTTATTACTTGGTGAACTTAATGTTAGCTGTTTTCTGGACACTTGTCTAATATAAATAATGTTTATTAACTATTATCTTTGTGTGAAATTTACACTATTATTTATTTAATACAGGTTTTCCTAGTATCTGGCATATAGGTTTCTAATACCTATGTAATCCCACATACTTCCATACATCTCGGCTTTCCATACATTCTTTTCAAGTGAAAAATTTGTATAAAATGTTGTATTATGTGGCATTTCTTGTGAATCAAATATATTTGTCATTATTAATTATTGATGTTATCTCTTGCAAGTTGAAAGTGGCACAGTCATTTACTTTTGGGATAAACAACTTCAAAACAACATATCTAAGAACAGGAACCATTTTGTTTTCCTTTAGATACAAAGAAAAAAAACATTTGCCCACCCAAAAGTTTGTAATGCCTAATCTCACACTATCCCTATTTATAATTTATAATATGGCACATTAAAGTAATGTGTGGTTGTTATAAAATTGATACCCCTGCTATATTCTGATTAACTACACAGTTTAGTGACAACCACAAAGGTTTAGATAAATTGGGCATTAGTAAACTAAATTCACATCTTCCTGTTGTAATAAAGTAGGTTACATTTATGCAGCATCAGCTAAAAATTAACCCAACTGGTCAAATTTTCAAAATCACTTACTAAGGAATTTATTAATTATACAAATGAAAAATCTTGCAAATGATCTCTAGTTATTTATCCTATACTAGATAAAATATACAACTCTTTATCTCCATTATCAAAATCCACACTGAACAAGCTCTTTAAGTTGATATTATTTCCATATAGAGCAATTTAATAAAATTATGCACTTAATACCCCTGTACAGGTATCACCTGTGATGCAGGTGGCACAGACAAACACATACAAGACATAAACTTTCAAGACCTGAGAACAAACTTTACGCATACACAATTCTTTTCCACAGCCAAAGGTCATCTGGTCCCTGGATCCCAAGGATTACTAACTTCTATGAATAATAATTAATATTAATTAGTAATTAGTAATAGTAATTATTAATATTAATTCCCAGGAACTTCCAACTGTATTTTGCTCAACGAATGCTCCATGATGATTCTCCAACTAAAAGAAAGGCGGCATCTGCCTTGGCCGAGACGAGGATGGCGCTTACATCTCTTAAATCTTTCAAACGAAGGAACATAGCGACTGTGCCAGTACAAAGGGTGGGGGACAGTATAAGAAGTACAATGCCTGGAGTCATCAGGCAGCAACCGGGAAACATTGAAAATAGATTGCCTAATTCTAATGTTATGGTTAATGTTTATGAGGTAAGCTTTTAATAGAGAATGAAGGTTACAAGACATTCATTAAAAATTTCAGTAATTAATGTTTTTTTTTATGTCATACAGTTACGGAACGAGCCGACGGCCCACCAGGTGTTAAGTGGTAACCTCGGCCCATAACAACCGATGCGACTTGGGCCTACCCTTTTACGTACGACAAGACCCAAGTCGCATCGTATGCGCCCGTAACTCCGAAACGTGTAGGTGGAATATCTCATGTGCCTGTAATTTCACCGGCAACCACACCTTTCAAACCGGAACACAGTAACGCGAACGCATTATTGCTTGGCGGCAGAAATGGGCATGGTGGCAGTACTTCCGCGGACGAACTTGGCGAGAGTTCTACTGCTCTTAAAATCTTGATTGAAACTTAATTTTCTTGTTTTGATTAAGTTATGGAACGATTGGATTGCTATCGTTACTGCCCCTAACAAGCAGTATGATGTGGGTCCTCCTATAACAAGACCCACGCTGCTGCATGCACCTGTAGCCCTAAGATATTAAGGTGGAACATTAACTTGACTGCATTTTTATTTGGTGGTAGTACTTCCCCAGAGGGCCTTTGCGTTATTAGATCTACTACCAGTAAACTACTTAAAAAAAAAAGGAATATAGTATTCGATTTTAACTTTGTTTTTGGAATGTTGTGAAAACCCTTCCAAAGGACGATATTAAAAAAATACGATATCTAATGACGACGTTCTAAGATATAAAACAATTTCTAGTAGCATTATAACACTTGTGGTGAGTTAATTTGGGGAAATACTGCCACCACACCTATTTCTACCACCATACTGTAACATACTCCCATTACTATGCTTCATTACGCAGTGAATACATATTGTTTTATAGCAGCACAATATTGTTATTGCCTCACAGGATGCACCATCGACATCACACAGCGCTATACCTGTAGCTGACAACCCGGGGCCTGCCTCTTTGGTCCAAGCTTGCAGCAACGTGGAGAACGAGAAGGAAATTGGAATATGGACCAATCCTAAAACAAAAATGGTCCACAGTAATGTTGTGCCGCATCAACCATTGCCTTTTACTTGTAAGTATTGAGATATGGGATAATATCCATGCTCTGTGTCACAGTAGTAAGTATACATACAGCAGTGATATAAAATTTGACTTGCTCTGAATAATATGTCGAATATGTAGTTTTCCAATCTTGATGAACCACAAAGCTCCATATAAAGTCATTATTCCTTGTCCATCTAAAGGTTGTCTGTAAGAGATCGCTTTATAGCGATTAGACGGCCCATTGTTTCACTGTGTTATTTTTATTTGTTGAGCAATAAAATGTCATCTGTCTATGTCAATATAACCTAGCTACATTTGTATGGAGATTATTGAAAGCTTTGAGAAAATAGGCTACTCGATGTACTTATTCTACGCTGACGAAGTCGCAGTCAACAGCTAGTACAATATAAATATAATCAAAGATTAGAGTTTATTTAAGTAGTATATCAAATTTTAACGAAATTTTGACATATATAATGCAACATTCTGAAATCAGTAAACTAGAGGTGAGTAGGATTAGGATTAGGGATTTATTGCTTGTTCTTCCTCATGGAGGTTCGGATAGGGGTTTGAACAGGCTTAAACTTAGCAATAAGCACGCGTGACCTTATATTTTGAATATTACTTATTGATGTTTCCGAGCCATTTCTTTATGAACTCTATGGAATGTAAAAAACTGTAATATATGTTGTATAATTCATCAGTTACTATAAAGAGACATTTTTGCTTTTCTGTAGTATATGAAGATGAAGATGATGCCCTGAGGCTACCTACAAACCATATGGCCTACTGTAATGATGACTTAACATTCTTAGTGCCTCTATGTGTACCTGACCCTGCGGATCCAACGAAAATATCTTGTTATAATAAGGCAGAGGTATGTAATAAACATTGGTGACACTTTCGCACAGCGCCAACTAGCATCAAATTGAGCATAGCTTGTACTATGGCAACCAAAATACAATAGAATATGTCATATAATATTAAACACCCATGGGCCAAAACGTTTTTGTTCTGCAAGTGTCCTGGGTGGGGGTCGAACTCACGACCTACAGCACAGAAGGCAGTTTCTACCACCTGAGCTGTGAGGCCAGTCTTAAATCTGACACTTTTTCTTCTGACAATTAATCAGCATAAAGATAGATTCATGTTCATGTTCTGCCACACACAACCAGTGTATAAAAAATGTAAGAGCCTATGTCGTTTTTGGTCACAATATGACGGAACACGGATGTTTCACATTCCTGATACTGCGATTGTGTATGGATAGACTTAATTAATCACCCACATACTTAACGAAATAAAGCCTATTAAGTAAGAACATGCTTAAGTTAAGAAACATTAAGTAGCAACTTGGTTTGAGTAGTAACGTTTCACATCCACTCCACACTACACAAAGGTTAGCTGGAAGAAAATGCTATTTAGAATTAAGTTCGCCCATGTACTTGTTTTACCTTGTGCAATAAAGCATTTTCTATCTATCTATCTATCTAACGTTAAAACAGTTGGTTCGCCGCCCCGCCACAGGAAAAGATTTCATTTCACAAGTAGAATTCATGTCTAATGCTGGTAAGTCATTCTAAGCAAATACTTCCGTGTTTTCAGGTGTATGTAGGAGAGAAAGAATACAGCTTAGAAGAAATTAGATCAAGGAAATACAATTTAGAAAGAAAAATAAAGACTGACCATGAAACAATGCATGTCCAGCAACATTATAGCAACATTAACGAAACTTTGGCTCAGTGCAGTGCACTGGAGACGTTAGCGAATTGCGCTTTAGATTCCGAACAAGACCATTTAGGACAACTGATGCCACTGGCGATACCAACTTTACAAAACATAACTAAAGTCACTAATATGCATTCGCCCGGCGAGCCAAAAGTGCTATGCAACCTTGACTCCAAGGAATTTAGTGAACTTTTGACTAAGAAACATGACGGAAGCAGGCAAAATGCTGATAAAGAAAATCAAGTCCACCAACTCTCTCCTAGCAACTACGGCAATGAGAATAATCCAGGGAACTTCGGGAAAAACAATCTGATGGAGGAATTCGATAGGAGTTTGATGGGCAATCTCCTTGGAGATTCTGTTACTGTTAATACTAAGGAAGCGAGGTGGGAACTGAGGAACTTGTTTAATGATAGCGGTAAGTTTTCGATTAATTCATAAACATCCCGCTTAGTCGGAATCCGGATAATTATGCTGTGAATTCGAAAACGACCGCTCCGGAATGGTACGTCATTCAGCAAATTTCCGGTTTTACATGAAAAATAAAAAATGATAAAAAGGAAAGTTCTGTACTTATCAAACATCTTTCGTATTGCCCGTATAAGATAATAAGGATCCTGGCTTCTATTTAAATTTATACAAATGAATAAAATTGAAGTGACTGTTCGTAATGTCAGTATAACAGCTTTTTGCTAAATATGCATATGAAGCGCATATATACGATACTTATAATAAAAAAACAATTTTGAAAATTTTGTTTGTATTCTGGCTAATCTCCAAAACGGCTGGAGCAATTTTGACGGGACCTTTGTATAAAGCTGATGTTATAAGGAGTAACTTAGGCTGCTTTTATTAAGGTTAATTCTCAATAAATAGTGTTGAATAAAAAATACTGTGCAAGACTATTCTGAATATACAACACTATCTCTGTGATGATCTGCTAGAAACTGGAGATATTATAAATGCTGATAAGAGTGTTCGTCGTATTCGTCTATTGTACGTCTACGTCGTATGGTGTAACTCTATCATTGCACATTTCAGGAATCATGATGTTATCTTAATTTTATTCCCCAGAACGATCAATAGTACAACCGGTAGTACAACAGTTTGAAGTGCCCAACTTCGATATTCACGAAGATAGGTCTATCACGATGGCTATGAATATAAAGAAGAAACAAGATTTTGCCAACATGTCCAATGTCGGCCAAGACAAAGAGAACGCCAATAAGTTCAATCCAGTTGCATCAATTCAACAAAATGTAAGTAACCAATTTGGCTGATGGCTAGATTGTAACGAGTGTATTTATTCAATCATTCAAGCGGGGGAAAAACATTTGATAGACGGCCTCTGATGTGTAAACATCGCTTCTAAGTAATTCAAACTATTAGCTTTCATATATAAGGGAACATACCCTTACTACGTGATTCGTTCAGGGGGAAGAAGCCCACGCGTAGTATTTTGAAGACTTCAAGTTTTAAGTTTTCAGTCTTCAAAATACTACACTTGGGCTTTGCTCATTGAAGATACAATTTCTAATTAACTTTGTTCTGTGTCCATTTATCATCATATCATCACTTTAATTGTTTTAGTGTCCAGTTTTGTTTACATCCTTTTAATTAAAACTTAGTTAAGTAGTTCAGTTGGCAGAAAAATAATACAGTTAACATGCAAACCATAGATAAGTTTATATCAGTTGCTTCTGAAGTTTTCTTTCTTATCTGTTCAACAATACATACCAAGCTTGCTCAGCTCGCTCAAGGGCTTCGAGAGCCCAGACTGTGATTCATGATAGATCTTATCGATCACAGGTTAACAAGACCGCTTACTATGAGGAGCCTTCCTGTACCCAAGCTTTCAACTTCAACATCAAAGACGCGAGTACTCCAAACATGTCCCAATTCAAGAAGCCCATTTCAAACATAGACCAATCCAAGTACCCGTCAGTGCCGAAGTTTAGCATAGACGAGAGTGTGATCGAACATGCGGATCCTAGTCTGGTAAAGAGGGAGGAATGTTCTCGTCAGCAAGGAGCCGATCAGCACGCTACGGTGGACAATCAGGGGGCAGGCCTCTCTGTTATTATGGAAGCCACCAGGGAGTACAACAGGTAAGTTTTATTTTCTTACTCTTATGCCTGTAGATGAACTGCACTGAGATTATCATATCGTTATTGCATGGCCTGTCGGTGTGATGTGAATGTTTTTAATTTCAGCAAATCTGGTTCTAGCTCCTCTGGCCAATCGACGCGTACCAACTTCACGGGGTATACGACAAACTACGACTCAATGTACAATAACAATGACCCTTCCCAAGCCACCACATCGAAACGAAGCTCCATGTCCAACCAGCCCAGACATCACAACGGACAGTTCGCAAGAGTCCAGCCAAAGCGAGAAATGGCCGAGAATAAACCTCTCCAACCGAACTCTCTACCTTATCTTTCGCATGACCACCAGTATCAGAAAACAGTAACTCAAAACTACAACGGCTACTCGCCGCAGCGGATGCATCACTATCAACAGAGCTACAACTACCAGCAGCCGCAGCCGGGGTATCCTAACAATCAGATGATGCCGCCGCAACAGCAGGGCTACGCCAGCCCTGGCCCCGCGTACCACAGTCCGCAGCACCCCGACATGCAGAGTCCGCACGCCATGAGCCCCTCTGTGCAGCCCGGCTTCGGCAGCCCCACTTACTCCAACCCTGGCTACCACAGCCCTCAACAGCCCGTCATGAGTCCGCAAGGGTACGCCCCGAGGCCGGACTACCACTATCCCAACCAGGAGAGGCAACACATCTACGCCAGTCAGCAACAACAGCAGCCGGCCGTCTTCCAGAGCCCCCCGCACCAGACCCAGTACCAAAACGCCCAGTACTATCAAAGACCTAGTCAGGCCCCCGCGCCGAATCAAGGGTACAACCAACAGACCTATCCCAATGTGCAAAACCAGTACGGTGACACGAACATGTACCAGAACCACCCCAATAATCAAGCCTACAACATGAGTCCGTATTCGAGGCAGTCCGCTAAACCGATGCCCGAAGCGTCGGCCGGCTACGGAGCCGCGAATAATCAACCCTTTCAAATATACCAAAGTCCGCAAGCTTCCCAGAATAATAGTTATGCGGCTAAAAATAACTCGTCGCAGATGGCGACAGTACCGACTGAGGCGACGCCCGAAATGCACGCCCGCCAAGATCCTCATGCGAATGCGTCCGTTACGAATGAAACTATCGAGCAGGCTTCCAAGGGTCAAGCCAGAAACGCGGCTCATAAAAGTCCAACGGCGGTGCTGAGGAACATTCGCCACGATCAACCTAGCGTAAAACTCGGACAAAACTCACCCGATATTGGGTTTTCGAACCAATTCCTCAACTTCATTTCCAACCGAAATGAACCAAAGGACAATGCGAACACACCTAAATTCACGAATAGCCCGAGCATATCGCAGAAGATGCATAAGAACTTGTACGTTTCGAGTCCTGAACAAGCTCAGATTCCTCCTTCTTCGGGTATGTCCGATTCGGACAGCAAAGATGGTATGACAGCGCAGACTAACACACTCATTCAGTGTGCTAAGATTTCTCACGCGACAGATAAGCACAAAGATATATCAAAGAGGCAATTAGATTTCGAGCACAGGATAGAGTTGCAGTCGGAAGACAGTAGAGATTCAGTGAGTAAAGAATGCCGAATCCCTCCGATATATTCTAGACAAACTGATTGGTACGGCATGGACGTAGATAGTGAGAACTCTATGGAATGCGCGGCTTTCAAATCGTCGCACTCGATATCTATGGTAGAAACGACCGAAATACCCAGGCCGGCGGACATCGAATTCCCGAAGTTGATAGATCCTTTCAGCAGGAAGTTGGTAGATTCTCTGCTGGAGTACGTTAAATTCCCGAACAAAACTCACGCGGAAGGCTACAATGAAGTACGATCCGTCCCGAAGTTGCAAATCGCAACCAACGTAACCGTAGGCGGCAACAAGTTTGCTATAGAGAAACAGCTCGGCAAAGGAAACTACGGCGCTGTGTTCTTGTGTCTCGATTTGCATAGTAATAAATCAGTCGCTACAAAGTACCAGAAACCGAGTCGACCTTGGGAGTTTTACATTTGTCAAGAAATTAAAGCGAGGATAAAGGATCCTTTCATGGTAAATTATTTCGTTATTTATTATGTCATCAACTTTCCAAACCATTATAAGTATTTAATCTCTTCGTGATTAGCTTCCAGGGTACATGGACATAACGACAGCGTTCATAGGGGAGAACGCCAGTTTATTTGTATCAGAATACTCTAAGTACGGATCACTTTTGGACGTCGCCAATAAGATCCGGGCTGCTACCTCAAAATGCATCAACGAGTTCATAGTAATTCTTCTCACTTCTGAGATGCTGTCGATCATCAACTACTTGCATAAAGCACAGATCATTCACGCTGACATCAAGCCGGACAACTTCTTGTTAATGAAAATGTAAGTATGTCAAAATGGAAGGTTTTAGTAATCACCAAAACACATCACTTTATAGCACGAAGCAAAGGAGAAGGATATTTTGTATAATAAGTCTGTTAACTTTTCAATCCAAATCCAGATTTTTCATATTAACTAATTAATTGCAATTTCAGACCCACTCAAGAATGGCGGACCCCATCACTGCAACTGATAGATTTAGGCTGTGCAATAGACATGTCACTGTTTCCTGAAGGTACTACGTTCAGAGAAGTGAGTCAATTCTATTTCCCTTCAGAAAGTTATATAGAAATGAGAATTCCTAAGCCTATATAATTTTAACTATTTAATTACGAATTTACGAATTAAAATAATAACCTAGCATAGATGCAAACATTTATACTTTTTTTAAAGCCCCCATGTACTATTGCGTATTTGTGGAGATGTAAAGCTTAAAGGAATATCAAAATTTAGTAATTTTTTTTCATTGTATTTAGTATTTTGGGCACCTGTTAGCGAATTAGACCAGTTGAGCTATCTATAGATCGTTTGAAACGGTTTTTAGATACCTCAATTTATTTCATTGTATTTTGTGAATATTATTTACATGTAATTTGTAAATTGTTGTAAAAGAAATTTTAGAGACTGTACATTTTTTTTACAGTTAATATCAACAGAAGGTTTCACTTGCACTGAGATGAGAGAAGGCAAGCCGTGGACTTACCAAACTGACTTGTACTGCTTGGCGGGCACGATCCACGTCATACTGATGGGCAGCTACATGAAAGTCGCTAACCGCTTGGGCCAGTGGAATATAGACAAGAAATTACCCAGGTAAATAAAAAGGAACAAAAAAATTTGCAGTTTAAGAATCGATTTTCATACGAGTAATCCAAATGCAAAAGGGGCTAGTTAGGCCAAAACAAAATTCGAGATAATTGCGAGAAACTGTATTTCTTTGTTGTTTCTTGTTATGGTTGTATGCAATAGACTATAGATGATCATAGTCAAATAGGATGAGACATAGTTATTTTTTATGCCGTGTTGGTGTTAGAACGAGCTGACACACTGTAGGAAGCATGATTCAACCGCGCTCGCGTGTCAGTCTTATTTGTATGCACTCAGCACCTGCCTAGGATCCAGTGTCGCAGCTGAAATGGCCACGCAGAATTACACATATATAAGCGAATAAACTATTTTAACACTCCAATGTGTGCCCCGGCTGGGATCGAACCTGGGTCTCCAGCTTAACAAGCGGGGTTATTAGTTTCTACCGATATAGCCACGACATATGTTGTAGTAGCGCGCGACTGCTGATTAATTTTACTTCGCGATATAAGACGTTGCTACTAAATAGCAATTAATTGATTTCAGATATATGAAGATCAGCCTATGGGACAAGATATTCACAACCCTGTTGAATGTTCCTGACTGCAATAGCTTTCCTGATTTAATGGATCTCAAAGAGGAGCTTGACAGTGTTTTGAACGAAATCGATAGCCTCGGATCTCAGCTACGTAATTTCGCCAATGTCCTCAAGTCTCGGTAAATGATGTAGAGATCCACATTGTATTTATTGCATTTAGAGGTAAAGGCGATTGTAAAAACTTAACTCTCTGTGTATTACGTAGTTATACAAATGTTATGTATAAGATGGTAAATATCTTTCGCCAGGTCGATATTGCTAGTTTTAAAAAGAAATGAGTATTAAAAAAAAAAGAATCTTGAACATAGTTGTAACTATTGCAATGTTTTGTTTAGTTGAAATGTGATATGTGGTTTTATTTGTTGGTGTAACAAAAGTTTTGGCTTAGAATGACTTAGCTTATTGTTGTTTAGGTTGGATTTATTTTTCTACAAAAAATAAGATTTGCACACTTCATGTTTCCAAATGTAATTACTTAAAATAAATAATTACCTGGTTGAAAATGTTATTTCATTTGCACTAATTAAACTATAATTTCATTAGTAATGTAGTCAAAGAAAAAAACTATTAATAAAAAATATATATTGTAAGTAAAGACTACCACTCTGGATCCACTGAATCTATGGAACACTCGAAAACAAAATTAGTTATGAGTGAACAGTCAATGATTGCTTATGAATGTATGTAAAGGGTCTAAACTTAAATTGAACGAGTTATATAAAGTGAGGCAGCAGTAGAAATCTGGTGCAAATAATTTTTATATAAAAAAAACTGTATCAAGGTAAAACAAAAAATTCAGTAATAATACCAAATTCGAGGCAAAGTACTGCCACCATACCCATTTCTGCCGCCAAGCAGTGATGAAGTCGCGTTTTTGTGTTCCGGTTAGAAAGGTGTGGTAGTTGGTGAAATTACAGGCAACTGAGACCTTCCTTCTTCATGTCTTACAGGCGCATACAATGTGACTTGGATCTTATCTTTCCTAAGTATAGAACACAAATTGTATTTCTTGTTATGGGCAAAGGTTGGCCATCTGCTTGTTCCGTAACATCTGCCCCAAACATTAAAATATGTCTAGGCACATAAGGGGTTCCTATTTTGTCATCAGAATAACTGATAAAAATGAATACTAAGTTCATTAAAAAATCTAGTCAGGTTACATCTTAACAGATAATTGGTTTTAAATTTTAATGGATTTCAGTTTTGTAGGTAAAATTATAATAGTCCATGTAACAATCCAGTTTAAGACAAACTATGTTTTTATTAGGTGATGATCTGATTTGATAAATGAAGTGTAATGATGATATAGAATGAATGCTTTTTTTCAAATCTTTACCTTTGTAGTTTTACCTATGTAAAGCTACTCTAGGTAAAATTGTGACTTCAAAACATATTTTATATCAACATTAGGTACTACTAGGTAGGGTTAGATAGATACCAAAAGGTTATGGGTGAAAATAAAAAAATTGTGTAAGTATTAATTTTTATTGCGGACTTTTCAAGCCTTTGCTTCTTTCTTTCTTGATATTCCTGAACATTATCAAATTTCTTTTTGAATAATTGTTTTATAGCTTCAAAATGGTTAACACTATCATCTTTACTCATTTCTATGGTTTGGAAAACATTTTCCACTTTACTTTTATCAAACGAGACAGCACCATCTGAATATAGCATATTGTAAAATACTATATTACGATTGACATCATTATAAATCAGAAGTGTTGAATTAAGGAACTCAATGTCAGTAGGAAAACCATCCGTTTTTAGTTTAGTCTCCAGTTTATGAGTTATTTGGCCATCTGCAGAACTTTGCACACTGTAAATGAGAAGCATCTCATACATATGAACAGAAATAGCCACAATACTACAGTTTGTGTTAAGTTTGGTAGCTGCAAGGTGTATAATTGGCAATGAATCGACTTGCACTCCATCCTCATCCATTATGTTCTTGAAGTCATCCTTCAGCCGAGTTTCATTAACATCAGTGTATGTTTGTATAGTAGTACAGTTTTTTCCATCAACATAATCCCATATTCTCAAAGTTCCATCACCAGATGAGGTTAATAAATATCTGTCATCGTGAGGCATTTCCTTTAGATGGTTTACATACTCTTTGTGACCCAAACAATATGTCTGTATTTCATAGGTATTGGGATAGCAAGTAACTCTTACTTTCTCATCACGATCAGATGTAATTATATATTTTCCATTACTGACCGGAAGGACATCTAAAATCATACTCAAATGACCAAAGATTTTAATGCCTTTTATTGCATTATCCGCAGAAGGAGCATTTATATCAAAACTAAGAACATCACCGCTTTTATCTGCAACTAAAATGAGGGAGTTGGATGTAAATTTCATTCTACTGGAACTTCTGGACAGGTCGAACACTTTGTAGTTTGTGGCTGTAGGTAGATCGTAAACAAAAAGTTGCTTTACCAAGTTAATCGTCACCGCCAGGTGCTTGCCGTCAGCAGAAACTGATATACCATTGATCTGATCATGATCCAGAGTACACGGGACTTTGATTATGATGTGGCTTGTGTAGTCGTACAAGTCTATTATTAAACCTTTGGCGATTGCGGCATATTTATCAGATACTGACATACACGACATGGCTGGTTTGTTTTATTTTTTATTTTAGAATAAATGATTCCACTCCATGCCACAACAGAATTAAGGTTATGTTGTGATAATAATTCAGATGATACATTGGCACTGACATTTGACATTTGTATTTTAATAAGGTTTTTTTTTTTTACTTTTCCTTTTCTGCTGGTGATGACATTTTGGACTTACTATCTCAAAGTGTAAATAATCGAATTGAAAATCGAAATAATTACGGTGTTGTAATCACTAGATCCCTATGTCAAAATGTGGTTATCTGGTGGGCAGAGTGTAGTGCCTATAGGATGCCTCAGCTAACACTACAAGGAAACCGTTAAACTGTAACCATTAATTACCGTTACCGTTAAGAAATAAAAACAATTTCGCCAGCTTTCATTGTCAGATAAGTCAGATAATGTCAATGTCATTGTCAATTAGTGTTTTTGGTGTGTTGTCGTGTGCGTTCGTATTCGTATCACTGATATTTAATAATCACTTTGCATTGCATCTACTTGGTTTTCTGGTTTATTTTGAATAACCCTTTAAATAATGGCGGCTACAATTACATCCTGGAGTCCAGAGAAGAAACACAGTGACGTCGAAAGGTGATTTCAAAATTCATGATCTGTGCCGTATTTTATGTATCAGATAGGCAAATAATTATATAGCGAGCCTTTAAAAGAAAATATGACCTTGAAATTCCACTTTATTTTTCAGATGGGTTTGCTTATATCCATCATACATCAATAGTAAAAAGACCCTGGCTCAAGGACGGAAAATGCCCAAGGCTTGCTGTGTTGAGGACCCCACGTACCAGGAGATCAGAGATGTTTTGATGACCACAGGGTTAAAAGTTGGTGTGGAAAATAAACTTTACTCTCGGGAGCGAAGCAAGGTATTATTCTGCAATTATTAAAATTTGATAGAACTATTTGTTGTTGTTTAACTGAGCATTACTAGCCAATGTAATGACGATGTTCCACATGATCTGAGCAGGTAAATAATTTCTTACTACCCTAATATTTTAACTTCTCTTAGTACTGCTAAGTGAAACTAAACAATACCAATATTTCATGTTTTTAGTAGAAAACTTAAGTCAACTCTACATACTTAACTTACCCTAATTAAATTAAGAATTAGCTGAGCCTTTATCAGTGTATCAGGGTGTCAGTCCCACAGAATAAGTTTTGCCGACCTTAAAATCACACACAACACCAAATTAGTGAGGATAAGATGAAAAGTAAATTTATGTAAATAACAATTAATCTTTACTTACTTTAAATTTCAGGAAATGCTCTACATTGGCAGAATCCGCATCCAACTGAAGAATGATGATGGCTCACCTGTCAAAGCTGAATACCCAACAAGGGAATCTATTATGAAACTCGTTGGAGAGTCTATACCGAAATTGAAATCTCGTCAAAACAGGTAATATTGCATGGAGTGATACAATTATTATAAGCTGTCGATAAACTAGAAGAATTTGTGTAATCCTTAACCTGCTTTGAAAAAATTGAACAACTTGATAACTTAAAATACTTTGAGATACATTGAGGGAAACATATTGAACACCTTGTTTTAATTAATTGATAAAACCTTGTTTCGAGTCTTGAAATTATCTAGAGATTTATAAACACATTATTTCCCTATAGTGTTATTCTTGACAATATTATTATGATTATATTTCTTGTCATAAACATTTTATGTGAAAGTAAAGGTTTATCTGTTATTTTTCTCTTATAATTGATATTTTTTTGAATTAGGAGACATATATCTCATCTTGAAATAAACTTATATGAGTTTTCATATTTCTTTTGTTTTCTTTGTTACAGGCCAGCTGAGCAACAACCGCAGGCTCAAGTCACAAGTAAAGGTGCCAAGGGCAAAAAAGGAAGGAGATAAAAATGTGAATTATATATTTTATATTCAATTACTTAATATTTTATTGGAAATACATTTAATATAAAAGTTATTTTTGGTTATTTTGTTTGTCTCGAATATGAATTGCCTTTTCTTTTAATTTATTTTCTCCATTTTTGTGTCTGGTTACACTGTAACCATCAATGATAAATACGAAAGGACCATCAGTCTTCGAACTGTCAGTAGGTATTGCAGGATTATTGTTGAATTCTACTGTTTCACGAGATATTGTAGCAATATTGTTCATAACTGTATCAGGAGATTTTGTATCATTATGGTTCATATCTATTGTTTCATGAGACACTGTAGCAATATTTTTCATATCTAATGTTTCGTGAGATATTGTTGAAATATTGTTCAAATCTTCTGTTTCGTCAGATATTGTAGCAATATTGTTCATATCTACTCTTTCATGTTTTGTACTAGTTTCTTTATTTTCATGGGTAAATATGCCATTTCGGCCAGCGAGTCGTTGATAGCTGGCGCTCTCTTGTTGGAGGTTGCTTTCTTCACTTTCTTGGGGCTGTATGTACTCGGAAATATTGACTTTGTCCTCGGGTACAAAGCCTCGTATTCCTCTAACAGATTCTGATAGAAGTTCTGCGCTTTTAGTTTTGTTTCCTTGAATCTGTTGTTTATTTTGTCTTTCAAGTTTAACGAGGACTCCTCTAGTTCGCTCAAGGGAGCTTTCGTTTTC
Organism: Chesias legatella; assembly: GCA_947359385.1. Lineage (NCBI taxonomy): Eukaryota > Metazoa > Arthropoda > Insecta > Lepidoptera > Geometridae > Chesias > Chesias legatella. The sequence goes on from OX375766.1 coordinate 2,709,958, forward strand.
ATCTGTCGCGACATTTGCTTCGACTGTGAGCTTCTCTCTCTTGGAATGATTTCGGGGATAACTCTTCTGTCTTCCTCGTAATTGTCCCCAGGATCTAACGCCACTTGCACCGTGTCGTGGATCACGGCCGGTATTTTCCTCATCATCCTCTGCATCGGACTCGTTGCGTCCGACTCCGGTACTAAGTTCACTATCTCCATGATTCCCGGGGATATATCTTTCAGGGCTCCCGTTATGTGCGGCGCGGCTTCTCTCACCGAATCCATTATCGTCTCTCCGACGGCTAAGGGTATTTCTTGGAAGTAGTATGGGAAACTTCTTATTCTGTCTGAAACCGCGGAAGTAACCAGCGGCAGGAGGATGGGACGTCTCGGAGGCAGTCTCAATAGGAGACGATGTTTCACCGGAGACAGCCTCGGCAGAAGTATTTGCCGTTTCATCCGACTCGAATCCGGTGCTTGCTTTTGATTTAGAAGAGCAGGGGCATAAAATCTCGCTCGTATCGGTATAATATCTGACTCGCTTCCTTTTAGTTTGGAGTTCAGCAGACTCGCCTGAATCAGTACCGAGCAGGTTATCAAACAACATACCAAGGTTTCTAAGCAGCGGAATGTACTTGTTGTTAAGCTTCTCATTTCCATTGATTTCTCTTTTCAACGATTTTAGACTTTGATTTTTGCGTTTAAATCTCGTCCCAAAGCTGTGCTTTATCCGTTTGGGCTTCAACGGGCTCTTGATTTGAAAAGTTTTCCTATATGTCAACGAAGACGTTTTCTTTCCAATGGGGATGATATTATCTGAAAAGAAAACATAACTTTTAGTACACTTTCCTACATAAATTCGGGAAGTTAATGAGCGTTTAAATATGAAAGTTCTTATTTGCGGAATGAGGCTACGCGAGCTCACCTATTTCCTTGAATTTCTTTGGCGTGCGGAGTAAAGGTTTTAGACCTTTATTCAGAGAAAACCGTTCTGCTGCGGGCTCTGAAAGAAATGCAATTAGCGTTATATAGTTTAAACCTTTTTACGCTGATAAGCGCGAGGTAGTTTTATATAGATATTTTAATCGTAGTTGAATTAGGCGGCTTGACATTTATTACTATTTTGGAATATGTTTTGGACAAAACATTAAAATAACTACAAATTACCAAAGGGTTTTGATACCACACATAATTTACATGTTTCCCGTAAACTTCTAACAAACAAAACTCTAAGCGGAGTAGGTAGGTGGATAGTTAAATGTGAAACTGACACACTTATGTACGTAGATGTGATTACATTGCACAATACCTTTTAATTTGGGCGACGTCGTTGTATGAAGGTGTTTTTGTTGCGACTCTGCTGCGATTACCTCGTTGAGAGAGACCGGCTTGGCTACGCCTGCGAACAAACACAATTTTTCTGCACGTTCTAACAAAAACTACGTATATTCTAAAACTTTGTAATCTTACACAGAATACTGAAGTTAATAACAATATAGAGGCACCATCCGATTTCCATTTTTAGACATTTTCGTTTGCAATATTATGTCTTAATTACTGCAGAAGTGAATTGTTAATTAAGCGAATCTTCGCTCGGAAATTAATTTGTATTTATAACCTCGGGGCGTAATGCTGAAACGGCAGAATATTCTTGCTTTGGCGCACGTTTCAATACCTCGGACGAAAACTGAACGTGAATAAATCGAGGCTTTCAATTATGTAATCGATAATCTCATCAGTGGTAGCTAAATAGTTCACATTTATAATAATTATAATGTTTTGTGTATTAAAAAACTATTAATAAAATTACATCATTACTTATTTAAACGATGAAAAAAATTCTTTAGGTCTAAAAATCGTCATGCGTGCATCAAAGAGTTTTCTTTTACAAAAATAATTTACCGGCATTTCCTAGAACCAAAAACTCAAATGCGGTAGAATAAAACTCATTCACAGTGTGAATATTAGACGTAGAACAAGTATGCGTTCATTCTACGATTTCTAGGTTCTCTTTCATTCTCTTCTTCTATTTCATTAAACGAATATATATTCTACAGTGTATGAGAAAAAAAGAAGTACCTATTACTATAGAGGCCAAGGCTAGTTTATAAGATATTTATTTTAATGTGTATATCTGAACACAATTATTATACAAGATTCGTTTGTTTTACAGATTTCATAAAGTTTTCTTATACCATCTTATTTAAATAATCCCTAAGCTTCTTGCTATTTTCCAATATTCTACACTGGTTGTTTAGACAGAGTCAATATTCGACGCAGCCCCATTTCCAACTATTGCGCCGGATCCTTGGATCGAGGTCTGATTCAGGCTACACATGCCAAATTTCGGCTCATTCGGGTCAGCGGTTATGTACTGGACAGTTCGATTTGGGGTAATTTCGTTCTGTTTAATTTTTGTTTACTCGAAGTATTGAAATTATTTTTTGGACACTTCTTTAGATAATATACTGCGTTTTTGAATGGTATAATTTCAACTAATGAAACCAGTTATTCTCACGAAATCAGTTCCCATATTATTAGATTCACAGTTTTCCATAACATCTGTTAATGCATCAGCTTTTATGTTCAGAAGAATCAAATACCAATTTGCTCTAGAACAGCGGGTAATACTATAAATCATATGTTATATTAGTAGTTAGTTTTAAATCGCCTATTACAGGTTCAAGCTATAAATAATCACATAAACCGTAGATAATGGTGGCTTTATGTCAAATGTTTCGATAAATAATAAAATAGAAGCAGTAAAACAAAGGACTCGCTTCAGGGTCGGGGTATCGTTAAAATATTACGACCGTCCAATATCTAAGGATGAAATCTTTAATCGTGGAGTTTTACGTGGAACTAAAGGGTGCTTTCGCGGCCAAAACAAAATAGGATAAGCCCGTTCAGTTATGGGCATTAAATTTTTAACATAAAGTTTATTGACCTCATACCACCTCCAATTGGGGTTTATTTTTCTACTATATCATCCAATCGGAAGTCCGCAATGTATCGCATATATAAATTTAAACCTTAGCTCAAAACATTTTTTAACCTTAATATTAGAACGTACGAGAGGTTGAAGTTTGTAGGAAGGATAAATAGGAAGGAATAATGGTGAATTGAAGGATTATTTCCTGTAGATATACAGGAAATAATCCCACAAACCTATTTAAAACCCGCTTTTTATTGTAAACACTGAAAAGGGTTCAACGCAAAATTATAAAATGCGGAGATGAATCTATGTCCTTTGCAAAATTGGAAATGGGAGCTGTCTATTTGTTTTTCGATTGTGATTATCTGGCCGCCTCATTTCAGTGGGTACCGCTTTATTTTCCGGTTGATAAAGTGTTCGTTTTATTTGAACGCAAATCCGTGGGCCCGCGGCCGAATAGTAGTGGTCGGTTACTTGTTCTATTTACGAGCACCCTCGGCAGTAGGGATGTTAAATATAAAAAGATAAAATAACCGGATAAATAAAGTTCGTAAATTCCGGCTTCTTTTTGTGTTCGGGTGTATTGGAAATCCATGTGTCTGCGAATGATTAAAAGATGGCTCTGGTAGTGTTTGTGCACAGTTATAGTGTTCTCTCCCTTCCGGAGAGGAAGGCATGAATATATGTATGATGTACTATATTTAAGATTGACAGCGAAGTATAGTATATATACGAGAACAATATTTACTATATAATACTTATATACTTTTTTGTAAATATATACATATTAACACCAAGACACAGAACAAACATCTATGTCAGTCACACAAATGTTTGTCCTGGGTGGGAATCGAACCCACGAACAGCGCAGAAGGCAGGGTTGACTCACCATAACCGAATCTAAACCGGTCTATCCGGCTAAAGTAATGGTGGGGGGCATTACTTTAGCCGGATAGACCTGAAAATATTTACTTTTACCGCCTTTATCTTCAATGCGGCATCCCTACCCCGTCCCGAGTTAGTATCGTTCTGTCGTCACGCTTCGTATACCCTCGATTTATTCTTTCACCAGTGTAGTATATAAACGATAGCTTAGGAGTTCAGTTAAAAAAACGAATTGATAGCCGAAAGTCATTTTACTGTTATTACTTCCGTTTTAGGTAAAATGCTCTCATAATTTTAACGTTTCTCTGTCTTTCTACCATCTCATATTCAAATACGAAATATACAAAATAGTTTATCTGGAACACAAATGCAATGAAACTAAAGACAATATGGAACGATGACTGCTGCAAAAGGTAAGAGATAACTATGTAGTAGAGTCAGTATAGCATATTTCAAGTAGAAACATTGGAGAGATTGATTTAAGTACTATTTTATTATGGAGTAACAATTTGGATAACTTACTTTTAAGGTTAAAATATTACTGTGTTCGCGTTGAAAAGATAAATAAACTCAAGTTTGTGTTAGATAAACTCAGAAAATAAACATTTCCCAGGCTCGTCTTATGAAGTTACTACTAAAATGAAGTTTTTATAAGTTACTCAAAAATGTGCCATGTGAACACATTTCAACAAACATCTACCGTTCATACTTTAACTTTGTGTATAAATATTTTTAAATTCGTACTTCAGCAAGCGAAAAAAAGTATTGTAAAAAATATTGGAGTTCTGTTTCAAAATATAATTAAATAAGATACAAGCTGGTTCAATTTTCTTAAGGTCTGACCTATTTGAATATATACCCTGTTGCACCAGAATGACGGGTAATGCTATTGGAGTGCCTATGCACTTATCTAACCATAAATAAGCTTAAGAGAGAGATTTGCAAATATATATATATATGTATATATATGTGTTGTGGTGAACATTTGACATTTGGGGTCGTCAAGCCAAGGTTCCACTCTACCGCCAAGAAGTGATCCACTCGCATTCTTCTGTTCTGAATTTAATGGAACGGGGACCGTTAAAATTCATACACATGAGAATTTCAGGCGCAGCGCAAATTGGGTCCTTCTCTAATGTCCCTTCCCCTATCGCTGTTGTGGTTACATGCTTAAGTTTCTGACATTTGTGTGCAACGATGGTGCCGACACATATCTCTATATTAAATCAGAATTAATGAAGAAAATAATTCAAATGTTTTCAGATGCTTCATACAGTCTGGTATTTGAGTATAACCAAATTTGTTAAAAATATACATAAATATACAAAAACAAAATGGAAAAAACATGTAAACGTGTTAAATAGACTTATTAAAAGGTATGAATATGCATTTCAAATAAAATTATAACCTCTATCAGTCAAAAGGTTAGGTATTTAAAGAAAAAGGTTTTCATTTCCACTGTAGAGTAGGCTACAAGTGTAGTCAGAACGACCTATACTTTACTCGGAGCCGAGTTCTTAATGAATTCTACCATTTTCTCGTCTTATCGTCGTTGCATAAGTAAGAGTATATCGGTTGCAATATATTTAAACACGCCAAAACGCCCCCCGAAAAGTGTTACTGCTCTGACGATAAACGGATTTGGGCGGGACAGTATTATTCCGTCGTAATAGAGTGATACTTCTTTAGGACCATTCAGGGAAACTGATGACACTATTTGGTTTGTGCCATAAAAAGTTATGATATCATATTTGCGGCATCAAAATATTACCAACAAATAATGCCCTTTGGTATTTGTTATTTTGGTGGAAACCTTATTTTATTATACTGAGTCATATTACTTGTGTTTCTTATGAATACGTTGAAGATTCTAAGTTAGCTGGATACATGTGAATACCTATAGCGTGCTAAACGTAACTTTGTTTACGATCTTTTACAATACCTAAACACTGAATGCAACAAATAAACCAACGAAAGACAGTAAACTCGAGCACACTGAATTGCTATTCTCGACTTTCTTCCGTACAATTTCCTTGTAGCTATCAAGTCAGCTCCCTAAACAAGATGGTACAAAATAACATTGCAACCCTTCTAGTTTAAAACAAAGCCGTGGCGCCGACAATAGGGGGCTGGCATATTGCCTCAGTCCCAACTTTTACTGCATGCTCCAGGGTTTATGCCTTATGAAATCTCTCTCGACCACGCGGAACGGTTCTCTGCTAAAAAGTATCCCCGTGAATAGATATTATCGCGATTGGTCGGTACGGATTCTACGGGCTGTATTCAAAGAACCTTTGTTTGCCGAGTAACAAGTTGGATATTAGCGAGAGTTTACGACACGGTATCTTTGTTCTTGGTTCTAAACTTCGCTGCAAATAAATCTTCGTTTCATTGCCTAAGTATTAATAAACTTTCTCATATTTTCCTCTCGACGGTAGACCTAATCCAAATGAGTAAATACCTCTCTTTATTTACGACGTCCTTCGTTTTTATACACGCTTGTGTATCCTCGCAAACATCCGCAGGAGATGAGTTGGGTGGGTGAGTTCGTTTTATATCCCGCCCCTAGTTCGTTCGGGTACTCCTGTCCAGTGTGTCGCGTACTGCGGCGGCTATTTTATTAGGAGGCAAATTCGAAAGCTCGTAACACAGGCGGAACCGATGGCTTTCGTAACGAAGTCTGCAGCTCCGTTTCGACTTATGGCTTTCATTTCCTCGGGCGACGTCTCGATCCGTAGAAGCTCGTAGCGAATCATCCATCGGTTGGTTCTATTTCGTCGTTATGTGGTTGGTTTATGTAGAGAGCATCAACATTTTGATAGATTTTGCGATCGTCAGCTTTTCTATTTGGAATTTGATAAATATTTGTAGGTATGAATGATTATATATGTTGTATATGCGCACACCTTAGCAAGATTATTTACACATAATTTTTTCATCATGAAATATAGTAATTAGAAAAATAAAAATAAAATATATCAGGAAAAAAGCTTCTGTAATCTTTTGTAACTTAACTATAGCAAATATTTTTCCTTTTATCTCGTCGAGTGGCGTGGCTGTTTTCCTGACAGTAACTATGAAAGTAAATACCCATTTACCAAAATTACTTTATGGGGGTCTCATTACACGTTAAACGGTGTTTACCGAATTAATGATTATGATACTGGCTTAAGCTGGGCGGATAAGTTCCGCCGATGCCTACTTTGTGAGGGCTTGATGAAATCCCGATATTAAGCGACTCAATCCTTGTTTACATGTGTGATATAACCAATAAATTTGCATTATTATCTTGCTGAAAATACTATAAAATCACCTAGTAGCAGTAGAACTTATGCCAAGTTCTTCCGGGGAAGTGCTGCCGTCACCCATTTCTGTCGCCAAGCAGTGATGCATTTGCGTTATTGTATTCGGTTTGAAAGGTGTGGTTGCCGGTGAAATTACAGGCACAAGAGACATTCCACCGACACGTGTCAGATTTACGGGCGCATCCGACGCGACTTATCGTGTCTTACTAAATAGGGGAGGCCCAAGTTGTATTGCATATTATGGACAGAGATTACCGTTCCGCATGTCACAAAAAATCCGTATCAATGAAAATACATAATATTGAATTAACATGTCTCGTTCAAAATCTATCCAGTTGCTTCATAGCCATCGTGCGTTACAGCTATAAAACAAAAATTACCAAGTCATCGGCCACATAAAATTTTACTTCAGCATTCACAGTGTGTCATGAACCAAAAACCCACAAACCGGAGACAATACCGCAAAGGATCCATTGTGGCAGCGTCTTTGTAATCTATGAATCCTATCGCTATCCTTAATATGTTTGGGCTGACATTGCCGCACAATGCGATACGTTACTTGGCAATATCGCTGACAGTGTGTTGTTTTGTGCATTTTGATTTCATAACGGATCCAACGTTGGTCATGTAAGATTTTCTTTTGAATGCTTCAAGAAATATAAATTTATGAGTATGAGACAGTGATCGAAATTGTTGTAGTGAAAGTTTAGGGTTCCGTACTAGGCACGATGGCCACTTTGACTAAGCATTCGGGATCTACACATCCGTTTGTCTGTCTATCTATCCAACCTTTAAAGGGCTGTATCTTTTGAATAGCAACCCGTTGGAAATGCTTACAGAAAACCGAGTTTTTGGATATTAATAAAAAAGTTACAAAAACTATAAAATTAAGGTATTAAGTGCACTTTTTTGTTTTTGCTCTGTCGTATAGAGGTATTAGGTACAAATGTCAAATAAAACGTGTTTATAATGCAAACTCTAAAATAAACAAATATAAAAACTGGTCAATATTGAGTCGTATTGAAAAATCCCAAAACCAATGTCAGTAGTTAGTCAGGTATTTATATTGTGGGGCAACGGAACTCCTTGCGCGAGTCTGGATCGCACTCGCCATGTTCTATTAATACTAGTATAGTATTTTATAATAAATCTGATCCACTTATGCTCGTCTTTCAATTCAATATCTATAACATTATTATTGTACTACATTGTTATCGATATCAGTGATGACTTTTTCTGTAAATACTCATTTTGAGTGAAATTCTTATGTAGGAAGTGATTCACATGAAATCATATTTTACCGAATGTAACGTCGATTGGCGTTATGTAACGTTAAATATAACGAATGACATATGCAGCACGTATGTTAAATATTTTTAGATAGCGAATTAGACCAACAAGTCCTGACGTAGTTATGCTTGGCTTTCATAATAATGCTGAGTGCCAACACAGCCTTCAGATAAATAACAAAACCTATAGCGCATATAAACTGTATTAACTAAATGAGATTGTTATTTACTTTTAGGGTTCAAGTACTGTAGTTACAGTTGTGCCGTTACAGAGATATTTTTTGAGGTCCACGTGTCGCAATTTACTGTATTTTTTTTCAGAAAATATATTACTTTAAATTGATATATTTGCACAACTTGCTTGCTCGGATAAAGGTTATTGGTTATATGCTAACAACCGTATGGGCAACTTTTGGTTACCCGTACAACATTTCTATGACGAACAGGTGTTTATTCCGTCCAAGTGGAAATATGTATTTTTTAACTTTATCACAGGACAAACATTTGTGTGACGAATATAGATGTTTGTTCTGTGTCTGGGTGTTAATATATATTATTAGTATGTAATTACAAAAAAGTATATATATGTATTCAATCAGCTGTCTGGTTCCCATAGTACAAGTAAGCTAGATGGCGGTGTGTGATTTGTCCACCAATATTATTATTATTTACATGTTCTTAAGAAAAGTATATATTCTATCAATTACCTAGTTTCCATAATACAGGTTATGCTTTGGGGCCAGATCGCGCTGAGAAAACGCTACCAATATTTATTTATCTAATCTAAACATCTTAATGATATCGGAACCCTCCCAGTATCCCACACACTTCGTCAAAATTATTAACGATAATTCCAGTGCAGCAGTTACGTTATAAAACCGAATGGAAATTGATTTTCACACATGAATGTGTCAGTTACCCGGTCCGTAAGTGTACTCGTACAGACCATTCGAGCCTTATCTGCCTCTTTATGGACTCTAACATCCGTTCGCGAGGTTGAATCGACCGTTACAACCTAGTTAAACCAAATCATCTCTTATTTAAATTTTCTCAGCTACAATCCATCCCTTATCTTTCTACCTGTACTGTAATATCCGCAATTTATACTATTACTGTCACTGTTAGCTGTTTTCGCTTTATCTCACCCCAATTAACTCAAAATGGGGTTGCAAACCATGCTTTGCCAGGTCATCCTTTTTCCGGAATCATACCCATTTTCATGTTTTTATTTGTCGTTATGTAACGTTTATTCTTTCCTGACCTGTTGGATTTTCCCCTCCTTTGTTTGCGCGGACGACGACCTGAATAAAAAGAATTAATGAAATGCCCACTTGTTATTGTTGTATCTGTAAAATTGAAAACTCCTTCTACTAAGCAATTGTTTTATTGAGGCAAAAGATTAGGGAAATTAAACCCTTTGACGTATGTAATTAACTGTTCCTCCATTAGAATTATCACGATGAGCTCTTCCTTATTCATAGAATTGAGTGGACCGTTTCAAGAGACAGCCGATCGACGAATTTCCAATTTATGTAGTTTAAAAGGGATCATCTACAGATGATTAATTTTGCATGATCAGTTTAATCATTCGGACAATGGGCCCTGCAGTGGTATTATCAAGTATTTATAACTGAGCGTCAGTACCATAGACTTTGGATCGGTACATAGGTGCTTAATATTTCATGTGAGAGTTGGGTCGGAATGCGAGCGGAACAATTTGCCAATAATCCTATCCCCGGGCAATAACCGAGGTGGCGCCCACCAGAAATGGGTGTTATTGCCCATGAATGATTTCTGCGCAGCTCATAAGACTCGAATGCCCTTTGTATTGAAATTACACCGCCTCTATTGTTTTCGTGATCGGTTGTACGTACTTGTAGCAGGCAAGTCCTGAATTCGCGGCTTACCTGATAAAATTGGGTCAGGAAATCCTTGAGATCATAAGCAGATATTTATTGGACAGTGTCCAAGTATACCAAATATTACGTATTCACTTGACCGTCCTATAAATATATTGGTAATTGATATTATTTTCACTTCCTTTGCGGTCTGGCCTTGGTAACAACTATAATCCAAAATATTTTACTTAGTGTTTGTCATATTGTCGCCAATTGTCTTGCCCATCTGAATTGGTTGATTGTAACTACATCCATAGAAGTCTGTCTTGGTGGGCAGCCTTGAAGAACTCCGGCCGCTATGGGGCGCTCTATAGAGATTAGATACTCAACCTTTATCAGTAAACGCTTGTCGTCCAGTAATGAGGCGCAGACTTAGATGACATTCCACGCTGTTGGTGATAATAATAATAAATGCTGGTGGATATTTCACGCAGCGCTACCTAGCCTAGTAAGCTAAGCTTAGCTTGTGTCATGGGAACCAGACAACTGATATAATACTTATATACTTTTATTTTGTTGTAAATGCATACATATAATACATACTGACACCCAGACACAGAACAAACATCTATATTCGTCATACAAATGTTTGTCCTGGGTGGGAATCGAACCCACGACCTACAGCTCAGAAGGCAAAGTTACAACCAACTGAGCTGTGAGGCCTGTCAGTGATGACTTCGATGATCGACGGTTCATGTTAGTGAATCAATTTGGGAACTTTTGTGCGACACATTGGTACTGTGGCTGCAAATTCAATGATATCCAGATGGTATTTCTCGAAACAGAATTGAAACTTAGATTGCGAATACTACGGTGGTGGGTTTGCATTATAGGCCCGCGGGATGCTTCCTTACTCAATTACTAAGTCATGACGTGACTATGCTTTCAGACTTAGCGCTGATGAGATTTCAGTCTAATTTGTTTGTTTGTATGAAGAACATGCTAGTTGCTAATCTGTGGCACTTTATTACCTATTCTGTGGGAGTGCTTTATGTCCGACGTTTTGAGAACTCTGTGGTCTCTAAATTTTGTTACAAAGGAAAATCTTCCGTGACGTCACAATGGTGAAAATGATGTTGGCCAAATTCATCAAGTTTAGAGAATAGTTATAATTATGCGTTAGGCTAACAATAATCAAGGTTGTATGAAAGAGATCGCATCATAGCGATAAGACCGCCCATTGTACCTCTAAGTTCTGTGTTTTATTAATTGTATGTATAATGTTTTCTGGTGTACAATAAAGTATTTTTTTAATTATTATTATTATTATTAATCCATACCTCACAATGCTAACAACAGTCTTTCTGAATCTAATAATATACAGAAACTACGGCATCGCGTGTCAAATAGGATTACCCCCCATCGATATTATAGCGTATCCATGTAGATAGGCCTACATTTGGAACAAGGATAATCCGACCCATTAAACAATGGAACATTATTTATATTGATTATATCGGGGCTTTGTCACATTTCGACAAATAGGATTCTAATTTATTTGCTAACGTATCGAACTGTAATACAGTTTGCTAAACTTTCATTGTGTCTGTGTCACTCGAATATTGGCGTTGAATTAAAGTTGAGTCTTTTATCGTTGCGTTTAGATTCAGTATTTATTGCATTAAGAACTTAAATTGTTAAATTTAGTTTAATTTATTTTTATTTATGGTTTTATTTATTTTTATTGAATAAGTTTAGAGATCCTTTTGTATATATTAATAGGCAGTAGAAATAAAGGCTTTTTTATTTTATTTTATTATTTATTGCATTCAATTGGATATTATCTTCGGAATACGTAAGATTTAATGTTTTTCTAGTGTGCTCTTACCTCCAGTGCGCTTGCGACTTATCATTCTCAGAATCATACGTTTCATTACATTGTAAAGTGTCGTTCATGTTATTTTTTTAATATGTGGTTTTTGGTTTTTTATTTTACGGCCTTTATTGAAAAATTATTACCTACTGTATCATTATTATTGTTATTATGTCTTTTCCAGAGAAACTGTACAGATAAATTGTATTATTCTGCTCAGAAAATATATCAATTATGACTTTTTACGCAGCTAATGTTATTTGGACGGACATAAAGACAAATTAGATGAAAAAGAGATTTTGTCATAGGACAGAACTGTACGGCTAGTGTAATATAGCGTAGGGTTTGGCTAGCTCACTACATCAAGAAGATGCGCAAAATCTTGGATAATTCATAAAACAAACATACTTTTATTTGATTATAACTAGAAAATGTCGTTATGGACCGATTTCAGGTTTTTTGACACTTTCAGGTAAATGCACTAGCGCAGGAAAAAGCAATTAGTTACAAAGATAAAGCAGTCCTTATAAGTGTGTAAGTTTTGGTGATGTTTTGCAGTTTTTGGTGAATATTAACATTTGGTTGGGGTGCTATAATTATATATGTTGGCCGCAAAATGACTGGCCTTACAGCTCAGTTAGTAACTCTGCCTTCTTCTGATCGTGGGTTCGATCCACGCCCAGGACAAACATTTATGTAACAAATATAGATGTTTGTTCTGTGTCTGGTGTTCTGGGTACAAGCTTTGCTTAGTGTGGGACTTTAGTTGTTAGACTTTATCCTTTTTTATTTAAAAAATCTAGGTCACTCATCTATCTACTTTCATTGGTACATTCATGTTTACATTTTCGGAGCACGGTGTATTTTCTCACAATGGCTGCAATCTGAACTAGCTATCCCTTTTTATACGATGCGCCAGTAGCTCATACTAGTAAGTGGCCACTAAACTTTATTGTTGTGTTTACGACCTCGCGAAACTACGTTTTATAGTCATTTTTCGACACGAACAAACAAAGGCTGCTTCCTTGTAACTACGTGCTGGTATTTTAAAATGATTATTTGGATTTATGGCGACGCGAAGGCGTCAAAATGCTTACTGCATTTTACGTGCTGTAGAGAAAGGCCGCGCGTATGTTTAGATTAATGAATCATTCATAAGAAAATATAAGTACCGACTTGTTATTTTTATTAATCAATTATACTTACGTAGATAATTTAATTATGCTTACTTACACTACAAGAACCAGACCGCTGAGTTATAAAAAAGGAAGCGTATGAAAAGTAAATACGGAGTTAATTTTTGTGTGATTGATAATTTGAGGTTTGAAGTATTTACGGTCATTTTAGATACAGATCACTTTGTGGGCTTAGTGGTATGAATATATCAAAGTAACAAGGGTCGGTTCTCGTACGTGCAAAATTTCTTAATGATCATTAAATTTCCATTATTAATTTTTATCATAGGACACCTAATCCTAAGTGTTTCGAATAATTGCAATCATTACATAACGTGGTTGATATTATGTACCAATTTCATGCTTTAAAAATACTTGCCGGCATTGCTTTCTACCCAAGAAGACCCTTTTCTTCTGTTCTTCTGGAAAAGTAAATTCAGTAAATCATTCCGGCTGTCTGTGATGGATGATTCAGCAATCCTTATGAGCTTTGTACAGAATGTTCGATCTATAGAGATTGCTTGAAGATATGGCGAGCGATAAACGAAGATATTGTTTTATGACGGGCTTTTTCCGTAGTCGCGATATATCGTCTCATGTTCTCGTATTAAACCATTAGGCGTTCCAGGAAGTTTTTTACGTAAATCGGTGAAGAAGATTTACAAAATAACCCATAGAGTAGTTGAGTTCTCAATAGCATTTCTTATAATAAAACTTATTCTACTGTTTTAGACGGAAGCTAATAATTTTTTATTATATTTATATTTTTATTATTATATTTTATATTTTTTATTTGTAGTTTAAGATTGTAATGGTTTATTACGGTGTTAATTATGCACAATAAAGAGTATATCTATCTATCTAATTTACAGTTTCCCAATTTGACTTTGAAAGCCAAGTAAAAGCATAAACATTTAATTTGAAGAACCTGTGATCTATTTGAAACCAGTAGTTAAGAGTTGTCTGTAAACAAATAAATAATTATACGATGAAAGGAACACAATTCAATGTTTGTAGGAGAGACTTCTGTCACCAATCTTGCCCTATATTGGAAATTGACATTAAGGATCCGTTTTAATGATCTCCTTATTTCATCAGAAGTCACCCAATTAATTGGTTTAATCAGTTATATAACAGCCAAAAGTATTAGAAGCGTACCACAGATTTTCTATTCATTCTAAGTACGTTTTAGCAAATTCGAGAGAGTCGGAAATCAACTATACTGACATATATTTTCATTTCCAATAAAAATATTACAACTACGTGATAAGTGGCCATTATTTGTAGAATTGGGAAACGGAGCGTAAACACGTTCCCAACGTTATATTATCATCCTGGCGATTGTTAAGCCATTTCAAATGGCCTCCGAAGCATGTCTTCTAAAGCCTACAAGCACTCACATGGAAATTTAGCTAATCACCATTCAAAGAAAGCACTTCCTAAAGTTGGCAAGTATGACCATGAAACTGCGAACGCTACAGCTTACCATAATTGATGTAAGGTATAAGTTGAATACTTATCTGACGTATGAAACAGTCAACCCTCGGCAGCTGACTTGTAATATCTCCACATCCCATCTCACTCGTTTCCGCCGTAACAACTTTTATTTACGACCATGTCAACCGTTTCCTAAGGATCTACGGCACATCACTCGAACGACTTGTTTTGCAGTGCCATACCCACATATCAACACACACAATCCGTTTTGAGTATCTATTTGATAAATTTGGTACATTCGTTCATTCAGTGTATTTTTCAGTTATGTAAGTTATGTTCGAGGATATAACCATTTTTAGTTTTCAATAGGTTTTTAAGCTTTTCTTATAGGCTAAGTAGATTTCTATTTGAATATTTCAGATGAAATTTACGTGAGTCATTGATATATTTTAGATGAATTCAAGTAATCTTATTTCAGATCTAGTCATCCATATTAATTAATTAAGTAATTTAACATAATATTAGTAATCCATATTTGATCAAGATCCGTAATTATGATTAACGTAAGAAGTAATGACAGGCTTGAAGATATCCGTACATATATCGCGATCCTGTAACATAAAAAGGCTTTTCAAGTATTGGTTTGATAGAAACCTTCGTTTGGAAATTACAAACTTCAAGTTATTGAGTTTGTAACGAGATTAAAAGCTTAAATTACGTAATTACTTTAACAAAATTTTCTTTAACTTTTCCTACGGGTGAAATTTATACGGGCAATTTGTTAGGCATCGCTACGTACGCCTTGGGTACATTCTACTGTGTTATCTGGGTCCTACGGTCAGGTAGGCAAGGGAGCAAAAAATCCGCTTCTAAACAAAATCTTATCAACCGTGAATTTGCATCTGTATCATAGTAAAATGCTGTAAAGGAACTGTTTTGATATTCGATAAAGAAATAGTGTAATGGTAGGCCTAGTTTTTCGGTGCGCTGAGGCGCGGGGGGCGTGCGGCTCGCGAAGCCACCGTTTTGTATAGTATCTCGTGCTACAAATCACACCGGATGTCCCAGGGAGGGAAATGAAAATTGAGATACCGGAGAGGCATTGTTCCGTGAAAATATATCTTCTTGATATTCTCAGGGCGCGGGACGGTCGACGACGGCGACGCACGGATATTGCGATAATGTTACGTCATATCGCAAGATAAAAGCGCTTTTGATATCGCCGGATAAATTTTCACTTTCTTGTAGCTTTGTCAGCCCCTAGTTTAGAGTATCAGCCGACTATTTTCTCGAAATGAATTGCTCTGTTACTGTTATGAAAATTCTGCTTTGCTAAGACATGGCTTAGAATTGTGAAGTACTCGAAGGCCTAGATATCAAAATAGTAGGTAGCTTATGTTTGGAAAATTGCTTTATTACGGCGCTGTTTGATTTTGTATATTTATTTATATATAAGTAGGGCAGCAACCTGACTTACCTCGAAAGATATTGGATACACTTTCTTTACGTATTTGTATCGGGTTCGTTTATTATTCAGGTTTTCATGTGGAGAATTTATATTGAACTACAATAAAAGAATCCTTGGTAAATCAGGTGACCTGGATTTTGGCGCCTGATATATATTGGGCTCGTGGGACAGTACCTAATTGTAGCTTAGGCCTAAACGATCTATATCGTTTTGGTTTTTGTTCGAGATTTAATTAAACTGTCCTAGCACATTGAAACCCCTAATATGAATCATTTGTATGCTACCACGGTTCAACTATTTACCAATAAAGTCCAGATTGTGATCTGACCCAGACAATGTGACCTTTCTCACTTCAGCGCTGAATTCAAATTTTTATTTCATTTGTTTCAATATGTATTTTATTTTTCCTTTTTCTTAATATTTGTACGATATTGTTTTTGGTGCCCACTTAAAGAATAATAAAATAATTCTTGTCTATAAAAAGGAATCAAACGTTGCTAAATCATTATAGCAACTCCATATTACTCAATATTACTAAATTAAATATGTACATTATTAAAATAAAAAAGTAAAAAAAAAAATTGTTGCGGTGACTATTCAGTAGTGTAGGAGCGATTCGTTATCAGAATATTTTTTGTGCCATTCCGTACATGCAAGAAATCACATTAGATAACAAATCAAAAAGTGTGTATTTAAAGTGTTCTTTTCTACACTGCATGGGGAGAACAGAGGGGCATGTCGGACTGTCCGGTAAATGTAGTACTAAGGAGCTAAGTACCAGCATGCCGACTAAAAGCCATCGACATTCCTTCAACTTACTTCAGAGCTAACGCATCGTCGAACCACGCATCTTCTGGTGAGTAGATCGGCGCTGCATTAGCGCTGGATAGTCATGGGGTCTCGTATTCAACCGCGGCTCTATCGGTAACTGTGTGACCCCTCGGTCTTCCCTGTCAAGCGGGGTTTCTCGGATTATTAAGGACATCCTGCGGCGTTTGAAATCTGTGCAACGCAGAGTCAGGGCTCCCAGCTCACAAATTCTGCAGATCTCTGCCAAGCGGGGTGTCTCGGAATATTCAGGACATCCTGCGCCGTTTGAAATCTGCGCAATGTAGAGTCGGCGTTCCCCGCTCACAAACTCTGCAGATCTTTGTTAAGCGGTTAAAGTCGGTTGATCTGTCGCCACTTTCTCCCAGTTCTTCGTCTTCGGCACGGATCAGCTTCTGGATCTTCCCTGGCCCGTTCCGCTGTTTTGACTGGCCTCACATCTCAGTTGGTGGTAATCCTGTCTTCTGCGCCGTAGGTCGTGGGTTCGATTCCCACCCAGGATAAACATGTCTGGGTGTTGATATTTATTAAATGTCCCCGAATATTTATTATTACTATTATTATTCTTCTGTGACATAACATTATCACAAAGAGACCATGGCTTGCTAAGATCGTTCACTGTCCATCGTAGCCTTGAATACACTGGGCAGCGAGAAATCCCATCCAGTTTCGGCTGCCGGTATCTCTTTTGATTGATCTCTTTTACTCCATATCTTCCTAAACCATTAGTTAATATTAACGGCGACTTACGATCTGTTTGTAGGTCTTAGGTTCGAAACAAACCGTGAGTTCAAGCTTCCGATGAAGGAAAACATCACCTTCAAGTTGAAAATCATCAATATCATGAGTAATCAGTCTAACTTGAGAACCAGTTCCCAATCCAGGCGTTGCTTCGCGCCGCCATTGACTACATAGTCCTACTAATATTATAAACGTGAAAGTTTGTATGGATGTTTGTTACTCTTTCACGCTCAAACGGCTGAATGGATTTGGATGAAATTTGGTACCAAGATAGCTTGTATCCTGGGTCCTGGATGGAACACATAGGCTACTTTGATCCTGGAAAAGTGCAGTGTTCCCGTAGGATTACTTATTCACCGCGGGTAACACCGAGGGGCGCAACTAGCCATTTATAATTAAGTGAGATGTAGGGTATGCAACCTTGTTAGTAGTAAAAAACCATTTTAGCATGCCTCCTAAGAGATAGAAAGTCAAGTAGCGGCTATAATTTATCTTAACGTACAAAGCGACGAGATAAGGCCTTCTTCTCGCAAAAGGATTAATGGTACACATCCGTGCAGTCACAGGCACGAGTCAGGGCAGAGATCAGACACAAAAAATAAAAGATAATTTGAGGTCTGTGCTCGCGCCAAGTGAAGTATTACTCCGTTGCTTACAGAACTTCGTTATGATTACTGGCTAAATCTCTAAGTTTTGTATTGTTCTATTAGTAGTACATTCTTGCCTGTCACCTGTATATTTTGAAAGTTTTTTTTGTTTGATTCCTGCTGTCATGAAATGGCTTGTATCAATTATTTCTCTAACATAGAATAGCAGGAATTCAAAATGGTTTGTTTCGCCTCCTTAGAGTCTAATTTGGCTTTATTATTGATAAATCTTGTTTTTTAGGTCTTCAGAGTACATTCACTTAATAACAGAAATAAAACCTACAGGTTTTTCATCAGTAATGAAGAATTTTAGAGCAAAGCCTTATATTTACCTAGCCTAACGATTCACATTCTTCTCGATTAACATTGACTCACGGGAAAAAGACTTAAAAGAGCGGTAGGCACTTCAGAGCCCGCCACATACGATAACTCCCGTTATAAACATATTCATTGTGTAGGTTGGAAAAAATGTGTGGTTAAAATAAGAAATGTTGTCGACAAAGAATAATTAGCTAACCTATCTCAGACCCATTACGTGATTGGACAAAAATATTGAGTCGCATTTTGGAAAAGCCGCCGTTATATACCAAAATCAAACCACGCATTATGCTGAACGATCACGTACGTGACGCTACCCGGATGTGTGCGGTCGACCTTACTGTGTACAAAGAGAAGCTGGGGCGCGGACACGACGCAAAAACTCAGGATTACAGGGTTAGGCTAAATATTTACCTAGCGCTTAGTCTCGCCAGTTAGCGCTGCGGTGTGATAACAGGAGCTTTAAGTTGTGTTGGAAAGTTAGATTGTGTTGTATACTGAAGTGATCGGGTGTCTATTTTTGGTGTTTGCCTGCGGTGTTCATTTTATACTAAGTATTCTGAGAAGTTTACACTCTAAAGTCTAAATCGATAAAAGCAGACATGAGCGAAAATCGCGTTCAAGAGTTTAAGTAGCATAGAAAAAAAAACAAAGATATCACTAGGTTATTAAGACTAGGCATGTGCCCTTGCAGCGGTAACACTATGAGAATGATACAAACGCAATAAAAAGAGCCCGATTGACAGATTGCTTGGTCAGGACCGTGGCAAAACTCAAGTAATAAACAGAGACTTGCCAGGAGATCGATTTATGACCTGGCCGAGCAATAAGGAAAGGGTTCGAAATTCGGCTTTTTTCCGGATGCAGTTTTGAAAACTGAGTCTCATACATACATACATGCATAGATTCACGGTTGTGTCCCCGAAGAGTTAGACAGCTTCAATGAGCCACTTTTCAGTTTGTGGGGTACATTATCGTGGGAAATCAGACGCAGTTTGGAAGAAAAATATTTTTTCGTCTCAGATCGGGTGGAAGCTAGGCCCCTGGAACCTGCTTATCGAACTGCTTGATGCTTTACAGCTTGTCTTGTAAAATTAATCGCCTTATCATTAAGTGCATCAAATTATATTCTAATATATCCATCAAAGTTTTTCCGTTTTGTAAGGTATAGCAAATTGCATCTCATATGGCCAAACATTTTTTCCCCCAGCGACCGGTTCAATTCCCAACATTGTTTCGACGATCCAAATATCTTTAATTCAAAGTCAGTGAGGCGATACCTATACGAGTAGGTACAAAATTTACTTTTGAAATAGCCTTATCTCGTATCCACAGGGAACTACAAAGAGGGACTTCGTTTGAATTTAGAACAAATTTTAAACCAACTTCGTTCGGAAATCGCGCGGTGGCACTTGTATGGTCGTATTCGCAATCTGGTCAGATGTGCGGGAAATGGACTTCTAATTCTGTTTTTTTTTTATTTCTAGAACTAACTTAATTGGGACACGGTCGTATTTAGCTCTCACTTTGAGATCCTGTTTGTATGCAGTAGGCGGCACTCGCGCGGAAAATGATCCGCGTTTGACTCGCACAAGCGTTAATGATATTCTACTTGGGTGGCTCTCCGGGGAATTTTTTGAAGCGTTATCTCCTGTACACATTTATATACTAATTCAGCTTATCAGACTTTGTAAGTCTAATGATTTCTTATCTATCCTTAGGTTGTATATTGATGTTTAAATAATAAAATTGTACTCTTAAAAAAAGCATTTATTAATATTGTTCTGAAGTTCTACAGTTTAACAAGTTTACTGACCGAAATGAAATTAGGAGGCATATCCCATTATCCTTTCAGAGGAAGATCACTCAACCCTCTCGGTGCATTGAGCATAGCGAAATCCTGTACCTAACAGCGGAGTCGAAGCCGGCTAATTTGGCGCTCGGTGTGAAATGGACCGAGTCATTCGCACAAAGCGCTACTAATGCGCGCCCGTCCGATCCCGGCCCGCAATTATATTTGCATACGACCACCTCTTGCTCACACAATGATACTGACAACCGGACAAAAGGTGAAATCGATGTAGTTTGTGATGTCAACGCCGGAAACCAGTTTCCCGATTGACTGTTGAAGTATTTTTAGTCGTGGAAGTTTTTACTTATTTCTTTATCTATTGTATTTTTTTAAACAGAAAAGATAATCTTTATCTCGTCAACACTGTATTAGGATTTACTCTTTGTTTATTAGTTGTTGTTTAAATATTACTAAGGGTAGAAAGCGTAAGGAAAGTAATAGTTTACTGCATCGCTGTTGCGGTTTGAAGGTCTTTGTTGCCGGTCTTACAAGCACATCAGATTTTCAGTCTCAGCAAGTCAACGGCGCATTGCGATGGAACTTAGGTCTTCCCATACCTACTGTAGTAATCGAAAACAAAAGTCATGTTTATTTTGTAATAGGCGATCGTTCGATCAGTTAAACTTGACTGATGAACGTTACAATGGGAAAAAACGCTTGTGCATTTTGTTTTATTGACTCGTAAATGAAGAAGACTAGTGCATCAATAGCCTATCAAGACGTCCTGAGCTGTTAGACTATATAATAAATAATAATAATAACTATTACTAATCTACGGGTAACAATACTGTCAGAAACAATATGTTATTTTTATTGTTTTGTTTGCTTAAGTTATTTTCACGACAGAGACGTAATCGCATACTTACTATTTCCATACTAACGTTCCACATCCCGCTGACACAGTTATACAGACAACCGGACGGAAAGTAAATAGGATGTAGATTGGGTTATTATGCGCCAGACGTAAAAAAATTAGCAAGATTTCGTGACCATGTTTTGTAAAAAGTTGTGGCAAACTTAAAGATCAGCATGAGTGCGAAGACGTCGTCCACTGAATAAGTGAAATTTTCCTCATTTAATTTTTTTGAACTTAATTGTAAGACTTTATTTTTGCGAATTGAATAAGAAAGAAAACAAGAATAGAAGTAAGCATTTGTATGAAAATATATTACATATTTTATTAAACCCGCGTAAAGGGAGTCGTATAATCTTAAATAATCTGATGATAAAGTGTACCTTATTTCACATTTGTTGAAATTATTTTCTACGAAATCTTCCTGAAACTCCTGTTCGTGCACAATATTTAATTTCTTTTCTTAAACTGAGGGTGCTTATGTTTTTAATTGAATATTGTGTTATATTATTGTAAACTCTGATACACTGAATGATAAGCTTCAAAACCCTTTGCAGCAAATGCTGAGCGTTGAACAGTTTTTTTGCCACAGTCCGAAAACTTTTTATTATGTTTTATTTATAGCACATAATAAAAATAAATAAATAAAGGTAAACACAGTATTTTAGACTGGTAGTTTTTTCATAAAAAATATAAAACTAAGCAATTTATCGCCCCTCAGCATTTACTTACATACATTTGATACGAACAAGCAAACTAGTCGTTGTGTGTAGTTCAGTATTGTGATGACTAGATCAGTAATCAAAGTGCTACGGTGGTGCTACGATCACAACGGTTTTGCTACGATCGCTACGGTCTCACTACAACGCTACGGCCTCGCAATCACTGCATCCGGACTCGGGGTACTTTCAGTCACATTGCATTTGGACGTGAAATTGGTACCTTGTTTCCGAAGCTGACGGCTTTATCCACTCACTGTAAAGAGAGTATTGGTGACTTTGAGTATCTTATAGATCAATTTTAGTTTCATTTCAAAGTAACGCTAAGTTATGACATGGAATGGGGCACGATTACTTCATTTTTTTAATGGTTATGACGGCTGTTAGCTTCTAAAAAAGAACTTGTCAGGTATTTAGACCATATAAATATAGATAATTCAAGTGTCAAGTGGCGTGTAGGAGATAACTTTGACAGCGACAGATATTGACAGTTAAATGCAAGATTCAGACAATTGTTCAACCGATCAACTGATCGTTCAACCTTCATTGTGCGGTAGGGTGGGTAGATCGTATACACGTTTCATAGAACTATTTAATTTGGCTCAAGATCGGTCAGCTTGCTGTAAATTGACAACAATTTACCGGTACCACTCCGATCTTGGGACCAACAAAGAATTTTGATGAAGTTCGAGAACTTTCTCTAACTTGGTATTGTGCTTTATAGTTTGCCGTCTATGTGTGGAGAGCCATTTTGTTTAGCAGCCTTGTTGGAACAGGTTTGACCGAACGATTGGATTTTAAGGAGTTGGACTACACCAGGCCACACGGTACCAGTTTTTTACCTCTATACCTTGTTATCGCTTAGAATCTAGTCACTAGAAAGAACGAGAAACATTGCTTGGAAGCGTCTACTCTTCGCTATTGGCGTGTGGTTCAATTCCGTGGCCGTTTGTTTCTCAATATACGTATGCCTTTTTTGAGCGTCTGAGAGGAAAAGATGTATTGCAAATATTCGGATCAACCCTTAGACGATAGTCTGGTGCCACCATGATATTTTAAAGGGAAGATGGGATTAAAGGGAAGAGTCCTTTAAATAAAATATCTTGATGGTGATAAACGTAACGAATATCGTGATTCGTTACCATAGAGTTGTTTCTGCTTAGCTGTGTAAATATCGTTTCGGTATCTACTACCAAGAACATAGTTAAAAATACCACATAAAAGTTATGAGCGAACAAATTGTTGCCAACAATAACAATTAAACAAACTGAAGTAATAAAGATAATATTTAAATGCGGAGCTTCTTCGTAATTAAAATTACATGAAACTTGAGTTTACATAACATCTTCATACAAGGTAGGAAACTTTCCAGTTATCATTCAGGGACCAAAACAGCTGAAAAGCCCTACAATTATATTATTATATATATAAATATTAGACATAAAATCTTCTTCTAATTCCTACAGTTAAAAGGAAAAGAGCTCATACATTTTTAAGAGCTAGACATATTTTCATCAAATACAGCTACGAACCATCGCGTTTAAAACACCAACAGACAAACACAGACTTAAAACTTATAATATTGATTTCCTGGTTTTTCAACGTGGGAGTTCAAAACACAGAGTCCAAAAATTACTTTCCTTTCAACTTTCGAGATTAGATGGGTTGCTCTGGGAAAATTAGAACTGAACAGTAAGGAAGCATTCTGAGATAATTATTTGTTGATTGTTAAACGAAGTCAATTCTAGACCAGAAATATAAAATAGTTTCACCGATAGAAACAATAAAATGTAAGAGCAGTAGAACTCTCGCCAAGTTCGTCCGATAAAGTACTGCCACCAAACCCATTTCTGCCGCCAAGTAGTAACGCGTTCGCGTTACTGTGTTCCGGTTTAAAAGGTGTGGTTGCCGGTGAAATTACAGGCACATGAGACATTACACCTACACGTTTCATAGTTACGGGCGCATACGATGCGACTTGGGTCTTGTCGTACCTAGTAGGTTAGGACCCAAGCCGCATCAGTTATTATGGGCCGAGGTTACCACTTACCACGAGGTGGGCCGTCAGCTTGTTCCGTTACTATATCACATAAAAAAACGAATAAACATCAATTTTACCGAAGTATGGTGCGTGAGTGGGAGTGATAAATTTAAAGGAAAGCAACCAGCTCAACTCAAATTATGAAAATAAAAGGGTATTTCACATTAGAGAACACTTTGTTTCTAATAAACTATAAATTTGCAGAACCAATAATAAACATGTTGCACTCTGAAAAGCTATGGTGTTATCAACGTCTATTTGTAAAGAAACAAAAAAAATATGTGTGCTTGTGTCAGTTCCTATGCGTGAGTTGAAGTTTACTCCTTAAGGAAACAAGCGATCAGTATAAAATGCACAAATATGTTGCGTAGAGGGGCAACATAACGACTTACTTTTTATAACACTCGATTTCTCTCCCAGTCTTATTTGTATACCGCGGGCTTTGCATAAAAATTTATTCTCAAGAAGTAAACTCTTATAAAATAACTACTATATTATCACTGAAAGTTCAACGTTCATGGTTTTCTAGTTTGATGGATATGAAGCATATTTTTCCGAATCATTTTCATCTAACCTATATTTACCTATTTTCATTTAACCTAGTAATTATTCGTAAGAGGTAGTTTGTTTGCTAAAGTATAGCTGTCCCTTACACTAAGTGAAGCTGAAACTCAATTCATATGAGATTACTATCAGCATCGACCGTTCACTCAACTCTTGTCAAAACTAGATAAATACGCCCTTAAATGCAGTTCAAAGATGTTTCCAAACTGTTCTCAAATATGAACAAGTACACGACTTAAGAACCACGAGTCTTCTTGAACTAAAAGGTTGTTAACCTCAACGCTTAAAATCAGACTTGAAGAATGGAAATTGTTTATATAATCGTAAAACGAGAAAAAAGTATAAAGACCATTTTTTATTTAGTAGTGTCCTAGTTTTCCAGACCTGCATATATATTGTAGGACACCGTACTGATGTAAAGATCCCGTTTTTTGCTACAGATTTTCATACAATTCTACTCCCGTAGTATTCTTTACCTCGCAAACTACTGAGACAGACCAATTGTGTCAGGAACAGTCGGACGGTACAATTAATTATTCTGCAGATACTCGTACCTAGCAAAAGACAATTCATAAATCTAGCGAGACAACTTTTGTATTTATTTGCGAATGAGGGAACTACTTATTATTATGAGCAACGATGAAACTGGACAGCAGACTGCTACGGCAATTAATGAATATAAAGTAGAAGAAACGAGATATTATATAAATATTCTTGTAAGTAGCTACTTGATTTTTAATATAGAAGTTTCAGACAAATCACATCAATGTTAGTGAAATATACCTAACTCAAAGTAAATATATAAACAATGGAAATATAATGGGAAATATAATGTATAATCATATTTTTACAGGCAGCAGAACTTGCGCCAAGTTGATCCGGGGAAGAACTGACATTATACTTATTTCTACCACCAAGCAGTACGCATATCTACTTATTTCTGTGTTCCGGTCTGAAAGGTGTGGTTGCAGTGAGATTTCAGGCACATGAGCTTTCCTCCTTCACATCTCAGTAACGGGCGCATACGTTGCGAATTGGGTCTCATCGTACCTAAGCAGAGGAGGACGCAACTCAAGAAAGAGGTTACCACTTAAAAACAGGTGGGCTATCTAGCAGAAGCTCGTTCCGTAGCTTTTACACATTAAAAAGAAATACCCTACCTCATTTCTACAGGGAAACCAACAAAATTACTTGGCATCATGCAAATATGACCCTAGAGATATTTCGCCACTCACGTCAGTCAAACCGGGGTTTTATTCTGCATGAAAAATGCTTTAGGTACCAGTTGTGTGATAGCTAGTTTTAAGAAGTAAAAGGACATTTTGGTATTGTTGCTTGATTTATGGTTATGGGCCGAGTGATTAATAGGGCATTGTTCAATCAGTCATGTTCAGTCAGTTTGAAAAATGCCCAATATGAGTAGGCAGTAAGATAAAAACTATCGAAATTAATCGACTGAATGACAGACTTTTTTTATGTCATATTAGTGACAGAACGAGCTGACGGCCCACCTGATGTTAAGTGGTAACCGCCGCCCATAGACAACAGCAATACGACTCGAGTCCTCTCCACCAAAGTACCAGATGACTCAAGTCGCACCCCGAGACGGAGATGTTACGTCTCATGCGCCTACAATTTCGCCGGCACCCACTCCCTTCCACCGGAACACAGCAACACGAGTGCATCACAGTTTGTTTCTTATATTCTTTTTCTACACACCTCAAAATAATAATAATGATAATATAATAATAATAATAATATATATATATATTTATTTTCTCTCACAAAAAACACGTAAAATTAAAAGTAATTTACAAATTATAGTGCAAAAAACGGGTTTTTATGAGAGACTGGTGCTAGTGGTAGGCTAAAAGCCTGTGTTACTAGTCACCAGGCCCCCCCCACTCCATGGAAACACAACGGTAAGTAAAGGTTTAAGCTATAAAAATAAAAATAAAAAAGGAGACAAAGACAAAAATTAAATAAAGAAATAGGCCAGAAAAACTGAAATTAATTTCAGACAGATTGCGTGCATGTGTGCGTGCGTGTGTGTGTGTGTGTGTGTGTGTGTGTGTGTGTGTGTGTGTGTGTATGTGTGTGCGTGTGTGCGTGTGTGAGTGTGTGTGGGTGGGTGCGAGGGCGTGTGTGTGTGTGTGTGTGTGTGTGTGTGTGTGTGTGTATGTTTGTGTGTGCGTGCGTGTGTAAGTGTTTGATGTGCATGGGTACGAACTGGATCCGAACTGGAGTGAGAAACGGGATGAGGAAAGATAATTGGACAAGAAGGAGATAATTTGAGTGGGGCAAAAAAAAAAAGTTAGGGATGGTCAATAAAGAGGGGATAACAAACCTTCAGTTTGATTATAGTCTAATGATTTTAACCATCTACTCACAATGGCTTTCACTTAAAACTCGGAAACGGATATATTGATATACTGATATTTGCTTTGTTGTAAAGAAAATTGCCGAGAAAGCAGAAGAAGTTTAAGGCAAGACTTGTACGAAAGGGTTGAGAGGGACATACTGTACCCTTTCTGCGTTTATCTGAAACAAGATTGGGATTATAAAATAGTTGGGAATGTTTTCTAAGAACTATCTGTAAGATGAAGAGTTGCCGTACTGTAAGAACGTCCCAATTACTATAAAGATCAGTAGTGGGGAATTGATAGGGAAAACCTGCACCAACTTTTAAGATTGCTCTTTGGGCTCTTTCAAGGTCTATAATGTGGGTTTTAGCGGAACCACCCCATGACGAGATACAGTATGCTATTACAGCCTGGCACAGAGCGAAATATACTGTCTTGATGGTACCTCGGTCAGCTACGTGCCTAAAAGCTTTAAAGATGTAGATAAGCTTGCGGAGTCTCGAAATCTGCGTATCAATATGACGCTTAAAGGTGAGAGTTTCATCTAAGAGTACTCCCAGGTACTTGACGTTATCAGTCTGGTTTAAAGAAGGGCAATCATAAGTGGGAGTATCACATGTGCAGTTGTGGGCAGTAATATGTAGGGTTGCAGGAGGTAGGAGATTCTTCCTCAGGGCAAATGCAATGAAGTTTGACTTAGTGACAATAAGAGTCAAAAAGTTGATATTGAGCCATGTGCAGACCTTGTTGAAGCCTCTCTGAGCAGAATCAAACACATCAGCCCAGCTATTTCCACTAAATAGGATGGCCGTATCATCGGCGAAAGTAAAAATTTTGCCGTCCTGAAGTTCCAAATTGCAGAGACTATTTATATAGACAAGAAAAAGTGTAGGTCCCAGGATGCTTCCTTGAGGAACCCCATACGTAACAGGAAGCTCTTCACTAATGCTATTGTCAATCTTAACCCGCTGTTTCCTGTTGGAAAGAAAGTCATGGAAGAGGTTGAGTGGAAGGCCTCTAACTCCAATTGCTTCCAGCTTTGTAACGAGGATAGGGATCGAGACCGTGTCGAAGGCTTTTGCCAGATCCAGAAACACTGCAAGACACTTTTTCTTCACGTCAAGATTCAAAATGATAGACTCAGTGAGTTCATGGACTGCGTCACTGATACCTATTGGCTCGGAAACCAAACTGAGAAGCAGAAAGAAGAAATAACCACTAGTACATTCCCAAAAACGATTAATTAATTATAAATTAAAGGTCAGTCAAATAATTAACCATGTCAGCATTCATTGTAAGCCCAATGATAAACTGAGGGGCAATCAAATAAAAACAGTGTTTTTCAGAAAAACTTTGAAAACCAGCGCTGGTACTAAACAGCGATTACAATGTAAATTGGGATTGACGTCGGGTATTAAAACGAGGTTATTAAAAAAATATAAGTCTGAAGAGTGGGCACCGTTGGTCTAAACCACCTCATCATATTTGCATATGCGCCGTATTCGAGCGAAAGCTGCTTCAGCTCAACTATACAGGGTGAATTGAAATCGTTTAATATTAAGTCGCCAATAAATGTATTAAGTCACTGAAAATAACCATGTGAAATCGACGTGAATATGTCATGTTAATGCCTTAACTTAAGCAATGGTTTGTTTAAACATTATTGATTTATAGTTGAATATTTTAAAAGATATAAGTCTTTTAAAATAAAAACAAAATTTTCTATTCAACACAAACATTGTAACAACAAGTAAGCTGTGTTACAAATTACGAAATTTTTTTTTACTTTGACAATGACAATAATATTTGAGCGTAGTATTTTGCGTTACTACGCAATTACTGTTCATATGAAATCAACTTAACATTAGCTGCTTGTGGTAATAGCAAGAATAACTAAGTTATTCTACACTCTGTATAGTTAAGTACAATGCTCGTATTTCGGTGGCGTTATTTAACGAACGCTGACACAGAATTACTGTAGTATGAACAGTAAGCTAAAATATTGAGGAAACATTGGGCAGGGTAAGCCTTTGCTTAGGCCAGGAAACTACAACCATTGTCGATAAATTATATCTTGATGTTGTGAATGAAATATTTGTGTTCTCCGCTATTTAATACGGGGTTATACTATTTGGGATCGTGTAGCAGGTAAACTCATTAGTATATGAGTTATAGTCTTTTGGTTGTAATAGATTTGTCGTCAAATCAATTGTATCAAATTATATCTTCACATTGCCTAGCCGTTAGAGCGTGGTGGTCCAGTGGTACTGACCCCGAGATTCAATCTGGAGGTCGCCGGTTCAGATCCCGACGTGCACTTATGAGTTTTTCGCTCGAAAGATTTATGTGCGCAATACCACGATCTCAAAAACGGTGAAGGAAAACATCGTGAGGAAACCGACATGTCCTAGAACTAAAAATTCGAAGACATGTGTCTAGTGCACGAAAGGAGCCTCTTTGAGGCGCACTTAAAATACTTACTACTATTACTACTTATTACTACTACTGGCTATGTTACAGACCACCTCGCTACTCAGCTGATAGTAGCTTTGCCTTCTGCATTGTAGGTCCTGGGTTCACCAAAGACACATTGCTGTGTCTGAGTGTTAATAATAAAATGTATATAAGTATTATATCAGTACCCATGATACAAACCATCCTTAGTTTGGGGCTAGATGGCGCTGTGTGAAATGTCCATCAATATTTATTTAATATTTATTTCTTCATGAATTCTATGGAAATATAGTCTTTAACTTCGAGCATGATCCTTTAACATTTCAAGCACTTTTTATTGTACTTTATAATCCATTTTGTGTGGTGTAAAAAACGTTTGCGACATTTTATTGTTTATTCTTATTGTTCTGTGCGTACCGCATGCCTAACCATAAACACAGGGAAGCAATATAATAGGGTCATAATGTCTAATATTCGTGGCGGGTGAAACAAATACCGGGGAACGCCAGAAAGCTAATATAGCATTTATCATAATTTATGTACTAGATTAAAAGATACGAGTATACTACCTGCCAAATGCAGGATTTTAGGCTTCTAAAATTACGGAAGTCGTAAAAACTGACTAGGGAGTGACAAAACTGTTTTTTTTTAATTATTGTATAAAACAAAACACATTTGGGGGGGCCACGTTGCTCGCGTCCGTATGTGATAATCCTTTGAATCCATACACGTGTCCCCCGGGTGGTGCAAAAGGAGCAACCCAAAGTGGCAGTAGAACTTGTGCTAAGTTCACCCGGAGAAGTACTGCCACCACACCTGGTAATCTACCGCCAAGCAGTGATGCATTCGTGTTGCTATGTTCCGGTGGAAGGGAGTGTATGAGACGTAATATACCCGTCTCGGGTTGATAGACGCAATGCAGTGACTTGAGTGATCTTGTACTATGGGGAGGACTTGGGTCGTATTGCTCTTGTCTATGGGCGGCGTGGCGGTTACCACTTAACATCAGGTGGGCCGTCAGCTCGTTCCGTCACTTAATTGACATAAAAAATACATTATTTCTTGACTTCTGAATAAAGGTAGGCAAATGGTAAGCTGTGGAAAGATTGGTTTTTGATGTTAAACGGTATCTTATGCTCATACAGCATACTAATCTGCTCTTCCCTGTCTTAAGGGAAGACTCAAGTTGCACAGCGCATATGCGACTTGTATACATCGATGTAGTTTTGCTCTTTGTAGCAACTGGACTGAAACGACTCCATTATGAGTTTACTTTTAGTGTAACCGGCCTAAGTTATTCATAATGACATTTTAATATAGTTGCGAACCTTTTGTCGCGTTGTAATATTGAGGCGCGTCCCCTCATCACGGCCACGACACACTGTTTGCCGAAGCCTTTAGTTAATCAAAGGGATTTGCTGCTAATTGAGCTGGATAACAGTAGTCATTAACTCTTTTGCGTTAATTGATTATTCGGCTACGTCTACACAAATCGAACGAGCGCCTTCGCACAGAATAAATAAATAAATAATGGTGGACATTTCACACAGCGCCATCTAGCCCCAAAGTAAGCTAAGCGTAGCTTGTGTCATGGGAACCAGACAACTGATAGAATACTTATATACTTTTTTTTTGTAAATACATACACATAATACATATTAACACCTAGACACAGAACAAACACCTATGCTCGTCACACAAATGTTTGTCATGGGTGGGAATCGATTCCAAGACCTACATTACATTTACTTAGCTTACTTTGGGGCTAGATGGCGCTGCGTGAAATTTCCATCAATTTATTTACTATCTAATGTTGTAGAGGCCGAACCAAACTTTCGGTTATAGAACTTAATAACCGAATAAGAGTAGTAAATTTACTGGTGGCAATAGCGCACGAAAGGGAATTTTTGAGACGCACATTTATTTTTCACCTTTAACCACCACTTTTGCGAGAGAGCTGTCAGAGAAAGTGACACGACTAGTAGTAATGGTAGGAGGAGGTGGTAATGACAACCTTTTTTTATCACGATAGGCTTACATCTGCCGCAATCTCACCTGATGTGAAGTGACGATGCGGTCCACAATGTAGCATGTTTGCCTAGAACATACCTATTCAATCTTCTCTTGAAGACCTCCAGATTATAGTTCTCGGGAAATACAGACGCAGGCAAGGAGTTCCACTCTTGGGCTGTCCGCATTATGAAAGTGGAAGCAAAACGCTTCGTAACGCTTTCTTCGTTCGGCAAAAATTTTGTTTAGAACAAACAATATTCATCTTTCGATTGGTTTGGAGTTCGACGCTTAATCATTGTAATTTGTAATGAACAGCGCTAATTTAATTATAGGCAATATAATGACGATAATATTTGATTTAAATACACATGGATTCGTGAATGTTTAATCATGAAGTATTGTTCGGCACCCGAGGCAAATATTTGTTGCTGCGCCATGACGATTAATTTTATTTGTAACTGCTAAAAGTTTCTGTATTTGTCGTATTACGTTATACCTCATTTAAATGGGTCATTTTAGAATCTGGAGCCCGTGAGTGTGATGATGAATGGAAACATGATATCACATACTTACTATACTTAAACCAAACTGTGTCTTTATTTTTTTGCTGTAAATAAATCATTTTCATTTTCATTTTCATTTTCATACGTTAAAAGAAATTTCTTCTGAAGACACTGTATTACAAATTTCTTTTTGACAACGCTATCTAGCCCCAAACGAGCATAGCTTGTACTATTATGGAACCAGACAACTGATTTAATACTTATTATATTCTATTTGTAAATACTTATATATTATATTAACACCCAGACACAGAACAAAGATCATTATTTGTCACACAAATGATTGCATTTTTTGTCATGGTTTTTAATTTTTTGGACATGGTGGGAATCGAGCCCTTGACCTACGACACCAGCGCAGAAGACAGAGTTACTATCAACTGACACTAGTCAAAAAATGATCATTGGAGTATTTCCTCAATAGCGTCGATTTTATTAAGGGCTCTGTTCATCCTTTACAAAGAATAAATTACGTATTCCTATTAACATACTATCTTATGTTATAAGATCGAACTAAATGTCTGTTTGGATGGACGTGTGTTAGTTTTTCACGCCAAAAGTTCCCCTATTTGGTAGAAATATGTTTAAAACAGGTAGACGACGACCTAGAATAATAAACGTAGGCTACTCTTTATTATGTGGATGTACTTATTTCGTGGATAGATGTTTACACTTGGATGAAGCCGCGGAAAAAAATAGTTTTATTTTTTATATACGAGTGTAATGATTTTTATACCTATACATTTTCAGGTTTTAAATCCAAAGTGTTCATGTTTATAATGCTAAGGTTTTTATACCTGCCTTAGGTGTAAAAAAGTTCAACCTTTTTAAATAATTTCTTTTATGTATTTGTGTGGCAGATGTCTTAATTCCTTGAATTATGCACGACTAAACGATATCTAATCGCTTATTCTGCTTTGTGGGTTCATTTTACCACGGACCGTACCAAAATAAATCAAAATTACCCCAATAACAAAAACCATCAATTTGGCTTATGGTAATAGAATATCATAAAAATACCATTAAGCCTCCATCACACTGTTACACGCAAGTAGCATATGCTGAAGAGCCAGGACTGTATAATCTAATAGGCACTTCTCTTTCTCGAAGCTTCGAAATCCCTTTTTTCGTACATCGTAAATGAATTTCCACGTAACCTATAGAGCCGCTTAAATACGCATAATGAGACTGAATCAAAAATCCTTTAAGATTCTATCGCTGTAACGTTTTTATGACGTTGCACCGTTATCGGAGTCTGGCGCAAATTACTTTCTGTTATAGCCTGATTTCTTTAGCATTTTTGAAAATCGCTAAAGCTGAGGCGAAATTGTAATATAGGCTTGTTACAAGGAACGTTCTCGCGAAAAAGGGATCCTTTAGGGGTTTCTTTTCTGTTCGCCCGTGGACGGTCCAATGGGTTTGAACAGGCGGCAAACTTAGCGATAAGTACGATGTTTTGAATTTTGAATGTTATTTATCGGCGTTTCCAAGCCATTTCTTTATGAATTCTATGGAAATACAATACTAGTTATGACTCTGACTTTGTAGAAAGTTGTTAAATTATATAAAAAATAAATTTTTGTACCTTTTAAACCTAAAAAACGAATGAATACGATTGAGCACATGTTGTAATTGTTATGTTAGAAAAATGATCTATAATTATGTACAACCCAGCGTAGATTCTATCTGCCGATTGAAATGAAAAATGTTATTTCCTAGCTATAAAATAAAAAGATAAAGGTAAAGGGTTGAGTTATGATAAAAAACATTATCTGTAAGGGGCTTGGTTGTTGTTTTAACCTTTGTGTCCCAATTCTGTTCGACATCATAACACAGTAGGTACATTTTTCCCGCTTCTCGAGATAACAACTAAAAAGTTGAAGGTTATTTACAATGCAAAACCAGGCGGAACCTTTGTAGACTGAGAGCTGTGGTACGGTGTCTTATGTTATTTTGACGACTGGCCTCATAGCTCAGTTGGTTAGTAACCCTACCTTCTGCGCTGTAGGTCGTGGGTTCGATCCCCACTCAGGACAAACATTTATGTGACATTTGTAACATTGATGTTTGTTCTGTGTCTGGGTGTTAATATGTATTATATGTATGTATTTACAAAAGAAAAGTATATAAGTATTATATTAGTTGTCTGGTTCCCATGACACGAGCTATGCTTAGCTTACTTTGGGGCTAGATGGCGCTGTGTGAAATGTCCACCATTATTATTATTATTATTATTATTTTATGCCACTATTGTTTTCACATGAGACGATTCACATTATGGGCTAGATATTTGTTGAATACACATAAAACTAGTAGTTAACTACATGATGGTTCGTCTCATTCGAATGACAATTTTTGTGGTAATGATTGACAAATTCGTCATATATTATTTAAATCGAAATATATATAAATATAAAAAATATCCGAAAATTGTTAAAATGAATTAAACATTATAGACCCGAAGAAGAAAATTTCAAACGGAGACTTAAGCTTTAGCAATTTTGAAGCTCAGTCGCGTCGATATTTTTGGTTAAAATTCTAAAACGTTTGCTGTCATTTTTATTTTTAAACAAAAACAGATACATATGGATTTGTTTATTTTGACACCAATATAAATAACGATAGTTTCATCCCCTCACCCGAAAATATTTGATGTAGGTATTAAATAAAGTAAATTTCATGTAGGTAGCTCTCGTTTACAGGTGGGTACGGCCATATTTCAAGATACTGAGGGAGTTTTATTTTCGCCTGCGTCATCGGTGTACGGTAGATGAAAATCCAAGGAAATCCTTCAGGGACGCCGACATTAGCATATTTATTAGTATCATCCGAGAGTCTGCGATATTGGGGATCTGTTATCATATCAATAATGACTTTCAAGAATTACGCACAATGTTGGTAATATATTTATTTAACAAAGGTTGAAAGTATAGTGACTGAAAATGGACATAAATATTATATTCATTGAATTCTTAGCTTGGAAGCATCAAATAGTCACATTAAATATTACAAGCATTCGCTTGCTTTGTTTTAGTGACCCATATTCATAATTATAAGTTAACTATTTAAAATGTATCCATTCCAGTTAAAACATTCTCCATTTCAGTAGATTTTTTCTTGAATCTGTCCATTACATTGTTTTTAGGAGCTCGTTAGGGGATTGTCCTAGTAACCGCAGAAACCAATGTGGTTTCTACCCTAGGGAAACCAATATTTAGAATTGAAAATTAGTTAACAAACTCTGTCCAATTTATTTTAAATTAAGAAGTAGTAATTTGGGGCGAAAGGTGAAAAATTTTTCCCTAGATTTGCGTTTTTTGTATATACATTCATAGAATCACTACTTTTTTGCTGCCTGCATAAGGTAGGTAGAGCTTCAGTGGGCCACCTTTCACCCAGTGGGTTACGTATCGTGGCAATGATAAGTGGTGAGCTCAACTGCTTTCATACTGTTCCAGTTAATCGTACTCAATTAATCATATAGCCTTGGCAAACATTTATACCAAAGTATTAAGTAAGGACGCATTATAAATCAGCCCATTATGAGATAATCAGAACGCTGTGGTCAGATCTTGTCCAAATCTTCTTCTTTTGAAAATTCCTGACCCATTCCTTATCGTTTCATGAATAAAACACTTTATTTTAGATCAATATCACATTGTTTCTCACAGTATGTAAGCTCCTCAGTTCTATAAAAATGTAAACAAACGTATGTTTGTGTCTAATCTTCTACTCCATCGAGTTTCCCATCCTATGAACTGAAACAATACGTATGGAATTGAATATTTATTTCAAACAATTCAAAAATACGATATTTTATGAAACAAAGAACAATTTTTGAGATAAAATACACTAGATATAAAAGTCAGAGTCGATTCACTCTTTGATTTTCTGATGTCTGAAGTGAGTGAAGTTCGCTAAATGGAATTAGACAAATCGGCATTGCGTTTTAGTGTCTATCCGACGAAAATTCCCATATTGTTTATCCAATCTTTACAAAATTAAAACTTAAAAACAATGTTTTGAAAGAATAATCGAATTATAGTTATCGTTCGATACCAAACGGTATTAATTCACTGCATACTAGATAAAGTTTTAGTACCTCAAATTATTACTATGTAGATGGCACTAATAGGTACTTAAGCTGCTAGGCAAATTATATTGACTTATAAAGTATGGTTACAATTCCATAATAGATATTCGCGAGCTGGGCAATGAGCAATTTTGGGCGAATCACTTGTATATAACATTTTTCTACGCCGAAAAATACGTTGTAGTTTTAAACCTACTTACTGATTAGGTTAAAATTATCATAAGACTTGTCTGTGTCTTTTGAACTGGCTAACTCACAGAGATTGGCTGTTCTGTGTTCTCACGTGTACTATATTGCTGCGGCTTGAGTCAAAATCAGAATATCTTATTTTTTTGCCTTGGAATGGACTGGAATTTTAGTTTTATTGGAGTTAAAAAAGGGAGCTCTGTGCTCTATTTTGTTTCAGTTTATATTTGAAAAAGCCTAGAATTTGATTAAATAATGTTGTAGATTGTATATGTCGCATAGTTTATGCTCTGCTTAGTTTGAGGCTAAGTGGCGCTTTGTGTAATAAAATATCTACATCGCTACGTCTCTCTCCAAATCCAAATCTCCAAAAATTTGGAGATAACACAATAATGTTGACAGAGTCGTTGGCAAATGCTGGTATCTAACTTGTAAACATAGCAGTATATATATCGATAAGTCAGGAGTTACTGTACTTTTTGTACCAGAAGGACTATCACATCATCCAGACGCGTAACAAATACTTTAAAATATTTATTAAACACAATGAAATAAAGGATCACTCTTGCGTTTAATTCGTGGTTGCTCTAGCAAAAAAAAAAACCAATGCAGATAATTATTTCATTTCAGCTGTTTTTATAATATTTTTTTATGCACCAGTCGACTGCATAACATTAAAATCTTACGTTTTGTTGTATTTATTGAGCTCATATCATGTGAAAAATAGCTCGTTGGTGTCCTCTTGGTGAAAAGGGCTACGCAAAGCAATTAATGTCTGTGCTATACCAAAAATACTACGATAAAATTTTATAGCGAATTTCAGCAAAGATTCCGAAACCTGAAAATAACATAGTGCATTTTTACTGAAACATGTAAGATTACTACCAAAATATCGCTATTTATTCTATTTCTATATTAAAATCCCATATTTTTTTAGATTCTGTAAATTATAGTGATGAAAAATTAGAGTTATTAAAATTTGCTAAATACTTAGTCGTCAGCTTGTGGCAGGTATTTAATCAAATACTCTTTGATGAGAAGTTAATTAATATTTAAGAAATTTCTCCCAGTTAATAACGTTCTAAAATCACCGTTTTTCTCATAGACGTATGTATAACATTTCAAACACGAGAAAGCCATGTTTAACGTTTAACGGAATTTAATATGTCGTAAAACGTTATTTATTCGGCTTTCTGGAACGTTCGAGATTTCATCGAGTTTGGTTAAACGCCCCGAGGTATTGCGCTTACTAACGGGGTAATCTTTCCAAAATGTATTTGAATAAATAAATAAGCTACATTTTTCATTTAAACTTAACCATGTACGATACCAAAAATATTCCAATAAAACGTATTTTTGTAGACACGTATAAAATTTGAAAACTTTTCTCTTAGAATAGGTTTATGAAATGATATTTTAATGGTTTACCTCCCTGGAATTACGTAAAATTTTGCAGTATCTCGAGTCCTTTTAGATTTATGTAAGTAGGTTATATAAGAATCAATTAAATTTATCGAGATACGAAGTGAAATTCTTAGGAATACTACATGTTATTTTTAAGAAAATATTACATTTTTAATCTCTCCTTGGCCAAACCTAGGTATTACATTTAGAACTGAGACCTCAGGTAGGTCTTAGGTCCCACGAGAGTAAAAGCTTTCACTGAAAGCACTCAATACAGAACGTTCTCCCAATGAGCGTGCAAAGCTTTTAAGTAACATCTTAGTAAGTAGACCAGGTAAACGTAAATTATAGTGAAATCAAGTACACCGATCTTATTTACTTTCATCCTAATATAGGCACACCAAATTTTATAAAATGGTTAACCCTTTGCAAAGTCAAACATGGCATTATCAGAGTGAGTTTCAGCTGATATTTATCTAACACGCTTTCGCGGTTACCTCGTTTATTTTAGTAAGCGAGCAAACAATAATCGTTTATAAAAATAAAATTCGCTACTGAAACAGTATATAAAATTGAAAGCGCACTTGAAAACGAAACTGTTTTGTTATTAAATAAGTATTTGCCCAAAGGGTTGTACGCTTAATGGGCGATCCTACCCTAGATTGTGTTGAAGCAAGACTTTGGATTTCGTAATAAAATACTGAATTATTGCGGCTACTGGCTGCGGCTTTATTATTCATACTGTAGATATTAATTTTATGAATTCACCAATTTCATTGAATATTCAGAAGAGTATAAAAGTTCTTTGAATTGAAAAGCTTTTTCTTTGAAAAGCTACTATCTTTTTATTAGCTATCAATACTTCATTTATATTTGAAACTTATGTTGTCGAGATACTTATCCTACTAACCTAACCTACTCAATGCACGAGGTGCTCACTTGAGCAGCGGTTTTGGATTAGTGAACTTTGGGGTGTGTCAAAGTTCCTTTATACAAGAAGGTGATATTCCGTGAGAATGGATCACGTTTACTCTGTAAGTACCTATTAATGATGCTGATCTTTTTCCTCCCTGCATAACGATATCATTACTGTTATTTCAAAGATGTAACCTTTAAGATGTATCCTTTTTTAACTCATTTTATGATATTATATTATATTATATTTTCAGTTTAAAACTCTGGCGTATTTTAAATTGTATCCCTGAATTCCTATATTCAGCAAAACGTGCAAGTTTCACCGACAAGTCGCAGCCGACAATAAATCACTGTTCGACGGAGTGTACACACAATTTTGTAAACTTAATCCGAAGGGGCGATGGGCGAATACACGTCGAATGTATTGTGCAGAGCCCGCCTAAGTTTCAGACAACTCCCGAAGAATGCTCGGCTGCGCCCGCACCTTCCGGGTGTCATTCTAGAAAAATCTCGTGTGTATCAATTTTATAACAAAAAAATACGTTTTGTATGCTGGTTACATTGCTACATAGTTTTTAATAGTTAATTTAATACTAGCGGCTCGTCCCGGTTTCGGACGGGTGGCATTAAGTATTTACAGCTGTAAATCATCTTCACCGGTACAAAAACGCCCTTCGCACTCAGGGGTAATATGGCTTCCTATTAGTGTAAGAATATTCAGAATCTAATGAGTAGTTTTTGAGATTATCTCCTCCATATAAACTAACAAACATAACATCTAAGTACTAGTAGTAAGTATTAATTACGCTCGTTATCACATAATCATAATAATATTTATAAGTTGGTATAGCAACAAGTAACAGCAGGCATTTTGTGACACGGCTTAACAATGAGCTATAATTGGTGTTTAGAAAATTTAAGAGTTCTATATTTGTGTATTTATTTATTTATTAAGAGTTTCCAGTAAGCGATACACATTTCTTACATAATTATCATTGTAAAAGGTATACTTTTCTTGTGCTCACTTCCTCAAGGTTACCACAGCTTACACAGGTAGAATTCCTTGTTCAGATTGTGTGTGACAAGAAGAGAGAAGTGATATAAATTATTGACTAAAAATGAGTTTTTTTTTAAATTATTTTCTGTCAAAACAAAAAATTTAAAGAACAATTATTTGAGCAGGACAGAATTTAAAATAACACATAAGTAGCTGTTTATCACAAAGAAATATTTTGACGCAAGAACATAATTGGAACTATTCAAATATAAACCTGTCAAATAAATACCATACGACATTAAAATCCCGTCGATGCGGTTCAAGTGAGTATACAGAGCCCGGAATCGCGACCACTCATCTGTAAAATAACTGAAAACAAAAATATTCCGCTATGCTCAGCCACTCGTACACTACGAAACCCTTGTTTGCCATTGTTACTATTACGCAAGTTAAATTAATTGTGGGATTGGGTTATCTGCATGAAAAACTTTGAAATGGGTAGTCGCGAACTGGGAAAGGGATTGTTCAAAGTAAAACTTTTCTGTGAATTGTTTTAGCTGTTTCTTCTTTCATTATGAATCGTTGATTTCCTACGAATTTGAAAACAACAATTTTATGATAACGTGATAATGATAATAATAATAATAAATATTGGTGATCATTTCGCACAGCGCCATCTAGCCCCAAAGTAGGCTAAACATAGCTTGTATCATGGGGACCAGACATAATATATATATACAGGGTTACAGGAAAAGTCGTGCTAGATCCGTTAAGGGCGTGGAGTACCCATCATTTCTGACTTATTTCACTATGAAACACCCTACCCTAAACTTAACCCTTTTCGAGATATTCGACTTTTAATTTTTTATTGAATAATGCCGATTTTTAGGCTACGAAATTTATTTTTGTTTATTTTGTGTATCTTATTATTATTATTATTGCATTTTTACATGTGTAATAAGATGCTTTAGGACATCAATCATTAAAATAGTGCATAAGTTAATTGAATAGACCGTAGTAGACAAGTGAAAGTAAAAAAATAAAAAATATATTAGCAAGCTTATTTTTCTCTAAGGGATATCTAAAAAAAATATTATGACACTTGTTCGGCAGATATTTTTTAAAATATCTACGTTTCATCAGCTATCTAACGAGGTCTAACAATCTAGGGTTTGTATTACATTTCGTGGAAAAAAGTAGTTGTGTCTGCGCAAGCTCGTAACGAATACATAACTCGCTACCCCGGTCGTCGAGTGCCGGATGTGGCCTGTTTTGACAGAGTTTATCGAAGACTTAAAGAAACTGGCTCTGTTTTGAGACGAAATACAGACATGGGAAGACCACGAATTGACGACGAAGAACAGGACAATGAGATAGTGCAACGCTTTCGAGCGGATCCGACTACTTCCACTAATATTGTTGCCCGTGATCTGGGACTTTCGCAATGGAGAGTGTGGTTTACAGTGCATACTGCTGGCCTATACCCGTACCATTACACGCCGGTACACGTTATTGAAGAAGGAGACCCCGCGAGAAGATTGGACTTTTGCAGATTTATGCTAAATGCTGACGTAGAAGACCCAGATTTTCTAAGAAATATCTTGTGGACGGATGAGTCCAAATTTGATAA
Organism: Chesias legatella; assembly: GCA_947359385.1. NCBI lineage: Eukaryota > Metazoa > Arthropoda > Insecta > Lepidoptera > Geometridae > Chesias > Chesias legatella. The sequence goes on from OX375766.1 coordinate 2,751,322, forward strand.
AGATGGCATAACCAACTATCACAACGTCCATTACTGGGCCCCAAAAGAACTAAGGAATCCCAATAAGAAAAGAGTGAAAGGGTCCCAACGAAGATTCAGCGTGAATGTGTGGATGGGCATTATCTCTAATCATTTGATTGGACCTTACTTTCTCCCGGATAATCTAAATGGGGAAAGCTACGAAAATTTCCTGAGAGCAGACTTGAGTGATTTGCTGGATGATCTGCCACTCAACCTGATCAGGGACATGTGGTTCCAACACGATGGCTGCCCTGCCCATTTCAGGAGAAGTGTCAGAGACTGGCTGGACACAAATTATCCAAACAAATGGATAGGACGAGGTGGGCCGTTGCCATGGCCAGCAAGAAGTCCGGACCTAACTCCCATGGATTTTCATGTATGGGGGTGCATGAAAAGTCTTGTGTACAGCGAGCCGAATCCAGTTTTGTCTGTGGAAGACTTAAGAGAAAGGATTGTGGATGCAGCAAATAAAATGAGGACCACGTTGACCACTGGAGTAGTGAAGACTGGTCTCCGTAGAAGGATGCGACAATGTTTCAGAAATAGAGGCGGCCATGTTGAACATGAACTGTAGAATAAGAAAAAGTTGTGTGAAAACCTTTAATAAATGACATTTCATGCATACCTAATGTTTTATTTTACTTTTTACTAATTTTTTTCCAATGCATTTGAATAAAACCCTAGATTATTATACCTCGTTAGATAGCTGATGAAACGTAGATATTTTAAAAAATATCTGCCGAACAAGTGTCATAATATTTTTTTTAGATATCCCTTAGAGAAAAATAAGCTTGCTAATATATTTTTTATTTTTTTACTTTCACTTGTCTACTACGGTCTATTCAATTAACTTATGCACTATTTTAATGATTGATGTCCTAAAGCATCTTATTACACATGTAAAAATGCAATAATAATAATAATAAGATACACAAAATAAACAAAAATAAATTTCGTAGCCTAAAAATCGGCATTATTCAATAAAAAATTAAAAGTCGAATATCTCGAAAAGGGTTAAGTTTAGGGTAGGGTGTTTCATAGTGAAATAAGTCAGAAATGATGGGTACTCCACGCCCTTAACGGATCTAGCACGACTTTTCCTGTAACCCTGTATATACAAGCTACATACATAAACAAGCTACAACATAAACATAAACAGTATATAATACTTATATACTGTTTTTTTGTAAATACATATATACATATGACATCCAGATGCAGAACAAATATCTATATTCGTCACACAGATATTTTTCCCGTGTGGGAATCGAACCCACAACCTACAGCGCAGCAGGCAGGGTTACTACCGATTGAGCTGTGAGGTCAGTCATGTAATGATTCCTTGTTGTAAATAAAAGTTTTGCAAAGGATTTAGGCATATTCTTGCGTTACTTATGCATTATTTTCTATTATTTACAAATGTATTATTTATTGATTGTGTGCTTTGCACGAAGGGCTGCTGACATTTATTATTTATTTATTGCGATATTTTTTTGTGAGACATGAGACGATCTAAAGTTGTCTCATGTTTGTCGTTAATATTTTGAACTAATAACTTTCAATTTTATTTATTTTTGAGTTCTCTGAAAACAGGAAGTCATTCAAATCAAATCATTTATTTTACATATTTAATAATTATATTTCATTTGACGGTCAAATGGAATATAATTCTTTTTTTTTGCAAACAAACGACTTAAAATTGTGCCTGTCAATTATACACTGTATTAGCTTTTGTAGTTTCAGCTAAATCCAGAGACAAAACCAAAACTGTGTGAAATGTTTATGTCCATCAATATTTAATAATGTAGGAGCAACATTTTTCAGACAGATCAATAAAGTCAATATGATTGTATGAAAGATTGTATAGTTTTCGTATTGCCAATCTGATCACGTCAGGGCCATCGAGGTTCATTCGATTCCCATTTATTACGCCATAAAGATTTGTATTTTTTATTCGAACGTGATATTCTTATCTCTAAAGATTTTCTGTAATCCTGCAAACCATATTCTTTTGTAAGATTATTTGCTTGCGAAATTCAGCTACGGAATAATTCGTAAAATTTCGTTTCTCGTTATGTTAAATACGTTTAAGATATTCCAAATAAAATATTTCACTGAAGTTTACGCGATTTATTTTGAACATTTTTGTGTCCACGTCACAATCATTCCGTTCAAGGGGTTAGCGTTCATCGGGTGGAAATAACAAAGACGATAAAACTGTTCGCTTGGAAAAAGGATATCGAATGAGGTCAGACGCAGATATATTCGTATTCAAGGCAAATGTCGAGGCGTGTTGGGCTAGTCGTTTGCGCACTGTTTTTACAGTCTCGCCTGTGCCCTGTCGTTACCCAACGATACTGCCCCAATATCTCGCTGGCATTTTCACATTTTCCTTTTCTCCTTATCGCCCTCAATATCTATTTATGTCATCCTGTCATTATAGTTTCTGTTTAACAAAGCGTGAACCTGTAGATATAATATTACCCATGTGTCTGTGCTATTTTGCTTTATTTACTATTTCTTGGATATGGACGTCGAATGTTGGTGTTTCTTTTCCTTATCTACTCGTAAGTAAGCTACAATAGGTTTTTCGGAATAGATATGTGAAAAGTACACTTAAAATTATAAATAGATAGACAGAAATTTTGTATTGCACCATATAAACAAATACATAGGTGACCTTCATGCTAATTATCATTTTTTTTCTATCATTTTGTAATATGATGGATGTGTACAAAATAAATAAGTGTAAATTTAATTTCTATAGGATTTTTCCCGATTGTATACGTAGAAAGACATTGATGGATAACGGCGCTGAGTTATTATAAAAGTCCTAGGTGCCACTCGTAACTATGTTTACAGAAATATTTTAACACAATGTTGAAATTATTATACTGATATGCTTCCTACACTTTCGGGGAAAAATAATGTATTCTTCATTATCTACTTCTTTTGATGAAAATATATACTTTAATTTTCTTTATTGACTGAGCTAGTTTAGTGTCTTATTGGCAGTAAGGCTAACGTCACTTACCTATAAGTCTAAGCTCCACCTAACGGGATAAATCAATTCAAACCTTAACATGTTGAGCCAATCCCGTACTTTAGATATTGGATTTCCAGACTAAAGTAGGCTTAATGATGTACTTACCGTAGACATATTGTGTATCCAACTCTCGACGTTAGCTTTGAGTTTGCCTTGTTCCCGTATCCAATATTCCTTAAAATTTAGAGCTTCATATTATGTTGAGAGTAATATAACATGAATAGGTCTCGTTCTAACAACGAGTATGTCTACTTATTAAAATAAAGTGGATAGAGTGATTGAGTACTATATTCTTCAGTGATTAATATATGGAAAATACAACGCATAAATATGGCCTCTCAACTCTGTTAATTAAATCTGTGCTGCCTTCTGCACTGTAGGTCGTGGGTTCTATTCTCACCCATAACAAAGATTTGTGTACCGAAATTGGATGTCTGTTCTGTGTCTGAGTTTTAATAGGTATAATATGAATGTATTTACAAAAAAGTATTTAAGTGTACAAGCTAAGCTTAGTTTGGGGCTAGATGACGCTGTGAAATGTCCAACAATATTGCAAAAAAATCTACACTGGGAATTATGATACAGGTAACTGTACCACATAAAAAAGGGAGCCAAAAAAAAAACAACATCTGAAATAAAAAAAATTACTAAAGCGGGTGAGAAAACACATGATAATCTATTACAAAATAACAGTAAACTATTTATATTTTATATATATTTTAAACCGTTTATAACGTTGGTAGATACCAAAGCAGGTTTAATTATTAAGCAAAATCACGATTAACCATTTACCTGGTTTACAGGTGGTAAACCCAGCGCTGGTCTCTTGAGTGAAACAGATTTGGTTAAACGTAGGATGGGTCTGCAAATCTATGGGTTTCTACTCTACGCTTCAGTTATTCTATTCATAATATGTTTGTTAGTTCTCAAACTGAATAAGTCCATTATTCGATGTGAGAACTAACTAACGCATTAGCGTTTATTTTATAAAGATAACTACAGATTCCCGGGAGGTCCTTGCTTATTTCTTGTGCTTCAAACCAGTGTTGCATATTTATTGAAGTTTAATTGGAAATATCTGTTAAAACTGAAAGTAAAGACTAACCATTGATTTTACACACACTATGGAGAAACTGTTTGATATACTTTATACCAAATTTGGATTTGTTTGGATCTTTATTGTAGTGTTTTATTATATTAATTATAGGATTAATTATAAATTGCTGTGGGCATGGCGGCAGGACAGTACTAACAGCGTTTCGGGCATAATTGCACCTTGCTGTAGTGAATTAGATAATTGACCTATCTATAGATTATATATATTATATACTATCTATAGAACTTAGAAAGAAAAATTTGTTTCATTGCTTTTTTGAAACATATTTTTTTATTGTAAATTGTTGAAAGTTTAAATATGTGTATGAGTGATAAAATATAGGATACGGTTAATCAATATAATCCCAAGTAACTATTCAATATCTGTTGGTTAGCCTATAATATAAATATGTAATATATTATTTCAAATTAGCATTGAATGAGTCACCTAAATTATATAATTATATTAATTATATTATTATGGCTTGCTGCACGTCTTGGTGCACACTATTAGTGCACTAAGCAGTTGATAATAAAGAAATAAAATCATAGTGAAGAGAGAGAGAGTAACGATTTAACAATTTTTTTTAGCATAAATCACGCTTTGGGCTTTAATTTCCGTTATTATTGTTAAACAATTATTTATTTGCTATTTTCATGGAGCTTTCGTATTATATTCAGCAATGTCATCGTCTACATTTGCTGGACTTAGTCCTAATTCAATTTTTGCGACATGATAACCAACCCGTTAATCGTGCCATGTCCCGAGGTACCAATAAAAAAGTTTCAATGCTCGTTTGGGGAAGTAAACAGTTGAACGTCGGCGTAGGTGGGAAACGTATTTTATGTGGAGGCGTAGCGTGTGAAATTTGTTAAACATTTTGTAATCGAGAACGTTTTTGAAGTGGTTCAAGTCATGAAACAGATAAATGGTCCCCTGAACTCAATCGGTCAGCTCTAAATAACAGCGAAACTACTCAGTTTAAAGACGCTTCATCTATACAAATAAATAAAATTGAAATGTTTGTTTGTAATATAAAAATAACCATTTTTTACTAAGTGCATATGGATGTATACACGGCACATATACCAAAACAACATTTTTTTAAATTTTTGTCTGTCCGTCTGTCTGTTTGTTCCGGCTAATCTCTGAAATGGCTGGACCGATTTTGACGGAACTTTCACTGGCAGATACCTGATGTAACAAGGAGTAACTTAAGCTACTTTTCCGAGGGGTGAAATAGGGGTGCGTGATAAAACCGAATTCCACGCGGACGGAGTCGCGGGCCTATTCAAAAAATACTTTTACATGTTATGAAAGGCATGATAAGTAAAGTATATTCCGAATATCAGTTTCTACAACTACAAACCCTCATGAAATTTCCCCTCACAGCTTTCAGTACGTTTTATCTCTTAGGCCCTGAAATCACAACACCCTTCGATAAGAAAGCCAATAAAAGCATCATTCTCATGCAGGCAGCGACGCCGCGGCTGTTGTTAATTTCCACGTACCCCCTAATGGGAAAGTAACATATAAAGTTGCGGGTACGAATCAAAGGCAACTCTGATTGGAGGGAGGAAGTCACTACCCAAACACCTGTTTGGCTTGATTGAACAATTCAAGGAGGTTAGGTACTTCACATTGTAGTGTTGTCGGACTATTTCGCACGTGAATATTATACCTGTTTACTGCGATTTATCTAGTTGCGGCTCGTACATTTGAATAATTAAGGTTAATTCCTCACTAGGATAAGGACAAGAACGTCCAAATATAATCCTTGTAAACAAATATATCTTTCTTATAAAATAAGTCGCCTTTACTTATATTGCTACAATAAGAAGAATCTTGTCGAAATTTTGTTATATTGACTCATGTATCGTGTTTTCTTGATATTGTCTTCATTTTAAGTAGATTAGTACATGGATTAGTAGAAGTTATGAACGAAAATAGCTTAGTACAAAAATGTAATAACTGAAAAATCTTGAGCATAATTAGATTATCTAAATATTTGGTAATGATTAGGTACAATAAAGTGAAAGAAAAGAAGATCAAATATTTAATCTCCTTTTTCTTAAAGTTTGTGAGCGGCTCAAACAAGGAAACACCTTTACCTGAACACCAATAAATTGATAAATATCTAAACAGGAAGGGGATGTTCCAAAAGTATTAGCAGCAAATAAATAAAGTTTCAGGAAGGTAAGTCTCATTAATGATCTACTGAGAAGGGATTTCGGATGGTTTTAGCTTTTGGGGCTATCACTACTCAACACACTTAGCTACTACAGGTGGGTTGGAAATAAATTTATTACGGACTATAATTTGAAACGGAAAAGGATGTCTGGGACCTATTAATCACGAGTGGGTTTCTTGTAAAGGTAATTTAATTTAACTCACTTATTCACTTAGCCAAAGTCATTAGACAAGTTGGTTTGTTCAGGATATTTTCCTTAAATGCGTGGCAATACTTTGAAATAATCATTGGTTCGTGCCTTCCTGACTTCGAAACAGTAAACTTTTAAATATTAAGTCAGTGACCTGATTATAAATGAATGAAAAAAAATACCTCAAAAACAGAATAATATCAATGTGGGCAGTAGGTTGCAATAGCTTCTCTAGTCCAATATCGAAGAAGCTTAGTTAAGAAGGTGTACGTAGTTACGTATAAAGCTTGCCTGATCGCTTTAAATCTCTGGCCAGACTAAACATATGTACAAACTGAGAATAACATTTGTTCTCTAAAGTGAGATTTTTTCGTGGTGTATTTGCTTGTTACATGCCTCTGCGGATGCTACAGGGAAGGCAAATTCAATTTCGGATTTCAAATTCGGAATTCAATAGAAGGTTAGAGTTTTCATCATTATTGAATTCATCCGTCTATAGAGGTATTACACGCTGTAGTTACCTCGAGTATTTTTTTTATTGCCTATGAGCTGTATCATAAGTTTCATGATAAATCCTGTGGATTGCCTTGAACGTCTTAACTTAGAGTAGTAGTAACTTATAGTCTTAACTTATAATCCAACAGGATAGTCAAACTTAAATACCAAAAAAAAATTGGCCCTACTATCCGAGCCGGTTTATGGAAAAGTGGACCAATGCATCATTGGCATCGCGTGACTTAGTGCGCCAGATTTGCGGGTTGAAAAATGAGACGACCGGCCAGCCGGTTACACTTAATTAATGTATAAGTTGTGATTCGACAGCCATTACGTCTCACTGATCACAGGCGCAGAGGATTTCCCAAAAGGAGGAACCGCAATTTTAGCTTCGAAATTACGGTTCCTTACTCTAGTGGGACCGCGAACTAGTTTGAGTGGATATGTCTATAAAGAAAAGTTAATAAGATTCAATCATTAATGAAAGTCGTAATTTTTATGTGAATTAAGAAAGCAAAGAGCAATTAGCCCAGCTGGTGTGAAGAGGTACTTCTTACTTGTCTAGCATTATAACTTTTCCCCTACTACATATAAATCGAGTTTTGAGAAGGAAATTTTTGTTGTATTCTGTCATGCATTAAACTGTCATAATTTGACACTATCTGATAAAGCTCTACTTACCTCTTTCAATGAATGAAAAGACACGTAACTAGAATGTTGGTATGTCAAACGTATTGTTCATACATATAATAAATTGAGTACAAATCTAATGGACACGCATTTTTAGGAGGGTTTTGTCATTAAATCAATTATCGGTGAATCAGATCGATAGATATCAGTAGCACAGAGGACAAATTGAGCCCAGAGGTGAGTTGACAATGTTGTTGCTGTATAATAAAGATTTTATTATACAGCTCTCCCACTCAGAAACCTAAATACACATAGCGACCGGCACAAGGAAACACTAGAAGGTTAATAAATGTACAAGAAAAGATCAACAAAGCAAAAAATACTTGAGAGGTTAATGCAAAGCAAACGTTTCTTGAGTCGAGCGAAAACCTATTACATGAGTATACATTGTATAAAGACACGGGAGGGATACATACACCGCTGTTTTGGTAAAACAAGCCAAATGTACCATGTTTATGTTAAAAGTTGGGGAATCGCAATACCTGTTCTGAATCGAACTTTGTTTTCAATCTAAACTGCCGCTGATATAATGCAAAACCGATCATGATAAAGGTGAAACTTCGAAATGACACGCACATTGCTGATTACAATTTACCAAACAATTTTAGATGATAATGGAAAATTATTCCGCGACCAACTTTGAGCGATCAATGTTCTCAATAAATAATTGTTCTTGTTGACTTCGATTTGGAAAAAACACATGTGCGAGACTTGCTTTTTATTGCTGCTTTTCTCGCGTAGTAATCTGTATATCTCTGAAAAATCAGCCTGTGTTTTTCCAGTTTATCATCTACGTATGTTCGAAATTGCAGTATAGTATTTTGGTGTGCTAGCGTAAAAGCTACATTCAACCATGCACAGAAACATACATACTTTATTTTATAGTGAAGTAGTTAAGAATGTATATTTATAGTATCCCATTAATACTAGTGTGGAGTGTAATTTGCAAGGTATATTCCAGGGATAATTAAATATTGCTGAAATTTACTTCTCTTTTTTACTGTACCATAACATATTGTACAGTACAAAAATTAGTTGATTATATTATTATCATTATTTATATCGCCTGGGAACTGGGAAAAATGCATTCACAAAACACTGGGCTGAAGTTAGCTGGAAAAGCTTTACAAACCCGAAGTAAGTTAAAAGTGTTAAAAAATGAACGAATTAACGTAAGTTTCAGCGGGGCTAATGTTTTGATTGGTTTTTAGCCGAAAGCGTAACTGCGGCCAAACCTTTTTTTAGTTCAAACCGTTAACGCAACTTTGGTAGTCATTAAATATTGTTTTTGTTTGAAAAGTTACCTTTTTTAACAATTATTTGTTGTTAATTTTTTGTTGTATAAAGCAACTAGTGATTTATTTCATAGATAATATTATTAGTAGTGTTGTTAAAAGCATCAAAAACACATGTATAATATAGGCATAAGGAGGTTCCACATATCAATGAAGTAAGATTCTTTGGCAGGATTTCTTACAGTCGTTATGTCGCTCCCATGCGAGCATTTGGCAATAGGTACGAGTAATACGGATTTCAATTTTAGATAAAGCTAAGGAGTACTTGTAATTGCCTGCTCGGTAATGAAACGTGTTTTTTGGCTGGCTGCACTTCTAAGGTTGAAAGATAGGAAAGGTTTTAAAGAAAGTAAGACGGTGAAATGTAGGTAAGATGTTTCATCCAATACCCATTTCGTATAACCAACATTCACAGAAATAGTTTGTTGCCTGTAGCTTTTAAGGCAGCTTTTGAACAATACAAAAAATATTAAAACCCTTTCGCAACAGTTTTAAAAATATTTTTTTCGGATTTTAATTTTGTATCATCAATAAATCACAATAACTTATTCGTCATTTCAAGATTAAGTTTTTTTTTTGGATTTTCGCCTAAAATTTTGCTGCCTACGCCTTCGCCAGGAACAGGTTGCTTTAGCTAAATATCAGCCAGTTTTGTTTGTGACCAAGACCAGTGATAGTGTCATCTAGCAAAATACATCTACAAAATATACTAGACTGAAACTGAGATGACATAAATCCTCATGAAATTATTACAACTAAAAAAAGCGTTACAATGACTGTCTCATTATATTTAAACATATATTTTAACTGTTAAGTAAATTACAAATTTTCATATAGAAGCTACAGGTCTGTGATTAATTTTCAATATCTAATGCATCGCTCCATTTCGAACTGTCGCAAAGTGTTACTAGTGTCACTATAACGGTGAATATTCTATCTGTTTCGCTGAATATCCCAGTGGAAGGTGGTTGCGTTGTGTGGACCTGCATATTATTAATGCGCATAATGTGTCCGCCACACACTCAGCGTCTCGCGTTACGAGCGGATGCTGTTGCCAAAATTTTGCATTTTACCTCGAAACTATAAATTGCTTACGACACCCCTGCCACCGATTACAAAAGCCCAAAATAATAGCAAGTGCGTTAATATGTTATTAACGAGTTTAAAATGTATCGGTAATTAATGTAAACGGGTGATTTACACTGGATTTTGTTGGTGGGGAATAACTTTAAATTAAATGTTACATCAAGTAGATTTTGCATCATTTCGCGGCTAATCTAGAACTTTGTCAAAACACGCCAGAGCTGGATATACAAACGTTTACTTCGACTGTTACTTATATTTGTGTATTAGGTGTGACAGTGACGTCGCGTCGTCCCAGTGTTAAATCTATCCCAGCCTATGTCTCTATGTCATTCAGGCGGATTGTGGCCGATCTTAGCAGTTCATGGCTCTCCGTTGAAGTTGTCAGTGGTCGATTTGGCATCTGTTTGAAATCCTCTTTGAAATGACATTGAAAGATAATTAATGTTAATAATAAAAACAAAATAAAAACTTCTTCTAAAATATTTTTTTTTATATTCGGTAAAACTACATTTTTTTTCCTATTCTGTGCAACACAGCAATATTCAATCTTAACAAAGTGTTTAGATTGTCCTTGAAAGAAGCCTGAGATTACATTAGGTACTTAAACCGTATGTTTTTTCGCGAACCTTAAGTATAATGCTTAGCAGAAGAAATTTCTTTGAAAATATTGGACAAGCAGATTATTTCCCCAAAGGCTTCAGCACATCTAGTATCCACTTAATATCTTTTCAAAAGTATCGTGACAGTTCGGATTGGGCACTTTGAAATTTTATATGAACCAGGAATAAGTTACTCCAGGGAATTGCTACCACCGATGGTAACGCCTATCATTTTTACTTGAAAAGTACTCTAGTAGTCATGATTCAATTTGTTCATGTTCAAGTTTACCAATCAATGCCTTTATAAATTTGGACGTCAAGTCCTATTAGTAAAAATCATATATGGGGTTTTGATAGCTGATCTGCCTATAATGTCCCATAAGTGGAAATTTCAGCCTACTCGACATTTTACTCTGACATCGAACCGTGCTAGCCTCTAATATTCACTCTGCATTGACATTGGCATACTGTCGACAAAAGAGAATGATTATAATATTAATTTATTCAGAAATCAGTCGTTTTTTAACATGATATTATATAACATTATAATATAATTATCGTTTGAAATTAGTCTGTTTTTACTTCAACGTTAAATTTTTACATGTTATCATCATATTTGTACTTCTTATTAGTGTATATCAGAACTCTTTTTATATAATTTATAAGAAATATTTTCTCTGTTTGTTTGTACGGATGTTGGTAATTAAAACTTACATACTTTTTGTAAATACATAGGTGCATAGGAAACCGAAACACAGAACAAACATTTCCGTCGCACAAATGTTTTGTCCTGGGTGGTAATCGAACCCACGACCTACAGCGCTGAAGGCGGCGTTACTACCAACTGAGCTATGAGGCTAGTCGATATTGTCTAGGTAAATATGGTGCACAAATTAATGAAGCGATCTTAATTAACACAGATTTCATAGATCTGTGGATATTGTTATAAATAGTAGCATTGTATGATCGAGCGGCGAAAAGGTTTGAGTAAGAGACGCGAAGGTGACGGTTTGATTCACGAACGAAGCGAATGCCTAAATAACATAAATATATTTCATTCGAAGCTGGATAGTGTAACTTGAAGCCTATCTTACCTTAGACACGAAAAATCTATTTATTATAAGGACTAGGTATGTTTTATATGTTGGTGCTGTTATTTATTTAATTCTTTCGAACTATTCAGAACTATGAAAGCGAAAAGTAAGAGCTTAAACTCAAAAGTGAAACTAAGTCCACCGCGGTCATACACTTAATAGCCAAGTAAACAAATTCATTACAACCCGACCTTATTCACGATTCTACATAGATTTTAATGTACGCTTGCTCGAAGCGAGCACACCTGCGCACTTACATAAGTTTTCTGCTAACGTAAACTGGAAAGTTGAATATATATTTTGATGACTCGGACACACGGTCCAGCGGCGAATAGCTTCCGTTCGGTCAGCGAATTGTTTAAATTTTAATTCATGTGCTGAGTTGTGGGACGGGGTTAGGTGCGGCATGCAGTTTAGTTTGAAAAGTTGTTGGTTAATTTTTATGGTACACTAGCTCGTATAATCTACCTCGACTGTTTGATAGTAGCGTAGCTTAGTATCACATTTGGTTTTCTATCTACACTTATATTATAAAGAGGCTAAGTTTTTATTTGTATGTAGGAGGTAATATCCGAACTAACGTTTTCTATTTCAAAAATATTTTCTCCATTTTTAGCAATGGATCTTCAGGGTGGATACATACTTTGTATTATTCTGTTAAAATAGGCTTTTTGTGGAGACCACTTCATGTTATTTTGCACTGAAAGCTGACGAAGAAGCAGCCTTAAAAAAGTCCGCGACGGGGTTATATACAAGTATTAATGTTGCGGTTAATTCACATTTATTGAAAAGATATGACTAAACCATGCTTGCTACTGTTATAGACCAAAACTGAACCCCAATGGGAAGCTTATCCCATTTGGGGACCCAAGTTGCTTGCGTCCGTAAGTGATTACCCTTCGAATCCCTACACGTGCCCCCCGGGTGGTGCGAAAGGAGCAACCCAAAGTAGCAGTAGAAAATGTGCCAAGTTCGCCCGGAGAATTACTGCCACCACACCTGGTAATCCGCCGCCAAGCAATGATGCACTCGTATTGCTGTGTTCCGGTGGAAGGGAGTGGGTGCCGGTGTAATTGCAGGCGCATGAGACGTAACATCCCCGTCTCGGGGTGATGGACGCAAACCAATGCGACTTACGTCATCTCGTACTTTGGTGGAGGACTTGAGTCTGATGTTGTTGTCTATGGGCGGCGGTTACCACTTAGCATCAGGTGGGCCGTCAGCTAGTTCCGCCACCAGCATCACATAAATAAAAAAAAAAACATTTCACACTCTTCTAAATCTCGAAAGCAGACAAAATTTCTGCCGCAATACCGTTTTATAATAAGAGTATCTATATTTGAATAATATTTTCTCAAAATGTATCACGCTCCCTTAACTGCTTAGTGAAAAGCAGGTCTTATCCCGCTGTCTTTCAGTTTAGCCATTGAGCCGATAATATCGGTGGTATTATTGAACGCCGGTACTTTGATGTAAATTACTGGCAATATTCGATATTTCTGCTCAAAGCGCGTGAGCGTGAGGCATGCGTCAATCATGCGACAGATGCGGGCGACACAGTCAAAATTGTCGCAGATCACAAAATATTAAATGCTATACGTATTTTAATATTGTTTTTTTCGTATGCAACGACAAAAATATTGATGAAACCAATTTGGAGGTAACCGTTAAATGAAAATGAACCGTTTTATGCTTACTGACGTAGTTAAGCAAGTGTTGTAGTTAGAATAAATTAAAACTGACTTTTACTATTTCAGAAAATTATAGTTCAATACAGAGTGCAATAAGTTTTTTCAATCTTACTAATATTATAGACGTGAAAGTTTGTATGGATGTTTGTTACTCTTTCACGCTCAAACGGCTGAATGGATATGGATGAAATTTTGTACCAAGATAGCTTATATCCTAGATTAACACATAGGCTACTTTGATCCCGGAAGAGTGCAGTGTTCCAGTTGGATTACTTATTCACCGCGGGTAACACCGCGGGGCGCTGCTAGTATACTATATACTCTAGCCGATTGGAGTAGGCGTTAAGTAAAAAAATGCGAGACGTTTCCTGATAAACGAGATCAGTTCATTCCCAATAAGGGACGCCATGAACAGGGAAGATCCGGTAAGGATAGGTATTTTCACCCCTTTGTTTGCCTAATTAATAACATGATTTATTTTATGAGTTCCAATTCATTCCAATCGCTCTGTTTACTCATACTTTTGTTTGTCAATAGTTATTAATAACCATTTGTCACGTTCTTTATTGCAGAGAAGTGATCCTTTTTAATGAAGATAGGTGCTGATGCATATTAAACTAATCCAATGATAATAATATAATAATAACATTTGTGGATAATCTGGCCTAAAATAAGCTAAGCATAGCATATATACACATATCGCAGATATATATCATGGGAACCAAACAACTGATATAATACTTATATGCTTTTTGTAAATATGTACATATAATACATATTATATGTGTGTATTTATATAAAAGTATATATAATTAATTAATATATAATTTGGGGCTAGATGGCACCGTGTGAAATGATTGCCAATATACCTACTTTTCAATTACATTCCATTCCTAGGACATTTCCATTCCATTCCTACTTGACAGGTTCTTCAGGTATTTGGTAGAAGAAATTCGGGGACAGTTTGTAGTGGCAAGTGACTTGGTAATTTGGCATATCCTTATTACCAAAACGAAATTATCGTGTGAGACATTATTTCGTTCTACATTACGTTCTGTTAAATTCTATTTAGCGAGCAATAAATAAGTGGATAACTTTTCCACCTATTAATTGCGCGCTAAATACTAGTCACGTCTGCGGAGCTCATTAATTTCAGCAAAATAACTCCCAGGTATAAAAAGGTATAAATAGGCATTATCCAATCATAGAAGCCTTTTTGTAATTAGTTCCAGCTCATCTTTGGTACGGGCTGATTGACTATAGGCGAATACTTAGACGTAGTGCTCAGCACAGATCTCGGGGGAAATATGAAGTTTAACCTGGATTGCTTAGTTTGAGACTTTATGGAGGTATTGTTTGAAATATAATATTATATAGGGTCAGTAGGGTAAAATATGCGGTGCGCCGAATGGTACAGACTCATATCGAAAGCTGCTAGTTGAATTTGTTATGTCATTGAGTTTTCATTGGAAAAATGTTTGTGCGTTAACAAACCCCGTTCACATAGCGGCGAAGGAAAAAATCATAAGGAAATTGGCATGCCCTAGAACTACAAATTCTACGACATAATACAGTATTAAATCCATCCGCCCGTAATTTCCGTCCGACACCACGCAACGCGGCGACTATCAAAGCAGGACTATATAGATGGCAGGCACCTAATCTGCTCCATAAAATCACATTTCTATTATAACTTCACGATAGCTTCGGATTTGTTGCTATTGAAATAGGATAGATTAGATTATGCAACGTCAGGTACATAATACGAGGAAAGGAAATTACATCATACCTACCTACTATTTTTAATCTACATTGTAGCAGATTGTGGATATCTGATACTATTATACGTAGGTACTTACTTTGTATATATAATATCAATGTATAAGGAGACAATGTTTTGAATCTGTATAAAAGCCTTCTTTGTGGTAAATGCAGCATCATATTTGCATCATTTTTAGCTTAGATGAAAGATTTTTATGCAATTTTAGGGATCTTAGCCTGAGATATGTTTCGTATCACGGAAAAAATATACAACAATTTTTTTCAATATGGTTTATATGACTATTACTTTTTGGATATTAACAAACATTAATTTTGTCTGTTTGAAGCAGCGTACACTACTCCTAAAGTTTTATATTAATCAATGTTGAATATTGTAATACTTCGACAAGTTAAGCGGTATTTATGTAATTAGGAAAAAGGTTTAGAATAGTTGTGGAAAAGTTTCGGAGGGGTCGAAATCGCTTACATGAGACAGATATAATAGTGCAAGGGGTCGGAACTCCGATGCCCATAAACTGTTTATGGACAGAGTTTGTCATCAAAGCCTCTATTCGTCCATGTAGGTATCGATATTAAGAGTCGGAAGTTTTGTTATAAATTCCACAACAATATTTGGTTTCCTTACTGGTTAGCATATAGTATACCTTCTTTTTTCTTAAGCAGCTAATTGTGTATGAGCGTTTAAATTTGCTTGTTTTTATGTTGAAAATAGCATTCCTTTACACCAACACCAGTAGCAAATTCCTCCCTATTTAAATAAATCAGATAGGCTGAATGTTGACTGGCATTTAAGGGTATGATGACAATACAAGATTGATAGCATCCTTGAGTTGGTCAGACAATGTTTCGGAATTCGCTTGCTTGTAATTCCTCGAAGAATTTTTTTAAGTTACGGCTCATTTTGATTTGTTACGATGAAGTAAATTTAGAAGTAAAAAAGGACGTTTACATATTAGATCTGAAAATGATTTATACTTATTAGCATAATAAATATTTGCTGAACTAAACTTTAATAAATCCTGTTTTACAATTGCGAATCCTTTTATATCATAACACTTATACTCTCCTCGTAAATATAGGTATCTGCAATCGGCTCTGATTGACGATGAAGGGATTTACCTCGTACTTTAATATCATAAGTGATGCTGACATTAATCGCCCCATTCGAACTCGATTTTATTGATAAAATTTGTTGGTTGTGGCATGATAATTTTAATGGTGGCGCCATAGCCACTGAAAATGCGTTTGGAACAGCAGAGCTCTTAACCAAATGAAAGCCATATATTACCGAATAACAAACTCGTAACGGGGTGATATAAGTTGCTGAGAAAATTGCCTGGCACAATGTAGCCGTGATAAGCATCGCATTCATAACTTGTTTGTTTTATGCACTTTTGCGCAAATCCGGCTAATTCATTTTCTCTCACAACGGAGATTTTAGCACTCAATTATATTAATTCAAGCGGGGTTTTCATCGGTTTATATTATTGCGCTAGCTGAAGCTTTACTAAATGATTATTTTATTGAAATGAAACTGTGCCATGAAATAATAAAATTACTTTGGTATTTTGCATAAACCTGGTTGCCTTTACAATGTAATCTACTCATGTATCATATCACATTAAGCTCTTGGTTTTGGAGTGTCGTAAAAGTTATAACGACGCATTACAAACATTTGGGTTTTTATTTGTCAAGTACTTACTTTAAGAACAGTGCTTGGCTTTGCTGAGGCTTTTGAAATCCTGGAAAAGCATTTTTTGAGTAGGTAGTAGTAGTAGTAGTAGTAGTAGGTTTTTGAGTGAAATAGTTTGAACAAATATTGGTTTGCAAATACCCTCGACACGTATATGTAATGAATACAATAATCTCAATATATATTTTCCAATAAAATACAAATATTCAAAAAGTTACTACTGAGCCACTTTGGCTCTTCTGCTTAATTTAATTTGTATGTCTTACTTTTCTTATCTATGTCTTACTTGATTCATTTTAACTTTCTTAGTTTTAAGTACTTATTTCCTATTTAATATTCTATGAGTGTTATGGTAAATGTTATGTACACATATTATTGTCATATATATCAGAACGGTCTTTTTGTTATTCTATTTTAGTTTAATTGTGTAATATATAATATGATGTTTTGTGTGCTTAAATAAATAAATAAAAATGTCTAGAGTTTTAAAATGATTTAGAAGCGTATCCGTTGGGAAGTTACATGACAAAATACTATTATTCTGCCCCTCGTATTTAATAAATAAAAGCGTCCTTGGTCGTTAGGTTCGTCGGAATCCTACAAAACGCGAATACATCCATCAAGCTGTCTTTTTGTATAGACGGGGGTCCTGTGACATTTTAAGTAGGTAAAGATAGATTTTTTATTATGGGATACAATTTAATCTTTTTTTTTTGTATAAGAAATCGGAATTGTTTGTTTCAAATATGAATTAATTATGAGACCGTAACACGCCATTAGAAAATGAAGAAATAAAACAAAAAGGTAACAAATTTTCTGTTCAACAAAAAACTTTGCTTTAGTTTAAGCACAGTTTTGGCCTCCGAATAAAAAAATGTACAAACTGTGCTCTCGACGAAGAAGATTATTTGCAGATGCAAAAATTAAAAACTTTTTATGCAAAATAAATAACAAAGGTCCTAGTAATTTTACGATATTACTTTCAAACTCAACGGAGAGTTGTTGGTTTGTTCGATAAGAAAGTTTAGTTCGTTAAGTAGGCACATTAGGGGGTAACAGGAAAACATTAAGGCGTGTCGTCGGCAGTGGCTCGATGCCAGCAGCTATTAAAATATGCTAACCAATTGGACGCACAGTCATTTCAGCTAATTCGCTTAGCGTCAGAAATCTTTACGCAATTGAAATTTGCATAGATAAATATTGATTTCGGGGCTCTTTGAAATTAAAGACTAGCTTCATACGCTGGTGTGACAATATAGCATCTGGACAAGAAATAAATACTACGGAATAAATGGTGTAAAACGCAAAACGTGTAGGTAAACAAAACTTTGACACCACTGTCTATTATTATCAGATAATCTAATCTATCCAAAGGTTGTCTAGAAGAAATAGCTTCAAGCAATAAGGCCATTATGCATCCTTTTTTATAATAGATTACTTTAGTTTAAAAGTGCATTTGTTAAGTTACGGTGTTAAGCACAATAAATAGTTCTATCTATCAATCAGCTTGTTAATTTATCTTGACTTTCTGTTAAATAAGACAGTGTCGACCATTTCTTATTTTATTAGATGTACACGATCACCAAACATAACATGAATAAGCATTATATCAGTTGTCTAGTTCCCATATCACAAGCTATGCTTACTTTTCGGGCTAGATGGCGCTGTGTGAAATGTCCACCATTACATTATTATTTCCGCAGTCAAAGGTTCAGTGTAGTTTAAACAAAGAATTTTCATTTTTTTTGACGCAATTGAATACTTTGCGTTGAATCCGAATGCTATTGAAATCCGAGAGCTATCTGCAGTGTTCAAGTGACCGTTGTGGAGTTCATTTCTTTTTGATTCGGCGATTGTGCGACGGTCGGGTGGAGTTATTGTTTCGTTTATAGCTCAAAGCAATGTTTCTCTTTTGATTTTTCTGTTGAACAATTTCATAACTTACTTTTACCTAGTGTGAACTAGGTAGAAATAAGTTAGTGTGAAATGATAGTAAGGTATTTTGTGTGAGAGCAGGAGGAAGTTGGCCTATTTTCTGCACACGCTACTCATGCTGCATAGGTTGCATAGCGCTCTGTCACTCTGTCGCTAAGGTGTGAGTATTATGTGGTTACAATTCATTCCGCTCTTTACCCTTCAAACTGGTATACACTATACAAAAGGCGTGCTTCTTCGTAATTTTGTAGTAAAAGTACTAAACAATGACATCATGAACTTTATTGTATGGTACTTAAACAGGAATAGTTTCAATTACAGGCAGTAGAACAGGGAAGTACTGCCATCGTTCACATCTGCCGTCAAGCAGTAATACCTCTACATTTACGTTACTGTGTTCCAGTTTGTGGCTGCTGGTGAAGTTACAGGCACTTGAGACATTCCAATTTCTCAGTACGAGTAGGTACATACGATGCAACTTGGGTTTGTTGAAGGTACCTAAGTAGGGAACGACCCAAGTCATATTGCTTTGTTGTGTTATGAGCAGAGGTAACTACTAAAACGAGTTGGGCCATCTGCTTGATTCGTAAATTTTTCACAAAAAATTGTTAGAAAATTATGAGCACGAGCAATTGACAGCTTGAGTATATACATCGAGTTATAATGTTTGATGAAAATGACTGTAACATTTTCATATTCATGGTTTATTCAAATCTGGATAAAGCGCATACATTTTCAAGTCGTATTTCACATCACTGACGGAAAAGCTGTGATTCAAAACGTGATACGGAATGTACAGTATGATGGGTCTGACGTCACTCATATCACGGAAAATTCTAACGTATTCAATGTTAACGAAAGCTCCTATTTAAATGTTTGTGTGCCGTAATAAATTCTAACCAAGCATTTAATAATCTAGCAATAATTCCTTCCATTCACAGTAACTACTAATAACTAAACAATTCGCATTAGCACCCTAAGAATCAGAGCATGGTATTCTAGTGGTACTGACCCCAAGTTTCAGTCCAG
Organism: Chesias legatella; assembly: GCA_947359385.1. Lineage (NCBI taxonomy): Eukaryota > Metazoa > Arthropoda > Insecta > Lepidoptera > Geometridae > Chesias > Chesias legatella. Next base: position 2,771,255 of record OX375766.1, read on the forward strand.
AGGTCGCCGGTTCAAATCCCGACGTGCACCTACAAGTTTTTATATTGAAAGATTTATGTGCGTAATATGATGTTCTCAAACGATGAAAGAAAACATCGTGAAGAAACCGACATGTCCTAGAACTAAAAAAACCGAAGACATGTGTCAAGTGCACGAAAAGAGCCTCTTTGAGGCGCACTTAAAATCCTTTCATCACAGTGGTTCGAGAGAACCAGTGACTCGAATAGATTTGACCCGGCGACCTCCGGATTGAAACGTTGATTGACCGTTACCAGTAGATAATGCTTTTTTTAGTTTTATTTTTATTTTTAATTTACTTTAAGAACAAGTGAAACTGGTTCATCTAATCTGAAACGACATCAATGCAATCGCGGGCATCGCTTGTTATAGCAATAGGTACACCAAGTGCTAGTCAAGATAATATATTGATACTTACTGATAGTTACTTACGAGCCAGCATCCATCACGCCACACACGCCCAGTTTCCGTACAAACCTGTTAACGCTGAGTACGGGGGATTACTACTAACCGAATGACTAAATTGACGAATTTGACGTTCTAGAACTTGTCAGTATCGTCAAGGTGTTTTCCTTCTCGGTATCCAACATAATTTTTTCAAGCAATACTCATATAGGACTGTAACGATCCCAACTCTGTTGTACCACCAAAATTTCTAATCATCATAATAGTCAATTCGAGTATTTTATTTGGAATCAATGTAATTTTATTAAAACCTTTTTCATTACTTTGCATTAAATACTTTTTATTCCACATAGGAAGATGACAGAAGGCTACAGGAAAAAGAAAAAGGTTTTGACACGAGGGATTCGGATTGGGATAGCGAGCTTAGATGTGTGAATCGAACAGATTTTTATTAAAATATTATTGATTTTGCAAGTAATTATAATAGAAATTTGCATTAATGTACATAGTTTTGTGATACACGTTTAATAGTGTGATTGTTTCCACCCATAAAACAGTTTCCATAATATTTCGTGAATACGGGATTTTGTAATGCGTAGTTGCTGTGATGACGTCTTAGAACGTAATATGTTAAGTGCGTAATTAGTGTGGATTTTATCAAAATGTTGAAGATTCTCTTTTCTAAAAAAGAAAATAAAAGAGAATTATTATGGCTTAGCCATTATATTATTTTGTTGTGAATATTATCAATATCTGTTCGATGAATACCAAAACCCATAACATGGTTTATGGTCTGCTGGCCTGATCCTCACGGTGTCAACGAAAACCAGGAGTCAGGGATTCCCTTGTTAGTTAGTCCCAGGCAATTTGAGCGAACTGGGTGTTGAGTTTTCCCTTTGTTGGGCTCAGCAAAGCTCCCACATTGGTTGGTTTCTGAACTTGGATAATGGGGACTTGTCGAAGTGGGTCATGCCTTCAGCACCCATAATAAATCTATTTTCAGGATCCATTTGATGTGGTCCCTCACACATCTCGCGGTACACGTCTTAATTCTGCTGTCTTTGGCTACGGCCTGCAGGAGATAGACCTTAGGGCTGGCACTAGGAATACAAAGTCGAGAAAGCCAATCTCGCATACATTACTTAGTCAGAATAGTTAGAAAGGTGCACATTTACAATCTCTTGTGTTTTGTACCTTCATGCACAATTAGGATTAAATACGGAGTAAGGACGCAACTCCTTGTTTTGCTCTCACACATATTTGTAGCTAGTTTAGGTATTTAGGTACACAACTGATAATTTCAGAGTTATACCTATACAGATGTTCCTTTTATTTATTGATACTGATTCTACTGGCTTAAATCAATGATTCCAAGAATAGTTGTGTTGGTTTTATGTTTTATGATAGAAATATAAACAAATATTTTACATAATAATTTATCTCATACTTCTGTGTTTCTTAAAGATCAGAAGTAAATAAAATAGTTAATTACTATTCAGTACAAATAGTGATTAGATCTGCTTTTATTCATAGCAGAGCAGCATTGTATAGATTGATGCAATTTTACATTTATCTAATACTTCAGAGTATCTAAAAGTTCAAATGTAAATAAAATATTTATTTAATAGATGATACAAATAATGGCAAGTTCTACTATTATCTGTAGCAGAGTTTCATTGTACAGATTAATGCCTTCTGATGATACATTCACAGACGTTAGTTGGAAATGTTTTATATTTATTATATTGAAACAACTTGTTCCACGTTACCAATCTGATGTGCACAACAGATCATTTAACCTATCATAGTTTTTATTTTAGTATAAGATAGAGTGAAGATGTAATATCCACTTTGTTTGTATTAATTTAATGAATTGATTTATATTTGAATGATGAAAATTGGTTCACAGATGTTGATACATTAACACTTACTATGCTATTTATTTTTAATTTGCCTTTTGCCGGCTTGTTGAGCGCAAAGGTTTATGAATAACTATTGCTATCAAATAACAATGTTATGATATTACTAAGCTGTGTCTAGTTTTCGTAATAGCTTTCCAATGTGAGACGGGTAATCATCCATTATTATCACTGTTGCCGAACTACCACCTACTCTTACTTTATTTTACCGGTACTGATACATTGGTTTGATAAACCCCGATCTCTCACGGAATTGCTAGTTAGGCTCTGCGGTCTGGTCAAAAAGGGGTACGACTCTACCTAGCTGTGATACCTAAATGGTCAGCATATTGGTTTGTGAGATCTGTAACCACCTCAATTGATCAGTTTTGAATTATTGTTAGGGTTGAGACACATTGCTAAGTACTGTCATTTATTATCATCTTATATATTGATAATGTGCTCTGCTTGTTCTGCATTATGGCACTATACCTCAGTTACAATCTCAGTACGAGTTTAGAAACTTACTGAATGTGAAATACATTCATTAGCATAAGTGAGCCAAGCTCTTATTTATAATTTAATTTAAATTACTGTTACAGTACAGTAAATCATTGTGGATATAGGAGAGTTTTATACTCTTTTCATCATTAACTCTTGCTCGTATGCTATACGAGTTAACTAAATCTCTTCGGAGAATAATACGACCTTTTTTTCTTCTTTTGATTAAGGAGGGTCCGCAGGTTCGATGGGATAATACTTTATTATACCACGAATATAGGATTTCCTAGACGACAAATCCTAGGGTTGTCCAGGAGTCGAAATTCATAGCATGGCGCGGGGAGGGGCGTCGAGCCATAGTTTGTGAAGATGCCGTTGGCCCACAAACTATATAATATGTTCGTGGTATAAAATAATTAACTGCTATTTTTACAGCAGTATTAAATAAATTTATGTTATTCACTATTCATTATTAAATTAGAGTGTGTACTATTCCATTAGTTAAAACTTTTAATTAATTATAACAATCTACTTTTGTAATAGTACATTTATAATTCTCCAGATCTAATATTTATTCTTAGGGACTTTCTTCATTACGCTACCCAATACCATGTCTGAGGGCGCGTTCACATATAACGTCCGTTTTACAGGTCCGTTTAAACGTATGTGGTATTAGCGTATGTAGTTGTATGAGCGAGTTCACACAGAATACAGTATTCCGGATCCAGTAAAAAATATCGATCCGATAAAATAAGCAGCAATCCGTTTTACAGGTCCGTTTAAACGTATGTGTTATTAGCGTATGTAGTTGTATGAGCCAGTTCACACCATAATACAGTATTCCGGATCCAGTATACTGATCCGTTTATCGGATCGAAACCGCGCGAGGCTTGGCACGGGAGTGCGCGGGGTGTGGGGTGCTGCACACAGCCGCCATTTGCCGGTTTATTCCCAGAGTCGTGCACGTGTCCAGTGCTCTCATAATCATGGCAAGCAAGACGTTTGAAAAATATATTGATCAAGAAGTCTTGATAAATTGTGTTGAGCGACGGATCCGTTAAAAAGGATCCTGTAAATGCTGTGTGAATACTATCTCCAATAGCGACAGATCCGTTAAAAGGATCCTGTAAATGCTGTGTGAATGCTATCTCCAGTAGCGACGGATCCCTTAAAAAGGATCCTGTAAAAACGGACGTTATATGTGAACGCGCCCTTATGTCTGCTACCACTATACCTCTTAAAGTACCTTCTACTTAACGGGTTACTATGAAACACAACGTAAAGTCCTACCACTAATTCGATCACACTATTGGCCATTATAAATATTAAGATTTGGAATATATTTTCGAAAATTTTTAGATCTGAGTGTTTTATGACGGATGGAAGGGGGAGGTCCGTTACAGGACTCAGTTTCTCTTAAATTTTTGTCTGGCTGCGTTCTTCCATCCTCTATACACTAGGACGAATTCGACTGTAGGAATTAACATTGTCGGATGTACATTTCTGCGATTTTAATTTTATTGCATATAAGGCCTTAGAAAAAAACTATAAATGCCCCCCCGTAAAATTTTTATTTTTTTATTTTTTTTATGTAATACAGTTAGAGAACGAGCTGACGGTCCACCTGGTGTTAAGTGGTAACCTCAGCCCATAACAAGCGATGCGGCTTGGGTCCTCCCCTACTAGGTACGACAAGATCCAAGTCGCAACTTATGCGCCCGTAACTCTGAGACGTGTAGGTGGAATGTCTCGATTAAATCTCTAAAATCAACCATCTCTGTTTTTCTAAATGGAAAAAGTAGTATGTGTTCAGTTCAGATTATTCATATTTCAAACTTTGAACGGCTGTACCCTAAAGTTTTGATTTTTCACATACGACTATGTTAATTGCTACAGTCGAATTAAGCTCTATAGTGACACAGAATAATGAAAAGTACAGCCTGAGCTGAGACAGAGCCACACCCTAACGACAACGAGGCGTTGACAATTCCTCGTTAGTTAGTTGCTATTTACGAGTACGTGGCCGGTTTTAGTACGGCGACCTATGCCGTGAGTCATCCGTACTCAGGCACGGAAAGCGTGGCGTTGAGCGTGGTGGTCTAGTGGTACTGACCCCGAGTTTCAATCTGGAGGTCGCCGGTTCAAATCCCGACGTGCACCAATGAGTTTTCGCTTGAAATATTTATGTGCGCAATACCACGTTCTCAAAACGGTGAAGGAAAACATCGTAAGGAAACCGACATATCCTAGAAAAAAAAAATGGAAGACATGTGTCAAGTGCACGAAAGGTGCCTTTTTGAGGCGCACGTAAAATCCTTTCACCACACCGGTTTGAGAGAACCAGTAACTCGAATAGGATAGAAGAGGCACGGAAAGGCGTAGCCTCAGTCATTCCTAAGTGGCATCAGACCAGACGTGCGCAGTGATTCGACAAGTTAAGCGTAACCGAGTTACATATTTGTATCGAGAGGGTTTCTAGCGTAACATCCGTCAAACTATGCACGCTCGAGTTTGCCGCAGATAAATCTGTTAGCGCAGGTGGGAAGTTTCGAATTTATGTATTCCATGTCCCGATGCGACCGGCACGAATTGAGGTAGTTGAGTGTTTAACTTACATATTTGTGGCGTCGAAGAGCAATCATATGATGTGATGTTTAGTTTATGCATTTGACTGATGAGCATTGCATTTACTGTAGACTTAGTAGAACTTATGCCAAGTTCGCCCGGACAAGTACTCCCACCACATCTGGTAATCTGCCGCCAAGCAGTGATGCACTCGTATTGCTGTGTGCAAAAACTTTATTTCCATAGAATTCATAAAGAAATGGCTTGGAAACGTCAATATTCAAAACATAAGGTCACGCGTACTTATCGATAAGTTTGACGCCTGTTCAAACCCTATCCTACCATGAGACGTAACATCCCCGTCTTCAGGTAATAGACGCAACGCAATGCGACTCAGGTCATCTCATACTTTGGTGGAGAGGACTTGAGTCGTATTGTTGTTGTCTATGGGCGGCGGTTACCACTTAACATCAGGTGGGCCGTCAGCTCGTCCGCCATCCAAATAACATAAAAAATAATAATAATTCATAGGATGTTATTTTGTTATCATGCTGATAATGCCTCATTAAGTCTAGCGTAATTATATTTATCTTGAGCTGAATTAACATTTACTGTCGCTTTTACATATATTTCTAGTGGAAGGACTAAAAATATACATGTTTTCCTATTAAACCTACTGTTATATAATACAAAGATACATTACGACAGTGGATCACTATTCATTCTTGAATACCTAGTATTTTTTATGACAAATTGCAATACTAATTATTTAAACTGATTCTACTAGATAAGTAATTTTGCTTGCTGGTGATGAAAAAAAAAAATTCATTGTATTCTAGGTGAAACTGAATTAGCAAAATACACTGCGTGCTAATTACTAACCAGATTGAGCCCAACCAACATATTTAGATTGCTTGTGCAAATAGTATTCTGTAATTCTGCTTTTTTTTCTGGCCTCACAGCTCAGTTAGTAGTCTGTAACCCTACCTTGTGTGCTAGTTCGTGGGTTCGATTCCAGCCAGGACATTAATTTGTATGACGAACATAGATGTTTGTTCTGTGTCTGGGTGTAAGTATGAAGCTCAAGCTCATTAAGAACTGGAATCGAAAAGCTCAAGTTTTCGTATAAACAATACGAACGCAAGTAGCTAGAAAAAAGTCAATTCTTATGCCGTATATCTGGACCATACTGCGTTCGTATACTTAATTATGTACCTAGTCATGATCTAAAAGACAACAAGCAATCAAATCAAACAATATTAACTGATATACTCCATTGTTTCTAACGGACTTAACCTTCTATTTAATTTATCTCGGCGAAACAATTCTTACCGAAAGAAATAGCTTACCGTAACTTTAGTAAAAAGCTTGTAGGCGACCACGGAGTCGTGTTGGCTAGTCAGCGTTGCCGGCGAGTATCATGAGCCAGTCAGCGGTCGCTCCTCAAACTGGGAAGTAATTAAACTTGCGACTCAACTATTATCTGTGGACTAACAAGTTGGGAACTTCCCCGTGTCTCGTGTGAAACTTTTCTCGCTGAAATTAATCCCTACTTTAATCAAACAATCTTTGTAAATCCTTTCGTGTGCTCACCTCTGCGACTTCGGCTCGATTATGTATGTGTAAATCGGATTATGTAGTCTGCCGCGTCCCTTATAATGCAGGTGGAACACTTTTGGTATATGAAGTTACGTACTAAACGTTTGACGTTTACATACTGAACAACATGTAACGCAAATTAATGCACGCACACTGCTCATAAGTCTAGCAATTAGGTCGCGAGCTGAACACGTTAACTAAACATGAAAATACAAGCATCTCATTGCGAGATAAATTTAATGTTTACGAGGTGATAGAGGGCTTGGATTAAGCCCTGTTGAAATTGATTAACCGTATCTATTTTATTTAAGAAGTCTTTCCAATTAAAGTGTAATAAAAAAATGTAAAAGCCTTTAAAATTAGTTTAAGCCTTAATAAATTAAGTGGTTTGCATTATCCCTTGCGTGCTTGATGATAGGATAAATTAAAATTTTGTTGAGCTTTCTTTTGATCGTTCTCGTTAATAATAATATATTACCAGTAGGTAAATTCCTAGTCATAACTCATAAGTCAAATTGTTTGCCTAAAATTGAAATAATGTTCCCGTAGTTACACCAAATAATGAACATGAAAATACATGAATAAATATTCTATAAGGATGTTTGCACACAGACAAATGGGAATGCCGGAGAAGTGGATTTGCTTTTCGTGGTAAAGTGACAGCCAAAAGTGTCTGACTGGGCTAAATTAACGATCAATACAAATTTTTTATAAAAAAAATATATTCTATTCACTTACCATTACATACGAAATAAATTGGAGATTTTTTTTATCGATTACAATCACTAGATCATTTTTAGTTTATTAAACACCTACTACGCAAAAATGGTCCCTAAGCATTTGCCTACTTCCTTATAATGTTTAGGACATCATATTTTGTTTTCTAGTTATGATCTGCACCATATAACACATAAAATTAAACAATAAAGAAATATTTGGAAATAAATGATTTTGATTTTTGATTGATATCATAATTTGGTTTTTAAATAAAACAATATATGGCAGTGTCATTAGCTCATGAAATTTATCTAAGTTTTATAACTATACGAATAGATGAATCCACTTCTCCGCTATACTCCGCTTGTCCAATCGTGTCGCCAGACACTATGTACTCGTAAAATAGGTCGAACGTATTTTATGACTTAATATTCTAGAGCTCTTTTTGTTAGCAAATACAGTCAGTTACAAACCTGGGCGAGTTTTGACGTCTTTACTTTTAGTCTACACACGTATACTTGATTATTTAATGTTCGGGTAGTTTGTTGGCTAATTTAGACTGATCGTCAGAAACTTTTAATAGTGAGTAGCTGTGTAGGTACCATTTAAAGTAAACAGCAGAAGACAGGACGATAAACTGAACCAATTCAAGTAAACAGACGATTGCGACGAAAAGACATTAAAATTTTGATATTCAATTAGTAAGATCACGGGAATTGGGAATATTAATATGTGCAGTAAAAAGCCTCTTACTGATAGCAACTTACTTTTTACATTCTGATTATTTAAAATATTCTGAATTTTCTAAGAAAAATTGTTGCTGGCAAAAATAATGTAATTAAAATTTACATCTCTACTAGTTACATAGATACAGACAATCAGTTACATATACATAATTTAATATTAAAGTAACTTGAAAATAACGTTTTTTTAATACAGATAGTGGAACACACATTTATTGAGATATATTATAGCGAGGAGGTTAATAACGGCCTATTCGCTGGCAATATGTAAGACTATTCAAGGTACTTTACATGCGTAGTCTTACCACAACCACAATGTTTTGCTCTCAGGAAAGCTTGCGAAACAATATGTGGCGTACATTTTTAAATTCTCAATTGAGTAATGTTTGAATAATATCTGACTTGTAGGAAAATAATACACTGTGCATCATAAACTCTTAGTGTAATTATTTATGAAACGATGACTTCATAACACACTTCATTCATAAAACATGTTTGCTTATTTAATAGCAACAGTTGGATGTCTGAAAATTGATAAATTTATATAATGTCATATGTATACAACTCTTCTTTTATACGCGTGCTTCCAATTTCATCTCGTTACCAAAATGTCTTGTGCCTGTCTAAGGTTTTCAGAGATATTTTCAGAATAGATCCGTTATCATTCTCCCTAGGTGGATGAAATGTTTTCGTCCGTCATTCTTACAATTTGATTGGAGGTATTTTCATTTCCGTCAGTAGCGGAAATAACATTTAACGTCCACACTTGAGACTAATTTCTTCTTAGCAGAACCGTTCTGTGACCCACAATGACCACAATGATAATTTCTTTGAAATGTTTTATATTATTAATATTTAATGTTTTACGTCGACAAAATGATTTAAATTTCATTTCCTGTTTGTTAAAGCCCCTTCTAATTGTCCTTATTTAATGCCGGGCCGGACGCCTCGCGGTGGCGCATTCAAATTGAGATTACTGTGTACAAAAAGTTATAATTATCTTTAAAAATAAGGTTACCTTCATCCAATAAAGTAAAAGTAATTGATTACTCATTTCATTAGATGAAAATAATTTCATGGTGTTTTTTTACTAAATTTTTTTCGATATTACGAGTACTATAAAAGTTATTAGGGTAGTGACGATCATTTTACTGCCTGTTCGTAGGTCTGAACATTACGAAAAGTAGTCGTTACGTTGCTTTTCGGTGTAATATGGATAGTGGGGTAGATCTCTGCTCCTCACTATGCTGCCCACGTATTCCTTCCGATCGTAAAATCCTTTTGCCCCAAAATGGCCTTGAATAACACACAACTAAATCAGAGATAAACTTGGGACTTGCCTCACAATATGTTGGTTCTATTTTGTTGGTGTATAAATATCCCGCCAAGAATAGAGCTCCTAATAAAACAAATTTTTATTTCCAGTTTGTTGCTCGTTTGTCTCTCTAATGGCTTCGTATTCCGCGCTACATCGATATAAAATACTTATGTTGTGGTGAGATAAAGTGAGATATACTATGTATTTTATGATCAAGATGTTACGGCTGAAACGGTTTTATTCTTCCACCTTACTCGCGTATTTTACCAAAATGGAAATATAAGTTTCGTATGGCAGCAGATCTCAGATCGATATAAGTTTCGTGTGGCATAAAATTTGAAATACCACTAGGTTATTCTCTCGCTTGCGTTCAAGAGTTATTTTATTAAAACTTTGCATGAGAGAATTTCGAAAGGTATTATATTGAAATTCGAAACACCCTCGTTCGAATAAGTTGCGAATTAAATATTTAAATTAAAATGTTTCTTCAATTTATATAACTTAGTTTATACTAACACCATGACATGTTTTTAGTATTTTATCATTATTTATTCTATTGGCCTTTACTTATATATATAATGTTTTAAAATCCAAACAACAAAACTAAAACAAAGGCAAATTGTATTTTTTATTAAAATTTCGAAATGAACGGGTAATTTACTGAGAAATAAATAACAAAGTTATCTAAAACACTAGTTATTTTCCAAGAGACCGCCAAACTCCGCTAGACTCCCAAACGTCGACAACATAAAATGCCTTCTAATTTGTTTGTCCCCGCAGGGTGGAACTTGTTTGTAAGTTTTTACAGAATTGAAATAAGGTTTACTTTTACCAGCCAAAGAGCGCTGACGTGTGAAATTGACTACTAAAGATGTATACGCCGGGGAATTATTGACTTTATCGGGGAATGGTGTGTTTGGATTAGTATTATTGCTTGAGATGTTACGTTTCTATATATAAGTTTCAAATGCAATAATATCTTAAGTATAAAAACTTTCTGTAACAAAACTATGGGTTTCATTCCGAAGCAAGCATAATTTAATTATTTTTTCATGATAATATTTATGTTATAACACATTGTTATCGATTAATTTACAAATACGCTTCAAAATATCCACAAATATTCATTTTAGCCCAAGACTGCAAAATCTTTATTTTATATCAGTATCAGAAACAGTAAAATAGTATAACAATAAAAAATAACCGTTGCCTTATCTGTGTAGCTGTGTAATAGAAGCGTGAAAAGCATAATCACTTTTCAAATGATAAGGGTTCAAATGAAACTCATTTAAAAATAATATATTAAATTTTCCAATCACTCACTCGATTTAGTAGTATTTTACCTAATGGAAGCTCCGAGCTAATGTGTTTATTAATTTGATAAACGCTTAACTCACTATAAACTAAGCAGGAGGCGAAAATTTAATAAAATTAAAGCAACCTTTCAGTTTTGATCCAAATACATCCACAATAGAGAAGAGTTGATTATTTTCGTCCACTCGAATTTATAGTTGCGATCAATTAACGAAGGAATGTAATTAGTAAGTTTCACATTACCGTGACTTGTCGGGATTGTTGGACGAAACTAAGTTGTTTAGAATAGGAGAATGTAAGGCCTCTCATACATGAAATCAAATAACTTTAAATAAACAAGTTTTTACAATAATGTGTTGAGATATATTTGTTTAAGTTCGATAAACCCTCTGTTAGATATGTTCCCTTTTTTGTGTGATCTCTATATTTATTATAATAATTAGTATTACGTAAACAAACATATATTAAGCTTTAAATTAATAAACAAATGTTTATTATATTAGGCTTTATCAGAAACGAATAAAAACATTCATGTACAAAAACCGCGATTGATTTAGGTTGAGGTGTATACGATACGATTTTTGAAAGAAATTGATAATGTTATCCATTATCCACGTATTTCACTAAGTTCGTAAACCAATTATATATGCTGTGTTTTGTATTTATGATTAAATTGAATTATTTTTTCTATTAATTAACGTCCGTTTAACGCATAGAGATGGACATGAATATGGAAATATGTAAGTATTCATGTGAAACATCATCGTTTAATGTTAAATGGGGAAAGTTACTCTGAGAATTTTCGATCGAGAAAGTGCACCTAATGTCAACCATTTGAAGAGTGGTCAAAAATTTAAAAAAGCTATTGTTAAAATTTTCTTGATAACGATTTACTAACGTCTTCATTCAATATGCTGGTATACAAAGTTGGAGTGGCACCCATGCAACTTTACCTCTTGATAAATTACAAGTACAAGTATAACAACTTAATGAGAGTGTGGTGGTCTAGTGGTACTGACCCCGACTTTCAATCGGAGGTCACTGGTTCAAATCCCGACGTGCACCCCCATCAGTTTTTCACTTGAAATATTTATGTGCGCAATGCCACGTTCTCAAAACAGTGAAAGAAAACATTGTGAGGAAACCGACATGTCCTATTATAGAACAAAAAAATCGAAGACATGTGTCAAGTGTAAGAAAGGAGCCTGTTTGAGGCGCACTTAAAATCCTTTCACCACACTAGTTCGAGAGCACCAGTGACTCGAATAGAATAGAAACTACTTAATTGACGCAAAGAAACAATCGCCCAGGGGTTTCAGTTAAAGTTAATATCGTGTCTCTAACTTCAGTCTATTGTTGCATTGTGCTCACCCCCCCACCCCCAGGCTATTATTAATTACCGGCTATTTTCGCAATTTACGCGGAATGACCTGAGGTACAGCTGCCCAAATCTATACAAATAAATAAAATTGGAGTGTCTATTTGTAATATTAAAATAACCGCTTTTTGCTAAGTGCATTGCTAAGTGTATACACGGTATATATACTAAAACATTTTTTTTTACAATTTTTGTCTGTATGTCTGTCTGTCTGTTTGTTTGTTCCGGCTAATCTCTGAATTGGCTGGACCTATTTTGACGGGACTTTCACTGGCAGATAGCAGATGTAACAAGGAGTAACTTAGGCTACTTTTCCGAGGGGTAAAATAGGGATGCGTGATAAAACCGAATTCCACGCGGACGAAGTTGCGGGCAACAGCTACGGGCGCATACGACGCGACTTGGGTCTTGTCGTACCTAGTAGGGGAAGACTCAAGTCGCATCGGTTGTTATCAGTCGAAGTTACCAGGGTTACACCAGGTGGGCCGTCGGCTCGTTCCGTAACTGTATAACACAAAATAATAATAATAATAATAATATCCCAGAAGTCATAAACGGTGTTGAAGCGACGCCGCCTTCTGACGTGTAGTAGCATGAAGAAGCACGACTTACAATTACCTTGTTGATTATGATTCTAATTTAGCGTTTTAGCGTTACAAAATTATTAAGAAAAGGCGACTCGAGATCTTTGTATATCCCTGCAAACCCAACGTAATATGAATGATATCCCACTGACGTGAACAAGATGACGCTTTCATGTTCGGAAAAATAAGATTTATGAGCCAACTTCAGTGAAAAATTCTGCTGTAAGCGGTTTTTAAAGGCCGTATCGCTGCGTGGTCTCGACGCGTCTTTAGATTTTCTGTGTTGACGTGACTACAGTTATAGAACTAACGTATAAGTCATTTGTAATAAGCGGTATCCTCATCATATAACCAAAATCAGAAGAATTAAATATTGATTAACTTTTCACACAGCGCCATCTAGCCCCAAACTAAGCATAGCTTGTACTATGGGAACAAGACAACTGATATAAGACATATATGTATATGTCTTATATCAGTTGTCTTGTATATTTTTTGTAAATACATACCTATAACACATATCAACACCCAGACACAGAACAAACACCTCCGTTCGTCACACAAATGTTTGTCCTGGATGTGAGTCGAGCCCACGACCTACAGCGCAGAAGGCAGGGTTACTACCAACTGAGCTGTGAGGCCGGTCATCTAAAGCGTGTGCTATAGCACACGTGATAACTTAAAAGTGAATACTTAAACTACGAAAGTTTGTTTTGTACTTTGTGTAACTAAGGCTGGTCATAGGAGAAACTATCAGTATTTAGCCTGTGCTTCATTTATTGATACATTCTTCCTTCAGTGAATCACGAAAAAATTTTTCGCTGGAAACGATGTCCATGACGACTTATAAATATTTGTTATTTTTGTGCTTTAATCTCCCTAGAGAAGCACGGAAATTTAAGTATTTTATAAAATTAAAACTACCATACTGTTTATTCATGTGCCCAAAATATATTGGGATCCCTTTCTTCATCTCACCCTATAAGCTACAGCACAAGTGAAATGTGAATGTTGAGTTAAAGCTGACACCTAGTACCCAGATGAACGCTATGTAAAAAAAGCTATCATGACTAACATACTGATTTGTGGTGTGAAGTTTGAAAAATCCAAAAGTTTTCGATTTGGAAGCTGTATAATTTATTTATGTTTAGCAGTTTGATGGATCACATGAATTACATTTTTTTTTTTCTAATTACGCTTAAAACGCCTCAAAGTTACGGAATGTGTACCACGGCAAGAATCCAACCTCGCAAACTTAATTTCCCGCTCAGCTAATCTTGCGTCCCCCATTAACTTACTCAACTTTTAATAATTAAAATTGTTCAATAAACATCCTACGAGGGAGATGCCACTGGAATTGATCACGTCCCAATGCCTCAGGTGCTGGTAAATTGGTAGAAATTATTAATTACTAGTTTCTGTGCGCTGCTTTGCCCGCGTAGTATCGGGATAAGTAAAATTACCTTATTTTAATTATTGGGTGTAGAATCGAAATCGGCTCTGTAAGTCTAGGGGTGAAAATTTTCAGACAGATAGACTCACCTTCATATTTATAAAGTATATTTTTTAAAGTATCGCTGGTTAAAAATCGTTCGAGAGAACCAGTGACTTGAATAGAATAGAAGACGATTTATGCAAAATGTGAGAGAATATTGAAATAATATACTTGAAAATACAATTATCACACACCGCGGAGGATTCGCTTATGTGTATTATATTTACCGACGAACACTATCGATGTCAAATACAACGGAGCTTTAAGCATTATCCCAGACTATAGTAGTTACGTTCACGGCATTACCCTCGAGGTATTGAACGGTACCTATCCAAGTTTCCAATATGAGCTATCCACCGTGAAATAGGACTATCCCAACATTCAATACAAAAGCAAATTCCGTAACCACGTACGTGTATGTATTTAATGATCTACACATCATCACTGCTGCTTATTTCCAATATGTGCTGGGTTATAGTTTTCCTTACCTTTTATGTATTTCTATATGTGATAAATTTACGAAACGAGGAAGATTTACCTGGTTTAAGAGCAGTAGAACTCACGCCAAGTTTGTCCGTGGAAGTACTGCCACCATGCCCATTTCTGCAGCCAAGCAGTGACACATTTGCGTTACTGTGTTCCGGTTTGAAAGGTGTGGTTTCCGGTGAAATTACAGGCACATGAGACATTACACCTTCACATCTCACAGTTACGGGCGCATACGATGTGACTTGGGTCTTGTCGTACCTAGTAGGGAAGGACTCAAGCCGCATCGGTTGTTATGGGCAGAAGTTACTACTTAACACCAGGTGAACCGTCGGCTCGTCCCGCAACTATATAACATAAAAAAAAACCTGGTGTTAAGTGGTCACCTCGGCCGATAACAAGCGATATGACTTGGGTCCTCTCCTACCTAGTGGGTACATCAAAACAACAAGACCTAAGTCACATCATATGCGGCCCGTAAATCTGAGACGTGAAATTAGAATGTCTCATGCACCTGTAATTTCACCAACTATACCGTTCAAGCCGGACACACGCGAATGCATTACGGCAGATTTTACGAAGATAATATCTGAAATTGTTTTGGTGATTCTTCAGCTAATTCTGTACGATCTCTTAGTTTCCTTGTTATAATCTATCTTCTTCAACTAGGCTATTCAAAATAAATGTAGCTATTGATCATTGTAGTTACTTCCAGTCTCCATTTAGTCTATATCGTAAAGATGAGAAGAATCGATGTTCCCATGTAACGTAAATGACTCGACACGTTCGTTTCCAATCAATTATCGATAAGTCTTCAGATGCCTTTATTACTGTGTGCGTCAGCACATTTCCTCTCCGGTGAAGTCTTTGTTCCGTCGCCTTTGACAACTAAGCAGTGATTGCCTATACTAGCTCAAAAAGCGGTTTTCAGTGTATGTACTGCTAAAAGTGTGAATTGTGTAATATTTTTATTAATATCATGCTTTAAACTCATCATCATCATTGCCATTTAAGAATTTATAATAGAATTATTATTTAGACAGCGTCCAGTGTGGTAGTGCGGTACTCGTGATCAGCATGAGTGGTGGCTCAAGTCGAGCGTTTCAAACTCGGTGCGAGCGAAGGTGCGGCCTTGTTTGAGCGGAGCGCCGCGCCGCGTTAAAGTTCAAACATTATTTTGCACGGCAGAAAAAACGTGCGCGTAATTTATTCGAGGAATAATGCCGAAGAGATGATGAAAACGCGTCAAGCTCACGTTTTTTTTATTATTTCATATTAGTGACAGAACGAGCTAACGGCCCACCTGATGTTAAGTGGTAACCGCCGCCCATAGACGACAGCAAACGACTCGAGTCCTCTTCACCAAAGTTAGAGATGACTCAAATCGCTTTGCGTTGCATCTATCACCCCGAGACGGAGGACGGATGTTACGTTAAACCGAACGTTAAAATATTTCTTATTCGACTGTGTGGCGTGCGAGCATTACCACGCGCGTCGATAGCCTTGGTTACATTTGCGACATTCAATGGGCTCGTTTACTGCGGTTATTGCGATCGATTAAAGCCACTTCTGTTTTATGAACCGCTGCAGAATTTATTTCCTAGGATTTATGTTGAAACTATATTTTAAAACAGATCGTGTGCTCCCTGTGACATTGTGTTTTTAATTAATTAGAGTGACTGATTACGAAGCAATAACTGTAAAATGTGGAGGTTTTCACTTTGTTATAATGAATTAGTTATACTCATCAGTGGTTTTGAATTGAAGGGCACAGTTGGCTTGATATACTTAGACTGAATTAGAAATCTAACGATATTACTAACTGCTTATTAGAATATATTCCTTATATGAGAGAAGGGAACGGAACGAGCAGTTGGCTTACCTTATGCTTAATATATATATTAACTATTTAGCTTGGCGTGAAATAACTGCTACCTTCTAACGCATTCAAGTATTTAAATTGATACTGATATCAGTGAGTTATGTAACCGTTCTTTCATCCGTCATGTCGCGTAAAAAATGACGCCAATTTCGCGAAATAACACACCCGGGGTATGATAACGTGCTCGATATTTGTTCAAGTGCTAAGTTAATTAATATATGAACAGATTTTATTCAGCGAAAAACCCAATTTCGTCAGCAAACATAACAGCTGCCACTTCACGTGAAAGGCTGGAAATTATTGCGGGATGATTTATTACTAAAATCAAATTAATATTAATACAATTTCGTTCAGTTCATTTACAACTTAGGCTTGTTGGGGGGTTGTAATTGATGTTAATTATTTAAAGACTTGGGTACTAATAATATTATTTTTATCCTCAGTTCTTAAATAGTATTGTTTAAAAATACATTGTAACATATTTTCTGAACGACAATTTTTATTTCAGTTACCACACGGCACACGGCACACGGCACAAGGCGCACGGCACACGGCACACGGCACACGGCACACGGCACACGGCACACGGCACACGGCACACGGCACACGGCACACCATATATATGCACACAGCACCATTCCTACCCTTCCGCTTTTATCTCGGAAACGGTAAGATATAGCGGCATACTTCCAAAACTAACGTTAGACAAGATCAAGAGCTGAGTAGGAATGAGTGAGAAAAAAAAGGCCATACAAAAAAAAAAGGCTGCCATACAAATTACCTTCGATTGCTTATAACTTCTTTCCTATAGAAGATAGGCGAACGGTGATTTGACAAATGCCATAAATGTGTATGAAATATGTTTTTTTTGTTATGTATTAAAGTTACCGAACGAGCTGACGGCCCACCTGGTGTTAAGTGATAACCTCAGCCCATAACAAACGATGCGGCTTGGGTCCTCCCCTACTAGGTACGACAAGACCCAAGTCGCAACGTATGCGCCCGTAACTCTGAGACGTGTAGGTGGAATGTCTCGTGTGCCTGTAATTTCACCGACAACCACACCTTTCAAACCGGAACACAGTAACGCGAAAGCGTTACTGATTGGCGGCAGAAATGGCCATGGTGGCAGTACTTCCCCGGACGAACTTGGCGAGAGTTCTACTGCTCTTTAAATGGATGACTAGATGGTACTTTCAAAATTAAAGATGGCCGATCCAAAATGGCGGCTGACTTGCAAATTGCTTCGATTCGGCTCAAATTAATAATCTGGAGGTTTTTGGGGTCGCCAAGTCCGAATTTGGGGTCTAAATTGGAAAATTACTTACGAGTGCTGCTCGCAGCGCGCGCCAGGCAAACGCTAGTGTTCTATATAAAACTGGGTAAAGTTAAGCACGAATTATCCTATTATTTCTTAAATTTAACTAAAAAAAACTAATTTTAACTAAAATAGAAAAACAAATCTGCAAATCTTAGATGCTACTCGCAAAAGATTCAATATATATTTTATTATACACTTCATACCCGATTGGATATCCAACTTTATTGCTGTTTATGCGCGCTTCTCTTCAGACACATCCCCACCGATTGAACATAAAACTTCAATGTCACAAAGACTCGACGAATCTTCAAAGGAATTTTCATGTCTGCAGAAATGTGGCAACATTTGGACAAGTTTTGCTGGCGACCCGTTCGTAACTTAATGAATTCACTGACCCAATCTAATAAAGCAGTGTGCTCATGTACTGCAAGAATCATTGAAGCTTGTTTAAGTGTAATGTCTAATGTATGTGTAAATTTATTTATGTGAATAATTTAATATTATATGGCTCACGTGATTTTAAATGTGAAATCTCTTCTTATTGTTGTATTTTTTTCCATTGCACGCCATCCTCGCAATCGTAATAAAACCTGTTTTTCATCAGTGTGTCTATTTGGCAGAAAATAGAAAAGGTTTTCAAATTTTCAGTATCTAACCGAACATCAAATCCTCACGTGGTATCCTAGAAACAATTTCATCATGCCTGAACAATTTTTCAGGCAGAGTTGGTTCGGATACGTTTTCATAAAATACACAAATATTTTGTGTATTATTTCCGTTTCAAACTCAGTATTTTTCAAAATTCAAAAAGCCAGAAATTCTTGTGGGGAAAACGCTGTCACTAAATAATTCAATTCGAATAGTTACAGTGCAAGGCATGTTGCAAAAGCTTACATATTTTATGATTTCCTCTGGCGAGAAAGAGAATAGTGAAGTAGTGCATCTTTTTTTCTGACCATTTCCAGTTTTGTGAGGCTATATTTTGAAGAAAACTAGGGTTCTGTTAAGAATTCTACGACGTGACTCGTAGCTCGTGGCTTGCAAAAAGCAAAGAAACCAAATGTTTGCTTAAAAATATTTCAACAATTTCTGTTTCCTCTATTGCTTAGTAGGGTAAATATATCTTTTTATATATACCCCACGTATTTAAATATTTATTGGCCGTTGCCTGTATGATTCAACATTTTCGTTGCTTCCACTTTACCGTTTACTTTTATCTAGTTTACTATTCCATTTGTAAGCAGCCGTATAAAACGTCTTCTTTGTGGTTGAATTTATTGAGTAGAAACTGAGGAATTTATACAAATTTGATTACTTGAGGATATTTAAAAAAATAATAAAGCGTTATTATATTATGAACGGAAATTTGATAATCTTTCCTGATTTTCCTGGAAAACAACCGAGAAAAGTTCTAAGAAACATTTTATACCAGACAAATTATTTATTTAAATAAATATTGTGGGGTTTATTTAGAACGATTTTAGCCGTTGGCTACTGGCTTCTAAGGAATGCGTTTATTTATGAGGCTTTAGCCGTAAAAAGGCAACAACTTTAGTGTCTACGAGATAGAAAAATATATAATAAATTAATATTTGTATTTTATATAAAAAAATGCTGTGAAAGTTGTATTTGTACGATAGGAAGAGTTAGCGGAAACTTTTCCGTATCGTTCGGAGACTAAGTTGGCATGTTTTTAATTAAAAGTAAAAATTTAAAATTATTTGTTAACCCTTAGCTGTACTTCAAAATGGTGATTGCTGATGTGTCCTGCTAAAGAATCTGCAAGATCTTATGGAAAGAAGCCCACTGTCATTTTAGTGAAAATATATGTGCTTAATTTTTTTTATGTGATGCCGTTACGGGTCGAGCATACTGCCCACCTGGTGTTGTGGTAAACTCTGTCCATAACAAGCAATACTACTTGGGTCCTCCCCTATTTAGGTACGACAAGACCCAAGTCGCTTAGCATATGACTGAAATCTGAGACATGATGCTGGAATGTCTAGTGTACCTGTAATTTCACCAGCAACCACGCCCTTTTAACCTTATAATGTTAGCATTAGGAGCAGACGAAATCCACGTGGATCCTCTGTGTTTCTCCCAGTCACATCAGATCTTATTAACTGTTAAGAAGATATCGGAAACATCAAGCGTACTCCTATCTAAAATGTTTTATCGACGCATTATACGGGTTAATTTAGAGACACGCTCAGAGTAATATAGAAGGAGCAATAACTATTTGAAGATTAACAAGAGCCACTTATGTTTGCCATATAACCCTTGTTGGGTTACATAATTCAAGTAAGCTGTTTCACATTCTCATTATATGTTAAGTGAGATTGTTTAACGTAGAGAGTAGAAAAACTAAACCATTTTTTTTTTCTATTTTCATTGGATTTTTATTTATCACGCATATTGAAAAGAGAGAACACTCATAAAATTTCCTGTTTTTGCCAGCCGTACTTCACATAGAGTTTATAGAAAGGCTGAAAGTTTTCATTACAAATTTTATAGTACTTACATACCGTAATATGAATGTTCTCTGTAACTGATATATTTTCACTCTAAGATGAGAGCCATATAGTCGTCTTGCCGTTTATTGCTTATCCTATGAATTTCTCAGAAATTCTATTTGATGTGATATTTGTCAGCGTCTATATTACTAGTAATTCGTATTAAGTTAGCCAACCCTGAAATTTGTCTCTGCGGAAGTTTGGTCTGTAGGATTTATTGGAAGATTTCCTTGAAGTTTATGAGGAATGATATTGGTATTAAGATTCTCATTTATTTTGATGTTAGGTTCGAGTGTCTGAAGTTATAAGCAGTTTGAAAGTGCGATAGAGGTTCTCCGATAGAACTCTTTTTTTTTGGTGCGATATTCTGAAAAACACAGAACCGTATAAGCTTTGTAATGTAAGGCACTACAAATCTATTCTCCACAAGCAAGAAATAATAATTATTTACCATATGAGATACTATCTACCATATAATTTTTGGTTTTGATACGTGCCACTTTCCCTGCACCATTTTCAAAACATGGTACTGTGCACATACATTTTTCAAGTAAATATTTCATTAGTATGGTCTAGCTCCAAATACTAGTGACTTACCTAGATGCTCTGGATTAGTTCCAGATTTTATTATCTATCGGCTAAAGCGCACTACTGTGCCTTGATGCACGCATTCATATAAACAGTTATGTTTTTTTATATTGGTGGACGATTCACGCAGGGCCATCTAGCCCCAAACAAAGAAAAGAAGGGAACTATGGGAACTAGACAACATATATATTTCTTATATAATTTTTTGTAAATACATACATATTTAACACCCAGGCACAAAACAAACATCTATATTCGTCACAAAAATGTTTGTCCTGGTTGGGAATCGAATCCACGACCTACAACAACACAGAAAGCGTAGTTTCTATCAACTGAATTGTGAGGCCTGTCGGTCAATAAAATGGTATATTGCTCAGATCGCTTGCCGAACCTAAGATGAAAAAAGTCTGAATGAGAATTTTCTTATCTGGAAATGTTTTACTGACTAGGCCTTCCAAATTTAAGGGCTCTTATCATAGTTTATAACAAGGAACGTGTTTTCTTTAATATTTTCGGAGGTTCAAGCAATGGAGCTTACCCAAGAATATGCGAACCATTCATTTTCTAGACATAAATGTACGATCCTTCATCAATCAAACTAGTATCAGGTGGATGGACTGCCATTCCTTACGCTTGTACGGCTCGCTTTGTGATTTATACTCTTAAATGTAATAACTATCCCATCTACCTACTTCAATATCAGTAATTTGTTGAGTTATTTTTTGTATACATCCTGATTTTTGTCATAATAATGATTTCTGCTCAGTTTAGTGTAGTACTCAACATTCAGACATTTTAATTTGTATTATTAAAAGTTTGCTAACTAACTGTTTATACCAGTTGCACAGACCCCAAGCTTTAATCCGGAAGTTGCTGTTTCTAGAAATCCATACGACATAATATATTTTTCAATGAATGTGCGAACGTGAGAGCGTGGTGGTCTAGTGCTACTCACCCCGAGTTTCAGACCGGAGGTTGCCGGATTAAATCCAGACGTGCACCTATGAGGTTTTCGATTGAAAAATTTATGTGCGCAATACCACGTTCTCAAAATGGTGAAGAAAAACTGAGGAAACCGACATGTCCTAGAACTGAATATTCGAAGACTTGTGTCAAGTGCACGAAAGGAGCCTCTTTGAGGCGCACTTAAAATCCTTTCACTACATTGGTTCGAGAGAATCAGTGGCTCGAATAAATAGAATAAATGTATGTTCCTATATAAACACATTTTTTTCAGTTGAGAAATGTATGCATGTAGGTAAAACATCGTGAAGAAAGCCGACATTTTTTCACACACGTTAGTTATAATATTATTTACTGAAATAATATGAGACTTTAATTTTCAAAACTCAAGGTGTAATGGTACTAAATACTATAATACTAACTACGACTTATGTCTTCTCTTTTATAATCATATCTCTACACTAAGTACACATCAGTACATAGTCCATCATACAAGTAAAACAGAAAACCGAGAAAAATAAGTGGCATTTTGTCCATGTTTACGAACTTTATTTTTGATTACACCGAGCGCGGATGTAATCAATTCAATAATTCATTACAAAACATTTGTAATTATTATAAAAGAAGGTTAATAGAAAACCTCAAATACCTACACAACAAAGGACAACATAAACGATGATTTGTCAAAAGCAACAGATTGAATTTAGTCGAAACGGACATCACTGGAACTACTTTAGTAAGTTGTAATAGAACCAACTTTTTCTGAGTGCCCTTATACAAATCAAATCCTACTATTTTTTTCGTGTTTTCGCCCGAAGGTTTCGAGACGTAGATAACTTTTTAACTCCCCCGAGTGAACCAACCGTTGTGAATGGTCGAGACTTTTTGGGATCCCCTTTTCTTGCCACAAAGAAAGTCAGAATCATTTAACGAACGGTCTTTTAAGATAGAAACTTCTTTGAAGCTTATTAAAGAATCGTTTCGGAGGATTATAGCCCTTAGGGCAGACATAGCGATGTTGCATATAGATGAGTATTTGATATCAAGTTTTACTCATATGTTAGAGTTTATACGGATATTCAAAATAACACACATATTAAATATCAAAATAAATTATAGATAATGGAAAATTATATTACTTAGCATTGATGAAAAATTATCACAAAAAATATATCAATCTTGAGCTCAGTTTTCAGGAATATTTGAACTGAATTTATTTCGTCTCTTTAACGAGCAAATATTCAAAAAACTATAAATAATTTTAAGTGAAAGCGAAACAAGCGAAGATCTCTAAATTCATTGACTGGAACGAATCGGCATTGTAGGTATGTATCTATGTCCAAAAAAGCTCCCACACAGTTTGTCCTATCGATCTCAAACCTAGTTGGTAGATAATGCTGGCACAATTTGGATGGCAGTTGTTGAAGTAAATCGATAGGTATCATACGAAAAGGCTTTGTTTCAAGATTTAACTAATTTTATTCCAATAATTGTTTGAGAAATAATCATTTTACTGAGATTAACAAAATGAAAATTCCTAGGATATTTCCAATAAGCCTACAAAGCTGAAATATGGCACGTGTCCTTTATGAAACAACTAATGGGAAGAGTCTGAAAACAGCTTTTTTAATATTTTGCCCCTAATCTGTATTGTAGCAGTTTTAGTGCCCAAAATAACAATTAGACGCTAAATCAAAATGTTTAATCATTAATCTAAACTCTAAACCTTAAATTTAATCAAAGTTAAGTAAGTAATTTATATCACATCGTATTACTGCAACACCAATTAAAAATAAAAGGGATCTTTTGAGCCACCCCAGACTGTTACAAGCATAGGCAAATAGTTTTTACTTCTATGGTTGCAAGCCATTTCCTGCTAGATGGTGTGTTAATAAAGCTCCTAACTTTATTGTATTATGAATGTACCTACTAGAGGCTTCGTTCACGTAGACATAATAAAACGTGCTCTATAAATCTTCCTATTTAGTTATTAAATATAACAAACAAAAATACTGTTTTTTTATTGAAGATATGCTGAATACATGGCCAACGTAAAAGTAAATTGGAAAAGACAGTTTCAAAATTGTATGTATTGAAAAAATAATAATTTTTAGTTCGTTAAACAAATGAAACTGTTATTATGCATAAAGAAAGAAATAAATATTGGTGGATATTTCACACAGTGCCATCTAGTCCCAAACTTAGCATAGCTTATACTATGGGGACCAGATGACTGATAGCATACTCATATCAAACATCAATGTTATCTCTAAAAATGACAAACAAATTTTGCGTGGGAATCGAACCCATGACCTCCAACGCAGAAGACAGAGTTATTACCAACCGAGCTGTGAAGCCACCTAGACCTGGTACAGATTTTTATGGATCATGCAATAGTTTTGCGAAGTCGTAACTCTTGCATTGTGGTCAGTTTTCCCAACCACTACGCCAACAAGGCGAATTTATATCCAATCAAAATGTTTGACATAATATCTGTTATAATAACTATTTTATTCTTGTTGGTAGTTTTCATTTTATTTTCAGACAAGAATATAAGCAACGTGAAAATCTGATTTAAACCTTGCCTGACGCAATCGGCGTCTAGACTCGATTCCCGCACCTTGCATGGGAATTGGATTTGCAGTTCTGCAGAGTTATTATGTGCCAGTTTAGATACTCGTCCAATTTCGTTTAATAAAACCTTGGTTTATGTAGAGTACTGGGTGTTTGTATGTACAAAAGAAGCTCTGTAGTGGTACATAAAAAAAAACTCGTTTTGGAGCTTCTTCTCTTTTGTCTTTGAAGATTCAGACATGTTCTAAATATACGCTAAACAAAAATAAATACGCATCATTTTGGACGGATTTACGTACTACTTATTACTTTGAAAGTATTTTATTTAATATATGTATATCGTAACGGCACTACAAAAAACTGCACTGGTGCATACGTTGGACGCATCAAGCCTTCTAACATCTCTTTACCAGATATTAAAATCTACCTATGTTTATATTTTTGTGAACAAGCAGATTCAATGAAGAAAAACCTTAGCCTTTATATATTATTATACATTTACTTTCATATTGTACTTATACGTAGTTTTTATGATTTTCACACTCATTCATAAATTCTCTCACTGGACAAACGCGTGTATAGTTTTATCCGGTACCAACATTGTTTATTTGTGTACTGTGCGATGTTATACAAACTATGAAGTGAATTTGCCGCGCGGAACTAGCGGTCGAACAATGTGATACGGCGCCGGTTTTGCAGGAAACGTGCGCCACTCGGCGCGGCGGTAACTGCGAATGCGAGAGTTGATAACGCGCGGCAACAGCGCAGGTGACTTACGACTGGTACCGCGTCTCAGAACATTGTGTGATATACATTTAAATTGTTAGAACTACTCTGTTATTATTTCTCGCCAATTTTGCAGGAGCAGCCAGCCAGAATACAGTAAGTGCGAATGCAAGCACTAGTAATAGCGCGGCAGCCTAGGTGACTTACGATTGGTACCGTGTGAGAAAATGTATGATAAGTATAGTTGAATAATTGCAATAGACTTCGTATTTATTTTATTTTTTCAGGAAGAGCCAGTCATTGAGTAAGAATCAACTGCATTCGCAATAATTGTTAACAGCATCGCAACAGCCTGGACGCTTGGTACCCTCCGAGAACATGTTATTGCCCTCTTGGAGACTCGTGTCATCTGAAAATCTATAAGGAATAAATAAGGATGTGGTGATTGAAATGAACTACTGCTATGTCTTTAAAATATAATTAATGCACCGTGTGAGATTTACATAAAAAGCGACTTGCATTATGATTAAAATGTAATAAATTCTACGAAACTTATTATTTAGCCGGTTTATCTGTCACATTAGCTGTAGTAACTTTTCTGACGTCACATTTCGAATGGTTACTTACAGAAGATTAAGAACTTTGTAGAATAGAGATATGAATGGATCACCACATCCTTCGATTTTAATGCGGTCATTCGTTATGTTTTAAAAGTAACATAACATTTACGAAAACAAGAAATACATCTTAGTGCCAAGTGGAACACGCCCGAGAACTAATTTATTTGACAATGACTGCAACAACACGTATGGTTTGCTCAACATGCTGATGGCAAATGGGAAGTTTGAAATATGAATGTGTTCACTGTAATTCACTTATATACCAACCCTATCTCTACTACCAAAGTAAATTTGTAATGTCTTAATGTACTAAACTTGTAATGTATTTCGGTTTGTGGTCTGTGGAGCTGGTAAAGTTACATGCATATGAGAATGCATGCTGGTCATCATTTTGTCATCGATTTACCTCCTTTTTTATGTTATTCTGGTGGTGGGACTACAAGAAAAATATTTGCGAAGAATGATAGCTTTTTAGTCTCAGTATCTATTTATCCCCGAATCTAGTCCCATCATATAAAAATATGATATGTGTCATATAAGATGAGCTCATTCGTTATTGACTACAGAAAAAAAAACTGGACTAACTTTACGTATGGCTAAACAATATAATACACGAGATAGAATAACTGATACGACATTTACCTTAAATGTAGGAATAGATTCAGTCATAAATGAAAAATTGATTAAATTTATAACAAGCTTATAAAATATCGGTTATTTCTCGAGTACAAACGAATCGACATTCATTCCGCGAAGCTATTGAAGTTGGCTTTCAGCGTACAGCGAGTTGCGAACATTGATAAATCCTATACGTTTGTCAAATGGTAAGAATTACCTACATAAGGCCGTGATTACCCTATTTAATACATTGATTTTAAAGGGGACAGTCCAAATAATATTTTAACCGTTTACAATTTGTGGCGACGGCCAGTGCAAAATATCCGATTAGAAAACAATGTATGGTATGGTATGTTTTGGTTTAGAATTTTTGTCCTTGATACCTGCATAGCAGAAAGTTCTATGGCAAAAATGGCGAGTTACATCTAATTAAAAATTCAAGAATATAATCAAATCTATTTGAACTTATCAATGATTAATCAATTCAGCGGTTTATAGAATTATCAGTGAAATTCGGAGAGAATGTCTGTTCTTATGAGATTATGAGATAGATAGATAGATAATACTTTATTGATCACCATACATGGAAATTTCATAAAGATTAATACTTAAGCTAAGGTAATACAATGGGCGGCCTTATCGCTAACAGCGATTTCTTCCAGGCAACCTTTACGAGATCTTATGAAAACACGTGTTTATGTTATATGCTATTTGAAAGCAAGTAAAATTTTGGTCCCGATACAATTGATCCGTCAGTATATTCATAAACCTCCTGCTAAACTCATTAATGAACAAGGTATTACTATAATAAATATTTATTTATCTCAATATTAAATAAAATAATATAACTATGATAAATATTTATTTATCTCAGTGTCATATTTAGTTTTTGTTTATTGTAGCAACGCAAATATTTAGAGCTTAAAAGCTAAATTCTAAAGAAAGTTATCTGGTGTCTTCAATGCTCCCAACTTCAGCTTTGCGAACCACTGTGAACGATCCCTTACAGCAACAATGTCAGATCGCAACTCGCGAGCATTTAAAGTACGATACTAAAGCAGCTTTTATTACAATTCTAATTCGTAATATAGATAAATGTTTGGTGTGTCTACTTAAATTTATCGCTCTCATTCCCAGTGCTATAGTACTGTTCCACAAATATTCGATACTATGGCATTAATTGTAAGAATGAAGTTCTTTATAATCTACTAAGCAGTATTGCACTCGTTTTATATTATAGGTATGGGATATCAGATCCACTTATCCCGTAACTTATTCAAATAAAAAAATTACCTACTTACTGCTTTTGTGGCGCAGTGACCCAAAATGGATTTTGGCCTCCGACGTTAGAGTCCGCTCAGGTTTCTCGCTCTATTGCCGCATTCGAACAGTTAACGGCCTGAAGTTAGCGCAAATCTTTTTCCACTAGGTCTCCCTAGCAAAAAAATACCACGAATACTTATATCAAATTCACATTAAGCTGATATATCACCCCTCATAGAGAAAAAATTTTCAATATTCAGATTAAATTTGTGAATGTTAATTTGCAAATAAAATTATTTAATCTTTATCGTTCTCAAATAATTGCATGTGTTTGCTTATATTACTATTTACCTCATGAACAGCTATGATATATAATAGTTTAAGAGCAAGAAGGACATTATTGTCTCAACCAATATTTTTAAATCAGTTGATTGTATTATTAGTTAATTTGAAGTTGAATTTTTCTTCTCTTTCTTTCGTAATCAACTTCATTATTTGTTTTGGATATTTAACATGGACCTCAGTTGTCCTTGATTACCAATCTGTCCAGGAAAAAAAGGCAAGGCATATTTTCGTTATAAATGTAATTCATTTTTGTAATTTAACTTTGTAATAAACACGAAATCACGAAATAAGTAAGCTATAAAATTAAATATTTTATTTGTATCGTTTTCCATCACATAGGCAGTCAAAGAGTTTCGGAGGAAAAGATAAGAAAAAATAGATAAGTTGTTCCTTTGAAGGATGAACTATCAAAGCCTATCTGACTACTGAAAGCCAGTTTTTGCTCTCTAACAAAAACGTGTTCAGGTAGATCTGTGTTTATCTCAGGATTGCAAAATAGGCCATAAAATAATAGGAACGATAATCGAGCTTTGGAATCAATAATCAAGATTAATAAACAAATATATCGCTCGTCCACATCTCTGTCGACACAGCTTCACAATATTTTCACCAAACCATCGAACTACTCCTTTCAACTTCAACGCAATCGGGACTAGTCGCAACTTTTTCGTATTTAACGTTTTGAAAATCTTCCTCAACAAACTTCCTCTCGGTGAGTTTATTTTGCTACTGAGGACGCAGTTAGTGTGGTAGTTAGTACCACAGCTAACAACAGTAACGGACAGTGTTTGATGATACATGCAGTAAACGGAACATGTTTTTCAACAAGTCAGAACAAGTCTTTAAAATTATAATTGGATGAAATCATCACCAAATGATTAATTCAACAAGTTGTTCCTAATTTTGTATAATTAAAATAATGAAGTTAGGATGTTTTGATAGGCAAATGGTGAATATTTTATTCTTACAAGATTTTCACAAGCTCTGAAATCTGGAACTAAAACAGGCCAAATCAGTAAAACAAAAGCTGTATGTTATTGGAAGGGTACTAGGATTAATTGATTCTATAATACTACTAATATTATATACGTGAAAGTTTGTATGGATGTTTGTTACCCTTTCACGCTCAAACGGCTGAATGGATTTAGATGAAATTTGGTACCAAGACACAACTTATATCCTGGATTAAGACAAAGGCTACGTTGATCCCGGAAAAATGGAGTGTTCCCGTGGGATTACTTATTCACCGCGGGGAACACCGCGGGGCGCAACTAGTATATTATTGTCCTCATTCAATTGAACTCCATTTTTTACATAAAATGTCTTAATACGCTAGATTTCATAGTGAGTGTCACTACTGCCAGAAAAATATTGCTTTTGTCTGTGCAATAGTTAACCTACAGGAAAGCTTGCTAATGAAAAAGCACCTGAAGTAGTGCTCGGGACCAACAATTTATTGCTTGCACTTAGAAGCCGTCTGCTAACATCGCATATGTTACTTAAGTTTTTAAGTCAGACAGTGAAGTAACCACTTGCTTAAAACGACTTACTGTTCAAGATATTTCTAAATATATATGCACGCAACGAGCCTCTTTAGGGCGCACTTTAATTATTTCATTTTTATCTTTTTATTTATTTCACATTTATTTTATGTATTAAAAAAGTTGGCTCTCAATTTTGAGGGGGCGTTTTTGAACTGCGTATACCGATAGATCCACCACTTCCTCGTTACATAAAACCATGGAATTTTATTTTTATTTTCGTTACGATAACGTATTAAAAACTGATAATAACTAAATACGTTACAGACCGAGGAAAATAACACTGATGTTATTCAAACGTAAAAAAAACACTTTAGCAAACATCATAAATATACTATTGATACTAATGGCACTACAAAATAAAGAAAAGAGTAAAAAAACTAAAAGCATAGGTAAACCTAAGTATATTATTTGTGGTACATATAATGACAGCTGTTAAACAAAAAAGTTTCATTTTATTATCAAGATGTCTAGCTGAACATTATCACAAGTTTTTGAACATAACACCATGTATTAGGTATTAAAATCAATCAAAAATATTGTTACTATGTCTAAACTGAAAATAAACTCTCAAAGAAAATCACGCAAATACCTAAACAAATCCGAATCAATCAACTTCTATTGGCGTTACAAAATGTACCGAATTGGGCTTAAGCCGAAGATATGCAAAGAAAAGGCTTAGCTACAAGCATTCCTGAGAGATTACAAGAAAAACGCCTCTGCCGGATAAAATCCAGTGAGCAAATGTAATAAGTCAACAGCGTCGGTGTACTCGCTATGGTGATTCATGAATCAATCTACATAATGCGTACCGTATACTCCATTTTAAAAATCAGCGTCGCAAGAAAGGTTTTTGTGATACAGTTATCCGGAATTCATCCGTTATTCTCTCCTCATGCAAAGCCGCGTCAAAGTGGTATTAGAGCGGAGACGGTAGTTCGTCTGTTACATCATATTGATAAAACGAATTAAGTCAACGAACATCGAAACGTAGATTTTATACAATAAAAAATTACTTAAAAAATTTATCGTTCAAATTCATAAATCAAACTACTTTTCTAATCAGTGAGTGAATTTCTATCTTTATTTCTCTCCCAGCTTTGCAGCGAACTGACAAAAAATCACAGTTGCGTAGGTTGGTAAAACAATCTACTTGTTATGGTAATCGTGGTTGATCTTTGAAGAACTAGCTTCTGCTTTGACTGCGTGGTAAGAAAAAAATGTGTTTTAAAATGGGTTTTAAAACGACAAATGATTTATTCCTTGTTTTACTTTTGACGTGAAGGAAAAAAATTAGCAAACATTGAACCAAATTATTCCATTTATATAATTGGTGTGAAGCAATCATCGCTGTCTCCCGTACTACATCTGGAGCTGACATAAAATGCAGGCGAAGAATTGTGCACAAATATTATGTAGCCAAAAGACAATGCAGCCGGAAGGCGCGCGGCTTTTAAAACCCAGTTATGGAATGGACAAAGAATGAAAATAAATAAACTGCATAAGAATCGCAAGTGAAATAACTCTAGAGGCATTCAGAATGGAGGTCCGATGTAAACTGTTTCTACTAGTCGTCTACGATCTCTGACCATCGTCTCTCATGAAAAAAATGCCCGTCTACCTCTAATCCCGGCTATGAATTAGTCTAGATAAACTGACTGAGACAAGTGAATTTTACGAATCCAAGAGATCTCCTGGCTGTCTACTATCTACGACTACTTCTAATGATTATTTTAATGGAAACAGTTCACAGCGGATTTTATTTCATATTTCATTTATTTTGTTGGCAAAAGCTAACACGGCAGCAAGGAAGCCACTCAGAAAATCCAGTTTTGTAATCAAGAACTATAAACAAATAAGCTATGCATACGCTTCGTCACGTGAGGTTATTGAATCAAGACTTAATAAAAATAAACTACATACTTATTATGAAACTTAAAAAAAACTACATTCGTATGTACTTCTTCAAATTCACTTTAACATATTCATCAATTAGACAATCCGAGTCTAGTTTGCTATGCAAAATTTAAAAGGTAGAGGTATATTAAGAAAAACTTTATTTCATTTAAATTCGACATGAATAGTTTGAGATAAAAAAAAAACATCAGCACGCGTGATCTATGTACGTAGATTTGGCGCCTGTTCAGACCCTATAAGAATAACCGAGGGTGAATTTTTGTCGGGCCTTATTCGAAATAACAACCCTCGTTTACGCAGTTTAGCTGATAAAGAAAAAACTACGTTCATAGAAATATAACGAGATCATTCTCAAAGTTGTAGGTGATACTTACTAAAGAAGCTACATCTGCGTATCGGATCTTATCAATTGACGATAGATTTTCTTCGCATATTTTGAAACTTGCTCTGCGTTTGCAGATTTAATTTATTTATAAATAATTTCTTTTCGTTTATTCTCCGTTCATAGCTTTACGTATTCAATTCTCTTACATGATTTTGATTACGAGTGTTATGAATATTTAAAATTATTTCGTTTGACATCGAGTGTTGTGAGGTACCTGTGGGTGGCTGTATGCAAAAGGCTTATGAATAATTTTAATGCATCTAAGTTATAATGTTGGCATTCCTGACTAACTACGTGACTAAAACTGGTGTCCACAGGTAGCCGTCCGTAGGTACAACACTTTACCTACATATCACTTGATGAGAAGTGACTATGTTTACTAATTGAGGCGCCACGCAAGCCTAGATTGAAAACATGCTCTCAAGTAAGGTTACCGAAACACAGCGTTAGGTGTTTAGCAGCAGATTTTCAACTTGGGGATGATAGCCATCCAGGCATTTGTCCTGAGATACTGTAGTTTCCTCAAGTTGTTCTCCTTCACCAGAAGCTCCATCTCATTATAGGATACGAAATAAAAATCGTAAGCCGACGTCATAACCATCTGAGCCGTCATCGCTTCAAATTTATAAATTTACCTCGTAGGTAGTGCCAACAGCAAGTTTTTCAAACTCAAACTACTTTTTTACTATGTTGTTACAAAGAACTTAAAATAATATACAGAAAATAAAATAGTAAACACAGAATTTAAAGCAAATTGTATTTTAGCTAAGTCAAGTAAATTAAAATACTCAAATTAGTGAAAATATGTTATATAAATAAAATATAACTTGGCTAATGCATTTTCCATTCGTGTAATTACAGATAGCGAAGCAGCATTTCCCAATTGTGGAACGTCGCTCTCCGAGGAGGTGCGGTTAAATGGAACTATGTGTATGTGCATCTCTCGAGACAAAACTAATTCAAGATCCGTTCTAGCTTTTACAGGAAACAACTTTACCTCGTTATAAATTCAGATCAAAACTGATTACTGCCAATTTTTTCCGTAACGCTGATTTTGGACCCATTCTTCTGACACGCAAATGTTGGTACCATTCTCATATTACACAAAATGTTTTCGTGATCTTCAAACATTTGTCTGAGTGTATATGGTATAGCCACAATTTTGGTATGAAACTTGTCCGCATGTATTTATAATGCCAATATCACTTATCGTGAGTACTACAACCAAGTACTCAAGGTATCGAGCCGAAAATTTACACCTCAATGAAAATGAGCCTTAAGAGCCGGAAAATTGTCGATGTGATACAATGACATTGTATGTAGTTAATAATTTCAGTAATTTTGTTCTTTTTATTGCATGGCAAACTATTACATCTCAAACAAGAATTATTTTCGCCTCTAGAGATCTCTAGAGGCCTCTAACCTCTTGACTATTATACCCTCAAGCTGAAGGATTGTCTCAAGGTCAATGGTGGATAAAGTCGGAAGGATAAAAAAAAAGATGAAGGGATTAATGATAATATACAGCCACACTCACAGGAATAAGGTCCGGCGTGACGTGTGATACCATAAAACTCCGGTAAGTAAATCAGTGCCTGAAAATCACTTCCTTGCCCTAAATAGATATATTCCGCAAAATTCATCTCTCATTTTCGAAGAATCTTCGTCGGGAAATATTGTTGTATACTCAGATTGACAGACGTTTCTGTCATACCATATAATCGTACAGGAAAAT
This sequence comes from Chesias legatella, assembly GCA_947359385.1. Taxonomy (NCBI): domain Eukaryota; kingdom Metazoa; phylum Arthropoda; class Insecta; order Lepidoptera; family Geometridae; genus Chesias; species Chesias legatella. The sequence goes on from OX375766.1 coordinate 2,805,267, forward strand.
ATTCTGGGGAAATAGAATCGACAAATAAGCACGTATCGATTGCTGGTGATTGACGGCGCGACATTGCCGGCGCGTCACGTTTCAAAAGGCCACGATTGGAGATGTCAACGTCATTCCGCGTACCGCGAAAAATCGATTAGTAACTTGTTAACAGAAACGTATGACAATTATCGTACATTTATTTTTTATTTTTTATGTTATTGAAGTGACGGAATGAGCTGACTGCTCACCAGTGAGGGAGGATACCGGAACACACCGTTAGGTTCCTGGTGGCAGATTTTTTCAACTTGAGGGTGTGAGCCAGCTCGCTTATTGCATACCAGCGCACAAACGGATAAATCTAATAGAATTGATAAAATAAATTTAAACTAATAGTAATTTTAATATTTTACTAGTTGGATATAATATTTAAATTAGTTATATTCTAGGACCTAAATCTCCACCCTCACCCTCAATCTCCTCCCATGCCCACGACCCAAATCACTTCTCTCTTTCTTCACGAGTTTAATGTTTTTCATCAGTTTCTGTACATATATCGACTCGGTTTATTATTACGACTTGACAAACCACAAAATTATAAATCAAAAAGCAGACCAAACTGTAGGAGTAAAAATAACTGCAACGGAAATAAACTTATATTATGGTCTCACAAAAATAATGAGGAAAGTAAAACACACAAAAGAAGAGCTAGCAAATTTATCGAAATCATTAGTTACCGCAGAAACTCCCATTGCAACACGACATACATGTTTTATCGCAATTTTACTCTGAACCAGTTGGTCGATAGCAATTCGTACCTATGGCACGTTACCTTCCTTGCTCCGTGGTTTGATCCGTTTCTTCAGGTTGTTACCAACGCTTTTAACTAGAAACGGATAGTTGTTGTAATAAAACGTAACATAGTGCCCTCGATGATATTTTGTGAATATTATCTATGTAGTCATGGACCATGTAATTATTCGGGGCTTTGTACATATTGGCTGGGCTATATGAATTAAACAAAATAAACTAGAAAGTTACTGGTCCCTAAGGTTTAACTCTCCATCTCCTCGTCTCCATATAAAGCGAAGTAGTTATTTCGATAGTTATTATCACATTATGTATCATTTTTATTATTTAATTTTTAATTAGATTAATCCATCATATATAATATCTTACACACACTTAAAAACTATGATAAACTACAGAAATTAAAAACATACATGAATTAGTAAGGCTGCTCGATCAGATCGCAATCATTTGGTGTTTAAGACTCCTCTGTTGTATAAATAAGTATATGAAGACAAATAAAATTTACTAAACCGACTAAAACCGATTAAAATTACATGTAAGAGTATGGTGCATAGTTTTTGTTAGTATACCAATCGGATCTGTAAAACACTACCCTGCTCGAATTAGACATAATGACGTTTTGGTATATCAGGCGGTACAATTACTGATACGTAATCTTCTTGTTTACAACTTTTGTGGCTGATTCTGTCCAAAATTGACTGTAGAGGCTACACTGTAGAGTTTTACAAGAACATTTTCTAGCCGACTCAGCGCAATATCAGGGATAATCCCGAGCTTCTGCAACTCGCGTTCCTACACTCTTTTTGTCGGACAGAACAAGGTATCGATTACATAAGAATTAAATCGTACAAACAATATCTTGAAACTTTCAGACGTTACATTTAATTTCAATTGAAACGTTTTGTAGTATTGAATGTTGTAATAAATAGATAATAAATGACTTCTCTTTCATCTTAGTACAGCTATTAATAATTTATATTAAAATTCACTAGAAAACGTTTTGAAACGTGCTTTAGATTTCATCATCCATTTCATATCTAAGTTTGGGAATCTTAATAAACTTTCGGACAGGTGAATAGCTAAAGATTAATTGTACCATGAGTACTAAAGTGAAACAATTATGATCCATCTAAAAGAGTCCTTTTCAAAGCTTCTGATTTATATTTTGGTATCGTTAACATAATAGGCCTGAAATTCAATAACATAAGTTCAAATTAATTATCTTTCCACTTGGAATTGAGCAGTGTTTAATTGAGATTTAAACACTTCTTAACTAATTCACAAGCTAACTAAATTTAAAAATATTACGTAAGGCCACCTTACTTAATATTTATAGCTCCTCTGGTCAGATTTTTGTTTCTTCTCTTTTTCTCTTAGTGTTAAACTGGTGTAAAGACATGCCGTTAATTGAATATACTTGGATATTAGTATATATTTTCTTAATAAGACTATTTAGAAGTTGTGATGTATTTCAGTTTTCCAGAAGTGTTTTTATTTTGAAGTATTCTACCCGGAGCACTGATTTGAATAGCATCAGTGTATTCAACTGTATAATAACTGTATACCAAATCAGTGTGATTAACTTTATAGGGTTTTCGTGGAACAATAAAAGTTATTCAAAACGCTTCCCCCCAGAGCAACCAAGGTCGAGTATCTCATAGTGATTGGATGTTTTTACAGCCTGTATAGCTTAACATGTCAATATGAGCATGTAACCCTATCAAACCAGATTGAGCCCCTTTGGTAGATAATAAACATTTATTTGCGAAACTAGACTGAGTAAGGGGACGGGTTCAAAAGAAGAGCTTGCAGTGGGTCTTTTAGGGTACATGAAATGTGCGTACTATTAGACTGTTGTAAAGTGGTATTCCATACCTACTCAAATGACTCGAAGACTTTTGGTTCACGCCTGGATTTGAACCATCGACCTCTGAATTGAGACTGGGACGTACTAATGGTTGAGACACAGTGTTCTCTTAATAGGTTCTCATGAGGAAAAAAATTATGAAACCGACCAAATTTAAGTTATGAGTTGGTAAAGTTTCTCTTGATAAAATTGCTGCCCCAGGTAATCCGCTCCCAAAAAGTAATCCGCTATATAAACAGTTTTCTCACTTTCAAACCTAACTTCTACACTGTTATAAAGATTTCATTTCTTCTGATTGTACTCGTATGTTAAAGAATTACTGAAAACCACTGGAACATTTATGTACAATATTCTTCGACGATTACCATAAAATCGTTGTTTTATCGCGCTACGATGACGGGGATAGATAGAAATCATTTATTTTTTATTTTTTATGAGATATAGTAACGGAGCCGACGGCCCACCTGGTGTTAAGTGGTAACCTCTGCCCGTAGCAACCGTCGCGACTTAGGTCCTCCCCTACTAGGTACGACAAGACCAAACTCGCATCGTATGGGCCCGTAACTCTGAGACGTGTAGGTGGAATGTCTCATGTGCTTGTAATTTCACCGGCAACCACACCTTTCAAACCGAAACACAATAACGCGACGCATTACTGCTTGGCGGGAGAAATGGGCATGGTGGCAGTACTTCCCCGGACGAACTTGGCTGAGTTTTACTGGTCTTAAAATAATTAAGAAATTAAATTTCATGATATTATAACCTCAGAACACTTATCAACGTGGTATATAATGATATAAGTGATAAACTACGCACCATCTCATTAAATCTACTTAGACAGGAGTGATGTTGAATGACATCGGTTAATAAAAACTAGTGCTGCGTGTGACACCGAATTCGTAACTGCAGTGAAAAGCCATTCTTGCAATGCCTCGATGCATAAGAAAATAGCCTTTTTATATTTTCAGCAGCTATGCCATAGAAATAAGATGACGGTAGAAAGTCTCACAGGTATTTTCATGTGCTAGCTGTACACATCATTTTAATAGCTAAAATTTAAAACCTAAATGTTGCATAGGTTTATGATAAGTTTTATCCGAGTTCGGGTATAAGATCAATCAAAGTGGAACTTTTAGTCTCTTCAGATCTTCGTAAATAAATCAACTGGGTGGGTATTGGTTTTTTATAACTTTGAAGTGGCGGAACGAGCTGACGGCCCACCTGATGTTAAGTGGTAACCGCAACAGTTAATAGCATACTCAAACTTTTACGTTAAAATTACTTAGACACGGTAGTTTTGTTTTGTTTTCATTTTTTGTTTGTTCATTGTCATTGTCATCCACATTTAGTGTACACGAAAATGTTCTTTTTAATAAGTTTTTCTTTTTGTATTGTGGTTTACAATAAAGAGTTATTGTATTGCATTGTATTGTAGTTAGCTAACATTAGTCACGCCGGCGATATATTATTTTCCCTATCACATATATTATGCATGTTAGTTTCGAGAAGAGCTTTCTCTGCATAACTATTTCCTCGAGGAGCGTGTGGTTACGTTATATCGGTGCCACTGACTTTACTAGAATTTCTGCGCTCGTAGTTTCGTTTGTTTTAAGAATTCCGTTTTGACGTGCACCAAGTATTTTTCGGTTTCGTGCCTCTGTTTACTCTTGACGTGTTTACTACTAGACTGAGAGACTTTTGAGCTTTTGACTTGTGAGAGCTGTCAGTTCCATTAAAAGACACTTGGCTTTTCATTATAGAGACCCATCCACAAATTTTTTTTCTTGACCTATCACTTATACCGTTGAAAAATTTTCACAGAAATCTAACCGTATAAAATCAAACGATTCTTTCTCTTTCTTTACAAGAATAGATTTATTTGGATTCATTATGCTTCAGTTTATTTCAAACCACTATTTTATTTCCTTATTAATGACATCAGTTTGTGTTTAAACAACTTCCATTTCGCTATCCTTAACTCCTATGTATGTATGAAAATTAATAATAATTCCTTAGTTATCAGTTTCCGAGGTCATTCACACAAATTAAAAACGGGAATGGGGCTGGAACCTTGAGGTTTGCCTATTTTACAGTGACTCATGTTAATCAATGTGTTCTGAGTTAGGATCTCAAAATATATAGTTTATTCCCTTCATAACCATAGAAACAGGGTTTATACGTTATTATATGCATATATTATTCATTATGTCGCAAGTTATTGAATGCTACAGTTTGTTGAATAGCCATTTCTGTTGACCTCAGAAACCAAACAAAAAATTTGTTTCGATTTCTATTTCATTGTCAAAAACAACATAAGCAATTAAACCGAAGTAATAAGTAGAAGCATGCTATTGAATTTAAATGAGATCAGATCAAATAGAAAAATTGATGAGATAAAATAAACAAAAATTCTAAAAGTTTCTTCGTTAAATGAACTTGTTATAGCTTCCTTTGAAAGAACTATTTAATAAGGAACGCTGTGTTGTTACAACTTTTACCTGTTGAGAACTTTGTTATTAAAGAAGGTGCAGCGTGTGTTTTATCAGAAAAGTAGACACTTTATATCATAAGAACATTGCCCACTTTCACCAATAGTGCTCTGTTTGTAAGGGTAACAATATACAACATAGCTGGAGCAAAATTTGAAATTACAGGTTCATTAGCAGTGCCAGCTTCAACTCACAGAGTGACGGACACAGTCCGAGGCTTGGGTCTTCCAATACTTCAGCACAATATATTTTGACATGAGAAGTTCAAAATCGTATTGTTATCGTTATTGACTGAAGATCCCAACATCAGTTAGAAACCACTATATGGACATGACCTAAAACACATACACACACACTCACACACACGAACATACACACACACACACACACACACACCCAAACACACACACACACACACACATACACATACACACACACAAACACACACACAACAGCAAATTATGTAACACTTTAAAAAAAAATCTTAAATATTGTTGACCTAAAAACAATGTTGTCATTTGTTCTTAAACATTGTTGTCATTCTACAAAAACACTGAAAAGCACATTATATGAATATGAGAGCAGGACAAGTTCCTCATATCTACAAAAACATCAAACTTATGCTTGTTATAAATCTACATGTACACGCGAATAAAACCAAGCAAATCCTATAAACATTTCCACCGTTTAAGAAATCTGTGCGTGAGTTTTCCCCTTTACGTGCTTCATTCAATCAGTGTAAATGTAGTGGAGGGAGCATCTGCAATTTTGTTCACCTACCCTCAAAATGAATGGGTGTTTCGGAGTGAGGCCCTGACCTCGCCCATGCTTTGTGGATAAAGTGCAAGCGAAATGCCTTAGGGTACAAATCTTACCTTGTCACTTAATGATTTTGAGACGCAATAACGTTTAACTTGTAATATTACAGTGTTAAATGAAGAAAGCGTTTTGTTGTGTAATTTTATTTGTTTTATGAATAAATATAAATATTGGTGGATATTTCACACAGCGCCATCTAGCATAGCTTGTACAATGATAGAATACATATATACTTTTTGTAAATACATACATATAAATACATATTAAGAACCTGACACAGAACAAACAAGAACTGCTCGTCATACAAATGTTTCTCCTTCATTGCCTATCTACTTTGCTCACCATAATCTTTGGACTATTTCCATAGTAATTTTTGCTGTACTGACAGAACACATATCAAAGTCAATGCAACAAGCGTTGGATAAATATAGATAATATTACCTTTTTACCAGCATATTATGTGACAGGTAAATGTAAAATTGTGTGTTCGACACTTTTAAGTGTGGAAAATTGTGAACCGTCAAATTTGTATAAACAGTAGTGAGGCGAAAACGAAACAAACGAAAACTAAAATAGAAAGCAGCGCGAAAATTCACATAAATCTTATTGTATGCAAACGATTCAAAGAAGACTGTTATTCTATATTTACAAAGTAATTTACTAAGACTATGTTTACGTAGACTGAAATTTCAGAAAAGCAACTATGACTGTTTCCCATTGAGACCCTTTTGGTACGACCGGACATGTTATTTCATTTGACAAAATTTAATTAATAATGCTAATTTGAAGGCAAAGACATCAAAAGACACGCTCAATAATTCATTAAGCAAGCCTAAATAACTCACTTTCGGAATAAAACAGCAATTTGCGAACAGAATAACAAATTAAAATGTTTACGTAGCTGAAATGTTGCGGTCTGGCCACAGAGTGGATTCGCTAGGTGGAATTAGTTTTGAGTTCTGTGGGAAACCTATTTGCCGTACAGAGTCCCACACAAAGGTATGAGCATATGTTTCATGCATTATAATAAAGCCTATCTAATTATGAACTATAACGCGCAGGGTATACGTTTGATTATTTACAGTGGAAATGCCAGTTTGTTAAACAAAACGCAAATCTTTTATTCTCAGGCTACATCTTTATTTATTGACTTTATAATTCACGCCTGGACTTGTTGGTAGGTCATTCGTTAGTATAAGATTTGGCTGCCGGATATTAAGTTATGAATTACTGGAAGAAAGCGTTAGCCGAGTTGATCGCGACGAGCTTACCCCTAGCACGTCTACAGTCTCACTATGGTGTAACGACGAGGTGAAAAGTGGACCACTGAAGTTCTGCCTACTCTTTGGGGATAAAGGCGTGAATCTGTGTATGTATTTATAATTTCGTTCTAATTAAATGGTTTTAAAGAACATTAAATATTATATAATTTACTTTGCGCTCTAAAATGTGAAACAAAAATTTGGCTGTAATTATCCAACTAAGGCTACTACTGCTCGTGTCTCTGGTTTTAATGAAACATTATGGTAAAAAAACTATAATGCACCTCAGAAGCTCTTTTTGTGCACTTACTAATGTCTACTTGTGTATTTGAATGTTTGGTTCTAAAACATGCTAGTTTTTTCAAGATGTTTCATTCTACGGTTTAAGTACTCGTAGGTTTTTTTTTTTTTTTTTTTTTTTTTTTTTTTTTTTTTTTTTTTTTTTTTTTTTTATGTAATACATTTACGGGACGAGCCGACGGCCCACCTGGTGTTAAGTGGTAACCTCGGCCCATAACAACCGATGCGACTTGGGTCCTCCCATACTAGGTATGACAAGACCCAAGTCGCATCGTATGCGCCCGTAAATGTGAGACGTGAAGGTGGAATGTCTCATTTGCCTGTAATTTCACCGGCAACCACACCTTTCAAACCGGAACACAGTAACGCGAATGCGTTACTGCTTGGCGGCAGAAAAGGGCATGGTGGCAGTACTTCCCCGGACGAACTTGGCGAGAGTTCTACTGCTCTTATAGGTACGTGGTATTGCGCTCTACGTTCTATGAAATGGTGAGATGACCCACTCAGTCACGCACAATCGTAGGAGAGTCGTACGTATGTATAAATTGATGTCACACATACACAACATGTGATACATTTGAGACGTCTTGGTTATATCGTTATAAAACAAACAGAAAACTACTTCCAAACTACAACATTGAATCCTTCACTGTACTAACAAAACGCTTCTAAGTTCGCTTAATTTCGGAAAACTAATTTCAATTCTCACATAAGTTTGTGTGTCTCAACACTGAGATGACTCAACACAGAAGAAGCAAAACTTCAGCTAATAAGGTGCCCAATAACAGCAGTAAAAGGACTCATAGCTTATCTGGATGGCATATTTGGAGGGTATCCAAGCCATTTGCCACAACGCGACCGAAATACTTTAAACCCAAAGGCAAATGACTTGAGAGTTTATATTTATGTGCGTAGATTATAGTGATGAATCCGTGATGGGTTTATTATGGGTTACATTAGCATTGGAGGACGTGGTGGTCCCGAGGTACAAACACCGAGTTTCAATCCGTGGCTGGTTCAAATCTAGACGTGCACCAATGAGTTTTTCCGCTTGGAAATATGCGCAATACAATGTTAATATAAGTACTTTTTAGTTAATACCTACATATTATAAATATTAACGCGCATACAACAGCATCGGTGTTCGTCACACAAATGTTTGTCCTGTGTGGGAATCGAACCCAGGACCTGCAGCGCAGAAGGCAGGGAAAGCCAACTTAGCTGTGAAGCCAATCTATCGTAATCCTTTCGCTTACTGATTCGAGAGGCCGGTGATACGAGTTGTTGTAGTGGCACTCGAGTTGAAGAGTATAGAACGAGCTGACGGCTCACCTGATGTTAAGTGGTTACCGCCACCCATGGACAACAGCAATACGACTCAAGTCCTCTCCACCAATGACGATGACTCAAGTCGCATTGCGTTGCGTCTATTACCCCGAGACGGGGATGTTACGTCTCATGCGCCTGCAATTTCAGTAGTAGTTCAGTAGTTTGGGCTAGATGTCAACATGTATGTATATCAGTAACATATGATAAGGCGTGATTACTGAAGATTTTGCAAGATATGTAGAAGTTTTTATGATTCAAACGTGGCATAGGATTTTGTAGCTCTTTTTGTAACCAACCAAACGTTTGATAGCCTTGTTTTACGTTTTCATGAAAGATTTGGCACCATGGTTTTTGGTAGATAAAATAATGCTGTAGTATTATTTGAGCAAAAATGTATTTTAGCAGCACAGGTTTGCATAATAATCTTTTGCGACAAAGTTATCCTTTAGTAATATGATTTTATAGGACAGGTAAAAAAATCAGTAGAGTGACTTGAACATGTTAGGAGGAAAAAGTACACATAATTACATTTTACTAAGAGGAAGCTCTGAAATATGATAAAAAAGTTGAGCGAAAAGTTATTTGAAACAAGTTTAAAATAAAGCTACAAGGATTATTTTGTAATCTTATTATTTATTAAGTAATTGTTGTCTTTGAAATTTATGCGTCAAAATGACGTGATAAAGACGATTTTTGATGTTGTTTTGTTGACATGTCCACTTTCATGATCTTTTTGAAAACCTAATTACCAATCTAATTTGTGGTGCGAAACTTTAAGACAATTTCCCACTCCCTTATCCCGCATTTTAAAGCGCATTTCCTTACACGTTGAATTATTTTCAAGTGTAACGTAAATACCTTTTATCAATGGTTAAGTAGTGAACACATATTCTCGAAATATATTATCTCGAAACTGGATTAATCTTGATTAATGATCTTTACGGTCCATGATTGTATTATTATTCATTGATTGATTTGGATATGGATTTTGTACAAGATGCGTTAACCCAACTAACGTAATGTAATTAAAAGATGTACACAATCTACCAGCGACTACAGATCTTTCGGGAAAAAAGCTAAAGTAATCTGGCTATTTATTCTTATTATGATATTTTCTTTATCAAATATTATCTCCCATCTAGCGTGAGATTATTGTGGAATATCTCTCTTTTTTTTTGACTGAGTCCACGTGTTTAGTGAATAACACAATATTTCCTCTGTCACCTTTACCGTTCACGATATTCGCAGAAAACAAAACAGGTACTCACAATGGATAAATAGACGAAATAAATAACAAAGAGTCTTCCTTCCCTATTAGATTTCCTTCCGCTATAAACGAATGTCTTTTGCCGCATGATGATTTCACCAAGTCCTTTTACGAGCTCGATTGTCTTATTTTCGTTGTACATGGCAAATAAATCGTAATATAAGGTGTATCTTAAATAAATTAACTTTTTTAAATTGATAATTTCTAATAAATAAATTAATTCAAACAACTCATTTGCATAATTAAGTATTTTTGTATATCATTAATAAATAAAAAAAAAAACATTTTTTTTATTAGGTCGCTACATATATTAAATCGTCATCATATTTACATAAAGATCACGTTTTTCTGTTGTCCCGTCTATCTGTTTAGGCTGAAAGTACTGTAGAAAATTGAATACGGTTTTCAATAATAGACGATTAAATATATGAGGGAATGATTTACGAGGCAGGTGTGTATGTATTATTCATTAATGTTTCATGAAAATTGGAACGATAGTGATGTTTGTGGATCAAGTAAAAAAATATGCCTTTCCGTTTTCCAAAAGCATAATTATGCCTTTGATTATTTTGTAGCTACTCTTTCATTTTACATAAGAACAAAAGCCTTGAAAATCGTGGAGGAAGCAATTTCGATCGGTAATCACCTGTCTGCAACTTTATTGTTACAAAATCACTATTCGTTTTATTCCCAAACTATGGTTAGATCGGCAAAAGCGGATCTCTTTGCGATAAAATCGAATTCCCTTTCCCGTTAAAAATTCCTTCCATGAATAAAGCTGCGTATCCCGCGGGACTGTCGTCGGATTCGGTGGCTAAATTGGATCTGAGTTGTTCTCTGTCGATACTTCATCTACCGATAGGATGGTGAGTATCGTGATACGCATCAGAACGCGTTATTGTGAGCACTCTAGTTAATGCTGATTGTAATGAAAGTTATAGTAGGTTCTTAGAAATTTTGCATTTAGGTGTGGTTTATGAATAAGGATCGTTTTTAAAAATATCGCACATAAGGTGCCATAACATCACTTCTGCGAGGGTAGTAATTATTAAACGTTTTTTATTTTTTTTAATAGTAATTAGTGAAATGTTTGCTTTTACTTAAAATGAAGTTTAAAGTTGTAGTTTAAATATCATCATTTTATTTGTTTAGTCGAGAAGAACTATAGGATGTTGAATTTTCTAATGCTTATTAATCATTTGCATAAGTGACGTTATAGCACCGCATGTGCGATATAATCAAAAAAATATTCTCCATTGCGTAAATAGGTATCTAAATATATAAAAGCTGGTTTTCTATTCGCTAAGACTTTTTAATGAAATCTAAAAAATAAACTTTTTGCGGTTACAGTAGCTCGCAAAACCTCTCTACCTCTAGATGAAACCGGGATAAAATCTCTTTTGTACACTTTGACCTCAAAAAGATTAAATGTTGGACGTGTGCCGCAGGTTAAATGTTCAAAATGACATTGAATGCAATTTAAAGTTTAATATGTATTTTATGTTATATTAGAATTTTCGTCAAATCCAAGAAAGGTCTTGTATATCGGTCGGGCGTACCGAAATATTTAGTGATCAATATATGTTATGGCGAAAAAGGTTTTTGTTAGTTAATCGGCTATTGTCAAAAAATAATACAAGTAATTGTATATATAATATAATTGTTTACTGTGGTGGGTACCACAAATTGCGAGTACAATTGCTACTCGAAACCTAAGCTAACACGCATAAACGCACTAAACGCATTAAACGCATAATTTGGAGATTTTATAGATCATGTAAAAATTCAGTTACCACTAGAGATACTTACATAGAACATAGAAACTTACCACTGTTGAATATTATAATATACGTAAAAATATAAACATAAACGGAGAGAGAAATGCCAAGGTTGCTTCAGAATAAATAAGACTTAATGCGAATGCAAACTGTTTCCGCTCTGGTCGAGAAGAAAATGAACGGGCGAGGGCGTTCAATGATGCGAGACTGACTGATAAGTTGCGAATATTCTGTGGACGAAGGAACTGTTTGGTTATTTCAAATAAAGGGTAACTTTATATTTCGCGATACACAACAGCAGTAGAACTTATGCTAACTTCTACGGGAAGTACTGCCAAGCTCATTTTTGCCGTCAAGCAGTAACGCATTTGCGTTACTGTGTTCTTGTGTGGTTGCCGATGAAATTACAGGCACATGAGATATTCCACCTCACGTGTCAGAGTTACCGGCGCATACAATGTAACTTGGGTCTTGTCTTTCCTAGACAGGGGAGGATCCAAGTCACATTGTTTGTTATGGGCAGATCCATCACAAAAAAAACACATAAAACAATACTACTGCTCATGTCAATGGCTCTATTGAACCAGTATGATAACGTTAAAATCACATAAAATAAACTTATTTCGTGCACTTGACATAATTATGTCTTCAAATTTTGGTTCTAAGCTATTCAAGCTAAGTAACATATGGTGCCCATCCTGATTTTTCAACGACCTCCAAATGAAACTCAGGGTATGTCTGTTACTGGGCCACCACGCAACACTCTTTTGGGAAAATTATGTATTTATATATGATCATGCATTTTAAAATAAAAAGTAGGTACCTGGGCCACCGATCTTTGGTCAAAATCCGTCTAAAATAAAATCGTGTCTATGAAATAAGTAATGTAGTATGTGTATTTTAAATAATAATAAAAATAATAGTACTTGTATTTTGTCACTTGTAATAGTAAAGCTAGTGATTCATTGTCTAAAAATAGTATATAAAATAGTACGAACAGGATTCTCATCAAATTAAGGTGTAATTGTGGCCAACGTCTTCGGCCTAGATATCCGATTGCTATTACAACTATGTATTGGCTAGCTAAGATCGGCCAAAGTTCGCAGGCTCATCCCACCAGACTATGTAAGATCGTCTAAATGCTGTGTAAGTTTAATTAGAATTCCTGCTACAACTGAACGTCGTATCTGACAAATGAGTCTATCCAACATCTTCTGAAACTAAACCCTCTGTATTTAATGAGAAAATAATGTTCGCGTTCAATAACGCAAAAGTAATGGCCACTGACAAATGGACCATGAATCTTGAGTCATTCTCAAAAGTTCCGGACTGAACAGAGCCTTGAGCAAACTTTGAGGGATTTTGTATGTTTTTTTCAAATAATGCGATTATGAATCTGTAAACTTTATTAAGAGGATAAGTTTTGTGTTATATGATTGTGAAATGGAAGTGACAAAATAACTCCTGAATTTTAGTCAGTCACATAATTGGTTTGAAATCGTCACTGGCGGGTTAAAGTAATTCTGATGCTTAAAATTGTTTAATGAAACATGTTGATGATGAGAATGATAAGGATTCTTCTTCTACCCAATTTTGTCTGAAATGTCTACCATATTTTTTGTCAACCAATTAGGTATAAATTACGCGTCCCAATGATATAAAAACCAGTACTACAGTACAGAATCAGTCGAGAGTAGCCTGCGTTACTGCCGAGGGTCTAAGAAGTCGGTTCAGCGACTGCATGATTTGTCAACGTAATACAAATTAATGGACTTTGATAGATGAAAAAGCTAGCTAGATGGTTTACTATTTATCTCAATCCATTGCCGACGAGCACACGTTCTGATACCTATATCGTTATCATCCACTGGAGATAAGACTTTCATGTGATGGTAAGTAAAGAGAACTAAAGGCGCACATCTGTGAGGACTGTTTGAACCACAATTATGGATTCAATTTAAAGTCTTCGTTTACGCTATTGTATGCAACACCCTTGCAGGGTACATGTGATGTTCTAATTTATGTTTAGTAATAATTTCTTCTACATGTGCAATAAATAAATAAATAAATATATTTTATATACACCTATATAGAGGGGTAGTTAAATTACAAAGACAAAATGCATTATCATAACGTAATTGTCTTCAAATAGAGAAGTTTCGAATTATTATTTAAGCCAGAAGTTGCTATGTAATAAACATGCGTTTTTAAGGTATATAAAAAAGGGTCTCACTATGAACACATCTTCGTGGTCTGACACTCACTTGGCCGGTTATAATTGTTAGCTCAGCGCAATCAAGTTATCTTGTAACATAAGCCAACATAAGATATAATAAATACTCTTGAGAACTCATTAACTGTGTTTTATGAACAAACCTACCAGCAGTAAATAGCTTCAAATTAAAACAAGGCAGTGGGTTGAGTTTTCACTTTTGTTTATTTACCTAGTAAATCGTAATAAAACAAGGGCTCTTTCATTATGGTTTTTAAAAATGTCCCCAAATGTATATTTGGTCTTGGAACTAAATATCTCATTGCATCCCGTAAGATTAGTGCAGAAGAAGTTTGTATAACATTTTGTGTAATATCTTGTAGGTAAAGTTATTATTATATTTACAATTTAATACAGGGACCTTTCAGTTTAGGTTAATCCTAATTTATGTTTCGGAACTCAAGGATAAACCTAAATCAACTAAAAACTTAAATTACAAACAGGCGTATAAACTACGACTATAATAATGAAATGGGATTTCTGTAGTGGACTTATGAGAATTCGTACTTTATGGATAATAATCAAAATAAGCCATTGTTTCTGAGGGTTATTCATCATTTGTTCGAATTATTGATAAAACATATATACAAGTTTTTAATCATTCCCTTATAACCACAAATATTTGAAAACAATACGTTCCATAGAAATCAGTCTAGTTGCTTTTGCGTGATGCTCAAACATATAAACAAAAACAAAAAGATTTGGAATGTATTAAAACAACCAAGATATATAATATTACACAGGTTTCATCACCTCAGTGTAATACGGCAGATTCTTTTTTATTTCCTTTATCAACAGTTTTGTTTTGAAATTTCAGTTCTATCATCATTGTAAGTGATAGATTATAATTGGCAATGTAAAAGTAACCTACTAAGCAGATAAGACTCGGTACTGACACGGACAAAGTTACACCACCGGTAGTCGCCTTTGTTCACAAATTTCGAACACTAATTGGGATTCACCAAGTTTTCCAGGAAATGTAAATGCACCGTTTCCAATATAATTGCACACCTAATCCCATTAGGTCACTTGATACGTTTCTTACATGCAGGGTACATTTTGACATGAATCGAGTAGTTGGGTGATATAGTTGATATAGTAGATAGGTGATATATGATTGGATATAGTTATAAAAGTGGCAGCTTTTTCTTCTGAATTCTCCGTATGTGATTAGTAGCAAGACTGCCTGCAAAACGAGGGATCCCGGGTTCGTTACACGGCCGTTAAATATTAGTGTGATGCGAATAGGTTAATAACATGTGTGCTCATCACACAAATACTCATTACTAATTACGTCTTGGGATATTGTTAAATAAATAATGAAGTGATTACACTTAAACTAATCAGTTTTGAGGAAAAAATATTGAAAACATAATCTATAACTAGTCATAAGAAACAATTAGTTTAATTCATAGCGATATTATTACGTTAAGATACATTACCAAATTATATTGCAAATTAACTTAATTCATAGATGACATCACTTAAATTATATACCTGTTTAGACAACAGGACATAATTTGTAACCCCTAAGAAATAAATTACATTTCAAAGTTACAAATAATGTAAGCACTTTTGAATACTTGGGTGTTTTTGATAGCTTATAGTTGCGTCGAAAACTCTTCCAATGGTAATTTTCACAAATTAGTTTGAAATGAAAATATTGAATTGAAAATATTAACTTTTAATGATATTAATCTTAATATACACTGTCACTTTTACCCGGAGAAAGCAGGGGAAACGAGCTTAAAAACTTAAAATTAATCTAAAGAAATAACGTAGAAGGATAAATGATAAAAGTAAGGAATATTAAACCAAAATGTTGTATTTATAACAATTAAAATTGCTGCCTACTACTACTACTACTACTACTACTACTACTACTACTACTACTATATTACTACAAACTACGTATTGAAATAGCAGCTACGGAATTCTGTCATATTAACTATTCCGTAGCGGTGGGGCAACGTGCTTAATGCACAAGAGTTACCTTTACTGAACATGCTTCCATTATGGTGAGGGGGCCGATTCAGATCGGTGATTATGGCATGTGCATTGAACCAGCCTTTCTCAAAATATGGGGCTAATATGTTTTCTCATTAGCGTAAATATCTTCGCGAGGAAGCGGCGCTAGTTTTGTAAAATAGCTTGTTTCTTTGTACAAGACGTCCGTTGCACGCTGCTGAACGACATTAAAGTACTCCTGGTTTTGTTGTCCAAAATTTGTATTATTTGGATACATAATTGAGGTTCATTACTCCTTTCAGATTTTAAAAAATGTTTAAATTTTTTAACATAGATTTAAGATGCATATAAATAGTTAAATAAGTTTTATAATATATATAATAAAATATAATAACATATTAAATGTATAATACGCACGTTTAAAAAGAAACATGTAGAAATTCTAAATGTTTTGACACTGATTTTTACTAATTTTTGATGGCACCATATCGTTATAAAGGAAATGCTGGTATTCATTTCTTTGTTATCAATGTTGAAGTGATGACAGCCCAGTTAGTGATGAAGTTGGCTTACGAGCCTCAGGTCCTAAGTTCGATTCTTATAATTAGCTTCTGGTGAAGGAAATGTTACGGGTAAACTATAGTAAATTTTAGTCGTGAATCAATTGAGAAATGAGTTATATTATAAAATTTCAGTGCCTTTCTTTTTATATTTATTTTATTTATTTATCAAGAAATAATTAATTTGAAGCACTTTTTAGCTTTATACTGCAAAAAATGTTTTACAGTTAACGTAGCTTAATATTCTTGAGGCCATCATAATTTGATAAAGTTGAATTCTCTGCTCAAAGTCCAGCATCATTAGCTGAAATATTAATAAAATGATACTTAAAACATATTTAATTTTTAACAATGAAATCTTGAAAATATGCAGTGGGTACGAGTCATAATGAAGTAATCTAAATATATGCATTTAGGTCAGTACAAAATAAACTTAAACTATTTAGCGTCCAAGAGCTCTTAAACTCGCCGGGTCAACTTACGTTGTGTTAATCCCTCGTTAATAAGTCGGCCATATTTTTCTCATGATTTTTCAAGTTTTCGTTTCAACATTTTTCCTCTGTAAAAGAAATGTTTAAAATGAAGTGTGCGTCCTCAAAATATCTTGCTAAAGTAATTTAAATTAAATTCGGAGAGACTATATTAAGGGCGCAAAAGTAATCAGAGTTTAAAATAGCATAACACCTTTTTTTAAATAAAATTACCAAATTGGATATACCTAGATCTGTTCTATTGATATTTTGACATGCTGAAATCTCAATGATATAAACCTTTTTTCGTTTGGGTTGATTTAATTCTTGACATTTGGGGCACAGCCACTCGCCATCGGGCGGCGAGACGATACCGACGCAAGCAAAGTGGTACCACTGGAGCACGCACCGAGGTCCGTCGCAGCCAATCATCGGCGTGTTTTCGACGAACTTCCCGCAAAAACAATAGTCACTTTCCCTCTCAGCATAATATTGCAAACTGGAGGTTGTGTCGTCATCCACGATCACGCCATCATTTATCGGTAGGACGTGGCATACGTGCGGGGCATATCGCCAGCGTTTGAGACCGCACCGTTTGCACCGAAAACTCTCCGTGCCGTGCCGCCAGTAAAGATGCTCCACTAAATGTTTGTAATCGGTGTATAACATGGAGCAGCGGCCACACGTTACCGACCCACGTTTTACAAGCAAACTTTTCAAGTTCTTGGCTTTGTTTACGATGAAACTTTCGTTTAAACAAGACATAATTTTATTAAACGTTAACCGAGCTGCTGAATCAGGTATAAAGTATAACGTTTATGAACGTTGAGGATGGTTACTGTAACGACCCTCGCGCTAAAGTAATTAGAAAAATCTTAAATCCTTCATTTATGAAGAACAGCAGAACCAACTAATGGCTCAGGTATAATTAAGTAAAATGAGTTCAAATTACCAGCTCGCCTCATTAAAATTAAACTTTATTATTTCGAACACAATATGTATTTAGATAATGTTAGTCATCTCATTACCACTAATGATAACATTTATTTCCGGATTTTTGTCAGTAGTTTTAGGAATCTGTTATGATCTACGTCATTGTGGCACTTTGTAAACGCTTTTTTCGGTTGAATGATGTGATAAACACATTTTTTTATTATTAGCGATAGGCAAGCATTTGACCACAATCTCACCTGATGTTAAGTGACGATGTGGTCTACGATGAAACATGCTTGCCTAGAAGGAACTATTCATTTAAAATTGTCCAATTGGGACCAAGTTCTACAAAGCTATCCTTGTATGTTAAGGTGGCATGCCATGAACTTGTTTGACAAGCAAATAAACCAAATATTTGTATGTTTTTTTTTAAATTGACTCCAATTCATTAAGAGAATTGTCATACCGAATTACTCTCTAAGCATCTGCTCAGTGCACTATGGCATTTTTGTGCTGTGAAATCTCAAAGGAATCATTTTTGAAAATAAATCATGCTAAACACTTTTAAGTGGGAAAGTCTTATTTCTTTATAGTAGTTCAATGCTCAGTGATGACAAGAAGCCACCATTAGGCGACCCTTTATACAGCAGCGAGCTCTCAATCGGAAATTCTTTTGACTTGAATAGAGTAGACTATTCGTTTCTGGATTTTAGTAAAAACACTCGGACGGGTACAGATATTGACAATTATTATTCAATTTGTTTATAATAATTTATGATTTAACTGTTCTTTTTTGGAATAAGTTACGGAACAAGTATGGCCCACCTTATATTCGGTAATCTCTGTCCATATTATTCAGGCCCTTCTCCTTTTCTTATGTATGGGAAGACCCAAATCACATCCTATTGTATTCATAACAGAGACGTGAAGGTAGAATATCATGTGCCTGTAACTTCACCGGCCATGTATGTAATATTCAGACTGGAACGGTGTGGTGTCAATATTTATCCGGACGAACAATAAAAGTTCTACTGCCTGTATTTTATAATATAAATATAACATGTATTTGCAGATATCTGTATAAATTTAAACACGGTAACATGCGTCCTTTATGAATTAACTAGCACGTTTCCACTGCTACAAACGTGTTGCTACAACTCTTCCCTCATGAAATAATTATGGTTCTCATTGCAAGACCGCAAGTGGTTGCTATTTCCTTTCAAATTTTCATTGACATTATATTCCTTTAGTTATAAATGAAGAAGTAACTATTTGACTGCGTGTAAGTAATGCTACTTTTGAAAACATACTGTAAATCGAACTAAAACGATTTTTCATGGTATTCACAATAACTGCACGGTCAGATTTTTGACTGGCCTTATAGCAGTTGGTGGTAACTCTGCCTTCTGCGCTGCAGGTCGTGGGTTCGATTCCCACCCAGGACAAATATTTGTGTGACGAAATAGATGGTTGTTCTGTGTCTGAGTGTTGATGTGTATTATATGTATATATTTACAATAAAGTATATATGTATTCTATCAGTTGTCTGGTTCCCAAAGTACAATCTATGCTTATTTTGGGGCTAGATGGCGCTGTTGTCGACCAATTTTATTATTAATATATTATATTATGTACAAGTGGTCCATCCCAGCTTCGACTCAGTAGCACTAAGTATTTACGGCTGGACAACTTGTAAATTATATAAACCTTATGAGACCCGTATCATAATCCCTGCAGTGCTCTCTGAGATTAGAATTTATACAGGCAGACCGACAGAAGAACGTATAGGGGGACTTCTATTTATTATGTATAGTGTTTATAAGTGCAAAAGTTTCCTAGCTCACCAAAACTACTCAACCCATTTCGCTGAAATTTTATGTATACACGGATTTAATCCCGGTACTAGACTAAGCTGGGCAGAAACTATTAAAAATCTATGTTTAAATAAATTTATTTAAATTTTATCGAACATCGGGAGACTAGCGATCACTCCTTTACATTGTTAGTACTGGTAACGGAAGCGGAAACCATTGCTTCTACTCGCATGTACTTAAAATACTACAAAGTGCAAAGAGCTGTGACGGTAAAGTAGCTCGTATATCCGTATGTTGTTAGGTTTAATCATGTTTTGTTTTAATTAGATGGTTTGTCGTTATAAAAATGCTTTTTGTAGTATAATTCTGGTGCCGCTTTGTGATGAGATTTTGCATTGTGGCTTTCATTTGTGGATTTGTTCGAAACGCAAATAATGTTTCATTTTAAATGTAATTTATTTGAGAATTTAGAACTAAAGCGCATTTTTGTTTGATTACTGGACGATTTAATTACAGCTAACCGAACTAGGTACTTCTCGGACTACCTACCGTTGACTGGCCTCATAGCTCAGTTGGTAGTAACGCTGCCTTCTGCGCTGTAGGTCGAGGGTTTGATTCCCACACAGTACAAACATAGATATTTGTTCTTTGTCTGGGTGTTAATGTATGTATTTACAAAAAAGTATATAAGTATTATATCAGTTGTCTGTTTCCGATGATACAAGCTATGCTTCACTTACTTTGGGGCCAATATTATTATATGACCTATACGTAAATACACATTTTAACTAAGGTTAACTAACTAACGTTTTAATTAACGTTAACCCTTTATCAGTACAGATGTGATCGAAATTATAGGCAGACGAGATATTCATATATAATATAATTTATTTATAATTTCTGCTTTCTCCTGCTCCTGTCACAGAACTGGAGATTATTTATTATATTTGAACACGTTTTATTTGCAGTGCATTTGAAAATTGTAGAAACAGCAGACTGATATTCCATAGAAAATACTGTGACAGCGAAGCCATGTCAGCCGGAGTCAACCAAAGTTTCCTTCACGGAAGCACGCGACGTGATCCGTTTGGCTGTAATCCAGATCTGGGGGAACGACGAGTGTGGCTTTACTTTTAAAAATATATATCTTAAATTGGCAAGTATTTTTATTTTATTGCAACAAAAAAGAATACATAGTGTGTTCCGTCTATGATGGCTCTAACTGTTCGAGCCAGTTTTCTATACACTTACTAGGAGATACCTAAATGACTCGCTTCGTAATGAGGCCTCTTTAGATATGTTTGACTCTTGATTATGTTCGATTCGTGGTTCGGTCGTGGGTTCGATTCCCACCAAGGACAAACATTTGTATGACGAATATAGATGTTTGTTCTGTGCCTGGGTGTTAATATGTATTCTAGGTATATAAGTTTGTATTTACAATATATATATATATATATATATATGTGTGTTCTATCAGTTGTCTGTTTCCCATAGTACAAGCTATGCTTAGTTTGGTGCTAGATGGCGCTGTGTGAATTGTCCAACAATATTGTTATATTATTATTATGTCAAGACAACGTTGATTTGTAGTGACAACGATCCCACTTCAGCCCCTAAACCAGTCATAACTTTATCGTGTTTGCATTATTTCACACAAGAGTGATCGCGCGGATCTGTGTGTAAATGTGACATGAATAATAATCATATTTCGTCGTAAAATATACAAATTCAATCACTAATAACGACATACACTTTTATACAGCCAAGTAAAAAAGCAATGTGTTACATTTTTACAATTCAAGTTTCTTTCAATTTCAATTATACAATTGTATGGATTCGAAGTTGAAACTGACCAAAATATTTCGTGACAACGGGAATTCACGGGGATAAGCTAGTGAAATAATAAACATTCAGTGCAGTTAGGAAAACTGAGTGCATTTTGCAAGACAAGTGCAGTGAATGAGCTAACTGAGACGGAGAAACAAACAATAGTTTTAGTAAGCGGAGTTGAATTATAGTCATTGCTCAAACACTACACAGTCAGAAATGGCATCACGAGTATCACTACAGAAGGTAAGCTAGATGATTGTTTTGTGTGAAACACTGTACCTACTTAGATTTTCTAAAGCGTGGTATAAACCCCCTAACCCTAAGTCAAGGCTAAGTCAAGGCAAGGCAAGTCGGGCTTACGATAAAATACCTGATGTTCTGCCCTTGTACCTACGATAGTAAATATTAATGTATTACAATTTTATTCGTTCGCCCTTGTAAAAAATAGATCACCTTAAGCATAATTACCTTTTGGTAATCTACTTCTTAAGAATCTATGTCATTTGAAGACCCGGTATGAAAATTTGATGAACAAAATGTTTTAGAGACAAATCGCTTTTAGCTAAAGCTCGACTCATTAATTTATTCAATGACAATCGCAACTGAAAAATTAATCAAGTCACGCGTCGGATTGACACGCACAATGCCTTTTTAAATAGTCTGTTAACCTTTCTGTACATCAGTTGTGATTAACACTTACTAGGATTCACTGTGAAGTAGATTTTTATAACTTAAAACTTCTATGTGACAAATAACACAATTTATTTGAGCTCACACTCAGTTTTTTCATTTCATTAAAAAGTACTTACAATTACTACTTACAAAGTAGTATAAGTACTTACAAAGTATTTACAAAAAATAATTATATAGTAAATAATATTTACAATGCGCCGGCTTCGGTTAGCCAAATTGTATTAGTATCTTCTCATAAATAAAATTGATTAATATGATTATGCAGCTTTTGTCTAGCGTCTGTAGTTAGCCGGGCATAATGGGGCCAGATTAACTTAAGAATTTATTGTGCAAAAGATTTGTGCAAGAATGAATTATTATTATGATGTATTATTGCAACAAGCTTAGATTTAAATGAATGTGATAACCCATCCAATCACTATTATTGTCTCCATTCCTAAAAACGCAATATTAATAAAGTTGAAAAAGTTTTGCAGAAATTAATCATAATTTTTAGAGAAATTCGTTAATTTGGAGAAATTCTTGCAATTAATGTAGTATTTATTAGAGATTATTATGACCAGGGTGGGTTGTACACCATAACATAGTCACCCTTATCCCAAATAAGAGCCATACAGAGTAATAACGAGCCTCGTTAGGACCCAAAAACTACGATATCTGTGTCAAAATCTCACCCGCTCCGTATCGTAGGTAAAATCGGGCCATGAATACCAACGCCAGTTTATACCTTATCTAAATGAGATCTTTTCTTATTTCGGGTCATTTCATTTTGAAGTTTTGCACCATAATCTTCATCGTGTTTATTTACTGGACCAAATTATTAAAGCATCCTTACAAACTTCGCTACAAAATACCTATACATTGACTTCGATGGTGTGTGTGGTCGTATTGAAAAACCGATAAAGGGTTTAAGTAATAGGTATACAATTATGTTATTATAGATAAATACCATAGAAATAATGATAAAATGATATATCATGGCCCCCTATATTTTCAGATTAATTTTTGATTAAAAAAACGTTTGTTATCGGTTTCCAAAGAAAATTCAATCATAATATGGTACAAAGTTACCTAGTCTACCAGGCAGGTGAATGGAAAGCAAGTATAGGAGCACTTAAGTCAGTAGGTACATCAATAAAGGTTTTACATCGTCGTAAAGTGATGTCAACGAGGATGGGACATTGAACGTATAAAATGTTGGTGGCTGCCAGATTTAATGCATCTAATATTTTGCTACTTCTTAGAAGAGTATAGGTATTTACTACCAAGAATAGGATTTTCTCTAAGCGACACTGTAGAAATATTTGAGAAAGTCGTTATCAAAAATTGAATTTTTGTATATTACACAACTTGCCAGTCGTTGGTTTCATACCCGTTTCGAGCGTTGCATATACGAGAACAAAGGAAAACAATTTATTTTTGCAATTTGCAAATAAATTAAATTTTCGTTATACTCCAATTATTATATTTACTTCATTTTTGCTTACTATTGTTTAACCGGAGAGATTTATTTATCTGTGACTTAATGAATGAAATAGTGTTTGTATGAAAACTATTGATTCCGTTTATTACTTTTACTTCTTAAACATGAAAAATCTTCATATAGTGTGAGAAAGACGGAAATAATGTGCACATTAGTCTTATTTTCTCACTCGGAAAATAACGGCTGCAACTGTAACTTGTTTCCAGTATATTATTACTTTACAATCTATGGTGAAATATTGAACAGATAAATAATAGAGTTCTACGTATGGACCTTAAGCATTCATCTATTGGAGTCAATCGCTATAAGCTGTTTGGAACTTTACCACGAATAGGCTTCTTCATACATATATAGCCTCAACTCAAATCATTGGTTCACAGTAAGAAGTAAGAACATTACCAGAAGTTTTCTGCTCGGATTAAAGGATAATAGAATAGTTTAGATACAGAAAACATTTAATTATGTACAAAAATTGACTCTGTAACAATAGAAATGTAATTTGAAACAACATTAGCACTTAAGTAGATACATACAAAACAGGAACAAACAACTTCCTATGCCAAATTAGCCAAATCTTTTTTTTGTCGTGTAAACAAGTTCATAAGCTCATTATTAGAATCGCCAAATGGTACGCGTAAATTCGACGTAGTATTTATTTGAAAAAGAGATGTTCCGTTTTTATTTCTTGTATGCCGTTGTTACAAAAGTTACTAAAAAGAAGCAATACGCCAAGGAGAAGAGGAACTTTTATAGGATCACTTTTTATCCGTCTGTCTGTCGAGACATTATTCTCCGGAACACGTTAATTAAGTTGATATTATAATTGTATTATTTTAACTTGTATTGTAACCCTGCCTTCTGCGCTGTAGGTCGTGGGTTCGATTCCCACCCAGGACAAACATTTGTGTGACGAACGTAGTTCTGTGTCTGGGTGTTGATATGTAGGTATCATATGTTTGTAGTTACTGAAATATAGTATAAATGTATTATATCTTAATCATAGTTAATAACTTTAAAATTGTATAGGTATTGTAATTTTTTTTTCTTTCATATATATCATATACATAGGCAAGATCAGCAGGTTTTATTATCCGTAAAGGTGACCGCAACCGAAATTTTAAACTGTTCTGTTTACGCTGGGTTAGACAATGTGCAATGAACCGTAACTGCACGGGGCTCTCATCCAAAGGAAGCAGCTTTACTTCAATGTTGCAGTGATGCAGCATGGAAGAATCTTATTAGAATTTTAGGATGCGACGGAAAATTTTTGTTGACTGGTGAATCCATATGCCATGCCCATAGCAGGCTGTTAATACTTGTATTGCCTGCGACACAGTTTTATTACTTTTGCAGATATCATCGTTTCACAATTATTGAAATCCACTGTTTAGTTCTCAAAAATTTTTTTTATTTGCCCCGGCAATTTCGTCATCTATTTCAAATTAAATAAAGTTAAAATTGACCAATCCATTTAAGAAGATAAGTTAAGCTGTGATGTTTTAATTTTGTTGGTCTGGTGACTGTTTTTGGGGGTACCGAATGTATAACTAGATGGCGCTGTTTAAGCCAGCCTGAATCGCGCTGACGAAAACGCACGGTTGTGACAGGTATTGAACCTATGACTGAATCTAAGAAGAGGTGTTCAGTACATACGTTCACACTTGTATATTGTTTCTTTTCACATGTAAGCTATATTCCAGCCTTTCTGGATATATTAGCGGTTATCTTGTTGATGTGTTGCCTCGGCCGTATACGTCAACGCTCGGTTCGTGTCTAGTCGACAACTCTCGGGACTTGGTTCGACTCTTTCAGTCCCGATCCTCAAGCTGAGGAGTGTGGACGGCGGCACGTCGAAGAGTCAGTTAGGTGATGAGTATGTGGTTTTGCGAGTGCGTGTAGTTCTAAGTAATATAATAAAACTATACAAATTTGACATTAACCATTTATTTTAATAATCATATATCTTTAATTCAGACACGAGATCCATAGTTTTTTTTACGTTATAATAATATAGTCAATACAAAAACAAAAATAATAATAATAAAAATTAACAAAACCACTAAGAGTACCTAGTTAAGTAGGTATATACACATATATGATACCAGACACTACCTACACCCATGTGTCAATTAATTGTCTTTATGTCTTAGTCTTTATCTTTTTTTGTAGAATTTAAACAGTTAAAGGTATCCTTATTATTTATGTCCATTCGTTTTAGTTTAAAATAAGAACACACAGTATCATGTATAACATTATTTTAAACAAAAAACCCCCCTCGAAGAGATAAACTCTCATTTCAATTCAAAGTCCGTTCAACAAAGTTTCCGCAAGAGATTGTATTGGTACCGATTTCGTTACCTATCCATTAAGTAAATCACTCCAAGATATTCAAAAGAGAAGAACAGTAATCTCTGGGCAAATAACAAAGTGAAATTCCTCTAACGTTTTCAATAACTGTCGTCGAAGGAGAATGAATTATTCATGGCTTTAAAACTTTTGAAGGTGTCATTTGTTAAGTTTTCTTTAGTTACAACATTTCTGTGAACATCGCTTGAATTGAACTCCGTGTGATAACGACAAGTTTTTCGATTTGTCATAGGATTTAATGTGACGCGAAGTATTCACACACGTTGATCTCTTTTTATTTGTTTTGACGAGATGATTTATTTGAAGCAGGCAGTTAAAGCTTCACATTGCTCAAGATTTGAAAATATTGTATTAAAATTCACTACATGAATCTTTTATTATCGACATGCCGGGTACTCCACGGTATAATTAAACCGTCACTTGAGGCCATCAATTGTTAGCGTAACTCAACCATTTTTTGATTTTTAGAACTTATCTATTCAACCTAAATATTTAACCGTTTTCACTGTTTGCAAACAAAATTTAATATGCAATTGACTCATTTTTCGAATATTTGGTTTATGAAATACTGATTTCCTTCACCTTTATGAGAAAGTTATATTGCACACATACATTTTTCAAGCGAGAATAATCATTGTTGCTCGTCTAAAGAACCAG
Source organism: Chesias legatella (assembly GCA_947359385.1). NCBI lineage: Eukaryota > Metazoa > Arthropoda > Insecta > Lepidoptera > Geometridae > Chesias > Chesias legatella. The sequence goes on from OX375766.1 coordinate 2,832,220, forward strand.
TAACCAAACCAGAAACTCTTGGATTGCTGATTTTCTGAAATTATTCTAGTGAAAAATCGACTAGAAATTAGCTTCTCACGGTTCCGTAGACCTGACAAATTATATCGTAGACAATACACGTTAATTAATAAAGTTGGGTTGTTAACGAACCTATCCCAGGAATTATTACTGAAAGTGTTCATGTTTTATCGAAAGTACCCACACCGCAAATTTTGGTCGGCTTTACTCGGAATTTCACATAATTAATTTAAATTATAGTTCATAAACTAGCACGATGAAGAATTTCGGTCTCTTTTTGATAGTAAGGGAGCATTATCCAACCTACACATATCAAACTCACTAATGCGCAACATACCCTATTGACAAATAAATGGAACACTGACGGCCGGTTGAAGGGCAGTATAGCCCTTCCAAAACTAAGCACAGCTTAATTTTCTGGCTGCTGATGGGCGCGACAGCTGGATTGTCGACACGCAGCCCAGAATGGCGGATATGGGCGTCAACTTCTGTGGATAGCGCCAAAGTAATTACAGCCCCTGGTTCCGGTAGATGTAATACCTCGCCAGGGTAATAGTCATGGTAACTGGGTGCTGGGGCTACCATAAATAACTGATCCTGAAAACGTATAACGGACGAAAATAACAACTTGGCGATCATTTGGGGCAACTATAAATGAAATTCAGCAACATAACGAGGCACACTTGGGTTATGTGAAGTTAGGGGAAGGACACCATAATCGGATCAACCTATATATTTCCGTGAGACCATACATGAAAATAAGTTCGTCGCCAACAATTTTTTAATTCAGTGTGTTAAATAAGGTAATACCTCATATTCAGGATATCCAAGAGATATAACCAAAAGTTAGTTCATTATGAAAAGGGTAAAATCTACTCGAAAAACAATAAAAGAAGAGGCCTAAATTATAAAATAAGGTTAAAGCTGCTTCATAATTACTTCGTAGAATTAACCATTTTCCGTAACTTTAAATAAAATATATTTCGCAAAAAATATATGAAGTAATTTTGCTCTCTCTCGAGTTTTATCATAAAAACTTTGCGTACGTATTTCATGACATGAGCGTTATGATCTAAGATTTTTATTGGTATTTTAGTATCGATATTGTTTATATTTCATTATTATTAAATGTTGAAGTTTATTTACTCGAATAATGTGAATCTGGCCAAAAGACGTATATATTTCTCATGTGAACCAATGCGTAAATTTCAAACAATTGTTGTCATTAATTATTCAATAATCATTCTGCTGGTGCCATAGGCAGAAAGCAATGGCTACCATGGGAAAGCAAGTGTTGACGCTCAAGAGTGGTGCATTATTATTAATGTACTGTTCACTGTATGCTATAAAATGCTTATAAAATGATTTGTGTGTGGGCGTGTTTGTGTGCGTGCGTGCGTGCGGGTGTGATATATTATAAATAATATATCATAACATTAAAACTTTTTATTATTATTTATGGAACCGTTCTGCTGGAAAGGTTAAAGTGAGACTCAGAAAGTCTGTTTTCATGTACGGTGGAGCAGGGAGGACGGGCAGACCGATGTCGTCGCTCAAACATGACAATTGTTACCCCCTTTTTTTCGATATGCAATTTTATTTGCTGCATCTATGAGTTTTTAGCCGGGGGTATTTTATAAATTAAGAATATAGTAACTCGTATACGGTTACTTAACTTAAGCCCCAGCGATCTGTGCTGCTCAATTTAACTATCAGACCAAAAGAATTTTCTGTGACTCACTAAGTCTTGGAGATAATACAATAATAATTTAGAAGGTTGTTCGAGACCCACTTGCGGTAATCCAAGTACCCGGCTCTCAATTGGAAGATTATCTATATTGGCCCAAGCTGAAAAATTCTGGATCAATCAAGTGAGTGATTGGATTGATTGCTGTCCGATAGATGAGATTACTTGTGGAAATCTACTCTGGGTTAAATGGTTTGCGAAATGTTTGTGGGATACGGGAAATTGTTCATTGAACATTGTGTAGTTATGAGGTGATGTAATCGAAAAGCACCTATCAGCTAGTACTGTAAGTATTATTGTATATATATAATTATAATATATTTATTTTTAGTAGGTAAGCACAACACTTGAGCACTACTGGAAAAGTAAACCATTGCTATAGGAATAGGACTTAGTTATAGGGAAAAATCGGAAGCCTTGCCCATATATCGATAGATTTGGAATAAAATGAGTGTTTTTTTTTCTATGGGTTTATTGACGGGAAGTCTGCCGGATCAGCTAGTTATATCATATAATAAGGTCAGACCGAACTCCCTGTCAAAATCATTTACGATACTGACATTGTAAGATAAACACATTTATTTTGGTCAGTTTTTTTACCTCAGTCTTGTTTTTCATTACTTACGATATCATGAAATATGTAAAATACAAAAGAGGTCAATTATACCGGGAAATATTAAAACAAATGTGCCTAAGTTTTACAATTCGTCATATATAAATTTAAATTGTCGATTTTTTTATAATCTTGACTGTCTACAATCATTGGTTTTGTTTACGCTACATTTCTCTCGATCAACATCTCATTAAGTTAACCTTATATTTTCGTAAGTACCAACTGAATACATTCCGAAATACATGAAACATATGTGTCATAAGACTGAACCACATTTGCTTTGTCACATAAAATTGGCTGAAAATAATGCTGAAAAATAGTTAAAACTTACTCAAGTAAAAAGTTTGGAACTTGCAGTAATAAACTACTAGAACATATAGCTGGTGCAGTCCTTCTCCACTACGTTTGTCTTGGTCTTGAGCCAGTGTATGCCAGATTTTAGTAGTCCAGTGCACGTACGTTGTATGTTAAAGGCATGGACGGCTAGATGGCATACGGGTAAACTTAAGTTCACAAGTGACAAATATAGCAAATTATATAGCTCTAAACTGTTACTATAGTGAGCCGCCTTTTGTAAAAATAAAGCCATTTTATAAGCGTTCACTTGTGTTCATAACTTTAATTATGCGGCGCGTGGAGGCGCGTCACGCAAACAGATCATCAACAGATCAACGTAAAGAACGTGTGCAAATTGCGAGTATTTCGGAAATGTTTAAAAAGATTGGTTTGTGTTATTTAAACGTTCATTTTTACAAAGCTAGTTTTTAGTCATTAAAGTCAATAATCATTAGGTCATAAAATTAATATCAACGCTATAACAGTGCAACTTATACCCATATATCCATTGGTTGCACTTATAAAAATCATAATATAAAAATAAATATTCACAGTGGTTCTCAGCTCATCGATCAGGTTATAAGACAGTAAAAAAAAAAACCTAAATAAGATTACCGAGATCAATTATATAAATGAGAGGACATCGCAAAAAGTATGTCGAGGCTCTAATTACCGTGTCGGAAGCTTTTTGGTGATCCCAAAATTCTCAATGTTGGTTTTTTGCACCAAGTGTCGCAATATCATCTTAAAATAACCTTCACTGAATATCAAAAGCATTATTAGTATTTCACTTTGATTCCTGGATGCTACATTTCCAATCCAAGTTGAAGATAATAGTTAGCAGCTTATTTGCTGTGAAACTTTACGAACAAACAAATAAACTGGCTCTGCAAACATCACCAATCGTTCATCGGAACCAATCAAGCCATTAAAAGTGGAAACGGTGGATAAAAAATATTAATTAGAGACAGAATGAGTAAGTTTAAAGGAGCTACAGTCAATATTGGTGCGGTAGTTGGTGCCCAGTTACCGGGGCGTGTCTACCGCCGCTCGCATCTCACACACTGTTGGCTAACATCCTACTAATATTATAAACGTGAAAGTTTGTATGGATGTTTGTTACTCTTTCACGCTCAAACGGCTGTATGGATTTAGATGAAATTTGGTACCAAGATAGCTTATATCTTGGATTAACACATACGCTACTTTGATCTCGGAAAACTGCACTTTTCCCGTGGGATTACTTATTCACCCCGGGGCGCATCTAGTTTATGACAAGTCAGTTTTGTCAGGACTTACAGTTCATTGCTAGTACAGCTAGCTGCCTTCTAATGGAAATACAACCATGACATATAGCGAAAAAGTGCAGAAGTCCTCTATTAAACCTGTTATTTAAAGTGCAGGGGCACCGGTCGTGGGTTTGATTCCCCTCAAAACATTTGTGCGATGAACATTGATGTTTGTGTATTACGTATATGGTATTATTAGTAAGTATTGACAAAAACAGAGTTCCAGTTTTCAAGTAGATACAAGCTTTGCATAGTGTTTTTACTACTAGGATTAATTTTGATTACATATAGCCTGATGATAATTAGCCATGGTGCCAATGTCATTCAAAGGATGGTGCCGTCACACAATGCCTGGGTTGCCTGGATGGCTCTAAGTTCTCGTTTGGCACTAGGTTACATAGAATATACTAGTTTTATCAAACTGTTTACTGATAATTGAGTGATAATAACGTTTTATAAAATTTAATCATATTACTTAAATAAATATATGAATATTATGTGTGATTCAAAATTGGTTGAACTTTAACTTTATTCCAACTTTCACAAAACCTCGTTTGCCAAGCAAAAAGCCCGTGTGTAGATCATTGTCAGTGGGCAAAATTCCAGTGAACCTGCAGTCCACGACGTGCAATTCATTCTAGTTTAAAATGGGTTACTGGAATTGTCGCTGACTGGGCGACTCCCTGACAACTCCCGACTCCGCGGTTGTTTTTGCTCCTCGTGATATCGACGCGAATAGGACCAATCCGCGAAACTCGGGATGTACCTATGTAACGCACCCCACTTGGCTGCTCGTCTTGCATTGTTGTTCTTGGCAACCGTCGCTGTCTGTTACTACTTGTATGCGGTGCTACGTTCGCAAATTGATGCCATTTAAACTCTAGTGCTGCATAAACAAAACTACGTGTCAAACAATTTATGCATTTAGTTTATTGTCTTGTAATGTACCAAATGCTGGGAAACCGGCCTTCTCTTGACACGTTGATGACAGCTGATCCTAGAATACCTAGTTTTCTAAATACTTTAAAATTTCCGTTATAGAGCGATTTCGTATTCACTACTTTGAAAAATGCTTTCATAGAGTATTCATACACCACACTAGAATATTGGACTGCAATTTGATACATTATTATTGCGTTGAAAGTAGTTCTTAAACTCAAATATATCGCTAATACAATGTGTTTAGTTTACCTCAACAAACTAAATTTTAAACAAATTCAATAGTTAAAAAAACAAACACCATTTACTCAAACTAAACACAAATTTAAAAAGCAGCATTAATAACTTCAATTACATTTTTAAACTTCCCCTTGGCGACTGTCTGATATACTTTTCGAATTGTTCGAAGTCAAAGAAAAAAGTTCGGCTAGATTTAAATATCTCTTGAGCATTTAGTCTGGAACAGTTGAGTCGATGTCAGCCAGAGTTGCCGCTGAGTCCGGAGTCTGAGGCACAAAAAGCTTCCACTGATAAAAACAAAGTACAACTTAAACATGCTGTGTCAGTTGATTTATTATTTTTAACTCAACCAGTTCCTCTCTCACAGCGTCAGAGTTTGAGAATCTCGGAAGCGTGATAAGGCTTTTTCAATGAGCTTTAAGCGGATGAAAAATGTAGGTCTCATGAACAGTTTAAACGAAGCTCGACTACATCAAACGGCAACATTGTTAAGGCAATGCAACACAAAATTAAAATAAAAGCTAAAACTCGTTCATACACAAATACCTTAAGACGACTATATTGAAAGGATTAAATGAATAATTCAGCGCTGAAAGTCGCGAGCGCCTCTCTGGCTTGCCTCATTCTTGGCGGCTTTTTGTCAAAGTATCGTTAAAATGCGCATATTTTATTTAATTTTTATTTTGGCTTGGAAAAGAGAAACATCGGAATTTTTTACTTCAACACTTTGGCGTCGGAGTCTTCAGCCACAATGAAGTTACTTTAACATTGCTTAATTCCCTTTTCATTGCTGAAATGACGAAAGATTCGTTAAAGATTGTAGATGTAAAGAGTATAATTATCGGTGTGTTTTACACACGTACATCGTTCGCTACACCACACTGAAGAAAGCAGCCTTACGTGACATGATCCAGCTTAAGGCTTCAGGAAAATCATTGTTTTAGGGATATAAATAACAAATTTCACCTCGGGTTGAAAGACGTGCTGGACCACTAATTTCAAATAGTTAATTATTTAAAATTATCGACGTAAATACTTATCTAAACCCTCAAGCGGTTAGATATGTTGATCGTGTATAATCTATCTAAATGTTGGAGACAGTCCGGATTTCAAAGCTGTAAGAGCATGTTCAAATCGAGCGAAGTTTCCCTGTCTGAATATTAATTAGCGAGTATGCAGTGGGTAATGGTAATAGTAATCCTCGGTAATCCGCGTAATATTGCGGCCGATAGTGTCAAGAGTGTCCGCTCTAATCCGAGTTACGAGCCTGTAATCCCCGAGGACTTTATCTAGACCGGCCCTTTACCGAATTAACATAAACTTGTTGGACGATTTGTCTGTTTATCTTTATATTTATGCTGTTTTATTTGTGTGGAAATTGTCACCGCTAAGCTGTTATCAGCATGTTTGCATAAGTTTATTGAAAATAAAGAGTGCAGTGGCCCAGTGATACTGACTCCGAGGTTTGATCCGGAGGTCGCCGGGTCAAACCCGACGAACACCAGTGAGTGTTTTCGCTTGAGACATTTATGTGCGAAATACCACGTTCTCAAAACGGTGACGAAAACATTTGGGAGAAAACCAACATGACTACTGTCAAACTTACCGATAAGGTACGCGTGATCTTATGTTCTGAATATTATTGACGTTTCCAAGCAATTTATTTATGAATTCTATGGAAATAAAATTTCTGACTTTGACTTTAGAACTAAACATTCGAAGACATGTCAGGTGCATAAAGGAGCCTCATTGAGGCGCACTAAATTTCACCATGATTGAATCATTGCTTCTCTCAAATGAGAGAACCAATGATTCGAATAGAAGTAGTAGTGTTAATATATGGTTACATAATGTAATTTTTATCTTATTTGCGTTATTGTTTTGCATTTGAACCGCATAGGTATATAAGTAGTCTATCTTAGACCTATCACAGATATAATCGAGAAAAACATAATGAAAAATGTAAATAATGTATATATTACATAACATACCGCCTGATGTTAATTAGGAAAATGTTTTTGTTGCAAAGAAGAAATCAATCAATGTCTAAAATAAAATGTAATTTACCGAGCGGTAATCCAGTGGACTCATTTGGCGATAAGCCACTGATTTCATACAGGGGGAAAGAGCTTCAGCTAATGATAACTTCCGCTCTTTATACGAAGTCATTGTCCTTTTTTTTATTACGATTTGAAAGGCTGATGGATTATTTTTGTTGTGTAGGTATTAGAAACGCAGAATCTTTCAATAGTTTACAATAGCCATGCAATGAGAAGTTGACATCGTCTGAATAGACACTGAATTGAAGCGTAATGAATCCGTGACCGTTGCGTAGCAGTCAGATGCAGTTATACTTCCATAGACCTGCCAACTGAGCTATGATGCCATTCTACCCTAGTAAATATTATTATGTCCTAAACCTCTATTTTAAATACAATCAAAAAATTCTCCGCTTATCGTATCGTTCTATGGGAATTCATCCTAACAGTCCCATTGTGATCTGTGTGTGCCCTCAACATAGGGGTATGGGCTGATAGCAATAAGATTAATAATAATAATAATATTGGTGGTCATATCACACAGAACCATCTTGCCCCAAAGTAATCTAAGCAAAGCTTGTATCATGGGTACCAGGCAACTGACACAATACTTATATACTTTTTGTAAATACATACATGTAATAAATACCAACACCCAAACTCATGACAAATATCTTTAAAAGCCCGTGTAAACGCTGTCAAGGCCATCTGCGGCCAACAGCATAATGTCCAGTCATAAAAAAAAAAAAACTACGTTCGTCACACAAATCTTTGTCCTGGGTGGGAATCGAACCCACGACCCACAGCGCAGAAGGCAAGGGCATCAACTGAGCTGTAAGCCCAGTCAAGAGAGTAAATTGCATCTACCACCAGCTACCCCCTCCGTCATCAACCCCTGCCCCAGAAATAAAGTTATCTGATTGCCCAATACCGACACAAACGTACTATGTTTCAAGAGTGTAAAGAACGTAGAATGAACATTATTACCATTAATAAAATATAATTGCACGCAGAAATCTCTCGCTATTGTCGTGTAGTATAATAACGTCAAGTAGCAAGTAATAAATTAGAGACTTAATTACGATTGTTTTAACGAGTCTTACGATAGACGGGAAGGCGACGTCATTGTTATGGCGGATAATGTATTAAGGATGTCCCACATAGGTGCAGTGCGTTCGATAATGTCGCATGCGGTATTGCGATATTGCGTTCTGAACTTTACATTCGGCTATTTATCTTTTGATATATGAAACTTGTATTCTACACGCTTTCTGATACGCGGACGTTGAATTAACGCAGGTGTGCGTAATATCACACGCGTCTTAAAATAAAATGTTAGATAACCAGTATAAATGTCCATAAACATCTAGTTACTATCGAAGCAGAGTTAAAGATCGCACGCTTGTAAATACGTCGTAATCTAAATAGATTATTGAAATATTGCCTGCAATAATATAGCACCTATGTGGTAAAGCCTTTACGTGTCAGATGCGATAAGCTATCGACTGTGTAGCTAACGGTATATGGAACGAATGAACTGAATAGAGTAATTACTCTTTATGAAAGTGAAAAAATCGAATATTAATCTACTGCTTACCTTAGTTATTCAAATGTATCACACAAGTTATAAATAATTATTACAAAAATAATTATAGTGTTGTATCCATTATTGAATCTACTCATTTATATGTTAAATCTGAATGTAGATTTACTTAGACGAATTCTAAATGTCACAATTTTTTAATAGCTAACAAAATAAATATAGCTTTTTAAATAATAAAGATAAATATAAAGTTCTTCAGTGCAATCAATACATATATTGGTGATATAAACGGTCATTGACATTTGGATAAATAGCATTGGAAGGTATGCCTTGCGGCATTAAATTAAATTTGCCATTCGTAGTTGTAGTTAATTATAACATCCATGTCTATTTATGACTAGATGTACAGTACCTAATTAGTATATGATGTTTCAATGGTTGCTACAGCGTGTATCGTTCTGATAAAGCGTATTAAATGGATCTGAATTTCAATTTTATAATGCAGTTGACTTTCTGATGTATATAAAATAATAACAAAGTATGCCACCAACAAAGTATGGAAAAGACAACCCTATTTTATTGTGACTCAAATTTAATTAATGCGTTCACCGAACATATTTTTGTTATATAGTTACATAGTATTTTTTCTGATTTAATTCTACAAGGCTTCACAAACATTTTTTACTTATCTTCTAAAACTACGTAACAAAAATGTTCAGAAACTAATCTCGTTTTTCATTTTAAGGAAGTGATTTACACCGCGCCGATAGATCCTGGTTTCATATCTGATAAAAGAATCACTTATCTTCGAACGTTCTCACATAAAATCAATAAATTATAGTTTACTTACCATAAAATATCTCCAATAGATATTTTATGCAAGAAAATCATATCATAATAATTTTTGTGTCTGAACCCGCAGAATGTATGTTATTTTGATGCTAGTTTATAAAGCAGTTTCTTTAAAATTAACTTCAAGTTATTTTTAATGTTCCTCTTATTTACTTCCAGTGGATTTAGTTTCTTCAGTTACAATATTCTCTAGCTACTCATTAAGGATTGTCAATTTTGAAGTGTTGAATCTATTTCCAATCTGTTTACTTTTCCAAAATGTCGTTGCGAGATTGGGTTGAATACAAATCCATCTTAATTGATTCCCGTTTCCAAACATAATTACGGCTGGAGGAAATATAGCGTACAAATATACCTCAGCGACTTAAATTGAGCCTTGTCTGCTTCCCCAGGGAAGCTTCGGGCTTTACTCTATAAAATATATTTTATTTTCAACAAAAACTCTTAAAATGAACCTTTTCAATATCTAAAAAAACCGAGAGATTACCAAAATGGACTTTGAAATAAAACTTATAAAAGAAAATGGGTAGCGCTGTATTTTTTTTCATTTGTAAACTGGTTTTCTCATCGATGACAAATTCCTTTCCATTAAACAACCAATTACGGTTACGTTATAGATTTTTGAGAAGGTCGTATTTTTAATATTTTTTTGAGAGAATATTTGGAATATCAAGAAGAAAAATAGTATAAAATTAGCATACTAATTCACGTCAAACTCCTATCTATACCAAGTGAGTTAAATGCACACACGTCACACAGTAAAAATACGTAATTTTTCTAATTAAATTATATCCTGTTTGAATGAAGAAAATTTCAAGCCTGAATGCACTGGTGTAATAATTCCTTGATAGCAATTATCGCGGCGTAATCTCTGCAGACAAAAAATCGTTTATTTTGTAACGGGTTGGAATTAAAGGATCCTGTCAATATTAGTAAAATCTTGGCGATGTTGTTAAATTCAGGAGATTTATTTCCTTGATGTTTGTTCCAATACAAAGTAAAGGAAAAGTTTTAAAATTCTTTAACTATGCGATTTTTATTTATGTCATTTGTTATTGCTACTTGTTATCAACAACTTTCATTACCAAGAAATCTGCGCAAACGTGGCTTCGAGTACCTCTTTCAGATTAGCATGGATTGCATATTTTTTTAAGTTTATCTACTGTGACAATATAACTATCCACATTCATTGGCTTTTTTCGCCATTACTACATCATGTTTCCTGCAATGACCTTGTTTAATATAGTCAGTAATAGTTCTAACAATTCGAATGCTACATACTCTTAGATCGTTTAGTAGTAAAAACATTATTCCACGCTGCGAGTAACCTCCAGAATTATAATTCGATTGTGTTGTTATGTTCCAGCCACAAAATCAAAGTAGCTTTGAAATCATATTTCGATAAGCATCACAAAGACCCAGCAATGAGCTGTCACTTACCAGTAACACAATTACATTGAACGTACGACGTCAAAAGTGTTTCCTCAGCTCAATATTCAATAATGTTTAAATTGGTTTTACTTTTTATAATATAAACCTATGGAACTTGTTCGCATTACTTCCATACATAATTTTATTTCAGTATTTTATACAGTATCGTACTTAACAAAAATCATTAAGTCTTTTCTGTTTACTCCAAGCATAGTTATAGATAAAGATTTCAACTCGTCAATTTGATAAATCCGTACCCCATTGATCGTATTTATCAAAAAGCAATCACGAAAAGTGATTTCGTAAACATTTTAGTAGCGCCCAAGTAGCTTTTACGCACTCGTTTTATGGAACATAGAGTAGAATTCAATTTCACTGAATTCATGATAAAATAGATTGTCAAGGGTTGTATTTATGTGGTGAACTGTATAAAAATACAATCTTATAGGCAAACTAAACGCCCTCAGGATATGAGCTGTGGGTAAAAATGAGTTGATACGTACTTCTTTATTCTTCGCGTGGTGAAAGGATTTTAAGTGCGCCTCAAAGAGGCTCCTTTCGTGCACTTGACACATGTCTTCGAATTTTTAATTCTAGGACATGCCGGTTTCCTCACGATGTTTTCCTTGACCGTTTTGAGAACGTGGAATTGCGCACATAAATCTTTAAATCGAAAAACTCATAGGTGCACGTCGGGATTTGAACCGGTGACCTCCGGATAGAAACTCGGTGTCAGGAGCACTAGACCACCACGCTCTCGTACGTACTGAAACCAAAAGTCAGTTTACTCAAAATATATACAAATATATGAGTGTTAAGTTGTTTGTAGTAATAAGCATCCTTCTTTGGTAGTTTACCAGTGAAAAACAACGAACTGAAGACATAATCCATTTATTACTTTATATCTTTGATTTATTCGGTATCTTCATCAGATGTCTCGTAAACTGATAATAAATGATACTCCAATTTACCGTAGAACTTGAAAGAACAGAAGGCTGCTATGGATATGCAGATGCAGCCAGCGGAAAGATATCTCCCAAGCTTGCAAACTTTTTCTTCCTTCACTCGTATAATCTCAGGAATTAACTGGCATTAGGTGGGGCAAAAAATATTTAATACCGAAACTTTGTTTTCAGCTTATTAAGTTGAATGCTCTCGTCAGTTTTTTTAGCATATTTATTTGCATAAATACTGCTGAAAGAGAAATATAATGTTTAGTTTTAGTGTTGGATCTTAATACTCTGCAAATTCTGTAGACTTTAGTGTCTGCAACTTCCGACGCCAAAACTCTGTATCAAACTCTATTTAAAACTCTGTATAAAACTATTACTCTGCATATAAATGAGTGAGATTTCTCATTTATATACACATATGTATGTTTATTTATATACAAGTAACATTGTTTTCGGCTCTGCACCACGTCGACTGAGGTATATGCGATGTAGAGCATGTTAGAGCTGGAATCAATCTATTATGTTGTCTAACCACGATAGTTCCATTTAATAACAATAATCTTGTACAATATTATGTACCTAACATAATTTAATTTTTAAGGGAAAATAACAACCGATTATTTGATTGAAAGCTAGGGAAAACATTGAGCAATTACTCTTACAACCAATATTACAAAGTATTGGCAGCCGTATTTTAGTTCAAATATTACTCACAAATAAAGAAGATAGTCACCTTAAGGACGCTCTCTTTTAACGAGCCCTACCCAAAAAACATACCTTTATGAATTCAAGGCATATTCCGGGTAACAAAATGGAGTTAATTAATATTTTTTAATAACGGTGTATTAATGATAATCTCAGATTTATGCAAAAGAATCTACCCTGCTCTGTTTTCAATTTAAATACATAGGGGTCAGCTCAACCTAAGTTATTTGTTATATTACACTTAGGTACATATGAGAATAGTTAACATATATTTTATGCGGAGGCAGTTTATTTAAAATAAGTTAGAGCTATTTTTAGACGTAACAAATGCTTACCGTTTATTCTTTATATTCACACGCAAAGAACAGCCAGCATTTTAATTCAGTAATGAATTTTCATATAAATATACTTCAAGAAAATATATAATCTAAAACAAATATATACTGCAAGTCCGATGACATTTTGCCAATGTCATAATGCTGCAAAATAAAACTCATTTATTAACTTAATTAGCGGGAAAATTGTGTTATGTCTAATTTATATTTATTGATGAAAATTCATTCATATAATTTTGTAAGCTTGTTGATAAAATATTTCTGAACAAATTTCCCATGATTGACGTCGAAATGGCTTCTTAGTTATCCCCGAGGGCTACAAATAAATTTATCTGCATTTTTCTAAAAGACCACCAGACATTATTCTCGAAAATTAATGAGACATTCTTGAGAAACAAAATAAAATCTTCGAGCTAAAATATTTAATAAGGATTCTGAGACATAATTGAACGGTAGGTATATCGGCTTCATAATTAATTTTCTAACCGTTTAACATTACACGGCACATATGTCAGCGAAGCATTATAAATGTAGGTGGTTTAATTTTTACATCTTTTACCCGCGGCTTGGCCTGCGTTATTTTGAAATAGAATTCACGTAACATACCTCCGTTTCTGTAGGATCATTTGTGAAATATTTAATATACTACATTGAAAGTTAGTTTGCGTAGCGCAACAAATCAAATTTTCATGTATTGGAAGATTTAGAATTTGGTTGACTATAGGTATGATTACACAAAATTACACAAAATCAAAGGTTTTTTTTTTACTTTAGTTTAATTTGATTTGATTAGACTAAAATGTATGGGCACTCAGTTTTGGAACTTGCCTACTTGCCAACGGAACTGGATATGGCCTATTCAATTTCGTTTTAATTTTCATTTAATTTCGCTGAACGTAGCCTTTGCAAGGTTTGTCGGTTTCAGGTTGAAACACGCAGACAACAATGACAATATTTAATGAGTAAGCTAAAACTCATTAAAAGAAAATCTGAAACTTTAATATCATTTGTACCAGTAAAAGGGTTTTGGTTGGGGATTTATTATCTATTTCCAAGAACAGCAAATGTTACAGGTATGTGTATCTTGTTTCAAAAGATTAGTACACCCTGCCGGTCTGAGTAAATATTTTTTACTCATTGCCAGTTTAATCGATTCTCGAATCTATTCATCAGCAACTAAAAATGAATCTGAATCTGATTCCCAGTCATTTTCTATGATATTATCTTTGTACACAAAACATAGATATAATGATTTTGAGCCGTCTAAGAGACATAAGATTTGGATTATTATACTCTATTTTACATCACTTTGCTAATATTTATGTCATGTCCAACCAAGGTCCATTTTGTATATACTCTAAAATGAAAAAGCGAAATAATGAGAAAAGGTGAGCCTCTAGCGTCGCGACTCATAATGTTTCCTTTTTATAGATCTAATTTATGGCGTGGAAAAATTGAGGTCGTATACGAACATGTAGGTTTAATTTTAGGGTCTTTTGTAAGAGGATGAAAAGAGTCTTTAATTATGAGCAAGCCTCTAGCCCGTTCCACAGCATTTATAAATTAACTCCATAAAACAAAACACTTGGTAGCAAAGCTAGCAGCTTTTTTAGCGAGAACTGCTCTTAGTCAACGTCTAAATGTCGGTTTCCTAAAATAAAACACCAGTTTTGATTCCTATCTGTATTTCAAAAGAGTTTTCAGTTTTCAATGCCTCGTTCACTGAGCGTGGAATGTAAATCAAGAACTGGAGTTGAAACAACGCCACTAGCAATAATTTACGCGGCAAAATATCTCTGTTTTAAGCAATCGAAAAGGTGAATAGGAGGTTGACACTCGCTGACACCAACAAATAATGTTGTGTATTTAGCTCTATAGCAGGGGTATAAATCTATCAATTTAATTAAAAATACGCAATAAGTAGAAAGGTGGTAATGCCGATTGAAATTAATATAAAATACCTAATTTGTCACGCATGGTATAAATCTTTCTGGTATTTCGTGTTTGAATAATTTGATGCACATTTTCGTATACCAAGCCGAACGGATTCAAATAATCTCAATTATTGCATGCGAATTGTTCCTCTATTAATCCGTTTAATCATCGATTTCGGCATCCCGTGCAATCCATCTAGAAATTGTTTTCCGACAGATGTGATACGTAATAAATAAATAGTTTACAATGGTGGCGAACCAAAAGGGCAACATTTCGTTTGCACAAATACTCGCGTGCATTTCTGTTGTGTACAGGAAATTTTTCCAATGGTATGTGGACGGTATTGAGGTATTCTGTGGCGGGTTTAATCGACTAAACTTGAATGCATTGTGGGCAACAATGGATTACCGCCTCTGTCCCGGCGTACTTTGCGCCGCCCGCCTACGAGCCCGTGAATTTATACGGCGCGAGATCAAACGCTCGCGCGGGAATACCTCAAGTTTCAATACTCCCAGAAAGCGCTACTAAGCCCGATCTTCAGCAGAATCTGTTGCGGTGAAAAGAATTTACTTTGACAAACTGATTAATCTATGTTTGTACTTTCATATATAAATAATTGATAAGCTTAAATAATAGATAATTTAATATTACTTCAGACACTTTCATGTAGTTATCATTATTCATAATTGATACAAAATTTCTATAAACGGATAGATTTATTGACGAGAAAATAAACTGTGCATTATTTATATGTACCTATACACTATTAGGGTCGTTGCCTTCATTTAAAGTCTTTAAGATGATACCATACTTCTTTAAGTTTTTTTTCCATATTTGGTGTCATATTCCAACTATAAATAATATGTTAACGGGCTATATACAGATTGAGAAGTTATAAAAAGGATTTGAAATTTTATGGAGAATTTATTGGCTAGTGTTTTCTGGTAGAGATAAAATCGATTCACTGAAAACAATTTCATTATGGAATATAAAAACATTGATGAAAAGCTGCCTATCTTATTGAAGTATTTTGTATACAAAATTAGATCTTCATAATGGCCGTTAGGAAATTAGTTAGAAGATTAAGATCTTCGCATAAACCACTTTCTAAACTTCGAGTGAGCTTTATTATCCCAATTGCGAGGATCTCATTAGAAGTGCTAAAAGCGTACTACCTCCATAATGATGAGTAGCGTAAATTTTCCCATTAAAGAGTTGAAACCTAATTCTTGAACAAGTTAAAGTGTATCTAGTTTACAATTTTATTTCACGAGCGACTTTTATCGGTTAACGTCGTTAGCGCAGTCCAACTGTAAACTCGT
The DNA here is from genome assembly GCA_947359385.1 of Chesias legatella. Taxonomy (NCBI): domain Eukaryota; kingdom Metazoa; phylum Arthropoda; class Insecta; order Lepidoptera; family Geometridae; genus Chesias; species Chesias legatella. The sequence goes on from OX375766.1 coordinate 2,848,517, forward strand.
TGTCGGATCAGAGAGAAAGTCAAGGTAGATTGGCTATCGAGAATTTCCTATTATTATTGTGTCGCTGTCAAAATGCATAATGCACTTTTTCTCAAAATGCTATTATCAAATTCGATGAATCGACATTCATTTGTTACGTTCCGCAATGCGGTTGCACTGTTTCCGTTTTACAAATGGTTCACCGTTTAATCAGCTGAGCAATGCCGTGTCTTAATTTGGCATCTTTAAAAATGTAAGTGCCGGATTAGAATACGGTATACCGTTTTTAATATTAGCAGTTAGCTATTTAGTAAAATGAGGTTTATTTTAAAGAGGTTTTTCGCAGGGAGTAAATTTAGCGATATCCTCTCACGGCTATTAATCATAGAACAACACATGACCAGATCCATAAGTGGCTCACCATGGGAGGAAATTTTCTTCCACGGTCAAGCAGCGGAGCGAGGTATGTAAAATCACGAAACGTTGGATCTCACTTCGACTTTAGTTGTTCCTAGCCACGCTATTTCCGTTTCCTTAAGGTATTTTCCTTTGCCGGAAGCTCTAGCTCATTTTAGAATTTGAGACCCGACCTATAGATTTTAAGCAATATCACCAATAACCTGTATATTATCTTCTACGTATTATTAATTTTAATTATTTAACTCATTATACTCATGAATTTCCATTCTACCGGTTTATATTCTTAACGAATAACCAAATCAACTGGGAGAATAGTCCGGCGCTTGATTGAGTTTGATGACGTGCTTGCGAGAATACTGCCTTCATTCTATTAAATCATACGATATCGGGGTTGAAAAATACGATTTGAGATAAAGTTTAATGAGTTTCTATTTTGCAACTATTTTTTGTCAGTATAGGATGCATAATTGGCGAGCATATTCATTGCTACAATGGTTTTCTACAGTTTAATTTTAAACAGCTGTCTTATAAATAATTTAAAAAAATATATTTAAATCCGTGCATTTGAATGTACTGCGTCATGTGGTATGTATATATGTATATATACTATGTAATGTAATGTACAACACAAACATGCCACGCACTGAGAAATAAGTTGAATTTATGTAAGAGGCACGCTGACTCGCCCAGTATAAGTGTAGGTAAATTCAGTGCATACATACTATTTAGTAAGAATATATTAAAGAAAACAATTTAGAGTCATGGATTTAATCATTTTGCAGTAGATTGTAAACAGGCAATATTATGTTGTTCCGAGGAATACCCTGTGGTAGTCTTTAAAAATGAAATCTTTTAGGTAATTCCCATAAATATATTCTAACCAAGTATCAATACGTTGTAGTAGGTATCTATGACAGGATTAGTAATGCAAAAGTTCCTGACGCAGCCCAGCGGTCACTTTGATAGCTGCGGTTTGTGCTCGGCTCTAAACATTTAAGCAAAGGTATTGTTTTGACTGGCCTCTCAGCTCAGTTCGTCACACCCTGCCTTCTGCACTGTAGGTCGTGGGTTCAATTCCCACCCAGGACAAACATTTGTGTGAAGAACATAGATGTTTCTTCTGTGTCTGGGTGTTAATATGTATTATATGTATGTATTTACAAAAAAGGTATATATAGATAGAACTGATAGCAGTTGGCTCCCACGATACAAGCTATGCTTAGCTTACTTTAGGGTTAGATGGAGCTGTGTGAAGTGACCACCAATATTTATTTACAACTAATTATTAGTTTCCTTATTTGCAACAATACATACGTAGCAGCAGCATGTGTTACTAGTTAAAACTTCCAAAAATAAAATATTTTTCTTCCGAACACCGATATTTCTCAAGTTTCCACCATACACGCAATTTCATATAATATATAAAATTATCATAATTAAATATCAGGTTATACAGATTTTTATATATTATTTTTATTTATACTTATATCGTGTTATTATCCACTTGGACCAACATGCTTTCTGCTGTCTCTTTTATTATTTTACTTGACACAGATAGGCAATAGCCCTTATAGCAAAGATCCATCAGCCGATATCAGGCCTGTTACATATTGGAAGAGAGAGAGATTCGGCCAGTTTGTTTATACTTTGTCAATGAAACATTTTCCTTATTGTTCAATTTATTATTAGATTGTTGTTGAGTTAGTCCCTGTTTCGGAACAAAGTATATTTTATCAGCATTCCATGTTTTTTCAACTCTTTGCTCTTTTTATAGTCATCGAAATATATATCCACTGTTTAGTTTTCCCAGTTTTGTTGTAGAGAGAGACGACACACAGTATGTGAGATGTACCTAACATATAAATTTATTTGAAAGTATTAGGAGTTATATTCCAAATAATCTGTTTGATGGTATTACGGTATTATTTTCCTGTATGTTAACTGACCTAACAGTTCACTTTGTGGGAGCTTTGCCCTTTGAGCTGCAGGGTGTGAGTTCGATTCCCACCCAAAACAAACGTGTGTGGGATGAACATAGATGTTTCTTCCCTCTCTGGGTAGGTACCGATATTTAACTTGTACGCATGCACAAAATATGTATTAATATATTTGTATCATTTATCTGTCTACAAACTCTGCTTAGTTAGGAGCTAGACAAGTATTCTGTATTGAATACCAAAGAAGCAAGTTTCTTGTGTACACCTTGTTGAGATGCCAGTATTACATTATACTACTGCTGGGTAGTAAGTGCGAGGTTTTCTTACTTTATTATTACTATTCAGATAACAAGGGATGGCTACTGACGCGAGAAACTAACTTGACTTGTTGTCCCCGATGTTCTTATGTTATTGTATTAACTCAATACAGAAATATTTTATGTTTCGTAGTCTGTGTGTACACGTAAGCATAATAACTTTATCAGGCTTCTAATATTTCCACGCTGGATCACTTTCCTTTCGACGACTGGGTTTGTATGACGCTTACTATATTTAATTGCTCAACTATGATGTTTGGGTAACTGGAGTATCATGCAAAGGTTTTGTTTTATGACCTGATGGTTTTCTCTCGATGTTTTCTTTCACCGTTTCATGAAAAACTACGGGATCGATAAGACCTTACTGAGCGTAAGTATAAATAATTCAAGCCATTCATTGGTGCACAAGTCACGCCTATTTCAGATCCAAACTTTTTAATGTTTTTTTTTTGTTAATATACTACGTAAGGAGCGATATGGTACTTTTCTTGTTACCCAGTAACCTTCTTCCCATAACATAAAACAATGCTTCCTGGGATCCTCTCCTACTTAGGCAAGGGAATACCGCTACGCATTATATTGCACCCGGACCCGTGCCTGTTTTGTTTTATTTTACCGGCAATCGCGACTTTCAAACCGAAACACAGTAATGTGTATGGGTTAATTTTTTGAGGCGGAAATAGGTGTAGTGGCAGTACTTTCCCAGAAGAACTTGGTACAAAAGTACCAATATGGCATGTACCGCTATTTTTTTCAGACTTAAAAAAGTCTGAAAAAAATAGCGGTACACGCCATATAGATATCTCATTTAAGGATAATGTCATGCATATACCAATCGTTGTATTTTTTCATCGGATCGTATATTATTAATGACTAAAAAATACATAAATTCTGTTCAGGTACCTATATAGTTCATAATCGACGAGGTAAATCGTCTCGTCCATGTAAAATACATCGGTAAAGTGTGAGTTGGATTTCGCATGTCGAGGGTTCCCCCACCATCAATATCAGGTAATTTCTGCGAAAAAACCTACATTCAGTTTGACGTTTATATATATTTTTTAGAACAGATCATAAACAGTAAGACATTGAGAAGATACGTTTCTTGTGGTATGTAGAACCCCATAATGTATGCATTTTATATTTATAATTTTTATTAAAAAAGTTAAGTTATAATAAAGCATATTCTATGAATATTTCATGTTCCTGCCGTGGTTCAAATGATACTTCAAATATAGAATTGACAGTCTGACCGCCAGTCGGGTGCTAAGTTAGATGGCCACTTTTGAGTACGGAACCCCAAAAAGCTTTTTCAAAGAACGCATATAATTAACGCGCGCCAGGACGATAACTCATGCAGATTGGTAATTGATTCCGAAGATTGATGATCAGGAATATTTCGTTTAAAATTAAAGCAAAATTAAACGTTGTTGGTTGGAAATCTTCTCCTATGCGTTCATACCAAATTGTTTTATTCAACATGATTTTTAAATCAGTAACGTTTGCGCTATCGAATCAGTGCTGATATAATGCCAGAATGGAGAAAATAAAATTGACATGCATTATATTCCATATCGTCGTGGTTGCTCGCGTCCGTAGATGATTACCCTTTGAATCCCTACATGTGTCCCCCGGATGGAGCGAAAGGTGCAACCCAAAGTAGCAGTAGAACTTGTGCTAAGTTCGCCCGGAGAAGTACTGCAACCACACCTGGTAATCTGCCGCTATGCAGTGATGCACTCGTATTGCTGTGTGAAAGATTGATTTTACCCACCGTTAAAGAAGTAAAATATATTTTTTTCCACGTTTCCTTTAATATCGTTTGCCCTAAGTACCTACAGCCCGCATTATTTGAATTCTACCAGGTATGTACTCGTAATTTTGTAAGATATAATTAAAATGCTGAAGGTACTCTGCATTGCATGGACTCTAACTCATTAAAACTTTAAATTGCGGTCACTTATAATAAAGTTAGGGACACCTTTGCAATTCAAGCTCAACAATTAGGACTACAAAGTGTTTATAATTATAATCTAAAGTAACTCTGTCCCATCGCATGACAATCTGTGTAAAGCCGATGAAATTATAGGGACGTGCAACATTCCAACCTAAAATTCCCGAGTGACTTGGGCCTTCCCATAATTTAGAAATGGAAGACATAAGTTATGTTGCAGCTTTGTACAGTCACTTAACTTTAGGTGGGTTACATGTTTATTCCGCGAGTTATCCATGGCAAAAAAATAACGTAATTTGTGCCAACAAGAATGCAATAGAACTAAAAACATTTGAAAAATTAATATGAGTTATTCAGTGTGTTATTCTTAGTATAAACCAATTTTTTTTTTATTAAAAATATAATCGTTTAAGTAGTCAAAAGTATGTATTGTCTTAATAAATATAAATTTTGGCATTAATATCGTTTTTCAATTAATTTGTTTAATAACTTTTGGGTTATCACATCTCGAAGTTTTGATTATCCTCACACAATTTTGTGACTGATGTCAAAGGCAAGTAAGTGACTTAGGTAACTGTCATATTTTGTGTAGTCCTTTGTAAAATGTTTATTTATGGAAGATTAAGCACTTTGTCGCATAAGGTAAGGCTTACAGAGTTGAATTTTGTTTTGTGGTATACGAATATAAATCCTATATTCTAAACTATTTTCAAATATCTTGACCTCTACAAAAGACTGATTTGAAAGTGATTTATTTCGTTGTAAAATCAATTTTATTACAATTTGTGCTATGTATTTAGTGTTATAATATTAGACTTCCTAAACTATTCGAAGGTCAAATACAATCAGTGGTTTTATTTACTCAATCCACACGGGAAAACTTCAAACCATATTTAAGAATATGTATTGTGTGGTTACTCACTCATACGTATGTAGGTACCTACAAGGATTCCCAAAGTACTTACCGTGTACAAAAAATAAACACAACAGGAACACCAATACCAGGAAACAAAATTTATACTCGCCACACAAATTTTACGTGGCCGGAAATCGAACATGGGATTCCTCGCTTTGCAAGCGGTTTTACTGCCCACCTTACCACGGACCAGTGCTTTTCTAATTGCTCTGATTTTACCCAGAAATGATAGAAATGATCGATGGATTCTGGATCGTAATGAGATCTGAGGTCACTTTTTATCCCGGAATAACGCACCGTTCCTGAGGGAGATTCTTAGAGAACCATGGGAGCGCACTCACCTATATGAGTTAAATATAAATATCACAAAACTAATAATAAGTTTTTATGTTTTGTTAAGAAACTTAAGCAGAAAACGACAACAGAAACTAAATAATCTCCGCTTAGATACTATAAAATTAGGGTAATAGCCGTTCTGGTCCATTTCTCTGCGAAAAACTTCTGGTAACTGTTGTGGCTAAATTTCGTGGACAGTTTAAATGTCTTTTCAGTTCTGCGTACTCGGGCTCTCTAGTGTGGCTTTTTTATGGAATAATTCTGTAACGGACATCAGAAATGTGTAGCAATATGTAAAATGGGCACGAACGCCTTACTCCTCTATTCTAATTCTATAAAAAAGTATTAGTTTTATTGATTTTAATCAATACACGCCGAAGTATTATTCATTATTATTATTTATTTTATTATTATTCTTGTATCAAGTATTCATAATCTCTATTTAAAAAGAATAAACTCGGTAACTGAGAACATCAGAAATCAGTTATAGGTATACTAATAACTGCTTTCAAAACAATAACCGTGGAAATATAATTAAAAATAGGTAGACGTTCGCCCTACAAACAAACCCTGTTTTTACACACAACTGAAACACCGATTTTTCACGATTAAAACTAGCTATGTTAAACAAAGAATAATGAGAATAAGTTGGAACAAATGATAAAATGAACTCAAAAATTAGCTTGGCAAAAATTTTAATAATTCCGTTTCATTCATTATAAAAAACCATTATTAAGTTCAATGCAAGTAACTCATCGCAAAATGAAATCTGATTACAAATTCTATCTCTCATTCGTTCTACTAAGTCGTCTTACAAGTAGTTTTAATAGTTCCGTTGAATCTCGATTCACAGCAAGAAGATATTTGTTGCACACTGCTCAAACTAATTACCGTAGATATTAGTGCGATACGTTTCTCAAAGGCATCCAATCTATGTTACATGAGAGCCAGATGGCATGGCAATGAGCCCCACCATGTTACATCAAATTTGCCGTTACTTGTACACGGGCAATTTTCTGATTGCAGTAAATCATAGGACAGATGTATGTGTTATCTACAAACAATTTATGAAAAATATATGATAAAACTGATTGTTTATTACTTATATTTTTATACTAATATTACAAAGTACTAATATTGTTTGTATGTTGAAGGTAATCTCTAAAACTCATCATCCAACTGCAAAAATTATTTCACTAATATTTCGGATAGACCTTCAGGGTGGAAAAAAGGCTGTATATTATCCGGTTAAAATAAAAGGGCTTTTCGTGGAGACCAAGTTTGCAAAGTAAGCCGACTAAAACACGGTCGAGCGAATGCATTTTCGAACGCTGCCTTAACGACAAGAGATATAAATGAACGCTTTCTTTTGAAAAGTTGTCTTAAATGGGCATATAAAAAGGTTTACGTCAACATATGTCTATATATGAGAGTTAATTTACGAATTGATATAATATTACTAAACCATGTGCTACTCATATATTCACAAACTGGGTTTCATTCGGTTGATGCTGCGGACAAAGCTGGTATTTTATAAACTACTGAACTGCTGAGAATGTATGTTTTCTGAGTTATCGCCCTGGTTCAACGTTATTTGCCAAATGTGCGCCAATCACATGTCAAAGTGCGAGTGACTCTGAACGTACCGAATCATACCAGAATTAATTTTTCAAACGCAAAGATATTGGGTTGCCTTCTATTAGAGTGGACTGGCTAAAATAATCTATCACTAGAGCCCATAAGATGTCACATCTCGCTCGGTCTAGGACGTTCGTTTCGATTTTGATTTCGTTTCTTCAGTTTTATGAAACTGTATTATCCAATTATTTGCCATTTCAACGGATTACAAATGTAACATTTTCAATTAAAACAATGACGTAAGTATTAATCAAATACAACATAGTTGCACAACTTAACTGCACAACTTAATTGCACAACTAAATTGCTCGTGTATTGCCAAAGTTAAGCTAACCCAGTAATGGAAGGGAATTAGCAATGAATATTATGCGCCTGCAACTTACTACGATTCTGGCGTCGACAACTTTAGACGGGCGATTTGCTAAAATATGAATATTAGCGAGCCAATGGTTTAGCGACGTGTATGGTACTACGTTAATGACCACTAAATGTTATTTGAACTTACATAACCTCCTTTCGTTTATCAAAAAAAGGTTATCAAAAGCTTTGGTTTAGTTTCATGCCTGCAATCAAATTATAGATTTCAACGTAATTCTGATTAGGTCCAACTGAAATAAAGTACACGTAATGAAACACGTCGACGATGAAAATGTTATTTTATTTTAAGTTAATATTATTTTAAACATGAAAAACGCTTTATACAAATAAATGTTTCAAGCGAGACTTTGACTTTGACAATATTTATTACGTCAATAAAGAAACAATAACACAAAATTTTCTAAATTTGTAGTTTATTCTTCATACTTCATATAGGATCAATAAGATTTTTTCTCTTTAACATATAAAAAAAGAACTAGATTGCGTTACATTTCCCCTTCTTCAACTGATAAATTATAATAGCAACCCATACCTATTTACTATGCTTTAAGCGCTACGATACAAATTTACCGTAACCCCGAGGGATTAAACCTATTGCTTCCTTTTCAGTAGTTTGACTCCGAGGGTGAAGGCAAACATTGTATATTGTTTATTCTATATCTTCCTAGCGGGTCTTAAAGGAACCTTCCCTGTCGGTCATTTGTGTAAAAACTCAACTTTCCTTTCAAATGTTTTCCTCAAAGTTTTTATTGTCACGCAAAAATGATAAGGAAAGAGGTGGGTTTATAAAAACCAAATAAAACCTGCTCAACGCTTTATTTGCATGTGAATTCGCATTTTTCGGGATTTAATAATGCCAAATTTTTACGACTTGGATCTTGTTTGGCTTAATACAACAATAATATTGCAAGGACGCAAACCAACTTTTAGAAGTTTAAAAGTCTCAAGAGCTGCAAACTTTGTGTTGTTGGAAATCCTTGTCGATAAACTTTTGTGAACTGCGATAGTTTATATACTGGAACAGTGGAACGAGGAAGCGAAATTAATCAAAACAAGGATCCTATAATAAAGAGGGCTCCGAGCTGCCGATGCCAACGAGCGAATTGTCATACCCACCATCATTAGATCCTTGACCCAGTTGGAGGCGTCGAGTTCGGATTACAAGTGCCTTACTAAGTAAACGTGGAGATATGCCCCATTAGAAACACTTGTGATGTGTGCGCCGCAAATATTGCACTTAGCGTTTGATGGACAGTCCATTATGCATGACGTTTCCGCTTAGGTTTCACTGTCTATTTTTATGGACTTTGTATGTTGAGTTTCCTTATTTATCTTTAGCTTCTGCTGAATAGTGCAAATGCTAATGCAGGCAAGTATTGCTGTCAACATGCACTACTAAATTCAATTCATGAGGTAAACATAATTTTCTTCGGTAGTACGTTATCCTGTTTTAGATGAACGCATACAAACAAACACATGCAAACTCACATTACTGCAGAAGGATCCTCTGTGTTGTAGGTGGTATGGACATCCACAGATACACAACACAAACATCCAAGTACTAGAACCACACTTTACGCACACCACACAAACTTCGCCTGAGCCGGGGATCGAATCCGGGACCGGGATTGGTTTGCAGGGTAAATCTATTAGCCGCTGAGCCGTCAGGTAAATAAATAATAACACTTGTAGCTGTGTGATTGGGAAAATGTATCATTGCAATTAAATAATTAAAATATTTTCATGATAAGGATCAGCGCAAATAGATTGGAGCTGCAAAGAGGATTTTTAATGACATTCGAAAATATAATTTGGTTGTTATCAAGTACCATGTGATTATCACACAAAAGCATCACACTCTTTTTTCGGTTTTGTCTCTCAGTCATCAGGGTTTGATGCGCAAAGTATGAAGTCCGTGGCACGTCCTGTATTTTAATATTAATTTGTTTTTGTAGATAACAATAATCCAATAACAGTACAATATTTAAATATGCAGAAGTTAAAAAGAAAAAAAAAGTTAAAAAGTTTTAAGTTAAGTTATAAGTAAACCTCGACTCTTGCATATGTTTTGGAATATTTTCGTGGCGTGGTTCGACGACCAATAAAGTGGAGCGGGATTAGATAACTACTTAATTTAATTTATAAAGCATCTAGACTCATATTCTTAATCATAATACGAGTAAATTAAAAGCATAATCTTTACAAACGAGACTTTTAAGGACAATTTTTTTAGGGACAATTGGCCACCTGGACAATGTTATTCTTACTACAGTAAACTGGCAGCAGTTATTTTAACAATAAATAAACTACCTAGGTATATCTGTAATCTACAACACAAAGCACATTTAGATTGGTATATTATTGATATTATGATAGACTGATAGGATAATAATCATTACATCAAAATATATCTTTCACAGTTTTTAAAATTCAGTTTTGCTTTGTTAAGCTTTCATTATAAACGAGGTGTAAATATAATTTTCACTCCTAGTATTTGGTCATATTTTGTTCCGTTCATCACTTCAGTTTTAGTAAGAAAAATAGGCATACGATTTTGTTCCAAAGTATATATCCATATCCTCAGTATAATATTGTTATAGGTAAAAGTGGAAAAAACAATCAGTATTCTAAGAAGCAAGCTTACATAAGGCTAAGCTTTGAGTCTGGGTTAACAGAAAGCCACGCATTATTGAGACAAAGAGTCATTCAGACTGGCTCGACCCAAATCACACGATGAATGACTGTAATGTACTTATTGAACGTAATGTAATAGGATCTCTGATATGTGTACATAATATAACCTATCTGAAAAAGGTATAGGCCAAGTTTCATCAATAATAATATCATGTAACGCGTAAGAAATACTGCTATAATATCGTATAGATTTTTATTCTCAAGAAAGTTTGTTTTTTTTGGAGCCTTTTTATTGAAATAATCTTTATAGCTAAAGAGAGATGTTTTTTATTTTCAATTATATCTGATCTGCAAGATTTACTCGGAACAAATAGAAGAGATAGTGATAGTTGAGGTCCCACATTATATTTACTTAATGTAATCTAATTGTGAATGTCTTGTTATATTTTCAGATTTCGAAACGTGGAGTTACAGGAACAGATGAAACAGATATTATTACTACATATAATTAAAATTTACTTGCAGTCCTATTTTTGATTGATTTATATGTAAATAGATTTCATTTAGGTATATAAAATATAATATAAAAAACTAAATGCAAACACTATATTCATTAACTCACATATTTCTATTAATCAAAACGGCTTTGTACCTACTAACACTATAACATCACTATACTCAATAATTAAGTATAACTATTTTAAACCAAATAATATATCTTTCGTAGAAAGTAAGAAAGATTGTTCGGAAAAATCATAATGACGTATAAATATGATAATTAACAGCTAAATTAGTATTTCTTCAATGGTTATTAGGTAATGAAAATACGTATTTCTGGCTAAAACATTGAATCGAAGTCTATTACATACCCATATTATTTTGAATTTAAAAGCTTGATAAATTCTATAAACATTTAAGCAGGGAAATGTGGATTAAGTTTACGGATAAGAATAAGCAAGAGAGAAAGATGGGTCCACCCGGTGGCAAGTTAAGTCAATTTAACACGAAGTGAAAACGTTGGGACCAACCAATTAGCCAGTTCAAAAGTGGCGATAGTTAATTTGCTACTTACATTAGGTATTGGAGAAACTTGGTGCGGCGTCAGTTCGCAATGTAACAAAGTAATAACCTTTAATTTTCCGATATAGTTGACAATGATAACTTTGATCTTCATATTTGTAATTTATTTTGTACTTTGTAGTTGTCTTTAGGAAATAAGTCGACCGATCCATATTTCATAATATTTTACAAAAACATTGGAGTCGAGACTACAATTCAACTGTAATGAAACCCTAACTAACCTTAAATAAATACTCATTTAAATTATCACTTTTATTTAATACACATTATTTATCAATATAGATTATATCTATATCTATATCTATACCATTTAAAAGTACAAACTCTTCAATTATGATGCTCATTTACTTGGTATGAAACAGGAAAAGATGCCCTTTAGTTAGGTCTGGTAACCACTAAGAATACTATCGGCTTTTGAAACTTGAAGTTTGCGAATAATGAGCATTGGATCTAAGCGGAATTACTCATATTTTAACACAACAGTAACTTCCGGGCGAAACCCTTATAATGTGAACAAACCTTCAACAAAAGGATAATGATGATATGGTTTTACCTTTGTACTTCTGCAATGAACATAACAGTCAGGGCTGCCTGTGACACATCGAGTGAACATTTTCCTCTCATTGAGTCGGAAACATTGACTTACAAGCAATGTTTTTTTTTATTTGATGCAGTTACGGAACGAGCCGATGGTCCACCTGGTGTTAAGTGGTAACCTCGGCCCATAACAACGGATGTGACTTGGGTCCTCCCTTACTAGGTATGACAAGACCCAAGTCGCATCGTACACGCCCGTAACTCTGAGACGTGTAGGTGGAATCTCTCATCTGCCTGTAATTTTACCGGCAACCACACCTTTCAAACCGGAACACAGTAACGCGAATGCGTTACTGCTTGGCGGCAGAAATGGGCATGGTGGTAGTACTTCCCCGGGCGAAAATGGCGAGAGTTCTACTGCTCTTAAAATGTGGAGACCATGACAATTTTCGTAACTCCATAATCTACGAGAAGAGCGCGCGGAGGCTGAAAGACCCTAAATTTCAGTCCAAAGGCCAAATCCAAGAGTATACCCATAAGCATATCACGTGAAAAAAAAAATACGTATTAATTATATTATTAATACCAAGTTCTCAAAACAAAACGCGAGAAAACCGGCATGTCTTAATACCTAAAATTCGAAGATAAATGACATCTACAAATTCGGATTGTGGATTCCCCGTGGTAGTTGCCCAATTTAACTGGTTAGGAAGTATATGCAACTGAAAATATTAATATGGCAACGGCAAATCTAATGACTAGATACTATTTCTGTTTATCAGAACTTATTGATTAGGAAAAAATAGTCTATAAAAATAAAATCTCATTTCAACTCAATAACAAAACTAGCGTTACAAAACTGAAAGGAAAATTTTTAATATTTGTATTGTGTTTTTTTTAGTTTAAAACATTAATCCTTCTTCTTGGAAAATAGTTAGTAAATATTGATTATAAATAGTGAATTTATTAATTGTTATATAAATAATGATATTTTTAGATGCTCTTGATTGTATTTGATATTAATTTATTTCGATTATATATTTTTTTTTTATTTTTTTTCGATTATTCGATTGCGATATTATGCAATATTAGTACATATACTATACATGGATATCAGATCTCCGGCTATATTTCTCTTTAAAATCATTAGATGCCGCCAAAGTTCATTTATAACCTTTTATTCATATAGTACTTAAAATAAAATTAAAACAAAGCCTTAAAAGTAGTGACAATTTATTCAACAAAAAATATACAATATCTCAACGAATATGCGCAAAAATCGTGAACTGTACCATAATTAAATGCATTTTGAGATAAATCAATGAACTTCGGCGTGACTGAACGGATGAATGAACGGTATAGTTCATTCGAGCCAAAGCGGAAGCGCGTATCAAAGAACCCTGCAGACACTCTCGCGTTTCCTTGCGTATTATACAGAGACGTACTTCATACCTATGGAAAAAAATATTAAAAGAAACTATTAAATATTATACAGCATCTACCTTATACTCCATTATTGCTAGAACAACGGACTGAAAAGCAATAGTTGCGGCTTACATTCTCGTGTGGGATAAAGTAAATAATTTGTAAAATTTTGTTCACTGTCACATATTTTTTTATTTTTTTTTATTTTTTATTATTGGGGTAAACAAACAGTCACACAGTAATACTAAAATAACATAAATACTTAAATAAATTATTCACTGTTTTATTATTCACCCACACCGTTTACCACAGATTACTTATTATTATTAATATAGGATTGCAGAATGGATGTGCTATCTTAAAACATCTAAAATTTTGTTTTTAAATTGTCTAGGACGCGTTGTCGAATATTGTGTGTAGAATGTGTAGAATGTAGAATGCAGGTATAATATTACACCCATAAAACAGAAAAAGTCAACGTTATTGTATGGGACTTTCTTTGGAGTTCCTCACGTCATATGCGAAGCCACGTAGCCTGATGCAGCTACACACTGCCTTAGTTTAAAACCGCATCACTACGAGCCATGTAGCTTTGTTTTTTTAACCCTGCGTAACATTCGATGTCGAGACTCGTAACACGTTTGAGTACTTAATGAATTTGCTCTTTAAGAGCAGTAGAACTCTCGCTAAGTTCGTCCTTAGAAGTACTGCCACCATGCCCATTTCTGCCGCCAAGCAGTAACGCTTACGCGTTACTGTGTTCAGGTTTGAAAGATGTGGTTGCCGGTGAAATTACAGATGAGAAATTCCACCTACACGCCTCAGAGTTAGGGCGTATACGATGCGACTTGGGACTTGTCGTACTTAGTAAGGGAGGACCCAAGTCGCATCGGTTGTTATGGGCAGTGGTTACAATTTAACACCAGGTGGGCCGTCGGCGTCGGTACGTTCCGTAACTGTAAACATAAAAACTAAACTTAACCTAACCATCGTCCTTAATCTGGTTCTGTTCTTCTGAGGATTCTTCGAACAGCAGTTAACCGGGTACATAAAACAACAGCGTTTTGTTTCTGGCCATTTTTACTGCCTAATGGTTACGATACATGCCGCTGTTTCTGCTTTTAGCTTCGCTAATTGATAACGGATGCGGCCATTTCACGTTTACTGTTTAGTACTTACCCATTAGATAGCTCCACAAACACCATTGCATGCCCTGTTTTACGTAAACAGATGGCGTATTGAAATTATTTAGGTGTATAACACAGAGCATCGAATGTCATTTCGCCCGCCGGCTACTAGCCGGCGGGCGAAATGACATTCGATGCTCTGTGGTGTATAAGATAAAGATAAGTTCAGGTTCAAATTCGTACTCTAAGAAAAAAATGTGTGGCATTTACTTCATCAATACATTTTAAATGGCTGGTTATGTATGCATTAAAATACACAAACTTATTTTGAAAGTCACTGGTACAAAAAAATTTATTTACAAATCCATTTAACAAATTTAATTGCTAAAAGTGTGCTTAAATTAACACCTTAATCACACATAGTTTCAAATCTCCTATTATCCATGTAGTTTTTTTTTTAGAAATGTGGCCGGGTCTCTCTCCCCTGTCCCACAATGCAATGAAAGCGCTGCTCGTATACGGGGGTTGTTCTCAAAGTACTCCAGAAAGCTTCACTGTATATCAAACAGGTAAATTTTACCACAAGATTGTTTTCTTCAACTCACAAAGTGCAATTTAATTTGAAAAGTGCAAATTATTAGATATAAAGCAGCTTTATCTGACATGCAAAAACTAAAAAGTTACGTGATTAAACTATGCAGTTTTATGGAAATTCTCTTTCCAGTGAGAGGATTCGGTATTATTTAAACACTGGGAGGGCGAATAGATCTCGAGAAATCACGAATCGTCGTCAACTTGTCGTTGAATAATTCATTTAATCCATTTAATAGGGACGGCGTTCGACTTGAACCTAAAGTACATCAACTCCTTGCATAACATGTTTTACGTTCACTACAATAATAGAATAGATTTGACCGCTAGATGTCAATGCTTTATTCAAATGATGCTGCGTGCCTGCGTGCCTGGAATATTTTTTTATGGATTTGTGCGAATGTATTAACATGAAATAATATGCGCCTTAGTTTATGACATAAAGCCTTGTTTATGTATGAAATAATCCAATTCACCTTCTAATTTTGATTTAAATAATTACCCATTTCAGACCTAGACAATTGGATAAGCATAATTTGTTAAGCATAGACTTTATATCATTTCCGTGAAAATTAGTTTTAAATTAAGTAAAAAAAAAACAAAATACTAATTAGCTATATTTATAGACTAATATTATATTATACTATTTACTGATAGTTAAATTGCGATGATTAAGGACATTAGAAACGACTTTATGAATGTCCCTTATTTCTGTTTAGTATTTGTTGGCTCATGGCAGATTCGAAAGAACTCGTATTTATGTAAGAGCGACGACAGGTTCAAAAAGTCTACTTTTATAACTAATCTGACCTTAGAGCATGTTTGCGGAGATTCAACTGATCTAAATATTATTAGTGTATGTATTTATAGACACAATTTGTCAAAATTAGTTTTAAAGGTATAAATAATAAATGTCTAAAATGTCTATCACAGTGCTACTATATCAATGGCCCTAACAGATAACATTATAAAAATGTAACGGAGACGAATAAATTATAATGTCAATGTTTGATCTTTTTTTTACCTGAAAAAAATAAGAGATAAAGCGGTATCTTCGATTATTCTACCTCTTTCAATAATATATTTAGGGGCGTAAACATTGAAAATTGAGATTGATCTTATAACATAAAAACATTTGTTGGTCTAAATTTCCAAGACATTTTATATCAACATAATGTTTTTCTTACCCAAAAACAATAAACCAAGACATTGGTAAACAAGTGTAATCAGTTAAAGGTGTGTAAGTTTGATTACATACTACTTTATCCATACGACATCAAAATAGATCAAAATAAAATCAATGAGTATGAGACGTTTGTTTGGCAGCATTAACTATTTTGTGATAAAGTAATGAAACGAGCAGATAGCTCACCTACTGTTAAGTGTTAACTTCTGCCCATAACAAGCAACACAGCTTCAGTCCTCCCCTATTTAGGTACGACAAGGCCCAGGGCGCCCCTAGTCTGAGACGTGAGGATGGAATGTCTCAAGTGCCTGTATTTTCTCAGGCAACTCCACCTTTCAAACCGGAACATAGTAACGCGAATGCATTCCGGCGTAGATTATTCGCTCTATTCCTTCTCGTTTGTTGTAAATAGGCCGGTGAAAACACTATTATACTATAAGGTACATCCAGATTGTATAACATAAAAAACTTGATATTTTAAATGTTTTTATTACCAATACTACAGTCTTCACGCTAGTGTAAAATGGTTTACGATAATTCAAAACAGATAATCGTTGGATTTGGTACTATTTATTATTATATTAATAACACTACATCGTTTTTGATATTTTAATATTTTAAAGGTTGTTGTATTATATTCTCGTAAAGAAAATGTACATAAAGTGTAAACATTTCACTGTTATGTTTAAGTTACATAAAATGTTTCGAGTTTATACACTTATATTTATCTACGACATCATTACTCTACGTTTAAGATTTATACATATCAATACATTTATTATTTCTAAAATATACACTTACACCTATGATAATAATCACAATAGAAGTTTTTCCTTGTAAAGTAACAAGGTTTACGTTAAACGTAATGGCATGAAAGTATAAATAGATGATTCGTTATTATCAACATTACGGAAAGGGTTCAACGATTTCAATAAGTCAACATAACAACGAACGGAATTCATTAATAAGATTTTAACAAAATTATTATCTCGGGAAGTTTTGTATGAAAATTGCAAATTGCTATTTGTTAAACACAGTTTTTGTAAACTCAAAATAGATGCTTACATATAGTTTGGTTATGCTCATATAATTTAAAATCAACTTCCAAATTTTCTTTTATTATACATGTTTTGTCTATCTCTATGATAGAAGTTGCGAGCTCAATCGAAAACACAACATTATTTCGCTGTCTGTAATTTTTGTATCGGGCCCTTATATTATAAGGCTGGTATGTCCCATAAAACAAATCGTCTTACCAAGAACAACTCTAGAGACGTAAAACTTTTTCGATTATCAAACATTTGTTACTGATATACCTTGTGCCTATTCGTAATAAGTCATTCTGACAAACTTCCTATAGACGCTTCGAAAGGGATGAAGAAAGTTTTCGTACCGACATAAGACGCATTTTATTCATAATCAAATGTTAATCCGGTCTGTATCAGTTTTTCAAGTATATTCCTCATTTCGATTACATTTATTCATGTTTACTTGGCATTTTACTTTTATCTGTTAACGTGTTGATGTCCATTTCCGTTGTTTGCACTTCTACACTTGGAACATTAAAATTATCATACGAAATGTACTGAGGAGGTTGCTGCACGTCGGCTTTCGCGATCACTGGACGCTTTTTGCTTTTCAAATAACCCAACCCAGATAGCAATACTACAAACACTAAAAATCCAATAATACACCCGACAAATAAACCGAGTCGTCTGGTAACTATATCTGCGATACCCTTGTAAGTATTCGAAAAGGGGCTTTCCATCGCAGTGCCGAACAATTCTATGGTACTCACGTTCGCGCATTTACTTAACATGGAATCGTTCATAAGAGGTCGCAGATAATTTAATATGATCTCGTCTCCATACGAATTGATGGCTGATTTTTCAGGCGACAGGGAAATTCTGGCATCTGGTGTGGACGAGCTGTAGGTCGATGGGCCGAAGCTGCCAAACGCTATCACGCAGATTGTATAACGGGTGCCCGGCGTCAAATGGTTCAACTTTGTCGTTCGCGCCGTAGTGTTCAATAAAGGTTTTCCTCTTATCTGCAAAATATAAGCTCATTATTTATTGGCAGTTCAGTTTCACGCTTCATATATCGATAGCTGAAAAAGTTTGCGGGCATGACTGTAAACCATCGCTGAAAAGAAAGATTTAAACGGATTCGCTGCATAGCCGAACATCCACGAGCTTGAAACATAAATATTTTTTATGGACCATTGAAGTGATGCACAGCCGTTATATTCAAATGTTTGTTGTTATATTTACCGTGCGCATTTTATAACAACGTTTTAGTCTAAATTATTAGCGTTTAGTTAAACACAGGTGCAATTTATGTGGACCCGTAAGATAACGCTGGGAACAAAAATGCAAGCGCTTACTATGCTTGGGTTATGTTCTCCAAAGTAAGCCACTTGGTATCCGCTCAAGCCGTTTTGGTTTCGACTTTGCCAAGTCACAATAACGGAATATGGCTGGATGTCTTGTATTGCGATCCGGATTACGACGGGGACGTTGCACAGTTTCTGCGAAGGCAACTCCATAAAGCTGAATCGTTGAAGCTCCTCTGGATGTTCACATCTCAGGTTTCTGCTCCCTTTTATGATTATTTTCTGATGGTCTTGCATCCATTTCCACAAGTCCTGTGCATCGCAGTTGCAAAGAAGCGGATTTTCTGCAAAATAAATACACAACTGTAGGAATCAAATGCGAGTCACGTGAATAGCTGATGAGATTTTTATGATAATGCAACTTACCATCGAAAGATAAGCTTTTGACTTGAGTTTCTAATGCCGTCAACAGTTTTATTGGTATGACATCAAAATAGTTTCGGCTCAAATCAATAGATGCTATCTTGTGCAAACTACGAAACGCATCTGAAGAAATGGCTGACAGCCAGTTGCCATTCAAGTTTAGTTCCGTGAGACTTTGGAGACCCCGAAATATATCTCTATTTATCCTCGTGATGTGGTTAAAAGAGATGTCTAACTTTTGCAAATTCTGCAAGTCTGACGTGAACTCTTCCAGCTCTCTTATTGTATTTTGTGATATATTCAAACGCCTCGTAGAGTATAATCCTTGGAGTCTCTCTCTTGGAATATTTTCCAATTTATTTTGGCTTAAGTCGAGTATTTCGACATTATGCAATTTCGAGAACGCTCCGGGTGATAAACGAATTATAGAGTTTTGTGTTAAATGTAATCTCTTGAGAGATGGGAAGTTTTCAAAGTCTTTACTAGTTATTATCGTTAAGTTTGTATTCGTGATTATCAGGTCCTCAAGTAAAGGAAATAACTTTGATGGATATGTTTGGAGTAATTGTACTAAAGAGTTTGAAGACATGTTCAGCGTAGTCAATGCTGGCAGTATCGCCTCCGAGAGCCCATTGCTCGGAATGTGTTTGAAAAGATTGAATGATAGATCTATTTCCTTTAAACCCAGCGAATGCTGAAAGAAATTTGGTGGAAGGACTGTTAACATGTTTTTACTTAGATTTAATGTTATTAAATTTTTCAGGGCAGGTGAATTGAAACCGTTCAGCAAAGATATTCGATTGAAGCTTAAGTTCAAAGTCCTCAAGTTTTGTAAACCAATGAATTTGAAGAAGTCTACGCTATTCAGTTGGTTGTGGCTCAAATCCAATATTTCTAGTGACGTTATATTAAACAGAGCGACATGTGGAAAATCTGAAAAACTATTTCCTTTTAAATTCAGTTCCTGCAATATTGTTGTGTAAGCAAATATATCTTTGTGTAAATCCCGTAAGCTGTTGAAAGCTAAATTAACTCGCAACAGATTTTGATTCTTTATGAAACTTTCCGGAGGCAATTGGGATATGTTTGAAGATTCTAGTGACAAAATTTGTAAAGATGGAAGATGAGAAAACGTTTTGTTTCTGAGCTGAGTTAAGTTGTTCTTTGATAGTATTAAAGATTTTAAGCCAGGTATTTGCACTTGAATTATATCTTCCCAAGTCAAAAGATTGCTGCTCATTTCTAAGTCACTTAAATTCGGCAAACTTTTCAGCGAGTCTGTTTCAATTATGGATATTGAGTTTTTATTGAGTCGAAGTTGTTTAATTGGCAGTGAAGAAATATCAAAGTCTAAAACGATGATTTCGTTACTGGACAAATCCAAAACTTTTAATTTGGCAAGGTACTGAAAAGTGTCTTTTGACACTTGATTGATATTATTATTTTGCAAATACAGCTCTTCCAGTGATACAATTTTGTAAAAAGTTTCATTACTTAATTTTATTAGCTTGTTATTACTCAAATCTAAAAACTTTATCTTTTTTAAATGACTAAAAGTCTTATTTTCTATATGTACAATACTGTTATTTTTTAGATACAGCCTTTGAATATTTAACAAGTCATTAAAAAGATTAGCCGTCAAAACATTTATATTGTTTCGGTTCAGCCACATTATTTGCACATTCACTTGACCCAGTAGGGAAGTATTTTTTAAAAGTGACAAATGATTTGCACCAAGCTGGATAGAAACTAAAGACGAATCTCTATTCGGAAACACGTCTCCGATAGTTGTTAATCGGTTACTTTGCAAATTAATGTGTTGCAAGTTTTTGAGGGTGATAAATGCTTGTGATTCTATATTCTGAATAAAATTGTTTTGTAAATGCAATTCTAGAAGTCCAGGCAAAGGGCTGAATACATTTCTTTTGATTTGATGTATTTTATTATTTTGTAAACGAATTTCTCTAAGCTCTTTTAACTTATCAAAAACCAACTCATCCAATTCGTTTATTTCATTGTTATCTAGACTTAAAGTTATAATCTTACGATTAGATTGAAAAATGTTTCGAGGAAGCTTTTTCAAAAAGTTTGTTCCCATGTGTAGTTGTGTTAGATTTTGCAATGAGAAAAAACATCGTGGATGCAAATATTGTATTGCATTATGTTCCAAATTGAGAACAGTGAGTGAAACAGCGTTATCAAATGCATCCTCAGAAATATCTAAAATATTGTTTTCTGAAAGAAATATTTCTGATAGTTTAGGAAGATTTGAAAATACACCTTTTATATGATGAAGATGATTATGACTCAAATCTATAGTTCGAATTTTATGGTTTCGTTGAAATATAGTTTTTGCAATACTTGTAATTTTATTTCGACTTAAATCTATTGTTTCTAAATTTTCTAAAGAGTAAAATGCTTCTTCATCTATTTTTTGTATTTGATTACTAAAAAATGTTAAAGTCTTAATGTTAGGCATACTTTGAAACCAATTTTTGTTAATTTTAGTGAACTGATTGGAATTTAGATCCAACGATTGCAGATTTGGCACTGTTACATTAATGTCAGGAATATAATTGATTTTATTCCATGCGAGTCTAAAGTTGGTGAGTTTATTTAGTTTTCCCACAGATTTCAATGGGAAAGTTTCCAGAAAGTTTTCTGTCACGTCCAATTCAGTCAAGTATTCTTCCAGGTTGTAAAATGCATTGTCGGAGATATTGGTTATTTTATTTCCTTTCAAATTCAGCTTTTTTAACTTGAGGTTTTTAAACGTATTTGCTGGAACATCTATGATATCATTGAGCTGCAAATCGAGAGACTCAACGTTGGAGAGTTCGGCGAATGATTCGTGTGGAATTGTGTTCAATTTGCTGGAAATTATGCTCAAGGATCCCAACGAGTCCCGAAGTGTCGCCAAAGCGTTAGGACTTATTTTGTTTATGGCTGATTGTGAAATTTGTAAATTGATGATTCTTATTTTTGAAGGGAAAAGGTCCACTTTTAATTCCGTCGTTGAGCTTTCGAGGTCGTAAATAGACAGCGACTGGATGGTTCCTCTTATCTTTGAGAGGACATTTTTTACTACACCGGGCGTGGCGCTGGGACACTCCAAAAATAGACCTGAAAAGAATCTTTTTAAATGAGGCGTGCTACAATTTCGTAAAAAGAAGACTATGGGCCTTTTTCAGTAAGTGCATATAGCCTAAATTAACGATAATTTATAAATCTCATTTTAAATATGACTAGATGAATAATCCCCAATTAATTAAGAAAAATGTGAAAAAGGACCTTATTGACTGTTGACATCCGTACTAACCTTCCTTAAAATTGTAACAGGGACAAATTGGGTTCTCTGCTAGGCTTGGGCATTGCGAATGTTCTTCTCCTTGCAGTATCGGAATATGGATAATGAATAGAAATGCGTACACGCTGCATTTGAGGCGTGACAGTCGAGTGATAACGCCCATATTGATGCGACGTCATTTCAGTAACATTGTGCATTCGTTGTCCAATTGAGCTCCAATGACTTCTGTATGTTATTCTGTAACAAAGAAAATAAATATTTTAAGTCTTTCTTCTTCGGATTATTAGTTAAAAGGAAAAGAAAAAAAATGAAAAAATGTATAGAGGTTTTTTACGTTTTATTTACGTTGCAGAGATTTATCTATTCGACTTACAAAAACAAATATGCAAATTTTGTTTGAGTATTTAATATTCAGCCAATGTAATACAGTGTATAGTAGTAATATAAGAAGTAGAATCGGTAAAGTAAACTACACCATGTGTTAAGTACCTATTACCGTTAAGTACTTATCTGTGCATTTTTGCGCTAAACAGTTGTGCATTTGCATTGCGGTGTTTTGGTTTGAAGGATGCCGATGAAATAACTGGCATATGATGTTCTATCTTAAAATCTAAGAATGCCAGCAGCAACTTGGGTGTTCCGACCTCTGTAAGGGTGGACCCGAATTGTACTGTTATTTGCCCCTTAACATTCCGCCACCCCAACACTCAATTATGTCATTAAACAAACGGTTTTACCAAAGTACTTTTGGATCAGCTTCTAATGACTGAACACGATTTGATAGTCACAAGGTTACTTTTACTTTTTAAATTATTTTTTTCGTGAATCGTACCGTTAATAATCGTTCACTACAAAGTTATTTGACAATAAATTGGAGGCCAGGCCCAGAAGAGTTGTGAAGCGAAGTTAAAAATCGATTTGTGCCTGAGAAGTTTATTTTAGACAAAAGCACCCCTAGAGGGCACTGAAAAATAATAAAGTACGAAATTACCTTCTCAGCCTAACTTTACTCAAAGCCGTGGTCGCTGCAAACTTTATCGAAAGAATATATCTCACGGAAACCGTCTGTTTTTTAGATTAACGGAAGGTAGAATTTCGGTTTTTACTTTAACATTATATAGTGATAACAATTTAGATTTATTGTAATTTTTATTCTTTTTGTGACATTTTGGTTTTTTATCAAGTAGCTACATCAAAGCGTCAACAATCACCAAGCGTCTACTGGAACCTTCAAAATTAAATTTAAAGAGGTTTTTTTTATGAATTGTAACAATCTGATTCTCCGATACTACGATTACTATCGTCCCGTCACTAGTGATAAGTGCAGCGAGTCCCATCTCTAACCGTCACGGCTGCCACTTGACGATTCACCGGTCGCTAGCCGAGACACTAAATTAATATTTTTGATTCTACTAAAATCTAGCCACCATTTCGACTAAAATACCTAAAATTACTACGTGTATTTTACCCCGAGGAACGGGTGAGTGTTGCAATATCTACTAACCTAGCTATAACTTGTAATTTCTTGTGTTCTTTCTTTTTTTTCTAACCAACCCTCATAATGTAATAATTAAAATTTAATATTGTGCTAGTTTTAAGATCTATGTATGACTGCCACATCAATGATCACGAGATCTGCATTAATCGTCATCGCTGTTCCTCCGTCGGCCGATTAATGCAAAGTGCACGGATGTCGCAGTCAGACCATGGTAGCGGAATGGGTCTATAATACCCTACTTGGACGCATTCCAGGGTTCTTCTTCTTCTTCTACTACTCCTCCACTCCACCACGTCAGCTCCACCGTACTACGCGATCTACCCCGGCCCCATCACTCCGGCAGAACGCGACGGGATCTACCCCCGCTGCACCTGTCAAAGATTGGCTGCCTACCCGTCGGTTGCACGAGCACGCACGCAACGGCTGACTGCACTTACCAGGACAGTGATAGACGCTTTAAGTGAACGTACCGGCATTTTTTAGCAACGAACTCTCAAATTACCCACCCCTCTGGTCAACTTACTACCCTACCATTTTTAAATTAATCGCCTCCTACCCTAATTTTATTTTCCATTGCCTACCTCATTAAATTTGTTATTCTTTACTCCCGTTAGTTTTAATTTCTACTCCCTACCCTACACCTTACTTATTTCACAACTACCACTAAAAACCGCTTCAGAATAATATACTTTATATATATATCGTGCTTTTACAATAAAACACGAGAGAGCTATAAGCGTAACTATCACGCCAAATGCAACTAGCCCAAACACGATCATCTTCTTAAGTGGACAAATTTATGGTCAGCATCAGAATATAATTGACGTTGAAAACTGTGTGACTGTATACCATAAAGATGTTGAAGTAAATTTGATACAATATTTTCATAAAGTATCCATATTTACTAAATATGTTGGAGCTAAATATATTTTATCATCAAATAAAATAACAAAAATTTAAAGAAACAATAAAAACAAAATAAAATATCATGTACTTCAAATAAAAAATAATGACGGTGACAGACACTCTATACAACTTGGGCCTATCCGATTTGGAATGCATTAAAACATGTGTTCAGTTATCAGTAATACAAGGCGATACAATGCTACGTTTGGCATACTCATAAATGTAATTCAAGGGCTGGCATTCTCAATTATATAATAATGACTTACTTTTCAAATACAATTCAACATTTAATTTCTTTAGCAAAGAAAAAGAAATCGTCAAATCATAAGTATATTTCCATGGAAACCACTGTTTTGAATATAAAATATTATTTTTTATAAAAAATTATTTATAATTTATTTTATATAAAATATTATTTTTTATAAAAAATTATTTATAATTTATTTTATATAAAATATTATTTACTTAATATCTACGATTTCCGGGTATTGCGTCCGTTTAGTTTGCTATATAACTCTTTATTGTATACCACAATAAAAACATAAAGAATGCCAAAAGAAATATCAGTCTAGTAAGAATAATCGAATAGGTCTAATGATGCAATCTCTTCCAGACAATCTTAGTACTGACTGGACTAATCAGGAATGATAATGGAAGGTGGTCTGTTTATCAGAAAATTCTTTCAAATTCTACGATATAATTATTGATCCAAAACTATTCTAAATAAGTTGCACAATTAATTAATTCAATTGCTGAGTCCTGATAGGATATGGGTAGTTTATCTGCTTGCGAACGCTTGAATTGCAACGCAAAAATCCATGCTTAGAACATCGTCATACCAGTTCCATAGCACATTAGTTTGCATCGTCACCAAAGATACAGAGGAATGCTGAATTTCAGTTCAATTGGATGACAGTAAGTGCTTGAGAAAGTGATCACAGGTCTTGGAGCAGAAAAATATACGAGTGAAGTACTCACTGAAGCCTCACTACCGGAAATCAACGTTACGTGCTCGGTGGAAGATTGTCGATTTGAGAGTATTAGTTAGTTAGTAATAGCCAACTGAAATTCTAGCCCTACCACAACTCTATGAAATTTTCACGATTTTTTTATTCACCAGAATCCCGCGCTTGATATATGATCCTACGATCTTCAGATGGTAAACGATGGTGAACCGTCATCGCTTCGAAAACTCAAGGTAAAAAGGTAGTATCAAAATATCTGCCATAAATAAAACCATGGTGTGTTTGTTTTGACCGTTGCTAATTATTTACGTTTCATTTTGCAAACAACCCAAGTTAAATTACGAAATAAAATTGAATCTCGTACCTTGTAATTAAAAGATAAAATGAGATTAAATCATTGCTGGAGGAACGCTACAAAGCTGTTAGGCGTGATTGGGGCTGCCATAATAAAAAAATCATAAAGCCGGGTTGATGTTTCTTCTCTCGAAGTGACTGGTTTTTTCTTGGTTTTCCCCTTTGAGAAACTGGACACAACGCTTACACAATCATGGGCACACAATCACATGATATAAACATCCACGAATCGAAAACATTTATTTTACTGGTCGCGGTCTTCAAACCCAGTACTCTTGCTTCAGGGCTCAATTAACACCAACTACGTCACGGAAACGTCGTGGAATCTTCACTTCTTAAGAAATGGAAGGAACATTATATACCTACCCCTTCCACTTCGGTTAAATTCCCATTTTCCTATTTTCCCGGTCTTGTTCGTAATTTAGTTGGTAAAAGCAGAAAGTATCTTGTCGCGTCTAAGTTTCCGTGAAAATTTTAAGGACCCTTATATGTAAGACATTACATTAAGAAATAAATTTTATTCGACTGGCCTAACAGCTTAGTTGGTAGTACCATTGATACCATGATGAAGGCGAGATGCCTTCTATCCTGCAGATCATGGGTCATTTTTTTAATTTTTAATTTTTTGTCTGGTTCCTATGATACAAGCTATGCTAAGCTTACTTTGGGGCTAGACGGCGCTGTGTGAAATGCCCACCAATATTTATTTAATTATTTTTTTCCTACTTCATAGTCAGTTAAAGAGTTTAAATAAAAAATTACTTCGCGTAAGAAATGTAAAAAAAAACGTGATTTTGGTTACTACCCAAATAGAAGCCCGCTGTGTACCTGCCTAATGCTGTTTGTCTTATGCAACTAAAATGTTAATTGTTAATTTGGGTAATTTCTTCCACATTCAAAAAAATTACCGTAACCAAGTTCTGAAATAGTTGTTTCACGCAGCTTTAAAATACATTTCATATTTCTTGGTAAATATGTTTGCGAAGATTTCTTGTGTAAGATTTGCTTCCGCAATTTTCACTAAATAAACGAATTTAAACATGTGTGAAGTTTTTATAGGCAAACCAAGTAATTAAGTCTATCTGGCATTAACTGTAAGAATATTGCCGGATTAGAACCATCCCTATTCGCGACATAGAATTAATATAACGGCAATCTAACAGAAGTGGAAGTTGCCACGAACCCATTCATCACGCGATTATTCCAATTCACAATATAATTGGGTAAGGCTGCAGCTGAAGAGAAAACGCTGACTAATTCCTTAACCCGTACCGAGTAAAGTAATATCATGAAAATATATCTATTTGGATGGGTCATGTCCATCATACGTCACATAATCTTCCTTTCTAATAGTCCCAAAAGAAGAAAGAAATAAATATATTTGTTTGTCTACGTAGAGCACGGAACATAAACAGTAGGTACATTAAATAATTGTACAAAAAATAGTTCAAATTCCATAGTTCATGCAGACATAAGGGCCCAAGTCTCAAAATAATGCAGCACTGAAACAGTTGGTGTCAGTGGGTCTTTCAGTGACAGCACGGACAAAGAACACGCAAAAGGTAGGTAACGACGTACTGTAGCTCTGAATGTTACGTGGCTTGTTTTTTTATCTTTCTTTGAAGTGACGGAACGAGCTGACGGCCCACCTGATGTTAAGTTGTAACCGCCGCCCATGGACAATAGCAATACCACTACAAGTCCTCGATCCAAGATTAGAGTAGAAAACTTTATTGCGGTTCATATTTGCAACTTATTCGACAGCGTTGTGGCTTAGGAGCGCAGTGCGTTAGGATAAATTTTACCCTGAACAAGCTACATTTTATACTGGCTAAGCAATTTATCAAAAATATTGTATCATATACCTACGATATCTTATCAATATTTCGTTGGTGTGGCTAGAAAATATCTGCAATATCACTATGCTTTATAAACATAGTCGCCAACCCTACCATTTTACAGTGTCGTACTAATTATCTTGCATTTAATGGCTGACACTGTGAATGTAGCCGGAACACTGTTGCCGGCCACACATTTCACTGAAAATATCGCCCGTTTATGGTTATGTAGACAAATAAAGGTGCATATAAACTCGCCGCCTTGGTCATCACTTTCCCCCGCTACAACGTATTAAGTGTGTGGAACTCTAGAAGGAATAGGTTATAAGTGTTATAAAGAATATTGTTCTAGTTCTATTGTTACTCCTTTTTCATTCAATCATCCTACTAATATTATAAAGGTGAAAGTTTGTATGTATGGATGTTTGTTACTCTTTCACTCTCAAACGGCTAAATGGATTTGGATGAAATTTGGTATCAAGATAGCTTATATCCTGGCTTAACACATAGGCTACTTTGATCCCGTAAAAGTGCAGTGTTACCGTGGGTTGACTTACTCACCGCGGGGAATCCGCGGGGCGCAGCTAGTATCATAATAATTTTTAAACGAATGGTGCAGGCGGTTTGCACTATCTTCACAATATTCTAATCTCACGTAATAGTAATTTAAGTTTATGTTGGAATACTGAAAAGTAGATTATATTTAGCTAGATGATAGATAATATTTTTTTTTATTACTTATTGTATATTCAGGTTACATGTCATATTTCTGTACACACCCAAAATGACACAAATAGGACCCACGACACACATCGCAGAAAGCAGAGTTACTACCTACTGAGCTGTGAGGCCAGACTATAATGTTTCTGTTATTAACGCAATTACCGTTATTTACATGCCAAGGAGGAAGAAAAACATTGCAGAAAAATAGGGCGTTGATTTGTCAGCAGACACGAAATGCCGAGAAACTCGTGCCAAGAAATTGATAAATAATGCCATTCTGTCAAAGAGTTCAGTAGTATTTCTCAGTTCAGCAGTAAAACAAGCAAGCGTTTTAAATGCTGGGTAAAATTTCTTGAGTAAACTAAATTACCTTGAGTTATATTATAGTATTGAGTTCTTTCATCAATTCATTAATAAACTCTGGCCATTACAAGCAATACGACTTGGGCCCTCCCCTATTCAGGTACGAGAAGACCCAAGTCGTATGTGTCCGTAACGCTAAGACGTTAAGGTAGAATCTCTCATGTGCCTGTAATTTCACTGGTAAACATAACTTGCAAACCGCAACACAGGAACGCGAATGCATTACTTACTGCGTGGCGGCAGAAACGAATATAGATATGGTGGCTGTAGGTACTTCCCCACACGAAGTTGGCTTAAATTCTACTGCTTTACATACTAACAAAATAAAACCAACAAATCTCTAACTATACAAATCATAAAATTATCCAATTATTTCAGCTTAATAAAATAAATTTATCTAATAACACAATAGGTACCGTCTATTTCCTAAGTGATACGTTCCCAAAAAGTATCGAAGCATCTATTCCGAGATTGGAAAAGTTTGTACGAATTCAAAGTTAGTAGAAGCTTCTTGGCTCCAGAATGAATTATCTTAATTACTTGGCTTCCTTAACATGTTTTTAAATAGGAAATTTAGCGATGGGCAATAAAACTTTTTTGTTCTTTGTAATACGTTTATTGTATTGGCGCGTGGTAGTCATCGAATTTTGTGGAAAATATATATTTGTACAATTTTACGCAATGTTAAGACATCGAGCTATCGTATTACATGATTTTAAAATGTATACGTATTAATTTCGATGATACAACAAGATTGTATAATTAGGTTGTTTATGTAATAAGAATCTCATTTAATTTAAGAAATAATTACCCACCGAAAACCATGTTCAACCCACCTCGCATTATCTCTTAACATAAAGCGAGATTATATTTTAAATAATGGCGTGGCTTGGTAGATATGTTTTTTCTGGAATATATATCCTATTGATCCGATTTCGAGAATTATTATACTAATTAGAAAACTACATTATACCTGAGTGATACAGGATATTTTATTATTCTGATATAGATGTGTTACAGCCTGAAATGTCTAACAATAATTTACCTATGCCAAGGTATTCAATAGTGAGGTATACATAGAAAAGCCCCAGCAAAGACCTCAACACCTAACATTCCTATCCTCTTCTCCGTGAAGGAACGGTTAAATACTGAACATGCACAAAACTTAGTAAAATTATTTATTTATAAAAAATAAAATTTTAATTAACTATTATTATCAAGATATCAAAGGAAATAAAACTTCTATCTATGTGTTCCGGCAAAACTTTAAATCAAAATGAAGTCTCATTCTCTGAGCTGATTTATTATGGTCATTCCGTAACCCAACTCCAAATTTAGAACCTAACAAAAAAAAAAAACATATTCCATACACACACAATGATTATCGAATGTCAGCATAGTCTTGCAACAATTCCCACGAGCGCGGTTGTTTTTTTTTAATTAGCTTGTGCTACTAACCAGCTCCATCTCTTTTAGAACAAGTTCGGAACATGACAAACCACAATAGGATTCCAGAGAGAGAGAGAGAGATTCCTCTTTTGTTGTGGCAAGGTGAAAACAGCTTACTAGTTTTGCTTTATCAAGTTAATGGTACGAAAATGTTGGTGCTATAAAATATGTTTTCCTATTTTATCCATTTCACGATAACGTACATAAAAATACACTACATAAAAAAACTGTCATCACTAGGATTTTATATGAAACTCTTTATCAAACGCATATGTTACACGCTTGTTTGCACTGAAATAATTTATTTCATCTCATAGTTACGCGAGCGAAAGAATCCCATATCTCTGCACATTGTATTCAAACCAATTATTATCGGTGAAGATTTTTTCATTTGTTTTTTAAGTTGGACAGATATTTAGATGGGCATGGAAAAACACAAAAGGTTTCCATTTATACCATTTGTCTACGGAAACTTAGAAATTAATTCGATGTTAAATTCAATACCGATTAAATACACTCGATAAGTTAAGGCACTCGATTTCAGTTGTATTCGGCCATGGTAGTTAATACCCAGTGGATTTCCTTTAATGAGTTTTATAATATTGAATATTTGGAACTAATTTCATAATTATCTGTCGCGAAGACAAACACAAATCTAGCTAATCCATTGCCAAAAGACGTTTATGAATATGAAGTCCCGCAACTGATATGTCAAATCTGATCATTTAAATGAAAAACTAGTGTTTACTTGATAAATAATTGAAAGGAAATTTGGGTAAAAAGCAGCGATATGTCTGATACAAAAGTATATTCCCTATAAGTTGCTACAACATGCTTACTCTATTTAATAATAATCACATTTTATTTATCAAAGTAGCGTATGTAATATTTTGTTTGGTTTTGTTTGGGACATTCGGAAGTATTACAGGATGCCAAAGTTACTTACCAGTTTGCCATCTTATATTCAAAAACCTCGTATTTCCCGGGAATTAGCGCCGATATGTATAACGGTCCAATCGCTCCAATTTTGCGTTTTAAAACTTACACACAGCCGGCGGCGGTGGCTACAACAAGTTCATTTATGAGGTTTCTTTTAAACTGCACTCACAAAGTAGGTATTAGGTATCGGAAAACCGCTGGAAAGTTTATAACTCCCGTTATTTTGAAGTAAAAAGAGATTTAATGTAAGTTGAGTTGAAGGTGTTTTAGAATGACCGTTACTATTCTTCGAAATTTATGCTCTTGACGTGAAATGGATACGCTTATCCCACTTTTATACGGTTGTTCACTGCTTGATACGTATGTAAGCCTTGGAGTTAAAACGATATTGTCTTCGTATGACGGCTTTATCAGATGGCATCTATCTATATCAAATTGAATTTGGCGCTGTTGTGATCTTGCTTGCTCTGCTCGGATATAATATTTAATGTTAAATTTTCCGAGGTCAAACTGGTTAGTAAATAATGTGTGATGGGTTGAATTGTAAATAATGTAACCCATCACTAAAGCACTACATATAAAAAAAACTGTCTGTCTATATGGGCTTACCTCTCTAAGGATTTTGATGTTGTTTTCACCAATAGATAGAATAATTCACGAAGAGGGTCTGTGTTTATTATTTTCAAATCGTATGGTCGTTGTAACAGTGCTAGCCGTGCAAAGCCAGGTCGTGTCACTATTGACAAACGAAAAATAATGTTTCATGCAGTTCATCGATAAGGTCGTCTTTATATAAAATAAATTTAAAATGTTTCGCAGAGACAGATTCTCATTTTCCTTCGTCTCTCATGCCTGTCTTCATAACTCAAAAAGCTTAGCATTTACTTTGGAGTATTTTTAGAGTCTTATCTTTTAGAAATCTCTCATATCTTAGATTAATATAATAAAAGCCTTAATTGTTTGCATTGCCCGGTATAATTGCGAGACTATTAAAAGTTATTTTTCTTCTACAAGTAACTCGGCTTACGCTTAATAAACAAGTATTTTTTGTACCTACTGCTAAATCAACAGAATTTCTTTTAACATTTGATATAGAATGTTTCATTATAAATAAACATTACACGTCTTTTACTGAGTAATGACAGGGCGAATTCGGTAGTATGCCATTTATTGTAGCTAAGCTACAGTACTTAGATGTTTTAGACATGAATTTATTATATAAAGAAAAAAAAGCTATAAATGAAGAGATTTGAAGTCAAAACAAAAAGAAGAACAAAACAGGACTGTGAGAGAGAGGAAATGAGGTTGAACTACGAATCACTGATGAAATGTCTTAGTTTTATCAGAATTGGTTAAGCAGTAAAAAGTAGACAACAAGTAGACCTATTTTTACTGCTGGTTCGATAGAGTAATAGAAATCAATTGTATTCTGTATTGAAAAATGTATAATAATTCATATTCAATAAATATAACTTTTGATGACAATTTGGTATATTGTTATAATTAAAATTACTTAAAACTTTGTGATAAATTATGATGCAACGTTTACAATTCCTATTTCACCACGGTAAATTCAAAAAGGTAAAATAAAACCCGAATAAAATCGATAGCTGAATTGGTCGTGAAGAGACAGGAATGCATGAGCCGTGAAAGTGTCAACAGTGTGAAAGGTTCTCTCTGATTCTACTCAGCATCGATGATCACAGATTGAGTACGTTTAAAAATAACTTAAATATACCTGGAGCAAAAACGAAAAAGAAACAAAGTTACAATTCCTTGTTTAATTTAAAATTCTTCGAGATTTTTTGACTGGTATCACATGTGACGCTAGTCCAGATGGAATGTCAGATATTCCCTGAAACTGGGGTAGGCCTTTGGAAGGTATGGCATGCCATTTGTGTGGACACATAGGCTGTGTTACACTTAGCGGCCACCCCAGGCACGTCAGATGTAGTCGCGGGCGTATCTCTGCTCCTCAAAAAGAAATAATAACAAAAAATTCTTAAAATTAAATATAAACTGAGAAAACTCTTGTGACCATAGAGCTGGCCCTTACTATGGTTACGAATAGATTCATAATAATAATACCCAAACAAATAAAATATCGTTGTTCGTCACACAAATGTTTGTCCTGGGTGGTAATTGAATCCACGACCTACAGCGCAGAAGGCGGAGTTACTACCAAATGCGCTGTGATGACATATCAGAAACAATCAAGACACAATAAATCTTTATGCTCATGAGACACAATATATGTACCCCGGATGAAAATCGAACCTGGCAACGCTGCTTTGAACTAACGAAAACAGTCCACTTACCAAAAAACAAGGAGCCATCAAAGGCAGTAAATTAAACAGAGAAGACCATTAGTTATTTAATTAGGGGCTCCAGCACTAGGATTTCCTAGGACATGAGGTCCATCCTTAATATAATTTATCATCTTAGATAAGATTACGCATTAATTGTCCCGTCAGATTCTAAGTGCTCAATATCGTTTGGTGCTATTATTGGATGGTACAGTCAGAGATAATATTCTATGAACACGGATAAAGTTCCGTAACTCGTTAGCACCTTAAGCAAGTCCCTTCTCAGATCGGGCCACATAATACGAGGCGCACTTTGTACGTGTTCATCGAATTTTGTCGCTGACTGTGCGAAATACCCTAGCCAATGCCAAGGAAAGATGATTACATTGACAAATGGGAATCCCAAGGGGCCGGGTCACTAATCTACCACTGAATATAGGCTAACTAATGCCTTGGCTGATTCTCTGTCTGCAGGCCGGCACCCGTAGTCGATATTCATACATACACGAAATAATAATAATAATAATAATTTTTAACGAAACTTGAATAATTATGATAATAATAAATATCACAAATCATTGACGGACTCTTCTTGCTCTATCTCTCTAACTCTATCTTCGTGACTTATTTAACAAATAACTCATAACTGTAAGTTTAACTTACTGAAAAGTGCAATGCATGCAATTAGGTACTCAAATTACAAAATAACCAGATTTTCTCTCCATATAAATTATGTATAAACATCCCAGTAGTAATAAGTTACTCCCTATACCAAAATAGTGGCACAAAATAACAATAAAGACAAAGAGAACATAATTTTGGCCATAAGGGGTACGGCAGTGTGAGAAACTAAGTGTTATTTAAAACAGTTTGTGTCTATTTTGAATATCGCAATATTTTCGCACTAAAGAGTTATCCGAGTAACGTTTCCGCTTGTTTATCAGAGGAACCCCAAAAACCATTAAAAAGAACTAGCTAGGGGTAAGCAGCTGTGGCAACGACAAAAAACGACTAAAATACGGCACCAGTTTATATTTCAGTAAAGATTATATTTCCCTACTTTCTTTTTCAGGGTAAAAAATATTTTGCGCGATTAGTATTCCACCTTCGTAGTGACACAGTTGTTACGTCTTTGTGTTCTGTGAATTCGAAAAATTGATTCAAGTCGTGTACCGAAATGTATGAACTTGTTTACCCCCGTCAAAATAAACAAGCAGGCGGCACTCCTTCTTTAGCAGATCAAAGGATTTCCTGCGATTTCTTGTAGCGAGCTACGAAATCTAAATAATATTTTTAAACGTCACAGTAAATATGAATACGGCACGTGACTGACATTCCTAATTTACTGGCTCCCAAAAGTAGAAAATATTTAGTTGAAATAAAATAATAATGAGACTCAATTTTCAGATTTCATTCCTGCACTCTGTTTAGCTCATACAGATAAACATAAAGTTTGTGATCAGAAACTAATGATTTAAATACATCTCAACCAATATTAAATAATAAGTGTTATAATGAGAGATAGATTATTCTTAAACGTACTGTAGACTAAGAAAACCTTTCATACATATTCAAATATACTATTTTTTTTATTGTTTTACACTTAATAAGCTTAGGTAAGAAGTAGCTTTTCTGTATTTTTTACTTTAATGTTAGTTTCATGTTATTATTATGAATTATGAAACATTCTATGCGCTAACATATACAGCAAAAAATGACAACATTAACCATGCAAATTTATGTATTATTTAATAACATTTTATTATTTGGTTGTTTTTAACAACAATTACGGCCTCAATCCTAAAAAAAAGAAAATGTACTCTCAATTCCAATGTAATAAAAAAATCACACATACGAGTACCATGCATTCTCTTTTTTGTTTGCTTGCAAACCCGATAAATAGTCAAACGTATCGACCGGTGCACTGAAAGAACAGGAGAAGCGTTCGACGCTTTCAAGTGGAATTTTTCAAACGTTTCAGCGACGTATGCCACTATCCAGCAAACAAATGGTGCTTATCTGTCACTCCACAGATACGGGCGCTAGCTGACGAGTGTCAAGTGTCAAAGCTTGTCAGATGAACTATACTTACGGCCATTGCCCGGCTATCCCATTCATTCTATTGCCATTTTCAACTCTATGCCACTGATAGTTTATTTCGAGCTGGTAGTCTTTGTAGTTCAGCAAATAACGCGTGTAGCATATAACCCAGTTTATGAGATGATAAAAATAGGACGAGTAACCCCAGTTCTTTTCATATGCATACGTTGGAGCTTCATAATTATGAATATTTATGTAATTCAATCCAGCTTATGGTAATGACCGAGATTCATGAATGAAATGGCAGGTCAGTCGCGCAGTGGAGTGGGCAACTAGGCTGTTTTAATTTGTATTTTCATTAAAATTTTACACACAATTTCCCTTATCTTATGATGGCGGTAGCTTTTTTAACTTATCTGTTATGTGACGATCTAAATAGCCCATCTGATATTAAGCTTTAATAACCTCGGCCCATAACCAAAGCAATATATGCTTACGTATGAGTCGCATTATATTGTGGCCGTAACTTCGAGATAAGGGTGAAAATGTCCCGTGTGCCTGTAATTTCTTCTGCAAAAATAACTTTCTAACCAGTGTATAATAATGCGTAGGCGTTACTGCTTGGCGGCAGTAATAGGTATGATGGCAGCACTTCACGAACAAACCAGGCACAAGTTCTACTGCCTGTACTTATAAGTAAATTGTTAAAGTTATGTTCCGACATGTTTTTGAAACAAGTATTACAGGAGGCTAAATGTGTTAAAATTAATTATTTGAAACAATAATTGCATAATACATGTATTTATGAATTATAGGAATAGTTTCATCGGGGTACCAACAGAATGCCATTAACATAATAATATAATTTTATTTTCTAGAACATTATGTTTTACATGTTATAAATGTAAAAGACCGAAGGGGGATTATTCCATGGGACTCGCGGCTTTGAACAATATACCACCGGCTTAGCGATGTAGCCGCCAGACTCTTGAATCTACCGTGAAGCGTCTAATGGCGTTCTGGTAGCCTCATAAAATCCAGTCACATCAGCCTCATGTTTTTTCTTATTAGAAATCTTTTATATCCGTAGGTATTATAAGTAACTAATAAGTAGTCTAAAGCAACCCTGTAAAAATTAAATAAAGATGTGCATTGTAATATATTATATTTTATGCATCGTATATGTAACCAATGTTTAATATACGTTTCATAAAATAGCTTTTATATCAATTATATAAGTACCCGCAGAAATTAAATAATTCGAAATAAAATATAAAATAGGAGCGAATTTAATTTTACTATTTACAATAATTTGTCGTTCAAAAATATCCAAAATTTATACAAAGGTCTTCCCAGAAAGGCAAATAAAACAATGCTTCCATATGTGTTACTAAAATGGTTTCTAATGTACTGACAAAACTACGGTTAGAACCGGCAACATCAAACATCAAATGACTTACTTATATCTCACCTTGCTTACCTTGCTGACCTTGTTGACCTTGCTTAATGGTTTTGAGTTTTTTTTACCAAAAACTATCTTATATGTAATAAATTTAGGTTGCTTTACTATGAGATTTCTCATGGCTGCCGAATTTGCCGACATGAAAACGAAAACTTGCCATTGCTAATCGCATTTTACGAGATAGTTTAACCCATAAAGTGAAATGCGGTCTGTTGAGACTTTGCCTACCCTTTTGTGAAATCAAGTGGAATTCGTGACATATTTATTTGATTTCTTACTATCGGAACATCATAGATGTTCTACTGTTCTATTATAAATAGACTACGAAGAATGAAAAAAATGTAAATTTTATTTAAAAAACTGCCAACCAAAGTACCAAAGTGTTACCAAATTAAATTGTAAAAAAAGAAATTAAAATCTGCCACTCAATATTTTATGCGAATTAATCTTTACTTAACCACTCAAGTGGCACGTAAATTTCTGGGTAACGATGGGAGAACTGGGAAAGCGGATAGCCGATTACTGTTCAATAGCTCCGTATCTGTGTCCTTTAAGAGCACTTGACAATGCGTGACTGTTGATTACTGGTGTTGTATTTATTTATACATCCTTAGACCTTGCTTAAACGTGCTCATATAAGATACAGATAGAACTAGACAACAAATATTTAAAAAACATAACTAACTTATTTCTACACCGGTGTACTTACCAATGCAAATTAATCTCAAACGTTCATGTGGCAAACTCCATAGCTCTAATGAAACGTCACAAAAACCAACCAATCAACAGCGAAGAAACTTTCAAGCACTGTATTTGAACGTGGCGCGTCGCTTGCGAGTCGAGTTCGACATTCAACCATTGACAGAAGAGCCGCGAGTTTGCGACCAGTGCGCTCCCGTTCCCGTAGCCGACTGGAGCAGGGATCTCGACGGAGTCTGCGTAATAGAACGGCATCCCTACAGATTGCTATATGGGAATAAACGCTAATAAATTACGAACATTGTACACGCGAAAGGCGAACGGGACCAAGTTCCTGATTAGTTTGAAGTCAGCCGCTAACGTGTCAAACAAGCGCACTGAACTAAGCTCACATTACTCTCAAACGTGGAATCCAAGTCGTTATCGTTTTCTGGCTTTATTCAGAAAGGTGTCGATGAGAGCAGTATTTCAATATATCACCACTGAGTGGTTTCGAGGTGTGAGCTTGATATACGATATCGTTATGATCTCTCTCTCTCCGCGTTATGTTCAGTCTAGCGTTTCAATGCCCTTTGATAGTAAGTATTACAGGTGAGTTCTCCAAAATGACTTGGGGCGATATTTGGTTGCCAGGTTCAAATGCACAGAACTGCTCGTTGAGCTTAGTTGGTCGACTTTGATGATATGTTATTACGGCAATTTCACCTTTGGGTAAGATGGTGATTTTATTGCAGTAATTTTAATGACATCAAAAATCTTTTGGACAATGTGACATAGTTCTAACATTAATAATATTATTTATTATACAATTGAAATCCGTATGAAAATTACTTTTTCCTATTTTTTCTTTATTATTTTACGCTGGTCTTACTACAGTATCTTTGCTGAGTAGTTTGCCAAAATTGCCAAAATGGTATGCATAAGATGTGACATTTATTTCTAGATTATTAATATTTCCCTAGGACGTACTCTCTGTAATATAATTTTCACATAACCAATTGTATTAAAACAATTCGGCAATTTTTTCATTTACCAGGTTGTAACCATTTAATAGGTATGTTAGAAAGTGTCTGTCACGGTCAAAAAAAGTCCCTTTCATGTATTTAAGTACGTCCCTTCATTATATATTCGTTCAGCGCCGCGCCTGTAGTGAAATACACTACAACATCTGTTTCTTCAGAAATAACTGGAACAGGTAGACTGAATGTTAACAATACTGAATCGGTTGGCAGCAACGTTTAGCGCATTTTATATTTCTGCAAAAGTTAATTAAAAGTCGGGTTGATGGTTCTTCAGAATGAGATGGCTTTCTGAATAAACATAGGCGGTTGTGTTTCATCTATTCTATTTTCATAATGCAAAACGGGTTATTTGCGTAACTCTTCCGGCTCGGCGGCGAGCTGCGGGCCATAAACAAGTTGCTTTGCCCGTCGTTTCCACGATATTTGCCCTCATCCGCTCAGCAAAGATAGTTACTTCACCTTTGAGTCGATTTGATTGATCGAACGTTACCTTTCGCCCCCTCGGCAATAAAGAACCAAATCGGGAAACATTTCTGTTCTCAATTCCCATGCGAATAAGATTTTACCCAGTGGGTAAATGAATTGATACTTTGGTTTATGAAAACATATTTATAATGTTTTGTTTTTAAATATTGGTGGACATTTCACACAGCGCCATCTAGCCCCAAAGTAAGCTAAGCATAGCTTGTATCATGGGAACTGACATAATACATATATACTTATTTTTGTAAATACAAACATATTAAACATATCAACACCCTTACTTAGAACAAACATATATGGTCGTCACACAAATGTTTGTCCTGGGTAGGAATCGAACCCACGACCTACAGCCCAGAAGGCAGGGTTACTACCAACTGAGCTGTGAGGCCAGTCTCTCAGATTTAGATTATTATTAGATATTAGATTGTGAATATTAAAAAATACCAATAGGTACATCATTTTGACAATTATTTATGTTTTTTTATAATACTGACTGTTCTTCAGTACGGCAATCATATTTGAGTGCTACTAACGACAATCATAATATTACTGAAAAATTCAGTTCTGTTTGATAGTTTATTTTTCAAATTGCTTTTATAACTAATAATATGCAAACTTGGCATTTGCCATTTGCTGCATTTGCTTTGTAGAGGTTGAGAGCATTCCGCTAATAGCTATAGGATTTTAATGGCTCCGGTTTTTTTCAATGGTTGGGAAACATAAATAGTAATACATTGGAAGATATAGAAAGAAGTTTAACTTATTTTCTAAGACAATTAATTGTTCACTTTATTTACGGCTATATAGCCTAGTTGTTCATAACTCTGCCTTCAAATTTAGAAGTACTGGTTTCATTCTGAGGTTGGGGAAAACATTTTGTTTCATTGCATGAAGATTTTTCCCGTTTCATCAAATATATGTAAGAGGTGTACCATTTTGATTGTGAAAACGTTATTATGTGTCGAGATAGTTGAGGAGTGAGTAAAGAGCCAATAACTAACTGGCCTCACAGGTGAATTAGTAGCAACCATGCCTTCTGCGCTGTAGGTCGTGAGTTCGATTTTCACCCAGGTTAAGCATTTCTGTTAGGAACAAAGATATATGTTATAATGCATATAATATATATTAAATATACTTGTATATTCCCAAAAAAGTATTTGTACGAGTGTTATATCAGTTGTCTGGTTCCATAATACAAGCTATGCTTGGGGCTAGATGGGGCTACTATACTACATTTAATACATATTTACACCCAGACAGAACAAACATCTATATTCGCCATATAAATATTTGTCCCGGGTGGGAATCGAACCCACGACCTAAAGCGCAGGATGCAGGGTTACTAACCAACTGAGCTGTGAGGCCAGTCAATATCGTTACTTATTATACTAGTTGTTTGATTATTATCCACTAATTAATTCAAGCTGTACTAAATAGTAATTAGTAAGTTAATATAGTGAAACATACATGTAACATTTCCCAGCAGTCTCAAAAACAAATAAATATGTACCATCACTCAGAAAATGAACTGTCTAAATTTAAACGACAGCAAAGACAAGACATTGCCACTGAAACAATCCAGCTCCTTTGAATTAAATTTCTGTTATAGTTAGTCGTCGGAATAATAAACTTTTAAAAAACCATTTAAGTATCTTTCTATGCTAGTTGGCACAGTCCGAGCTTATGAGCTAATTGAAGTCTGTAGTTTGTAAGTGGCATATTTATATTTAACGTGTTTCTGCGCGCGGTTTCGCCTGGGTGGAATTGAAATAAAAAGCACTTAAAAGGTACTGGTTAGTCCTGGTATGTAAATATAACAATTCAGCCGATTCCGTTCTATAGTTTGGGTCGCTAAAGTAACCTATATATACACAGAACAACTTTATTAACCGAAACGTCTGAAAATTAAGACATTTATCAAATGCATGGAAAGAGCCTCTTTGAGGTACATTCAATCCTTTCATCACACTTTCGAAAGAAGTGACACGATTAGCAGTAGTAGTAGGGTAGAACGTCTCAGGTAACTGTAATTTCATCAGCACCCACACACTCTTCGAACCGGAATTCCAGAATACCAGTTATGCTGCCAGCCAGCATAAATATGTTGGCATTATGTCCCAACGAACACTACACTGTTTACTTAACTGCTACTCATCTGCTGCGTATACATAAACAAGTATACAAGTGATTCTTAATGTATATATCGCATCTTAAATTATAGTTCCCAAAAAGTCTCGATATTTTTAGTCTACCCGCTCTAATAGTTGCACTAAAACGAGGAGCGTGTCGTCGAACAAGAATGAAAGATCTGCTACAAATTTTATAGAATAATAATTGCACCACACTATATAGAACTTATTTTCAGCTATATAACATTA
The DNA here is from genome assembly GCA_947359385.1 of Chesias legatella. Taxonomy (NCBI): domain Eukaryota; kingdom Metazoa; phylum Arthropoda; class Insecta; order Lepidoptera; family Geometridae; genus Chesias; species Chesias legatella. Next base: position 2,890,462 of record OX375766.1, read on the forward strand.
AATTTCTGCATGCCGTTTTTTAGCCTGTTCCGCCACTATTTAGACTGATCTATTTAGACAGTTTTAGCAGATATAATATATTTACTTGTTACAAGAAAGAAACAGGGCTTTACAATACACAATAATAGGACTTACACATCACACATTTCGTCAAAACATTGTTTTCGAATAGTTTTCCGGAATACACAGTTACCTTTCTGGCATGGGTTCGACTTATGTCCTCTATAAGTTGACTTATCTCCAGGGAAATAAGGAAAAGCGGGAAATACGCTTGAGAACCCGCACAAATATGTCTGCATGTTTTATTATTCATGGCGTATTCTATGAAGATTTAATTTGGACGTTTTATTTCGTCGGTGGACAGGAAAACTCCTCGCGGTCCTAATCCACTGTGCAAAGGAGATAAACACGGCACGCGAAACCCAACAAATACTTTGAAGCGATGAGGGCCCAGTTGGTTGCGAAGTTAGTTTACAATCTGTGGGTCGTCGGTTCGGATACTACAATAAGCTTGAGATTCCGGTGAAGGAAAACTTCGTGAGTAAATCGCTGCGTGTTGGTCAGGGCATTATGTAAGACCCTGTTTGATATTTAATATTTTTATACTAGAACTACTAGTATTAGAAGTAGTGGTATCATTTCAATATACTGTTTTTTTATTAGCCTATGTTATTCAATGCAATGGCTCTATGCACATATTGTGTCTGGAATATGAATAAACGTTATCAGTGTAATCTGTCGTTGTTGTGATACAAATCGCCGTTGGTAATAAAAGTACCGTGACGCACTCGATAAATTCGCTCTGTTTCCGCTAAATAGGTACTTAAAATTTATAAAATTAGCTGCGTTTGCTCCTGCAAGATTTATAGACTCGTAAATAAACGAAAACAAATTAACGGGTTAGCGAAAGAGAGACATAAATCTTTTAGGTAAATAGGGAAACTTTTCTCCCAGGTGACCTTCGACGGTAGCGCAAACATTTTCTATTTCAGACGTCACTGAAGTTTATTGACCGCACATCGATAGTAATTATAAACTTGCAAAGAACTGTTTGATGTAGCGCAAACATCAGTTTCAATCTGGGTTAGTAAGCTGTTACTGAGGCAAGCGGAAAATAAAAAAGTTCAATGTAGAAAATTCCTCGCGCGACAAACTCTAGTAATTGAGTGCGCCGAGCCCGGATGTTTGTATAGCTTGGAAGAAGTTTTTATCAGCGACGATTGGCGCGCCTCTAGTGTCGCGCTAACTGCACAGTACGTACCTAGTTACCCACCTAAAACCTTTATATAACCTAGCTTGCGCATCGTAGCCGTAATGGCTTTTGTTGCTCTGGCCTGTGGGCTTATATTGCCCTGCAAATGTGAGAAGACTGTTTAAGTTCCAACATTTTGCACCGTGTTTACTCTTAATAGGCACAATAATGTTATATGAAAACGATTTCGCTTCGAGCGTCCGACGACATTATCGAGTAATTTAGAGGATATAGTGAATTTGATTTTACATAATCATTATAATCAAGATAAACCCAATTGTTTCATGGAAATAGTTTTTAGATGTTGAGCTTACGTAATTCGTTTTGAAATTAAAATAGCTGTGATTGATTTAATAAAATTACTTTTATTTCGGAAGACGTAAGTTTTATCACTTTTGGTACATAATTCAGTAATCTCTTCCTATGAGTACGAGGCTTTGGTGAATCGTAGAATTAAAGTCGAAAACTTTATATACATAGATTTCATGAAGAAATGGCTTGGAAACGTCAATAATATTCAAAACATAAGCTCACGCGTACTTATAGCTAAGTTTGACGCCTGTTCAAACCCTATCCGACCCTTCATGGGGAAGAAGAAACCCCTAAAGGAGGGCTTCCTTTTTCTTCACGAGCACGATCCTTGTTACAATCTGTATGGAGTTTACAGACTCATAACTCCAAATTTGCACAACGGTTAGGTAGTTACATAACAATACATGTAGGTATATAAAACAGTTATTATAATCATCAGCCTACATAAGACATCCGGTGTAATTCATTGTTCTAATATTCACTATACAGATGTCACTGAGCCCAATCTGTGTCGTTTCGTATCCGAGTCAGTTACACCTATTGTTCAGTTCTAGCCTACAGAATTGTTGTCTGTCACCTTTCATAAGTCTTTGTCCTCTTGGCGTCTTTCAGTCCATACTACAATATATATCTACTTTTAAGGTAATCTTTAAATCGTTTCATTTGAAATTGATAGTCATCATTACTGCCGTAAGTGGACACAGTTGGCCGAATTTTGTACAAATGATTAAATCGCCCCGCAGCTTTCAGGGGCTAACTTGATAAAATTCATTATGTGGTTGAAGTGAACGGTCGCAGATTGTACCGTAAGTAGTTCAATACGCACTAAAAGCTTTCCCAATGCGACTATCGAATGACCAACACTTGGACGATTCAATTGAACTTGTAATTATATTATTTGGATGTTGTACAATGGCTGGAATTGCGGGTACATTGTTGCAATAATTTTATTAACTGTGCACGATTCCGAATAAAACGATTGAATGATTGAGACTGGGATTATAAAATAGGAATTTGAGGTGAATACTGGCCTCGCAGCTCAGTTGGTTAGTAACCCAATCTTCTGCGCTGTACTTCGTGGGTTCGATTCCCACCCAGGACAACATTTGTGTGAGAAACATAGATGTTTGTTCTGTTTCTGGGTGTTAATATGTAGTATATGTATGTATTTACAAAAAGTATATAAGTATTGCATTAGTTGTCTGGTTCCCATGACACAAGCTATGCTTAGCTTACTTTGGCGCTAGATGGCGCTGTATGAAATGTCCATCATTATTTATTTATTTATATGTATTGTGTTCTACAGCTTTTTTTTTATGTAATACAGTTACGGAACGAGCCGGCGGCCCACCTGGTGTTAAGTGGTAACCTCGGCCCATAACAACCGACGCGACTTGGGGCGTCCCCTACTAGGTACGACAAGACCCAAATCGCATCGTATGCGCCCGTAACTGTGAGACGTGTAGGTGGAATGTCTCATGTGCCTGTAATTTCACCGCATACGAATAACTGAATGATTATGTTCGAGTACTATTGTTACAGCTTATAATACTTTAAAGGTTATTATAGGGCTGTCCTGAACATACAATTCTAAATATAAAATCATATTTAAGATTTGTTTATTTCTAATTTAGTGTTTTTTTCTAGTTATTTCTAGTTTCAATATTATTGATTTCCAAGTAACTTCTTTATGAATTCTATGGAAATAAACTTTTTGACTTTGACTTTCAGTGCGGTTTTCCCCTTCTTTTAAAGCTGTGAATAACAGAAATAATATTCAGTAATTAAAATTAAGCTGATTAACTTTTCCAAAATTATACTGTTATCAGGATTATCAGGATTATCTGTGCTTTATTCTGTGCGTATTAATTTGCTACCATACGTATTTAACTATTAACTCTCATCATTAATTGTTATTGTTCTAGGATGGCCGTAATAATTATTGTATTGTGTAATCTAGGACAAAGCGCCTAATGCTTCCTGCTTTGATAGACTTGAGTTTAAAAACTGCCATATATATACTGAAATAACAGTAAAAGTTTACACAATTTTAAATCGTAGACTCTCATTGATTCAGAGATTCACAAACTGATGCATAAAAAAAAATTCACTAAGTAATTTGTTAGTTTAATGATAACTGAATTCAACTGATTCCCTTGCCCACTGGTATTACCATAGTCATAACTGAAACATCCATATTTGTTGATCAGTAAAGTTTTATGTAACTGATTCCCAGTAGATAATCGGAAAACTATAATTGATTTTAATACTGAAAACACCTAAGTAGAATCACCTGATTGAAACAAATATTAGTAATGAGTGATCACTTTTTATATGGGAGCAACTTGAACGGTTATATCGAATTCCTATAGGCTCAAAACCATCAGAATTCCATTCCGACGGCTGTTGCAAGTAACCAGAGTTGCAGCTCCAGAACTGCGGCCACTCAAAGGCATTCCTCCGCGGCTCCAATTTTGTTCTCCACAGCAAACAAGCTAGCCAACATACAGCTCCTTCTCCCTTGATAACATGAAACCAACATCTTTCAGTCATTTTCCATCATATCATAGCAATCCAGAGGAGCTTGATTTTTCCTATCCATCTAAATCAAAGGCACTTATTTAATTAATATTGCTATAGAGAGAGGAAACTGATTGACAAAAAACGGTCCATCTGCTTGATGATCCGTTTATTATATCACAAAAACTAAAAGCACCTGATTAGCACAGTTTAACCTCATAATTAGCTCTAAGCAAGTAAGTGCAAGATGAAAGATGATTTAAATATATGTTGGAAGCAAAAGTAATCATTATCCACTAGTCCAACGACGCGTGTCAATCTTTATTGACAAAAGGATGTTAGCAATTCCTAAGACAATTGGATCATTCTTCGTTGTGGCTCAATTGGACCAATCATGCTGTCGAAGTGCGTTTACTCTAAATTAAAAGCCCGTTTACAATGAGAGCTGCTGCCTTGACAATATACAATTACTATTATCATTATGTTCAGTATGTTTTTAATCGTATTACATAATTATATACATTGTGAGACAGAAGACTTAAGTTACAACATAAAATTAAAAGACGTCTGCCATTTATCAATCCAGAATAAAGTGGTATATTAAAAAGCCATTTAATCTTGCTTGCTGATAGTAGGCCTATCTGCTGCAGAAACAAAAGCTGCTGAGGGTTATTACTGTATTAAAATTATGGAAGAACGTGTTGGCCTCAGTGAAGTAGACCAGTGCCTAAAAAGTTAGGTATGTCAGCAACTGACCGACTCACATTTACAGTGACCTCGTATTGCAGTTGCGGTAAGAAGAGATTGCTGTTTTATGCGAGACAAAAAATCCAATTAGAGCGTAGACATAACCAGAGCTGCAACAATATGGCGACATGCAACCACAACTTATTAGTAAACTTCCTACTAATATTAAAAACGTGAAAGTTTGTATGGATGTTTGTTACTCTTTCATGCTGAAACGGTGAATGGATTTGGATGAAATTAGATATCAAGATGGCTTATATCCTGGCTTAACACATAGGCTACTTTGATCCCGGAAAAGTGCAGTGTTCCCATGGAATTACTTATTCACCGCGGGTAACACCGCGGGCGCAGCTAGTACTATATATTTTTTCCTTTCAACCCACGTGACAGAAAACGGTCGCCGTTTGTAATAAGTAATAAATATTGATGGACATTTCACACAGCGCTTGCTAGCCCCAAACTACGCATAGCTTGTACTATGGGAACTAGACAATTGATAGAATAGTGATATACATACACACATACATACCTACTCATTGCTAATATAAGTTATGCTTCGTTTGGGCTTACATGGCGCTGTGTAAAATGTCCACCATTTTTTTATTTATAGCCAGGAACAGAAATGTAAAACAAATGCTTATGCTGGGTGAGTCGAACCCACGACCTACAGTGTATAAGGCTGAGTGACTACCAACTGAGCTGTGAGGCCAGTCACAAACGTCTACAACAGAATTGAATAGAGAAACCGGAAATGTCGTCCAGAAGCAATGCAAATGTGCTCATGCTAAATATCAATTAGATAACCATCGTATGAGAGGTAGTTACAGATTTGATTTGACGAGAGATTGTTTACACGATTGGAAATATTCGTCTTGAGTCTTGGCTTTGTGATGCGTTGTACCAAATTACCTATATCAGTTCCCAATATAAATTAGATATTCAATAACCTGAAAGTATTTAATAATGTTTGGTACACTTCCTTTTATACCCATAAGTAACTGCTTTCATAAACCTATTTTATCATTCATTTATATTCATACCTAAAAATCAAGATTTCCGATAGTTAACTTAAATATTGTTTACTGTTATTGAATTCTATAGTTATATGAATATTTATAGAACCAAGACGTGATTGAAATTATAAAATACACAAAAAAGTTGGTTGATTTTAATAAAAATCATCCATATCCTTGCATGGTTTTTATTCCATTGGCTCATCATTCGAATGTGGCCTGGGTCTCACAAAAACGTATAAAGATTTGTATTTCTACTAATTTCGTACGACCTTAATGAATCACATTATTTAGAGCAGTTCGAGTTTGAGAAAACAGAAAAGTTATTTGTCGGAAAGCTCCAATTAAGGGCAAGCATTCTGGACTTAATCTAATAAACCCACTCATTTAGAGAACGAAGGAAAGGTAAATAATATTAAGAGATATGCGAGTGAAGAATCCAGTGCCTTATACGCAGCAGTTGACTTTTTTCAGACAAGTGGATTCTCGCCTTCTAAGGGATGTGTGGTATTAAAATGTGACATGACATTATATTGCATTTAAAAAAAAGATCATTAATATAACGTCTACTTAAATACGTATAGGTATCTACGTGTCTATGGTCATAGTATTTTTTTTGTAACACAGTGCTTTTTGGATCATATTTAGTGGAAATAATTTTACTCACAATATTCATTATAATTAATATTTTTTATCCCTAATTATTTACTTTCGTCAAGTGCACGAAAGGAGGCACATTGAGGCGCACTAAAAATCCTTTCGCCACATTGGTTCGATAGAACTAGTGACTCCACTAGTAGTAGTACTAAGATTTATAAAAAACTACCAACTTTGAAACTCGTTTAAATCAGAAAGTAAACAATTTAGGATTCTTATTTATACCTTAGGGAACTCATGATTGGGTCATTGGATCAAAACCGTACCTACTATCAGATATATAACAATCGATGTGGAATGCTAGTCTGAGCCGTGAAATGAACTTTACAAAAAGTTAACTACATTTCAATTTAGTTTTTAAAATATTACGAATATTTATTACTAATACTTTGATAAAAAAATCAAGAAAACGATGTTCGTGATTGATCTTATTGCCAGAAGGACCCCTCAGCTTTTCAAATGGATTACAATGGAGGACTTCCAAGTGGGATTTGATTTCATGAGTAGATACCAGGCGAGTGAGGAGAGCGAGAGTCGATAATTTTGATATTGGAACTCAATTTATGCAGAAAGCGTTATTCTTATAGTACATTTAATATCAGGTAAAGAGAACTTGACTTGGATCATTGAAAACGATTAAAAATTAATTTTACTTAGCACTTCTGTGATTCGGAAGGTATTCGGAAGGTTCGTGATCTCAACCTAAATAGGTAGATTACTTCAAGGACCTTATGTTAAAATGTTGGCACAAGGGCGGGCAATTGGCTAATTCAGAACTGTACTGATTTCAAATATCTCTCTATTAGGTTTGGCAAGTTTAAGGATGATCTGATCACTCTCATCTCGCTGGTTTCAGTAAACTGATTCACAATCGAATCAAAACCGCAGGAATCAAAACTCTGCCTGAATGGAATTTTGCAACGACCCGATGCTAATTAGTTGAGCGTGTTACCACACGATCTGATTGGTCGGTGGATTTCACTGTACAAATTTTCACGTTGTTTCTAGATTAGACTGTATAAACCAGATTTATTTGTAAATTTAGTGTTGAAAATACTTGAACTGATAATGACAGATACTTTATCAACCAACTTCAAAAGGAGGAAGTTATCAATTCGGTTATTTTTATGTTTGTAACATCATATCTCCGTCATTTTTTTTTTTTTTTTAAACCGATTTAAAAAAAAGAAAGGATATCCGTTCAAATTAGTCTCATTGAAAACTCATTAAAATCAGTTGAGTAGTTTTGTTTTTAAATTAAAGAACGTGAAAAAATACATATATGTCATCCATGTACGAGATAACGAGGAATCATTCTCGTTCATTGACGATGAAGTTTGTTTTTCATTTTGCGCCCCAAAATAGTTATTTTGGTTTTGACAACCGCACAATTTGATTGCAATTCTGCTTGCAAAGCTTTCTGTTACGAAACGTAACCGAGGAAAAATGATTTATTTGGTCTGTTCTCGGTTCTCGGAAGTTCATTTTGTGTAATTATATGGCAATTCCGCAAAGAATACACACACTTATAATGGTAGTAGATTTATGACATTGTGTTTTTGATCCATCTGAGTATATTATATTTTTAGATTTTTAGACTTATCTTTTTTTTTTTAGAATAATCTTATTTTGTGCATAAAGCTTGTTTAAGTTAAGCTGTAAACTCTGTCTATTAAAAAAGCAATAAGCCTTGGGCTCTTCCCTACTTAGGTATGGGAAACCCCAAGCCGTATTTTATTAACGCCCGTAACTTTGAGATGTAAAGGTAGAATGTCTCATGTGTGTGTGATTTCACTGGCAACCACATATTTCTAACCGGATCATAGTAATGAGTATGCGTCATAGTTATAGCTAATTAATTAGTTAATTTAACTTGTATTTCATTGTCAACTACAAAACATTTAAACAAAACAAAATTTCTTGATTCTAAAATTAGTAGGTTTGTACGTTTAGAGAATGACTACTTACATTTGGTACCTTCCTATAACATTTTCGTAGTATAAACAACCAAGGATTACGGGTAATCCGCCTCTTGCACAGTTGTAACGCGACAGTCTAAAAAAGCTGGCACGATGGAAAAATCCCTGACAGCTGTATCGTCACCACCAAAAATAATCAGGCACTTTTATTTCTTTAAAAGCTTTCTTAATCAGGTTGAAAAGTTTTTCTCAGTTAACGTTCTCTATTCAAACTTTCTGTACACAGCCATGGCACGCGTTCGTTAGCAAAATGCATAATGCAACGTCATTACCGCTGTCGACCTGCAGTCCACAAGTGAAATTTGAAGAAAATCCTGTAAGCTATTTTCAAGGCACTCCTGGACGCGTTAAGTCCTTTGACGGCATTTGGGCACAGACCAGACTGTAAATGATTTCAAACAAGATACATCACGTACCTATGATATGTATATTGTTCTTCGTATTATGTGTGTTTAGTTGAATTCTTGAAAGTTATTTTTAAGAATACAATAGCAGATATATGTGTTACGAATAAAAATTAAGTTACAAAATTTAATGCAAATTGATAATTATGTTCATATTACTAGAACTATCAATGTTTTATTTCAAACAAACACAAATAGGTGTACTGTGATGGCACATGGAGCTGGATCCAGTGATTCCAAATTGGACTAGTCATCCTGTCTGCCACAGTCTTCAGAAGGCTGTTAATACTGCTCTGAAATCGCTGCATCAGGTAGGTAAACCTTTTTCGCAAGACGACTTGGAAGCCATCTATACCCGCCTCTGCGAACATTCCTGATGTGCTGCAATGTCGAGGCAGCACCAACAGCGCCCTAAATTCATTATTATATTGGACCCGTAGGGCACTAGCCTTTTGAGTATAATTAATCAATAGGCTGCGAGTATATGAGGATCAAAATGCTCGAAACAAGGTAACCTCTCTAGAACACTTAGCAAAGCTACGGATCCACAAATTACCCCTCACAGTGCTCTCGGATCTCGGGTTTACATACCGGTAGAGAAATTTCAGGCTTTTCTAATGGAGAATTGGTCATAAAATATTATTAAAACATATTCACATAAAACATTGTCATATTTCTCATTCATTCAATCGATAATGGATCACTGATAATTTACATCGACGGTGGGCGTCTCTCAGAGAGGCGAGGTTAAGGAACTTCAGTTGTACACTACGCACCACAAAATAGGCACACTGCCTTAACTAACCAAATTATATATTTCTAAGTTACGTCCCACCCTCTATATTAAAACTGGAGTACTTACATAAATTTTTGTAGCCGACTGTGTGTATTTACACGCGCAAATGGACAGCACGTGGTTATGCTCTGCGGTTTAATTTCTGTTTACATTACGTGGCAAAAGGAAAATGAGTTTTGCATACAGTCCGTTACGGCCTTCATTAAACACTTTTTCATGTTGTGCTTTTCTTGTGTTTGTATCTGTGCGGAGATTATGTAAACGAAATGTAATTTAAAATAGCTCAAAGCTACGCGCTGATTAACCTGGATATTATAGCTATATTTTTATTTATGGATTCAGTTACATATTTGTGTGGTAAATGTAATAATTTTACATAATATTTTTATGTAGAGGTTATTAAATGTTTTTAAATTAAATAAAAATGCTTAACCAAGTTCTTATGATTTCTTCCTGATAAAATGCTATAGCTTTATTTTAAATAATTTTAATTATGTTAGGTATGTGGATTTTGTTCTGATCTAAGAACTATATTGGCGATGAGAAACATGACAGCAAGTATTTCAGCATTATTGAAAATGTTTGTAGGGAAATCTTTTAATTAGTTTTTATTAAACTTAAGTATTAATTGCCCTTTTAAACCAAGTTACAATCTTTTTTTGAGTTTTTATTATAATTGGAAAACAAAACTGAGAAAGTCGAGTATAGAGTGGTTAAAAAGAGTAAAAATTAGAATAAAGTGACCATGAGAAGTTTTATCTGCCACCCGTTAAATCTAAATATCGTTCAGTGTGATCAAATATATCTAAATATTTGTAATCCAATTTAACTATTCATCAGTTTATAGGGACAAAACAAGATCAATTTGTCAAAAACTACTGAAATTACGGATTGAAACTTAAAATATCAACTAGATCCTTAATTTTTACGAATTTACGTACTAGGTATGGGAAATTAAAAACGGGGAAAGTTGAGTGAGTTAAGTTATGAAATATTATTGAAAAGCACTTAATGGGGGTGACAAGTTGACGGGAATGACGAGAGACTTATTGACTACGAATTACTCAGCGTACGCGGAGGAAGTTGACGCAACTCGCTACCCTTTATAGCTTGTTAGGAATTCGGAAATGTGACCAGATGTGCGGGCCAGACTTAAACTAAGCCCTAGTTAATCATAAAACTTAGTTATAATACATAACTATAACCATCAGCATCGTTCTCAAAGTGTCACAGTCCATGTTATAATGGCAATGCTACGAGTAGATGGCCCACCTCGTGTTAAGTGGAAACCTCTGCCCATAACAATACGACTTGGGTCGTCCTCTATTTGGGTACGATAAGATCCAAGTCACGACGTATGCGTCCCTAACTCTGAGACGTGTGGAATGTCTCATGCGCCTGTAATTTCGCCGGCAACCACAGTTTTCAAATGGGAATACAGTAATGCGAATGCGACTCGTACGTAATGTAATTCCATTTTAAACTATGCAACAGTCATAGTTGTAAACTAAATCAGCACTTGGATTATTACCATGTGTAATATCAATCACAATTATTTTTATTTATTTTTTATTATATATGTATATAGGTACCTATATATATTTAGTATAAGCAAGTATTATACTTATAAATTTATATAATATAATGCTTGTATGACTTTGGATATGATTTTCTATATTGAATTTACTCTAAAGAAACGACAAATAAAGTTTACACATACACACAATTTTATTACACAACCCCTTTAGATCCTAGCTCCAGTCCTAAATATAGTACCTGGAATATGTACTTGTAATCTGGCGTCAGATCACCCGTAATAATTCCATTTCAGGCCTTTTGTTTACGATTCAGTGGAAGTTATTATGAACCTACTTCTACTTTTGACTTCTTATTAATATATGTTTTTTGTTGAACATTTTCCACAACGCCATCTAGCTCCAAAAGCAAGAAAACAGAACAAACATCTATTATCTATTTATCTAGATTTCTTAACGGTTATTGGGAAGGTAGTATGTACCTACCAACTAGCCGTATCACTTTCATTCAATTATATAAAACTATCAATTGCAAATCATAATAACAGAATTTATATATGTTCTTGACACAAATATTTGTGGGAATTGAACCCACGACCTAAAGCGCAGAAGGCAGGGTTACTACCAACAACTAAGCTGGAAGGCCGTAAATCAATTATTGAAAATACTTCATTAGTAATTAATATTAGTAATGACCTGATTTTTCAAACTTAGCAAATTTAAAAATACATGTCCTGAAAGAATAAACCAAAAAAAAAAAAGTAGTTGTATTCCAATCACTCCCCAGCATAGTCTACATAGATGGACTACAAAAAGTTTTGAAAATTAAACGTTTCATCAGGCAAAACATTAAAACAAATGGACTGTTGGTACTTCCATTCGTACGTTTGAATAATTCATGACCACAATCTATAAAGCAGACAACGGAGAGCATTTTACAGAACAAACAAATTTTATTGATCTCTCCGGCGTTGTTTGTGCCCTCACAATAAAATATTTACATTTACTTTGTAGCACCTGGCCTAGGCTTCGCCGACCGCAAGCATTAGAATAATGAAACGTTTTCCGCCACCTAACTCTGCGCTGCTGAATAAAAGATTTCTTCAAAATGGTACATGATCATGGTGCATTCATAATGTTACCCTTGGAAACATAAGTTCCTTTATCTAATGTCGGTTTGGTAGTAAATACGCCCTTTCTTTTAACAGGAAAAAGTTATAGAAGAAATTTTGTTTAGCGTTTTTCTTTAACGAGTTCTTATTGATTTTATATTATATAGCTATTGTTGCCTACTACGAAATTGTTTTATCTTAATACTAGCTGCGCCCCGCGGCGTTACCCGCGGTTAGTAAGTCATCTCACGGGAACCGTCCTTTTTTGTGGGATAAAAATACTCATGTGGTATTTCAGACTAAAATCTATTTCAATGATGAATTTCATCCAAATCCGTTCAACCGTTCCGGCGTAATGAGTAAAATACATTCATCATCCAAATTTCGCATTTAAAATAGTAGTAAGATAGTGTATCATCGTGAAAATTTTAACAGATATTTTAAATTTTAAGAGCAGTAGAACTCTCGCCAAGTTCGTCCGGGGAAGTACTGCCACCATGCCCTTTTCTGCCGCCAAGCAGTGACACATTCGCGTTACTGTGTTCCGGTTTGAAAAGTGTGGTTACCGGTGAAATTACAGGCACATGAGACATTCCACCTTCACATCTCACATTTACGGGCGCATACGATGCGACTTGGGTCTTGTCATACCTAATTTGGGAGGACCCAAGTCGCATCGGCTGTTATGGGCCGAGGTTACCACTTAACACCAGGTGGGCCGTCCGCTCGTTCCGTAAATGTATTACATAAAAAAAAAAAAAAAAAAAAAAAAAAAAAAAAAAAAAAAAAAAAAAAAAAAAAAATTAACGTCAACGTCATTCAACGCCAATTCAGCGTCAAAACGTGAAAGCGATTTTGGAAAATTATTAAGTTTTTTTATGTTACTGGTTCTCTAGGACTAGTGCGGTGCATGGATTAAAGTGCGTCTGAAAGAAGCTCCTTTCGTGCTCTTGGCACATATACTCACGATGTTTTCCATCACCATCTCACAAACTAAACTCTCGACATATATATCAGTAGTCCTGGATAAGCCTTATTTGGTCCCTTTTGTTCATAAATTTGATTGGTTCCTAAGGAACTTCAGTAGTCAGTGTTCACACAGAAAGAGACTTAAAAGTGATAATAATTTTTTAGTAACCCTTAAATTGTAATCAATCATATCATATAATTTATATAATTATTATAACAATATCTTATCTGAATCCAGTGTTTAAGGTTCTTGTCAGCTAACTGAAACAATACATTAAAAAGTACGATACGGGAAAAGTACGAGTAGATAGGGGAGGGGTCAGGGGCTACAGATCTTTTCAAATGCGTTGTTACCGAGGCAGGTATAATGTCATGGTAAATATTTGAACAAGTAAAACTCAAAGCGTAGGGTTGGTGGAATATTTTGGTATTGTTTTGAAGGCAGAATAACAAAAATTGTTTGAACAATATAGCAAGGTTTTTGGAAACCTTTCAGAATAGACACAGGCTAAATGTCTGACACAGGTATTTATTTGTAAACAATTCACACGTTTGTAACAATTATACCTGTGGTACAAAAGTAGTTCACATAGTATTTATCTTTTATACAATCGATATTTACGGTAAAGTTAGACGATGGAAAGTGGCAGTATTATAGTAGTTAGAATTAAGAACACATGTTAAATATATATTTGAATTGGAAATATTCAGGTATGGGATTGACTTGAATTTTCTGTAATTTCCAGCTTTAGTTAAAGCGTTCTAACCATTCCAAGTAACAAGAGCTCAAATTGTATTGAATAAATTATTAAGGAGAACAAGTGAGGATTCCATATCAAAACCACATAAGTGAAGTAAACTTAAGACGTCATACTCATTATAATAAATGAATAATTTTCTTAATTAAAATGCTATTTCATGCTAGTTATTTTGACTTGACACTGAGGATCGAATAAGAACTTATGTACATCAAAATCTTCATTTAGTTTTTATTACAAATCAAAGAGGAATAAATAACTATGTCTTTCTTTATTTTATTATCTATAATCTATTTCGGTATGTAGTTTCCATAATACATAATAATAAAGTAATTTATTTCTGTTTAAAATACAAATTTGAGTACACTCAAGGAATAAAGTTTGCAGTTAAAGTAAAATTTAACGCGTACTCGTAAGTCAAAAACCATAGTCATAGGAGCAGAGCATAATACTAAAAATGCGTCATAGTTAAACTTTGCGAAATAACAAATATTCACACGAGAACAGGGAAATAACTGGTTAACGATTGCACAGAAAGTTTTTTTGCCGTTTTACGTGAAAGTTTTAACAACACCAGTGTTTTTGATGACTTTTTGCTTACTTCCGTCTCGTCGGCGTCGTCAACAGAACCAAAAATCTAGTTCCACACAATTTTACGATTGTTTGGTGTTCTGCCAGTGCTTGCACTGACGTGATTACAGTCTAATGTCCATTTTGTATCTTTTAACATTGAATTTTGGCCATATATGGCATAGTAGCTGCGCCTTGCGGTGTTACCCGCGGTGAATAAGTAATCGTACGGGAACACTGCATTTTTCCGGTATCAAACTAGCCTATGCGTTAATCCAGGAAATAAGCTATCTTGGTACCAAATTTCACCCAAATCCATTAAGCTGTTTGAGCGTGAAATAGTAACAAACATCCATAAAAACTTTCACGTTTATAATATTAGTAGGATCTAGTTGGCTAAAATATTGATTAAATTCTGAAAACCTCTAGTTTTGACGAAGCCAGACACTTCATCGTTTTCAATTGAGTTTACGCTCGTTCATATTATCAATCAAATCTAAAAGAATGGGTTAAGGTTTTTTAATGGAAATTTGTAAACTGAAAATTGTAATGAATCTATTAGAGGAGATTGGAACGTCTATAGTATTTTATAACTACCCTTAATCATTCACACCTATTCCATGGTAGTCTATTATTAAAAGGTGTCAATGAAACGCGTCGCTTTGAGTATTTTCAGGCAATAAATTTGTTTTCAGCCACGTAGAACTTAAAGCTCAGATTATTTCACGCCATTTACTCCTTTCATCCACCGTCTTCATAATACAGCTTTTATAAAAGGGATTTTTCTCAGCAAGATTGAAATTTTCGAATACACCCTTAATCGAGCTTAATCGAATTCCGAGAATTTTGTATTCATGAAAAATGGTTTATCGCAACGATATATTCTTCTCAGATTGCTGGAAACCAATCGGCATATATTAATAGTCTCATGGTGTCGATATATTATGCAGATTGCTGAAAATCTGCATAAATCTGTAAATTAATAAGTAATTAACTGCTTCGTATAATATTCTGACTACGATTGCCGGTGTAGTATTTTATTTTATTTTTTTAGTAATGTATTTCACGTGACCAAATATTGCATCAGAATTTTAAACCAGTTCTCCAAACACAGACTTCAACATTTTGATTTTGTAAACGAGCTAATTTCAAGTTTGTCATCGATTTGGGCTTTGCGTTCTTTGTTGTCCGATTTCATATCAAAATAAATCGTAATAACTTATACTTTGTATAGGAAACTTATATCTCGACAACATTTCTCCTATCCATAAATCTCGTCTTGTCTTAATTAGAACCAGGTATAACTTTTAGTAATATTATTCAAGCTTCATATCTGCTGGACATTTAAAAGCTAACTAGTTTTGAGTTGAGTTTATTTTATTTCCTTACTTTGCCAATTTGTTAGCATGTAAACTTAATATAAGCCAAATAAGCAACTGCAGTGGTTAGTAATTTGTTATTGTTCTATTGAGCATTCATCAATCTAAGAATGTATTTCATTAATTGCTTGACTGTACAAACTCAAATTGTATTTCGTGAATATACTAGTGAATTAATTAATTAGCACGGACGTAACGGTTTGAATTAATTAACATTTGTTATGTCATTCGCCAGAATTTGCCATTACTTCATGTAAATCGAGACCAAGATTATTTATTTTTTGCGTAAAATGAGGTAAGGAGTTACTGGAATAAAGATTACGACTTAACCAAATAAATATGTTCCTTTTGGGGGTCCAATATTGAAAATTAAATCGATATTTCATTAGCATTTGTGACTTTCACCAAATATTAAACATAAGTGGAAATAGCTCTGAAAATAAAACTTTGGAATGCTGTCAAAATGTAAAAATAATAAGGGCGTAGAATATAATCAATTCACATAATAAACAATAAGACATTTCTTATTATCAACTTAATCAATATATTTTGTAATGTGTAGTCTTGGAGGATAAACACTATAGTCATTTGTGTCAAATAAAATTAAAATGTTGAATAATTTGTTGAATCCTTTCTCTGTGAGATCAAGGGGAAATTTAT
Organism: Chesias legatella; assembly: GCA_947359385.1. Classification (NCBI taxonomy): domain Eukaryota; kingdom Metazoa; phylum Arthropoda; class Insecta; order Lepidoptera; family Geometridae; genus Chesias; species Chesias legatella. The sequence continues at coordinate 2,907,125 of OX375766.1, forward strand.
TTTAAGATTTTATTAAAATTACACAGCACAAGCGAACCTTACTAAATAATAATAAAGAAACATAATATAAGGCAGGATGCACAAAATATGGTCAAAATTTGAATGTTTGTGTACAATCACACCAAAACTAACTGCGGCTACCGCAGTGCACCGTCTGAACCCAAACACTCAACACTTTATTTACAATTCATTAAAACATACAACTTTATTCAACCACCCAAACTATCCCAATAACAATCTACAAATAACTCCATAAACAATTTTCGTTTGTTGCCATATCCAGACCCAAACTACGAAAACAGTTCATTTCAATTTCACTATCTACTATACTATCACCTGGGGTTAATTTTGATTTTACATCTTCCTGACCCCACGATGTAATTCCTTGTTAGGTAGATATCAGTATTTGTTTGTAGGTACTACTAGTACAATTACTACTAGAACTAAACTAACTAGAGCCACTGTAGTGTATAAAGGATTAAAGTTATTCGATAAAAGGCTTCTTTGGGCACTTGAGATGTCTTGCATTTTTTGTTTCTAGGGCATGCTGCTTTCCTCATATATACATATCTTATCTACACTATTTCTGTGTTAAAACTGGATATAGTATATTTCAATGTCCCGATTCCCTTAGTAAAATAAAAAACGGTTAATTTATGTTCATAATACAAAATATATTAGTATAACGTTGCATAAATTAAAATGTATCCTGTCGAATTCACTGCAACCCCGCAGCAGTTTCATCAAAGAAATTAATACAAAAGAAAAATCATTGTACATTAAAATAATGTTCTAAAGCATTATATTATACATTAGGTATCGGCATTTAATATCACACCACTAATAAGTAAACTAAATAATATTAGATAACGATACATAAAAACTGATACAGAGACGGAAGATACTGATTGATATTAATTAGGATTCGAATATTCAGTATTGTACGAAACGGAAAATATTCCGTTTTATAAGCAAACAACGAAACTTTAAAGTACTTGGCGTGTCCCAATGTCATATCGACATCGGTTCGATTCTGTTAGCATTCACGGTCCAATCAAGCTGGCGTAATGGCGAACTTGTATGCATTGCGAACGTTAACAGGAATTCAGTTTCGATACATAACTTGATTCCTTTGTTTCTAACTCTTCACCAGGTTATCCTAACTCAGAAGTCCTCAACTTGACAATCATATAACTTGAAATGTGCTCAATTGCTTTGTCATGAAATTCATCAGAAGATTCATACATTTTAATATACAGGCATGTGATTTCTAACTATAATATTCAGTACACATAATGAATCAGTTTGCATACTGTAATTAATAAATGTAAAATTGTTGATTACTTAATAAATAAATTTGCGTGTTAGACCTTGAAAATGGATACTTGAAATAAATGTTATTTTACCTTACATAATCTTACATAACAATTGTGATTGTATTGGTCAGCTGTCTGTTCACAATAGAAGGTAAAAATTAATACAAGTACGAAGAACATATTGACGAGTGTTTAGTATGCATAAGTTTTCAGTTTTTAAGGTTAAATGCTGAGGCAATATCGCGTCTAATGTGTCACCCAATCCCATCTTATCCTTAGAAAACAATTTTCATATCCTGTATATGCGACATCCATTCCCATATTTTTCAAATCCTCACGGCGTACCTGTGGCTTTGGGCGTCGTTGAAATCCGCTTCAGACGGTAATTCCACAACTTTGTTGTACCGCAGCAGCAATTCCGGCTCGTATGTGACCATCTTTAGAAGCCGCACCTGCGTATTTAAATGTAAATTCGAATGTGTTTCGTAAACCAGAAGCATATTTTGCATAATAAGAGCGCATTGAGTGCATCCGCCCGTTTAAGTCTTTGTATCGGGTATAAAAGATTTAACTACCACCAAACCGACAGAGTTGAGATGTTTGGTAAACATTGGATGGGTAATACTAAAACTAATATTATAATTAGCAACCTACCTACTACAATGACGCACTCAAGTTATCGTTATTAATGTTTTGTTTTATTGTCATGTAAGTGACGTATGTCATTATTTGAGAAATAAAGTTCTATAAACTGAATGTTTAAAATTTTAATTTGGTTCCCTAGTTATAAGTAAAAAGTTGTAATTCCAGCAGCACCAAATGAGCCACGAAGCTGCCAAATTTGTATTTTTGAGTAACAGTATAATGAATACTGATTACGCTGAAAATATTAACAGCCTTAGAATTATTGAGTAATTAGTAAAACGGCCCCATCATAACTTTTGCTTGTAATTATGTCAATCCCCGTAAAGCGAAAATAAAGTGGAAAAGTAGTAGTGTACCTATCTAAAAGATGCCTAGGAGAGATTGCTTTAAGCAATAAGGCCGCCCATTATGTTTCATATTTTAATTTTATTTCTTGTATCATTGTTTATGTTTATATTGTGGTGTACAATCAAAAGTTTTCTATCTATCTAATCGTACTAGCGTTAAAATTACATTTTGCGACTAGGTAGATACTATACTATATGTATACATTTTTACTTACATAACTTTATACATAATATATACTGTATTCCACAAGTCTGGATTTGGATAGATTTAATTTTGTGTACTACTTTTAATCCAGGAAACATGCAGGCGAAACCGCGTGCAAGGATAATTAGTAGTAGGTTAAATATAAGTGTTATATATTAAGTACTATTGCTAAGTTAGTAATAAATAATATTAAATATTAGCGTTGCTTAGTATCCAACGTCCTAATGCATCAATTAGCCTCACTTACCAAAATCATTTTGACAGTTGTCAACAACTGACCTACTTGTTTGGTTTACTGTCATAACTGATTTATTTGCTTAATTGACAGGTTATACTACTGTGTTAGGCAGTTGAGTTGAAATGTTATTGCCTTGACTGTGTTGTGAATTGCGAGCAGCGCTCAGAAACTAGCCAGCTGCCTTCATTGCACAGTGCTAGTACTCCTATGCCAGTAACTTGATTAATATAGGAATTTATATTTTAAGTGAGAATTGGCAGCCGCATCAATGAGAAATCATTGCACTTAACTGCATTTCCCTACACAACATCCAATAAAAAAAAAAAATGTAGATGGAATGATAACTTAATTGTATATTTGAATTGCGCCGGACTTTTCGGATTTATTTTGTTGGTGTTTCGTATGGTATATAATATGGATGAAAGAGTTAACTGCGTTATACCTGAGAAAGCAACGACGGCGCTGAAGCAATGAGCTAATTGTCACCTGTATATTAAAACAATGAAACGCTTCTATGGGTTAATGATTATCTTCTTTTTTTCTTTTCTACCCCTTCGAATATCAGGTCTGATTTTATATATTATTATGTAAGGAAATAAAAAGGTAGACTGCGGTGCAAATGTCGTAATTAATGAGCGTCTCTGGTGGTAACAAATCCACGCTTACCTGTACAAAAGCCCACTGCAGGCATCCACTGGGTCAGAGAAATGTGGATACATACAGGCTGAAAATAAATAAATAAAATAAATGGAAATGTTAAAAGCAGCAGCTCCTATAGCCGGTATAAGAACCGTGGGAAACTTAAGTGCACGGTGGGGCAAAGAATAAAAAGAAATGTGTTTTGAATAATGAGGCGTATAGTAGCTTGCTCAGTGTGAACTACTAACTTTTGTACTTTGATACTCCCTCTTTGTAATTGGAAAAGAAAGAACAAATTACCGGGAGGGATCTTCGAATTTCCTCATTTACTTTTGTAATAGGATAATAATTATTGTCTTTTGACAGAAGAATAATGGATTTATTTCGGCTGATTCGTTGTATCTTTGGAAAGTACGTATCGATTACAGACTTCAATATAACTGTACTGACTAGCTTGTTAAGGTGTAGCATCGCTGTTAATATCTGGAAAATTTCGGTCTCATTTTACAGCCGACAGAGACAATAAATATTTAATGCATTTTCTTTAATCAGAACTTTAAACAGACGACTTTTCGGATATAACGAAAATAGCGGAAACAAGCGGAAGCAAGTTCAAAAACGATAAGGAGGAAGAATGAAAAGAGGAAGGGGCGGAAGAAGGAAAGTTGAAGGAAGGAGCTACCGCGCCCAACAAATTCGTTTCAAGTAAGTTAGTCACAATAGTAGGTCATACATTTTTTTTTCAGAGACAGAGACTTAGGTACTCAAAAAGAGGAATGATTTAATAGTTCCAGCTAATGCGGTATCTCGGCCAAAGTTCTTCAAGACAGATGGTCGCAATAAAAGTCATCAAAAAAAATTCCTTTAACGGAGTGTCTCACTATCCACTATTTTCAAGTCAGGTTGCGTCGTGCTGAGTCCCATAAAAAGGCCTTATGCTTTGTAACATCCAAGAACAACGCGGGCGAAGCAGCGGGTAAAACCTATTCATAACAATAAATCGCATGGATGAGCTTCAACATGGAGCGTGGTAGTGGAGCTTACTAAGCACTTCTTGTAATAACAGCGTTTAACATGCACAGCAACTGTTACTACAAAAGCGAAAGTATCTAGTTTATTCGTCGTGGCGATAAGTAAAAGGTGTTATTAATGTAATTGCGCAGCGATATAATTCAGTTCCCAATAAACATGTTACTTATTTTGAGTAGTACCTTCCCCAGATACTCTCAATCAACCTGTAGCTGTAGATACACACACAGGAAAGATAACTTATTCTGTATGGGTGAGGATATTGAAGTCTTCAATAAAAAAAAAAAACGTATATTTGTAATTTTTTTCACACAGCGCTGTCTAGCCCCAAACTAAGCAAATATTTTACAATGGGAACTGTACTAACGATAGAATACTTAGTTTTTTAAAATACACCCGTATTCTTAACGCCCTGATACAGAACAAACATCTTTATTCGATATGCAAATGTTTGTCCACGGTGGGAATTGAACAAGCGACCTACAGCGGAGAAAGCAGAATTATTGCCAACTGAGCCGTGAGGCCCGACAAAGTAAGTATTGAAAGTAAAGGCTTATATCTATTATATACATAAATAATCTTTGTTTATCGAGGTTTATTAAAATCATAGTATCTATAGCATTAGTTTTGTCATTTTTACGATATGTAAAGTCTTATCCGCTCACCAATAGTAATCACCGTGTGCGAGGGGTTTTTTTTCTAGCCTGGTAATTAATATTTGCTCATCTTGGTGGATTTAGAAGTACAACGCATTTATTTCATAATTGTAACTTTTGTTTTATTCTGACATTTATTTATGAGCCGTGGAAAGTATGAAGCTCTATATTATTTGCTAAGTTTCCCTTCTCTAGGTTCCTTCGCATGGACAGCAGGTACACAACCCTCCATATAATACAAACCTCAACAACCCTGTGTATGGCGTGTATACAATTCGTGGTCGCATCTCAACACTAGTTACCCTAATGAGACTCGCGAGATCGATAGAGCATGCTTGTTACTGAATATATTACCATGTTTTGTTGTGGGTAACAGTTACCGCTTAAAGGTGGGTCATCTATTTTTTCCTTAGATTACTCACCTAAAAAACATATACACCAAACGGTAACCTCCCATATATTTTGCCATAAACTTGCTAATGAATATTAGGTAATGCTGCAAAAAAGAGTGAATATGATAGAGCGAAATTCGAGAGTGAACGATTGTTCGGCGTAATAAAGAAAATTAATTCGTTCGTGCTAGCAGAATCACGGATTGGCCAAACAGCGAGGGCTATTGGCACTCTTGTGTTCACAAAACCATCCACCCTGGCATATTCAGGGATATTTGCAGCGTCCTCCTACATTCGTTTGCAAGGTGTGTACCCAGCATGAATAGTATGCCAGACTGTGCGAACCTTGTATCGTGTTCCAAAAGCCTCAAATACCATTTTCATTCATATATGATTAAAGCTTAAATTCATTGTTGAAACTCTCTGTGCGAAACATAATAGTTGGTAAGTAATTTTTAACGAATTCAACATTTGTTTGTCAATATTGTATGATCTAAAACGATTTAAGACTCTAAAAGCCTTATGCTTAACATTATGATATTAACTACCTCGTCCTCTCAAAATAAAGCATTTTAAAACGTATATTTTATCTAGTTCCATGAATTTCAAATGTAGTTTTTAAACTTTTATTTAATATGGACAAAATTGCTTACATATAAGAGAACTAACAGCAGCCACAGTTTCAATGAGTTTTTTTCGATGCATATTAGTTACATATTTTCTTCTTTTTTATAAAATTTTAAGCAACGCTATTCATTAAGTTTCACACATCTAGTTTATTATTCCGATATGAAATTCCCTTTCCGAATTTCAGTATACACTCTTCATACATTCGATGTGTTCCGTTCTAAATAAAGGTACTTAGGTTAAGAAACTTCTCATGAGTGAACACTAGAAGATTACAATTTTAAGTATAAAAAAAATACATTTGAAATAAAAAATATATCATATAATTTTAATTGGAATTTTGTTATGTTAAGTGCCTTAAAGAGATCGCTATCACCCTTACGGCCACCTTAATTTGTTATACCTTGATTTAAATTATTTTTCAAGTTGTTACATTATGTAGGTTAATTAAACAATAAATTGTTTTATATAAACAATGAAATATTTAACCATCATTAGTTGATCATTCGGAATTTGAAATCTGACAATCTTTGCACTTAAGGTAGAGCTTTTGAGATTAATATTAATATGAGTTCTTCGTGACAAAACTATTGCAGCGATAAGTTCACAGATTGTCAGATATACATTCCTACGATGGTGTAGCCCACAATGTCAAAGTAGCCAATTATGGCTTGAATTTTCCTTTCTGGGAAAAAGGTGTGAATGTTTGTATCCTTGTTGTTGCCAAAAATGGCATAAATTACCTCATCTAATGAGCGCTAATGAGAGTTTTTGTATAATTCCGATATTTATTATTAGACAATTAACACCTTGTTAAAACATACATCAGTACGATTGGTTAGAAACTTTTACAATTTCAATATGTTGAATAGCAAAAGGCAATTTGTTATAAGTGCCATCGTGTAAAGTTGCGCAGTTTATGTGAAAAGTTGAAGACACGATGTGGAAGTCTAGTGCCAAGCAGCAAAACTTGAGGACAAGTGTTGCCGACGTGACATCCTTCCATTTAGTGCCGTGAAATCTTACCTAGACAAATACACTTCGAGCCCGACTGTACCTCAACAAGAGACATCTTTATTCATACGGAATATGTACATTTATTCATGGACTTTTGTTATTTACATGAAACTTGGACGAAGTGCTAACAGTGCTGGGATTACAATTATGATTGAGTATCTCGCTCTTGTATCGTTTGTTGCCAACATAATGTAGTCGGAAATTATTTATTGGTACGACTGGAAAGAAACGTTTTATGAATTGGCGATTTATTGATTGTAAAGTTTGCTGCAGATCACAACTAAGACACTATAAACACTACAGAGCGTTTCATGCGTTCATAATTTTCGTAAAAAAAAAAAAAGCAATATGGTTTTAAATTTTTTATCCTAATGATTTTTCATTTGTAAATGTAAGTAACAGAACAAGTTTAATTAAATCTCTTTAACTATCAAAATCAACAAATGTTTAGAAACTGAAACGTAAGGAGATTTTGAACTTAGTTCTCATTAGCCTACAGCAACGGAATCGATTGCTCGAAGTTCAGATTAACCGGATAACTATCTCAGACCCGGATAATCTATCTTCTGTTTCCCTGACTCGTACTTACACATGCCAAAGATACATATAGGTACATTTGAAATATGATTTTGAAGTACACAAGGCCACGTAACATTCAGTTTACCATGCAAATTAGTTTACTGTTCTAAATTTTGAGTTTCATGTTGGTTTTTACCTTTTAAAAAGCTGAAACTTTTTCATACATACATTATCCTACAATATACACGATTTTGATTGGAAAATTTCTCTATATTCATTCAGTATGCACTCTCTCGTTAAAATAACAAGAATGAATTTTTCTGTATGGTTAATCTATGCATTCGTTCTGTTAAGCTTTTTTTTCGTTTGATCAAATGTGCATATTTTAGGTAAGCGGCAGTCTACACGTTTTCAATATTTTCTGTTTTAAACATTCGACGAAAAAACTGAAAGCGCATTTCATTTCGATAAAACTTTTGTTTATAAAAGTACATTCATGATTGATGCACATTTTTATTCAATGCTCAAAATAAATGGGAGTAATATACATTACATTTCAATCAGTAAAGTAGGCTTTTCAGCTAACTGTATGTATAGAGTTCATTACTAGTTTCGAATTGGGCATGATGCTGTTGAAATAATAAGAGTTTCACCTACATATATCTCAAGTGCAATGCGATGCGAAATACATAGATATCGTATTATTATTGATATTTCACACAGCACCAAACTAAGCACAGCTTGTACTATGGGAACTGGATAACAGAGACAATACTTAGATAATTAAAAAATATTTTTATTTTTGTAAATACATACATATATATGTCCTGGGTGGTAATCGAACCCATGACCTATAGCGCAGACGCCAGAGTTACTAGGCTGTTTTATTCGACAGAAGGTACCGCTTAAAATCACACGGGTCATCTGCTCGTTTGTAATTGGATATTTGCAAAATTGAATAATACGAGCATCACAACATCCGTTCTCACTCGCTTCACTCCTATAGCCTCCTATATCCAATAGCCGAGAGCTCACCGCCCGCTATGCAGGAAGGCATTTATGAGCCCAAGTGATGCGCAAACGATAACGCACACCTTTAACGACTTGGAATTTAGACTGTTATTTTAGCTGCTACCGAAGTCCGCACTTCATAACTCACAGTTTAATAAAGATAAATAAAAATGTTTGTTTTTTTTATGTCACGAAAAGTACTAGCTATCTATTCGAGTCACTGGTTATCTCGAACCAGTGTGGTGATTTTAATTACCCCTCAAAGAGGCTCCTTTCGTGCACTTGACACATGTCTTCGAATTTTTTGTTCTAGGACATGTCGGTTTCCTCACGATGTTTTTCTTCACCGGTTTGAGAACATGGTATTGCGCACATAATATATTCAATATATTAGCGATTATTTCGAGCGAAAAAATCATAGGTGCACGTCGGGATTTGAACCGGCGACCTCCGGATTGAAACTCGAGGTCAGTACCACTGTGGTCTAATGGTCACGCTTCCACTCACGAAAAGTATTAAGCGACATGCAATTTTAAATATTTTTAAGTTTATAAAGTTCTAGCATGTAGAATTCTAATATTTTCAATTCAGCTGTAAATCTGGGACATAATAATTTTGCTAGATATATACTGTTTGTTTACTTTCTAATGGAACAATATAATTACTATTCTGACCCTTTTTAATTAAGTTAGTTTTGGAATGCAAGGCAATGTTTGGGACGAATAGGCTTTTGTGTTAAATAACAACTATTCGCTTGAAACAATTTTGTTTTGAAATATATCATTATTGTTTATTGTTGTTTTGTTTGACTGGCCTAATAGCTCAGTTGGTTAGTAACCCTACCTTCTGCACTGTAGGTCGTGGGTTCGATCCCCACTCAGAACAAACATTTATGTGACATTTGTAACATTGATGTTTGTTCTGTCTGGCTGTTAATATGTATTATATGTATGTATTTACAAAAGAAAAGTATATAAGTATGTATATCAGTTGTCTGGTTCCCATGATACAAGCTATGCTTAGCTTACTTTGGCTAGATGGCGGTGTGTGAAATGTCCACCATTATTTATTTATTTATTTATTTTATTTATAATTATTGTACTTTGCTTTTCAGTGACTTTGACAAACTGATTATTAAAATTTTGATAAAGTGGAAATATACTTTTCAATAATCTAATATTTTTATTAAGTGTCATATCATTTGGTAAGCTATGTCCGTATGTCTGTCCTTGCTTAAGAGGGATATATCTTATGAACCGTAATAGCCGTTTAACATTTTAACGAAATATGTTGGTTTATTATTCGTAATAGAATATTTTCTGATGAATAAAAATGTATGAAATATAATAATGGGCCTCATAAAAGACGTTTTTGACGTCATTTTTCACTCACTCTTACATAAATAGATACATAGTCAATCATTCCAAATACAGTTTATACATCTCCCTCAATGTTACCAACATTGAATGGCTATTGCTCTGAATTCGAATTCGATCTTGTGATCGAATTATGTTAGATCACCTACGTTTGGTGGCCAATGAACTGAAAATGTGCTTTACCTTTGTATCATATTAAGGTTATCTACCTTTAGTTATATTGTGCCTTAAGGTAACCAAATAATTTGACGATATTGGATATCTGCTGTTTATCGTCATACAACTTTAAGCTTATGGCTTGGTTGATTGGTTTATGCATACAACTTGTAAACTCGAGCTTGCAATAATAGAAAGAAAGAAAAATATTTTATTTGTGGAACTAAGCTTACACAGAATATAGACATAAGACACAAGACACAACCTAGCTAAATATTAATCATTTATAATATATATTTTAAAACATTTTGAAAAAGCCTGGTTGCCAGAGAAAGGACTCTGGTCTTCCGACAGAGCCGTTTGGTGAAGCCACGGAACGATAAAAATATATATAGATACATTTTTTTTACTGAAATTAAACTGCCTTATGCCGTATTCTATATGATAAAAAAAACAAATAAAGAGAAAATAATAATTATAATAACTTACTAAATAAGTACAATTAATTATTATACTTGATAAGTACATTAAGTAGACTGCTTCCAGGTGTACTCTCTATTCTAGCGCTGGGCTTGCTCAAAAAGACGTTACTGACTCAGTAATATGTAAGAAAGGACTTCGTTTCTGAACTTCACTGTTAACTAAGGATATAAACACTATAAAAGCACCATTCACTAAACGGCAAGCAAACTTAAAATGCAAATCTAGATCCTCAAGCAATACATAAAACATTCGACCATCATTCACTGGAGCTTGCTTAGTGCATCGCTTCTACTCTTAGTAAGTTTCTACTCTGAACTATTTGAGATTTTTTGATTTTATTCAATGTTATGTCATATTCTATAATTTTTGCTTCAGTCGCCAATAAATGACATTTGGGTGCACACTACTTGGTTTACCTACAGATCCTCGCTAGCTAAAGTGAAAATTATCTACAACAACATGCAGTAAGCCCTAACAAAAAGATAATATCCTGTAGCAACAAAAATCTGGTATTTCGGTAACAACACAAATTGGATGAATTTGTTGAAAAAAATTATTCAAAAATGTAAATATTTTATTTGTGTATATGTAGCAACAATTATTATACCGCCACGTTTCACTTCGAATCATGTTTAATATTTTGATCAAGTATATAAAGTAATTATGTAATTTTATTAACTACTTAATAAACTTAACAATATGTAGTCCTATGAAAACATATAATAAGACAAAGTCAAGTGTATTAGTAAATTAATTTAAAGTGAACTATTTAAACTTCAATAATTCGTAATTTTATTATTTGTTTTCGCATTTATTAGACCTTAAATATGTTAGTGAATTAAAACTTATGCATTAATGATCGTAATATTCATCGAAATTGTTTATTAAATGTGATATTTCTTGCGGACTCCTTTGACTTTACTTTAAGATTACTGACGGACTAAGGTGATATGACTGACGCCCGGACGGATGGAAAGAAACAAATAAGGAGGGTTTTTTCTCACGGATTCTATAGGAGTCGGGTGAACGAGGAAGATGAGACAAATTCTGAATATAATGCTCTGAACAACCTTGTAGACCAAACAATATTATTATTAACTTTCAGATAAGGTTTCGTAGACTCATTAGATTATTACTAGGTTTGAACAGTTTTCTTTGATGACGACGATGCTCCACTTCAAAGCTTTAATCTCACATTTCATCTATTCTCAGTGTTGCCCAATTTCTTGGATACGTCTCGTCACAGATTCGTGATATAATGCTACAGCCGCTGTTGAACACTGGCTCCCTCTAGTAGATACCTACCCTCGTTAGCTAAATCATTAGTTGAGAAAACCTGTTACCTCCAGTTGTATACATATTTTGTATTGAAAAGCATTTGTTTGGAAGTTCTTCTTCAAGGTGCCACCACATTTTCATAAATAGGTTAATGCTTCTGAATTTATACACATGGCTCTAATCCTTAATCGAGGCATATATCAAAAACTAACAAAAAAAACTGTCCATAAACTACTATTTAAATCATCGCCGGTCCTTTAAAATTATGCAATAAGTCAAGTTTAACCAGTTTATGTGACTTCACAAGTTACAACAAAGCTGTAACTTTCTTCCTTCGTTACTCACACACAACTTACCTATGCTAAGTTAGCGTACCTGCGTGAACTAACTTCATTCACAAACAAAATAAATATCAGTGAAGTGAAATTTATGTGCTGGATGTTATTGCACTTTGATTAAAATGCTTGTTTGCGTAGTGTTATCAAGTAGTAGCATAAAACCACCACTTGTTACGATTACGTTCCATCACCCACAAGGTGAAAATTGGTTCGCATTTACAACTCGTGTCTCATGCTCTCGCGGACTTGTGTGGTGAAATGATTTAAATGCACCTAAAAGAGATTACTTTCGTCCACTTCACAGATGTCTACAAAATTTTGGTTCAATGACATGTTAGTTCCCTCACGATGTTTACCTTTGCGGTTAAGAAAACGGCCAATATTTTTATCACAAAAATAATTGGTGTCTCTAGATCTAACGGCGAACGCCGGATTGAAACTTTGGGTCGGTGCTACTGAGACACCACGCTGTCATGGTATACTGAGGACTTGCCTGCTTCTTCGAGGAAAAGGGCATTAACCTATGTAGGTAGGTATTTTTATGTATCTCACGATGTTTTATTTTCTTTCTTTATTCTTATCTGATTATACAGGGTGTATACAGGCTGATTATACAGGTTATGTTATTAGTTTGTTAACACAACCCCAACTGGAATAAAATGCTACCCATTCGAATTCGGCTTTAACGAACCCATTTTTCTACCTCGATCTAAATTCACTCTGTATACATCACTCGCTTTTGATACTATAGGACAATCAAAACGTCTCTGATTGATAAATATACTCTAGTGCACTCTACATTTCATGGCTTGCATTGGAAAGCATCCAACGTTTTCAAATCTTTTAATAGACTTCCGCAAAATTATGTCTGTTTCTATTTACATTCAAAGATCCGTCGCTGCAAAATCAAATTGTGTTTGAGTGAACCAAACACATTCATCGGGAGCGAGAAATGTATCCTATTTTCCAATTTGTACGGACAAAAACATCGTGAGGAAACCAACATATTATCCTAGAATCAAAATTTCGAACAAAATGATCATTTTGTTCGAAATTTTAATTATTTTATAAACTGGTAGAGAGCCACACGAGAACCACATAAATGTTTGAATCAATACTTGAGTTTATAAAGTTGTAAATCAATAATAATGTTACTCTATAATAAAGGAAAAATTTCATAAGAATCAAGATATATATTTTCTGTGTCTTTTGCTACTACAACTTTCGCCAGAGTAGGTCAAGTCGGTTATTGATTTATGATTTTTAAACCAAGATAATGGCTGCTATGCAATGCATCATTCGAATTACTTTGCTGCGGTTTTAAATGTTGCCGATTAAATAAAAACAGATACATGAGAAACACCTACAAATCTCGAATTACGGGCACAACACGATGCGATTAGGTCCTATCATATCCAAGCAGAGGAGGACCTAATTCATATTGCTTTTAATAGTTGGTGGGTCATTAAATAAATCACGTAAATTATTTACGTGGATTAGTTAAGGAACGGGGAGATGAATTACGATAGAATTTAGAAAATATACTGGTGTACCTGTTTCAAATGATTGACATTTCATTTGTTACCCTTAACCTATTTACAAAGTTTACATTTTAAAATAATATCATATTCATAACTTCATAATCTTAGAATAAAAAATATTTAAATAAAAAAACACTTATTTTCAACCGCTGGCAGTTTATAGTACCTACCTACGCCACAAGTTCAATTTACAGAATTGAAACAACACAAATTGAAACCTAATTCGTGCTGAAACTCGTCATCTGGTGTGATTTAAACTGCTTCACATACTGGACTCGCAATTGAAATATTTCAGTGGAATTACTTATAACTGACAGACACAGAATTTACCCATACCATTACAATAGAGCATACGTTTTTATGTATGTAATTTATTTAATTTCTTATGTTGCCGAATTTGTCAGAATAAAGTGGACGAAGTGTACGAAGTAACATAGTATGAAAACAATAACGCAGTCATATTCAAGTAAAAAATAAAAAAGTAAACACATTTTATATTTCCAAAAGTAAGATTTTTGCCTTTTTTTTGTACTTATCCTTCAAATATTTTTCATAGACTCAAAAGTCAGATTATTTGTCATGTATTGATATGTAATTATTCTAAATACATGTATTGTAGTGATGTATGTTCGACACACTTCAATCGCGACATTCAGCTATGTTATGTATTGGTATGTACTAATTTGTCGCGTTTCGGTGCCCGCTGCGGCAAATAATACAACTGTTAGATGTTCTCATCGAAATAACAAATATGACGTGATGTTTAAAATAAATAACTTAAACCACTTAAAAATACCGGTTTCAGTAAAATAAATACAAATAAAAAAATGTACGAAAACAAACGAAATTATGATAGGATACCAAAAAAATATATTGCTATAGATACCAATTTTGGGCTATCATACCTTTTATCCGTGATACCCTGAATCTGTATGTATCTTAAACTGATTTCCTATTCACATATTCAATTTGAAAAGTTTTGTTTATCAAATTGGATTCAAGCAATGTTCTGTATTGAAATCTCAGTTAGCTGGTACGCTATGCGAGTCTCGAGGATAAATCCTCTGTGTATGGGTCTTATTGGAGTTGTCTATGCAAAATTAGTGGCACAGCTGTGCTCTGAGACATCGCATGTTATTTGCTTGTATTTACTTGTAGAGAAATTGCACTTGCATGTTAGTTAAGCTTAACCCAGCCGTGGCTGAATTTAATCCTACATTTTTGACAGTATCTCGTTTGTTCGTTTGGATCAAGTTAATATCGTCGGTTAATTGTTAGGAGTTTACAGGTCTAAGTTCTAAGTTAGTAAAAAGCGGTTATTTTAATATTACAAATACACACTCCAATTTAATTTATTTGTATAGATATTTCCTCTCAGTGAAAGTTTAAAATAATTAAGTACTACTACTTTTATAAAAATACAAAGTTACTAAATCAATACAAACACGTTAAATAGGTGGAGATCTCACACAGCACCATCTAACCCCAAATTAAGCTAAGCGTAGCTTGTATCATAGGAACCAGAGAGCTGATATAATACTTGGATACTTTTTTTGTAAATACATGCATATAATACATATTGACACCCAGAAACATAACAAACACCTATGTTCGTCACACAAATGTTTTTCCTGAGTGGGAATCGAACCGACGACCTACAGCGCAGAAGGCTACTACCAACTGAGCTATGAGGCCAGTCAAAAAAATAAAATAAAATTGCGAGTCTATGTTTTTACACTTAATAAATTTCAATACAGGTGATAAATATACGCAACCAGGTTATAAGAAATTATGTAGGAGATCCTTATTATTTTCCTTCACTTTTCACCAAGTCAAGTTTTTGTCGTGATTCGATATTTCACAAAATGTTTTCACTAATCCCAGGGTGTCGATAGATGAAAGGCGTTTGAAGAAGGAAAAATTTAATTCCTCGAATTCTTCGATATCAACTTAAAATGTTTAGTGATAAATATTAAATATTAATATATAATTTTATTTCGTTCGATAATTTTTTTCGTCGCCTTACATTCACCTAAAATATCTTTAATATTTTCGCATTGGAAACAAAATTAAGTTATATGAAGCGTGTTAATAATTGATAGACAATGTATAAATAATGAACAGGATATTCTAATAAGGTATGTCAATTGACTTTCAACAAAATCACTAAATAGACTGTTAATATATACAATAGACTAGATAATAGATAATATATACAATAGATATACAATAGACTGTTTGGACTGGGAGATTTTTAGCATTCTCCATGTTTGACTATAGAATGATGTGCCTATTTTGACAATAAAGGACAGTAGATAAATTTAAAATATCACTATCTACAAAAAATATTTTTATAGCCCGAGATCTGAGATATAATAACTCTGCCTCAGGCGCTTTACTCTCCCACAAATAAAGATATAAAGCCGCAACCTTGTCTCGACGATATCGGCGTGAGAAGCTGCGTACTCAAACATATCTGACTAATAGAATCAGCATTCAAGCCCGATCGATGTGTAAGCACTTAGCTACACGGCTGCCTGTGGCAGTTTCGCCGGGACAGCCTTTTGAAAAGATGAAAAATAGTTATTTTCTCTTTGCCGACTCCCGGAACGATTAATCATCCTAACTCCGCGGGTGGCGTGGATTGACCTATGTACAACTAACGTCACTTGAGCTTTTGTTTTTCTCCACTGTTGTCTGGAGGCTAAGTTAAAAAACCCCTTAATCCAGTTACGCTGAAGTCGTGATTTTGGTCTCACTCACGCTCACCTCTAAGCTTAACAACATTATAGTTGAAAAGTTACACACGTGTAATTTTACCCTTGAAGTTTAAGAGGCATCCTGGGTTTGTGTTGTGACCCTGTAAAGTAGGGGTAATTGACTCGTTCCCTGGCCAAAGTATGCATTTGTATGATGAGCAATATTTTTTCTCGGGACTTGGATTTTGGATGCCACCTGCGACACAAATGTATGAACGTACTAATACACTTACCTAATATACTTTTTGCGTTCTTAGAAGTTATATTGCAGTTCTTCAAGGGAAATAAGTTTCTACCCCATATTCGAACAAGGCTCTTCAGGTTTAAACGGTCCAAAGTTTGAGACAAATTCATAGAAAATATAAAGCTTTTTCTACAAGTCCGTTCCAACGATAGAAGTTTTCCATATAATATGTTCACCTTTTTATTTCCCCTTTCTCCGGCGATGGTAAGCTACACGTCTAAATTGTCTGCAGCTATCAATATTGCGCGCCAACTTTTGCAAGCGATAACATATCATAAAAATTACAACAGCGACAAATAATACGCTATAGAAAAAATGTAGATGATGGTCGGTAATTGATATAATTCCGTGATATATTTATGTTGTTTTTCATTCAAGACTTATTCAAAAAGTATCATGTAAATTTATACAAAAATTAAATTTATAAAGAAAGGTGTATTAGTTAATAGGTCCATCTGTCTGTCTGTGTTTTAAAAGGCTGTATTTTTATATTATTGTTATAAGGTGAAATAATATCGTATGAACTAGATACAATTCGTAGTATTGAGAAGGTCATATTTTTGAAAAATATTATTTTACCTTCACTTTATTATTAAAGAACCATTAAGCGAAAATAATATAATTTGATTGAATCGGGTCCTCGTACTCAAGATCTGTAATATATTTTTTTATGACATCAATCAGTCAGTAAATACGTGGTAGGAGCCAAAGCCAATAATGTTGTAGGTAATAGGAATAAATCGCTGGATTGTTCGATGACACTGAGTGACATTCCGGCCGTGGGGAAATACAATCCATCACCCAAATGTTCCCGGAGCCTATTAGTTACACATTTCTTTTCTCTCTTGCTTTATGTGCGATATAAAGATATTAGAAAAATGACAATATTTTCATTTTTTTAATGTCTTAGTGTCGTAAAGTTAATTTAAACGTTGTAAGTAATTCACTAGTGCAATAACTGAACACAAAAGTGAAAAAAGGCTTAATAATTCATATTCTAAACCCACAGATTGTAGAGCTGTGATCAACCAGTGAGAAAAGTCCGTGCAATTATAAGCAGTGTCATTCACGATACCCATGATCTTAACAAGAATCTCATATTTATTATAAATGTTAATGTCACTTAATAAATAAATAAATAAATGTCACGACTCCCTGATTCGCAATCAGTAGCAGATAAATAATCAATACCTAATGTGTTATTATTTCAGAAACTCAGATATCATTAGTCAAAACTGTCAAGACAGATTATCAACACACTATTAAAACAAATCTTTTAGGAAATGAAAGAATATGATAATACTTATGTGCACAAAAAAGATTTGTAGTAAGGGGTCAGGACGATGAAAACATTTGAAATATTGAGGACGTCAGGTAAATTTATAGGCATGATATGTTGGTAGGTATGAGAAACTCAATTTTCACAGCTGGGATTTTTCAGGCACAAAAAAGGTGGTGACCAAAGTCAGAGTCTCGAACAACTTAACTCACGTTTATGAACGTCTTTGAACTGTTTAAAAAACATGAAGATAGAAAGCATGACCTTCTAGAATAAGTCTCTCTCTCGAAATCTGGATGTAAGTTTAGAGTGTTTAGTATTAGCACCGGTACCAGAGCAGTTACACTTTGCTATCACACTTTTCATTTCAGGACGCTATCAACTGATCGTAAAAATATATGAAAGCAAATTCTATCACGGCTCGTAAATGGGACACCATAAAAATGATGGTGCGCGCGGTCTGCCATCAATACAGGAAACACCTGATGAGAGCTATTATGTTTATAGTACACGCGTTCCCTGGAGCCGCCACCCTGTGTGAACCCCGAGGCTTACAGTCGAGACGATGTATCATTTTTATAGCGGTTGCGGTGGCCAAAAGTGAATAAGCAGAGATAACTCTGACGTGTAAGTCATTTACATTTGATGTCACATCTGTAGGAAACAACTGTTGCGGGATAATTCGGCCGATCGCAAAGTTTTACGCTCGTATCCGTGATTAGGAGTGTAACTTTATTTAGCCGACTTTGAGGGCCGCGACCGTTAAATATCCGGAATTATAATGATGATAAAATTTAATTTGTAGGTTAGTAAGTTAATGTACCGTTCAAAAATGTTCATGTTCGACTTAATATCGAAGTATTTCTTTAAAAAATGTTGAATGTTTATAAATTATATATTATGTTTCCAGAATATCCGTTTCAAAAAGTACAAGCGTTGAAAAAAATACTACAATTTAACAACAATCGATAAAAATATATTATTATATATTATTACATACCCGTAGAAGTCATAAAAAATTTGTTCATTAAATATTCTAATTTTTTTTTTAATGAAAAAGATTGAACTATAATTCATAGATATAAATATCAAGGAAATAGGATCAAAAATAACTCTACATGTTCCAATTAATTAATTCAGCAATCGGTTACAGGTCTGGCTGTGAAAGCATTTTAAATTATCGGTAAAGCGTTCAGGTATTCAATTGTGAATGGTGTAGATTTCCTGTTTAAGTCACTTGCCTGGCTTCAATGTAAGCAGTTTAAGACTATTATAACCTTATTTACAAAATCTTCCGTAGGAAGAGTAGATAGAGAGTAGATTAATCTTTACCTTTTGTAGTGATATTAGATAGTGATATTAAAAATCAAGGAAGCTGACAAAAAGTCAGAGTGAATGGAGAAAAAAGTTTTAACTTGGTATTTGTATTAATGCCTACAGTCTAAATAGACACCATGAGATATCCTTGCCTGCAAAGCTAGGGGTCCAGGATTTGATCTCCGCCCAGTGCAAACATTTATGTGATGAGCATAAGCTTTCTTCTCATTCTTATATATCTGAATTGTGTATTACGCTCAGTTAGTAGTAACTCTGCTTCGGAGCTAGGTCGAGGGTTCGATTCCCACCTAGGACAAACATTTTTATGACGAACATAGATGTTTATTCTGTGTCTGGGTGTTAATATTTATTTACAAAAAAAAACATTATAAGTATTCTACCAGTCTGTTTCCCATAGTACAAGCGATGCTTAATTTGGCTCTGAAGTTTTTTTTTTTTTTTTTTTTTTTTTTTATGTAATACAGTTACGGAACGAGCCGACGGCCCACCTGGTGTTAAGTGGTAACCTCGGCCCATAACAGCCGATGTGACTTGGGTCCACCCATACTAGGTATGACAAGACCAAAGTCGCATCGTATGCGCCCGTAACTGTGAGACGTGAAGGTGGAATGTCTCATGTGCCTGTAATTTCACCGGCAACCACACCTTTCAAACCAGAACACAGTAACGCGAATGCGTTACTGCTTGGCGGCAGAAAAGGGCATGGTGGCAGTACTTCCCCGGCCGAACTTGGCGAGAGTTCTACTGCTCTTCAATGAAGTGTCCACCAATACTTATTTATTTATTTCTGTGTGCCTATGTCTCTTGCCACACGGGGAATCATAATGCAGCGGCATAAGCGAATTTTGTTTAAATAATATATGAACAGTTTTATCTAAACGAGCTCTATAATTAAGCACAGTTACTAAAGCAACGAGTAAATGAGTCTTCATTTTAATTAGTCTCTCTTCGAAGAAAAATTACAAGAAATAAGACAAGCCTAAAACAACGTCCGCTCAATTTACTGAACAGGGCCCTCAATTATCCACCACTCATTTAGACGAGTCAAACAAAAACAGACTTCGATATTGGTTAAATGTAGCTTCGTTGGGGATATTTTAAGAATATTTTTGTATGTGATGCTGTTGGCGGAACGAGCTCACGGCCCACCTGATGTAAACTGGTAACCGCCGCCTATACAACAGCAATACCACAATTCCTCTCCACAACAGTACCTACTAGATGACTTAAGTCGCATTGCGTTGCGTCCATCACCCCGAGACGGGGATGTTACGTCTCATGCCCCTGCAATTACACCGGCACCCACTCCTTTCCACCGGATCACAGCAACATGAGTGCATCACTGTTTGGCGTTTTACATACATCATTTAGAGAATCACTATATAGGTTTTTCTATAAGAAATATGGTTTGATAGTACGATATCTATATAGTTTGAGGCTTGAAACGTCCAACAATATTAATCTATCCCTTTTGGTCTTATTCTAAAAACAAGTTAAGAACAATTATTTCGTAAATCAACCATATGTAGGTACCACAACCAAAAACTTTTTAGATACAAATGCTGTTTAATTATTTCTTAAGATATGCGCATTATGTGAAAATTTCAGCAACCTACGAATTACGGTTCAAAAGATACAACCTTTTAAAGGTCGGACAGACAGAACGGACAGACGGACGGCTTAGAATTAATAATAGGGTCCCGTCCTTTGAGCACGGCACCCTAAAAAGTTACAGTATTTACCAAAAATCACACATACTACCTACCTGGAACCTCGCACTTTCGAACGTCAACTCAAGTAAAAAGCTTTTTGATATTGGCTTGAAAATAACACTTCATTGCGAATCGAAAGCTTAATGAATAAGAATGAAGTCGAGTCGCTTGTCTTCTCGTGTAGATTTGTGTAACAGGATAAATTTTCTCCGGGCTAAAGTTTCGAATAACATCCACTTAATTAAAGTTAATCTGGAATGGTGTTGCGAGCGATGACACGGTTCTCTTAGAAAGCTATACAGATAATATATCTCACACTTATCTCAATTTTGATGTATTCTATTTATCTTATTTATTATTTATCTATGTATTATATTTGTAGACAACGTAATAAAACATACAACAAATTACCTTTTTTGAGTTTGTAAAGGCATCACACAGACTTTCAGTTTATTGTCCTGATCCTACTAAGAAGTGAGGCACCGAAGAAAGCATTAGTTGAGTGATTATGGTAAAAGCATATGATTAGTCAAAGTCAAAAACTTTATTTCCATAGAATTCATACAGAAATGGCTTGAAACGTTAATAATAACCGCATACCAGATTTTAAGAAGTTTAGATTAATTTGAATAACCACCGGGAGTGTTTTTTTATCAATCGTTTTATTATGATGGAAAACTAAATAATCTGGAAAATATAAAACAAAAACATGAACAGAAATTATTTGAATTATTGTTTTCACCTAAGTATAAGAATAACTTTTTTATTTATGTGTGATCAAGATGGGTATTTCTTTTTTATTATAGATATCACTCACTTAACAAAAAAAATACGTAAAACCATAATTAATTTAATTTTTATAATGTACCTAATAAACGCATAAACAACTTGCATGGCATCGCTGATCAGTATGCCGACCTCACATAACAGAATTAAAATGGATTACATTGTTACAGCTCAAATTGGTCATCCCAAATAATTTCCTTTACGTTAAGAATTCCGAACGCAATCGTAATTGGACATAATTTTTTTTATCTACACCGGTTATGATATGATATGATGATCTACTCCTGTAGTAGCTCAAATTAATTGTCGAATCGAAATCGAAATTATGAATCCCGAAGCGTAGTTCGATTTTTGACTGTCATTGTCAAATTACAAAAGAGGAAGCGTCGGCAGTGGCATGCACGTTGCATTCACCCGACCGCGCTGTCGCGTCGCGTCGTGTCGCTTCCTGACACATTCCCGTCTGTGAAGGTAGAATAAATTTGTAAGATCGCTGTCAAAAAGTTATGTGAAAAAAACTTGAACCTCCATGTCAGACCCGCTCGCAGAGATCGCTTCAGTTATTACGTTAGACGTTGTATGGAAAGACAATAAACCACCTCACAAAGATGAGAAAGTTAAACTTAAATGATTTAGAGATGAACACGCAGTCAGATAGCCTCTAATTGATCTGGTTTTTAATTTGCTTTGACTGTCAAGACACGCAACAAATTATTGACAATATTCGTTGTGATATTTTTTCCCATGGTACAAGCTATGATTAGTTTGGGGCTAGATGGCGGTGTGAAATGTCCACCGATATTTATTTATTTATAGATAATGTAAGATATATTTCAAACCATTTCTGTCTCCAACAATAGATCGCGTAAACACCTCTACACCACTAACCGAATCGCTTTCCTTTAACTATCAAGCCGTAATACTCACTGCAGGGTGGAAGTGTCTTAACGACCATTGCCAGCTGTCAGCCGGGAATAACTGCTCGACACGCCCACACTCTGTGCAATGGTCATGAAAACGGAGCATTCTACAGCCGTGTCGGCTCCGTTAGTATTCACATCGGTTTGTAGGGTAGTGGGTTTGAATAATACAAGTGTTTGCGTTTTTGATGAAAGAAATAGCAAAGTTCTATTCTATTCTATTCGAGTCACTGCTTCTCTCGAACCAGTCTGGTGAAAGGATTTTAAGTGCGCCTCAAAGAGGCTCCTTTCATGCACTTGACACATGTCTTCGAACTTTTTAATTCTAGGACATGTCGGTTTCCTCACGAGGTTTTCCTTCACCGTTTTGAGAACTTGGCGCACATAAATCTTTCAATCGGAATAACTCATAGGTGCACGTCGGGATTTGAACCGGCGAACTCCGGATTGAAACTCGGGGTCAGTACCACTAGGCCACCACGCTCTCAATAGCAAAGTAACTATAGATATGTTAAAAAGTCTCACTTGGGTCAAATTATCCAATACAGCCCTACCATCGGTTACAAAAGTCACAATTCTGTCTGTATAAAAAAATATCCTCAAGTTCGCTCCACCTCGACGCGACATACCAAATGCCACTTTAATTTAATACCCACGATAAAAACCACTCAGCTTTTTAATAAACACGCATGAATTACTTTCGTCGGCGAGGTCCTGAATAAATAAATGAGGGCCGTCCCCACACCGTTCCTTCATTCCCTTTGTGCGTTCATACTTCCTGGCATGCTTAATGGGATACCCTACCGAAATGGTGGTAAAGGAATTTTATATGCTTTATAAAAATCAGAACAATGATGACCATCGTATAACCTCTACAGATTAAAGCGTTTGTTAATATCTCAACGTTCATTCAAATAGTGTTGCATTAATGTTTTTTTTTTTTTTTTAAGTAATTACTTTTTCAAATGGGATCAGGAAGCAATTGGCTCTCAACTGCACAGGTTAAATACTTGATTTGACAAGGTCCTATAATTACTGACCCATCCGAATACAATTAATGACTCTTTTTATGTAAAGTGATTTCTTAAGGTACAGTTTTTCTAAGTTTTGACACTCTATATAGACTAAAGACATGGTTTTGGCAAGGTTAGTTAATGCAAACCGACACAAAAACATGTGTTTTTTTTATTTTGAGTCTAAGGTTCCAGACGACTGCGAAAAGTTATGATATCCAACGGGCATTAAATAAATATTACGCTAGTTTACGACGCAAGATAAAGACGATGTTTTATTCTGCGAATAAAGAATTTGGTTTCAATGACAAAATAAAAAACCTATTGTGGGAATTCTCCTAATTTTCGTATTTACCATCATCTAGACTTGAAACTTGTTATACCTAGTATCGAAGTTTTAAAGTGCATATTGAAGTATGAAGCGATTGCAATAGAAAAACTGTCTAGATTTAGGTACGGATAAAAAAGGCAATTATAGAATGAAGCCAACAAGCTGGTTTAGGAGAAACATAATTATAATTGGCTTTTGAAACAAATTCATAAATGAACTATTTATTTATAGGACTTGATGAAATCTTATGTATAATCGAAGATAATTTAGTTACAGAAAACTGTAGGAAAGGACAATGACACTTGTTGCGGGCAAAGACCTAAGAACAATGAACTCGTGAAGAAATTCTTTCTAAGTTTTATATTGAACTTATTTGAGAAGGATTCGTTGTTTTGAAAGTCAGTCAATAAGAAAAAACAGTCATCTCAGTAAATTAACTTTTAAGAGTTATTCTCAATTTCGTACCTTCTGTCCTCATTATATAGGTATGTATTAATATATATTTTTAAATATTCAAAAAGTCCATTCGTTTCTTTGAATCTACAGGGGATTACTGCTAAGATTGATGATGATATAAGATATTATATTAATTAAGTATTATTTCACCCTACTTATTTAAACTAGCAGGACTAAAAGAAGAAGACTTAGTTATTTTTTTTTCAACGTGAAGGTTTAGATTTCGAGAAAGGAGGTTTAGGGCTTGAAGGAAAGAGACCAAAAATTTTTTTTTTGTTGTCGAGGTTTTCCTATTATCGAGGTTCGGCTAACAGAGGTTCGACTATATATAAAAACAGTTTTTGTACGTTTGTGTGAGAAATACCCAAAAAAATCGGTAATGGATTTACTTGAAATTTTTAAACAACTTTATTTTATCCCGTTGTTCCCACGGGAATGTGAAAGTTCCAAGGTAATTAATATCAGACTAAGTGAACATGACCAGGTTTAAATAGTATTATTCAAAATTTAAAATTGTGTCTGTTTGTTTGTCCTTGTTTTCAGGCAGCAACGGTAAAAATCTTCAACGTGATTTTTGCGTACTTTATGATATATTATTCAGTAAACTCACCCTGTATGTGTTCTGTATTATTACTCAAAGCAACGCGATAGAGCTGACAGCAGCATCCGCGACTGCAGCTCCGTGTTTGTCTATTGCTTTTATGATATATCATCTGTGGTCCACGTTGAGTTACATGTGTTCACCACTTCCTTTGAAACATATTTGAATGATAATTTAGTGGCCTAGGTACATACATACATAACATACCTTCATACATTGACTTCTTTTACCACTGCTCTAGAATTCATGTGTTCACTAATAATAACCAATTAAATTATGTCATTTTTAAATAATTGTAATGATTGTATGTAATTGAAAATAACCTAATTTAATAAAAAAAAACATATGTGTAAATTAATAATTCATTTCATTTGGATTTCATTTGATGACTGTTTTGAAAAATATGTAACATTAAATTAGATTCGTATAGTATTTTAGTGTATGTGTTGTGCCAATTTTTATTTATCTGATATTTTGCTTCAATTTAATTTACTGATGATCCTGTGTCGATTTTATGTATAAATTATTTATTATTATATATATTATCTTGAGTTTCTGTGTAGAATAGCAATGTTATGGCGCTCTGAATTTCATCATGACCAAGTTCTAATTGGGTACAGGTGTACAATTTGGTTCGGCCATCCTGCAAAACCAATGTCTGACTCAAACGTTGGAGGATACACAAGAGAGCACTATGTAGTCTCTTATAAAATGTGCCACTTAAGAGACTACGAGTAAACGCTCTCCTAAATAAGAGAAACGAGTCTTACAGCTGTTCTACGATGGAAGTTCGGAAGGTCTTACAGGATTGAAAACATCATCATGCTACGAGCACAAAGTACAGTCACCGTTGTAAATAAATTAACTATAATAAAAATATTTATTAGGGGAAAACAGTGGATTACAATAGTTGAGAAACGATGATGTCTGCAGAAGTAATAAAACTGTGTCGCAGGAATCAACGCCCAACTCCATTACAGCGGTTTGTAGTTCCATATAAGAGATAATGAAAACTTCACACAGAACCATCTAGCTGCAGACTAACTGGGAACCGGATGTTTTTTTTTAGTCATACAATAATTTTAGCACCCAGAATAGAACTAACATCTAAATTCAAAACAAATCTTTGTACCGGTTGGCATTTGAAGGCACAACCCCAAGTGCTAAAGGCAGAGCTACAACCAACTGAGCTCTGGCCAGTGTACATATTTGTGGGATAACACGTAGCAAAAGTAAATTGTAACATTAACTTATCAAGCAAAAGTTTCACAAATCGATTTATGTTGTCAGCGATTTTACCAACAAAGATTACACAATAGTAACGGCCCATTATTTATTCAATGTTAGCTAGCTACAAACTTTCCTTTTGATTACGAATAACTTTGATGTAATCCGCCTTGAGCGTATGCTTTAACAACTCCATTTGTTAAAGTTAACCTTTCGTAATCCATTAGCTCGTTGCTTATAAGGCACAATAAACATGCTCCTGTTGTAGAAATGTTCTTGCCTTTTAATCTGTTGCAACATAAAATGTTGTTTCCGAAATGCACGAATGCTAACGACTTAAGCGTTCAGCAAACCAATTCGGCTTTGTGTCATATTTGTTTAGATTTGTTGATAAAATTTGCCATTACAAAATATTGTTTGTAAAAGTATATTTTTAGCTCAGCTAAAATAAACTTTTGTATAATTTTCCTCAATAAATATCAAAATTGAGGACCTTTATCTAATCTAGTAATACGATATCTGCAGATAAAGTGTAAAAATATAACACATCTCAGTGAATCACGTGTAGCGTGCGATAAAAATCAGCTACCGTGAATACATTTACGCATCAACAAGATTTACATAAGCGGGTCAGCTCTTGCGAGAGACTGACTTGCAGACATTTTATTTATGCTCATATTTCTCGTATCACGATCTCTTTTATCTGTATCTATGAATTTATATAGGGTGTAAAAGACTTAATTCAAAAACATATTCACAATACTATTACACACACTATTCTATTCCTTAAACAGTGACTGTTATGAGTGTTCTGAATAAGTATCACCTAACCAATTATTAGGAACGTCATGCCAGTATACGATATAAAAAAATGAACAAAGTCAAAAGTTTTGCTTAGTAGGTGAAACACTTTCAAATGAACGAAAAAAAACAAGAAGTATGCTTTCCAGTATAAGCAAATTGTTTAAAGTTCATTTTCACCTATCAGTTTATACTTCTGAATAAATTCTGACGTGACTTGCTGATTGTTAGAAACGTTTAATCGTATATTTTTCAACTTGCAGGTATTTAGTTTAAGATATGTAAATAACAAAGTATTTTCTTTTAAATGAAGATAATACAATAAAATATTTAGTTTCTCAGTAGCTGTCGTTGATGGCTCATGCTCAGAATCTATGCCCATTAATGCTGGTGTGCCCCAGGGTTCGGTGTTGTCACCCACACTATTCATCATGCACGTCAATGATATGCTCCAGAGTAGTGGTCTTCATTGTTACGCGGATGATAGTACGGGTGACACTTCTTACACTGGCACTGGCGGTGTCTCTCATAGTGCTGTGGTAATAAATAGATCCAGGCTTGTGTCTGAGGTTGAAAACTTTTTAGAGCATGTCACAGATTGGGGAAACCTTAATCTTGTAACTTTCAATCCAACCAAGACACAGGCCTGTGCATTTACCACAAAAAAGGTACCATTTTCGGTCGCTCCTCGATTTCAAGGCATTCCTCTCTCGATCTCGCCAAGTTTAGGGATCTTAGGTGTGGATGTTTCTAGCGAGGTCCAGTTTGGGAGTCATCTTGAAGCTAAAGCTGTATTGACCTCAAAAAAACTTGGAGTGCTAAACCGTTCCAAGCAATATTTCACCTCAATCCAGCGGCTATTGCTTTATAAAGCTCAAGTCCGGCCGCACATGGAATACTGCTCACATCTTTGGAACGGTGCACCCAAATACCAGCTGCTTCGCTTTGACTCCTTACAGCGAAGAGCCGTTAGAATCGTCAACGATCCCAAACTTACCGATCCTTTGGAGTCACTGAGTCAGCGGAGAGACGTTGGCTCACTCAGTGTGTTCTATCGGATCTATAACGGGGAATGCTCTGAGGAGCTTTTCGATCTAATTCCTGCATCGAGATTCTACCACCACACCTCTCGACACAGAAAAAAAGCTCATCCACACATTGTTGACAGGTGGGCCTGCCGTACAACTCGCTATGGCCGCACCTTCCTGCCCAACACTTGTCAACTTTGGAATGAGCTTCCTCCTGAGGTTTTTCCGCCGAGGTACAATATGGGCAACTTCAAAAAAAATGTAAAGAGGTATCTACAGGGTAGGCAAAGCATTGGCATCCCCGGGGACGCAAATGTCTATAGGCGACGGTAACCACTTAACATCAGGTGGGCCGTCTGCTTGTTTGCCTTCAATTACATAAAAAAAAAAAAAAAAAAAAAAGCTCTTTCCATATAGAACTTTCTCATCAATCATTTCTGCTAAATGTAAGCCGCTTTTCTAGACCGAAAGTTGAGTGAGCTCTTTTGGTATCGTACGCACACTAAATTCTTATTGTTTCTCGAATCGAAGCCCTTTTCAAACACATTGTAGACTCAAACAGGTAAATTAGCGATGATAAACCAGGGCAAGTGAAAGGTTTGATTAGGGTTTATCCTACCCACAAAAAGAGACCAAACACTTTTTATAGGGTCAGTGAACGGAATTATGATATAGTTGACTATTAATTGTTTGTAATGAATACCTTACCTACCTTTGATGGTATCGTGGTAGTTATTAAGTTCGAAAACATATGTCAAGTTCACTCATGGACTCTGATTGTGGTGCAGTTTATGTGTTGCAGTTATTGCTTTTACTACACTGGTTTCAGAGCTATTGAACGACTAGTAATATATAGTATTTAGTACATACTGCAAGCCCTGTCTGATATCAATAAATAAATGTACTAACTACTTATAGTAAGACCTCATTTCGGATGCAGTGAGAGAACCCTTCACAAGGCTGTACCCTTGGAACAACGAGTCAGACTCAAAAATTGCTGACCCTGAGCAAGCTGATCATAAAATCTGTTGTGAAGAGTGTGGTGGGTAGCTGACTCAAGGAAATTCTGAACTTGAATCCAATGTTCAGATTTGAAGCAGACATCCATGAGTTTGTTGCTTGAAATAATTTATGTGCATCCGACGTTTCTTTACCATTTTCGAAAATAAATTGTATTTTCGAAAATGGTAAAAAAACGTCGAATAGCATCCAAAATTTATGAAAATCAGAAATTTTAATCAAAACATACCTAGCAATCCGGAATATGGCGTGGTTAATTAAAGATATTCCACTCTTGTCGAAATAAGTCCTATGCGTAGGCCTGTATACTAGAACATGCAAACTTCCCCGTGCCAGAACTGAACCCACGTCCCGTGCGTAAACTAAACCCACGTCGTAGGTAATTTATAGGTATAGAAATTACAATGTGGGTACATCGAAAGTTTTATTTGTAACGTACATTAATGTACATAGGTACGTATTCCTGCTCACGATTATTGCGGCTACTGGGTGATATGTGAATGTTTTTTATGTAATATAATTGAAGGATCGAGCTGACGGCCCACCTGATGTTAAGTAGTACCGCTGCCCATAGACAACAGCAAGACGAATCAAGTCTTCTCCACCAAAGTACGAGATGACTCAAGTCGCATTTCATTGCGTCCATCATCGCGAGACGAGGTTGTTACATCTCATGCACCTGCAATTTCACCGGTACCCACTCCCTTCCCCCGGAATACAGCAATACGAGTGCATCACTGCTTAGCGCCAGACTACTAGATGTGGTAGTACTTCTCCGGGTGAACTTAGCAAAGTTCTACTGCTACTTTGGGTTGCTCCATCGCACCACCCGAGGGACACGTGTAGGGATTCAAAAGGAAGAAAGCCATTGTAAAACGGGTGCTTAGTCCGGATAAGTACTACAACTCTTTGTACATATTTCCATGTCCAGGATATGCCGGTTTTCTTACGATGATTTTATTCCCAGTTTTAGGAACGTGGTACATACATTTTTCAAATCAAAAACGAATTGTATCAAATCAGGGATGGAACCAGTGACGTCCATACTGAAGCTCGGGTCTATACTACGGCCACCACGCTCCAACACAAAACAATTTATCCAGTGTAAGTACTCAGATTACGCACGTTCCCGAACCTAACTGACCAACCCGACGGGATGGTCGTAAAATATAACAAACAACGGACATGAGGTAATTATCATGTAATGAAATTCAGGGTTATTAATGAAAATAAATGAACGCCTGTTTATAAAGGCGCCCCCAGCGTATGAGCGACCGCCAATAAAGTACTCATCATGCGAGAAACGACGGATCATGGATCAGTATGGTTTCCGGGAAAATCCTGTGTGTGTGAAATACTTGTATAATGCCATATTATTTCTATGCTCTCTATTAACTGAGCCTCGCTAAATATTGAATTTGATATATCATTAGACACATAACTCTGTAATAATGAGCTAATGTACCTTGATGCTGGAATTTGCACCACCAAGAAACCCATATATTTTTCTTTTGTAAGTACAGTCATAATATTGCCATACCTATCAGGTAACTAAGTTTTAAGCTCTAATTATTTCAATAAGTCCCAAATCTACACTTAGTTATGCATTAAATATCAAAAATATCTTGTATCTTGTATCCAACATTTAGTCATCGAGTTTTAACGCTGTATCCAAAGCGTGAAATCGCTAAGTTGATAAGTATGAAACTAATAGCCATTTCTAAGTAGTAATTGCAGTAACACCTAAGCAGTATATAGCCAAGTTTATAATTACTACATGTCTTCATCTCGAAATCCAATTCAAAGAAAGGAAAAGTAACTGGAATCAGTAATAACGCATGGAAAACATTGCCTACAAATTTATACAAAGGTTTCAAAATGATTCGGCTCGAGATTACTGATGATGATATTATATATTAACTTATGAACGAATAGTGTTTATGTGAAAAAAGTTTGATGGCCCGCTTGGTGTTAAGTGGTTAACCTCTGCCCATAAAAAAAGCTTGGGTACTCCCCTACTCAGGTACGACAAGATGCAAATCGCAACATATGCGCCCGTACGTTTGAAACGTGAAGTTTGAATGTCTCAATTCCGGTAATATCAATTGGTCACAAGTTCTACTACCTGGAGAGATCTAATACCTATACACATGCCAATCCAGAAATATACTACCATTTCTTCTTAAGTTGTAAGGCAAGGAAGTTTTTGAAGCTGCATGTACCAGCTCAGGGCTTTCGAGATTCAACGGCCCCTCTTCTCTATATATCCACCTTAGTAATACATATACTACGTTATTCATTAAACGCAACATCATCGTATACATTACCCACTTCCCATGAAAATAAAACAAAGTAAGGAAACCGCTGTCGGGGGGAAAGGAACTTGTAAGACATGTGACAAGCACCGATCCACACGGGGCGTTGGATTTATAGCCGTACCCTTTCTCCGAGGGATTAGAGTCCAGAGTTCGGAATGAATAACTTTTTAAAACATTTTAGAGGAAGACTTTGAGATTAACAAAACAGCTTAAGGTTCCAATAAACTTTGTAAATTTTGCGTCGTTTCTGTAAAGTCATAATTGGTATGTTATCCCGGGGAGTCATTCCAGTTACAGATTAACGAAAACTTTCGCTTCATATTTGAAATAATTAATCTTTGCTGTTAGAATATAATAGAAAATATTTTAAATATATTTTTAATAGGGTGTTAAAGTTTTTCAATACGGCCTGCTTGTTTATAAAATGTAGCTGTTACCGGCTAATTGTGTTTTGTCTTTATCTGTTAGTTGGTTGGTTAAAATTCTGTCGAAGAATTCAAAACAAATAATCTCTCACTAATTATATCTTTCATTATTAAGTCACTGCCAATTAATAACAAAACTATAAAGAAGATATAATGGTTCTCAATTAATTGATTTAAACTCCTAAATATATTTTCATGACATAATTATGTAACGAATTTGGATGTGCCTGTTTAAAATGAACAAACTTTTCGAAAGACGATACAATGAGTTTCTATGACTTATCTTCTTATAAAGACTTGATAGGATCAAATAACGTCTTTGAAATATACTTACATAAGTTTGTATATAATAAACTGATATTCATTAAAAAAAAACCTTCAAAGATTATCGTTTTTTTATTTATTTATTATTCAAGATAGGTTAGCATTTGACCGCAATCTCACTTGATGTCAAATGACGATGTGGTCTACGATGGATTTATTTCGCAAATCACAGATCTGAAAGGTCAATCGACTGGCCTCACAGCTCTACTCTCTCGCTTGGCACTACGATTAACTCTGCCGTTCTTGGGTTGATTCTCACCAATAAAAACTATATGTGTGTGTCGATAATAAATGTTGCTTAGTTTAGCAACTTGTTGCGGTGAGACGGAGCTGTATGACATGTAAATATCAAAATTAAAAGAAATCTTTGATGAAATATATTTTTTTCCCTCTTTTATCAAATTGTTATTTACTCTTATATCCTAACAGTATCTTTTCATAATATGATATATTTGGGAAATTTATGTAACTCAAAACAGTTAACTTCCTAATCCTTACTGAACCATGTATGAACCAGGAACAAGCGGTATTTTGTTTTATTAATGAGTATAATATAATAAAAATCTATGCACTATATTTATTATTTTGTGATAATTTGCAAGTGAAAAAGTTGCATTGTGAATAAATTAATGTATTTTATTCTATTCATGATGTAATTTGAGATCGAGATTTCCTTATAAGATTTGAATAATTATTAACTGAAGAAAAATAGATATACGAGTTTTATTAAAACACTTGACTGGTGCTGACGCAAAATTTGATTTTGAAGACCCTTTTCATAACCGCGTTGATATGGATATTAACGACACCGGGGGTCTCAGTACACATGAGATTTTTGGCGAAGACAACTGACATTTTTAATAAAAAAAAAATATGTGTTATAGTAACGGTAACGGTAACGAGCCGACGCCGATGGCCCACCTGGTGGTAGACCCTACTAAGTACGACAAGACCCAAGCGCCCGTAACTCTGAGACGTGTAGGTGGAATGTCTCATGTGCCTGTAATTTCACCGGCAACCACGCCTTTCAAACCGGAACACAGTAACGTGAACGCGCTACTGCTTGGCGGCAGAAATGGGCATGGTGGCAGTACTTCCCCGGCGAACTTGGCGAGAGTTCTACTGCTCTTAAAACATTTTATTGGATGCAGCAACAGGACTTCAATATCTGCTCAATTTCAAACCGATCGCCAGTAGTCGCTTTGAAATTGTTTTTAGTATATTTGTGTCGTCACTTAAAAATAAAAAATACACATAAATAATAGCATAAAAATACACAAGCGTTCGTTAGTCACTACGTCGACGTTCTGTAATAGGAATGCGCACGCTAAAATTAAGAACTACCTGCTGTCAAGTTACTTTATGATGTTTCCTTCATTAGAAAATTAAGCTCAACTTGAGATTAAGCGAAAGATCACCAACGCAATTGATCTTAGAAAGTTAGCATTAGCATTATTATAAATTTTATAGCAAATTACTATAACCACCGATTTCACTGATCGAAATAAGTAAATGACTAAGTGAAAAAAGCGACTGTACATAGGCCCTGACGTTACGAACAATGATTTCGATTTCATGCCTCAAACGACAACAGCTGAGAATAGTCGCATTTAATTTCATTATTAAACGCCATAAAATTAGGGAAACCAGAAGAAATATATTCGTGTTTTATGTGAATTACTCACAGAACAAGCAGATGACCTACTGATTTTAAGCGGTAACTTCTGCCAATAACACCAACTTGGTTCCTCTCCTGCTTTCATATGCGAAGTCTGAAGTATAATTGTATTGCGTCCCTATCTGAAACGTGAAGGTGGAAAGTCTCACGGCCTGTAATTTCAGCGGTAACATTTTCACATAAACAAATTTGGACACACAGTAGTTATTATTTAGAAACGTATTTTAATATAAGGATACGGAAAATGGAATTCGTAGCCTATGGCTGTAATTTTCAATTTTCAGTTAATTAACATATTACCATTAAAATATTGAACAAACAAAACATTCAGTACTGTGTTCAACATAACGAAATTGGAATTTTGTACTGCATTCCAAAATCTGGTGTTATTGATAGCTGAAGCCTAACTTCCCATTTCAATGACAGTCTTATTAAAATCTAGTCTATCTAATCTATTATATTAATATTGTAGATTCATACGCTTATAACGACTTCAAATAAAACTAAATTTTCCAATTACATTCCAGAATATCGATTTTATAATCTTCTGAGGAAACCGACGTAATCTGAGGACAGTTTCCGTACAGTAGGAATATTCAAAGAGAAGTTACGACAGTTATTGCGATATGTTCATCAAACTACTTAAACGAGGCTATTTTAGAATCCATAAACTACTTCTCCAAATTCAACCCTATGGTCACATATATAAAGTCGTCAATTTGCTTAATACGACGGTAAGTAATCTTGAAGAAATTAGTCGTGCTAATGGCAGTAATAGTGACATTAAAGATAAGTATTACATTTAAGCTTCTTTATGAATGTAGTGAAGTCAGAATATGTCCAAAATGTGTAACGTTCGGCCAGACCGGCCCATTACGTCTCACAAAATAGACCATTAGGTCCCAATCCCATTGCTATTTCAAAAGGATGAGGGGTTAATTTACGAGCTCAAAATTTAAATCTATGATCAACTTGTTTAATAGCAACCTT
Source organism: Chesias legatella (assembly GCA_947359385.1). NCBI lineage: Eukaryota > Metazoa > Arthropoda > Insecta > Lepidoptera > Geometridae > Chesias > Chesias legatella. Next base: position 2,942,188 of record OX375766.1, read on the forward strand.
CGGGGTTAACTCTGTTGTTAAGCTGCGTTATGAGCTTTTATACCTTAATAGTAGCTGTTTAATACCGGAGCATTAAACTCGGAATTTCGGCACATCGAAACTATAACGGGCTAATTTCACAGAAACGAATACTTCGCGCTAATCTGTTTGGTGAGCAGCGTGTATGAATCAATAAACAACGTGGAACTAAAAGCGCTCGAAACTTCCATTAAACTAGAAACAACGAGGTCGGCGGCGGCGGCGGGCGGCGCGGCGGTTCAGCGACTAGTTGCGGAATAGCTCCCTCGCGTCACTTGTCCACAATTAATAATGGAGGTCTGCAAGTTGAATGCCACATGTTGTTGCATGGGCTCCTCTCGGCTTGCATGTTGAATACAGATGAGCTTATTTATGTAAATTCCCGTCGCTTCAGCGCTGTAGGATGACGCTACGGTGTGAGTAATCCCCGGCAACGCGAGTGATTGATGTCGAAGCCGTTGACATTCCGCTTTGTTGGCTCCGACGATATGGACCTATACCTAATCCGATTCCTTAAACATTCGTGAGCTTACTTTATCTACGTACAGTTCCCAGCTGATCGATTGCCTTTAATGCGCTGTACTTCGAGGGATCACATAGAAGGGAACATTAATATTTAAAAATTCTATTTTAAAATTAGTTAAAACGAAAAAGAAAATCTTATCTTATAATTTATCAACCTTTTTATCCGGAAGACGAATTAAGAGGATTCTCAACAGCCGGTCTCTAGACACAACGAACTCATGATCGTTGCAGGAACATAATACATTTTCCTTACAAGTTTCTTTGCAAACTGAATAATATAACAAGCGCACGCTGTGATTTTATGCATAAAAGGCATCTCAGTATTAATCAGAGCATGTACAGTACGTTCGGTAAATAATAAAGTTTTAATCCCCTATTACAAGCCGGGATGAAACGAGCATTCCAATTAGTGCAGGATTCTCATTAAGATCCAGATTCTTGGCGCAGACTTTGATATTGAAGCTACGTGATCAAGATTTTGTTCATTTCAAACTTCAATTATTGGTGGGTCTGTAAAATGTTGATCCCGTGATTTAGCTGCAGACCTATCAAAAACATGCGAGCAAATTGCAGTCATTAGCGTATTTTTGGTGATTTATGAAAACTCCCGGACGTAGGTTTGAACCGATAAGATTAAACTTTTCCTGGAGGCGAGGTCGCGACGTATTAAAAAGATTGAGTTTCAAAGTTGATCTCGTTTTACTGGCGTTTAGAAAGTTTTGTAGGTGCTACAATTTTTGGTGGTGAGAAAATAGACAAATTTCGTTGTCCAGATGGGAAGGTGGGAACGGATTCATGAATAACGCAGCAGCGGCGCCGCCTTCGTCGTGTTCGGTCGCAATAACGGAAAATCTTTTTTACAGCTCCCTTGATTTGTGGATTGTATGAGATGCAATGCTTTCACAAATGTAAAAATAGAAATTTAAAATGTTTGCAATATGCAATATGCTTCGCGTGATTTCAAAACATTGATAAATGTTTTCTGTGGTAAGTTTTATGCGTGAATCCATAGCTAAATTCCAAAATGCTATTTCCATACGTAGCTCAATAATATTGACAATATGTTTTCGATACTTAGAGTGGATATCATCTATCACGCAAGTCAAAAACGGATTCCAAGATTATTAACATAGCAGATAATTAATGCATTCACTTGTCTAAACCTGTCGTTTTCGTTTTGCATATATAGATTTTTACTTATCTGATGCTATTAGAATAAAGACAATTATTATTTGTACTATTAGGGCATCTAAGGTCGCTAGTGGAATTAATTTGATCGTAGTAGGTAGTTAAATTAACTTGTAAATCGATCGTCAAAGCTGCGTGTTATAATATTCAATAATCAGTATATATATTACGTTATCTTTTGGACAAGTCAAAAATTTATAAGCACACTAGCTGTACCCGGCATGCGTTGTAATGCCACGTTAATGTAAAAGTGTCATTAAAAACGAAAAAAAATTTTTTTTTAGCAATAAAAACAATAGGTTTTGGTGGTAGAAGGGTGAAACTTAAGATTGTATGTATTTTTTAATTCTGAATATAAAAAAAATTCAAGTAAAAAATTTTGTCAAAAAAATTTAAAAAATTTTTTTTGGGTTGAACCACCTTTATCACTTAGGGGCATAAAAAATAGTTTACGTCTTATTCTCAGACCTACTGAATATACACAAAAAAAATACAAAAATCGGTCCAGCCGTTTCGGAGGAGTTTTGTTACAAACATTGTGTTTATATAAGCACATAATATATTCGTGTTCACTCAACAATGCGTCAAGGAAATCCTAGTGCATTGCATGCTCACATATGTCAAAACAGTTGGTGTTCTCTGATAAATTAGTCTTATTTGCAAGACTGTAATCAACTTAGATATAAAACACGGATATTATTACGGATATTGTCTGTACAAACAAGCTGGTAAAGAACTGACAGAGAGTAGACGCTTATTACCTGTTATAGTTTAGACACGTTGCGTCTTTGAGTCAAGACAAGTGAGAGTGAATATTCTTTATTATTCAGGTGGCCCGCCTGCTCGTCCCGTCACTAACATCACATAAAAAAGAACATCTTCATAGCCTTTTTCGAGAACATTGAATTGCGCACACAACTTCAAATGAAAAACATATAAATTACCTTGGCGTGAATCCATGTTTTAAACGGGGACTTTTGTACTGAAAGTCGGGCTCTGCTAACACATTCTGATCTTGCCTTAGCCTATAAGTAACTTATTCTTAAAATAAATGACGACAAATTAATGACAGATCTGTTGTACTGAAGAACTCATAAACTTTGTTATCCAGAATATACCACGTACATGCTAAAAACCTCTTCCTCAGCAAATAATATGTTCAAATTTGGCAAGAAGACTACAAATTTTCATTGCATCTCGAGGCGTGAGCCAGGTGTGCTCACCGTGAATAAGGAGCCGCCTTACAGCGCGGAATATTTTTATAAGGAAAGTGTATCGCGCATTTCCAAGTTTCAGAATCACTGCTCTCATTTTAAAGTCCCACACACGCTTAACATATCGGGTTCTCTTTTCGTGTCACAGCGACGTAAACTAATAACATAAAGCGAAGCTCAAAGCAAAGGGAAATGAGAGCTTACTCTAATATTACATTTTCCAACGCCAGATTACATTTTCATTTTAAATACGCATTAAGTGATCTTGGAAGGGATAACGATATGGGTTTCATAACGGCTCCGTCGGGCGTAAGTGCAGAAGTAAAGTCAAACACACCAAAGTTACATACAATATACGTAATTATCATTTTGGTAAGCTGTTTTACGGTGAGCCTTGACACCGATTGAAATGGATCGTTATCGAGAATAGGGTGAATTTATTATATGTACAAACGTCTGAAGTCACGTGTCGTTAATTGAACAATTCTCAATCAGCTCACGTAGTCAGCAGTCGTATAGTAAACAACTATATTTCCCTGACAAGGAAAGTTGGACTCTGTGTTTCATGCTCACAGATTGGGGCGAACCAGTCCCAGCTAGCTCAGGGGCAATCAGCAAGATCAGTACTGGCAGCACAGCTTGCTTTCCAACGTTTAATTCATGTGTATTTATTACATTACAGATTTTAAGTCACAATGTAATAACAGTGCGTCTATACTTGGGGTATTAAAAATATTGACCCGGTTATAAAAGTCTATAAACAACGAACCATTTTAAATTTATGATATTATCAGTATAACGTATATTCATACTATTGTGGCACACAACTCTCATTCGTTATTTGAATTAAATATGCACTCATATTGTACTACTAAGTTTTATGTTAAAAACTGTTAATCTATATTTATATAATCTGAACTAGATATGTATTCGCAACCGCCTCAAGCCTAGACCACTGGACCAATCAGATGACTTTTATGTGTGTTTGAGTGCGTCCCTGCATGGGGTAAGATTCGCAATTGGACAACAATTGTGCTGCGATCGGGTTCCAGGAAAACGTCTGTCAGGTCTATCACTTGTATATGTACATATATATGTAATACATAAGAAACTAGTTTCGAAAATTTGTTTCACCATTTTCAGTTGTATGCCGCAATTTTGTCGAAATTGTGGCATCCGGCGCTTCTAAAAAAAAAGCTTTACAAACGCCAGTGCTTCGTAGTAAGCTGATATATGGATTATATTATAATAGCATATACTGTGGAAATAGTGCTTTTGTGAAACACAACAGGACACGCAGATTTTTTTCAGTGAGTATTTAATTCAATCGATGTGAACCAGATATTTACTGAAGACTGTGGTCTCACCCTGGGAACAATTAAAACCAAATGTTCACAGACATCAGTGTTACATTGTAAGCCTTTATAAAGGAACGCAAAGGGAGTTTTCACGCAGTGTTTCCACTTTCCACTATTTTCTCGTTTTTAATTTATGCGCTTAACGCTTTTGTGAATTGTTCGTGGAAACGTGTTTGTTGGTTAGTTAGTACACTTGCACTTTTGCAAGTAAGAGGATTATTCACGCTATTTTTTTAACGGTAACCTGTGTTGCTAGCTTTTAAAATACCAAATAGTTTGGTTTGTATATTTTTTTATATTACTGTGACTTGTATCTTCAATGAATAACGCGAGTTCGTCAAACGCATACCACCTTCTAGCAGTACACAGTACTACAGGTCAACAGTTATCAAGGAAACGTGAAATGTGTTTCAAACATAGAAGATTACTCCAACAGTGAAATCAAAACCAACGCCAGGTCTTCCAGTCAATACCATATTATGCAAGCCATGTGCAGGCTGACTATAGAAGTGATCATGTTTTAAACTATAATAATCTTGGCCATTCACATCAAAAAAACGGGAAGTATGAACACTATAAATAGGTATTCTACTAAGTGAATATGTAAGTATTGCCTATTTGTTTGTCTTTCACACCAAACTCCAGTACAGCTTCGCTCGGAATTTTAAACACAGTTTGATGATGACCTCAAACATTTCCCGATAACCTGCAGGGAGGCCTCAGGCATCAGCTTATTTTATAATAAAACAATGATGCAAAGTTTATGAATATTAATGTTGTTCGATCACACATGGTAAGATGTACGTAGTAAACCAATAATTTTGTAATACCAGTCTTACGTATGATATGAATACGTGGACATAACACTGTTAATTATTTCAAGACATCGGGTCAGGAAACTAGATTTAATTGTGAGTACTCATTACTGTTAAACCATTACTGTTAAACATTACTATTAAACCACATTTTATTCAAAATTAAATCCATCGAACCCTAAGTATCTAAAACATTAGTGGTTCCAGATAGTCCGTTTGGCAGAATACGGTATCCTAATACCTGCCCTGTAACAACCCTAATTCATATGGGCACGAGAAAGGGATATTAACCCAATGTTCTTAATTATATTTTCGCATGCTTTGCTTTTGTTCGAGGGGTCCCCTATGTACACATTGCGAGTTTCTTTGATATCTATTATATTTTCATAAAATTTTCATTTATGCTACGAAGTTGGAAGCCACTGTTGTTTTTTAAATTAATTATATTTTTGCGAGTGGAAATTGTTTTAAACCCTTTCGAGAAAATGTAACTAGAGTTATCTCGATCAAAAATCTTATGTTTCATTAAAATATTTACATAATATGGGTGTCGTATAAATACAAAATTATTGCAGTATCTTCTGCTCCTTATGAAACATAACGAGATGATATTTAGCATCATGTAAGTTTGTTTTTGTACTAGTAAATAGTTATCAGGTTATGTTGACTATGATACAGAGGTTGAGGGTGCAATTCCCGCATCGGAACAAATATTTAATCATTTGTAAATATTGGCTTCAAGCCAAAATGTTCGGATGAAATCTGAATGATTGAATGAGAGCTGTATTTACTTAAAAACAGGTTTCAATATTACAAATTAAAGAGCGCTGCTGTATTCCTCCATAATTAATCAAATTACAACTTTTAATTAAATATTATATCACTGGACTACATTATACCGATTTCTAAGTTTAATTAGATAATGATAGGTTTAGTGGTTTATTCCATTCGTTACTATTTTCCCGTCAAAGTCAAATTAAATATGTGGTTTTGACAAGTAATAATACTCGTGGCAGAATAAAAAACGATTTCTGGATTTCCAAAACACTTATCGATGGGAGACTGATGTCCATGAAGGATAAAAATGTCGTAGTTATTGTAACATCATTTCAGTGAATTTTAGGCTAACTGATATACATTCGAATGGCATATGGGACAGTAACAGACTATCAATAAAGCCGGGTATTACTCTAAAGGAAATAGACTTCCTAGAAAACAAGTTTATCTCGTATAAATTGTATAAATGTCACTGCAGAACGAACTAGATGTAATATAGCCAGGCCATCTCGTATGTAAGTCGCGAGCGATATTGCATTGTTAGCGGAGATAATTGCTTTTGATGTTGACTACTGCGCAGTAATGTGATGGTTTTGTTGGCGGCGTACTTAGTAATTAAAAGTTCATAGGTGGGACCATTTTTTTAAATTAACTATACTTTTTTTTTAACAAACACGTCTATAAAAAGTTTTCTTTGCAGTCTATCGTGAACTCCTTCGCAGGCTCACACGCTGCGTTGAACTATCAATTGTTTCTGAAAATGATGAATTGGATGATAAAAAGGGGGACGATTTTGGTAGGTATTCTTGAGTTCTATACTCAAATTTTGGTGAAACCCTAACTAATATTATATATGCGAAAGTGTGTTTGTTTGTTTGTTATGTTTTCACGCCCAAACTTCTGTACTAATTATGACGAATTTAAAACTTTTAGGGTCAAAACTTATCGCGAGAAGTATATTTTATAAAATTCCATATTATTATATTACATCTATAAAACAGTCGCTTCCGCCGTCTGTCCATCTGTACGCTTAGATCTTTTAAACTACGCAATAGATCAATGGATTTTATCATTAGATAGAGTGATTCAAGAAGGTTTGTAGTTATAGTTTAATATAGTTTTTTAATTAATTTGTTGAAATATGGCAAGGAAGCAAAAGTTGTTCAAGATAAAGTAAATTAATAAGTAAATAACAAAACCTAAGAGAAGACCCGCAAGATTCATATTCTCCCGTTGCTATGCAAAAAAAAACATGAGTTTAATAAAAAATCAACCACTCCTCTCAATAAAGGATATCAAAATATCACACATTTGTTTGACGCACCCCAATTTTATTAAGTAAAAAGGAAGGCCGTCACTCAAACGACCGTGTAACATATTTCAGAGGTGCTTAATAATATCTTAAAATGGCTTCACTCTTTGTCAGAGCTTCTCAAATTGATGAATATACGAGTAAATTTTCAGTGTCAGTCATTCGTTTTCGTAATACTACTACTTTAAGACCGTGGTGGCTAAGTGACCCCGAGATTGAATCCAGAGGTCGCTGGTTGAAATCCCGACGTACACCAATGAGATTTTTTCGCATGACATTTATGTACGCAATACCACGTTCTCAAAACGGTGACGGAAAACATCGTGAGGAAACGACATGTAAAACCAAAAATTCGAAGACGTGTCGGTGCACAAAAGGAGCCTCTTTGAATTGCACTTAAAACCCTTAACAACAAGTAACTCGACTAGTAGTATAAGTAGGTAAGTACTTCACTTCACATACCTACTACGATTATTCCTAGGTACTATTTTATTTATCTTGATTAGTTCTTTAGATATTGCCACCGTACCTGTTTTTCCGTCAGGCAGTACTGTCTCCCATTTCTGTGTCACGCTTTGAAGGATGCAAGACGGACTCGAGTGACATTCAGTTTTCATGAGTCATGGTGACGGGCGAAATGCGATGCAACTTGGGCTCGCCCGTAGCTATAATGAGGTGGGTGGGGGGCTAAGTTTTTTTAATGTGATGTAATTACGGAACCAGCCGATGGCCCTCCTGGTGTTAGGGTGGTAACCTCGGCCCATAACAACCGATGCGACTTGGGTCCTTCCCTACTAGGTAGGTACGATAAGACCAAAATCGCATCGTATGCACCCGTAACTCTGAGACGTTTAGGTGGAATGTATCATGTGCCTGTAATTTCATCGGCAACCACACCTTTCAAACTGGAACACAGTAACGCGAATGCGCTACTGTTTGGCGGCAGAAATGGACACGGTGGCAGTACTTCCCCTGAAAAACTTGGCGTGAGTTCTGCTTCTCTGAAGTCGCAATTGTATTGGGCTTAGAATAACGGTTTATATCATGACGGCCATTAATTAGGCGTGTTGGCGAGATTGTAAAGGTGTGCTTGTGTGGGTATGTAGAACAAATCATAGCGTAATTTTATGCCTATGCAAAGGCAGACCTTCTTCTTACTCACAGAAAGGGTGAAGGGGAGAATGGAGGAAGGGAGATTCCACTTTTCAGTGCTTCCACTACCCGCAGAATCTCGCACTGATTTCACATTTTAGACTGTATTTTTATTTCTTTAACGGAGGGAGATGAGTGAACATAAAATTAGTTTAGTTTATTGGAAAAACAGTCACCACCATTCTCAAATTGGTGAAAGAAGACAATACAAAGAAATTGGCACGTGCCAAAATGAACACAAAGTCATTTGTGACGTTTATTTATTAATATTGGACATATGTAGTAGGACTTTCACACTCGTTTTTGTTCCAAACAGAATGTACGGCACTCATTATAAATTAGTGAACTCAAAACTGATCAAATACGTGGTTTTAATTTATATTCTACTTTATAGTCTATTCACTGTAACTTGTCATGAGTAGGCCCGTATCTTGGCAGTGGTAAATTAAGAGCAGGCATAATTTGACAATATCACCATACAATATCACCATTTACCCTTCACTTATCGATAGGAGGTCGCTTTTTTAAAAGGAACACCGGGACCGCTAGTCCCTTATGTAAAAGATTTAACAAAATGAAATAGTGCCACACAAAATTGAGGAACCCTGTTCTACGTAATTTTCCCCGTACGACACCGCGCGGCTCGTGAACACGGAAAGTTACCGTTACACCGTGAATTCTTGTATGTGTGAATATCTCAAGTGCCTGCTTTGCTATTCAGCGTGATTTGTAGCTCCGAGAAACGAGTTGAAAATGGGAAAGCTATAATAACGAGCTTTGAATTGTACCTTTTAAAAATGTCAGCTGTTTTGTGTTGCATTTGTATGCCCACTGTGGAAACCATATAACTATGTGTATTACTTAAAGAATCATTAAGTAACTAAGAGGGATATAATGTCGCTTTATTAGTCTTGATATGATGTTTTTTTATGTGACAAAGTAACGGAACGAGAAAATGGCCCACCGGGTGTTAAGTGGTAACTTCTGTCCATAACAAGCAATACAGCTTGGGTCTCCCTTACTTAGGTAGAACAACACCCAAGTTGTATTGTATGCGCCCGAAACACTGAGACGCTGCAGATTTTATCTAATAATATTCAGGAATTAAAAAGATATAAGTGTTAACTGTTCCCAGTTTCCCAGTTTCTAATTTCAGATCATAAAACAATTAACTGAGTCACTTGTTGAGTATACCTCTGTGTCGTGCCCAATTCTTAAATTATAGTCATAATTCTGTCAAAAATAATGTATAATTATTGGCATGGTAAATCATCAGTGAAGTAAGTAAACATCTAAAGAAATGTTGTGTTCCTATTCAGCGTCTCAAAAGTTCTGTATCGGGCGTCGTTCGCCCCAGCCTCGTTTGGTCCTAAATTTATCTATTCTAATAAATAACAGCAGGGCCCGCTCAGCCTTGTTAAATATACAGCGTTCGCACCAAATTTTTCATCCGAGTACACATCTCAACCCTCGAGATATCGCGAACAATGATGTAGGGTTGGGACACAACTTATAATCGCTATAGTTAAAAATATAATGCAGGAAAAAATCGTTACTTTATTTTCACACATAACTAAGAAAACTTTCAATTATTAAGAATGACATAAGAATACAAATCATAAACAAAGCTCAGCCACTTAGCTCAGAATTTTGTAAATATCAGAAGTTGTTCAAGTATCATAAAATAACATTTTTGACTATGTTTTTTACACCAAGTATATACTCTTACAGGTGGGATGATTGCATAACCAGTGTATATCAATTCCAACGTAAAATTCAAAAATAATGTTTTGAATTTGAATAAATGGACTTAATTAATCAGTACGAGTTATGTAATTGATTACCGGGCTTACACAAACAGACAAGAAATTCGATATTGTCGTTTCACCAGATGTGCCTTAAAAAAGCTTCTGTACTTAAATAAAAGAACAGTAATGGTAAAAATATCCCAATTTTGTTTAGAAATGGGTACAACGATATAAGGGATTAACTATAATGACGGCATTTGGTTTTAATCAGCTAACAATATGTTCGAAAAAGTGGCTTCGGATATTAGAAAAGTAAATAAACAGTGGCGAATTAGGGTGGCTATGAATCATTGCGGGAGAAAAAATTACAACTGATTGTAAGACCTGTCGTTTTGTATAGATCTCATTGTTGGGCCATCAAGGGGATAGATGAAAGAAAAGTGGAAAAAAAATTGTATTTGTAATCTAACCAACCGAAATAAATATATTATTATTACATTTTTTATATATTGGCGGATATATCACACAACGCCATCTAGCCCCAAAGTAAGCTAAACATAACATGTGTAATGGGAACCAGACAACTAATATACACTAATATGCTTTTTTTTGTAAATATATGTATTACATATTGACACCCAGACACAGAACAAATGTCCATTCTTCGTCACACAATTTTTTGTCTTGGGTGGGAATCGAACCCATGCGCAGAACGCAGGGTTACCAACTGAGCTGCGAGTCCAGTCAGGTATTATTTCGGTAAATTCAGTAATATTATTATAATGTAATATAATTAATTAAAATAATTACCATGCTATAATATTGCGGGCCATCCCTATCAGCCACACAATGTAGCCGCGGTGCAGCCATTTAATTGAAACCGCAACCATGTATCAAGCAGTCGTGAGATCTCACGTCTCACTGTACTCTTGCCGAGATGGCGACGAAGACAAATACGCCTTTTGTGTTCGTATGAAAGTAATTAAACATCAGCGCAAATACATTATGAGTGTGATTAGCGTTATGAGCAATTTGTGTTCATTAAACAATGAACAATGTACACACGGAACAACAAAATAAAATTTTGTTGTACGTTGCTATGTATTTTATGTTGGTACGCTACCAGCTAAATACAATTGGACCCCATCAATCACTTGGGAGTGTAGAATTAGCGCTTACTATATACATAATATTTTATATTTGTATAATATTTTGTACATTTTAAAGACTCATTACTCTTAATAACGTATGTTTTTCACAATTTATAATCCTTTATATACTACGATTATATAATTTCTATTGAAAGTACGATGATTGTGAATATGAATTAGATATTAAACCACATCTCTCAACATAAGGAACATATCGATTAAAATTGTGTATAACTTATTAAATTAAAATAAGCCAAAAAATGACTATTATGTTTTGAGTGGTTTTAATTACAATAGGAAGGGTCTATTGTATTGAATAAAGTGTTTTGAATAAAATACGTTTTGATATCTTGTACGACATTAAAAAATGAACATCATACTAATAAAATTTAATGGGTCCCACAACACTCCCAAATTTTCATTTATTGCCTCAGTTTTAACGCAATTTATTCTACAATCGAATAACAAAAAAAATATACTGGTAACACTGTAATTTGTAAACAACGTATATCACATGTTAGTATAGAGCGTGGTGGCCTAGTGGTACAAACCCTGAGTTTAAAAGGTCAGACGTTTAAATCACGATCAACGTTCAACGATATGTTCTAAACAAGTGAAGGGTGATAAATTTACGGAACTTATTATGTTAGACAAATTTATTATCTATCACGTTTTACTAAGGCGTTCTTGTCGGTATAAAATAATCCTTAAATTTTGAGTAAAACTGAACTCATCAATCATTCGATAATTTTGTAGACAAACTGAGTCCTTAACAATCCGGCGAACTATATAATCGTCCCAACAAAACTGATTTGATTTAATCGGGCGTAACATAAATTTTCAATCAGTGTCTATACTGGGCATTTGAAATGGCCATATATCCGGAGTAAGCCCGGACATGGCACGCGTGTTATCCCGCGATATATCGCTGTATCTCCGAGCACACACTGTGTCCTTATCATTGACGATATTACCACTTGACTCGTAAACTGTTATCACTACCTCGGGAAAAACTACTACTAAAACAACGTATATACCTCTGTTACTCGCAAAGTTCAAAAACGCTCATTGTGCGAAAAAACTGGTCTTTCTCGTTTTCACTCAATGAGCGTTTTCGCTCTTTGCGCGTAGCATATACGAGTACATTACTAACTATTCATTGTTGTTAGTTCTAATGTAACAAACTACCTAGTATTCATTGAAAGGGTGTTTTCATGTCAGGTTTTGAGCTGGCCAAGCTAAAGCGATTTTTACCTCGTAAGGGCGTTCCTTACCCTACGATAAATATATTTCGTACCTATATGTCAGACTTCGGATTTCCCATCATTTTTGACACAAAAGTATGAAAATAAGCAAGCCAAAATTCAGCTTTTATGTGCAATGGTGTAACTATTTTTTGGTTTATCCAAAAATTAAAAGCAATGGTTTTTTACAATCATGAATTTACGTTTAAAGGTACCTTTAGAAATAGGTACACCTAACAGGTCTGAGGCAGCCCTATAACAGATGTTTTTATTTTGACCTTGAACTTGAAACCGACCTAAAATCTGGACAGAAGGTCACAATTATTTTAGGTTATTTGGCAATTAAGGGGGCCAAAGTTGTAACTGCAAAAAGTTAATTAGGAAGATAATGACATAAACTTTTATTCAAGTTAATGAGGTAGCCAGCCTACCTTTTTAGTGATACCCAGTTATGAAACCGTACAAAAACTTGACATTTGCGTGTTTTATCGTTGGGAAAAGAGTTGGATGAAAAATTGTATTATGCTTAGAATATAATATGCTCCACGGCACGCAAATTATCTTTAAGATCCACAGAAAATATTCCAAATGTAATTTAACTGTAATAACATTATATAAGATCGTAAAAAGTAAATAAATTTGAGTAATTATACTATAAAAGCATGCTTCCAAAGAAAGCAATCCCTCCTTAAGGGTTTTCTGTCCCCATTGAGGGTTGATAGGGTTTGAACTTTGAACAGACGCCAAACGCAGCAATAAGCTCGCATCATCTGTTGTAGCTCTTAACTTGATTAATTGACAGTTCAATGGAAACAAAGTTTTGTCCAGTGTCTTATGGTTTAAACTGATATACCACCGATAAAATAAAAATGCAATTGTTAATTATCAATGATACAATAGATTATGAATTTTACATCTGTTATGATCAGTGCATATCCGTAAGTAGATCGCACTGGCTGCAGTGTGATCCACCGGTAGGGCGGTATGTAAGCTAACACGCAGCAATAACTGCGCGCCTCATGCAACTAGCATTCAATAGGCCTCTAATAAAGCCGGTGATTCTGAATCGGCCCAAATACCTAAATACCTAACGCAATCGAATTGTTAAGCGCCTCTGAAGCTGGATTAGCCTCTGTTTAAATGGAATAATATCTCCCTTTATGCACTAAACCTCTCATAGAGGAAGCGGTTATTTAAACTGGCTTTTGTATCTTAGTAATTTATGAAACATTCGAGTCATGAATGGAAATGGAAATATAGGGAAAGGATATATTTGATATATAGCTTATTTTATGTACAGGCATATGATTCATTTCTATTTCATGCCTCGGGCCAATGCGACGCGCGGAAGGAATCGAATTATATTGCTGTTGTTGTGGACAAGGGATAACGGTTAAGATCGGGTGGGCCACCGGCTATGCCTACCCCTACGTCCGTTAAGCACAATCAAATGGGTGATTTCTTATAAAATGGAAATGGTTTTATCATATCAAACTTATTACTAATCACTTAGTTAGAGGCGCAAAACTGTGCCACTTGGGTTTTACCATGTCCAAATACGTAAATATAAACCCATACTGTTTTTAATAGTACAAAATCGACGCTTAACAAAAGGTGGTTTAATCCTAAATAATTTAAATATTTAACACCTAAATATTTTAATCGCATATAAGAGACAAAATTTGGTGAAACCAGAATATCTAAATTACAGGTACATATGGTCAAGCCTTAAAGGAGAAAGCAGAGTCGGAACGATTCTTGTTTGACTGTGGCTTAACAACACATGAGTAGCTTTTCTGATGTTAGTTAGCTTAAACTGATAAATAGTAACGAAAAGAAAACAACGTCGTGTTTTACTTCTGCAAATATAATATTATACTAAATGAAAAATTTCAGTATTTATTTTCCCACTAAGCGTGAACCGATTTACGCGCATTTTTCGCCTAGCATCTCATCTATATCTCAATAGCTCTCGTGATTCGAGTCAGGCCTCGACCTCCCACAATCTATAACAGTATATTAACAATTTACCAGCAACACGGCACCTGCCTAAATCGTCGCGTGCCGAACCAATATTAATCAATAACTGCCTATACTTGTTAAGCGATACAATCTTCGTAATAGCACCCGGTAGTCATACTGGGCTTACGACAAACTTGATACTGAAAATAGATTGTGATATTTTGAAGCCTGGTCATAAGAAGAGGTAACTGCTTTAAAACACATTGAAATCATAGCATGGGTGGATTAGGCAAATGATAATACATAGCATAGATCCTCAAATTGAAAACCGGCCCTTCATAAACCTTATTTTGTGTTCCAGCTACACGGGGGAGCCAGGTTCCAATCCACGAGTTGGCGCCAGCATCGGCTATATAGAAGAGTAGAACTAACGCCCAAGTTCGTCCGGGGAAAATACTGAAATACTGCCACCATGCCAATTTCTGCCTATTTTTATGGGTAGAGGTCACCACTTCACACCAGATGGGACATCTGCTCGTTCTGTAACTGTATCACATAAAAAACCATAAGCTGTTGGGGGTTTTAAAAAAATCGTATAATGAAAAAACATAATCAATATAATATAATATTTTCTAATCATGCAAATATCGGCCCGCATAGGAAACGAACCTGTTACTGTTGTGTTGTGTTACAGAATCTCATACAAACAAGATCATTAAAATCAGTCATAAGAAATTTAATCCGTTGTTACTCCGTAGTCGTGTCGTGTGCCTTCGCGACAGTCCAAAAATCACAAGTGAAGTGAACTCATTTCACGAATGGAAAACTTTTAGCAATACATTTCAACATTTCCACTTTAGATATAAACAAACACAAGAGTCCTCTTCAGGAAAAACACGGTTGTTTTTAAAACAAAAGGAAACCACAATCCCCTGCGGCTATCTTTAGATTTCTAGTTTGCGAAGATAACAGTTTTGTAGTTAAATAGAAGGGTAATAGATACTTACGTTGATAATTAGAATTGCAATGGGATTGCAATATTTTGCAAACATGTATTGCAATAGGTTTGCAATATTTTGCAAACACAAGCCTTTGCTTGTAGTTTTTATTTATTCACCTTGTCGATATAACGGTTATTTGGTACTTTTTCCTGGAAGGGGTGCACAAAGCCCAAATAGCTCACTTTTTACTTTGTGGCTTCACTGTCGTCGGATTACAGCATGACAAATGTAGTACAGATTTTAAGTGGGTACAATTTTATAAGTTTGAATTTGACACTTAACATGAAAACGTACTACATTATGATAATGGTTTGGGCGTGTAACAAAGAGATTATAATTTAAAAAATGACCATTACAGGGTACTGAACACACCTTAAATTTCAATTTGGATGCTTTAGTATTTATCGAATGTCCGTAATGGACTAAGTTTTGGTTTCAGATACCACCTGATTTTGGAACAACAATTAGCGGACTGATTTATGTGTGCCCCAGATTCTTTTATTTCTGAACATTATTCGTTTAAAACGCCACGTCTTCATCCCCTTTCTTTCCTCCAAATAAAACTAAAGCTGCTTTCCATTGGCAAAAGGGTGCTTGTAATCCACTTCTCAAACATAAGCTTGGCTCTGTGAATGTGATATGCCTTCTTAAGTTCAATACTGATATTCCTATTTTTCCAAGAGGAACTCGTCATAATAATCTTCATACTTTTCTGTTTACAGTTGTCTGGACAGCTTTGGCTTAGGGCTTGTACTTATCATGAAGTTCCCGGGGTTGTGTTATTATTTACCTTAAAAAGTACCTCAACTTAGAAAAAAGTCTTTAGTTAAAAATATACGCAGATTGAAAGTGTTCGATTTCTATTATACTTGGTTGGTAATTCACTGCCTTTTCTCAAATGAGAGAGAAATGTTGCCATTACGGGCTGAGAAGTACAGACGTTCTGTGCATAACATCTCAATTCAATCGTTTCGGAATCCCGGGTTCTAATGGGTGCAGCTCCACAAAGAGGCTCCATTAGCTGTAGCTTAAACAATTTTGGGAACATAGGCATCAAGCTGTAAGCTTTTCCTCTAAATAACTCATATAACGCTTTCTTACAGTAAATTTGTCATAGTATAATAATATTATATAGCCAAGACTGGCGACTGGAGATGGGTAAGAAGATTCTTCCCTATGGAGGGTTGGAATGGGTTTGAACAGGCATCAAACATAGCGATAAGTACGAATAAATGAGTTTTTAATAATTTCTTTAAAATTCGATGGAAATTTTGACTTTGACAATCATCTGAACTGGGACACAAATTATAAATGTTTATATGAGACAAGTTGCATTTCTTGTTTTCTACGTGGCATTACCTACGTAACATACATATTATAATGTCACCCAGCGAGACAAGCCGCCGCTTCAGCTGAATTATTCATGAGACATATGGACCTAAAGCGGACTGGATTTTAGACGAGAATTTTAAAATATCTGTACGAAGCTTTAAAATTGAAAATTGTCTTATAAAATGCAATATAACACAACGGTCCCCTATCTCTCAAGTTTATTACCTGGGATACATTTGCATTTCTTGTGAGTAAATGATGTATGAGATTTAGCTTCCACGGTATGAGGAACGTTGCATTATGTTCCGGTCTTACTTTTGCATTTTAAACCGCTCTTTCTTAAATCACTCAAAGAATATTTTATTCTTATGTTTTTATTATTTAGAAATACAGTTGATGTGTTAGTTAAAAGTGAAGTCGATATACGACCTATCATGGGTTCGAATCCTACAACGGTGTTGAGCTTCCGTTTAACGAAAACTTAATAACGTGCAACGAAGTAAGCGTAGAACCCTCTTATTTAATTAGCCAACGCAGGCAAAACCGCGCCAGCTGTATGTTTTGTCACTAAGTTGCTGAACGAGCTGATGGCCCACGTGCTGTTAAGTGGTCTGGTATAACAAGCAATAGATAGGTCCTCCCGACTTTTATACAACAAGACCCAAGTCGCATTGTATGTGCCCGTAACTCATGAGGGTGGAATGTCTCATGTGACTGTAATTTCACCGGCAATGACACCTTTCTAACCGGAAAACAGTGACGGGGATGCATTACTGCTTGGCTGCAGAAATGGGTATGGTGGTAGTCTTACTTCCACGGAAGAACTTAGTATAATTCTACTTCTACTTTGCTAGTTAGTATTTTCATATTAGGGAATAGAAATCAACATTCATGAACGTTTATCTCCCAATATATTTACGTCAAAAACGATTTTGAGTCACCGCCGTGAACCGTTTACCTGAGACCTTTATGACGTTGTAGATTATAGGGTCGGGGTCAGTTGTACACTACGGCACTGGTTAGTGGTTACAGTTTAAGAACCTTTATTCCCAGTGATTTCTGATCTACGATAAATGTGGTTGGTCTAACCGCTTCAGTCTGAAAATTATTATTTTCTTTATTCTTTATTGTACACAGAAAACATAATATAAAGTAGTGGCAAGGCAATACAAAGGCGAGCAAAGCTACCTTCTGTGGCTAAGTGAATGACTTTTGAATGAGGCCCGAAACAACTTGTAGCTTTCACGTTTATTATAAAGAGACACCATGTAAGAGTAACCTAGGTATCAAAGTGCAAACAGATTTAATTATAATTTTAATTTTTATGTGATACAATTACGCAACGAGCCGACGGCCCACCTGGTGTTAAGTGGTAACCTCTGCCCGTAACAACCGATGCGCTTTCTCTGCTGAGGGTCTCCTCTATAGGTAGGTACGACAAGACCCAAGTCGCATCGTATGCGCCTGTAACTCTGCGACGTGTAGGTGGAATGTCTCATATGCCTGTAATTTCACCGGCAAACACACCCTTCAAACCGGTACACAGTAACGCGAACGCGTTACTGCTTGGCGGCAGAAATGGGCATGGTGGCAGTTCTTATTTATTTATTTATTTCAAATACTCAAAAAACTTACAGCTATACAGCCAAAACGTCTTATGAGCTAGGTTAACAAATTTAACAACACTTGTTACTTAAAAAACTAATACAGTAGGCTGAAAGCCGATGTAGATTATTATAAAAAATACCCACATCTGGCAGCTGAGAAATCATTGCGTTGAGTAGTGTTAGTGCATGTGATGTCGGGGCGTATTGCGCTGTGTTAGTGTGCACAAAAGGAGGTGCGAACAAACGCCTCGTGCGAGCGCGCGCGCGCAGGTACTGATCGGGCACATAAAGGTTGCATATCGACAAAGCAGTCGGGTTGTCTATCTGATTTCTTAGCAGCATAATATAGTGCATCATCAATGAACTTTTGCTGTGAGTTTCAAGCGTATTTATACCCACCATACCTGCGATGAAGAGTGATGGATATAAATATGGATAGTATCCGTACAGTTTTTTATATAAAAATCCCTGGATGAACTTTGAAAATATAATATTATTCGAGTGAGACCGGTTGAGGCCATGAGAACACCTAAGTTGAGGATACCAAAATTAACTTTGAATTTAATCACTTGGCTAAAGAAGTAGAATCAGATGTTGAAATGTCAAAAAAGCATGTACTCTTGATTCGTTTCACTGATTCTCTCAGCCAGTTCCATGAAAAGTTTAAATATATGAATTAACTGGCCTCACAGCTCAGTTGGTGCCACCATGCCAACTGCTCTGAGGTGGGGGGTTCGATTCCCATCCAGGGCAAACATTTGTGTGAAAAATACAGATGTTTGTTCTGTGTCTGGTTGTTGATGTATTATATGTATATATTTACAAAAAAGTATATATGTGTTATATCAGTCGTCTGGTTCCCATGATACAAGCTATGCTTAGCTTACTTTGGGGCTAGATGGCGCTGTGTGAAATGTCCACCAATATTTATTATTATTATTTATTAAAATTCACCTCAAAGAGGATCATCACGTGCACTTGACACAAAAAAAACCAATCCTCTGTCGTATTTCATTCCTAGGTATAGAAACTTGGTATATAAGTTCAAATTCCAAGCCGGCTATCTATTGCAACAAGACTTACGGTTTGGCTCGCTACCAGGCCAGCGGCAAGGTAAAAGAACTATTGGTTTGACATATCTAATATCCCGTATATTTTGAAACAGTCATAAAGTCTTAGCTATGAAAACTATTAGTCTATTTTCCAATAGCATTTAGCTACTATGTATAAAATTAGATCGTTTGGCACTGCAACTTTGACTATGGGAGTTAGATAAATATGTCGGCTATAGAATGGCGGAAAATACATGAAAATAATATACCTAGAATGTTGAGAATGATTTTTTCTTTTGGTCTCATAGAATAAACATTCTGACTGTTAATGAATCACATGAGTCAAAAATACTTCTAGCAACTTAAACGGTCACATACGCAGGTGATGCGTTGCCCTTTCGTGCAATTAATTATCTTGGGAAACGATCTTTAGATTTAAAACTGAAATATTTTATTGTTTGTTGATAATTCCAGTATTTTAGTTAGCAATTCAATACAGATGTTTTGTATGTTACTTCGTTTTATTATGTGTTACGTATTTAGCTTAAGATTCGATTAAATCGGTGATTACATTTTAAACAACACTCGTCATGCAATGAAATAACCCTAAAAATTTGTTTTCTGTATACAATTTCAGCTACATGCTGAAATTACTACTAGTACTAATAAAGTTTTAAATATTTTTTCGATTATATAAACCACTGAATGATAAAAAATAGATATTTAATTTTTGAATGAACATGTGAAATGATCCATGGAATACGAGCTAGTTCCTTATCCTTATTTTTCCAAACATTATTGACAAGTTTGGTCAAAACATGTCGATTGTCGCCCGATAGTAACAGAAACTACTCTCCAACTTCAAGTTACTATCCAGGAGAATCACATTAAGATTCCTTTATGGTGGTGTACTTAGCCTGAGCTAGATACGATAAGCATCCAAACTTTGGGAATCACAAGTCCTAGTTGCCGCTACTTTATTAAATAACTACCAACTTTTGACTGTGTACGACAGTTGAAGGACTAGAAGATCTCAATACTGTCTTCACTGCAATTACTGCCAAAGAGACTGTCCCCAATGTTTCTGTCAACGGTTTGTCAACAGATATAGGAAGTATGCATTGCATTCGAGCATTCCCGGTTCAAATCCCGACGCGCACCTATGAGTTTTTCGCTTGAAAGATTTATGTATATAATATTATGTGCGCGATACCACGTTCTCAAAAAGAAAACATTGTGCCCTAGAACAAAAAATTTGACGACAAGTGCACGAAAGGAGCCTCTTTGTGACGCACTGAAAATCCCTTCACCAAACTGATTCAAGAGAACCAGTGACTCAAATAGAAAGAAAGATTCGCGCTTTCATAAATATAAGGTCGATCGCTGGTAATTTTGCCATAATGGAATAAATATATCAAAACATGAACATAGCTAGACAATCTTTATTCCAGAATGCAATGTATTCTAATCAGTTCCAAGTATGTATTATCGCCCCAATTAGGGCCCTCTCGTATCAAGAATGGGAAGACCTGTCACACCGTATACCATACAGTGTACATCTAAGTGTACATACCTACAGGTATGTACACTTAGAACTAAAGTTAGAATGCACACGATGTACCTGTCATTTGTTCATAATTATTACTCTTAATAATTTCTTTATCTTACAAGGTCTGCTGTTTATCTAAGTTACATTAGGCAAATTATTCATGGTGATATTTCCGCAAAATAATTCTTAACAAAAAGAGTTCAACTGTAACTCTATATTCAATTTACGGTAGTCATATAAATGCCTTAAACCTTTATTATTAAGGCGCAGCTTGCGCAGGTAAATGCCCTGAAGCACGCAATGCGATAATTATGTAAAAACGTCCTACTTATATTTTGTTTTAATTTCATGTGATTAATATGAAAGCTCATTACTTTTTCTTTATTATCATGACAGCTGTTACTTTGTGGACTTGTGGGCGCGTTACTCCGTAAGCATATATAGTATTTATTTATTATAATTCTATGTTAACTAATAACTTATATATTTTGAGGTCGTGGTGTCCAGTGGTACAGATACCAGTCCTGTATGTCAAGTGCACGACAGGAGCTTTTTTGAAGTGTACTTTAATCCTTGCACTACAGATTCGTTCGAGAGAGCTATTGACATAATTAATAGTATTAGCAATTTATTGCATTCGATAAAGTTATGGGACGAACAGATGGTCCACTTATTGTTAAGTGGTAACCACTGCCAATAACAAGCGATATGACTTGGGTCCTCTCCTAGTTAGGTACAAACAAGACCCAAAGACCGAGCTCAATGGCGCTTGCAGATGTCTATGTCCAGTAATGGACCGAGATAGTGACGATTCAACTACAGATATACCACGCTTTTTAACTTTTATCACTTTTATCTTTAAATCATTTAATATTAACCACTTATAATTTTAATTTCGCAAACTATTTAATATATTAAACACTCGTAATTTAAATAGTTTATAAATTTAATAGCAACTTTATTAGAAACCATAGCCATATATAGAAAATATTTATATTGACTTATCTCACACGCAACTCATCCTCACTCGAGAAAGTTGCCAAGATGAGATTAAACTGACGATATAACTCGTTAATTGAAGTACCTGTAATTAGCGAAAGCACTTGAAAATTGGGTACATATTCTGAAGTGGCGACGAACCTAATGGGAGTAATGTGGGTATAAATGGGAAAAGTTGGCTCATTTAGGCGCTCCGCCGCGCTGCTCGCTCTCGCCGCGATCGTCCAAGCCTTCCACTTTACAATCACCTCTTTTTGCTAAATTACGCCACTGACGTGACCCGACTACGGAACCTGCGCTATCGATTTTTCACTCTAATACAGTAATTTTGTTTTAATTTCATTGCACCGTAAGATTAACTTGTGCGATTGCAACGAAACTCAACTTTGTTGTAATACGTTTTCACTGAGTTGAAGTACTAATTTTAAAATCGAATAATCAGCGTATTAAAAGTGCAACGAACTACGACCCGATTGAGTTTAGTAAGATTCCAAATTTGAATGCCCGTTCCTACGCAGTTGGAAAATATTTCCGTAGCACATTATTATTCTTAATATACTTGTGGTCGCATGACCAAGATTAACTTGTAGCTCGATAGCTATGAAACTCAACTTTGCTGTAATACGTTTTCACTGAGTTGAAGTACTAATTTTAAAATCGAATAATCAGCGTATTAAAAGTGCAACGAACTACGACCCGATTGAGTGAATGAGTTTAGTAAGATTCCAAATTTAAATGACCGTTCCTAAGGAAAATATTTATGTGGCACATTATTATTATTCTTATTATACTTATGGGCATATGACTACTCTTAGGATCATAAATATAAGGTTTCACCAGATTAACTACATTTTTATGTCTTCATTCGACGCCTGATACAGCATTCGCTATACTGATAACTGTCTAAGTGGCGATAGTAATAGATAGGCGTATAACAGCTAACTCCATCGGCAAATATAAAAATAGCTTGAATCGAAAGCCAGTTATCATAACTCGATGTGGTACGATATATATTTTTATCAAGTTTATACTTTTTTATAATTTTTATGCTCTATATAATTTGTAAATATTGCTATTTTTACAAATGGCTTCAAATTTATTTCAGTTTTATTTAGCCATCATGAAAACTGCTTTTCCTAATGCTCCGGAATAGCATTCTATAAATGCACGAAAAGGAAAAATTTAATATTCATTTTCACATTTTCTGAGAGTACAGAAAGATACGTAACAAACTATATATCATTTAGTGCAAACAAAGCTTCACATTTATATATAATTATACCAAACGCGCAGCGAGCGAACGTAGTGAATTATAAATTTACGTAAATTTAGTTTGCCTTGTTTTATTTATGAGCGTGAAATATCCGGCTCAAATTAAATTATAAAGTGCGGGCGAGCTATGTGTGGACTTGACCCTGCCGACCCGTGAAAATTTAACGAATGAACACCACAAAAGGAAATTGCAGCCGCAACGGAGGACGTGTGACCCTTTACCTTGAGGCTTCTGGGAAATGAAAAACGCCTGCGGGGAAACCGGTCAGATCGCTCGTAACTTTGCGATTTCATTTGCGGGCGGTTGAAATCGCAAAAATATCTCAGTGCGACCGACGCTCCTACGTTATGAATCCACGGGAGATATGAAAGTTGATTGGGGTTTGTATAGGCGTAGGATTTAAAAGGACAACAGCACGTGCCGTAACAAATAAAACCCCACTTAATTCACAGATCCAACTAGTAAATTTATGCCGCGCAGTATCTCTTTAATGCGGAGACCGTGACGGCGCGTACGTATCAGCCCTCCGCAGAAATGAACGCGACAAGTCGTTTAAATCAACAATCGATATCTGTATTTTCTTAGTTAAAAGCCTTGATTTAAATACATAGCTGCACCTATTTTATATTGTTTTTGGAGACTTCGAGTGAGAACCCTAATTTGTGGTCTAGCACTAGCGTCCATAATTGCTTAAAGGAGTAATAAGGGAGAAACATTATAAATTAGTACTAACTATTAACACTCCAAGCAATATAATAGTTACACAAAACATAATTATCATCTTACTGTACTTGTTTCAGCAGGTTGTTTTTCCTATACTAGTGGAGAAAAATTAACTCTAGGTTTGAAAAAAATAGTAGTGAATTTGAATATATAAAAAAATGTGAGTAGTGTTACCATTATTTAAATATGGCAATTAATATTCATTAAATATTATTATTCTGAGTATTTTATTAGTTAAAACATTATTATGACGTAATAGGTAGTCTCAATATCTATTAATAATGAAAAATCTATAAACAGAAGTCGTATGATATTAACATTACTTTGATATAATTAAGGGCATAGCCCGATCGCTGTTATGTTTTCAGGAAACGTAAAGAATACCTAAAGAGATTTCATAAAAATGTTTTTATTCCATTATTCAACGAAATGAGTCTCTATTTCTTATAACAATTATTCAAATCTTATTGACAGCTTTAAGTCACATAATTGCTTTATTTAAATATAACCCAAAAAACAAAAACTTTTAAATCATATTATAAAAACGCTAACGTGTGCAAAATCCTTTTAGAATAATAAAACTAGACCTGATGGTACGTACAGCTGTCTAAATGGAACACCACATGCATTTTCAAATAAAATATGCCTATTTTAAGTAAGAGGCAATATCGCTATATTGTAGGGCACTTAAATTAAAACGGAACCAAATCTAGGTGGCCTACTTTGTCCAGACTGCCCCACATAAGCTAAATTTGAGCCTACAAGCAAATATTTTGGCTAAGCTACCCCGTTCAACCCACTTTACTCATTTCTGCCGCCAAGCAGTAAAGCACACGTATTATTGTTTCGGTTTGAAGAGTGTGTATAGTGGAACAATTACAAGCCACTAAGACATTCAGCATTGTTTATAGCAGTTACAGTTTTGCAGTTATAGAAATTACATAATAACACATTACTTTTTTTACCCCGAAAGAAAGATCTTTCCTTCTTTCTTTCGGGAAAAAACTTTATTTGTAGCGTTTAAGATACATAACATTCAACACAACACTAGATACTAGAAAGATTAGTAGTAAGTTAGAAGAGCCACTACAGGCCTTGTATCACCGGATAACGTTTCCCCTTAGTAGTGAATATGGACGTGTAAAGTGGTAAAAACCAACCTGAGAATAAACTTTATGCTAAACACAAATGTCTACCCTGATTACGAATCGAATCAGTCCTTCGAAGCCTGAATTACTAAAAATATAGCTCAGGAGTCGGCATTCAAATATTTACCATTTGCAATTTAAAAATCGCCACATCTATACAAATAAATAAAATTGGAGTGTCTGTTTGTAATATTAAAATAACCGCTTTTTACTAAACGCATTAGTTTTTGGAAATTATTCTATTGATAAAAGCTTATGCAATCGCATTTGCCTCTTAACAGATCTATTATATGATCAAATGTGACAGTTATAAATCCAATATAATACAGGATTCCTTTCATTTGACTTGCGCTGAATTCAATGTCCTGATTTTATATAGATGGCCGTTGAATTATCGTGTCCATAGAAGGTTGAAACCTAGTTAGAAAAAATAAATATAGCTATCCGGCGACGAGCATGTTGGCCTAGATGCTAGCTAAATTTAAAGCCTCAAAGTTTTGAACCTATTAACGGGCAGCAGCACAGTCGGAGGCTATAAAATATTCAAAATTTCTGAACACTTAAATAGAACAGATTTTAAATTCTAGGGGTGTTTGGAAGTTGAACGTATCACATACATTAGAACGGATTTAAGTAGGTATGATTTACTTTGGTGTTGAAGAGAATATAAAATCACTTATTGTCCTTTGTTGGCTAGAATTCATAATTATTATATGGTATTTAGGTAGCTGATTATCTATTTACGATCACTTGACTCAAAAAATATTTGAAACGTTAAAATATTTTAATAAATTACTGTATAGTGTCTCCAAATGAATATCTTTTAGTATGAAATAAATAAATTTTTGCGTAACAAAATGAGTGTTCTGTTCATCCAAAAATATGATTGTGCGAAGGTTAGGTAAACAGCTCAATGTCATTAAGTGCTGCCATCGTGCAGTGTCTTATAATCTCATACGTATGTGACCTTGATAGCGTAGTGGTTGGAATAACCGGCTAAGAGACGAGGGTTACGGGTTGTAAAATGTATATTTTTTTATGTGATTAAAGTGATGGATGTGATGGATGGAGCTGACGGCCCACCTTATATTAAGTAGTAACCACCGCCCAAAGACAAGTATAAGTCACCTCCACCAAAGTACGAGATGCCTGAAGTCGCATTGCGTTGGATTCAATCATCCCGAGAGGGGGAGTTACGTCTCATGCGCCTGCAACTTCACCGACGCCCACTCCATTCCACCGGAACACTGCAATACTTGTGAATCACTACTTGGTGGCTTATTACCAAGTGTGGTGGCAGTACTTCTCCGGGCAAACTTGGCACAAGTTCTACTGCTACTTTGCTCCTTACGCATCACCCGAGGGACACGTGTAGGGATTCAGAAAGTAATCACCTACGGACGCGAGCAACGTATATTACGTAAGTAATATGTTATTTTGTTGACCAAACCTTGTGTTATTATTTGCAATAGCGCCTTACAACTTCTATTAGTCCTAAAATCTTATTCAGAATAATGACTCAATTGCAATAAGACCACACATTCCGCCTTCGTGTATTACAGCGAATGTATAAGATATTATTTTGGTTTAAAGAATGATTTAGGAAAAACAATAAATTTTCATTTATCTGCCTACAACCATCGTACAAAATCACAGTATGTATCACATGTGAAAATATATAGTAGCAACATTTTGTGACCCAGATCTTGGACATAAAAGCGGCAGCGCCTCTTTACGTCTAGATACAAGTATGGATTTACAGCGGACACTGCAGTGATCTCAAGGCCGGGAACGAAATTACGATTTTTATGATACAAAAGGTACGAATGTACGTGATCTCACCCTTTACGCCTTTGCCTACATCTGAAAAATGGTTCAAGTTTACGTCCACTAAAGATATCTGAAAAAAACCTTTTAAATTAAAGTTGCTTTCAAAGCAAATTATTTGGAGAATAAACTTCTTAAACAAATGTTGATCATGAAAAAGTCTGATAAAATAGTGCCTTTCGCCTACGTACGTAGAGGCACGTTCGTAAACCTAGCTACGTGATTACTCGCCGCGATACATTTTTTTACGAATGACGTATGCGCGTATACACTATGAATAAGTTTAATGTTATTTTCCAGTAACTAGGTCATTTTTATGGAGCATACGTTATTGATAAACGATGATTAAAATTAATCTTTAGTCCATTCGAATAAATAAGAAATGAATTCTATTTGTAGGCTTCATTAATAAATTAACAGTAATCAAACTAGGGTATCTGATAAGTTATAACGAGAAGTTGCTCAAGTATAATCAATATTACTTTAGTAAGCAATTATCATAATATTATAAGGTGTTTAAAAGCTTTGATACTAAGAAATATAAAATAGTGAACTCAAATATTGTTCTAATATGAAAATCCTTTTTTCCTCAGGTATCTAAACACTACTATTCACCCAAGGCAACACAATACAAAATCGCTCGGAATAAATCAGCATACGGTATGAGATAAACCCCTACACATTCGCCAAAAGTGTGTTCTGGTAGCGAAATCCGATTCGTCATAAAAGTATAATAATAGTGGGTCGGGGGTGCCTGCCGCAACAACAGCGGTGACCTACAGAGCGCGCGCCGCCGCGGCACGGCAGTCTTCTGTCGAGCTTTCTAATGACCCCAGGCGTCCGTGCTCCGCGCTCAGCCGCACCCACAAATAATCCTACCAAAAAATAATTCTAAACTCCCCACACCACGCGTGGGCAACCTAACCTAGACGCCAGTGGACACGCGCACTTCCAACTTCGAGCGGACACGCCAAAATGGACTCTATGTCCTTCGGGATAGTACTGTTTCGTAATTAGCTCGTGACCGTGTGAGGAAAAGCTTGGTAAGTACAAATATTTCATTATAACTTTGAGCTAAAGCTAAATTTAGCATTCGTGTTAACAGATATTGTAAACCGTAGAGGGAAAAAGTTATTGTATAATATTCATAATGTTTGTGCCAGCGGTGTGTCGTGCTTGTTTTTAATTTTATATTCACAGTTTATTGAAAGAGTTTTGGCTCGGTTAAGCATAATCATGTTGCTTAAATCATATTTATAAATGGCTTCATCACGCGAGGCCATAAACAGATAAAACTATCATTCATGTACTAAGCGATCAATGATCGTGATAAATGAGCGACTTCCGTCAAACAAAACATCATCAATCTAATTGCAAATGACCGATTGCAATAATACATACAAATATTCGGGATAATCTTCTTGCTAGTTTGGATAAGCCGTACATTACAGATACAGACACTTCCATTTGCCGAATTGAACAATATTTCAAATTGCGCTAAATTCGAAACTGTGATCTGCGCTTAAATTCATGGATTTGCGATACTGTTTGAGTTGACGATAAAGTGCGGAAGCCGTTAATCTGAAGATTACTCGGGTAACGCATACACTTTACGGATAATATGCGTCCACAAACACACAGCCTGCTTCTTCAGCTTCGCGTTTATTTTTCAAGAATATTGGATTGGATATATTTGGATATTTCAATGCCACGTTTTTAACTACAGCGGGCAACGGGACGAGATATGGAGTATAGCGGTAGCAGATATTTTGACAGCGGTGGACCATAGTTACATCTTTTTTTTTCCCTTAATATCGAAGTTTAGCACGAGTTCTACGTCATATGCAAAACATCCCTAAATTTTGGCAAAGTTTTAATTATTTTCTACTCCAATATACGCCCGAGTTCCAGGTTTAAATGAATTCAATTTAATAATGATGAAATTTGTGGTTTCTATTGGCAGCTGAATTTCACATGCAGTTTTATCTTCAAATTCTTAAGAGATTTTGTTGTTCTCGTGTCCTTTCAGAATAGGATACCGTTCCAAATGTAGTACGCTCCAAGGTTTACATTTTTTGCGTATAGTACATAACTATTTCGTATCGATGATATCTAACATGGTTACCGGCGATAACGGCGGGTGCGATCTGAAGGTCATGGTTAGAATCCTACAATGGAAATAAGGTTTATAATACTGATTCAAAACTGATTAGTCAAACTAGCTTACTTTGGTCCACGTTACCTTGAAATTAAGATATACTGCAAATTACATTATGCAGACATATTCAGACGTCCCATGGTAGTGCCATGATCAGGAGACTCGAAATAATTTTATGTCACCACATATTGTTATTATCCTTAGAAAAAATAAAACGAGGATAAGGTCACTACGTTGTATTAACAGTTAGTATTAGCAAATCGCAAGTGTGAACTTACCTTTACTAACACCTACTGGGTACTGATGTGAAGCATAAACCCTTGTACCCTTCGACGACTTTTCTGAATATATTGGTTACTCATATGTTGACGTTAATTCAAATCTCTGTTAAAAACTGAGCCAGGAATGCTTAAATTGTATTTGGTTGGGTAAGAATCGGACAATTGATTGGAATGTTGGAATAATTGATATCACGGAACAAATTTTTATATGAAAATAGTTGTTCAAAGTACTGGTGTTTTCAAAACATCAATTCAGCGTTGCGTTCAAATCTAGACGTGCACCGTTTCCTCGAATGGAAAAGGATTTAAGCAATACCTCATCTCAAAATGAGGAAAAAGAAAGCATCTTGAGGAAACCGGTTTCTAATAGAACCTAAAGTTATAAGAAATTCATGATATCTACCAATTCAGACTGGGCACTCAGCTTAGCCCAATGTGGATTATCATAGCCATGCCTTCAAACAGCCATGTCTTTTGTTTAAAAACGCACACGCACACGCACACGCGCATGCACACGCACACGCACACGCACATGCACACGCAAACGCGCTCATACGCACTCGTACACGCACACCAACACGCACACGCTCACTCACACGCCCACGCGCACATACGCGACCTACCCCGTTTCACTGTGTACCTTCATTCATTGCGTAGGGTGCGTATCCATTATAATACGTCGCATTATTCTTCAGATATAGTTTAATTACAAGGTAGTCCCTTTAACCTACAGGCAACATATTCGCACAATTTTAGATTTTACTCGATTAAAACATCGACTTTTTATCGATTCTCGCCTCTATGGTTCGCGAGCATCGACTTTACCTCATTCCTTTTTCGTGCGAGGCAACGAACGCACGTGTCACGCTTACCAGCAAAAATGCAAAAGCGAAACGCAGAAGAGAAATTAGCACGTTACCAACGAAAAAACGGAAGAAAAACGACGCATAATTTCTCAGTACTCGTCACAGGATACCGAAAATATTACAGGTACGTGTAAATCAACTAGTTTAATGTGTGCAAGATCGGAATTGACTGCGAGTCAATTGCGATAGCGTGGGTGACTGCGAGTCACCCACGAAAAGAATACGCAGAAAATACGTGAAATCTAAGTGATTTTCATGCTCATCTGCTATTATTGTCTGCGAGACAATAAAAATACTTCATTTATTTATGAGAACCGTCCATTTTCCTTGCAATAAAAAAGTACTGCGCACTTAACAAAACAATGTTTTATGTTGTCTTAGATACATTCATGGGCGTACAAACGCATAAAGACACTCGAACGGCTAGGCCGGAAAACCAACTGGATGATCATGATCATGATCTGCCGCCACCGCTACTCGAAGCGAATGAGGTACTGCCGTCGCCGGCTTGGAACGGAAAAAACAGATGTTATTCCTGCAGAAGCAGAAGCCGCACCACAACCAAGTCTGAACCCAGAGTTACTTTTGGGTGCTTCGACATCAGACACTCCAGATTTCGGGGAGTCAGTTCACTATAATTTGGCTAAAATATGGTCCCCTTTGTTGAACAAAGGTTTGCCTGAAGAAGAGAAAAGCAATCTCTTGATAGAACATCTGATTCCTTCCAACTGTTTTTATTTTTCATGACATGCTCCAAGCTTAATGCTGAGATGTCCGCCGCAGTGGCAGAAATTGTTCGGGGCCAGGATAAAAAACTAGAAGACTTTCAACAGACACCTGGTGCTGCGACCCCTGCCATCAATGGAGCCATGGACTCAATGATAAAATCATAGATCTCAATTCATTAAGTGACGGTTGCCGCTTGTCGGCAGACCTGCATTTTTCCTTCTCACAGGACAGAAAAAATTAATAACACCCAGCTTGGAAAATAATTTTCTCCATGTCATACAAGACTTAGAGCGAGATGAGACTCTTTTCCGAAACTCACTGGGGAAAAAATAAAGGCCAGCAAGACTGTTGAAAAACAGGGCCTCGAAATCAGAAAAATGAGGAACCCTAAAACACCCACATCCACATCTCAGATGTCGGCTGCTCGTTCTGTTCATCAGAGAAACTGGACGGGACCTCCTCGCTACCCGTCGAACAGGGGGGGGCGGGGAGTTCATATAAAGCCAACAGCACCCGTGGCTCGCTGAACTTACAACACAAACATGGCTCAAACGCCATCAAAGAGCTTCAGACGGCACCGTGCAACACTGATGCAGGTAGACTTACATATCTTTATAATTGTTGGTTAATATAACTAACAGCCAGGTAGTTTTGTCATGGATAAAACAAGGTTATACAATACAATCCTTTATTCATAACACCATGTTACAAGTCATTACGGTACACTATTATATAATATAATGTGTGACATACGAATATTAATTAAAATTATATAAAATAAAATATATTTTCATTTTCATGGAATTAATAATTAGACATTATAATATCAATATTATATAATAGGCAGTTTGTAGAACTCTCTGTACAATTCCTTTATGTAAAAAGTTAACTCAATCTGTAGTTTCACACCCTAAATTATCTCAAGGTGAAAGTTTAGATATTATATTTGAAACTATTCAAAAACTTATACAATTAGGAGTGGTTTTTCCTTGGAATCCAACTAAAGATCAGTATAGATCAGATGTATCTTGTACATTCTTACCTCCTAAACAAAATGGTAGCATAAGATTCATCTTTTTATTTGAAATAGACACTTCAAAATGGAAGATCACCGAACAGCATGTAAACTATTACATAAATATATTAATGTGTGTATACGTTATAACGTATATCAATAATGTCTATTACATATGGTCTCTCGGTGGCTACATTGGTTTTCACCAAAATTATGAAGGAGATTATTGCCTACATTCGCAGATAAGGCCATAAATCCGTTATAAGAATATAATATAATATAATGTTTATTATATAAAATAGTAAATTAAAGTTTGTTACATCCTAGATAGTCACAAAGTTTTTTAAGGTTGATGATGATACACATGGCTTGTCTATGCCCCTAGAAACGTAACCGTGTTAGATGGTTTGTCAAAACATTTTCACTTTTACTAGGATGTGTACTATTCTCGAACTTGCTTTTAAATTATTGAAAATTTTCTTTCTTTCAAATCAGTGTAATCGTCTCGACATTCCTGCAACAAAGTATGGATTTTTATATTCATAAACCTGAAACAAGTCTAAATATGGAATATTTACTATGTTTCAAAAACTAGGTCGGGTACAGTTTGTAGCGAAAAGAAAGTAAATAGTCAATGGTAGGTTGGTAAATATATATATATATATAAAAATATATATATAATATTTAATACATATTATTTACCTAGAACTATTGGCAGTATGTTTTTTGGGTCTCAAAAGGTTTGTGAGCAATGACTAATTGTGAATTAGTAGAAAAATTGTGTGGACGAGTCGAAATACCGCAACTATCAGCTATAGCAATGGAATGGGAGACATTTAATATATATCATAACTCAACTATTTAGTTATCCAGAAATTGATCTCATTGATGAAATGCAAAACATTTTCGGAGCAATGAAAAATGCGATACTTTTATTTCATGGAAACAGGATCTAGATGCTTTCGCCGTGGATACGGTTAAAAATAACTGTAAATTTTAATATTTTTACGTATTTCCTCCATTTTCATTCATCTTTAAATGTTAGCGAAAATTAATTGACGACTAATATTAATTAACGAAGTCATTGGCTGTCACAGCCGTGGTTCCCACTTTGACAAAAGTTACGGGTAGCTGTAGTAGCAGCTAGTAGAAGATAATATTTTTTTTTGTATAAATGCCTATTAAATCCTTGTTGCAATGGGATTTCAGAGATCATTGTCCTCTCCATGTGTACCTTATCCTGAACGGCATTCACGCGCCGTGGCTCTCCGCCTCAAGCATCAACTTGATGCTTGCGTCGCTGTCGGACAACACCCTCAAACAGTACAATGTAACCTCAAAACTGTGGTACCAGTTTTGCGACGACAATAATAGTAACTTATTGAACGATTCAATATCATTAGTACTCACTTTTTAATGGAGCAGTTCAAAACGGTCATTCATATTATATTTTGATTGTCCTCATAGCTCAGTTGGTAGTAACTCTGCCTTCTGCGCGGTAGATCGTGGGTTGGATTCCCACCCAGGACAAACATTTGTGTTGAAGAATAGGTTGGTGATATGAAGGTGTTTGTTCTGTGTCTGGGTGTTGATATGTACTATATGTATACATGTACAAAATTACATATTATTTTATGAAAAAACTTATTATATGTATTCTATCAGTTGTCGGGTTCCCATAGTACATGCTATGCTTAGTTTGGGACTAGACGGCGATGTGTGAAATATCCACCAAGATTTATTATTTATTATACGGCTCTCTTAAAATTACCGCTCAGTGCTTTTCTTCGTGGAAAAACCGGTACAGATGAGTATGTAAAATGACTCCTTAAAGGAGTTTATAGGCTTAAACCTAATCGTCCCAAGTCTAATTCAACATGGGACCCACAGGTAGTAATGAACTTCATATAAAATTGGTACCCGAATTTATCATTAAATATATAAAATATTTAAATACAGGACATTTTACAAAAAAAAAAAAAAAAAAAAAAACCATACAGAGCCGCCATGGTAAAGGCTTTCTCTGATAAAACTTGAAAATATATCAATAGAACATGATGGTGGGATAGCCATAACAAACAGTCAAAACCTCTGCTCCAGGACGCGAACAGCCCCTACCTTTTCTGCCGTATTTCCGGGAAAACAAAAATTTGTCCTGCTTCTGTCATCAAGGATTATATTTTGGTAACAAAAATAATGAGGTCGGAGAACGCCGGTAATCTAATATTGACGTCAAAACGAGCACACAGAGCCGCTACGGCTGTCTATTAGCCGCTGTATCAAGCTGGTGTTGTCAGAGGGCGGCGTCGACATACGCACCTTCAGTGCGCACAGCACTCGCCACGCGAGCACGTCCGCCGCGCACTCCACGCGACTCAGTGGCCACGTCATCAGGAGGACTGCTGGCTGGACCGGCCGCCACCTCCACAGCTATTGCTAGGTTTTATAATAGGCCTATTGTCCACTTAATCGATGGTGATTTCGCAAGAGCTGTTGCACTTGCATCAAAATGATGTTTCTCCTTTATACCACTATTGTACGTTTATTAGAATGATTACAATTGTCCAATTGTTACGGTATTATAATAATGAAGAATGATTAAGAAATTAATATAATATAATTAAGAAATTGTTCAATCTTATCTTAAGGCTAATCTTAATCTAAAACTCTTTGTTATAAAGTACACCTCTTTGTGATTCCGATACTAAAACAAAACAAATATGTCATGAAATTTGTTTCATATTTAATCAACGAAATAATGGAACAGAAACAATACTTCCTTCTCTAAATATCTACCTTGTAATTAAACTATATCTGAAGAATAATGCGACGTATTATAATATATGATTAAACGAACTCCAGAGTGAAGTTCTATCAATATTATTATAGTCGCATTATTCGAAGATATAGTCACCCGAATCCCACCCAAAATATGACATTATGAATGTCTAATAGACCCCAAAATAGGAAGTCTTGTTTGAAAAATCTCTGAAGGAATGAGGTAAAGTCGATGCTCGCGAACCATAGAGGCGAGAATCGATAAAAAGTCGATGTTTTAATCGAGTAAAATCTAAAATTGTGCGAATATGTTGCCTGTAGGTTAAAGGGACTACCTTGTAATTAAACTATATCTTCGAATAATGCGACTATAATAATATTGATAGAACTTCACTCTGGAGTTCGTTTAATCATATAGTATATACTATACGTATCCAAGAATTCAAGCCAATAATAATTGTTACGAGTATATCATAAAAAATAGCTTATTTCACGTATTTTATTTTTAATCCTCAAGTTGCAAATAAAATATTTTTTTCATATTTTGTTACAGGGCAAATGAAGTAGCCTCAAGAAAAATGTAAAACATAAACATTATTATAATGAAACTATGAGAATAATTGTATGCTACAAGACAAGGAAAAATGGATGGAATGTTTTGCAAATTATCTCATTATTCCTTTTTCTACCCCATGTTTTACGAGCTCAGAATACCGTGGAGTGCCCCGACCTAACAGGAACTAAATGTTCTTGTCATGCAACTGAAAAAGGTAAGGCGTAGTATCACATCATATTTTCAAAGAAGACACATATATTTCAATCTTTTTTATATTATCTTGTTTCAGGATTGTCTCTTGATTGCTATTATACTGCCTCAAAGGATATAAAAAATGCACTTAAAATTGTGTCTGATTTACATTCACTGTTTATTTATGATCTCGAAGATAAGGAAGAAGCATTGGGACCCCATTTTATACCTCAAGGCGTTTGCATAAAACGTATTCATATATCAAATACAAACATAAAAGATATTAACGATGAAACATTTATGCCGCTCAGGAAATGCCTTGAAAAGTTGAGCATTCTATCGAGTAAGATGAAAAGTATACCGCAGAAAGCCTTATCTGGAATGCTAAAATTGACTTCAATTGAATTAACATCCAACTATATTGAAGATATACCCAGTTTCAGTTTTTATGGTCTTCCTCTAGGAAAATTGAAAATCATTAGGAACGAAGTAAGGGATGTATCGGAATCAGCGTTTTCTGGATTAGAGCAATCACTTTCTAAGATCGACTTAAGTGAAAACAGATTGATAATATTTCCGCTGACCGCTCTCGCTTCTCTCCGACACCTTCGTTCATTGAGTCTGTCATGGAACAGGATGTCTTCTATCCCTATTGTCGAAAACTCTGATTTGATCTCCTTAGAATTCTTAAACTTATATAAAAATAGGTTTGAATTTATTTCTGAAGACTGCCTTAGATTTTGTCCGTCCCTGACAACGTTATTATTAAGTTCTAATTTAATCAGCAGTATTCATTTTAAGGCTTTTGATTCCTTGATTGCCTTAAAATCAATAGATTTAAGTCATAATAGGTTAAAGAGTTTAAATCCCAATATATTTCAAAAAAATCTACATTTAGAAGTTGTCGACCTTAGTTATAATCATTTGCACTATATTCATGGTATTTTTTGTAATTTGCCTTCTTTGACTGAGGTGTATTTTAGTCATAATAACATTTTGGATGTGCCAATAGATTCATTTCTAAATTCTAATAATATTAACGCTATACACTTAGATAAGAACTGTATAAGCAACATACATAGTGAGAGCTTTAGTAATCTAGATAATCTAGTTAAGCTGCGACTAGAGTTTAATTATCTAAATCAAGTGCCACATAATATTTTTATAAATAATAAGAATCTATTGAAGATTAGTTTAGACAATAATAATTTCTCTGAAATTATGAACGACACTCTAGGACCCCTAGTAAATATTAATGAAATTAGACTTAATAATAACAAATTAAAAATAGTCGCAAAAAATTATTTTATCAATTGCTTAGAGGTAGAGGAAATCTACTTGGACCATAATGAAATTACATTTATAGAATCAGGAGCTTTTTCTGAAATGTTGAATTTAAAGTATTTAAGTATTAACCATAATTTTGTCGTGGATATACATGATGTTTTACCAAAACACCACTCTAACTTACTATCATTGCATTTAGAATCCAACTCCATGACTTTGATCCCTAACTTCATACTGCAATTTCAAGAGAAACTTAAAAATCTTAATCTTCAAAGAAACCGTTTAAAATTCCTTACAAGGAATACATTCCGAAATCTATCGTCAATCACACAGCTACAGTTGTACGAAAACGAAATTTCAGTAATAGAAGACTTTTCATTGCAACATTTGAGCTCAATTATTTATTTAGATCTTCATCATAATTTATTGAAAAACATCACTAATTATACATTTTATGGTCTTTCTCAATTAGAAGACCTAGACATTTCAAAAAATAGGATAATGTTCATTTTTGACTTGGCATTCGATACATTAAAAAAGTTAAGAAGTTTGAATCTTTCATACAACCCACTTCATGTATTACACAAGAACATATTCCAACAAGGGCTACCTCTAAGTTCACTCTATTTAGATTGCTGTGATATCAATGAAATAGAAAATGATACATTTTTAGGACTTAATAATCTTAAGTCACTTTCGCTAAAGAATAATTCACTGAAATCCAGTGACTTGCTCTCAATTAATATACCAGGCTTAAGATTTTTATCGTTGTCTAACAATGTTCTCGACTTCTTGCCTCTAGAGTCCTTTTTTCAACTGCCTCTTTTAGAAAGTTTGTATTTAGAACATTGCAATATAGAACACATCATAGAAGGTTCATTTAAATTCAACAGAAATTTATTACGATTGAACTTAGCTCAGAATATAATCAGTTCTATTCCTGCAACTCTGTTTGATGACCGCAATTCTGTTACAGAATTTAATTTAAGTAACAACTTTCTAGACTATGTGCCATACGATACAATTCAAAATTTTACTCTAGTTGAAAATTTGGACTTTGCTGACAATTTGCTGCCTAAAATAGAACTTTGTGGGTTTGAAAAATTAAACAAACTTAAATATTTAAATCTCAGAAAAAATGAAATTA
This sequence comes from Chesias legatella, assembly GCA_947359385.1. Lineage (NCBI taxonomy): Eukaryota > Metazoa > Arthropoda > Insecta > Lepidoptera > Geometridae > Chesias > Chesias legatella. The sequence continues at coordinate 2,980,172 of OX375766.1, forward strand.
ATACTATAACCGTTCGGAAAAAAGTTGAGTACAACGATCTGATATCATTCGACATCAGCTTCAATAGATTAGAAACGTTACCAGTGTTTATATTTGAAGTATTTCCTAACTTACTAAGCATAAACGTTTCATACAACGAAATAATTAAATTTGATTTTCTAGTATTACACAAAAAAAGTAGTGCTACTTTGATTAATATTGATTTGAGTAAAAATCCAGCGATCAGTTTGACCTCATCCACCATCACGAGAGATAATAGTATGCTTATATCGAATCTATACGAACTTCATGTTAGTGCAACTAATATGACAATACTGAATGATAATACATTTGAATATTTCACAAACTTAAGAAATGTGTATTTGACTTACAATAAAATTAGACGGCTATCTATAAGTCCTTTTTCTGAATTGTCATATTTAGAAACTTTAGATCTGAGTTATAACAGAATCTCGCAACTTAAAACAAGCAATTTCCGTGGCCTATTTAAATTAAAAACGCTTTGTTTATCCAATAACAATATAGAGTCGATGGATTCTTTTGCTGAAGATCTGAGAAATTTAAAACTTTTGGATGTTTCGCATAACAAGTTACAAAACATTCTGAATGAAGATCTTATAAATCTGGAAGAGCTCAAAGAACTTTATCTAAGTCACAATTACATCAAATACATTTCAGTTACAGCATTTAATAATTTGAATAATATATTACAAATTGACTTGGGGCATAATAAACTTCAGACAATACCAATCGAATTGTTGAATTCTGTGGAAAATCATATCCACGACATTTATATCAAAGGTGAGTTCACATAAATATAAAGATGAAATTAGGTTAAAAAAGGGTGTTTGTATTAATATTATATTCATTTATATTGTTGCAGATAATGTTTTGATATGCAACTGTCAAAGGGATAACGCTTGGGTTTGGATTCAGGACCATCCGAACATTATTAAAACAAACGAAGTTACATGCGTTAATGATCAATATCCTAAACAAACTTGTGATGCACCTGTGATTTCTCAACTGTCTGTCGACAAGCAGAAAGACAACTCCGTGTCAATTTCATGGTTTATAAGGAATCGTACTGCAGTTAAAGCACTACAAATCTTATATTATGCTGAAGATCTGAACACTGATGTGAGTATATAAATATATGAATTACATGTCACTTCAGATAAATTGGAGTTTTTGTCTCAACTGGATCAATTACGTAATGTTTTTGTAATTTTGGTGTTTAATTAAGGCAAACTGATGCATAATGATTTCTGGATCTTTCAGCTTTCAAAAGTTTCTAGTAGTATTTTATATTTAAGTAAAAAGTATATAAAAAATTTCCCACGTACCAATAAGAAACTGATATGTCCTTCTTTCTTTTTTTTGGGAATTTTGTATCAGAGTGGCTATTTCGTACATATTTTACTTAAAATGTATTTTTATTTTATTTCAGATCAAGACTAAATATTTGGACAAAGACAAAGTGTCTGTTAATTTGAAAGATCTTGAACCTAACGCTAATTATGTGGTCTGTGTCATAGTAGTCACAGAGGAACGCCTTGATTACCAAGATGATTTCAAATTGGATTTCAACGTTAGCACAAACGGCAGTGAAAATTTCACGTCTAATTTGATTAGTGACAAAGTAACTGCACTTCTAAGCCGATCACCTTCAAATGATTGTATTTCTTTTAATACGTATAAGAAAGAAATGACAATAGAACTCAAAACCAAACAGAAGTATAAATTATCTGCTTTCTTGAACCGTCGGCTTGGTTTGATGGTCGGTTGCGCTCTGGGCTGTGTAGTCTTTTTTATTATGGTGTCTGTTCTATTATACACAAAATTTAAAGAAAGGAAAAGAATAGCCAAGTCCGATCCCGCTTGGGCTGAAATGAATGATTACCATTCGATGGTAAGCAGAGAGGATATTTTGCAGAATTCTACATCTGCTTCCACTGATAATATTTTGTTAGGAATGGCGAAAAATCGACAAGTCTCTCTTGAACACTTCAAGTAGTCTTAAATCTTAAAGTGATATTTCATCGATAGAATTTATTTGTCTGTTTAAGTGTTTTGAAATAAATATAGATGATGTACACGACGAGTGATTTAAACTTATGCATTATTGTTGGTATATCACGCTAGAAAAAATGCTTTATACCATAGAATGATTAGGAATATTAATACAATATTGTAGAAACAACTAGTTAATACATAGTATGCATCATTAATTTATTTCTAGTAATTATAAAATTTTCTGGTATATTCGTAGAGTAGTTGTAGATATTAATTAATAGGAGAATAAAATTGTTAGCATGGTTAATTGTTGTTTTTGTAAATAATAAACAATATTGGTATGACTAAAACTTATGGATAAAGATGTCTTTAGGAAACATAAAGATACTAATGTGTATTTGAAGTACTTTCAAGAATTTAGTCCATTGGATTTGTAAATGTGAAATAGTTAGGTTTGTTGTTTTCCAATGCAATTACCAAAGGCACCTGAAGTCAATCCTATATAAAACGATTCAATGCACATGCACAATTCTGCTACGTTTAAAAACTTCATGTCAGATCGTAATGCACGGATGATGCGTCATCGGCTCGACTAAACTGTGCATATAGGTACGAGGCTTATCCGATTGGGGAACCCAGTTGGAGAATTGATAACTGATAGGCTTAGTTTTCATTGAATCTGTCATCTGTCATATGTCAAGACATGTCATTTTTGAGAAAATGTAACGTCAAAAAGAAAATGTCAATAGAATCTAATGCAAAGCAACTTAAATTTTCTTTACAAACAGCCAAAGACGATACACTGAACTGAACTGAAAGCTTCTTGTGTGAAACTAATTGATATGGCATTGTGATCAAATAAGTAACTACCTTAGGATTATATTTTATTTCTCATAAAATAATTCTATTACACATGTCACGTCTTTCGTAATAATTGTATCTGTTATCCAGACGATTGAAATCTGGACTAAACATGACATCAGAGTATTGGATATGGCATGCAATAATCTGGATATTGAATCGAATGACAGCGGCTAGGCTATTATCCTAATTGCTGTTTAATTGAGCAGCCCTAGAGAAATGAGCTAATGTAGACATCCAATATTGACGCTTCATCTGTTCTATGCTGAGGAAATTTCAACAGTGATTAGCCGGGCACTCGTTATTTACACTAATTAGATATTTTGGATCGAATTTCTGTTCATGAAATGGGTCCGTTGGCCGGTGAATAGGTATCAATCAGATGTTCGGTGAGTCAAATATTAGGCGTGCATGAATGAGTGTTTCGATTGTTTTTTTATGTGATGAAGATACGAAACGAGCATTTGACCCACCTGGTGTTGAGTGGAAACCTCTTTTTTTATTTATTATGTATTCTATGTATTCTTTTTTATTTATGTCCTCCCATGCTAAGGTACAAGAAGATACAAGTCGCATCGTACCTCTGAGACGTAAAGGTGGGATCTTCATGTGAATGTAATTTCACCGATAACCACACCTTTCAAAGCGGAACATAGTAACTACTTAGCGGCAGAAATGAGTAGTTAGTACTTCCACGGACGCGCTTGGTAAAATACGTTGTACTACCTGGAAAGCACAATATGATTTTCCCAAAATGCTTAGACTAAGAAGTCTTCACTAATACCTAGTCTTGCCATAAATATTGTAACAAAGAAAAAAATATTTTTTTAATTGCGTATAACATTTATAGACTAGGGTAGAAGCCCTTTAAATATAATAAAAAGTGAAAAAAAAAAATAGTAGGATGAAACCCATTAGAAAAGGAGGGGAATATTATAAAAATGAAAGGAAAAATAATTTACGGGCGATCTGAGGTCGGGAAGGGGATGGGGGTGAGTAAAAACGTACACTTTTTTCACATAACTTCAAAATTTATGTGAAAAATTCAAACAACCAAGTTTTTGGTTTTTTATTTTTATTTTTTAAAAAAAAAATTTTTTTTTAACGAAATTTGGTGGAAACTTACCTTTTTATGTCCCAAATACGCTGTAATTTATTTGATTAAAAATATTTAGTTTTTCACCTTATTTTGAATTAATATCGAAAAAACACCCTAATTTTCAATCGAAAACTCACCCGTCAAAATATCAGCTTTTTTCAAAAAGTTGGTATATTTTCTGTTCGTTGAAATCTCTACTTTCCGATGGTGAAAAAAAATATATATGTTACTATAGTAAATCTTCTCAGAATCGCGTTGTTTCTGCTTTATATTCTGTAATGGCTTTATCAATATTAATGGTTACAAGACATCAAAGCGCAAATTAATTAAAATCTTGCTCAACAACCCATTTTCATCAACAAGGTAAACATCGTTTATGAACACCTTCCTAAGTTTACGAACACCTAACCGAAGCGTTCGAAAACTGTTTGGAACGCAAATCGATTTGATATTGTCAAATGAAACAGTACAAAGTCTGTTATAAGACAACAAACAACAATCAAGTTTAAGGTAAGTGTATCAGATGTAAGTACTTGATAATAACTTATCGTACTCTTGAGTTTAATACGATTCAATAAAAAATAATCTGGTGAGACTCATTTATCATAAAGACCAAAATTAGTAAATTAAATTTTATAATAATGACCATAGAGTAGAGAGTGAGTTTTATTTACTATGTAATAATATTGATGCGTAATTTGTTAGAAAGCTAAGGAACTTTTTTAGTGAACACGGAACGTTTTAGGTTAGTAGGATTCATTGCATTTTGTTGCTGACTGTACAGTAACAAATGAAAAAGAAGTGCAGTAATAAAAAGGGAGTGAGAGTGGGAGAGAAGAATTCTTTATTAAAAATATCATATATTATTTTCGACATTGGTTCAGGTAAAAGTGTTTTACCTTAATTAAATGTGTTTATAAACTTGTATAAAAATAGTTAACTATCTTTATTCTATGTCATTAACTTAGGTGTTGCGGTATTAGCAGTTCAGCGAACAATCAGTTTATTGAAATAAATGTTGCTTCTACTTTTTTAACAACAACAATAAATCAAATGACACTCACAAAGATTCAAAGTACGTTTTTCTCTCTTCTATTTACCCACTTCGAGGAAAACATTCACCCTCAATGGCAGGATATTTCAATTCGCCAAAAATAAATTGATTACAAAGCTTCCACAAAGCCAAAAGCTTTCTATAGGCACAGAAAAGATAAGGCAAAGACATCCCACGAAACACTTCGTGGACATCAAAGAAACGATGGTCTAAAAATCTAAAAAAAACATTGCAAATAATTTATTTAGCTGTCCCGACATTTACATATATCTGTGGTCAAGTTTGTGCCCGGTTAGTATGGATGGCTTCCAATTTCTTCATGCAATCAGTTTTGAATATTTATTAAAACATTTGAAGGTTTCCTGACGATGTTTTCCTTCACTGTTAGGAGAACGTGGCATTCTCCGTTAAACTTATATAATAATTATTATTTTACTTACATAGCGTTTTTCAGTTTATAGCTATGTGTTGACTAAGAGCTAAGCTACGCTAACTTAAGCTACTTGGGCTTATCTAAGCAACATATTTAAATTAAGGTTACACAAAAGACACTATCATGATAAAACTATGCGAATGAATCTAAAGCTTCATGGCTCAAAAAACTAAACTAGTAGTAGTCAAATACCTACTTAACTAAGTGATGGTAAGCCCAACGGTAGGTCGCATGTTCAAGGTGCGTTTCGAAAACTAAACTTAACCCGTTTTGGTAACCCCCTGAGGCCAGCTCCAGTTTGAGGGTCCTTCTGACGTCTAATTATAATTCGAGGTGAACTTTCATGTTTATTCAAACCCTGTTTACGACCCGTAGTTCGGTGACATCATCAGATTAAACACTGTTAGATAAATTGCCTACATACAATTAACATAGGGATAACGTTGTTTGTATTAAATGCATGAGACGAAGTATACATAGTAGAATTCTTGTAGAAGGAAATGTTTTACCGACCTTAATAATATAGATTGATAGATAGTTTAACTCTTTATTGTACACCAATGAAATAATTACGTACAAATACAGTAAAAAACAAAATGGGCAACATTTTCACAAGTTGATCTGCACCTATGGATGAAAAGTATACAAAGGAGACATTCAGGGCTGTGGAATACTAAGGACTATGTTGACAGTTAGAAAACCTATATACAAAATAAAGATAATATTTGGTAATACTTTGGTCTACCCTTTCAGTTACCAACATTTTAATGAAAATAACACAAAAGATAATTAAAAAAAATCGAAACACGAAGGCATTCAAAAGCAATAAGTTATCTGAAACTGAACAGCATACTTTACAATCCTATTCAGCAAAATCTCCCTTGAGTAATGTGGGTCAGACCCATTTCCACAAATAAATCCCGCTTCAAAATAAATAACTGGTTATCCCCGGAAGGCGCGGGATGAATATACTGATATCGGATCATTGTTATCGAACATGTTATAATGTTATTTCTGCTTTGATTAATACATTTTAGAGTTTAGATTGTGTGTTGATCGGTAACTGTAGTAACAATAACATCGCACTGGTAAAGTAATCGGGTTATTGGCGTATTTGAGCACCGATTTGCACAAATTGTATTCGACTTACCCCGCGCCAGACACAGTAACATTATTTGAACACTTATTTGAACATTTGTTTCAATGATTGATTAAATGTTTGCACTTTGTCATTCGGTGTCGGTATTTCCTTAAACTTTACACATTGCGTAGGCTGCCACGCTTGCTAAGTTAATTTGCTATTGCAACACCTTGCGAGATGTCTGGCAAGTACATCAAACATGTGTTCAAATGTGTGCACAAGTCTTACAAAGCTTGTTCAAATATTTGACTGTGTCTGGCGTCGGGGTTGAGGCACTAGTAGTAACATATATATTGGTTGGTGCTCAAAATGGAATACTAAAAAATATTGGTAATATTGCCGAGCAAAATGCTTTGATGTATTAAATAGTAGCATAATTGAAAGTATTTTGTGGAGATTGTGGCGTGTTGTGTAATCGGATGAGAATACAGATACAGACTACTAATACCTAATGTTTTCTAATTAAAACAAACTCAAGGCAAATTTCATTAATAATATTTGATATCTTAAAGCTGCTGGCTGGATTGTCGACAGTGAAGTAATTAGGAAAGATAATTTGAAAGAATTAAATCCTATGTCATCTAAAGATATGTCGATAGAACTCTCTTTTACCTTAGAAGACTATATTTTAGAACTTCAATTTTCATTCTACAGCCATGGCCTAGAGTATGAATTTCACATGAATGCGACCGATCCGAGATTGGATCTTGATCCATATTTTAGCTTTTATTCTGTCATAGTCTGCCTATTTACTAAGGTAACCTTCAAGTGAGCAATACGTGTCTGAGTTTACAATATTTCAAATCAACGGAGTAATTCCATTCGCTATTGGTTAATAATAATAATATAAATATTTTTGGCATTTTGGAACTTGGACACGGTTGGGTGGTTTCTTCACCATGTTTCCAAGACCGTTTTCATTAATTAAATTTGTATCTGTGGAACTTGTATTACTTTATTCGGAGGTGTTTGATGTGGTTGATGCTTGCGACACAGTAATTTACTCCTGACTGCACCATCGTGTCTATTTAAAATGTACTGTTCCAAATAAATAAATTACTAATTCCATTATCTTTTAACTGTACAAGTACCATTTTGTTGTATATCAAATGTCACAAGTTACGGTTGACCAATCAGTATTCATGTCACAATTAGTCTACAGCGTAATTTCTGAGAATTGTCATTTGGAAAGTTTGTTAATACACTTGTGACATACTTTTGATTACTCTGATAGTTTTATTTCTTCCTCAATAAACTAGGAATTATTTTAGAAACAGTTGTAAACTAATAACGAAAAGTTTATTTGACCCTCCATGAGGAAGAAGAGACAAGCGCCACGCATGCCTCTCTCTGGTTATACAGCACCGTAGTATCTTAAGATAATCTATTCTTTAATACCTATCTAATCCCATATCCTTTGCATAATGCATCCCCATTACGAAAAGTAGGCAAAATTCCGTAGATACACCGCACATGTAATGGGATAACTTCCTCACAACAGGATAAATGTTTCACGCGGCGTTAGCAGATCGGCATGCACGACTTTACGTGATATTACGTCGATCTGCGATCCCAGCATTCGGATAATGGATTCATTTGTATTCAGGTTGCAAGTGCCCAGTGTAACGAACATCGAGGCTGACGTTCGGGGCACAATTACGAGTGTTAATATTTACCAACTGACGCCAAGGACTAATTGCACGCTGCCGACTGTGCTTAGCTGGGCCCATTGTGCCTCGCTCGTGTGTGCCCAAGGAAATTGTCTGGTTTTGGGGATGTGGGCTTTAAAAAGGTTTTCTGCTGTGGGCAAAATATTATGATGACGTGTCCTACAAGCTGTTTTCGGTCAAAGTAAACTTTGTTATTTTGATTCGATGAGCCTTAAATACTTAGCATAGCCAGAATAGAGAAGAAGAGAAAGATATAACATTTACCTTTAATATAAGTAGTAAATTAATAAATTAAATTAAAAACATCTTTAACTATTCAGTAGCTCAATATTTGAGTATCAGAAAGTTACTGACCGGTAGAACGCAGACTTTATAATACACATTAGAGGCAGAAATGGTAATTTAAACTACGAACTTTCCATCTCCGTTGATTCTTCAAACTGATCGCTGGTTTGCAAAATCTATTATTTTGCATAATCGCTTTGCGCATTATGTTTGATGAGGCTAAACCCCCTTTAAGAATCTAGTTGCATATCAGGATGTACCAGGAATTAAAAATATATTAAACTGAAAATATCCATAGAAATTATCTAACTTTATGTAATCGTACACATAAATTTTTAAAAAGGCACAAATACTGGCGTAACATTGGAATGCCGCCAAACCCAACTGTTAAAGGCCGGAGGCGACTGACGGAAAATATCATGCCTTCAATAATAGGTATTGTTTTACGATCGCGACTTTCATGCTCCTGGCACAACGATCATTGGCCTTTTAACCTGAACTTAGAATCAAATGTGTGACCAAATGTGGGTGAATGTGAACCACTCAGAGTCTGGTAAATACCCTAATATCTCAGCTCAGTTTTCATCATTTGCAATAGGAAGTTGATAATACAGTAAGGTAATAAATTATGTTTTATAATCAAAGTAATTTATTACTTTGAAATAGATCCCCTGGTAAATTTGTCCAGGGTAGTAATGCCACCATACATATTTATCCTACAACACATTTCCATGACTGTATTTTGTTTTCCAAGGTGGGCCTGTGAAATTACAAGATCAACGAGACATTTCAACGTCTTAGAATTACGGGCAGAATGCGATGTCACTTGGATCGCCCTATACCTAATGAGGGGAGGACTAAGTATTTTCTACTCCATTGGCAACATATTGGCTAAATAAAATGTACTGTTCTGAAAAATGTTATAACAAAAAATATATTATAGTGTCTAACTAAACAGCTGAATCATTGCAAACATACTTAAAAATGCAAATATATTTTGATTTTTTATCTAGCAATAATAAACAGACATACTACCATGCACTTGAATTTCCTGTGTTACAAGTGGCATAGGTACACAATTACCACAACACATACGTAAAAAAACCGAGAATAATGATTTTCTTCAAATGTTTACCATCCAGGAATCTAATCAGTATTACCGTTTCCCAGCTAGACTTAATACTACAGAAAATGGAATCATCAACGTCATTGTCGTATTATGTATCAAACTCAGTCACATTTTGAATGAATTGAAGTTAAATATTTTACAATTATTATATTATTAAACCTCAAGAAATTAAAACGGTCAGACGTATAGAGAACATTTCATTCAGTCTAGGAAGTCGCGCGATGGCACTCGATTTGTGTGCGCTCTACGTCCGCATCGAGTCAGTACAATCTTCAATAAAATTGGAAACAGTGATGACGTGAACATAAAAAGTCAATTTGCTTATGTAGTGTGTAATTATTTTTTAACGCGCTTAAATCTGGAACTAGCGGACGGATATAAAAAATATTCCTGCTCTTGATAGCCCAATTCTTGAGAAACGTTATAGGCTATTTAATATCACGCAATAATCTGATTTATTTTAAGTTAAATGGCGTGTGAAACCGTGCACGTACGGCATGATTATATGGTTATGATAAAACAGTTGTTTTGGAAACAAATAAATTTGAAGTGAAATATCCCGAGTATCTCTTTCATTGAACCAGCTGCTTCTGTAGTATATATGTGTCCAGCTACTATACGCTGTAACTGACATCATTGCAAGTAACAGTATTTTTTGCAATAGAAATTGGTGATGTGCGAGCGTGTGTCTGATGGGTCTACAGGCTGATTTTGGTAAAAACTGAGCTCAATAACTGAGCTACATGAGCTCAATTTTTCAGATTTTCAGATTGTGAACCAGTCTGAAAGATCTGAAAGACTTAATTTGATTGTTATTATCTGCAGTTATCTATGGTAAATAAGGTGCTATTCAATATACTGTATTAAAAAATAATATTTACAAATTTCATTGAACCGTCGTCGTAAAATTTTAGCTCCTCAGCAGAACAAAGAAGTCTTAAAGAATAAAGACCTACATTAGAAACTATGAATAATGGAAGCTCTTATAATAGCTACGAAAGTCTGAAAGCAACTCCGTCGATTTCATTGAAGGTAAACGGTTACCTATTCATTTGGAAAGGAAGAATGAAAGAAAAAGTATTTACTTGTAATGAACAACAAAGAGGTAAAAAAAATCTGTGATGTGTATAGAAAGGGGATTCAAATATTACATTGAAAAATATTGATAACATTTGATATTGATAAAGTCTTACATTTCTCGTCAAATCTGGTGGTAAGCAGTCACATGTAGTCCATCCCATGTTTGCTCAAAATCAGATGACATGTTTTCCAGCGATGCACTGTGAACTCTTAATTAACCTTTATATAACATTTTATATATAAGTTTATCTGGAGTGTGCATGAAACATTGAATTTCATAATTTTATGAAGTCTTCGTAAAATGAAAATGACTTAGTTACAGCAAAAATCAGAAGACAGAAAAATCGACTTGATTGAATTGAGATGAAATTGAAGAGTTCACACAGACAAATTAACGTTATTTCCACTAAGGCGTCAAAACATCATTTTATTTATTCCATATCCTTGCTTTCTAGTATCGTGGGTAAGTGATAAGTGGACAATTCATCGCCGCCAGTATTTAAACGGATAATTCTGCTAAAGTTTTCGTACAGTAAAACGTACCCTAATTAATGATAGCCACGAAAATTTTCTTACAAACGAAATCACCATCAATGAGGTAATTATTTAGGGTTAGCATGTTAGGGCGAAACGACAGTTTGATGCAAGAATATATAAAATCCAACCTAAAAATTTACCCGTAAATCAGTCGCAGACTTGTAATTTATTTATTTACCTTAAACAACAACCATAATTTTATTTAACGACGTCAACGCTAACAAAGCATCGTACACAGCGAGCTTGAAGTGAACGCCTTTTATTGTGAATTCCTTATCTCAAGAGGCAAATTAGAGAAGCCGACAATTGCCACAAATAAGCACAAACAAAACATGTATAGGCAATACTTCGCTTTGGTTAGAATTTGCAGCTTTGTAATTGGGCTACGCCACGATTTTCATTAGTATGCTTAAAAATATTCACAATCGTTCCACAAACCCAAACTTTGTCCAAAATTTGTCATCAAACTAGTTATTTATTGAAATTAGATTAATCCGTTCGAAAAATTTGTTATAACTAGAAATAGTTTAAAATATTTTACGAATTGAAAAACAATACTAGACGGTCTTACTAATTTCTTCTATATATGGCTTCTGATCTAAACGAATTAAGAGATGTGTCAACTGAGCTGTCTTTGCCGTCTAGTACGAGGTCTAGGTGACCTCTTATCTAATGAATTGCAGAATAAATAAATATTTATATCGTACAATTACTTTAGCTTGTGATATTTATGACTCAGTGGAAACTTAGCCTTAAGATAAATTGCCTAACACCCAAAAAACATCAGATTTAAAAGTCACAGAAGAAATATTTTTGGTTTTGATGCAGATTTTACCACGAAGAGGTTTTTAGCAAATTAGCAGCAGCCGTAGCAGTACCATAAACATTACCAAACTTCTTCAGGGTAGTCAGGTAATCCACTGCCAATATGCTGTCCTATCTCCATTTTATCTCTTGGAAAGAAATACTCCATCAAACTCCTAGAAACGTATGTGTAATCGATTTAGTTGCAAAATGATACCCCTTACGGGGTATATCTACGCAGCCGTAAGTCGGGTGCTAAGGTACACAAATGAATACCTAACCTGTTAGCGTATATCACGCCACACCTGATATTGACTCAGACTGCATTATCTGGCACAGTCCGAGGCAATATGATAACTGAGTAACTAGTAATGAGGTGATGTATTTATCATACTCGAGTTACTGGCTCTCTGGAAACGGTTTGGTTAAATAATTAAAGTACGCCAAGAGGCTTCTTTCATCCATTTGTCACATGTCTGAATTTTTGGTTCTTTGATAAGTCGTTTTCCTCAGAATGTTTTCCTTCACCGTTTTGAGAACGTTGTATTTGGACATAAATCTTTCAAGCGAAAAAACTCATAGGTTCACGTCGGGATTTGAACCAGCGACCTCCGGATTAAAACTTGGCCACTTAGCTTTCTCTCGCTTCGCTGTGTGAACGTGGTATTACATGATATATTTACATGATTTTTTTCAAGCGGCAGTTGATGCGCTGGATTTGACAGTTTAACTGATTTAAGTTGGGGCCCGTACCACCCTGCGGCCATGCTCTCAAGTGCAATCGTCTGCCTCAAACATATACAGGCATAATGCAGTGCCAAGCTACACAAATTAATATACAACGTGTGAGAGTACATCACGCCAAACCTGTATTGATTCAACCCACAATGTAGCTTTGTCTTGTACTGTCCGATCGTAGCTAAAGCGATTCTAGCAACCGATTGAGGACACCTAGGTAGCGGGTTCATCATTTCGCACCAGAAACACCTTTATGGTGAAATAATCTGCAAGTATTTTTCCAGGTCCAGATTCAGCTTAATATTGGTGATCTTACTGTGCTAGCAGGGATACTAATAACTTACTACATCTTTTTAAATTACCTTTTTAAAATATTATAATATTTGTGTCTCCATTTTTATTAATGTTTAATTGGGAAGTAGAGCAGTCGAGAGTTAAAAAATAAATCAAAGGCAGTACACGCCACCGGCCAACCCATCGCGATAACTCTCCCAAATTATTTGAAGAGCTCTTCGTGGAAATTTATGACATTCATTAGTCTAGTTGAATACGACACTTCTTTGAGAGACGCGACGATGGCACTAATTGTAAGGATCCTCCAATTTGTCACAAAAATGTTTCACCGCAATATCGGGCTATGTGGGTCGCTGTGGATATTTGAACAGCCTTTCTCTTCGCAAAGAAATTAAAGGGTTCTTTATTACATTAAACAATTTGGGTAATAAATCATTTTTTATTTGAATCGGTTACCGGACTTTTTGTAATTTGTTGCTTAATGTGGTTTTTATTTTATTCCCTCGTTTTTATGCTGAAGTACAAGTTAATAGAAGTCACTAATAATATATATTGAAATCATCATTCCTCACAAGAGTTACAAATACAGTGCATCGTTATTCATAAAACAGTGCAAAGCTACAATAGGACTCCCAAATAGGAATATTCTCCAAAAGTAGTGTGATATTTTTTTAGGTGCTTCACCGTGCTGTTTGGGATTTAGAGTAATCATAAGTAGGCTCAATCTCTAAGCCAGAAAAAGAAAGAAATCAGAAGAAAAAATCAAGCTGTACTTGGAACTAAAGTCGATCAATGTGACAGACAGATCAAAAGAATGTTACCAAGTAACTGAAAAGGAAAAATGAATGTATCTTTATTTGAAGCAAAATGATATAGAAATTAAAGGCAAAGTTTTTCTTAAAAAGTAATTCTTAAAAAGTACATGACGCACATCGAATATGCTTCAATATATTAAGACATCACATCCGATACAAAGAGAACGTATATGCATTTACTGGAATCATTTGGTAGGTTAAATATTAGAAGTGGCACTGAGTCACAGACCGCAATAGAAAATTTTGTGGCATTCAAACATTTTTTGTTTTAAATTTGAGGCGGTTAATTAGAGGCGGCGACTCCCACAGCTGCTGAGAAATGCCAGTAATTCCTTCGGAGTTATGGCCCTCGTTTATGTAACAAAAAGCCTTTCATTTACTTTCACTCGTGTCTAACTTCACGAGGGCTAGTAGAAGTAGATGGCTGCGGCGGTTTTGGCAAAAACAACGATCAACGTGACGTGCGAAACAAGCAATCGATTGAGATACATGTTGTACAAGTTCTATACATCATTTAAATAGGTAACAGTTTTATTGGCCTCACAGCTCAGTTTGTAGTGACTTTGCTTTCTGCGCTACAGGTCTGTGGTTCGATTCCCACCCAGGAAAAATATTTGTGTGAGGAACACTGATTGTGCATCTGGATGTTAATAAGTATTTACCTATTTTTTATTTTGTCAATTGTCCTGGTTTCCGTAGTACAAGCTGCATCTAGCCCCAAACTAAGCATAGTTTGGGGCTAGATGGTAGTGTGTGAAATGTTCACTTTGAGCGGCAGAAATAGGTATAATGTATCAGTATTTATTACTTATATTAAATACCTAAATATCTGTAATGTACGCAAATCTGCTTACATTTTAATTTGCTGAGCGAGAACTTAAATCATGAAATTTTTGCAGCGTCAAAATATGATGTTGAGTATGCGCGTCCAACATATTCGAGTGGGAAACACCGAACACTTCAAAGCCCCAATTTGGCTGTGGCCGCAACCGCGCACCTTAAATGATTTATGTTTGAGCGAGTTTGTCAAAACAAAAGTAGGAATTCTAAACAGCTTTCAGCACTTAAACCAGTCCAGCTATATAATAGGTTGAAAATGGACCTTGAACTCTTCATAGTATTAGGTTTTTGTGATATCAAAAGCCACAATTAAAAAATAATTCTAATTAAACTGAAATCATTCGTACAAATCGAGTTCACCATGAATGGTACACGAAATGGAGCTGCCTAATTTGCACATTTCAATTAATCTATTAGTTCTCCGCGAAAGCTCATTAATTACATCAATTTATCCCAGCATCCACTTTATCAGCTCCAGCTAAGTATTACGTACAGATGACAAAATTTTGCGCATTTCCTAAAATGGAAAGAAGTGGCTTAAATATGCGAAAAATTAAAAAGTTTGCAATAACGACCAAACTTTGTAGATATAGCATTGCGTTCATTAATTTAATCACGGTAATTTACAAAAAGATTCCGTATATCGCTTATTTTACGAGTGTTATCGACGTGGAACACATGTAGGCGTAGAGAGAGCTTGAGATAGGGTTGGAGAGCCACCCTCGCCCGCTCCTCTCGTTAAATTTTCACATGCTCTTGACGGGCCAACCTGGCTTACGTTAATTATGAAATCTCATTTGAGAGTGAACCTACGTTTGATTAATGACTCCTGAAATGAGAAGTGTTTGAATAAAAAGTTTCAATTTGTATAACGATACGGCTGCTTACGTTTGGCAGTCACCGTTATTTAATTGGCACGCGTTCACTTCAAGAACATTGCTATGGTTAATAGAGGGTTAGTGAGTGCGTATCTTGGCAATCACGATGCACTTATCAAATGAAACAAGACCAATTAAGAAATTCGTTGAACCAGGTGGAAAGTAAACTTGGAAAGTAAGCTTGTGATGAAACAAGATAAGCTAATTACAACACAACCACATAATGAAACAGTAATGGAGATAATAATAAATCATATCAGTTACTAATAACTGTCACTTTAAATTAATTGATGTTATCAGCCATCATCTTACGAAGTTATTTTATTTATTTTTATATTATTTAGGTATTCAATACACAATACACTCGATAAAACAATATAAAACTTTAGATTAAAACTATTTTAGAGCTAGATAGCATTCTAAAACTTGTGTACACAGCATAATTATTTTTTATAATATCTGTTGCAAGCTTTTTTAATATAATATAAATAAAAGAATTACATTTTAATGACAACTGAGGACATACAAGGAAATACTGAGGTAATACCAGTTTCTCAAGCCAAGTGCACTCGCTGTGTTCCACTTTAAAGGACGTACTGGTGAAATTACAAGCATTTAGACGTTCCGTCTTCAAATTCTAAGAGAGATGAGATGCGGTACCATGTGATTGGCTTCCCATACTTTCGTTAAGTACTAGAGGACTTACTGAGGATGATTTACGTCAGGTATCCAAATCTGTATTCTTATACTACTGGTACAAGTCGATTTATTGTTGCTGATATGGGCAGGTTATATTGCTTTACATCAGGTATCTGAATCAAAATTACTAAAAAAAAAAAAAAAAAAACGAACTTTTCTTTGGTAAAAACGTTCATCATCATATCAGCCGATAAATGTCCACTGCTTAACATAGGCCTCCCGAAAGATTTCCATACTGAACAGTCTTGAGCCACCACCATCCACCGATTTCCTGCGATCTTAATGATGTCTCATCAGTCCATCGGGTAGGTGGCCGCCCTACGCTGCGTCTACTGGTTTGTGGTCGCCATTTGAAAACCTTTATTCCCCAATGGTTGTCGATTCTTCTAGCTGCCGTGTGGTGTTGGCGCAAGAATTTCGGACCATTCAGACTTAACGTGGATTATCGTAAGAAACGACTAAGGGATCTAAACTAGAAGATGGGCAGCAGCTTTCGCTAAGTATTTAAAACCAACATTGCGATCACCAATTCACTTGCTAAGCGAGGTAATTATGGCAAACCACCCCATATGAGAAGGAAAAACGTTATTGAAGTATTATAACACGGGCATGATCGCGTACCGTTACTGATAGTGAAAAGCGAGCAGCAATTGCGGGTTAGTTACTATTCACCTTGATAGCGGCTCTCGAATAGAGCCGAAATATTGTCGTTATAATAATAATACTAACGGTACTTAAAAATTTCCCTGTTGTCATTATGAAATCATCGGGCGTATAACTTCCGTTAACTGTGGTTCGCTTTAGCCGTATGATAGATGGCTTTCAGATTTAACCCTACTTCGCAGTGAAATTTTTCACGTTAAACGATAAGGGTGCGCCCGGGCTTTATGTCCTCCTAGAATATAATAATGATTTATAATACTATCAATTTATAACGCGCGAACTGATTCAACGATATAAATTTTAAAGTCTCTTGAAATTTTTCAATCCATAAAGAATTTGATACTAGAGAACAGTAGCCACTGAATTTTTGAAATTATTATTTTGGATTCATGTGAGATACAATACAAAAAAAATGTTAATTATCGGTAAAACGATATCCGAGTGCTCCGATGCATATTAAAAATACCAATGCAATACGTCATCTCAGCGGACCGTAAATTGCACAACCAATGGAATATATAACCGCGCGTCGAATCTAATTGACCTATAAATAAATTTCATGCGAGTCTTGCTTAAATGTCCCAACACATATAAGGGGTACCATAACATTAATCTTCCCTTCATTTATACAATGTCGCTTTACCGCAAACGCAGCAATTTTTCTTTTTTAATTTATTAAAACCTCAGTCTGTAAAAACATTGTTTGTTGCACAACATTCATTTAAATATATCTGTCATCGTTTCATGCACTTTAGCAAATAAAAAACACACGAGCGTGAAGTGACTTGTAGGTATACCATTATAAAATCAATTGCTAAATCGTAGTGAATTTTGAGCACTATCCTCAGCTCCCGTAAACCTGTCTTGTAACACCGACAATCTAAATAATGTATCGAACCCAAGCTAAAAAAACTGTTGTTTACTTTATATACTAATAATGTTTTAGTATGTACACGTATACGAAAAAATATCTAGTAAGTTTGATTAAATGGCTTTTTTAATTTCACATGCAGCAAAAATGTCACGACGGAAATTGTACAGCTGTGAAATATCGCGCACAGCTGCAACGGCTAATGAACTCGTTTCATGTTACTAATATTGTGCATCATGTCCAGCAAAGTGAAATATTTTCACTTTATATATATGTGTTGTGTAATTTGCTACCTACTGAATTTAAGTAATGCAAATTGATGGTATTTCAGCAATAACGGTCCGAACATTCCGCGTTTGTATCACATTAATTTGTGGGGTTTACAACGGCTTAAAATATAATTTAATTTCAGTGCAATGTCAATTATTATCGAAATGATTAGGTACCTGATATTCTTGAGGGACTTACTCGAAAAATGGGTAAGAAATCTTATATCTCGTATTAAACTTGCTTCATAGAAGTGAGATATATAGAAAAGATAATGAATGTCAGATAAGAAATGCGACCATAAATTATATCCTGTAAAAATTAAAATCTATAATGAGTTAGGCGGTAATTAAAGATATTAATGGTAGCGATATGTGAGTATTGTCTTTAAATTAGATTGTTGGTCATCTCTTTCTCTCTCTCTTCTCTTGTTCACATGGAAAATTGTGTCCCTTTCCCACGCGTCATCTGCCTTTTAGCATAGCGTAATTTTATGAGTATGTCCTGTTTAATATTCCATATTCACGAGATATAAATGACAGCATTCCATTAAGGGACCGCAATAGGTAGGCAAAGAAACCCGTTTCAAAAAATCATAGCGGTCCACAACCTTTTGAACTCACAAGAGTTTGGGCACAAAAGTTTCCCGGCGAGATCAACAATAGGTTAGCGGAAAGATTAATCGTCCAAGGAGCCCTCTAAGCTGAAACGAACAATTTTTCATCTTTATCAAAACGTTGAGTACCGCTGCATTTGTCTACCGCATTACTGTTTACATAGACATTGTTTGGGCACACGAAACCGCTAAAGAAATAAATATGATCCTTAAAAAACTTCTAAAACATATTTCTAACATGAGCTATTTTATTCGGCGCTTACTTATACAATGTTTCCTTCTGTTTCTCAGTAATCGAGTGAAATATAAAAATAAAGGATGCTTCAGGATTCACGCAGATGGGGTTTATTACTGAAGCGAACTGTAAAATTGTAACTATGGCTTGTACAAGCCTGCAAATTACTGTTTATTTTGAAAGTACTGCAGAATGGATTTATTTTGATATGAGAAAAAAAATATATATAGTTTCAATTAATTTTCTTTGTTTTAGCATTTTATGTACCAATTGAAGAAGTGACCCTCATTATTGCCTGTATATTTTGTAACCATATTTTATCTACAGTATCTTGGGTAAAGGCGAAAATACCGCATACTTTTATTACATCCTTGATGAAATTTTATCATAGAAACATTTTGAGTTATCAAGTCACGCGCCGCGCCCTCCCATTTTATGCTCGATATTTCTTTTGCAATTACGGCAATTTATTTTGGCGAAAGGACTATTTATTAAATTAGCATCCATTTTCGACAAAAAAGGTTTTTGTTATATTGACCAAAATGAAAACTGAAAGCCCGATTATAAGACGAGATTTATCAAGTCTGTCGTCTATTAAATTCTTCGGGGTTTTTAAATTCTTGAACATTTTTGTTAAATAAAAATCAATGAGCGGATGTTACATTATGAATTTAAAATACGCAAAGCAAATTTTACATTCATTTTTGAAAAAGACTCTCGTTTGAATTTATAGTTAAGAGACCTAAAATAAAGGCATTAGATCAAAGAATTTGCTGAGTTAGGCTTTTGATATAATGATATACATATAGGTACCGGAACACTCTGTGCACATATTATCCGGGAAAGTATGCTAGGAGCCGGTAAACAGATTTTTTCCTTCTACTTCCACCTAAACTACATATTACTCATCTAATACATAGCTTATTCACTTCTATGCTAAAACTTAGCCTATTGTGTGCATTATAACAAAACAGCCTTAATAACACTACAGCCAAACTATTTATAACTTACTACCGCGTGAAAGATTACGGGAATCGATACATGAGCCGTCATCTGCATGTTTCAGAGTGGATGCAGTGCGATACGGATGTACTATAATGTAGCAGATACTAACTAGTGTTCTGGCGTAGTTTTAGTAGCTTTACTGTTGTAATGGTTAGATGCATTCATCTGCTCGTTCTGTCACTTGATGACCATGAGATTATTTGACTGTCCATTTGAAAGGTATTATCATCCATAATAATAATAATAATATTTGATTGGAATAGATAACATAATAATAGATAGAGAATAGAGTTACAGTGGTTAAAATGGTTAAAATAAGTATAAATTTGCAGTTTTTGGCAAACATTACAACAACCTACAGAGAAATATTTACATAATACAATGAAAATAATTGAGCTATCTTTCTACCGTTTCCGCCGATCTACAAATAGTGACAATTCAGTATACCCCATTTTAAATATACTTAAATAGAGATCAATTATTTATGGTAATCATCAAGTTAAATCATCTTAATTTTTAACAATGGGATGTATAAAATGATTTTATTGCCTTTTGTCGTAAGGGGACGAAACAATGCAGGAGTTTCAGTTTCTCGCAAGTTGTAGTCGTTAAAGACGTAAGGGGGTCAACACATTGCTATGCGATCAAAGTTCGGTGGTGGGCCGGCCACGCTCTCACGTTTAATTCAATTTGGATTCCCGCCAGATTTGGAAGTTGCTGGCGGCATGTCCTTTAAATAATAGAATAGCTCACATAAAAGTAAAGGTTCAGCACTGAACCATAAAATATTTAACAGCGTTCATTAAATTGCAGTTTACAATTTGCTTACATAATATTTACATAAGCCGTGATTTCATCTCACATTAACTAGCTGTCTTTTATATTAAGAGTTAAAGTGGAGACATTGATTTGATTTATAATTCTATGATGTTGGTTTATGTTTCATCTAGAAGATGATTTTCGATTCCTGGTATCATTTCTTGCGTTTCACTACAGCTTTTTTGCGTTTGTCCTGGATGGCAATCTAACCCACGACCTACAGCGCAGATAGCAGAGTTACTATCAACTGTGCTTTCCTACCAAAATAGTCATATTAATAATATTAATTATTTTTATATTAGGGAAAGTATTAATATCAGAACATAACGTACATGGTAACGAACACGCGTAATACTTATATTTTCAAGAAACTGTTTTAAAACAAATAACAATGAAGGCATATTCGTCAACTTTAATATAACAAAAGAAAAAGTTCTTGTAATGAGGCACAATCAAGCCTTTTTACCGTTAACATAAATTACGGACAAAAATAAAATGAATTCACCCGCATCTACTTAGTGTGTGGGTCACGGACGGGCAGATCTCGTGGCTCGTGGCTCGTGGAGAGCGAGTCACAACAAAGACAAAATTAATAATGGGAAACATTCTCATTCCGCACTTCCAGACATATTTTGTTGCGGCACTTGGAGGCAAGAATCCGAGAAACACCAACGTTTTCGTACCACTATTGTAGATCTCCAGTCAGTAGTACCCGATAAATGTTTTAACGTTTCGATACAAGTGGAAGTTCTAAATCTTAGAACCTGAAGTGTCTGTCTACGATTCATCTTATCGTCGGCCATCGGTGAAACTTTTGCCGAATTCAGGATTTATGCTATATGAGTTTATTATTTTCTACCTTGCGTGCTCGATCAGTGTGACATTTCTTTAGAAGAGAATAGCAAATATGAATGACTAAGTTCACTTTAAAGAATCAAAGTTAATATCCATAATATAATCATGTAATTTGAAGACGGTTAGGTAATATGCTGGAAAGTAGACCTTTGTTTCGGGCCAAAAACTGGAGGCAGATATATCTGACATAGATTCAGATATAGGATATAGAAGACAAATTCAAATTATATTTCTTGGTCAATCAAAGCTGGAATCAGAGAGTAGATTTTACTTTAGTTTTGAACTAAAAACTGAAGGCTGTTTTAAGAAATGTGAGGGAAAATTCGTTTTCATTTTCGGGCTGTTAACTGACTTTCACTCCGACTCTATACAGAAGCTCCTAGCAATTTGGCGTATAAATCTGTGCCTCCGTTTTGTGTTTGCAACGTCAGGAACCAGTCGGGTTCTTGCACTTGAATAATTGAATGATCATCCTGCTTTGCACCTGCTTCCGGGATAAATCCAATCATCTAAAGAAACATTGAATATTTCAAGAATGAAGCGCGAGTGGTAAAGGTAAGACGGACATTTATCGGAAATCTAATACATTTTAAATACGGATTTTAGGTGCTTTGAATTGCCAGCCTATAAGAAATAATTAGATGTTGTGTATTTATTTTTAATTAAAACATGGTTAAACTCTCAATTTACTCTCTATTACTTTATTCCTCTTTCTATATCTTATATATCTATATAAGATAATTATCTTATTAGTTATAACCCATTTGAAGCGTGAAGTTACGACTAACAGCAACGGAATTATTGATTTGGTTTATAAGAAAAATATTAATTTTCATAAGGCTATTTATGTTTCGAGAATCGCGATTCGTGATTCATCATTAGCGTCTGACTAACAATCATATTTTAACTTCCAACGGTTCAAGGCGGTAATTAAGGACACCTGATAATGCAGCTGATTACGTAGCAATACATAATAATACAATATAAATAATAATATTGGTGGACATTTCACACAGCGCCATCTAGCACCAAAGTAAGCTAAGTAACAATTGAGTACTCTGATGATGGAGGACGAATCGCTATGCTGGAGCATGAAGCTTTACAAAGTTTGCGCTCGCTAGATGCAACTCCATGACAACGCTGATCCTAGTTGATGATTTAAAAAACTAATTTTAGCCTCTTTCTAAAACAAGCTTCAGAAACTTTTAAACGATAACACTACCGATACACAGCATACCGCTAAGAATTCTCTGATATTTTGAGTTTTAAGCTCGTAAAGAGTCAAGGTATTAAACTAATAAAAAAGGGATAGGTAACTAAATTTCCTCTGACAGAACATAGTCATAATGAAACAGGCTCATTAAAAAATATAAAATGCAAAACTCTATTTACTCATTTCTTCTCTATTACAAAAGTTCAAACTTTTGAATTATAAATCTGCTACAACCATTAAAAAGGACGAAGGTTTCATTACACCCTTGGCCTTTTTATATTCATGAAATTCTCTCACAGGTATTTAAAAGGTAGATATAACTCGCAGGCACAGGCGAGGCCCAAAGGTAGAATTTACTTAATGCATACCCTACACAATAATTAACGTCGAGATAGTACACGTGTTTTACGGAAATTTCACCGAAATTAACATTTTAAATGAGTTTTTAGGTAAATGAAACATCAGATGGAACCACAAGCGGAAAATAAATAAATCTGTCAAATAGAACGAAGCCACGTTAATTGGTCCATGCCGAATATTTCGCTGATTTTAATTAATTCTAAGCTCTTCGCAAACGTGTTGTTGCATTTTGTCAATGTAAATGTTTCTATTATAGGCTGTGAAATTCTATTTGCGAAAATTCAACAGGGACCATCAAATTTTACTGTCACAAATACGGTTTTTTATTGCAATCATTCAGTTCTGATGTTAGTTATCGTTAATACATGTTTCTGTATGAAAAATAACCCTTGTTTTGGTAAGATAATACTTACCATATTTATATCTGGTACCATTTTCTACAAATCTGTATATCATGGTATATCAAATTATCAATTTTGTGAAATAAATTAAAAATCTCAATTTGATATTTCAAAAACCAAGTTATTTAAAATATTTAACCACATTTCTTCAATACAAATCAATTTCGTCAAAATCTTACTATAGGAGAATGTAGAAGATATTTATTGCAATTAGGCAAGAACTGTACGTGAGCTTTCAGTTTATTTTCAGATTTTTCACTAAACTGATTTCCAAATTAACAGTCAATTTATTTTATTGAAAATCATAGGTTCAAATATAGCAAAGATTAAAGATTATTAAATTAATCATTATATATTTTAAAATCCGTCGGTGCCGGAAATAAGAATACTAGCTTACTTATTATCACAGTTAAAGAAATACATACTCACATACCACACGTACAGAATAACATACTATAAATGTGTTGACGAAAATAAGGTATAAATTCTGCATTTCTGTAATGTATAAAATGTAAATCATTCCGCTTGTATTGATTGTACAATTAAACTCTACTGCCCAAGAATTCGCACTCATAGTTGGGAACAAACATTACGGGATGAATGAAATATTTGGCCAAACTTGGGCACTTGGTTTAGCGCTCTATGTAATAAGCCTTATTCGGGGCTATTAACGTAAGCTATTTAATTACCAAAGATCCCTGTGGTGACATTTAGTACTTTTGTTTATGGCTGAGGTAATGAACGCGGGGTGAAATACAGCTTGATCCTGTTAAATTTCGTATTATTTGTAGCGGTTTAATGTTTATGCATCCGGGCATTTTGAACTGAGGGTGGAAAGAGGTTACATTTGACGCAGTATATTGTTTTAAATAATAATAGTTCGTTCAGTGAGTCTGGTAACTCAAATTTTAGTAAAGTATGGCTCATTCAATTCAAGTCTCCGTCCACATCTTTATTGAGCTTCAATTTATTTTTTTTGCAATTATTTCATCTTCTTCTTATAATTCTATCCATTTTGTTTCATTTTTGGAATTTCAATTTAATACACCGACTTTTCCTGAGGAAGTGTACTACAACCAAATTATTTGGCAAAGCACCTGAATTACTTTACTACTAAAAAGTAGTATTTAGCAATATCCCAAAAGATATTAATTAGTGAATAGAAGAAGTTTAAAAAGCTTTCGTTACATATCAAGTGTACCGCAAACAGCTGGTGTTTAATGTAGCTAGTTATGTAATGTATTTTGAATAAGTAACCTCCCACTCGGACCACAGCGGGCTAACAAGAGAACAACAAAGCTGAAATGTAAAGCGTACTTTACTGTGCAAGATACGGTTACAGAGGTTCCTCGTACATGGATACACTTTACTGGAAGTGTTACTCGTAGCTAAGGCAACAGTCATGGCTTACTCTTGCGTATTTTGATGAAACTAGAATTGTAATTGAAAATACCTAAGATAGTTCAGTTACTTCCTTTTTTTAGGCAGAGTGTGCATTACTGAAATGTCATTATGAACAAAAAGCAGATCAACAATTTGGAAAAATTAAAATAAATTAATAATTAATTTAATACATACAAACATAGATTCACGCCTTTATCTCCAAAAGAGTAATTTAATTTAATTTAATTTATTTAAAATTCAGATTTTCATCCATTTTGTTAATACTTAATGCAACTATAATTTAAACCTATGTTAGTAATAACTTAATAATATTTCACATTCCATAATCAACTCACTTAAAAATGTCAAAATAAAAAAAAAATTGTATGTATAACATGTCATAAATAATTAATAATAAATGAAAAGGAAAAAAAAATAACAATAATAAAAATAATAATTTAAAAAGTAAAGTAGTAAAGTAAGCAAAGCCTCATTGGGCCACTTTTCACCTTGTGGGTTCACATACGTGGGAACGTAGACGTGACGTGGTGTGAGCTTGTCACTGCCAATGTTTTCTCGCGAATAACTTTGCTAACATTTTCTTCCAGTAATTATTTTATTATTATGTAAACTGTTTAATTTATGTTACCAGTTTGTTAATAAAATATTAATAAGTTTAATTTAATTCAAATTAATCCAATAATATTAATTGAAATCATATTAATAACATTCTTTATATGTATCGCACAATTTTGGGCATAATCTAAATTCTATGCAGCATCTTGAACTGTTGTTCATAGTTTGCTCGTTGTATATTCTGCAGTGTTATTGTATATCTTCGTAAATAGCCTGCATCTGGGCGATGGTCACGTCACGATTGCACAAAGTTGTGTGTTTGTTTACTTAAACTTACTAAACTGACACCCCGGTCCCCGGCAGTGGACTGTGCCAGTTTCTTACTCCACTTGATACTCGTACTTGCATTTACTGCGGTGCATGAACGTATCGTATTCAACTTAAGGAAGGGGTGTTTTTTTTGGTATAAGTATGCTACGGCAGATTTCTTGAGCGTTCCCTTAGCCCCGGGCTTAGCAAGAGACGCCCATGAGAAACACTGTGGGGTTTTTAGTTGGTACTACTACTAATTATGTCACTAAATCTCTTGCCCCAGTTGATGAAAGGACTAAAGTGCGCCTCAAACAGGTTTTTTCGCACATGTTTTCGAATTTTTGCGTTTCAGGTATATGTTAATTACTCACGAGTCAGTTTTTGTCTCCTCAGATTTTAAATGAAACTCAAAAAGGTGATCCTGACTACGCCCGCCTTTAGCTCTCGCGTTATG
Organism: Chesias legatella; assembly: GCA_947359385.1. NCBI lineage: Eukaryota > Metazoa > Arthropoda > Insecta > Lepidoptera > Geometridae > Chesias > Chesias legatella. The sequence goes on from OX375766.1 coordinate 3,006,575, forward strand.
TACTTTAGCTTATTGTTAACTTGAAAAGCTTGATTATAATCTCGCTAAAGATAGGGTGACAATGTAGTAGACCTTTTTATTTATTATCCACGACCTATCTAAATCAAGAGTGCATTCTGGGCTAGCAAAAATAATTCACATCTTATATCATGTAGTTTTACCGTAAAGTGATAGCTTTCACATTATGTTTCACATTATGGAGGTATGTGCTGCCTTCATGTGTCCGACGATTTATTAATAAATGTAAATTTTATGTGATTACATTACGAGCAGATGGTCCACCTCTTCCGCTACTTAGGGTAAGACAAAACCAAAGTTGCGTCACATGCACCCGTAAAATCCGTAAAAGTGGAATGGCAACCGCAACTTTCAAACCGGTACGCATCACTGCTTGGTGGCAGAAATGTGTATGGTCGTAATTCCCCGAACGAAGTTGCCATAAGTTCTACCTTTTTGAGGTATAGGCCAGTCATTATTTGCTAATTTAGAATTAAAATTTATTTGAATCCTTTGCTACTTGGGTTTTTTACCATATTAGAAATTAATTAAGTGCGTAATCTCACGTATCAAACTGCGAAATTAATTTTCACTACTATATTTTAAGCATTGTTTTATTACAATATATTGACTATTCGTTTATGAGATCAATTCTTAATTATATAAAAGAATATATAATTAATAATTCAAAAAGAATGTTATATTACATTTTTAACAAAAATAACATAATTTTCGTAGCAAAATAAGCTCATTGCCACGTATCTCCGGGACTGCCAGAGCTGCGGAGTACTACGCTGCCTACGGCGTAGCACTTTGTTGAGCGGTTTCGCTCCTTAATGAACAATCAGGCCTTGATGATGACCCCATTAGCGAACGATATTTGTCTCTTTAGCGTAATCTTGTGTTTTAACAAAGCATAAACATTGCTAACAACATTTAATTTTAATCTCCGTGAATTGGTTTAATTTTACCAACTAATCTAAGTAATAATACTCTTGTGTGTTTGCATTATAGTTGTTGTTTATTTAGCGAATTTATCTCAACCGTAATTGAAGCTGCTTAAAGTTTATTTATGGTAATAATGCTTTTACTCGTGTCCAGCGTTATTATAATACTACTACTATTCGTGTCACTGATTCTTTCGAACCAGTGTAGAGAATGGATTTTAAGAGGGCCTCAAAGAGATTTCTATATTTTCCCTTTAATTGACATAAGTAGTATTTTACCTGTATTTTAATTTTTGTAAATTAGTTATAAATAATAATACTAAGCACTTATTCGACCAACATAGATCATCAATAAACATAAAAATTAAAATAATATTTAATATACCGCAATCACCATAAAACTAGATAAATATTGCGTCGTGCCTCATGATTATTACAAGAAAAAAATTACCCGGTTGCAAACAACAAGTAAAACAAATTCATGACACCTAATTATGATTATAAATACATTCTTATGAAACATAAAATATGTTCGTATTAATTTTGCAGAAAAATTACTTATGGACTGTAATTTTGTTATTAACAAATACCTAAGGCTCTCGCATTTCTTCATGAATATCTTCAAGCAATAAGAGGCCGTATTTCCAGGTCATTTTCGTCCGATGTGACGGCGGCCCCAGGATTTCAATATGCCGCGTGTTTCAAATATCTGGAGGCGACAGCGTTCTTGTTCTCTCATCGGATAATCAATAAAATTACTCGCTAATATATTGAAATTAAATTCAGTTGCATAATATCTGTAGCTGTCGAATATCACCATAATATTTTGATGCTGTTGGCAGTTTTAAATTGCATTTTAAATTGGAAATAAATTTTCAAGCTGCAGTTCATATTTGATGTTCTTTTGAATATGAACATAATCTACTGTTGATGTAGTAGTGTTAAATTTGCAATAAACCACAATCCTGAATATATATCTGTCAGTCATGTTTATGCATAAATATATATATTAAAGTTTAAATCTGCCAATTCAGTCTCTTTAAAATTGACTTTCACTTTATAAACAAACCCCTAGAAGTTTTTGATGACAACACCACTATACTGAACCCACGTGTTTAAAATATGAAAAATATAAAAGTAATCCTGTATAGATTTGGTTGAAAATTACAGATTATGCCAAATTTTACGATACCGGTAACCCATCATGATCATTGCAACTCAGTCAGTGATACGTTTTATTTTACATATCGTTTACACTCAAAAATTCCAATTGAATGACTAAGTTTTTAATTTTTTGGGTATGCAAACAATTATCACTCAGTACTGACCCTGACCCAAAAATTCGCATCTGTTTTTTAATTGGATTACAGGTTACCTGGAAGAAAAAACCCCTTTGGTGTCGCTTAGTAGGCTAATGAAGACAAGGTTTATAGCCAGCCCTTTTTAATTAAGTTAAGCTCAGCGGTAGCTAATTCGACGTCGGTTTGTGCCAACCTTTTGAATCAAATTTAATTGCTCTGCGGGGAAAAGTATGCAATAAAAATGTATGGATTTAATTTACGCTTCCATAAGCATTGATTTTAAAATTAAAAGTAACTGATCCACATGCAATCTTATGTGTATAATACTTATGAGTGAAATGTAATCGGCTGATACGGTAAGCCTTTTGACCTTTGATGTTAGGAAGTTGGATTATATTATTATTAAGTTTTAGTTTTGCCTGTAAATGAGAAATTAAACCACTCACTATTGACGAATAGTTAATTTCATCCAGACAAAATTATATTAAGAATAAAATATTAAAAAATATGTTCAGTACGAAGCAAATATATATCCCAACAAAATATACCTCGGACAATTTTACTATAAATATAATGTTTACCAAACATCTCAAGTCGTTTGAAATCTTCAGAATTAAGCCAGGGGTGATAGCTATTGGATTGGTTCAATGACCTGAAAATTAATAATATGATTATTAGGTTACTTACAAGAGTATTCAGAATTGTTGGTATATTAATATCAAAGTAACGAGAAATAGATACATTATACGGATAGGAAGTATATATCTCCCCTACTACTAATTCGCGTCAATAACTCTCGAACCAGTGTCATGAAAATTTGAAGTGCGTCTCTAAGAGGCTCCTTTCGTACACTAGACACATGTCTTTGAGTTTTGTTTCTAGGACATGCCGGTTTCGTCACGATGTTTTCCTTCTCTGTTTTGGTGACGTCGTATTTGCGCAAATGAATTATTCAAGGCAAAATAGGTACTCATTAGTGCACGTCGGGAATCAGGATTCAAGATTGGAACCAGCTACCATCGGGTTCAAACTCCGGGCTGTGCCGCTAAACCAACATGAATTAATTACTACAACTCCACAAAAATTGTTTATAATGAATACATTATGAAATACTGAATATAAAATATAAATGACGCACATCTAGCGATTGCAGACGTGCAGGACATTTTAGCGCTCATTGTGCTTAGTGCTAGTGCTTAGATATAATATTAATGAACTTTATTCATAAAACTAATGTCAGGCTACTTGCAAAGAAGTATTATGATTAACTAATAATAATAAATAAATAATAAAATGGTGGACATTTCACACAGCGCCATCTAGCCCCAAAGTAAGCTAACCATAGCTTGTGTCATGGGAACCAGACAACTGATACAATACTTATATACTTTTTTTGTAAATACATACATATAATACATATTAACACTAAGAAATGTTTGTAAGTATTGTATTGTATTGTATTGTATTCATTTATTCATCTTTCGACATAAATATATGCACTTAGATAAGTCTAATACAAAAGTAGAAATAATAATACACTAGAATTATTTTAAATAATCTGCAATAGCATCGTCTTAATGTAAATATAAATAAAATAGGATTACGATTAATCAAAAGTAAAATCTTAATAAAAAAATGGTTGTCTGTAAAGTCGGTTTACTGACGATAGTTGAACGTGTCAACGTCTTAAGAAAATACTGATGGAATGGTAGCATTTTTCAAAAGAAAATTTTAATTTCATTTGTTTAATAGATTTTTATGTATATATGCACTTGATACTCGATCAAAACATGTAAATGTAAGTATTAGCAGCTGTCCACGCAGACGCATCGCTCACTCAAGTAGGAGAGAGACGGATGTCGAACGCTGCCGAACGCAAAGGCCGATTGTGCTTCTTTGTCGCTCGTTCCGCGCTCTCGCTTGCACTTGCACAAGCCTTACATGGAACGCCTCAGAGCGAGGTAACGCCGCATGAGTCATGTTTTTGACGTGTCAACGTCTTATAATTCGATAGAGCCGGCTGCACGCACGAAAAAACATGACTCATGCGGCGTTACCTCGCTCTGAGGCGTTCCATGTAAGGCTTGTGCAAGTGCAAGCGAGAGCGCGGAACGAGCGACAAAGAAGCACAATCGGCCTTTGCGTTCGGCAGCGTTCGACATCCGTCTCTCTCCTACTTGAGTGAGCGATGCGTCTGCGTGGACAGCTGCTAATACTTACATTTACATGTTTTGATCGAGTATCAAGTGCATATATACATAAAAATCTATTAAACAAATGAAATTAAAATTTTCTTTTGAAAAATGCTACCATTCCATCAGTATTTTCTTAAGACGTTGACACGTTCAACTATCGTCAGTAAACCGACTTTACAGACAACCATTTTTTCGTGCGTGCAGCCGGCTCTATCGAATTATAAGACGTTGACACGTCAAAAAGAAGGAAGTTTTCGTTTTAATTTTGCTTCGTACTTGTACTTGTACTTGTGGCGCTCAACGCCGTCGTTGCTTTTCCACTAACAACTTACTTACATGTCCATAATATTTCCCACAAACAATTCCTGAGTTTACATTTAACAAAGACACATTCCCATACCAAGAAAATAAAACAACCAAGTCCAGGTGACATACTTTTCGCATCCCTGATAATGATTGAATATTTTGAAGAACACTCGTCAGTGTTGCGCTATACTTTGTGATCTACGGCATATTCGTTACATTAACGAAATAAGGAAAATGAGATAATCTCGTTGAAAACATACTTCTTGTTCGTTGACGAGCAAGATTAATGAACCAGAAAGACTTTGATCGATCGCGGTTTTACCTAATAAATGTCTTGTTGTACGTTGTAATGTAGAGACGACAAGGATCATAACGTGTGATCATATGGAAAGAGTGTTACTTCCTAAAAATAAGAGTACTCGGGCTTGACTCTCATCTCGATGTTATGGACTGAAACGAAGCTGTTGCTGAGCTCACTTGCAGTATGTGTTGCACGCGAGCAGTGAGTCAGTTATTAATGTGAACATATATATAAAAACGTAGGATGGGAAGACGAAATACAGAGAACGGCAGGTCCACATTGGATCGACCTAGCTCCAAATAGAGACGTGTGGAATTCTTTGGAGGAGGCCTTCACCCGTGGAGAGGTTCTTGAATGATAATAAACTTACTTAACTTAACATATATTAAACTAACATATGATTAAACTAACAAGTAAATTAAAAGAGAGAATTAGTGTACATGTGAATTTTTTTATTTGATTTCAAGAAATATAAGGCTTTTTATTTATATTTATTTATATATTAAATGTTAGTTCATTATTAATAAAAGTAATTTACTTTACATAGACGTGCTTAGATCTCGTATATTCGCAAGCTATCAAGTAGGTACACATAGGTAGGTTTATGTTCTAAATAAATAACTGCATTTATAGGAAAAACAAAGCTCTGTCAAAGTGAAGCACGTTAGGTAGTTTAAGATCTGTAGCTAGTATTGCTTATGTGTTAAGATACTCGGAGAACATAGTTATACATAGTATAGTTATACATAGTTGCCAAAATTTAAAACTGAAGAAGATTTTTGCCAGTTACGTTGAGTTTACGAGACTTGATAATATAATTGTTATTAAGCCTTATAATAACAATTAATATAACATTTTTTTCAATTCAATAAACGCTTAAAGATTATTCGGGAGAGAGTTACAATTTTAGAACACACATGTTACCCAAATGCTAAAATACTTGTATACACAATTCAGATGTGAGACACTTTAGGTAGAATCTGTGCCAAAAATAGCCACGTAGCTTTTGAACGGTAAAAACATAGAATATGAACGAAAACGATACATAGATATAATAATTTTCTTCTGTTCGAGTCACTGGTTCTCTCGAACCAGTGTGGTGAAAGAATTTTAAGTGCACCTTAAAGAGGCTCCTTTCGTGCACTTGACACATGTCTTCGAATTTTTTGTCTAGGACATGTCGGTTTTCTCACGATGTTTTCCTTCACCGTTTTGAGAACGTGGTATTGCGCACATAAATCTTACAATCGAAAAACTGATAGGTGCACGTAGGGATTTGAGCCGGCGACCTCCGGATTGAAACTCGCGGTCAGTACCACCAGACCACCACGCTCTCACTATTAATAATAATAATTTAAGGATTATCTCGATTCAATTATTTCTCTTCAAGTTTCCATAGTTTTGAGAGTATTAGAATGAATTTCGATATTTTGTTTCCCATCTTTATTTTACTACTATCAATATTTGTGTATAAATGAATTATATTTCTTGTATTAAATGAATATCGTTACATTCAACTTCTTATATGGGATTTAATGGAAGGTCAGATACATCGGATATCTGCCTTCTGAAGTCAAACAGCATTGCAATCCCAAAACTACATCGATACTTCGGGTAACGTAGAAATCGTGGAAAGAGATCCAAAGGCTGATTTATACTGATGTGGTTTTAAATCGATTGTTCCAATCTATTTGTGCTCGATAGGCTTTAAAACAGAAATTTTATTAAATTTCAGGTTTTTTTGTCAATTGTTTCAATAGCAATTGTGACATAAGCGTCAAGGACATGCGCCGACTCCGCTCTCCATCATAAATAAAAAATAATAATAATATTGGTGGATATTTCACACAGCGCCATCTAGCCCCAAAGTAAGCTAAGCATACCTTGTATCATGGAACCAGACAAGTAATATATTACATAATTATTATTATTTTTTGTAAATACATACATAGTATAATACATATCAACACCCAGACACAGAACAAACATCTACGTTCGTTACACAAATGTTTTTCCTGGGTGAGAATCGAACCCACGACATACAGCGCAGATGGCAGGGTTACTACCAATTGAGCTGAGGCCAGTCATGATGCACTCCAACGTTACTTTTTGACACGGCTGAGTTGACATACTATTGATATCTAGACTACGCCTTTGCTATGGCCTTTGATCTGTCCTAGGCACTGGCTCACAACAATGGAAATGTTGAATGGCTTCTGAAACGATCTCAAACGATGGTAAAACCAAAAAAACCAAACCTCATGTGAATTCTGTATATCTGCTATACATATACAAATCCGCTTTGTCATATGAATCAGTTCTAACAATATTTTTTTGGCAGACCTGTTTTGCCTTTGAAGGCATTTTTACTACTATACGATTTCCATGCCTTTGTTAACATTAGGTAAATTATTATTTTGAATACATTTCGCTTAAGGAGACTATTTGTTTCAGCAGGCCTACCCAAGAATCAAGGTTTCAGATATTTTTCTATCACTTCATTTTCTTTTCACAGTTGAATAGATCGGCAATCAGTTACCGATTATGTATCTGGATGGATAGGTTCCACTAAAAGCAGTCTCATATTATGCGATTGGAATAGATTGCTTATTAATTGAAAATACGAGCCAAATGGAGCGTTTTTTGACAATTTGAAATTCAAATCCCAGCGGTATAGATTTGTTTCATTTTGATTGAAAGAACTACCATTGCAACAATCTTAAAAATTATTACTTGCTCACGCTCCAAATCTACATTTCGATAATGAGTCATCTCCTTGGCAAGAGCGTCAAAAGCGATCCGTCTTCATTTGAGATTTCACCGCGGCTTTTATTAATGTAATTATCGATTTCAAAAGCTGATTTTTCAAGGTGCATGTTATTGCGGTCAAATATGTACTAGTAGATACGACGCACTATGGAAAAAGTTAACCTTTTACGTTTTTTGGTGCTTTAGAGCCTCAATTCGCTTACTTCAAAGGAGCAGGATAAGGCTTACAGGCAGTAGGCAGTAGGCAGTAGGCATCCATAAAATACAAATTCAGCTTCTGAATATACTAAAACGCTCTCAGCGATTAGTGAAAGCGTAAACTATTATTTTTATAGTCAATTGTATAATGTCGTTTACATTTTTGTTTCAAATCGATAACAATCATTTCTGAAACAAAAAACGAAATCATATCTTAGTTAAACGGTTTGAATTCTCGTGATGGACTATATCCCATTTTCTATCTTTATCTGAGCGATATCGGATTATGGAAAGTTGCGGGAAGAAGACTGGGTATATTTGAACTTTGTTCTTATTTTCAAATGAATCAAACGTTAGGCTTAAACTCATGTTACAAAGCTTACGTTACAATTGTTGAAAAGTTCTCCTTAGCCAGCCCAAGGAGGAGGAAACACTTTTTACCTGGATACCCTAGAGTTCCGTATAAATTGTAAATCAGTTTTCTACCCTTGATTGATCAATTCCCGCTCACTCGTAAATATAAGATCAGGCCGAGCGATTCCTCGCCCGGTGGGACAGACCCAATTTGACGTGATTCGGAGCGCCCCAATTAAACTTTACAATATGATCAACCTTTCAACGTAACATAAACTTACAAATTTATTTAGTACTTTTAAGTGAGTCACCCCCGCCCCCCCGCAGGATCACAGTTTTTCAAGTGAACGTGTATAAAAACTAATCATTACTGGATGTTTATTTTAAATTTGTTATGTAGTATGTGCCTTTAAGAGGAACTCACTCGCATCCATTCAAAAACAATTTAGCTCCATTTGCAGTTTGATAGGCTTGCTGAGAATCACGCATGAATCCATGAACTTTTATTTTCAGTTTTCACCCAAATTATAATCATTTGTTAGTGCTATGTTCATTATGATAGGATACATCAGACAAAATATATCTACTTTTATTATGTAGAGAGATATAATTATTAATCATTTAGCTCTTATTTGACGTCATAGTAGCGTGGGAAGCATAAATTTTTTTAACTGGGTGTTGATCATTTGTGTAACTGTGTAGTCTATGACAGCTGTGACACAGGGAATATGATGGGAATGTGAGGGGAAATATTTTTTGCAACATCAATTAAACGCCTTGCATACCATACCTACTATGTTTGTCACTTACCATATACAATATTTACAGATTTATGAAAAATGTCTCCCGGAAATAATTCAGGTATTTATTTTGTCGCAAAAACGCTAAACGTCCGTTGTTTGATATATATGACGCTGTTAACATTTTTCGCCTAAAGTCATGTTTTCGTAATGCGTTTTTAATGTTCTCATATTGCTATGAATCACCATGGCTATCCCTGGTCTGACAGCTTTAATGGCTTATTAAATTAGTTTATTAAGCTTAAATCTGAGAGTAGAGAAACATGATATGTCGCTGCTGAGATTTTCTATTGATGTAAAACACTGAAAATCATAGCAGAAAAATCACGTATTATACAGATTAAGTTTGGAATAGTAATCCATTATCGCTAAAATTATAATGATTGACTTAACTTCAATAGAAGGAAAAAGAAAGAAAAAGATTTTATACACCTTACGAACACAATACACTTACACAATAAATTGAATTATATACTAAGAGGGCCCAGTCTGAACAGTAGTATAATTAAAGAGGAATATAATTTGTAGCCAAGTTTATTGCCTTTTTAAAGTAGTTTATTGGATAATTTTTTGACATAATTTCACATGACTTTTAAGCAAAATTTGAACCTCGAATACAGCCTATAAACTTCAGGAGTTGGGCTCACAGACATCTTGCATGATAATGTTAATACATAATATTAATGAGTAATTTGCTGATGTTAGAGATTATATTTAATATATTACATGAACTGGTAATTCATCAAAACTAAAGTGTAATTGAAATTCTCGAAATCTTTGGTTTGAACATATTTTTATACAGGAAGTGAACACATGTTAGGGATAGACTTTACGTAGACGACGTAATATAGCAATATAAATTATTCTTTCACGATATTAAATTAATTTTAAGTTGTTATGTATGTAAAAATGACCTGATATGCAAATGACCAATCATAATATAATAGAGTACTGGCTGCGGCTCACGGTATTATCCGCGGTGAATAAGTCATCCGACGGGAACACTGCACATTTCCGGGATCAAAGTAGCCTATGTGTTAATCCAGGAAATAAGCTATCTTGTTATCAAATTTCATCCAAATCCATTTAGCCGTTTTTGCGTGAAAGAGTAACAAACATCCATACAACCTCACAAACTTTCTCGTTTATAATATTAGTAGGATATAGAAAGAGAAAAAACCTGTTATTTGCTTACTACATCAAGCTATGATAGGTTATGTAACTTGAAATGTCTTCCAATACTTATTATTTTATATTTTTACTGATTTTACAAATATTATGTATTTTTATAGTGATCTGCCCCTACAATTCTAAATCCATCTTACAATTAACTCATGAAAGCTCGCGACAATAAATTTCAACCTGTATATATTACGCTGTATGGTTCATATAACTCTGAGGCTTTAACTCACAGTGGCTTTGGATTTAATAAAACCTCCTGGGTCCTATTAACAACAATGAGTATGAATCTTATAATTAACATCGCCTATTTTAATAATGGGAGTTGAAGAAGTCCTTTATACAATGTATTTTACAATTAAATAATTATTTTTGGCAGAAAAATGAAAAAACCTACTTCATCGCCAATAAACGAGAATGATTCCTCTTGGATGACATATATTTTTCAGTTATTTTGATTTTAACCAAACTATTGCACCGATTTTTATAATTTTTCTATAGGACTAATCTGAAAGATACTCTCAAATAATATTTTTTATTAGATTATGGAGTTATGTGGTAACAAACATAAAAAAAAAAAAAAAAACTAATCAATGTTGAAAATGGCAATTGTTATACTTAATAATGTAAATATTTTGTTATCTAAGCATTCTAATTATAACAGGTAATTTTAAAGAGAATACAGATGAGCTTACCACTGATTATAAAGGACCCCATTTAGAATCTCAGGTGAAAAACCATACAAGATAATGATTACACAGCTTATATATACGCAGAATGAAAGATCAGGAACGAGGAAACGAGTTGTTGTGTAAAACTAGCAATTCGGATCCATTGATCATCCAGTTTAGTCTTTATTGGTGCGAACGAACTAGTATCACTAGTACGGTGGTAATTTCGATCAGAAACTTATGAACATCGAGTCAATTATTCAGAAAATATTGACCACGCATTGCATTTATTTCACAACGATATGTTAATGTAATATTAATTACTCATTAACATTCATATTCAGATTTCTGATTGCTGGGAATATAAATTCATATATTTCCTGCATAAAAACGTCACCCCATAATTTGGTAGCTTTCAACGTTTGTGATTCACTCAGAAAGCTGAATATGACAATTACCTATTAATCTACATTTATCGATATCATTCGTCACTTTCCTTGAAAAAGTTATTTTTCGTTCTTATTAGAGACCCGTACGTTGAAAACACAATTCTAAATTTTGGATTCTTCTTTCTAGTCCCAAATTCCAACATACGAGTATCTCATGCTTTTCAAACTGTAAAGTATTAACAATATACATAGCCTATTTACATTTTTTAAGAGAGTAAATTTTTGAATTGTCATTGGTATTCGCTCGCTTCGCATCGCTTTTAACTTACTTTATATGACTTCCAATAAATTATAAATATTTATTAGATTTGATTTTCAAAAAGGCGCTAACAAGTTCTTTTAAAATATGGAATAAACTTGAGCAGACTTAGAGACAGTTTTCGTTCTGCCTTAGAGATACAACTTCCAAATTGAATCACGTATAAGGTTTAAAAGTTAAGCGGTTACGTTTCGCGTTCGAAACCGCTTTTTATGTAACTGCTACGTGATTTCTTTGAGAAAGCACCCTCTTTCGTTCCGATATCTTTTTCCTGGTGATTAATACGTTTACTTGTTAGCTAAGCGGTTCTGTGTTTGCATTTATATTGTTTTGCGGTCTTGCGATGGCTTTAGTTTTAAAACTGGATATGATTGTTTTATTATTGGTAACTTCAATTTTTCAACGATTTTATTAAAGGATTGAATTTAAAATTAACTAATAATGAATTGAAAAACTATGTAACATGAAAAAAAAAATATAATAAAATAAATCATTGTCATTAACAGCCAGAATGGCACGATACTGAAAGCCTAGTGTGGCTTTCAGTATCGTAAGTACAAAATATCGTCAAAATATTTGCCAATCGCGCAAACTTTTGTTCCTTCCGAAAATCAAAACAGTCGCATCTTAGTCTAGCAAAGCACACATCGCAACTAAATTCAAGTTTTACATCGTGATAAAAGATACTTGCAAATACTAAAATGCCTAAAAAAAAAGAAATCCACTTAATCACAAATCAACTCAAAATGCGACAACATTTATATTTACAGTTTTTTTTTTCTTTGTCGATAAATCATTAGTGTTTTTTGAAATTATATGCTATTTTGGACTGTCACCACATTTACCTATATATACCCTTTCTCTCCTTACATTGTACCGGCTGTAAAGGAGAATTTGAAACTATTATATCAAAGAAATAATCTAATCAACGTCTTCCGACTTGGCTCGGCACGTCCGACGCCGGCCAATGTCTTAATTATTTCATCTCTCAGTATAACAAGTTTTTAACAAGCCAATTTTGACAATCTCCAAAGTATATCATCTATTTAAGTCGAAAAAAAAATCTGTATCAAAACAATATGTCACCGCAACGAATGATGGGGTTGCGAGCGTGTGGTTCGTGAACCTCGGCAACTCATTTCACGATATCACCACACGGAAATATTCGATTAACGTGACAGATATTTTATCGACAAATTGAGTGACCACACTTATTTAGGTTCAATAATTATGTTAATAACTATTATTTTTATACACCAAAGACAGTTTTAGAAGAATAGCCTTGTGTACAATTAGTAATAGCTGGCACTCACATTTATATAATTACAAAGCATTGAGCGAACACCCCAATAACTTGCCAAAAGCGAAGCTCCTAAATTATTCATTGGTCGAAACACCAATTTTCAGACTTATTCTCTATCCGCTTCTCAAAGCGAATGAAATTGAGGGCCGCAGTTTGTTACCGGATCTGAACAATTGTTTGAAACAACAAAACTGTTATTACGAGAATTCATGTTGTCACCCGGAGTTCCATTTAAATGCTTCACTTGCTCTTAAACCGACAAGTTGGCAACGAATTAAGTAAAAACGAGTTTGCTTAACGTATCGCCCCAAACAAAGATCGTAATGAATTTAGCGATGTGAATGAAATTTTCTGCGTATAATTTAATTTGGAACGGCTCCAGCCTCCACGGACAAATAATTTAAACGGTACGGAAGTTTAAGCTAAAATAAAGTATTAAAATGAGTTTTATGGGCTCACTCATTTTGAATGATGGCTCAAATCGACTTGTATTATGTTTCCGGCGTGAATTGCTTCAATTTGTATTTTGCTGGTAGAAAAACGGCTTTGCTTCCGCCCGTCTCCGACACAATCCAACAAACCATTTTGCAAATCGAAAAAATCCACTCACGGAACACACATACGTTACAAAGCGCCTGTCCGATCGCAAACAATGCAAACGTTGAAGAGAAGTAAACGAAAAACGAGTGTTGAATTGCAAACCGCTGCCGCTGTGTAGTGGCCAAGAAAAAAATGTTTTTGCAATGCAACGTGGTAGAAACATCGCAGCACGAATACGGCTATGCTGTCAGCACTTCTTGACACGTCGCCACCCGCGCCGCCACGCCGCCCGCGCCGCCGCCGCCGCCCGCCCGCCATGCGAGCCGCCCCTGTTCGCGCCAAAACTCCTGACAAACTGCCGCGGATTTTTATCACGAGTCCGCCACACTGGCTCCACTCTACCGAGGATGTGCAAACATTTGTCTATTATGCATTTTTTATCCAGGCCATATATCAAAAACTATCGCGTCCGACAAAGCAAACTATTCAGTTGGATTTGTTCGGTGCACTGAACTATGAAAATCAGTTTCGTGCTTCAATTTAAATGTCTACTAACGAATATTTCGTTCATATTTTTGGAGTTCAAACTTTCAGACATACGTTTAATTTATTGGGATTTCCAAAGCAAAGTTCTGTGGCAAAATTGAGGTGGTCATCGAGCGAATTTATATTTGACGGGAACATAAAGAGTCCATTTGTAGGAAGTGACGTGTTGGGTCCCTTGTTTATGGTCGGCACTTAACACGCCGCTAAGCCGCCCGCTTCCTTCAACACTCCGGGAAGACGGTACATCATTTTTATGTCTCGTAAGTGAATTTGTCATCTGATTACGCTTAAGGACAAGTAATAAATGCCACTTGGGATGAAACTGTTTTGTGCCGTCTTTTATTATGTTTGTAGTAGATAAACAAAAGTTTTTTTTTATTTGCGCGCCTTAAAGCGGGAAGGCTTGCTGCATTCTTATGATGAATCTTGAATTTTGTTGTGTAAAGCCATTAGACTCACAGGAAAAAAAATTGGGGGCCACGTTGCTCGCGTCTGTAGGTGATAACCCTTTGAATCCCTACACGTGTCCCCCGGGTGGTGCGAAAGGAGCAACCCAAAGTAGCAGTAGAACTTATGCCAAGTTCGCCCGGAGAAGTACTGCCACCATACCTGGTAATCTGCCGCCAAACAGTGATGCACTCGTGTTGCTGTGTTTCTGTGGAAGGGAGTAGGTGACGGTGAAATTGCAGGCGCATGAGACGTAACATCCCCATCTCGGGATGATGGATGCAACGCAATGCGACTTAAGTTATCTCATACTCTGGTGGAGAGGGCTTGAGTCGTATTGCCGTTGTCCATGGGCGGCGGTTACCACTTAACATCAGGTGGGCTGTCAGCTCGTTTTATCACCAACATCACAAAAAGAAATCGAAGCGAACGTTTGTTAGTTTTAAAAAAATATCACAATAAATATTGTAGTATATATTACACTTATACTACAATAACGCTCGTAGTATGATACAAAATACGCTACGAATTGATATATGTAGTTCCAACATAATAATATAAGACTATTGCGTACGTCGCCAAATTTCCAATCTAAACGAACCGTACCTTCCGGACATCATATTCAGGTAGCAAATAGTTATTTCGCAGAAGGTACTGGCCGGAGCGTGTGTCGCCGGCAGCTAAAATCTAATTTTCAGCCTGTCCGAAGGTCCGCACCGCTTCGGGCCTCGAGTCGCTTTCTCCGAGCCGATAGCAGATTTTCCTCTTAATAGTTTATGTTACGAAAAATGTAAGTTATTCGGATGTTTGGAAAGAATTAGTATATGCACTAAAGTAGCCTGTCAGAGACGTAATTCAATCGTTTTTTTCATCGTATTTTTCATACTGTACATTCTGTGGTAAAAGTTGAGATAGTAATCGAGAAAACAAACGGAAGCTCTCCTTCAAACTTGATTTGGCATGGGCTAACCTAATGCGTTAATCAGACGTGTTTTTAAAAGCTTTAATTTATTTGTATACGTAAATAAATTAGTAGTTAATTTCTAAAATAAAATTTTTTTTGAGACCCTGTCAGATTATAGGTGTTCTAAGGATTCTCAATGGGAAAGAAGAAATAAATATTTAAGCATAAAAAAGTGGAATTATACACCGTAACGTTATGTTTTCATAATAATATAGTTTAAACTTAAACAGGAAATTGATTTCGAGAGTTCCAGCCGAAATGTAACGATGCCTGTCATTAGGGTTCGCCTTCCAATGATTTATTGCCACTCTCTGACCGACCTCTGGAGTTTGGGATTCCAAGTTTTTCTTAGCTTTAGGCTCGTAAATTTAATTTTGCCCAAATTGAGGGGTTGCTTCAAATTGTCAGCTGCGAAATTACTATATCGTCTCAATTATTGTACTATGTTGAATACATAGACAAAGAAAATGGATTGAAAATGTTTAAGAGTATTCACGGCATACCAATTTTTCTACATATGATTAGGTAGTTGCTAATATTATTCACGTTTCCATGCCATTTCTTTATGAATTCTATGGAAATAAAGTTTTGGCTTTGACTATATTGACCTGATCATAATCATGCATCATATTTTAAAGAAAAGTAATTATGGACGTGTCTATTATAAGAAAATGTTCAATTTTTTTTTTATTATACTGGTATACTAACAAATATAAAAAGTTGAATACAGAATGCTGATGCGCCGAGGCAATAAACACTTCGTGATACATAAACATTTTCATTTCGTAATATATATTGTCACCCAACAATCTCTGTACAATTTATTTCGTACCAGTACGTAAGAAACGCTTCCTCCACATATTAGAATTACAGCAATGTGCGGCATTCGTCATCACATACGAAAAAACCCAATATCGACGTCTACCAAAGCGAAAACACGACAAGGGATAGAGAACGAATGAAAAAAGCAATATGTCGCCCGACGCACATGTTTTTGAAACTAGCGTTATAAAACAGACGTCTCAAAGAGTCTCCTTGTCGAAATCAATTCGTGGTTTAACATAAAAGAGCGCGACGTCTGGCTGGCTCTCGTCACTAAACGCGGCGACAGATGGGCCTAATATTTTACACAGTGATTCCTGGCTGATCTATCTTGCTGTCGTATCTGATTACAATTCAGGGAGGTACGCGCGTGTAGTTTTCGACTTTATTCAGGATTATACGCTTAACCTAGTAGTACATATTTCTACAAAGTTAAGTAATTGTTTTCATTTTTCGGGTGATATAGTAACAGTAACATAAGTGTTTTAAGTTTTACATTACCGTATCCACAACTGTCATACACACTCTGGAATAATTATATGACGGTGTCATTAGCCGGGATTTTAGGGTTCCGTTGCTCAAAAGACTAAACCGACCGCCTGTCAGTATGTCCGTAACTTAGGTTGTAATATTTGTATAATATGTGTCATTATGGCGCATATAATGAGAAATGGTTATAAATAAACATAAAAAATTAAGAGCATAAAGAAATCAAAGTAGGAAACGTGGTATTAATGTTTTTATTGAGTATAAAAAAATATTCTCTTTCGTGAAAACATAAATCTCGTATCCCGTCGCCTCTACTGTTCCTCCTGCAGGGGAACATGCCTATTATTTAAACCAAGTGCATATCCCTCAAATGTCTCACACATCACTCGAAATATACTCGAGCCATTTATGGTAGAGACCCATTTGTGGTAAAGACCTGAAACCTTTTGCACATTGGGGCCCGCACAAAATTGTGTGGGACAACATGAGAAAACCACAAGCCTTGACAGCGAAATTAGCTCGCGTGTGATATTGGCCTATCCACTTCATGCACCTGTGTTAGATAATGCTGGCAACACTTACAGAGGTTTGCTGCTTGACAGAAAAGCGTTGACGTTTGCTCAAATGAACCAACTGTCAACACCACTCGTATGTTTTGTTCAAACCCAAAACCTATACTTTTTGACTGGCCTCATAGCTCAGTTGGTTAGTAACCCTAACTTCTGCGGTGGGTTCGATCCTCACTCAGGACAAACATTTATGTGACATTTGTAACATTGATGTTTGTTCTGTGTCTGGGTGTTAAAAATACATACATATAATACATATTAATGTATTATATGTATATATTTACAAAAGAAAAGTATATAAGTATTATATTAGTTGTCTGGTTCCTATGACACAAGCTATGCTTAGCTTACTTTGGGGCTAGATGGCGCCGTGTGAAATGTCCACCATTATTTATTTATTTATTATACAGAACGAGCATATTGCCCACCTGATGTGAAGTGGTGACCTGTGACCATATAAGGCAGTATACCTAGGTTTCTCCGCTAGTTAGGAATGGGAAGATCGAAGTCTCTTCTTATTGCGCCAATAACTCTGATAAGTGAAGGTATCTACAGCGCTTGTAATTTCCGATCTGGCCTGGAATACAGTAATGCGAATGAGCAAATGGCGGTGGAAATAGGTATGTTGGCTGCACTGTACCTATCGTACCTAGTAGGAGAGGACCCAAGTCGCATTGATTGTTATGCGCCGAGTTTACCACTTAACACCAGATGGGCCATCGGCTCATTCCGTAATTGTATCAAATAAAAAAAAAGTTGATATTGTGCACATCTCATACGGGAAGTGCTGCCACCATACCTATTTCCGACGAACTTCGCGACAGTTCTACTGCTCTACTGCCTGAATGTAACTTCCCCAAATGAATAAGTTATATTAAGTAGACCAAAATCCTACCGAGCGTAACTACATAATCAATTCATACGGCTACTCCACGTAAAATTAAATTATCAGCGGGTAATCTGGCCCTGATATAATCTTTTGTTATTGAAATCATGAGCACTGTAATAGAATAAATTAATAATAACTGTCTCGTCTTTAGTGTATTTTGCGATGAAAACTACATTATTTAAATATTTTATCGAAATTGAGTCATTACGTTTTCAGTATTATTTGCCGTGCAAACAAACTAACAGACATAAATGCGTTCCTATGTAGTACCTATGCAAAAACATATGAATATTCATATGCCCGTATTAAAAAATTGCCTTTACGGAATTTCGATAGTGTCTTACGAACCTGGTTTCTTCATTATAATTTTTACACGGTTAAGCAGTATTTGGACTGTAAATTTATTTAATAATAATAACCCAACTTGCTTTAAATTTTGCATGCTATTTGTATGCGGAATACGGCTCGATTCTAATATATCATCATTAGCAAATAAAAATATTTCATATTTAATCTCACGATTTTTCCACTTTTTCACGTTTGTGATTTTCACATATGTCTTGGGAACATAAACTTGAAAATTTCTAAGCTCAGCGCCGTAATTAAAAATTTGGTGGTAGAAAAGATTAAGCAAATCAGCCTTTATAATTTTACTGTGTGTGTAATATTTTCTTAGTCATTTTAAAGCACACAAAAATATTTTTAAAAGGCTGCAAGATAAAAACGTTGTAAGCGTACTTCAAAGCATCTTTACACAATGGTCTAATTTAACGACGGCGAAAAAGGCAGCAGATTCGTTGGCACTCGATAGCATTGGTACGGCTCAATATCGTGCGTCGGAGCAACGCACCATTTAAAGAGTCAACAGAAACTCGTGGAAAGTACTTTTCTTTCATTGTTCCGGGCGTGCGGAGTGCCCTCAAGACTCAAGGAAATTGACAATGAAGGTAAAGTTTATCTTTCAGCGTCAGCCGTTTGAGGGTCCGGGACGTGACCCGGCTGCTTGATTCCATTACCGGGTCTGTCTCCATCCGACAATAGAGAATTAAAACTCCAATTTTTACACAGCCAACGAGCCGCTTATTCAGTTGAAAAATCAATATCGCCCCTCATAAAAGAACCTTATTGAAGAGAATGTCAAAGAGATATCGCTGAGTTACTATAAAAGGTAATTTGCTGGATAATATATATTTCATTTTGTTATAGCTATGCGTAATAAACTATGTCTGTTATACGTTATTGGCCTCATAGCTCAGTTGGTAGTTACTCTACCTTCAATGTTGATTTCGTTTCCCACCCATAATATAGAAATATTTGTGTTATGAACATAGTTATTTGTTCTCTGCTTGGATCGTATAAGCATAAAAGGTATATAATTATTAAATCAGTTGTCTGGTATTTTATTTATTCATGTAGAATTCTCTTACAAATCATGTCTGAAATCAATTAAACTAACTTAACCTAGATAACATTAAACAATTACAAATTATAAAAATAAATCAATTCCCCTAATACAAGCTGTGTTATGCTATAAGGTTGGGGTGGGGCTAGATGGAGCTGTAGATATTATTTATTATTTATTACGGTTTAGCGGCGCAGTGAACACGGAGCCGGTGGTTTTACCCAATAACCGTTTCGTATTATTGTCACTGAATTAATACTGTTTGCTGAATAATTGTGGGTTTGTCCAAACTATTTACATATCGATACTTTTGCGTGTTTGTGAATAAAATATCTGCTTCAGTTGAGCCTGCGGGAAACGAATAATTTTCATTATCATTCGAAAGATTTCGTATATTTTTATTGCTCTTACTTTGGGGTTTTTGCTCCAATAATATATTTATCTTCACTGCACAACTTAATAGAATATGATAAGAACTTAGAGTAATTTTGATGCCGAGCTTTAGCGGCTATTTCAGTTGTCTTACACATAAATCCCTTATAATATCTACTTAAATTTACATTTCAAGATATGGAATTATATCCATAAGTTTCATAACATTGCTTTGATAATATCGCATTAAAGTGCTTCGTGCTATTCTGATACCACTCAAAATTATAATCTCATAATCCCAAGCTTTTGACACAGCGAAAGCATCTTAAGACGAACAAAAAAGATGTAATTTACATTGCGGAGTGTCTATTGTTCCGAGCTTATTGAAGCATTGGAGCTGAGACACAGTAAACTTAATTGTCTACAGAGACACATCTTCAAACAATACGACTCAAAACAACACAAAGACGCAATTTCACACAAAAGTATTAGGGAACAGATAAAAGTTGCCAAACTTACCTTTAGTCTGGCTAAATTGAATCTGTCTCAGAGTTAAGGGGCTGCATAAAATATAAATCAAGATGATTATACTACTATCATGCGCTCTCATTATTGTTAGCTTATGAGCTGCTTATCTATATTTATAAAGAGCTGATGCAATATCCTTAAGCATACCATGTTGTATACCAGTACGTATCGACAAATATTATCTCCCGAATAGTTTCACAGCAAAACTTGGATTGATTTACAGCTACCAATAGCTGTACTGTGCTCACACGAAGACAATTTATTGGTGTTTCGTTATCTACCCGTCCTCATTCGCAGTAGAGTGGTACATGTTCTTTCACATGCAAATATCTGGCGTGGAGGCACTGAGTACCGCGGGCTAGAGTCTCGAAATGGATCCCGCTGAAACGGGACATGAAACACGTTTCAGATAACGCATACGATTTGATTCTATTAAACGAACAGCCTTTCATTCCGATGAATGGCATTCGCGAAGTGCTAAGAGCCTATCTATGGGGAAAATTGTTTCGGGTCGGCGTGTTTCAGAATATTAACTGATTATATACATAAATAAATATATATTGACTTTTTGTCAGCGCCATTTAGCCCCCAAACTCTTTTTTGTCAATACATTCATATAATATAAAATATGACCCAGACAAAATGGACTCGCGAAAAAAAAAGAATCTCTACTTTAGTGTTTTAACCGTTCTTCCCCATCGAGGGTATGAGGAATTGTCAAAGCAATAAGTACGTGTGACCTTATAATATTACTTTAAATATCACTTATTGACGCTTCCAAGCCACTTTATATATTCTACGGAGAAGATATTCATGACTTGTTATTTTTTTTTTTGGCTTTGAATTTCTTTAATGTTAAAAACATCATAAGGAAATCATAGCTGGGATAAATGCTTTGCTGGCTAGAGACTAACTTAGTATAGAATAGAATAGAACAATTTTAAATCCGCCGCCAAGAACTTCACGTGGTGTTCTGGTAACCTCATTTGAGAACCAATTCTCAATCCAGGTGTAGTGCCACCATCGACTACATTGTCCCTTTACACCAGGTGACATATATTCAAACGCAAACCAGTCAGGAGTCAAATAAACCTACCGCCCACGTTACGATGAAACACGGTATTTCATGTTGACGACAAACTTTGTTTTCCAATCAAGTAAAAATGTCAGAACACGTAAAAGGCTAATTGATAGAAGGAAAGTTTTCTTAAATTTCTTCGTCGCAAAACAATACAGCCTTTCTTTTGATCGAAATTTTCCGCTGGACCACCAAAACATTTTGAAACTTCCGCTGTTCAAGCCCCCAGGACCATAATTGATTTTATGGAAACTTCATTATTCAATACAAGTTAAAATAAGCTACAAACAAAATATTACAAAATCTTTTCACGTAAAAATACCCGCGGTTACGATCTCTTCCGTGATTGTCGAATTTAGATAGCGCAGTTTTACGGCAAAATTTAGCATAAATTACATTAAAATATAACAGTGATTGAGTCACTCTCTATTATCTACAGTAGGCATGTGTTCATGAAACTGAATTATTGGAAACTGGTGCGATAAGGTAAGATACACTTAAAAGTAAAAATATCGCTAGGATTGGCTAATGAATATGTGATTCAATACATTATTCATTATATATTATCTTTTTGTATTCTGTTTATTGTAATACTAGCTGTTGCCCGCGACTTCGTCCGCGTGGAATTCGGTTTTATCACGCACACCTATTTTACCCCTCGGAAAAGTAGCTTAAATTACTCCTTATTACATCAGCTATCTGCCAGTGAAAGTCCCGTCAAAATAGGTCCATCCATTCCAGAGATTAGCCGGAACAAACAGACAGACAGACAAAAATTATAAAAAATTCTTACGGATCCCTAATTTTTTGAAAATAAATTATAGCCTATGTTACTCCTCGATAATGTAGCTTTCTATTGGTGAAAGAATTTTTGAAATCGGTTCAGTAGTTTCTGAGTTTACTTCGGACATACATACAACATACATACACCTTACCAACATTATCTCTTTATAATATTAGTATAGATATTTCAAGATTTGATTCGCGGATTGGGGCACTGGTGATCTGTGTCACAGGTTTACATAAACCTATTTCAGGCACCAGTCTTTCACAAAGCAGGTTAAATATATACTTTTTAGATGTACTTTCTTTGTATACCTGTTCTTATGAGAGAAAATAAATTTGATTTATTATTATTATTATTATTGGGAACTATATCTCAAGTGACGCTTGCGTAACACAAGAATAAGTGCTTGGCAGATTTTGAACTTCAGGGTGGTAGCTAGCCAGCCGGGCATTTACCCCACGCTAAAGTTTCCTCACGATATTTCCTTTACCGGAACCTCGAGCTCATTATAGAATTCAAACTCGCGACCCACAGATCGGAAGCCTACGTCTTTACCAACTAAACCGGCATCGTTTCAAAACTTTGCTTTGAATCCAGGCCAACTACATTAAGCTGAGGTAAAATATATCGATTAACAGTTAGTAAAAAAAAATGTAAGCAGGTTTATTTTCATTATACCAAGGAGCCACTGTGGTGTTGCTTCACGTCAAAGCAATTGTAATGTATTATTTTGTAATTGGACGATAAATATAGTAGACAGATAACTCTATATTACACTGCTATTACTACTCGCAGCTATTACTATTTGCTAGCTCTCTCGAACCAGTGTGGTGAAAGGATTAAAGTGCGCCTCGTAGAGGCTCCCTGCGTGCACTTGACACATGTTTTCGAATTTTTGGTTCTAAGAATTGACGGTTTCCTCACGATGTTTTCCTTCACCATTTTGAGGACGTGATATTGCGCACGAATATTTTGAAAGTAAAATGCTTACTAGTGCACATCGGAATTAGAACCAGTGACCACCGGATTAAAACTAGAAGTCTGTACAACTGGGCTACTACGTTCTCATTACACTTAAAAATGTTTACATAGATAATATTTACAAGGGACACATTCAATACTGTAGCAAAATGAGCCGTTTGATCGAGGATTTTAAAACACCCATAATTAAGATTATAAATTGGTACTACATTGATTATCTATTAATTATTTATTAATGACCTAACTGATGACCTGACACTGATAATTTTAGTTACTAGTCTTGGGTTATAGTATAAATTCACTACCGAACCACAGCTACTACAACCAAGCCAAAGACGTTTTATTAGGATTCCGTAGCAAAATTTGAGACAGTGGAAACTGGAAACCTTACTATTTCGTCCTCTCCGTCTGTCCGTCTCTGGCAGCCATTTTACACGCAGACAATAAGTCATCAAAATAATATGTATGTTAACATGAATTTTATACACTTTGCAGTATATAGATTTACCCTATGAAAGGCACGCCAATCGTAATAGACAGGTCACGATTTGTCTGTTTTTTACAAAAGATCAGGGTTTGACTAAATAAATATAATGTAATTCACACGAGCTGATTATCAATAAAAAATACTTTTAAAATCTAAATTTCTAATACATATCTATAGTTAATAAACAAAAATTATAAATTTAGTATAAAACAATATTATGCAGGATATTTTAATCATAACCAATGTCAATGATTACCAATAAAACTGTATAATATGCTGCTACAATGCCAACATCAAACACATATACCTAATACTTTAAGATCATTTAAATGTAGCTAAGTTAACATATAATGTATTTTGTTAAAATAATGTACATAACAATTAAGCAATATTACTAAACAGCTGTTCACCAATTTCTAAAAGCAGAAACGACGTAGGAAATAATTAAAGGCAGTTCGGCGATACCCTATAATTAAAACAAAACTAATACGAGTAGATTTACAAACTCATGGACAATATGCCGAACCTGAATTAAGCCGAATGAACAAAAACCACGATACAGTCAGCGTGAAAATCCAGTAAATTTATAGTAGTATTTTTTTTATGTAACAACATTTAGATGTTAATAGCTATAATATTAATATAAAATATAAATATGTATTGTATATAAAGATTATTGATATTATATTTTATATAAATATAAGTTAAAAATTTGTTCACCAAAAGAACTGGTTCATTTGACACTTCTTGAAATACGTTAGTAGATCATTTGAATTTGAATTCATACGAATATAACTAAAATTTTGGAATATCTTACAATAAACAGAATGTATACCTGAAACGAGGTTTTGTCACAATAGTAAAATAGTAAAGGTACACAAGCATAGCTCATAATAAGTATTGAGAAAGCAGGATGTGATACACGGAGCAGTTGTGAAAAGATGACAAAATATAACAAGCAGAGAATGGAACACTCTCTGTCGCCTAGCCGTACCTAGCATGGCGTAAATTGTATTTGGATGATGACTATATAATTCTCGCTAGAGGCCTTAGATATATTCTAAATGTGTACCAGATTTAGTAAACGTGATTAGTAAATTGCGCCGCTGACTGTAAATACTTCGCGTATTAAGAGTTGTGAAACTCAATATCAACTTGTGTAAAGCCAACATTGCAACTAATTGATTCGGTAAACTAGTTTTATTTAATTGGTCCCAAGCGGTCGCCTCCAAGTTTTTATAGACAGTCGCGAATCCTATTTATTCCAGACGATACTCCTAAACCAATTTCGGTTCGATTTCTAGCCTGACTTCCACTATTTGGGACGTTTTTTCAATTCATTGCAGAGCTTTTATTGTAGTGTTCATTGCAAAATTGCTGGCACCTGTCGCCAAGCGGTAACGCTCTCGTTTTTACGTATTTCCGTTCGAATTATTTATTCAAATATTTATTAATTGCACATGGCGAACTTATTACTATATATAAATGAGTACATCACATGTACCCCGTAAGGTGTTGCAAACAAAAACGTTATTTTATAACGTTAAACTTATAAATAAAAACATATTATTATCCAATATACATGCCTACTGAAGTTACAATATGGAGTATGAAACATAACGTTGGATACTAATTTCACAGAAATTTATTGAGATTTGTGATTTTAAGTATGTATGCTTAGGTAGAACTTATGAACAAATGGAAGGCCGAAAACAGGCCTCGTTCAATGGTTATTTACACCTTGTGTAATTACAAATATGACAACCTAGCAACACTTAAGGGATGAAGCTAAATTGGCGATCTTTTTTTTTATATTTCCTAGGCTATGTATGGCTATGGCAATTCACTTTGAGGAATACGTCTTGTCCTAGAAATAAATATTCTAAAACACGTGTCGAGTGAAAGAATGACAGAACCCTGTTTCAGGTTTAGTTAATCCTTTCAACACACTGGTTCAAAAGTGCACGAGTTGTAATAATATCTAGTAGCTTAACTCAAAGTCATTATAAGTAATCAATCCAAAAAAAATTGCTTATACTGGAAACGTTACTTAAATATATATTATTATTATATTATTACTATATATTACCTAAATTATATATACAGTCAATTAATTCGATTGCCAGGCGTATAATAAATGGCTTGAAAGTACCTAAAATTACCGCTAGAGGCGCTACTTTCGTCTTCTACTACGAACAGGCAGCACAGATAAATATCAAACCTAGGACTCGGTGAGCGGAACGAGTCCGGTTGAACTGGTGATAATGAACGATATTTGTAATATAAATTACGTTAAAAGAAGTTAGTAAAAACTCCTTTTAGGTTCAATGTAAAAACAAGATTTTATTTGGTTCGAGTGATATAGGCGTTGCGTGATTGGGGTCACTCGTTCTTGGGTCGACTTTGAGGCATGTAGTGAAAATTAGAGCTCTAGATTTTTTGCTGTACGTTAAATCAAGTTACTCAGTCATAATTTGTGTTAATTTTTATATCATTTCACCCGCTATGCCTTTCCAGTACTTGCTAAATAAAATACATTATGTTATTATTATGTCATCACTCTTACATCCAGCTCAGGAACTGGTATAAAATGCGCCTAGTACAAGATTATTTTTAGTAATTACAGGGTTGCGTTTACTTATTAGATTTTATGTGACTATGTAGCCGATAGTGGCGCCATGCAAAGTTTCATTGAGAACTGACTCTAGGAACAAACATATAGCTTGGCGGCAGATTTGAAACTTGAGGATGGTAGCTAGCATTTGCTCTACGAACACTCTATGCTTTGCACACTTTTTTTATGTTTTCCTTCACCGAGATCTCAAGTTTATATAAGGTTTTTTTTTATATATATATATAATAGACTCCCATTTGACCGCAATCTCACCTGATGTTAAGTGACGATGCGGTCCACGATGTAGCATGCTTGCCTAGAAAATACCTATTCACTCTCCTCTTGAAGACCTCCAGATTATAGTTCTCGGGAAATACAGACGCAGGCAAGGAGTTCCACTCTTGGGTTGTCCGCATTATGAAAGTGGAAGCAAAACGCTTCGTACGGATGTGAGGTAATTTGACCAAGAAAGGGTGACGCGATGCTGTACGTCTGGATGTAAAGTGGTATATAGGGTGCATAAGGCATATAAGGTGCAAGGATTCGAAATCACGAAATCCAGATCGTAAGCTGACACCACTACCAACCAATATATTGCGTTGCATATTTGCACAAACTAGTTTACGCTACTCTGGCCTGGACATTTACACGTGCGTTCGGTTTCAAAGAAAGCTGATAACCACTTTTTTAAACGCAGTGTACCGTGTAACCTGCGATGATCCTAGATGTCTGTTCTGTGTCTGGATGTTAGATGGATTTACATTAAATATATAAGTAATATATCAGTTATCTGGTCCCCATAGTACGACCTATGATTAGTTAAGGGCTAAATGGCACTCTGTGAGATATCCACCTTTTTTTTTTATTTAGGATTTTGTTAATTTTATTATTACATATTCATTTCATTTCATTCTATAGGTTTTATATGAAATTGAAACCGTTTGATATTTTAATGTATTTAAAATAAGTTATGACTAAACAAGTAACTTTTTTTTATGATTGTATATGGATTATTATCTTAAATAAAATGATATAAACGTCGCCACAAGTTGCAATCACCCCAACCTAATAATTTTTTGACGACTGATATCACATATTATCATTTGTGATACACATAGTAAAAATTTAATGCGTGTAACTGTACATCATTCGCCAGAAATTAATGAAGTTTACAAAAATTAAAATTGGATAAAGTTTTATAATGGAAGCGGATAATGCTTTCTGTCCGGCCTGGCTTAATTTAATAGCTGGCTGGTTGGCCAACCTCCAAATTGAATAACAAAGTGGCGATTAGGCGACGGCAAGAATAAAAACTGCTCGGACTGGCTTCCGAACGCGTAAGCCCAGTGTTTCAATAACTCGACCATAAACTTTAAAGTTTAATTCAACTTATTTCAAATTAAATTTCAAGTAACAACAAAGGTTCCACTTTTTTTCTATATTAATTCGAAAACTTTGCTGTTATACTCACGGCGTGTGCAGAGTTCGTACAGAGAAGTACTAGTTCTATATCTAGCTTTATTCTAATACAAGCATAACGTCATTCCGATTTAAAACGGTCACCTCAGCCTTTAAACGTCAGCAACACTGGGAATGCACTGTCAAGTACATACTTTTGTACTAGTAGAACTAATGTCATGCTCGTCCGGGGAAGTACTGCACACATATCCGTTTCTGTCGCCAAGCAGTGATACATAAATATTACTGTGTTCTGTTTGAGAAGTTTGGTTGCTGGTGAAATTACAGGCACACGAGATATTCCACCTACACTACTCAGAGTTACGGGCGCATACGATGCGATTGAGTCTTGCTCTGCTTAAGTAGGGGAGTACCCTAATCGTATTGCTTGTTATGGGCAGAGGTTACCACTTAATACCAGGTCTCTGCTCGTTCCGTAGCTTTGTCACATAAAAACCTTTAACTAAACCAGCGTAAAACATCGTGATATCCAAAGAAAATAAACTTCTCTCAGATTTCGTTACTTACATACCTACCCCGAATCCTAGTTTGGAAATCTGCTGAACTGCATTTTCATACGTGATATGAATTTGATTGAGGGGTATCTATACTACGGTCAAGTGCGAAAACCAACACTTCATATTGAATATGAAAACGCTATGTAGCTAGATGGTAGTTACTTTTCGTGCATATCGTTCCCGGGTTCGATGCCCAGCATTTGAGCGTGGACATAAATTTATCGGATGTTGTTTATTTCATTGTGCATCTGTTTGTGTCCATGCAAAATACTATACCGATAATCTTAGGCGACATTTCAATTTGTATTCCTAATCGTTTTATAATAAAAACGTCAGTTACCGGAGACTTGCATAAAACTGTTTACGAAGGGCGTTACATATAAGGTTTTTTTTAGTAAATTGCTCTTTACTTTGAGCACTATTTGGGAAATCTTTCGAATATATGTAATACGATTAGTAATTATGCATTTTAAATTCTATAGTACAGAAGACAAAGATTTTGGTCTGATAATTATTTGTCAAATAGCTATAAATTTTACAGGAAATTTATTACGGCCCATTGAATTTAAAATTAAGCATTCTTAACCGCTTCGTTACAGAGTTTTAATTGAAGTTAAAGACAATACAAGAAGCTGCGGCCCCGTCTCGTTTCATCGCGATCGGAAAATTTCCTTCGAAATTGAGCAAGCGAGTGGATTGGACTGATATTTATATAAGTCAAGAAATAGATTGGACTGCTTTGTTTCAAGGAATAAATTAATATTGATTTACTGATGATTTTATTGACAAGATTTAAATTGTATTTCTCTTGCCAAGTATAACCCAAGTGTTTCGATGAGAAAGGTGTGGTAATTATTGTAATTGCTGCTTTTGAATGCATATTACAAGTTAATATGCAGCAGATTGTTACGTCACGAAACGCCTGGACTGAAAATGGCTCTGGCTAAACCCCCTGGCACCACATTTTCAACTTGAGGGTGGTAGCTAGCCAACCGGGCATTCCTAACATGCATAAGTTATATACGTATAATATACCGTTCCACTCCAAAAAACCATTTCCCTATTTATATACCGTAACAGAGGAAGATAGAAGTGGGTGCTAAAGTTCAAAACAATGTAAAGTTTAACCTCATTGGCAATTTCCTGCGCTCTTGAAGCATCCGACCGCACAGAAAAAACAAATAGAACAAACCTCCTTTGTGGAATTTACTCTTCACTTCCGCAAAGAAAATCGTTATAATATTATTGAAATTGAACGACCAAAGTGGAGTATAATGCTGTTTTTTTATGCTGATATCTTTCTCTCGTTTTGTTTTGTATTGCAATAATGACTATATATGTAATTTTGCTTGTATTCTAGTCAAGAAATTCATCAAACTTTTATGAATGTACGACTGAACCCTCTCCTGAAAATCTTACATAGATGTCTTTTATCTTAACTACACGGAAAAAGACAGAGATTCATCACAAAATGTGTTAAATGGCAAACGTACGAGTATCAAAATGTTCTTGGGGTACAGTCACTCACTTTCGCTTGTGGAATACTCAGTATTCACCGTAATTAAATGTGAGATACTATTTTATGAACAAATCAAGTTATTATCTTTTACAATAATAAGTTACCATTATTATTAAGCACCGAAGAATATTCAATCAATACAGGTGATCAATCAATACAGTATTGTGGGTAAAAAGCATCTGAAAATACCTAATGAATGAAATAAATGTCAGATAACGAAAGGAATTCAATTTACCTCGGGGTAAAAAGTGTGAATAAATGTTGGAGTAAAATAAAGCAGCTATAGCTGTTTATAATATGTATTAATATCTTATATTAAAATAATAAAATGATCTGTCAATGAATGTCACAAAATGGAGCGATATATTTATAGAATAAAGATCTGATAAGATAAATATATCTATAAAACTAATATATGTCTTATATACACCAATAAATACATAACTCTCACAAAATGTAAGAGTTTATAATTTCATCCATCCAGTCCACAAATACAACATCAAAGGACCAAGAATAAACTATAATGATTATTACAAAAATGTAAAGATGGCCGCTTTCACGTTCGATACTTGAATTGAATTGCGGAGTGACCCCTCAATTTGTAGGAATCCTATGTACAAACTTATCTAAGGATCGCTAATAACCTATTCGACAAAAAAAGCCAAGCAAAAACTATATTATCCAAATGTACCAGAGACGGTTCAATTGATTGAGGGACGGCACGCAATTGGTCAAAGCATACGTGTAAGTTACTATGGCATTTTCAGTATGTGGCTTAGGCACGACGGGTGATCGGCCGCGGCGGACTAAGTATTACCCAAGTCTTATTGCTTTTGTTATGGACAGAGGTTACCACTTAACAAGTGAGCTTAAGCTGGCTTTAAATAATGCACTCCCATTATTATTACTCTGCGTATTACGTGACAAGAACGAGTATTATCGCTCGACCACGCTCCACGTCAACTGCATTTTTAGTATTTAAAGCCCCGATCAAAAGACTTAGAAAGGTTTCTTTTGATTAATATTAAAACTTGGAAAAAGGTTATGTAAAGATGAATTTAGTCGGAATCTAATTGAATTTTTAGTTCAAACCGTATAATTGATAGAAACTGCGCTTCTACTTTGCGTTTAAGCGTTGCGCACCGTGGAACCCCCTACATTTCCACTGTAACTGTTATTCAAAACTGTGTTACGATGAAAACAAAACTCATAGAGCTCCCGACTTTGCTTGTTAATATTCTGCTACTTTTGTGAATTCACCTTTTAATAATACTCTCAACTAAACACACTGCAGAAGCTCTCAATCCTCGCTGTTTCCTCTAAATACTTTAAACAGGCTGACATACCTTATTAAACAAACTCTACCTATTACTGCTACAATATGATTATGCAAGTGTTAGTAGCACAGAGTACGTTTTCATGAACAATTTCAGTGTAAAATCGCTAACTATGTTCAGTTAAAGCTATTTAGAAAAGTCTCGCATATTGGTCTGTGGCGTGCATGCGAGAGAGTCTATTTTTGTTTGCGTGTGTACACAGTCGCATGTTGAACTAAGGCAACCCCTCCAATTAAGGGGCAAGCAAAGTGCGACGAGTGTACGTAAGCAGGTCGAGCGATATCATAACGTTTACACACGACTTTTAAACGAGGCTCTGCCGGTTTACGAAGCTGTTTTTGAACGCCTACGTGCACGCGACTTATATTTTTAAGTGCAACGTCAGATTTGAATAATTTACTAAAAGCAAAAACCTTATTTATTTCTATGATATTTCGACGCTGGGTTTCACGTCGCGAAAACTGACGCCTAAATCGAGCTCAAAGCGAGTAAATATTTTGATACATCCTCGACGCGTCGGATCGATAGCGTATTCCATTTTTCAGCCGTCCAGGGAAAACCTTAAAATTATTTTGCGATAACTTGCACCTTGATGTTCTACCATTCTTTCTTATATCCATTTTAGTGACAATCTTGACAAGCAAAAATGATTGGGTTTCAAAATTTAATTGATTTCACACTACTTAGAATCATAGTCTAATACCAAATTCCTAACTATGTCCATCATAATTTTCTTAAGTCTCCGTTGTAGTGAATCAGAATAAGTAATCACCGTATTAAAAGTGAAGAGCCTTTAATATTGCTACCAAGCTCTCACTGTTCATTTTATATGCTGTAAGATATGCCAAATATTAATTACATAATGTTGCACATTGTAAATTATTCTTTTTGTATTCAGCACATGGAGATTTTAAAAGGTGTCTGGGTTTCGATTCCAAAGCATCAAACATTCAAACATTTCAAATCGAATGTATCGTCTCCCATGGTATTTAATCTTCGATTCTTGCAGTGTGTAATTAACAGATAAATAAACGAGTCCATTTGCTTTTAGAACAGTTGACCGTAATTACGAGCGGGGGTTTCTGTTAGATTCACAGAATGCCAGATTAGGGTAATTAAGTCTTGCGGGACTGCACACTGACTGTCATTATATGGGATAATGAGGTGTCCAGTCAGCCCGCTCTTGTAATATGTAAATTGAATTTTCCATCTTACTTCGAAGGGGTCACTGGCTCTAAATAGATTCTCTACACTTACGACGCTAATGATATTGTTCGTAGAATCGGCTTTAGTTAGTTTCATCCATTAAAACAAATTAGATTTGCTTTTCCACACGTACCTTTTAGTGGAATAACGTGAAATACCACACACAGCCGCCGGGCCTATCCACCCGAAAATCTTTTGTGCCTTTTTTGAAAAGGCTAGGGGGCGTTAATAAAAACGTATACTACGACGTACCTACGCTATAAAAGGAAGCTCACGATTATTTCCGCAGCACAGCCCTATCGTCGGGCCTCTGAAAAGGTCATGTACGTTGGTCGGATTCCGACAAAAATGCCAATACCACTGTACATACCCTTGCGTGCTAAACTTTTTCGGGTCGCACGAAACACACCTGAAAACTAGGGTACGATCAAATATTCATAGCGCAACCAGACGCTATTATAATTTTTGAAACGTTTCATCGAATGATGTCAATAAGTAGGTCATTATTTTTACCAGACACTTGGACGAATTTTCCTCAATTTTCGAATCCCGCGTGTTTCAGATATTTCAACAAATATCACAGATTTGAAAGTGTGTTCATTATTTTATTCTTTCCGTTAAACTACAAAATAAGGTAAATACGATGATACGTAAAAATTGAAATATATGAAAATAGGTTTAGTTTTCGGATATAAAGGTATGATTATATGGAAAAATATATAAACAAAATCTCGGAATCGGAATAAGGCCCATCCACACATAATAGAATCATGGCAGGCTATTAATAAGTAAGTCATAACAAAATATTGTTCAAAAACTACTGATTAATTTTAAATTAGAGATGTGAGAATTAATAGAAAATGTGTACGTTCTTTAAGGCATCATGTGTCAAGACCACGGATCCCGATCGAAGCTGAGTGCAAAATCTGAACGCTGTGAACGACCAAAGTCAATGAGTGTTTGGTAGCGTTGCGGTCGCCATCCAATTTACCTTTGAGTTTCACGTGGAAAGCAGAATCTATAGAAACACCGGCTATACCTTTCAACTCCGCAGAACTTTGTACTTAAATTTCGAAATAATTGTCCCATTGTTTGTTTGATAATTGTTAAGATTTGTGTTAGGAGGGAGAGTGTAATGCCTAGTGGTTCTGACTCCAAGCTTCAATCCGGAGCTCACTGTACAAATCTCGACGTGCATTGTGTTTTTTTCGCTTGATAAATTGATGTGCGCACTAAGTTCTAAAACAGTGAAGGAAAACATCGTGAGAAAACCGACATGTGCTAGAACCAAATTCTTGAAGACGTGTCAAGTGCACGAAAGGAGCCTCTGTGAGGCACTTAAAAATCTATTCACCACACTGGTTCGATAGAATCGGTGAATAAACTAGTGGTGTTAGGATAAATAGACATTTAACTACAATGTTAATTAATGGGTACAGTTTGTAGTTTGTAGTGTAGGTAATTGTTTGTCCTGGGTGGGAATAGAACCCACGACCTGCAGCAAAGAACGCTGGCTGCGTTACTACAAATGATCTGTGAGGCCAGTTAATGACACATTTTGCAATTATAATATAGTTGTCTTTTGAACCCTCACGCCTCGTAGCTGTCACCTTATTTTCAAGTCAACAATTCCCTAAAAAGAGGCAATATGAAACAGAAAATCACGTCCAAACTTGATCGTTCCAAAAGACTGACGATGAATTCGAAAATTACTCCGAGTCTATTGTAAGTTTCACAATCGGCTCACAAATATCCAGCACATGGCAGCGTCTGACTTCACAGCTTTTTACTTCTTAACAAACTTGGGGACTTCGCTGGCGCGGCGCTGCGTTCGATGAAAAATATGTTTTACGAATATCTTTTTAAAAGTTTGAGTCACAACTTCTACTGAAATGTTACGGACGACATCTCCCCCCGGACCATATGCAATCGCATTAGATATTGCCTACTTAGTTTATTTACGATTGGAACGTGTACTCTTGCTGAAATATTTTATTTTGGTGGTAGAAATTTTTCCTGCAAATCTAGTGTGGTATAGTAGAATTATTAAATTTTGCCCGGACTTGTGGTAATTTCGTTGGTGTACGATTTGTGCTGGATGTTGGGTTGAAGAACGAATAACTAGAAGAAAGTATTAGCTGAGTTATTCGTGTGAAAACAAAGGTTTCAGTTTAAAATGTACGTGAACAATAAACACGCTCCCAAAGGAGTGAAAGAAAATATTGTAAAGCAACCGTCACGTCCTGGAACCAAAAATACGAAGACGTGTCGGTTTCCTCACGATGTTTTCGTTCACGTTTTGAGAACGTGGTATTGTACAATAAATGTTCCAAACGAAAAACTCATATGTGCACGTCGGGATTTGAACCGGCGACCTCCGGATTGAAACTCGGGGTTAGTACCACTAGACCTCCACGCTCTCAGTACATGACTGAAACATCCCGATATGTTGTAGGTGTATACATATAATGCAGGATCAATTCATATTGTATTTGTGGAATCTTAATTGGCCTTCTGTATTTATGTTTGTGAATGTTTCGTACTAGCTGTTAGTTTCCTTAAAGTCCCTAAGTAAAATAAAAAATAAAATAGTCTGCAGTAGGCATGAGTTTCTTTAATTTTTCCGACGGCATTTTTTGACTAAGTACCTACTTATTTAGCTTACTACTATATTATATGTAATATTCACTTTTTTTTTTCAAATACGGTTACTATTCATTCATACATCAGGTTCTGGCGCTTCGCAACGCCTGCAAGGGAATTGGCTCCCAAGTGAAGCTGCCGGAACGCAACATCAGGTGCTTGGTGGTAGATTTTAAACTTGTAGATGGTAGCTAGCCTGCTGGGCATTTGCCCCACTGCAACCAAGCCTTTCATTCAGGACTTCGTACGCTTGTAGTTTTAATATTCCAAAAAAATCCATTTTTCTTTTTTTTTGTCTATGCAAAACTGTAACTGAACATGTGAAAACTTACAGATCGTATCTCACATAGAATTCGTGACGAGTCACTGAGTGAGCCGTTATCTGTCTCATATATAAAAATAGATAGAAGCGTTAAAAGACCTTTTATTCAATCACAGTAGTCAGGTACTTTCCCGTTTACCAATTGCGTGATAACAATTTAATATGGTGCTTATGAGAAAAATATTGATTGAGTGACCTACTTTCTTATGGTGACGGTTATGCTTATCAATAGAAATAAAGAAAGAGCATTTTATGTATATTTATAATACCTTTTTGACAGCGGAAATAATTGTACACACAATAAATAAATATTGGATGAAATTTCACACAGCGCCACCTAGCCCCAAAGTAAGCTAAGCATAGCTTGTGTCATGGGAACCAGACAACTGATACTTATATTCTTTTTTTTGTAAATACATACTTATAATACATATTGACACCCAGACACAGAACAAACATCTATATTCGTCACACAAATGTTTGTCCTGGGTGGGAATCGAACCCACGACATACGACATAGAAGGTAGGGTTACAACCAACTGAGCTGTGAGGCCAGTCAACAACGCACGTGCACTATGCGACTAGGCGACAGAAACGACAGTATATTCTGATACACATACAATTTGTTCTAGTGCTACAAGTAAGAAAGATTACTATCCTCACCTTGGCACGACCAAAGGGTAATCTTAATACAAAGTAAGGTGATAGGTATGATTCCCGTTGGCGCAGTGCGCTTGGCATTGATATTGCATTTCAAAGTGTCTGATCAGCCTATCGTGTTCCAAAATCCAATATCCGTGCGCCTACATGACGTGAGGTCAGACGAACATCTACGATGCTTAACAAGGGGTAACCTAGGCTGTATGCACAAGGAGAGGACGATTTGTAAACGTAAATTCAATTTATATTCTATTGTACCTAGTATCTAATTTGGATAGGCAGAAAAAAACCATCGCATTTTGTTATTAAAACAATCCAAAGAAAGCCAAAAAAAGAGTACCTTCACCTAATCGACACAAACAACATTAAATACTAAAACATACTAATAACGGTAGATAATAAAACTATAACTATATATACTTTCCTAAAGAAATTCAAGTGCAGTAGAAACTCACGCTAAGTTCGTCCGGGAAGTACTGCCACCATGCCCATTTCTGCCGCCAAGCAGTGATGCGTTCGCGTTACTGTGTTCCGGTTTGAAAAGTGTTATTACAAGTTAAAAATAATACAAGTTGTTGTGGGCAGAGGTTACCACGTAACAGCAGGTGGGACGTCGGCTCTTTCCGTAACTGCGTCACTTAATTCAAATGTACTGAATACACCCAAAAAAAATGCAGCGCTAGTTTCTGTTTCCTAGCCATGTTTTCTTGCTGATGAATGTATGATGAAGTCCTCTCTATGTGCATACCTCGATACCCAAATCAAGGTACAAACTCTCAGAATCTGCGGGGGCTTGTTAACATCCACCACGTTTATCAAAAGTTAACCGCCGGAATACAGGAATATGTTATCCGGGAATGTTCGAAGCTTCCAAGGCGGGCATCGACCGAAGTAGTGATGTGCCTGCGTCATTATGTTTCAATGAATACGTTATTGTCGAGTAGTCGAAAATCCACAACCATAATTATAATGCCTATTATATTATATGAGCCAGTAAAGTCTACTAGTCATTATTTAAAGTAAGTTAATATTTATACGTTTGGTGAAAACATGCAACGTTTGAAGCAAAGGTACTTTGGTAGTATAAAATTACCCAATGATGCTTTTGATGGTTATACTCGTATGTCAAAATTTTTGCAAAGCATAGTTCATAGTACATACTTTTTTATTAATAATAATAATTACAGGTCAATATAAATGGCAACATGACATCAAAGTCATATTCAAGTCATTTATAAAATTATAACTATATCAACATTAAATAAAAATCAAATAAAATGCATTACCTATGCTTAATCATAGCTGAGTTCATCGTAGATCTTACTTCATTAAGACATCTACAAAGTGCGACTGTGAAATCAGGTTATACAAGTAGGTTAAGTTTTAATTTAATGTAAGTATTACAACCAACATAAGTATTAGGTTAATAGCTTGGACTTAGGAAGTGCACTATGGTAGACGGTGGCCAGTACCTTTCCTGTGAACTTGCGGTGTAATTACTTCGATCGATGTTGAGCGACAATTAATATTGCAGTTATGGTAATGAGGCTGTTTAACGGGATAAAGTTACGGAACGAGCAGATGGCCCACCTGGAGTTAAAGTTATTATTAAAGTTACGAGGTACAAAATGAATGACTGAAATAGTAATAATCTTATGCTGGCTCAATAATGGGTGAGAGCCGACTCAGGTGATCGCGTGTCGTTGCATAGAAATTAGAAAGATTCGATAAAAACGTCCAAATATCGTCCGCCTTACGTAAGTTGGCTATTGCGATAGGAGTAACTGAGGAACATGCAATGGCATGAACTGACTTCAAATAGATAGTTCACGCACAAAATAGATATGTGAAGATACATAAATGACACCTCTACCATCGCTGTATCCTTCAAGCTAGCTGACGAGCTGACGGGTCACCTGGTGGTAAACGGGCACTTTTTTTTTTATGACTGGACATTATGCTGTTGGCCGCAGATGGCCTTGACAGCGTTTACACGGGCTTTTGGTGAGAGCAGACGGCTCTCAACCGGTAAAACTTAAAATTATACACAACGTCACCAAGGGCACCACTTAGGTTCGGACCTCGGCTTGGGGCGTTGCGAGTCGGGAGGAATTGGAGAAAATGCGCCCCGCACGGGCATTTACGGAGATACTTCGACCCCGCCGGCGGGGTCGGTGCGAAGGTTGAGTGTTTTCTCTGTGGGGGGCTGACGATAGGCGGCCGTTATCTCGTCAGGGGGGTAAACGGGCACCTTCGCTCATAGACTTGATCCCTGCCTTATTCTGAACCCGTTCCAGAATTTCGATATCCCACTTTTATAAACGCAAGAAGACTGGCAAAAGACGCTAGGTACAAAGTGTCCTCTGAGTTCTGACTACCCTTTGAGCAGAGAGGTGTTGATGTACGTATGAATTTATGATTTGATGTTTGTTAAGCCTTTCAGTTCAGCCTTTAGTGTAAGTGCTGAACAAATAGAGCTTAAACCTAAAACATAGGGAGATAGTACCTAGAAAAATAGGCATAATCGTTCCATTAGCAGAAACGAGTCACAGATAAACATAGCAGTGGAATGTCAACATGATGCTGAATTTGTCTACGAAAATACTATACTGCCACTTAACAAATTTCTACCTTAAAGTAGTGAAGTCTAATTGGCTAAGACACGGGTCCCGGATTCGATTACCAGCCGTGACGAGCTTGTGGTGAGCAGAAAATTTATTCTCGGATCTGGGATGTTCTTGTGTATCTGTTGCGGTACATGCCAATAGAGAAAAATATATAAAGTGTAAAAATAAAGAAAGAAACGGTCAAATATTCGTTGACTCAATTTAATTTCAACAGTCTCATGAATATTCTAAAATGAGGTGTTTTCAGTTTATCAGAAAATACATATTTTCCTCGTCATTTTCCAAACCTTGATTAATCACTCTTCCGATCACAATTTAACCTTTATGTGTGTAGAGTGTATTTCAATGTTTAGGTATCATCCTACGTTCATCCAAAATTTCCATATAAATCGGTTATGTTAATAAACTAACCTACAAAGGTGTTTCCCAGAGAATTATGCAATAATTTTGTGGGTGCATCATAACAAATTACGTTGTGTGATGTCTCAAGCGTCTAATTAAAGCTTTAGCTTATCGAGCATATGCAAGTAAGATGTTTGAGGCACTAATCAAAAGTAAGCGTACTTCCTGGCTTGTATGTAAAGTGATGCGCAAGTAACATTCCTAAGCTCAGAACACATTGATAAAACAGAACGGTTTAACTTAATCCGTTTTCTTACTTTGTAACTTAACAATGGAATAGGAGTTAGAAGACATTGACATACTAACGATAATATTTAACATCTCTATACATGTGATTCAAGAATAAATCTAATAACTTAACTTTGACTTTGAGTTCGCTTGAAAATTGTATGTCCAAAAAACTGATAATCGCGAGATAAAAAAAAGTAACAAACGTTATTTTGAAGAAACCGGGGAGGCCTAGAACCAATAATTCGAAAATATGACTCAAGTCTCTGGACGCAGTAGAACTTGTGCCAAGTTCATCCAGTGGAGTACTGCCAACATACCCATTTCTCCGACCAAGCAGTAATGCATTACTACTGTGTTCCGGTTTGAAAGGTGTGGTTGGCAATTAAATTATAGGAACGTGAGACAACCAACTACACGTCTCAATTTTACGGGCGTAATACAGTACGATGCGGTCTACCCATACCTAAGTAGTCAAGAGGTATTGTGTATGTTATGGGTTGAGTTACTGCTTAGCATCAGGTGGGTCATTTTGTGTTCTATTCATATAAAAAGTGGCTGAAAGCTGGCTCATTGAGGCACACTTAAATGATCATCACACCATAATATACACATAAGTGTTATTCTATATCATTTGTTATTAACTTTATCCTGATATATATATATATTTAAATTTCTTTTCATTGTTCACATCATTATTTTTTCTAAATGAAATATTTGCACGCTCTAATGAGCAAAAGCATGAGATCTATGTATCTAACTACATCCTTATAAAACCCTAAAATCATACTGTGTGTGTGTGTGTGTGTACTACCATGTTATGTGCAAATACAGTGATTTTACTATGACTTTGACATACTACGTAGTATTTCGAGTACTTAATATACTAGTACTTAGAACTCTACCGCGCAGGGACGCCGCGCCACGCCTTGAACACGACGCCGCCGGCATCGTTGTCAAACAGTTCATATATAAATGTTTCCATTCAAAGCACAGCGGTCGAACCATGGGAAGCGAGGAAGTGACGGTTGCACTGTTTTGTATCATATGCCTTTCATTACAGATCTCTCGTCAAAGTGTTCAGACCACAGTGTATGAACTTGTTGTTTCAATAAACATACTATTTGATGTCTTGCATCAAATAGTATGGCATATAATAATAAGGCATCTTCGAGCCTTGCCAATAGTAAAGCTGAAGGAAAGACATAGCGTCTTAACCGGAGTCATGATGCGGAAATTCTCAAGTGCCTATAATTTCAACGGCAACAACCCCAAAAACCAATATCTACACAATTTCCGCAAAATCTGAGTGCGAAAAATCTCACTCTCACTGTACTCCCGCAGATTATCTCAATTATGTTCATTTAAAATACAGTAAAAACGGAGCACGGAGAGCGAAAAAAAATTCGATAACACAGAAATAATGCCGTGTAACGGGCAATAAACCTCATGCAAATAAGATCGTTTACATCGGGGGGTGGCCGACACGAAAATTAGGCAAAAATCCTGGCGTTCCATACGACGAGATATATTTTCATCCGGTCGCAAAAAGGCATTTTCATGGGAATATGCTAATCCAGTTAATTAGAGGCGCCGTTGTCCCTCCCGGTTGTATGGGAGAAAAATACGTGCGCCGCGCCTGAATTATGAACCGCATTAATATCCGCACTTCCTCGGGGACCAGCTTCAGTCCCGTCGACCAGATCGCTCACCGCGCTCGGGCGGTCACAAATCTGTTTCTAATGATCCCACTGATTAGAACACAAATGCTTTTCAGGCGTAAACCAGCTACTTA
Source organism: Chesias legatella (assembly GCA_947359385.1). Classification (NCBI taxonomy): domain Eukaryota; kingdom Metazoa; phylum Arthropoda; class Insecta; order Lepidoptera; family Geometridae; genus Chesias; species Chesias legatella. The sequence goes on from OX375766.1 coordinate 3,047,834, forward strand.
CGTGTTAGGTATGTTTCTATCACGATTTGCCACGATGCGTTCAATAGTTTATCCAAAAACGCCTACATCATTGTTAGACTACCAACTATTAAATTATCAATTTATGTTGTACCAACCTAAGTAGGAGAAAGTAGGAGACCCAAGTCGCATTGCTTGCTATGGGCAGAGGATACCACTACACGAGGTAGGCCATCTGTTTATACCGTAACTTTAACGCATATAAGAAAAGCACTACCAACACGCAAAGTATTTTTTAAACAACACAATAACACAGTTTCCTATTTTAATTTTCATCGCATAAAATCAGAACAACGATTCACACATCGGAAGGAGATGCTATAACCGAACAATTGGTCCCATAACTTTTATATCCGCTGATAAATAATAGTAAATGCAAGCGGTATAAACTGAAATTGTGTGTGTGTAGCGCCACAAAGCCCCGCAAACAGTGAGGTGAGCGAGCACAAAGCACAGTACTGTAAATCAGATGTACCGCGCGAGAGATTTATGCCCAAATAAAATGACCGCACGACGCACGACCATCGAGCGGAATTATTTCAATTTAACGCCAGCTACGTAGGTACGCGATAAATTAATGTAATGTACACAAACTATAGGCCTTCTCGTTAGTGTCCGCTAATTAACTCGCCCTAATCGATTATTGTGCGACTCGTCAAATGTACTGTTTTAATCCAGGTCAGGACTCGCCGCAGCTAAATTGGTGTGAGATATATTTTAATGTGTTTATCAGTCTTTGCATAAATAATGAAGAGACACCATGAGTCCACTGTCCTTTCAGGTTCCTATTTATAACTAAGAAGTATTTAGCATGGCAATTTTGTATAATATTTGTACCCGGCAATATAACTATCACTCAGACATTCTATAGAAAGCACAGTCATCACTAGAAAATGCCAGGTTCCTTCGTCCAGGTAATGTATCAAATATTTTATCTATAACTTGCCAAGGCAATAACTAGGAAATGTATAGATTATACAAATTGCCGGTAATATTTGTATAATCATTGATAAAAAAAAACCATTAAAATAATTTTAGGGAAAAATATACGCAGCCCTCCGATGACGGGAGATAGTCTTTAAAATCTCACTGAAAATAAAATAGCTTAGGAGGCAGGTGGATGAAAATATTTCTATTCCGGTACCAGAAGCAGACTCCATAACGTAAAATATACGCATAAAAATGTTTAGCCGAAGTCGGCTCAGCCCGAAATCGGCACGGAAGGCACATAATTAAAGATAATACATGGCTGTGGCATTATAATCAACAGAATGTTGTATGGGAATGAGAAACGACAGTACCTTAGTATAATGAATAGCGTATAGGGTATTTTGTTAAACTGACCTAAATAAAGGTCGATGTTTAAAACCAATCAAACTTAGTCATAATATGGGATGCCTAAATGTGTTTTGGTAATTATATAATATAGTAAAAATTTGAAATAAACAACTTATGATATCTGGATGCGAAAAAAAACGGTATATTGCCCTGCTTTTTTCATTTCGTACTCGAAAACATTATGAAGTAAAACAAGGCTTTTGATTTCAGTTGTTTTTTTTTTTAAATGATGTTTAATGACTATGTTACAAGACGGCTGACAGTAAAAATATTACTTCCTCGTATTTTGCTTCATGTCAACTTCATGGTCTTCTATTTATTGTTTTGCTACGATTTTAATGTCTTTATACAATATTGTTGTTAAAGCTAAACATTATTCTCCCTCCTCCAACAAACAGCTCTACTCTCTTATCTCTCACTCCTACAGAAGCAAAAAATGTTGGATTTTAATTGAACGAAAAACACATCAATGAGTTTTTGCCATGATTATTTTATTAGGAACCCTCCATCATTTTATAAAATACAGTAACAAAATTTAAATTGACTACCTACCTACTTAATAAAACCTCTAAAATGTACTAGGAAGTGAATATTTTACTAATTTTTCAGACTCCATCCATAATCTCTTTGCGATCTGTGGATCTTGTGACACCTTCGAAGGCTTCCTTTCTCGACAATCACTGAAGTATTTCCCACTGACCTCGCTTACTTCAGGTGCAACAGCCAGGAAAATTGACGTTTGAGCCGCTTCCCATTGAGATTGGAACAAGAAACCTATACTTTTCTCTAAAACATATCTTACAAATGTATTCGGAATATTCCTCATAATATTAGTGGCAGCTACGCCCGGATGCAGGGCATTGACCGTCACGCCCGTGCCCTTCAATCTATAACTCAGTTCTAAGGTCATTAAATTAAGGAAAAGCTTGCTATTAGCATACACTAAGTAGTCACTCCAGTATTTCTCCATATTCAAGTTTTCAAAGTCCATTTCTCCGTACTGGTGTATCATCGAAGATACATTGATAATGCGACTTGGCGCCGACGCCTTGAGGAGGGGCATCAGCAGGCACGTCAATAAGAAAGGCGCGAAGAAATTCACCTGCATTCCAATATGCATCCTATCGGCGGTCTTGTAATTCCCCAGACCGCCGGCTCCAGCGTTGTTAATGAGAATATCGAGCCGTTTCTCGTTCTTAATAACTTGGTTGCAGAAATCTCTGACCGAGGTGAGAGAAGAAAGGTCGAGTTGATAGCAACAGACATCATTGCTGCCGCTTTCTTTGACGATTTCTTCCTTTGCAGCGTTAGCTCGGCGAACACTGCGACAAGCGAGGATAACCCTGGCACCGCGTGAAGCCAAGTCCTTGGCGGTCTCGAATCCTATTCCACAGTTCCCACCGGTCACTATCACCACTTTCCCCACCATGTGAGCACTAGACCGACAAATGCCAACGGTCAACTTCTGATAAACTTTCACCGTTATCACTATCAATATCACAATTGCAGACAGTGTGTAGATTATCATTTTATTTTACTATGAAAACTCAGAATTGAAACACTGGTGTTAATATCTAGGAAGGTCAGCGGAATGGCGACGAGTGTAGATTGTGTTCCGTATCCATTGGGTTTTCAGAGATAAAGAAGTGTTCGTCGTTTTAGTACGAATCACAGATTAGCGTATGTTACTTGTACGATATAAAATCGCGATTAGTCAGGTAACGTTCGTCGCACGTTTCTTGCGATACTAACCGGTTGCCAAACGTGCGTACGCGCGGCTAGTTGACGGTATTACGCAACGTGTCATTGAGTGTGAAGAGTTTATAGACCGGTATCACCTTGAATTAATGAAGCTAAGATCTATAAACGTCCTGGCTTCTCTTAATTCAGTTTCCAGCTTCCGTTATAATTCTTCTAAAATCCAAACCTTAATTTAAAAGAAATTTTATGAAACTCAAAGTGCTAGCCTAAATTTATTTCATGGTTTTTATTGATTAATTTGGGGTCGGGTGATTAAGATTTTCCAAAGTAGTACAAGCGCTCATCAGTGGCAGACAACTCATATTATATTTGATATAACTTTGTATAAATATAGCAACAGTCCTACCTCGTATCTGAAATTTTTCATCTCTTTCATTGTTTTTTTTTAATATACATATATTTATTAAAAATCATTAATATAATATGTAATTTATTTGGCATTATATCGGTGAATACCCAATCATAATCGGGTCAGTTTTCACTCCTCATAACGTTAAAATTTGCTTGAAAATTTAGTTCTTTAATAAATAAATATTATTATTTAAAAAAAACAGTATTGGCGGAAACGGAGCCTTGCAGAGACGGCCTTCTTTTTTGCGAAAAACCGGTTTACATTATTACATATATTATTTTATCAACTAGGTACCGCAGTTTTTGTATTATAACATTCCTAAAATAAAGTCCAGCGAGTTCGTTGACGAGTGATTATACCAACTAAGCTCGAGTTAGGGACAGAGAGAATAGGATCGATAAAGTTCGCTAAGTCCGTGAATGTTTGCCCGAGTTTCGTGATCGACGATCAGTCTAACTGCCATAACTATACTGTGTGTCTTGGAAGGACGCGTGTGACAAGCTTATAACATTACCTTTTAGTTAGAAAGTTACCTTTAGAACTAAAAAGCGGAAATAATAGTACTACCAATTGGAAATTTCGAAAAATGAAACACTCGCCACTAAAAAATGTTAGCTGGTGAATTTATCCTTAACCAAAAGGAAATAGTACAAACAGTAAATCTAAAAGATTGGGACTTTGATAAATGTGCTAATCAGTTTTCATATGTAACATTCGAACTGCTGGCCTTAGAAAATTTTCAACTCTAGAACCCAACAGGGGTTGATTCAATCAATACGTTTTTTAACTAAGTTTGTATTTATACCTGAATATGACCGTGCCAATAAGCTGCATTTGATGCTCACACTTTTTCAGATATGGTGTCATGAAATGCAGACAGTGCAGCCTCGCCATGAGAGCTCGTAACCGGTAAGATTTTTTAAATATTTAGAATATAAAACGATCTGTAAGATTGTCTACTGGGAGCGAAATTAACTTCATTATTAAAACCCTAAACTTTTAAGGCTATTTGACCACGTATTATTTGATCTAAGTACATTCACAAGTAATCAAATTAATATGTCGGTCAGTAGGTACGTAAATACAAAACAGAAAGAGGATCCCGTGAATTTATCAGCTATTTTGTTTTGCACAACATCAAAAGCGAGATGGTAATATTTGGTGACACTCTAATGAAATTCAGTGAGCAATTACAGATGATGTTGAAACTCCTTTGATAGATAGAACAGTTGAGCTCGTATTGTGCAGACGTTTTGCCTTCATTTGAAGCTAGAAGGTCCCTCCTACAGCAATTTGTCGCATCAGGTCACATCAAACGATCTCATGTTCAAGTTTGTCATAAGCTGAATTAAACACCACCTTTCCTCACTGAGTTTAAATGAGATACGCATTCATGATAAATTTATGTGAAATACTTGCAAAGGGTATTTTTATGATTAAAATATCTTTAACTTGGGGCTTTACGATAGGAGCTGCTAATACACCGATCGACATTCCGTCTATTGCCAATCTAGAACTAGATCTAAATAAGAAATCTAGATTAATACCCTCGAGCATTCCATAACTATTCGGGTTCAGAGGTGCCGCTGGTGATGCCATATGTGGATTGTTGACGGAGGACAACGGCAAATGTAAAGTTATTGGATAGATATAGATATCTATATTCCACAAGCGACAGTCGTTTACAGAAAGATGAAATATAAACTGATTGCAGAATAATTATTTCTTTTGTAAAAAGAAGAGGTTTTTGCGACGCTAACCTTGAACCCGCACGTGAGCCATCGTGCTTTCGACGTAAGACTTGCCATGGCTGATAGGATAATTACTGAAACAAACCTTTTTAAAATTACTCAACGAAATAAACTTACTGTTACCTGAGTCCGTCACTTAGAAAACAACCACAACTTTATTCAACTGCCGTAACCCGAACATATTTTCTTGAGATTTTTCGTTTTTCCACGCTGGGATGCTAGTCTACTACTGCAATAATGTAAAGAGATAACTTCATTCGTCTGTTTTTTGTACGTTGGTAGTAAACTCAGGAATTACTTCAATATTTCACTAAGACAAGTTACATTATGCCTGAGTAAATAAGTCTATAAGTATATAATTCCTAAAATATAAATATGATTACTCAGTCTATGCGGGCCAATTCGCGCTGGCAGAAGCTAATAAATCTCTTAGGTAGTATAGAACAATCGCATTCTGCGTCTGTCTGATTCCCCCTTACTTCTTCTAAACCATGCAACGGATTTTGATATGATTTTGTCGCTAGTCTAACTAAACTAAACAATAGTGGTAGTTACAAGCTGAATCTTCGTATGGCTGAAAAGTGATCGAATAAAAGCCGGACATAATGTTATGGAGGACTGACACAATTTCGCGGAACAAGCCATAGATAATACATTAATTAATTATTCATGTGACCCCGCCCGTGTGCTCTACTGTGACAAGTGGAATAAACATGATATTTTATTTCCAGACAACATTTTAAGTTAGTTCATAATGAAAATACTTACTTGTGATATGTTAGGTTATGTTATTTCCAATTCCCATGCGTTCCTTATACATTGTAATTGGTCATTATAACTTCATGCGGTATACCTGCTCTAGTGCGACAGGCAAGGGTATGGCGTTAGAAGACGAAAAACGATATAATTAGTGTAAAAATGTCCTGCAGCAAATTAAACGCTTCTCTTCACCACCACGCTACCAGCTTTTCAATAGATATATTAACTTCCCTTGTGAAAATAATCATGGATCAAATCGCTTTCATTTTAAGTTGGGCAATGAAATATTGCAAAAAATAAACCTAATTTGGAAAATTTGTGTTCGATGTGATTTTTTCTAAATAATGTTTAGCTTCACCAGATTAAGGAATATGAGGAAATTCATTTTATTCAAAACCATGTACACAGGTTTTCTACAAATTAGAATAGAATAGAATAGAATTAGAAACAGGTGATGATTTAATGATCTTTATTTTATTGGGTAAGGAGGTTGGTAACCACTTTATTAAGTTCACAATCCATTAGCCTTAAATTTACAAGTCAGTAATAATTACGTATTATTCTACATATAAAACTAGTTATTCGTTTCTAATACGATTTTTATATATGTATATTTCTTCTGTTTCCAGACATAGCACCGGGTTTTTAACCTATCGATCGCAGACCGATAGGTACCATTTGTACCAGAGAAGATAGTCGATTGATAAGACTATCAATCGACCTACCACACCAGAATCGATTGGACGAATGATGTCGACTGATCCATGTCTAGCACTGACCGATATCGATCCAAGCATGTATATACCTTGGAACAATGAAAAAATCAAGTTATAGGTATACCAAAGCCTATTATTATAGCATATAAGTAAATTATCTTCCTTAAATTATATGTAGTTAATTCTAGTTTTGTACTAAAAATGTAATCTAAAACAAGTTAATACCAGAAACCTTATTACGTATGTATGAAATTCTACAGTAGGTGTAGCACCCTATTCCATTCCCTTATAAGATCATCAAATTGAATTTTTAACTGTTTACGAGCAACGTGTAGTTTAGGTGATTGCTAAGAGAATCAAAACAGGCTTTAAGGGTCTATAAAATTAATATATCTTAGTAGCTGCACCCCGCGGTGAATACGTAAACCTAACTCAATGTTTTATTTTTTATTTAAAAAAATTTAATACTAAGTTTGTAAGTTTCAATATACGATATTAGAATATTGTTTACATATTGCATATTTTTGTTTGGATTTGTTTAACTCAATAGGTAATAATTTATAGGGCAAAGAAAAAAAAGGCATCAACATAAATGACGAGTAGGTACCTACACATTACACTTGTTATCTGCACGTGATATAGCCTTAATGGCGGAGTTACTGAAGGAGCTCCAGAACAAACTAAATAGCCTAGCCCGTTCTTCTCACCGAGTTTTTTACGTGATCATGGATAGTTAGAGCCAAGATCATGCTCGGTGAGCACACTGACTATGTGAAGGTACCTACTAACTTAAAATTTGGTTCTTTCCACAAAGTGGAATTGGGGATATCATAATAATTTCTCATATATCCGATATCGGAAAAAAAAGAAGTAACACGAATAAAAAGTTCTGATTTTGGCGAAAGTCCCCATATACCGATTTTAAAACCATAATACGAACAGACGTTCAGTACGAACAGACACAAGCTCTCATACAAATGCTTAACAGATAATACCTATAGGTATTATATATGTATATACATTTTGATATCACTTTTGACATCATGCCAACCATGACTTTAGTTTTAAGCAAGGCAGTTAGTTTTTCATATACATGACGTTTTTTAGTCTGTACGTTGTAAAAAGCCAGTGGCATTGAATCCTAGTAAGTAGGTATTACAACAATTTAGTTGATCGGCCGTCGCAGTTGCGTCGACCGCGCCACGTTTATCTAATCAGCAAATAATAAGCGCAGTATACCAGTATTAATAGAACTTGCAACATACCAAAGTAGCAAAGATGTTATTGTTGCTGTTTATTATCTCACTCGCAGCGGCTGTAGTAGCAATTAAAGCATATCTCAAACTTACTCAAGGCATCGTCAAGTGCAGTAAACATCTAGTGGGAAAAGTTGTGATAGTGACGGGTGGAAATGCTGGCATTGGATTTGAGACCGCAAAAGACCTGGCTGACAGAGGAGCAAAGGTCGTTATCGGTTGTAGAAACGAAAGAAGAGGACTCACGGCACGAGATAAAATCATTGCAGAAACAGGCAATCAGGACGTTCACTATCGAAATCTAGATCTCGCTTCATTGACATCAGTAAGAAAATTCGCTGACGATATTAACAACACAGAGAAACGTGTAGACATCCTCATAAACAACGCCGGCGTAGTCGAGGTAGAGAACGCGAAATCCAAAGATGGTCTGTCACTGGGGATGCAAATAAATCACTTCGGGCCCTTCCTTTTAACAAACTTGTTGCTGCCAAAACTGAAAGTATCTACTCCAAGCCGGATTATCAACGTTTCGTCAGGAGCGTATCGAGGTGGTGTTGTCGACTTTAATAATTTGAACCAAGAGAAAAAAACTAGAAACTTTTTGCAGGTATACGCCGATACAAAGTTGTGTAATGTGTACATGACAACAGAACTTGCGCGACAACTGGTAGGTTCTGTAGTGACCGTCAATTGCTTGCACCCAGGCGCTGTCGATACGAGCATTATTGATGGAGTGGACAAGCTATGGGTGAAGTATCTATACCTACCTGTATTTAAATTTTTTGGTAAATCTCCGTGGGAGGGCGCCCAGACATCTATCTACTTGTCAGTGTCCCCTGACGTGAAGGATGTGAGTGGTCGCTACTTCAGCGACTGTAGAGAAGTGGCACTCACGAAAGTATCTAGGGATCCTGAAATTGAGAGGAAACTGTGGGAAGTCTCGGAAAGACTAGTAAAACTGCAATGATGCTTATCAAAGTGACCGAATCCAGTAAAGAAGTGCATGCACAACTTAGTGCAAGATATTAATTATTAATTCGTATTATTTATTTTATGAGAAATTTTGTGATTATAAGCAATAAAATATAAAAGTGTTTAAAAATTTTAATATAAATTATTTAAAGTGTTCTGTTTATTAACGTTAAAATCGTTTACTTAGATAGTACATGCGTAACAATTCTAAGCCAAAAAACAGATAAAACATCGTTAATTATCGCATTGATTGTCATATCCGTAATGGTAGGTACACTTAATTAAAGATAAAGTTTGTTTTAATACTTTGATATTTCCATTCCACCACTATCCGATATTATTTCCTTGAAATTTTTACATGTGCATATTATATTTGGAATAGCAAATTCATTTGTACACACTACAAACAACGAACTACTCTAAAAATCATAAGCGTATAATAATAAAATTGATATGAGTGATACCTACATTCACTAATCTTAGTCACTATTAATGTACTGTGCCACCACTCCATATAAACACTCCATTAAACACAATATCTACATTAGTTGTGACGATACTCGCACGCCGGAACGATGTTTACATTTATCATCGCAATAATTGTGTTTAACTTTCTGCTGCTTGCTGCGCTCAACTTATATTGTAAATTAACATACGGAATCAACAAATGCAGCAGACACCTCGTCGGGAAAGTAGTGATAGTGACGGGAGGAAACGCTGGTATTGGATTCGAGACCGCAAAGGATCTAGCTGCGAGAGGCGCAAGGGTGATAATCGCTTGCAGGGACGACGGACGCGGGACCACAGCAAAAGATAAGATTATTTCCGCTACTGGTAATAAGGATGTCCATTACCTCAAATTAGATCTTGCGTCGTTCGCGTCAGTCAGAAAATTCGCGAATGGCATTATGAACAATGAAAAACAATTAGATATTCTTGTCAACAATGCCGGCGTCATAGAAGCCAAAAACGTTAAATCAGAAGACGGCCTGTCTCTAGGAATGCAAATAAACTATTTTGGTCCATTTTTGTTGACTAATCTCCTGCTGCCTCTACTGAAGTCTTCAGCTCCAAGTAGGATAATCAACGTGTCATCAGTGGCGTACCGATACGGAACAGTTGATCTGGATAACCTGAACTTCGAAAAAGAATCTGAAAAATCCTTCAGTATAATGAAGATGTATAGTAATTCGAAGCTCTGTAATGTGTTGTTCACGGTGGAGTTGGCGCGGCGGCTTGAAGAGACGGGGGTGACGGCGAACTGTCTGCATCCCGGAGCCGTTAATACGTCTATCCTCACCGGAATGGATAAATATAAGCCGTGGATAAAGTATTGTACTGTTTTCAGTTTCCTGAGTAGGTCGGCTTGGGAAGGTGCACAGACTTCTATATACCTGGCGGTTGCTCCCGAGTTGAGTTCCGTGAACGGATGCTACTTTGCCGAGTGTAAAGTTCAGAAAACCACGGAAACTGCTAGAAACACAGCGCTTTCCAGAAAGCTTTGGGAGGTTTCGGAGAGATTGGTAAATTTAACATAGTATTAACATGAATACCTATTTAGTAAAAATAATACACCTGAGAGTGGACAATATTATTGTATTTCTTGTACCTAATAAAATTAATTATGGAGTCATAATAGTTTTCCTTATATGTAAAGTTAGTCTTTATCTTTATATTAATCAACATACTCGTATAATGACAGATCACGTATGTCCTTGTAAATAAATGTCTCTAAAATAAACGTAAAGGCGACTGCACTGCCTAGTAAGTTACATCAGTAGTATTCATAGTACAAAGTTGGAGGCCCGGGTTCAACAGTTTTGTCTTACACATATAAAGCTTATTCTTGAGTCTTGGACATTTGTGTGTTTGTGTTGGTGCTATATAAATAACGGTGAGACGAGAAATCATAGCTTAGGGCTGTGTGAGCGTTATTTTAGTATATCGAAATGCGTTTAAATAACGTTGCCAATGACAGTTGCCTGCCCGTGATGGCATTAAGATTTTGACAGTCATTTTGAAACTACTTACAGGATTGTGTTTGACATATTTTTTAAGTCAGGAATGATTTCTATCATAACTTAATGAAAGTATTTAGTTTGTAAAAAGAAACGTGGTAAATTAACTATTATATCAAATAAATAAATACATAAATCGGCTAATATTAAGTGACTGTGTAGCCGATGGCGGTGCCACGCAACGCAGGGTTAAGTAACCGGCTCTCAAGTGAGGCGGAACACAATTTTAGTATTTGTCGGTGGCATTTTTGACTTGAGAGGGTATCCAGTCGGTATTAGACATAATCACGATGGACTGCAGTTATTTTATGTAACTAAGTGAAGGGATGGATGGATAAGTGATGTAACCGGATGTCCCATTTCAAGTATAACGTATACCCCGCGCCATCACAAAAGCAATGAAACAGGTTCTCAGACACAAAGGCAGACTTGAAACTGAAGCCTTTCGTGTGCTTGTAAGGTATCCACAAGATGCAAACAGTAAAGGCACTAATGCGAGCGCATTAGGTAGTGTTGTAAGCACTTATTCCGTAAGAACTCTGCACAAAGAATTGTTTCTTCTGCTACAAGATGCCGCATTGATATAATATTATAGTGATATAAAGGGATGACTGGCCTCACAGCTCAGTTGGTAGCAACCCTGCCTTCTGCGCTGTAGGTTGTGGGTTCGATTCCCACCTAGGACAAACATTTGTGTAACGAAATAGATGTTTGTTCTGTGGCTGGGTGTTGATATATATGTATTTATAAAAAAGGTACTTTGAGACTAGATGCCTAGGCGCTGTATGAAATGTCCTGCAATATTTATTTATTATTATATACATAATATATAATAGTGATATAGGGGAGGCTTCGGACACTATATACACTCATTGCGATCTTATGGAATAGTTCATACACTTACCTACTCGTACAATGGGCAACTGAACGCTCACTAAAATTAAACGAACAGTCACCAGCTAATACCTAAGCTGTGCATTTATGCTCGCTAGTGTGAGTTTACCTACCTGAAAACATTATATTCTTAGATTTTTCGAAACATTACAAACGATAAAATGTAAGGTAAGTAAGAAACGCTATTTTTGGCTTAGCTACAGCTAGTCGCTCACTCGATTACGCAGTGCTGATTAGCTGGCGATTTGTGGTTCGTAATATGGCGCCAGATAGTGGACCGGTAACTGTACGCCTAGTGTGAATATAGCTTTATCTAAAGGTACCAAGGTATAATCCAAGGCCGATATCTTTGCCTCATGTTCGTCGCTCTAAAAGGTCATGAAAGGAAAAAATCTACGACATACCTACCGCAATTGTTTACCTGCCTGCGTCATCAATTAAGTTTTGTGTATTTTGACACCACGAGTAATGTCATTTTTTTTGGACTATTTTGGACTATCTTGTAGCATTGTCTATGGCTTAAGGTAGACATATTATTTATCTGTGCTTAATACATAAAAGTGGTACCTAATAGTTCACATATTCCGATGGTAGAATAGATTAATAAGAATTTTGATGTATATTATCAATAGGATAATTCATACTATATCTGCGAATGATAATCGCTCTATTCCCGGTATGACATGAAAGAATATAATAATAATAAATAATAAAAATTGGTGGACATTTCACACATAGCGCCATCTAGCCTCAAAGTAAGCTAACCATAGCTTTTATCATGGGAGTCAAACAACTGATATAACACTTATATATTTTGTTATATAAATACATACGTATAATACATATTAACACCCAGACATAGAACAATCATCTGCGTTCGTCACATAAATATATGTCTTGGGTGGGAATCGAACCCACGACCTACAGCGCACAAGGCAGGGTTAGTACCAACTGAGCTGTGAGGCCAATATTGGTGTATTATCTCCTGAAGATCTGCATACACTACACGCGCTCACCGCACCGCGCTGCTTTGTAGTGTGGAGTTCAGTTTATTTCTAAAAAGATACAAATTAGTTGTTGCTAGTAGTGCTAAAATTTGGAACCTTAATATCATGTGAACACAGTAAACATTTTTCAACTCAAGCATCAACCTATTGATATAATCCCCACTTACCTAAACCTATCGAAATTTTGTTCTATAGGTAAGAATAAGAATAAGAAATGTTTATTGTGAACTGTGTATAAAAAAGATCTTATTTTAATATAAAGTATCAACAGTTTGTCCTCTCGGACATACAATAATATCAGTTAGGTACAAATTGAGAACATAGAACAATTTAAATATGGTTTGAATTAGGTTTTAAATGTCAACTAATACATTATAACATAACTACACCAAATAAACAATCACAGTTTATCTTGAAAATGCTTTGTGTATTATTCGTCTGAGTAACAATATCTATATAAACCACGACCGAATTCTCAAAGACCACATAAAGTTGGCCGCACTAGCAATGTTCAAACATGCTTGCTATGAGGCTTTTGGCAGTAACAGCGCCAGAGGTGCTGTAATAATAGAGTCGGTAACTTATATCATTAACCTTCTGTTTGGCTTAGTCCAGTCATTCAAAAACCTTTGAATCACTTTTCACAATACATTATGTTGAAGCTGGCATGGAATTTAATCCTTTTTATTCACTGTTGTGTTATAAATATATGAATATTTTTACAAAGAATAATCAAACAGATAATAATATATCGAAAATAATGGAACATGGCGACTCGGCGAATTGGTATTAAAATATTAAGAAAAACTAACTGTCCATACCTACACTAGATGATAGTTTGAAGAAAATAGGTAAAATAGGTTTGAAGAAATAAGTTCCTATATTTCATGGAATATAACAAATAAAACGTCAGGTTGATTTCACTGAACATGGTTTCTTTATAATGCATTGTGTTGCAATGAGTTTTTTTTTTCCACAGGGAAAATTTATGTCCGCATTACTGCGTTCTCTTTTGTCGTGAAGGGAAACATAGTAATTAAACTGGCATGTCCTGGAAACAACTCTAAGGAACGTGACTCTTGGAGATACACTTTAATGATTTCACGACCCTGGTACGAGAGAGCTGGTAGGACGATTATTAGTACTTACTAGAGTTTTGTTTTAGGCCTTAATTTAGTATTGTGGTAAAATAAATCACAAAAGACGGGTTTTAACAAAGGTGCTAGGTTAAAATTCCGGGTAATTTTTTGTTTTTTGTTTTCTTATTTTCTTTTTGTTATTTCCTTGTTTTGTTTTGTTTCTTTTTGTTTGTTTTTCCTTGTTTAGCATAAAGATAATTTTATCTTTTGTAATTGCTTATTGTACTACTCGATCTATAATACTTTCAATGCCCGGTTACCTTGGTAGATACAAATAACCAGAGAAAAAACGCTCTTAAGATCAGAAGGGTGACTGATAAAAGTAAGACAAGCAACCAGTTATTCATTCATATTGAACTGTAGTAACCCACCGATCTACACATATCAGCTGTAGTAGTGACGGAACTCGCCGGCCTACACGATGTTTACATTGATTATTGTAATAATTGTATTCTATGTTGTGGCGCTTGCTGTGTTCAATATATATTGTAAATTAACATATGGAATCAACAAATGCAGCAGACACCTCGTCGGGAAAGTAGTGATAGTGACGGGAGGAAACGCTGGTATTGGATTCGAGACCGCAAAGGATCTAGCTGCGAGGGGAGCAAGGGTGATAATCGCTGACAGGAACGACGGATGCACAGCAAGAGACAAGATTATTTCCGCTACTGATAACAAGGACGTCCATTACCTCTACTTAGATCTTGCTTCGTTCGCTTCAGTCAGAAAATTCGCGGATGACATTATGAACAAAGAAAAACAATTAGATATTCTAGTCAACAATGCCGGCGTGCTAGGAGACAAAAACGTTAAATCAGAAGACGGCCTGTCTCTAGGAATGCAAATAAACTATTTTGGTCCATTTTTGTTGACTAATCTCCTGCTGCCTCTACTGAAGTCTTCAGCTCCAAGTAGGATAATCAACGTGTCATCAGTGGCGTACCGATACGGAACAGTTGATCTGGATAACCTGAACTTCGAAAAAGAATCTGAAAAATCCTTCAGTATAATGAAGATGTATAGTAATTCGAAGCTCTGTAATGTGTTGTTCACGGTGGAGTTGGCGCGGCGGCTTGAAGAGACGGGGGTGACGGCGAACTGTCTGCATCCCGGAGCCGTTAATACGTCTATCCTCACCGGAATGGATAAATATAAGCCGTGGATAAAGTATTGTACTGTTTTCAGTTTCTTGAGTAGGTCGGCTTGGGAAGGGGCGCAGACTTCTATATACCTGGCGGTTGCTTCTGAGTTGAGTTCCGTGAACGGATGCTACTTCGCCGAGTGTACAGTTCAGAAAACCACGGAAACTGCTAGAAATGCTGCGCTTTCCAAAAATCTCTGGGAGGTTTCGGAAAGGTTGGTCAAATTAGCGTAGATATAAAAGGAATCGACAATCGATAAAGCGATTGACAGTTTTGTATAAATAAATATAAATATAAATATTGGTGGACATTTCACAGATCGCCATCTAACTCCAAACTAAGAATAACTTAAAAAATAAAATGATAAAATGTAGTAGTATGAGTAACAATAGATTTCCTTATGCCTAGTTAGACTTTATTACTATAGTTATTTAGATATAATCAGTCCTGGATTTGTCAATAGACCGTATAGGCCGCGACCTAGGGGCGGCAGATTTCAGAGGACAGAGGATATAAGTCAAACAAGTTCACTGGTTTTCTCATGGTTTTTTATACTAATAGGTACGTTAAATCCCTATAGAAACTCATTCCTATCGAAAATTATCAATCCTAGGTACCCACTGTTATTGTACCTATTTTATTTATATTACTGCGTTTTTTACGTTATTTCTTAATGACTAATTCATTCGTTTATTTAACTTTAGTGCCCTCCTTTCCTTACTACAAATGGAAAATTCATATTTTAGAAAGGTTAATGGGGCGGCGGAAATAAAGTGGCCTACACTTATAACAAATATAAATCTGGCACTGGATATAATAGCACCTACGGCCTTATGAATATATATATATATACTAGCTGTTGCCCGCGACTTCGTCCGCGTGGAATTTGGTTTTATCACGCACCCCTATTTTACCCCTCGGAAAAGTAGCCTAAGTTACTCCTTGTTACATCAGCTATCTGTCAGTGAAAGTCCCGCTAAAATCGGTCCAGCCGTTTCGGAGATTAGTTGGAACAAACAGACAGACAGACAAAAATTGTAAAAAATGATGTATGTATGCACTTAGTAAAAAGCGGTTATTTTAACATTACAAACAGACACTCCAATTTTATTTATTTTATTGTATAGATACGATGATCTCACAATTAAATAAATACGCAATAAAAATTATACACAATGAATTTGACAGAATATTCCATGGTTCGTGTATTTACTTACCTTTCGACAGATTTTCCGCGGAAAAAGTCTGCGTAAATATTCTGGAATCCACACTTAATAATAGTTTGGCTCATAATTTTGATTGAATACTTTTTTATTGTGTTAAAATAAACAATCACCAAAAACGTGCAGTGACTTTTATGCGAATCATATGTTCACTTCTATGAGAAAAACGACCTCGAGCTGCCGCCGTCAACCGACCGATGGCGTTGCCGTAGCTTCACGATATCCAAGAGCCCTATATTCAAACGCGCTATCTATAATCTAGAAATAGAAATACGGCGCCATCTACCAGATATCTGTAAAACTTAGATGCCAAACCGCCATCTATTAGGATTTTATAGAACTAACCGATAAATACACACTAAAGTCGTATAATAAACATTTAATTTGCAATAACAAATATTGAGATCAATAATTGAGATAAAAACTACGCTATCTCCCAAGTTGGACCAAATTACAAATGCTTACAAAATTTGATAAAAATTGGTTCAGTAGTTTCGGAGTTTATCGCGAACATACATCGTGACACGAAATTTTTATATATGTATATAAGAAGATATATTTCTTAGTTATCATAAGGACGACAACATAGTTACACAGGTAGTAACCTCGCTTGCAAAGTCCTTGGATTAAGTTCTAAGAGAACAGTGTTTTACTTAATGCTATAAATATTAATGCATTTTTATTCTCCTTAGCCAATTTCAAGCACATCTCCACAAACTTTAATATATAAGTGCTCAACCTTGTCGAATTTTCAGCCTTCCTTGGTTTAATATATATAGATGCAGTGCGGAAAACAAATTTGACTCATGCATCTGTACCAAGCGGTATCAAGTATTAAGTACTCAAGAATTATTATTAAAAACCGCACTTGCGGTTCGTAAAATTAGCAACTAACAAAGGAGCTACCTACTGGTCGGTTGGTGTATTTTAGTATATATAGTGTTTCTGTGGGGGTAAGCATCTCTAAAAAGCCCGTGTAAACGCTGTCAAGGCCATCTGCGGCCAACAGCAAATTGTCCAGTCATAAAAAAAAAAAATAAGCATCTGTGTCTCTCTGTGTACCTAGCTAGCAACCAAGCTATATTATTAATAATGTCGACATCATTGAACAAAAAACTAATACATGCAATATAAAATAAAAATATAAGCAGGAAAACTAAAATTTTTAAAAGATTAGATACTCATTTCTGAGCCATACTGGGTCACTAATCAAAATAATAATAATAATAATAATAATAATTTTTATTTGCACCTTATACATTTAACATAGAAACTTAGAAACTTAAATATAGTTGCGCTTAAGGTATATATAGTTACAATTTTAGTGAAAACAACTAGAACCTAAACTAAGACATTTAATTATCTTGTAATATAGGAACTAGTGCCCACCCTCAAATACAGTGAGGTTAGCTAATTTATCAGCGAATGGTTTCTTAAACAGTTGTGTTAAACAGTGGTTCTTAAACAACAAAATCAAAGGTGATTCACGACAATCGTAGATAATTTATGACGTTATTTGTAGAAGAGACATATAACACAAATTACTCAATAAGGCCGAATAACCGTTAACCTGATGACTGTATTTATTGGCTTATTTGACCTTTACTTGAGCATAAGTTATCTATTAAATATCCACACAACGGAAAAATAATTTAGGTCTGTCGCAGATTCCACTATACTTAAAAATAGGTAGCGTGCTCCAGATCCGAAAACTGTTTATATTTTCCTTTGTTAGCGAAACGAACCACGTTACAGTAAATTCATTATCTGTGCGTAATCAATAGGAATAGAGCACGACCTGTGTGACTATAGAATTAGAAAGAAAAAAAATATAATAATTTAATATAAATAATTTTTTTTTTTTTTTTTTAAATTAATAAAAATGCAATAAATGGAATAAATTTTAAATTTAAGAGCAGTAGAGCTCATGCCAAGTTCGTCCGTGGAAGAACTGTCACCATGTCTATTTCTGCCGCCAAGCAGTAACGCATTTGCCACTGCATTCCGGTTTAAAAGGTGTGGTTGCCGGTGTTTTTTTTTTTTTTGTTTTTTTTTATGTAATACATTTACGGAACGAGCCGACGGCCCACCTGGTGTTAAGTGGTAACCTCGGCCCATAACAGCCGATGCGACTTGGGTCCTCCCATACTAGGTATGACAAGACCCAAGTCGCATCGTATGCGCCCGTAAATGTGAGACGTGAAGGTGAAATGTCTCATGTGCCTGTAATTTCACCGGCAACCACACCTTTCAAACCGGTACACAGTAACGCGAAAGCGTTACTGCTTGGCGGCAGAAATGGGCATGGAGAAATTACAGGCACGTGAGACAATCCAACTACACGTCTCGAACTTACGGGCGCATACGATGCGACTTGGGTCGTGTCGCTCCTTGTAGGGGAAGCCCCTAGGGAAACATGACCGAAATCTTAAAAAAAACTCATCATGACAAGACTATAGAGTTGGTTGCTCTCTTAGCATGGGGCCTCTTGCCCCATTGCCAGTTACAGCCCAAAAGATACCAAAATTATGGACTCGATACACAAAACATGGCCCTCCTTTTAGGTTTAGCCACAGTCGTTCGAAAACATATGAACCCCTTTTTATCATGTTGAAGATGGCATGGAATCTAAATCATTTTATCCAAACTTTTGTTATAAAAATAATAAAAGTTATACAAATATTACTCAAAGAGTCCCTATTGAAAATATGGAACATTGGCGACTCGGCGAATGGGTATCAAAGTTTAGCAAAACTTTAACCGTCCCGGAGAACGACAATTTTAAATTCAGTGAGTCGAAGTTTTCTCTTCACAAATCCATACACTGGAAGGTATGAGAGGTAGGATGGAATAACAAGTAAGAGGTTATATTATATACATCTCTCTAAAACCGAGATCATTCTAATTCATTTGACTACAAGTTATCAGATGATGTCTATGTAGAGCCTATGAAGTTGCCTCACAATGCTTGGACTAGAAGCCAGATTTCAAGTAAGACTTGACCACGCCTTGGCGGTAGATTCTTCAGCACTAGCTGAGCCTTAGTAATGACATGCTATCAAGCAATCGTTTTCGCACAGTTTTGTTAAGCAGAAAGTTCATTTTGGGAATTATTATTTATTATGTTAAGTTATTATTATATTAAGTTTATTTTAAGAATAATTTTCAATTATTGAACACGCGCCCTGTACGCGCAATATTGCAAATAACGCAACACTCTTGAATAATGAGGTGGGTTCATTTTATTTCTTACTAGCTGCACCCCGCGGTGTTACCCGCGGTGGTAGGTAAGTCATCCCACGGGAACCGTACATTTTTTCGTGACAAAAAGTAGCTTATGCGCTATTTCAGATTGTAATCTATCTATGTCAAATTCAATTTTCCTAAGAAGAGAGAGTAGTCTTAGTTTCCTAAGATATTATATATACCTATACTAGCAAAATATATATACTATCCAAGCCGGTCTATTTTTTTATTACTTCTTAAATTTAATAAAAAAGAGTTTCAACTTATTAGCTTATTCCGAACATCAATGACATAAAAGGCCCTTTACACACGCAATAGTGTGAAAATTAGGTGAGAGACAAATATAGTCTGCCAAACATCATTCAGGCAACACCGATAATTTACAAAGTACCCAGTGTAAACAAGTGATATTAGGCTTTGTCTCAGTAGGTAACAGCTTTCTTAGTTACTCCTACAAGTTGCGGTTGGTACTAAAAGTAGGCAGCATCCTATAACGGCGTGACATAGCGGATATGATCATCAATTTTTCAAACAAATAGAAGTAATTAAACAGGAGTAATGCAGTGAAATATTAAATATGTTTCTCCCACCAAGCAGTATAAATGTAACGGAACGAGCCGACGGCCCACCCGGTGTTAAGTGGTAATCTCTGCCCATAACAATCGATGCGACTTGGGTCCTCCTTTACTAGATACGACAGTGCCCAAGTCGCATCATACGCACCTGTACCTCTGAGACTTGAAATTGGAATGTCTCATGTGCCTGTAATTTCACCGGCAACTACACCTTTCAAACCGGAACACAGTAACGCGAATGCATTACTGCTTGGCGGCAGGAATGAGCATGGTGGCAGTACTTTCCCGGACGAACTTGGCGTGAGTTCTACTGCTCTTGTTATGTTTACGTAACACTTTTACACCATAATTTATTAAATTTTATGTACCTATCAGACAATGTGTCGCAAGCTTTTTATAGGCAGAATACACGCGAGAAATTGAATAATGTGAAAGGCACTTAATGATACAAAGTTTATTGAAGTTGTCAAGATTTTTGCATCAAAATACAAAGTCTATGGAAATACTAAAGAAACGTTATCTGCCACAAATGTAATAAAATTATTTGTGCCGCAGTGCTTATTATATTATCGTCGTCAATTCACAACATGTAAAATGCCCCAATCGTATTTTTGGAGTTGCCTCACTCTCAGTGAAGAATGCCCATTTTTTTCGTCCACGGATACAAATCTAATTTACTATGGAATCGGATTGCTCAGTTTCTACGTCGTTTTCCTGCTGGTAGGTATTGTGGACTTGAACTTTTACTGGTCACTAGATGGATTCCAAAGCCAAATCGAATACTACATCAATGTCGTGAGAAAGAAAGTGAAGCGAGTCCAGATGGATCAGAGGAGACTGATGTCGACGCAAGAAAGGATCGAGAAGCAGCTGAAGCGAAGTGAGCAAAGCAAGCGTGTGGTGAACGCGTTGAGACTGGGACTGGATGGAGACGATAGACAGTTATCTATTTTGAACGACATCAGTGATAATCCCGAGCCCTCTTCACGTCAAGCCACTTGGAGTGAGTGCCACAGCGTTGCAGATTTTCAAATATAAATTCTCAGTATTTACCTACTTTAAGAGTTATCTATTAAATAAATATGAATTCACTTTCGGCCATTGACGATGAAATTTCCTTGCCTGTGTTCTGGGCCCGCTTATGTTTTCAGATTTCGTGCCGAGATTTCAATACAGTCGGCTACTGTTTGCTAAGGCATCTCGAGCCTTATATATTTTCAGACTCTAAATACAATTTGAGACACATTAAATTTATTTAGCGGACTGATTTATTAAGTAATTCAATTGAAATTGAAGCTTTACGTCAAGATATAAGTACTCTTTTACAAACAGTTTAAATCTAATAATTATGCGGACAGGTATAATAAAATGCGAGACATGATCGATTTGTCTCGTTTTCTTTTTGAGGTAATGGATATTAGCTTAAAAGCTTAGTATAAAAGTAAAAATTTTTTGGACTAGTAAGAGTTTACAGACTTAATATTGAATAGGCTGTGCATAGATTTGTACATGAATTTGTAGGTACTTGTCCCGGGGGCTGGCTTCCCGCGCAGTATTTCCTTCACAGCTGCAAACTTCACATTACCTTAGTGGAAAATTTTGTTCTAGCTAGCGCAGCCTGCATTTTACTCCGGGAATATTTAATGTCAAATAGGAGACGCTTAGGTATACAGGTGATACATTCCTATAATTTGTTCCCCCTTCTCCATTATAAAACTTTCGAACGAGTTTGTACATTTCAAGTATTTAATTATAAAAAGTACGTTGTATAACTCAACTTATCAAACAACAAATTTTTGAGAGTGGTACAAGGAAAATATCCCCTTTAATTATGACTGTGAAAAAAGTTTGTACTTTTAGTATACTGTCAATATTCCATTGAAATAAAATTAACCCATTAACGGATTGCATGCAGCTGAGCAGTAAATTGATCGCTGAGTGAGGGTTTCTGATGATACACAATCATAATATTGCAATATATCAAAGTTATTGGGTGCTCATCGTTAACCATAAACGAAATAATTATTTATATAATCAGTTTGGTTGAGTAGTAGTATCAATATTTTTTATGTAGGTACCTATCATTGCCAGACTTATTTATAAATACGCGTGGCCTAATTATATTTTTCCTTTACCTACTTATGTTTACAAGGCAATTTGTATGAATTTAATGGAAATGCAGGATTACTATTACATTTTTCTTCTGCTTGTATCTGTGTTGTATGTTGTTTAAATACTTAACATACAAAATAAGTGGAACATAGGTAAATACAGAAGGATGCCTCTTTTCCATGGAAACGAAAACATAGAAAATAACTGACTACTTAATAAATAAATATTGGTGGAAATTTCACACAGTGCCATCTAAAGTGAGCTAAGCATAGCTTGTGTCATGGGAACCAGACAACTGATATAATACTTATATAATTTGTAAATTCATACATATAATACACATATTAACACCCAGACATAGAACAAACATCTATATTCGTCACACAAATGTTCAGGACTACAGCTTAGAAGGATTAGACTTACTAACCAACTTAGCTGCGAGGCCAGTCAAAATGCATCATCAAAATCATAAAAAAGCATGCATCTCACATGTGTGCTCACCACACCACACACCACAAGAGACAAGGCACTCAGGTGGTAACGTATGTAATCTTTACATTAAATGGAGCACAAAATCACCACGTCATCTAAAAACATTTTCATCAACATTAGTCCCATAAAGAACAGAAACTTCAACTACATAAGTAACAATCTTCCTAAATACAGGTTAGGTAATGGAAGTAATAGGTTAGTTTACTCCGTTTACTCAAGGGAAACTGTGTTGAATCTCATTCCAGATAGATATGTGTGAAGTTTAACGAATCCAGCGACAACAGGAAGAGGCTGGCCTGGTTAAAGTTAAGCAATTAAGAAGCTAGGCGAGATTGCGTGGAGCACTGGAGCATGAGAATAAACAACTTGCAGAAGCCAATCTGTAGAAACCCTTTGGGAAAAGACTGAGAATCCACTCGCTCGTACTGCCTTTGGGCATTCAGCTGAAATGCACACGGCTTGATTTAACGTCTCTAATAACATAGATGAAGCTGAAAGGATGAATATTTTCTCAAACATTCTCCATGGGACGGCATCATTTTGTACCACCAAATGTAATAGTTAAGTTCTATTTAACTTAACTGTGACAATGGGATTATTCCCAGTCTTCATCGCCTCCTGTTCCCGTACTGGGAGCAACTTTGAATTTCTGTCGTGTTCACCAGGGGGCGGTATGTTGCAAGCCTGGTATTGGCACTTCTATCTAGTTTATTCCTTTGTGTTGAGTGTATCTAGCTCGTTTTCTGTACCGAAAACTATCTCCATTACACTGGATGTGTATCTACCATCTAAAGCACAGCGAAACTATGTTTTGCGACCGCAGCACATCGCACAACCCGCTACAAAACCCGTGTATACTTTGTCCATAGATAGTAATACAGTTGGCCCCACTCCAGTTGACTGTGTCGAAAGTTTAAAATTATTTTTTATTCTGCATAATAAAGTATTCAAATTGCAATAGTTATATCAGAATTCAGCAACAGAAACAAACACCATTAGGTACAATAATATTTCTACTCTACGCTTAAACGTTTTTGAAGCGGTAAAATTTCGCTTCAGTATAAAAAGTACATACGTAAATTACATATACTCAGACACACAACAAACATCTATATTCGTCTCACAAATGTTTGCCCTGGGTTGGTATCGAACCCACGATCTACAGCGCAGAGTTACTATCAACTGAGCTGTAAGCCCAGTCAAATAGAATCTAATCAGTCAAATAGAATCATAAATTTAATATAACTGAAATAAAGGAAAGCACTTGCCTATTGCATTAAGTTTAGTTTTATACGGCTCTCATACAGGACAGGACAAGATAAACAAAGATATGTGTTTTATAATTTATTTCACACGAACACACAGTCATACATCCCTATTAAATTATTCATAAGCTTACATTCTATTTGTTAATTTTACACAAAGCTTCTGTTTTAACTACAGTTCTACACAAAAGCAAACATAAATCTAACGTAAGTATAATATTAATTAAAGTAATTACAAGGGTTTACGGGCAGATAGGCAAGATTTTGCGGCCTTAACGTCGGCAAGAAACAATGAACATTGAAATGTTAAAACGAAAACTTAACATAAAATTAACAAACACAGCCACACAGCAATTTTTAACAATAATATCACAATACAAACTTAACAGTAATTCAACGCTTAAAACTAGCTAACATAAACAATGGATTGATTAACAAACAATACAACCGTATTCACAAACATCACCGTCCAGGCATAAAAACATTTGCCGCATCTCTCAATAGTGCTCACATTGTTTACTCTGGTTGATTTTTATATGAAACTTCTTAAGGTTAAAAATATTTTTCTGTGTTTATTAAATATTTATGGGACCATTGCCATTTTTCTAAGTATTGTTTGCGAATACGCCTGTACAAAACTACAATCGTTGCGTAATGACTATTTTATCTTCCATCAGAGTGGTGCAAGCGGCTATTGTTTTCAATTAGTAAATTTGATTACTCGTTAAATGACGTTCATTAATGCGCTTTCCTGAACTTCGATTAACAGGTAATCTGAATATGCATGGGATTTAACGACAATGAATAACCAAAATTTCCGTGAATTTGAGGATAAAATTGCCACTAAACCGAACAACAATGCATTCTTAAAGGGTTCTAAATGTTTAAAACCGGATAAGAAGGCAAACAAAAACACAAAATATCTTAAACGAAACAATATCAGGCACTTAAGGTGAATAAGGCACATCTTGATTGTTTCCAACAAAGAAGTATAAACATAAACATAACGAAACAAAAAGGGTAATGAACCGAATATTTTTTGGTGGGCAAAAAATCTTGCGTGAATCGTAAACAAAAAACAATTACCGATATCTTTCAAACAAACAAAACCAAACGCAAGATAACCTTAACATTTTTTTTACCAGATATTAACATATTTTTTTGGAAATCTGTAAAACGTCTTATCTTCTCAGTAACAAGTTCAAAAAAAAATCCTATTTGAACAGACAATTTATCAAAACATCTTAAACAGAAAAATCAACAAAAACAGATTGGAAAACTTAACTTGGATCTTATACTAATGAGACTCAGGATCCCCACGCTGATACGAAAGGTAGATAATTACAAAAAACACTACTGTCAAATTTGCGATGAACCGAATGAAGAACGTAGAATGTAGAAGTTATGTAGAACGTAAGGTACGATTATAGATACCTGTACTACCTTTTGTCTTGGTTTCGGACTATATATACGAGGACCGTAAGGATATGGACATTAAAAGCATTACTTTTACAGTTTTTTTTTTCTTTTTTCAGAGTGAAAACGAATTTAATTTAATTAAATAAATAAACTTAAATGTCGCTCTGTGTCTTGTAATCAAATATGATAATTCACTCTGACACATAAAATAAGGATATGGTATCGTGCACTACGAAATTTTTATTCGTTTTACTCATTATATATTCCAGTTTTGGCTTCTAATAATAATCTGACTGAAACAATTAGGTCACAATGATGGTTTCATATCATGTAGGTACCTCATTAGAAACGGTAAACAGAATAGGCACCTACTATATACATATGTATAGTCAGTTAGTAAAAAATTATGATTATTGTTTTTTCGACAAAATTAGTAGATTAAAATTCAACTGAATTAATATTTGTTGCTATTTTGCATAAATGTCGCATAACTGCGTTCAAACACGGACAAACAAAAAATCAACAGAACAAAAATTGTAACCAAAACTAACAAATAAAGGCATTTTGCAACAAGTTAAACAAAGATATATTTACACAACAATTATTAATCCCAACCAGACCAGCTGGTGTAATTTATATACAAAAACGTAACGAAACAACAAAAACATAACAACTGAAACTTGAACAAAAATGATGGAGAACAATTATGTAACAGTAATTGATATTCATTTTAAGAAATATTGGTTGATACCAGTTGCTTCGAATATAAAACAATACATGATCAATATAGAAATTCTGGAATTATTCCTGTTTCTTTTGCCAATTTTCTTTAAATTCGTGTATTATTGAAATATATCTTAAACAGCAAACGTACCGGAATGAATCAACTGTCAGAAGAAATAATACAAAATAAGTTTGGAAACGTTGGGTGTGAAGGCTAAGTTTAATACTTATTTATTAAATTCTACTCGAAACTTATAGGCAAACGTAGTCTGGACATATCAAGGACAATAATAGCTACACAAATCATTTTGGAAGCGTGATTTCAATATATGTTGGAGATTTTTTAAATTTTTACACCTGATTTTATGTAATATTTTGTACATTCAAAATCAGAGCTCTGTCTTGGTTAACGGTAACAATAGGGAATAATTAACAAAGTAGAAAAAGTGAAATAAGTAACTCACGGGCTAACCACGTAAACAGTAACAATGAGAACAATAAAACTCAACAAAAAGTCTTGAAACTTAACATCAACATACGGCGCCGACCATCAAGGCTCACTTTGATCGAATTACTTTGAATTGAGATGCTCAAATTTTGTTCTAAATCCCTAAAATAACACATTACACATTACGCATTTAACCCTAAAACCTAATTTAATGGTAGTGACACTAATACTTCAAAATCTTAATTATGTTAATAAGTACAAAACTTATTCTATAACCTAACCTAGCGTAATCTATCTTTGGGGTTGTCAAAGATTGTCTATTCACCTTTTTGGTCCATCACCTTTCGTGTCGACTAAATCTTTGGTTTGTGCCAATTACGACGAGATGACATTTCTTCGTCTTCGTAGAGTGGAATACATGCTAACGATTGCTTTTTGTGATATGACAATCATACAGTTTTCTTTTTCAGCAACTATTTTCATATCTTGGGACATGGGTAATGTTTTTATCTAAAACAAAAGGAAACCAACATTAAAACTTCGCCTTGTTTATGTAGAATGTTTATGAGAACTTAAATAATAGCCTTTGTTGCATTTTGCAGAACAGGCAGTTCCTATGTACCAAAAACTTTTAAAACAACACATAAAAAAAATTGAAAATGAGACGTTTAAAGTCAGTAAAGCCTAATAATGTGAAAATTTTATTATATACATATATTATTGTATTCATATAAGATATAAATACAATATAGCTTAAAATCTACACTGTTAAATGTTGTAGGTAAGCTCCAATAACATTTCAGAACAGTACCTACAATCAACTGAAATAAACAGAAGAGTCAGCAAAAACAATAAATTATAAATTAATTGGGTTAAAAATTTAAAACTTTACTTACACATAAAATGTTGCCAAGATTTTTGCACTTCACTTTGTACTTTAGAACTTTCAATTTTGTGCTAATTAAACAAACGAAGACACGAACATTAAATTGGCAAACTGGTTGTGTATGAGGAAATTGCGAAGTTGTATCCTCGGGGGCCCGAAGGCACCCCCGGGACGTTCCCTGTCGCTCTGTTGAGTCGGAAGTGTGTCCGTTATACGAAATCACACCCTTATATATCATTCCCGTAATCCCTCTTCAGCCGGCCGGCGGCGCGGCGCGGCGCGGCGGGCCGTGGGATCCGGGGAACACGTGGTCTCCTTGCGCAAGCGCATACAATGGTTCCCTATTTCTTTATGCGCATTGATTTCGACCCCTCGACCATCTTACCGTTTTATCTGTTTACCTGAACGTAGGGGAGTAATCTTGCTCGGTGGGAACTCGCGCAATCGTAACTGAAATTAAACAATTGCTCACGATAATCATATGATACGTAAGGGGTTGTCGAGTCGTTGGGAGAACTTTCACACGGTACGGACTCATTGTTATGGTAATTCTGCTCTCTGGAAGACTTCGTTTGTTTGCACAATTTACCGTTAGCTCGCATTTTCTCAGATTTCTCAAAGTTACTATTTTGCTATTCGTACAAAGGTATCTTCAGTTCTAGCGCTATATTTTATTAGGCTACTTTATCTGCAGAGCCGCAGAAAGATACCACGATTCCCCGTTCAAATAGTCAAAGTTTCTCACAGCTATTCTTGTAAAAAGCTTAAAATGGAACGATATCGAAACAAAGCGGAACTCTTTTGGGAATATCTCTATCCTGCGGCGGGAAGCGATTTGAAGCGTTATCTCTTATCGCTCGCTCCAGCGGGCTATATCGATCCTATTACCCTGCATAGATATTTTAGGGTCTTATCTAAGTCATTTGCTTTAATATTACGAATTTTTAAACAATAATTTTGTTAACTGATCAGTTTTACATAGTACAATCTCGGGCTGATTTAAATTTACTTTAATATATATACGCGACTATCTACTGTGTAGACCGCAGTTTTTTTTATGCCACGTTAGTGATAGAAAAGTTGAGGCCCACCTCATGTTAAGTGGGAACCGCCGCCCATAGACAACAGCAATACGACTCAAGTCCTCTCCACCAAAGTAAGAGATGACTCAAGTCGCATTGCGTTGCGTCCATCACCTCGCGACGGGGATGTTACGTCTCATGCGCTTGCAATTTCACCGGCACCCACTCCCTGCCACCGGAACACAGCAACACGGGTGAATCACTGCTTGGCGGCAGATTACCAGGTGTGGTGGCAGTACTTCTCCGGGCAAACTTGGCAGAAGTTCTACTGCTGCTTAAAGTTAGCTTAAGTAATTAGCAGATTTTTGTAATTTCCTAAAGTTTACGCACTTTATTTTCAGCACAGTTTTCAGTTAGTATGGACGAGGAGTCTATTGGTTTTTGTCTCATCTACAGATATCAGCTATTATGAATCATACCCATTATCGAGGCAAAAAAAGTCCCGACCGAGTTTTCTTAATAAATTTTCTTAATAAGCCAATATCTTAAAAATGTTCTCCGTTATTGTAATGCACACAATTTAAGCTTCTCATTATATGATAGTATTTTTTTTTATTCCCAAAGTACACTGCACTTTAAACAAAATACGTCCTCGGCCTTGTTAAGAGATTTTAAAGGCCTAACCTAGTCAATGATTTCTAGACTAGTCTGCAGAAGTTGAAGTGGGCTGTACAAGGAGCTGAAACTTAACACTGCAGGCATACTGAAGTTGGAGTCATGTGACTCATTAATTTGCGGGTCTCACAAAGCCTAGTGTCTCGATTGACTTGCCCCAAGTGTTTTGCTGTCGAACAAAAGGTCTTTTCACAGGGCTCGGGAACGTGCTCAGCTAAAAATAATGAGGTCTTTATTTTATTAATGTTCGAGGGCATAGCTGAACTTTGACTCTATCAACCTTTCGCCGGATTGTGGGTCAATATTATCGGGTCTTTCTTGAATATTAACTTTGTCTAGGTACATAGTATAAAACAAAGCCGCCGCCTGTCCCTCTTTCGCGACCTTTTAAAGCTACGCAACGGATTTTACATTAGTATTGCACCCGTCCGAAGCCGGGGCGAGCGTTATATATACGTCGTATGTGACAAGTTTAAATAACTTGATTTCTTACGTAATTGGGTATGAGTCATTTGTTTACAATCTACGAGTAAGTAGATGTACAAAAATACACTTGCGACAAAAATCCGACGTTAATCAAAAATTCGTGATTAAGTTATGAAAAACATATATGGTATATATGGTTTTGGCATCATGAATGGACTGGTAAAAAGCTTGTTTTTTCCAAAAATAAAAACTACATGCTGTCAATGTTTATCTGATAAGTTCAACCGCATTGTATAAAATAAAATTAAACTTATGGTGAAGTAAGAAAATGATATATATATATATATATATATATATAATATGAATTACCTTAACACGGAACACTCCTTTCATGAGGTTTCACTCGCACTAGCTTTTATTATGACGATTCTATATATTACTATGATATGATTTATCTGCTATATCGACGCCATATTATCAAAGCAAAGCATACAAAGTATGTTTCAAATTAATCTGAATTTGGCTTTAATCTGCGTTATCGCTTGAAACTTGAAACTAATCAGTTGAAAGATAAATTTACTGGAGGGAGCAGAGTTTGAATATGAAACTATATCCATTATTGTTTCCAACCTGTAGAATCAAATATTATCCATAGAAGCTGATGCACTTCTATCTGAGGATAGCAAAACAAACTGTCACATGATCCGGCAACGGTACCAAATCATTTCCATTTAGAGAGAGAGCTCAACGGATTCGATTCACTTCATATCTATTAAAGTTGGATACAAATCGATATCCTCAGTGCGGTCGCCGTAGCCAGAGATAGAGAGCAAACATTTTGATACGTACGAGTAATAAAACTATCCAACTAACCGCTCAGTCAAATGCAAAGTAATCTTTAAGTTCGAGTTAAGATCACATTTAGTTTAACAGCGCTAACCGCTTTTTCGTTCGCAAATATCATCTCCTATTTGAGAGTGAGGAAGTCTAGTGGTACTGATCCCGAGTTTCAATCCGGAGGTCGCCGGTTCAAATCCCGACGTGCACCTATGAGTTTTTCGATTGAAAGATTTATGTGCGCAACACCACGTTCTCAAAACGGTGAAGGAAAAAATCATGAGGAAACCGACATGTCCTAGAACTAAAAATTCGAAGACATGTGTCAACTGCATGAAAGGAGCCTCTTTGCGGCGCACTTTAAATCCTTTCACCACACTGGTTCTCTTGAACCAGTGACGGTTTAGGTGCGGACAACTCGTTTCAGGAGGACATTTCTACCGCATACATGTAGGCTGTGGAATGGGCTAGCTCCTGAGGTCTTCCCGGCAAGGTATGATATGGCCAGCTTCAAGAGAAATACAAAAATAAATCTCCAGGGTAGGCAACGCATCAGTAATGCTCCCGTTGTTGCTGACGTCAATACGCTGCGGTGACCGCGCTACATCAGGCGGGCCGTAAGCCTGTCTGCCTAAACTTCACATAAAAAAAAGTGACTCGAATGGAATAGAATAGAGAATCTCCTATTTACAATACAATACGTTGATTTCACACGCATCGAAATGCTCGATGTCGAGCCGGCCAGGTGTGTTCTCCAGTGCGCAGCCAACGCCCACTTTCTCACGCTTGCACAAATACTAATATGCACAGTAGGTACTGCAACGGATTTAGCTGCAATCTAGCCTGGCGCTGCCGGAACCGGTGACCGGAGTCGGGCGCTATGATTGTTTTATCTAAGTCGGAATCTGTGGCGGTCGTGTGGACCGCTCGGTCTTGTCTACAGAGTCGCTAAATTAGTCGCTTGGGCTGCGACACGATGGGTTTCGAAATGTCTGGAAGGCAAAGCAATATTCATGAACAACATTTACACAATATTACAACATTAACCAACTTCAGAAAATGGCGGAGGATTTTTTATGTCTGTTACCCTAAATCTCCGACTTTTTGAACCGATCTGGAATTTTTATTTTGTTAAGATTTACTTTTAGATCGGTACCGTAGAAATTTCATCAAAATCGGTTCAGTATTTTATAAATCAAAATAACTAGAAACAATTATGTCATCCAAGTACGAGATAATGAGGAATCATTCTCGTTCATTAGCGATGAAGCCAGTCGTTTTGCTGCGATTATTTTAACATATCTGGATTTTGTATTGCAATTATTATTGTTCAATACTTGTTTTATACATTAAAAAAAAATACATAACCGAATCAAATATAATTTTTCAGTCGTTGAAAATCAGTAGTATCCAAGCCCTACGTCAATATTTAAGATCGACTAAACCCGATTGATCTATCTGTCAATCAAGCAGTCAAAAACGACCACTTAGAAAGTGCTTCAAGATGAAATGAACTTTGTAATAAAGCTACCTTCCATTTGCATAGTGAAATTCAAGCATGAAAATAGAAACAGCTTTATTTACGAGCCGGAAAGCTCGCTACGAACGGAATTGTAAGATCGACTTCAAAATGAGATTAACTCTAGTTAAATGAGTAGTACTTTTTACTAGCTAGTTGAACGGAGATTATCCTACGCATTCAGCTCCATCACTCGTGGTATTACATTTTACTCAGTAACGTAACTGATATGTTTAGTATTATATGATCTTGTTTTTTTGGGATCCAAGTATTTAATTCAGAAGAAATGATTGTAGAACTGATCACTTTTATTTCGTACACGTCTTATCTGACCAATTTGGCAGGAAACTTCTCTTGATTTCTTTTCTTGATACTTCATAGTAATAAAAATATTTATACCAAACTCTAATGTTCCCATTGCGGAGGTAAAAGACCTACTCTTGATAAGCGAGGACCAATGGGCGTTGAAACAGTGTATACAGAAATAAAATTGAAATGTTTGTTTGTAATTAGTAATAAAGTCAAAAGAACTGCTTTTTACTAAATGTATATATATGAAAGTATATGGTACGTATACTTTTTTTTTGGTTTGTCTGTATTTCTGTCTATTTGTTTTCCGAAACGGCTAGACCGATTTTAACCGGAGTTTCATTGGCAGATAGCGGATGTTATAAGGAGTAACTAAAGCTATTTTTATAAAGGTTCATTCACAAATTGATAGAAATGACTAAACATCTATTCTTCTAGTCACGAACTGAATTCAACGCAGGCACAGCTAGTATGTAAATAAACAGAAATCGAAACTAATGATGAAAATTTATTATTTACGGTTATAAAGAAGTTAATTTCTCGTTTCAGAACAAAGACCTCTCTACTCTAGACGATTGACGCATTCACTGCCGCAAAAATAATCTGAAAACCGAATGTCCTTCCGTTCACAAACCAAAGTTCATAAATTTTGTTTGGATTTAAAACATTCAATCTTCCCAACAGTGGGAATGTAATCTGCAATGACATGCATCCACCTACTCTATGTCCGCGAGTGTGAACATAAATACTGCCTCTGTACAAAATAAATTGGATTCATTCTGAGCTCGCCCAACAGCTGAATTTTCAGTGTTCGATATAGCTACCTAATAAATATCGTCCGGAATTATTAGATTTATTGTATTTGGTTTAAATGTTTGGGTGGGTTTATTTATTTATTAACAAGGTTTATCTGTTAAATACGTTAGCGTTGGCTGTTATAAATCAGTAAACCTCGGTATAGAGTTCGTGTTTTGATGAGTTGACGGTCCCGGATCGAGTCATAAAGCGTGCAGTTTAGTCTTGAAATATTATTTACGTATTTTTTACATGCCCCTCGTTAACAAAGAGCAAAATCTACATTGTACTGTATAGGAGTACGGTTCTGAGGAAATGATCAGTCGGCAAGTTTGTGTGGCCAATATAAACAGCCTCTATATTTATACATATATACATACAATCACGCCTGTTTCCCGGAAGGGTAGGCACAGATCATGGTTTTCCACCTGCTACGATCCTGACATACTTCCTTAGCTTCATCTACTCTCATCACATTCTTCACGCATGCTCGTCGGTTGTTTGTTCTCTATGTTTATATTCCAGTTTAATAAAATACCCAGTTGTTTTCCTATCTCAGCATAGAATTTATTTATTCAAGCGCAAGTTTTTCAAATATTCTGCTTCGCATATATCATGCAGGTAACCCTAAAACCCTCTGAAAATGACTCGGTCTATGCACTCGGTTTGCTACCTACGATTACTCCGTTTCGCCTTTCCACAGGGAATTATTTTCGAAGCATTCGCTTAGTCTGTTTCCTATAGGAATATACACATATTTGGCTTTCAATACACTCAAGCTCATCTTTTGAGCAGATTAGTTGTGTGGATCTTCGACCGATTGAGATTCACTGGGCGTTTTCAGCGATTGCTGTACAAAGTTCTATATAATCTGTCCCGCGGTATGGATATGTAAAAGTCAAAGTCAAAAACTTTATTGCCATAAAGAAAAGGCTTGGAAACGTCAATAATATTCAAAACATAAGGTCACGCGTACTTATCGCTAAGTTTGACGACTGTTCAAACCCTATTAACCCTTGTTACGCGAGGATATGATAGCCATGTTACGATAAGAGTGTTAAATATCCATTTGGATGGACTTAAGATTCTACTTTATTATTTGGTTTACTTTTAAAAGTAAACCAAAATAAGATAGAAGGACTGTGTGAAAGAAGATATGAGTAAGAAAGGAGTGAGCACTGAGATGACGCCTGACAGAGGAAAATAAAAGAAGAAACATGTTGTGCCGACCCCACCTAATGGAATAAGGGCAGGAGGATGATGGCGTTTTTATAACAATGTCAAAGTCAAAGTCAAAAGTCAAAAACTTTATTTCCATAGAATTCTTGAAGGAAACTAAAAAAAAAAGGAAAGAAAAAAAAAAGAATAGCATATAATGAATAATAATATAATGGAAGGCTATGAAACGTCAATAATATTCAAAACATAAGGTCACGCGTACTTATCGCTAAGTTTGATTATTAAACTTAACTATTTAACTTGTAGGTACTCTATCTGAGTGGTCAACTTATATATTTTACAAATTAATTATCAAAAATTTACTTCAATAGGTATTAAGAACGCATAAAATAATCTCTTACGTAATTCATTTGGTGTTTATGCTTATATTTATCATAGTTTCATATAATCCTATTCAAAATTTATGTTATATAGGTACATTTCCCTTGCGTTTAAAATCCATTTCCAGAAATATCACAAGAGGTTTAGAGTCTAGCTGTACGGGTTGCATGCTGCTCGGTAAAACGTGGGTTATAAGCATTTATCTCCAACTATTTAGAATGATTACCTACTGCGTAGGTACATCCGGAGTAGGTAAGACAAACCAACGACATAAACGAAATATAATTTAATTTTTTATTACAACTCACTTTTACGAATAAAATAATATTTGTATGAAGTGGTTAGTGCAAGAAGCTCCTCGACGAAAATCCTACTCACCGTATTTCTACAAATCCTGAAGATATCATTTTCACAAGTTCTAATAAGAAGCACTCGTTCTAACAATTTAAATGCCAACGTACACAGGAGACGCCAAGTATCAGTTTAATAAAAGGACGCATAGTTCAGGGAAGAGAAACTTCAATTGAATTTGAAACTTGATGCACGTGCCGCCTTAGCTTTGTCCAAGTTTCCAGTGTGATGATGGCTCGAGGTGTGGAGAAATGTGGCTCGAACATATTCTCAGTTCAGCAGTAACACACGTTAACACGTAATGAATTTTTCAGAATTTATGTTCTATGTAGCTCTTTGGCAAAAAAATGTGAGGCTACGTAGTAATACATTGATCTGATTGAAGATGATTCAATGTAAGAAAAAGTTTATAGAAAAAAAAAATTAAAATTGTTTGCTAGAAAAAAATTACTCTCAGTCACTCACCGGTTGGCAAATATTTCCACTATAGAATATCCCAAAGTGAAATAAACACATCGTGGCTCAGCTTAACCTTTCACAGGGAAAGTATGATGCGTGTATTTTATAACTATGTAGGTAATATTAATATATATTAAATCACTTCAGTGCATAAAATTAAAACCAACAGGTTAAATTTCCTGGTAAAAGGATTCTTACGAGGACAGTAAACAATATAGTTAGTAGTTTCACATTATTTTGGTTCAATATCATTGATTGCAGTTAGCTATATAGACTAGTATAATTATGATTAGGAATTTCAATAATTACATTACACGGGAAGTAATTTCATGTCACAGAGTTAACAGCTGCGAACCTTCATAATTACAATTTCTTCCTAATTGTGTTATTATCCGAAATTGCTATTGGACTAATCGATAGCCAAATTGATTATTAGCTGGTTATGCAGACAATAGCCTACGGCAGATATTAATAATCAGCACATTCCAAGAGCACTCCACTCTACTGTTCCATTATTGGCCTGATATACCTGATGCTATATTAACAATAATTACACAAAACTACGATTACATACATGCCCCTGCACTAAGATTCTCTGTGTAGCAGCTGGCATAGATAAACATAACTAATATAACACTAAAATCCAAATGCTGAGAATAATGATGTGTTTGCACGGCCACGGATCGGAAAAAGTGTAATGTAAGAGGGAGAGATTTGATCAGAGTGAAATAACAAATAAAATCATAACATTAAAATAGCACAAAAAAGTAGACAGCCACAAGACCTGAATGGCGTATGAAGTAAAAACAAATTCAAGCATCTGGCATGTTTAGACGTGTCTAAAGCTCGAGGTCCTAGAATTGCGGTGTCGTAATTTAGCGGCCGCTAGGAATAATGGCGTAAAGAGATACGTACCTACAATTTATATTACGTTACGTTATTTGAAAACGAATTCTAGGTAACCACGCCATCTTATTTTCGTATACATACATACGTATTTTTTCAGTGCAATCGTGAGTATGTGTAACTTTCTGGGGAACGTCGAAATTCGGTAAGCTTTCGATCCTTATTCAAGGTGAGCTTTCCGTGTGTAAAGTTAAAGAATTATTTATCAGGTCAAAAGAACACAAATCTATCACTCATTTAGTAGATGACCGGGAATCTGACCGGGAATGAGACATGTGTTGAAGTTGTTTACTTTTCAAACTCCTTTCTTACCTTTTGTGCGATAAAATAAATAGTTTGTAGGCACGCGCGTACCTATGCACGTGCAAACCCTCCTGCGCACTTCAATGAGTTCACTAGCTTTACCTGTGAGTATTGTTAATAGGACGTGAAATTATCGCGTGTCAGGAATGAATAAACACAAATTATGGCGTAAAAATGTAGGGACAAAAGTTGAAGACTAGCGCTCTACTTAGCTTTACAGCTAGAGCAGTTTTATGATTTCAATGCAAAATTCTTTCCTCCGTATGACCGAGCTACAGTTATTACAGCTACCTTAGAGGATATTAAGTTAAAATATTGCTGTAAGTAAACAATAAATACTGCAATACCATTTCTCCATTAGACATCCACGTCTGTGCGCCATAGAAGACTGATTGGCTTTAAGTGCCGTGGACACCACCGATTGCTCTCGGACAAAAGCCCCTCTCCCCAGACGTCCCGTGAAAGGATGCTGCGGAAAGGGCGATCGACAGAAATCTCTTGTCCGGTGGTAATCGTCCAAGATCCAACACAAGACGCGAGTGGTTCTCCTCAATTATTAACGCACACATTCGCATGCTGGGCCCGTTTCTTTTCATGTGGGACAAAAGAGAATTCAGGTCATGGCAACAACGGAATCGTTGCAAAGGTCGTTGCGAACGCTGCCGCATACGCTTTTAATATTAAGCGCCAAAAATGAAAACAGGCCGACGTTATTACCTGGCACCGTCACATGAAAGTCTACCCGCAGTAGGTACTACTCGTATACTTAGGTACATGAATATATGGGACGACGTTTTATTTATGGAAGTACACAGAGAATTTCACCTTTTAAAGCTTTGAACGTACACAGTATATTCATGCGAACATTCTTACAATCCCGTAGCGCCACGCCACCGCGCTGGCCTACTGTCCTCGTGGTGGTCATAATGAATTAAGAGTTTATAGCAATTTATAGCAGAATATAGTTTTTCTAAATACATAAACGGACTGAGAGAGAGAAAAGAAAGAACGTGTCATACAGATTTCATATATGTAAACAAAGTCGGTTAAACATACATATAATTGAAAAAATGAGTGCCTACGAGTTACTTAACTTTAGTGTGATCGGTCGATGGTCGATTGAAATCAAGATATATAACGTTTTTGTAATATAAATACAGAAAAAATAACACTTATGAGACGTCTATGTATATACGTTTAAACGTACATCAGTTTTGCAAAGGAGTTTCTGCACGAAACGTCTTATGTAAATCAGTATGAAATACCAGTCGGCTCTTCAATACGACATAACGGCCGGCGAAATAATGAAAGGGTCCTTTACAAATTCGCCCTACTCGCCTTGGCTGAGGTGCGACACGTACTCATAGAACACTGGAGGGTTACCCTAATCTAACTCAGGTGTGCTTTTGAAAAATCCTCCCGTATGTGAGGTCGCGTACATTTCCCCGTTTTATTGCATATTGAGACGTATCCTTCTGATATATTCCCCGGCCTCGATATATAGAGGTCGGCCCCTGTTAAACTATTTGGAATAGTATTTTGGATTTATTAATGCCGCGTGAGCTCGATGTGATAGGAAGGCTGTGTTTTACGGGTGATTCTACGGAATGGGATTATTTGTAATATGTGGTAATTTTGTTTGAATTGTTTTTTCGTGTTACCGGGTAGTTTTGTCTGATATGTTGTTTTACTCTTGACAGGGTGGCGTCGGCAGATTATCAACTGGAGCTACCCAGCGGGGTAGTAAGCATACCACCATTCTGGTATCCTCACGATTTCCTTCATTGGTAGCAGGCTATAATATTCTAACATTATCTACTACCTACAGATTTTAAGCCAACTGCCAATTAAACCGTAATTATTTCGAAGAAATAAAACCTTTTAGCAAAATACTGTTACTTGAATTTGTCAGCTGATTAATTTAAACAAAGGTCAACGTTATTTAGTTTCAAATAACGCAAAAATGTCTTTAATAAAAGATACAAATAAACAAGGTAATATAGGTAAAAAAAATAAAATTATGGGTATATAAACAGATATATTGAGGGCTTTAAATAAAGTTGCGGGTTATTACAAATCGATTATTCTTATTACTATTAGGTTTTTTGACATAAGTGTCCCGATTTCTAGTCTGGCATCATAAAGGACTGTTAAAACTAAATGCATTGAAACTTGAGTGCATTGCAGTGTTCTGATTTGTCAACAGCACCTCCAAACAATCCTCAGGATCCCTTGATTGCACATTCACCTAGCTACATGCAGTTCTCATTTTCCGAAACATTGATTCTGACGCATTGTCTGCAGTTGAATCTGAATTGGATCTGAAGTCTGTTGATACTCAAGAGTAGGTATCTGACATAGCTGACAGGCCCCACAGCTCAGTTAGTAGTAACCCTGCCTTCTGCGCTGTAGGTCGTGGGTTCGATTCCCATCCAGGACAAAAATTTGTGTGACAAATATATAATATGTTCGTTCTGTATCTGGGTGGTAATATGCATTATATGTATATATTTACAAAAAGTATATAAGATATCAGTTGTCTGGTTCCGATGATACTTTCCCTTAAGTTGCAGCTGCTTGACTGCGTGGCTCATTTGGTAGTTACAATGCTTGCAAAATGACGGGTTCAACCAGCCAGGGGCAGTCTTTATGTGATAAATATAAATCTTGTTCTCAAGTCTTGGATGTTTGTGTTGTTTATATGTACCTACTGACCATGCTACCTGCAACACAGTAAATCATGCCTAAATCATGCAACTATGTATGTGTGTGTCAGCGTTTGTTGATTTGTAGTAGATAGTTCTACGGGGTGGTGCTACAATGTTTCATACCTACTAACCAAATTGTAGTGCAAAATAGACAGTCAGTTTTTGCTAAACCAAAGGGCGTCGTAACAGCAGTTTCTTTCTACCAATGCAATAGGTAAACATTGTTCATAACTAATTCCTAATCAGAACATATGACTCAACGAACTTTACAGATACACACGTTCAGTTTCAACACCGCACGGCGCTTCCTATGGATAGGTATCTCTGAAACAGAAACTTTCCAGAAAAACCGCACGCTCAATTTGAGCCTATATAAAAGAGTTATTGAAAGAAAACATATTCCTTGAAAGTTTATTCCTTTGACCCTCATTGTATTGGATTGAAATACTTTATTCCAACCTGCTATGGGTCGGATCCGTGCCATCTGTTATCCACATATTATGTCTTATGAATGATTTCTGTTAAAAAAAGGGGACCTATTTCCGGCTCGATGTCACACGAACGATGTCGCTGCCAACCGATAGCAATTTAATTCTGTTAATATTATAAAGAACTCTTTGTAAAATTTGTAAGTTTTGATGTAGGACGTAGGTAATATCTTATTTTATCTTTTAGGTTATTTACCAAATTTGGGAGATGTGACCTTCACAGTACCACAATGCTCGGTCTATAATCTCTATTTATATTTATTGGTTCGAAGATACTGATACTTTCATGTGAAATAAATTTAATGCTATCAACATTATCTTCTAGAACTTGAACACTTTTATAACTTATTTATCTACTTTCTTAACAATAGCTCTATTTATATTTATTTCTCTGCTTTTTCATTAGTTTTTCACTAGTAGGTAAGTAATGTATATAATGTATGCTATAACTTCAAACGATAGAATACAAGATGGACTGATGGATTTTAATTTTTACTACAAACAGCCTATTGGATCCCGACTTATGTAGTTCACGGGACAAAGGTGCGGACTATTCAACGCATAAGAAGCATATTTTCAACTAACCTTCAGTGCACCAACTCACAGAATTGAGTACTATCACTCCAAGCGAAAAATAT
Organism: Chesias legatella; assembly: GCA_947359385.1. NCBI lineage: Eukaryota > Metazoa > Arthropoda > Insecta > Lepidoptera > Geometridae > Chesias > Chesias legatella. The sequence continues at coordinate 3,088,348 of OX375766.1, forward strand.
AAATAAATAAAATATGCGCGGAACGGATTCTAAGTTAAATTTTTGTATAATATCAAACTTTATACAGAAAGCCATGGCCTAAATCGCTTTAATTTAAAGTTGGCAGAAGCAGCTTTGGAAAATGATTCCATCGCGAATTTACCCAATCGTCTTTTGCCTTTACTACATTCAAGGCAAATACTTATTATACAATTTTGCATCGTCAAAATCGAAAAAAAAAACAGCTGTTCTCTTTGAATTTATAGGGTCGTGTTGTATAGTTCATAAGCAGATACCGAACCGAACAATGTGACGCAAATTCACATCGTGAGAAAGCGGCTCGGTGTCAATAAGGTAGAGACAATTATTTTTACAATTGCCTCCCTCAGACGAAGGATCAAATTCTATATTGGGTATGTATGGCTTTTTATAATACGTACACCGTTTTTTTGTCTTTCTTGCGAAAGGGAAACGATAGCGGCTTCGATGCCACTTCGTTTCTAAATCCATTCAATGACATCGTAATCTTATTGGAGAATAGGTAAGAAAAACTAGCTACTTAATAAAATTAACGTTGATTAAAATCTTGATTTCTAGTGCCAAAAGAGCTGCATATATAATTTACGACTATGTTAATCAGACCCACATCGGTCAGCGTAACATAATAAATAAAAAGTCACGTTTAAATATGGATTTTTTTTAATAATTTGTTAGTTCTCCAATAAAAGTTAGCTAGTCGTTATATGCAATCTACCAGCACCAAAACGGTATTTAAATGAGCTACAGGAACTTCAATAAATTATGTCAGAGGACGCTTTCTCACATTACCCCGCATTTTGCCGAACAAGCGCTACCTTCGCGGGATGAAGAAATTGCACGATTGCTGCTCGACCCGACGCGGCACTTTTGCCTGGGCCATATACATATAGGTATGTATAGATAGTGTATAAATTCTTATTTCAAATTCAAATAATCGTAAAAAGGTTGTGGGTATTTTGGGCGCTACTCATTTTAAACTTTAATAATCGAAAAAGTTATGGTTAAATTATCTTGGACACCACTTCTTCCGACTGTTATCATAGATGTGTTTAGGTAGCAATAACTAACAGAGCTAAGGATTCAAAAATATTTTTGTTACTGAAGTACTATATTGTGTTTTTAAGATTTATGGTTCGATTAATAATATACTTTTACTTTATTTACATATTTACTATACCATAAGTTTGTAGAAAAACAAAAGTGCATGAATAATAGTTGTTTTTTTTTAAATATATTGTTAAATGTTTTAGGTGCACATTATCGCACCCTATATCACTCATTTTCAGAACTCAATGATCAAACAGTTTTACTATACTAGTAAGTAAATACACTTACCTAATATTATTTTGCCTTGGAGGGGAAAAAATCACCCACTAAAACGGTACATACCTACTAACGTTCGCAAAACTTTGTTGATAGGTTCATAAGGTACTAAAGCGCTTTATCTACTTTTAAAAAAGTTTTGCTTGTTACGTATGTATGCACCTTTTATAAAAACAAAAAGAAATACCCTAAACAACTTAAGAAATAATATTAACAATATCCTCATAAATATTTAGGCCGAGGTCGAAATCAATGCATGCATTAGGTTGCGTTCCCAGAATAATGAATAAGAAAAAATAGTTTACAATAGAATAGATAGAAATCGAATCGGACGTCAAAATCGTTATTGTAAGACGCGTTACTTATCTTGGATCTGAGTTCGGGAGCTGAATATAAATGTTGAGCGTAGACGTTCGGGGGAATATGTCAGGAGACATTCGTTCTATGCAGTTTCTCTCTCTGGCACCTCAGATGTTGACTCTGATTTATTTGGTGTCTTGTTTGTAAGCGTATACATCGGTACACTTACTTTAGAAGCAGGATAGGTTTACGAAGCTGTATTTCAATTGTGCATACTAGACACTTTCTCAAGGGTAGATTTTGGTTTTGGTTTAGATAAAGGTAGGCCAATTTCTTTCTGTTAGATTTTTCTGTCGGATCGTTGTCTAAGTTGACAAATTAATAATTTAATTATACTTCTGGCATACTAACGGGATAAAAGTAACCTACTTTGTTATCGACGTCACCATCTACTACTTTAAAAAGTTAAGTTAACTTACAAATATTTTCAGCAGTAAACAGATATTAAGTATATGTTATACGTTATAAGTATAAGTTATATTAAGTACTTTCACATTATAATACAAGTGGGTAGCGGATTAATGCGAGCGTCAAATAACGTAATATTTTTGCGAAGTTAGACTAGACAGGTGTTACTATTTAATATAGGTACCTAAGTGTTTGTGCAGCCAAGTAATGCATTGCATTGTCCATCATTTACTGTTAAGGTAAAATAGGAAAAAGTTACATTTCCTCTAAATCCTATTTCCTAGTGACGGGATCAATGCAATACATAAGTGTACGGAACTATTTTTTGATGTCCTTATTTATTCTTATCCTCTGTAGGTCTTCTTATTCTTATTTCTGTAGGTCAGACATCAGACCACCCATCGACTGCTTCAGTTCCACTAATACTATATGCGCACTATAAGTGCTCCTTACGTGCACTTGACATGTTTGTGATTATTTTAGTTATGAGAACGTGCTATTGTAATTTCAAGTCATAAACTCATTGGTTTACGCTTGGTTGGATTATAAGCGCATGTACCACTTGGCTACTAAACCACGTACTCACTGGTTTGGTAAATACAAAGATTCAATGTGGCTAATGAATCCTATTAAAAAGTATTTTATAACAGTTTTCACACGAATGCGAACAATGGGTCTATGTCGCGTGCCGCCCGCATGCTCACATCAAAACTGCTCGATAGAACCGGGATATTGACACAAAAACTATGCACATTATCAAATCACTGTTTGGTATCCCTTTTTTCCCATAGGGCAGCGCTTGATTTGATACTTTTCTTTGAGGGTTACAATTACCGACAATGCAGATGGAACGCAGTCGTCAAAGTACCTTAGCTTATCACTTCCTTTGCTACGAATTACTCAGCTGCAGCTATTGCCGTTAAATGCTTTTACGCTTGCGTGCTTTAAGGGACGCTAAGTTGATTACAATTACATAGCACATTTATTAAAGACTAGCTGTTGCCCGCAACTTCGTCCGCGTCGAATTTGGGTTTATCACGCACCCCTATTTTACCCCTCGGAAAAGTAGCTTAAGCTTAGTCCTTGTTACATCAGCTATCTGCCAGTGAAAGTCCCGTCAAAATCGGTCCAGCCATTTCAGAGATTAGCCGGAAAAGACAGACAGACGAAAATTGTAAAAAAAAATGTTTTGGTATATGTACCGCGTATACATCCATACGCACTTAGTGAAAAGCGGTTATTTTAATATTACAAACAGACACTCCAATTTTATTTATTTGTATATACGTAGTTGCCTGCACGAATATGTATCACTCGGTAATTACTCGGTAACGCTACCGAGGTATTTTATCATGAGATAACCTTATTTTTTTAATTGAGATCCAGTTTTGCTGGATATATTCTATTTTTCTTTTCTTAGATGATAAATTGGCACACGGATGGAATTTACCTAATAGAGATTTTTCATAGCGTTATTCGATGATGAATTTTATCTATCCTTCCAATGCATTTTATGGGGCCGTCCATCAAACAATAAAGTACTTATCTTCTCTTGTCCCGGCAAGCAAGCTCTACGATTATAGGCCATATTTCAAGTCGATAGCTTACAGTTTCTAAGAAAAAGTACCACGACAAAGGAATGCCCGGATATACAGGACACCGAAGTCTCGAGCCAAATTCTAGTTTTATACTTTATAACGCTAAACTTGAACAAATATCGCGAGATCTGGGTTTGTACATATTATTAGTCCAGCGGCGCTGCCCATCGCTTTTGTAGGCACGTACGAATTATAATAAAAGAGTAGAGCAAAAATCTGTACATAGTGTTTTTAAAACAATAACGCTTTCAGAAGATTCAGACTAGCTATTAGCCGAAAATAAACCATTCGAAGACGGTCTGTCTGACTGTTTGAGACTCATGAAAAATAACAGAACGAATTATTATATTTTAAATATTATGATGTATATACAGATCTAATTAGGTAGGTACTTATATGTAATTTTCGAACGACGGTGTAGGGGCATATTAATGAAAGAAAAACGAATCGTTCACACATTCCAAGCCATTTCTTTATGAATTCCATGGAAATAAACTTTTCGACTTTGACTTTGACTTAATGTTTATAATAAATGCGTATTCGATGAAAATATTCATGACCCTCTTTCGTTTCCGACGGTACCTACTAGGTAGGCGCATTAGAAATTTTTTCCCAATGCACGTATACACCAGACTATTCTTTATAAAGGAAACATCGACAGGAAATCAACAGTTCCCAGAACGAAAAGGTCTAAACGAGTCAAGTGCATGAAAGGACGACTTTGACGCACTTTAATCCCTTCACCGCACTGATTCTATAGATCCAATGATACAAGTACGTACGTGAGACGCACAATGTCAAGTAGTACTAACTGTCTTACTACTTATATTTGGTTTATAGATGACTAGCTGCGCCCCGCGGTGTATAGTAATCCCACGGGAACACTACACTCTGGGATCAAAGTAGCCTATGTGTTAATCCAGGATATAAGCTATCTTGGTACCAAATTTCATCCAAATCCATTCGGCCATTTGAGCGTGAAAGAGTAACAAACATCCATACATACATTCACGTTTATAATAGTAAGATTCACCTGTACTGAATGTAAGTGGCAACTACGCAGATCGTCACTTAGCTAATCTCCGAAGCATCGTGTTGTGTCGATGTTCGGGTAATGTCACCAACCGCTGCGGGTTCTGTTACACGAATGCATTACATGGCTTTGATTTTAGCATAGCGCCTTCCCGCTACGCACTAGCTAGGTATGGATATAAATCGACTAATCTCAAGGGTTCATACTCCGGTTTGACTTTCCCTGTACTTTTTAATGGCTGCAACTTACTCACTTCTAATGTTTCTACTATATAGATAGAATTTAGGTTTAGGAAACCGAGTGTTAATATCGAGTGCCTAATAGTATACCAAGAGAGCCCAACATACCTTTTTTTATGAATTTATGTTGTAACTATTTAAGACGACTGCGTCGAAAATAATTTACAAGTATTTATTTTTGTAGCCGGAATATTTGGTACACGCTGACCATGGAAGGTATTTTGAATGGCCGGCACCACTGGTCGACGAACCTTTCCAAATTGGCAAGTGACATTACAATACATGACGTCACATGCGGGTAAAGCACGCGTGCCAAACCACTTTCGTTAATCGTACATCCTGACGTAATAAACGACTCCCCTATCACTTTATTATGCACGAACGTTCGTATTAAAGAACAGTATATCCATGGAAATTGCCGCAATTATCCTAATTAGAATAAGCCTTGTTGGGAACGAAATGTAAGGATTTGTTTTTGATTGTGAGGTAGGTATATGCTGTCGATGTTTGTAACTATAAATATATTCACTTAAAAAATAAAAAGTCACAGTGTACCTATTTAATTTCTAAAAGTAACTGCCGGCGGAGTTTTTCGTGGGAAAAGTTTAAGAGTAAGTGACGGTACGAGCTAGCCATAGCAACTACAGTACGACTTAGGTCCGTACCGGGACGGCCCTAGATGCATCCTGGTACACCCTTCACTCTGTGAAACAAAGATGTCTCAAACAAGTATTGTATCAGTTGTTTGGTTGACATAGTACAAGATATTAGTTCAGGGCAAGGCGACGCTGTTTGAAAACTCAAAAAATATACCTAGGGTGATGGCAGTACCCCATGGCTTTGATTATGGTTGCTTTCTCAAACATTTAGGGACCGTTACACAGTAATAATTCTCCCCGCATACAAATAAATCGAAATCGTTCCACAATAATCCGACCCCTTGGCAATAACAAGAACTTATCTAACAGATAGCGGCCCTCCTTGATAAAGACCGTTAAGATGCTCGTACATTGCCTGTTACTACAAAATAAATACGAATACTTTAGCACGGAACAAAAAGTTATCATTATCACATATTATTTTATAAATGGACACCCCACATGAAAATGTCTGTTGATATAGTAGAGTAGGTTGGTAGGTAAACTAATCAAAAGCAAAGTTTGTACGGAATAAATGAATTAAATAATTGTATGCACTTAATGAAGTTAATTTCAATTTAATATTGTAATTAATATGAGACCTGCCCTTATTTGGGTAGAGTAGAGGAACATGGCGCATCAAGGTTTTTGTAGAAAGCTAGCCTGTGTTAGTGACCACAATGTGACCATTTAAACTACCTAGTATAACTATATAGCTTGTACCATATAATTACCTTACCTAGTAGATTTGAGAAAACTATTAGTGCCTACCTACGAGTTTGTCGGGCACGCCAAACCATTGTAAACCGTGTTCTATAAACGATTTTAAGCTCTTTTGAGTCTTCGTGAACAAAAATCTCAACAAATCCCAGAAATACACTTTAAGAAAATATAAAAAGGTTTAACCTAAATTGTTAGATCTATTGATCTAACTCCTTATTCACATAAAAAAATTGGCTTGCAGTATTTTTGAATTATTAATGGTTTAACTGAAAAAGCGTTTCCTTGCAGTGACGTGGTTTTGGTCGCCACCTCGTGGTCATTTCCTACGAGGAACTTGACAAATGACAATTAACGCTGAAGCAACTAACGGTGTGTTTCAGCAGTGTGTTGCAGCAAGTCACGCCTATGTTCCTACAGTGTAGCAATTCACCAGGTGATAAGTAGCCATTGGGCTCTGCCTACCTATTCAGGAAAATTGCGCGAAAAAATGTGTGTGTAGCGCCACTATAGATTAAGGGTAAATACAAAATGCAACCCAGACTGACTCAAAAACGAGTTTCTTAGCGGTCCACTTCTCAAAAGCCGGGTATAAATATACTAAGAAGTAAACGTTTCTTCCTCAAGAAACCGTTACAAAGACTTCGGCAACAAAAAGTTGCGATGAAAGGGACGTAGCTTAAGATTCGATTATAAAAAAATTGCACAAAACATTCAAAGGTAGACAAGATTAATGTTGGTACGACGCGACGTCGGGCAAGTTTGCGCACGTGGTATCACAGCTGCGTGATCTTTTGTCATAAAAAATAGGGAACTCCCAACAATTGTCTTGTTTTTTGTATCTTGGACGTTACTCTTACTATCATTGGAATACGTAAACATCGTGAATGACAACAGAAAGAAGAAGAAGAAGAAAGAAGAACAAAACTAATTCGAATTCGATCCGACTGTAATTTTCTAAACATAGAGTAGACATTGACTCGTCATAACATTTCCGTCAAAGTGAAAACCTTTTTGAGATATGTTCAGAAAACTCATTTTAATTTCTTCACTTAATGGCCTAACATTTTTGTGATATCTCCGGAACTAATTATAATTTACAAAAGTTTCTTAGACTGATATGTAGAGAATTTTGAACTGTATCGCTTTCTATTAAAAAGTTAAAATTGGCCTTTTTAGGGTTAACGGCTTTCTAGTTAAAAGACGGCAGTATAGCTCAGTCTGGCGCCTGTTCAAACCTTATGTATCTTATAGGCTGCAGCAGGCCTACCTACCATCCATATCGGATTGCTGGCACATATCGTCAATTGCGATTGTCGTCCACTCTCTCTCTCTCTCTCACACACACACACACACACACACAGACACACACACACACGCACGCACGCACGCACGCACGCACGCACGCACGCACGCACGCACGCACGCACACACACACACACACACACACACACACACACACACACACACACACACACACACACACACACACACACACACACACACACACACACACACACACACACACACACACACACACACACACACACACACACACACACACACACACACACACACACACACACACACTGTCTCTCTCTCTCCGACTAGGGCTAAACTTTGCTTATCATCCACAGAGTAAATCTATTTTACTCCTCACAGTTCAGTTGGTACTACCTTCTGCGCTGTAGGTCGTGAATTCGATTCCCACACAAAAACAAAAATTTGAGTGATGTGTGACGATGACAGATGTTTTTCGTATTCTGAATTTCAATATGTAATATACGTATGTATTCATATTCACAAAAAGTATATACATAATTATTATAGCTTGTCTGGCTCACTTGATACAAGCTGTGCTTAGCTTGTTTCGGGCTAGATGGCGCTGTGTGTAATATCCACCAAAATTTATTTTATTTTATTGTAAAATCCTCTGATCTAAACAAATCACAATTTTTTGTTTATGACAGTTGTAACATTCAGTCTTAATCTCTTTTCTCTCTTATTACCAACAAACAGTATTTTTCATTCATGTTTAAAGGAAAAAAAAACGAAAGTACATAGTAGGAAAGGCATTTCCTTGTGCTTCAGAAATGTGTTTTAATAAAAATAATATATTAATTTTTAACAATTATTTCTTTTTATATAAACGTTCTTTTAATATTTTCAATAAATATTCTCAATAAATCTGTATGAATAATCTTTGAATTTTTTTAAATATTCAAGGTTTGGTATTCTTACTGCTTTTATAGATATAATTTACAGAAAACAGACTAATTCAAAAAAAATTTGAATTAAATCATAACACATTACAAGATAATTTCTTAAATTCTTTATGCAAGAGGATTACTGACCAGCGCAACGCAAAGAAAACAGGTAGCTTTCAACCAATCGGAATTAACAATTCTGTCTGTATTATGCCTTCTTAAATCTTACATTTTCATTGAAAAAAATAATAATAATAATAAACTAACTTCTTATACTATATTTACAAATAAGATTATTCGAATATTTCTAATAGTTATTATGCTGTAATCCTATCATGAGCTTTTGACGGCTTGCTGTATATTCGTCTTTATCACTTGACTGGTGCTTACGTCGTTCTCGAGGGGGGTTACCCGCACCTGAGGATGAGAAAACAACTTTAGCACTGAAATCACGAACAAACTAAACGGATTATCTATGTAACGATACGTTAGGAATAAGTAACAGATTGTAAAAAAACAAATTTCGAAATCTTTTTTCTGTTTGTTTGTGAGCGCATCACGCTCAAACGGCTGAAAGCATTTGGATGAAATTTGGTAGCAAGATAGCTGGAATAACACATAGGATTCCTGGATTCCTTAAAACTGCAGTGTTCCCATGGGATGACTTATTCACCGCGGGTAACACCGCGAGGAGCAGCTAGTTACAAATAACAGTAGCTCCATTTGTCTCACGTCCGTCTCGATGCTAAATCTGTGACTATGTTATCGTTGGCATCAGTAACACAACTCTGTCGGAAGACCGGTAGAGACCGGTAGTTGCCTACCAACTAACATTAAGCTGAACCAGTGCTTTTTGTGGTACCTCAGAAAAGACTGGCTCAGCATATACTCCCATGTGTGTATATATGTATCATAAATTGATTTAATAGATTAAAAGTATATTTGATTGGTGTCCAATCAAATACATTTATAATCTATTATATATTATTTATATTTTGTCTATTGTGTGTAAGCTAACCACTAATAAAATATTTCGTTCTTTCACTTGCCTGTATTTTCAGCGGCGTATCGTTTAAAACAGGTGGATTCATTGTTTTACGCCAGTAAAGGTATATAACCCAAGTCGTGAAATTACTTATTGCCTCAAGTTTGAGTTTTCTGACTGGTATTAACAGCCTTAAATCTCAGCTAATGCTCGTTCTAGCGTGCCAATATGTCAGCGTACCACTATCAGATGCTACTTTAGAACTATGAGTACAATGTAAAGGGAATTAATTACCTCGAGTTTGAGATTGCTGACAGGTATTAACAGCCGGCAGTATCAGCTAATGCTGAGTCTAGCGTGCCAATATGTCAGCGTACTACTATCAGATGCTAGTGCTTTAAGACTATGAGTACAATGTAAAGGGAATTAATTACCTCGAATTTGAGATTGCTGACAGGTATTAACAGCTGTCAATCTCAGCTAAGCTCGGTCTAGAGTGCCAATATGTCAGCGTACCACTATCAGATGCTACTTTAGAACTATGAGTACAATGTAAAGGGAATTAATTACCTCGAGTTTGAGATTGCTGACAGGTATTAACAGCCGGCAGTATCAGCTAATGCTCAGTCTAGCGTGCCAATATGTCAGCGTACTACTATCAGATGCTAGTGCTTTAAGACTATGAGTACAATGTAAAGGGAATTAATTACCTCGAGTTTGAGATTGCTGACAGGTATTAACAGCCGGCAGTATCAGCTAATGCTGAGTCTAGCGTGCCAATATGTCAGCGTACTACTATCAGATGCTAGTGCTTTAAGACTATGAGTACAATGTAAAGGGAATTAATTACCTCGAATTTGAGATTGCTGACAGGTATTAACAGCTGTCAATCTCAGCTAAGCTCGGTCTAGAGTGCCAATATGTCAGCGTACTACTATCAGATGCTAGTGCTTTAAGACTATGAGTACAATGTAAAGGGAATTAATTACCTCGAGTTTGAGATTGCTGACAGGTATTAACAGCCGGCAGTATCAGCTAATGCTGAGTCTAGCGTGCCAATATGTCAGCGTACTACTATCAGATGCTAGTGCTTTAAGACTATGAGTACAATGTAAAGGGAATTAATTACCTCGAATTTGAGATTGCTGACAGGTATTAACAGCTGTCAATCTCAGCTAAGCTCGGTCTAGAGTGCCAATATGTCAGCGTACCACTATCAGATGCTACTTTAGAACTATGAGTACAATGTAAAGGGAATTAATTACCTCGAGTTTGAGATTGCTGACAGGTATTAACAGCCGGCAGTATCAGCTAATGCTGAGTCTAGCGTGCCAATATGTCAGCGTACTACTATCAGATGCTAGTGCTTTAAGACTATGAGTACAATGTAAAGGGAATTAATTACCTCGAATTTGAGATTGCTGACAGGTATTAACAGCTGTCAATCTCAGCTAAGCTCGGTCTAGAGTGCCAATATGTCAGCGTACCACTATCAGATGCTACTTTAGAACTATGAGTACAATGTAAAGGGAATTAATTACCTCGAGTTTGAGATTGCTGACAGGTATTAACAGCCGGCAGTATCAGCTAATGCTCAGTCTAGCGTGCCAATATGTCAGCGTACTACTATCAGATGCTAGTGCTTTAAGACTATGAGTACAATGTAAAGGGAATTAATTACCTCGAGTTTGAGATTGCTGACAGGTATTAACAGCCGGCAGTATCAGCTAATGCTGAGTCTAGCGTGCCAATATGTCAGCGTACTACTATCAGATGCTAGTGCTTTAAGACTATGAGTACAATGTAAAGGGAATTAATTACCTCGAATTTGAGATTGCTGACAGGTATTAACAGCTGTCAATCTCAGCTAAGCTCGGTCTAGAGTGCCAATATGTCAGCGTACCACTATCAGATGCTACTTTAGAACTATGAGTACAATGTAAAGGGAATTAATTACCTCGAGTTTGAGATTGCTGACAGGTATTAACAGCCGGCAGTATCAGCTAATGCTGAGTCTAGCGTGCCAATATGTCAGCGTACTACTATCAGATGCTAGTGCTTTAAGACTATGAGTACAATGTAAAGGGAATTAATTACCTCGAATTTGAGATTGCTGACAGGTATTAACAGCTGTCAATCTCAGCTAAGCTCGGTCTAGAGTGCCAATATGTCAGCGTACCACTATCAGATGCTACTTTAGAACTATGAGTACAATGTAAAGGGAATTAATTACCTCGAGTTTGAGATTGCTGACAGGTATTAACAGCCGGCAGTATCAGCTAATGCTCAGTCTAGCGTGCCAATATGTCAGCGTACTACTATCAGATGCTAGTGCTTTAAGACTATGAGTACAATGTAAAGGGAATGAATTACCTCGAATTTGAGATTGCTGACAGGTATTAACAGCTGTCAATCTCAGCTAAGCTCAGTCTAGCGTGCCAATATGTCAGCGTACTACTATCAGATGCTAGTGCTTTAAGACTATGAGTACAATGTAAAGGGAATGAATTACCTCGAGTTTGAGATTGCTGACAGGTATTCTGCCGTCGAGTTCAGCTAGCACGCGGTCTAGGGTGTCCACTAATCGGTCGGCGTCCTGTGTTGAGAACACCATTGGAGGCTTGAACTTCAGGACGTTGCTGTCGGGTCCATCTCGACTGATAAGGATTTTCTCGTCGCGCATTCTGAAATTATTTCACAGATATACAGTGAACCAGAAAAATTGCGCATGAGCTGCTGGCCATCCCTGATGCAGGAGAATTCAGACCCAGAAGTCTATTGACATGGTTTCTATACTGCATCCGATTAATATTTTACGTGCAAAGAACAGAAGCGCTCAGATGATAATGCCTCGAATGGTCATGTAGGTATCTCATTTGACTTTGAATATTGTTTAAACTGATCGTTCTTTTACGCCCGACAGAACCAAGTACGCTGCGAGAAATTCAGTGCGCAGCACTGGCTCATCTCACCCGTAGGTACTTATACCCCGAAACGGAATGTCCAAGTCATATTATTTCATTGTTCCCGCTACTCTGATACTTGAAAATGAAATGACTCATGTGCTTGTAATTTCACCCACAGATTTTCAGTAGCACATAGAAAGATGTGGTTGCCAGTGAAATTACAGAGACGATGGCAGTAATTATATCACTAGTCATAAAGGGAATTAATTACCTCGAGTTTGAGATTGCTGACAGGTATTAACAGCCGTCAGTATCAGCTAATGCTCGGTCTAGCGTGCCCAATACGTCAGCGTACCACTATCAGATTCAGTTGGTTTTACTTTCTCAGTTGGTTCTACAACTAACGTGTTTAACGGTTCAACATACCTGTTAACAATGTGTTTCGCCTCGGCTGTAGCCGGCGTCCTACTCTCCCTATCCGTGACTAGCTCCACTCCGACGAACAGGCCCCTCCCGCGGACATCGCCCACCAATCTGTGCTTGTGCTTAAGCGTCTCGCACCGCGTCAGTAGATGATTGCCGACGCGTAACGCGCGCTCTAGTAGACGCTCCTCTTCGATCACGTCTAGCACTGCGTTGGCGATTGCACACGAGACTGGGTTGCCTCCGTACTGAAATGACAAAAGCTTTATTGCATACGGGTACCATAGTAAACAGAACACAAAATTAAAATAAATATACTACTAACTAATACATATATTTGGCCAGTCTTTAACTCAAAGACAGTTAGTACCAATGTGTGTAGAGTTTTTCGGATATGATTTCCATGTCAGTGGTGCCCATATGAGCGAGTTCACATGAAAGTTTACCGGATCCAGTAAAAGCTATCAAGTTTATTTTATTTATTTGTTAAAAACGGTTTCCGTGAACCGGATTTTGGTCGCTATGTACTTTGTCGAGCATCTAAACTTAAGGTACATTCAGCACAGCCTATTCGCCAGACCTTATCTTAGCGTATATTATTTACTTTCAGATTATTAGGTATACCTAATTAGTAGGTAGTTTTGGTAAAGTATTTTCAACTACTTAGTAGGTACCTACTACCTATTAATACTTAGTTTGGCACGTGGATATTTCAGAATTATAAAAGACAAGCCCCCCGGCGGATTCGCACGGGTAGCGTTAAGAATTTATGGCTGGAAGGTAGCGTATACAAGTGCCCGAAATTTAGAAACCAATTCAGTCAAAAAGGTGCCAAAGATTATTTTTGTCTTTACCGGATCAGTTTTATAATCACTGGAGATATCCAGTCGTTACTGAATCATATTTTCTCATAAATACAATCTAAACCACAGATTCACGATACGATATCGCTGGCTATCGCGTTTCAAGTGCCTTTTATTTGTATAACCATTTAGACTAATATTGACTTGGCTAACAATTTCCATATTATGGTGTGAAAATGAGAAAAACAAATAAGGTTTATTCGTACCCAAACAATATCATGATAATTTCGTTACGTCAGGAAATTTTACAACTTTATGACGCAGGTTTTCCACAAATTTATACAAATAAATAAAATTGGAGTGTCCGTTTGTAATATTAAAATAGCCGCTTTTTACTAAGCGCATATGGATGTATACACGGTACAAATATCAAAACATTTTTTTTTTTTAATTTCTGTCTCTCTGTCTGGCTGTTTGTTCCGATTAATTTCTGAAATAGCTGGACCAATTTTGACGGGCCTTTCACTGGCAGATAGCTGATGTAACAAGGAGTAACTTAAGCTACTTTTCCGAGGGGTAAAATAGGGGTGCGAGATAAAACCGAATTCCACGCGGACGAAGTCGCGGGCAACAGCTAGTACTTAATAATTTTAAGAGCAGTAGACCTCGCCAAGTTCGGCCGGGGAAGTACTGCCACCATGCCCATTCCTGCCGCCAAGCAGTAACGCATTCACGTTACTGTGTTCTGGTTTGAATGGTGTAGTTGCCGGTGAAATTACAGGCAATGAGACATTCCACCTTCACGTCTCAGAGTTACGGGAGCATACGATGCGACTTGGGTCTTGTCGTACCTAGTAGCGGAGAACTCAAGTCGAATCGGTTGTTATGGGCCGAGTTTACCACTTACCATCAGGTGGGGTGTGAGCTGTTGGCAGTCGGCTCGTTCCGTAATTATATCACATAAAAAAACATGATGCAAATATCGAGGAGTCAGGGGTAAACTAAACGACGGCTTAACGACTGAAACTAAAAGTAAAAAAAAACCATGTCATCTGTTAAATACAACTTTAGCTGCTAGAGACTCGCAAGGAATTGCATCCGTACTGATAAGTGCAAATATATTTTGAAACAATTTTCTGACTGTAACATTATTTTGGCGAACCCTCTTTCAGATGAGATAAAATTATTAATCAACCTTTGTAAAATAGTTTCCTCATCAGATCAGTCCAATTAAATACAAATTTGTTTGTTTCATGTACTTATTATGTTTTGATGTTTCATGTGTGTTAATGTACCTAATTGTATTGTATGATTAACTATGTAAACCTATTAGAGCGACATAATCAATTAAGATTAAGCTCTTTAATAAAGAATAAAAAAAAAAAAAAAAAGGAATTGCAGGTCTGCATGGACACACTGCATTTTGGCGCTAACTAGACTCAAATATCTCAAATATCAAAGAAAATTAGCGTTTAATATATTGAAGCTTACCGTATTGAAGTACTCCACGCCAGTATCAGTGAAGCTCTTAGCTATTTCGGGCGTGGTGATGACAGCGGCCACCGGGTGCCCGTTACCCATCGGTTTGCCCACGGTCACAATGTCGGGTATTACGTCCTGGGTCTCGAATGCCCACATGTGGGTGCCCACTCTCCCGAAGCCCACTTGAACCTCGTCGGCTATGCACACGCCGTCGGCATCGCGGACATGCCTGGAAAGGGGAGATGATTTACTTTTTATTTCATGTCATTGGACTCGAATATTTGCCAAACCATCAGATAAAACAGATGTCTAATACATAAAAACTGGAAACATATGGGACGCCGACAGAAAATCTTGAATGTAGGTTGTGGTAGGTATTTCATTTTTTAGTGTAACTATAAATAACCATAATCACTAAAATTTATTAATTACATAGCAAATTAAATAGTAGCACCTAATGTCGCGATTTACTATCGCGTCTTTTATGTTTCCAGGATACTTCCATTTATGTATATGAAAACTATTATATTTTTTTATTGCTATCAAATAAATGTGCAAATTATCAGTCGTCTCGGACGTGACCTGAGCGTTCGGACGAACGACAAGTATTTGGCTGACTAGATGTTCTTTTGTCCTTATTGATATGCGCGACTGAAAGTCGAGGTCGCGTCCGATAATAAAGGTTCTCTTCAATCTCTCCAGGAAACTACTGGTCAAGTAGACATAACGACGCTTAACTTGACATAACATAACTCGAAGAACTTTAGTTTGACTATTATAATCTACTACTATCAGAGTCACTGTTCTCTCAGTGGTCAATGGTGACCATTAAATAATTTTAAGTGGGCCTTAAAGAGGCTCCTTTCGTGCACTCGATACGTGTCTTCGAATTTTTAGTTCTAGTACATGTCGGTTTCCTCACGATGACGGCGAGGAAAAACCTTAACTGTTTTGAGAAGTGGTGTTGTTCAAGCGAAAAAACTCATTGGATAACGTAGGGATTTGAACCAGCGACCTCCAGATTGAAACGCGGAGTCAGTACCACTGGCCACCACGCTCTCGTGCTTGCACTTTGACTACTGACGACGGCAGGAGATTCAGTTAGAAGGCCTTTAGAGAGCGGATTTATTTCTATTTTACTCAGTGAGCTAGCAACTATATGGTACGCGTTTGTCACGCATCAAATTCACGTGTCAAACAAAAGTCACTCCCAATATTATCATCAATCCGAGTATAATTATTTACATAAGTAGTGTAAAAATAATACACATTGGAAAGTCACGCCAAAGGCAATTATGCACCTACTTCACAAAAACTTGAGGTTTGCATATATCCCAACAAATTCATACCTAACTTGACAACATTTATCTAAGTAGGTACATAGTATTCTGACGTAGGTAACTAATTTTGTTTTTACTATATATTTAAGATATTTCGTTAGTAATTTAGGTAAACGTTAAATGACGTCACGGTCGTTAAGATTCAAGATTCTAATGAGAATGTAAATTATTCGGTAGGTTATCCCTATTCGATAATATTACATCATAGCTCGTTAGTGAGGTAAACATAGTTTGATAAGGCAGGGCACTATGTTGGTAGTCTATTTTAATAATCAACAACTAGTGGCGCCAACCTTGCGGCGAGGTCACCGGTTCACTCCAGTCAAAGGTCAACCAAAGGTCAATCAGGGAGGCATGCACACGCCAAGTATTTCGTCAGTGTCCAATCAAAGGTCAATCAGGGAGGCATTCACATGCCAAGTATTTCGTCAGTGTCCAACCAGAGGTCAATCAGGGAGACATGTAGGTACACGCCAATTATTTTGTCAGTGTCCAACCAAAGGTCAATCAGGGAGGCATGCACATGCCAAGTATTTCGTCAGTGTCCAACCAAAGGTCAACCACAGAAGCTTGTACTTTTCATTTCGTTTTCTAAATGAGGATCCCCAACTTAAGTCTTCCTTAATGGCGGAAAGTTATATAATTTGGTTATTTATGCCATTGGTCTTTTGGAACATATAATTAACCAAATTTATTATAATAATTACTATACTGATAACTCAGAACAGGGCTTGTCTTTTGGGTTTGCCTTGTTTGTATTCAGAGACACACACATGCAAATCGATTTGGATGACAACAGGCATATCTATAGTTCGATATCTAAGCATGTACATTATTATATAATAATTTTCCACCGAATTCATTTGAATATTTACCTACGGTAACTACTGATAACATAGAAGTGGGCTTGTCTATATTTGTGTTAGTCTATAAATTGATATAACTATAATTAACATAGAGTATGAGACTTGGAATGAAGCACATAATAATTTTCTGCTTTTCCTATCTTCATTTGTCATATCTGTCAGGTTTATTAGATTCTTATCAGAAAATTTTAAGCTAAGCTAATTATATGTACACTTTACAGAATATTTGTTTGTTTCATTTCACCTACATTTAGAGACATTTGTGAAAATTTAAAAAAGGAATAGGACCCGCCGTGTTCGTGACAAATAAAGTTTTTTATAATTTTAAATCTAAATCTATGATCGATGTCGCCATGCAACGGCTCAATCGGTAATTGGCTCTTAAGCTTGTACTATCAATAATTATGTCTTAAGGCTGTGAACTCATTTTTGGCTACTTGGCAGATAACGGTGGCTCTACAACACCAGTTCTGGTTATTAAAGCTAGTAAAAGTTAGGGAAATCCTGGTTAGTAGCTATTAGTTTGACCGGCCTCACAGCTCAGCTGGTAATAACTCTAACTGCCGCGCTGTAGGCCTTGAGTTCGATCTCCACCTCTTCGGGTGTTAAATCGATGTATTTATAAATACAATATATATAGAAAGTAGATGCAGAAAGTAGAAAAGTTAAAAAAAAAAAAAAAAAATGGATACTTACTGGTAGACTCGTTGCAGGTAGCCGTCAGGCGGGATGATCTGCCCCCCACAGCTCTGCAGGCTTTCGGCGATGAACGCGCAGACACCGCCGTTGGTACGTTTCGCCTCCAAACACATTTTTTCAACTTCGTCCGCGTAAAGTTTCCCTAGCTCCTCTTCTGAATGGGAGTCGTTAGGATATGTGTACTTTCCTCTGTACACATCTGGGACTGGCGCCTGGGTATAATAAATTATTTATTAGAATATATGTTTGCATAAATTATTATAAATTGTACAGTATATTATTTTAAATGTTATTGTTTAGCAATGATATGGATGCCTGTTCTTTGGAGAGGAACGAAGAAATGTTGACACTCCGAGATGTACTAAATTGAAGTTGACATGTCCTATGTTTACCTTTTAAATATACGTGCTATTAATATACTTAGTCAAAGCGATTACTTTTCAATCAAGGAAGCCTTTCTGAGAAATGTAAACCATACCATCAGGCTTTAATTTAAAAATAATAAATATATTCGATATAATTTATTTCTTGAACGCATAAAAGCAAACAAAACATTAAAAAATAATCATGTCAATGGTCCATACGTAACAACATATTTATATCATAAATTCATTATCATTTATCAGAGCATCTTCTTTCATTACTTGCCATATTTTTTACACACTTTCAACTATAACATTTTTAGCTTACGTCAATTTAACTTATCTTATGCTCTTCATGTAGCATGGTAACAAACTTTGTAACTTTGTAAACGTTTATCAAGCAGCCGGGAGCCGCATGTTCGAATAACGAGGTCACGTTATCACTTAATTAGCTTTTTATTTGTAGATTAAGCAATTGTAAAAAGCTTCTGCGTATATATGAAGACAATGATAGCCGTAATAATCGTGGCTTGGCGATTAACTCTTTTTGGACAGGTATTCATCTAAATTTTAAATTATTATATTTTCATTCCAAACTTTTAGTGAGCTAGTCTTTTTAATACCTTTTTTTAAGAATTAACTGCATATTCCCTGTATAACTTTTTTCTTTATTTTGTCATGTCATCTACCTACTTACTTGTTTTCTTTTTATCTTTCTACTTTTAACCTATAAGTGGAACTTTTAATTAGCCTTCAGCTCAAAATGCATGTGCCTTGCCATGCATTTTCAATATCCTTTATGTCGTGCTGAAAGATTTCCTAAAATTATTAAATTATAAATAATTATAAATAATAATGTACTATAGCTGCGTGATCATCTGTCATTTATTTTCGAAAGTGAAATGTCCATAACAACTAAATTATCCGTTATTATTTAGGAAATCGATTTTCTATTTCCTACTGAAGCTAGCTAGCCTAGGTCCTAGCTCTAACAACTATGGAGCACAAAGAAAATTGCAGTCTTTTACGGGCAACGCCATACTTTTCATACGCCACATTTACGATACGACTAGCAAGCTGCATTTGAGTTCTTAACTCGTTGACTAAAGATCACGAGACATAATTATCTTTAACTAATGTCTGTGAATTAATGTCCTATTTACATTTATGGCAAGACGTCTTTTGAAGTGACGTATGTAATGATCTCTATCGTGTGATGGTAAATTGTAAGCAATTGATATTTTTAAAATCCTATACTACTTACTCATGAAATATAACAAATATTTTCATATTATATACCCGTTGTATGCAATTACTTACCACATGAACCCAATCTGGCTTCTCTGGCCCTCCGGGTAGGTTAAATTTGTAGGGTGAGATATCAATCATAGACGTAAGGTGACCATGATAAGCGCTGTAACAAACAGGGGCTAGTAGCACCCTAAAAACACTTCGAGCTACTCGAAGTTATCGAAAGTGGGACGGACTGGCATTATGCCAAAAGATGGCCGTATTTCTAATTTTTGAGCTGGCCTTGGACCCTGATTACGTTAATTATAGTAAACGATAGGTTTAATAAGTGTTCAGTCACAAATGACTGCTATATATTTAAGAAAAAGATTGACGGGTGCATTGACAAAGACATAAAACCTAATTGCCAGGATAAGTCGTCCCAGTTTAATCGAAACAAGGTTTAAATACTTACTGGTCGAGCGTGACGACATCCTTGTTCTTAGTGTGTATCCTGGCCAATCTCAACGCGAGGTCGTTGGCCTCTGAGCCAGAGTTAACGAAGAAGCAAACAGAGAGTGGTTCAGGCAGGGTCTTCACGAGCCTCTTGGCTAGGATTACTATCTCGTCGTGGAGGTAGCGATTGTTCGTCGATATTAACGACATTTGGTTTCTGCCAGCCTCCACTACGTGCGGGTGGCAATGTCCCACTGGAAATCATTTTTTAATAAATATACTTGATAGCTAATAAAAAAAAATGTGTGCAAATAAGGAAAAGTAGCAGTTCATAGGTAATGGCAATTTCGAGGTGTTCTACGGTCCTACGGCCGTTCCAATAGAGCGACTAGAAAAATATATATTTTTTTAATTTTTAAATTATTTTTTACACTTATATTTTTTGTGACAGCATCGATAGTGCGTTGGGTACGAGATCACGGATTCAATTTTTAGTAAACATGGCAATAAAAACCTGTACAAAAATTTGATAAAGTTAGATATAAATTCTTACCATGCGCCACATTATTGATGCAGTCTAGATACCTCTCCCCCTGCTCGTCATACATATATTGGGCTATGCCGCGGACTATTTTCAAAGGTGAAGAGCGGAAAAATAATTGACAAGCAGCACTGAAAAAAAAACATCATTTTACTCACCTAAGCAAATTATTGGACGATAATTAGTGAAAATTTGCAAGTAATAGCCGGTTGCTTTCCATAGGCGAGATAAGGCTAAGAGAAAAATATATATATGAAAAGTATCAAAGTCTTTTTATAAGTCTTTTTTTCTATACGTCTACGACAATAGAGACGTATAGAAAACGCAAACTAAAAATCTGGTCGTATAGAAATTAAATTTTCAGGGCGTGTTCTTTACCGGTGGCGGTGCGCACTTAGAAATCAATTTTGTAAATTCGCATTCTTAGAGTTCCAAAATTTGGTTTTAGTGGAAAAAATAAAGCCCATTATTTCTAAAACCATTAGTACTAAATCTTAAAATTTTTACGAACAATTTTCTTTAATAAAATAAGCAAACATGTTTCACTAATGGATTTTTTAATAGTTTTCCCGAAATATTAATGGAAGTTGCTTTTTCATAAAAATAAAGATTTCCCTTTTTTTAGTGAAATTAAAACTTTTTAAGTGACTTCACTAACATTTTGGGGCTGATGTGGAGTGCTAAATTGGACCTATAATTGTAAAGTCGAAAAATCTATAAAAGTAAACTCAGAACGACAATAATGTGTCGTTCAACAGGGCATAAATAATATAGTTTAAAGTCGTTGTATACCCACGACAAATATTTTTGACAACACCCTTCATTTTGATCATTTTACAAAGCACGGGACGTCAAACGCGACAGTATTAGCTGTACTTGAAGTTGAGTGATTGACGTTTCCAAGCTTTAAGGATTCATTGTAAATAAAGTTTTCATTTACAGTCTAAAAAAGTGAAAGCTGAGTAAGAAATATAATTGACCAACTCTTCAGAGGTTGACAGGATGACGGAAAACATTTGAAAAACATATAAAAAGCAACGGTTTACATATGAAGGATCATGCTTACCCGACGTGCTTCTCACGCAGCCTCATGGTTTCATTTTTGGGCATTGATTGTAAGTAAGCCATTTCGTCTGATTATTTATATTAAAATTAAACTGGAATAAGTAACAAATTTAAATATACAATTTGCAAAAATAAACGCTTCCGGTGAGGAAGTATTTACATAGATGTTATATTTACCGTAAATAAGTAGGTAAATATAAATAATACTGGAAATAATGATTAATTAGTTAAAAGCTAGAGGAGGCGCGTCACGCGCGACGAACGATCAAAGAACGCTACAGCACGTGCCGTTATCCACGCTTTTATATGAAACTGGCGTCGGGCCGTTGAATATACAACAGTCACTATTAATCAGCAAGATATACAACGCAACTAGTCTCACACGCCCTCGTAACATCCAATGGAAACATATCAACAGTTTTATCAACAGACGTAAGATAGTGTAAATAAAATAATGATAAATATGTGGTTATGCATGGGCCGAATGCATGGGCTTTAGGGGGCGAACGTATCGACACTTAGAGAGGTTCAACATTTACTAAAAAGTACATTTTTGCTACAACAATACTACTAAACCACTCGCAATGTGAAACACGATTTTAACTTATAGTAGATTATCATTTGTCTTAAGTTACTTTACACAAAACATTGGTAATGTTTATAAAGTTATATTATAATTGAAAATAGCTATAGCCGTGTGTAAGTAGTTACTAACAGTTTCGATGTATTAGTTTTTTTACAAACCATACTTGTGTTCATAAAGATCTCCGTAGATAAGTAGGTACCCAATAGTAAAACACTTTGTGGTAGACTCAAATATTTGCGCAATTCATTTAATTTTCCACCATTACGTACATAAAAGCGAGGACTAAACAAACTCCACCACGGTAGTATCCTAAAATATCTAACCGTTGCTAGAACTTTGATAGTAAATTTTTCAGCTAAGGCCAAGTGTCAGAACTGCACATTTTGGTTATTTCCAGGCGTCGTATCATCGATACATAAATGCGGCCTTTAACACTTCTTAAGGCGAATCATTTGGGTGATATGATTTAGATGGGAAATTGCGAAGACTAGATAAATGTTCCGCTTTATACCCCAGCTGATCAAAATGGAATAAACCGACACTTCAAACTTGAAAATCCGTTAAACCTTTTAAACTGCAAAAGGTAACACGTAACTGAATAAACCTAAATATTAAATAATCAAAAATAGTTACACTGTCTAATAATATATCACAAAAATTTTTTCGAAATTTATTGTGTTACAGTCTCTGTTAATTTTCTTATTGTGCAGAAATGTCTCTTTAAACCTTGGTTAAATATAATTTAACATACGCATATTTTATCAACAAACATCACGTCAATCGGGAGATGTTATTTATCTAATGCAACGTATATCGGCGAAAGACACTAGTAAACAACATATTGTGTGCATTCGCTGGCGGGGCTTACATATGTGTTCGCCCGATATGTTCGGCGTAATCCGGACGACTAAATCGGGAACAACACCTACTATTTATAGATGAAATTATTTACATACGGAAATACGTATCAAGAGCACTTTGTCTGTAAACAAAGATTGCAATTGTACATTTTGTTGAGTAGATGCATCTATTTAACCTTCTCATTTGTATGCGATGTCATTTGTTGAGACAATAATTAGACGGATTCTTCACAATAGCAAATCAATTCTTTTATTATTAATAGAAAACAATAACATATTTTGAACAGTAACATAGATTTTGCAAATCCTGTAGCTTCTTGGAACGATACCTATTCGATAATATGGTTATTTGAAAGAGGAACTGGGTTTTAAGCTTCAACTTTCGTTATTACCTAAAGTGTAGTGTTTCAGAAACATCATATAAAAGTTTAAAAAAAAACTAATTACAATTCTATTAAAAACCTGTAACCAATTAAACACCAGGGGATGGGGGATGGAGTTTTTTAAGTAATAGTTTTCTCAAAAGTATAATTTTTTGTAGAACCAAGGCAAAGAAAAAAGAAAAACACATTTAAAAATCCCATTTACATTTTCAATCGAATATTATTTAAAGCATATATAAGAAAAAAACTGTTTTAATGTCGACAGCTTAGCTAGCAAACAAATTTTGTGCCAGCCACTGTGGCGTCGAAGTGTTCGCTTGAAAAATTAATTTTCACCTGAACTTCCCAAAGGTACAATACTTATATGTAAGTAAATTTATTATAAATCGTGAGGAAGCCGATGTGTCTAATATAACATTTAGTTATGCACAGTGGGCTAGATAGACACCTAGATTAGGTAGATCATCATCCATTTGTTATTAGGCCGATATCCCAGCAGTGGCAAAAGACTGGAACTTTACAAAAATACCCTTAGCTCCAAGAGAAGTAAAAACCAGTTCTTTAAATAACTTAGTCCAGAAGATAATGCTCTGTACCTTTTATTGATGTTTCCAACCCATTTCTTTATGAATTCTATGGAAATAAAGTTTTTGACTTTGACTTTACTTCAATTTGATCATATAAAAGTTACGACAATTTTGTCATGTATACTTTAGTGCCCTAATTAAAAAACGTATTTATAAAACGTGTAATTCGATAATCCAACAGATTAAATATCAAGATGGTCGATCGACTTAAGATCGAGGCACGTGTGGTTTTGCTGACGGTACACTTCAGCGCCGCGCGTACACACGCGGTAATCACGCGTAGCGGCGTGCCATCCATGCGGCCCGCTTACTACGCTATCGACCCCGCCCGTTTAGGGCGTGGATTTAGTGCGAGCGTTCTATTCTTAGAAAGAAAAAAAACATTATTATAATATTAATTAATAATATATTTTAACGCATCACTTACCAAGACATTGCTGATGTTTAACTTACTTATGGTATTGCACAGGTAATCGTGACATTTCATATAAGTATTTGCAAATAATGCCATACTTGCTGGACATAGGTGTTGTTTTAGATAGAAAGCTCGACCAGCTCCCGAAGAAAACTCCTTAGAAGTTTTTCGAAATTTTACGCCACGAAAGTGAAAAAACCACGAGACCTACACATGTGAGATGGAAGTAATAGATAAGGTACTCACAAAATCCATAATATCCGCCCCTCCATTCATTGAAAAACAATCTATCAACAATTTGTCGCAACAGCCCTGCAAGTGCGGGGACTATCGACAAAAGGTAGATATTTATCGAGAACCATAGAGAAATTTTAACGAATATTTTTGTACCAGAGAAACGATCGATTGTTTCCAAATGTGATATAGAACAATATGATCTATATCGAATTTACTTAGGTATATCGATTGATAAGAGGGGTAACCAAAAAATACCTATCTAATTATTATGCATCAAGGTAACAGTTCAGAAATTGCCTATTACTTTCAGATAACTACTTGGGTGAGTTTCTTGCACTGTGAGTTTGTTGTCGCTTAGTAGTCTATTCTCGCAGAGCAGGTATAGATTTTATCGGTTTTTAGTTGTTTTTGTGTTGTCTCGCTTTGGAAGGGTGAAATGTACACCAATGTATCAATGTATCCAAAAAGTTAGATTTATGTGAATCTTATTAAAAGGCGAAAATTTGCAGATTTTTCTTTTTTTTCAATGGGTTGTGTCCAGAAATTGAATAAAATTATTCCACTACATTTCTGGACACAACCCATTGACGCAATAGCAGAGACAATGGAAATGATAAAGTCAATCACGAGTATATATGTACCGATTGCAATAACAGTCTACTTGTACTGTATGAGCCTCTGAATAATTTTGGTAACAAGTATCATATCTGATCTTAATCTGTTAGCCCAATTAAGATTTAAGCTCAATTTAATGTAGTTGGTTTAAAATAAACGACAATACTTTGTGTAGTATTCAAATTATTTTGGTTTACGCGGAAGTTGGAGGCGTGGATACTTAACGTCGTTGGTCGCGGATTCTCTGGAAATGTATACCTATTACATTTCATTGGTGGTTCTTTTCCATATATTTATATTGTAGCAGCAAAGTATTTACACATGATAGTTAACATTTTGACGTAACAGCGCGAAAAACAGCACGTTTTAACTAAAGGTAACAAGCCCGGAATCGCGCGTTACTCACTTTTTTACGTACCCTACAAAACGATTCAGGTTACCGAATTGTTAAATATTAATGTGAAAGATGTATTTTCCAAATAGTAATTAGCCATATGTAATATATCATAATTAAATCAAATTAACAGGTACTTCCACGAGTCCAGTTTTTTTTATGTGATATTTACGGAATGAGCCGACGGCCTACCTGGTGTTAAGTAGTAACCTCTGTCCTTAGCAATTGATGCAACTTGGGTCCTCCCCTCTAGATACAAGACCCAATTCGCATGGTATGCGCCCGTAACTCTGAGACGTGTAGGTGGAATGTCTCATGTGCCTGTAATTTCATCGGCAACCACAAAAAACTACCAGTTATCTTTTTTTCTACATGGCATTTGCTATCTTTCATGCATATTTAGCCAAACTTTTAATTTCAATATTTATGATTGTTAAGAATGTTAAAAAAAGGAAGTACCTATAGATAAACTACATTATTGACCATGGAAACTGATAGGTGAAGTAGTAAGAAACACCTATGGTAAGTGCAATCGGAGGTCGATCGATAGTCCTATAAGTGGCACAAACTGTCTCATTATCGCTGCGACTAATTAGGTTATTCTGTTTTGTAACCGCGACATAATTATTACATCATGGAGGAAACTACTGTTTTTTTCAATACGTACAATACGTACATTATTTGACAACGAAATGTAAATTGAATTTATAAGCATTTAGTATTTTCCATTTTCTCCTGTCAGACGTCATCTCAGTGCTCATTCCTGGCTACTCATATCTTTCACACAGTCCTCCCATCTTATTTTGGCCTCTCTTAATCCATATCCACATGCATATTTAACACGCTTTTTGTAACTTGGCTTTCATACCTCCGCATAAAATGTCCATACCACGCTAACCTATTGCTCAACTTCTCCGTCACTGGCGATACTTTTAAACTTCTCCTTGCATACTCATTCCTAATTGTCAATTCTTGTCACTCCACAGATTTTCTCAGCATTTACCTCTTCGCTGTATGCATTCTTCTTTCAACTATACCCTTGGTGCTTTCAACTATCCCCTCGGTTCTTTCAACTATCTCCTCGGTTCTTTCAACTATCTCCTCGGTTCTTTCAACTATCTCCTCGGTTCTTTCAACTATCTCCTCGGTTCTTTCAACTATCTCTTCGGTTCTTTCAACTATCTCCTCGGTTTTTTCAACTATCTCCTCGGTTCTTTCAACTATCCCCTCGGTTCTTTCAACTATCCCCTCGGTTCTTTCAACTATCCCCTTGATTCTTTCAACTATGCTCTTGATACTTTCAACCCTTAAATACCCCTCAAATACCCTTGATGACCCAACATTCCTCCGATCCATGCAATACGACATCTCTCACAAAAGACTTATAAATCAATTCTAGTCACTCGCGACTGCGGGTATACACTGTTAAATTAAAGTCACACGTCTTAATATAGAATAAGTATATTGAATAATTAAATATGTTACTTCAAATATTTTGCCAAAAAGACTTAAATGTGTAATCGTAAAGTAATAATAAAATGTTCTAGAGGTCAAAATATTTCGAGATTGAAGGAAAACTTTACTGTGGGATATTGAAAGTATGCAATATACCAATCACCTCGTTGATCGCCATGCAAGCTGTGGATTTGAATTACAATTATATACTTGTCATCACAAAGTGTTCGACACACGTTTGCATGTGAAGCGATATTTCGAGAACTCGATACGGTCAAACCAGAAGTGCAAAACAGTCTATCATTTCACTAATTAATATTATCTATAATATTTTATAATTACAACCATTCGCGACAACGGAGCAAAATATTCAGTACTAAATTTTTCACAAATATTATCAACTGAATTAAATGAGTTCAGGATGCCGTAAGACAATAAGGTCCAAAGTAAAACACACGCACCAGGACGCAAATGAGAAAATACAACCAAATTGTGTTTCGGCATCCTGATATAATGATTCTGAATGATCATGTCAGTCTTACGCCCGGAAGGGATATAGTTGGACAATACATTTCTCGAGTTCTGTAAGCTAACATCAATCCACACTCACGGAACCTTGAGCTCGAAGCTTCAGTAGACAGGGTTCAAAATGTATTCAATCTGAATTTCGTATCATAACACTGAACACGACTAAGAGCAATTTTCCGGAGGGTGAAGTAATGTCGACCTTCAGATTAGCATTTCTGAACAATACTGTGACATTTTAATTTAAAAATAAATCAAATTTGTGCAACAGTTTTACAAGGAAACACAATTTTCAAAAGTAATTTTCCTTTTCACTGTACATTCAAGTATTTGCAGACGACAGAGCTATGGGGATTTAAAATAATATTATTTTATTACGTACTAATAAGTAGCCATTTAACTGTATAATGGTTACATATTTTAATAGGCGGAGACACCTTATTTAGGTGTATTAATTAAACTACAGAGTTCAGATGGATAAAATAATTATGCATCGTCGTTTTAGAGCTACACAGACATCCTATCGTAACTGTTTACATCGTTACATAACTATGCAAACCTGACTATGGTGTGAAGTAGAATTAAGTCTACTTGCATTGCTATGAGTATTACAGAACCAAACCTTATCATAACCACTAAATTTAAATCAAACAATTACTACTAAGAGAAAACCAGTATTGACGCGAAGCGGAAAATACATTATTGCAAACGACACCGCTATTTTATACCATCACAAATTCATGATACTTAGTGTTCAATATTTATTTGATGAGAATATTATATAACTTTTTATCTGAATAATAGCTATTATTATTATTATTTCTCCTATTATTTTTATCTCAGGTCCTAGCCCGTTCATTTAGAAGGCGTTAGAGCTGAGGCGATCACTAAGAGGCCCTTTTATATGTGTATTTATGGAAAGGTGTAGGGAAGGTAGATGGTAAAGCTACGGTTGAACACTAAATTGTCTGGTTATTGGGTTATTGCAATGAGACTGGGCACCTGCCAAATTTGTGTCCCATAAAAAATGCTTAATGTGACTTATTATTATTCAATTGATGGAAACTGTTCGTGAATTAATTCATGTAATAAGTAGTGTAGTGTAAAACATCCCTATTATTCTGTGAACAATTTAACATGAATTCGTATTAAAATATCAGAACTGGCATCCCTGAAAAAGCTAACGGCATAAAATATTGGTGTATATAGTACTTATTTAACTTATGTATAAGTATAATATTATGGTATTCGTATATATATATATTCATAGTATACATTTTTCTATTAGCGTGGCTGCACTGCAGTTATACCTAAATTAAAAACAATTGTGATTTGTTGATTATGCATTAGTTATATACCTGAACAAAACGTTGTACAGTTTGAATAGAATTTTCAACACAGGTTTGGCAACTAGTGATCAGCTATTCTGAATACCACAAAACATTGAAAACGAATAGCAAAACACTTGATACTGTGCAAAATACAGCTATGAACGAACACTCATTAAACGACTAATAAAAATATGGTTTAAACTAACATTACATTACGAAGCTAACGATACATGAATTATATTTGTTTATAATTTGAAATACATTATTTTTTGTGTAAAAATAGTCATTTAGTCAAAGTTCAAAGCACTTATGCCAAAGTGCGATAAGAAATACCAGTTATAGTTAATAATGCCCGAGGAGCAGATTTTATGATAATTTTGAGAGCTAATAGAAAGATGGCACAACTAATATTAAAATATCAGTGACTCGCAAATTAATTTATGGACGGCAAAAGTTATCGTGATAATGACTTTAAAGATGTGTATACTGATCATAGCAACAGAACAGCATTATTATAGTATATATTGTGACCATACGATATTTATAGACGATACAAAATATTTTGTGAAATAAATCACATTTTTATCCAGAATAATCAGTGTTGCATAAGAATAATATCAATACGAAACTGAGAATATTAACCACAATATACTATTCCTATGCACCTATATATTCTACTCAAAGTGCATTATTAACGAAATGGTAGCAGTGAATCCAGTCATGCTATATTTCCTCTATTCTATGTAGTATATAACTGACGATACTTCTCGTTACAAATACAATAAATATATATTCGATGAAACATTATATAAACATTAGAAGGTAGACAAATCAAAGGTCCTGCATCCTTATCAAAACTTTTACGAACGTCATTTATACTAACTAGCATACTAATAATTTACTATCTAACGAATGCTGAAAAACATTCCCCAATTGATGAATGAGTAAACATCTAACTTTATAAAGATATCGATCTAAGCCTACTTACTGTGCGCCGGCTGGCAACAAACATGTCATTCCAATGTCATATTTTCATATTACTTTCACACATCTAGCGTCTATTGATATACAGACATATGGACATACGAAGGCGTGGTGACAGAATCGTTAATATTATTGTATAACTAGCTGTACCCGGCATGCGTTGCAATGCCATGTTAAGGTAAAAGTATCATTAAAAACGAAAAAATACGTTATTAAAGTACTAATATCGCAATCAAATAATAGGAGTTGGTGGTAGAAGGGTGAAAATTTAGGGTTGTATGTATTTATTAACGCTGAATTATAAAAAATTATTAAAAATTTGGTCCAATAAATAAATCATTTTTGGTGTGGACCACCCTTATCACTTAGGGGTATGAAAAATTATTTACGTCGTAGTCTCAGACTTACCAAATATACACCAAAAAAAAACTAAATACATATCTGACTTCAGAATGCAAAATGCAACTCACTCCATGATTTTTGAACAACTTTTTTTTTATACAATTATTATCCATGAATTAGTGGTCGATCCGAATACTCGTCGCGGAAATTTACACTATTATATTCACTGACAATACATTTAATACTAATTGTATTATAATGTATACATAATATGTGTAGATCCATCCATGTGTATATCAATATATATTTTACAGAAACGTCTGTATGTCCACAATATAAGAATAACTAATTCACACCTTGTAAACAGCTAACACGATACAAAATACATTGTATAAAATGATATTTTATTATTGCTTCAGTGGTTGGAAGATCTTAATTTTCACAATTAGTTTAGTAACCTATGCATTCAACGATTTTAATGTAAACTTTACGGCCTATATTCTATCATAGTATAACCTTATTTGACATTGGAATAACATTAAGTAGTATTTATCGATTATACAAATTACTGTTTGATAATTATCAAAAGTCCCTTGCATTTGGTTTAATGAACATTCGTTCACTAGATGATTTCAATGTTTTATAATACCTGGAATTTGACTGATAAATTTGGAGTATTTGTAGGTATTGCAAGTAAAGAGTAAAACTAATCATGTCAGTTCTTGCGATGAAATTCAGGTGAATTAAACTTTCATCTGTAATTTTTACTGTCTGACTACAAAATAGGTAGGGGTTTTACATTCCAACATTCCTAACATAATCGCTTATATAAAAATGTCTAATTCAAACCTGCGACAGCGAGCCTATTCCAACGCACTTTAAGTCTGAATGAACATCAAAAAAAAAACATTAAAATAACTATCTAAAGATCGCTGCATATGTAACGAGTCAGAATGTGGATAAAGTTGAAACGGGAAGGAGTTTTATACATTACTAGCTGGTGCCGGCAACCATGCGTAGAATTAGTACTTCGTGTATCCAAGCTTTCATCAATCTCCATACAAAGGTAGGTAAAAACAAAAAAAAAATTAATATCCCCTGTTTAAAATGATTGTTCAAAAACGCAGAAACATTATTTCTAACCATGAGTTTTATATACCTTACTTGAAAAGTGATCGATTCCCCTTAAAAACTTTCATTCCCTATTTCACCCTCTTCAGTTTTATTTAATTAGATGGGGAGAAAAATGAGTGTCAACAAAAAAGTGAACGCGAGTTTCTTAAGGAGTCAACTCCAGTCGCGCGAATGAATCGAATGCACAATAATGAATCGGCTATTTAGCGCGTCTGATGTCTGATATGACAGATAAACAAGTAGGTACCCATGGGCGGCTAACGCGGATAGCGATTTCTTCCAGGCAACCTTTATGTAAACACTTTTGTACCTATACAATGTCTATAAAATTGTATTTTCGAATTTTCGTCGAGTTCCGTCCGACATAAAACATGATACATATGTATCGACCTTAATTCCGATACAAAAATTAACTTAGGTTAGATATTTTTTTTACATTTCCTTTTTTTCTATAAGTTGTTCGTTTGTTGCCAGCGTACGCGTCATACATTGTAGTCACTATCCAAAGGCTCTCAAGATACTAATTTGCATTATAATATATGAATAATTAATAATATAATATAAACGTGTAAATAAAGTACTATCGTTAAATCGAACTCACATCTACGTTTATCTCCACGAGACGTCATTACGTTAACATTCATGAAACTCCAAATTTCGACAAGAGAATATCAAAAATAGTGAATCGACGGTCATCATATACAATTCTGTCTATAATTTTGTAGTCTAATGACTTCATTTAGGTCACTTGAAACATCTTAAGCCAATTGTTCCTCACTTTGACTATTGCAATCAATTTTGAATTTATCATATGTTCTCCGAATTTCGATAAAACACCATTTCTTAACCGTCTTATACGGACACTCGCAATAGCAAAAATTAGAATTATTTCGAGTGCAAATAACATTATTTTTTTGTGTCCATTCCACTGTTTTTCACCTCATTTCAAATAGTACACAAGTTATTGGTTCAACGACTGGCATAAATACACTTCAAGTAATGCAAAGCTTAATAAGTTATAGTGTAACTTAATGCCAACATCAGGCGCTGAGTAACTGTGGACCGAACTACGTACATAATTTTTAGTACACGTATGTTATTTAGTCCTTTACATTTTCAAATAAAGGTCAATACGTATGGTGTATAGACATTACCAGCCGTTGCACGTTAAATGTGTACTTTCACAAACTATCATTCCTGGCCAACATATTAATCCACACCAATTTATTTACGACAAATACCTACACTTATCGATTGTAAATAAATTTAAAATACAACAGACATTTTACTCGTTGGTATCTTGACTGATTTTTATAAAGGACTATTAATTATCGTAATATAATATACTCGAATGAAGCGACTATGTTTAAACGCTTAGTCGAAAGTGATAGAGATCTTTAAAATAATTTGCTAGTGTGACACTCCTACGAAGTAGTGAATTCAATTGGGCGGACAACCCTATATATATATATTCCGTTATTTAAGTATTCTTTGAGGCCGTGTCTAAGATATTAAAATTGTGTTAAATGTTGCAGGTAGGCGTTTACATAGTTAAAATATTAGGTATTTATAAATAGGTTAAGTACATAGTTATTTAAGTGTTGTCCACCAAACTACATCGAATTGAGTTAACTAAAAATAAACCACTTTTAATTTTCATAATTTAAGCAAGTGGATCGCGCGACTTCCTTAAATTATGAAACAAATTACAATCTTTTTTTTACACACCTTTTTCAAGGACGTGTACAAAGTCAAAAAACAGCTTGGAAAAATTTTACTAATATAAAAATGATACTAACTGAGCTAGATTATTGAAGCTCTAATAATGGACTTCCACAAGGGATCCTCAAAACCACTGACTAGTTAAGAATATCAAGTTTGAGATACTTGAAGTAATTGAAAAAGCAAAATAAAATATAAATTTCAATAAAAATTGTTCTAATGACATCAGACTATCTGCAATGTAAATATTTATTTTTAGTACCTGCAGAAAAAAAAGACGATAATTTATAATAAATAGAAACAATTTTCGCTTGTATTAAGCTTCAAATTGAAACAAAATGTTGCTAACATCCTCATCGAGAATGGCTCCAGATAAACACATCACACATGTAGGATACAATTCAACCTCAGACTATTTTACGCACAACCTTCAAATGAGCTTGCATTCCCGTGTCAGTACAATAAATTCAAACGTCAATATGTAAATTATATAATGATAAAGTAATAATAGAATGTTAACAAACATTTGCACTTTGAGATCTTGTCACTGACAATCAGTAAATTACTTTCCGACGTCCTCAAAGTTTATGTATAGAGCAAATATTGTTATTGTGTAATTCAAAACATTTCAGGAGTTAGCAACATTTACCTGTAAACTGAACAAATTTGCATTTTCAATGAGATCTTTCCGTTTAAACTATTACTAAGACAGATATTACTACATTACTCGGAGGAGCTGAATTACATTATTATAATGCCGGCAAATGATAATGAAATGAGCACAAAATTGAATGCATTGTAATCATTCAAATCGGTACAATCGTGTCTTACAATCTATATACACGAAATGTAGCACAGTGGTCCGTGCTCGGTCGGACGCGTGCACGGAACGTGTGCGGGTGGGGGGGGGGGGGGGGGACGAGTACTGGAATTTGATACACGAATGTGTGTTACAGTTTAGAGTGTGAATTGATAGAGCCGATACCGAGGCCACGGCCAGTGGTGTGACAGTTTGCGCGCGGAGCACCGCACCAGACAAACTATCGGCTGCCGCCGTCATTTGCCGTTCGTTTGGAGCGCCGCGTTCAACTGCGTCCAGAGGTCCTTTTTGCACGTTTTCGACCTAAAAACATTCCTCTTATTTCGCTTATTGTCCATATGCTGGTGCTATGGTATTCGACAGCAGTTGGCTGAAGTATGGGTGTCGATCTTTGTCACTGAACAAAAGAGCAATTTTGAAAATGATTTGAAATTAGAAAAAAAAATCACATATATTATCTACTTCTAATCTGTAAACAAAAGCTGATTATTTCATCAATATATCATCTTTGTTTTGTATGGCTGTGTGACCACTGTCAATAATAAGTAGTACATTAAATAAAATGCGCAATATCTATCAAGTAAAAACGAAAAACATAGATTGATACGTGGATAAGCGTTGACAGCAACTACAGATCGAATACAATGGCACCGATGAAAATAAAAAAAGCAACAAAAAGAAAACAGGACCGTAAGGTTGAGAATATAAGACACTTACTTGCGCAGAGAAGCGAGCCACTCTTTAAACTGAGCGTTGCCTTCAGGGGTGAGTTGGAAGGCGGTCCGCGCAGACAGAACTATGCTCACAAACTCTTCATATTCTACTGCGGTTATGTGATACAGCTTCTGATGGATGCACTGAATGTACCTGGAGAGGTAATGAGATTTTAGCTTTGAACATTCTAGTTGAATTACCAATCAACACTTGGATGTTACGTTTCCTATAATTTGCAACGAGATATAGACATGGAGGTTTAAGTTCAGCTGGTGCCCCTTAACAGTCCCAGTGCTCCCACTGACACATACCCGTTTACAATCTATATCCACCGCCACTCAGCCGCCCGAGACTTTGAGCACGCGATGCATCTTTGGCTGCTTTATTGCTGTGTATCTGCGCATAATTGTGGAGAAAGTTGTTTTGGGCTACCAAGTTCAAACTGCCGAATTGCATGTTTCTTTTGCATCACTCACGCTCGAAATCGGAATCATTCTCAGTAAGGAGGTAGGACAAGTCCTAGAGTCAGATTTAATTTCCTAGGAGACTCAGAACGTAGATCAATATATTACTTACATCTGTTGGCATTTCTGGACAAGGGGAGCGAGGGTTCCCCTCAGATGTTGCATCACGAGATGGTGGGGGCCGCCTCGAGCTAGCCAATGAGCGCTCTCGACGCAAAGCTCATACAGCACGAAGGGAGACACGACGGAATTTACAGCGCACACGCAGAATTGGTGGAGATATTGCGCTCCAAGACGCTTGCA
Source organism: Chesias legatella (assembly GCA_947359385.1). Taxonomy (NCBI): domain Eukaryota; kingdom Metazoa; phylum Arthropoda; class Insecta; order Lepidoptera; family Geometridae; genus Chesias; species Chesias legatella. Next base: position 3,123,921 of record OX375766.1, read on the forward strand.
GACTCGGAGAAGCCACTTTACGTGCTCGCCGTACGGTGGATTCCTGTACGAACAGTACAATATATGGAGAATATTTGGGCTATCCGATGCATTGCATTTGTACAATCAATTGAATATGAGTCACTTGTATGAATGACTAATTACCAAAAAGATCAGATATTTAACCATACATGATTATTTAAACTAAAGAAAAAACATAAAAAAAAAAACAGATTTTCTATTACAAAAACATTTATATTGCAATGATATTTACGAGTAGCAAGCGCCAATGGACTCCAATGGATAAGGGATGGATCAAGAATGTGTCACTTTACCAGTATAGGTAATTAAAAACTTTCCTGATTATTGTAATTATTAACTAACTATTGGTCATTCCCAGTTGCCACCACCTTTAAAATCCCGACGGGTGGAAACTGGGTTCCCAGTCACCAGTGGTCGCAGTGCAGCCGTATAGTTAATTCCGATCCAAGTTTCCACCAGCGGCCGCAATTCGGATGCAAATTCACCCCCCTCCCCCCTAGTTTTTTGTGCCGAATACTATAAAAATAGGATGACAAGAATGAAAAAGCCATTTTGTACCAACCATACATAATTGATGCAATAATATTATATATTTTTTTTTCGTATTATTTCAAACCGTTCCCACTGAAGGTGGGGACAACTGGGAATAACACATTATTATAATCCCTTTAACAATCAGTTAACTCATATAGGATATGCCTTATAATTTCCCGCTCGCTGCGTCCTACCACCTGCAACCGGAAGGAATCTGAATGTGGTATCTACTCGGGGTAGTGTGGTTGCCATTGCCACCTAAAACAGGAAAAGATGAAAAGGCATTGTAGGCATTTGTACATTTATAATACCAGTAATTACGTAGAGACCTCCATCCGAAAGGTAACTGCCAACAAACTAAAGTAATTTTAGGGACACGCGCCTCTTTCTTTCACTAGCGAAGGAAAAATCAAAATTTCAATTTAAATGTTGAGTTAAACCTGGTTGAGAATGAATGAAATATCGTTAATCTTCAATCGTTGTTTTCTTTTTCAAACAGAATCACCACTAATTTCGTACTTAAAATGGTTCTCAGCCAGATTTCTCGTCAGGTTTATAACATAACATTAACATAAAACACAACGTGATCACACGGGAAAATGATATCATCGACACATCTTCCAAAAATGTTTTGCGTTACGTTAAGCAGTCATCAATATCCGCCAGCAATCATCAATCTCCGCCAGCAATCCCAGGGGCTATGCCAGATGATCTCCAAATCATCATCACGCTTTGGGAATTAATGTCATCTACTCCAACTCACCTTCCAAACTTATTTTGCGGTCGGTCGTCGTGGACCCGTCTCGCTTGTGTCTCGAGTGCCAACATCCCCACTCGATAAGCGGCGAGCAGTCTTCGCAACTGTCCCGGGGGTAGATTGGGAGGGGCGGTGCCCCCTACCCCGGTGACTCCCCCCACACTGGTGACGGTGCCGATGTTCACTTGTTGAGCGTTGTGCGGCGGCGGCAGCGGCGGCAGCGGCGGCAGCGGCGGCGGGATCGGAGGCGGGTGCTGTGTTATGTTCTAAAAATTTGTTGCTTCATTATTATTATACTGTATGTGAATTTTCATCTGGATTTTTCATTGAGTGTCCGGTTATGATTCACGAAATTTAAGCTTGATCAGATATGCGAGTTAGGTGATAAGAGTATTTTTTCATCGATAATTGTTTTTAAATGGATAAACATTGATTCTAGTTGCGACACAATAATATAAACGGCAATCATCTTGTTCTTTTTCACATGGAACAAATGAGTAAGCAATACTTTTAGAATTGTAATACTCAGTTTAATTTTGATGGCAACAAAATTAACATTGCATACATTGTGCATGTTGTAATAAAATAAATATATTTTGCCACATAGAACCAATTCGATCTTCAGAGGCAATTTAATTTGGTTAAATCCTCAAATAGCACTATATGGAATTTAGTCTAAACAAACTGACTGACTTTGCAGTTTGTTTCAAAATAAGCGTTTTTGGTATATTAAGTTCAAAACATATTGTGGCTATTTCAATTATATGCAACTTTGGAAATTTGATATAACAGCCGGCGAATAACGCTTGGTAAATCTCTCCTTATATTAACGTATGAGACTGTAAATTTAACTTAATTCTATCCCAGTCGAATCATCATTTGGAGTTATATACTTACTCCACCTTGGAAAAACCCTCGTCGCATTTGTAAAAGATGTAGCCAAGTATATTTATAAAAGCACATCCAAATAATTTAAACATCGGCAGCCCTAAAATGTTTACATCGACAGTGCTGTTTGAGTGTATATTAAAAATGTTTCGCACAGTGATTAATGTTACCGCATTGTGCACGCTGACATTGACGGGCAGCGGCGGCGGCGGGTGCGACACGCAGGCGGGCGGCACGCCCACCGCGGAGTGCGACACTTGCACCACCTGCAACATCTCGACATTGTCACTTTGTGTGCCAACAACAAAAAGAAACAGTATTTATTTTGCCATAAACAACACAATACAAATATATACAGGGTGTGGCGTAATGAGTGGATAATAGGGTACCTGCGGGTAGGGGCCATTGTGGCGGTTCAGAAAAATATTTGTTATGCTCAGTAAAAGTGCCTCGGTTTTCGAGATATTCGACATTTTCGAAATTTAAGAAATATTTCACCCTTCGTCACTATTTTTGGCGCCCAGACTGCAAATGAAATTTTTTTTTCTATCTGTTTTTTGGATAGTATTCTTGGATAGATGTGCTATCGAATGGAAACTATTATTTTTATAACACAAGCACAGTTATGTTTTTAAAATAAGATTTCACAAAAATTTTACTTGCTTTCGTTTGTTTTCCTGACCTTTACCCTTCTGTGGTGTAAAAAAAATGTATGGTCACTTGAATGCCAACGTTTAAAAAAATTAGCCTTTTTCATCGAGATTCCGAAATGGTATATTACATGGTATTTCCACAAGTTGATTCAAAATTAAAATGGCTGCAGCACGATGGTTGCCCCGCTCATTACGCCCGAAATGTTCGACAATACCTCGATGAAACATATCGTCGACGATGGATCGGTCGTTTGGGGACAATTTTGTGGCCACCTCCTTCACCAGACCTCAACCCATTGGACTTTTTTTACTGGGGATGTCTTAAAGAAAAGGTTTATTAAGACCCAATTAATACAGTGGACCAGCTACGGGAGCGTGTGCGATTAGCTGCTCAGAAAATCACAGAGCAAAGATTTGCGAACAGGATTAAAAGATCTTTTATCAAAAGGTGCAGAGCATGCATCAGAGCACGTGGTGGACTTTTCGAACACCTTTTGTGATAGTAAATTTAATAAATGAAATGCATTTAAAATTTATTGTTTCGTTTTATTTCATTACCGAATTTTAAACTAATGTTTTTAGGTGATTTTAAGTAATGAAGTAAATTTTAGTACTATTTGTAATTTTATAATAATTAGCTCTACCCATTTTAATAGGAATTAATTTTGAATCAACTTGTGGAAATACCATGTAATATACCATTTCGGAATCTCGATGAAAAAGGCTAATTTTTTTAAACGTTGGCATTCAAGTGACCATACATTTTTTTTACACCACAGAAGGGTAAAGGTCAGGAAAACAAACGAAAGCAAGTAAAATTTTAGTGAAATCTTATTTTAAAAACATAACTGTGCTTGTGTTATAAAAATAATAGTTTCCATTCGATAGCACATCTATCCAAGAATACTATCCAAAAAACAGATAGAAAAAAAAATTTCATTTGCAGTCTGGGCGCCAAAAATAGTGACGAAGGGTGAAATATTTCTTAAATTTCGAAAATGTCGAATATCTCGAAAACCGAGGCACTTTTACTGAGCATAACAAATATTTTTCTGAACCGCCACAATGGCCCCTACCCGCAGGTACCCTATTATCCACTCATTACGCCACACCCTGTATATACACTTAAACACATTAAAAACTAAAAACAGAATATCGTTTGACACAACTGACAACGTAAAAGGAAGTGTAACTTATTTCGTCGACCAATTTTTTTGCTTGTTCCTTGCGAACTTGTTTCGCACGTCGATTATGATATATTGCGGGACTATTAAAACATGGCTAGCAACTGTCATCTAATGTGGACCGCTGTGATGATATTGCATCTCCAAGGGAAGTGAGACTAGTTATTGCCCTATACATTATTTAACAATGAGTTTATGTGCAAAATTTGATACTGGTTTTAGACTACCATAGAACCTAACCTCAGAAGTGAGATTTTTGTACTTTTGTCAAAATACAGTTAAATTGGCCAGATAAGGGCGGTGCCGTAGATCAAAGAAGTGATAAGTGAAGTGACCTGTGCAGCGTGGTGCGCGACTTGTTGCTGGCACACCGGTGGCGGGGGCACGTGGCTCGGTGGCGCCACTGCTAGGCCCCGGACGAAGTACTGCGGTAGCGCGAACTGGGGCGGGGGCCCGCTTGGACCTCCATACTGCAACAAAACATCTTTTATAAAACATGTTTCAATAAACATGTCATAGTTCAAAATTATTATCTTTTTATCATTGATAATTGAATCGCTGAGTCTAAAACTGTCCCTAGACATTGTCCTATGGAACAACAACCAAATGTGTAACTCATCTGTCCAGCGACTACCAAAAAGTTAAACCAAAATAACATAAAAGACAGCGACCGGTTCGGTATCTACAACTGCTTGAAATCAGGCTAACCATCACACGGACGTTGTGTATAATAAATAATAAAATAAGTTAACCTGTTGCACTTGCAGCTGGTATATAGGCGGCGGGTACGCGTAGTATGGGAATGCGTGCGGCAGCGGGTACGGCAGCGGCACGGCGAGGTGCGCGGGCGGCGGCCGCGGGGGCTCCTCCGCCGGCGGCGGGTCCCCCCCCCCCTCCTCGGTCGCCTGCCGCAGGTACAGCTCGTGCCAGTACCGAGCCACCGTGTACAGCACCTCCGGGTACACGCCGCCGCCTGAGAACACGTGCAAATCTACATTTAAAATTATACATTTGTTCGACAGCTGTGAGGTTATAATCTAATTTAAAAGATGTGTATTCTGAGGAAATCTCATGCTGGCATGTACAATGTACACAGTCGACTATGACTATGTACAGTACTTAAGGCTACAAGTCACAGTCAAAGAACAAAGTGAAATTTAAAATTTAAGAACACGTTCGATAAAATATATATAACGCTTGTACCCGGACCAGCCACCACGTGAAGACGTGGAAATCATTGATATCATTGGTCTCTTCCTTATACCGTAACAGCGAGAGATCTGAACTATCCCATCAGACCCACCCGCCAATTACTTTTAATAAGAAATCTCAAACCGAAAGCAAGGCCACTCTCATATGAATGAAATTTTATTTGTAGCCTGATAGCCTGTATCGATGAACTGAGTCGACTGACAGACTGAGAGGCTTGGCCGAAGTGGACAATCTGTCATATCTGGCTGCTGCTTCAATCCAGGTACATTGGATCTGTCTGTAGTTGAGTGCGTGTTATTACAGAAATTGTGCCTATTAGTGCGTATTGGATTGAGGTTACCTTTAGCGGCGGCCTCCACTGTGAGACAGGCGCGTTCCAACATGGCGTCGCTCTGTTCCTTGCACTGCAACACGGCGCGTTGTATCTCGCTGTAGTTGAGTGCGTGTGAGTGAGGCAGGACGGACAGTGCTAGTTCGGCTGCAGCGCGGACCGTATGCATATCGCGGCCAGATGACGCCTGTGATATTCAATTGTTCCTTTAGTTAGGCAAATAACCAAACTTCAGTTTAAACAAAGTGTTTGTTGGCGATTTTGTTGGCAAACAAAGTGATATTAGGTTCACGAATCTCTATATCTACAGAATTAAGATAAACATAATATAGTAAAAATAAGATAAGACTTCGTAAACCAATTACATATGATTCAAAATATTACACCGTGACTTCGTTGAAAGTCTTTAACCATAATGTAAATGAACTACATAATACAATACACCGTGTCAGGCATTAAAGATAACAAGAAGATAGGTTAAAATAAGAGTATATAAAGACGGAACAGAAAGAGAAACATAATTCTAATATAATCAATAATTACCTTATCGGCTATGCCAGCGACTTCAGGTGGCGTCAAATGTCCCTCCCAGGCGTCAATAAGGAACAAAATAGCGGGTGCTCCGATATCCATGGCTTGGCCTAAAATTGCAAAATTGCATACAAATATTTCATTAAACTAAATTGGGACTGAATTTTACTAAGTTCATTTTGTGGTGGCCAGTAAGATAACCAAATTTTAAAATAAATTGAAATATTCAAATGTCTCACAATAAGGAAAAAGCTTCTCTGGTGTTACAGGAATGGCGTTAATATTCCTATTATTTATATTAAAAAACCACTATAGAACTAATATGCTGCACATTTTGCAGGTACTGAATAAAGAACCAAACGGCAAACTAAGAGACAAAAAGAAACAACAAGAAACCCAACATGCTTCAATCCAAAAATGTGGATCAGGATTATTCTCCTGTGTTAAATCCCGTACATGTATACGACCGTACGTTACGTCAAACAGACATTTTAAAATACGGGTACTAATCAAGTGACAAATGAAATGACCAGTGATCCAGCTGACGTGCGATGAGTAGGTGCGGCTCAGCCAGTTCGCACTGACGCAGTTGTGGAGACCCAACGCGTACAGACCCAGTTGAAACGCAGCCATGTGCAACCCTCTGAAATCAATTCATCAATAACAAGTGTTGAACTTATGTTGCAAAAGGATCCTTATCTTCTTGCCTTCGAACTTTCAAGGTTAGTAACAGTTAAGTAAATTCGGTCATGGTCTGTATTGTAGCCCATATTCATAAGAGCCCATTATGTTCTTCCACTTTTTAGGTAAAATTCATTCTATATTAGCGTTCTATAATGTATCACTGGATAAGATGCTTCCAATCCCAATCCCCCCCTATGAGCCGAATCTTGCCAATATGTGTGGTAGCAATGCATTAACATATTGTTACTATAAATACCTGTGCGGCACATGGTGTTCCCTGGCACAAGATGTCTGCGTGAACAAACTGGTACTAGAGGATCCTCCGGCTTTGAACAGCACCGATTTGGCCAGCTCGAACATAAAGTGGGCGAGCGCTTCGGACGGCTGGTTCGGCACCGACGGATATATGCGTTTGCCTTTGAATCTGAAAATAAATTGCTTATTGAAGGAAAACACAAAATGTTTAGAGAGAGAGTGAAGTCGTTACAGTCAACATCTATAGAATAGTATACATCCTTTTACTTCTTAAAATAATTATTGGAAACAATATTATCTGAATAAAAAAAGCTCATGTAGATCATGATCTCTTCGCTTTTTTATTGCTTATTTTGTCAAACCAAATTAAAGTGTTTTTTGTCCGATTTCTCTGCTTCCGTCATATTTTAATCGTGATACGAACTAACCTTTGTAAATTAATTAATTTTGAGATTTTTTGTCTCTTTTCTTTCATTAAGGAGTGAGAGATAAGGGAACCTAAAATTAGGTTTAGTTAGTTGCCAAAAGGATCTCCATCATTTTCCTAATACTACAAACCTGGATCCTTGGGTCTAGTAGAGATGTGTGCCTATGACCCACTGTAGATATGTATATACCACTATAAGATGCCTGTATTGGGCACGCAGCCTCCTTATACGAGAAGCCATGTTTAAACGTACCTGGAATCCTTGGGTCTGGTAGAGATGTGGTGCGAGGTATGAGACGAGTGCGCGTGCGATGGCGACGGCCCGCTCTCGGACACCATGAGACGTTCCATGTCGTTGCTTAACACGCAACCAACTCCCTATAGATAAACATCAAAGCCCATATAATTAAAATTCTCCTGATATATACAAGGTATCATTTGGAAGATATACGCGCCTAAGTGCGCACATTCGTGGACGTACAATGCGTTAGATGCCATAAGTTAAATTAAACTACTATTATTCGTATCACCAGTTCCCTCGAGATCAGTTCCGAGAGCAAGGCGCACTTTAATACTTTTACTACACTGTTGTAGAGAAAGGAGGCTCAGGAGAACTCAAAGAGGCCTTTTTTGTAAACTAGAGAATGTTTCCTTTTTTTCTAGGACACGCCGAATTCCTCTTCTCTTCAAGATTTCAACCAGCGACCTCCAGATTGAAACCCGGGGTCAGTAAATTGCACACTACACTGTTATTATGTATTTGTTCAATACTCACGTGCTGTTGCATAGTAGGCCCCGGATGTGAATAGTTATTGGCGTCTGAGTGCGGCGCGGGCCGGTACACCGAGAGCCGCGGATTGGTCGTGTAGTACAGACTGACCATCGGGCCTTTCGTCAACTGGTGGATATCGCGGTCTAGCAACTGAAATAATACGTGGGAATTTAATTAGAACTAAAAACGTAGACTCATACCACCCTACAACGTAGTTTGTCAATGGTGTACGAAAATGCACTAACGTTCGAAGTCAGAAATGGTTTGACTGGCCTCACAGCTCAGTTGGCAGTAACGCTTTCTATGCTGGTCGTGGGTTCGATTCCCACCAAAGGCAAACATTTATGTGACGAACATAGATGTTTGTTCTGTGTCTGGGTATTAACATGTATTATATGTATGTATGTATTTACAAAAAGTATATCTTATATCAGTAGTTTGGTTCCCATGATACAAACTATGCTTAGCTTACTTTGGGGTTAGACGGCACTGTGTGAAATGTCCACCAATATTATTATTATTATATTAGTGTCAAGTCTCGACTAACCTTGTTCATAATCCTAGCAAGTTTAACGGGGTCGTCTTTGTAGTAAGAGAGCAGTGTCAACGCGAGTTCGCCTCGTTGCCGTCGCGTTCCCTCACACAGTAACGGATGGTCGGCCTCCGATACGTTCGCTTTGAGCCCCAACGCTGCGACCGCCGCTTCGAAGCCCAACATTTCATCGTGTGGCATTCTTGCCTGTGAACAATACATTTAAATTTAACTTGTTTACACATATACCTACACTAAAATTCCCTATGATGCCTGTGTGTATCAGGCTCATGATGGACACAGATGCATCATACTAAATCCAAAATCCAAGAGCCAACTTTATTATAATTTACGGAACGAGCTGATGGTCTGTGATAAAAACATGAATACGATTTAAGTGTTCCTATGCTTAGACATGGGAAGACTAAGTGGCGTCACAGGGCGCCGTAACTTTAAGATGTGAAACTGGAATGTCTTGTATGCCCGTCATTTTAACGACACCCACACTTATCAAGCGGGTATCCCTTGGACAAACTTTTTTTATGTGATACAGTTACAGAACGAGCAGATGGCCGACCTGGTGTTAAGTGGCAACCTCTGGCCATAAAAAGCAATACGACTTGGGTCCTCCCCTACTTAGGTACAACGAGACCCAAGTAGCAACGTATGCGCCAGTAACTCTGAGACGTGAAAGTGAAAATTCTCGTGTGCCTGTAATTTCACCGGCAACCAATGTGCTGACTCATTATTAATAAAAACTCGCCAATAGTCCATCTGCTTCGGTCTTCTCAGAACATCTGCTACTTAAACGACTCCTTGTTATGTTAGCACGGCGACTTACAGCTACGATTCCATCCTAGGTTCGATCTACGATCCGATCTAGTTACGATCCTAGGTTCACTATAAGAAAGGGATATAATACTTACGATAATATGAGTGTTATCATTTGCCGACAGAACCAGCACGTCGAACAAGAAACTCGCCAAGGCGATCGGCAACAGAGCTGGACCTCGGTTTCTGCAATGTACAAGACTATATTTAATTTTGGCTCAGTAAAGAGCGCTTATGATTGTTACAACAGCTGGGAATGTTGGATCTTAATTAACTTAAATGGCTAAGGAGGAACTAATTTGCAAGATCATGTGATGTGAACAAAGGCATGCGAATTAACCCACCAAGCGGAACGAATGATGGTAGATAGATAGAAAATTGAAATTAAGTATGTACTACTCTGAAACTGAAACGTGTCAGTAGCTTCTCTCTCTCGAACCAGTATGATGGAAGTATTAAAGATCACCTCAAAGGGCTTTCTTTCGTGCATTTGATTTTGTCTAATTTTTCGTTCAAGGACCAACCGGCTTCTTCACTCGTCAGCGTTTTGTGAGCGTGGCATTGCACCAATAAAAACTGAGTGTACAAATTAAATGATTGATGTCTCTTTTAGTCCATGGAAAAACGTTTCGTTTTGTTTGATTTGGCATCATTAGACTAGACACCATTTTCACCTAGGCAAATATGGTTACGTTATAAGAAAAATCATCAGCACATATAATTCGTCACTGTTGGGCATAAGCCTCTCCCAGCAAGCGAGCTGAGAAATATAAGTAAACACATATTTACCTCAAAATCCCGTCCCGGATCTGCATAGCCTTTTCCCTGGCAAGCATCAGCTGTTCGTGGCCAGTGGGAAGTTTTTTCAAAAGCGCCACAAGTTCTGTTTCCTGATTGTTGAGTTTCACTTCAAGCGCTTTCGTGCTGGCCGGCGTGCGGACCATTTCAAGCGCGTACAAGCCGACGCGGAACGCCAGCTCGTGATGTTCGCTGAATTCCGCTAAAACCTGTTAAATAGTAGAAGTGTTTACACTACGATACAGTTACAGCGATTGCACTTAACAGTTACTGGAATCTTTGCAATGGAATCGTTAATTGAAAGAAATTAGGCAAGTGTGGAAAAAAGTTGCATGCTGTATTTGTGACGTTTCAACTGAATTATTGAACAATAATTAAACTTTTGCAAATAGAGTATTCAATTCTGCAGATCTGGTCAAATGAGTTCTACTAATATTCTAGGTTACCAGGTATGATACGTTTGCGGCGATTGAGTAAGAGAAAACAAAAGAGATACTGAACATCTCACAGAAACTTTTCAACATGATATTCCAAATCGAATGTAAGATACTATCCGAAACAATAAAGCATGCCATAGTAGCATAAGGCGCTAATGATCACCCTTCAAAGTGATGACTGTGACTGAAGTGAAATCTGTTCACTATTCAGAAAGTATACTACTATTTTTGTTTTATGAAGGGATTTCGCAGCGAGACCGCTTATCAGCCGAACATTTTGTAGTATCGTCATGCCCATTAAAGAATATTATTAAAAAAAACTATTAGCTAGTACTGTACTGAATCATACCGTGCATAGAAAGGCGCACTTAGCGAGCGTAGCCGATGCAAGACACGACAGCCTATGAGCCGCGGCGCACATTTTAGGCAGCGGTATGTGCCGTTTCTTCATCCTCCTCTCGTGCGGCGAGAGTGCGGAGCCGGTGAGCGAGGGCGGGTGCGCCAGCAGCTCGCGGGCGAGCCGCGCGCCGAGCGCGCACGCCTCACGCGCGTGTCCGTGCGCTTGCAGGCCCTCAGCGCGGGCGAACGACACCTCCCAAGTGCACTGCCAGTTGGTGACGCTGCTCGATGGACCCGCCTGTCATAGACCAGTATCATAGTACATACATATCATATACATAGTACATAATATCCAATATAAATTGGGAAACTTAGAAATGGTGACTGAAAACGCATGCTGTGCTTGTGAGTGCCGGTTATATTATAGGCACATGAGATATCTATCTTCGAGTTTCGTGACGGACGCAGTCTCACACTCCGTTCAGGAGCACTCAAGTTGTATTATGATATTGATTGATTAATTGATGATCAAATGTTCCCATTTAGCATTAGGTGATGTGGGCCAAATGATCTGTCAATTAATAAAAAAAAATTACGTAAAAATAATTTTGTTGCAATATTTCACTGGAAGCCTCGATCAAATGCTAGTTTAAACACTTATTGTGCAGTGAAATAGGTATACAGTTCTAAAAACACTACTCCCGTTAACTTAACCAAGGTGCATTTCAATAAGCCCAAAAAACCTATAAACAAAATTATTAAACGTAAAGTATTGAAAAACTCAGTTTCCGTTCTCTACAGTGTGTGCTATAACAATAACCTACGTTGCAACGCCATTTTACCCAAAAAACGCCCTTATGAGGGGATTCCATAAAATCTAAAATCCTATAATAACCTTTTAGTAAACCTATATAAAGTTTATCAAAAGCCCGTGTAAACGCTGTCAAGGCCACCTGCGGCCAAAAGCAAATTGTCCATTCCAAAAAAAAAAATATTACCCCACTGGAGGGCGGGGAGCTCTCGTCGCCGCTGCACGCGTTCATCGTGCGCGCGGCCGCCGTGTCGTAGAAGTACATGTTGCACTCGTCGTCCGACACGGACTCGTCCTGGGAGATCCGGCGCGTCGCGTCGTCCGACGACACGGGCGGCGAGCTCGACGAGTGCGAGTCCGTGTCGCCGCTGCTCGCCTGCAATATCTCTTCTTCGTTCTCGCAAAAACCTACAACATTCGTATAAATGTCAATCGACACGTCACTCAAAAGCTGGTCATTCTTTAGCTCAGAGTATGCCACAATCCCACCTGTTAGGGAATTGGATCAGTTGAGCTATCTATAGATAAGATATAGTTGGAAACTGTCATTAGATACATTGTTTTCATTGTATTTTCTCTGAAACTGTCAATAGGTAGATTAATTTCATTGTATTTTGTAAATATTATGTGTCTTTGTGAACTGTTGCAAAATAAATAATAAAATTACAATGGAATTACAATGGGAATTATAAATACTATACTCCTTAAAGAAACATGCGTTCAGTATTGATGCGCGAATATGTTGCGCGTAGGGGCCCATCTAATTTGTGTACCGCGAGCTACAATAAATGAGAATCAATTCTTAAGTAGTAAACTCCAATGTATCTAGGTGTTCCATAACAACCTTGAAGACCTAAGTTTGGTACAACTTAATACAACTGAACAACATTACACTAACTCATGTGCCTGTTATTTCATCGACAAACAAACCAAATCAGGGCCATGCAAACAACAGTAGCAGTACATTTCAGAACGTACTCTGCACATACATTTCTAGTTCTACAAATCCTTAACATTTGATTAATGAAATATGAAAATGTTGTCGAAAACTGACCTTCGGATGATACGCTTGAATGATTGCCGTCATTTCCATCAGGTGGTCCCGAATCTCTCGTCGGCTCGAGAGAGATTTCATTTGGCAGCTGTACACATGTCTAAAACAAACGTTTAATGGTAAAACTTCTATATGATGACACAAAATCGTATAACAAGTTTTTTGAATGTGATTTAAGTTACGAAACGAGCCATCGGCTTAACTGATGTTAAGTGGTTACCGCCGCCCATAGACAACAGCAATAAGACTCATGTCCTCTCCACCAAAGTGCGAGATGATTCAATTCGAATCGCGTTGCGTCTCATGCAAAGGTTTTTTTAACAGATTAAATTTGGATTTAAACAAACTTTGAAAATGTTCAGTTTTTTTTTTTTTTTAGTAAATTTTGGTGTCCTGCTGATACACACCCCTAGTTTCAATCCGGAAGTAGCTGGTTCAAATCCCAACATGTACCAATGAGTTCTTTAACTTGATAAATTCATCTGCGCAATACCACTTTCTTAAAATGGTGAAGGAAAAAATCGTGAGGGAACCGACATGTTCTGGAACTAAAAAATTCGAAGATATGTCTCAGGGCACTAATAGAGCTTTGAGGCGCACATTAATCCTTTCACTATACTGGAATGGGAGAGCTAGTGAACCTACTAGTAATAGTATTAATATTCTTACTTGTCCAGAAGTACCGGGCATGGATAAATCGAGATTGATGTGTCGGTTGCTTCTTCGCAGCACGGCTCTGAGTAAGGGGTCAGGGTTGGTCAAACGGTAGCTGAGTGACATTTCATTGTTGAGTACTGCTTTTGATGAGTTCACCTGAAAATAACTCAAAGTCAATAAAACAGGAAAAACAGGAAAAATGAAATGTCAACAAATTTTATTCATTTCTAAGAATAAAACTTGTTGACATTTAGAATAGAATATACTTACTATATCTTTATTGTACACCCTAAGTATAAAAATATGCTACTGTAGACATATAAGTGGCACAATGGGCCTTATCGCAAAAAGCGATCTCTTCCAGGCAACCTTTGGATGGACAGGATATATGCGGACAACTACGAACGGTGGCATACATCAAACAATTAAACATATCAATGTTTATAAAATACATAGACCTACACGTTTTATTGTTCTACTAATATTATTTGATTATTACAAATTGATTTTTGACTCACCTGATGGACATCAGAGTTCTGTTTATCCGCATGTCTGAAGATAGTGAACGGACTGTGATACAACGGGTTGAGATCTTTCGTGTACGTCACGCCGGGAATCTGATAGTCGTCCCACTCCAAGAAGCAGGCTTCCATCGCCGGGTGGAACCCGGGGAACACTTCCGTCTCGCTTATACCGTTGATGTACGGCGGGTGCGAGTGAGAGGACCGACTCGAGTGCCGCGAGTGAGACGAAGATGTACCGCTCGTTAGGTGTGTGTTGGCACGATTTTTTGCGACCTGGAAGGCATAGAGAAATATTTATGTGGTTAAACAAAGTATAAAATAATTTGGTATTTTGTTATGATATACTATGTTTGGAAGTAGAACCAGTAAAAGTTAAAAGTTTCGGATGTCACTGGGCGAATTGGTAATACAATGTTGACTTTTTCGTGTTAACACTTCATGAAAATTTTAAAGTAAATACCAAATAGAACACTACAAGTGTCAATTGTCAATTTGTCAATTTCTAAGGATGTGCGTAATATGCAACATTTTAGGACTATTTTTAATGTTTCAATTTAGATCCAAATTACCTTATCGAGCACTTTCAGATGCCACTGAGCGAACTGTTCATGTAGAGTATCTCTTTCGTGCGGCGCTAGGCCCGGGTTCAATGCGGCCAAGCGCCACAACACTACAACCTGAAAATAAAAAATATGTGAAGTAAGTTTGAGAAACGGGTTTGGTCAGCAAGGGACAGAATACTCGCAAAGCTATTCTCACGAGAACATTGGATGAAATAAAATTAGTCACTATCATCTATACATATAATAAAATTGTAGAAAAGTGGTGTCTGTACAATGGAAATATATAAAAAAAAAGTAGCAGGGGTTGTTATTATATCGATGCCGAACCCGAAATTGTAATTAATAATTTTTTTGTCTGTTTGTCTGTGTGTTTGTGCACGCTAATATCAGAAACGGCTTATTCGATTTAGATACGGTTTTCACTAATATATTGTAGTAAGCTTCACTTACCATTTAGTGTTTATTTCATGTCAATCGGTTCATAAATAAAAAAGTTATGTCAATTTAAAGAATCACGGCGAACATTTTTAACGTACAGAGTACGCGTACTACACGCCTCGCGCCTGAGCGTCCGTGGCTATATAAAGCGCGCTGAGAGCCGCGCCGCTGCCATAAGGATTCAGTTATTCAAAATATGCTGCCCGAAAAGTCACTATTCCACGCGAACGAAGTCGCGGGCACAGCTAGTATATCTATATATCTCTACATCTCTCTCTCTCTCTCTATCACTATCGATATCATATAGTCTTCTTCTTCTTCTTCTATTCGAGTCACTGGTTCTCTCGAACCAGTGTGGTGAAAGGATTTTAAGTGCGCATGAAAGAGGCTGCTTTCGCGCACTTGACACATGTCTTGGATTTTTTTGTTCTAGGACATGTCGGTTTCCTCACGATGTCCTCACATAATATTTTATTGACCACCATACATGGAAATTTCGTAAAGATTAATATTTAAGCTAAGATAATAAAATGGGCTTATCGCTAATAGCTATTTCTTCATGTACAGGCGTTGTGTTTACCTCGTCGCACAATGATGAGCAGGCATGTTGCGCTGAGGAGTTGCCCCCCGTGCCGTTGTGTTTCCCGACCGCGCCGCCGCCCCACGCCACCAGCGCCGCCTTCGTGCTGTACCACCACACTATTATCTATTTGAAACAAATGCTTGCTTTAGACAATAATAACAGTGGTGGACAATTCACACAGCGTCATCTAGTCCCAAACTAAGCATAGCTTGAATCATGGGAACCAGATTCAGATTCAGATAAATTTATTGCGAAAATGGGTATACATCTTGTTCACAATTAATAATAAGCTCCTCCATAGTCCGCTTTACAGCATGCAACATTAAAAGTACACACAATATACATTTAAACTAAAATATATGATCCATTATAAATATTGCAAAATTAGTTAAAAATATATTAAAACACTACAAAAAAAAATGTCATACGGTAAAATCGATAGTAGCATCATTTAGGTAGTCATCAACACTATAATACACTTTTTCAGGCAGCTGGTAGAATACATATTAATAATATAATAATAATATTGGTGGACAATTCACACAGCGCCATCTAGCCCCAAAGTAAGCTAAGCATAGCTTGTGACATGGGAACCAGACAACTGGCATTATACTTGTATACTTTTTTGTAAATACATACATATAATATATATTAACACCCAGACTCACTCAGACCCAGACTTTGCAAGAGCAGTAGAACTCACGCCAAGTTTGTCCGGGGAAGTACTGCCACCATGCCCATTTCTGCCGCCAAGCAGTAACGCATTCACGTTACTGTGTTCCGGTTTGAAAGGTGTGGTTTCCGGTGAAATTACAAATTTCATACACATTTGACTGGCCTCATAGCTCAGTTGGTTAGTAACCCTACCTTCTGCGATGTAGGTCGAGGGTTCGATCCCCACTCAGGACAAACATTTATGTGACATTTGTAACATTGATGTTTGTTCTGTGTCTGGGTGTTAATATGTATTATATGTATGTGTTTACAAAAGAAAAGTATATAAGTATTATATCAGTTGTCTGGTTCCCATGATACAAGCTATGCTTAGCTTACTTTGGGGCTAGATGGCGCTGTGTGAAATGTCCACCATTATTTATTCATTTTATTTATAGTTTGGGCCTCACTGTTTTTTCATAACAGAAATAAGGTATATATGTGTGAAACTGGCTTTGAAAATGTAATTAATATTAGGCACTAAAGTTTTAATTATTATTATAGTAAAACCAACCTGTTCGCAAGCCATGACCTCCTCGGTGATAATCTCGAGCAGCGGTATAGAGTTGCGATCGCTCCGCTTGAACATTTCTCGCACGATCGAGAGTAGGTTCCACATGCCCTCCGGCTCGCGGCCGCGCAACGGACGCAGGAGAGAGGACCACTCGGCGGCCGCGGGCGGCGCGCTTGTGCTCAGGTAATTCACGTCACTGAAAGTATTCATTTACTTACTTATATTTTTAGTACATAAATATAATAAATGAGGAGAGGATGGTGTCACACAAATATGTGATAAGTATTAAATCTTATTTCAATGTCTTGATTAATCCTACTAAAGTTTGTATGTATGGATGTTTGTTACTTTTACACGCTCAAACGACGAAAACAGCGTATTAACTATGTATTTGGGGTTCGATGATTGGGACTGCAAGCACAACAAAACTTAGTTTCGTGTATAAAACCACTGCCGCTTAAGCAACATTCATGATTTTGCTTTATACTCTTTATGAAATGAATGTAGAAGAGTAAGAAAAAAGAAATTTGAAATAATTACTGATGCGCCATGGAAAATTTGGTCGGTTTGAGATTTCGTTTTTAGATATTGGCATTATTCAGCGACTTTCTTATAAAAATTATACGAGGTAATTAATTTGCAAAGCAAAACGAAAAAACCGACTTCATAGCCAATTAACGAGAATAATTCCTCATTATCTCGCACTTAGACGACATATGTTTTCTAGTTATTTAATTTAAAAACCAAACTATTGTACCGATTTTGATATTTATATGTGACCAAAGGAAAGTATGTCCTTTGAATTAAAAAAGCCAAATCATATTACAAATGACGGAGATCTGAGGCAAATAAAACAATCAAATTTAAAAAAATCCTTTCTATGAAGTCGGTTAAAACCTAAAAAAACAACCTAGAATCAATTAAAAATACCTGAACACAATCGGAGCTGGAACACAAAACTTGACCAATATCTTGTTGATGTTGTTATGCAATGTCTTCTCGTCTAGGAACCACGAGGTATACTCGTAGGCGGACGCGCCGGCGGTGGGGTCCGGGGCGCCGCACGTCGTGTTAATCTGGGTAGGCTGCGGCGACAACAATTCGTCCAGTATACGCTGAGCCGTGGGCAACACTTGCCGGGGGAGCTCCGATATCAGATACTGTGCGAACTTCTGCAGTTGGTCCCGACGTAAACGCTGCAGTGACTCCGACACGGGCGCTCTGAGGCACACCTGTGTTGGCTACAACACAACACTTATTTGTAAACATATTAACCAAAATCCGGTAAAATCCGAGATTTAGAAAAGTGAATTTATTTATTTACAAATTGTTTCTTTTACTGATATATCTTGACAGGCCTCACAGTTGGTAGTAACACTGCCTTCAATGCTGTAGGTTGTGGGTTGGTTACCCATCCAGGACAAATGTTTGTATGAGGAATATAGATGTATTTTCTGTGTCTGGGTGTCAATATATATAATATGTATTTACAAAAAAGTATATAAGTATTATATCATTTGTCTAGTTCCCATGATACAAGCTATGCTTAGCTTACTTTGGGGCTAGATGGCACTGTGTGAAATGTCCTCCAATATTTATTTATTTATTTTATTTATCTGTAAAAATATACTATGTACAAATATTTTGCATTTGTTGATACTTTGAAGAATAAGTCACTCAGTTCAAGATCAAATGACACCTAAATCATGAAAATCCATTAAGTCTAAGAAAAACAAAGTTTAAGCTAGTGATGTCCGAAATGAACATACAGACACATACATCCATCTGAAAAAGTAACCCCTCCGGTCAGATGGGTAATCATCAAATAAATAAAATTGGAGTGTGTGAAAATAACATTTTTTACAATTTTTGTCAGTCTGTCTGTCTGTATGTTTGTTCCGGCTAATCTCTGAAATGGCTGGACCGATTTTGACGGGACTTTCACTGGCAGATAATTGATGTAACAAGGAGTAACTTGGGCTACTTTTCCGAGGGGTATAATAGGGGTGCGTGATAAAACCGAATTCCACTCGGACAAAGTCGCGGGCAACAGCTAGTTCATATAATAAAAATTGCGACCTACAATAATAAATCGGGGAAATAAAGTAGGAAACTCAAGCTTAAGCTTTACACTTTTTAAATTCACTAAGTTTAGACAAGTGATAAGTGTCTATTCTGTCTCATTAGTGTGTCTAACGATCTGAAGTACTTTTATACTAGGGTATTTTAGAAAATCATTTATTGGCAAGAAGTTCGGCAAGTGTAAAGCGGAATCTAAATCTTGTAAATTACATGACCATCAATTTGCAACGTTACTCATATTATTATGAATAAGAAGACAGATATAAAATAACAATACAGTTAAAATTAGTCATTGTAGAATAAATTATGCCAGTAAACATATTCCCGGAATTTATGAGTATAATGAATCACATTTACGTTTACCGATTACTGGATAAATTTGTTTGCGCAGCAAAATGAAATAACCGACTTCATGGACTAAAATGATACCTCGTTATCTCTAACTTGGATGAAGTGTTTTTTCTACCTATTTTGATTTAAAAACCAAAATAATGAACAGATTTTGAAAAAAAAAAAAATATCCTAATTGATAGATTTTTATTTTAGAAGAAATTGATTGATAGATAAATAGATAACGGAGATATTATTTACCAAAAATAAAAATTTACTATTGAAGTAGGTTTCATACATAAGCAAATATTTTACTCGTCCGATCTACTACTAATCGCGTCTCTAGCTATCTCGAGACAAGTGTCTTGAAATAATTAAAGTGCACCTCAAACGTTCGTGCACTTTGACACTTGTCTTCCAATGTTTGGTTCTAGGATTGAAATGATTATATAAATGATAAATCCCCATGGTCTGATGTCGCTCTGCTCAACGACACACAAAACATGCAGTAATATCTTATTTTAGTATATTATGTAGTCATAAATGTAACATAGACCTAAGTACTCAATTGTTACAAGGATCGTGCTCGCGAAAAAAAGGGAACCCTCCATTAGGGGTTTCTTGCTGTTCTCCCCATGGAGGGTCGGATAGGGTTTGAACAGGCGTCAAACTTATCAATAAGTACGCGTGACCTTATGTTTTGAATAATATTGACGTTTCAAAGCCATTTCTTTATGAATTCTATGGAAATAAAAGTTTTGACTTTGACTTTGGACGTTTTGTCTTCACGACATTTTCTTTCACCTGAGAACGTGGCGTACATACTTTTTATAATGAAAAATCTCCTTGGCGCACGTCGGGATTCGAACCAGCGACCTCCGGATTGACACACGGGGTCACACCACTGGGCCACCACGGTCTCTATATTTTCTCCATAGATCCCCATATTTTCGAGATTAGTCGCGATAAGAGGTGTTAGTTGACTTACCAAATGTATTCTGTAAAGGCATACGGCCACTATGTGCGAACACCAGTGGGCAGTGGACGAGCATGTGCAGTTACAGGAAACTATCCTTTGTCTGTCAAAAGTGACAGCGACATTGAAGTGAGCCCGGGGCATGCTGAGTGTGACTGTGGCCGATAGATGGAAACCTGAAATCAAATAGAACTTTCTGAAACAGCTATCTATACGATCTATAGTACTATGTGATTTTCACATGCTTTTATTTAACTCTTGCAACATAATTATAGACCAGTTCCAAATTTGGAACACATGCGTGTTTTTTATTTATTATATAATAAAAGTACAATTCAGATTTTAAAATAACACATCTTAAAAACTAAACTTAATTTATCTAAAATGTGTGTACGTCGATGACAGTGCAATAATATGCCAAGTTCGTCTGCCACTATACCCATTTTTGCGGCCAAGTAATAATGCATTCGCGTCACTGCGTTCCGATTTGAAGGGTGTGGTTGCCGGCGAAATTACAGGCGCATGAGGCATTCCACTTTAACATCGAGTTACGGACGAATACGATGCGACTTAGGACTTGTTGTACCTAGGTAGAAGAAGGACCTAAGTAGGATTGGTAATTTTGGAAAGAGGTTGCTACTAACACTAGGTGAGCCATCAGCTCGTTCCGTAACATTGCCACGTAAAAAACTTGATGAGTTCCGACCACATAGCACGTTGTTCCTACGATCAATTCAAGGAACATAAGTACGTAAGACTTCTGTGTATTTCTGTGTAAAGTGTAATTCACCTTACTAAATGAATTGTTTGAAGGGAAACTTACCAATCTGTAGAACATCTTTGACCGCGCGATCCCTGAAGAGATGCTCTCCCCTTTGGAACTCATCGGCGGACCCGTTCGCCAGACAGGAATACAATCTGATGTCATCCTCGCTGTCCGGGAAACTCCAGAACGCGATCTGAAGTTGCAGTTGCTCCGGAACCGGTGGGTACACGTGTTCCACCAGCTCGAATGGTATGTGACTCGCGACGCACTTGGCAGCTAGCTCGCTCAGCGTCTGCACTGTTTTATCTGAGGGAGAAGAACCATACTCAAAGTCAAAAAACTTACCTAATTTCCATAGAATTCATAAAATGGCTTGGAAAAGTCAATATTGAAAACATAAGGTCACGCGTACTTATCGGTAAGTTTGACGCCTGTTCAAACCCTTCGAGATAGAGCTCTAGCTCGAACATTTTGTATGGCATGTTAATTTTGTACCATTACAATTCCAACGTGAAACAATATAGTTAAAGTTATTGTTATTTTATATGAATACTTAAAGCATTATAGGATAAAGAAGCTTTAAATATATCTGAGTTAGTTCTTATTCAGATTAGAATAGAAGACTTCATTTTAAATAATAGTATTATACTTTTTTTCCATTCCTTTTGTCCCATTCAACCCAATGGACATGAGCAAGAGGGATGTGTAAAAAAAACTTATATATACACATACTCATATTATTTAGTATACTATATGATGATTTATTACTGAGTGGAGTACTACCTGACCTGAACAATATAGTAGTAGTAGTAATATAGCATGAAAAAACAAGGTCGATATAATTACACAATTTATGAAACATTAAATTCATGTAATTCTAACTCTTCTTAGGTACTAATTATGTTTAATTACGGTCATTAGCAGATATCCTAAGTGTTTAAACTGATGATCTGGGTTAGTTTGTTACATATCATTCACTTCTAGATGTCAATGCTTTTGCTTCCAATAAAAACCCTATATTGTGTATGCAATATAGGATTTTTACTATCGCTACACTGCCCTTTCAAACCAGTGTGGTGAAATAATTAAAATGCTCCTCAAAGAGGCTCCTTTCGCGCAGTTCACGCATATCCTCGAGTTTTTGGTTCTAGGACATGTCGATTACCAATTTGAGAATGTGGTATTCCACACAAAAAGTTTGAGAGTGAAAAAACTAACTGGGTAATTTCCAGATTTGAACCAGTGACCACTGGATTGAAACTAGGGGTCTGTATGAATGGGTCACCAGGGTCACGCCCCCATCCTACACTAGCTTCTGCCACACAAGAATATTTAAATTTGAGTCTTGATAATTAGATGTCATGATGGCTATATGCTTGTACTACCGCTAATATTAATATACTACCTGCCATAAATAACAAAACTAATAAAACCAACCAGCAACAGAATTATAAATAGAAGGTTGAGCACTACTGACATTTTGTTTATCTAATTATTAGGTGTATTTAATAAGAAAAAAAAAACTAGATGGAATATTTTGACTATTTACTTATTATGTTGTCAAACATGGCTGAAACTATAAAACAGGTTACATTTCTAAAATGATATGACAGTGCAAACAATTGATATACCTACTGATGGAAAAGAGAGTTGTAACATATTTATCACAGCCCACTTTAATAAATGTTACTACACTTGCCAAAAAGGCAATTTTTTTTCCCTTTTTGGCTATGGTTATACAAGTTAAGGTAAAGTATGTTTAAAAATCTCTTGAATCTTTATAATTTAGTAGTTCAACATCCAAAAGTTACAAATTAAATATGTGTCTTATGCATCTATGGAATTGCTACTGCACACTTCTTTATGTCCATATTTAAATTTTGTCTAGTCAGATGAAACAAGAAGATTATGTCAACAAGCAAGAGTTGTGACATGCCGTCTCAAATAACTAATTATCAGTATTCATTTAATTTGCTAGCCTTGTGTATAACAGAGATGCAACCCAATATTTTGGCTGCCACACAAGTTACATAATGTGAAAAGCACACAGCCAAAAATAGCACCACTAACTATGGCCTTGCATAACATGACATACTAACTATCAAGTGACAAGATGATTTGGGGTTTTGCTTGAAATAACTTGCTGTTTTTCACTTAGAGAGAGGTGGATCTCACAAAACTTTAGTAACTTTCTGTATCAAGATTCAAATTTTAAGTTGTAAAATATGTCGAAAGCTTTGTAATTTTTTTGTAATTAATTTTCTTTTTTTTGCTTTGTTACTTGCAGTACCTATTGTTTTTTCATTTTTAATTATTTTGATAAAGATTAACTCTCAGGCTTTAACTTAAAATTAACTTAATCATGATCAATGATAAACAAAATCAGTGAAAGTTTGAAAGCAATACCAGTATTCAAAACTTTCCCTTCTATAAAATATAAAGTTGCAACTTTAGCCTTCACAATGAAACCTGAATACAACAAAGGTGTAGAATCAAGTAAATGGCAGGGATTTGAATTGAAACCGAAGGGTATTATTAACTGTTCTGTCTACTCAGGGGTAAATGACTTCACAACACCTGTTCTTTGTACATAGGTACGCACATGTAATTAGTACGTACATATATGACTATATGTGAAAACTTTCAATTTTATCACTTCCTACACTAGTATAATGTAAAATTGTGACTTAATATCCACTTATTTCAATCCAAAACATAGACAAACATAGGAAATAAAGCTAACTTAATCGTTATAATTTTCGGAAACAAAGGATGAGCTACATTGGACCTACCTTGAACGGATTTTTTCGTAGAGCGCGTGGTGAAAGAGTTTTGAGGGTTGGGCCTCTTCCATCCTCGCCAATTGTTACACAAACTCTCGGGTTCAGAACTCCAACTGCACAAGGAATCTTCCTCGAAGCGTTCAGAATCTTCAAAGCTGAAGTGGTCTCCCTCCTCCCAATCGAGCAAAGGAGACCCCACGTCGACCGGGGCAGGAGCAGCTCTTCCCGCTTTTCCATTACTGCCAGATGCCCCCGCCACCTTAGAGAATTCTTCCAAGAGCTTCACAAAAGAATTCGCTGGATAGCTTCAGCGAATTGCCTCCAGAGTTCACAATTAATAAACAAGCATAACTCTTTTGCGTACGGCTACTTTAGGTCATAAGGTAAAAGCTCATACAAATTGAATACAAGGAACTAAAATACATCACAAAATATTAGAATTTCTTAGATGAAACTGAAATGATATAAATAAATCCCATTCAGCACAATAACAAATATGGCCGAACAACGTCCCGTCGACAGCTAGGTATCTTGTTATATATTCGTATTCGTACTATGTACTAGAGTAGTACTACACAGTAATGACTACACAAGCATGAAGTTTTGTATATTGACCCTTAACAGGCTGAAAGTAAGAGCTTATATTGCTTGAATTAAGATAGATCTCAATTATTTCAAACGATCGTCAAAACCCGTTAATAAGTAATTTATTATGCTCTTAATTTTATAAATTATTTTACATTGCTATCTATAATCTTAAAGTACATGCATATAATAAATTATAAAAATAAAAATCTAGTTTTCAACTTGATCGGCACAGCACCATTTAGTTCTGCTACCTGTCACTAGATAGCAAGCAAAAACAGTATGTTCTCATTTACGACTAAGTATTCATACAGAAATAATAGTTTGGCTTCATATTCGAACAGGTTATCGTCGTTGTACGATACCAGACCCAACTCAGAGCTTTTTCTGAACAACGCTCGTCAGAGAATGTTCTGAGTCTGATATATTTCTGTCATTTTTGGGTAATCACTGCCTATTTGCAGCCTATCTAGGTCGTATATCATAACCAGAAAAAATGATAATTTAATTTGTATATATAAATAGTTGTTGCTTAAATTCTGTAAATGCGATAGACTTTATATTGGGGAATGCATGTAAAGTTCTAAACGCAAGGAACTTAATAAATAGGTTGAGAAGAATGCGTTTAAAGTTGGTACCTTTTATTTATTTCAGGCAACATGAATCAATTACAGTACAGCATTAAAATTTGCCCGTACTTACTGCATACTGCGCCCTTATTATTGAATAGTCCGAAAGAGAACTTGTTTGTATTCGGTGCCCGTGGAATAGGAAATATATAAAAATCAAAACGTTAATAAACGTTATTACTACTAATATTAGTCTCGCAAAATCTCGAAAAAGGTTTGGCCAATTTTTTTTTTTTTTTTTTGCCTCAATACCGAAAAGGAAAAAGAAAATTAGGAAAAACCGAAGGAACAGCCGAACATGGAATTGTCAATTTTGTATGGGATTGCCGCTTCGGGTTACTTTCAATAGATGGCGTTCGTGGCTAGAATTGGAAGGTTGGTTAGGACAGATAATCGCTTGAAGAGTTACAATTAAATCCGGCGGTGAGAAGTTCCGCAGGTCATCTATTATTGTAAAATATTATTGACTTAGACAAACAAATACATTTGCTATTAAGTGCCAAGACGACAGCTTATGTTATCTGACAGTTCAGTTATTCTTCTTTGATATATTATCCATCTGACACGAAGTCATACAACTAATTGACATTGACATTCATATCTATTCGATTTGATTGTAGAAAATGACAAAATGAAATTTAAGATTGTTCTCGACTTTTGAAAATGCAGTTTCTATTAATTTTATTCAAACGTTGATGATAAATTGTAATGCTGTGAAATCAAGCCTAGCAATAATAATTTGTTAAATTCTAATCTACCTCCGTTTAAATAGGCTGAGCTGGACTGCACGTAGAGGTTATCCCAACTTAACTACCGAGATTTTAATTTGTATTTAATACAATAAAGGTAGCGCAAATGTTCTGCTGGGGTAATGCAACTCATCATGAACTGTGTATCGAAGGCCCTGAGACTATTGATTTGGTAAGTAAATATTACGCAGTAGATACATTAAAACACTTCACAATACATGGAAATAAATAAAAATTGGTGGACATTTGTGTCTATTAACTGTACAGATTACATATTATCAAGTATTAATTTCGTATAACATAACAATACTTGTAATTTATTAGGTGCTTAAACCAAAATTAGCAAAATGGAAAGAAAGCAATCATGTGAAGTCTGTGGCAGCTGGGGAGTTCCATTCACTGTACCTAACTAATGCTGGGCATCTGTATTCATGCGGGAGTAATGATGTGGGACAGCTCGGACGACAGACGGAAGATCGAGAGGGAAGGAGTCCAGGTTTGTACATAATATTTCAATATAAAAGAAGCCTTAAAATGTTACGTTTCTGTATTATATTTGAACTTAAGGATATTTACATAAACAAGCAATGTTTAAGCTTGTTTATATATGATTGGATAGTACAATTGATTTGACCTGGAAAACATTTAAATTACCCTGTTCCCATTCAAAGGTGTATTCTGTTGTTACTTAACTGTCTGAATGGTTTGCTAACAATGAAACTTAGCATGTATTGAAATATGTAATACCTAAGTCCAATACCGAAGTAAATACTGAAAATATGTAGTTTACATTTTTTCCACATGTACTTGTAAATAATAATTACCACAAATCAGGTCAAAAAAATTACATCCCACTTGCTTCTGCCAAGCTACATTTGTGCATAGATTCCCAGATACAAAATTCAGTAGTTTTGGGATGAAAGATTAACAGACATCCATACATTAACATATCAGTGTGATCAGTATTTATTTTGAAACATTAAAACCTCTTTTCCAGCTCCAGTTGAGACATTCAAAGACTGCACAATATCAACAATAGCTTGTGGAATGCAGCACTCACTCGCAGTAGATGAATGGGGTCAGTCGTTCAGTTGGGGCTCAGATAGCATGGGCCAACTGGGCAGTAATTTGGGTGCGCATGCTCAAGACAAACCCAGATTCGTCAGAGGATTGGCCACTATGAATGTTATCCAGATTGCCTGTGGTGCATACCATTGTATAGCTTTGGCAAATAGTAAGTTTATTTTGACTTTATTATCTCCTGTAATGTAACATTGCTTACGTAAAAGCCACACAGGACAATGCAATACTGCCTATTTGCAATTTGGTTAATTTGGCAAAGTCGGCATTCTCGGCCTGATGTTGCATATAATTTTGTATAAAAATTTTGACAAACAAGAGTTGTTTTGTGTAAACAATGTACTGCAAACTTTTAATTATTTATGCTATTCTCAATTTTAAGAGTATTTCTCTGGGTTTATAGGAATTCAATTGAGTGTTATAAGTAAAATTGTGCTGAGAGCAAGTTCCTGATGTCCTGCATTAGGGTGTTTTGCCCACATATTACCAATAAATAGGGTTACCCTGGGTATTAACCACCCTTAAGTTGAATAACTGCCACCAAGCAGCAATTAACGGTGTGTTCCAGTAGCCTCACTTGCCTCATTCCAGGCTTTCTGTGGCACCATCAACAGATACATACCCACTTAACATCGGGTTCTTTTACACAACTTTTGATTAATTCATATTCTATAAATTTCAATGATTAAAGTATATGGACTTAACATTGAAATTGATAGAAACAAACACCCCACACAATATTACCTATATAATATATATAATACTTAATAAATTTAAAAAAACAGCAAACCCAAATTTAATATTTGGGTACAAAACTGTCTATATTCAATAAAACATTCTATGTAGAGCTATGTCTTATATATTTCAATAGTTTTACCACATCATCATTGAAAATGACACTGAATATTTCAGTTAATCATCTGTCTATAAGAGAGTTGGCGTCATGCTAAGGCCGTATCCAGTGAAATACTTAAATTTCAGATGGTGATTTATACTCATGGGGAGCAAATAGCTTTGGTCAGTGTGGACTAGGCACTATGTCAAGCAAAGAATTGATACCTCAGCACATCACATCACTACTCGGAGTTCCAATTGCATTAGTTGCTTGCGGCAGCAACCATACATTTGTTTTGTCTAAGTAAGTCCCTAACAGTAACCTGATACTGATAAAGAAAACCCAGGTATTTGCAGTTTGTGAGTCGGTCACAGGAAATGTAATGCCAACTTGCAATTATTAGATTAATAATATAAGAATCAGTTTTAAGAAATGTTAACACTTGCAAGTAATTCATTTGCACAAGTTTTTTGTATCTTTTACTACTAATCATGTCACTGGCTGTCGAACCAGTGTGGTGAAAGTATTAAAGTGCGCCTCAAATTGGCTCCTTTAGTGCAATAATTTTTGTATGATTTCATTGAAAAGTTCAAAAGTTTTTTTTCTTTCAAAGTAATTTGTATTTGTATACATGAAGCTTTGTATTTTGGGAAATGATCCCATACATAAGAAAGTTCTCATGTATCTCATTGGGTGTTTGTGATCAGTACTTACTATACTTACTACCCTAGAGTTTAGTACTGTACTAGAATTGCCCAATTCCAGCACAAATATAGTTATAACATTATCTGATCTTTGTTATGTTTTTAACAGACTTCATGTCGTCATATCAACTTGTGTGGTTAGATAAGTGCTCCACACAAAGTTTAATAATATTAACATTGATAATTAAATATGTCTGAGCATTATAGCTGAGGTGACCTTTAAATAAAGCATAACATGAAAAAGAAACAAAGAAACCGCAACACAATTAATCTAAACTTAAATTCACATTTACTATTAACACCAGACATAAAAACACCAAGAATCCAAAGTCAGTGCATCCTTAATTTCAAACTCCCAATTCCACTTCCAATTCAAACCCCCGAAAGTTAAATTATATTGCATTGACTGACCTCAAAGCTCAGCTGATAGTAATTCTGCACTCTGCGCTGTAGGTCATGGGTTCGATTCCCACCCAAGCCAAACATTTGTTTGACGAAATAGACGTTTGTTCTGTTTCTGAGTGCTACAAAGTAAAAATAATATAGTATGTATCTGTTCTGTCCATTGAGAGTCGGATAGGGTTTGAACAGGTGCCAAACAATAACATTAAGTCCATGTGACCTTGTACCTGTAATTGTTAGTTCGATTGATGTTTCCAAGCCATTTCCTTATGAATTCGATCAAAATAGAGTTTTGCATTGTGCGACATTATCTAAATAAGTCATTTTGAAGTATAGTGAAAATACTAATCATTCCTCAAACCGGAACACAGCAATGCGAATGCGTTATGCTTGGTGGCAGAAATAGGTATAGTGGCAGTACTTTTTTTCGGATGCCAAACAACTTTCTTCAAACACTAAATAAAAAAATTGAGAAATCAGCATCATAATAGAAGATGGAATGTCCCAGTGGTAGTATTCAATATCGTTTATTCACAGGCCTCTCAACTTAGTTGGTAGTAACTCAGCCTTCTGCGCTGGAGGTCGTGGGTTCGATTCCCACCCAGAATAAACATTTATCTGACCAAAATAAATGTTTGTTTTGTGTGCGGGTGTTAATATGTATCTATAATAAACTATATAATGTATTCTATCAGTAATCTGGTTCAAATTGTACAAGCTATGTTTAATTTGGAGCTAGATGGCGTTGTGTAAATGTCCACCAACATTTATTATTTGATTGTTGGTTATTAACATTGTGATTTTTATATTAATTCGATTTATTCACTTGGACTTGTAACTTATGTTATGAATAAATGAACTATGAACTATTATGTATTGAATGCAAGTCAGTGACCCTTCAGTATAAACATTATATCCTAAATTAATATAATATGATTATTATTTCTAGATCTGGTGCGGTTTTTGGGTGGGGAAAGAACTCCCACGGACAGCTGGGGTTGCAAGACAGAGAAAACAAATGTTATCCGACACATTTAAAAACACTGAGGAATGTTAAGGTAGATTTGTTTTTATGCGTTCAACTGTCGGGACTAGCAAATGACCTATCTTCACTCATATTAAATTTAGGACCTAATCTCCATATATAGCCATTTCGGAGATTAGACTGAACAAACAGGGCGTTAATATGTATTTACAAAAAGGTATATAATAATTCTATCAGTCAATTTATGCCCATAGTACAAGCTGTGCTTAACTTAGTTTGGGGCTAGATGGCGCTGTGTGAAAAGTACACCAATAAAAAAGTTAGAGAGACCAAAAGTAAAAAAAATATTTGTGATATTTAGTGTGTATTTTTATATGCATTTAGTATAAACTTAAAGCTGTTATTTTGATCCAAGTATCTATTTCATATTTATTTATTCGTATAGATTCAAATTTAGTGATCAGTTACTCTTATTGCTTAAATCGCACCCATTTCCGTCCCGATGTAACCACCAATCGATTTGCACCTGTTCAATAGTTGTTCTTATTTTAGGTGTGTCACATAGCGTGCGGTGAGGACTTCACTGTGTTTCTGACTTTGGACGGCGGTGTGTTCACTTGTGGGGTCGGTGAATATGGACAGACCGGGCATGGTACTACTAGGGATGAATTAGTACCGAGAAAGGTAAAGTACCTGTCTATTTTCTACTGGCCTCACAGATCAGTTGGACAGATTCCCGCCTAGAGAAACATTTGTGTGACGAACGTAAATATTTGTTATGTGGCTGGGAGTTGATATGTATTTATGTGAGTAAAAAATAATAATATTTATTCTGTCATCTGTTTCTTAATAGTACAAACTATGCTTAGTTTGGTCCTAGATGGCGCTGTAAGGAATGTCCACTAATATTTATGTATTTATGGTATATGTATAGCATGAGTGAACGAACGCTGTAAAGATGAATGATGACGATACAAGTATTGCGAGCACTAGTGATTGCGAAGAAAGTGAAGTGCAATGAAGCTCGTCGATTCTAACAGCTCCAACAAACGAACGTTTGTTGAGACGTACACACAAACTCACATACTGCCCACGGGACTCCATCTTCAAGTTTCGTGCTGACGGGAGTGAAACGATATTATCTGGCATAATAATAAAAAGTGCACACATTTTCATATATTTTAGAATATATTTCCCGCATCCTTGCTATTTAAATGTCGGTAAAGAGTTATAGGATGCCGGTAAGGTCCAGCCAAACATTGTCCTGGGTAGGCGGAAATACAAGAATAGTGCGTAAGCCAGCTGATGAAAATCCTTATTTTTTCTAGATAATGGAGCTAATGGGTAGCACAGTGAGCCAGGTCGCGTGCGGGCGCCGGCACATGCTCTGCCGAGTGGGGGAACGCATCCTCGCGTGCGGGTACGGCGCTAGAGGTCAGCTCGGATGTCCGCACATGACGTTCGCGCTTGTCCCCACGCCTGTACAGTTCACGCCTAACGGGGACTCGCCTGTGAGTACTATTATTGCTATTTATTTATTAAGACAATTTTTAGTCCATACATGTTTTTTTTTTTTTTTTTTTTTTTTATTAGGTTCACAAATTGAAATTTACACTAAACTAATTCTAAAAATACATTTTGATATAAATAAAAAGCTCGGTGTAATTTCTAACCCTAGTGAACACATGATTACATAACATTAAAATTAAATTCAATGACAAACGACACAGAACTACACGGATGTAGAGTTGGTCTTTAAACCTAATTCAAACCGTACAATTTTTCCTGAACCGGCTGATGGCCCACCTGGTGTAAAGTGGTAACCTCTGCCCATAATAAGTGATACGACTTGACAAGAAGTAAAAAATGACAAGACCTAAGTCCTAAGACCTAAGTAAGTTATATGCGCCCGTGACTCTGAGACGTGAAGGTGGAATCTCTCATGTAGCTTTAGCCTATATAACTACTTGCCTCTACCATCTCATCCATGGGGGGGTTTTGGCTTCAAGTTTGACCTGATACAAGCACCATAATTGCACAGGAATGGTTCAAAATAACCTAAAAATTACCAATTTTAGTTTATTATTCCTAATACTTTCCAACTTACCGGCTGATATGATGACGATGATGAATATTTTCTAGAGAAAATATTTTCTTTTAAATTTGTTTTGATATTTTAAATACGTATTTAACTTTGAGGTATCGTGTAAAATGTGACGGTCCTTCTCCCAACGGTGACTGACATAAAATGTTTTTCGTTTCACACTAAAAATCAATCAACGGGTTCCCTTAGGTGTCGGATATCCAAAATTCCTACAGCTCCATAAGGAATATAACTTTAAATTTCCAGTTTCTAGGACCAGCAGACGGCTTGTCAGTCAGTCAATCAGTACGTCCTCTCTTATATATTCATTATTTAATATTGCCGGAAATAAACTAACACTCTTGTTTCTGATACAGACTGAAAACGCAAGTCCAAGCAAGGTGAATAGTATGTAGTAATTTTTATAGTACTAGTTTACGTAGAATGCATGGTTAATTTATTAGTTGCATATTATCGAGCGGCGAAATAACATGACTAATAGTGAAATATCGTGTCCCCTCTAGCCTAAGAAGAGAACAAAGCTGGAGGCGATCTCCAGATTAGGCAGCGTGGCCGCATCCATACTAAACGTTGAGTCACTCCTCTATATTATCAAACAGTCATTTCTGTACAGTTACTGTCTCTATAACTGTCATTTGGCACACACAGTGGCTAATTTTTATATTAAATCCTCATTTAGTAGTTTAAATATTTAATTGCACGTTTTTAATATATTGCTTAGTTGGTAACTTTGTCAGGCCTTGTAATTAATCAGAATCGTTTTAATTATTGAAGTATATTTTAAGAATGTTTGAATTTTAGTGAGGAATATGTTGAAGATGTTTATTCTTTTTTTAACTTGTATTATTCCAATTTGTCAATAACTATCGATATTGGTTGATTTCATTGTCTCATTTAGTTGTGTATCAATAGAACTGACAAAGTTGCATTTACACCGAAATATTACCACCCAAATAACCGTTGTAACTAAAGTGTTTGTTCCAGTTCTCGCGGGAGGTGTTCAAAGGGCCGATTAAAGTGTTCGCCGGCGGTGACCACAGTTTCTTAATCCTTAACGGTGACAAGTCTGGCCCAGTGGATTTCAGATTGCCGGACCATACCAAACAAATACTCACCTTGACGATACCCAAACTGGCTACTTGTGAAGTTTTCAAAGACAATGATGTTGTAAATCAGGTTAGTTTGGTGTTATCTATCTATATAAACAAAAATCAATGTTTGTATGTTTGTTCCCTATGCGTTTCGAAAGCATTGATCAGATTGTGATGAAACTTTGGTAGTGTTCTGGGGATGCCAGCAAAGGTTCCTGGCCCAAAAACTCTACATATAACTGTTTTTAATTAAAAAAAAAAAACAACATTGCATTGCAACGCTTACTGGGTAAAGCTAGTATTTTACAGCAATTTTTTTGTCTGAGTGGACTCCTCAGCATTTTCAAAAATCATCTCATTTTTCACGTCGTTGAACGAACAAGGTGCTGCTTAAGCCTTATCGCTGTGTTTATAGACAGCGTTGGATCTATTTAATGAGATGTTATTGTTTTTATCCTGTAGGATCTAATGGCATATCTGGAGACAGTGTTGGGTTCCCTGGCGTGTGTGAACGCTTCGTTCCTGTTGCCGGATAACGCACACTACGGATGCAACACTAAGATGCCCGGAGTGGACTTGAAGAAAGCTGAGGAAGCGTTCGCCATAGTGAGCAGATTTGAAAATTCATCTATAAAAGAACTCGTGAGTCCCTTGATGCGAAATTTGAGAGCGAGGTGGTCTGAACCCCGGCTGAATTCGGAGGTAGCTGGTTCAAATCGTGACGTAGTTTTTCACGTGATAAAACTTATGTGCCAATACCACGTTTTCGAAACGGTAAAGGAACATTGTTACGAACCCGGGATGCCCTAGAACCATAATGTACTGAAATTGTATATACATTCAATTTCTTTTTAATTCAATATATACATTGTATATTATCACAATCGCAAAATTTTTATTACTTAGACCATACTACACCAACAGTGAATGTGAATCGAGAGCAACCGTACTGATGCACACTCATTAAAAATAAAAGGAAGAGCGAAACCACCTAATACAAGTATTTGATACTTAAAAGGTGGTTTCAAAATTGTTGTCATTTTAAATATTAAGCTGATGAAAATAAACATTTGTATTTGTATTATTATTTGTATTTATATTAAATTATGTTATGGAACGAGCAAGATAGAGAAGAAGACCTGATGTTAAGCTGTAAATTCTGTCCATAAAAAGCGTCTTGGGCCCTCCTCAGCCTATGTATGGAAAGACACACGCATTGTATTACGTCCCTAACTTTGAGACCTGAAGTTGGTATATCTCGTGTGGCTGTAATTTCATCGGCAACCACACCAAACAGGGACACAGTAACGCGTTTGCGTTACTGCTCGGTGGCAGAAATTGATATGGCAACAACTTCCCTGGAAAAACTTACAAGTTCTACTCCCTGAAAATTCAATTTGTTTCAGATATTCAGTCATCTCACAGAGAATATAATAAAGAAAATGAAAGTGTCACCGCCCGACGCGGAGGCTTTGCGAATGTTCCTTATTCTACCTCTTTACCACGAGATGAGAAATCCTAGGAGACACCCTGAACTACAGGTACCTATTGCAATACTTTTTGTTACATATTTTATTTAACATATTCTTGAAATTATATGTAACGTTTGTTCACTATTAATTTACGCAATCGTTTAACATGTAAGACAAATGATGAACCATGTATCTGACTCTGTATCGAAAATGCTTAATTTGACCGCATAAATAACTTAACGATCACAAACAGTAAAAGGACCATCATAATATGCATTGAATGTAAAATTTACGTAATTTCTAAGTTAAGCTTGATATTATTAAATTTCAGGGTCCATTTGCGGAAGCGTACAATAATCTGTCAACGCATCCGCAGAAGATAGTCAATCTGTGGTGGGAGTCACAAACGACGGAGTACTTTGAAATGCTAGTGGACATATTCAAAAGCGTTATTGTGTACGAACTTATGCAACCCGCGGTGCAAGCTAATAAGGTAAGCTAACCGTAAAGACAGACTGACTACGCAACGCTTATCGACATCTGGTGACCCAGCGGTACAGACCCCGAGTTTCAATCCGGTGGTCGTTGGTTGAAATTCCGACGTGCACCAATGAGTACCCTTCAAAAATGATGTGCGCAATACCACGATGAAGGAAAACATCTTGAAGACACTGACATATCTTAGAACCAGAAATTCGAAAATATATGTCTAGCGCACGAAAAGGGAGCCTCATGGAGGCGCACTTTTGTCAGCGCACTGGTTCGAGAGAGCCGGTGACACGATTAGTGGTAGTAGTTGGGACAATCTCCGCCCATTTCATTTGTGGTCTAGATCTATTTATCGATCAATATTTGTGATTTGCTTTGAAATTCTCTTTCAGAAAGTGTATTTCACTCATAGCATAATACAAATACTCAATGCGTTAGCATCCTTAAACAAAATAAACTTTACAAATCCAAAGAAACCAAAAATCTCCGCTGAGTGCTTTTACATTGAGGATCTATGTAATTACGTGGACATCGCATGGGATTATATCAGTTGGCTGTCTGATCAAAATGTAAGTATAAATAAATATTGTTTTTTTTTTTCAAAAATAGGCATTGGTTTGAATTTTGCCGGTGAAAATCATCGACTGTCAGAGTGACGGATGCTATGGACTGCAACTTGAGTCTGCCCATATTCCAATACAGCGTACTTGTATTATGTTATTTATAGGGCGCTTAACCTTAGGCGAGCCAAGTGCTCGTTCTGAAGTGCACAAAAAACATTTTAAGTAAACACAATTTAAGGCATTTATTTCTATTGGTCCTGTTTGTACATTATTACTATGTGTTGCCAATTACAATTCCACAACAGGGAATCCTAGTCTGGGGACTAGTGAACCTTTATCGTAAGCTATTATATTATGTAACTGATTTACTGCTCAATATTTTATGTATAATTGTGCCTTTAAGGCAACAAATAAATAAATTGTTTAATAAAATGATGTCATATACGTATTTCAGTCATCCCAACCGCACATATGCACGTACGCGTTCCTGTTCGACGTGAAGTGCAAGTCGCTGCTGCTGAAGATAGACCAGCAACTCCAGATGCAGTTGGCGATTTCGCGCGCCGCCACGCAGATGTTCACGCGGCTGTTCACCGAGCCCGCGTACGAGTACGGGCACGACTCCTTCCTCAACCTGACTGTGTCGCGCGAACATCTACTGCGCGACACCATGGCGCAGATCAGCAGCCACGACACCTCACACCTCAAGAAACCGCTTAAAGTATGTATACGTTAAGCGGCTCTAACACACGCTAAATCCCTTTCAAAGTCAAAAACATTATTTTCATAGAATTCATAAAGGCTTGGAAACCTGAATAATATTCAAAACATAAGGTCACGCGTACTTATCGCTAAGTTTGACGCGTGTTCAAACACTATGCGACCCTCCATGGGAGAACAGCCAAGAAACCTGGAGAAAATGGAGGGCTGCCTTTTTTCGCTTTTCCTCACATTTCCTTTTATTTATTTAAACGTGGAGAGATGAAATGCACTCGCACGCCACCCAGCCAAGGGCAGACTGCGCTGTTATGTGCGGTCTAGGTGACATTGCCCACTAAAACTCCACGGAGTCCGACTCTGCCGCTTAGCGTACCCGCCGCGGTTGATCGATTTCGGACCCTCCATAGTCCCCCATCTCGGGGACGTCTGACGATCCCGTATTGACACGCCCTGCGACGGGTCGGGTCTGTGGCCCTGTCGCGTGCCTAAATGACCTGTTACAGTGAGAACAGGTATCATATCAATATTTTTGGCTTCACATAGCTATGTTTACTTATGCATGTTACTCTGCAAATATGAGGTGACTCAATATCGTAACCTTGGACTAAAAGAAGCCATTTTTTCAGGTAGAATTCGTTGGAGAGGAAGCAGAAGACGCGGGCGGAGTGAAGAAGGAGTTTTTCTGGTTATTGCTCAAGGAAATATTTGACCCTGTATATGGAATGTTCAAGCAGTCTGAGGAAACCAACATGATATGGTTCTCGAATAACCCGTTTGAAGATGACAACATGTACTATTTGATTGGTAATTTAATTTATATTTTATTCGTATTTTCGACCTTTGTGGCGTACTAGCTGAAGCATGGGGCTAACTCTCGCTGTATATGAGCTAAAGCGCTGCCCCCCGACGCTGGCTGCTGGCGACCCAAAGTAACCTAAGCATAGCTTGTATGATGGAAACCAGACAACTGATATAATACTTATATACTTTTTTCTAAATACATACATATAACACATATTAGGACCCAGACACAGAAATAACAACGATGTTCGTCACACAAATGTTTGCCCTGGGTGGAAATCGAACCCATGACCTACAGCGTTGGAGGCAGGGTTACTACCAACTGAGCTGTGAAGCCAATCAAATTTCTGTCAACTTTTTTTAAGTAGTATTTTTAAGGTAGGCAGGTAGAGAACCCTTTCAGAGAAGACATTGACAAGAATTTATATTTCTTTCTACTTTTTAATTACGTATAATTTGAACTGACTTAAATTTTTCCAACCGTTGTTCTTTCAGGAGCTATCTACGGCCTAGCTATATATAATTCTATTATAATCTACGTTCCGTTCCCTCTCGTGTTATACAAGAAAATATTGGGAGAGTCTGTGATGTTGGACGATTTGTCTGACTTGTATCCCACACTGGCGAACAGTCTCAAAAGCTTGCTGGAATATCCCGATGAAGATCTCGAAGAAGTAAGTATCTCGTGTAATACGCTTTCGTCTTAAGAACTGATAAGAGCGTGGTGGCCAAGTGGGATCACTCCGACTCTCAATCCGAAGGTTACTAATTCAAATATATCGACTATAGACTTGATATTTCGAAATATAACTAAAAAAAAATGTTTCACTACAATTATGATACAGTATTAGGGCACAGGTAAACATGCAACATGCAAGTCACTAAACAATTATTCTGTTCTAGTTAAATTAAATTCAAAATTATTAAATAAACAAGTGGAATAATGCGTAATTTATATATTACTAGGTGTACCCGGCATGCGTTGCAATGCCACGTTAAGGTAAGTGTCATAAAGAACGAAAAAAAAACATTTTATCAGTAATCGACCAGTGAGGGTTGAAAATTATTAAAGTACTAATATCGCAATAAAAAAATAGGTGTTGGTGGTAGAAGGGTGAAAATTTAAGGTTATATGTATTTTTTTATGTAGAATCATACAAAATAAAAATAAAAAAATTAACCATAAAATAAACAAAAAAATTGTTACAAACACTGTGTCACGAGAATTTTATATATTAGATGTGTGAATACATTATTGAGCAGTTAAGTCACATAACACGATTATTAGTTTAGTTTACACATAATAAATTTTATAAAAACTATTTCCTCAGGTATTCAGTTTATATTTCGCCGTAAACACAGAAGTGTTCGGCGAGATACAAACTCACGCGCTTAAAGAGGACGGCGAGAACATTCCCGTGACGCACGAGAACAAACACGAATACGTGGAGTTGTATGTAGACTTCTTGCTGAACAAGTCTGTGGAGACTCAGTTCAAGAAGTTCAATCAGGGTTTCCAGAAGGTAATACTCACATCGAACTCATATCGGTAATATTTTTCTTGTACTGTGTTATGAAGATCAAAGTAGCAGTAGAACTTGTGCTAAGTTCGCCCAGAGAAGTACTGCCACCACACCTGGTTATCCGCCGCTAAGCAGTAATGCACTCGTGTTGCTGTGTTCCGGTGGAAGGGAGTGGGTGCGGGTGAAATTGCAGGCGCATGAGATGTAACAACCCCGTCTCGGGGCGATGGACGCAACGCAATGCGACTTGAGTCATCTGGTAATTTGATGGAGGGGAATTGAGCCGTATTGCCTTTGTCCATGGGCGGTGATTATCACTTAACATTAGGAGGGCCGTCAGCTCGTTCTGTCATTTAAATGAAATAAAAAAAAACGAATTTTATCGAACGGTTATTCCATGGTCGCAGGGACTGACTACGCAAAGCGACTACGAACCTAAAAACATCTCGTGTACACCCACGCCTGTAATTTCACGGACACATTTCCATTCTTCAAACTGTTAAGACACTTAACGAGAATAAATAAAAACGACACAGAATTAAATAAATCATCGCCGTGTCAAGTAAAAAAGTTTTAAGTAGTTCACAGATACAAAAATAAATTTATGATTTTGTTTGCAGGTGTGCGGCGGCAGAATAATAAAATTATTCAGGTCGCACGAACTTATGTCGGTCGTGATCGGCAGCGAGGAGTACGACTGGGATGTTTTTGAAAGTAACTGTGAATATAAAAATGGTTACACTGCCACCGATCCGCAGATCAGGTAAACAGAGATATAGATAAATATATTTATTTGCATAAACACTTGTAGATAATCATCGTCGTTTAACTCTTACACTAATACTCGTGTCACTAGCTCTCTCGAACCAGAGGCTGGAATTAAAGTGCCCCTCAATGAGGCTCCTTTCGTGCACTTGACACGTTGCTTTAAATTTTTGGTTCTAGGACATGTCGGTTTCCTCACGATTGTATTCTTCACCGTTTTGAGACCGTGGTTAATGCATAAATTTAAAGTGTAAAACTCATTGGTGACTGACGGCATTTGAACCAACAACACTGGATTGAAACTTGGCGTACGTACCACTGGGCCACCACGCTCTCAGTTATTCTTATGTTTGCTTTTGTTTTACGCCTCTTGGTTCGGTTATTAGCCTGTGCAGTATTTAGGCTTTCGAGAGTAGAATGAATGTGCCTGAGAAAGGATTGAATATCATCTTAATAGAATAGGCGCCAAACTTAGCTATGAGTAAAAAAAAAGTATTTTGTTCAATATCAGTACTTCATGGCCATTTCGGATGTTTTAGATTATTTTTTTATTAGATTATTTGTAAAATTATACTATTTGGTTGTAGCTAACTCGACACATACTGTTTTTTTAAGTTCGGGATTATATATTTTACAGTTTACTGCTATTTGAGTAGAAATTCACTATATACGTTTTTAACTCTGTGGTGTGATGGCTTATTTTTTATGGCCTTTGTCGTTTATAGCATGACAATAAAAAAAAAATATCAAGGTTTCTTTCCTGAAGTATACCGAGTTTAGCTTGTTCCTCTAAAATTGGTTTGAAGGTTGCGTTTGTTTTTGCAGATGGTTCTGGGAAACGTTTCATGAACTGCCCCTCGAAGATAAGAAGAAGTTTCTTCTATTTCTGACAGGCAGTGACAGAGTCCCTATACAGGGAATGAGAGACATCAAGGTAAGTTTAAAGTGTTGTCAATACCAAATTATATTTCCAGACAGGCGATTGCAGGGGAAATCACCATACCAGCTTAAAAAACTATTCTGCATTACTAAAGTAATTTTCGTATTTGATGAAATGATAATGATGAAGGGTTGAGTTCAAATGAAAATGGTTCTGAGTTACACCAGGAAATCAGTGTTTTTTTTTTATATCAAACTTTCGATATGACACGTAAATGCCTGTGTTAGTTTTATAATGCAAAGAGGGTTCAACCCGGCACAGGAGTCAAATTTAAATTTTAAACATATTTCTCATCTTATTGAAACTATGTTATATAATATGTATTGATAGTTTGTATAAAAAAAATAATAGGCAGTAGTAAACATATGCTGCAAGTGAATTTCACCACTAAACTCTCGCATTTTCAGATAAGAATCCAACCGGTGGCAGACGACAGATTCTACCCGGTGGCACATACCTGCTTCAATCTGCTTGACCTGCCGCGTTACAAAACCAAAGAGCGGCTCAAGTACTACCTGCTGCAGGCGATACAACAGACGCAGGGCTTCTCGCTCGTTTGACCGCGCATTGTTCCTGTGACGTCACACTGCGGTGCCATCCAGTCACCCAGTCGCCATTGTTCGGCGTCCTACGCAAATTTTTAGTTAGATTACTTGAGGGGTCAGAAAAGGCACGTAACTGGTGTTACGGTAGAATTAGTACTTTTGGTTCATTCGTTCGCTTATACTTAGTTTTTTTTTATGAATGGACTTGTAATGCTGTTGGCCGCGGATGGCCTTGACAGCGTTTACACGGGCTTTTGGTGAGAGCAGACGGCTCTATACACTTAGTATGATTTTATGGAATACTCTAAATTAATGTAGAAAGTGTGAAAATGTTACTCTTGGCAAAGCTTTGCGTTTGAATGGAATGTTATATGTGAAGAAAATGCGATGTGACTCGTTTGTTCCTGTGACGATACTGTCAATACTTGCCAAAACTACAAAAGCTTATGATGCTTTGTAGATCTTCCGGCGACGAACGGTTGACTTTGTACCTGACTTTGCATCTGACATGGTGACTTTGCACCAGACTTGGTGACATTGCTCCAGACATGTTTTTTTCTGACAATAGGTGAAAAAAAACCATTTATTTTTGTTAATGCTTATGTAAACAGAAAAGAAAAATATTCCCTGGTAAATATCAGTTTCAGAATGCTTACAGGCGATTTGGAATTTCTATAATATCAAAGTCTATAGTTTGTTCACGTTTATTCCACACGCAATTTGGCACGAGAATAGATGATTACAATCTCGTCTGTGAATCGACTAAAGTTTAAAGTTTAGAAAAATCATGGTATGGAATTTCATATGGCGTATTAAATTAATGAATTACTGTTAGCGTTAAAAGTACTAAAATTATATAATTATAGTTGATTGCGATGTTTCTAGTTTTCAATTGGTTATATATATAATCGATCCATATTTTTATATTTGATAATAATATTTTAAATTAAATTTTATATTGGTTCAAAATAATTTTATATTGATCCAGACTACGCTGCTGGTGCCTTTTTCAAACAATGTAACTTTAAATCGAAATAATTTATAATATTGTTCATAATTTATGGAATGTTATTATTTTCTTTATGTGCATTTATCGTAATTAATATTTTGTGACTGACTTTGAATCTGTTCGCTTTGAATTAGCTGAAATTAGAAGTACAATGCAAGGATCAAACGTATACATCTGTGCGTGGGAGTGTAAAGAACGGCGCATACGTCGTCTTCGACACTAAATAGAGCTCTGTTTGTATCAGAATACGTTTGAGAATCGGGTGACAGACGGTAAATATCTCAAATAAATTTTACATTGATTGACTCAACTCAGTGGGGTAACTCTTACTGCGCTGTAGGTCGTGGGTTCGTTTCCCACCCAGAACAAACATTTGTTTGACGAACATAGATGTTTGTCGTGTCTGGGTGTTAATATATAATAATATGTATATATTACATAGTACAAAAAAAATTATATAACTATTCTGTCGGTCATCTGGTTCCTATAGAACAAGGTATGGGGCTTGATGGCGTTGTTTCAATTGTCCACCAATTGTTATTTATTTAGGCCAAGATTTCTCATATATTTTTTTACGTAATGTAGGGTAAAGAACGAGCTGACGGCCCACCTGATGTTAAGTGGTAACCACCGCCCATGGACAACAGCAATACGACTCAAGACCTCTCCACCAAAGTACGAGATGACTCAAGTCGCACTGCGTTGCGTCTATCACCCCGAGACGGGGATGTTACGTCTCATGCGCCTGCAATTTCACCGGCACCCATTCCCGCCGGAGCACAGCAACACGAGTGCATCACTGCTTGGCGGCAGATTACCGTGTGGGTGGCAGTACTTCTCCGGGCGAACTTAGCACAAGTCCACCCGGGGGACACTTGTAGGTATTCAGAGGGTTATCTCCTACGGACGCGAGCAACGTGGGCCCCCAAAATAAAACTTATATTTGGGTCTGCCCTATTCAGGGATACAACTTCACGGTACGAGTGAGCCTTTTGTAACGTGTGCGTAATAGTTATGGTTACCTCTGTGATATTACAGATATGCCATCCGTAAGTGAGTTTATTATGCTTTTATAATTGTTATACGGTTTATTTGTGTTTGTAAATAAATAGTTATATATACGTAGATTGCTAGTGTTCGTTTCGAGGCATTTATTGAGTGCACCTCAACCAGGCTTGTTGGCGTGTTTTGGACACAGTGTATGTAAATGTACGATTATAATATTTTCTTACAAATGTTTTTGTTTAATTCAGTGATGTCT
Organism: Chesias legatella; assembly: GCA_947359385.1. NCBI lineage: Eukaryota > Metazoa > Arthropoda > Insecta > Lepidoptera > Geometridae > Chesias > Chesias legatella. The sequence goes on from OX375766.1 coordinate 3,167,154, forward strand.
GTTAGCGTTCCCACAAAAAAAACAATGGTGGATTTTAAATAATTTTATTTAAAATATAATAACATTGTAATAACCAAATAAAATCAAAGTCAATTTAACTTTTTATATACAAAATAGTACCGTAATCTCTTGATGACTAGGTAATTAAGCTCAGCCAGTTTTGTTACGAATGTTAAGTTTGCTAAGCTAAAATTCAATTTGATAGACAAATATTACACAATTACAATTTTATTAGCAACATAGATAATTTTTTTTTGTTCATTATTTAAATAGCATTTGTTGTTTATTGAGCAGTATTTACATATTTTATTTAGAAAGCAATGCCTCGTTATTCGGATGTATTAAAGCCGCACGTTTAATCGTAATTTATAACAAAAACATATAGCCGCAGTAAAATGAAGATCTAATCGTGCAAACTAAATGTTCGTGAATGTTAAAATTAACTTACAAACTAATTAATGGTTAAAATAAATTAAAACTACAAGTACCGACTGTGAACCAATCTTGTACATGCGTCTAGACTTTAAAACCTAAAGTCAATACAAGTACTTACACTTCCTTTCTGCTTCCGAATAATGAAACTATGGGTTCTACTGACATCAAGAACCAACCGCTACGTGAAATTTCTGGACACTACTAATCGATGACGTCAATAAACATGATTATAATGACCACCCTATGTAACTCATTTGTACTGTTGATAGGCGATTTTCGATGTTTTAGATTTATGGTTGCAAACCATTATATTCGTAAGATATTGTGTGGATGTCAAACGTTATCTTACGTAGACATAGTGTGGATGTCCTGAAGGTGACTGGATATTGTTAGTAGCTAAACACTAATTTAGTAGGAAGATCGGCCCGATAGCTCTTCGTAGTGTTGCGTTCCCGGGGGAGCTCGGTATCCAGGGTACGTTTGGTTCAGGGCGTGTTGTGCGAAGAAGGAAGCGTAGTCCTTTTTGACCTGGAAAATAAAATATATTTTGGTAAAATACAATATGTTTTAATGATGTGAGCAGATGATATTAGCCTCAGATTACACATCTGCTATGTTCTATCCTAAAAGAGTTGGAAAACATTTTCACTCCAAATGTTATAGTTATAACATCACGTCTCTATGCTAAGCTTTAGTTTAGGGAAATGTGTGCGGGAGATGTGTGTTTTATTACTATTCTAAAATGTAATTATGTTTCAGATACAATTTGAGCGGTTTCTATGTCATAATGGAGAAAATTTACGAAATAGTGAAGTTAACGGCGTTATAACGATTCCGAAAGATCCAGAATCCTGTTGGCCGATGAAAACTACAATATTAGTACCTAAGTGTACCTAAGTGTAGTAACGTCGCAGAAGACCTTGAGTGTATAAGTGAAACAGGTGATATAAAAATAATGCCTTCAACATCAGAACGAATTCAACCGCTAAAATTGCTCTTTAAGAAGTATAGCGAAGCCCAAGTATCTATCCTGTCTATTCTACGCCTTCCAGTGCCGAAGTCTGTTAAGATGCGATACACAGAACCTGGTTCCTATTTAATGTAGCCACTATGCAAATCTGCACTCCACTTCTCTTCCCTTTCTCACTCCCACACAGATACTTTTAATTCATCTGCACTGTTCACATTATGGTGTAGATTTGCGAAGTAGTCACATAAGGTGACACTTACAAGCTCCACTTACAAAGGTTACGTCCGGTATGTACCAAGCTTACGGCCCGTTCATTGCTATTACATCGGCCAGCGCAAATTGACGCGGCTAAAACAGACAATTCGGTTCAAATTTATGCCGAAGATTAAAAGCTACCATGTGTTAGCAAGTCTTGTTATATATCCTAACATGCAATTAAAATAATCTTTATTGTGGATTTAATTTTTAAGTTGTTTATCAAATCGGGAGTTACTTTTATCGGGCTTTCCATGATTAGGTATAAATCAGTTTTACGTAGTTAAAATATAAGGCATCTCACTGTGGCATAAAAAAACTCCTTTAAAGTAACCCCTATCGAGAGTAGTATGCGAGTTACCTTGCGCGGTCTGCATGCGGGGCCCTTGGCGAGCTGTCGCCTCGCTTCGTTCTCAGCAGCAACGGCCTCCCTCACTTCCTGCGGCGGCCACTTCTGGTCTCCACGCATGTTGACGCCTCCTATACAACATTACAATCACATGCTGTCACTACACTCCAACTCGGGCAAACCTTCGCGAACCCATGCGAAGTCGATCGACGCACAAATGAACCCTCTACTATCGCCCATCCCTCCCAACTTGAGCAAACTCTCATGTTTCTGGTCATTGCTCTAAAAAAAGGTACTGTTCCAGCTATACGCGATTCAAATTCGAAGTCAAAAACTTTATTTCCATAGAATTCGTACAGAAATGGCTTGGAAACGTCAATAATATTCAAAACATAAGGTCACGCGTACTTATCGCTAAGTATGACGCCCGTGCAAACCCCATCCAACCCTCCATGTGGAAGAACAGCAAGAAACCCCTAAAGGAAGCTTTTTTTTTCACTAGCACGATCTTTGTAACTCTGTTTTTTTATGTAATCTTTAAGTTCAGATGCAGCACGACAGTTGTCTAAGCTAGTTAAAAACATGCAATTAAATTACACAGCGTTTTATGATCAAGGACGCTATCAAAGACTCATTATCGCTCGTCAAAATTTAAATGTGCTTTGCAAGTTACTTTAAGTGCTGAGTTTATACAGTTATCCAATTCCAATGTCATCTTTAAATCCGAGTCTGCTACCCACCATCTAACAATTTTATCGTGTTCATAAAAGAAGCTAACGATCCGCAGGTGTATCTTGAAAGCCTTAACGAGTCGTACCTAAGTCACTTTCTTTAAGCGACAGTGTGAGACGTATAAAAGCTATCTTATAAACAATGTATGTACGTATACAATGATATGTTCTACGAACGAGAAGCTTTCATTTCAGGAAGTTACGTCTTAGTTTATTTATTGCTTTTTATAAAAGTCAATTAGGCTTTTTATTTCTATTTTTGTGTGCAGTGTGGTCTTTGACTTAGCAAGAAAATAATGGCTTTGACAATGTGGCTTAATATGTTTATATTTTTTTTTTATATTGGTAGACGTTTCACATAGCTCCATCTAGCCCCAAAGTAAGCTAAGCATAGCTTGGGAACCAGACAACTGATGTAATACTTCTATACTTTTTTTTGTAAATACATATTTATAATACATATACCCAGCCACAAAACACCGTTCGTCACACAAATGATTATCCTGGGTGGGATCGAACCCACGACCTACAGCGGAGAAGGCAAGGTTACTACCAACTGAGCTGTGAGGCCAATCAAGGCTTGATTCTAAAACGTTAATTTAGAGCTGGCACACGTGCGTATTTAACCAATTGGTGTAGCGTACCTTGGAAAGATGCCGTAGCGGGCTGGCTAGCGAACACCGGCGGCGGTTTCTGGTGGACGGGTTGTTGCTGGCGAAGGGTGATGGTGGACGGCGGAGGCTCGAACTGCCTCTGAGGGGGCTGGTAGGCCGGCTCAGAGTAAGACTGTGGCGAGTACTGCGGCTGCGGTGAGTACTGCTGGGGGTACGACTGTTGTTGGCTCTGAGGCTGTCAAACAAAACACCGATTAAATGGCGGGACGTGGATGGAATGATATTTTTTTAGTCATTTAGTCACAGTTGTTTGATGATAAATGTAGAACACCGTAATTTGGACTGTAAACAGTGCTGTACAATTATTTTATTAGAAGATTATTCAAAAATTATAACTTTATATAGATGTAGTTCGATTACGTTCATATCCAGTTTATGCATAGTCTCAGGTTCATCTTTTATGTCTTTATTCGTTTAACAGTTTAACGGGCTAATAAGCTTATTTATAAGTCACAATTTCAATCGTGTTACATTAGAAGCATCAACATCAAAGCACCATTCAACCGCAATTATCCGTTATTTTTCGTATTAAAGTTTTGAACAGTTGTTATAGGAAATCCAATTCCTATATTTAACGGAGTTACCTAGAGAAGCAAGCTATATTAACAAATAGAAAACCACACATAGACGCCCCAAAGCCAGGACGTTGGTCGGCTCCTTAACCGCTAACTATTAAACAAACGTGCAAGTGGCTGTGAGCATTCAAATCTAGACTACCGGCTGGGCTGCACCTATACCTGCGGAGAAAGGGGTGCCGGGACCGGTGCCCAGCGGGTCGTCTGAGCGCGGAAGGGCTGGGGGACCACACCGGGGGATGGCGGGCCTGGGCGGTAGGGCGGCGTGGCGGGCGAAGCACCCGGGCCGGCCGGAATCAGTTTACTGAGTCCACAGGGCTCCTGCTGCCTGCCCTCGCAGTGAGACGGCTTCTCGGGGTAATAAGGCTGGTTCTGTTGCTGGTACTGAGGTTGTTGGTACTGGGGCGAGTATTGTTGGGGAGGTTGTTGGTACTGGGGTTGGGGTTCGGGTTGGTGCTGAGGTTGGCTCTGGGGTTGAGGGGAATGCTGAGCGCTGTTGTAGAACGCGGGACTCTGCTGTAGGGATAATGTTTCTATAATACACCATTATGACTTAACCTGCACGCAAGAAGCTACCAAAGCTGGTTATTGCAACTAACGAGCTTTTGAGAAACTTAATCAGTTCGCCCTTGAAAACAGGTTATTATTATATATTTGTGAAAGTTTCGGTTACTTCTTGTATGTGCATATATATTACACATGCAATTATATCCCGTCACCAAGCGTATGCTATGTGCAGCAGTGATGTCAATGTCTACGACCCTTTATACATTATGATATATTGTTATTGATAATCTTACAATATTGCTTACCTGTTGTGAATGGTATCCGTTGGTTTCGGGCACTGGCGGCCACACCACTTTCTTCGGGCCTGCAACAATTGATGTCTTAATACCTGGTTTATTGGGCACTTAACACACAGGAGCGTCCTAGATTTCACTCTTATCGTTACAAAATATAGCGGAAATGCTCCAGTTCAATTTTCGACATTCTTCAAGGTGTCTCTTACAGAGTCGGTAGGTATCTTTCTACGATCTAGGAATGACGTGGTTTTGTATTCATCGCTTCTTATTATGACACATCTTGGTGAAATTAGCCCGGTCGGCCCACCAACACGTTGGATTTGCGCCAGAACATCACGAAATAACAAATTTCCGTGAATTTTTAATTTTTTACACGTAGTCATTCTCGCGGTAGATGAGACTGTAAATTGCTTGTTACTTTGATGTGGCAAATATAACTACAACAAACCGTATAGCGGACCGTAAATTGAATTAGTATCGGTTTATCACCATTTATTATATTGAACATGCGAATCTTATCTGCGTTTAATTTGTTCTGACATTTTGGAATGCCCTGTGAAAGGCAATAAATAAATTTTTATTTATTGTCTTTCACTGATTATTTAATCAGTGAAATTCTGAATTCTAAAAGCAAACGCTATACAAATCTATTATCGACAGTCTTATTATATGAAGAAACTTTGAACGTAATATTGATCAATATCAACATTGAAACCAATGCGGCTATACGCCATCGGGAGATAACTTTGCGTACCTACAGTGGAATTGACTTATTGAATTTCCCACCTTGGCGGTAACCCTCGAATCTAGCTGAAGTTAAGACGAAGGCAAACTTGTATCACTTCAGTGCAAGGTTTAGCGAACAGTCGGAATTACGAGGCACAAACATGAGATTTAACGGTCCTACCACCTACCGCGATGCAGATAGGAACTATCGTGAAATGAGATTGGCAAAACGACGAAGGGATGCAACTCAGAATTGAATTAAACTTTTAATTAGATTTGGGAATAGGTTGGTATGGGATGTATCCCAGTGTAAAATTGTATCGGTGAGTCAGCTAGAGCACTAGGGTATGGTTTATGTTAGTAGCGTTCTGGAACTCATGAAAACTTTATGGGAACTAGGGAAGGTAAGTGTAGGTTTTAAGATATCGGCCTCCGATATTTGGTTGTTAATCATTTTTGAAAGCAGGTGTGATCTAAAAATTGTAAGTGCATGTAAGTAGATACCTAAAAACGAATAATTTGCAAATAAACTTTTCCTAGTAATCCCTATAAAAAGGTTACTAAATCCCAGAGATAAGGTTAAAAAAGAAGCTTAATCCAAATTCCGTAGTAAAAATAAACCAGGAACTCACGGATTAATCGATCAATCCGATAGGCACTCCAGACGCGCGTACCGCTGCCAGCCAGGACAACTAGTGACCACTTGGCTCGAATGCCAGGTGTAGAATACCTACCACATTTTATATTTCGAGACTGCACGTATTTAGGATCACGCACAGCGTCTCTTTCTGGCTTGGATCTGGCCTCGAGGAGTCAAGGTATCTTACGTTTTATCGGCACTATATGACGCAGCTAAATATTTGCCCGCGTAATATTAATTGTTATTCATAGCGTTATAGGGTAGTGCCGTCACGTTTTGCAGAGGCACATTTTCAATAATAGCTTTATATGCCGAAGAAGAGCTTAGAAGAGCTTTTTTGTATTGTTGGACTTGTAGTGTTTTGTTTTCTGTTTCCGACGCAAACTTGGCTCATTTTCACGTTCTCGATTTAAATACATTATCCTTCATTTTATTTTACTGGCTGTCTGAGAGTTTATTAAAAAGAAATGCCCTTAGCAACGCGTATAAGTTTCACAAGGTTTCAGCTACAAAATCTGAATATCCGTAAAGTTTTAGGCAAAGTAAAACTCACAATTCGTCTGAGGTTGGATGGGCATAAAGCAAATTAATATTAAGACATAAAAATGTATTTCAAATTGTAATAAGGAACCAAAAAAAATATAAAAACTTTCCATCTTATATTTCCATTTACATATCTATTAATAAGTTTGTTATTTACTAATAGGTCAATTAGGTTAATAGGTACCTATAAATTTTTCATTACCATTTTCTACCTTTGATTGTTTTTGTATCAGTGTAAAAACACAAGGTCGGTGGCGTAGGTTAATCAAATAAAATAATAGTATTAAGTATAATGCTGCATTCCGGAACAATAAACCATTTTCATTAGCAATGCACCAACCAAAGCGCTAGAAAGGGTCGTTATTCATAACGAAATATTCGAGACGGAAATTTATTTTACCTGTTGCGGAACTGCATAGCGACTGAGATTTAAGTGCATCATATAGGTAAGTATTTGTGGTAAATGGAAATGAAATTGAAACATATTTTCTAAGTTTCAGCGCTGAATAAAACAAATAATTTACTACAGTTCTTGTTGGTTCGAGTAGTCTTGAGATTGTTATTAAACATAATGCAGATAAGTTAACGTTTTCTTCCTTATTTACTCGTATTTATTAAGTTATCTACTTCAGAATTCCTTGCTAAAAATGACATGAAAATGCAGTCTTGCTGCTTCTTAAGAAGGCACCTTAAAGCCAAGGAGCCAAGGTGCCAAGGAGTTATAATAAATCTTCGCTCCTAATAGTTGTTAACTCTTCCTATATACATAAAGTTTAGATATGTTCCATAATTATACATTAATTTGAACGAAATAATTAAAATATGTTTTTTACACGTCTCAGATTTATGTGCGCTATACATGTTCTCAATGTATAAGAAAATTCGGAGACCAATAGGACCCAGCTATGAATTACAAACTTTGATACTAGTGTACCGGTCTTGCAAAGGAACCTTAGGAAGCTGGTTTATATTAGTCACGAGTTAATTATGTGGCAGCCAAGACGTTACCAAGGTGATGAAGTGAACACATTCCGTGCAATTATCTCCTCTACTGGGCCATGGGATACAAATAACTTGCCATTACCGGTATGTGGTCCATATACTTATCAATTAGTAGTTAATTACTTTGTTTGCAAGTTTTTACCAAATGCAAATGCATTTTGCATTTACTCAAAAAGCTTATACCTAAAGTGGAGGCTCAAGATCAGACAACAATTAAATATAATTTTAAGAGAAAATAATGCACCTACTAATATTCTATTTATCTCTCACCTTTCTTTTATCTTGCTGACTTGCTGAAGACCCTTTTTAGAGGATTAGCATCGAAAAAGCTCGAAAACCTCAGAGAGTAAGGCGGGTATAATTTTTGGCTTCGTGTAGCTAAAGTGGCACTGTGGCCTCCATTTTTATTCTACCTTCATGGATTTACCGTCAATGCCGTGGGCCACAAATAAGTGTATTAGCTGCACAGCTCAGCGTGTGTAACTGATTAGGTACTATCACATATGTTTATGTAGGTCGTTCAGGTGATATTAAAATTATGAGTGTCTACTACCCCTTTTACTATTAAGAGAAAACAAAAAATCGTACAAAATGTAAAGGTTACTTAGGTATGGTAAAGATTGATATATTTTTGAGATTTAGAGTATAAAATATACGTACTTAGAATGGAATAGAATATATTATTTACTACCGATATTGTACACCATAAGCGCTATACAACAAAAGTAAAAAAAGAAGGATAATAAATATTTAATATATGTATATAAATCATATATACTTAAATTACTCGTAAATTTAAGTTGTATTCCATTTGTCCGTCTGAGAGTATTCTGTGATGGCAAGACGTTAACGAACCAAAACAAGAAAATATTATTAATAAAAAATGTTAGCATTAACTTTCGTATGTTAACTATTTTTGTGGTCGCTTAAATACCTACTTAATAATATGTATCAACAACAGGTGTGTCTACTGTCAAAACAAACATTTTGAGCACTGTTGCCTCAGTAATAATCTTTACCCATTAATTGTACGTACAGTTGCAAGAACAAATGTTGTGCATACAGTCAAAAAATGTAGCGGTTATTATGACTACAATAAATCTTAACCCATTAATTGTACGCACTTCTTATTTGTATTGCAGAGCCGGCTGAGCAGGGCTGCAAGCGACTCACCACTATTTTAGTCCTAACAGGCGCGTCAAAAACAGAAATTACTCAGCGAAACGCACCTGAAAGTGTCTGAAGCACTGAAAGTGCCCGCTTGTCTTACCGTGTTTTCCACACCTGCTTTGCAAATAGACTGATTCATGTGGTGATTAACGATCCGACGAATAGCGTAGAAATAGTCTCTACTGACGTCAGACAAAAAACACTCTGTATTTTAAAACCGAATCCTATGAAATAAATTCATAAAAATGAAATCACATTCGAATGGAATTTACGAGTATGTTCTATGCTTGCCAGGTCTTAAAAGTAGCATGGATTCTTTGAATATTTATCACTATTTCATGATTGTAAATGAATTTTTTTTGAAAGTGTATGTTTTTTTTATTAACTACTATTTTTAGGTAAGAATCAGTTCTTAGCTCTTTAGCTAAGAACTGATACATGTCGTAATGTACCTACCTAATGAAATAAAAAAAAAGTCCTCTGTTAATGTTTATGCTTGAAAGGTTTAAGTACATGTAAACACAATTTTGGTATATTTTTTCAACATACTTTTAAAAACACACTCGGTTTTGTGAAGAATGTCAAACTTGCAATTTAATCTGAACTTAGTACTTTAGTATTAGTTTAAGAAAATTTATATAAGTAATTTACCCACATCGCATAAAGGTTTTTACCAGTCACAAACTTCAATCTATGTTACGACAAATAACTGTTATGTTTGTATGTATTTGGTGTACAATGCTTGCAGGCTACGTATTTGAGTGTATTCCACAAGAGTTTCCATGTTACACAGCCTTTTTAAAAACAAAATTCGTTTTATTAAGTCACCTGTATAGTTAATCGTATTGAAGAAGACCTATTCAAATACGATTGGAGAAGTTATTTAAATTAATTCTTAAGAAGCTTCTCGACATTTTTCCTATTAAAAAACACAGATATTGTTAGTACTAAATCAATTAATTGTAAACAAATGAAAGAGGAGGCCACTCACGAACAAAAATTAAACACGGTATATTCGATCACAAGAACGTTTACCAATATGCACTGTTTCTCTCATGGCTTCAGTTGTTCTTCCGCTGTCGGCTCTGAACTACTAATAACAGGAGCAAGTAAAAACACATTTGTAAAAGTCAATCTCTGCCAAATTACTTGCTCTACCGAAAGCTTCCGTCAACTGCGGACGATTTTTTGTCTTCACATCAATGACAAAGAAATGACCGTGCGTAACCCCGTCCAAAATAGTCGTACATTCGGATCAATGAATCATTGTATCCGTTGTGTATACCGCTGCATAGGGTTTTCCTGTTGCCTTTGTACTTGTCTGGATAAAATTAGCGAACACGACCACTTTAGTACAATGGCCCTATTCCCGGCCCGATGCGAGACTTACATTTATGCCAAAATAGAAACATACTCGTAAATTGAAATGTAAAATACTGAGAGTGATATTAAACTTTTTAATGTCTCTGTGTTCATCAAAATCGTTCCTGTCTGTCAAAATATTGACGTAACGTATGCGATCGTCCCCAATAATTTTACTAACGCTTTAACTACGCTCAAGTGGAAGATTTAGCAGTTCCCAATATAAGCAATGAGACAGTGAGATTCTCGTGAACCAGTGATGGATTCGTACAATAAACAGTTAGAAACACTAGTATCTAATCACATTATTTAAACGTAGGATACTTTATGTACAAAAACATAACAAGAACTTATGAAAAAGATAAAAGGCAAAAATCTAAAAAAAACTTATTTGTAGAGCCTTTTTTTGCGAGCCTTTAATTGTATCATTATATTACGTCTAGCCATTTCACTATGTTAATAAGTATTTCTGCTCTGGACATGGCGTATATGCTGAAGGCTGAAGGTGTACGTATCTTGTACTTCTAAAGAGTTTGACTCAGAAGAAAGATAAATATAGACCAGAGTTAACTTTGGGAGATTTTAAACACTTTTATAATAAACTTCCTGAACAAGCAAAGAAGCTTTCGACCCAAAAATTCAAGTCAATAATAAGAAGGGTCTAGTAAATCTCATCACACTGTAAATTATTATTTAAATGAAAAATCCCCATGGTCTGATGTCGTTCTGCTCCACGACACATAAAACATCTTAGCTCTCCAGTATTATGTAGTCTAATGTAACATAGATTTATATAGACGTATGTCTTTTTTTTTAAATAAAGGTTTATAAACCTTAGATTTAAGTACTCAAACTGTTATAAGGATCGTGCTCGCGAAAAAAGGAATCTCTCCTTTAGGGGTTTCTTGCCATTTCTCCCATAGAGGGTCGGATAGGGTTTGATCAGGCGTCAAACTAAGCGATAAGTACGCGTGACGTGTTTTGAATATTATTGACGTTTCCAAGCCATTTTTTATGAATTCTATGGAAATAAAGTTTTTGACTTTGACTTCTTTGGGTCTCAATTTATATTAATCTAGATCCAGAAAAACCATGATCACCATTTAAAGGTAAGAATATCCACCAAGGAACAAAAGAATCCCTTAGATTAGGTATCAACAGCGATTCGTATCGGGCCATTTAGAATTTGAAAGAAAAACAATTTTGCGACTGTCAAGCAACAGGAAGGTCACTAATTGCACTAATTTAATTAGTTAAACTAAGATGGTCCCTTTAAGTACCGGGAAAATGGTTCTCATTTGCCGCCAAGAAGAGTCACAAAAAGGTTTTCTAATTTAAATTAAGTTGTAAGTATTTAATGATTGTTAGGATCATCTATAATAACAATAAATAATCTAATCCGCTAAGAAAACTTTAGTTTTGTGACTGATTGTGAGACTTATACTGCCAGTCCGGAACTCAGTAATTTTAATCGTAGATATTGGTATTTTGTTATTTGGAAGAAGCAAAGAGGGCTGCTTTTCATTTAAGATTTAATAATAACAAATATTTCTAAAATTTTCAATAGATGTCGCATTCAGGGGCTAAGGTTCTATAAATAATAATAATAAATCATTTATTTCAGACCCATAGATCCATATAAAGGGTGGATAAAATCAAAGTCACTATCAACTAAGACAATTGCAATTGTCAAGTGATGTATTTTTTCTTAATTTATTGCTAGGACTTTGTTTCTTTCTTATACAGATATTATTTTGTATTTGTAAACTCTGTGTTTAAATATTCCTACTAAGAGTAGGTACCCCGATAATTATGTTGATACGGACATTTCACTTTCTTTGAATTCATATCAACAGAGCAATCTTATATCAAATTTTAAACACCGTCTTGATAAGCCCTCATTGTAACTAACGAAATTCGCAACAAAACACAGAACAAAGATATTGTTCTAGACGCTGGTCTCTGATAATGATCTACGGTTGTCCTATCGGTATCTAAAATCTATCGATCTCATGCTTTATGACACGAGAATGAATGAATTACACAACTTCTATTCTACCAGACATCTGGTACCTCGGGAATTATGTACGATCTTCTCTCCTTTCCATTGGTAACACTGTGTCGTGGATTGTGGCGGCCAACAGTCGTCAAATCGTCTGTTAACGTGGCTCATGGTTTCCAAAATAGCTTGAATTTGAGAGGGGTCTAATTCTGGTAAAGTAGGGTAAATTGCGTTAATAAGCGCTGAACTCAGAACGTAGATACGGTGGGGGTATTTTTAGATTTGCACAATAGCTTCTGATGTTAATCTACAAAGAAAACACTCAACGGATCGATATCAGAAACGTTCTGGGTTTGCTGGAGTTGTTGATCATTTTACGTTTAGTTCCTACTGACCTTGTGAAAAAGTTCTTCATTGAATGATTACATCTAACTAAAATCGTATAAAAATTAAAGCAGAAAATGGAATTATTCCTTAAAAACCATTAAAAAGTACTATTTAGCATATGTCATGGACAAGGTATGGTCTCAAATCAAATTGTTGAATCACAGAACTTTCATAACTATGGAAAAGCAATTGTGCCAATTTTTGTATTTTATATAATCCGCCCCATATCGCGTCACACCTTAAATTTGGTTAAACACCTAGCTAGGAACTTCTTATAATACTCACTTCCCCTACGACTGCGGTCTTCTTCCTCCAACATTCTCAACACTGCTGAGTTGGCGAGATTCCCAGGTTTGTTGGTCGCCGGATTGTTAAAATCGATTCTGTAACAGACATTAAAATTTAGACATTAACAATATTTTATAGACCGCTTTCATCTTTATTATTTTTAGTAAGTATATACTAAATCTGAAAAATAGTATTTTCCGAATCAGAAAAACAGTTAAATGTTAAGTGTTTTTAAACCATGTTACCTATATATTATATTACACCAAAAAAAAAAAAACAAATATTTGAAGTAAAGGTTCGACGCGCCATCGCGACTTCGCGCTATTTAGTTCGTCGTCTCGTTGTCACAGAATAACAAATATTATATGTCACAATTCTCACGCATAGTGCGAGTACCATATTATTATGCACATGGACAATATTTATATTATGTATTAAATACAAAATAAAGATTATTCTTCTAAACTCTATCTGTAGAGGTGAGTAGAGTCACAGTAAGTTAATTTTCACCAAGTCAGCAGGTAGAGTAAAAAAGAACAGAATTTACAAAACATTATCCAGACAACATGACTTTCCTTAATTTTTAAAATCCCTTCAGTGTTTTCAATTATTTCTATGTTCCGATTCGAGCATTCGTTCAACATTCTAAAGGCACTTGATCAGTTAGCGTACTATTTACAATCAACTCGACAATTTTAATCATTATGATTCCAACGGTTCACTCACTTTCACCCATAAATCGATACCAGAAAGTGACGTAAAAAAGTTAACTCAGTTAGATGGGTACGTGGGAACAAGTACTGTGACAAAGCGACTTAACTTCCACTGATTGTGTTACCAACTTCAGTTTCCAAATTGTACCGATTGAAATAAGATTTTCATTGTGTTATTGACTAATTATTACCTAATTTAACGTTTTATCAAATAGAAAGTAGATATTTCAATGCTAATATTAGGTACCTATGCAACTTATCCATCGAATTTCTAAGACTTTTATATAAATATTTTAATCAGAATTCTAACATTTAACATTACTCAGCTACTATTAGGCATTTTTTCGTCAACAAAACTGGGTAAAGTTAAGTTGGCATTAAATCCTAAGTTTTATATTTGTTTCTAAACGTAAATAAATGAAAACTTATATAATAATAATAATAATAATAATAATAATAACTCAGATAAGCAGACACATTAAGTCAATAGTAAGCAAAAAAAGATTATTTCAGTAGTCCGAATAATTCATCTAACAGATGAACAATTTTATCCACATCTTTGATTCCCAGATAGTTCGTTATCCAAGGAAGAGTTTTATTCGATATCAGATTTAGTAATTAACAGTACTATTTACATCTGTCATGCGAACGAATAAAACTATTCTACCTCACACTCACTACATCATCACACTTGAAATATGGATTACAACTTTTTACCGGAAAAACAGGTACGAAGCAAGCAAAATGTAATAAAAATATATTCGAAATGTTGTTCTTTTGAGTACCAATTATATCCAATGTTAGGTAACGGAAATCATACTTTCTCTTAAAAAATAATCTAGCCAGGTATTGAACATTGATTTCAGATAACCATCATTTTAACCTTTCACATACAAAATTGAGTTACAACCTATTGTGTTAGGTATCTTTGAATACAAACTTCCCTACTTCTCACGTTCAATATGAATTCTCAAAAGGATAATCAAATTAGTAAATATATTACGTATTAAATAAAATAATATATCACTACTCTAAGTAGGCACTAATTCTACTTGTAACTGTGCGATGTGCGATCCAATCTAAATTATCTACATTAATTATAAAATATATGTAATCGATAAATTACAAAGCTTATACACACATATAAACAATATTTACTTCGGACTCAAATAACTCGCAATAGATATGTTTTAGATGTTGGTAAATTAATATATCTATTAACTGGGGGTGCCGTTATAATCTAAATTGCAATCAATTTCAATTCAACTGCTATTTCAATTTGTTGTGTAGCTCTGCGTCTATCTCAACTTTGTTGATGTTTGAAATAAATTCGTAAATATCGATACGAACGAGTAATAACAGGCTGCCATATAAAGAAATCGGGTTTACATTCACCTCAGTGCACCTTTATTGGGAGTGATCGGATGTCAATGTCAGATGCCTATAGCGTTGCGTTGCGTTGCGCTGCACAGTTAAAGAGAGGAATAGATTACAGATGATTTTGTTAATACCTCAAATATTGTCGAATATTTATTTGTCTCCTTTGATTTCATAGATTCTGTGCCGAATTTTTTAAAAATTTGTCAGTTATATAATATAAATTCTACTTTTTTTACAATATTTAAACAGGAGCCCATTTGTGGTATACATACTTTAAACTTTCACTGCCCTGGTTTGAGAAAGAGGTGACAAGATTTGCAGTAGCAGTAGTTATATATAAACATAAATAATATTTGGAATTGAGATTATGAGAGTTATGCATATGACTCTACTGTTTCCAGGACTTAGTAAAATGCTGCGCTATATACATATTAATACAGCCAAACATTAGATATATAGGTATCATAATTAGTATATTCCTTTGAATTCATAACACATACGCTACTTTTTATTCCGTTACCACGTGGGCAGAAGCTAGTAAATTTTTAAATACGATATTCTATTGGCGAAAAATTGTTAAGAGGGATACGCAAATTCAAAAATAATTTCTTTATGTTTATTGTTAAAGCTTTGAAATGTAATGGCATAATTCTGAAGGATATATTTGACAAGAATATTGAGCAAGAACCACACTACTCTATAAAATTTAATAATTCAAAATAATATCCCTATAACAATAGTTCCCTTTGAATATAATTTCAAGATTATCTTACGCGCACATTATTGTTTTCTTACTTTTAAACAATATTATTATAATGTTTATTAACTTATTCAACTGTCCAGAATTACAATTATTTGTAGTGATTAGCATTTGAAGTATCAGCTCGTATCAGTTGCCTGGTGTTACTACAGTCATGTATATTGCGTCTCATAATTATAAATATTTTCACCTTCATTATAGACGAGGGGTTAAACATAGGAATTTAGTCATGGTGAAGGTATGAGAGACGCTTTAGTAATTATCGCGTCATTTGTACTGTAGACATGAATAATAATAAATCTACATGTGTCGGTACTAGGACAAGCATAAACAAAGTATTTGGACAATCAATTATTTGCTTACCCATTTATTTCGGCGACAGTCGCCATAATTAAGAACACACCCGATACCAATCACGACAAGTTAATTAGGCAAGCAGTGGTTTGTTATTCACTTCAGTTCACTTTATATTTAGGCTTATTCGGATGACTGTACCCCAGTACACTGCCAAATTTTCGAGTAGAGGACCGTTTGGGAATTTGTTACTCTAATATTTTTTGGCAATTACCTATACGTACGGCGTATGAGAAATGTTGCATTTTGATAAAAAAAAGAGTAGAATTATTATTTTTAATGGTTTTATTATTTTAAGTGTTCATAATTGAACCGGAATTTGATATATGTGCGGTAATGTGCACCGGAACGGCGTCGCGACCCGACTGTGTGCGTGTGCGCCGCATCGCAAGCTTGTTATGTCCATTTTTTACGCCAATATTTTTGCCTATAACCGTCAAGACGTAGATTATGAAGATATTCATCAAGCAATTACGTGCACGACTCGTTCATGTAATTACGGCTACCTATAAATTGTACTGCAAGCTGCATTTACCTGCTTGCACCGACGACGGTTATAATTTCATATTAATCACCTTTAATGGATAAGAGTTAAACTGGTTAATTATGAATTTAATTTGCGATTCCGTGATACTCGCATTTTTATTAACACTTTCCCAAAATTATTATGTCGAGAAAACGAGTAATTTATTTGTGCTTTCTTAATGTTAGCTTCCATAAAATTGTGTTACACGAAATTTCAAGAATGATGTTTCTGGACCATTTATTAACAAAATTAAGTTCTAAACAACTTCAGTTCGTAAGAAAATTTATTATTATTCAATAAATTATAAACTCCTGAATAACTCTTTTGTTTGGGATCATTGAGTCTTACTTCTCATTGTTTGGGGAACTTTACTGTATTATTTCGCCGTATAGAAAAAGCATGAGGTTCAAGTAAATTAGTCTAATTAGAGATGTACCGGATATCCGGTTTGGACCAGTATCCGGAGTGCCGGATAATGTATATGTATGAGGGAAAACAGTGTAAGTATTGCTGTCCTTTCAAAGCTAGATTGCTACATTATTCATAAAGACTAGTCATTTACATGAAAAACACAAAGCAGCCTTGAATAATTAAATAAATACTGGCCACAGTAAAAAATCCTGCATATCTCGATCTACACCTGCCTATGTGTTTACACTATCAGTCTCACAATCTAGCACTTACGTACGAATCATCATGAGTGCAATTCTCGAAATACATTAATGTCTTGCTTTCATGAAACCACTTTGTACAGCAAGTTTCATCTTTCGCCTCAAGTCTAATTGCACGTATCGCATCTATTTTAGCGCATCTTTCGAGTTTCGGAATTCGTGCCACGTCATAGATGCATTATCAGTTGGTACCACAATGATATCAACTGCAGGTATGTATATTATGAAAGAGAATATCCTGACTGACTGACCGATAGACAACATACAGCCTAAACCACTGTACCTCGAATATTCAGGGTGTTTTTTATAGGGTGAAGGCAAACTCTAAG
The DNA here is from genome assembly GCA_947359385.1 of Chesias legatella. Lineage (NCBI taxonomy): Eukaryota > Metazoa > Arthropoda > Insecta > Lepidoptera > Geometridae > Chesias > Chesias legatella. The sequence continues at coordinate 3,184,799 of OX375766.1, forward strand.
AATTAAATTCGGTAAACTCTAAAAACTAAACTAAGTTTATTTCGGAAAACTTAAGCAAATCTTATTTGGAGAGTCGGCATACAAACTAAACAAATGTGAATGTAACACAACAAACAAATGTAAATAATGTTTAAGTACGTTGAAAATTCGTCCTGGAAAGTATGAAGCGATATTCCCCCATAATAATGCTTTTAACTTATAACCTATCCTTATTTTAATAGACAATTACAATGTGAACTCCACAGGAGCATAATGCTATTGAAGAATTTGTCTGATTAAATCACTCGGAGGTAAGATGACCAACTCAAAGTTCATAATAGTAAAAACAGAATATTGGGATAAGAAGTGTTCAGTTTTTACGATCGATTATCATGCAACGAATGAAATTTGTTGAAGTGTTACTGTTAAACTCATTGCATTTACTTAGCCCATGCGGGCAAAGCCGCGTTGCAGAAGCTACTAGATTATGTAGTAGGTGTAATGCAAAATTGTATAAGGGTCTCAACAAACATGCTACCTTATTTTATCGCTATTTTACTTTGCGATCGTAAAATATGCGAAACCGTTGCGACTATACAATCGAACGGAAACTAAGATGTGAGATCAGTTCTTATAAATAAGACGCGACTTGGCGATTTAAGTATAGTTAAGTATTTATAATTAAGTATAGTAATATATTACTTATTTACTCATTGTACGCGATCAGCCACTCGTCAAAGCCAAGGCCATGTTTACCATGGCATATATGGCACATAGGCCATGTTTGTTATGCTTTTATTTTTATGTATTAGTACGAATTTCTGTTTCGTTACTACTTCAGTTACAGAACTCACAAAAATAATCAAATACTGCTTGTACGGAGAGGATATTTTAAATGTTTACAATTTGCGCACGTTCTTAATACATTATTAGCTACTGCACCGCGCTTCGTAACAGGTAATAAAGAGCCGTATAATGTGTGTCGAGGCCCTAAATGTCGGCGCCTCTGGTTGCTCCATAATTGAACGGTCAACGGCATTCAAAATCGCCCGCCGGGTTATCTTTGGCCAGAATTCAATGACGCCGGTATTTCCTACCTGAGTCACGTCTGGAATGCCTGGGGGAAAATGTGAATTATGTGCATATGTAAAATCACGCTCTTTTCTCCTATGGAGGCACAACAGGACATTAAGCTGCGGGTTACAGTATCGTGTCGGTTTATACAGACGTGAAAAGTGGTGAGCTCAATCGTTGTCAGCGCTGAGAATAATTTAGCTTACACTTTATTCTAGTGAATGATCTATAGTCACAGGTGTTTTTAGCCAAATAGATGTATGACTGAAATCTTTATTTCGACCCCTCTGTTTGTTTGATCTAGAATCACGTTAAAAATGCTGAAATCTATTTTAATTTAACTAAAAATTATACAGTATTTGCCGCAAAATATACAATTAACCTAATCTCTCCTACTGTACGAGTAGGATAAAATATTATGTGGCACAGACATACCATTCTATCAATTCCGTCTTTTCTACCAATTGACCAAAGAGTCAACAGATCAGTTGACCAATCCATTGACAAATTTCTTGATCAGTCGGTCACTGGTCTGTCAATCAGTAAACCAATCAAGCCAATGATATATTGATCAATCCATCAACTAATCGACTAACACTTAGTCCAGTAAGATCAGTTAATTAATTTTAATATCTATCGACGAATGAATAAAAGCTTGGTTTGAAAAACGATTTTTAATTTTAATTTATTATTTGTCTGTGCATATCAAATAGTACTATCACAACTTTGAGAACCCGCGAATCCAGCCGATTGTGAATTGGGAGCTATTTATAGGGTTTTGTCCTTATTGCATTGTTCAAATATTTCGTGTGGTTTGGCGTGTCGCCCACTCTAATGAAAGGTCTCGATAGCATCAGCGGTATGAATATCTTTGTGATCTTTGAAAGAAGTAATTGAAATCAGGTAACAATTAGAGGGAGTCGTAGCAAAGTGGTAAGAACCCTCGATTTTGAATCCAAATTTGGGTAGTTCATACCGGTACATCCTAAGTAGCAGTAGATCTTGTACCAAGTTGGGAAGTACTTGGGAAGTTTGTCTTGGCGACTTGGTGAATTTAAGTTAGCTTTATTGTGATTTTTTAGTAATTTTTGATGCCAATTTAAAGAAAATTTATATAATTATTTCATTACCTTCCTGCTTTTATAGATTTCAACCAATTTTTCTCATATTACTAAATTCTAAAACAGCATAATGTATCTCTCAAGATTAACATTAAATTGTAATACCCTCATTCGGGATTTTATATCACACCAATATATACTAAAAAAACCACAGCGATCTACATCATAAATTTACATTACGGGTAAAAATATTTAAAGGCGATACAAACAATTACGCTATAGGTACGGGAATCGAATTGGCGACCCTTGCGTTCCTTTTCTGAGAAAAGTACCATTACACACGTATGTGACACACTGAAATCTCACTATAATATCTCACCCTATAAACAGCCTATTGCATGTATTAACTATTCTTCGGATATGGTTTTTATGAGTCATTACGACTATTGGCATCAACACAGTTCTATGAGTTATCTTCGGCCACTTTATTGCGCTATACAATCTATTTTCAGCATTATATTTTAGAGAATGAGTCAATGACTGATTGTTGGTTAAAAACCAGACTACGTAGCTTAAAGTATTTATGTATTTCTCCCTAAAATGAAAACCAAACTCATAGCGAGAAGCCTCTGCAGTTGTCAGACTCAAAATAACCTGAGGCATTTCATTAATTTTGTGTTTTGGTCCAACGCCACATGAATAGAAAGACACTGAGAACAGATAATAATTTGATCCTATTTAAAAAATGAGTTTTATAACATTTGTGTTTAAGTATCACTACATTAGTTGGCAAAATATGCGAAATGACAATGTCCTAAAACTTTTTTAAATGCCATCTTTTTCCCTATCAGAACTGTTCTATAGGAACGTAGAAGCTGTAAGAAAAAATAGGAACCACTTTGAAAATCTGTAAATTGAGTGCTTATTTCAGATTTCAGGGGTGCTGTTACTTTTCGATACAATCAAACTTTGCAATTATATTCAAGCCGTAGTAGATCTAAGTTAGATATTTCGTATAGAATATCCTCTCTCGAGATACCCTATAAACTTTGAATACTCTATGGTCTGTTGCTTTCGTCTAAGTAGTTTTGTAACGCCCGCATCGTTTCTAAACTGAGTAAATCATAAGCACGAAAGCTGTTTAGATTTATCTTCAAGTGATTAATTGAAAGAATTCATGATTAACCCTCACAACTACAGCTTAGCAACTTAAGTTTTTCCTAAGTTGAAGTACTTAACTTCGGCATCGCTAGTCAATAAAACAACTTTTATTTTCAGTCATACTTTGAGAAAACGTCATAAAATTGACCACGTCAAAAACTCAAAAATAGTAAAAAAATTGCCTTACCACAGCAAAAACAACCTATTTAATACTTAGTTGAATCTGATAGTTTGATTTTAAATATGTAAAAACAACAAAGCTGAAAAAGGTTCTTTACTTGCGTCCTACGCAAAGAGTATTGTTATTAATTTGTTTCTATTTTATTTTATTTCAAGTTATTTTCTCCTGGAAAGTGTTGCTAGGAGAAAATCTGCCAACTTGAAAGAAAGAGAGAAAGAAAATAATTTAACTTACACACTTTTGCCGCCACACCGTATTTCATGTTACTGTGTGCAGGTGTGAAGTTCATGGTTTGCCGATAAAATTATAGTCACTACGGCGCGGGCGTGCCATCTTCATATGTCATCTCGTGAAAAGTGCAATATTATGGAACTGGAGCCTTCCCATACCTAAGATATGTATCGTATTATTTCATCTATAGGTACAGATTCTTACGTCACGTCAAATTAGTCAAATAAGAAGGACTTTATGGACTCCCATAAATCTACACTTTCTTTAATAAAATGATGCTCAACGGGTCCAAACTTCACCCCAGTTTTAAAAACTGTGAAACCAAAAAGTGGAAATTTACTAATTAGTCGTGAATTATTACGTCTTAGCTGTGACAACAAACGCTTTATCTCACTCACCAAACAGGGTGAAATATATTACAAAGGATTTGACAATCTTTCTCAGGGTTGTTGGATCTAGGTCACAGGTGACAACGAGAACGCAGCCTATTTCCTCGAAATTCAAAGAGAAATATTGCCTACATTTTTCTTGTATATAATTGTCTTGTATAATATATCTATTATTAGACCCCGCGGACTAATAAAAAAATGGAATGCTAATATTGTATTAAAATTATATAATAAGATACAATTTCTCGACGACTCCCTACTCTGGGTAGGCGTGACATAAATAGGCGCGTCAAAATCTATAAATTTACTATTATAGAGGATAGTACTAAGTTAGTTCTGGTACTAAAATTTTGCGAGAACCGTATGCGTCTGGTGGTTATCGTCATAACTAAGCTCATGTACCAGATCTGCCTTAGTCTAGTATCCTATTATCATACACTGACGACGAATTGATTCGATCAACTAATATGCAACGGTCGTGATATCAATTCTGTCTTGGAACGTGACTAATGATGAAGTTAATTTTTCAGTGTAGTTAGGTGGAGTGGAGAGAGCAGGGTGGCCCAGTGGCACTTATTCCGATTTTCAACTTGGAGGTCGCTGGCTCCAATTCCGGCATGCACCTCTGAGTTTTATCACGTTCTCTAAATGTTGAAGGAAAATATTTGAGGAACCGATCTGGCTAACAACAACAAAATTGGAACGCAGGTATCAACTGCACGGTAGGAGCCTATTTCAGGCTTTTCACCACACTGCTAGTGACTTGATAGTCACTAGCTCTCTCGACACTAGCTCCATCAAGTTTAATAATGTGTTTGGGCTTGAAATCCAAGAAAAGGATCAGAACTGTATAGCAGACAGGCTTGTTTATGTCTATGCATATGCTTGCAGGCCCGCGTTACTTCAGTGGTCCCTATTCTAACAAGATATTTTTCCAGAAACACACTTAATTTCCCGGAGGGGCTTCGGTGATGATCAGTATTTTTCCTGTATTTGGTAAATACAAAATAAAAATACATTCGAAGTAACAAGTGGTTATAGAAGCTTTTACTAAAAACATTTGTAGTATAATTGGAGGAGTGATTGATAAAAATCTGTTATGCTTGCTTTAATTATACTACTGCACTGTGATTATCAAACAGAAATTACATTATGTGTGTACAGTATGTATTAAAATTCTTAGGGGTTAAAATTCTTTGCATGAAATCAGCTAGCTGCATCCTTATTGAAATGAAAACACAGGCGACTGGGACCAATCCAAAACTGGGACCTTGGTCCCATTAGCCTGATTTATATATTTAATTATTTTTGTTCGGGCCATTGGCACCATTCACAAAATTTTAGAAATCTATTGTTTAATCATAATTTAAGTATAGTTAAAAGGAAATCTGAAGCTCAAAAATCATATCATTCAGGGCAACTTCTCAGTAGCCAAATTTTCACTTCGCCTTCTTACCGGATAGACACGTCATACCTAAGCAATTACATATACTAAAAGAATTTCCGATATATCCACACTTTATTTCGGACAAATAAAATTGTTCAAAGTCAGTTCCAGATTTTTTAACACACCAGAAAATATGTGAAAATGACGTCAGATAAAAGGTTACCAAACAAAAGCCAGGAAGACCATTTTTCCTATTTTATTATGTCGAAATATTTGTGGTACAAGTATAAAAACAACACAGCAGGATACCCTGCCATTAACCTACCTGTTACAGGAAGTCGGTAATAGATATTTTTACTGATATTGTTTTACGTGTGGAGGGTGAGGTTAACACAGTTATAAGTAAGAAAGGTAAAAATGAAATGAAACGAAATATTTACATATGTTCTGGTTTTGAGATAATTAATTAATTACTGGTAGAATGTGTTCGCTAACTATTCGCGGGAAAGTTAGGTGACCACGGTAGTTAGGGGTCCACGGTATTGTAAACGTAGGTGAAAAGTGGCTCATTGAGGCTCTGCTTATCATCTTTTTCATTCGTCTGTATAATTGCTTGTTACAAATCTTCACAAACTTCACTCGCTACTCTTTAAAATGTAGATTAGAATAAGAATTAGTCAATAAGAGAAAGAAAATGTTTCAACACTGTTCAAATTTCAAATTAATCATTATTACCTAAGTTAATATTTAAACATAGAACATCTGAGTGTCCCAAGCTAAGCTTGCTAGATGTTCTTGTTTTGGGACCCAGGGTGTGAATTCAAGAAAACACAAATTATTAAATACGTGAGTTTATCTAACAAACGTTCTGTAACAAAGTATCTATTAAAATAAATTATATGACAGCTTAAATTGTTTCTTTGTTATTTGTAAATGTTAACTGCATATTTATTTGTGAATTGTGTTAAAGCTTATTGTTCAGTGGTTCGTCCGAAACTAAGTAGGTTTTGGGGGCCTAAGTTGCTCGCGGCCGTAAGTGATTACCCTTACCCTAAACGCGTCCCCCGGGTGGTGCGAAAGGAGCAACCAAAGTAGCAGTAGAACTTGTGCCAAGTTCGCCCGGAGAAGTACTGCCACCACACTTTTTAATCTGCCGCCAAGCAGTGATGCACTCATGTTGCTGTGTTCCGGTGGAAGGAGGGGTGCCGGTGAAATTGCAGGCGCATGAGACGGAACATCCCCGTCTCGGGGTGATGATCACATAAAAAAAAGGTACTGGCGAGTTTATTTTATGGAATATTGTACTTACCCGACGGTGCCATTGTCGAGGTTCTGCAAATGTTTGCTGAGTGTCTCCTGGATGTTCTTCTGGGAGTACAGCCCTATGGGCGAGTTGAACTGCTTGTGCACTATCTTCGGGCCGGTGGCCATCTTGGTTCGTTCGTTTCAGCGCTGGAATTCACAAAAAAAATCCAGGTTAAGTTTATCATTATTTAAAAATGTTAAAGTATATAGATATACGTATCGGATCCAACTATTCAACTCATACTCAAATTGGCGGTATACCTCAAAAGTATACAGGAATTATGTGTTTTAACTATAAACTAGCTACCTACTTTATGACAGTTATTTTTTTAATTATGTATATATTACTTATAAGCGGCTTCATTTGTTGTTGCGTAAAGCGTAATTTACCTAGATATTCCTGACTTTGCCCAGTCTCCTCCGTTACTTTTTTAAGAAAAGGGGAAGGATGGAGTATGTTTACGTTATAGACTAGTCACAAGGCACATGGGACGTCAGCAATGGCCTAGTCACTTCCACTAATTATTTGAATCGGAATAAGGTGGCGAAAACTTTCTCATCCTACAATGAAAGTATTATATTTTTGATAAATATTCATCATAAAAGTGAAATTTTATCATAAAAATGCATTTTCATTCTAAATAAATATATGCCAAACTTACAAATACCATACACCTCAGTGGGAGAATACATTTTTTCGTTTTCACGATTTCGTTTCACTGAACGCGCCTTGGCATTCAATTTGAAACACAATCGCGAATTCAAATCATGCACTTGTCAAGCCTTCGCATAACAATTATGAGTGACGAAAATTCACCAAGTAATGTAAAGATGCATGTACAAAATTGAATATACCTATATACATGTACTAGTATTTCGTGGCGAGCGCTGCAAGCAGCGCGCGGGGGTGGTTTTCCAACATTTGACTTAAAAAAAAATAACTATCTCTAACGGTAAGAGAATTATAAGCACAAAAAATTTGTTAGATGTAAAAAAAATTTGGACCCCAAAATATACCTATATACATATATTGAAATTGTTTGCTGGATTATAATTAAGTTAATTTTAATGAAATTTGTTTTAACTTTAATATTCATTGTTTTAGATATTATTTTAAACTATCTTACTTTCAATTCTGGGTGTTTGTTGTATTATTTCATTTTATTTAATTTATAGTACTTATTCCATCTTAATATTATTTTCAAGATACCTAATGTTTTCAGAAAAGAAAAACTCCCAAAAAAACGAGTGCACTGAGAACCTTAATCACTTCCTTACATTATTTAACGTCCCTAAATAAATTCAAACTGGTAATAAAAATAACTGTATTGAGTAGGTATCTTTCATTGTTCCCGGAGGAGTCACCAAATAGCACATTTTCCTTTATGATCCGATCTTACAAAATAATATCCCAATCAACAGTTCGGTATCGCAACATCTTAAAAAATGGTGATCATTACAGGAAACTAGCTAGGATGTCACTGAAGATAAAAAATATATACCAAATAATAAGTAAGATTTATGCGTATCTGAAATAAATAAATGCATATGACATGTCATGGGTCATCCAAAGGTTGTCTGGAAGAGATTACTCATTGCAATAAGACCGCCCATTGTCATCCACATTTAGTGTACACGAAAATGTTCTTTTTAATAAGTTTTTCTTTTTGTATTGTGGTTTACAATAAAGAGTTATTGTATTGTATTGTATGTCTTCATATGAAATCAAAGCACACACACACAACATACCACTAACTATACTCCGTTTTAGTTCATAGTAGCGAACGAGCATTTTCCTTAGATGCGTCTAAAAATTAGGGTGACAAATTTTATCCTCGTGATGAGATAATTTTATTACACTCTACAAGATTCATGCCCCCGGCGGCCCCGGCCTCGGCTAGGCGAGGCACACCGTGTTATTGCGTTTATATTAGACGACCCACCGTTGGAAAGGTATCATACTTTTTCCGAATAATGTCCTGGAGACAGGTAGCTTTGTGAGGATACATTTTGATATACGCTTTCGGATTTCTCGGTGAAATTGCTTTAGACGCATTTTTAGACTGCTTATTTTCTATGTGTACACAAAGTTTGTTACGCTGATAGTTAAATGTTAATTAGAACGCTTTAATAAGTATTTGTACTTGTTTGTATGAAGCATTTTTTGGAGTATCTAATTCAATAATAAACAAAAATAGGCCATAGGTGCGTCTTACAAGTCGATCAAAAATATTGAATAAAAATATATACAAAAACCTGGATTTAATACACACTGAAAGGTGATCTGGTAAACCATTAGCGGAAAAAAGCATGATACTGTTGTATGCGAGATTCAAACAAATAGAGATATTATTTGAGTGGGTAGTGAACGGTTTTGCTTCAGATTTATTTGCGTACAGACTACGAGTATTTGCGAAATGGACGCGGAAGAGATCATTCACAGGTAGTCCATTCTGGTCCGGAATTAGCGTGTTGTGTTGCTGTGACACGCCAGGTGACTGTGTATCTAAGTATTTTAATTGCTACATTAACATAAATTAAGGAATATAAATAGCTAGACACTAACGATATGACTAAACTGTCTAATATAACTTATGCCGATTTTATGAGTTTGCTGAGTTTATTGTCAATAATACTAATGTTGACGACGTTTTAAATTAATTTGGTTTGTGGGGTGATATCGTATCCATGCGTATGCATTTTCAGGGTTAGTGACTAAGTAGATTCACTACAATTTAACTATAGAAAAATTTAAATAATGCTCACTCTAATTCTCAAGAATGTTGTTTTGAAAATAACAATTTTTCTATCTAAACTGACTAAATATCGCGCTGTCTAACACGATAGATGGGATGTGAATGGTGGGATTTCAATGCCAAGAAACAAACATATTAATAAATAGTAAAAATAACCGAATAATATGACATGGAATTATTTTGGCAGTTTTTGCAAATACTCTTTGATCTTGTACAAAACAAAAACGTTATCGGTGCATGTTAAACAATAAATTTTAGTAAATTTCCTAGAGAATTTGCGTAGGAGTGAGAAAAACATTTCGTTATGTCCATGATGCTCGGAAGATGCGATATTCATCGTGGACGGAGAGGATCGGCTATTTTCGTGCTGGACTCTCTGCCGCCTGCGTAATATTTGCGCACTTTATTTTCGGAATTATAAATTTCTTGAAAGCTGGAGTTTGGAAACTTTCCTCACCATTACCTGCTACCTGTCTCTTATTTCAGGTTACAGACTGTTTTTAGTTTATGTTACCAGTACTTTCAATATTTTAATTGAAAATTTCCGTTATTTCTATTTATTCTGGTGACTGCTGTGGCAATAAACATTAGATTAATATGTTGTTGCCATGGATTTTATTGATATGGAGTTAAAATTTAATTTGGTTTGGTATTTTTCCCACAATAAGAGTATTATTTAACACAGGATTATTACAATTTTAAGATAGTTGAGTCCAGTGCCGTTGTTTACCGAAAAGCAAGGTTAAGAATACCGTCATCAAGGTTGGGACGAATGTTTCAGTGAAATCCAGACGATGTCTAAGAATAGCTTGCCGCGTTATATTTAGAATTGACAAAATTGCACTAGGTATGAGACATCATAATGCAACAGACATTTGATTCGGAAATATGATTTTCGCATAAATTCACAACTTGTTATCTGCAATTGATTAAATAATGATATTTAAGAGATCCGCCCTGGCGGGGGGTTATTTCCGGCGCGTGATCTCACCGGATTGTGAAACGAATGCGTGTTAGTGTGAGTGGCTAGGTGAAGAAAACAAAACGGGATGTTTAGCAGCGTTTATTAGTGGTTATGAAGCAGTGTGATGGTATGTGTACCTGGTGCGGCGTTCGTGCGAGCGGCCTGGGTGCCGGACTCTTACTGAACAGCGAGGCGGAGTTGCGTTGCCGCCCACGGATGCGCCGGACCAGAAAAATCACCTGTAATGTTTCAATGTTTTCTGCGATGACCACGTGGCTATTCGTGATGGATTCCTACATAAACATTCCGGGTGCAAAACTAACCAACTGAAAATGCATGTAATGATTCTAACCTCCAGTGTCAATAAAAACGAACATCAGCAGCAAAAATCTTTGGAATATTATAGATATCAAATAATTACATAATATCTCTCAACTCCACTTACGATCATTGTTACTAGACTGAAAATGAGAAGATTTTCATTTAAATTCTGAGACTAATGGTTAATGTTCGCGCGCTTTTATAGCTCGTTTTACTAGCAACAATGTTTTAAACGCTGCCGAATCGATTTCATGCTTATTCCCGATATTTCAAAACACTTGTCCTAACATTTCGTACGCACATTTGTACACATTGGATGGCCATACCTTATCTAAACAAACAAAACTGCCGCGTTGTGTATCCTTGAACTTAAACTCTTTCACAGTCTACTGTCACTAGGTACGCTACCTTCGGCCTCCAGCCATCGAATGAACGGTTCCAACGTCGGTGATACCGAAATTTTATCTACTTTACATGAGGTATTTTAGTCTCGCTTTATAAATGTGGACAAATAAAAATTATAGCAGTCTGGCGTTTGTACGTGATAAAGTGACTTAGGCATAACTCCGGCTATTGACCCCTTATTTACCAAAAAATATTGAAAGCAAGGAGGAAATATTCTAAAAAGTCTGATTATTGAACTAAAACTACAGCCGAGTACCTAATTGATGGAAGGTTAGATATGTCGGTTCAAAAAAAGATTGTTGTAATCGTCACTTTAATATTGTCGTTAGTACGTCAAATCTTTTTTTTCTGTATGTATTGTTCTGTATGTACTGTTCCAACAAAAACATTTTACCCAGTATATCTACCAGATACTAACGATATAATAATTAAAGTAGACAATTACAATATCTACCAGACTTATTGTTTTAGTCACAAGTCCAGAGTTATTTCATGGACAAAAATAGTTGAACAGGTGTTTCTCATATCTGTATGTTCCCACCTCGTACACAGTGTACAAAAACAGTGCATGTGTAATTGCGTTTCAGGGTTACGATGATGCACCCTCGTGCTATGAATCATAATGACATGCAGTTGTTCTTTTCATCTGATGCACTTGCAGATACAGTGATGTGAACTGAAATCATTTAATTAATCCAACTTTGTAGCTCAAGTTCCAAGACTGGCCAGTTAATGATTTAGAACATTTAAGGAATTTGCATCTTATATAACACTTTTCATAATACTATTACTACTACTCGTTTCACTCTTTTTTTCATCACATTGGTTCGAAAGACCCAAGAAAGAAAGAAAAAAAGAGAAAAGAAGATCGAAGGATTTAAAGTGCACCTCAAAGTGGCTCCTTATTAACAAATATATACTTCCAATTTCGATTAATATTTCAATTACCGCCACAGCTCCAATTACTAGTTGCGCGCTACTTCGCTACTGCTACAGCGTAAAAAAATCATAATAAACTTTGATTCATCTTTACTCTAATTTTGGAATTCTGATTTTTGTGCGACAATGGTTCGAAAGTGCCTGTTACGCGAGTCATAGTATTATAGTATTTAGTATTCGTAGTATTTTGTTTCTAATATATATACTGTGACGGCAGTTACATCGTAGGCACCAAGTAATAGATCCTCATAGCTTGACAGATGTAATCTAAATGTATATACAGGTATCTTAGTTACCAATTAGACGTTCAATTAGCATCGCCACGAAGTCTGTCTGTGACATATTGACAAGAGGTTTACTAAGACCCCCCTGCTGCCTGCTGTGTCGCAGACCGGTATATACTGCCTAGATTATGTATTTCTTACGTTGCAAAATTGGATGTGCATTTCACTTGTACAGATCTTTTGCTAAATTATGGTTTTCTAATTTCACATTTCTTTATTCAGTAGTTTTATCTTAATAGGGGTAAAGACAAATTCACTTTACTAAAAAACTCTCATAAAGAAATGGGAATCTCAAAAGGGTTTATTTTAAATTTAATTTATAACCTTCTGCTACAGAGAAAGACAATACAATATTCATAAACGATTTTTTCGGTGATATGACCACAGAATCTTACTAAAACATTTTGCATTGTACTTTATTGTTCACCCACTTTGATTTTGTTAAGTCTTTACATTTTTATTATATTTTATCCTATACAAAAACAAGCTTTTTCCGAAAACGGGAAAATAGTGAGTCAGTTATTTATCTGCTAGTCATTACCAAGAATTAACAGAAATTATTTTAGGAGCTTTTTTGGAATATTGTCTTCAATAGTTGAACCCATTTTTGTTTTCTATTTACATTTTCATAAAACACATGATTTTCCAAAGTGCGTTTATCAATATCGCGACAATTAGAAGTTACTAAAACGGAAACAATGCGGTATACCTCGTCAACAGGCTAATATTATAGTATAAACGTTAAAAACCGCTGTAAATGAGTTGAATGAAGAAAACCACATTAACCACACGGCATAACAAACGAAAATAACTCTAAATAACAAATATATGTAATGTCATAATATCCTTCATTAGTAAATTAAATTTCCATATTATTTTTGGTCTTCTATTCTCGATTAATTTTGGTTTTATAGGTTTTAAATTTTTCGTTACTTGTATTATTTACGAAATCTCTATCTACGCAAGAAGTGTCACTGTCATAATTGGAATTTTATCCCAAAAGTAATTTCTATACACGTAAGAAACCATTTTTTATTCTTTTTATATAATTTAAAATTATGCATACTTCTGTTTCTTAAAAATTTTATACAACTAAAATTAGTTCGCCTCGAAATTTTTTTTTATATTTCAGAAGGATTTAGATGTAGTAAAAAGCATGAAAAATAATAACAGAATTTCCGAATACGTAATGAAGTTACCAGACAAATCATTCTTATCCTAAAAGATCAAACCAACCCTTTTTCATACCTTAATGAGAACTGATGATGATAACTGATGTATCTTTCTTCAAGATATTTAATTAAATGTAGTGACTTTTGTAACCACTTAACAGTGCTCCGACTGAAGAAAGTAGTTGTTACTGATGATATACTCTCGTGTTAGCCTGGTTTTAGTTAATTGCACGGTGAACATTTCGAGAGCGGTATTTTCTAATTCAAATTTTAAGTTTGCATAATGATTTTTTAAATCCATAAACCTATTTTTTCTGCCAAGATATTAATTCGGTCGCGTTACTGTATTCTGATTTAAGTGTGCGAAATTACAGGCACTTGAGGCGTCTCAGAGATACGGGCGCATGAGATGTGACTTGTATCTTGTTCTACCTACGTAGGGGCGGACCCAAGTCGTCTTTTTTGTTATGCCCAGAGGTTACCACTTAATATCAGCTGCGCCATTTGCTCGTCCTTACAAAATAACCATAGGTTTTCTTATGTAATTATTATGCTCAATTTTCCAGACTAATTTAAACGAAGTTACTTCTTTTGTCCAAATAAAATCACGAGAATACCGTTGGTAATACTTTTTATTTCAACTCATCAATTGCACTATGATAAATATCTATCTATACAAAACTAAACATAGTTTCACTACACTTAAATTTAATAACATTTTACGCCATGATTATTTAATTTTATAATATCTTGTGGGAACTAAGAATTTAAAGCGAAATATTTTTACATTTACCCAGCTCTTAAAAATGTACAATATTTCGCTAGAGAAGTCAAAAAATATCAAACTTGTGTAAAGCAAATAAATTATATTTTAAAAAAGAGGCAGTCTTAAAATACTGACTAGAATTTAAGTTTAGTGCTAAATGCAGTGGGGGAATAAATATAATTCAAACCAAAATATAATTAAATCACAGATCATTGAAGGAAACATCAGATCAAACGGTAATAAATAATGACAGTTTATAATAAAACATTTCTGGTTATTTACACATAAAGATTGAATAACATCTAAGAATTGAAGATATTTTGACACGTAGAATATGTAAATTCTTCCTTATAATATTTTATAGATTAGAACATGGTATGGAGCGGAATTACATCTAGACTTGGTACGTTGCGGATATTCTGTTGTTGTGTTTCTACTCTTGTTGCCTGTCGTCTTCCACGCCGTTAGCCTTCACTTCTTTGGGGACTGTCGACTGAAAAACAAAACACTTTATAAAATATGTCATAAAAGACAGCGAGATGGCTGGGTGGAGTGTGAATAAGTAAGTAATCCTCTGTACATTACAATAGCAAAACGCGGGTTCCCCACTACTCATGTCGGAATTATACTCTGGAGTCACTGGTTTCATTGAAAGAGTGTAGTGAAAAGATTTAAGTGCACCTTAAAGAGGCTCCTCTCGTGCACTTGACACATGTCTACGAATTTTTAGTTCTAGGACATGTCGGTTTCCTCACGATGTTTTCCTTCACCTTGAGAACGCGGTATTGCGCACATAAATCTTTCAAGCGAAAAACTAATAGATGCACGTTGGGATTCGAACCAGCGACCTCCGTATTGAAATTCGGGGTCAGTACCACTAGGCCACTAAGCTTATGTTGGAATACCAAGTTGAGTTGTATTACACTCGCCAACCTGAGATATGAGAGTGCATTCCAACATGGTAATAAGTCCCACTGCTACGAAAATACTAAATTGAGCTATATTTTGTAGGCGCATGAGGCGTAACATCCCCGTCTCGGGGTGATGGACGCAACGCAATGCGACTTGAGTCATCTCATACTTTGGTGGAGAGGACTTGAGTCGAATTGCTGTTGTTTATGGGCGGCGGTTACCACTTAACATCAGGTGGGCCGTCAGCTCGTTGTCACCTAAATGACATAAAGAAAATACTAGATTTCGCCTTAGGTCTCCGCGCTATCCACTCCCTTCATCGTAGCGAAGATATTACTTAAACCAATTTTTGATTATACAGATTAGGTTTTATAAAGTTTTGAGTGATGCTCAAACATACATTTTATTCACACATTTAATATATTATTTTTCTTCATATACTGGTACCTCGAACGGCATTAGGAACATGTTGTTATCAGAGCGGCGACCGAAACGAAGACGCATCGAGGGGGCGCGCGCGGTCCTGTCCTGCTCCTGTACACAGATAATATATATTGAGAAATATTGTTTACAGTTTCTGAGGGTAATTGAGTGTAAGCATGACTGGCCTCACAGCTTGGTTGGTATTAACTCTGCCTCCTGCGTAGGTCGTGGGTTCGATTTCTACTCAGGACAAACATTTGTGAGACGAGCATTGATGTTTGTTCGTGTCTGGGTGTTAATATGTATTTATATGTAAGTATTTACAAAAAAAAATGTATATATGTATTCTATCAGCCATCTGGTTCCCATAGTACAAGCTATGCTTAGTTTGGGGCTAGATGTCGAGGTGTAAAATGTCCACCAAAAAAAATTAAAAATTAATATCCCTCAAACTGGGGCCAACTAAGTTATTTGAAGAGGATTGCCACGTTGGAAACTATAATATGAATAATTCAACTGTGATAAATATGAAATCAGTGGGGTAATTTGGCTTATATATGTATTTGTAATAAAAACCTGTCTATCTCAACTTCAACGATGAAACTGATGCAATAATAGAATCCAGTAACTTTAACCTTTTGTCTCATTATTTTTATTTTACGACAAACCTACTTTGTAAAATTGCCTGTTCATATTATGTTCATTAATAACAAGAATAGCAAAAGCACCTCTCCAAACGTCAAAATTTAGTATCACCTTAAACGTACTTCAAGTAAAAGAATGTAAACGGCCATCTCTTTCATAAAACATACAAAACATTGCAACAAAGCCAAATTGAAAGGGAAACCTGTAGCTTGGATACAAATCAGCTGTTACTTTTCCCAAGGCGTATCCGATTGTTAACAAAAGGGGACACTCGTCACAAATCAGCGAGTCGTAAAAAATGGTAGTGCCTAGTTTGGGGGAATAACTTCATTACAAAGGTTTACAGCGTGTTTACGATGTGTCGATCAATAACACCACGAGATAGAATGTCGGTGGATTTTATTGCTGCATAGTTTTACTATTTCGTTCGGCTCTTTCAATTTATTTTTATTTATGGCATGCGATGTTCCACTTTACCCGGATTTCATACCGTGTATAAATCTCCCTGTCATTCACTGATAGGTAGGATATATGTAGGTACCATTTGCACTGTGTGTAGAAAAGTATCTGTATCATCAATACTCTCTTCTTTAGTTACATTACTTATTCTAACTGTAATTTTATTCATTTGAAAATGTTTAACATCGCTGGATGAATCGGCGAACCAAATTTGAACTTCTGTTTCAAGTTTTCTTACGGAACAAATCTATGACCTGTCAATTGCATATCTTTAACTTTCACGATTTGAATAAATTTATTACAATTAACACGGCCTTAAGCTGTCAATTACAGAATTTGAAACTAGAAATTCGATTACGTTTTGTGTCGTTTTCAATTTCATGAAAAGCTATAGAGAAGGACAATATTGGCTAAGTAACGAACACCAAATACCGAAATCGTTATGATATCTTTTTTTTTGTGACATTTCTAACATCTAACTTTCTTTCCGACCTCACCGATGTGTTTACCTCCTTCATAGTGCATTCTTAAAAAGAGATTTTGTGGAATTTTGAGAAAAAAGGTTTTATGTATACCTCCTTGGGGAACACATGTGGCACGGCTTGTTCGTCGGAGCGGCGGCCGAAGCGCAGACGGACGGGAGTGCGCACGTCACGCGACAGAATCTCGTCTAGCTGTGACAGCTCGTCAGCCTGAAACAATACAGATTACCTTCTGAAAGAAACAAACGATGACCATAGTTACTGTATTCTGTTTGGTGTGACCAGTGTCTAAAAAGGTCCAATTCCGTATATTTCAGTTTAAATACGGAAAACAGAAATTCCGCTGTGGATTATACAGTAAGCACAAAAAACGGTAATAAAAAATCCTTTTACATTGTAACAAAGAAGCTATTTCTTTTTTGGAGCCTACTTAATTAAGAATCGATTTCCATGTAAAGCCCGCGGTACACAAATTATAATGGAAGGGGAGCAAAATCGATTGTTCACAAAAAAGTGAAGTCGTTATGTTGCCCCGTCCGTTGAACGCGTGTTTCTTAAGTAGTAAACTCCAGTCAGAGCTGAACAGCTAGTAGAACTAGTAGACCTGACTCACCAGATGTTAATTATATAACCTTACCTTTGTTATGGAAGGACTAAAGTCTCAGCTTGTAATATCATTCACACCTTGCTAACTGGAACACAGTAATCAGACTGCTTGGCATTAGAACCTGATATAGAGATTTTATTACACGTTACGTTGCCATTACGATTCTTGCCTGTTTCCCCATGGTGGGTCGGATTGGGTTTGAACATGCGTCAAACTTAGCGTGACCTTATGTTTTGAATATTATTAACGTTTCCAAGCCATTTTTTTTTAATTCTATAGAAGAAAAGTTTCTGACTTTGACTTTACATTATATGTGCTTGTGTTTACCTCCTGGGGAAAGATGTGTGGCACAGCGTGTTCGTCTGAGCGGCGGCCGAAACGCAGGCGGACGGGAGTGCGCACGTCACGAAGTGATAGGAGCTCGTCCAATTCATCCATCTAGAATATTGACAATCATTTAATTCTCGCATAGTTCATCATTGCACCCGCGAAAGATAATACCGGAAAGAAGTATAATCCGTTTCTACTTACATTTTCGGGCTAAAAGCTTATGTAAGTTCATTTTTTTAAGAGCAGTATAACTCACGCCAAGTTCGTCCGGGGAAATGTTGCCACCATGCCCATTTCTGCCGCCAAGCAGTAAACGCATTCGCATTCCGGTTTGAAAGGTGTGGTTGCCGATGAAAATACAGGCGCATGATACATTCCACCTACACGTCTCAGAGTTGCAGGCGCATACGATGAGACTTGTCGTATCTAGTAGGGAGGACCCGAGTCGCATCGGTTGTTATGGGCAGAGGTTACCACTTAACCCAAGGTAGAGCGTCGACTCGTTCCCTAACTGTATGCCGCCTGTGTTATTAAAGCCATAAAATAAGACCGTATTTAAATTCAGCTTAATTTGTTGGTCCCGGCCATTGCAGTCCATAAGTCGTTTTGAATAATCTTCTGGGGGTCCTGAAAAATGCTATCTACAATTACCAGTCTTTATGTAGGCATCCATGAATATGGATGTCGGTTTCCCTACTGTACCCTAGTACATATTCATTATTTAAGCAATACATTACCTCACCTAAAACATGTTTAGTTTAGATCGAATTCGAAAATGCCACAGACATAACAATGAACCTAATTTTAGTAATTTATTTTATAAACAATTGAAACAAATAAAAATAAATGATGTAGTCTTTTTTGCCTAAGCAGAGTACTGTGAAGTTTTTGCCTTACTTTTTGACTAGTACCTACCTAATACTATTGTGTAAAACGTGACAGAAATTACACCGTAGAATTAAGAATCAGCAATCCTTATCATCCAGTAATTATGATAAACAGATTTAGAAATAAATACAGAGAGAGAGAGAGAGAGAGTTACGAGTATATCAGTACAATGAATCTAACAAGTCCAGTGAGATGAAACTATTAAAGTTTGGCCATAATATCTAATTTCGAGAACGAGTGGTTTTCATCCCGACTAATGGAACATGGGATAAGGAGGGACTTTATAAAATTGGGGTTGAAAGGGTGTACGAAGTTAGCCAAATTGACTTACATGATGCCTCACAGAAGTATTAATTTTTTAATACCTATCTATTAACAAATGTTGATTCAACTATTCAACATTACTTTAACTTTCCATAGTTATGTTTATAATATAAGTTAACCTCAATTTTATTTACAGTTAACATACCAATATGGACTTTATTTACAAAAGAAAAAAGAGGTATTAAATTAATTAATTAGGTAACTGTACCTCGTCTTTTTTATGGAAAAACACAACTTAATTACATATTTGTTTTTATTAAATTTAAATTAATTTACAATTAATTATAAACAATATCTTGTGTAGAAATGATTCCGAAATGTAATCCTTATAAATAAAGGAAACAAAAACAAAGCTACGCACAAATATCAAATTCCCAAATGACCTCAGCAATAATATTTTCTCCCACCTATGTATTATTAGTAACAGATAACGTAATGAGAAGCTGTCAGTTACGCAAAATCGAATTACCACAGAACCCGGCGGCCTATGAAATTACGAAGTTATTCACTCAAAAGATGAAAGCCATTGTGTACATCCGAGGAACAATCAAGTTTTTCAGGACCCACGTTCTCGCGATTATCCTTACGATTCCTAAAATATGAGAGAGGTCACTTACAACTGCGATTCCAGTTTCGATAAGCGGGTAAAAGGAAAGGAAAAAGGTTTGATTTCTATTTATAAATTTTCTTATCAAAACAGTATATGAAAACATGTTTTTCATTAAATATTAAGTAGTTCCTAATGGTACACTACAATAACATAAGTGTTCGCATAGATGACAAGTTGAAAAACATGTAAGTAGTACACATAACGTGCTGGCAAACTTAACCCAGCTCAGATACCCAACTCATATTACTCGTTGTTAAAGGTAGAATGACTATAACATAAGGCTCCCCGATCCAGAGAACGTGTGCACTTTTGTGTGCAATATCATATTACGATGCGATTTCAGTACTCTTCATTATGTCTATAGTAATTAGCCTTGTTCAGAGCAAATATGCGCAGGCATGTACCTGTAATGATTTTTAATTCTACTCGTATCATCAGTGTGCTTTCACTATAATCCCGATTCAGATTTCATAATGTTGCTAACTACCCTAACTACGTACCCGTATCGCAGGTGAAAACACATACCTAAACGACCAAGGTTCGACTTTGTACCTACTATACAAATGCTTGCTTAGCTACCAATTTGGTTACAAGCCGTAAGCTTTGTGATACCTTTGAGGACCAATCTTCCTGTGTCTGAGTTGTAAAGCACAAAATGACCACCGGTGCCTATGTGTACCTTTCAGTTACCCCAGAATTCTATTAGCGTCAATACAGATCCTATTTGTGATACCATGGAACTAGATTGTAACATATCGTCCATTGAAATATCGGAGCATATGATCCAGAAGTTTATAAAAAAAATTGATAAAGCAAAGGCCGCAGGTCCTGATGACATACCGCCGTTATTATTGATAAATTGTGCAGACTCGTTATCTAAACCTCTATTCATTCTTTTCAATAGGTCTATAAAAGAGGGTTATGTGCCAACCGTATGGAAGTCGGCCTATGTCAGCCCCGTCCACAAAAAAGGCCCTAAGAACATAGTGACAAATTATCGCCCCATTTCTAAATTATGTATTATAGCTAAATTATTCGAAAAAATTGTATATGAACAGGTGTACGGTTGCTTAAAGATTTCACTCCCGGCATCACAACATGGGTTTTTTAAGGGGAGGTCCACCACAACCAATCTTTTATTGTTAAATGAAACATTAACAGAGGTTATGGACAGTGGATATCAGACGGATGTGGTCTATACGGACTTTAGTAAGTGTTTTGACCGTATAGACCACAAACGTCTGATATTCAAACTTTCCTCAGCTGGAATCAGAGGTGATCTTTTGCGTTGGTTCACTTCATACATAAATAATCGATCACAAGTTGTTGTGCTAGGGAACTATATATCCAACTGGATGAGTGTTCCAAGTGGTGTTCCACAAGGCTCGCTTCTAGGACCTTTGTTATTCTTAATTTTTATTGCCAATATTGAGTCTTGTTTTTTGCATTCTTCCGTACTTACTTTTGCCGATGACATGAAGGTATTAAGACCAATTACTTGTTACAGTGATGCTATTCTTCTTCAAGAAGATCTCAACCGTCTTGATACCTATTGCCTAAATAATAGACTTGACCTTAATGTTACTAAATGTAGTATAATAACATTCACGAGGAGAACCAATGTTATCATATACAACTATACTTTAAAAAGCCAGTTATTGCAAAGAGTTAATGAGGTAAACGATCTTGGGGTAATTCATGATTCGAAACTATTGTTTGATTCGCATGTTTCTTCAATTATCAGTAAAGCTTCTAAAGCCTTAGGTTTTATTATGCGTTCATCAAAAGATTTTAAGAACATAAAAACATTGAAAATCCTATATAGCACCTATGTGCGATGCCACTTGGAATACGCATCACAAGTCTGGAACCCTATTTATTCAATATATGTGGATAGACTTGAAAGAATACAAAAAAAATTCCTAAGATACGTTAACTTTAAATTGCATTGTTATTCACCTGACTATGTGCTAAGTTGCGCTAAACAACACCTACTTCCCTTGCGCTTAAGACGTGATTTCGCGGACGTAGTCTTTTTGTCTCGAGCAGCTAATTCTACTATTGATTGTTCTCAGTTGCTTGAAAAAATCCATTTAAATGCACCATATCGAGCAATCAGGAAAAAGAAATTATTTTATCTTCGGCCGGCTAACACCAATTATCGCAAAAATTCATTCATTTACCGAGCGAGTAATACGTTTAATGAACTTAGCAGACAACATGACCTTGACCTCTTCAACTGCAGTGTTCCTACCCTCAGAAACAAACTGAACGAAACATTCTTTCGCCGTTACGTAACCTGAGTGTGATTGAACATACCTATTATTGTGTACTAGTTTTTATTTATATAGGAAATATTAAGTATTGATTGTATTGTATTGTGATTGTGAGTGCATAGTGGGTAGTTTTTATTTTTATTTCATCTGTTTTTTGTTGTGTATTACTTTTCTAATAGTAGGGACCTTTAAATGGCCATCTCATTTCTATGCATTGATTTACCTAGTTTGTAACATTGTGCCGATGGTTTCTCTAAAATAAATAAATAAAAATAAAATAAAAATGTGTAAGCTTCAGCAACTTTGAGCTACACAGTTTACAAAAGTTACGACTTAAATACAAATGTGTGCGTTTGCTAGAAGTAACTGAATGGAACACAAATTACTCGATGAACTTGTAATTCGTTTACGTTTACCTGTAACTTTGCCGTATTAACCTCATGTGCGTTGATGTATTCAAATTATTCCGACTGTTAAATAATCGAATCACGTTATCATTCCTACGGTAAAGTTTCGTGGCCTTTGACTAATAAATTATTTTCTATTTAACGATGTGCGTACCAACTAATTTGAATATAGTTCAAATTATTTATGAGAAGTAAAAGGCGTAGGACTTTACAAAGTTCAGTTCCTGTTCCAGTGCTAATTGCAATATTTCTTTGCTATATTACGCATTTTTATTGATGCAAAATCAATTGCGTGCAATTCAATGAAATATAATTTATGGAAAAACTGCGCATAGATTTCTTCAAAGTTGATTGTATTGTCTTGAACCTGATTAGTGGAAATTACGGTTGGATAACATTCTTCTCGACGGAATAATTCTACTAAGCTGGCTTTTTTTTTTTTTTTAGCTTTTATCCGCAACCCAAAATGAAAACGACAGGATTCTGCACACAAGAAATGTCCTAGCAACTAGTATCTGATAATAACTTACAGGCTTTTAGGCTTTTACTAAAGCACAGACGGATGGCGTCCGGATAGAGTTCCACGCGAGCGCATATCCACGCAAGGCTCGCTGCTCGCTGCTTTGCTAGTAGTTGCGGCTGACATATGTATGACTTCAAGTGGTAGTGACAAACAAGTGATTGCCGTAACATTTCAGGGACAGACCGGCGCCGGCGCCCGAAGCGTAGGCGGTGGGATGGTGACTGCACTGTTTTGCGCGCGAGCGCGTGCCCACCCAGGGCATCGTGAAGTGCATTAGCATAGCACGATGCCCTGGATGGGCACTATAGCTGCGACTATCATGTAGATGACTTACAGGTGGTTGCGGTGGCATGTCAGGGTCGGACCGGCGCCCGAAGCGCAGGCGGCGGGATGGCGACCGGACTGATTTGCGTGCGAGCGCGTGCCCACCCAGGGCATCGTGCTGTGCTAACAGCGCGTAGAGGCCGCCCAGTGCGTCCCAGCCGTTGCGGCTGTCTGGCGAAGCTGACGCTGCAACAACGTCATTCATGTTAACATACGAGCACACACTCATTATAAAGCTTACACGTTTACACCTCTGCAAGGAGGTGCAACCAAACATAAACATTAAAGATCCGAAAAAAATTAAGAGTTATCGTAGCTAAGTATCAGTACCAAACTTAATGTTTGTCACAAAAATGTTTGACTAGTCTTTCGATCTAAATTGATTTTGTGGAAAAGCGGTAGTTGTTAAAATCAACAGTTGCAACGAATCGTTCCACTCAGCACTGACCACCAAACATTATTTAGTCAAATTGTATAACAGTAACTTAAATTTTATTGGAACGAGGCTTCTGGGATTTCAAACAGGAGTTAACAAACTGAGCTAGCAAATAAACAAGCAAATGGTTTGCTTGTTAAAACTTTATCGGTACTAGGGAGGTATTAGTCTACTAAAGTTTAAACGCCATTGAAGAAATGAGCAGCAATGACATAACGTAAATCGTATAAATTGTTTTAAGCCCTCGCAAGTCTGTTATTTGATGAAGACATTTTCAAACGACTGTAATTACCAGTCCACATTTTGATGAGTTAATATATACCCGTTCATAATACCAGGCCTATGTCCGTAAAAATGAGTTCGTATATGTCCGGAAAAATAGAAGAGCATCATTTGAGTAAAATCATTAATTTGATGGAGTTTCAAAGTCCATAATTTGGACAGGGCAATGAAAATGAAACAGGGTGTTATGACATTAAGGCTTCTCTAAAACGCGGTCTATTTATAAAAGTCGGGCACCGGAAACCCCGGGTAGAAGGGTGTTTGAAAGCTCCATCCGTAACAGACGCGCCGATCCGTGTCATTCCAACATATTTTGTAAACTTTATTTTGTTGTCTACCAGAATCATAATGCTATTGCCTGCCAAAATCACAGAACTGTCCTATTGCTCAGTAAATTACAGAACTTTGGTTTATTTAGAATAATGTCAACAAATCTCAGCATAAAAAAAAAATAAGGTTACCAACTGGTAAGGCTACTTCTATCATCGTAAAGCATTGATGAGTGCTATGCAATACGTAGACTTATTTTTATATTACAATAAGTCCTAAAATCCGCTATTATTATGCTCTGGAAACATTTAACGAAAAACATTTTTTATGATTTATTTTCCACTTGACACATTGTACCATTGACACGTATTTCGTAGTTCAGATTTGAAGGTTCCCAAAAAAAGTATCAAGCATTTTTTTTTTCTAATATGCATGCTGATCTACAATTAGTAATTTTCCGAAAGTTTTGGCTTTATATCTTAATAATGAGGCAACCTTTTGAGCAAGTTGTCTTAATTAGTCGATATCTCGTGGAATCCATGTCTTCATATTGTCAAAGCATGTTCTAACTATGATTATAAGTTCGATGCAGTTTCTCGTAACTTTGAATCCGCTTTTGATGCTGCAACAATTTGGACAGAACAGGTAAACAACAAACTTTATCAATGACGTTGCTACGTGTCTAGTCTGCGGAGTACAGGAAATCGGAATGTGAACATACGAAAGATGTTACATTAAAACTTCTAACCGTTCGAGTTTGTAGGCTTTGCGGAATGTCCGAAAAGTATTCCCGAGCCTATTATGGCATTACAGTAAAAGGGATTCACGTCATCCATTCTTATATCAACTTATTTCGATCGATTTCGTCGACGAAATTGATGATGATTGACCTTTGATAGTTCAAAGCCACTTACAGAAATAAATAGCAACTTCAGGATTTGGTAAATTGCCTTATTTTGTATCGGTTGCTAGTTAATTTCGATTAATTATATTTTAGTCTTGAATCGTAATTTTTCTATTAAATAATCCTTTTCCGTCCAATAATACGAAGTAATTGTAGGGTAGTAACAAGATGTCGACTATAATTCCGTTCAAAGTGAAACGAAAGAAAAGGGGCCCATATCGTAATTTTAATTCGTTTGAAATCTGAATGTACTGTATTGTTGGATCCAAATATATCTTTGAAAGCTTCATTCCATTTAGCAAATTGGTATTTCAGTAATCTGATAGAATTTGTTTCGTAGAGGTTTTTGCTTTGAACTTACTCGTATATCATTATTTTTAAAAAACATTTAACCCACTTAAGCGGAAGAAATACTCTGATATTTAAGTACCTACTCATCCTTAGCTCTCTTGTTCCCACTGCAAAAATGACTGTTAAAGTTGCTGGTTTGTCTTTCTTTCAGAAACAAACGGAAAAAGACGTTTGTGTTGAGAGGGATATATAGTTTAGGGAATAATTAACAATAACTACCTAATTATCCATTTTTCCATTATACCACTTATCCATTGCATGCAAACATTCTAAAATCAATTGTAACTCAACTAGAAAAATGTCTATGGGCAGGCTTTCAAGCAGAACTAATAAACAGTAGGTTAATATAATTACGGGCGGTGTAACAAAACCTAATAGATTACGTGACGTCACAGCGAGCGCCACGTTTAGATTTACGCCGAGTTTACACTCGAGATTAAATTGTAAGTGTTAAGAGATTGACAAATCCATCGTTTGATTAATGTATTTAGTAGATATAGATAGTGTACATGTGTGCGGTTTCTGCTTCAGTTCGAGTCACTGGTTCTCTCGAACCAGTGTAGTGACAGGATTTTAAGTGCGCCTCAAAGAGGCTCCTTTCGTGCACTAGACACATGTCTTCGAATTTTTAGTCTAGGACATGTCGGTTTCCTCTCGATGTTTTCCTTCACCGTTTTGAGAACGTAGTATTATTGCGCACATAAATCTTTAAATCGAAAAACTCATAGGTGCACGTAGGGATTTGAACCAGTGACCTCCGGATTGAAACTCGGGGTCAGTACCACTAGACCACCATATGTGCGGTGAAATGGAATTATCTGCGGTGAACTTGACTTGGTGTGTACAATGTTTGTATGTGTTGCAATGTACCTGTTGTATTGAACAATTTAGTAACGGCTGACTCCACCTAATTGGGACAACGGCAAGGAAATGATGATGATGAATGCAAGTGGTTACTTACAGTCGTAAGGGGAGAGCGCCTGCGCATTAGATCCCGGCAACGAGCATAAAGCGGCGATGCTGCACAGCGCCAGCGCAAGTGTGCAACTCAGAGACATGTCTGCAACAACGATAAAACATTAAGTTGGAAATCCTATCACTTCCAAAGTAAATAATTGAACCGAACGCATTGAATACAATATATTTTTATTTAATACCACATTCACACAACTGAAATTAAATTAAGTAGTATAATTCAGCTACAACGGTTACAGAAAGATAAAATCATACAAACATAGAACCCATCATGTTAATAAACAAATCTTTATAAACGTTATGTGAAGCAATAATTGAAATGAGTATTTAGTATAGAACCTCCTCCTTTTTAGAGTCAGTAATTTTTTTTATTGCGGCTCTACCTACCCCTTCTATAAAAATTATATAATTTTATGTATTAAAGCTGTACAGAGAACATCTTAAGTTATTAAAGATATAAAGATTAATAGAAACCTACATCGCATAGCTTATGTTATGGCTTAACTGACTGTAGTTTAATCATCTTGTCCAAGCTATGAAAATACAATTCATAAATCGGGCTTTGAGAAAACATTTTCAATAAAACCTTTAAACGGAATATCAAATCCTTAAAAATATGTACACAGCCTTGAACAGCGCCTGTTATCGGTTTAACCAAAGATAATATTAACGCAGACGATTTAACTAAAAGAATGATAATATCGCTCAGAGAATTAAGAAAAACTTTAAACGTCCAGATTTTTAATCTGTTAATCAGATAAAATGCTACGCTAGTTCCGTTTTAATACAAAAAATTATAAATTTTATACCTCTTATTTCAAAACATTTAGATTTTTATAAACAGTTTTTCTTTAGGTTAGGTTATTTCGTTCCAATAAATAATTGTGCCCAAGATTTGGAAGAAGTATAAATGGTAATTTGTATTCTCCTTAGAGGCCTGCACACACATGTAGTCCCTACTAGTATATTCAATGTTATTTCTAAAGTAACAATGTTGTGTATAAAAAAATAGAATGCATTGAACTGTGGTTAGTAAAGCAACTTTTACCAAAACATTTACCGCAAAAGGTATTTTTTGTTTTGGAATTTAGTGTTCATTGATTTAATCTCAAATTAAACCATAAATAAAATCAAACTCTCAAAACATTCCACGGGTTATACGGCTATTACAGTAACGACAGTAATCAAAATTTGAACAATGCAAAATACCTTTAAAATATCGCAGCATCTGTTTCCAAGCAGACAGCGCGCGAAGCACGTAATTTGTCCGAATTATCCGACGACATCCGCAATAATCGTACAAACGAGTTGTATCACATGTGCTTTATATAGATTATATCACCAGTGGTTTAATACAAAATCCGGCCTATTTAGCCCGATGAAATATTTTCTTTTATTCTTATTTAACGCCATCTAGGCCCAAAGTCAGCTAAGCATAGCTTGTATCATGGGAACCAGACAACTGATATAATACTTATTTACTTTTTTTTATTAAATACACACATATAATACTCACACATAGAATAAAAATCTATCTTCGTCACACAAATGTTTGTCCTGGATGGGAATCGAACCCACGACCGCAGAACGCAGGGTTACTACCAACTGAGCTGTGAGGCCAGTCAATAATTTAAACCAATATCGATGATTAAATACACCCATTAACGTAAGTGTACGCACACAGGCAATTTATTTACGTTCATCAATTCTCGACTAACCGACTTCGTGTAAAGATCAGCTGTCAATAAACGCTGACACAGGCGTTTCGGTAGCTGTACAGCTGTCGCGCGGTAAGTTCAACAAGTACATAAGCGCGTGACGAGCGTGACGCGGCTCCATAAGCCTCAGAGTCACGCGTTCAATCATCAATCACGGTTATCGCCGGATGGAACATCGCACGCATGCAACATTACATTTACAAGATATTTGGTACACGCATTCGGTATAACCCCGTGCTACGGCGTAGAACGCGTCTACAAGTTATTGCACGGAGGACATAGCAAATATCGTAGGCGTGGGCCATTGTATGCATTGTATATTAGTACCAGCATTTTAACACAAAATATCGAACTCAAAAAAGACTACTGTTGTTTCTGTAAGTATAAAGATAGATGACAACTATAAAAGTTGTATATTAAAACTATTTACGTTTGAGATATCACCAAAAGACGAATTAATTCTGAAAAATGCACTGCGCATATCAATTTGTTTCATAGTTATATATTAGTATTTGTTCAGTCCGTAGATCAATTTGTTTAAACGAAGTTAAAGTATGCAATATTAACAATTATTTTTATAACAACAATAATCAGTGTGATCAAGTTCCCTGATAGTTGGCTAGTAATTTAACAGCAGAATATCTAATGGTATTTATTTTAATGACTGTATTAAGTACAATAAATTCTCTTATTTATAAATTCCAAAAAAAAAAACAATATTAAATGATTCCATTGTGTCATGCAGATATTGAATTAACATGTTTATTTCAGCCCCGGTCATTAGAAACGACAAAAGTTTTGCAATGAGCGATATGAGTTTATAATGTGGCCGTGTGCAGTGGAAATTAGCAATAACACAACATCCGCTTAGTGCATCTGGGAAACGATATCATTGAAGTTTAACTTTGTCGGTTTAACTTTAAGCCCGATACGCAGAAGCACCTTTGAAGTAAGCGAGGTCATTAGGTTAGGTTAGGTTCATTAAATGAGGTTATAATATCTTCTACCGCCGTTAGCGACTGAGTGGCTTTAGTTCCAAGGCAAATATTATAATCGAGCTTCGTTAAATCATCTCCATAAATTATTGCTTTATACTGTTGTTATAAGGTTAAATAATTTAAAAAGTTGTCCCTCGACAAGGTAATATGAAAATAAACTAGCATTGTGTATATTAATGTATATTTAAGCAAACCATTGTCGAAGTATTAGATATGATTCAGCTGTAAAAATTTTATGGTGAAGGCGGATTAGCTTGTGCTAATCCGCCTATGATTTTGTAACTCCGAAAAACCTTTTTTTTTTTATGTGATACAGTTACGGAACGAGCCGACGGCCCACCTGGTGTTAAGTGGTAACCTCTGCCCATAACAACCGATGCGACTTGGGTCCTCCCTTACTAGGTACGACAAGACCCAAGTCGCATAGTATGCGCCCGTAACTCTGAGACGTGTAGGTGGAATGTCTCAAGTGCCTGTAATTTCATCGGCAACCACACCTTTCAAACCGGAACACAGTAACGCGAACGCGTTACTACTTGGCAGCAGAAATGGGCATGGTGGCAGGTGGTACTTCCCCGGACGAACTTGGCGAGAGTTCTACTGCTCTTAAAACGTGCTAGTGAATGAACTGATTATATAATGAACGTGACAGTGTCAGCTGTTTTTCAGTTTCGCTGAGACAAAGCGATGTCAGCGCGGCCTGTCAGTAGCGAGAGTCTAATGCAAGCTTTAGTTACAACCGAATCTTTTTGTCGCACATGGCAAATCAATTCTGTAGTTTCATAGTTATTATTATTATAAGTACGTTTATTTTTGCGGAATTTTTGTTTATATTTGAGTCAGATAGCAGACCCCACTACTAAACTTACTCTTCGAGTCTCAGAGTGACTTTATCATTAAAAAAAACTTCATCGTAACTAATATACTGTATTTTTAGTATCAAATACAGTGTTGAGCGCCATAATACCATTACGATACAAATACACGAGAATATGACACAGCTCTGAAAAGTTATATTATTTATATTAAAAATAAATTCACTAGTCATGTACAACCCACAGAGTAGAATTTTATTTATGAGTTTTGCCAATCTATACCTTGATTCCTTAGGGACCAACTCTGTCGTTACAGGCAGTAAAAAAAACGCTTATCAGAAAAGAGCAACTCAATAAATATAAAGTTGATAGATTTTATTCCCATCACAGCTTTATGCACAAAATAAAGTACCCTTTAATGCATGAATATATTGGGGACATTTTTATTTGTAATCGGATATATGAAAAAGAATGTTTTCCAATATTTTCCTCATAACACCCCAAAGTACCTGCTGACAAGAGGTGATATAAAAGAAACGTTCTCTAAAGGCCAATACAATATCTATGTCTAGAGAGGGGTTATCGTAAATTTCGGCCTTTAGACCTGGCTGTGGTCACCGGGCATGCTTTTAATGCTGACGATAGGAATTCCCTACTCCGTCACACACATCCATCATTGGTTATCTCGAAAATCACCTTTTTGCGATGGGACACCATCGCTAACGTTCAATGATTAAAGCAGATGTGTCAAAAATGTACAAGACTGATTAAATTCTGGCCGCAAATCATGTTTGGGTGTAAATCAAATACTTTATTTTAGAACCTTAGTTAAATAATATAAATTAACTAATAATATTACTCTTTTTCATATACATATATTTCATATATTGGAGCAAATTTTCAAGTATGCATGAAACATTAAAAATGCTCAAATGCTTTTAGCACTTTTAATACCAATCTAGATACTTTCATAGTGAGATGAAAAAAAGAGACATTAAATAACGGAAAAATATATTGCTTTTACGTTCGTAGAAATTAAAATACCGTTCCGACGGCAAGCAAATAGTTTTAAAAGCAGTTAGCTACAATCTTTTAACTATTTAATTAAATTCTTTGCAACCTTCTACGTATTTGACTATTAAAACGATTCAATGATTGTTATTTTGTCTGTGTCATATTATGTCTCTTTTGTTAAATACAACGTACCTAACCTTCTATCAATGTCACTAAACTCACGAAAGCTTATTCGGCCTTCCGAGCCAACAAGTACTTATGAAGGATAAGTCTATTTCTGATCTTTTCATTAGCAAAATGCGTTACAAGGATCTAAGACATATTAGGTTCGGTGTTATATGAAGTTTAACGATAGAAGAAGATTTACCAATTTTACTGGCCTCATAGCTCAGTTGGTAGTTTCACTGCCTTCAGCGCTGTAGGTCGTGGGTTCAATTCCCACCCAGGATAAACATTTGTGTGACGACATAAATGTTCGTTCTGTGTCTGGGTGTTAATATGTATTATATTCATGTATTTACAAAAACTATGTGAGTATTACCTCTATATCATTTGTCTGGTTCCTATGATACAAGCTATGCTTAGCTTACTTATGGGCTAGATGGCGCTGTGTGAGATATCCACCAATATTATTATTTATTTACTAACATTTTTTATTACCTAGCCTGCAATTTAGAGAACAGGTAATGCCTAAGGTGAGTTTATAGACAGCTTTTTTACCAGAAGATTCAATTAAGCATAATCTCAAACTAAAATCTGCACCCCTACGTTCAACCCTCACCACACCAAATGGAAAAGTTACATTCACTTATCTCGAAACCAACAAACATTATACTGCAGCTTTCAAGAACTTACCAATATATCTCCTATGGACTAAGGACGTGAGCAAACCTCACAGGTTCAATATTTCATACATTGGCATTTACAATGTCGAGGCGTGTGTTAATACGTATTATGCTTGTGTATCCATAACCCGACTTTGATCCGTCAAGCGGCAAATTGGAAACGCCGCGCCAACAGGTGTGCACTATGCCTAACACTACGTTTGTTTTCGTTGGACTCACCTCATGCTTTTACATCGTACTATAGAGCTTTTTCGGTGGAAAGTTGTATATTTAAAATTGTGTCGTAATTATAATTCAATTTAAAATTCACTTTACTCTTTTTTGTGAAAAATATACAGAAGATGCAACTGTCCACCTGGTGTTAAGTAGTTACCTGTGCCCATAACAAGCAATACGATTTGGGTCCTCCCCTTGTTAGGTAAGACAAGATCTATGTCACATCGTATGCGCCCGTAACTTTGAGACGTGATGGACGTACGGCATAAGTTCTATCTACTACTATCGTTTACTTCTGGCTGCACCACGTTCCTTTTCGTAAATTGTGAAGAAAACCTTGGGTTGCCTTCGCTGTACTTGCTGTCAGTAAAGCAAGTAGTAAGTAGGGGTCGGAAAATCTAGATATTTGATGAATATTCCATTCATGCACTGTAGTACAAGAGGTTTATTACGATGCCATTGTATTAATCTCTAATGAAATAAATTAAAATTAAAAATTAATAAATTATTTAAATATTAATATTTTTAATTTATTAATTTTAATTTAATCTCTACTCTGCCGTTAGTTACCGGATTTGTTTAATAACAGCCTACCATAAACCGCATTTATTCATGTAAGAAATTGACCCTCGTTTATTTGAACATTGGGTCAAATCAGTTTAGGGACATATCAAAAAAACTTTCAAAATCAATGTATGAACTTCACGTTTCAATTGCAATAAATTGTCTGAATGAAATGTTTTTTATTCAGGACCTCTCTTCCTAGACACATAATCGCCAATAGATATTTATTATATTTATGTTGGTAAATATTTTCTCTCTTATACTGTAATTCATCATTTAACTCTTGGTTACATTATAGGTACTTCAAATGAAAACATTTTAGGAATATTTACCCGTACTAAGATAGTCTACGGTGTCTACGGACACATTTTTTTTACTTTCATCCGTTTACTGTTATTTATTAAAAATTATTTAAAAATCAGTAATTTTGTGATCATGAGTACCTTATAATAGAATTTATATTAGGTGTTAAATAAAGTTAAATTATGTAATATGTAAGCACAAAGTTTTTACTACACCATTTGTTTTATGTATGAAAATATTATAATTTCAAAATTTGGAATGTTTTTTCTTATACAGCCCTTATACAACCTACCAACCAACTTGAATAGTATTTTACTCTCCTTAAATCTTCATGGCAATTACCCTCGCATCGGCTGATTAAAATACTTTCAAACAGCTGCGTACCTATCTATACCTAATCGTTTATCTTTCCGATGACACTTCGTGGATAACGAACTTTAAACTTGGTTATTGGTTTAATCGACACAGAAATATTAATTTGTCTGTAGTTTGAATTTATTAGTTAGGTATAGTATAGTTTATTAGGTAGGTTATAGATTTAAGCATGATTATGGGTGCATGGCAGAATTGCAAAAACAGACGAAGTCAAAATAACTTTTCTATGCAAAATTAGTTTTTCAAAACAAGATTTTATAATGAGACCCTGGACATTGAAGTTACACATTTGTTTTCGGTCTAAAGTTCAGGCACAAATTGTGACCTTAACAAACATAAAAAGGTTGCATGTTAAATAAAAGTTTATACTCGTAAGAAAAGCATCGCCCGCTTCAGCGTGGGTAAATGAGGGAGATATTATTAGGATTGAAAGTTCATCTTTTCATTGACATCAGAGTCAATATAATATAGTGGAATGAATAGATACCCAAGAGAGCAACTTTACAAAGGATGGATTGTTACGGTGGCAGGCGATATTGCATGTCGTCAGATGACATAGAACCATTGTCTACGGAATCCGAAGCGACAAATAACTAATTGGGTTCCTATTGACTAAAAAAATATTGCTTCTTCAAGAGTCCCCTTATACACACTAACCATTAATAATAGAAAACTCAAAAGCAAAAGATGATCCACAGAAACATTTTCCTGTGGCACTCCAGGAAAGTCATCCTAGACGTTAACTCTTACAATAAGTTACATTTATAGTATTGATTTAAATATTCAATGTCTTTTTCAAATTTGAATCAGCGAACTTTGGATTTTATTGTAACGTCTTTTCAGGCTTTCTTTAGTCTCTCTTTCCGTTTGATATTTGTAAGGAAACAACACTTATATGAATCGTATAAACATGCATGAGAAACGTCGCTGCCCATTCCAATCAAGTTTCCCGGAAAACGCGCTGTAACGAAGCTCTTTCATAAAGGAAGCACAAAAATATGAAAAAGTCGGCCTCGATGTTCGTGTTCCGATGCGCTGTCCAGTATTCCTACCCTCTATACATACATATTAGTTTGGTTCTGGATGATGAGTTTGTTTACTTTACATTCCCAAGCTACATTTTTCAACATTTTTTCCTGAATTAGACAAGTATGTCAGGGTCATTTGTTGATATTGGAAACGGATTGAGTCCAATATGTGAAGCTAAGAATATACATTTATTTTGATATGCGATGTCGATTTATGACTTCATTTTCGCTCACAATATACACCATCCCAAAATGTCGGTATTATTTTATTTAATATGTACATGTAAACTAAATGTGGTAAGATTTTTGTTTTTCAAAAATTAAACTGTATCACCGCGGCAAATAATTCATGAACGATCAAAAGTGACTGGCCTCACAGCTCAGTTGGTAGTAACCCTGTCTTCTGCGCTGTAGGTCGTAGGTTAGATTCCCACCCAGGACAAAACATTTGTGTGACGAACATAGATGTTGTTCTGTGTCTGGGTGTCAGGTTCCCGTGCTACAAGCTATGCTTAGCTTACTTTGGGCCTAGATGGCGCTGCATGAGATGTCCAAAAAAGTTACCAAAGTAGCCCTGAGTAAAGGTATATTTTATCTTGATAATTAATGTAACTTGGTTTTAGCGGGTAAGCTGCTCGGGCAGAAGCTAATTTAATTGATAAAGCAATATTTTATAAATAATTACAATTAATTATCACCACACACAAAATAATATACAAATATTTAAGTCGAACAACTTAATTCACGATTCCACTATAATTAAGAACAGTATTTAGTTATTGAATTGCAGTTTCAAAATCAGTAAGTCAAACAACGCGCTCTGACCGTGTCTGTATAGAAGTTTGTCGGCAATCAGACCACTAATGTACGACTAAATTATAAAAGGTTTCAGAATATGCGCACTCCGAGATAACGTGTTTTGAATTTGGATGGTAACGTATAAAACTGGTAGCATAGTAGTATTCCTCATCTTTTTAAAAGCTCAAAAATATAATTTTGTGGTATATTATATTTTTGTAAAGTAACAATTGTGCACGAAATGAACTAGTTTATGGTGACTTTAATCCTTTTATTACATTGGTTTCGAGCCAGTGATGCGGTTAGCAGTAGCAATGGTAGCAATTAGACAAACAAATAAGTTTAGCGCCCGCAAAACTGTCTTTAACGCTTTTATCAGGCAAATGTCATGATACTTACCATAGCTACGATTGAAGTATAAGGAACTTCGATCTGACAATCAAGCAAAAGTTGTGAAAAATGAAAGATATTGCGGTGCTCACTGGCGGGCGAACTAACGAACCCTTTGCACGACGTCACTGTTAAATTTACATCGGTGCGGGGCCGTAAAGAGAATTCTTTTAAAGCTTTATCAGGCGAGATGTTAAATCTAAAGAACCGCCACGCTGCGGATTTTAAAACGTAATGTAACTGCACTGGCATAACAAAGCTTATTTTAAAGGAAATTATGTGATGTTAAAAAAAAATTGGTTTTCTATCTGTATAGTCTAAATCAGGAAACTACAAGAGAACCTTATTTCAGAGCAATAAAACGTAATAAAAGTAATGCAACCATTCACATATCTGCCACCGTGCCGTGCCACCTACGCGAGCATTAACGCGTTTGCTTTAGCATTTTGTTCCCGATTTGAAAAGTGTCATTGCCGGCAAAATTGAAATTACAGGCAGATTCCTTGGCGTCTCAAAGTTACATGATTAATTGCCAATTAACCACGAATTAAACGAATAAATTACTTGACTATTTTTATACCGTATTTTATGAAACTGTTAGATTGAGATCTGTCTATATAGTATGTTTGTTTGCTTGTTCGAACAACACGCAAAAAGGGCTGGATCAATTTGATGACTGTATTTAAAATGTCTAATTTGATAAAACGTTTAATTTGATAAAAAAAATGGTGTTTATCTCGCTTCAATAACGGAAGCCATTTGAATAATGCGGAAGCTGGAAACATAACAATAATGCAGATGAACTCACGGGCAAATTCTAGTTATCTATACATTTTAGTGAATTTTTATTCATCAATATAATTTAGAATCAATACTAAACCACAGCTATCCAGTAGTGTGAAGATGTGAGTGCCCTTGTGTGAAGAAACCGCAAAGCATGGCTGGCGCCTCTTGTATTAAATTTTCCTAACGGCATTACCATTACGGCTTGACGTGATCACCCGAGAATTATGAGGATATGCCCGCCGGGATATATCGCGCTCGGTGATGTATGATCGCCTTCAGCCAACGCAAATTAGAACCAAATATTAATTGAAATAAAGAGGCTGCCTCTAATTAGCTCAGAGAAATTTACCAAGTCGAATTTCGGGGCAAATCAAAATAATGCTTTTTTATATATATAATAATTCTATATATATTTTTCATCTATCAACTGGTTTTTGAGTTTATCAACATCCGATTATAAATAAATAGCGACCCGCCCCGGCTTCGCACGGGTGCAATAAATTTACATATTACGTGTAGATATGTACAGCTACTTATATATGATATATGTCCTTTTATCGCTCTTTCTTATTTTCTCTTTTTTATTAGTGAAACACGTATCAAAATCTGTTGCGTGGTTTAGAAGAATTAAGCGGAGAAACAGACAAAGTCAGCGAGTTTGACTATACAGAGAAATAAATAAACTTTATCATCGGAACGAAATGTTTTTAAAGCCTTTATTCAGCCTTATCCACATAAAACTTTAGTTTGCTGCATTCGTTATACAACTGTCCTAACACGACATTTCGGGCTCTGATTCGAATGGAATGAGGGTGTTCTTAATGTAATCTATTATCACAGTTTACACAGTAGTCACTATGTATTGCTTAATGGGAATGATGTAGAAGGTTCATGAACTTTGACACTTGCATAAACATCTATGACCAAGGTTTTTTACTGATATTATGAAAGCAAAATTCTGGGGGCGACCTTCCTCAGAGTTATAACGTAACTAAGAAAATGTGGTTTGCATTTCCAAATGAATTTCTATATCTGAAACCTAAAAAAGTATTTTACATTGTTAATTTAAATGCTTTTATAATAATTCAATGTAAAATTCAAATTCTAATGTGCTAATCAAATGGTGATTAAATAGCACATAAGTACATATTTTTTCTTTAGTACTTTAAAACATGATAACAGAACTATGTTTATGTTTTACACATCATAAATAAGGCCTGGTATATATTATTTATGTATTTAGTCCTGTGTTGGTTTTTCAAAGTTTAAAACTATTTATATCATTGAAATTAATTACCAATTAAACATATTTTCTTTGTATATATTAGCAAGATCTATAATCGTGTTATGTCAAAAGGTTTTTGGTAATTCCAATTCTTTTAAACAGATGATTATTTAGGACTGAAATTGAATATCAAAGGTTGAGACGATCTTTTGCAATCAAGCAATTATTAAAACTGCCGGCCGAAATTTTCCATTATCATATTTAAAAAGTAAAAATACCTCGTCATTGATGTTTCTATGAAAAGAAACCAGCACTTTGGCTTAATACTTTACCCTTCCTTTCACCCCTTCTTCTTACTCCGTATTGACTTATAGACTTTCAAAAGAGTTAATCTGTTGATAAATGATTTTTATAGACTTTAGCATAAGGCTTTAGTATCACTCGGACTGTAGACTGGGTAACTATATATGTAGAAATAATATAACTATGAACATTTCTTCTTCAAACCGCTTTTATCAGTATCTCATTTGACAATTGGAATAGCTTACTTACTGTATTTGTGAAACGTGTAGAGTCATAAGAATAAAAGAGAGACGACGTCTGACGAAGTCTTAAGATAATAATCTAACATGTCGAACGTCTGAATCGATGAGAACATTCGTGTGATAAGTACCTATTTACATGATCTAGTATCTTGGAGTGAACACACAGAAAAAAAATATCCGAATGAAATCTAGATATCTTCTTTAATATCAAGTTCTACAACTTTCTTTGATAGTAATATTTAGAAAGGGTAACATAGGGGATATGAAAAGTGTCTCGTAAATTCATAATATTAAACTACAGAAAAGAGTTAACAATAAGGGGTATCAGAACTCTTTGAAAATCTTATCTGAACTTTATCTTTGCCTTGTCATAAATCCCAGTGTAATTGTTGTTTATGGCTGTTGTTATGGCTAGACTAGAAAAGTAATGACGAAAAAAGCAAATGCATTAGCAGGGGTTATGGAAGTTTTTACACAGATGTTGTTACCGCATAACATTAGATGAACCTACGATAAAAATAGTCTTTTATGTACTTATTAGATACATTTTAGGGAAGTAGCTGATACTAAATTTACTTAAGTAATTAAGTTTTAAAAATACAGCCCTACAAACGTAGGACAGACGGGCGGGCGGTCCTTTGAGCACGGAATCCTAAACATATTTTGCAATCGAAATGACAGTCAGGTGTTTATTATTTAAAAGTGACATTATTTTTACGCATTCACATATACATGCAACGCAAACGCTATATATTAACACCATAATTTTCAAACATAACAAGGCTGTGATTTCAGGCTTGATGGCAAAGTAACATGCAATTTATTTTCTAATAAAACAATAATATATTATATTGTTTAATTTTATAATAAAAATATTTTATTTAAAAGTTAAACTGTGAAGAATGAATATAAATTAATCTTATCACTGTATAATTCAATGAACTAAAAGCTTGTCTTTCATAGCGTAGGCTTGATTTCATAAAAATGTATTGGGTTCGCCTTTAATAGACTAGGTAATTTATCTTTTAAGCAATTAAGCTGTGGGCGGATAACTTCTCAGACATTGCTCCTTTTCACAGAAATATGATACGTCAGAATAAGAATAATTGATTCACTGTTGGAAACACTGTGGTAAAGGTGTTAAGGCGGGAATAACCATAATGGCCGATAAAACGCACGTGGCAGTAAAATCGGGACAAATTGGCGGGAAAGTGGCCAGTAAAATCACTCACGTCGCGCAAACAGCGCAAACCTTATTAAATATAAATAGATATTGACTTAATTGAAGATATTTCACTTGGAGTAATACAATGCCTGCATTATTTGATCATTTACCTAAATGGTTACCAGACTCTAGTTACTTGGTAAAGAACATGGGTTTAAGTTTGACTCATTTGGTAGTGACCCTGCCTTTCCGTGATGGACGCAACGCAATGCGACTTAGGTCATCTCATACTATGGCGGAGAGGGCTTTAGTCGTATTGTTGTTGTCCATGGGCGGCGGTTACCACTTAACATCAGGTGGGCCGTCAGCTCGTTCTATCACATACATCACATAAAAAAAACCTTTCGAATGTTATTATACATATTAATGCTACAGGTGGACCATTTCACTGAATCCTCTCCTGTGGCGTGACAAGATTGTTGGGCGGAAGATCAAGCTTGTACTGAGAAAGCAACTGTCGCCTACGAGTAGCGTAATTTTTAATTAATTGGAGTTCTCGGGAGGCCTCAAATAAATTTCCAGAGTTTACAACATTTAACACGCTTATTTGGAAAGCTATTAATAAGCATTGTTGCCTAGTGGACTGAATCCGACTTTATATTATACGTTGTGAATCGAAATCTGGCGCCTACACCAATAAGTTCATCACGGGGAAGGACAACTAATACTAATCACAATTTTAAAAGCATCAGGATTAGTCTCCTCTCAGTTCATAGCCCATACAATATCATTAGATACATAAGCGCTCTGGCAGAACTCTTAAATCTTCACGTACTAACATATATTAAAATACAGATTAGTTTCTTTTCAAACCAAACTTCAATTTCACCTCACAAATTCATAGTCGTTTGATAGCAATACATCCGCAAACACAAAGAAGTCAGTTTAACTCGCGCTCGTCGAGTCTGAGACGCATCGTGCATTGGGACCGCCTCACTATTTGCTGGACAAATTCTGTTTGCTTAGTATGTTGACGATGCTATATCGTGATATTTTTAAGCAATTTTGCGTTCAAATAAAAATATAATAAATTCAGTTGCAATATAAACGTTGATGTTGCAATAAAGTATGATTTTTTCATTGAACGTCTAGTCCCAAGCCTAAACTTTTGTGCCCAGATAATATTAAAAGTGACTCGGTTTGTACAAAGCAACTTTCACAAAAGGTTGAGTATAATACCAGCCTAGTTCCAAGATAAAATGATAACAAGAGCCTCTCGTCCTGGCGAAGCCAGGGCTCCGTCTAGGGTCAACAGAGGAGAATAATGGGGCATATGAGCGCAATGATGTGGAAAAAAGAAAGCTGAAACGCACTATTAAGGCTGTTTGCATTGTTCCCGGATCGCAAACACCCTCGAGATACTCTGTTGAGTCTACTAAAGGGTACATATTATATATGGTAACTATATACCTGGCCTTGACGATAATGAGACGTGATCGCAAGGTTGCATAAGGTAATTCTATGCGTATTATACTGGTTATGAAGCGTTTCATTAAAATACGATATGTCCTTGACCTCTTACATTAAAAAAGCATATTTAAGCCAATATTTTAGGTTTAACTTATTAAATTACTAATAAGTTGTAATTTATATTTCGCCATTGAGTCAATAAATTTTTTAAGCAATACTTTGTTTACTTAATATTGCAATGTGGTTTGTTGCCAATATGACCCTTAATTAAATATTTTAATTTAGGCTACGTGGCAATTTTGCAATCTATTAGGTCTAAGTAAAACATTTTTCTGAGTTATATGAGTCAAGTCAACAAGTCTTTCATCAGAGATAAAATACTATTGAGAAATTAATTACAATGTTCTGGCGTAGTTGAGTGGAGAACAATGGAAGTCACTCATTCGATTGACTTCCAAATATTCTTTTACGTAATAAGATCTAACTTCTACCAGCAGATGTATATATTTTTCTACAATTCCATGTATCAGGTTCTCATGGATATACATAGTCACAGATAAAATCTTAGTTCTGAGAACAACTTTATGATCAATAGGGTCACATATATGTTTATCCCGGCCAAGCATCAAACCCGAGAACCTTTCCAAACAGGTTTTCATTCTGGTTAGCTAATGCATCCAAAATTGGAAAAAATATCAAATTAAAAAACTGTGACTAGGAGTATAAATTACGTCTAAGAAAGAAGCAATAAGAAGTTGAGTTTAAATTAGGTTGTAAATAATTCCCCTCTCTCGTGCATCATCAATCAAATCACCCGGTTGAGTGGAGTACTTTAGAACAAAGTCTTTGTTATATTTTTTTGATATTTTCAAGTATAAATAGCTATGATACTAACTGCCCCTCCTCTGCTCCTCTGACCTTTTGTAACGAATGAAATGGGCACAAATCACGCGGCTTCGATGTTATTTGGACATTTAGCTGTCTGTTCCATTAAAAGTCACAAAAATAGAACAGTGTACGTACTTGACTGTGAGTTTAGAGTAACTGGAAAGATCTGTAACAATAGATAAATCAAACAATTAAACAATGAATTAGTCAATAAAATTACCCTATTAGGTGGACCAATAAGTCAATCCACTAATGCAGCGTTATAGAGTTATGGGGTCGTGTATATAGGATATTTTTTGTAGGATTCATTATTTTATTGTATTTTAATCAGGTACCTATAATTCAAACTAAATTTATATAAACTAAATGCTTAATTAGTTAATCAGTTTTTTATCATTCTCCGCGGCATAGTTATATAGTGGATAGTTTTGTATCTAGTCGACAACAACAAAATACAACTTAGCTAATTGTGGGTTGGAGTTACGGGCACATTACAGTGGACCATGCGAATATTGGTTTTGAGTGAAATTCGTAAATGTTTTAGCCACCTACAGATGACAAATAGTATTAAAACCAAATTTAAAAAAGAACTTTCATCCATACTTTAACTAGCACAGTGAATAAAACAAAAGCTTAATAAAACTGGCACGGAAGGTTTTGTAATCAGCTTGGACTATGCAAAATTTAGGAAGGTAATTTCACAACCGCCTATCTAAATTGGCGGTTTCTACGTAAACGTTCACTGCGAATTTACAATATTTATGATACCTTTTGTTGAAACAAGAAATAACGTAATACTAATCAATTTAACAAAACCGAACGAACTTGCGCGTCGTGAATAATGTCTACGTCGTTAGCGCTTATTTCTGTGACAATCGAAATAAGTAATTTGATTTATTGTCACAATAAGTCTATGAGGCTTAGATTTTGGCTGACTTACATCGGAAAAGACATTTTTATTTTACATTTTACCTGGTTAATTTATTTCAGGGTGGAAATTAAACACTTTTTTTGAGTGCATTGTGAACATTTTTGGCGTAATCACTCAAAACTTTGGACTTCATGTATCTGAGAGCACTGAATAAGGGAAATTGCGAGCTTCAAAACGCTCCACGTTTTCTATCGCGTGTTTGGACTAAAAACTTTGGAAATATTCCACATATATGAAAAAAAAAAAAAAGTTATTTATGTAAATATGTGTCTGTGCCACTCACTTTATTGGTAATTATTTGTATGTTTGGATGGCACAGAAACATTACCAACGGCCA
This sequence comes from Chesias legatella, assembly GCA_947359385.1. NCBI lineage: Eukaryota > Metazoa > Arthropoda > Insecta > Lepidoptera > Geometridae > Chesias > Chesias legatella. Next base: position 3,228,013 of record OX375766.1, read on the forward strand.
TTTAAATTTGGGCTAAGACTGATAAGTTAAATTGAGTGTGCGGAGGAAACAATAATCCTTTTAAAGGATGCAAAAGCTTGTCTCGCGTTGTAGGTAAAATTGTGTGTGAGTGTGTAAATTTTTATAAATGTTTTGGAACAGATATTGGTTGGTATGAGCAATTAGCATTATGAGTTTTACATGAATCAAAAAAAGGTTTAAAAGATATTCAGATGTCTATTGTAAATGTTTAAAGTGTGACATCGTCCATTCAAGCAAACTTAATTCTAGCAAACACTTTTTCATTTGGTGCTTGACACAGAGCTTTATAGTACTTGATTCTTAATCTTAATATAAAAACAGAGCTTTCTATTAAGTGCAAGGGAATCTTTTGTGCTTATCCGTATACAAGTAACAAAACAAATTGCCATTTTCTGAGCATTCAATTTTAATGTATCTTGTTTTTAATTTTGACATTTATCAACGTGTATTCGAACTAATATCGAGCCGTTTTTAAGCCTCGATATTGTGCAGTTTCAGATTGATGCATGCCACGGCACAAAACTATCCGAATCATTCATTGATAAATCTGAAGAACATTTATCTCATAACTAACTATAGCATAACAGTAGCATTAAATAAACATAACTATATCTGAATTCAATGAGAACACTGCAACAATTCAGTTCTGCTTGAAATAATCAAAGTTTATAATGAAATTAAATTCTTAATTAATTAAAATGTCCATGAAAAGCCGTGTTATGTTTTGAAATATGAGCACCTACTTGAATACATAAAATTTCACGAGTTCAACCCGTAAAATCAGTCACGCAATCAATGCGTAAAACAATTTGGGTGACCGTCACAAAATTTTGCTGAAATTTCATCTACGTATTGAATATTCATAAATATTAAGTGAGTTGAGATACGAAGGGACCACTAGTTTGCCCAATCAAACGTTACTAATGCCAAATTCGATTTCCCTATGACCTGCCTGTCTAGTTATTTGTTCAAAACTTTATAATACTGGAATTAAATAAATCCCTCATACTCATCACATATCAAATATATATATGAAATGGCCTTAAAGCTCAATTGCTGCCTTCTGCGCTTCAGGTCATGGGATCAGCATATTCTGTTATTATTTAAGTAAGCATAAGTTTGATGGAATTTTTCTTTTAAGAATTTCATTAGTTTTAAACACTGCTTTGTTTGCTTACATAGTGTAATTATCTCTAGGTTTAGAAATTTTCTATATTGTTCTACCTTATGGTGGAAACGTGGCTGGTTTATGTATTACATATAAGTGCTCTACTCAGTTATGATTCACAAGTACTTTTTCTTTCCCAAATAAAACAAAATAAAAATACAACAAATAAAATGTAATTTAAATGTCTTAACTCAAAACTAGGTACTGAAATGAAGGAAAATTCTGAAACACTGAAATAATCAATGTCGTGTACCTTGAATGCATTTACTTACAATGTTTACCTGACCTAAGCCCAACCTATGGTGATGTAATGAATGGCTCAAGCTACTGCAGAATAATTACAGTAGAAATAGTTTTATAAGGAATTTAAAAGAATAAAACAGCAGACCTGTTATTATTATTTTAAACTCGTTATAAAACTTTTAAGTCATTAGGTATTCAAACAAAATATTGATAAACTTTTAACGAAGTCATTAATGACCGAGCAAAACAGATCCACTTGAGTTTTTGTAGTCAAAATGTACAGATATTTCATCGGACTTGAAACAAATAATATCTCGGTTTCTGTCGACAGGCGGAAACTGATGTATGGACAAATGTTAAGAAATCCACCTTCATTTAATCATTTCTGCTACATTAAGTTCCTTACAAAGTTACATATATGTAGACTATAATCTTATCAGGCTTTGGTGGTTTGATATCACTTTGTAGCGATGTTTTTTAACTATTGATATGGTTGTGTTTCAGTACATATCACATGCGCGGCGGGGGTAACTAGGAAACCAGGCACCGTACAACCAAGATTTGGTTTCCAAGCCGTGTTTTCCTCCACCTTGGAGGGTTACTCCCAACTGAGCTGTGAGGCCAGTCCTGATGGAACCAGCTGCTAAGTATCGATTATTAGATAATCAAATTTACTATGTATATATACATTATTCATGAGAATCGAAATCGCGCCGGATGGTAGACAGGAAGCAACAGGCGGCAGAAAATCCTTAATAAACATTAAATGGACTAACCCAATATTACCCTTGATTGTTGTCAAATTATATTTAAATTCATGGGCTTTGTAGTCTAAGAAGTAGCTATTATTAAATTACCTACTTACGCACAAAAATGTTAATATAATATAATATACAAGTCTATATAGTCTATATAATATACTAGTCTACTCTGTGAACTGTACATACATTGTACCACACCGTAGACCTTAAACATTATTCATTCCCTCACATCACAATAAAGAATAAAGAGTCATCAAATCAGAATATCATCATAATCAAAATAATTCATCAAACCAGTTTTCATCAATACTACTACTTTAGCTATATACACTACAAATAAAAATGATCTTAACAATATGTATCAAATTCAACATTAAAATTGGCAGATGTGTCTTTTTTCATGGAGAAGGATTTTGCTATCCATTTTACCTATGACAGAACAACGTCTGCCGAGTTAAGTATATATTCCAATTTCTACATGCTGACACACAAAAATAACTAAGCTAAATTTTACGTAAATTTTATTTAGAATCCGGTGGTAAGTACTAAATGAGCAGCATTAAATAACTTGTCCATGGGGAAACGTGATTTCGTTTATACGTTCCGGCTCATGCAAATATGTTTTTCGTTTTGATATTCATACCACATACACCAACAAAATTGTATACGTGATGCTGTCCATGTTTTGATATATATACTGTAACAATTAACGTTTGGATATATACTATAAAGTGGTTGGAATATGATGGCTTTTAAGCTATAGTGAATGATATTCGTAGATCGATCAAGACGTTTGTTCTATTAAAATTGTGTATCCAACGTTATTTAACTCGGGTTTAGTGAAGCTCTTTCGGTCACACTCGAGTAATTCTGAATTATTCAGCAGCGCTAATGATGTCACTCATTTCAAAACTGGCATGAATTTCTTACGTCTCTACAATTAGTATCATTCTCGTAGAAATACAATTGATGTGCTTAGTTAGCTTTATAATATAATTCCAGAGTTTTGCTATTCAGCTAATATATAATATATAATGGTTTGTATTATAGAAATAAGATCCATAAAAATAATTAAATACAATTTACCTAGATATCAAAATGTCAAACAAGTACCGAGAAGGTCATAACAGTTAGGATTAAATGCTATTAACTAGAATAAAACAATTTTGATAGGAGGGCACGGTTGTCGCAAGGCCCTTAAATTTTCGCGAAGGCACGTCATGGAGCGCTTAATAAAATGTCCTTCGTATTACGCAAACAAATGATTCTGTTTTATTAGGACAAGTTAAAACGTAAGAAAATACATTTTTCCTTCAGCATATATTTGAGATAAAATTTGTCTTGAATTATCTAAACAAACTAGCATATGGTTTGGGAGTGCAGGGTAGGTACTCGTATGTAGGGGGTAAGGGGAGAAGAACTTGTACCATGTATCGTATTAGGAACTGTGATTATTTGAATTTGTTTGATGTCCCTTGGGTCTTCCCATACCTAAGTAGGGGATAGACAAGTCGTATTGCTATTGTTATGGGCACAGGTTACTATAACCTATTGACATAAAAAAGATTCTGTAAAGACGAATCAAGTGATTTATTTCAGAATCATTCGTACAAAATTCTCGGAATCTACGATTGTAGATACAGCTACAGTATCTATTTACTGAATTATGTAAGGTATCCCATGGAGTATATACAGTTATCGGTAAAATTGTGCACGTCAGTGACAGCGCTGCCGGAGCGTGGGCGAAGGCGGCGTTTCCATCTACAAACTGCTGTTTGTTTACTATATGCGATAATATAGAGCTACAGCTATGTCTGAATCGAATTCGCTTTAAGCAACAGGCAGCAACAGCGGCTCGGTACTCAAAGTGGAACACTTCAAATATCCTTTGTGAAAGTATACAAACCGTTTGTCAAAAATACTACCTCCTATATTAAAATGGATGTTAAATATATTTGAAATTGATAAACTCCAAAACCAGTTGACTGATCGTTATGATATTTGGCACATGTGTTCATTTTATTATCTATAAATTATAATGTTTCTTGCTGATTTTCTTCATAATAAGTGTTTTAATTTATTATAAACCTTTTGCTGTTTTTCGTTTTATCACAGCTGCTACACCAACAGGTCTAGTCATCTGTATAGATACCAGGTGACTAGACTGAGAACTGAATTATGAAATCATACAATTAGCTCAAATTAGTACAAATCGATTATATCGCTTTGAACTAATTACTCAAATAATCTAAGTAACCCAAATTTTCACGGAATGCGTATTTGATCGTAACCTCGATATTTGGTATTACAACTAACGTTGATCTATTTCAGAATACTAAATCATCATACCTTCGTATTTAAAGATTTAACTGAACTATATTACAGTACTAATGCAGTAGTAAATAGAGTGAACTTATCTTCTGCAAAACAGTGTTATCTTTTCATCGTACAGAATGTCAAGTGCTTGACAGACGCGCTAACCGCAGCCGCAGCCGCGATGCAATACGTTGAGGGAGGCCGCAAATCGATCACGAATACATAAGCTTCACGTTGTTGATCGTTTATCGAGAGACTATTTGCATGGGATGTATTACCAGCTCAGTGGTAGATTATTCTTTACTCTTTATTCTATATTGTACACAAAAATATATAAAATAAATTATCTTATAGAAAAGTCATGTACAAAGGCGAGCTTAACCCTAAAAAGCGTTTTCTTGCAGCAAACCTTTGAGGCTAGGAAATGGTTGTCAACAAAAGATGGGTATGATGTGTATTAGATTAGTGTTTGATTTCCTGGGTAAATCCCACCCCAGGTAAAGCATTGTTTTGAACATTTATAGTATATTTATACATAAAGTATCATAAATCAAAATAGGTATCCCATAGCACAAGTATTAGTTAGTCTAGGGCTCGATGGCTCTCTGTCCACCAATATTAATTAATTTTCTATAATGACAAACGTATATAGTGAACGATAATTGTGAAGAAATTATAAACGCGGCAGACTTTGTAACTCGGTTATGTACGTTTGAATTTCATGTCACGTTATTCAATTTATACAGAAATGGAGAAATGAGTATTGTTCCAATTTATAACAAATACAACCAGCACAAATACTGAATAATACATATCGGAGTATTAACTGGAGCCACACTTTTTGCTTATTTACAGTGAGTTATACCTGCCAATATGTGGTGATATTACGAAAATACATAGGTATAAGTTATATAAGGTTAATATTAATTAAAAGCAAGGAGAACTCTTTACATGCAGGTATGCTGTTTCAGCCAGGAACCAGAAAGTTTATTAATCATAATGAAATGGTGCCGGAGCCCTATTCCCAGTATAAAGTACCGGTAGTATTCTAACGACTGCTTCTCTCGAATTCGTTGGTGAAAAGATTTAAGTACGCCTTTAGTGGTTCCTTGAAGTACAGTTGAAATATATACTCATATTTAAGTAGTATAATGTCAAACTAAAATTAAAACACGTAAAATTAAAAACAAGAAATTACTCATTGGGATCTCCGCTTGTTCTTACTGCAACCGTTTTTCTCAATTGGCGGAACATGCATTAAATGTTACATATCACATCGGGAAACTTGTGAGTCCTGTGATACCTCAACATTTTTATAATATCATTATCAGACGTCGATAATTAAATTAAATAAATCAGTCTCTGAAAACTTGGGTGCATACAATTACGGACGTAACGAACTCGTGAGTTAAATGTTCAATATTTAATTATGTACTGATTACGTTAAAGTGATTGTATTTTATAGAAAAAATATGCATGCGGCATGCGTTGGAATGCCACGTTAAGGTAAACTTATCATAAAAAACGACCACCGAGGGTTGAAAAATAGGGGTTGGTGGTAGAAGGGTGAAAATTTAGGGTTGTATGTATTTTTTAATACAGAAACATAAAAATACAAAATTTTTGGGATGGATAACCATTATCACTTAGGGGTATGGAAAATAGTTTACTTCCTATTCTCAGACCTACCTAATATACACAAAAAAAAACATAAAAATCGGTCAATACGTTTCGGAGGAGTTTTGTTACAAACACTGTGACACGAGAATTTTATATATTAGATTCAAAATCTTGGATAACAAAATATGAAACAATTTAGATACGTAATTTGATTCATGCCCTTTTGAAACCTTACCTTAACCTTGAATTAAATGACTGACTTATAGTTTCACAGTACAGGGGCAGTAAATTATCCCAATTTGCTAAGGTATACTTATTAAAAGATTTATTAAAATTCAACAATAATCTTCAAAAACTGATAAAAGGCGAAAATTAAAAAACTTTCACTCATATAATAATTAGTCTTGATTTGAATCTAGCAATCTGTTCAACAAGTAATTTACTTAAACAACGCTCCCAACAATATTTTTAGAATGCAATAAATTTATTAAACAAGTTAAGAACACAAAAAGTTAAATAAACTTCAGGTTAAAATTATGCTGGAGTAATTTGATTTAAAAATTATGGCGTCATAATATTCTCTGCGTTTACACTTTCACTGATGTTGCAAGATAACGTCGAGAAGTAAAAAGTTAAGACAATCTCTACTCCATATTAGTAGCAGCTGTAGTAGTATTAAATCTACTTCTGCTATAATATAATAGCTCTCTCTCGTCTTTATTGTGTAATTCTTTGTTATTATAGTCTTTTATATTGAACCTCGGATTGCGATGTCCAACCAGTAATATGGTATACCCTCGTTTTAGTGCAGTGCATAATTTATACATTTTCTTGAAAATAAAGTTGACAATTCGAAGGCTGTTTTTAGTGTGTTAACATTGATTGCACACTGGGTTAGGAATAATAACAGTACCTTAAAAAGACTTCGATATGGAATAAGAAAATTAATCTACGATCGACTGTTGTAGCGCTAGAGCGAATTATAAAAATGTGGACGAGTGTGTGTTGACATACTGAATTTTTCATACTAATTGAACTAGATGACTCGCTCGATCAACAGTAAACGGTACACTATACGATATCACATTATTATCCAGGTAACTTTAAATGCCAATTTTTATTATTTTTCTTAAAGCATAATAACAGTTTTTATATGTTATTGTATACAGTTATGGTACAGTTATCTACTTAGTATGTCTTATCCTACGTGTCCCAGACCGTCTTGCACCCATAATTATAACTTCATGAAAACACACAATACAGAATTTCGAACTAACACATCATATTCTTTCAAATATTATACATGGTACGTAATACATTTTTTAATGACATATTCATTTTCCATGCATAGTTCACTTACAATAAATATTTACAACTTGACATTACAACACTTTATGAATACACATATATATAGATATTATATAATTTTATCATAATTTTTTCATACTAATATTGACTTACATTAAAAGTATAATTTCTTATTATATATCATAATATATATATATATATATATTTTTCATACTAATATTGAACTACATTAAAAGTATAATATGTTTATATGATGTTGAAAATCGAGTTGATTTAGCGGTAATGTCTACCCTACTTAATTATTATGCTATGCGCAATCTTTTCCTACACAATAATATTTTTTACTATATACCTATAAAAACCTTAACAGTTAAAGACAATTATTTTACAGTTAAATGCACTCATATCTTACACATATTTACAAAGTATTTTGTTAAAACCATTGCAGTTACTTTTATAAATAAAAGAGCTTGCTAAGTTTTTAAGTTTTTAAGTTTTTTTACCACTGTGCCATCACACTTTGCTCATACTCAGATTTAATAGTATATATATGTAATTATGTAACTTATTATTATGGAGAATAAAAAGGTTATATACATATTATTTTATATTTATATTATATATTCATTTATATTATTTATAAAACACACACACACATACACACACACACACACGCACACACACTCTCTGGCGTTTGTAATGTGACCGCCGCCCGGTGCCAGCAGAATACCAGTGTTGGGTTGGTAATTCCACCCTGACGTATACTGAGCTGGTGCCTTTTTTGATACAGTTTTTTTTTTATATTATTTGGTTGTTTGGGATACGTAGGAAGTTACTAATTTTCGTGCTTGTTTGTTGTTTTTTTTTTCTCGATAATCTTACGTGTCCATTGTTTGTAAATAGTTTTTGTATCGAAATAAATATTTTTTTCTTTCTTTCTTTCTTTCTATATGTAATTTCTAAGTTAACAAATCCTATGTTCCCTTTTTCTAATCACATAATAATTACATCAAAACAGACGTCAGATTATTTGTTACCGTATAGATTATATATTTCTTTCCCACAGGCTTACGGATATTCCGTAGAATCGTATCTCCATAATTTATATAACACCTAAACCGTATGGTAAGTTTTTTTTTTATAGACACTACTAATTTAATATTTTTCTCTTTAAAAGTTAAACTGTCATATATCGTACAGCAGCAATAAAAATAATAACATAGATTATAATGATACGTCCTGCCAGAAAGACGTGTCATTGGTTTTCAATTCTTCCTGTTTGCGTCGATATTGACATTATACTAATGTCAGTATGAAGGTAAGACTTTGATGACTTTACATTTTCTGTAATGTATATTTTTACTTGTAATCTATATAGATCTGAAAAAACCATTTTTTATAAATTATTCTGTGTATTCCAATGCGCGTAAATGGCAAGTGAAAATACTGCATCTTCACCTTCTCATGTTATGAAACAAAAATATGATCCACGTGAAAGGTTTCTGAGTGCATTCAATTGCATGTTATACAAGCAATATGGCAAATGTCGACCTGCGCACGTCAGTGAAACTATAAAATAACTTTACTGCCGTCCAGTTAGGATAGGGACGCATAATTTCACAATAAACCCGTTTTTATTATCATACTCGACACTGTCCTATTCAGGGCTGTGATGTAAAGGCTGGAAAGTAGATGACTAATATTAGCCGTTTTATTTTCATGAATATTTCAGAACTTCAATAAGACTGGACAGTTTTATAATTAATGTCTAACCATTTGCTTAAATGTATTTCACTTTAACCCTAATTCTACTCCAATGTTGTCTAGTTATCTATTTTTTCTGTATTTTCTATCCCAAACTATGGATTCAAATGAAGTCTGCAGCATTGCTACAAATGAATTAATGTGGGTCATCCTTAACATGCTAAGTTACATTTATTTATCTGAGTGACAAATGGAGTGAGGTGACGTATCGAGCAGATACTATACCCGAAATTTAGCATTTTCGTATTCATAATTAACTAGGATTCTCCTACTAAGGTATTAGAAACTGAAGTGTCATCACCCGTGAGACATGAAAATAGGCATATTTTTTGTTTTTTTTTACTTCATTGATACTTGAAAATGCCTACAACTTTCAAATTCGAACACAACAACTTTAGGCAAGCATTAAACTTAGGTATTAGTGTATAAAGGGAGCCTATTTGAGCCGCACTTTAATTCTTTCAACACACTGTGATACGATAATGTTTGCCGGCAGGAATGGGTGTGTGTTATGAGTATTTAATAATACCCTGGCCTGGTTAATTATTCTATATAAAATCTTTTAGGCTGTTAGATAATCGATCTTAAACGAAGCAGTATTTGTTTAATTTGCCAATGAAATGATTCAAGATGTTACAAATTGAAATTTGCATCCGAATTATTCCGGATTCAGAAATACTTGAGTCTTTATTGGATTCATATCATCTTTTTCAAGTGACGCGTCTCAGATTAAACTCGATTTCAGGGATTTAATCTCTGTCTGTAACTGTACAAGTATTTCTGGAATACATTTTTGATTTAACATAAGGCACAGCAAATCGTATATAAAGGTAACAGGGTTTTTTTAAATCCGACAAATACTGTTTAGTCATGCAATGCAACGCTTAAAGCTCAAACTCAAATGATAAACCTTTATAAAAAATAAGTAAAAGAAATACTTATTAGTGCAATAAAATAAAACCATTATTTATCTTCAGTTTTCTTTTTGAGGAAATTCATTCATAGTTTCTGAGATCACTTTTGAAAAAGCTATGACCCGTAAACTCGTTTGCCAGTTCGGGCCCAAGTCAAAGCTCTTAGCTTTTTATAAATTAGCCGTTATTTAGATAGTCACGATTTAAATAGAGAAACCGTCTGCAGAACACTTTCAATTAAAACACTGGCAATTAAAGGTGCTACGCGTTAGCCTACGGCGTAGTACCTCACCGGATCCAACCGTCACCAAACAGAATTTTATAAAATGAAAAGCTACTAAGGCGGAGGATCCTCAGATTCTTTTGCTAAATGTTGACATTAATTTCATAATTCTCATCTTGACATCGTGACCTGAGGGAGATTCTCTTTATTGAAAAGCTGTATATAGTTAATTGTATTTAAAATCTCCGAGTGTTATGCTTGACCCAATTATTTGATTTGGGTAGATATCGGTCAATCGGTTTAGTAAAACAAACAAACATCGCACTTATGTTTATTGCGAAAGTATATCTGTTACGTTTTACGGCATACGTTGGGTATATACAGACCCAATCTTGTTTCAATATTGGGTTTTATTTCTTGGGTCTTCTTGTACGTAAGGGAAGACCCAAGTCGTATTACGTTATAGGCAGTGGTTACAAGTTCGTTCCGTAAGTTAAACACATAAAAAAATGCTAATCTACAGGTTAACTTAAATTTGATAACTAGCGCAAAAAATATAACTTCCACGAAGTAAATAGTCACTCAGATATTCTGGTACGCATTTCCTCGCTTCGTACCAAGCCAGTTGAAATATTAAATCAGAGTATTAAATGTGGAAGATTGAATGTCCTCATTAAGTAAATTACGACAATGTATTATGATTAGGAAAAATGTTTAAGAATTTAAAATAATTGTTGTCTTGTGTACAGCCGGCTCGTTTCATACAGATCATTTTAGAGTTTAGGTATGCGTGTTTGGCAATAACATGTCTAACTGATCAGTGGTTAATCTGATTTGCGCTAATCGAATCGCGTTAGCCCTCGCATGACTTTCGTATAGCGGGGCAGTCTGCACATTTCGTAATTAAACATGATGAACTGCCATCCCATTTCGACTGACTAACCTCAGCTCAATTGGTAGTAGGTAACCCTGCCTTCTGCGCTGTAGGTCATGGGTTCGATTCCCACCCAGGACAAATAGTTGGGTGACGAACATAGTTTGTTCTGTGTCTGGGTGTTGATATGTATTATATGTATGTTTACAAAAATATAAGTATTTTATCAGTTGTCTGGTTCCCATGATACAAGCTATGCTTACTTTGGGGCTAGATGGCGTTGTGTGAAATGTCCACCAATATTATTAATATTATTTCGTCTAAAGATAATAACATCACCATTTCTTGATACGAACTCGGTCCATTCCATGCAAACAGACCATACTAATGAGTCGCGCTTCAAACGACATTCAACATAGCATAAAACATGACATACACTCTCTATACAAATTAATTTATTAAAAAATGAGAGAGAATGTATAACGACCAAATATGTAAGAACGAGCAAATTATTCGTAGTTAATTTTCACGAAAAGAATAAATTGTTTTTTTACTTACGAACTCGATCACCCACTTCTTTTGAGACCATTTATATAGATAGATCTTTTAGTTAATAATACTTGAAGATTTTATAATTATTTTGTTAAGAAGCTTATCTGTCTGTAATTAATTAATAACGTTTGCTATGTTGTGCAATCTGAGATTTTGATCACTACCAAAAACGTAAATTTATCATATTAACCTAGGCTAGACAGCCATTCGAAATTCCATTCCGCAGCTCTGAACGCTGCGAACCGAAGCCCAAAATATATTATACAAATTGGTAAAAATGGAACGGAATTCACAGTTATGTAGCCATCCATATGCCTGTTTATGAGTGAAGCTTGAACTGAAAAGATGGATTTTTGGAAGGAAAGTTAAATTCTGATGAGCCAACTGTGTTATCGGAATTTTTTTAAACAGTTTACCGATAACTTTGGAGTGAATTTCTAAACGGAAGCGCGCCGTTATAAATGCTACTTTAGTTATATATTATTTATATATTTAGTACATAATGGTCACCCATTCAAGTAAAAAATTACATGACCGTTGCTGAATTTGATGGGTTTGCGACAACCCGACATGTATAGCACTTCAAGTAGAGTTTATGTGTAAAAACTAATTATGGACTACACGACACAATGCTGGTACTGTATGGTTTCTCTCAACTATAAAACTGATGTGTGAATTGTTCCGTAATATAGCGATTATTCTGACGATGTTTGAATTTCTCGTCTCCGTAATGAACTCAAGTATATTCAGTGTTTTCAGAGTGTCAAGTCTGATTATAATATTAAATCCCCTTCCTGAGAAGTAGATTCGCTGATTGGTATGTGTTCATATTTACTGCCTTAACATTGTACTCGTAGTTATGCGATTTTACGTCACGGAAATCTCCCTCACCTTTACTAACAAACATGCAATGAACTCTGAAAAGAGCCCGATGATATAAGTATATATTTTTTTATGAAAAGAAACCCGTTTATTTTCGCTTTACCATATTTCTGGTAAATTATACCCAATTATCTCAAAATATCATGTACTAAACATATATACCTACTATAGAGTTAAGAAGTATTTCTTTCGTCTTTCGTCGCGACAGGTATTTTTTTTTTTCGTTGGAAAATGTAGAACACAAATACGTAGTTCGTTTTTTAATATGTTAATAAATAGCCCTTAATATAAAAATTTACAGTTGAACATTACAGACATTGTATCACTTCACCAAGTAAATTGTAAGACATTTTCAAATGTTCATTAGTCTAATTGATTTGAAATACTCTTGTCATTAATTATTTACTCGCGTTATAGCGTTAATTATTTCCATGCCTTTCCTGTAAAAGACTGTGCCTGTATTCTATCACAATATAATGTAATTTTTTTGTTTGTGTAATTTTATTTTATTTTATGTTTTCATGAGAATCGGAAGCGGCTTGTATTTTTTTTAAAATTTAAACTTTACATATTTAAAAAATTAAAATTTATGGATTGTAAAATCTGTTACACTTTCATGATACGTCAATTTTTATACGTTAATTTTTTTATTCATCGAGTTACTGAATGCGTTCATATGAAATATATGCCTGATGGTCTTTTAATTATTATATATTGTAAAATTTGATTCTCATTTTATCATTAATTCATTCCTCAAAATTTCATTTCTCAAAACTCACACAATAGTCATGAAATGTAAGCTTTTAACATCATTACCAGGTTTACACGCGGTAGCTCCCAATGAAAAAATAAATTTATTGATTAAGATAAGAATTGCCCTTATTACGCTATATACAAGCTTTATTGGTATAGCTAGTGGACTTTAACTATGGATACATTAATAAATTGACCCTAGGTTATTTGTTAAGTCAATATTCCACGAATACTTGACCGACACTCGATGTGCGACAGAGAAAAGATCATTATCAAACTCATTCAGCAACTGTAATTTTTACCTTTTGAGTAGAATGAATAAATAAATACTGAATTTGAACCCACAAAAGTCAGTCGGAAAAGTGAGTTTCGCCATAAGTTAAGTAGGGTAGTATGCTGAAGCAAATGTGAAAGATTATAATAATCTGAGAGAGCGATCTTGAGATTAGTGTTGTGAAATCAACTTAATCCATCGAAATGGAAAAATAATTCCATCGTTGCCAAGTTGAAATGACTCATAGGTTCAGATGAAACGCACTAAATGTACACTTATTTGTGCCACTGTGTAAATGCAAAGTGAAGAGGGAAATTCAGTTAAATTATTTTTGAAATCACATTTTGCTTTATACAAATACAAGCAAGGAGATGATTTTTTTGGACTTTAAATATACAGTGGTATTTTTGTTTATATTCCCCGGTAGCATTATGAAGAAAAAAAATTGATGATATCGGAACAGAATGTTGAGAAAAAGTTAAAATATATATGTTGTTAACTTGAGCGCTAAGTTAAAAGCAAGAATTCAAAAGTTTGGTACAGTAACAGGGGACTTTCACGGTGTGGCTACCGATTATCAAAATATAATTTGAAAGCAAGGTACTCGTAGATCTGGGTAGATCTCGAGATTTTCAGCCGGCTGACCTCACGATATCAAAGGCAGTTAATTGGTCGATTCTTCATAATGCGCGGTGGAGTTGGGACTGAAACCTTTTTGGAAACTGAGTATATTTGGTCTCCAGTACTTCTGAAAACTACGCAACATCCAATTCAGTTGACGTATAAATTATTATGTTGTGAAATGCTGAGATCTATCTTCTGTCTACCTACTTCTTATGAGGAAAATATTTTCAAAAACCTTAATAGATCCTAATATTGCTTTTCGCAAATATCTCGTCAAATTAGCAATTTTTATATATATATATATTTTTTATTAGACCTGCTTTGTATTTATTATGCATATGGATTAACAAAATGGCGAATAATTTAAATCTTTTCAAATAATTATGTTTAAATAATAACTAATATATTTCCATCAATTCCTAAGTATATTATAAATAATATAATAAAAAGATTTATTCACAAAAAAAGCTTACAAAGATTACAAGATAGATCGAAAACTACGACATCGAGATGTAAGAAGTAGGCTATGGCATAACCATAGGATGAACCCCTGATTTCTGATATATAACTATAAATATTGTTTCTGCCTTAGCATTTTGGCGAATTAGCATTATAACCCTCATATGTATTTGAATCATTTTATATTTAAAATATTAAAACTATAATAGTCCAATGTAATAGAATAATTAAATTACAACCTTCACATTTTTGGTTCTAGGACAAGACAGATTCATGTGACGTGGTTCAAGGATTTGAATCAGCAGAACGCACCTGAACTTAAGGTTTGTACCACTGGGCCACCACGCTTTCAAAATATCTATTAGTGGCGAGTAGTTTCAATTGGGAGGCTTACTAGATTTTGACTGATTTATTTTCTGAATATTTCAAACAATTATAAATTGTATCAACATATGAGAAAAGTACTACTTATTGCTTCCAGGATTTATTTTTGAAAAAATGAAGATTTATGTGTGACACATGTTCAAATTTGTTTTGTGCCGTGGGCAGTGCGTTCTTTGAACCCTCGCTGCTCTCAAAATTATACTTTTGTTTATTGTTAATTACGTTTTGTTTTGTTATTTTTTTACTTACTGTCCTCACGAATAGATTTTTATTCCAATGACTGTTAATATGTAACTATTTACAACAGAAATTCCTGGACTGATTCCCATATTTCATGCTATACCAAGTTTTAAGCTAAGTAGCGGTGTGAAATTTTCACCAATATTTATTTATATACTAATTAGGGCCCTTTTAAACCGAACCTTACCCATCTAATTCACAGATGCGTTAAATGTTGCTTCGTCGGTGCTCGTGTCTACGAATAAATTAGTGAACGGACATAAACGGAATCTCACGGATCAACGCTATTTATAAACGATTTTGCATTAGCTCCCGAATCTTATTTGTTTAGTACTAATTTGACAAAATACATAATCGATAACATTTTCTTCGTGATAACTTAGAAAGTCACATTTTTTTTATTTATACACTGTGTTTGGCATAATGCGTGACTAGTTCTCTCTGGCAGACATTCCAGGAGGCCTCACATCGGTAGTAACGACATTTTGTTTGAATCTATCTGATCATGTCCCACCGTTTATTGCAATAATATACATGAAAACATACGGAAAAAGTTATATTATTTACAAAACATATTTTAAAGCGAAACCTAAATTACATTACGACAACACAATGGCGGCCTTATCGCTAATCTTTTCCAGGTGACCTTTGGATGTCAGATTAAGGATGCACCAATAAACAACATTCCTGGAATTTCAACAAAGGAACTGTCCTAACTATTAAATATTGTAAAATGAAAAATATTGTAGTAATTTTCAAATTTTAAGAAAGTCTTTTTTTCCACTATATTAGTATCACAATACGATCGTTGAAGCAGTGGCGCATGAATCTAACGGTTCATTACAGATATCTGACTATCATATGAATAAGCAATGTGCTGTAAATTGTAACGATATGTGAACAGGATAATGTAAGCAGAATCAGCCACTGTCACTTCGTATCGCCGCCCATGCCCCGGAACAGAGAGATACGTTGACGTAAACTCGAGAACCCTATTCCGCAAACAAAGTTGCCGTTTGTGCAAGCAACAAGTTTTTTATATAATATTTTTGGGAAAAGTTTTTATGCTCAATCAACTATTTCATATTTCATTTCAGAAAAGTTTTTTAAACTATATTTGAATAATGTGATTTTACTTTCTAAATTATTAAAAAATTGATTATCATTAAAATTAAATATCATTTTTTATTGAGACATCTATTTACTTGAGCTTATTGCTTAAGCGATATTTCCCGTCCAGAACAACAGCCAAGCTAAACACTATATGAGTAGGTATATCACCCACAATGTAGGGACATACTAAGAACTTTGAGAATACGAGTACACCTTGCATTCTTTTATTGCAATACGGCTTATATTATATGTAAGTCCACTATGGGATATGAAAATATAATCTTACGTATCTAACCTTTCATGTATAGTCTGTAATATGGAGGAGATATTTTATATCTGGGAATTTAAGTTATTGATATATGTTACTAGTTTATTGTGAATATTAAGTTGATATTGTTTATTCTTTTTTATATGTTCACCGCCATTAAATTTGCGTGAATAATAAATGATTAAAATCTAATAATTTTAATTTCACCTGAAGTCAGATCTTTACATTGGAGGGTAGGATGGAGTTTTTTACAGGTGCCAAATTTTTGGAAAACTTCGCGTCACTTATTGCATTTATCAAGCTATTTCTTTAACAAGTCAATTGAAGTTGTTTTTTTAAATCACATTGCGTTAATTATCAGGAGTATTGTCAACAAGAAATAGAAAATTATTATACCCACTGCATCAACCAAAAAAAAATACGAAGTATCCTGTAGCTATCATCGAATTAAATGTTTTTGTGCTTTTAAACTTGCGTCTGATATTAAAATTAAACGAAGAACTCAATTTACTATATCAACATAAGCAAATTTTTTTAGTTGTTTTAGTTCTAAGACTTTTTTAAGTCAGTCGTTTAGTTTTTTTAATGAGATTTTATTGACGGATCGAGCTGACGGCCCACCTGATGTTAAGTGGTAACCGCCGCCCATAGACAACTGCAATGAGACTTAAATGAGATAGAATGTCTACATTTATAATTATTGTTGTAATTCATTCCGTAATAAATTTTGATTCGAGGGACATAATTTAATTTATTAAAATTGTTCGAAATTCGACGTAATATTTGTGGAAGTCGGTGTCTTATGGTTTGGTATGCCCACGTTTGCAATAATACGTGGGCATGCTATCGTAATATTATGTCAAGATTCCATAATCACAAACTTTCACACAAGCGTAACACACATTTTATCAGCTTTTACATTTTTCACACGTACTGAGGTGGTACAAAGGGAAACTTTTTATCGAACTTACCTGTCAGGCTGTGGCGAGTCACTGCTGGCACGACGCGATCTGATATGATCGCGCTTTCTCTATGACAAAGTTTTCAGGCATGCAATAGCTTATATAGCGAAGCGCCCCGCCCACCGCCCGCCTCGGGGCGGAACGTATTCAGAAACTGATCGCCTAAAACAAGTTTTTAACATAAACTTATTGTGGGTTAAGTTGCAATTTCATCAATAACTTAATTATTACTAGCCTGCCTTTTTTTCAGATACCTATTAACTCTACTGCTTCAGGAAAAGAACAAAGTTACGCTGGACGATATGGTGTGGTTATACACGTTGTAAAAGCTAGTTTTCTCAAGTCAAAATAAAATATCTCTCTGAATAAAAAAGCTAATTTTTAAACCTTATTAATTAGTAATGTAGTAAAGTAATTATCTCTTTAAAGCTAATAAAAAAAATTACAATTTGCTTCCTATGTACACTCTTATCTCCTCATTGGTTTATAAGTAATATTATTTAGTGAAAGTATTATTATTTGGTGAATCAGTAAACTGCTACCGTTTGAAGGTGTCGAGTGACTTAATCGAATTTGTAATAGACAATACAAATGATTTTTTCTCGAAACATCTTTTATGAAATTATTTCACATCTAAGGAAAAATATAATTCAATTCGGTTTTTTTCGTAGAAAGAGGAAATATGACCCTATACGTATCTTTAACGGTATAATGAAAAACATTACAATAGTCTCTTTTGACATACATGTCACAGGTGCGAAGAAATGTTAAGGAGTGAATAAACAGATTACCTAACTCATAGCAATCAAATAACGATCACTACAATCTATTATTGGATTATATTTGTAACACAATAAAATCACTATATTTAGATTTCAAGTAGCTGAAGAGAATGATTTATACCATGTTTATTAAGACAGTAATATTTCACATCAAAATGGCGATTGTAATGTCCATGATTACCATGCCTGCAGGAAATCAGGATGATTCAGTTGCTAGTGACATCGACTTCGATCTGCAGGTCGTAGATACGAATCCTATAATGTGCTCGAGGTTCCGGTGTAGAAAAGCATCGTGAGGAGATCGTGAGGAGTGTGATACATCCCATTCATATTTCATAGTAAAAAATTATTAGTTTTGTAGATTAAAATTGCCTTCTTGCCTCTGAACTGCCTTGACTGACTCAGTTGGTAGCCTTCTGCGCTGTAGGTCGTGGCTTTGATTCCCACCCAGGACAAACATTTATGTGACATTTGTAACATTGATGTTTGTTCTGTGTCTGTGTGTTCATATGTATCATATGTATGTATTTAGGAAAGAAAAGTATATAAGTATTATATCAGTTGTCTGGTTCCCATGATACAAGCTATGCTTAGCTTACTAGACTAGCTAGATGGCGCTGTGTGAAATGTCCATCAATATTTAATTATATTATATTTAATTATATTTTTTTTAAATTTTTGCAACAAACCTTTCTCGTTTATCGCTATTTCTATTAATGAAAACCATATCTTTATCCGCGTGATTTAGAAGAAGTAAGCGGAGAAACAGAGACAACTTTGTTTTAAGCTGTTTAGACATTTGAGCCAGTCGTTGCTGTGACGCTGTATATAGTGTGTCAGTTCAAATTTAATTTAATTCGACCTTACCAGAAATGTGGAGAAAAGCTATGACCAATTTATGTTATAACAAATACATAAATCTTGATGAAATAATGCTGCTTTTTTATGTAATATTGGGGATAGAACGATCTGAGGGCCCACCTGATGTTAAGTGGTAACCGCCGCCCATAGACAACAGCAATACGACTCAAGTCCTCTCCACCAAAGTACGAGATGACTCAAGTCGCATTGCATTGCGTCTATCATCCCGAGACGGGGATGTTACGTCTCATGCGCCTGCAATTCCTGCTATTTGGATTTAAGTGTCCCGTTCTACAAAAATAGCTCAAAATAAAAAAAGCGCTGTGTAATCGCATGCATTGGACCAAACAACCCCGTCATTACTTCTCGGACGCGGTACTGGGAACACATTAAGTAAAAATCTGTTTAATTGCCTCCTGTAAATATTTGTAGCCCGATTTGTTCTGTATGTAAACGCTATGATTGATGATGTCGATTTGACGCAGACTAAGTAATCTATTCAGTTGGACGTAACTCAAAAGTATACGTAATACTCAAAAGCTATTCATGTATTGGTACCATTCTAATAAAAACCAACATTTATTTCATGAGTTTTGAAAAATTTTAGGGTTATAATTAACAACAGCTTTTTCCAGCATATTGTGGTCATTGATTCTAGAGCTACCTATTGTCTTCAATTTAATTACTATTTAAATATCAGATATCAGACTTCGCAATGAGAAGTTACCACTGGGTTAGTATTTAGGAACTAACCTATCCTGTTGTTTTTGAAGCACAGGATAATAAAAACTCATGTACAAGCTTTTCCGTTTCATATCTAAAATCGTTTTTCCTAACATTGTGCGATACATAATTTATGTTATGAACCTTATTAGCCAAGAAATAGGACACTCTTTGTTTTGACTCGGAGCCCTATGTCTACTTTATCTTTCATAACAGATGAGTGAGTCCTTGCAGTTCAGGAATATCTAAAAATTTCTGAGTTTCCATCGGTTCTTCACGGAAAGTATTGTATCTTTAGGGATATTGTTTCATCAATGTTTTCCACATTATAAAGTATCAAGGTAAAGTTTTATAAGCTTTTCTGTTCCTTGAAGTAGGTAATATAAATGCTCTAGGTGTTCCTGGAAACTTTGTGTAAGAGGTACCTACAGTTATTATCAGCCTATTATTAAATGAATTTTGCTGAAAATCAATACAATTAATGCAAGTTTGAACTTATAAACATGAATATTTGTATATTAAGTCTGAGGTCTGCCGTTATTTTGATGCAAACGCACGAGTCATGATTTGTTGCAAATAAAATATTTATTCTACAAAATATTCCCTTTATAAAAATCTCCCAGTTTATCAACCACTGTAATAATAGATTGCTCAAAATAAAACATTAATGATTTGCTTAAAGATTATCAATATAATATATATAATAAATTTTATTATGATAAACACACAATGTAGACCTTTATTCACTTGGACAACATAAGTATCTTGCGTCATTGTGCCCCTATTTGTTTTAGTATCTGGTCGAAATATCTCATAAAACTGCTTTTAATAGGTACTTACGCGAAAGCAATAAAATCACGAACCTCACACGTATCCCTTTGATAACTTCTACATGATGTAACAACTAAAATTATTGCCTTTACGTCTTTCGGTTGAAGTAACTTTCTCTGCCTCAAATCGAGTGACATTTTGGGAGGTATTTTACAGGAATTCAAAAGTAGGTTCTAATCTGGAATAAATAATCCTAGAGATTGTCTATTTACTATGTATATTCACATATTACGACACCTGCGAACGTCAAAATGTAAGCTTAAGATTTGAAATTTGATATAATTGTTGAATCAGGTTGCTGAAAATATAATATAATAACAATTATTTTTTTTCTACAAATATAAGTCTACGTTCCTAGTCTTCTAAGTTATTTTAATGTATCCAAGTTTCTTTCCGTTACACGACTTTCAAGGGATATGAGGGATAAACTTACGTATCTATAGATTGCTAGTTTTGTGGAAAAAGGAAAATGTGTCATGATTATTACCATATTTACCCATATTTAACATAGAATAAAAGTTAGGTGTTTTTGTGTTTTTTTTTGTGTACAAATAGTTAATTCTTCCAACTGTCCAGGATTGTATTTTTTTTTATCTTATTTCGGGCCAATTTATAGTTATTTAAATGAAGCGAGGTAAGTAAGAAAGGAGCAAGTGTTTAGTCAGAAGTGATATCCATAACGAGTTTACCTACGCTTACCTGATGTATTCTTAAGCTGTATAAATCTCTTTGAAAAATATAAATTAAAAATACAATTTAGTATATAAATTAACAAACAAGGTAGAAGAAACAAAATTAATTTTATTTAACATCCCAAACCAAAGTTTGGTTTCTAGTCTTGACAGGGCGGATATTTAATTAAATTGTAGGTACGTATCTTTTAACTTTTTTCCACAATATTTAAACAATGAAATTGAGGAGGGCTGAATGGGAAACAATGGACCATTTGTGTTCAGTCAGTGGTCAGAAAGTTAAAAAAAAAAAATGGTTGTCTGTAAAGTCGGTTTACTGACGATAGTTGAACATGACAACGTCTTAAGAAAATACTGATGGAATGGTAGCATTTTTCAAAAGAAAATTTTAATTTCATTTGTTTAATAGATTTGTATATATATAGAGAAGGAGGTAATTGGAAATCACAATGAAATTGATCAAGTTAGATTTATTTGTACGCATAAATACAATTATGTCAATTTTTTTTTTACAATTTAATAGTTTTACACTGCACTTGATACTCGATCAAAACATGTAAATGTAAGTATTAGCAGCTGTCCACGCAGACGCATCGCTCACTCAAGTAGGAGAGAGACGGATGTCGAACGCTGCCGAACGCAAAGGCCGATTGTGCTTCTTTGTCGCTCGTTCCGCGCTCTCGCTTGCACTTGCACAAGCCTTACATGGAACGCCTCAGAGCGAGGTAACGACGCATGAGTCATGTTTTTTCGTGCGTGCAGCCGGCTCTATCGAATTATAAGACATTGTCATGTCAAAATGATCTACAATTATTATGTCTCCATACACTCATCGTAATAGTATAAATTGTTGATGTGGCAGTGACAAACAAATACAGAGATTTTAGATAGGTTAGTCCCTAGCTTAAATCCTTTCAGTACTGTCATAGTATTGTAGCAATGAACCCCATCACACACTCTTTTCAGTAGTCATACAATTTACTTTCCCTGCTTAGAAGCCTTTAATAAAATATGTTTATCATATGCACTACTTAAACACCGATATATAAAAATCTGGTATTATCTACAGATAAAAATCAAAAACATCGTTATAACACGTCAATACTTATTTCATTGCAAAGCAAAATTCATCATCAGTTTTTTATTTCTTCACATTTATTCAAGTTATTTTGAAATCCGATCTTTCAGTTTACCTTTATCTTCTTTATGAAGCCAACAAACTATTATTAGCCATTTACTTGTTGAAAGTGTCAGACAAGATCGATAGCTTCCAAGATGACCGAGGTATCATTAGCCGATGTGCATTGGAGCGGCGAACTGCCACAGAATAAATATTACATTATATCAACACTGCCACTTCTCCTGTATCGATCAGTGTAGTCTGGGAGCACCTATTTTATTTCATCAAGATAAAGGTCCCTGTAGTTTATATTATGACACAGTAAAACTTCTTCAGCCAAAGCGGTAGCAAAATCATTGAGCAATATTTCACTATTGTGGATAATTTCAGTGATTTCCCATTGATAAATATAGCTGTGACTTTTTTCACAAAAATGTTTTCCGTGCACTTTTCAAATATTGTATGAAACAGCTCATCAGTCACAATCTTCACAGGATTACAACATACATAAATTGTTTCTTCGTGAGAAAATCATGCTTGAATTTTACAGATAAACAAATGAAACATACAAAATGTAACTATAGATATAGTATATGTAAATGGTTGCACAAATCGGCGTAGCATAAGTTCATACGTTCAGGCCAACTGTTGCACCCATTCACGCTGCGTGCGTGGGCTCGAAAGCATTTTCTCTTAATATAAAACCTTGTCAACTAAATAAATATCTTCTGTTTGTAAAGTTTTCGTACCCTTTTAGTTTTAGGGATAAAATATATTCCGCATATTATTGGAAAAAAAAACTTAATTCAGTACAAACACACAATCTCATTCAATACGATACAGACACATAAATGTCATTGATCTATCCTAAGAAGCGCGATAGACTGAATATTTTGTAAGAAGAAATAGAAAATTTATTATTTACTTGCGTTAAATGATTCCGTAGCCGATAACTCTACGTCGTAGATGATGTCTACGAATATTGTCTGAAAGTCTACAAAGCTTAACTTGCTTACCACGTTCGTAGTAGCCGCGGACCCATTCCTGAATATGCGTTGGAACCAGATTTCATAAAATTTATTTCTAGAAGGATTTCGGATAACGTCTTCACTTGTTTTAAAACTAGGTTTTGTCCCTATCTAATTTGCATACCGCGGGCTATATATAAAAATCGATTTTTGTCATCTCAAAATGTTGTTTCTGGGTATACCTAAGCAATAAACACTCCAACTTTCATTAAAGCGTACCGATTAGTTTCAGAGCCTATTGTCTTCAAAGGGACCGACAGACAGAACAAAATAAAACCCTATTGTTATGCCTTCTATATCGGGGTAAAGACATATATTTTTGAAATATCGAAAAAATACCCAAATTACTTATTTTTCCTGGAAACAGTTTTATTATAGTGTATATTATTTGTATCCCTACATACCATTACTTATGTTAATATTGTGCATGAAATTTGAACTACAATGTAAAATGTTAAACTATATAAATTTGTTTATGATTTATTTCAAATCAAACACAGCACTGATAGCAATTTAACGCTAAATTTTACGCTTATGCATACCAATCTTTTTTTTCTATTTTTGAGAACTCGTGGCTTACTCGTAGATACGGAATAATTCTATGGTGCAACAGGGTCGCTGGGGATGAATTAATTTTAATTGAAAAGATATGTGTTCGTATCCTTACCAAATAGAAAATACTAAGAGCTGTAAGCCTTGTTTTATGAAATATAAACTGTTGACTCAACCTTTTATTTATGTACAAGACATTATATTTTCAAAATTATAAATTCATTTCAAAAATAATATCCACTTCAGCAAAGTTGATTACAAGAAATTACAGGCACATGAGACATTCCACCTACACGTCTCAGAGTTACGGGCGCATACAATGCGACTTGGGCTTTTTGAACCCAAGTAGGGTAAGTCCCAAGTCGCATTGCTTGTTATGGGCAGATGTCACCACTTTACACCATGTGGGCCATTTGCTCGTCCAGAAGCTTAAACATTTTATTTACTAATTTAGGTTCATTTCTATTCTTTCTGTTCTCGATGTTATTTCTTGTTGGTTACGTCTAAACGAAGATGGAAATTTTAATTAAATCTAATGATTTTAATTATATTAAGTTTACATTGCAAACAATCCCGTTCAACCGAAGAAACGTCTTTCTTAACGCCGAAATAAATTACCAGTGAAAATAGCACCAATCTTATCTCTGCTGCCCCTAGGGGCACGAATCACGAATAAAACTGGGAAATGGGTAAACACGAACGATGTTAATGTACCTACCTATAGGTATGTATATAGCTGCCGACACATTGAGATGAATGCACCACTAGACGAATTGAGTGGCTATTGGCTCGATCAATAGACGCGTTAGAATATAATAGAATCGTAAAAACACTTTCGTTTATGTTTATAGTATTTCGTTAGTAAAGACTTTTTGATTATTCAGTTATGAATATGAAAGTTCCTAGTTAGGTTCCTTCTAGGTAAGCATGCTTCATCTTAGACCACATCATCACTTAACATCAGGTGAGATTGCGGTCAAATGATTGCCTATCGCAAATAAAAAAAAAGCTTTACATCGTCTATCTAGACAGCATGAAAAATTCTCATAATATTTATATATATATTCTTAGTATGAGTGTAATGTCATTTAAACAAAAGAAAACCTTATCATGCGTGTTTTTATTTTAAATAATGACTAGTAACTTCGTTATTGGGATAAGTAATTAATTGTTCAGTTCTGAACGCAGTAAAGATTCATTATACCCTAATTTTATTTATTTTATGTTACATTTCGCATAGCGTCGTCTAGTCCCAAATTAAGCATAGCTTGTGCTATGGGTACCAGGCAATTTTTTATAAATACATAACAAATAAAGCAAATTAACACCCAGACAGCACAAACATCTATGTTCGTCACACAAATATGTTTCTATTGGGTGGGAATCAAACTCCCGAACTTACAGCTCAGAAGGCAGAGTTAAAATGATACGTAAAAGTAGGTAGGAGAGAGTGGGGGAAATGAGAACGGTGGGTAATTGAGAATAGCTATATAAGTAATACTTCCCCCCGCACCACACCGTCCCGCATCAATTCAACAGACGCAGCCAATGCCTCTCAGTACGTACGCGACAGTAAGAGTAAAAAGCTGCACGCGCGCTGTCACGGCGAGTCGAAATTTCAATTTTGCATTTTCGTTATAATTTTTGTCGTGTGTTATAAAAGATGTAAATATCATATATTTGAATTTAAACATGCCATATTTAGTGACTGTTATGCCCGTACTATTTGTTTTCAAATTCCATTTGATTTGAAGGTTACGAAAAATACCGTTGGGGGTGGCGGCTGTTTTTATTTATATTGATTAATTCGGGCAATTGAGAACGGCCTGAGGCGGGTAATTGGGAACGTTCTCAATTACCCCTTCGTTCTTAATCACCTCTATTTGATTGTGTATGTTAATGTTCTAACTCTACAAATTGTTTTAGATGCCTCAAAATTACATACGAAAAACTGAAACAAAAAATCTAATCGAAGATCAAGAAAACACACCGACACAAGATACAACTTAATGGTGTTATTCCTAATTACCCCATACCTAATCCTAATTCCTATTTCCCCCGCGGGATGATCTCAATTACCCCATAGGGTATCGGGTAAAAGGGAACGGCAATGTTTTTTATTTTCGTTCAAAGTTCAATTTTTAAGATTTATTTTTTCATAAATAAGTAGTTGGATAAACTAAGTTTTAGTTGGAATAAAAGTTGATCATGTCCGAGACGTTTTTCTATTAATTTTTAGCGTTGGAAGTTAGGTGTTCCAATTCCCCCACTTTCCCTGTAAAACGTATAGGACTATTATTATCTTGTTGTAAGTTGTCCTACTTCATATCCGATTTTGTCGAAGGAAATTGAGATGTTCTTATTTAGCCTATTATTAATTCAATCACGGTTAATCATAAAAATCAATCCAAGCTTAATCTCTTTAAATCTAGCGTCTATCTATCAATTAAAATCTACTCTAGCAATTTAGGTCCTAGATATTCTGCTATCTAAGTGTCAAAGTTGTCTATGCTTATTGTAACTACTTAGTGCCTGAGTCAAATCTGTTTCCAGTAGTTCCTGCAGGTGCTGAAACAGTCTTTACCACGATTATGCGATCCATTAATGGGTTTGTTCCGACCTCTGCATAATGCGATGGAAAATGTTGTTGCCGTCGGGTTTTATTTAAAAAACTATTCGAATAAAATCTCAATAGGATCTCAATAAAACCTCATGAGGCTCCTTCATTTAAAGTGCACCTCAATGAGGCTCCTTCATTTAAAGTGCACCTCAATGAGGCTCCTTCATTTAAAGTGAATCTCAATGAGGCTCCTTAATTTTAAGTGAGCCTCAATGAAGCTGACGTCAATCCCAATTTACATTGTAATCGCTGTTTGAAAACCAGCGCTGGTTTTCAAAGCAGTTCTGAAAAACTGTTTTTATTTGATCGTCCCTCAGTTTATCATTGGGCTTACAATGAATGCTGACATGGTTAATTATTTGACTGATCTTTAATTTATAATTAATTAATCGTTTTTGGGAATGTACTAGTGGTTATTTTGAAGTGTGTAGAAAAATACTATAAGGTACTTGAAAAAATTAAAAATCAAGGGCCCGAACTGAGACGTAAATTCAATTAATATTCTGCCCAACTGTGATGCACTCGTGCTGTGTTCCGGTGGAAGGGAGTGGGTGCCGGCGAAATTGCAGGCGCATGAGACTTAAACATCCCCGTCTCGGGGTGATGGACGCAACGCGACGCGACTTGAGTCATCTCGTACTTTGGTGGAGAGGTCTTGAGTCGTATTGCTGTTGTCCATGGGCGGCGGTTACCACTTAACATCAGGTGGGCCGTCAGCTTGTTCTATCACCTAAACGATATACAAAAGAAATAATACCGCCATACCAGCTGCTTCAGGGTAGCAAAGAGCGTGTATGGGACGTTTTATTACTCAAGTCATTGAGCAAGTTTTCTTTTTTTTACTTTCTCAAAATCCTAAACTTCACACTGTCGCTCGCTCTCAGTAAGCTCCATAGCAGGTTGTTAAATGTTGAGGTATAATATTAAACTTCGGTAAAGGCTGGAGAGATAACCGAAACGTTGTCGATGCGATGCATTCATATTCAAGGTTGGCAAACATGACATGAAAGTCTGCTAGAAATAGGAAAATAAAACGAGACAATATTATTTAAGTAGGTATAACTTTTATTAAAGTTCATTCATAAGCTTGAGACAAGATATCATAACACAGAGTATATTGTGCAATAAGCAAAAATCACAAAGTACTATATTCACGTAAATGCTTTATAAACTATATATAATAAAAAAAAAACAACCCAAACTTCAATATAATAAGTACTGGAACGCGTTGATCACGTTAAGTAGAAAGTACTAGAAAGAAAACACATGAGAAATCGAAATCGTTAAGAGCAGACTTAAGTGGCAGTAGAAACTTGTGCTTAGTACTGCCACCACACCTGGTAATCAGCCGCCAAGCAGCGCCAAGCACTACTGCTGCGCTCCGGCGGAACGGAGTGGGTGCCGTTGAGTTTACAGGCGCATGAGACGTAACATCCCCGTCTCGGGCTGATGGACGCAACGCAATGTGACTTTGGTGGAGAGGACTTGAGTCGTATTGCTGTTGTCTATAGGCCGGCGGCTACCACTTAACATCAGGTGAGACGTCAGCTCGCTCCATCACTTAAATCATGTAAAGTTTTATCGTTCAAGTAAATGTGTAAATTAAGCTACAAAGTGAGCGCATCGACCGACTAAACCATTCAAAATATAAAAAAAAATGTCTATGACGAGCACTTTATAAGTCTGTATATTATATAATCAGAAAACTTTTTGCAACAACTACATAAACATTCATAAGGCACTGATACAGTAAACTTAGAGCTTGTCAACTTCCACCAAACTATGGAAACTTAAATTGGTTGAAACGCAACCCCAATATAAGATTTACTTCTAGATCATATTAACAATGCATGTAAGTAGATAAGGGAGGGGAAATATTTATTAAACTATTGAATAGGCTACCCAAATTACTAAAAACAACATTAGTAATGTTACGGGTCTGAAATAGAACGTTAAGTTGCGTTATGGAGAGAGGGACAAACTACATGGCATCTATTTTGGTTTGTACTCTTAGGGCTCTTTATATAAAAATACAATAAGTTTACGGTTTATATAACAGTCTAACTTGTAATTTAAAACGTACATTTGATATCTTAAGTCAGAAATAATATTGAACAGTTACATAAACAACTTGACATATAAACTGGTTAATACGGTAATAAAATGAGCATTTGGATAATCCTAAGTATAATTATCATACGACAATGTTACTTTACATGGGAAACAATTCGTCGTCTAATGAAGTGTTGTCACAATGTAGTTACAAAACCTTACTTAATGTACACTTGATCTGAATGGTGATAAAATATAAAACTGATCAACGGAAGACACCAAAATGTTTGTCCAATGTAAATACACAGTAATAAATAACTCGCAGTATTTAAGCAAATTACAAGCAGTTCAAAACTTACAAGTTATTGCAATATTGGTAAATATATCGACAAACCAATTCGGCAATTTCACCCAGACAGATTTGAAACGTATAGTTTTGTACTGACGCCAACACAAAACACAAACGGCCAACACAACACAATACATCTTCGGGCTATAAGCACAGTCGATATTGGATGAGCCATACTGAAATTCATTATGGTCCACTAGATAATGCTTTCTCGACTTGACAGGATAGCGTTCGGTTTAATATTGGCATGACACAAAGAGTACTAAAAATAGAATAACAGCGCATAGTATGTACGACACATATAATAGCACACAAACTCGTCACCAGTGTACAGGTCCAAGGACCTTCATGAAGCACGGCAGTTTACAGGTCCGTGAAGCACGGCTGTTTACAGGTCCATGAAGCATGGCTGTTTACAGGTCCATGAAGCACGGCAGTTTACAGGTCCATGAAGCACGGCAGTTTAGAGGTCCATGAAGCATGGCACTTTACAAATCCGTGAAGCACGGCTGTTTACAGGGCTATGAAGCACGGTTGTTTACAGGTCCATGAAGCACGGCAGTTTACAGGTCCATGAAGCACGGCTGTTTACAGGTTCATGAAGCACGGCAGTTTACAGGTCCATGAAGCACGGCAGTTTACAGGTCCATGAAGCACGGCTGTTTACAAGTCCATGAAGCACGGCAATTTACAGGTTCATGAAGCATGGTTAATTAGTTAAAGCCGCTCGGTCTCATGTGGTGCAGATTTAAGTGATAGGCGATAGTGTGCAACACAGTGCGAGAGTCGAATATAAGTAGGAAGAACTCGCTCAGCTGTTCGGCAAAGGAGGTTCTTCCTACGGGCTCATGTCAACGGCTAGCGGCCGTCAGTCTCTCGCACTGCGCGAGTAGATACTTCTTCTGCTGTTCGTCGTACAGGAATATCACTTTCCCGGAGCCCGAGCTCGGGAACATTCCGAATACTTTCTTCTTTGCAGTGGGGACATATACGCCTTTGTTGACGGCCGTTGGCACTTCGGGGAGTTCGCTCCACAGGTACGTCCAAACGATCTGATGACGATAATTGTTTTGTTAGTAATTATTATTAGGTAAACGGACAATTATCTGGAAGATTCAGTAGCAGTAGAACTTATGCCAAGTTCGTTCGGGGAAGAGCTGCTACCATGACCATTTCTGTCGCCAAAGCAATAATATAAATTTGCATTCGCGTTACTGTGTTCCGATTTGAAGTGTGGTTCCCGGTGAAATTATAGGCATATGAAACGTTCCACCTCCACGTTTCAGAGTTACGGGCTCATACAACGCGAGTTGGGGCTTATCGTACCTAAGTAAGGGAGGACCCAAATCGCATTGCTTTTTATGGGCAGAGGCAGAGGAGAGGCAAAGGGCAGAGGATATACTATAACACTAGGTGGGCCATATGCCTGTGCCGAAAATGTATCACATAATAATAATAATATTGGTGGACACAGGCGCCATCTAGCCCCAAACTAAGAATAGCTTGTACTATGGGAACCAGACAAGTGATATATACATATTTCTTTGTAAATACATACATATAATACATATTAACACCCACAACACATAATGTGTGTATATAAGAAAGATGAGTTTACACCGACACGCGCGAGACATGTTTTATGCATGCGATGTTTTCTCGTATCGCTGTGTCCAATATTTGGTAAATATTTCATGAAATTACTGCCAACAGTAATATACGTTAGATTCAATACGTATTTTTTCCGCGGAAATACCCTCTTTTATCTATATTTTGGAAATTCCCTTTGCGAGAAACTCAATTCGTAACATAATAATTGCATCATACATATCCTATGCCTTTAAATGACATTTCCGCCTGTCCTTTAGGATTGGAATGTCTATGTATCTTCTTTAATTACGACTGCAATCAGACGATGAATGAACACGTTTATAATCTGTCTCTAACAGTCCGCTGCCCTATTTGGCTAATTAACAGAAGCTATATATGAACTAGCCCAAAACTAAGTATTGCTTGTACTGTGGACACAAGATACTGATAGAATATTAATATACTAATATATTTTGTAGATCCTTACATATCCTACTAATATTATAAACGTGAAAGTTTGTATGGATGTTTGTTACTCTTTCACGCTCAAACGGCTGAAGGGATTTGGATGAAATTCGGTACGAAGATAGCCTGCCCTTTGCCTCTCCTCTGCCTCTGCCCATAACAGCCGATGCGACTTGGGTCCTCCCATACTAGGTATGACAAGACCCAAGTCGCATCGTATGCGCCCGTAAATGTGAGACGTGTAGGTGGAATGTCTCATGTGCCTGTAATTTCACCGGCAACCACACCTTTCAAACCGGAACACAGTAACGCGGATGCGTTACTGCTTGGCGGCAGAAAAGGGCATGGTGGCAGTACTTCCCCGGACGAACTTGGCGAGAGTTCTACTGCTCTTGATAATTATTAACTCTTCATCATAGAAATATAAATAACAACATTAGTAATAACATTTAATTACCTGCCACCCTCCGAAGACGTTATTCTTCTCGAGGTAAAGAAGTCGTTTGTCAGTGCACATCACCACCTCTTTGTTCGGTATTACCCACACATGGGCTTCGTACGAATCTGTGCTGACGAACTTGCCCTGTTGTTGACAAAACAAATGTAGATATATAATATGTTTGTATTGAAAAATGTATGTGAATACTACGTCCCCGAACCAGTGAAGAAATTAGTATGTTCTAGAAACAAAAAAGAATTCGGACATGTGTCAAGTAAACGAAATAAGGCTCCTTTCGTATGTACTTTAAACGTTTCACCACACTGGTTCGAGAGAGTTAATGATACGATTTGTAGTATTATATTTAAAGTACAGTATTTCGTTAGGTACTCAAGCCAAAAAGCCTAATAGATATTGAACGCCGATGAACCGAAATTGAACCGAAACGTTAATAGAATCATTAATGTCGAAGTTTACAGTTTGCCAAGACTTGTCTTGACTTGAGGCTTCAAATTGCTGGTAAAATATTTGTCTTAACTATAAGTTTATTTAGGACCGATTTTCTAGAAACCCGTAACCTGAGTTATTCGTAGGAAAGCATAGGCGGCGAAAGGCTCTCAACTGGTCACACGTTCCCAAGATATGTAACAAATAACAAATTTCAATGCTGTTGTACAGTTCGAGTCTCGATAATTCTGAAGTTATTTATAAAGGGTCAAACTATATAACTGTATCTTTCCATTCCTCCTGCATGACAAAATCTGTTATTAACGTACCTTTTCAAGCTCGGAAAGCATTTTATAACCTTCCGCCTGCAGTCTCGAGTAAGGTCTCACTCCCGTGTCAACAGGGAGATATCGAGCAGGCCGTCGCTTAGTCACCTCTTCGGAAAAATCTGCCGCCCTGTTTAGTGTAAACTAATATTAGAATCACCTGATGAGCTGGAATGAGATTAGTCACGCAATAGTATTATTGTTCAAACAATCATACCAGGATAGCGGCACAATTGACAGTTAGGCCCAAACCATACAGGAAGCAGACGTATAGATGAGAACGCGTTTGTACTGTGTAACACACGGATAACTGCTTTTGCGTACATTACAACGCAGCAAAATGTCTACGCAAAATGTATATTAGTGTGTTCATTTTCAATAGTAATGAAGGTTAGTTATATGATAGAACTGTTGAGAATGAACCTATTAGGTGCTGAGTAATTATATACAAAAGCAAGGGAAATGAATAAAGGATCTATAATTAAAAAAAAAATGTACTACGCGATCAGTTACGAATATCGTTTCTGGGATGCCTCATATCCTCACTCGGACAAAAATACACATCTACGATGTAGACTCTTGGAACATGGTTGGCTGGATTACGATACTTCTAAAAATACTAAAGTAAGCTGAATATTTTTCCCGATACGCAACTATCTACATCTTCCATTGTCTGCACTTTTGGGATATGGTTCACGAAGTCAACAATGTTAGATGAAAACTTTACGAGACAGTAATTTACGGTGGACTCCAATAACATAATTAAAAATGATTTTATCTGTTCGCAAAAAGATTACCATGGTACCAATTCTTTATATGTATGAACTTATTTGCCCAATATTGTAACTAATTTCTCGACACATACGGATGATTCATTATTTTTATATTACAGAAACTCAACTTAGACTATAAGACTACAGTATGACCCAATTTCCTATTCATAAGAATCAAGGAAACTACTAGAACCTTCTAACAGACGTGAGCAGGCCGGAAGTAAAGTCGACGACACCCCCGACGGGGCGTACGACGAGCCCTACAGCGCCGCGGCCGAGTCCTTTCACGAACCCGCCGGCGCCGCCTTCCGCCGCGCCGCGGAGTGGACGGACCAGTACGCCTCGCACGCCTTCCACCACACCCTGAGGAACTATCCTCCTATCACGCTTACGCTCTTACTATCCTGCCTCTAAACCGAACGAAGGTTCCAACGGTGGCGAAGTGAAGGCCTGCATTCGCGCATATAACGATCAGAACATCAGTTGCCTCTTGTTACCACATGCAGGGGTAGCCCGTTCGAAAGTAGCCGCGCCTTGAATTGGACGTACTAGTCACAAACGCCTTCCACAACGCTCTGAGGAACTATCCTCCTATCACCATCAGACCCTATGTGCGATAAGATAAATGATCCGAGTCGTCAGAAAACCCTTTCTCAGAGAACCTAAATTTAAATATAATGGGACGACGTGCATGCCTTCGTTTCTAATGGAATAATATAAAAAAGGAAGAAAATATCGAAACCATTCATAATAAGACGATCGCGCTTTTTGTGTCATGCCGATGAACAAACACGCCACGTTCCAGAATGACCAACTACCTTATTTCTACTTACTTCTTCCACGTTAATAATGGTGACAAGTGATGGTAGTATAGCCGAGCTGTGAAATGTGAAGGATCGATATTTTTTCCTACCAGCTATATGAGTTGACGGCCACTCAACAGACATTATAGCAGGAACCCGAGATATAATAAGCGTGTTAGTAAGAATGTAAACAAAACCAAAAATCAGTATATGCTAAAACAATGACGACATGCAAACAACCCAATTCAAAGCGTCAAGACATTACACTCATACATTAATGAAAACCATATTAAAGCGTTCAAGCAGTGGCACAACAGAGGATCTCTCGGATCTGTTCTTGCAAGCTCCACGAACAGAGCGCGGTGCGTTTGGGCGCTATAGCATATAGAGTTGCATACAGAATTTTGCCAGTCACAGTAACCGCACTACAAGCACCGGTTTCGGTGTGTGGATCTCCTTAGCGTAGTTTAGCAAGAGCCTATAAAGTTCAAGCATAGCAGCGCAATCGAATGGCACCTGAAGGTGACAATTCCATACGATAGAACTGTTCACCGCTCACGCCCGATTATACCGTTCGATTGAAAGATCTAATGTCACGTTAGACGCTTGGACGATAGAATCGTGCGTGTGCGGCGATCATCAGATCGTGGAACGGAATCGAATGGAACAGGTATCGAACGCGTGTTGCGTAGGCAAGTCGTGCGTTCTGCGTTCACCTCTTGACGGCGTCGAGCGAGCCCGAGGCGAAGTCGACGACGCCGGCGGTGGGGCGCGCGACGAGCCCCACCGCGCCCCGCCCGAGACCTTTGAAGAACCCCTCGACGCCCTCGTCGCGGGCGCCTTCGAACGGCTTCGTGAACACGCCCGTCACGCCGTCGAATACACCCTACCATACCACAAGGAAATAAAAAACGTTTTAAAAAAAATATAATATCATTGCCAATTTTAGAACATCATTTATGCATCATTTTTGATTGAGCGTGTAAACAGAGCTAGCTTGTGCAATAAGATGTGTATGCCTTCAATTTATATTAAACAAAGTCCACAAATATAATTGGTAATTTTATTTCGATT
Source organism: Chesias legatella (assembly GCA_947359385.1). Lineage (NCBI taxonomy): Eukaryota > Metazoa > Arthropoda > Insecta > Lepidoptera > Geometridae > Chesias > Chesias legatella. The sequence goes on from OX375766.1 coordinate 3,263,263, forward strand.
AGGAGGACTCTTTTAAGATTAATATTAGGAAGAATCAGGATTATCTTTTTTATTATTTTTGCTGTGTGCATAGGTATTGTGTTTTTATATTTGCGTTATCTGTGGGCATTCTATAATAACGAAAATAAATTGTGTTTAAATTTATGCGAAATCTAGCTTAACCAATGGGTCAAATTCAAAGATTAATAATATTTTAAACGGCGGAGGTATAACATAACTTGTGTGCGACTTAATCTCACCATAACAAGCCCCTTGCCGCTTCTCGCAAGTCCCTCTTGTAAGTTGGCGGGTGGTTTGTTAATGTTATCTCTTCGACGACGCTGGTAATCCTGAGTAATAAATAAAAAAAATATACTTTAGTTGTATTGGTTTATGCATATTTGAAAGAATTGTCTTGAGGAAAATTGATGATTCTGTGTATGTAATATACTGTTTTGGAGTATGCCTAAACACGCCTCATTAGACAACTTGCAGACGAATTTAACGTGTAGTTGTAATTTTGAGGTGCCCAACCTATGATTTAACAGTATATTGCTATTGTAACTACCCAGAAGAATGGTGAGTTTGCCTGCCAATGTTCTGGGCAAATTTTCACATGCCATAAATGATGTATCGACAGAAGTTTTATAACGGTGTTTAGATATATAGATTTATATACAAATTTATCTGTAATTAGTATTAATTAAAATAAGTATGTTTACCTTATCTAAGGACAAAGCGGCGAGTCCGTGTCCCATGGCGCCGGTGATGCGGGAGACGGCGCCGGCCGCGCCGCCCACCGTATGCCCCACTAGAGAGCGGACGCCTAGGAATAGACCCTCGGCGAATTCACCTGGCCCTTGGATAGCACCCTAACACATAACACAAAACCAAACGATTAATATTTTCCTTCATAATCCACGAAAACGTTTGTAGGTACGTAGCAGAACTCTGAGACTGCAAAAATTTTTAGATAACTTCAGGGTTAAGTCCTGTCCGTGGTACTGTACGGTCCACATCAAAATTATCGTGACGAACGTTTAAAATGACTTGAACAAGAATAAATATAAAATGCCTTTAACGCCTCGGCGTCAATTGGGAGACAAATTTATTATTATTTTTTGTTTTATTTTATGTTTTGTTAGTGTTCTTTTTGTGTTTTTGTGATGTTAGCCGTTGTTGTGTACAGTGTGTGTGTGAATAAAGGTCTTCTTTCTTTCTTTCTTTAAATTGAAAGAAGACTTCGGCATATACATAAACCGCAAGGCATGGTGTTCGCTTGACGTAAACATAAGCAATTTGCATGGAATATTTATTTCGGACACGGGATACAATTTATTAACATACTATATTATCTACTAATAATATATTATTATTCTTCTGCAACTTTTTTTAAACTATGCTACCTGTATATTTTACCTGGAATGGTTCATAGAATAAGTCCTCCACTCCTTTCTTGAGGCCAACGACCAATCCATATGGATTGCCAATCACATCCAGTCCCAGCACCAAAACGTATAATTGCTTGAGAGCTTGACCCGTGTAGTGACTTTGCACTTGGCTTATCATTTCCTTTTGCGATAAGAATTCATAATTTCTCTCGTAGTATGATAATCTGTTAAATAAATAAATAGTCATTCTCGTAATCATTTTCAGATCTAAACAATATAGGAGACAGCTTATGAATGTATTGAAAATGAGAAGGGTATTTTAGCTTGAATATACATTACCTTTCCTACTAAAATACCTTTATTTTATAGTCGAAGCTAAGATATTAACTCTTGAACTAAACGCTTCACATGTATAATAGTAAATTTTATACGTTAGGTCATTCTGTAAAAATATACCATATCAGATTGTCGGAGCAGTAAATATATCAACTTCCTAGCAATTACGCCAGATGTTTGCTTCAACGTTTTTAAAGTTTGGCTTGTATGAAGTTAATTGTTAAAGTGATAGCAAATATGTTATTTTTATGAATCAAGTCTGCTCTCTAATATCGAGAGGCATGGCGGATGATGCTGCTTATATATTATTTATTTAATATACCAATAATATATAACTAAACAAAAACTAAAATTGGAAAAAATAAAACTTCCAATATATCTAAATTGATAACGATTTCTACAATTCATACCTCTTCTAAACTACCACTTACTTAAAAACAACGTCGTTCATGTCAGTCAACGTGACTCCAATACTCTGGAGAATGGTTCCTACAAAAGTTGGCAGTTGCGTTGCGCTACCGAGCGAGAACGATACGTGGACCTGGAAACAAAATGTTATACGTAAAGCAGTGTCGGGTGCCATCAAACTACACACAATAGTCGGATACTGAAAACTAAAGCGACTGCTGTCTTTTTTGCTCTATTAAAATAGAAGTGGCATTCTAGTTACAATAATATCTGACAAGAAAATAGTCCGCACATTGTTGTCAAAATTTTGTAGAAAACGAGGTAAGCAGAACGTTGAACGATAGATTGAATGATGATTGTGGTTACAGCGCCATATTTCATTTGAAAACCAAATAGAAACATTTTATGTGTTCATGAATGCAATAAATGGCTCTTAATTCTGAAACTCAGGGCTGTGAGTGGTAACAAGCATTATTAGTAATGACATAATATAGTCACCAAAAAAAAACGTCTGAGCAGCTCAGTCGCTTGAAGGGGGGACATATATTCTAACAAATGGTTAAAGGGGCGAGATCATGATGAAGTTTGGTACGAAAAATAGGTAGATATCAATATCTTGTTGTGCTTACTTTCAGTGGAGATAAGTGAAGATTGTCGTAGAAGTGTTTCTGATCTGACGCCACTCCCATAGCAGCCAACGCTTCCAAGGGTTGACCTGCATTTTCTAGGTCTAGTTGGAAAGCGTCCAGCTGAAATGAAATCAATCAGTAATCAATTCATCATTCAGTAATCAATAATAAATCAGCCAATTAGGTTCAAAAGTTTTGATATAACGAAGTAACAAACCTAGGCATGGTTTTCCCAATGTGATCGGTAATAATTATGATTTCCAATAAAATGTAAAATATTTTTGGAAGAGTAGTGGACTATTATTGGCTGATGACGATAACAAAAAATACACTTTATTACACTAAAAAAGAGTACTCACCGCCTCCTGCTCGGTCAGCAGACGTTGTGGGAACATGCCCATCAGCGCATTAATCAGTCCCATATCAACTTTCACATGGAACTCTTGTATTAGCACCTTGTAATATTTGTACTGTCGCACTTTGCTGTGCTCCATTATACGCTCCACTATCGATACTTCGATGAATGGTTTCATACCTGTTCAAAGACGTTGAAAGTTACTCGCATTCGAAAGTTAAAGAAGTATACACCCTAAGATCAGGGCGATAAGGTTCATTTGACTTACCGCATTGATCTTCGTTGGCAATGGACCGCGGCGGCGGCACGGGCGCCAACGCTACCGGGAAAGTCGGTAAGGGCAGCTGCTGGTCGATTTGAAGTCGATGTAATCTCGCATGCAAGCGCCGAGAATGAGCGCTCATTCCGAGCGAAGCCCACAGGCCGGGCTGTTCTGAACGACGCAAAAGGCGTTGTGATGGCTTAATTATACGCATTTCTTCGAAATTCACCTGTAAGGAACAGTACAGAGTTGATTTTGGCTATCAGAAAACGCGTTTGTGGGTGTTTAAAACCAAAAAAATAAGACGTTCTATAATTCCTCTAAAGATGAAGACGGGAACGGTGTGATACGGATTGGACCCTCCTATACCCAAGGAGGTGACAAGATCATACCGATGCTGTTGTGAACAACGACGAGGAAAATGGACTAACAAATGACAGTGACAACTTAAATAAAACGGAATTATGTAAAGGAAAATTCTATGCACTGTATAGAACCACGCAAAGTGTTGTCGCGAAGTACAAACCTCAGTCTTCTCATCGATCATAACATTTGCAGGAATCGGTTCGTCGCTAACGATTTTCTCCTTCGTGTAGCGTTGATACGCCTCCTCCAACTGAATCATTTTCGAACCTTCGATCTTCTTGTATCTACGAGCGCCCAGTTTGCATTGCTCCCAGATTATGGCAGAGCTAAAACAAACAATATAGTATTGAATAAAAACAGGTAATAAATAAATAAAGGTCGACTTGCTATAAAATTTTAGTATTCAAGACCTGATACTAAAACTTCCTGTGCGGTGGAAATCAGAAACTACGAAACACTGATTCATTTTCGATGTTTTTATGGCAGCCGTATATGAGATATTATATCTTAAGTCGCTCACATCATCCTGCTATTATTTTGGATAACGTTACCGAATTTGTTTTTTAAAGTTTTAACTAAATTTTTTCGTGTCAATGGTAAAAGAGATAGGGAGAAAAATTGCTAGTTTTAGCTACGTTACGTTACTCAAATGTCGCCAAGAAAGTAATTCATAACGGGAAAACCGGCCAAATTAAGCACTTTAGTGACAATTCTAGATTATATCAGAATAAATTCAAGTAGCAGTAGAACTTGTGCCAAGTTCGCCCGGAGAAGTACTGCCACCACACCAGGTAATCTGCCGCCAAGCAGTGATGCACTCGTATTGCTGTGTTCCAGTGGAAGGGAGTGGGTACCGGTGAAATTGCAGGCGCATGAGACGAACATCCCCGTCTCGGGGTGATGGACGCAACGCAATGCGACTTAGGTCATCTCATACTTTGGTGGAGAGGATTTGAGTCGTTTGTTGTTATCTATGGGCGGCGGTTACCACTTAACATCATGTGGGCCGCCAGCTCGTTCCACAAACCGAATCAAACTAATTAAAAAGAAAAGTTGTCACTTACTTGGATATACTGACGTAGACGATCTCGAGCATCTCATGGTCGTTGACGAGCGACAGTCCCATTCCCTGCATGGACAGAATGAGCTCGGTGTCCACGATCTCGGAGTCACCCATCGTGTGCGCGGCGCTGGCCAAGATCGGGTCCTCCGTGAACAGAACCACACGCTGTAGTCCGTCCAGGAACGAAACCCACGTAATGCGCACGGTTTCGTTGATCCTGGCAATAACAAATTTATCGACATGTGACATATATTACAATGGTGGTCAATTTTTGTATAAAGTTTCCAGAGCAGAGGATATCCTCAGGATACACTTATCTACGCATGGAGGGTCGGATAGGGTTTGAACAGATATGAAGGGTGTAGTTGACATCACATGTCTATGAGACATTCCACCTTCACGTTTCAGGGTTACAGGCGTTATACAATGCGACTTGGCTATTCCCATACTTAAGTAGGAAAAACCCAAGACGTATTGCTTTTGTTATGGGCCAATAGTATTTGTTAACATCAGGCAGTGGTGATTGTTTATGATACAATATTTATACCCCATTTAGTTAGATTCTTTGATCCTTGACCTTTACTTACATGAAGTCGCCGATACCATCTTGCCTGAGATCGTTTTCTATCTCTTTCCTCTTGTGACCTTCAAATATGAGTACGCGGGGGCCGGCAGGATTGTCCCACGTAAACATCATTTTCTGCATTGATGGTATTTTCCTAAAATAGATTTTGAATATTGGTAGAAAAATAAACTTAAATGAAAAGAAAAGTACAGATTATATACATGTTATAGGTATATCATTGTAAAAATATAAAATTTCGGCGACAAAACTTCACCTGAAATGAATCTAGAAAACTATTCGTATTATGCTTATAGTTGGTATATATTTTCACCACACTGGTTCGACAGAACCGGTGACTCGAAGAAGAAGAAGAAGAAGTTGGTATATAAGTTGGTAATAATGACAACACGAATCCATCTGAAATCGTTTATTTCAGACAAATACCGGGGAAGTGTGATATTAGCGCCAGCGATAGTGAAGTTGAGGTTTGCGTGGTATGGACATGTTATGCGGAGGGCATAAGTCCAAGTTACATAGAGTTTAAATATGCATGTGCATAAATATAAGAGAGAGATAGAGGTAGGCCAAAGAAAAGACGGATGGAATGTGTTAAAGACGATAATCGTCAATGTCTGAAAGGTTTTTGGCTGAAAACCAGCGCTGAGTAAAATTACTCAGCATATGCTGAGCCAACCCCTTTTTCGGCACTGGAGGCACAGGTAAATATTGTAATATTTCTTTTTTCTTCATGTTTGTTATTTTTAGTCATTGCTCTTTTGTGTATTTGTGTCCTGTGTGCCGAATAAATGTGTTATCTATCTATCTATTTATATAAGTAAGAAAAGAGTAGCAATGAGCTGACGTTCTGACAGAGGGAAATGGCAAAAAGTACATGATAGAAATATCCCCTAACTATCCATTAGTTAAACTCACTTGACGTTGACATTTTCCTTCTCGTAGACCGTGATGTTGTGTTGTGTGAAATTGACGATCAAGGCCGGCGCGTGGCCCTCTCGGTACTGTCGCACCGTAATGTAAGTGCTGCCTTCGCTTAATTGCACTTCTACGTGTAAACCGCCGTACTGTGGATGAATGCACATTGCAATGGAAAATATTTCTTGTAACACATTCCAGGTACAGGATATACAGGCGTTATTCTATTGTCTACAACTACAGATTTTTTACTTTTTTTTTATTACATATAATTTATTATGTAATGTATATTGCAGGTATACTTTATAGAATAAATGATAGAAAGACTCCGCCCATAACGGACTCGAAGGCCCCCGGGAACGGACCCCCCTGGAACGGACACCCCGAGACGGGGAAATTTACGCATGATAATTTCACCCTCAAGTTATTGGAGTGACAGGCGTAATGCGATGCATCTTGAGTCAAACTGCGTGTAAATAAGTATGGATCCAAGTTGTAATGCTGTTTTTATGGGCAGATTGATACCATTTATTTAAGATGGGGTATATCTGCTCTTTGCGTAACCAATCAACATAAAAATAAAAAAAAACAGGCACGTAAAGACTTTTACGGTCCCGTCAGAATGCTATTAACAGGCAACGTGAAAAGGAACATTGGAAAAGAAGGCTTATCAAAAGTTAGAATTCGAGATGTGTTTCAATTGCCTATATGTATAGACACATACACACTCATATACGTTCACGCCTCGGTCTCACGGGTGGGATAGATAGAGACAACTTCATATATCATCATAGAAATTACCTCATTATTTAACTTCAAACAAGAAGTATTCTGTTCTGTGTAAAGGAAAGGAGCCGCGTGTTCAGTCGAGCCAGCGACTCGAAGAAGCAACAGCTTGTCTTCTTTCTCTACAACGGGCCACAGCGGTGCGCTTGAGTTTTGTTCAACCTGGAAATAACGATAAGATATTGATCATAATTAATTATTAACAAGCGTAACACTAGCGCAACAAGGAATCGCTACTACTGCTTGCAACTTCGTGCGCGTAGAAAAATAACGTTTTTCGTTTGCAGATTCCAAGCAATTTTCACGATTTCTTCATAGACGACTTTGAACAGAGGGACAAACGAAACTCTCGGAAAAAGTGTCGCAAAAAATATGCACTGCTTGTGTTAGTCGAATACCTTAAACCACATTTACGATAGATATGAACTAAAGATAAAAAATATATAAAAAAAAAACTTGAAGAATCCAATGGAAATCGAATTCCTTTTGTTGTTTAACTTGTAGTCTGTCTATTGCTATTTTAGCGCTAACGGCCAGCCGTAAACACTTCGACAATTCCTAGTCATTACAACATACAATCCTAAGTGTGAAAGAATTTTGAACGAAGTGTTTGATTTCTCATAATAATGAAGTCTTATTTAGAAATTATTTATATGATTACGACAAAATATACCTGTCTCCAAGGATCCCCGGATCTATGCAACTCCTGGTACTGAATAGCGAACGGTGCCTCGTTGATGATGAGGAAATAAGGTGTGAATATCACCATTTTAGTTAAACTGTTGAATGTCAGTTGATTGGTGACAGCCACCTGTAAAATTACACGATGATAAATAAAGGCTAATCTTTGTTTTCTAAAATAAAAGTATGCGACACGACACTGTAGTATGAGTCACAAAAACTTCTATTCAGATGTGTAATATCAAGTGCAATGGCGTCGCCATGCTCCGCTAATTCAATATAACCTAATATAACCTCAAAATGTGTACCTGATAAGTCCTGCCCTCGTGCTTACAGAGCACCACACCGGAACTGCCGGGCACGTCCAACGAGAATTTATCGGACCACTCTCCGAACTCAACTCGTATCGCCGCCTTCTTCTTGCCAAAGAAGTTCTTGGCTCTGAACGAGAACAATATCGGCTCCTTGTAGTCCTTCGGGTGGAATATTACGTTTCCAGTCTCGTCTGCGTTCTACAAATAAATAATAGCTTTATATTTGTTGTTACTGTCTCGCTTTGTGCGCTCGTATTACGTGCCTTGAACCTGAAACCGTGTGATTTTAGGCAATATAATAATTACTTAATATTATTTATTGTTAAAATAAAAATATGCAATTGTAATGTACAAAATGAAGTTTCTGGTTTAATGTGTATTGTTCAAACATATGTCGACGCTTTTCTAAACAGAAACAATAACATTATTTGCAGAAGACAACTGTTGAAACAATACGCAAGTACTGGAAACTGAAGTTCATTATTATCCCGCAACACCCTTATATGGCAAATAATAAATAAATAGGTGCTTATTCATTTTAATAATGAACCTGTCCATCATAATATTTCATGCAAATCATGCAATTAAAATAACAAAAAAGAAGTACAAATAAGCCGAAAGTATAGACGGTGGCTCCTCCGCCATTTTATTAGCGTTTCAATCCGGAGGTCGCTAGATCTAATCAAGACGAGCACCAATAAGTAGTTGGGTTAAAAAACGAAGCGCAATACCTCGTTCTCAAAACGGTGAAGGAAATCACGGGTATCTTCTAAACTTGAAGTTCAAAAACATGTGTCAGGTGCACGAAAGCCTGCTTAAGACGCACTTTGATTCATTCACAACACTGGTACGAGAGAGCCTTTGACACGTTTACTAGAAATTCTTAAATGTATCTCGTCCTAATACTATTAGAGACTGCCACATGATAAGTCTTAATAATTTCAGTGTGCCGACTTTCCCCTATATTTCCACCCGAGTCCTACTCCCACAGTCAAATACGACATTACAAAATCCCATTACCACATGGATAACTACGCAAGTTTACGTAAGCACAAAATATTTGCACTCACCGACAAACATGGGGAATGGCGTCTAATTAATTTACTGCAACGTGAATGTTTAATCTGTAATTTATATTACTCTCTGTATTTGATTTACTTCAAACTTTATACAAATTCTACAATTAACTTAACATCTACTTACAGCGTAACACGGCCTATGGATCTAAGCTGATCACCTAATATTTGCAAACAATACGATAACGATCATCACGCTTCACTGAGGATCGATGATTCGGGCCTATGGGGAGACATGCCAAACAACATGAACGGGCTAACGATTTGAAACATCATATCGCTTTTAGATAAAGCTGGTTAGACCATACAAGCATAACATTAGGAGCGCGATCGTAGAGAAGCAAATACAAATAAAATGTAAACTATCAGAATAAAATCACAGCTTTACATCGCAAGGATACCTTTTTGGGAGTGCTGGTGTCTTTATCTGGTTTCTTAGATTTCTGCAATCACGGAAATATTTATACTAACTGTACTCAAAACAGTTGATAAGAACATATAGTAACGATACAATATGTAACGTAAAGATATGGCGTCGTAATGCAACTTATCATATACATACTCTGTTAGTACATTCCACTTGCAAATATAACTACTCAAGAAACTTCATTAGTTAATACAGTAAGTATCTACGGAAATAAACGGCAGGCTAAGTAAAGGGAACATCTGACTCTGTTACCACAAAACGAACTGAAACAGCAAAATCCAAAGAATTAATCGAGTTGATTTTAATGTAAGCGTAATCTACCTGAAAAATTTGTCACTACGGCATATTTTTTAATATTGACTCTGTAGCGCCCTGACAGGGTTAATTAGTAGTAGTACTATAAGATTGCTCACGAAAGGAGCCTCTTTGAGGCGCACTTTAATATTTTCACCATTCTGGCTCGAGAGAACCAGCGGCACGATTAGTAGTAGTACTTTAAAATGTATAGGACTACTATTGTACAGTAAATGTTAATAAATATGAACATGAATAAATTAACTGTGTTTAAATGTCTTTCTTCACATTAGCACATTCAGAAAAAGAAAAAGAACACTATAAACAGCGTCTTAAAGAAGAGTTCCTTGTGGTAACAGGGTTATAATTATGTGCGATCGAAGTCATTCTGTATAATGCTAATGAATAGGGTAAAGATATTTTGTAACGTGAATATCTCAACTCAATAATCGATTAATATTTAACAGTTAACGTCAACTCACAATATAATAGACCTTACCCTATAACAGAGTGTGAATCCGGTCTTGTTCAACATCCAGAAGGGGCAGTATAGAGACAGCACTTGAGTGCCCTCTGTGTCGACGCTGTGCATGCCCAGGTCGAGCGTCATCAGAGCGGGGCTGTCGTGAGACTCGAATGACCACACGGACAGTTCCGACTCTGCGTCCGGCAAATTCTTCGTACAAACCCAACATTTCTCTAGATAGTTTTGTATCTGCAAAAATAACGTAAGCGTGTTTTTTAAAGCACTTTTGTCAAATTATAAATAAATAAATATAAATATTGGTGGACATTTCAAACAGCGCCATCTAGCCCCAAAGTAAGCTAAGCGTAGCTTGTGTCATGGGAACCAGACAACAGATATGAAAAAAATAATGAAAAATATTTATTTACAGCATAAAAATTACAGGAAAAGCTTAAAAGTATATAATACATACATATTAACACCCAGACACAAAACAAACACCTATGTTCGTCACACAAATGTGTGTCCTGGGTGGGAATCGATCCCACGACCTACAGCGCAGAAGGCAGGGATACTACTAACAGAGCTGTGAAGCCAGTCAAAACTCAATATTCAAACGCCGTAATTTAATAATAAAACGAGGGAGTATGATGTTTATAAAAACTCACATTGAACACCATGGAGCAGAGTTCAATATGCAAACTCAGCTAAATATACAAAAATCGGCTAAATATAGATCCATAAAACACCTTCCATTTTTGTCCGGCGATAGACTAGGATACAAAACCTGGATTTTGCCAATTTTGCCTGTCTTGAATGATATAAGTGGGAATTATACCTATCGCTCAGTAAGGAAATATATATACTACGCAGTGCGATAGAAAACAGATTCAATAACTATTGGCAAAATGTTTTGGCGATAGCATTTTCTTACCATAATAACAACGGATGCCTTATTAGGTGCCAAATGTGACAGATGGAACATTTCTCCCGGTTTGAACGTCTGCGTCCGCTTGAGTCCTAACTGAGAGATCACTATATCGATTGGGAGGCAGTTTTGTAGTTTCACTGCTGGCTTTAACACGATATCGTAACATGACGATGCGAACGTGTGCCGGTTTGAATGCTCGTAGAATACTTGCTCCATTGTGCCAACAGCCTGGAAAATATAAATGAATATAAGGTACCACAGCAATGACCAAAAAATTTTTTTAATATATTGACAGTGACATTTATTTCCTAATTTAGTAAGTAATGAAAACTGGTTTAGATTCTTAAGACAGTTAAGAAGAGTTAACATGGCCCTGTTGTTAAAATTTTAACTTCGTAGCCGATACAGTGCTTTCTGAAACACGGAAGGATGCTATTGTAAATGCTACTGCCAAGTGATGACCAACATGAATGTTGAATAACCTAATCGACTATTGACTAGACAAGCTACGCTGTAAGCGCTGCCAAAGAACCTAGTAACAGAATATAGGTGTTGTACTATACCTTCAAGTAGAATTTCTCCCCGCTGTTCTTATCTTTGGAATCACATTGCAAAAGCTTTGTAATCTTCACTTCTTGTTGCAACTCCCTCCAAATGAAGGGTGAAACTGACACAGTGAATCCTGAAATAATTTTGTATAGTCAGAAATGTTACGAAAAATGGCTAATATTCCAAAGTTGTTGTCTAAATCAGGATTTAATGTGACACAATTAAATTATCACTCGTAAAATGTATCTCGTTCTGGTCAATGATGCTGTTCTGAAGTTTTCTTTCTTTCCATGCTTAATGGAAAAAAAGAAAACTTTTGCCTTAACAGCTAACTTTTAAGCAGCCGATATCAACGCCTGTACTGTTGTAGGCCAGATAAATGTTGGCATATTCTGGAACCAGGGACTTAAATATCTTCAAGTCCAATATAATGTTCGTAACTTCTTAAGAGCAATGCAGCAGAACATGTGTTAAATTCCCCCGTAATCATGGCGCATGCAAAATATCTTATCTCAAAATAAACCAGTCCTAAACAGTCTAAATAAGATTAGAACCGCACTTTCTCTGCTTCTGTCACTGCTTCGCTAATTGGTTGTTCCCTGCAGTGAAAACAGAACTATCAGACAAAAGATTTTGCCAGTTTCTCGTCATACCTTCGACCGAGAAGAATATTTCTGCAGTGGGCGTGTGCACTGCCTGCAGCGGCAAACGCAACACATCGTTCGGTTTCACATCGCCCAGTAGTTGTACTTCGTTACCGCTCAGCGTCATATAGTACACAGACACGTTAACGGATAGCGTGTTCATGACCTGAAAAACGACATACTGTTAAACAACAAACGCTTACATTTAACTCCCTGCTACTTAACGCAACGGTATTAATTTTATTTGTAATCGTTTTTCAGTCACACCTGGCAACACAACACAAACATTCAAGTCGAGAAAACAAACTTGACACTCGTCACCCAATCATTTGCCCCAAGGACTAATATTAAAACATTGTTTTGTTTACCCTGTTACAAAATCGTTACTTGATAAAAGAAGAACGATCAAATTAAAACAATATTTTATTACTCTCGTTCTCGTTCGTTAAACTTGGTCTTCTTTTTTCAAGTAATGGTTTAGAATTTATGGGAAACATTTTCTCAAAATCATCTAAAACAATGAACTCAAATATTCAAATCTCAACAAAAAAAAAACTGATTCCAAACATTTACTTCATCATATCCTAAACTTGAAGTAAATTACTGCAAAACTTATTTTTTAAGTAGTTACAAGGACCAAGAGGTAAAGTCAAAGTCATAAAACTTTATTTCCGTAGAATTTATAAAAAAAATGGCTTGGAAACGTCAATAAGTAATATTCAAAACACAAGTCACGCGTCCTTATCGCTAAGTTTGACGCGTGTTCAAACTGTATCCGACCCTCCATAGAGAAGAACAGACAAACTGCCAAACTCCTTGTCACCTGCAAGACGCTCCGCATGTAGATTTGCATGGCGCCGTCCTGCATCACGATGTCGGATATGAGTCCGCGCGGCTCCGCGGCGGCGACGTGCGGTACGTTGCGGCGCAGCGACGCGCCCGCGCCGGTGTGCCGCCGCCCCACCGGGAAATACCGCTTGTCTGCGCGCTCCACAGGGATTTGAATCTCGTCATCTAGCTCCTCAATCTGCACACAATAACTTTTTTGTACAACCTACTGAAGCAACTGAATTTTAAACCAGTTCTCGTAGTCCAGGAAATTTGGCATTCATGCATAAATCTTATGAAAATGCAATACTATGGTGAGCTGGAGCTGATACAAGGGCAACCTATAGAACGCCCAGCTTCACAAGAGCGCCGAGCAGCCATATCGTGTTATGCTTGTTAGATTTGTCTTGAAAAGTACTATAGCCCTTGGGACCAGGGATTGATTGTAAAAGCTTCTTATGATCAAAATATTTTTCAACAAAAAATTATACAGTCGTACTATCTAATCCCAGCGCAATAGCACTGGGATTCCCTGTGTTATAGTGGTTGGTAACGGACACAGTATAGACGAACAAGACGAGACATAAAGGTACAACTATACAAATATTATAATGAGGTAAAGTTTGTACGTTTGGATATATGAGATAATCTTCGGAACTACTGGTCTCATTATGAAAATTCTTACACTAAAAGGAACCTACATTATCCCTGAGTGCTAAAGACTTTTTATCTTGATAAACATGAGATCCAGACGTAAATAATTAACGGCACTCGTGCTAAGCCGGTACGGGCCGATATAGACCCAGCGAATCATAACTAAGGACCATATAACGAGACTAAACAACAAACTGGTACCTTGACATTGAGCTTCAAAGGCGGCGGCGGTTCGTTGAGCTTCATCAAGTTGAGACCACCGTGCTTCAGCTGCAAGGGGACGCAAGCGCCGGCCTGGAGCACAACCTCCTTGCAATCCTTGTATTCTTCAGTGAGGAACACGGAGAAGTCCTTGTTGTCTTGTAGCGGTAGTTTCACTGTGAGTCCCGTGCAGTTGTGTAGGACGTATGGAGCGCCGTGGAACTTCTTACGGGAAGCCTGGAACAAGTTAAGTATGTAGCATTCCTTCGCTGTATGCACAAATGATTAATTTCCATATTAAAATAGTACATAACGAGCTGGGTAATCATTTTACAATTTAAATATTGAGTTTCCACCCAAATAAATTATTTGACTACAGGTTGTCGTCATAATGAGAGTAAAATATTTACGTCTATTACGTCTTATAGCAGAAATGTAAGTAAATTATAAAAATGTATAAGAAATACATACGTCATCAATTTTGGATTTGGATGCAGTATAAGTGTCCGTATCGGCGACAGCGGCTGCAAATGAGTTTCCCAGTTGTGTCAGTACCTAGGAAAAATATTACACATAAAGAAATCACTATTGTCGATAATCGGAGATCAATTTGGAAAACCTCTGTAAAATAGCTGATTGTACATACATTGTGACATCTGTTGTCCTAGATTAGTCAAAAACGTAACTCTAAACTAAGGATTAGGCAGAGCTCCGATGAACTTTTTACAAAACCGTGGAAATTTGAAGTGTTTATTTTTAATATTATTTATATAGACCAATAAAATTCAAACGTGTAGGAAAAATAACTGTTTTCGTCGGATGTAAAACGTAATGACAATTACCTCCATTCCGCTTCTGGTGATGGTGATTTCAAGAGTTTCGCTGCTCGATACAGTGACGGTTTTGTTCGGTTGTCGCATCGCAACCACTTGCAAGTTCGCAGCTTCGTCGGACGTGTCGATCAAAGTTTGCGTTTCTGGCGGTCTCATTACAACCTGAAGGAGATAAAAACAATATAATTCAATGTGCATTAGAATACGAAAGTACTTTCTCTACTAAGCTTCCTTGTCATTTCTCTATTTTGTTCCTTCTCTGCTTCTCATTTGTGTGGAAGCTGCTCCCCATTTTAGAATGGTAACCTGTATTCTAAAGCTCGTAACATGAAGTAACTACAAAGTGAGCGGTAGTCGCTTCAAAACGGATTCCAGCATTCAACATTACAGATTTGGCTTTACTGAGTAAAACTCTCGTGAGATGTGACTCTGAATGTGAAAGTTAGGATCTATCTATCTATTCGAGTCACTGGCTCTCTCGAACCAGTGTGGTGAAAGGATTTTAAGTGCGCCTCAATGAGGCTCCTTTCGTGCAGTTAGGATGCGTGCTGTATTTACAAAATTAAACCGTGACAAAATTATAACAAATTTCCATTTCAAAAAGAAAAACAATAAGAGAATATAAATATCCACTCGAGGTAAAAAATAATTTGTGTTGTACCTCCATTTTGAGCTCCCAGGGCACATGTTTGTACTGTGTATCTTTTAGGACCTCCACCGGTTCAACAAGCGGCTCCCAAACTGCGCGTCCGATGTTATAGTACGAAAGTTGCATTGCCCAGGTCGTCTCCATGTTGAACTGTTGTGTATTATAAAATAAATTAATTCATTTTGGTGGACATTTCACACATCGTCCCAAACTAAATATAGCTTTTACTATGGGAACCAAATGAATCATAGAATACATCAATGACATTCTATATACCCAGGACATCGCATCGGCGCGCTGTAAACGGGACGGCAAAATTGTGCTTAAATCAATTATAAGCACACTTTTGCCTCAGTCGCGCGTAGACTACTAAGCAGCAAGGATGCCGAAGTGTGCAATAAAAAAGTGCCGAAATAATACATTAACAACTCAAAAAAAAGATGGTGTGACCTATCACCGGTAAACTGAATTTAATTATGTAAAATAACACACGAAAATGTGTAAATTATTTAGTAAAACAATCAAAAAACAATTTAAATTATCACAAACATCTAAACATTTTTTCTTCTCCTTCTAACTCGCGCGTCAGAAAGAAACAGCCGAAACAACGCAACCAGAACATAGTCAGTTATGAAGACAATGGAGACGCTATTTTTTGTTATTACTTACGGAACTGGTTAAGCATTATTTTTAACCTTTTTTGTTTTATCTAGTTAGGTTAGGCTAGGCTATTGTTTATAATCCCCCCCGGGGTTTCTGCCTTGTCGCGGCGGGGGGGCTTAGTAACCGTGGACCTTGCCAACCCACGGAGAAGCTAAAGGAACCCGAGAGGGGCCGCTCCTCGGGCTTTGCCTCCAAGCCCCGAAGGAGCGGCACTTGTAGGTGGCGGTGCCTTATGGGGGGCACCGAAACTGAGGAGGGCTGCGGTGTCGTATGGGCGGCACTGCAGCTGAGGGCAGGGGCCGCGGCGGGAGAGGAGTGCCGGTATTACGGTGCGCCGTTCTCCCTACCTTCCGCGGCCACGACGGGGCCGCCACCGTTCGATGGCGGACGCGGTGGGGCCGCAGGGGAAGAGGAGTGTCGGTATAGCGAGGCGCCGCTCTCCCTATCTTCTGCGGCCGCAGTGGCAGGCGACGGGGCCACAGAACTGACCCGTCGCAGGGGGACCTCGGGCGTCTTGACACGGGGTCGTCGGACGCCCTTTGGCTATTTGGTTCCCGAGGTGGTTGT
Organism: Chesias legatella; assembly: GCA_947359385.1. NCBI lineage: Eukaryota > Metazoa > Arthropoda > Insecta > Lepidoptera > Geometridae > Chesias > Chesias legatella. Next base: position 3,280,113 of record OX375766.1, read on the forward strand.
GACGTGCCGTGTGTTCCGGTGCGTCGTACCCAGGAGGGTGGAGACACCGATGGAGGGTCTGGTAACAGACAGCCGCGGTGGGTTCACGGAAGAGTAACCGTCCCCGTGTTCCCGCCACTAAGCGGCAGAGGCGGACACCGTGGAGTTTTAGTGGGTATATACTCCTAGTCCCACATAACCACTCAGTTTCCCCGTGGCTGGGTGGTATGCGAGTGCATTTTTCCACGGAAAAAAAAAAAAAAAAAAAAGGCTATTGTTTATAATAAAGTTATTTTGACAGTCAGCTAGGCGGTTATTATATCAATTTAAAAAGAGCATGAATTAGCTAAGAAGTTTGTTTTCTAGTTTTAGCATGAATTAGCTAAGAAGTTTATTTTCTCTGTATGCTGCAAAGCAGTATATGCCGCATGACGCTTCTTTCATTTAGAATGTAAAAAAATATCAAAAAATTTCAAAAATGTCTGTCATGTTGCTAAATCTTTATATTTAATCAATAAAATTAAAAGTTCAAATATTAAAATTATAAATTATATATAAATATAAATTGTCTGTTCTTCCCCATGGAGGGTCGGATAGGGTTTGAACAGGCGTCAAACTTAGCGATAAGTACGCATGACCTTATGTTTTGAATATTATTGATTGTATAGTTCGTACCTAATTTACAGTATACAGGGTGCAATAATATCGTATTCTTTGTACAAATCTAACTACTAATCTATAATATATATGTACTAACTTTTTTAGCTTTCCTGTACACGAGATTAAGAGAGATGATTGGCGCTAGTTGATAAAAATAAATAATAGGTAGGTACTATAAATAATAGGTACTACAAATACATTAAAATTTAGGTTTAATCGAATTGCATAAATTGGTAATGGAAAAAAATAAAATAAAATATACTCCCGTTACTTTTTTGTTCGGCTCGGCTCCTAAATTCACCATGCGAAGTTTCTACTAGATAATTGTTGTACATTAATGCTTAAGCACCGAGAGTATTTTATATGACCAAAGCGTAAGCGGCAATGCAAAACGCAGCAATCGGAACAACAGTCCATGCTTCGTATGGTGAAAGTAGAAGTGTGTGCCACATTTTGGCTTTGAGTTTGTATGACGTGAGTTGTCCTGGGTATTAGAATGTCATTGGAATACATATATATATAATATATACTTTTTTGTAAATACATATTAAGACCCAGACACAGAAAAAACATCAATGGTCGTTACACAAATGTTTGTCCTGGGTGGGAAATCCAGTCAAATAATACTTAATATGTATTATAAAATAAAACTTGAAAAATGTATGTTAATTGTATAATGTACTTTAAGATTGCGAACGAGGCCGCCGCAAACAAGCAATATTATTGAAAATTATGAAAGTCCCCCAACTTTCCAATTTACTGGGAGATTTTTCTTTCCATTAAACATTTTTCGAGACATAAAGAACATTTAAAAATTATAACCCTAATCGGACCAGACGCTCTCAAACTCAAATGTTCACCAAAAAGAATTTAATTCCTATTTATATACGCGTAGATCACACCACACCAACTACATCAATATTTCCTCGATATACTTTTTTAATTCTAAATAACTACTCTTTTCTTTGGAAACAGATAGAACTAATATTAGAGTACTAATAAAAGATAAAGACATAAGATAATTTATTGGCTGAAACATGTTTAAATTACATTACATGCGTTTTCAACACATGTTTTACGTGCAATAAAGTTTTTTTTTTAATGTCACTTACATCGGAGCTCCAGTCCTTGACCTGTCCAGTGAGCGACGCCTGCATAACTAACACGGGAATGGTTTCGTTGCCGATCTCCATTTCAAGTGAGATGATTATGGATGGAGACGACAATATGCATATTTCGCCGACAGGGGGTTTTGTGAGCACTTGATCAGTCAACTCTTCAATGTTGATTGCTTCTTCTGCTTCCTCTGGAAATATTATATATAAATTGTTACATAACTAAGTACAAATGCATAAACATCTAAAAGTTGCATATAATACGTATGCTCACAGGTTAAAATTTAACGAAGATGATTGCTGAAGCGATATATAACTTTCGACAAAATGAATACCCTCCTTCTCCGTTACACGACGTTCGAAAGAGACGGGTATAACTTTGAACTGGTCTAATATAAACCTTCCATATTATTAAATTAGTCAAGATGAATACAGAAGTATTTTTTCTAATATGTATTTTCAAAATCTTGCCTGTCTTCAAGAACCAATAGGCATTCGGCCTGAACGGTTGTATTTGCCACAACTTGTCGTAGAATATCGCCTTGTTCTCTTGTTCCACGTTGTCCTCCTCGCGACTCGTCATTGTAGCCATTACTCGGTTCAGTAAAGCGATAATATCTGAAAGACAACAAATAAAACTCTACATTTTGTCGTGGTCGTGGGTTCGTTTCCCACCCAGCACTAAGATTTGTGTGACGAACATAGATGTTTGTTCTGTGTCTGGGTGAAAATATGAATTTACAAAAAATTTAAATAAATACACTATCAGTTATCTAGTTCCCTAAGTACTAGTTTGGAGCTAGATGGGCCAGTGTGGAATGTCAACCAAACATATTTTATTTATATGTATTATTAACAATTATGCTATCTCTTCATTGTTGTGATCATATCAGTACTTCCGTAACGTAATAGTGCACGAAAGGAGCCTCTTTGAGGCGCACTTAAATCCGTTCACCACACTACTTCAAGGGAGCCAGTGACACGAATAGTAGTACCAACGCTGTTAAAAGAGGTCTCCCTAAAAGATTTCAAGAAGAATTGATCTTATGCTATCTGTACCAACTATCCACTGTCTTCACCTAGAATGACGTTTGATGTCATTAGTAGTTTGTTCCCAATTTCATACAAAACCTATTTATTGTAATCTTCTAAAACCACGTTACATTTCGCTGAGATGTAGTCTGTTTTCTTTTAGACGTATCAAAGAATACGTGCTACAACAATGATCTTGTCTCGCAATACGTGACTCTTAATTCCTGACAAAATTACTTGCCCACAACCACACTTCTTTAACCGTGTCTCACGTAGCTATAGTTTCGCCGGTTTCACATAACCTTCAAGTTCTAATCTTCTTCGAGACAAAGAAATAGGAATCTACTGCTTGATTGCAGTAATAAGTCCTGGACCAGTACTAGTGTCAGTAGTTCAGATCACTGTAGAATTATAAGAACTTGCACTTACCAGGGGAAACAGTGATCTTGATATCAGTCAGGGTGAGATCCACGTGCATCCCGCTATCGGGCGGTTGAGATAACGCCAAGGATAGGTTAGTCGGCGCTAATAGCGACCGCGGCGTGGCCGTCGCGGCTCCGATTGTCCTGACGACCAACTGCATGCCAGATATGGCACCTTCAGCTACCATACGCTCCTCGCTTTTGCGCAGTTTGAAACGGGCTTCCATCTGTTTGAAAAGTATAGCTCCAGAATTGTGTCCGTGCGAATCATTTAATACTAGCTATCGATTGGCTTTTTCTTGTGATTTTTAGTATACAATGACGAACAGCAGTATTTTAAAAAAACTCTTGTTTATTATTTCTCAATACAGGGATAAACATTCCAATATGAAAGAATCAACATGATATTCAGGGTAGAACATAATGCGCAAGGAATATTTAGACTTAATTTTTACGGATACATTTCCTCATTTACGTACTATAAATAACACAGTTACGCGAGAGGTACTACAATAAGTTAAAAGCTATATACTCGATGTAAACCAGATGTTCAGCAGTAGGAAAGTAGTTCGTTGATGGAGCAGGGTTTGTCGCAGCACTCCGTAGCGACGCCTTGCCGCTTGCCGCGGGCGCTCGCCAACGCCATCGCCTTATGGTGTCGGAGCCACGGCCAGCCGAAACCCTCGTAGTCCAAGGAGTTCAATGATGGAGATGATTTCTTCACCAAGTAATCATCACCGCACAGCATAGCCAACGTCTGCGCCAATCTCCTCCCGCAATATACGTGAGAATCGTCACCGTAACTAACGGATAACGCGACGATGGAGGCGACAACGAGAAACAGTTGAGATTTCATGGTTGGAACTTTTCGGTGTTGCTCCGATGATAGAAGAAACTGGAATGTGCCGATGGAGTGAAATGATCCAGTATTTATACCATCGAGTATATGAATATTCAAAGGATGTCTGTGAGCACTGTATCACCATAATGAGACCTGAATGTGATGGCGTTTGAACTGACGTGTGTGACGTAAAGCACGCTTGAAAGAACAGTAGGGAAATATTCTTAGACGAGGATTCCTAAGTCCCACCTACGCACCTCCTACTTGAATTATGTATTAGTTTTGTGGAAAGTTTTATTACTCTGATGTTTTTATCAACAGCCACATTTCATCCTATATTTGACTTAAGCTTATTGCAAAATCCAAGTGATATTTATTTTAAACCCTAATTTAAACAGTAATATACACGAGGATTCTAGAGAATAAACCCAAATACACGACAGTTAACCATATTCAGAGCTTTAAAAGAAATAACGAAGAACACAATGCCTAACGGAAAATAAAAAATGATTTACCGGCAGAAAGTGTCAGCTTAGTTATTCGTGGGAAACGAATGGCAGCGATGAGCTCAACACTTGTTGAAGTTCCCTCGATATTGTTAGCCACAAAGTGAAAAGTAGCCTGTTGAAGCCCTGCCCAACCTTGCGAGTAAATAGTCGTAATCTTATGCATGTATGTTGTATACGCGAGAGCGTTGTAACTAAGTGGTAACATCTACTTTTTCTGTTTTTTCCACGAATAACTAAGCTGACACTTTCTACCGGTAAATCATTTTTTATTTTCCGACAGGCATGACGAATGTTATTTCAAAGAAATAATTAACAAGTACAGTTTTGATAAACAAAAAATATTGCCCAATTGCCCAATGGTTCAGGTTCAAAAAATTTTTTGGTATATACGTAGGTACCGTGTATACATCCATATGCACTTAGTAAAAAACGATTATTTTTATATTACATACAGACACTCCAATTTTATTTATTTGTATAGATAAAATGATTTTCCACGCTCTCAAAACAATGTAGGTAAACATCGTGAGGAAACCGACATGTCCAAGACGCAAAAATTCGAAGAAATGTATCAAGTGCACGTAAGGAGCCTCTGTGAGGCGCATTTCATCCTTTCACCACACTGGATCTAGTAAGACTAGTAGACGTAGTAAATGCAGTACTTAGAACGAAGAACGAATTAACTAATTACTATTAACGAAAACTACAATTACCTAATGTGCATTTATTATACAAATAAAAAAAGGAAGATCCACAATGCGTTCAGTTTAACTTCCACTTCCAGTTTATTGAGTAAATATTTGAAAATCATCTGTCACTTTTAAATAAAAACCACTATATGGTAAAAAGTATAAAAACATTATGGTTAAAAACAACGGTAATCATTAATTATAAAGATCTCATGTCACCTATACAAAAATTATTTATTTCACAAATTTCTATCACGATTTGTGTATCTACAATAATTTTTATAATGTAAAATAATAATAAATTACATGTCAAATATATCACGACCTATACACAAAAGCCATTAGACTGAGGTCTGATTTTTATTTACTCAAATCAGTTATAAAAGGGTGCTAATGTCAAAAACTCTACACTCTCATATCATCTCTCTGAACAACAACAACAACCAAAATATTGTAACATGAAGGTTCAAATCACCGTAGCCTCCTTCCTCGTGATATTGGCGGTCGTGGCATCGGAATATCGTGTTTACTGCGGAAGGAGGTTGGCGGAAAGGTTGGCTTATTTGTGCGAACATGAAGATCCTACATCGAAGAGGTCGGAGTCAGGGAGGAATGAGGTTGACTTCAGTTGGCTGGCGCCTCACACGGCTGAGGCGTTCTCAGGTTCGCGCGGCAAACGAGGTGTTGTTAACGAATGCTGTGACAAGCCGTGTTCCCGCGACACGTTACTTGAATACTGCTAATTGTTTTATCGTGATTGATTGTTGATAATTGAAAAAATAAAAAAATAAATATTTATAACTAAATCTTGAACAAGATTTTAATTTTAGTTTTTAGAACTTATACCCTATTCCAGTAACAGTTCCGTAACTTCCAAAGTACGACGAGGTCGAGGGTGAAAAAATTAGTAATTACGGTTTCGAAAAAATCACATCTCCGAGAGTGTCAATTTCGAAAACTGAGTTTTACACGTGAAAGCGTTAATTGTGTCTAAGTAGTCAATATCATCGATAAGGTATTGGAACTACTATATTAAATTTTATTTCTAATGAACTATAACACTTTTTTTAGACGTGTTTCCAAATAACTCAAAATAGACGTAAACAACAGCATTAACTATTAATAGCGCAGTAAGTAAGAAGATTAAATCACGCTTTCACTTCAAGTCTTTGCATTGTTCTCTTACAGTAAAGTTAATTTCTGGTTAAATGTAATTTATTTCTCATAAATAATACAATAATTCAATGAGAAACAAGTTATTTTTGAAATAAACGCTAGGTCTAAACATACATGAGGGTCTAAACATTTAAGAGCAGTAGAACTCTCGCCAAGTTCGTCCGGGGAAGTACTGCCACCATGCCCATTTCTGCCGCTAAGCAGTAACGCTTTCGCGTTACTGTGTTCCGGTTTGAAAGGTGTGATTGCCGGTGAAATTACAGGCACACGAGACATGCCACCTACAAGTCTCAGAGTTACGGGCGCATACGTTGCGACTTGGGTCTTGTCGTACCTAGTAGGGGAGGACCCAAGCCGCATCGCTTGTTATGGGCTGAGGTTACCACTTAACACCAGGTGGGCCGTCAGCTCGTTCTGTAACTGTATTACATAAAAAAAAAGACAAAACAACTCCTAATATTAGATTATAGTGCCTAATATTAAAACGAAAATAACTTTTGTATAGAACAATCGGAAAAAATAAGCAGTTACTCTGTAAAACGATTTGACAATTGCGCATGACGAATGATCATTATGAGTAAGTACTTACGTTTAAAACCAAAGCGTCGCATTTCTTCTGCTCCAACGATTCAACCAGTATAATGTCGGGCTGCTCAATCTTTATGTTGACCGTCATCATTGCTTGTTTAACAGGTTCAGTTAGTGCAGGCGTCGACAGTACAGACGTTTTCTTTTTCTAAATACATATATCACATTATTAATTATAGAATACGTCGAAAGAGATATTAACTATCGTAAATGACGAGGGAGATAGAATTACAGTACTATCAAGTCTTTTCACGTTTTCTTTCCAAAATAGGGGCCCATAACTAAGTTGGTTACCCTGCTTGGATAGAAGGGTTCCGGTTGTGCGACGAGCATTATATTTACTCAGGTCTTGGATGTTTGTGTTGTGTATATGCCACTTGCGACAAATGGAATCCTGGGGATTTATGAGAGAACGCGTTTTTTTTCTTGTAGGGTAGGAAAATCTACATCAGTGCCAAATTCAATTTTAGAGATTATTTTGTAGACTACTACTGTTATCATCTGGAGAATTAAGCTTCTGTATCGTAGAGGTTCAAGAGGCGCAATGGTGGCAGGTTCAATTCGCAAACGGGACAAATATGTAAGTGACCTGCAAATATGAATTAGTCTGGGAATTGTTATGTAACAATGTTTGTTATTTACAGTATTCAATAGTAGGAAACTAAAGAGTGCTTTCTAAGAAATTTGTTTAGGGATAAAACGTCAGCATAAACAAAGTGATTAAGTATATTACTATTTTTAGTTTGTGGTAAATATTTCCATTCATTAACAAGAATTCTGCATTCCAGTATTTGTTTATCTTTAAAAATAATAACCACCACTTAGGATAACCACAAACATTTACCACTTAAAAGACAATAAAGCAGACGCCGCCAAAACAGAAAATGGTATTTGTTATTGTGACACATTGTGAAACAAGATAGTAGTTAGGAACTTTTACAATTTAGTCGTTAACCTATTTATAAAATACTTACCTGCCGGCAAAATACGTCGATAACAATATTATCCGTTTAATAATGATACATACATAGATATAATACATACATTTGTTATGACTGAACCGAGATGCGTGGAAGTATTTAAGGGCTATAGTCACAGCGCTAGCGATTCTTCGAGTGCTGCAGGCGTCTGTAGGCGACGCGACGGTAGCGACTTACCATCAGGTGGGCCGCAGCTTGTGTGTCTCATCATTCATAATAACAAAAGTTACATTGTTACCGAATTACCCAAAATAATTTGATACATATTAATAAGATTATTGGTGGACACAGCGCCATCTAGCCTCAAACTAAGCATAGCTTGTACTATGGGAACCAGACAACTTATACAATACATATATACTTTTTTATAAATACATATTAACACCCAGACAGAATAAACAGAATACATTCGTCACACGTTTGTCCTGGGTGTGAATCGAACCTGTGACCTACAGCGCAGAAGGCAGAGTTACTACCAAATGAGCTGTGAGGCCAGTCAAAATGTTTTGTAGTAAATGTGAACGAGTTGAACCTCGCTAAGAATACTGTCTGTAATAGATACATACTCCAATACTGTCAACGGATTTCTCAACGGCTTTCAGAGGTTTGACTTCATCCTTTGGCTTATCGGCCGGCGCGTCGTCCGTCAGACCCGTAGTCGCGAACTCAGCGATCTTGTTCAGGAAGTCCATCGCCAATATTAAATTGAAGCTGAATATACGCATGTCAACTGAAATGTTGAACTCACAATCAACAAATATTATTGTACGTATATAAATAGTAGTAACGCAAGGTCACAGTCCCAGTGAATTATAGTATGTATGGCTGAGCGCAGCGCGTTCTATTTCAAAAACGGTTAACGCATGAAGAAATGTTGAGAACAAAATTTGTTGCAAATTTTATGCTATGTATAAAAAATTTCGATATCATTGGATCCATTGAAATCGAGATATTTGCAAAATAACGATTCTTACGAACTTTGAAAACCTTTAATAACTAAAATGCAGACACAAGATTTAGAGAGACTTTTGAGACAACTTTTAGACTACCAAAATAAAGGCTTCTAGAAGTTTACAGCTTATTATCTCTCATTTCGAGGTGAAACTCCTTATATGACTGGACTATTGCCGGACCCAAGTCAACACACAACACAAGTAAATAAATAAATAAATAAATAAATAAATAAACATCAAGAGGACCGTCTTGTGTTTGTGTTAACTAAATGCAAATATGTAGGGGAGGCTGGTGGTATTACATGACAAAAATGCTTTTTAGTTGAACTTTTAAATTGTCACGAAATTGGGCTATGACAGGACAGACACCTACCAAAGTTGCCTCATTTAAAAAAAATAAGGTAATTGGTGACTCGCCTGCCTCTAAACGGGCCTCCCTCGATTGTTTCGGTCTCGTCTATTGTCAGTCGAAAAATAATGGCTTGTTCTGAACTATTCATCTGGTTGTTTAAAAGGTCTAATAACTTACTAAACGTGTCGTAGTTTTTCATTGTGTATGTGATATCGATCATGCTACGGATCTTGTCCGGTGCTTCCATTATGGAAACCTGAGAGTCGTCCCTGTCGATGCTTTCTCTGCGTCTTTCCAAGTACCTGTAAAATATAAAAAAAAAACAAAATAAACACTAACATAACAAGTCAAGTTGTGGGCATATCAAGCAATTTAACAATAATAAATATTGGGGACATTTCACACAGCGCCATCTAGCCCCAAAGTAAGCTAAGCATAGCTTGTATCATGGTAACCAGATAATTGATATAATACTTACATACATTTTTGGAATCAATTACCGGAATAAACTGTTAGACAAGTTATTCGTGGGAAAACAATGGAGGCAACTAATCTTCCCTCGTTATAAGAGTAAAAACAAGACTACAAGAGTAACGCTTTATATGGATAATCATGACATTGCAATGGTGACGATGAGTGTACCAGACCTCACAAAAAACGCAACTCACATTAATAACGTATTTCTGGCAACACCTGCAATTAACTTTAGGGTAAATAGGACAGTCACCTTGTTATTTTGGCGCCGCGGCCAGGTCTAGTGTCGTCCAACGTGCAGTCGACGAGCAGCACTGAAGTGTGCAGCGAGTTGTCTGAGAACATTCTCCCTTTCACGGAGAGAAGTGCCAAACAGAACCGCGCCAGTTCATTGTCTTTCGTGAACATTTTGTCTTCTGACTGAAATACGTAACTATACTTTAACATAAGTAGCGTATTTGTTGTGTAACCTGATATCAGGATCAAAATAACTCATTCTGAGATGCAAGAGTAAGATAGCCGCTTTACATCAGCGACTACATGGTCACTTAAGTGTCCTCACGTTTTAACTTCTGGTGGTGTTTAGTCAAAATCAATCCTGTATAAATACAGCGCCATTACATAAAATTATAAAATATTGGTAGACATCTCACACTACGCCATCTAGCCCGAAAGTAAGCATAGCTTGTATCATTGGAACCAGACAAGTGATACTTATATACTTTTATAGCACAGCGTGACCTAAACCCGCACTTTACGCACGCTTTTCCGTGACCTAAGTTGCCTATTTCTGCACAGTGTGTAAATGAATTGACCAACTTCACTCATGTAGAAAAAATAAAAGGAAACACATTTAAATGTCATTTGGAGCTTAAAAACTCACAGCAAACAAATGACATTTTGTCAAAAATGACAATTGACATTTTTCCATTTGACAATGGGATTTTCAGTGACAGCCAAAACAAGGAGAAACGGTCAGCTATAATTCATTTCTTTCAAAACACTAATCGCATCCCTCGGGGGGGTCTCCGCCCCCCCCCGAATCCCCCCTCTTGCCCGCGTCCGGGGCGGGTTTATGTCACACTTGCTATAAAATAGTATACGATACTTGTGGCCTAAGTTGTCTATTACTGCACGGTGTTCAGCACCCTCGCTCCGCTCGGGCGCTAACTTCACGCCATAGACAATAACAATACTACTCAAGTCCTCTCCACCAAAGTATGATATGAACTGTCGTATTGCATTGCGTCCATCACCCCGACACGGGGATGTTACGTCCTATGCGCCTGCAATTTCAGTAATATTGCGCAGTTGCATATTAATGGCGAAATACTCACTCGCTTGCTCAATATTTGAACCGGCTACCTTATGAGTAAACATTGACGATGCTTGAAAGATGCGCGGGAGTCACAAACATTAAAGTAGTCTAACTTAGTGGGACAGTTTCGTGGATTCGTATCAAGTTCCCTTGATATATTATTGGAAATACTTACACTTCTTCTTCTTCTTCGAGTCACCGGTTTTGTCGAACCAGTGTGGTGAAAGGATTGTAAGTGCGCCTCAAAGAGGCTCCTTTCGTGCACTCGACACATATCTTCGAATTTTTAGTTCTAGGACATGTCGGTTTCCTCACGATGTTTTCCTTCACCGTTTTGAGAACGTGGTATATAGTTACGTCTTATATATATACTTACACTGATCGTAGTCATCAAATCAATGACAAAACTGTCCATAGTGAATGAGAACTTTATCGTGATCCGTGGTTTCTTAACATCCTCCGAGCTGACGACGGCGACGGTTGATCTAGTCTGTACGCGGCTCGTCTGACTCTTGACCGTGGCCTTGGAAGTCGTATTGGACACTCTGGGCTGTGCCTTGGTTTCTTCCACTTTATTCTGACCTTCCTGAAGGTTTTGGTTCAGGATCTTCATTATACTTTTGTAGTCACTGTGGCCGACGGTGATCTGAAATAGGTTTTTCAATACATAAGGTTTTAAGCATAATTCAATGGAGACAGTTTTTCTGTCCAACACGACCCGAAAAAGTTATTTCTACAGATATACATCAAGTTTCACATATCACGTGCAAAAGATACTAGAACTACAATAAATATCGTTTATGCGTTCCTCTAACATCAACACAAAGTAACAGAATAAGTCAGTTCTGTTCATCCAAGAGTTCATACAAGAGCAGTAGAACTCTCGCCAAGTTCGTCCGGGGAAGTACTGCCACCATGCCCATTTCTGCCGCCAAGCAGTAACGCTTTCGCGTTACTGTGTTCCGGTTTGAAAGGTGTGGTTGCCGGTGAAATTACAGGCACACGAGACATTCCACCTACACGTCTCAGAGTTACGGGCGCATACGTTGCGACTTGGGTCTTGTCGTACCTAGTAGGGGAGGACCCAAGCCGCATCGCTTGTTATGGGCTGAGGTTACCACTTAACACCAGGTGGGCCGTCAGCTCGTTCTGTAACTGTATTACATTAAAAAAAAAAAACCAGTCTCAAAGACCTCTGTGAATTTCTTTGATAATGGGTTATAACTATTTTTACGGATAATTAGATATGATTTTTGGTTTATTTCAAATAAAGCTTTATTATTATCATATAACAAAAACAATACAAATTTAAATTATACTCACGGCAATAGTCTTCATCCGACCGGACACGTCCAAATCCGGCAACGCCTCGTACCAGGAGGAGAGGCTACGTTTCACGAACAACTTGAAGCTCGTCGGTCGGAGGAGCTTTCTCTCCTGACTGATGCCCTGGTTGTCGTCACACAGCCTCACGCACGACAGCTTCATATCCTCCAATTCCAATGTCAACTCGTCCACTGTCACTTTGTTGCTTACGTCCTAGAAAAAAGGTTGACGTCACAAGAGTATTTCGGATTTCGTTCAATGGTTGACCAAGTGCTCAAAAGTCCATTTCAAATCCTAAATCTCTTCAAAGTCAGTAAAACAGATGTTTTTTAGACCTTCGTGTTTCATCACCAGCTTCATTACCACTTAACATCAGCGCTTTATACCGATCTATGTCCCGTTCGACTACTTTATTATGGGGCCCTTGGTAGAAAATCTTATTTGCAGAAACTGTAAAGTCCTAGCAATTTACCAATCACAGACGAAATAACTCCCAATTAACTCCATGAAGAAGTACCATAACATTAATTCATAAAACTACTCACACTTCGTTTGAAACGTCCGGAGCAGTTTTATATACTTACAGCAACAGGCAAGTCAACAAACTTATTGTTGAGATTCATCCGACCCAAATCGATGAGCATGGCGTTCAAACTCTTAGAATTCTCCGGCACTATTATAATGGGCGCAGCTAAGCGCACTTTCAGTGACAGTTTAGTGGAGTTTTGGTAAGCTGTCGTGACGTTAGCTCTCGCGGCGTCGGCGGCTTGAGATGACGCTTCAATGATCGCTTGTTGGGCTGTTTGGAAGTTATTCAAGAATTCCTGAAAGAATATACAAAATGAATAGCTAATCCAATTCTAATTCATATTCTAGTGGGAAAGGCCTGCTCGACGTCACATTCAAGGGTGTTTTGGGCATATTTATACACGAGGGTGAAAAATACATACCAGCATGGATGTGACGAACCAATTGAGGAAGACGATTCGCAGACAGTTGATTTGAGCGTCGATCGACATGTTCACATCACTAACGTTCGGGTATTGATCTAGATTGTACATCACTATTTGTACATTTATGACGTCACCGCCAAGCACTTTCAGAATCTAGAAATGTCGTATAAAACAATGAGGATCAACGATTTTACTAAAAGAGTGAAAATAAAATGTAATATTCAATCTTATGACTGCGTGGGCACAGCGGCTCTATTCAGAACCTTTTGATAAAAACCGAATTGATCTACGTTAGATATACTGGCTGACTAGCCTCACAGCTCAGTTGGTAGTAACCCTGCCCTCTGCACTGTAGGTCGTGGGTTCGATTCCCACCCAGCACCTACATTTGTGTGACGAACATAGGTTCTGTCTGGGTGTCATATATTATATGTGTTTTTACAAATAAAGTATGTAAGTATTAATTGCAAATTTAAATGGACATATTTCAAAGTGCAGTGCGTTTGTAAGTACCATTGACTTTAGATGAGGTTTCTTTAGAAAGACCTCTATCGTAAATAGCCTACAAATTAAATTGTGCTCACTACGCCAGCATCAGCAATGGACGACCAACTTTTATGTTGATCTCTTTGTGTGTTGTGATAGTGACTTTACGTTAAGGACCTTAGCCCAATAATTAGAAGTAACGCAACTTAAAAATACCTCTTTATGTATGGTAGCAGGGTTCAAATCTTGCACATTGATAGAAGCAATCGTGCAATCGACCTGAGTGTAAGAACTCTTCAACACTAAACCAGCGGTAGCGCCCTGCAACTGAATCACAGACAGAGGACGACTGTCGTTGGCGAATTCGATCTCTATAGCACCAATCTTAACGTTCACTTTCAGTTGTATGCTCTCGATTTGCTTGCGACGAGATGGCTTTGAAACGCTCACTGAAAAATCACAATATTACATTAGGCTGAAAGATACAATAAAATGCTTATCTAATATAGTTGTTTCTCTCATATTATAATATTAATAAATTGTAAAAGCATTTCGTCCACATTTTTATGGTTCTGTTATGTTGGTATAAACCTATCCTGGCTGTCGGTGTTTTAGGATAATTTACTAGCTAGATTAAAACGTTAGCTTGAACTATTCATGGGCAGCCAAGATACCGATAAGCTCACTACTCATCAAGTCTATGTACCCGATAGTGTAAACCACTCTAAAAAACTGACTATATGGTTGTATACAGAAGGGAAATAGTATTATAAACCAGATAGTAGAGTCACCTTTAGATTTAGCATTGTCAGCTGAAAATTCTTCGTCTTCCATGATAGTTTCCAATGGACCAGCGTTGGCTGTTCTATCAACGGTACTTTGTATAGCTTGCAACCGTGTCTGTAATTCAAATATATATCTTTAAAAATTCATTTTAATAAATATTTGCTCTAAAAAAGAATCCCACATCAAACATACCTGATATTCGTTGACAATGATAAGAATTTCTCTAAGACCTTCGAGGTGAAGAAGCAATCGAAGATTAGTGAAGTCCAGTTCGATAAGTTGTTCAACTGATCCGTAGTGACTTCTAAATTCAGGGCATTTCTTATCAACCTAAAATCAATATAATTAGAGATCATAAGCAAACCAAACATGAAAATGTATTGAGAAATCATTTGGAAATTAAGCAACAATTCACAATACAAGTGCCTTTACTTACCACTTAAAAACCAATGTATGTATCTTAAGTTTTTTTATGTGATAAAGTTACGGATCAAGCAGATAGCCCCCACCTAGTGTTAAGTTGTAACCTCTACCCAAGCAATACAATTTGAGTTCTCCCCTACCTCCCCTAGGTACGACAAGACCCAAGTCGCATCGTATGCGCCCGTAACTTGAATGTGAACGTGGAATGTCACATGTGACTGCAATTTCACCAGCAACCACACCTGTCAAACCGGAACACAGTGACGCGAATGCATCACTGCTTGACGGCAGAAATGGATCTGGTGGCAGTACTTCCCGGACGAAGTTGTCGTAAGTTCCGCTGCTAGTAGTAATATAGTATATAGTAAAAATAACTCACATTACTGTAAGTAACCGCAAACAAGTACTGATTCGCAAGGCTGGTCATATCAGTAGGCTCCGCGCCTGGGACGTCGGGTGTTTCCAGCATATTTATAATGTTGTGGCCAACCCTGTGATGTTGCATGTCGACCGCGCCGAGGCGCACTGTCGCTTCCAGCGTGAACGTCTTCTGTGTCGCTGTCAGTTCCAGTAACGACAGGGAGAACACCAGGAAACGGTCGTAGCCTTTTGACAGGTCCAGCGTTTTGCGATTCACACTTAAGACGAGCTCTAAAAAGGAAGGCACTTGTTGTAGTTAAAGCTGTGATCATTTATAATGAAATTACAATCACATATGAACCGTAACAACAAATTATAGGGCAGATATTGTAAAAAGGAAATGAAAACAAAATATTTGAATTAAAAGCAACTTGGACGAAATCCGTCATTTTAAAGATAAATACAATTAAAAATAAGAAACGTGCAATAAATTTAGGACTCCAAAAAATGTATACTAGTGACTTTTATGACTAAATCAGGTGGTTTCATACAAGGATATGTAAACAAATATGTTTCAACACAATAACAATACTGGAAACTAAATATCACTGCCAACGTGATAGCAGCACTGATTGTAAGCATCACATCAACTAATTTCTGAATAGGACACTATAGTATCTTTCTGGAACATTCGACAGTGGCACCGTTTAGTTCCCAGTTATGGTCCGTTGATATTACCTTTCATGATGAAGAAAGCTTCGACTTCGGTGAGTTGCACAGTTTGTTCGTCGCTCTTCCGCTCTTTAGAGCGCGCGGTGTCACGTTTTTGCTTCTCGACCGGGTCGAGATATCTCAGTAACGACAGACTGGACCCTTTAGATTCACTCGGCTAAAAATTACACTTGTTGGTGAATTAATAATGAAAGATCCATGATATCGTTGAAATCCATTAGAAATTTGTGTATTTTTTATACATAAGATACGCTACAATCACATGGATGATAATGGAAGTGTTTCATGAATTATCAAATGGCGTAATTTCTGAAATGTGTGTGGAAGGGAATGAAAGCAATATAAATTATTTAAAAAGAAACAATAAAGTAAACAACAGAAAATGGTCCGTAGAATGGGAGCAATGTGTAAAAAACTTATAAAATATTATATTGGTTTTCCATATTTATGCAACTACCTCCTTAGTAAGAATTCATCGAAAATACTCTAACATTTATAATATTACTAATTCTTATTCTCGCACTTAATTTTTGCTAGGCGCAAGTATATATATTATTACGCAAGAAACTGAGAATCAATCTAACCCGTACTAACATCTCGGATAAGTACTCTACAAGCGACTTATATCAAATACTACGAGATAAAATTAATCACATCTACTGATTACCACGCCACCTATTTCCCTCAGGAGTTCTTGAGGTTCAATAACGCGTCCAGTCATTGTGTACGCAAACTTGTACACATAAATCTTAATAAAAAAATAAAAAGGAAAGAAATTAGAAAAAATAAATGAATAAAAAATGTATAAGGCAAATATTATTGTAAGTTCATACCTTCAACTGAGTTGATTCCTCGGATTTTGGCAATGGCATGCTAACCAATATTTCGCATAACGTTAAGAGTCTGAAAAACAAAGCAGTGTTACAAATTGTTAATTCCATCCTTGTAAAATACAACCCACACTATACAAATATAAATCACACCTCTGTATGTGTTATGTTACCGGCATCCTTTATAATCCGGTATTCTATAGATTGCCTAAGAATGAAATAAAGTACTTTGTAAACAATGCACTTATGATCAGCCAGCAAAGTGCTTGAAAGAAATCATTAGATTAGGAAAGTAAGTAATAATTCTTATATTTCATACAATGCCTAAAAGCAGCGGGCACTCAATGCCTAGGGCATTGTATAGAATGCCGGCTTTTCCTACACTGCCAGTAACATATATGTATAAATGAATTTTGACGTGACATTCAAGTGTTCTGTCATGGATGATTTTTATCCCGTATAGAGCAGTGCAAATGTAATAATAATAATCATAATAATAATAACAATATTGGTGAAAAATTCACACAGCTCCATCTAGCCACAAACTAAGCATTGCTAATACTGTGGTTACCAGCCAACTGATGGAATACATATTTCTTTTTGTAAATTATAATTTTATTATTATTATATTAACACCCAGACACAGAACAAACATCTATATTCGTCACACAAATGTTTGTCCTGGGTGGGAATCGAACCCAAGACCTACAGCGCAGACGGAAGAGTCACTACCAACTGAGCTGTGATCCCAAAGGCATTGCTGATGCGCTGCCGGTATTCAAATAAAATTAGCAAAGTTAATACCTATCCTCAGAAGCACTGATCGCGATCTTCTGCAACTCGCCCCTGATCTTGATCTTGGGCATCCGCGGGTCGTCGGTGATCAGACACTTGTGTATCTGTATGAGCAGGTTGGTCGGCTGCAGCAAGTGCAGCGGACTCGCCTCGTTTGATGCTATCGCGTGCTTCCAGTCTTCTTCTGCTGTTGCTATCACGATCTGGAAGTGACGTCAACGCATGTAATGTTATAACGTGTACGTACACGTTAGTAAATGTCGGACGCTAATACTTCGGGAAGTGACGTCAACATTGGTAAAGTTATGATCTGTAGATACATGACGTTAGTAAAATAATGTAATAACTAGAGTCAAAACAAAACAGTCGAAGTCAAAAAATCTTTATTTAAATAGAATTCATAAAGAAATGGGTCGGAAACGTCAATAAGTAATATTCAGAACATAAGTTCACGCGTCACTAAGATTGACGCCTGCTCAACCCCTATCCAACGCACCATGGGGAAGAGACAAGAAACCTCTAAAGAAGGGATTCCTTTTTTTCGCAAGCACGATCCTTGTAAAAGGGGGTAAAATTTCATGATGTATTTTGGATACAAGCACAAAAACATATTTTATACAAATTGTATTACACTATCCGTGAGTGCAATAGGTAATTTTTTTTATTCCGACAAAAATGGGTACCAGGCCCTAATTACTTAACGCTACCCTTGTTCTTATGAAAGCATTATGGGTTTCATCAGAAATGAGAGTTAACTAGAAAATTACAAACACTTTATTAATTTACGCATTTAACCGTACATAGTTTCGGAGCATGAGGGATGAATAGTTCATTTACGTACATGTCATATGTGACATTATAAAGTAAACTTTACCTGCATTTCGGTAAGCTGAAGTGCCATCTTGTCGTAACTGTGATGTGTGATTTCCTTCAGTATATCGTCGTCAGCCATGCCTTCTTTGTACAACTTGTGGATATCCAACGCTTGCGATCTGGGCTCTGATTTTACGCTGATAGCACCGAGTTTCACGACCACACAGGCTTCAGAACTGGGAAATTAGTTACGGATAAATAATCAAAATAATATCAATTTATATTAAAAAATGGTTGGATCGTCTAAGGGATTATATATATAAAGTAAAAAATGAATCATTTTATAGTTCTGGAGTGTGGAAGCTAAAAATGAACATCAACGACGCCGATTTTTAGAATAAATTGGAAAACGGCAATAAAAAGAATATAAGTATTCAAAATTCATTTTGGGACGCTGTGCCATGTCAGTAAGTATTGAAATCCAATTTAGACGAAACGGCAAGCATGAGTTGGGTGAGATATTATTATACCATCTTCATGTCTCACGGGCGCCATACAATTACCATTAAACCAGTGACTGCGCAGCCTACATATTTGCATTTTACTTGTTTGCGCAAACAACGCAACACCAGAATATGATGGGAGAATTCTAATTAACTGCATTCTACAGACTGTCCTCAATTATTGGAACAAACTTAATCAAAAATAACTCCCAAAAACCAATATAACAAAATTAAACTACTTCATGTTCCTTTCAGACGGACTGTTGACGGACTGTGCGTTAATTCAACGATGCGCAAAGTCCATTAGTTTTTTTCTCCTCTCACCTTTCTCTCCATTTGGTTAAACTTAAGTCACTGTCACTTGAGAAGATTGTTCACCTACCCTCGATACATTCCAGTCTGCGGCACGATGATGTAAGAAGCGGCGATATCAATATCCAAATCTATAAACGTGTGATTGTGGACGGCGTACTGCATTCCTAATGTCGACTTCTCTTTCATTTCCGATAGCTTGTTCTCAGCGGCTGCTTGTAACCTGCAGGAAAGCTTGGGATTACAATTGGAGCTCTATATTGTTAAACATAAGTCGAAATTTAGAATGGTTGTAAGGAATTGTTTAAAAAAGAATATTAAGTCTGCGTTAATACCAACCAAGCAGTCAAACAGTTAGTTGTCCTTTATTCTTTATTGTACACAGTAAAAATAAACATAAATTAACTTATATAAAAAATATGTACAAAGGCGAGCTTAACCCTAAAAAGAGTTTTCTTCCAGCAAACCTTTGAGGCTAGAAAACGTTTGTTAACGAAAGGTGGGTATGATGTGTTACTTACACAAAATAATATATATTTTATATACAAATAAATACATAAATACAATATCAATATACATACATGTTAATAAATTAATATATATATATATAATACATATAATAATTACATGTTGAGAAAGTGCTCTGTGTTGTGTTGTTTTTTTTTTTATTATATTTGTCATTGGTAAGCTATCAAAAAGGTCTAAAATTAGAGACTTACGTAGTCAAAGCTGTCGATTCGGTGGGAGGTTTGAACACATTGACTATTTCAATGACAGTTTGGGCGTCGTAAGTAATTTGCAATGGACGGGCCGATACTTTTACTCTTTGGTCGCAACCGCCATCTATAACACAAAACAAATATGATATTTCCCTTAGTTATTAGTAAACTCCTATTGATAGCCCGGACTAGTAAATTGTTCATTAGCATAAGATTTGTCCTGGCAGTCGGGTAATTTAGGAATGAATTACTGGAAGTGTTAGCAGTTATTCCTGAGAAACACTACCGGCGACGACCTCTCCGTCACGTCTACTTTCCCAAGATATTGTAACCCGCAAGGTGAAAAGTGGCTCATTGAAGCTCTGCTTCCCCTTAGTGGTAACGAACAAGCGGTATCCTCTGCCTATAACAAAAGCAAAACATAGGCATGGAAAGACCCAAGTCGCATTGTGTTGCGACCGTAACTTTGAGACGTGAGGGTGTAATGTCGCAAGTGCCTGTAACTTCAGCGACAACCACACCTTTCAAACCGGAAAACAATAACGCGAATGGGTTACCGCGGACAAACTTGGCATAAGGTCTAACGCTAATTTATCTATGTATGACTCCTACTGAGTAATACTACTATTCATGATGGAGTAGAGTAAAATATATTCGTTATTATATAAATATATTAATATAATAACGAATATATTTTACTCTCAGCAGATGACATAGGTACCCAATGGATTGGTCTCGAACACAACATTCAGCAGGTTAACGTCTTTGGTGATTTCTTTGGACGCGACTAGTTGCGGAACGAATTCGCCTTGTTGCACTCCAGTTACTGTGAACGACTCCATGTGGACATCCATTCTGAAATAAATAATGTTCTTTAACATAATTGATAGTATAATTTGGGAAATCAATGGATTACTATTGCTGCCCAAAGAAAACATTACATTACCAATCAGAAGCTTGACTGGCCTCACAGCTCAGTTGGTAACTCTACCTTCTGCGCTGTAGGACGTGGGTTCGATTCCCACCCAGGACAAACATTTGTGTGATGAATATAGATGCTTTTTCTGTGTCTGGGTGTTGATATGTATTATATGTATGGATTTACAAGAAAAGTATATAAGTATTACATCAGTTGTCTGGGTTCCATGATACAAGCTATTCTTAGCTTACTTTGTAGCTAGATGGCACTGTGTGAAAAGTCCACTAATTTTTTTTATTTAATTCATACTCAATATTTATTTAATTGGTTTCACAGTGTATCGGCTACATACCTGAGCGCGTTGGCACTTGGCCGCTGTTTCATATCCAGCTGTACGTTATCGACCATTGCTTTCAGCACTTCACTCACATCGGTCACAGACACCTGGAACAAAATAACATTTACGCCTGGCAATATAACAGTGGACCTTTCTACTTACAAACGAAAGCTACCCGTTGCTATCTTAAGCTTTGTAAACAGGATATAAATACATTTTACTCGGACTTCTATCTTATTATATCTTAGGCCTTTCTTACACAACGCTACAATTAAAACCAATTTGAATAAAAATTCAACGTATTTCTCTCAGGTTTTTCAAAAATTCTGACACGATTGTAGTAAAATAAATTATTTAAATTGAATTGATATAGAAATGGCTTGAACTCTTCAATCGAACTATGAATTACAGGATCCTGCGTACTTACTGGCCCATCAGTAAGTACGCAGGATCCTGTAATTCACAGCAGTTGGTTCAGTAACTGTGCCTCTGTGATGTATTTCATGGGTTCGATTCCCACCCAGGACGAACATTTGTACGACGACACAGATGTCTGTTCTGTGTCTGGGTGTATTATATGCATGTGTTTACAAAATAGTCATGTCAATATTCTATCAGTTTTCTAATTCACATGGTTCAAGCAGTGCTTTGTTTGGGGCGATAGTACTGTGTGTTTTTTTTATTTATTATTGCTATGTTTGACGCCTGTTCAAACACTATTCGATACCCCATGCAGAAGAACAAACAAGAAACCCCAACGCCCCTTTTCGCGAGCATAATGCCCAGAATTACCTGTAGTCTATCCAGTTTGAAGTAACTCTCTATAGCGACGTATTCAACCGGAAGGTGTAGTGGCGCTGTGTTCTCTTGGTAGTCTATCGCACGGAATAGTTTCTCCTTTTCGTCCGGCGTCATGGCATTTTGGAACTGTTTCACTGTAAAGATTTGCGTTTATTATGATAAACATAAATATTGCGGTGAAAGAAATATTTATTAAAATAAAATTATATAAAATCCATTTTTGGAAAAATTCAATACCACTCCATAAAAAATATATTTTAATAATAGGTATCCTCTGAGACTTGATAAAAAACTGAAATGCTTATTTTGTGTAGAAATAATTATTTTCATTACGAAAACGCGGTCAGAAATCGATTTAAATACGCTTTTTGATACACAAACGGCTCAATATGGTGTTTTCCTGTTTATCCTATTACATAATTAATAACGTAAACATTAACCTCTACCGTCATAATGCTGGGCAATAAGAAATTAAAAAGAAAGAAACGCAACACTCCAAGGAACTAAGTAGGAATTAGAATAAACCTCCCTTAAGAACTAAATCTTCAACAATAGCATTCAGTGGCTGTTGTAGAGGTAAATGGAGAGAGCTAAATGGAAAACGCACCACTCATTAAAAAGCAGTCAAGACCAAATCGGGAATGGAAGGGCGATACTAACTGATAGCAGTTCCTTCGGCCAGGTCGTCCGCAGCGCCGCTGCTGCCGCCCCACCATCCACCGAACCACCCTTTCGACTTCTTCGCTTCGGCCTCAAGCTTGCCTAGTCTTTCCACCTGCAAAACAATAATAATCATAATCATAAACAACGTAAACAACATACATATTTCTGCCAACCTATAGAGTATTAGAATTGCTGTACTGATTTGAAGGTAGTCGATGTAATTATAGACAAGTATGACGTACCATCTTCAAGTCTCAAGCAATTCCTTCCACTTTGCTTTTGTCATACTTTCTTAATACGAATAAGAGCGAGAGAATACGAAGAAGAGCGAAGAGAGCGAATGAGAGCGTGGTGGTCTAGTGGTACTGACCCCCGAGTTTCAATCCGGAGGTCACCGGTTCAAATCCCGACGTGCACCTATGAGTTTTTCGATTGAAAGATTTATGTGCGCAATACCACGTTCTCAAAACGGTGAAGGAAAACATCGTGAGGAAACCGACATGTCCTAGAACTAAAAATTCGAAAACTTGTGTCGAGTGCACGAAAGGAGCCTCTTTGAGGCGCACTTATAATCCTTTCACCACACTGGTTCGACAGAACCGGTGACTCGAAGAAGAAGAAGAATACGAATAAGTTAAGGAGCAAGCAAGATGGCCTCATCTGATGTGAAGCAGTCACCTCTGCCCATAACAAAAGCTAAACTATTTCTCTTTAGCACGGGAAGATCCAGGTTATAAATTATAGTTTTGATACGAATTATATCTAAATGTGCTTTGCCTTTTAATATCTCTATACTAATAGAGGGGTATTATAAGTTTCATGCCTGTCTGTTTATCTATCCGTAGCATCGTACCTTCCAAACGGATGAAACGATTTTGATATACTTTTTTGTTTGAAATTTGACTGTTACTTCGTTGTGATTCAAAAAAATCTGTTTAGGTATTTGAGTAATGACATTTTTTTTTTTCTAGATCATAAAGGCTTGGTAGCAATTTCCAAATGTCTGAGCTTTAAATGTTTAATTTAAGTTTTATATTCATACTACTATACTACTGTTACTACTGGAAGGAACTAGCCATCCACAACACAAGGAATCCTAGTGTGGGGGCTAGTGCACATTCTTGCACTGTTATTCAGTGTGATTCAGTTTTAAGTATTCAACTATTGTGTATTTAAGTGAAACGATGTAATCTTTTTTTGTAACAAATAAAAATAAGTTTATTATTATCATATACTAGCTGCGCCCCGCGGTGTTACCCTCGGTGAATAAGTAATCCCACGGGACCACTGCACATTTCCGGGACCAAAGTAGCCTATGTGTTATTACAGGACATAAGCTACCAAATTTCATCCAAATCCATTCGGCCGTTTGACCGTGAAAGAGTAACAAACATCCATACAAACTTTCACGTTTCACGTTGAAATAAAATCACTAACCTCCATCTCAATCCTCTGCCTGATTACAACCAAGTTGAACAAGTCGAGTCGTTTCTCGGCGCGGTCCAACACCTCTTGTTGGTCCGCGCCAACGTTCCCTTTGCACGTCAACTTGAGGTGATATGCGTCCGCGTAGTGCTTGCACAGCTGTCTGTGCGCGAGCATGTGCGTCCACTCCCAGTTCCTACGCCGCCTCCTCACCTCCTCCTCGAGTATGCAATTGTACGCGAAGTGCCACCACTCCTTGTAGTGCCCTCTGTACGTGTTTAAGTCGGGCCGGTATTTTCTGGAACAACACAATGCGTATACAAATTAAGTGTAACGTTCACACTTTAAGAGCATTAGAACTCACGTCAAGTTCGTCCGGAGAAGTGCTGCTACCATGCCCATTTCTGCCGCCAAGCAGTAACGCCTTCGCGTTATTGTATTTCGGTTTGAAAGGTGTGGTTTCCGGTAAAATTACAGGCACATGAGACATTCCACCTACACGTCTCAGAGTTACGGGCGCATACGGTGCGATTTAGGTGTTGTCGTACCTAGTAGAGGAAGATCCAAGTCGCATCGCTTGTTATGGGCCGAGATTACCACTTAACGCCAGGTGAGCCAAGGATCGTTCCGTTTTTTATGATACAGTCACATAAAAAATTAAAAGATTTAAGGCAAACAGGTCGAAAGCTGCAAGGGAAAGCAAAGAAAATGGCGGGTCGTAATAGGTTACACTCGTGGATGCCAATAAGCTGGAATAATGAACGTCCAGAGTGCAGCATAACGTTAAGACAGGGACGCTTTTGTCCCACTCTTTACTCATAAATGCATTAAGATATATTTTATGCTACTGTATTTATGTTACGTTTTCTTTACTTATGTGTTTAATGTTATTTGTATGTATTTAAACAAAAAATAAAGTGTAAAAGAAAATGAAAAATATCGATGGCTTCTTATATAAATAAGTAGGTATAGCCATCATAAGTATACGTTCTTATCAAATCCGAGACGCATTTTCATGTAATGCAATCAACATACTGCTCATCTAATTGCGTGAAATTATACTTGAAAGATATTAGAAGTTTTAATAGCTTCGATTTACTTCAAACTTTTTATCACATTCCGAAGGCAAGTTTGGAAATAGTGATAGCACTTTTTATAACATTATCCTGTTCACGAAGTTTATTTACAAAACTACCTACAAACTAATCTGTAGGTACTACATTAGGTTATCTTTTGTAAAACAATGTGTTACACAACCCATCGGAAAATCAAACATTTCCGTAACCTCAATTTTAATGGCCAGTGTTAATTACTATACAAACATCAGTTAACCCCATTACCATTAATATCTTTACAGATTTGTTTGCAGTTTAATGTTTCATTTCATTTCATTGTATAATATCCATTAATGACATCTATTATAGAGCCAGTAATCAGATGATAATATCGTCGGTCAAACTATAAAATTCGACTATCAGGTGTATGCTGGCATGACAAGTGATTACGCTTTTTTATATAAGATATGTTTTGTGATTTGTGATATGTAAGCCAGTGTAGTGTACAATTTGGTCTTAATAATAATTAGTTTACTCTATTGATTTTGCCCCCATCTAATTTGCGTGCCGCGAGCTTTATCTGAGAATCGATTCTTAAGGAGTTAACTGATTCCAAATGCAAGAGTTTTCGAATTCGGTTTACAAACGACAGAGATCTGAGGTAACAAACATTAAAAAAAAATACAATCTAACTGATAATATCCTCCTTTTTCTGAAGTTAACAAGCCACAAACCTCCTTCGAATTGGCAGAATGTACAGACCTGTAAGGCGCTCCCCTGCTCATGCGATCCATGGAGTCTGCGAGCAGCATCATGTCCTGGTACTGCGCCTTGTTCAGACTGACGGACAGCTGTTCCATGTGCAAACTGAGGATCACCTTCGGTATGCTGAACTTGGGCTCGTCGCCTTCCGGTTTAGGGTTCAGTTTTAATTTTGCCGTGGCGTTTATTGGACCCAGGGCTGGAATAAACATTCGATAATTTTAGTCCCATATCCTCACCGTATGTGTCCCTTTGTGACATGTTATTATGTAATTATTATTTTTTTGTGGTTCTGGTGGCGGAACGAGCTTACGGCCCACCTGATGTTAAGTGGTAACCGCCGCACATACAACAGCAAGACGACAAGTCCTCTCCACAAAAGTACTAGATAACTTAAGTCGCATTGCGTTGCGTCCATCACCCCGAGACGGGGATGTTACGTCTCATGCGTCTGCAATTTCACCGGCACCCACTCCTTTCCACCAGAACACAGCAACACGAGTGCATCGCTGCTTGGCGGCTGATTACCAGGTGTGGTTTAATGTACCTATGATCCTTCGTCGCTTTTATGAATAAATTATTTATTAATATTATTATGATCGTGATCTGATGAGTATATCAGTAGGAAATGGTAGGATCGATACCAACGTGTATTAAGGATAGATTAGCTAACTCGTGTTTTATCACTCTCTGAAATAGGTAAGAGAGACATGTCAAAAAAATTCATGGGCCTGTAATAATCCTTGCTTAGATGATACACGTTTATATTACAATGAAAATGAGATGCCAGTGTCCCACAAAAAAATAATTATAAATGAAATCTCTACAAGAAAATAGAGTAAATATTCCGTATTCTAAAATCTACTCATCGGATTAGGAATTACTCTTTGAATTTGCATACTCACCATACTGATAGAAATCAGGTTTAGATGATTTTTTAGCAATCTCGTTTTCGAGTCTCGATTTTATTTCGTCCTGTGCTGATTTAGAATACAACTCTGTTGTGGGGTTCCAGTAAATAGCTAACCCTTCCAAGTCAAGAATCTGTGAAAGCACAATATTTATATGAGATTTTGAAAATAAAACACACTCGTAATAATTGGACCACAACTTAGTTGTAGTGTAGATTTTAGCCGTAGTTTTTAAATATATTAATAACTAGCTGTCATCACGGACCCCTATTTTACCCCTCGGAGGAGTAGCCTAAGTTACACCTTGTTACATCAGCTATTTGCCAGTGAAAGTCCCGTCAAAATCGATCCAGCCATTTCAGAGATTAGCCGGAACAAACAGACAGACAGACAAAAATTTTAAAAAATGTTTTAGTA
The DNA here is from genome assembly GCA_947359385.1 of Chesias legatella. NCBI lineage: Eukaryota > Metazoa > Arthropoda > Insecta > Lepidoptera > Geometridae > Chesias > Chesias legatella. The sequence goes on from OX375766.1 coordinate 3,307,529, forward strand.
TATCTATCTATATGCACTTAGTAAAAAGGTTATTTTAATATTACAAACAGACACTCCAATTTTATTTATTTGTATATATAGATTTATATTGTATATTTTTTTTTTATTTGGAGTGTGTTCTACTGCTCGTACCTTGAATATTTTCGTGACAGCTTCCTGTATGACCGTCTGCTTCCAGTTGTCATCGGTTGTGTGCACGGAGAGGTTGTGGAGGGTTATGCCGAAGGAGAACGGCGCCTTCGGATTGGTGATGCTGTCTTCGTAACGAATGTGGATGTCTTTTATGTTCAGTTGGACATTCTTGATGATTTGAGTCACCAACTTTTCAACAAACGTCTCATTTAGTTTGTTTTCTAAAAAAATTAAAAAATCTATTAAGTGAATCGTCTCACTAGATATAGTATTGGTATGATAAATGGACTCCTTTTTTGCAACATATGATTACACAAAAATATCCCTGCAGTATGATTTCCTGTGTGGCAGATGGCATGGACAAAAACAGATACACAACACAAACATCCAAGACCTGAATAAGCTTTATGCTTACCACACAGAGTTTGATGAGGCCAGGAATAGAACCCGGAACCTTCAAGATTATTACGAACTTTGCCACGGAGCCGCCATAATATATTAATATATATTTGACTTTGTACTCATACAAGTTGCAATCTCTATCGTTTGATAAATTGTATTTTTAGTTTTAGTAGCAGTAGAAGTTTTGCTTAGTTCGCCCGGAGAAGTACTGCCGCCACACCTGGTAATCTGCCGCCAAGCAGTGATGCACTCGTGCTGCTGTGTTCCGGCGGAAGAGAGTGGGTGCCGGTGAAATTGCAGGCGCATGAGACGTAACATCCCCGTCTCGAGGCGTGGACGCTACGCAATACAAATTGTGCCATCTCGTACTTTGGTGGAGAGGACTTGAGTCGTATTACTGTCTATAGTAGGCGTTAACCACTTAACATCAGGTGGGCCGTCAGCTTGCTCCATCCATATTGCATAAAAAAGGAGAGTTTAATCATTCGATTAAATCACATAACATTGTATAATTCAGTTAGAAAAAAATGCAACATCTATGTGAATTCAAAATCGTTTACTTCGCATCGATATACTGATAAGGGATTCGATGTTATTACTGTTTATCGGTAGTTCTTATCTTGTAAATTGAATTAAATGTAATAAAAAGAATCCAATTCACAACATTGTTAATATAGGACGGTCATATCTCGCGAATGGTAGCCACAGAGTAGAGATCCATTTTCTAGGACCCAAATCTAGCGTAATACATTTTTATGCGTTGGCCCACCTGGTGTTAAGTGGTAGCCTGCCCATAACAAGCAATACAACCTAAGTTCTCCCTTACTTAGGTAGAACAAGACCCAATTCGCATCGTATGCACCCGCAACTTTGAGACGTGAAGTGGATTGTGGATTGATTCTCAAGTGCCTGTAATTTCACCGGTAAACACATCTGTCAAACCGGAATAGAGTAACGCGAATGCATTACTGCTTGGCGGCAGTACTTCCCGGAAGAAAATGGCATAAGTATAACTGAAATTCTCGTCCGTTTGCGACATCTTGCTTAGCTGCATTTAGCTATTATCTTACCTTTTGCCGCCTCCTGTTTCTTAGCTTCCTCGACCCTGGCTAACTCCGCCTGCTTGGAAGCCAGGGCCATCTTTTCCTCCTTCTCGTTGTCATATTTGACCTCAGCGGTGGGGTTGACGATCAGAAACAAACGCTCTATGCTCGCCTCTACCGATGCACCGTATAAGTTCTTCCATGGTATTTTTAAGACAAGTTTACCTAAAAACATTTAGCATTGTAGGATGAAAAACAGCTAACAGCCACCAATTTGAAGGTCACAGGTTTGATTGTGATTAATTGATGTGCACCTACATTTTATCGCCCCAAATACACAAACTCAAAACAGCGATGACATCTTATGATAAGAAAAATGGTTGTAAATACTTTTATCAAATTAGCATTTTATTAATTTACAGACCGTGTCTTGCTTAACGAAAGTAAATCTGCGATGGGATGATTAGATTCTCGAAAATCAGTTTAAGAGCAGACAGTATTTGTTATTTGCGCGGTGTAAATATTTGTTGGCGACAGGTTTTAAACAAATTTTTATGTAGACATATTTACTTTAATAGACCTTGAGATGAATAGGCTGGAAAACTCGTGAGGGCGGACTACCCAACTCAAAAAAAATAAACAAATGTATCTAGCTAATTAAACATTCCTGTGTACTTAACGTTTTGGTGCTGTGTAATAATTTAATTTCAAATCTCGCTTTTTATAAAGTTAGGGACCTCAAAAGTTGTTACTAGAGTGCAACATCGTTTGAAAAGCTAATGAAAATGGGCACTCGACAAAGATATTGGACATTTTCAAAGGTCGATCACATAGTAAAAGTTTTGAACGGAATATGCTTCATAGGTTTTTTATATATAAATTTGTAGATTTTTTAGTGTCTGGGTTCTACTTATTAGCAATAAGTTACACTGAAAATGTAACTCGGTATCGTTAACCCCACTACATTTACTTAGCCAGCGCGGGTAAATTCGCGCTAGGGGAAGCAAATTATTTATATGAAGATTTTTTTTACGTTTACCACCGAATAAACAAGTATCTAATACTTTACGGATACCTCGCACTGTGTATTCATCTAAGAAATACTCGAAGAAGAAATGATATCCTAATGCCTAATACAGCCATTTTTTTTTATTCAAATTTAGTATGCAATATTTGGCATAAATTATATGTAGGACAACATCTACTTTTCCAATGCATTTTGTAGGTAAATGAATTGAGTATTAATTTACTTAAACTAGTATAATGATTACTACAGAAGGTGCAGTTTTAACTTTCAAGAGGTTTTCTTCAAGATAAAACCATATTTTATGTTGCTTATCAGTATCAACAACATGCATTATCACAATTGGTACTCGTTTCTTATAAATAATTAAAGGTAAATAAGAAAACAAACAATAGTTATGCACTGTGATATTTGTACTGTTGATCCTGTTAAATTGTAGACAATCAGTCCATGATTTTCCTGGTAGTAGCCCTTCGCACGGAATTTGGCAAACATTTGGATCAACAAGCAGTTATTACTGTTACTTACTGTTTTAAGAGCTAGATGAGTCGGTGAAATTACAGGTTTTTTTACAGTCAATACTTATGGAGCAATGCAATATAGTAAATAACCATTGCTGTCATTACAGGCAAAGGATAGCGCTTAAGATCAGATGAGCATATCACATAATAATATTGTGGAACGTTTTGCATTATTGACAAACTGTCTTTTGGTTTACAGTGACCCCTCTTTTCAAAGCCTGCTCTTATAAAATGTTCCATGAACATAAAAATGTGTGTATCTAAATTTGATGAGCCCAAGTTATATGTTGAGTGGCCTAACAGCTCAGTTGGTAGTAACTGCCTTCTGCGCTATGGATTGTGGGTTTGATTCCCAGAAAAGTATATTATGTATTGTATCAGTTATCTGGTTCCCATAGTAGTTTCCAAGCTATGTTAGTTTGGGGCTAAACGGCGCTGTGTGAAATGTTCAATATTTATTTATTTATTAGGAGCAAAATCTATGTGTGACAAGGAGGTTAAATCATAATTTAAGTTATATAAACAATAAATCAATGCTTAAAGTAGTGCACTTATCATCCTCATGTCGAGGGTCACACTAAATAATAACCTTGACACTTTTTGCATGTATGACTCAAACCAAATCGGCCACGATTTGAGGGCATTACGTCACAGTCACTTATTACAGAGAACAATTATGGGAGCTGTCTGTGTTGCATGCTAAGTGCTGGGTAACCTTGCGTAATGAATAGCCAGGTATTTTAGTATAACTTCTGATATGTTTATCAACACAATAAATGCTGATATGATGAACTAGAAAATAACAGCACTACCAACAGTTTTTGTTTAGGTAAATAGTTCATATGATTATAGTTTAAGGAGTATGTGGAAACAAATTTATAGATTTTACTGTATTTCTATATTTTTTGGATTAAATAAATAATTTGTGGATATTTCATAGAGCGCCATCTAGCCCCAAACTAAGCATAACTTGTATTATTATTGGAACCAGATTAATGAGAGACTATTTAAGTCAAAAGGAAACTAAAAATGGTGACCAAAATGAAGGAATTTTAGCTTTCTCAGTTACTTACAAGGCACACTTCTTCGTGTATTCCTTGAATGGGGTTGGACGCTGGAGTTGAGAAGTGCAAGAGCTTTTTACCATATTTATTCTGTATATAGTAACTTTTTTATGTTAGGTAGGTAACGAGCTGATGGCTCACTTGATGTTAAATGGTAACCTGTGCCCATAACTGAATTTACAGGCACATGAGACATTCCACCTTCATGTTGCAGAGTAACAGGTGCATGTGATGCAACTTAGGTCTTGTCATACTTAAGTACAACTTTCACTGGCTAACCAGAATACAATAATACTGTAACACTGTTGACGACAGAAAGAAATATGGTGCAATAATATGTCCCCAAAAAATATTTTATACAACCAGTTTTTTTTTTCAGCTTAAGCACCTTAATAAATAAATATTGATGGACATTTCACACATCTAGCCGCAAACTAAGCGTTTCTTGTTTAACGAGAACCAGATAACTGATGGAATGCATATACACTTTTTTTAAATACATACATATTAACACCCTGACACAGAACAAATATCAATGGTCATCACAAAAATGTTTGTCCTGGGTGGAAAACAAACCCACGACTTACAGCTCAGAAAGTAAAGTTACTACCGAGCTGTGAAGCCAGTCCAATTCATTTTATCATTCAGATCACACAATTTTAATGGATTTATTTTAATCATTGTGTGGTTTATATGAAATTGTGCCCTTCCTGAGCAGAGTTTTACTATAAATAATAATAACTAAAGGCTTTCTGGTATTACTTGGTATTACTTATCTCTCAATGATAGCTTTTAATAACAAAATCCATTGATAAATTCAACCTCAACCTCACCTTATTTTACATTGTTCTTTCAATATAATATTGAATTTGGAGCTAAATTAAAGAAATTATTTTACCCAAATGTCCATAGACCGTCTGCACAGGGATGTTGAGTTCCTCCAAAGCATTCTGCTTCAGTATCAGGTTTTCCAAAACAACATCACCTGAAATAAGGCAGACATAAATAACCGCAGTATCACCGAAAGTATGACATCATTCGAGGGTATATAGCACTCACCGCCCCAAATGCCTAGTTTTAGCTGAGACCTATTCAAGTTTTCCACATAATCTCCGAGGAACCTATTCAGGACATCCACCACTATCGACTCAAATACCATTGTAGAGGATTTTTATTGTAATATTTTCATAAATCACATTTTTGTCACTCGTAAACACAAACGCGTGCTATGTTCGCCAAGGCACTATTTATAAACACATGAACACAACAGAAATATGTAACCTGTAGGTAATTTTAAACAATATGATATCCGTAAAAAGTAATTTAGAGATTTTTATTATCTGTAAAATTCAAAATACATTGAGTTATGTTATGTGCGATTTTGCAATCAAACCCCGCACGCAATTCAATACACGGGGTGGCATATCAATTAAACTAAATTCCCATTCCCAGTCACGGAAGTCCCATCTTCACGCGGGTCATTTTTAGCGACATCAACTTTAATTATTATGACTTCAATTTGAACGAACAGTCTAGGTAATATCCAAACTTTATAAAAAGATTTTTCAGCCTTCATCTATCTGCTTTTATAATATTTATACGCATGATAATGGCTTTAGTTATAGTTAATAAGTTTGAACACGAGGCGTAGATATTAGATGCTTTTTAATCATTATACACTGCATTATCTAGATCCAAACTAAGCAAAGCTTGTGTTTTGGGAACTAGCTTATGGAAAATTGATATAAGAATTTTTTGTAAAAATTATCATTACGGTTTCCTAACAAAATATGTACTTCAATACGGAATGAAGGTTCAGCAGTTTTTTTCAGCTCAGCTTTACATCGATAGAGGCGATAATTTCTAACTTCTACTTATTGTACTCAGAATTGGGGTAAATTTTGTACTCGGCAACATTTAAAAAAAACAACTGTGAAATAAAATTATCATTTCGATGTCAAAGTCAACGTCATCTCAATTGAATGTCATTTGCAAATTTGAAAAACGGATAGATACATTGGATACTAGGCATGGGCGTTATTGAGTATTTTCGCTAGCGGTTACTGTATCGATATTTGGTTTCAATATCGATATCGATAACCATTACCTGATATCGGTACCTATTTACATACGAATGCTTGGTTGACCATAGCTACTGCGCGTTGCAAGTGGCCCCACCAGGCTAATCTAAAGCAATCTTACGAAAATGTTAAGTATAACTCGACCCTATCCTCCTAATAATAAGGTCGAATTGAAGCTCAGTTACATAGGTCAAAGTATAGTGAACGGTACTGGTACGTCAGATACAAAACCAGAATACATAACAGTTAGTACCCATTACGCTAGCTATCTAAACAATATTCGTTCGTTTCATCTCGTTTTTTCGCATGAATACTTACGCGTTAGAAAAGGATGCCCTAATTATTAAAGTTAGGTGCCAACCAAACCAACCTATCTCAACTATGTTTTGCGTATTGCTAGCTCGCTGTCGTGTTTCGTTCAGCTATTTAGTATCGGCTATCTGGCATTACAATATCGATACGATAAGTTAGGAGCACGCATCGGTTTTTAGGTACGTTTCGGTATAGCGGACTCATGAGTATTGGATACGCAACTCTTAATCAAAACAGAAAATTTCATCCACTTGTATTTTAGACCGATGAAAGTATTGTGGTGCTCATGCACTATGTAATCTATGTATAGTATAGGATGACTCGTCTAGTCGTCTCAGAGCTTATCCACTGACTGCACTAGCACTGCTGGTTAGTCCACTGTACGAGGTTAGTTTAAAAGACCGATCACTTCACTTGACTCGATTTATTTAGAAAACATGCCTAGTGTTAAAGCAAAAAGATGCTGAAGCTGAGCTCATTTTGCTTATTTTAACGAATTTCATTTGACCGTATTATATGTACCTACTCACATTTATTACCGTAGTGCTCTGCCCTTCTCGTAGGTTGTGATTCTCTTACAGTAACGTGTAAGGTAACCTACAAAGCCTTTTGCAACCAATTCCAGAGTTGGCAAGATTCATCACCAGAACCTATATTGCCGACGAAAAATTGCGAAGAACTTTAAAGTCTAATTAAGGTGTGTGCAATAAAAAAAAAGTAGTTTCTAACAACGCAGGTGACATTAAAATGGCCATAAATTTTACCCGTTACATGTAACTTCAACGACGCCAAGATCCAGCGAAACATAACATCAAATTAATAACATTTTCTACACTTTAACATAAGGTATCTTCAAAGTTCCCATGACCCGCCGATTGGCGGTAGACCACCGCCAAATTGTATAGGAATGTAACATCCGGAACGTTCGGGAAAGAAGGAATTAATAACATAGACTTTCAGTAGGTACATTAACACTTTATTGGTGTCCTAAAGACTCAGTTTATAAATAAATAATATTCTTTATAAAACTGAAGGATACACAGTAAATCCTTCAGATTTAAGGATTTGGGGCCCACTCTATCAAGTATTGCATAGGCATTTCATTAATCGAAAATTATGCTTGAGAGGGGGGCACTCATAATTTGTTTCCTAGGTGATTTGGAGAGACTAGAAGTTCCTCAAAATAAAATTACAGAGGGTCATTTACAATTGCAATTACAATGCAGTAATTTATATATGACTCAAAAAGTTTGCATACAGGCTAAATAATTCCAGAATAGTAAATGTCTCGCAAATCTTTATATTCATCAGTAGGATTAAAACAAATATGTATTGTTATTTCTGAAGACATACAGTTACATATAGTTCTATAAAGTTAACAACAGTCATATACAGTGTATGTCATGGACTTGGACATACTAATGATTAGATAAACCTTTATTTTTTAATAGTTTTTTCAATTGTTTGGTATTAATAGTTCCATATCTGAGTTTATTATCAATTTATGATGATTATTAATTAAGATACTGTAGATGAAAGTATCGGATAACAATAAAATCTCATTGAAATTTAGAATTTAAACAAAACTGAAATTGAATCATGAGACACTAGTTCATTAGTATTATTATATATGTTCATTAGTTAGTATTATATATAATTAAAATTGGCCGATGGGACCCACCTGAGGCAGTTTGTTTTTTGGAGGCGCCATTTCATATTGTTTCTTTTTTTGAGGGGTGAAGTCTCCTGTGTGGTGCCCTAGCGGCCGGGTTCCCCCCGACCATACCGTGTGTGCGAACCCGGACCGGGGCCGCCGCTCCCCGCCCACAAACACTGTGTGCGGACTGCAGCGATACGAGTCCGGTTTCGCACACCCAATACTCCCCTCGGCAGGCACCGAAACCATATGTTGGGATTTGGCCCTCTCCTCGGATCCCTCCGATCCAAATAGGCGGCTTGATTGAGCCCGCCTCACCTACCCGACGGAGTGGGAGACTCCTTTCCTCCGTCAGCTCCATCCACTGCGCTCTCTACTACTCAGAGAGACGCGCGGAGAAACTCCCCACCCTCCCTAACCGAAGGCTACCCCCACCCAGCAACTAAAGCCCCCCCATTCCCCTTCCCCGTCCCCCCCCCAGAGTTTGGTCCGCGCCAGCACTATACCGGTAACCCCCAGACTGGGAGCCGTTCCCCTATCCGCCACCCGAGGACGCGCCACGTCGGAGTTCACCTCTCCGCCCAACTGGGACACCCCAGCAGGTCCGTGGGTACTATCGACGCCTGCACTAACTGAGGAGACGGACATGATGGAGCAGTCCGAGACCTCCCCGTCACCCGATGCCCCAACCGGCGCTGGTTTCGCAAAGAAACCAGCGCTGGTTGACGCATCACTTCTCCTGTCGTCTTGGCGTTTCTTGCCCCCCTCAGATACGATGGGGCTGAGTGCAGAAGCACTGTGGGATTCACCACCAGCTTGGCCGATGGGACCCACCTGAGGCAGTTTGTTTTTTGGAGGCGCCATTTCATATTGTTTCTTTTTTTGAGGGGTGAAGTCCCCTGTGTGGTGCCCTAGCGGCCGGGTTCCCCCCGACCATACCGTGTGTGCGAACCCGGACCGGGGCCGCCGCTCCCCGCCCACAAACACTGTGTGCGGACTGCAGCGATACGAGTCCGGTTTCGCACACCCAATACTCCCCTCGGCAGGCACCGAAACCATATGTTGGGATTTGGCCCTCTCCTCGGATCCCTCCGATCCAAATAGGCGGCTTGATTGAGCCCGCCTCACCTACCCGACGGAGTGGGAGACTCCTTTCCTCCGTCAGCTCCATCCACTGCGCTCTCTGCTACTCAGAGAGACGCGCGGAGAAACTCCCCACCCTCCCTAACCGAAGGCTACCCCCACCCAGCAACTAAAGCCCCCCCCCATTCCCCTTCCCCGTTTCCCCCCAGAGTTTGGTCCGCGCCAGCACTATACCGGTAACCTCCAGACTGGGAGCCGTTCCCCTATCCGCCACCCGGGGACGCGCCACGTCGGAGTTCACCTGTCCGCCCAACTGGGACACCCCAGCAGGTCAGTCTGTACTGTCGACGCCTGCACTAACTGAAACTGTTAAACAAGCAATGATGACGGTCAACATAAAGATTGAGCAGCCCGACATTATACTGGTTGAATCGTTGGAGCAGAAGAAATGCGACGCTTTGGTTTTAAACGTAAGTACTTACTCATAATGATCATTCGTCATACGCAATTGTCAAATCGTTTTACAGAGTAACTGCTTATTTTTTCCGATTGTTCTATACAAAAGTTATTTTCGTTTTAATATTAGGCACTTGAAGTTGTTTGTATGTTTAAGCCCAGCATTTAGTTTGAATGTAATTTTTTTTCTCATGCCAGTGAATAATTGTATTATTTATGAGAATTAAATTACATTTAACCAGAAGTTAACTTCACTGTAAGAGAGCAATACAAAGACTTGAAGTAAAAGCTTACCTACTGCGCCATACGCTACATGAAAAAAATAGTTAATGCTGTTGTTTACGTCTATTTCGAATTATTTGAAAAATACTTCAAATATAAAGTGCCTTAGTTTGTTAGAATAAACTCGATGCCCGACTACTTATGGGCGATTAACACATTCAGGTGTAAAACTGAGTTTCCGAAATTGACGCTCTCGAAGATGTGGTTTTAGAAAACACAGTATTAGTTTTTTTATTTTTTTTATGTGATACAGTTACGGAACGAGCCGACAGCCCACCTGGTGTTAAGTGGTAACCTCTGCCCATAACAATCGATGCGACTTGGGTCCTCCCTTACTAGGTGCGACAAGACCCAAGTCGCATCGTATGCGCCCATAACTCTGAGACGTGTAGGTGGAATGTCTCTTGTGCCTGTAATTTCACCGGCAACCACACCTTTCAAACCGGAACACAGTAACGTGAACGCGTTACTGCTTGGCAGCAGAAATGGGCATGGTGGCAGTACTTCCCCGGACGAACTTGGCGAGAGTTCTACTGCTCTTTAGTAGAAAACAACAGTTTTATTTTACCTTGACCTCGTCGTACTATGGAAGTTACGGAGCTGTTACTGGAATAGGGTATTAGTACTTAAAACTAAAATTAAAATCTTCAAGATTTAGTTACAAATATTATTTAATAATCAAAAATCAATCACGATAAAACAATTTCAAAACAATTAGCAGTATTCAAGTAACGTGTCGGGGGAACACGGCTTGTCACAGCATTCGGTAACGACGCCTCGTTTGCCGCGCGAACCTGAGAACGCCTGAGCCGTGTTAGGCGCCAGCCAACTGAAGTCAACCTCATTCATCCCCGACCCCGACCTCTTTGATGTAGGCTCTTCATATTCGCACAAATAGGCCAACGTTTCCGCCAACTTCCTTCCGCGGTAAACACGATTTTCCGATGCCACGATCGCCGATATCACAAGCAAGGAGGCTATGACGATTTGAAACTTCATGTTACAATATTTTGGTTGTTGTTGTTGTTCAGAGAGATGAAATGAGAGTGTCGAGTTTTTGACATTACCACCCTTTTATACCGAATTTGAGTAATTAATATTCAGACCTCAGTCTAGTGCCTTTTGTGTGTAGGTCGTGATATATTTGACGTGTAGATAAGATAATGCTTACTTCACACAATATTCCATGCGTAGGATCTCTTACGTCAGTCTCATCTTTACCCTTTCTAATCCATCCATCATATTTTAAGTTATGGTATGGCTAAGATAAATTTAGTTTGGTGAGGAAAATATTTTATATACAAAATACAAAATGTTTATTTTCATCAGCTTAATATTTAAAATGACAACATTTTTGAAACCACCTTTTAAGTATCAAATACTTGTATTAGGTGGTTTCGCTCTCTTGCGGGTACCATGCCATGGGACCTGGAGGCGGAAATCCTCGCGTCCCTGTACTTTTGGCGTGAGGAACAGTTGGGTCAAGGTCAACGGCCGGCGATGAGAGAGATCGAGATGCAACGAGCTGAGATCCAAGTCGAAATGATAGGGATCTGGGATTCCAGACTGGCGAGTCCAAGTGCGGGCCAAATTACTGTTGAGGCGGTCCGACCAGTGCTGCAGCAATGGTTGGAAAGAAACCACGGTGCACTAACCTTCCGGCTGACTCAGGTCCTCTCTGGACATGGGTGTTTCGGGAAATACCTGTGTCAAATTGCCGGTAGGGAGGTATCGGATAGATGCCATCATTGCAGCAGTCTTGAGGATACAGCCCAGCACACGCTGGATGCATGTCCTGCCTGGGATGAGCAGCGACAAATGTTGCGTGCTGTTATAGGATCGGACCTCTCTCTGCCAGACGTAGTCAAAGCTATGGTCAGTGGAGAGGAGGAGTGGGAAGCAATCTCAACCTTCTGCGAAGTAGTAGTTCAGCAGAAGGAAGCGGCGGAGAGGGAAAGGGAGGCTTCCTCCACCGATCCCATCCGCTTGAGGCGAACTGGTCGTCGGAGGAGGCACTACGCCCTCCACCAACCACCATAATACAGGCCTGGGTGGCAACCACGGGGAGGTTCGCCACCCTAAACAAAGCCTTGAGGTGGCTCGCGCTGTGTCACGCGTGCCCCTTGGAGACGGATACTGGAAGATGGGGCTCAGTCGAGTCAACGCTGCCGGAACTGCGGAAGTTTAACGTTCCCGTAGCTCCGACATGTTACGTTCTGTGGGACACCGTGTAGGTTTAGCCGGTAAAAATCCGGCATAACCTCTTCCATACCCCGCAAGGAAGAGGTATCCAAGAGGATTCCTACACGAAAAAAAAAAAAAAAAAAAAGGTGGTTTCGCTCTTCCTTACATGTTTAATTTAATTATTTGTGTCCTACTGTATAAACATTTTAGTATAACAAGAATGAAAGCAAAAAAAACTATATCCTATATATTACTTATATAGGAGGTATTTTTGTCCTATGATGGAGGATAAATAAGTATAATGCATTAAATGTATGGAGTGGCATTTTCCCGAACATCGACGATCTCGTATGATTCAAGCGAAGAGAGCGAAGGTTTATTTCAATATTAATTGCTAATTTATTATTATATTACATTATAAAAATTATTGTAGATACACAAATCGTGATAGAAATTTGTGAAATAAATATTTCTTTAATATAGGTGACATGAGATCTTTATAATTAATGATTACCGTTGTTTTTAACCATAATGTTGTTATACTTTTTACCATATAGTGGTTTTTATTTAAAAGTGACAGATGATTTTCAAATATTTACTCAATAAACTTGAATTGGAAGTTAAACTGAGCGCATTGTGGATCTTCCTTCTTTTTATTTGTATAATAAATGCACATTATAGGTAATTGTAGTTGTCGTTAATGGTAATTAGTTAATTATTAACTTCTTTCTTCGTTCTAAGTACTGCAATTACTACGTCTACTAGTCTTACTAGATCCAGTGTGGTGAAAGAATTGTAGTGGGTAGGTAACAGGAGGTATCAAGTTTAGAACTTGAGACACATCCATATTAGGAAAGGTATTTATTGTAAGACGAACCTGTAACACGACCGTGTTTATAAACAATAGATATCCGAAACCTACCTACTTACGTCACCCAGGTATTCATAAGAAATAGTATAAAAAGGGATTTTATAATTTAATAAACAGTAGTATGTAACCAGCATCCGTGTGTTTCATTCCTCCGCGCCTCTCGTCATCACATGGCGACCCTGCCAGTGCCTGTGATGTATTATCATCACATGGCGACCCTTTGCCAGTTACCTGATCGGTTTAGGCATAAGATGCCGCTGGTCTCGGTCTATATTTGGAACGAAGTGTCTTTTAACAAAATCTATCTTTAAGAGCAGTAGAACTCTCGCCAAGTTCGTCCGGGGAAGTACTGCCACCATGCCCTTTTCTGCCGCCAAGCAGTAACGCATTCGCGTTACTGTGTTCCGGTTTGAAAGGTGTGGTTGCCGGTGAAATTACAGGCACATGAGACATTCCACCTTCACGTCTCACAGTTACGGGCGCATACGATGCGACTTTGGTCTTGTCATACCTAGTATGGGAGGACCCAAGTCGCATCGGCTGTTATGGGCCGAGGTTACCACTTAACACCAGGTGGGCCGTCGGCTCGTTCCGTAAATGTATTACAAAAAAAAAAAAAAATCTAAAAACATAAACAGTGTCAACCGTCTAATATGGGGAATGGATACAGTACTCCCGCAACAGGCACCGCCGCAAGTCACAGTGATACGTACACCCAAATTGGGAAGACGAATTTAATAGAGCAGATTAACAACATCGCCTAAGGTTAAAAAAAGGCAGAATAAGTTAAAGAAGAAAGAAGAAAAAAAAATAAAAAAGAAAAAAAAATAAAACCATAATGAAAATGAAGAAAAAATTACGAAGAAAGAAATTGTATTGAAGAAAGAAGAAAATAATGTTTTAATATTTCGCATGAAGTAAGAAAATCCTATTGAAGTAAGAAAAATCTAAGAAGAATGAAGATATTTTTTATTGAAGAAAGAAGATATAATATTAGTTGGAGGAGTTGGAGGAGTTGGAGGACAGGGTCATCCCGGCTCGTAGGTGTTCAGGTCCAAACATCAGGTCGAAAATCATTTGAAAATCATCTGTCACTTTTAAATAAAAACCACTATATAGTAAAAAGTATAAAAACATTATGGTTAAAAACAACGGTAATCATCATTAATTATAAAGATCTCATGTCACCTATATTAAAGAAATATTTATTTCACAAATTTCTATCACGATTTGTGTATCTACAATAATTTTTATAATGTAATATAATAATAAATTAGCAATTAATATTGAAATAAACCTTCGCTCTCTTCGCTTGAATCATACGAGATCGTCGATGTTCGGGAAAATGCCACTCCATACATTTAATGCAATATACTTATTTATCCTCCATCATAGGACAAAAATACCTCCTATATAAAATATTTTCCTCACCAAACTAAATTTATCTTAGCCATACCATAACTTAAAATATATGGATTATCTCGGGTAAGATCAAAAAGAGGGAAAAAATTAGAAAGGGTAAAGATGTGACTGACGTAAGAGATCCTACGCATGGAATATTGTGTAGTGAAGTAAGCATTATCTACACGTCAAAATATATCACGACCTACACACAAAAGGCACTAGACTAAAGTCTGAAAATTAATTACTCAAATCCGGTATAAAAGGGTGCTAATCTCAAAAACTCAACACTCTCATTTCATCTCTCTGAACAACAACAACAACCAAAATATTGTAACATGAAGGTTCAAATCACCGTAGCCTCCTTCCTCGTGATATTGGCGGTCGTGGCATCGGAATATCGTGTTTACTGCGGAAGGGGGTTGGCGGAAAGGTTGGCTTATTTGTGCGAACATGAAGATCCTACATCGAAGAGGTCGGAGTCTGGGAGGAATGAGGTTGACTTGAGTTGGCTGGCGCCTCACACGGCTGAGGCGTTCTCAGGTTCGCGCGGCAAACGAGGTGTTGTTAACGAATGCTGTGACAAGCCGTGTTCCCCCGACACGTTACTTGAATACTGCTAATTGTTTTGAAACTGTTTTATCGTGCTTGATTTTTGATTATTAAATAATATTTGTAACTAAATCTTGAAGATTTTAATTTTAGTTTTAAGAACTAATACCCTATTCCAGTAACAGCT
This sequence comes from Chesias legatella, assembly GCA_947359385.1. Classification (NCBI taxonomy): domain Eukaryota; kingdom Metazoa; phylum Arthropoda; class Insecta; order Lepidoptera; family Geometridae; genus Chesias; species Chesias legatella. The sequence continues at coordinate 3,322,781 of OX375766.1, forward strand.
CCGTAACTTCCATAGTACGACGAGGTCAAGGTAAAAAAAAAACTGTTGTTTTCTACTAAAGAGCAGTAGAACTCTTGCCAAGTTCGTCCGGGGAAGTACTGCCACCATGCCCATTTCTGCTGCCAAGCAGTAACGCGTTCGCGTTACTGTGTTCCGGTTTGAAAGGTGTGGTTGCCGGTGAAATTACAGGCACAAGAGACATTCCACCTACACGTCTCAGAGTTACGGGCGCATACGATGCGACTTGGGTCTTGTCGTACCTAGTAAGGGAGGACCCAAGTCGCATCGGTTGTTATGGGCAGAGGTTACCACTTAACACCAGGTGGGCCGTCGGCGTCGGCTCGTTCCGTAACTGTATCACATAAAAAAAAAACTAATACTGTGTTTTCTAAAATCACATCTTCGAGAGCGTCAATTTCGGAAACTGAGTTTTACACCTGAATGTGTTAATCGCCCATAAGTAGTCGGGCATCGAGTTTATTCTAACAAACTAAGGCACTTTATATTTGAAGTATTTTTCAAATAATTCGAAATAGACGTAAACAACAGCATTAACTATTTTTTTCATGTAGCGTATGGCGCAGTAGGTAAGAAGATTAAATCATGCTTTTACTTCAAGTCTTTGTATTGCTCTCTTACAGTGAAGTTAACTTCTGGTTAAATGTAAGTTAATTCTCATAAATAATACAATTATTCACTGGCATGAGAAAAAATTTACATTTAAACTAAATGCTGGGCTTAAACATACAAACAACTTCAAGTGCCTAATATTAAAACGAAAATAACTTTTGTATAGAACAATCGGAAAAAATAAGCAGTTACTCTGTAAAACGATTTGACAATTGCGCATGACGAATGATCATTATGAGTAAGTACTTACGTTTAAAATCAAAGCGTCGCATTTCTTCTGCTCCAACGATTCAACCAGTATAATGTCGGGCTGCTCAATCTTTATGTTGACCGTCATCATTGCTTGTTTAACAGGTTCAGTTAGTGCAGGCGTCGACAGTACAGACGTTTTCTTTTTCTAAATACATATATCACATTATTAATTATAGAATACGTCGAAAGAGATATTAAATATCGTAAATGACGAGGGAGATAGAATTACAGTACTATCAAGTCTTTTCACGTTTTCTTTCCAAAATAGGGGCCCATAACTAAGTTGGTTACCCTGCTTGGATAGAAGGGTTCCGGTTGTGCAACGAGCATTATATTTACTCAGGTCTTGGATGTTTGTGTTGTGTATATGCCACTTGCGACAAATGGAATCCTGGGGATTTATGAGAACGCGTTTTTTTTCTTGTAGGGTAGGAAAATCTACATCAGTGCCAAATTCAATTTTAGAGATTATTTTGTACTTTTTTTTTTAGACCAATATCTAACACTGCTAGATAACCAATTTGGGTTTCGACCCAAACTGTCCTCTGAAAGTGCTATACTGTGTCTTAAACATACAGTCCGATACTACACGAATAGGAAAACTCCAGTGTTCGCCTGTTTCCTCGATTTGTCTTGGGCCTTTGATTACTGGACTGGTAGATTATAACATCTTGTGGAAGAAGCTGGAAAGCATTAATTTGCCACCAGAACTCATTTACATATTCAAGTTTTGGTATGAGCACCAGGTCAACAGCGTCAAGTGGGGCGGCGCAATGTCTGAACCGTATCGGTTAGATTGCGGGGTGCGACAGGGAGGGCTGACCTCGCCTGCACTTTTTAATATTTACCTAAACCCACTGATCGAGGCACTCAGCAACCAGCATATTGGATGTCACATAGATGGGGTTTGTGTGAACAATTTGAGTTATGCTGATGATATGGTGTTGCCGAGCGCCTCGATCTGCGGTTTGAGGAAGCTCATGGGGATTTGTGAGGAATACGCGTTTGGTCACGGATTAGTATATAACGCAAAGAAGAGCCAATTAATTGTCTTTGAGTCCGGGACAAAACGTATCGAAAACGTCCCTCCTGTTCGTCTGAACTGTATCGAGTTAGAAAGGGTTCATAAATTTAAATATCTAGGGCATATGGTTACTACCGATCTCAAAGACAATGAAGATATCGAACGGGAGCGTAGGGAGCTGTCCGTGCGGGCGAATATGATCGCGCGGAGGTTTGCACGTAGCTCAGAGAGGGTAAAGCTTACCCTGTTCAGAGCTTACTGTACCTCTATGTATACGTGCAGCCTGTGGGCGAAGTATACGCTGGCCACGTACAGCGCTCTAAGAGTGCAGTACGATAATGCATTGCGGGCGGTGCTGGGGCTGCCCCGCTACTGCAGCGCGTCCGGTATGTTCGCGGCGCGGGCGGCGCGCGTAGACTGCTTCTACACGAGTATGCGCAAACGGTCCGCGTCGCTGGTGCGCAGGTTGCGGGACAGCTCCAACACAGTGTTAGCAATGATTGCCGCAAGAGTGGACTGCCCGTACACCAGACACTGTTGTGACAGTGTGTTTGGTAACACAGTGCACTCTAACCATTAATGTAGGTATAAGTAGAATATATTTTTGTTAATGGTATTGTGTTTAGCTTTAAATTTTCTTTCTATGTTTTCTTATATGAGTCTCATGAGCTTGAAATAAATGCATTATTATTATTATTATTAAATACCGCTCGCTATTTTGAGCTGAATTAGTTCAGGTCACGCTACCGCAATTTGTAATTTGTTAAAACCGCCTTATAAGAATTGCCTATAGATCACACACACACACATACACACATTTGTTCTAATATAATAACAATAAGTAGTAATAGCGGTGTTTGGTAGGACTTTTATTGATTACATTATACCCATATATGTCTGTATCAATATGTCTGTATATAGGCTGCATAATTCCTACGACACATCTACACTGGTACCTATCACACAAGTTTTTGCCTAGTTTAGGGCCAGTATGATACACTTAAAATTATGTTTAGCAGCATTGTAAAATTATTAATATTGCTTTTGTCTTGTATTGTATTGTATTGTTATGAAATAAACGCTTATTAATTTTAATTTTATTATTATTATATTAACACTCAGGCACAGAACAAACATCTATATTCGTCACACAAATGTTTGTCCTGCGTGGGAATAGAACCCAAGACCTACAGCGCAGACGGAAGAGTCACTACCAACTGAGCTGTGATCCCAAAGGCATTGCTGATGCGCTGCCGGTATTCAAATAAAATTAGCAAAGTTAATACCTATCCTCAGAAGCACTGATCGCGATCTTCTGCAACTCGCCCCTGATCTTGATCTTGGGCATCCGCGGGTCGTCGGTGATCAGACACTTGTGTATCTGTATGAGCAGGTTGGTCGGCTGCAGCAAGTGCAGCGGACTCGCCTCGTTTGATGCTATCGCGTACTTCCAGTCTTCTTCTGCTGTTGCTATCACGATCTGGAAGTGACGTCAACGCATGTAATGTTATAACGTGTACGTACACGTTAGTAAATGTCGGACGCTAATACTTCGGGAAGTGACGTCAACATTGGTAAAGTTATGATCTGTAGATACATGACGTTAGTAAAATAATGTAATAACTAGAGTCAAAACAAAACAGTCGAAGTCAAAAAATCTTTATTTCAATAGAATTCATAAAGAATTGGGTTGGAAAAGTCAATAAGTACCATTCAGAACATAAGTTCACGCGTCACTAAGATTGACGCCTGCTCAACTCCTATCCAACCCACCATGGGGAAGAGACAAGAAACCTCTAAAGAAGGGATTCCTTTTTTTCGCAAGCACGATCCTTGTAAAAAGTGGTGAAATTTAATGATGTAATTTGGATAAAAGCACAATCTAAGGATGACACCAAAGCAATGAATTTGACTTTAGTTAAAATATGTAGTAAATAAAGAAGGGGAAATATTTCATATATAAATCAACACTGATATTATAAAGAGAATGTCTGTGAGTTCGCATGTAGGCGGTAGTCTCTCAAAACTAAATACGATACTGTTCATTTTATACAAATTGTATTACACTATCCGTGAGTGCAATAGGTAATTTTTTTATTCCGACAAAGATAGGTACCAGGCCCTAATTACTTAACGCTACCTTTGTTCTTATGAAAGCATTATGGGTTTCATCAGAAATGAGAGTTAACTAGAAAATTCCAAACACTCTTTATTAATTTACGCATTTAACCGTACATAGTTTCGGAGCATGAGGGATGAATAGTTCATTTACGTACATGTCATATGTGACACATTATAAAGTAAACTGTACCTGCATTTCGGTAAGCTGAAGTACCATCTTGTCGTAACTGTGATGTGTGATTTCCTTCAGTATATCGTCGTCAGCCATGCCTTCTTTGTACAACTTGTGGATATCCAACGCTTGCGATCTGGGCTCCGATTTCACACTGATAGCACCGAGTTTAACGACCACACAGGCTTCGGAACTGGGAAATTAGTTATTGATAAATATTCAAAACTAAAAACGAAAGAAGTACTAAGAACTAAAGAAGCTAAAAACGCACATCAACGTCGCCTGATTTTTAGAATAAATTGGGAAAAGGGCAATAAGAAGAACATAAGTATTCAACATTCATTTCGGGACGCTGTGCCATGTCAGTAAGTTTCGAAATCAAGTTGTTGAAACCAATTTGGAGGAAACGGCTAGCATGAGTTGAGTGAGATATTATTATAACACCTTCATGTCTCACGGGCGCCATACAATTACCATTAAACCTGGGGATGGCAGAATTCTAATTAAATGCATTCTACAGACTGTCCTCAATTATTGAAACATACTCAATTAATGTTCCCTATTACAAAATACAACATTGAGTGTTATGTGCCTTTCGGCCTTAATTCACTGATGCCTAGTCTGCACAAACTTCTACTATACTCTTCTCTTTTCTTGTCACCTTTCTCTGTTGAACTTAAGTACCGTCACTTGAGAAGTTTGTTTACCTACCCTCGATACATTCCAGTCTGCGGCACGATGATGTAAGAAGCGGCGATATCAATATCCAAATCTATAAACGTGTGATGGTGGACGGCGTACTGCATTCCTAACGTCGATTTCTCTTTCATTTCCGATAGCTTGTTCTCAGCGGCTGCTTGTAACCTGGAGGAAAGCTTGGCATTACACTTGGCGCTCTATATTGTTAAACTTAGGAAGAAACTAAGGATGGTAAGGAATTGATTAAAAAGGAATATTAAGTAAACACCAACCAAGTAAAGTAAGTACCAGTAAGTAAGTAGTCAAACACTTAGAAATTTTTATAATTTCTATATATTACCTTTTTTATATTTATTTAATTAAAAATTCAATAGACTTGTGGCATGTCCTATTGTTAAACTTGTAGGCTTCCGATATGGTTCATTGACTACTACAGTCGCACCGTATATTTATAGTTCCTTTCAAGCAGAAAAGCTTTACTTTTTCAATCAATGTCAATTGTTTTTTTCAACATTTTGAGATTTTACTATAATTAGCATGTCAGTTCCATTGTACCTGAACATGCATCGTCTAAGAAAAAACATTTAAGGGTCACACAATTTTAACTTTATAGTTATAAAGGAGTCATGCACGCATAGATATATTTAAAAGCGAACATGCCGCTTCAGGCCGAGCTTCCGCTAAGTTAATGTTAAATATGCCACACGTATAACGGGGGAGGGTCCGGTGGTGCATCAGGATTGTCATTCTTGTTGGCCATAGTGTGGGCGCTAGTTACGAAGTTATGATTATCAAAGACACTGGCGGTGAATAATCAAACACTGGCACGAACAGCTATACAGTAACAGTTTAATTTGCAACACTAATCAGAAAATGTACAGTCTAATGCGATTATTTGTTTATTTGTTAGATGGGTAGGTAAAAATCAAAAGAGTCGAGATAACGCGGTATTCCCGGCGTGCGCGTGCGACACAACCTCCTGCGATGGCTGTCGCCCCACCGGCACCGTCCCGAACTGTCATCGCCCTTCTACCTCGCACCGCGCGCCGATTATAGCCGAACGTAGACAGGTTCGCTTCGTTTAAGTTCGATTTCTCTCGCTCCGACATATATATATATACATATATATATACTATATATATACTAGCTGACCCCGCAAACTTTATTTTGCAATTAAAATTATTTGTGGTATCGCAATTAAAAAATAGGGGTTAGAATGGTGGAAGGGTGAAAAATTAGGGTTGTAAGTATATTTTAATGCTGAATCAAAAAAAAAAAGTCCACAAAACAAACATATTTTTTTTCGGGTGAACCACCCTTGTCACTTAGGGTTATGAAAAATAGTTTACGTCCTATTCTCAGATCTACCGAATATACACAAAAAAAAACATAAAAATCGGGCAAGCCCTTCCGGACAAACACTGTGACAGGAGAATTTTATATATTAGATTATTTTTTTATATATTCTTTTTCATACAAACCTACTCCTGACAATAACGAACACATAAAAGAAAGATTTATCCAATTTGGTGCAGTCGTTTCGAAGTTATGTGCGTATAAACATTTCGGTGATTCATTTTTATTTATATAGATAACTATTTCAATACAATAATAGCGGTATCAGTGTTAGTCGCATATTACAACTATAATGTGTTACTTATTATATTTGTCATTGATAAGCTATCAAAAAGGTCTAAAATTAGATACATAGGTACGTAGTCAAAGCTGTCGATTCGGTGGGAGGTTTGAACACATTGACTATCTCAATGACAGTTTGCGCGTCGTAAGTAATTTGCAACGGACGGGCCGATACTTTTACTCTTTGGTCGCAACCGCCATCTATAATATAAAATATGATTATGTTTACCTAATCTTTTTTAGGTTAATATTAATACTCACTTATGCTAATGAATGTATTTCACATTCAGTAAGTTGCTAAACTCGTACTGAGATTGTAACTGAGGTATAGTGCCATAATGCAGAACAAGCAGAGCACATTATCAATATATAAGATGATAATAAATGACAGTACTTAGCAATGTGTCTTAACCCTAACAATAATTCAAAACTGATCAATTGAGGTGGTTACAGATCTCACAAACCAATATGCTGACCATTTAGGTATCACAGCTAGGTAGAGTCGTACCCCTTTTTGACCAGACCGCAGAGCCTAACTAGCAATTCCGTGAGAGATCGGGGTTTCTCAAACCAATATTGATATATTGGTTTGAGAAACCGGTAAAATAAAGTAAGAGTAGGTGGTAGTTCGGCAACAGTGATAATAATGGATGATTACCCGTCTCACATTGGAAAGCTATTACGAAAACTAGACACAGCTTAGTAATATCATAACATTGTTATTTGATAGCAATAGTTATTCATAAAGCTTTGGGCTCAACAAGCCGGCAAAAGGCAAATTAAAATATATAACATAGTAAGTGTTAATGTATCAACATCTGTGAACCAATTTTCATCATTCAAATATAAATCAATTCAGTAGTCAGACAGTATTTGTTATTTGTGCGGTGTAAATATTTGTTGGCGACAGGTTTTAAACAAATTTTTATGTAGACATATTTACTTTAATAGACCTCGAGATAAATAGGCTGGGAAACTCGTGAGGGTGGACTACCCAACTCAAAAAATAAACATATGTATCTAGCTAACTAAACATTCCTGTGTTATTAACGTTTTGGTGTTGTGTAATAATTTAATTTCAAAACTCGCTTTTTATAAAGTTGTTGCTTTATAAGTGGTTTTATAAGCTTGTTGAGTTGTTCATTGTTGTAAATTATGTTTAGTAGTATCATAATGTTTTTGTAATTGATATTTGATTGTTTCAAAGTTAATGAGGGAGGTATGTTGTAATATGACTGGTTTTTATAAAGTACCATGTGGGTAGATTAGAAATAAATCAGTTTGCTTTTGATCTCAACAATGGCGTATTCTTTAGGTAGGTAACGGCTGATGGCTCACTTGATGTTAAATGGTAACCTGTGCCCATAACTTAAATTACAGGCACATGAGACTTTCCACCTTTATGTTGCAGATGCCTAATTATGTTATGGTATATTGGTGATGCAATTAGGCAATTAGGCAATTAGGCAATTAGGCAATTAGGCAAATTAGGCAATTAGGCAATTATATTAGGCAATTAGGTCTTGTCATACTTAAGTACAACTTTCACTGGCTAACCAGAATACAATATTTCAGTAACACTGTTGACGACAGAAAGAAATATGGTGCAATAATACTTTCCCCAAAAAATATTTTATTTAACCAGTTTTTTTTATCAGACATACCTAAATAAATTAATAATTATTGGTGGACATTTCACACCCAAACGAAGCGTAGCTTGTACAACGAGAACCAAATAACTGATGGAATGCATTTTTTTTTGTAAATAAATACATATTATCACCCCGACACAGAAGGGTGGAAAACAAACCCACGACTTACAGCTCAGAAAGTAGAGTTACTACCAACTGAGCTGTGATGCCAGTCAAATTCATTTTATCATTCAGATCGCACATATTTTATAATGGATTTATTTTAATCATTGTATGGTTTATATGAAATTGTGCCCTTCCTGAGCAGAGTTTTACTATAAATAATAATAACTAAAGGCTTTCTGGTATTACTTGGTATTACTTATCTCTCAATGATAGCTTTTAATAACAAAATCCATTGATAAATTCAACCTCAACCTCACCTTATTTTACATTGTTCTTTCAATATAATATTGAATTTGGAGCTAAATTAAAGAAATTATTTTACCCAAATGTCCATAGACCGTCTGCACAGGGATGTTGAGCTCCTCCAAAGCATTCTGCTTCAGTATCAGGTTTTCCAATACAACATCACCTGAAATAAGGCAGACATGAATAACCGCAGTACCACCGAAAGTATGACATCATTCGAGGGTATATAGCACTCACCGCCCCAAATGCCTAGTTTTAGCTGAGACCTATTCAAGTTTTCCACATAATCTCCGAGGAACCTATTCAGGATATCCACCACTATAGACTCAAATACCATTGTAGAGGATTTTTATTATAATACTAGCTGTGATACCCGGCTTCGCTCGGGAGTTGATATGAGATTACGTGGTAGTTGAAATAAAAAAATAAACTATGACGTAAAAAGTAAAAAAAATATTGAAAACATTTTCTCATTATTTACACTACTTGTTTATAAATAACATTTTTCATTTTATTGTCCGGGGTATGTATATATAAATTATTCGAATTTCCTACTCTTGAGCAAGCTACATATAGCTGACCGTGAGAGAAGCAGGATTCTTTGAGGTTGATGCCACAATATTTTAAAATTTGCCCTTGAATTGAAAATATATATTCAAATTCATTTCTATTAGTGTTAGTCGAAGTAACACCGAAAGAAGTCATTTGAAAGCAGGAGTTGTATGATCTTATATTTTGAAGAAATTGTTTTGATTCTAGTGTTTCCCCGGTCATGTAATGTAGAAATTCCTGCGGAGGTGCTTTCCAGTGGTGGTAATCGATTTTTTCCATTCATGCAACAGAGACCTGATGTTTCTTTACTGAATTTTTTCGCGTGGCAAAATTGGCAAATTTTATTCATTTTTCCGATTACAACACATTTATGATTGTAATATTTTTTCGTCGGTTCGTAGTGGAATGCTTCCTTTGTGAGATTATCTTTTAAAATTCTCGATTCTTCAATACGTACTTTTTTTTCTTTTCTTTCTTCGCTTTTTCTGCTTCTCAAAGTGCTCATTCTGATTCGTTGATTTTGTAAACGTGCTTCGTGCTCTTCTTCCGTTTCATTTCTTCGATATTCTTTTTGTTTCCGCCGTTTCACTGCAGATCTGGCAAGATCTCCTCCTCTTTTACTTCTAGGCATTGTATTCTGTAAAATATAAATTAAATAAACATTTTATAGACAAATATATTGTTACGTAAACGTGGGGTACATTGAGACAAAGAAAAAAATAATATGTGAGCCGTCACGGGACGCCTGGCAGGTGTGAAACATCGACATTATTTGTAAAAGTAATATGCAACGCATGCCGTGGCGACGCGTCGCCACGCCAGAAATCGGTTTTACGTTGGGCTATAGATGTTTCACATCAAAAAATTATTTAACCTTCAAGCGGTCGCGCGATATTTTGTTTACGGCCAAAAGTATATAGAAGACATTGATTCAATGTCGCGCGACTGCTTGAAGGTTAAGGAAATTACAATTAAAAGAAAAGAAAAAAAAACATTGCAATTAATTAAATACCCTATTTAAAATACTCACATTTGATATTTCACAATAAAGGCTCACAGACAACTTTTTTCTTCTTCGCTTCAAAATCGAGAATTAATTAAACACACTATCAAAAATACTCACACGTGATACTTCAAAATAAAGGTTCACAGATAACTTCTTTCCTTTTGATGTGAAACTTCTATAGCCGCACGTAAAACCGATTTCTGGAGTGGCGACGCATGCCGTGGCGACGCGTCGCCACGGCATGCGTCGCATACATCGACTTCATACCCAGTAGACGCCTAATAAGTATTCATTCACTATGAAAATAATTCTTTCAACTAGCTGAGGTGTGCGGGCGGCGGGGAAGTGAGCGCTTATTGGTCCGTTCAAGGTTACGACAAATCATAAACATTATTAGTGATGGGGTACATAGTTTCTATGTAATTCATTATCGATACTTGTAAGTTGTAACAAGGTATACCTATCTGTTTACTAAAAAGTATCTAACACGAATATTATGGTGTAAATACATATAATAATAGTCTTAAGTATATTGAATTGAGATGTATGTACGTTACATTCCGATTTTTCATTTTTAAAAAGAAGTCTTGATTAAAATTCTGGGAGCATATCGCCCCCCCCCCCCCCCCCCGAACAAATTGGTAACGCGCTATAACCATAGTTTTAACTTTATTGTATATTCGGTGTGTAGAACTCCGATTACACCTTGTCAATTTTTTTCAGGTTGATTCTATGAATATTTAAGGAATTACAGAATTTTCATGTGTATTGTAACGTATTTTGCAATATTATTCGTATTTCTACTTAATGTAATTTTTCAACGAATAAAGGTGTTAATGACTATTACGAGCTTATCGATGCATTACTTTTCTAGTAACATGCTATTACCATTTTATTCGCGGGAAGAATATTTATAATGTTTTGCGTAATGCATATTACAATTTTATTCCACGAACAAACAACTTTAAACTCTATCATTAAATTCTTAATCACGAATTTCATTAATTTTCAATTTACAAATTAAAATAGGTAAGTTATAAGATAATATAAATTATAGTAAGTTGCTGTTACTGTAATTTGTAATTGTTTATTTAACAGCGAATACAATGGTAATAGCACATTACGATATGGGATAGTGTTCACAATTTATCAACCAATAAGATAGTAAGGCACTATTACCGTGACGTTTTGCTTGAGATTTTACACGAATACTATCGTAATGTTGCTTTACGGTTTAAATTGATGGCTTTCATATTTGGTAAAAATAATTTCTTTAATAGGTAACTAACTAAACTAAAAAAAAAAAAAAAAAGTAAAGTAAAGTAAAGTTCCTAACTTAATATCTAATAAATTTATATTATTTTAAAAGGCATGCAGTAGTTTCATGAAAAATCACGCTTCTTTTGATATTTAAAGTATTTCGTTAGGGACGAAGGTTGCTGAGATATTCACTCAAAACAGTTTTTAATTTCTCCTGTAAAATTTAGTTTTTGCGATTACCATTTTATTCGCGGGGGTGGCGTATTACGCTATATTCTAATGGGAACCAAATTTCCCGCCTGGTAGGTTTGATCCATTTTTCTTTTAATTCAGCAAATTTAGGGTACCTGAAATATTAGGGCGCAAAATTATTTTTACTAAAGATACGAGATAGTAGAAGATACGCCATTACATCGTGTTTTACTAGTGTAGCCCTTTGATTTGATACCCATATTGTGGTGGTTGTGGAAAAATATGTACCTAGTCCGCCATATTGGAACGGCGTCCATCTTGAATTTTAAATTTTGACATAATCATCGTGTTTTACTAGTGTAGCCCTTTGATTTGATACCCATATTGAGGGGGTTAAGGAAAAATATGTAATCCGCCATTTTGTATCGGCGGCCATCTTAGATTTATAATGTTATTGATTTTATTATATTGTATTGTCATCTAAATTAAATGTGTGTACCAAATTTCAGATCAATCTGACAACGGGAAGGTGCTTAAATTTCAATTTCTAATTTTGACCCAAATAAATTCCGTACGGGTCGAGCTAAATAAAACCGTTTAATAAAAACAGGTAAATACCTGTGAAATGTTATTCCATCGGTTTTAAAATTTGAGGTTTTGCTGTGTTTGCCATACCATTATATGCTACAAGGAGCCATTGCACCAAGGATAATTGATAATTTTAGTAAGCGAGCGCAGAGATAGTGACAGGTCAGGTCACTACTGACCGAGCGTTCAGTTCAGTTCAGTTCAGTTCATTTATTCCTTTTCGATACTAAATGTACACTCGGAAACGTCACTAACAATATCATAATTTTCGTCGATTTACAAATTTCACACAATATTACATATAAATCTAAGCAAAAATTCATTCTTTTAAATAACTACACTAAATTCATCAGCTAGTGCTTCGTCAATATTCAATATTATAATAAGACTTAAACAATAAAGAATTTCTCAACTTAAGACTATATTCCCTAAAATAAGATTTTTAATGTCACTAGGTAATTTATTAAACAGTTTGATGCTTAAGCATAAAAAACTTTTACCAACTTTGGTAAGTCTGTGATTTGGGACAACAAGCTTAGATTTATTTCTCGTATTATAATTATGGATGTCACTGTTAGATTTAAGGTTATTAATATTTAATTTAGCATATAACAGGTTTTGAAATATATATTCTCCAGTGAATGTCATTATACCCAATTCCATGAATCTTTGCCTACAAGACTCCATTTTACTAATTTGTAAAATAAACCGGACTGCTCGCTTTTGCAGTATAAACACTCTTTTGGATGTCGCTGCATTTCCCCACGCCAGTATACCGTACGTCATCAGAGAATGAAAATACGCATGGTATACTGCTTTGGCCGTTTGTATAACACTCAATTGTCTCATTGTTTTTACTGCATAAGCGGCTGACCCGAGTTTCTTAACCAGTCACTCTATATGGTTATCCCAGCTAAGCTTATTATCTATCTTAATGCCTAAAAATGTTACATCATTAGTTTTGGTAATTGAATGTCTCTGAATAGTGATCATAAGTGGATCAACATCTCTATTGTTCCCTAAAAAGAATCTGACAATGTTAGTCTTCTGTAAATTAAGCAGCAAATTGTTGGCTTCAAATCAATTTTAACAAATAACATTGACCTTCATTTTGTCGCTTGCAATAATAGTGGTGTCGTCAGCAAATAAAACAATATCTTTTTCTTGTTCTACACATGCCACGAGATCGTTAATGTAAATTAAGAACAACAAAGGACCTAAGATTGATCCTTGAGGCACACCCATTATAATGTCATTTGAGGTTGATCTTGACCCATTACATTCAGTTATCTGTTTCCTGTTTTTAAGATAAGACATTATTATTGAAAGTTCGTTATTTCGTATACCATAGTGTTTAAGTTTTGCAATGAGGATTTGTGGCAAACACAATCGAAAGCTTTAGAAAGATCACAAAATAAGCCATAGGTACTTTTGGAGGAGTCTAAATCCCACAATATCTTCTCCAAAGCGTTTGTTTGAGGGCGTGGATTTGTATAAGATCTACTACTATTTTCCTAATGTGTTGTCTGAAAGCGTTCGCCCTTTAATAGGTGTCTACTGGGTATGAGGTCGATGGTTGCATATTACTTTTACAAAATAATGTCGATGTTTCACATCTGCCAGGCGTCCCGTGACGGCTCACATTTTTTTTGTTTCGAAATCGCTTGTTTCGCTGTTCAAATCGAACTAACTCTGGCGGGCGACACTGGGCTCTTATATATTCAGAGAGCTAGGCTCTAGGATATTCGAGAAAGTTTGAGAATATTTTCTTTCTCACACTTTCTTAAATGTTCTCGACATTATCGTCCGCCGTAACAATAGGTTCTGCAGCTGTACCATACGTAGTAAAGGCGCGTTTAAAAACTTAAATTTCAAAATGTTTTCAGTAATAATTTGAATAACTAAAATTATGTTGCTTTAACTCCAAGATATAAGTGAGCTACTGCTGTATAAATACACAAAATTAAATAACTTTATTATAATAACAAATGTAATTTAAGACTTTATTGAAATTGGAATTTTAAATTTCGCGCCATCACTACACATGCTGCAATTGCTCGCAGCGCCTTTTGAAATGCAACCCAAATAATCGTTGTTCTGAGTGACGTTCAAATACTCGACAACAGATGGCGCCACTACACAAGTTGAAGGGTTGGAAAAGCCCTTAGATCTTTAAAAACACGCCCTTTAGGTTAAAACAGGAACTTTCTTGTTCGAGGGGGGATAATTCAGCCTTCATCTATCTGCTTATTCTTCTGCTTTTATAATATTTATACCCATGATAATGGCTTTAATTATAGTTAATTAGTTTGAACACGAGGCGTAGATATTAGATGCTTTTTAGTCATTATACACTGCATTATTTAGCTCCAAACTAAGTAAAGCTTATGGAGCTAAGTAAAGCTTATAAAGGTATGACATGGGCAGCTTCAAGGGAAATATAAAAAGAAATCTCCAGGGTAGGCAACGCATCAGTAATGCTCCGGGTGTTGCTGACGTCTATAGGCTGCGGTGACCGCTTAACATCAGGTGGGCCGTAAGCCTGTTTGCCTATTTATGCAGTTTTTTTCAGCTCAGCTTTACATTGATGGAGGCGATAATTTCTAACTTCTACTTATTGTACTCAGAATTGGGGTAAATCTTGTACTCGGCAACACTTAAAAAAAACGACTGTGATATAAAATTATCATTTTGATGTCAAAGTCAACGTCATCTGGAATGACAATGTCATTTGCAAATTTGAAAAATGGATGGATACGCAACTTTGAGTCAAGACAGCCTCGGTACAGAGATTCACCTTGGTCTTTTTTAATTAATTTCTACATTCTTACTGTTTCGGAATAATTCCTATCAAAATGTGACTATGACACTATCACTAGCGGTCATTGGCAGACTGGTGGGCTCATATAGCCTCTGTAGCCACCAATTAAGAAGAAGAAGAAGAAGAGTCAAGAGCAAGACAGAAAATTTCATCCACTTGTATTTTAGGCCGATGAAAGTATTGTCAGACCTGTCGTATTGAATGGATCGGAATGTTGGGCCACCAAAGGAATTGATGAAAGAAGATTACACGCAGCGGAGATGCGAATGTTGAGATGGATGTGTGGGGTGACCAGAATGGACAAAATTAGGAAGGAGTATGTGAGGGGAAGTCTGAAAGTAGCGCCAGTGACGGAGAAGTGGAGGAGCAGTAGGTTAGCGTGGTATGGACATGTTATGCGGAGGGATGAAAGTCATGCTACAAAGAGAGTCGATAGAGGATGTGGATGGATGTAAGAGTAAAGGTAGGCCAAAGAAAAGATGGATGGATTGCGTGAAAGATGATATGAGTAAGAAAGGAGTGAGTGCTGAGATGACGTCTGACAGAGAGAAATGGAAGGAAAGTACATGTTGTGCCGACCCCACCTAGTTGGGATAAGGGCTAGAAAATGATGATGATGAAAGTATTGTGGTGCTCATACACTATGTATAGGAAGACTCGTCTCAGAGCTTAGCTTATTCACTGACTGCACTAGCACTACTGGTCAGTCCACTGTACGAGGTTAGTTAAATAAAAGACCGATCACTTCACTTGACTCGATTTATTTAGAAAACATGCCTAGTGTTAAAGCAAAAAGATGCTGATGATGAGCTCATTATGCTTGTTTTAACAAATTTCATTTGACAGTATTATACATAGGTACTATTACGTAGTGCTCTGCCCTTCACGTAGGTTGTGATTCTCTTACAGTAACGTGTAAGGTACCTACAAAGCCTTTTGCAACCAATTCCAGAGTTGCCAAGATTCATCACCAGAACCTATATTGCCGACGAAAAATTGCGAAGAACTTTAAAGTCTAATTAAGGTATGTGCAATAAAAAAAAATTGTTTCTCACAACATAGGTTTTACCCGTTACAGGTAACTTCAGCAACGCAAAGATCCAGCGAAACATAACATCAAATTAATAACATTTTCTGCACTTTAACATAAGGTATCTTCAAAGTTCCCATGACCCGCCGATTGGCGGTAGACCACCGCCAAATTGTATAGGAATGTAACATCCGGGACGTTCGGGAAAGAAGGAATTAATAACATACGACTTTCAGTAGGTACATTAACACTTTATTGGTGTCCTAAAGACTCAGTTTATAAATAAATAATATTCTTTATAAAACTGAAGGATACACAGTAAATCCTTCAGATTTAAGGATTTGGGGCCCACTCTATCAAGTATTGCATAGGCATTTCATTAATCGAAAATTCTTGAGAGGGGGGGGGCACTCATAATTTGTTTCCTAGGTGATTTGGAGAGACTAGAAGTTCCTCAAAATAAAATTACAGAGGGTCATTTACAATTGCAATTACAATGCAGTAATTTATATATGACTCAAAAAGTTTGCATACAGGCTAAATAATTCCAGAATAGTAAATGTCTCGCAAATCTTTATATTCATCAGTAGGATTAAAACAAATATGTATTGTTATTTCTGAAGACATACAGTTACATATAGTTCTATAAAGTTAACAACAGTCATATACAGTGTATGTCATGGACTTGGACATACTAATGATTAGATAAACCTTTTTTTTAATAGTTTTTTCAATTGTTTGGTATTAATAGTTCCATATCTGAGTTTATTATCAATTTATGATGATTATTAATTAAGATACTGTAGATGAAAGTATCGGATAACAATAAAATCTCATTGAAATTTAGAATTTAAACAAAACTGAAATTGAATCATGAGACACTAGTTCATTAGTATTATTATATAAAGTTCATTAGTATTATATATAATTAAAAACTATTTTAATATAGAAGACAATATCCGATAAATTAATTATACATTTCTAAATCTGCCTGAGAAGTAACTTCATCACGTAAGCTAGTATAGATATATTTAATAAAATTATAGAATATTAGGTATAGAATTTATTAGGTTACTGGGATAACAAAAATAGTGCCAATGCTTATATATACATAATTTCCTTGTCATAAATATACATATATTTTATTGTATAGAACAACAGCCATACAAATCACCTTATTGGTTATCATCAGAATAACATTGGGGCGGTTGGAAATATCGACAACAATTCCCACGGTAACATCCTCCAGCACAGACAATCCCATAGCTGTCACCTTCGAGGGAAACAGTGTACTGAGAGATGTATCACTCACAGACTGAGTGTGGTTGTAAGCGAAATAAATAATTTAATATATCTAATTGAACTGTTACTATACACTACAAAGTAGAATATAATTTTATAACTACGGCCACTTGTGAATATTTTTACTACCGGTTGTGAGACTGATGCAAGTGAAAGCGATAATCACAATTCCCCGCCAAATACATATTTTTGATAAATATTAATACACTTTTGCTTAACTATTAAGTATGAAAATAATTCATTGTAAGGTTACGTCTTAATATTAACAACTATTATGTATAATATGAGCTTTCATTAGTGAGACACACGCTTTTGCGCTATAGATATGCGATATACGCAATTCAATGGCTAAAAAGAAAATATACTAAACTATTTTATCAACATTTATGTTCGAGGGAAATTTCTAATAAATATCGATAAAATGACATAAATAGTCCAGCTCATTCTTGTTAACAAAATTACAATATCAATATACAGTGAACAAATGGCACAGAAATCGAAACAATGTGTACTTAAACATAGATAATTAACGTACATCATTCTATTTTGTCTCCGTAGACACACACAGCCTTCGCGATCATCATTTCTATAGCTATTACAAGACACCGATAAAGACGTGTCAAGTGGTAAGCCCATTGCCACCATAAATTCCCAGTGAACAACTCGGCTTAATAAGACTATTGTAAATCATTCTTAACCGTGAAACCAGGACAAATCTTAGAACATATTATAAGGAACTAACTACACTGGGATGTGTTATACTTACTTTACTATTATTATGCAAAAGGTTTAATAACTTATGAGGAAAAAATTCATATATTTACTTAAAGTACAGACAGACAAGAAGTTTATACTGTAGGTATATGTCTGCTACTGTTTAAACAATTGGAAGCAGCTATTAGTAGGCAGAGAACCGAATGTAATTACTTTGCACAGCAAAACGTAAAAACAGACTTCATCCTAACGAACGAGAATGATTCCTCGTTATCTAGTACTTGGATGACATATATCTTTCCAGTTATTTTGATTTAAAATTACTGAACCGCTTTGGACGAACATTATATGGGACTAATCTGTATATATCCTTTCACGCAAAATAAGGATTTTCCAAATCGGTTAATAAATGACAGAAATCTGATGTACCAAACATTTAAAAAAACACCAACTTAAACCTTTTTCTGTAGTCAAAAATACTTTGCATGAAATACAACATTCAGCCAACGCATTCTCGTTTCGTATGGAGATTCCAAAGTAAAAATCATACGATTTGCCTGCGAATGCACATATTCTTGCAACATATTTATAACGACGATTATAATTGCAGTAATCCTACTTACTTACAGCTACTTAGTGGGTGACACTTTCATTCCAATCCATTCATTTTACCGTTCACGGTTCCGTTGGTCTGATTTCCGTTTTCAATAATCGTTTTTTCCTCCGATAAACTTAGCGATGATATTGAAATATCTTCATCATCTGAAAATAATATAAAAATACACTAATAAATAAATATTGTTGACATTTCACACAGCGCCACCTAGCACCTCATTCCGTGAACTTTTCACACATAAAAATCTCACATTTCCTACTGGGGCACACAGATAATGATTTCAGTTTAAGATTTTTATTTTTCAATCCGAATGTGACAGCTCTCAAGATAAATGAAATCTTAAAATTAATCTTGCAGCCAATAACAGACTCAACTTGTTTTACTTTTTAGTATTTATTTGTGAAGTTTTGTACCTGAGCTGACATCTGACTGGTTTCGGGGACTGAGGCGGCATCCTTTACTCAGGTAGGAATTCAATTTCCCCTGTGATGCTAATATGAGCCTGTGGAAAAAAAAAAAGATTAACAATTAATATTAATTTAATTAATTAATATTAATTATGATGGCTTCACCTCTGTTTACCTATGTACAAAATTTCAGTTCAACTCCTTCACGCCAAATCTATTCAGTAGCTTTGGCATGGTCGGCGTAACAAACATCCGACCAATCAATCTCATCTTTATAAATAATAATCTTTATCCATACATATAATAAAATTGTAGAAAAGTGGTGTCTGTACAATGGAAATATATAAAAAAAAAGTAGCAGGGGTTGTTATTATATCGATGCCGAACCCGAAATTGTAATTAATTTTTTTTTTGTCTGTTTGTCTGTGTGTTTGTGCACGCTAATATCAGAAACGGCTTATTCGATTTAGATACGGTTTTCACTAATATATTGTAGTAAGCTTCACTTAACATTTAGTGTTTATTTCATGTCAATCGGTTCATAAATAAAAAAGTTATGTCAATTTCAAGAATCACGGCGAACATTTTTAACGTACAGAGTACATACTACACGCCTCGCGCCTGAGCGTCCGTGGCTATATAAAGCGCGCTGAGAGCCGCGCCGCTGCCCGCTCTCTCCGTAGACCAAGACACGTACTTGGTGACCCCCCTGACGAGATAACGGCCGCCTATCCGGGGTTATTCCTTTCGTCAGCCCCCCACAGAGAAAACACTCAACCTTTGCACCGACCCCGCCGGCGGGGTCGAAGTATCTCCGTAAATGCCCGCGCGGGGCGCATTTTCTCCAATTCCTCCCGACTCGCAACGCCCCAAGCCGAGGTCCGAACCTAAGTGGTGCCCTTGGTGACGTTGTGTATAATTTTAAGTTTTACCGGTTGAGAGCCGTCTGCTCTCACCAAAAGCCCGTGTAAACGCTGTCAAGGCCATCTGCGGCCAACAGAATAATGACCATTCATAAAAAAAAAAAAAAAACCCCCCCCTCCCATAAGGATTCAGTTATTCCACGCGAACGAAGTCGCGGGCACAGCTAGTAAATAATAAACGTAAATGTTATTTTGTCCAAAACAGCCTAATCTCCGTAATTTATTATCGATTGCTTTGAAATTTAGAAACAGCGTTGCATTCACATCTCATTGTGTTTCCATATAGGTGAAAAACTTTTTTTGATAATGTAGCCACCTCCATGCGGGTGCCGGTGCCGGACTGGTGGTGTTACACAACATATAATACGATATTACCCGAGGAAGGGCGGGCTCGGTGAGAGCGGGCGCGACAGGTACTCGGGATGGAACTGCACGGCGACGTAGTATGGGTGCGAGTGCACGGTGGGCACCTCCATGCGGGTGCCGGTGCCGGACTGGTGGTGTTACACAACATATAATACGATATTACCCGAGGAAGGGCGGGCTCGGTGAGAGCGGGCGCGACAGGTACTCGGGATGGAACTGCACGGCGACGTAGTATGGGTGCGAGGGCACGGTGGGCACCTCCATGCGGGTGCCGGTGCCGGACTGGTGGTGTTACACAACATATAATACGATATTACCCGAGGAAGGGCGGGCTCGGTGAGAGCGGGCGCGACAGGTACTCGGGATGGAACTGCACGGCGACGTAGTATGGGTGCGAGGGCACGGTGGGCACCTCCATGCGGGTGCCGGTGCCGGACTGGTGGTGTTACACAACATATAATACGATATTACCCGAGGAAGGGCGGGCTCGGTGAGAGCGGGCGCGACAGGTACTCGGGATGGAACTGCACGGCGACGTAGTATGGGTGCGAGGGCACGGTGGGCACCTCCATGCGGGTGCCGGTGCCGGACTGGTGGTGTTACACAACATATAATACGATATTACCCGAGGAAGGGCGGGCTCGGTGAGAGCGGGCGCGACAGGTACTCGGGATGGAACTGCACGGCGACGTAGTCTTGGTGTGAGGGCACGGTGGGCACCTCCATGCGGGTGCCGGTGCCGGACTGGTGGTGTTACACAACATATAATACGATATTACCCGAGGAAGGGCGGGCTCGGTGAGAGCGGGCGCGACAGGTACTCGGGATGGAACTGCACGGCGACGTAGTATGGGTGCGAGGGCACGGTGGGCACCTCCATGCGGGTGCCGGTGCCGGACTGGTGGTGTTACACAACATATAATACGATATTACCCGAGGAAGGGCGGGCTCGGTGAGAGCGGGCGCGACAGGTACTCGGGATGGAACTGCACGGCGACGTAGTATGGGTGCGAGGGCACGGTGGGCACCTCCATGCGGGTGCCGGTGCCGGACTGGTGGTGTTACACAACATATAATACGATATTACCCGAGGAAGGGCGGGCTCGGTGAGAGCGGGCGCGACAGGTACTCGGGATGGAACTGCACGGCGACGTAGTATGGGTGCGAGGGCACGGTGGGCACCTCCATGCGGGTGCCGGTGCCGGACTGGTGGTGTTACACAACATATAATACGATATTACCCGAGGAAGGGCGGGCTCGGTGAGAGCGGGCGCGACAGGTACTCGGGATGGAACTGCACGGCGACGTAGTATGGGTGCGAGGGCACGGTGGGCACCTCCATGCGGGTGCCGGTGCCGGACTGGTGGTGTTACACAACATATAATACGATATTACCCGAGGAAGGGCGGGCTCGGTGAGAGCGGGCGCGACAGGTACTCGGGATGGAACTGCACGGCGACGTAGTATGGGTGCGAGGGCACGGTGGGCACCTCCATGCGGGTGCCGGTGCCGGACTGGTGGTGTTACACAACATATAATACGATATTACCCGAGGAAGGGCGGGCTCGGTGAGAGCGGGCGCGACAGGTACTCGGGATGGAACTGCACGGCGACGTAGTATGGGTGCGAGGGCACGGTGGGCACCTCCATGCGGGTGCCGGTGCCGGACTGGTGGTGTTACACAACATATAATACGATATTACCCGAGGAAGGGCGGGCTCGGTGAGAGCGGGCGCGACAGGTACTCGGGATGGAACTGCACGGCGACGTAGTATGGGTGCGAGGGCACGGTGGCCACCTCCATGCGGGTGCCGGACTCGTCCTTGCCGAGGAAATGCAGCCCGCGCTCCTGCAGCCGCTCCACGTACTCGGGGTTCACCTCGTACCGGTGCCGGTGCCGCTCCTCTATCACCTCCTTCTTGTACAACTGGCCTGTCACACAACACGTACGCATTCATTCAACTAGTGCACGGCCGAGTGACAGTGTCACAGTCGATCTTGGTTACGTTTTGGATATAGACCAGGTCAAGAGTATCCTCAACTATGGGTGTGGATCAAGCCACGGACGTGTGCCACAGGATCGTATCATGTAGAGAACCCTGCTCCCTGTCTACACCTCCGGGAAACAGGCGTGTATTGTGCATGCACGTAAATATATCGACCGCTTCGTCAGTTAACGCGATCAAATGTTAGCCTACTTCAAATAAAAAAACGACACTTGGAACAGGTTCTCAGAAAATTGGCACACCTAAGTGTTTTTTGACAGAAAAGAGTTACAATCCATTTTACATATGGTACTTCTGCTACTAAAACAGTATTGTACAATATAAAATCTATCTAATGAATGGTATTGTGAATAAACTGAAATGAGCAGGACAAGCGATACTCCATAAAGGTGATAGTGCTGAATAACTTTTGTGTAATGCAATATAAAATAACAAAACCACTCACTTATTATACTAGGTTCCAAATAAGTTTTCCTTGTGCCCAGCCTCATGGTCCCTCCCAGATTGCCCGGATGATGTTCCGGCATATCTATGACCAACTTGTCTTCACAATTAGGGTCCACCTCGGTGCTGTTGGCCCCTTTCAGGCCGAGGACATTTCTGGAGAACTCTATGACCGCAGCTTGGAGGCCGAGACAGATGCCTAGCATGGGCTTCTGTGTTTCGCGACACCACTGACACGCTTCTATTTTACCCTCCATGCCTCTCTGACCAAATCCTCCAGGAACTATAACACCACTGAAATATAAAAAATAAAAAATAGACGAGATTGTCAGGTGAAATATTAAGTATATCTATACAAATAAATAAAATTGGAGTGTCTGTTTGTAATATTAAAATAACCGCTTTTTACTAAGTGCATATGGATGTATACACGGTACATATACCAAAACAACATTTTTTACATTTTTTGTATGTCTGTCTGTTTGTTCCAGCTAATCTCCGAAACGGCTGGACCGATTTTGACGAGCCTCACTGGCAGATATTTTGTATTTTATATTGATATTTTGTATTGATGTAACAAGCTGCAGTAACTTAGGCTACTTTTCCGAGGTGTAGGTGTGGCGTGCGTGATAAAACCGAATTCCACACGGACGAAGTCGCGGGCAACAGCTAGTATTAAATAATATTCAATCTAAATGTGTATAATCAAATCATACATTCTCCAAACGATGAAGGAAAACATCGAGAGTAAACCGACATGTGACAACCAAAAATTCGAAAACATACCCAGTGCACGAAAAGGGTTTTTTTTATGACTAACCAATTTGCTGTTGGCCGCAGATGGCCTTGACTGCGTTTACACGGGCTTCAGACGGCTCTCAACCGGTAAAACTTAAAATTATACACAACGTCACCAAGGGCACCACTTAGGTTCGGACTTCGGCTTGGGGCGTTGCGAGTCGGGAGGAATGAACGAAAGGGGCTTGATTGAGGCGCACTTAAAATCCTTTCACACAGCAGCAAGTAATACAATAGTAGGTTACTCACTCGCCCATACAAAGGTCCTGCCACGCCTTGTGATAGTTCACGGGGTTGTCTATCTTCATCTGCTTCTCCAAGTTGACAGCTTCGATGTAGGTGAGGTTGAGCTTGCAGCCGACCGCGATGCACGCGTGCTGCAACGCTTTGGTGACGCTCGCATAACTGTCCTCCAGTTTCGTGTATTTGCCAACAAGTGTTATGTTAACCTCTTTGCGGAGATTGTCCACTCGTTTTGCCAGATTGCGCCATTTACGCATAAATCTATAAAATTAATAGGTTAATTTCGTTGTTCAGGAAACAGTATAGTTTTTACTTTTACACTTGCTATATTAAAGACTGGAGTGAGGCCAACAGTTTAGTTGGTAGTAACCTGCCTTCTGCGCTGTAGGTTGTTGGTTTGATTCCCATCCAGGACAAACAGTTGTGTGATGAACATAAATGTTTGTTCTATGTCTGGATATTAATATGACAAAAAAGTATGCAAGTTTTATATCAGTTGTCTGGTTCCCATGATACAAGCTATGCTTAGCTTACTTTGGGGTTGGAATTGGATGGTGTTGTGTGAAGGTGAAATGTCATATTAAAAATAACTTGTACATTTAATAATACTCGTCCTATTTGTTTTTATTAGTTTCATCATGATAAGTCACACTGATTGAATTATGTATATTATAGCATAACTATTAAATGTAGATTTTGATAGAAAACATTCAGAACTCTGGATCTTCATATTTTGCTGTTTTTTTTTATGTTGCGTAAAGTGACAGAATGAGCTGACGGCCCACTTGATGTTAAGTGGTAATGGAAGTCCATAGACAACAGCAATAAGACTCGTATATGCAATATAACATATGGCAATATATTAGTTTTTATAAAAATCATGTCTCAAATTATATTATATGTATTAAACAATGTGATGGAACGTGAGACACATAGACAAAAACAAATAGAGAGGGCACCTTGACTTCTGGGGGATGAAACTAATTATTTTTCGAGATATATTTGGCCACTATTGTGTATTGGTCAATCAGTAATGTTTATCTTGACAGCTTATTTGCTCAAATTAACTTACTTGCTTGGTCTAGGTATATCAATATTCAACTGGAGCCTCTCATTTAAATACTGGACCACTCCTTGTGACTCCATAAGTAATGGGACATGGTACACTGAGCTAAGATCATGGATGCATATAACCTGCAACAAGATAATTAGTTGGTAATAAATTGATTGATCGTCACAAAAATACATACAGGGTTACAGGAAAAGTCGTGCTAGATCCGTTAAGGGCGTGGAGTACCCATCATTTCTGACTTATTTCACTATGAAACACCCTACCCTAAACTTAACCCTTTTCGAGATATTCGACTTTTAATTTTTTATTGAATAATGCCGATTTTTAGGCTACGAAATTTATTTTTGTTTATTTTGTGTATCTTATTATTATTATTATTGCATTTTTACATGTGTAATAAGATGCTTTAGGACATCAATCATTAAAATAGTGCATAAGTTAATTGAATAGACCGTAGTAGACAAGTGAAAGTAAAAAAATAAAAAATATATTAGCAAGCTTATTTTTCTCTAAGGGATATCTAAAAAAAATATTATGACACTTGTTCGGCAGATATTTTTTAAAATATCTACGTTTCATCAGCTATCTAACGAGGTCTAACAATCTAGGGTTTGTATTACATTTCGTGGAAAAAAGTAGTTGGGACGCTCCAGGTAGCAGTTCTAACGGTCCCGCGCCTATTTTCCTTCAAGTTAAGACGCACCGAGAGAGCGAGACAAGTGACGATTTATGTAGGTGCGAATGAAAGAAAAAGTGTAGAGACCGGTTAGAGCTGGGAATACAACAGGGGGTATTGTTTTGGTTGTCAGTCTGCTTTTGTGCTTCGTACATAGTAGATGTGATATCGTTTTGCTCTTTTTCTCGACTTGGCTGTGATTCTGGACTATTTCTTCTGATTTGTGACTACTGTGCTTGTTAACCGGACTCTGATTTGTACCTGTGATACTGTGATATATGTGTTGAAGATGACGTCCTACACACCTGAGGAATATGCTGATATGCTTATTTGTTACGGATACTGCGATTGTGTGTCTGCGCAAGCTCGTAACGAATACATAACTCGCTACCCCGGTCGTCGAGTGCCGGATGTGGCCTGTTTTGACAGAGTTTATCGAAGACTTAAAGAAACTGGCTCTGTTTTGAGACGAAATACAGACATGGGAAGACCACGAATTGACGACGAAGAACAGGACAATGAGATAGTGCAACGCTTTCGAGCGGATCCGACTACTTCCACTAATATTGTTGCCCGTGATCTGGGACTTTCGCAATGGAGAGTGTGGTTTACAGTGCATACTGCTGGCCTATACCCGTACCATTACACGCCGGTACACGTTATTGAAGAAGGAGACCCCGCGAGAAGATTGGACTTTTGCAGATTTATGCTAAATGCTGACGTAGAAGACCCAGATTTTCTAAGAAATATCTTGTGGACGGATGAGTCCAAATTTGATAAAGATGGCATAACCAACTATCACAACGTCCATTACTGGGCCCCAAAAGAACTAAGGAATCCCAATAAGAAAAGAGTGAAAGGGTCCCAACGAAGATTCAGCGTGAATGTGTGGATGGGCATTATCTCTAATCATTTGATTGGACCTTACTTTCTCCCGGATAATCTAAATGGGGAAAGCTACGAAAATTTCCTGAGAGCAGACTTGAGTGATTTGCTGGATGATCTGCCACTCAACCTGATCAGGGACATGTGGTTCCAACACGATGGCTGCCCTGCCCATTTCAGGAGAAGTGTCAGAGACTGGCTGGACACAAATTATCCAAACAAATGGATAGGACGAGGTGGGCCGTTGCCATGGCCAGCAAGAAGTCCGGACCTAACTCCCATGGATTTTCATGTATGGGGGTGCATGAAAAGTCTTGTGTACAGCGAGCCGAATCCAGTTTTGTCTGTGGAAGACTTAAGAGAAAGGATTGTGGATGCAGCAAATAAAATGAGGACCACGTTGACCACTGGAGTAGTGAAGACTGGTCTCCGTAGAAGGATGCGACAATGTTTCAGAAATAGAGGCGGCCATGTTGAACATGAACTGTAGAATAAGAAAAAGTTGTGTGAAAACCTTTAATAAATGACATTTCATGCATACCTAATGTTTTATTTTACTTTTTAGGGCTAAGTATAAATTTTCTTCTCCACTGTCGCCTATGAAACTAATTTTTTTCCAATGCATTTGAATAAAACCCTAGATTATTATACCTCGTTAGATAGCTGATGAAACGTAGATATTTTAAAAAATATCTGCCGAACAAGTGTCATAATATTTTTTTTAGATATCCCTTAGAGAAAAATAAGCTTGCTAATATATTTTTTATTTTTTTACTTTCACTTGTCTACTACGGTCTATTCAATTAACTTATGCACTATTTTAATGATTGATGTCCTAAAGCATCTTATTACACATGTAAAAATGCAATAATAATAATAATAAGATACACAAAATAAACAAAAATAAATTTCGTAGCCTAAAAATCGGCATTATTCAATAAAAAATTAAAAGTCGAATATCTCGAAAAGGGTTAAGTTTAGGGTAGGGTGTTTCATAGTGAAATAAGTCAGAAATGATGGGTACTCCACGCCCTTAACGGATCTAGCACGACTTTTCCTGTAACCCTGTATATAGATGTTTGTTCTCATGTATTTATATGAATGCATGTATTTACAATAAAGAAATATATAAATCTGTTAACTAAATCCCATAGTAGATGCAAAACATCATGAGAAAACCGACATATCCTAGAACTACAAGTTTGAAAGTATATGTCAATGAAAGGAGCCTCTTTGAGGTGCACTCAAATCCTATTACCATACTGGTTCTATTAAACCAGTGATTCGAATAGTAGTAGTAGTAGTAGTTCAGGCTTAGTTAGGGGCAAGATGATGTTATGTGAAATTTATGTGAAAACAAAATATGCAGTAAAAACATCTCAAATCACTTAGCAAACAACTTTATAAACTAACAATATTTAACTTGTGGAAAATGTATCTGCATAGGTACAAAAACAGGATAAAAAAATAACTGAATATACATAAAGAAAAATTTTCCTTCAAAGCCAAAACATGCTGCCGCTGCTTGGAAGTGCTCGGAAGGTTACTTAAATATTAAATTATTAAAACATACAAGAACTCACCTGTTCAGGTCCAACGTGACAGAAGTTGGATATTTTCTCTTTGACTAGGTGGTCTATTGGTTTCTCAGAACGACACAATATCAGGTCCGGCGATAAGCCAAGCCCTCTCAATTCTCTGACTGAAGACTGCGTTGGCTTTGTTTTAGGTTCACCAGTTGATTTTGGCTATAAAATGATTAAAATTAATTTTGCATACAATTACTGAGTATTTTTTTTGTAGAAATTTAGATTTACGGGAGAAGGGGTGTAAACTTACCATTGGAATCAAAGAAACGTGAGCACAAATGAAGTTCTCTCTTTTAACTCGGAATTGGAACTGTCTAAATGCCTCAACGAAAGGCATACTTTCAATATCACCTATGGTTCCACCGAGTTCTATAATGCACACTCTTGGCAGCACACCATCTGCTGTCACTGGTATGTAAGCCACTCTCTGAACCCATTCTTGGATAGAGTCAGTAATGTGGGGTATTACTGGGAAACAATAATATATTATAATGCACTATAAAAGGCTAAATTAAACTACTAAAACCACAAAACTAAAAGAGGATAGTTCATGTTGCATGTAAGGTTTTGAGTATATTTTATTTATCTACAAAGCTAAAAGGAAACTAATGAAAAAAAATTGTTCTCATAAGCTCATCACACGTTTTGTGACATTATGCATAAATCTCCAAGCAGTAGACTTTCTTTTCATATTTAACACTAAACTAAATCAACATTTAATGTTGTAAATAAATAAGACCAGTGCCAAAATTTAATTTTAGTTATGGGAGTTTAGCTACTGGAATTCAATTAGATGTTGTGATGATGATTAGTATGACTTAACTGAAAGCAAAAACTAATTCAACATTTAACTTACCTTGCACAGTCTTGCCAAGATAATCCCCACGTCGCTCCCTTTCAATAACCTGCTGGTAAATTTTACCAGTGGTGATATTGTTGTCTCTGTGCAGTGTTATGTCCAAGAAGCGCTCGTAATTGCCAAGATCAAGGTCGACTTCACCACCGTCATCTAATACGTAAACTTCACCTAGAAAATATAAATAGAACCATGCACTCAAATGCGTTTCAGGCGCATTTATTTACAACCTCCAAACGGAGGCGAAAGTTGAACTACTTACCGTGCTCGTACGGAGAGAAAGTCCCCGCATCGATATTGATGTATGGATCAATTTTTATTGAAGTCACATCTATTCCGCAGCTTTTTAGAATCTTGCCAAATGAACTTGCTATCACTCCTTTACCCACACCGCTAATAACACCCCCCGTTACTAAGATGTACTTCATGTCACGCATTTTTGCAAAGGTTCTGAATACTTACAGGGAATATATCGGTTCTACAATGACTCGAGACTTAATTTAGAAAACCATTTTCTGGTTGTCAGTAACACGTGCTACAAGTAATTACAATACAAATGATGCGCGCCATTGAATGAATGAACGACGTGTTTTGAAATTATTTTATATGTCAAATGTCACTCGCAACTATATTCTTGGTACTTATACCGAAATTTTGAAATATTTTGGTCTTATGTTACGTGGCTAGAACGGGAATATAATCCTTAATATTCCTACACTGTCTAATTATGAATGAACGACGTGTTTTGAAATTATTTTATATGTCAAATGTCACTCGCAACTATATTCTTGGTACTTATACCGAAATTTTGAAATATTTTGGTCTTATGTTACGTGGCTAGAACGGGAATATAATCCTTAATATTCCTACACTGTCTAATTTTATACATTTTTTGAAATAAAGATAAGTATCTAGAAGTCATGTTTCAATCAATAGATATACTTATTACAATATCCATCCATCCGCGTCGCTTTTATTGCTCCATTTGGGGTTGAGTGCTGCGCCAGCATTAGTGTGCGGAATATTAGTATGCTCTAGTAGAATGTTAAATTTCATAAAAGAGGGAATTCCATTTCAATCAATTTACTATATTTTTAGTCTGTAGCAGAATACGTAGCTCAGATCTCTGAATTATATCCTTATTTTGATAACAATTAATATTGTCCATAATCTGTTTGATGTAAATAAACAAAAAAAAACTGATAAGTTACAAGACATTTCGAATGCTGGTACATCTAATAATGATGAGGGTGATAGACACGCGTTGACGCTGAATCACCTTTATTTACGAAAAATATAATATATTTTAGACCTTCCCTTTAAAGCAAAGTAGTCCTTGAATGCTACTGCGTTATTCGAAATTCCCGGTAGCTTTTGACTTTGACATTCGTACTGATTCATTTGGTTGATCGATCATTATCATTCATTCAGTCAACAAACAACCAGAACGAGCGTGCGATTATTCGTATTCCAGATATTCGACAAGAAACTAAAATGCCGAAGTATTATTGTGATTATTGTGACACTTACTTGACCCACGACTCACCCAGCGTGCGAAAAACACACTGCACAGGCAGAAAACACAAAGATAATGTGAAATTTTACTACCAGAAATGGATGGAGGAGCAAGCTCAACACCTAATTGATGCCACCACTGCCGCTTTCAAGGCTGGCAAGATCGCACAGAATCCGTTCGGAACTAAGGGAGCAGCGATTCCACCACCATGGGATCCTTCTGTGATGGGTCCTGGAGGGCCTAGGCCGCCAGTTCCTGCGCCGGGCGGACCGCCGGGAATGTTACCTCCGCCAAACATGGGGAACATGGGGAACATGGGAAACATGGGCAATATGGGTCCAGGAGGACCAATGGCGCCCCCCATGATGATGGGTCCGCATGGACCGATGCCACCTATGATGGGAATGAGACCTCCTATGATGGGATCTTTGATGAGTCAGATGGGGCAAATGGGACCGATGGGTCCTATGGGACCCATGGGCCAAATGAGGCCAATGATGAATGGTCCTATGAAAAATTGATAGTGACTTATAAGTGTGAGACTGTAGGTTAATGTGTGGATTGTTTGCCATCTAGTAGACCATACATGTGATGAAGTGACTGCCAATTTATGTTTCCCAATATAGGTTAGATTTTATTGTTGCACCAAATCTTTAATGTAAATAACTGACAAATGTTCAAGCCTCCATTTAGGTTTGGGTAATAATGAATATAACTTCAGATATTTTTCTGTAAATTATGTTAATGTCATTTCACAGGGTATATACAATTTTGCAAATCATAGTTATCATAATTTTGTTGCCCTTATCCCATTTTAGATTGGCACAACATGTATTTTTCTTCCATTTGTCTCATTCTGGCAAATGACCACACTAAAATAATATATAAGTTCTAAATAAATAAATAAAAGAAAAACTGTAAATAAAATTTCAATTAATTTCTTAATTCCGTTTTTTTATAAACCTGCTTTTAGATGAGCAATAATAATTGTCTACATTCAATATTCATGCTGTCCTTTTTTTTTGTTTTTCTCATGAAGAGGAAGTTACCTTCTCATTAGTGCCTAGATATAATTGAGTTATATTATTTGGCTTGACAATGGAGCCTTTTTATATTATATAGGACAATTTGAATATTGCCATATGTGTTAAATTTTAAGATGATTTTCAATCTCTGCATAGATCATCTGATAAGATGATACTGGTATGTAAAACAAGATGAACAAATACCCATTTTGACTGGCCTCACAGCTCAGTTTGTATTAACCCTGCCTTCTGCGCTGTAGATCATGGGTTGGATTCCCACCGTAGATAAACATTGATGTTTCTTCTGTCTGGGTGTTGATATGTATGTATTTACAAAAAGTACCTACC
Organism: Chesias legatella; assembly: GCA_947359385.1. Classification (NCBI taxonomy): domain Eukaryota; kingdom Metazoa; phylum Arthropoda; class Insecta; order Lepidoptera; family Geometridae; genus Chesias; species Chesias legatella. The sequence continues at coordinate 3,354,615 of OX375766.1, forward strand.
TATTACATCAGTTGTCTGGTTTCCATTATATAAGCTATGCTTAGATTACTTTTGGGGCTAGATAAGATGCTGTATGACATGTCACACATTTTTACACCACATTTTTTTATTTATATTTACTATATTACTTATATATTCCGCCCACATGTCTCAGAGTTACAGGTTCATACAATGCAGGGGAGGACCCAAGTCACATCGCTTGTTATAGGCTTGTTCAGTAACTGTATCACATAAAAATAAACTTTAAAATCTAGCAAACAATCTCTGTTAAATCAAACTATTCAAATCAGTTCACCAACTTTATTGTGATGTAGAATTGAGGTCCATGTGAGACGGGCTCCTTGATTCTGTGGGCATTGGAGGTGCAGAAATGATATCCCGGTTCGTAAACAGGATTACTATGAGGTCAGCTATTAGCAAGATTATTGTAAGCATTGGCAGCACACCATTCAGAATTTGTCCTACTTCTGTTTGTGGAGCTGTTTTGAGATCTTTGAATATTATTATTGATAGCATAGTCTGCAGTGATGAACATGTGACGATTGCATAGATTTGTAGGAAGCATGACGCTCGTTTGTGGCGAGTTGCTCCTATCACTATTATTCCAAGGAAGATGTAAGTTGTGAAGAGAGCAATGGGCGCTACGACTGCGTGGGAAATGCTCAGGGTCGGGGTGGTCCTTTCATTGATAAGGTCCGCAGTGTTGGTGACCAAAGTAAGCACTCTTAGCTTCAGCGAGCAGTGATCGATGCTCATGGAAGTTTCCTCACTCGGGTCGCACTTCATGGATCCGTTTATGGCGGGAGTTTTAAATTCCATAGGTATTTTGTTTACACGAAAATTACATGCTTGTCTTGAGAGTAACCATCAATCAAAGAGATAACGCAGGTGTGACAAAAATGACTGACGTGACTGAAGAAGGTTGCCTATTCCTAGGTCACTAATGATCATTTATTTTGTGACATTGAAACTATAGATACTTATAGAATAGAATAATATTGATTGCATACCTTAATAATCATACAAAATACCAATTATAATGAAACAAGTGATAAGAGAGGCGGCCTTAACGCTGAAAGCGGCACCTCTTCCAGGCACCTTTATATTTACAGGCTCTGCGGAGAGACGTCGCTCTGTTCTCAAATTATCATATTTTACCTGTTACTCTCTTTTGTGTATAAACTAGTGTTACGCGTTTATGTACCTAGCCGATAGTGGCGCCACGCAACTCCTGGATTGGGAACTGGCTTTCAAGTGAGACAACCGGAACACACGTCAGATTTTCAACTAAGTAGCAGTAGAACTTATGCCAAGTTCATCCGGGGAAGTATTGCCACCTTACCTATATCTCCGCTTCAAGTTAAAATGCATTCGCATTCCGGTTTGAGAGGTTTGGTTGCCGGTGAAATTACGGGCACGCGAGACATTCCACCTGCACGTCTGTTACGAGCGCATACAATGCGACTTGGGTCTTGTCGTACTTACTTAGGTAGGGGAGGATCCAAGTCGTATTGCTTGTTATGGGCAAAGGCTACCACTATACACCAGGTGGGTAATCTGCACGTTCCGTAACTTAATCACATAAAAAACTTGAGCTAGTCAGCCGGACATTTACCCTGCCACCGCTCTATAGCTTCCGTTCACGGGAAGCTCAAGCTCTCATAGGATTCGAAACCACGACCTATCGTAAGCTGACGTCACTATCACTGAGCCTATCATAGCTTCGACGAAATGTTAATGATAAAATCCTCACCACGACAGCTGCCAAATTTCACCTATTATTTACCATGAAGCCGCATCAGTACCTACCTACTCAAAGGTAGGTATTGAAGAGATTTGCAATTTCCATGACGTGGCAAAAATATACTAGATCTAGATACTTCGAGATCAGTGTCCACCTCAGAACAATAACCGTTTGTTTATTTTGTGTATATCTTCAACTGAATTGATGAAATGATTTCTGATGACTACTGTCAGATTTAAAGTCAGTTACTTAAAATTATAAATTTTAGCGATCCAAATCCTAATTTCACAGGTTTTACATAAAAAAAAATATAATAGGTAAAAACAGTTATTTTTTTCCCTATAGTTTTGTTAAAGGGACAGAATACCACTGAACAGCAAGATTTTCTGCTCGTACTTTACCTATGGATAATATCAGGTATTAGTATTAGGCACCACTATGGCCAATGTATCAGGAATATGTTAGGGCTGTTATTGTAGAATAGAATAAAATAGGGTCCTATGGCCCTAGGGCAAATAAAATGACACAAAATATATTCAACGCATTTTAATAGTAATCCGAATAACTTAAAAACTTGAAAAAGTTCAATATCTACTTATATTGTTATACTTATGTATTCAATAAATACTTATTTACCAAATATTTTAAAACCAAGAAGTTTTAGGATAATACTAGATAGTACAAAAATTGGCCCCTTTAGAGCATCGAAACAATGAATGGAATTTACAAATCGTGCCATTTTTCAGAAAGTAGAAACAGTTTACACTGCATTTTTGAAATGTACTTTGTGCCTGCCTAAATGGCACAATAAGCAATAAAAGACTAGATTAAAGCTTCTATAAAACTCATTGCCATATTTACACACAATATTCATGATTAAAAGTAAATTTTATTTAATTTTATTAACACCGTTGGCTCGAAGTTTCTCTTGAAAACGGTGAATTATTATCATAAAGCTGTTTCAAGCGTCGTGGGCGAGGTGCTTCCTCTCTCGGGAGAGCTTTTACTTCTGTGACTTCCCGACTGGCCGGCAGTAGCAGGAATTCTGAAGGAGCTTAATTTAGGTGGAGACGATTCAGGCGATGTGCTGAAAAATTCAGCTCGTTTCGCTTGCAACAACTCCGACCGCGATAGTCCATGGGACTTTGAATATTCTGCGTTCAGAGGAAACACGCCGTGATCAACTGAATCCGTGAAATCAGTCTCCATTTCTGTACTTTTCTCCGTAATCGGTATGAGGTTGCGTCTCGCTCCGAAATGTTGGTTAGTGACAATAGGAACTGTTTTAGAAGGTGGGTTTTTAGGTGAGATGTCAGGCTTTTCTCCAGAGCTGTTGGAATTTTCATCCTCGTTGTAAGCTTCAGGAATGGGAGTCGACAGGACATCAGATCGAGGACTCGAGAATCTCCATTGCGATTTCGGGGATAACATAATCTTGGGTATATTTTTGTGTTCCTTGATAAGAGCTCCTGTTCTCCCCGGCGATGCGGGCTGCGGGTTGGATTTGAATACCTTCCTCTGGGCGTACGTTTTTGGCGAACCGCTCAAATCTAGAATATTTATATAGGATTTGTTTCCTGTAGGCGCGGGCGGCTGAATTTGAAGTTTATCTTTAGAAATTTTCAGTTGTTCCACTGCAGATAATTTGTTAGATTTTGTTGGAGGGCTCAGTGTATTGAGTTTAACGCTATGTTGTAATAAAAGTTTTTTGAAATCAAGCCTCGAAGTTTGAGCCGTGGGGCCGTGTCTATCGGCGCAAGTAGTCTCTTGTTTTTGAACACCGTAGGGGGAAGTAGGCACGTTAGGGGGGACGTTCTGGTTGCCGGCCGGTGACCAACTCGCCCTATTTCTGGGATCTCCCAAATATCCCGTTTCGGGATAGCGTTGCGGGTTTTTACTGTATAAAGATATCTCCGAACTGACCGGAGACAAACTTATCGTAGACAACGCGGGAGAATCTGCTCTATCCGGGTCTTTTATGTTCAGTTTCTTTTTGCTTTTATGAATGACGGCGTAGAGCTCTTCGTTGGTCATGGTCGATTTGACAGGAGACAGTAGTCTGGAGCCGAGATCGACGACGTTGTCTCTATTCGACGGTGTCGATGATTTAAAAGAGGCCGTCGCTCGCGGATCTATTGGTGATATTTTTATGGAGTTGCTTGTCGACGGGCTTCTATGTGGCAGTGTTTGAGATTCAACGAAAGCTGTTTTAGGTGGGTAGTTGAAGAATGTTCTGTGTTCCGGCGGGCTCGGCCGGGTAGAGCTGGGTTGTTTTGGAAGCGTCCAGAACTTGGGTTGTTCTCTGGGTGCAGAGTCAGCACAGTTGTCGTAGTTGATGACGCCGTGCTTGCCGCGCAGGTGAGCGGTGTGGTGTCTGTGCAGCGTGGGGTTGATGGCGTTCAAGTCCACTGAAAGCCCACTATTTTGGACAGATTGCGGTGCGTTCAAACAGGGTTTGTCAGCACTGGAATGTCGATAGTCTGAAAACGGTTAAGTTAACGTGAGAAACACGCCTATTTCCAAAGCGACAGCGACATTTAGAATATTGTCCGATATTTATGTCGAATGACTGAATGATATACTGGAAGCATACAATAAGAAAGCAATGCTAATGATAACACTTCTAGATTACGTATAAGGCATGACTACTGAAAAGTATTATAAATAAACATGAATTGCAATAATAAACTGGTAAAATAAATATATATTTTGTGAGTAAAATAGTTCAATCGTGGTGTAACAACTTTAGTACCCGTTCCCATCTAAATTAACACAATACATAGAATAAATAAAAATATATCATAATACAACTTGTAACATATGTAAAGTTACATTGCAATAAGTAATGTTAGCACGTATACACGACAGTAACTTTAGTAAGTAACAACCATTTTTGTTCATAATTATTTTGTAGTGCATGGTATTTTATTCTAATGTGAGTTTGTGCGTCTAAGTGCAAAATGTTTTCACCCATTTTAGTGATGTAACAGAAATATTGTTTACCGTTAGTTCGTCGACACCTCATGCATCCAGTCATGCTAAAAAAGCAACAAAACTTTACCTTTGGAGGACTTCACACTAGTCTCTGAAGCTATCTCCTTCACTGTGCAAAGCCATGGGAAGATGAGTGCAAACAAAAATAAACGTTACACCTAGTGTGATAAAACGCAAAACATAATCTTTTGTTACAAGGAAGTTATGCTCATTGTAAGATCAAGTTGTGAGTCACACATTAGTTTGTTATTCGCTATACGAAGAGTCTGTTAACTGTTTCACCCTAAGTTATTTCGTACTGTTTTAGTGAGAATTGGTGATGTGATAAGTATTTACAAAACAAATGCCTCATCGACAGTATTCTGGAAATCAAGTTCTGTTTTATTATAACAAAACACTTATGGAACTAAACCGATATTAAAATATTACTTTACTCAAACAGAACTTGATTTATTGTGCTTATTCTAAGGTGTGCCCAGTGCTATTCGCAATGAGTGAAGTGAAGGTGAAATAGGAAGGTGTGAAATAAAATGAAATAAGTGCGTTAATTCATAATGATTATTATAATAATATTATTTACAAAACATTGATGTAGGTACAGAATAACACACCATGCACTTACAAACGTAAAATACCACTCGTAAGCTGTGCACTCCGCGGTGTAAAGCCACCATGCATTTACTACACTCAAACAAACATTGCGTAAAAATAAAATACTGACAATTCATTAGCTCAGTAGCCGGAAGATAATTGACTATAATATAAAATTTAAAAAAATCTATCACAGGAGTTATAAAACAGGAAGACCTAATAATACATGGACGGAATTAATTACCTATTTCAAATACAATCTAAACTCACATTATATCCGAGCACTAATATCATAATTTTAGTCTGAAAAATAATGTACAAGATATTTATGGATAGCCTAAGACGCAAACGTAAACAAAATGTATAACAAACAGTTGACGAAGGGCTAGGGATGTAAAATTATGATATATGCTAGGCTACAGCTATATGTAAGGTCTTATAAACTACCATATTTCTGTGCCGTAATCCGATTCAGAAATGGATAAAATCCGTGCTCGATGGCTGGAGCCATCGACAGGCACGGTTACTTTAGTAGGAGAGAGGAGGGGAGATGTTGGCGAATGGAGAATGCAGATGTTTTCGGGGTCAGACTCTAAGATTGCGGACAGAATGTCCAGAGAAGTCTCTCTTGCATCCGGGATGATAGCGACTGTATGTCGTTTAGGAATCGGAGTTGTAAAAGGACTCAGGGACAAAGCGGATATTTTAGCTTCGAAGTTATCATCTAAATAAGAACTGTTATTGTTCATACATTCACAGTTATCTAAATCGTCAACGCTTTTATGGCCAAGTTTGGGCGATACGGTCGCCGGATAATTGATTTGATCGCGGAGTAAATCCGCAGTTATTTCAGCCTGAATCATTTCTAAAGAGTCTACTTTTTTGGCGTTATTACCGAAACTTTCGAGCTTTAATAGCTTTCTGATGGGCATTAACGGGGAATTAGCTAACTTGTAGCTATCGCTGCGTTTAATTTTGGCTTGGATCGACTTATCAAGAACTTCTTCATTGGAATCGTTACAATTTATTTCACCGTTTGTGTCCCCGTTGTTTCTGTAAGTAAACATTCTGAGAACTTCGGCAACTTTACTGCCCGATCTGTAGTGATCGTGTTGACATTTGTTTTGTAACATAATAGGAGTTTGGAAGTTGGGGACGAATGGGGCAATTTCAGTATCGAGGTGCACGTCAGTATCTTGTGACTGTGATTCGTTACATATGATTTTGATAGGTTTAGAGCAAAGTTTCTTACCTGGTAATACGTCTTTCGTCGGAGACAAGCTGACACCCTCCGCATCGTGTATATTTACATAGGCCCCCGTTCTAGTGATCGCTTCTACAACCCGCGGCAAGTCTTGTGACTTTTTACTAGAAATGGGTGATTGTTGTGCGTTCACGAGGGATGGTTCTGTAACGTGTGTTGCGGTAATAATAGTAATGGGCTTGGGAGATGGTAGAGCTATGTATTCCGTGGTGATAGGACCATCGGGTTCGATTGGCGCTTTTATAATCATCTTCCCTAACTGCGGAGATGTGGGTTTGCTAGATAATGGAGGCGGCTCGTAAGGGAAATCTGTTTCATCCGCCAGTTGAACTAAATTGGGCATTTCGCGTTGGATCACGGAGGTGGTAGGAATGTCTTGTACGAATGGTCCAGGTTCGAATGTTGTGTGCGCTCCTTTTCTTCGCTTGAGCGTGTCTGAGGAATAAATTACTTGACCTTGGGAATCTAGAGTTACTTTTGCGCCTTTTCTCTGAATCTCTTCTAACGCTGGCGATGATCTCTCCACTAATCCATGTTCTGCATAGTCCTTATTTTCGTTTAAACAGTTTGGAAGTTCATTCAACGAAACGTACTCTGTTTCATGTAGTTTTCCTGATAGAACTGTTTGCAAGTTTCTTCCTACTATATCATTATTGCTGTACAAACTTCTATTGAGAGATTGCTTTTGGTTGTTATTTTTCACGTCAGCAATGGTAACGTAATCACCAGCGTCGTAAAAATCGGGGTCTGATTCTGGAGTCTTTGTAGAGGGAGATTTCTTACTTGATAGTTTATTTGGAAGCACTCCTTTCAATTTACACATCAAATCATTGAAGGGCCGTAACGATGTCTTCAAATTAATTTGACTCGGAAGTTTAGTTATTGATTTAATTTCAGTTGCTTTAACTTCTTTTGCTTTGTCTACTGCGGGTAGATCTAATTTTGGTCTATTGATAATACAATCTGCTGATTTGGTGAAATCTGGCTGCCTTGTGTGCTCAGACTCTTTGCTACCTTCGCTTTCGTCGTCCGAATTGGTCGGTGTGATGACGCACATTGACGGAATTCTAGAGCTGTTAATTGTAGTTTTGTATCTTATCCTTTCAATTCTTTCCGTTCCTTCTAAGTCTGATGATTCTGAATAATCTTGTTCAGAGAGGCTGTTTTTTCCGTGTGCGCTCGACACAGAGTCCTCAATAGGCGAGCTTGAGGTGTTATGGCCTGAATCAGGAGAACTAGTTCCTGTACTTTTCTTTGCGCTTTCCACTTCAGTCTCCGTGTGTATCTCCGCGACTGCAGTTATCTCTCTGTGGTTTCCGACGTTTCTCGTTATAGTTATATTAGGAGGAGGCTCATTGATTTCTGGAGCCGATTGGTTTTGGACACGTTTATCTGAATACGAATATCCGGTAGTGTATCGCAAACTGTTGAACGGAGATTTTGAGAAGGAAGAATTACTTCTATCTAAAGTGGCGTTAGCACTGTGAACATTGTTTCCTCTGCTTCTCAACATCGTAAGTGAGCTCTTTCTTTCAGGAACCGTCGGCCCTATGATAAGAGATCTATCGCTTCCCGCAGCCATTAGAGTAGTACAGACAGTTCCCGCGGAACTGGTGGTTGTACTGGTTGATCCTTTGCCGAACAATTCGTATTCATTCTCAGCGGTCATACTGTGACTGTTTGAAGAATTAGATAAAGCATTGCTCGTGTGCATTGGAGTACTAGGGATTACGTCCTCTTCTTTCAAAGTCTTTAAGCCCGAGTCCATATGGAAAGAGGTGTAATATCCTTCAGTATCGCAGGAGAATTCTGAACTTGTTTCCAAGTCTTCGTGCAAATCGTGGATGATGTCTGGCGTCAGGGTACCTTCGCTCGTAACGCTACCTGAGCCAGATGTATTTAAGAATCTTCTTCGACTAATAATAGAGCTCGGAGGACCGTGATGGACATTCAACGAGTTATTTGATGTAGCTGCTGAGGTCGTGCTTTTGGGAGGTACAGTTGTAGAGGTTATTTCCGAGCCAATGCTGGTCCGACCGGACTCGGAGCTAGCCGACCAATTACCGCTTGAAGAGTGAGGCTCGTCTTTACCTACGGCTGATCTCCTCATACGCCTTTGAATTGAAGTCCCCCTTAGTTTAACCCCTGTACTAATAGTTGCTGTGTTTTGTACAGCGCTTGGAACGCCTATGCTCTTTTCTGAAGAGGAATACGAGGCGCATCTTTGATGTGTTCTTCTATCCTCCTCTCCCGGACGTTTTTTACGCATATTCACGGTTTCCTGAACCTGACTGTCCTCCTGTCGAGTGGGCGATTTTGAATCTTTACTCTTATCAGATTTAGTAGTAGTACTCATAAAACTATCTCTACTGGCACTAGGCGATCTCCCGATCATTTTTAACCTATTTTTGCCCCATTGTTTGAGACTGTTGAAGTGTCCTTTCTTGGAGACCGGATCGATTGGACTTTTCTTAAGTAGATCACTAGATCTCGACCTGATGACAGTGCTTTCTTCAGTATCTTCCGTGGCCACAGCGTGGGATGTATCGCTACGATAAAACAAACCAAGCAAAGCATTAGTCACACGCTAGAGGCATATCTATCGAGAACACTTTGAAGAACGCCGCCTGGTCTCGTATCGGTGGCATCTCCAAAGTAATTAATAATGAAGCTAATGAACAATGGCACTATTAGTGTTCAGTGCACAAAGGATTGATTGCCTTTGTCTTATCAAAATTAAAACAATGACAGTCAATGTTAAACTAAACGTAATCACAAAAGCGCGAGATTATCGACGAATTGTTAAAATTGTGCTCAAGAATTAAAATTTTAGGCACCACACAAACTGTGCAGATGGTAAAAGTTAATTGAGATGATAAGTTACATTATCTAGTCACGAACATGTATGTGAGACATATTATTGTGTAGATAATGTAACCGGTGAGGATGTAGGTACAGTGCACACTAGAAGCTTACCCAGCTATAGCCTCTCTAAGCTCTTTCTGATCAGTGCCGGATATGGTGTTTCGTCTTTTACCCCGAGGTTTCCTCGTCCGGGTCCGTCGTTTTACGGTGTCGGTCTCACCCGCTGGCCCTTCTACGTGTAGAGACTTTCGAGAACTGCACATTCTGTCGAAGTATCTGCCGGATGTGTCGATTGCGACTACTTCCGGGGGAAATCTGAAATTAATAAATAAAAGTTAATTAGGTACTTGTTTTCTCATCATCATATTATAGGACATAGGATTTGAGTCGTATTGCTGTTGTCTGTGGGCGGCGGTTACCACTTAAAATAGTTAAAAGAGTTATTTTGGGGGCCCACATTGCTCGCGTCCGTAGGTGATAACCCTCTTGAATCCCTACACATGTTCCCCGGGTGCTGCGAAAGGAGCAACCTAAAGTAAAACTTGTGCTAAGTTCGCCCAGAGAAATACTGCCACCACACCAGGTAATCTGCCGCCAAACAGTGATGCACTCGTGTTGCTGTGTTCCGGTGGAAGGGAGTGGGTGCCGGTGAAATTGCAGGCGCATGAGACGTAACATTCCCGTCTCGGGGTGATGGACGCAACGCAATGCGACCTGAATCATCTCATACTTTGGTGGATAGGACTTGAGTCGTAGTGCTGTTGTCCACGGGCGGCGGTTACCACTTAACATCAGGTGGGCCGTCAGCTCGTTCTATCACCTAAATATATATATTTATCGGTAAATATGACACAACTAACTTGGAAGCGATGACCCTGAGTTGCTCTTCCGGACTGGGCAGCCTGTGGTCGATCGGCTCTTCGTCTCCCGACCCGCACTCCGACAGCTCGTCAGGGGTGAGCGTCACGCTACTTTGGATCCTCATAGAAGCGTCTGGAAGCGCGGTCACGTCTCCGATAGCCTCTTTGGACGTCCATTTTCGAAGGTTCTCGACCACCAATGGCTAAAATGTGAGGGTAGACCGAACTTTAGCAGTTACACTTTTTGTACTGTTAGTTTAAGTAGTGCAGCCACATACTAACTGGTTGACAAAATATTTATTGACGTTTTAGAACAAAAATATTTAGCCGGCTATTTATACGTATTTAGTATTTTATGTATGGTCAGAACAAATATAACAATGAATATTCTATACATAAGTTGGATTCTATAGCCAATTTAATATATTTGCCGCATTATATAAGGTTGAATATACATTATATACGTTAAAAATAAAATAAAAATGTACATCTAAATAAAATTCTATTTGTATAGTTGCCGGCAAACAACTTGAACATGAGTTGACGAAGTGGGGGAAAGTTTGCGCATGTTGTACGGAAAATGAGTTCAGCTCATCGAATGGCTTTTTCAAGTTGATTGCCGGCATCTATAGTAGCCTAATAAAACAGTTTTCAACGTTCAAGTTGCGCTTCGGCGGATGCTGCCGCGGCTCGCTCGCTCACTCACTCTCTGAGACTCAAACCTAATTGATCATTTTGATCTCAGTCGTCCCACTGCAAAAAATCTAAGTGTGAACTAAGAATATATTTTAATGTTAAGTTTTGTTCATTGTTTCGTCAAAAGCACTTATTAAGTTTGAACAAGAGTTAAATCTCCCGTGGAAGATAGGAACGCGCGCCAGACGTGTTTTGGCGAGCCACCGCTAACTACCTGGTGTGTGTTTTAAAATTGCATTATGATAAATTACAATGACCTCATTATGGTATTTTGTCAAAGTTTAATATTTGCTCAACTCTCTAAGTTACTGAAGACAGGAAAACTCACTTAAACTCCGTTTTAAGATTCCTTGTCAGGGGGTCATAAAGTGTGGGAGCGAGACAACGTTAATCACACTGTTTCTTCATTACTGGCAGGATTGCTCTATGCTCATCGATAAAATTAATAAATAAAAATAAATGTTGGTAGACATCTCACGCAGCGCACGCAGCACGTAGCCCCAATGTAAGCTAATTGTATCTTCTTGTATCATCGGAACCAGACAACTGATAAGGTAATACTAACATACTTTTTTTGTAAATACATACATAATTAACACCAAGACACAGAACAAACATCTATGTTCGTAACACAAATGTTTCTCCTTGGTGGGAATCGAACCCACGACCTATAGCGCAGAAGGTAGGGTTACTACCAACTGAGCCGTTAGGCCAGTCAAACTTTACTTATACTTACAATATGCGTTTCGATTTCGACATCCACTTTGTGGTAGACACGTCGCCGTTTCGAGCCAAGGACAGGAGTGCATAGCAGATACGGTGAATGCTGTGAGTCTTTTCTGAGCTGGTCGAGTATAGAAGCAGCAAGTCGGTCGGTGGTCGCCTTATCGTACAGGTTGCGTAAACTCGGAGGCCTGGAAATAATTACCACGTATGTACCCGCGAGAACAATTGGTTTCGCAATTGCTTAGCACATCGGAACCGAGATAAAGGAGTTTCGCCAAGCTCTAACCAAAAGTTGTGTAAGTAAGATCGTAGAATTTTGGGTGCTTGCGCACCGAGTGTGCGCGTAAGAATCGTCATTAATTGTGAAAGGATAACACGGCAAAAATTAAACCGGATAAAGCGCTGACATGCCATTTTCTCAGAATTAAAACCGCAACATTGGCGTGGAATGTGGATCGACATCGAATCGTGTCACTGTATGATTGCTTCCTTTCACTGTCGGTATTGGAAACATCAGTTCAGTTCATCACAGTTTCAGTATCTAAGTATTCCATCTTATTAATCAATCCAAATCTTACCACAATAAGCTACCCCTAATTAATAATCAACCACTTAGAATATTCTAACTATACAATCTTATTTTTTTTTATCATTTTGAATCAGTTTTTGTAACCAACCAAGTCATTTTCATTCCATAACATATAATGGTCAGTTTTGAACTTCGGTTTCAGTAGGTACGCTGTAAATGTCTGTCAGAACTCTTTAATAATATAAATATATATTCATTATTACCAAATATTTATTTGTTTAAAGAGCGTGAGATCGTATTTTTTGGATATTGATCCTTGCGCACCAATAAAACACTCCAAATGAAAAGATAAGGCTATGATGTATATGAAGAACATGGGCTTAACTATTGCGCTATGTAACAAAGACTTGTTCATTGCTACCAGTAAGTACATGATAGAACAAAGAATACAAGAAATCCTTTGTCGTGTGACCATACTTCAGATGAAACGTTGGATATTTGTAGAGCCGGAAAGAACATGTTTTGTGGTAACAAACTAAATGGACGGTAATAACAATAATGCATGGAGTAACGTCTAAGCGCGGTTTCCGCAAGGAAACTTTTATTCCCATGGGACATCTACAGAGATAAGAAAAACGGAAAGAATTGTCACGCACGTTCCGGCCAAGCCGATAAACAAACAGTTTATTAAATAGATGAAAAAAGTTGTGAATGAGATGCTGGATTGTATGTTTACCTCGTGTCTGGAGTAAACAATCCCTTTTTGAGGTTGTTGTTCGCCGTGTAGTGGACTTTGCGGAGCGCAAAGTCAGACAGGCTTCCCTCAGCTGAAACAAGGAAAGTTGATTAAACTTTTGGTAATGGGGCATCAACGAGGTTTCTTTTTCAGGTCCTTAACAATAAACGTTGGCTCATTTGTAAGAGCAAATTGAACTCCGGATTTTGTTGTTCTGGAACAGATAAATAATAATTCTGATGTTAAGAATTATTCAAATACTTATACACCTGTTGTGTCGGTGTATCAAAGTTCATCTAAAAATTGCAGATTTGGAGCTCATATTACTAATAATACAACCGTTGACAGGGTTTTGTCTGATAGACTTAAGGGAGCTCTCAGGAATTTTAAGAGCTTTGCCCTGGTGTTTAAATAGAACCCTAAATAAATAGTTATAGCTATAACAGATAGTCGTGTATAAGATACTCAATGTGATATTGATATCGGGCGTCATCAACACTATAGAAATACTTAAAATAATGAGCGCGTGGGTTGGTCGTTCCGGCAGCTATAAGAAGAACAGATAGATCCACCAGCAAACAAAATAAAGGATCCTCAGTACCGACTTTGCTATGATAGAGACAAATAAGAGGCCATTACTCATCCGTCCGCCCTCCAGGTTATCGGGATTAATAATACGAGTTGCTATCTCTCATTTCGCGTTTCTTGATTACGGCATTAGGGATTATAAGCGTGCTATTGCAGGCAACTCGCGCAGGAATGATGCCAATTTACGGTCATCTGAATAATTGCCAATTTGTACGTTTCTTTGATAGGAACTTAACTCGAACGTGACTCTATTTCTATATCTCTCTCTCGACGCAAAGGCTTAAATATCGAGCTTATGAGTTTTCGAATATAAGCTTTTTTCTTTGGGAATATCTTTCAAATTAGGCATGAAATGAAGGAAGTAAAGAATCGTGTTTCGCTATTAATCGTGACGTGACCTAACCTAATTCCGTTTCTCATTATCGCGAGAAAGCAGTAACTAACCGTATTCATTAATATAGACAGAAGACGAAATACCTGATCATTCTCAATGAAAATTTACGAAGCGATTTGTAAAGCGAACGCAGTCGACGAAGAAATGCGTGAGTAAGTCACATTTATAACAGGAGAGGAAGATATCGTGAATGTATTTAAATTAAGGTTAGGATAAATTTTATGGTGATTTGAGCAATCAATTGTGTTGTAAGGATGAGTGTTGATTCACACACGTGGAAAACGATTGCAAAGATATTCTAGATAGCTTCGAGGTTTTGTGTTTGATATTACCCCTAGCATATTCAGAAATACAGTTAGTTGGTCAAGGAGGATTAGTTCTATATGTAATAGCACAATAGTTTGTGTTCTGTTATTGGTCATATAGGTTTATGCCGAAACGAATCTGAAAAGACAAGAATTTCCTAAGCATCGTAGTGGTTCAAAGTAGAACTCATGCTGATAATAAAAGTTGCAAAAAATTGTTACACATCTTAGATCAGAGTTCCCAATCTGTACAATAGGTACCGAGTAATAGCACCGAGCACGTGCCTCGTAACACAATACATGTGAACTTTAACATAAGCCACATTGGCGTTACATAAATACAAACGTGTATAGTTTCCAAGGAATTCAGATGTATTTTTATTGCCGCATTGGTATATGCTGATAAATGAGGCTGATAAATCTCCTACAGAGAATTTGTAATAGATAGGTGAGGTTCTTTATTGGTACAATTCAAAGATTTAAATACAAAAATTTGCATGGTAATGTTGTTTCTGAAGATATATACCGTAAAAGAACACTTAAACCGTATAGGGCCGTTATAATATTCGCACTATTGCAATTCCAACGAAACTCATAAACTTCAGATTGTGGTGGACCAGGGAAGTGTTCGAGGCGTGCTCCCAACTGTATACCAAGAATTGGACAGTCGACTTAAAGGATTGGAATGATACGATAATACTTATATACGTTATAATGGAAGAATGTTAGGTATAATAGACTCCATGTATAAAATGCGCTTACGTCTAACGATGAAACTGATAATATATTGTAACATTGTAATCACAACAATAGCATTAATGAATTCCAAGCCAAACCAAAGGTTGAAAAGAGCAATACTGATGGAGTGAAAGTATAAATATATAATAAGATTGCATAGAGTCAATGCTACCGTGAATGGCGCAGGCATTCCAGAGGGAAATGCCCTCAGGAAACTAGTTCCATATAAAATGGATAGTGAGATTGAATAGTATCGGATCGCAATAAGAAGTGCACAAGCGAGACCATTGTGAGCCGGCCTTGACTCCCGCGGGATGACGCCGTGGGTGGCGCGAGCGCGGCATTTACTTATGATTTCTCAAATATCTACCTGTAATTGATAAGTTTAATTCGATACAGACATTGTAACATATACGAATAACTTACACCTGAATGTTATATACGAAGTACTGTAACTTAATAAGTTTGTTATTTGCAATGGAATTTGCCATCTACCCCTAACAATTGTAGCACAAATAAAAAAAAAACAACAGATCAAAATATTCTCATTGAGGAGAAAACAACTTTATTTGACAGAATTTTATTTCCATTCCATAATATAAAAGCACAAAGCTTCAAATATGACAACATCTCGGGAAAATACTATTGAAAGCGTCTAAATAATGTATGTTTTGTGTAACTTATTCACTGCGTAGGGAACTGCCGCAGGCAAGGTCCTGTAAGGTCACGACTTTGAGAAGGTCCCATACCGACGTGCTATTATCCACATGTTAAAGCAACTGGAGAGCGAAACTGGTTACGGTATTAAACATAACATAGAATTCAAAGCGATTAAATAACTAACTTTACATTAGTTTAGCGTGGGAAAGTGTAATGGCGCATACACAGTTGTTGGTTGCAGGAATATTTCGATATGTGGAATTGAGGACTTAATATTCGGTTTCAACGATGTGGCTTGAGAGTCATAATTTGATAACAAGCATATTAGGTACCGGGACAAATTAAAAATAGATACTAAAAGTACTAAAATAGTTTGTTTTTACTACTTTGTTTCCCCCTGCGCCCGGATGTTACAGATCCACAAATCGGCGAAGAATTTGAAAATTTAGGATTTTTGAGAAGTGGGAGTTTCGACACGAAAAAACGTGAGCTACCTTTAGTAAGTACTCAATCAAAGTGCCTTTGATTTATATCTAAAAGCTGCCGGTGTGAGCTGGCCTTGAATAAGATAATGCTTAAGAAATGTCAACTGTTTCCGTGACAGGTTCCAAAATTATAGAAACCGCCATTACAGTTTTCGTAATTACAGTTTTTAGCGTGGATTTCTCCTTTCTTTCTCCAAGGGTATTACCAATTTTATATGGTAACGACGACGGGGATAGCATATAATGTAGAGAAATGACTAAAAGTAGGTACTTGACGGAGTTCAGTTTTGTTAAAGATGCGATAAACTGAAAGAAAGTATTTCCCACGCAATCGTCCGTAACATTTTATCGGATCAGAACTTGCGGGAAGAATCTGCTTCTTGCAAATTATGTAAAAGTTCACCCTCTTAAGTCTTTACCAGAATTGTAATAGCAATAGTTTTAGGCAACAATAGTTATTGTTTGCTATTACATGATTTAGGATCTTTATGCAAATTAGTTACAGTTTTAGGGTCCGAAATAAATAAGTTTTTGCAGAGTGAATAGAGTTTTATATGTGGAGAGAATTTGAGGCTTTAAATTTAAATCCAGAATCAATTCGGTGTGTTCGATCGAACCACCGTGGACTTTTCAAGGCTTCGTGAACGTGAGGGGATAGCGAAAAAAGCCCTTTTCAAACTTTGAAGCGTGTCACTGATGTTGCATTTTTATTTATGTGAATAAGTAACGGAATGAGAACGATAGCCTGGCCCACCTGAAGGCGCTTACTTCTCCCCATAACAAACGCAATACGTCTTGGCCCTTCTCCTACTGAGTTAAAGGAATATCCAAGTCGCAGTGTACGGCGCCCGTAACCGAGACACCAAGGAAGTAATGTCTCATGTGATTGTAACTTCACAAGCAAATACCTACAATGTTTTTATATCAAATAATTCACACCATCCAAAAGTTCTCAGGAAGAAATCTCAATAAAGAATTAGTAATAATTCATTAAATTATGAAGAAGTTATGTACTAGAAATAATACAATACCTATATATCTGACACACTTCAAACCTTCAAACTTTAAACCTGAACACAGTAACGCATATAGGTATGCTAACATAGGTAAGTATGTATGGTGGCAGTACTTCCCGGACGAATTTGACACAAGTTCTACTGCATTCTTTATCGTCAATGAACGCCGCTTTAATTGCATACGTTCTACTGAACTATTATTTTTAAGCGGAATGAAATGCTCAATTCAATGGATTACTAAAAGGCGCGGTTAGGCTGCATTTATATTATTACTAAAATGAATGCAATCATTATTTATCGTTTCTTGTATTTGGTTGTATATGAAAGTAGAATAGGGTCGAATGAATAACGACAAAACCATTGGCATTCTACCACTTCACCAAACATATACACATGACTCACTCTGAATAAGTGACGTAAACTTATTTCTGGATCGTCTGGGAATCACTACAAATGCGCAGTGTCTCAAGTAGTAGCAGCCCTTTGTCTTATTGTAAATCACTCAATAGCTGTCGAGCGCGACGCTCATAATTATACTCCAGAAAAGCCTGAATGATAGGGCTTCATGATTATAAGGACTCATACAATTCCTAGCAAATTTTCGTGTGCGCAGGAAGTGTAGAATTTTGTATGTAAATATTGTTTACGATAAAATACGACTGCGATAAATAATTTTCCGCTCCACTAAACAGCTACTACATCATACATTTTTGCCCGAAAGGGACGTTGCTTCATGAATTGCTGATGATGCCTGTTTATAGGACATACTTGAAAAGCTACAAAAAAGCAACTTTTAGCTTGATGCTGGGGCCGATATATGATAAAGATCGTTTCATGAGCAAATTTGCATCGTTAAACAATATATTATTATAAATTTATTCTTATTATTATTAATTCTAATAACACATATAAAACAATTGTAATAAAATAAATAATATTAATACCCAGACACAGAACAAACATCTATGTTCGTCACACAAGTGTTTATACAAGGTGGGAATAAAAAAAAACATATATATAGACTTTGTTACCGCATACAATTAGCGTTTCTAGGGAAAAAGCTCAACGATACGAAATTATCGCGCATAATTGAGATGTTTTTACTAAATGTGGCATGACACGGCACATGATACGCGGTAGCGAGATCCCTATTAAGCATGGAATTTAAAAATCCGCAGACATGATTTACCAGCTTTAATCGGCTGGAGAAAACGCGTTGCCACAGAAAATTGCGCCCCAAATTCCAGTAATGATTGGTTTATGAACTGGCATATATGAAGTTACATTTTGTTCTGATATTCGTTTATGTGCAAATTAATTAGTACTTACGCTCCTGTGATTAATTCCGAAGTAAAGTGTTTTCACTACGTACATTTATCACATTTATTCCCAAAGCATGTGAAACCTCTGGGTGGGATGACAATTATTTTCATTTCACGAACCTAAAAGTTGACCGCATATTGTAACACGTTATTACAAAGGAAGGGTCGGGTTTCATCCGAACATGATTGGTCACATATGAGAGTTATCACTGCTCTTCGAGGTTCAGATTACAAAAGCGATCCTTTTAGTTAAACATAAATTCTCATGTCGGCTCTAAACGACATATGGAAAACGAAGTCTGGTTGCTTCACACATTTATCTAGATGCTGCGTATCTTTAATATCTATCGAACGAATATTTAGTTATCATACTTTTTTATTTTCTCTTTATGTAACCTATCTGCTTGAGTTGAGTTTGAGCTTGATCTCATTATATCCAGTGAACTTTTTGTGTAAGAAATTTTCATTAGTAAATACGTATTTTACATTACTTCACAGGGAAACTTGTAACTGGATACGTGATTTAACTCAAATAATATGTCATTTAATAATTATGTTGTTAAAAACAAGACTGTTACTTCTGAATGTTTACGTATTTGCAAAATTATGACTGATTTGGGAAAAATTGATTTGATAATTATTGCTATTTTGGTTTCTATTTATATATTATATAAATAGAAAAAAACAATCTAAGCTGTTAATAAAAACATATAAACATTTTCAAGATACAAGTTGATGTATCATTAATTCAAACGCTTGTCGACAGTGGTGGTGAGTACAGACAGAATATCACCCATAGGTTTTTCAGTGCAAATCACCACGCAATAAATGGGACACTTACTTTCCGTAAGATTTATTTCAATTGGGACAGTGTCGACATCTGTAATGGCATTAAATCTGGAACCCGACCGTTTTCTGAACCAATTCAAATACCTCCTAAAATGTAATGGTACGAGGAAAAACTTACAAAGAAAGCAACGTACGCCGTAATACTTTTAAGAAGTGGGTACCTATTTGTTTACTTGTCCACGGGTTAGTGAAACGGATTAAGGATCAAGGAAATTAGCAACGAGGCTTTCGCATTTGGCTGCTCTTTTTTGAGATTTAATTAACTCGGAGTGTTTGGACTAAAATGAGAAGGCTAAATTATTTAAACGATTCATTTTTAATGTGTAAAACTTGCCAAGTGAGTGTCGTACGCAAAACGAAATGATTCGAAGGTTGAGAAATTACAAAGTTGTTTTACCTTGTGGAGTAACGTATAAAGAAAACTAATTCTTAACTTGAACTATACCTAGCACATTATTCCTTACTTAGTTACGTTAGTACTTTTACTATCTACTACCATTTATTATATCAGACTTCAGTAAATCAGACCGCGAAGAATAAAAAAGGTGAAAAAGTCAATATCGCCATCAAGATACAAAATTGAAACCAAAAATTGAAAACCGTATGCTCTGATTATTTTGTATCAACGTATAAATGTGGTTACTGTTATTCTTACCAATCATGAATATATTTTAATAATTTTAAATCATATTTCTCAGACACTGAATAATAGAGTATTTATACGATACTTATTTTTTTAAAGTATATAGTAACAAAGATATCCAAATAAAATGGCTGTAAAATATGGACAGGACGAAACTATACGAGGTTTTTGCCATTTTGCTACGGAACCCAAAATAGTGTAATTTCTGTGTAGATATCCGACAAAAAGGCATTTGAGAAACACGCGTAAGGAAGGTATAAGCAAACTTAATCGACTCAGGCTTTGTTTGTTAATAACCTGAGACAAATTCATGAATTGAATTTTATTCAACGCACGCCAAAATATGTTAGTAAAAAGTCAACCAGTTTTTATACCAGCTAGCCAAGTTGCGCCAAGATTAAAAGTAAAATGAATGCGTTTGAGTACTGAAGCACTATTTATATACGCAGCACGTTTTGCCATTCAAGCTGCCCTGATGTGCACTTGGCAGAATATCGGAGGGGGTCGGTCCGACTGAGACACGATATGCAATAGCTTGCGCCAAACACCTTGCTCAAGACAAATAATTAATGGGCAGATATTTTCTATAAGAGATTAGATATAATTTACTAAATTAGGAAGCTGTTTGGTAGTACCACTTGGCTACTACTATTATTAATCGTATCATTAGCTCTCTCGAAACCCGACTCCTCGACCTGACATATTACTTCGAAATTTTGGTTCTGGAATAAAAACCTCCTTCACCGTTTTGATAACATGGTATTACACGTAACCATTTCTAGCGAAATATCTCATAGGTGCACGATAGGTTTTGAAACAGCGACCTCTGGTTTCAAAAATGAACCATGAAACTGAATTATTTTCATCCAATAGGATATTAACTTCCTTCTCTATGGTATCATTCTTTGTTCTCTGTTGTTCATACACCTATTTGAGATTTGTATGGTGTTTAAGCAGCAGAAGCGATCTACGACGTTTCACCTCTGAGGGTGGGAATAGCCCAAACATTTTTACGTCCTTCGAGAATGCTACGGGTAATGGCTTAGAAAATTCCAAAGCAGTATTTTCTTTGCGTCAATCGCGCCAAGTGTTTTGTTCGCTATTGATGTGGTTTTATCGATTCTTTTTTCAGTCAGTTTCTTGGTTCAAGAATAGATTCGTGCGGATCGTGATTTATGATTTTTTTATTTAGTTTTTTAGCCACGTCTGTTACCGGAAACAAATAGACAAAACTGGAGCCGATAGCTATAATTGCTGTGTGAAGCCAAGAGACTAGGCGAACTAAGATTGCCGTCATGAGATATTGCGTTAACGCTTTCGTTAATAACTGGGTACAGTATATTTTCGCCCTACTCGCCAGGTGAAATCGGAATACATATATGATAACAAACTATAATTTATGTTTTAATTATTATATTTATGAAGTGTGAGAGCTGTAATTGCTGGGCGTATCGGCAACATAAAGGATTTATGTAGTAAGTAGTATAACTGCGACCTTCAGTAGAACATTACCAGTTTCTTATATGTAGTGGTTGCTACTGCCGCTTTTTAATTGGATCTGGTGAACGAATTCCCATTAATTATATTTAATTTTACGTTTACGCCTAGCAAAAGAAATATAACTTTGGCTCCTTCCCTAATTAGGTATGGGAAGACCCAAGTCGAGTCAAGTGAAGGTGGAATGTCTCACGTGATTATAATTGTACCAGCAACCACACTTTTCAAACCGAAGCAGTAATGCTTATGCGTTACTTTATGGGGCAGAAAAATGATGGCAGAAAAAAGTTTGGAGTAAACTTTGTTTCTACAACGATTCTAATTGCCTATGGGCGGCGGTTACCATTTAACATCAGGTGGGCCATCAGCTCGTTACGTAACTAATATGACATAAAAAAGAGTCCTCACCGTCATTCACTCATTAGATAATTTCAGTCTACGATTCATAAGCATTCGTGATATTCACAATTATCTTAATCGGTAGTTTCCTATTCGTTTCATCCAAAGCATTGCACTTTTACGGTACAGGTAACTGTTTCGTTTCCGAGACCTAAATTTGTAGACTGGGCCATGAAACGAACCAATTAACGAAGTGCGAATACCAAACTGAAGAATGCTTAAAGTCGGTAACAGTTATTAGTAACGGTCCTCATTTGTGGGAAAGCCGACTAGTCGGTAACAGACAAGCGCGAGAATCATTATTATGTTAAAATTTATAACATCGTATCACGTGTGACTTTTAGAATTTTGGTTGGTAGTTACATTCACTAAAATATACGAATTGTTGAGAACTGGAGCTCTAATACCGAGCAAGACAATTCGCAATTTTCGAGACGGTTCTTTTGTTGATGAAAAAATATTGCACGAGGAACCGGCATTTCCTAAAATTCGTGTTTTCACGCCTCAGTTGGTGTACCCCGGAAGCGAATTTACTTTACGTCCCAAGTATAAATCACAGATCCAGCTGACGCCCCATCTCGTGAATTTTGAATGAAGTAATTCGGCAACACCAACTTAATATTAAAACTTTCGTATTACAATCGTCCTTTATTGAAACTTTTCGGATGAGGCAGGGTAAAATGTTAATACTGCACATGGCTCGGTAAATTTTTTATCCCTACGCGTTGGTAGATATTTCATATAAGTTGAATCGGTGCCAAAGCGTAGCCGTTCGTAAATTATAAACGGTTGAGGAAACGCATCGAAAATTTGCTATAAAATGACTGCTTATTATGGCGCTCCAGACCCAGCTTTATCTTCAAACAATAAACATATTAAACAAGCAGTGCTATTCAGGCAATAATGTTATGTTATGTGGGTTCACTGGCCCATGGACAATGAAACGAAGGCCGAACAGATTAGCAACTTTTTACAACATTACACAGTTAATAGAACACCGAAGTATTCTCTACAAAAACTTGTAAATCACGCATCAAATGCTGTATAGGCCCGTTTAAGGATCAGCAGGAAGCAGACCCGTCTTAGAAGACTCCGTGAAGTCTACGTAAAAAAATAATTGTGGACAACTGAGTTTCTCAGCGCTGGAAGTGGTACTGGTCTGACAAATAAGGCATTGTCATACCGTTAGTGCAGCGCTACCCTTTATTGCTGAGAGCCGAGCTCGGCCAGTTGCTGGTTCCGAACACGATGTCAAGTGGCGACACGTGTTTTTCAATGACCATAAACACGAGAATTTACTAACGTTCCGTGGAGATTCCTTACATTGTAGACCCGCATCATACACACGAACCCCGACAGCCTTAGAGCAATAAATCGTTCTAAACAAAAGGATCTTCGGAGGAATATATTCGCGGTGTTTGTGGTTTTTATACGAGCGCGACTCTCGGAATCGTCTCATCAACTCGCCGTGTTTCCATGTCAAGAAGATATTACTGTTCGTTCCTCGGCATAAAATTGCAGTGTGATTTTATTGGTCTCTCAATTTAATATCCGAGAGGCGTTCGGGTATTACTGCGTTCGCAATTTATCCTAGGTACTTTGAGTTTTCGACATTCAATTTGATTAATCCCGTTGTTATATTATTGAATGAATCCATGCAATACAGGAAGAAGTCAGTGACCGCATGTAATGTGATTCGCTGCGGTATCCGTAAGCGTGGATAAAATTGATTTATACGCGACTATGTGGTAGATATACAACATGAAACACTACGAGTACAGCTACACATTATAAACCGTCGAGCCGAGCGCGTCCTGTCTCACATGACGTATGGTCGCACTCTGCAAAACGGTTGAAGGTAGTTGTTTTAAATTGGCAAAGACCGAGAAGTGAAATTCATTTCCTGCTTTGCTAATAATAGATAAGTATACTGAGGGTGCTTAGCTTAGTATTCTAAAGTTAAGAGCAAGTTTTTAGTTCTAATTTAATAGTTATAACCAACTCAAATTGTCATTGCGCTTTGATGTGACGCATTATCGCCTTCGTTTGTGTAAACGTTTGAGTATAGAAATTGAGAAGGCAATGGAATTGATTGATATGTAAAAGCAACTTTATAGCTTAATCGATCTACTTGTAATGTCATTAGCACAGGTGGTGCTTATTTAATTCAAAACGACACAAAGCGGGTTAGACAACGATAATTAATGAATTATAATTATGCGCGGGACCCGGCCCCGCGCTCTACTTAATGACTATGGCACAACATTAGCCTAACACAAATTACGAAGAAATGCGTAAACAGGTATTATAATAAGGCACAATTTTACGCGGACGGGAAATTTAGGATGAGTAATTTCCTCGTTGTTATATTCAGGGTGTGCATAATAGAATACAATAACTTGAATATTTGCGTCGTTTAATGTTTATAAAACGTTCAAGATTTGATTATGAGCGTCAAGATTTTTCTTATCGCTTTAATCTTACGTTTATTTTTAAATTAATTTCAAACGGTTTTTTTTTATTTTATGTATTTACGGAACAATCCGACGGCCCACCTGGTGGTAAGTGGTAATCTCGACCCATAACAACCGATGCGACTTGGGTCCTCCCCTACTAGGTACGACAAAACCCAAGTCGCATCGTATGCGCCCGTAACTATGAGACGTGTAGGTGTAATGTATCATGTGCCTATAATTTCACCAGCAACCACACCTTTCAAACCGGAACACAGTAACGCGAACGCGTTACTGCTTGGCGGCAAAAATGGGCATGGTGGCAGTACTTCCCCGGACGAACATGGCGAGTTCTACTGCTCTTCAATCTTCATTTTTCTTGATTACCTACGTCACTGCTATTTGTGATTAGCAACGTCACTGCTATAGACCGGGATTCTATTCCAGTCTTATTCAAACTGTTGCGATTACAAAGCTTGAGAGTTTCAGATCTCATTACAACAATACAGGGAATCCGTCCTGGATTATATGTTTGCCCTAGAATAAATAAAGATTGATGATTATAGTTACTTTAAAACATTTCTTTGCAGCTAATATTAAGCTATGGTGCTGGTGTGGTGTATTTAATGGACCCAAAGGCCGAAACTGATCTCATACAGTGAAAAATCGATCGACACCAGGATTGAAATAAATATAAAAGTTTAGATCGGTTCAGAAAAATATTAGGTAAAACAAAAAATGGGAGCCACGACATTTTGTAACTTAAGTGGGATATCGTTAATCGTGAATACGAAAAACATTTTCCATTGCCAAAGTGTCGAAAATACCGTTGGTGAAACAGGAAACTTTGGATAGGAAGAAGTGTTTCGTAGGTTCTGACCAACTTTTTGTAAAATATAGTATCGTTAGGTAGAATAATGGTATCAGAAGTGTTTACTTTCTGGGGTCTTCTGATATGAAACTTCTGAAACCTGTTAAAGCTTTATTTGTAAACATTTATGTCGATTGAGCACCTTAGAAGAACTTAAGGTTAAGAGTTACTGTTGATGTTGTCTGGGAGCCACGATGGTATCGATGCCTCGTTAACGACTGGTTATAAATTCAAGGGTCGGCACAATGGGAGGGCGTGGTTACGCATCGTATATTATCATTTAACTTGACATAGTTATATCTCAGTGTCATACATTTTGCCAACAAGTCCTGTGTGGGTTTATATTGCCTATTAGCTTTTGCCCGTAACTTCGCGTTGAATTCGGTTTAATCGCGCACCTTTATTTTACCCCTCGGAAAAGCAGCCTAATTATTATCCATAATAGATGCTAACTGATCTCAAAATATTAAAACTATGGTTGCGGAAATACACATTTCATAGACAAGGGAGATAATCCAACACTCGAATTGCTCAAGTAACTGAATGGTTATGAAAAGTATTTTGAACAATCAGCCAAAATACATTATATGTATTAATTTATATTACATACTATTATTTATTATTATTATTATTATTATTATTATTATACTATTAACACTCAGACACAGAACAAAGATCTAAATGTTAATCTCTGTTATCTTGTGTAATTTTTTTCATGGGCGAGAATCGAACCAATGACCTATAAAAAAACTTTATTACCAACTCCAATGTAATGGATTCAACTGTTTGTCCAAGACAGGCCATAAATTGGGTATTGGCGTCAACGTCCGGTTTCAGCTTCTGCGGAATATAGGTTTGCATAATGCCCGGCGGGACAGTAGCTTGTTTTCATACATTCGCATTGAGCCCTATTGCAACCACATAAGGTCTATATTACGCAAGGCACGAGAAACTTCACAGGCTTGCATAGGCCACGAGTACTCTGCGGTATGGTATTGAATGACGTGCCCTTATTTCAGTTCTGTTCTATTCACGTCATCGAATCGAGAAGGTAGCGTACAACACACGTAACTTAACCAACCTACTAGTGTTTCCTATTCTTTATAATACAGTGAAGTACACAATTGAAAACTTCTCGTTTCAAAGGCTTCGAAGTTTACTCTGCGATTATACGAAAACTTCTAGATCAAAAGATATTACTAAACTTAAATTCAAACTCGTATTCATTGTTATATATGAGACTAGTATCCCACCCCGGCTCCGCACGGGGGCTATTTAATTCCAAATTATATACGCAAACCTTCCGCGTTTATCGTTAACCGTATCAAAATCTGACGCGTGGTTTAGAAGAAGTAAGCGGAGAAACATGGAGGAGATATAGGCTATAGTAACTCCTACCTGCAGATTCGCCTTCGTGCCATAGGTACATATAATAATTATATATATTTTATATGAATTGTTATATAATTAATATAATAAGAAGTGGTCTGTGTGTTATTTCGAAAGTCATCAACCAATTTTTTTAGCCCAGTCTATTGTTTCATTTCTTTTCATGTTTTCAATCGTGGAATATTAAAATAACATTAGTAACAGAGTAAAATAAAGGAACGCAAAAGGCGCATTTCAAGTGTAACCGCGGAAGTGCGGTATGCGGCCTTACGCGCAGCATCCTCTCTAGGTGTGCCGGGTCAATAACCTCTCTTGGAAGTATCTCAAATTAATAGCTCCTCTTACCGAAACAATCTACTCGAGATAATTGCTGCATTTTGTGCCGTAACAGAAATTGAGGAGCTAAATGGCAGGATGCCGAGGCACTTTGTGATGTCGGAATGCTGTATATAAAATAGGGCTACAGTAAAAATGCAATAAAATCAGTTCGCCATAATCATTAAGAGTATCATTATACGTATGTATATTAAAAGACGGTCCTGATGATTCTTGAAATTGATCTGTTTTTAAACTAAGAGCAGTTTCTGTTTCGAAAAGCCATTTATCAAAACATGCTTTATAGTTAATACTTACGATACATACTACATACATTATGAAGAAATAACTTATTTGGCGGTTGAAGGAAATAAATTACATAATATTACTTATGTACCTACCTAATATTATTTGGAGATAAAAACAGTTACAAAGCCTTCTCTTACGGGGAAATTTGTCATTGTTGCATTTGATTACTGCGACTATGTAGTCGATGGTGGCGTCATGCAACACTTAATATGGGAACTGGCTCTTAAGTTAAAGCTACCGGAACACACCGTTAGGCGGCAGATTTTCAACTTAAGTTTGATAGGCAGCCAGCAAGGCATTTTCCACACGGCATCGTTTCCTCACGATGTTTTCCTTCACTGGAAGCTCTAGCTCACTATAATCTTCGAAACCACGACCTAACATCGTAACTCGACAGTAAGCCGCCATCGCTTCAAAAGCCCTTCAAATGGTTCTGGATATGCCACTGATTGGGAAAGTTCCTTTGTATTTGCAATCATAGTTTGAATTTGAACATTTCAGATTGGTTCCAGGTGCACATGGATGGGCAAACAAAGGAAAGCTTAGCTTTGAACCAATGGAATAAGATCGAAGAGAGTATGCAATTAAATGAAATTTTATTCCCTACAACAAACATCACTAATAATAAAAATGCAATAATATAGGTAGCATACAAATACAACTGTCATTTTTGGTTGGATAAACATTAGAGAGAAATAGGGCTCCAGCGATATTCGGTATAGCCTTTAAGTAATATTCTTATCGAAATGACACTGTTTCAGTCTCTATAATCGACAATAAATACACAATTATAATAATCTACTGAGAGCTTCCACATCGATAGATATGTCATATCATCACATTTGCTAGATTTTTTAGTTCTACTACAAGTATATTTACTCACAATGTTTTCGAAATGTGTACAATATACTGGGTTTTCATTTGCTTCGGATTTGAACAGTCGATTACGCTCTTAAAACCATTTGTTTATTTATGTGTGCTGTTATCTGCTTGATATCTGTGTCTACCTCATCTCGGATGGTGCGGTCTGTGTAGTGAAGGCAAAGGTTACAAACACTTGTGTGAAGTTAAAGTAAACACGAAGTTAGATGCGGTTCGTTAGACTAAGCAAGTAATCATATTCAGCTAGCACTATACAATTTAAATAAATGTACGCATTCGCTATCCTAATGTCAAAAGCCACCGTTTATTAAGATGGTTTTAGTTTACACATACACAGACATGATATACGAATGAATACACACAATAACATAATATTACGTGTTCCATAAGAAGCTTAACTGTGGATTATGTTACACGCAACATATTTCATAGCAGTTACAAATCTAAACCATGACACGAACAAATAAACTGAAAGCCATATATTATTCTGATTCGCATCTTGGACTAGTAAAATATCCTTGTTACGGCGCATATCATATGAATATTGACGGATATCTCAAGAGATTTGCTGCCTCGGAGTTTCCAATAAAGTTTCGAAGGACCATAAATCATTTTGGTATTATACGAGTGTAATCGGAAACAGAAAAGAGTATCTGTTTTATGAAATGTGATGTATTCAGTATGCACACCTAAAAATCGAATTCTCAGTGACTTATGTGACTTGTACTTACTCACTTATGTGAGTAAGTACTGATTTTACAATTAACTATTGATGGGAATTAATAACTACAACGAAGGTCGAGCCTCATTAATAAGAATAATATATTTGAAGATTCTGCACTTATTCATGACGTGAATCAAACGTATCAATCCTTACCAGTCGAATCGAAACAACAATATGCCACATATTGTCAAATTTTGAAAAAAAAAAGTTAAAAATTTCTCGTTGTGTGGTCTCGCAAACGGGGCAAGGCCATGTTGTTTTAAAACAATACGAATATTCGCAAAACACGCGAGGTTAACGCGAACAGTAACGTGACGTTTCATGTTACGCACTAAAAATTTATGAATATTTGTCACAAACGAAGTGGGCAGCCCATTCAGAGAAACGGACCGTGAAGTTATGTCGTCGCATCCGTATCACCATTTATGGACAGTGGGGCGACTACTTTTCTGAATACTATTGCAAAAGAAAGTTACAAAAAATTTAAATCCTTTCCATCCAAAGGTTGTCTGAAAGAGATCGCTTCTTAGCGATAAGACCGCCCATTTTACATGTATCTTAAGTAGTTTTAAACGTTTACACTGTATATTAATGGTGTACAATAAAGAATTTTCATTCATTCATAACAAAGTATTCGCAGTATAAAGTTGAGAAGCTTTTCCTTTTACGGGCCCTTCGAATAGAAATAAGGACCGTGTACCGTGAGGAAATGCAGTGTTGAGTACGACGCGACGTTCTACTCCGTAATATACAACGGCCATTGATAATAAATCGCCGGTGGAGCAGAACCGCGAGTTTCCCACTACATTAGCGGTATCAGTTGTTTAAACACTGTCTAAACCACGGTCAGACGTTCGCTTTGACGAGCCGATGGTGATGGCGGACAGCGAGCGGATCGTCGCGTCGGACTTTGTTTGACTGCGAACTAAACAATGAACCGCCGTGTACTCAACACCTCGGCTTTTTAACGTCTTCAACGCTGTCTCGAGTCAATGTTTGTATTTGGTAACAGATTGAGAAATCGTTATCTACGTTTACTTTTGAAAGGAAAGTTTTACATTTCAGTCACTTTAACAATAACATTTGTTCGAGCATTATTTCGACTTTGTCAGATCTGCTTGTTTTCAAGATAAGGTTGTCGAAGGGAAATATTTTAAGAGGGAAGAATGTGTTCGTCTATATATTAGGGAACCGATGAAGATGTATGGATTAACGGATAATTGCGGACTATTGTATCAGGTACATAATCAGGGACTAATTGCTATCGATGCCTATCTAAATAGTCATTAATTAAGATCTTGGCTCAAGATGTTGAGGCGCTCCACAAGTAAATGCTTTGATCTCTATCACATTACCCACCACGCAAGGATCTGATATAATCTTGTATATTCAACAAAGGAAATGAAAGTGAGCTCCATTAGAACACTGGACTGTTGAATGAACAATTCGATGACGCAACGAAGTTAAAAATCTCAACGACTGGAATAAGCCATCTGGATCATACCTGCATTGAAATTTACAAGGAACATCAAAGCTGTGCACAGGAACTCTTAAAATAAACCACATGAATAATGTTTAATCGCAATCGATTGACCTAATCACGTCGGCGCGGTTTATGCTACAGGTTAATTAAAAGTTAGGAAAGTTTTTGATAAATGATTTCCCACAAGCATTGTATAACAAAAGTCACGATAGGCCTTTGTGCTGCAGGTCGTGGGTTTGATTCCTACCTAGAACAAAACTTTGTTGACGAACATAGATCTTTGTTCTGTGTCTGTTAATATGTATTAGTATATATGGGTGTTAGTATGTATGTATTTACAAAATAAAATATAAGTATCATATCAGTTGTCTAGTTCACATGGTACAAGCTATGCTTAGCTCACTTTGGGGCTAGATGGTGCTGTGTGAAATGTCAACCAATATATATTTACAAAAAAGAAAGTCACATAAGTAAAGTGCTTTTCAATTCAACGCAATTTTTTTGAGTACAAGCTGTTTCATTCTGAGAATGAAGAAGAAATTGTAAGGTGTCGTGTACAATGAGAATTTATAGAGGGCTTGGCTCTTCCGATTCCGGCACATGTGTCGCTCCACAAGCTCTCCACTTCAGCTTTATTATTTAGAAAGATAAAGGCAGGCACTCCCTTCATGTTAAGTGGTCACCGTCACTGCCGCTGTGTTGCATATTGATAAATTTACAACGCTCGTATGGCGAACCAAGTCTGTAATGTTAATATTTTCTCACGCGGTTTCTAACAAAGGAGTAAGTGTAACAACAATTTATGAGATAACAAAATTCTGTTATATAGAAACTTGCAATACATAAGCAGCGTATACATATTAAGTTTGTTAACCCGTTACATTTTCGTATTCACTTCAATTTAGATTTCCATACAACTATTTTCGAAGTGTACGCTTACATACTTATCTGTAGTAGTTGTAATACAGTATTTTGAATTCAAATTGTGTTAGTATACTGAATAGGTACGTCTATAGTTAAACCTAGTAATGGAATTATCGGAAATAAATAACGGGAATTTATAGGTATATTAATAATTGCCCAATTTGTTTAGAGGTGAATGTGAGTTTTAATGGATGAGAGGAATGAGAGACCTGAACCGACTTTGAAAGGCGTTTATGTCCAGCATTGGACTAAATGTCAAAACATGAGGAAAGGTACATACATACTTACTGAAGACTTGTAACTTACTTCAAAGATGGGATATAAAGGTAAAAACAACAGTTGAAATTCAGAAGGTAATTTCAAAACCGTAAGCGATACAGCAAACGCCTTCCTTGTTAGCAGAAGGCGATGATTCTCAACATGGCTACAATTAAACGGCTAGTGCTTAGAATCTTAAAATTCCAATAGACACGGGGGATTCATTAAAATACCTTAGTAGACAATAAATGTGTTATAGTATTCATGTGATCACATGCCAGAGAGTGCATTGCTCCAGCGTGTAGAGTTTCGGCTAATTTAACATGTCAATCCGATTGTTCAGTGAATGATCACGCGAGATAACAAAGCTAATGCCGGCGCACTATTGACATTCCCATTCTAGTAATATATCAATCCCATGTCAACGGTGTTGGTTTCGAGCGATTAACCAAATAGCTGTTCTGTTTGGCTTTTGATGTCTGATTATATGCCATAACCAAAAGGGGTACGACCTCAATAATTTCAAATTAAAATCTAGCATTCAAAGCTTTAATTCTATAGGTTGACAAATATCGATTTCGGCTCTGCGTACTCCTTTGGTGAAGGCGTGACTATATCTACTTGTTAACATTTATGTAAAAAAATACCGAAGATATTTTCGCGAATGTGACCTAACACTTTGCATTTGTACTTTGTCGTTTGTTTTATTCTAAGCAGGAGCACTCTAAGCATTTCCCGACCGAAACACGTGTCCCGTTAAAACATACAAGGAACGAGATGCACTCCCATCCGAGATTTCAGGACACGACCTAATTCCACCGAAAGGCTGCTTTCCGCAAAAACGACTTCATAAAGCCTCATTCAGCATCTCCATTATTCTTATTAGCTTGCCATCCGATGACGCTTAAAGAGCTTTGTGAGAGTTTTGTGATGAATTTTGCTCCAGAAATCATCTAGTATTTTGGTAATACGCGATATATTTAATATTGCTTTACTTCGAGTAAAGTAAAACTGCTAAATCTTTCTAGGTTTCCCACTAAATTCACAATGAAAACTCAGAGAATACTACTAAAACGATCTTTTATTAAACTAACTTGGAGACAATAAAATGTGTAATATGAAACTCAATACCATAAGGTGGATAATACCAACCTCAGTTTGCAGAAAAATACCTTGAGTAAGCACGAGTCAGTTTTTAGAAACGGCCAGTTGCCGTCAGGTATTTCGAAATACTTTTATGAATAAACGAGCAATGTGCAACAGTGTTTTCGCATATACCCAGTTGTCCGAGCACAATGTTTTAATAAATCAACAAGCCAACGAGAACGCTGCAGTAGCTTGCTCTACCAAAACGGGAAGTATGGAATGAAAAGAGTTTATATTATCAAAGTAGCAAAGCTAATATCGAACAGTATAGATACTTCTATCACTCCTTCAGCATTAAAGTAAATTTGTTTCAATACTAATAGAAAATTATGTTTTATGTTTTTTAAACTGTCAAGGTCGAGTTTAATGAGTTTAAAAATACAATATTTTAAAAGCTCGTAAAATTATTAGTGATCTATCAACTAAGAGTGGGCTCTTGACTGTTTTTGAAATGCGGCTGCGCAGTTAAGAACAGATAATCTTTAATACCTTTAAAATAGTTCATCATAACTTTAATGATACCATTGCCCTTGCTCATTTAAATTAAATCAAATCTTAAGATTATTACTCTGAATGCACATACGTTTAAATTTGCAGTTAAACTTATGTTAATGATTCGACTGGGTAGTCATAGACGCGCGAGTGCACTTTTAAAGAACACGCTGTATAGTTCAATGTTTCACTTTGCATTTTGTATCCACAAAGTAACTGTAAGCTCGCTTCGATTAGCGGGAAAGGCCAGACCGAGACTTGGGTCTTGCTCATTAAAATTTTACTACAGCATCGCTATGATAAGATAAAGGCTTGGCTCGCGCGGTTCGCGCTGGCAGCGATATAACCGCCACCTGGGACACTGAGCCTTTTTAGAATACTAAAGCCTGATTGCTGCATTACACTATCGTCCAACGCCACTTGTGCTCGACCAACTACGATGTATACCGGGAGTTACGTGCGTCTGTGAACCATACACAGAGTAAAGTAGATTTACTCTGCGGATGGTACGCAAAGTTTTCCCTTCGGGGGTAGGACGATATTGTATACGGCTGATTTGTGGGATCGGTCTAGTTCGCTTCAGTTCATGAATGGTCGAATTCGATTTGAATAAGGTATAAAGCAAAAGAATTTGATACATAAAATTGTGTTAGATTGGTTAATTGAAGATTATATAAATGAAAGATTAAATATTAATAAATAAAGTATTATACGTATGTATTGTAGTTATACATTTATACAACAATTCTTTCGCTTGCGGAGAGTAGGCTCGAGTCCTTGTAGTCGGAACATTACAGACAAGTACGGGATATGACAACAAGCGACGTCGTTAATTAGTAATTAATCATTTAATCAGTAGAGTTGTGAATATAAAAAGTGAAGTCTCTTTAAGCAATATAATAAGCTAATATAGAAGCCTGATAAACTGCCGTTGATTTTTGATCAATAATATTGGTATCTTCAAGGCAAAATTAATGAACCACCGAAAATTTACTATATACTGTTAATTTTCTTGTGAAAATGTCTTGTAATGTAAAGTTTATTTTTTAGAAAACTTTTGGCAATTTGGCTCTTTGAAAGCCCTCTGTGGTCTGCCGTTAACGTAACCAAACATCAGAATGTGTACAAACAGTGGAATGTCGCATCTGCTATTTTCACAGGGAAGTGCCACTCGGACAGTGCAAGCACTGTGGCAAAATTGAAATATTTTGTTTTAAATGTTCCCTGTTATATCTATATTTTTTTGTATACAGTATGACAACAGAATGCTGCCAATGAATATTTAATTATAAAAAAATAATAAGATTTTTAACAGACGGAAAAATGTGAACGGAGAAGAAAAAAAAACCGACTATTTTATATATGATTCTAATATATTTTTAAAGTTTAATTGGGGCATATGAATCTGAAAAGGAAATTAAATAGTGTTTAATTTTATTAAAATTTTATGCCACAATAATATCTCGGTAGCAATAAACCTACCAACTTAAGTGTACAAGTAGCTACAATAATCAAGAGGACGGTCCCGGTTTGACCTGTCATCAATGGGCCCTTCGCTACGTCCAGAACAGCTTTCAAAACAGTAACCTATGGTTCAGTCTACCTAGGACTGTCAATCTGCGGTCTCACGGACAAGGCGCGGGCATCCGGCAAATAGCGGTCAGCGTCAGCACATAAAGCTATACTGGTTTGCTGAAACCGATACATTAATGTGACACTCGGTACACCTACGGAGAAAGCTGCTATTAGTTCTCATAACGATGGGAATTAGTATTGAGGGGTTTTACTTAGACGGAATATAACTATTTGAAAAGTTTGACGACCTTCGTGGAATTTGGAATATAATTGATTGGCTCTATCATTACCCTACCGTGGAGTTGATGAGAAATAATTTACTATATTCTCCTTCGTAATTTTAACAAATCGCTATCAGCTATTCAAAGCGTTAGTTTCAATTCGATTTCAATCGAATCAAAGTTTAGCTAGCCGGACTGGTATGTAAGTTTTTAGACATTTCACATTGAGCCATCTAGACACAAACTAAGCATAGCTTGTACTATGGGAACCAGATGACTGATATACTACCTACTACATACATATTCATACATACTTTTCGTAAGTAAGTTACATACACTTACATATAAAAACAATTAAGCACAAAAAATTCTATATCAGTATATTATGTTTATACGTTTTGATTGGAAAGGTTTGTTAGTTAGGTATATTTGCATTCGATTTGTCGAACGATTTGTTTCACACTCTCGAAACTTATCAAACAAAAGGATTTGTGGGATTTGAATTGTATAAACTATTGTAGAAACAAATAAAATCTGGTTTATAGCCGCATAGCAAGATTGGAAGAAAGTCTTTATTACGAAGGGGCGGTTGTATGTAAGACTTATTGTTTACGACTAGCTTCGGGCACCAGGCGTCGCCTGTGTGGCCCGCCGCCGTATTAGCAAGACTGGTCGAATTGTGAACTTTGACTCTGGAAGACATAAAGATGACGAAGGAGCTCTATGAATTCATTCGACAAGGGGCCAACACTATAATTTAGGCTTAGCTCAACACTACAGCATCCGAAACACTCAGTAACTAAAATGCGTTGAGGTGGCATTTTCAAGTTTGTTCGGATATTTTAGAAACTGCTCAAACAGTCACTTTCTTACATATCAAGAATAAAATTAAAGTAATTTTAGAACCCCAATTATAAATAATACAGTAGAATTATGAAGTGTATGTTAGCGACGTGAATGTCCATACTGAAATTTGCAAACCGAAATTTCCTTCAAGAATGTTTTGTAAACAGCAACTGATTAGTGGCGAATGAAATTTATAAAATATACATTTCTCATATAAAGTGTGATTTATATATTGTAACTCGTTATAACTCGTAAATACATCTAATGTACCTTGTGAGGGTGTGGCAAACAAAGCATCGTCTGAAATATTTTAATTTAATGAAATACATAGTATTTCACTGTCTGTAAATTAGCATAATATTCGAAGTTAGTTAAGCTCCGTGACATTCTAACCTTAATCCGAAGAACATAATATAATTAAAAAAATAAATTTTAAATATAATTTAAAAATAAACCCACATACTGTAAACAAATAATGTAAGTGTAAATTCGTTACA
Source organism: Chesias legatella (assembly GCA_947359385.1). Lineage (NCBI taxonomy): Eukaryota > Metazoa > Arthropoda > Insecta > Lepidoptera > Geometridae > Chesias > Chesias legatella. The sequence continues at coordinate 3,390,901 of OX375766.1, forward strand.
TTATAAAGTTATAATGATAGCAGCAACGTAACTAGAAGTATCCATATTCGTATTTAATCTACTGTAATGGAATTGAATATGGAAAATCTTGACTAAAATGGATAGCTTCGAAGTAGAGCATGATAATAGTTGTTTTGCTACAAGGAGAATGCTTTTAAGGTGCAAAGTGTTCATTCGGCATTCAATCCCTTTGCGGAATCTCACGGTAACAGTTTCTTATCGCGAATAGCAAAAAAGCCTTTCCATGTCAAGGGCTGTCGACAGCCCCTTTGTTCACAAAATGGTTACTGAGTCTTGGTGCGTGTGAACTCTGCTGTGAAAAATATGCCATTTCGATCTGGCCCATTGACCATTAGGATTCATTCCAATATCCTTTATATTTAGAACCGAACACCTAATCCTCGTTTATTACTTCTCTTTTATAAAGGAAATTGAAAATTCTGCGTTGAACAAGACAATACAAGTAATTTAAGAATCGTTAATGACGAGGGAAGAAACAATAGACATTAAATCGTACACTGTGATCAAAATATCGGAGAAAGAGCAGATTTAATTAAAAATAAATTCAATTTCAATCCAACATTATGTTAATTTGTTTAATGGTATACTGATAGACTGTTCCTTCCTATTACTTACGTGAGGGTTCATAGGTAAGTCGGGGCTCGAGGCATGCAGTTAATTTGTTGTCGTGATTGAATTAATGAAGGCGAGCGCTTGGTACACTTTGAAAGCTGGTATCATCAACTTTTATGACGCCGGAGATGGTCATGCACGCGAAGTGTGAGGTCCAAAAGCATTTTATAAGTTACGGAATCACTATAGAATTTTTAATGAAACGGAACAAGCAAAGTCAAGAAATAAATAACAAGATCTATGAATGTAATGTAGATGAATCGACTGCATCGATATTCTTTTTAACCTGTCAACCCAAGTATTCAGTCGTGTGAGCCGCATGTGAAACAAGTAACACGATTTATTTCCCAGCAGGGTTCTAGTCTTGAGGCTGTCGGTTACATTGCATCTGTCCGTTCGAGAATATTACGCATGCATCAAACACCCGGCTAGCTAACGAGTACTAGGTGGGTTTCATTTCAACCTTTATTATAAAGACCGTGAGGTGGAAATGCATCTGACTGAGTCATGTAATTGCCTATGGTTCCAGTTGGCTGAGTCAGTGTAACGAGGAATGAAAGGTCCAGTACAGTGACAGTTCAGGTGTGATCGTGTAATCTGGAAGATTCCATAGGCCACATTATCGTGAGGAATTTTGTGCGATACCGTCGAAGCTGAATGGGCTGGACAGCCGTGAGAATTAACACGGCTTTGCTATCAGTGATATTAAACGCTCAATGGATGTGAGCAACTTATTCAAAAGAACTTCACAATTGAAACTGCATTCATAAGTCAACAAAGGTGACGCAACGGGAAGTTTTGTAATGCGCATTCGTCCTCATAAAGAAAGCGGTCAAATGTTAAGGAGATAATTGTTCGCAGGAAATTAAAAGCGTTGTGGAGCAATGCCGCCTGTTAGGAACCCTCGTTACTGACAAACGCAGCGCCGAAGGCTATCTTGCTAGAACAAACAACGAATGCTAGCAATGTCGGTTAATCTATAGATCTCACGAGTTTGAGGTAGTCGGACACACCAGGTACAGGCAGTTTTGTGGCTACCCCGCAGATAACAATCAAGCTTGTTACCCGTGGCTTTAGCACACTTGAGAATACAAACGGCACGACCACTATTTGTTCACGCAGATTGTATTTTAACGTGAAAATATTGCTTAAGTTTGTACTTGTATTTGGTCTTTATGTATATGATACCTACAAGACATTTGTAATAGTATCAAGGATGGGGACTATTACCATAAATCTAAATACTAGGTCAATTTCATAAGTGCAAACGAAGCAGTGTTTAGTTTAGATTATGGTTACTTCATTTGTTAGTCTGCGAATCGTCTGAGATGTGAGTCACCGGCTGCGTAGGACGAGTCGACGACTTGTACTGCTCGCGTCTGTTCAGAACATTTACAAATTTGCGCCGAGTCTGATGACAACAAACTACACCCAGTTTAGTTTCCATTTGCCGTCTGGTGATAGAAAAGACACAGAGGTACTAAACTTGTTAACCAGACCTTTGAATTAAAACATTTTAATGATTCAACAATTATAATACATAAATAATAAATAATGGTGGACATTTCACACAGCGCCATCTAGCCCCAAAGTAAGCTAAGCATAGCTTGTATCATGGGAACCAGACAACTGATATACATACTTATATACTTTTCTTTTGTAAATACATACATGTAATACATATTAACACCCAGACACAGAACAAACATCAATGTTACAAATGTCACAAAAATGTTTGTCCTGAGTGGGGATCGAACCCACGACCTACAGCGCAGAAGGTAGGGTTACTGACCAACTGAGCTATGAGGCCAGTCAATAAGAATATAGAATGAAGAACATGTTGAAAACTTTGTCTTAGACGAGGCAACACAGGAGTTTTTTTTATTCAATTCATGTTTGTGTCTTACAAATTAAAATTTTACAGGGAACGAGGGACGCGGCGGCTATGCAACTTATTGTTATTCCTCAGTACGTCGCAGTAGTACCCCAATATTCAGTCCTGACAACAGAGCTTGGAGCATAGTGAAACATAACCTAAGTTGCAATCCGGAGGTCAGTGGTTCAAATCCAGACTTGAACCAATGAGTTTAAGCTGGTAATTTTTTTTCGCAATACCACGCCCTCAAAACTATGAAGGAAATTATTAAGAAATCAGCATGTCCTAAAACCATAAAATTAGATCTACCGATCCGGACTGAGCACCCGTAGTAGATTAAAAGCTTATTCACTCTCGCTTGTCGACAATAGGCCTGTCTCCCTGCAATGGGAACATTAGAGGCAGCACGGATAATAGATTGTGGAGATTGGCAAAGTGATTCAAAAAAGCAATACAAGACAGACTAGGATTTATCCAGTGTTTCATTTGATAATAAATTTAATTTAGAAGAATGTATAGCTGTTTTATGCGTCTTAGATTGCCAATTGCCAAGCCTTTAAACGAATAAAAACCTAGAAAAGAAAAAAGGTCTCCTGTTGAACTCGTAAATGACTTTCGGGATGGAGTAGAGACGTTATAACAAGCATTGAATGACTGTCGATAACTTTCGGGTCAAAGTAAGTTGATCCGCTGAGATTTGGTATTTTTGCTGAGAAACAGACACACTATTTGCCAAGAAAAAGGGCGTATCAGCAAACTTCGTGAGTTACGACCGTTTGAGTTTAAGTTGAGAACAGAATTAGTTTACTTTTCAGTCAGGCGGTAAATTTATTACTGAATGAATTTCTTGATGCAACATTTTGTTAATTCTAAGAGTTTTTCTCTTGGAATGAAATTAATCTAACTTTATGACTTTTGAAAACTTTGTAACGAATTTACTTGTCTTTGAATTTCGTAGGTTCAGAAAATCCTTCCAGAATAGGTGATATATAAACAATGAAGGTTCAAAGATCTGAAATACTCAAAGAAGAAATTAAACCTAAGTGAGTAATATACACGACGGAACAGGAAATTGAATTTCTATGAGGGAGTTATTCCGATATTCCCTTTTCCGCAAAAAATTGTCGTCACATTTCCAAACACAGAACGTCGAGATAATATTGAACACAAATTTGCCACGGCAAATACTGCTCGAAAACTCTTTGAAATGCGATCGATAATCAATACCACTATAATACTATACCAGATTTGTTACATAAGTGAATCTTTGAACTTATCAAATAATTTGTTGTTTTCGACTTCATCACATTAATAACCGACAATAGAATCACGTAACACGAAAATAATTTAAGTTAAACGAGAAAAAGGAATTACGTTACAAAACACTATTAATTACAAACATAAGATTAAATAGCTCAGTACTTTAAACGCATGCCAAAATAGTTTTCAAGCTTATTTTGTTAACTTTATATATAAGCAAACACTACAAGAAACTTTTATACTATGTCTTCACATACGTAAAATAATGATAACCGAATCAAGATACCGTAAATGGTAAACTTTCCTTTTCGTAAAAGGTACCAGCGAACGGCCGCGCCGGCGCGGCGTCCGGAGAAATATACAAGTAATGAGAAAAACCATTTTTAAAAGGCTGCATGCATGTGCATTTGTCATTATCCTCCATCCGAAAATAAGAGCAGTGCGAGAGGGACGGATTCGGCGTTCTAAGAAGCAAAAGAAAAACACGTCTGAATCTAAATGATTTAAGGAATTCTCTTTTCTATTGTTGTGCATAAAAATATAGATCAAATTGCTTTCATTCTGATTTGCGGGAAGAATGCTTACAAAACATACCAACTTTAGGAAATTATTCTTTCGGGAAATTTTTATCCCATCGTATCAACATATTCAACATAATATGATGAAATTTCATTTAGTCAAAAGTCAGGTACACAGCTTTCCCATTATTTGAATGACACTGAAAAAGAAACTGCCATAGATTATGTCAGTTTTTTGGGGGACTAAGTTGCTCGCGTCCGTATGGGATTACCCTTTGAATCCATACACGTGTCTCCTGGTGCAAAAGGAGCAATCCAAAGTAGCAGTAGAACTTGTGCTAAGTTCGCCCGGAGAAGTACTGCCACCACACCTGGTAATCTGCCGCCAAGCAGTGATGCACTCGTGATGCTGTGTTCCGGTGGGAGTGGGTGCCAGCGAAATTGCAGGCACACGAGACGTAACATCCCCCTCTCGAGGTGATGGACGCAACGCAGTGCGACTTGAGTCATCTCGTACTATGGAGAGGACTTGAGTGGTATTGCTGTTGCCTATGGGCGGCGGTTACCACTTAACATCAGGTGGCCCGTCAGCTCGTTCCGTCACATCAGTAATATAAAAAAAAAGTTTCTAAATAAACTAAAAAAACAGTGGCGTGTTTCCTGATGCGCATTTGTAGTCTGACTGGCGAGCAAACAACGTCATAACGTTTTAGCTAATGTATTGGTAAAAAGCGTATTGTAGTGGCGTGACTAAACCCCATCCCAAAGCAAGGTCATCCGGCCTCCAAACGGCTCTGGTGAGCCAAGGTCGCCGCCCGGTACCTGTTTCCATACACTCTTGCTCATTATAATTCTAATGCTGTAAGATGGCTGTAAGATTAGACTCGTATCCTTATTGTGACCTTGATGAATTCATAACTAATTGATTCGTGGAGCTATTTAGATAACGCCTTGAAAATGAAATATAGTCACTTCTTGGTCGGATTGCCACATACAAATTAACTCTGGCAATAGATCATAGATTAGAAAACGTTTACATAATATATCTTTATGACATTCACCTTCCAATACCTTAATATATTGTAAAAAAAATAACGTTGTTTTTCTTTTAAGAAAGAATGATTACCTTCCTCGTTTATACATATGTTCCATATGAAAATAATGAATTACGCGTTAGCTTCCCTCGATACCGTATGGTTTTCCATTTCCCCTGCATTGATTTACGAGTTAGCTTTCGGTATTATGCTTACAAAATTAGATGTTCTAGCTACGTTTAAGTTGGTTAGTTTATAACTTCCTCCGTAATACGACCTGCTTGATACTTATCAGAATATTGCTTACTGATTCGAACTGAAATTGAATTGACATTTCGCAAGATGTAATACGTGCCAATTTCACCTATGAGATAACGCAAGTTAATCGGCTAGTAAAGCACTCCGAGGCCGAAGTTTTTAGCCTACCTACCTTTTTTATGTTATTAAGTTACGGAAAGGGCCGGGCCACCTTGTGTTAAGTGGTAACCTCGACCATAACAAACAATACGACTTGAGTCTTCCCTTACTTAGGTACACCAATACCGTTACTCTGAGACGTCTAGGTGGAATGTATCTGCCTGTAATTTCACCGGCAATCACACCTTTCAAACCAGAACACAGTAACGCGAATGCATTACTGCTTGCCGGCAGAAATAGTCATGGTCAATACTGCCAGTATTTCAACTCATGAACTTCGTGCTTGAGTCTTGGGTTTGAAAAACTTTATGTATCTGTGTATGCACGACCCCTCTTACCCCTGCCTACGTTACTGTAACATTTCCTTAAGTACACTTATAGTGAACTGATGGTGTTACAGCGATTTTCTTATTATTTACTTAAGTATGTGTTCATTTGTGGCTACTGCTACTAAACGTATCTTTTTTCAATATTGGTAGTAGTAGGATGGCTTTACAGCTCATTTGGTAGCGCTCTGCCTTGGCGTAGACCGTGCGTTCGATTCCCACTCAGGACAAACATTTGTGTGACGAATAAAGATAAATATTTGTTCTGTGTCCTAGTGTTTATATGTACGTATTTACAAAAAATATTGTATATTCTAAATTCTATCAGTTATCTAGTATATATAGTGGAAGATATGCTTAAATTTGGGGATAAATGGCGCTGTGGAATGTTCACCAATATTTATTATTTATTAAAGCTCATGTCCACAGGCAAAAAAATCTCATTAGCAAAGCTCCTTCCTTCCAATGGAAATACAAATTAAAAAGGCGTTTCATTAGCATTATCTCTGTTAAGCTGGATTGAAAATGAAATGCGAGATTATTTATTATACAAAAACAAACAGTTGAAATGTTTGCCTGTAACAGCGCGTAACGTTTGGCTTGCAATCAAAACAATTAGTATTATAATAACAGGTGTATTTTCCAGGCACGTTTTGTGCTTAAAGCACTAAACTAACTTAACCGTAAAGTCAATAAGCTACTGTTGCAATTACTTCAATAGCCTTTCTATTTAGACGTAGCTTGATTGGTCGTTCATAGAGACTAGGTTGAGCAACGTTCGAACGATTGACACTTGAATGGGTGACCATTATATATAAGAACTTCCATTCTTATTCCTGTTCTTATCCATTCCCGTCGGGCTGGTCGGTAGGAGTTGGTAAGAAGTTTTTTTTTTGTTTAAAAAAATAAGACGAGCTTAGATTATAATTAGACATATTCTATGTTCGTGTAACGTATCTAAGGAAACTCCTTCGGACGCGATATATGCCAAAAATGTAATAGAAAAAAAAAAGTCCAAATTATACCTCTATGTGTATCGTAAATTGACCAATTTTGACTTTCGTTCATCCTCACGATACAATATGTAGCCGGTTCCGTCCCGACAGCACCACAATCATCGATAAACCATATCGGTACACGAGTATCGTTTTAGTGGCCCTGAATTGATATATGGTCTATTCGCAAAGGTTTTCTGGAAGAGATCGCTTTTATCTAAAATTTCGGCCAAAAAATATTTTATATGATTTATGGTGATTAACAAAGCTGTCATTTATTTATTTACTAATGAACGCTCACGTGCTTCAGAAGTTACTTAAAATTCGCTAATGGTCGTTTATAAGCTTTATGAATTTATAGGTTTACCTAATGATCGGGTGTCAGTAAACACGGCGGGATCATTCTGGGCGGCCTCGCAACGTCAACAACAAGGTTGAAGTAAATCAAACGCAATGCCACCAATTTTTACGATAGGCGACTGAGCTTTGAAACAAAAAAAGAAGTTTACGGTTGTAATCATCACATTCCATCACGTCCCGCGGTCACGTTTCTAATGATTTGTGGTATACAACATTACTGAAGTATCGGAGTTGTTGCTTTTTAACAGAGCATCGTGTTCGTGTTCCAAAAATTAAAGGGCATTTTATATTGTGGTTGTGGTAATTGGCTAGAATTTATCCAGTTCATTAAAACTAGACATGACTTCTTAGTCTGATTGCTTCATAGGTTATTTGTAAATAATCAGTCGTCATTATGAGAAAACACAGGATCCATTTTAAAATTCGTGAAAAATTTAGATGTATATGGCGATTCGGTTTTTGTAACATTATAGTTCCGCAACCTTATATTATATTACCATTATATTTGGACAAAAATTAGTGAAATTATAAATTTATATTGGTTTGAAAATGGCACCGCACGCCAGTTGTTGAGGTGACCATAATAATACCATATAAAACTAATCGAACGAGTGATTCTGGGCCATGTATTTCGTATAGCAAATTCATGTTATCCAAGTCGCCAAACTATTTCAATGTTTGTATACCATTTTGCCCTGGCCCTGGGCAGATGCACAACACAAATAGCTCCAGGACGTTACCCTTGTCAACGCGAGCTTTTCACTTACCTTAGTTATGGTTCTATTGTTCTAAATACCGAACGGTCGCAGACTCGGTGGGATGCCTCAGTCTCGATACTCTACTTTGAAGGTGCTCATTTCATACGCTCGTTATGGAAGCCTCGTTATTATTTTGAGGTTTGTGTAAATTAACAATGTAGACGTGCAAGGCCACATAGCTGTGGCACGAAGAGATAAGCAAAACAATGGGAAGGAATTATTTACGAGTTCGCGATATATCGGTTTCAGGCTTCTTAATATTCAGATAGTAAATAATTATGTGTATTTTAGAGCAGCGTTTAGTGAATTTCATTTATCTGGATCATAAAAGTAAGTTTGTGTATTCTACAATATTGGATGTTACTAAATCCTGGAATGTGAAAGCAGAGATAAGAATTTAATGGGCGTTTATTTCACGATCGCACAACAATCTATTAGCGGAAGGCAGAAGTATTTTATCAATGCTGAAGGACGGACATTAATTCAATGAGGTACCCAATTGGAAAATTCTTTCAATGATTGCTACTTGTAATGTTTATAACGGACAATCGCAAGAAAAAATATTCCACTCGGGCCTTTGAACATGACAAGAGGGTTCCCATTAAAAGGGATAGTAACGTTTATGTTGATTTGGGAAATATGTTTGCATTCAAATGCTCCAATGAATAAAACTGAACATAGTCTGTTTGAAATTCTCTGCGGTTCGAGGGTAATTTTGCATGACACGATACAGGGGAGGATTTGGTAAACAAGTCGCATATCAAGTGGCATGATCCTTTAGCAGGAAGTATTAACTACAGGGTGATTCAATCCTGCTGAGGGCACTTTGCGACCCGGAAGAGGGCGACGCTAGACAAAAAGTTTAAGGGCTTTTGGTAATCAAAAGTGACGTCAATTGGCGGCCACTCCTGAAATCTAGTATCGAATTTAATTTGAGAAACTGTGGAGATGTTTGCCATGATATTGAATTTGGCCTCTTAAGATGTAGCGGTCGGCAAAGAATCAATCTATGGCCTTAATTGCGTAGCGATGACTGGCGAATAAGTGTGATGGACGGAATAGTCATTAATTAATTTCGGGGCACGGTGTCGTGGCTCGCAATAAAATTACCATATTTTTTATGGTACTGACGACATCCTTGCTGTAACAAAAGAGGACGCACATTAAATTTGCGTGTCTGTTTACTTTTATAAGAAGACTTTAAACTGTATTTAATATTCTACCTCCCGTTACGATTCTGACCTTTAAATTAGTTGTAATACGAAAGTTTCAATGTAAGTACTTAATATGATTAAATTAGTTGAATTTCCTTGATGAGAAAACGTTAAAAATTATTAATTTCTATCGTATAATTAGACCACAAATTTGCATATTATCATGTTCTGTGACTGGACTATCGAAGTTATTTGGATCTTCAAGCCATGAATTTTAATTAACAATGCAATATTTAAAACTGAATTAGTTTTTTGTCCTGTTAGCATCAAACTAAACGAAAATCAACTTTGCCTTTGCAACATTTCAGTTGCTGTATATTTTGGTTTCTATGCAACAGTAAATTATATGGATAAGTATGTCGTAGTTTCGATCGAGCTCAATAGATGGCACCACAATTTCCGGAAAACACAACTTAGAACGTCTGTCAAATTAGCACTTAGGTAATAATTAGTGTGAAGTGGGTATAAAACATTTTTTGTTCAGGACAGACAGACAACCATCTCGTCACGCAACTCCAGTCACGCCGTGATTCGTGACTAAAATTGATGCGGCTTTCCGATAAGCCCGCAGTATTATTTACACTGAGTTGTGCTCAAAATGGTTCGCATTGGCATAAAATACGAGCTTATTGTTAGTATCATCATAATTTGTTCAAAGCTCTGAAATTACAATAAGATTTTGCCCTTCAAATTAATTGAAACAAAACGTAGTTTTCTTTCAGTGAATTTGTTATTTTGTTGAATAATAAAATTGTTTAAACGTTTCTGAAGCAAGCACGGAACACAACTAGACAATCATTTTTCCATTTATATTCATGCTTATTACAAAGAAGTAACAAGAGTTGAATAAAAACAAATGGCATACATACAATGTCTACAATCATTACGGAGGGTCCTTGCTAAACACCCACTAAAGAGCAACTGAGAGCAATTGCTTTCGGGATAAGGTCATCACTACGCGGCCCATCTGCACAAATGAAGGGTCATCGGACAGCCCGACCTTAATTAAACCGACAATTCGTAGTCCTGTCGCCTAAGGGCAGCAACAAATACTCCTGAAGAGTCCCCGTGCCGTAAAAAGTGGAAAACTCAATTCCGTGTCTTATTAGTTTCCAACTTCTTGAGAACTTTACGTTCCTATCGACGCAGATACTCGTATCTATAGAAGCGGCTGAAAACGGAACTTGAGTGTAGATAGTATAGAATTCTCTTAAAACTTTATGTATAGCCACCAAGGCATACAGTAGTGAGTTATGTGAAACCAAATAGACTGAAATATATATCGATTCTGATGATTTGATGAACATATTAAACATCTTGTAGTAACTGGGTAGTCATGAATTCGAAATATCAATAAATCAACCCATAAGACAAATTGCTGGAAGTAGAAACTTCAACTATGGAGTACTTACTACTAATAAATTATTAAAATTCATAAACTAACAACTTAACTTCCATACAGACGATGTCACGAGTGATTACGTAAAGGCATCACAAGATGAAGTACGGTGTAACTTACCTGAAACGAAAACACTTTCTGTTAGTAGGTATACAGAATATTAAAAACAAATTAAAATTAACATCATTGAAATAAAATTACTTCTTATGCTTGTTTTATTGTTTTAGCGACTGCACAATTTGGTGCGGTATGCAGGCTGTAACAATCGAAGCGCTCAAGTAGGTCGCCCCTACTTATTTAAAAAGGGCTGTGAGATCGATTTCAACTTTAATCTTTAAGTATCATGTTAAGCCCTTTCACGTCGATATAAGGGCCATTTTTGTTTGAAGACTGACCATTTTAACGCATAACAAATTGTTTACGACAGTGAAAAGGCCAATAAGATCGGCTATTGTGGTCAATAACGGATAATTGAAAAATGCTTACAAATTCGATTGTGTAACCATGAGAGAATATTTCACATGATTTACGATCGAGTGAGGATGAATTGGTTGTGCTTGGTTACGTCGAGCTCGTATGGCAAATAAAACATTATTCTTGGCACGCAAACTAGTTTTTTAATGGAACAAATAAAAAACCTAAATTCAGTGGGAAAATACCAATAGATAACAAATACGTACTTTGAGATAAGATCGAGTAAAGTTTTAATCAAACTATAAAAGAAAGCGAGCGCAGACGGCGCCTAAGCAATGACGCGTGAAAATATAAACTGATCGAAATTGGAATGCAACGATAAGTGAATAGGGTCTAATTAAATGTATGGGCTGATGTTAGATAATGGCTTTGTAGGTCAGGCTGAGGGTCCGTGACGCGAAGCATCATGCGATGATCGCTTGTACAACAGATGTTCAAACATATTGAGGGCAGATGCTCGCGAATTTGTGTATCTGACACCGTTTCGGACAGCGACACTGATTTCGAGTTGCTAAGCAGAATGCACTTTGAATGGAAATCTTTGAGGTGAATTTTAATGAGTGTCGCTACGCTCTGCTTCACCGTAGTTTGCACGGCTGTTATTATAGGGGGAGTGTGCACATCTGGCGTATATCAAAAAGCCATTTTAAATTGATAAGCGTGATAATGCAAGCCTCTAATGCACCGCCCTATTCATTTAACAACATTGATCTCATTATTCTGTGATTACAATGGTTTCTGATGAGGGGGATATTGTGTGAAACGATCATCATCACATCCTAAACAGTATTTATGCGGTAACACACGTGTTCGTAGCAAATTGACATCGGAATACAATCTTAATTGCAGCAGTTTCTCTCGATTTCGCCAGTCCGACTTATATGGACGTCGACAAGAAAAAGTAGTCATTCGCTGACGATACGATCTCGGTAGTGTGAGTTCAGCTTACATTTTACTTCAGTTTCCATGCTGAGTATCTGGTATCTTACGATTTGAGGGCCACACCACACTGGCCGACGCGACGTCGTGACCGGTGAGCGTGACTGAACGTAGCCAACTTACAAGCTAATCCAAGTAGCCCTAAAATGTATCAGCACTAATGTCATTAGTGTCAGCCGGCTAAGTAAATTGAGTGTTTTGGTAATTAACAATTAATATTCGAAACGAGCTGTTTAAATGTTTTGGAGTACCTTTGGTGATTAATTTCGTTGAGCGCTATCTACATCAATTACTTGCAAGCGCGGACACATTTTGTCGCGGGTCGAGCGCGTGCCCCGACAGCTGCCGTCGTAAAAATAGGAGCGAATGGCATTGTATTGTATCCTCAGATAATGTATTCTCGGTAGTTTTCAAAAACTTCATAGATTGGCTCATTTCTGTTTTCTAGTGACAAAACTAGCAGATGAGTTGATGGGCCACACGAGAGTGGCCACTGTCGCCTATATACATCTAATTCAAGTGATTTGTCTGGCTAGCGTGAATCATAGCTATTAGGATTTCTAAAAATGGTCATCAAAGAGTTTAACAGCCATATACAGGTCGAAGATGTAGATATGAAGATATTATAGATGCTAATGGGCCTTCTCCGGTCCCTTAAACTAATGTAGGCATAAATAAATATGCTGCTTTTACATAAATAAGCTCTTTCAAGATTTGTATAGTCCCATAATATCCATAAAACTAAGTGGTCTGTTCCATATTCAAAGCACCCTGTGGTGGTTTACGGTTAGGCCATTTTTTTGCAAAACAAATAAAGCCACCGTTGTTAGTTCGAGGGTCAGATTAAGCCGCATTAAACCATATGGGCAAAGCTTTATCTATATAATAGAAATTCGCATGTGTTCTAGTGTATTTCACTACATTGTGTCCGTATGCTACAAAACATCTACAAAATGTTTAATATTAATTTAATAATAAATTGGTAAATGTGGTTCTTTATCGATCACTCTTCGGTAAAAAAATTATAATTGTCCCAGCGCTTAGTAATATTTTTTAAGTATTTTTCAGGAAGTAGCATCTTTTCTAATCATGACTTCAATTCAATAATGTATATCTCGGGTCAACTCACAGCCTCTGGCTTGCAATCTCGATTCACGCGAATTTTAGGGAGCCATGTTTATTTTCCAGATGGTTAACTTTGTTTGGCAGAAAACGTGTCATCAATATTAAATTTATATTATCTCTCGCTGTTCGCTGTGATAATGATGGAAGATCACTGTATTAGTCGCTAAATATGAAGAGAGCCAGATGGGAGAGATGGAAGTAGATATCCTGTTGTTTTCATAACAGTTATCACGAAAAGTAACAAATAATTTGTATCGTTGTTGAGTATTTAATTATAACCAATAAATTATATCCAAAATAATATTCTGTACCAATTACAATCGGAATGCTGGTTGAATATGATATGCATCAAAAGTTTCTGAACGCGTCGCGGGTATTGGAACGTTTGTGTGATTTGTTTCAATAGACGTGTTCAATAGTTTTATTTACTTTGCATGAATTCCTTTCCATCATAACGAGCGGTGGTGAAAACGCGTAATACGCATCATTTGTCCAGAGAAAAACAAATAAATTATACTGAATAGCCACTTAAAGCTTGATTTGTATAGAGCAACCGTAACTCAATATTACGGCCACTATTGGCAAACAAAAGCGAAAGAGTTGCGGAGTCAGCGACATTGTACTCTCCAAACTCCTTGAAAAACTGTTCGAATTCGTGATACATTATTTACTGTCATTTTGCAGCCTCAGCATTTCGTAGTACTTTATTTTCGGCTCTGCCTTTTATTATAAGGCTATGGATTAAAAATAAAATAATCAAAAAAAAAAACAACGTGTGTCGTTAGGTAGTATAATTTAGGCGCCATTCTAGAGGCGCCTTAAAAAGTAATTTGCTACTCCATAAAAAAACAGGGTTTGCGTAGTTTTGCACACGACACAAAATATACAAACGCTTCACATCTAAGCATGCTTTTTCCTAATACTGCAAAGTAAAAGACAATTAAAATATTGACAGAGATAAGATTAGTCGTGACAACATGACAAAGGAAACAAATGAAAAGCTTGTTAGTAAAAGCTCGACAACCCATAACATTGGACTTGATAGCTTTACGAAATATTTTAAATCGGTAGTCGTGCTTGACGACATCATAAAAGTCGCAACGATCCTCCCATCAGTAGCAAGCAGTATAATGCATTGTAATCTTTTGAAGGTGTATCACGTATCGCCTCCCAGCAACGTTGGAATTTTTATTGCATTGTCTCCAACTATAAGGAGTAAAAGTGTAATGAGAATGAAAGTTGACAAAATACGTGACAGGATAAGCACACGCATCGAGTGCAATGGAGTAACAGTAACTTAAACAGGCTTTCATGGCGAATTGAAGAGTTCGGTTCAAGTTCGTTTGAGTATGAACGATAGAATCTAGGCGGTGTTTGTTTTGTTGTGACGTGAGAGCCGCGGGCGCCGCGCCCGGTCCGCCGCGCCGGCCTGTTCAGCACAGAGATATAAATCCACTGGAAATGCCGTACATTCATAACTATTGCCATTACTGTCAGATCGTAATCTTTATTTCCATTAATGATATTCTATTCAAGACTAATCAGATACAAACATGGTAATACGTAAAGATAATTCCGAAACTCACCCGAGGAAACTAACTTTTGTCTCGACATTATCGTATTGTTATTATTAATATTACCAACTAGATAGCTGGTGACGTAAATGAATAAGTTGGCATAAAAATAACTCTCTTATTTAGTTATAACACATTAAATTATTTATATTAATCATTAGATTCAAGAAGAGCAGAAAAATAAATTCTGTCTTCACTGCCCATTCTCACTCTTTAGAATCATTCGTTAAACAGTCCTAGCATCTATTTATCATAATTTTTTTGGTTCAGTATTTGGTTTTGACTAACTCAATTGTTAAATTTTGTTCCACGAGTAACACATAATTGATTGATGAGTTTGAGTTCAGGCACTGCCAGATTTTCCCTATATTATGCAAGAATAAAACATTAAGGGTGAAACAACACAGACTAAGTTTGAATAAAAAACGTAAACGTACATACTAGCATAAATACTTGTAACCGCAGTGTGAACAAAAGATTAAACAAAACATGTATGAAACAATGTCAATGCTGGTTTATGACCACTAAACGTATACTTGCAAGTTTTGTTGAAAACTAATGTAACAACTTATATAAGGATCTAATAGACGTAAAATCCAAAATAGACAAGTGAGTACATATATGTCTTCGCTGAATTTTCTCCTCTAAGTGCTGTATCGGGTTTATTTTAAAGAAACTTTCGTTTCAACATCGGAATGTAAAAGAGCGATTTAAAATTTGACACAAGTTCCCGAGCCTCCATACCGGTTTGCATAGAGTAGGGAACAGTGCGTGGAATAGGAATGTTATTAACTTGACCAATCGTTGAAAATAATTCTTTAGATCTTCATCTCATTTTATCTTGCACCTCCAATTAGCGTAACTGAAAAACAATAAATTGACTAGTGTTTCTTCTATTTGTACTGTAACACGTCCATTACGAGGTAGAGATGTATTTATTGTTGTTTATAGTTTTTAAGCTGGAAATAAAACGAGGGAGCGTGCTTCTCATCGGTTCACACTTTGCACGTGTAATGTCATGTAAGTTGATTACCTCTAGGGCTTCGAAACTCGGCTATTTTCGACGAAATTGGGGAGTCACGGGCGCCACCCAATATCGACAATGTGTAGTCTTCTTCGAATTTAAACTCATTTGGTGTGCTGACAAACAAAACGTAAAAATAAAGTGTTTATTATAACATTCATTCTACTTAAGTGCAGTTTTCTTTAGCTCGCTTTTACCTGCTGTAGAACTCACTGTCGACGTCCAGGAAATGTATTGACTAAGTTGATGTTATTGTGAAACCGAGACTTAAATTAGTTTTAGTTCCACAGAACCGCCAGACTGCGTAGGAGAGAACAAGAATAACCTGTATTTCATCGTAACATTAAGAAGCTTTAGATGCACCTACAGACAAATATGCCTTAGGACTAGATCTCATAAGTGAATGAAGCAAAGCAGGGTACATTTGTAAGACTAAGAAAAGGAGGCCATTAAATATTCAGTATATCCACCGGTCATGACAACAACAACAACATTAATGACTTAATATAATGATATTACCAAATCTCGAAACTTCAAGAACATGCATTTGTGGATCATAATGTTATATTGATCGTTCTTTATATTCCTAAAATAGTAAGAATAATAGTTAAAAAAAAAATATTTCGTGGGTTGGCCTCATAGCTCAGTTAGTATTAGTAGTAACCCCGACTTCAGCGCTGTAGGTCTTGGGTTCGATTCCCACCCAGGACAAACATTTGTGTGACGAACACAAATGTGTTGTGTTCTGTTCTGTGTCTGGGTGTTGATATGTATAATTCACAAAAAAGTATTTAAGTATTAAATCAGTTGTCCGGTTCCCATGATACAAGCTATTTACTTAGCTTATTTTGGGGCTAGATGGTGCTTTGTGAAACCACCAATATTTATTTATATTTCAGGTATGGAAGGACATCCAAACTCAGTAAGTTCAGTAGTAAAGTAAGTGAAAGATGGCAGATAGATATATACACGCTCAGATATAGGGCCTCAGAAATGTCCGATGCGTAGGTTGTGTACTGTCTTCGACATGTGTCTACACTTCCACCATCGCATCGGTTTCTAAAGCTCTGACCTCGAGCGCCCACTCCATAACTGTACCCAAACGCATTTTACATTCATAGGTGCAATGGAATTTTATCACAGTAGGTGAAGCCCACGTTCAGTGAAATTGGATAATACATCTTTGTAATCCCCCCATCTCGATTGAGGTGAATTCATAAGGTTCATTTGTGCCGTAAATTGAACACGGTAAAAATCCCGGATATCCGCATTGGGTGAACATTTGAAGATACCTAATTCAAACGACTGGAGTTAGGGATTCATTGGACTATTACTTTTAATTCTCAGTGATATCTCAGTGAACGAAAGGAGCCTCTTTGAGGCGCACTTAAAATCCTTTCACCACACTGGTTTCAGAGTACCAGTGACTCGAATAGAATAGTGATATCGCCGTTGGGTTTATGAAGTAACACTTTTTCCTTGATTAAGTCCATGGCAATCATGGTTTTACTACCAAAGATGTAGCTTAAGTAGCTGTAAAAAAATATAAATAATAGGGGTGGTAAAATAAAGAATAGTGAGACGTGCTCGACAAGAACCGACGAGATGAAGGGCTGGTTACGGGCAAGTAATATGATGTAATGACGTAAAAGCATTTTTATTTTAGCCTCGGGTCGTAAAAAAACTTCTGAAGCAGTTGCCGGAATTTTTAAAGTGCAATTTCAGCTAGCTCTCGTACCAACATTCTAGAAAAATTTAATGACTGACGAGGAAAATAACTTAGCAATAAAAATTTCATTGAAAAAATGTATTAGCTATAACACAATAGAAGTTTATCTAATCGCGTCAGTTACATACTCGAGTAAACGCATTTTTACGATAAGTAATCTTTGTAATCGTTCACCTACATTTAAAGGATACGGCTACGGTAAATGCAATCCAAAAAAATAATGCTATTTCTTTATTTGCTAATATACTTGTAGATAAGATAGCAGCGTCAATCGCAAAACATGATAACAAATGTAAAAACTTATAATGAAAATATAGCCATTGTTCCTCACAATGTCTTCGCGTGCACAAACACGCAATCTATTTAAGCACTAAAGTGTAGTAACAAATCTTGTCTGAATCTGAATCGACGTCAGCGATGACGCTGAGTAATAAAGTCTGCCCGTGGGATCAATTTGTCAATCTCAAGATGTTCAGCAGAAGGTTACTGAACTTGACCATGATTCGAATCACTGAGTCCATTTCCATTCATTGATTTATATTCACGGTTTGCATCGACGGAACGCATTCGATTTGGAAATGCACTGAATAAATTCGAAACGAAGATTATCGAATTATATACAATTTCCATTTCAGACATGGCAATTTTATAGTCTGGCAATCACAATTAGTTAAAAAGTTTGATAGAAGATAAAAAGTCGAGCAACGATCGCCGATAAATGCACTTGTTTTATTGTATGGAATTTGCTGATATGATTTATTATATCCAATATGCTTAACATACACCTTACATAAAGACCAAAGGCGACCAGTTTTCACGAATGAAAATATGAAAATGATCGACTGAAAAAAGAAACCAGCGTTATTAAGTCAGTTAATTTTAACCGTATAGATTCAGGATGACTGTTGGTCATCACTTAGCTCAGTGCAGCGCGCGCAATGTCGTGTGTCTTACACGCATTAGGTGGAACGTGAATGTTTGCTTTCACTGGCACTGCGTCTGAATATACGAAACACAACACACAACACCCACCAAAGCTGGGATGAACGTGCTATGGATTTCAATTGATATTACAACGGATTATAACATGTTGTTATAAGCACTTTGTACCTCTTTACTTCTATTTAGGCTAGTCGCTAACAGCCAATATTACCGAAACTATGTTCTCACCGCCCCTATAGCTATACTAATGAGAGAAAAGTTACTAAATATATTTTTTGAATAAATAATGCTGTAGTACTTGCATAAATGTGAAATCCCCAGTCGAGCTAAAATCGAGTAGTGAAGTTTTCAACTTTTTCAATAATAGTTCAAAACTACATTAATAGACAAAGTTCATGTTTTTAAGACAAATACATATCAAACGTAATTTAAATCCTTGCATGGGACAAACAATTTAAATGTACTTATACAATTGATTATAGGGTGATATTTGAGGGTATTCACATATTGCTAGAGAAGTCGTCTATTCGATCGGAGTAACGAAGCATGGTTTACCAAAAGCCAAAACAGGGTAGTTATGTTTATCGAGGCTTCGGTGGGCTGGCTGCCTGCCCACTCCCCACGCCCACATCCCATTGTACGTGATCAAACCATATTTACATCACAATGAGTCGGCTTTCGTTAAGCGCCATGTCATACTTCTTATTCCTCGTCATTTCCCTGTCAAGAAGGGTCTCTCGTGCCTGGTTTTATTCAAAATACGCTACCACTAAAACATTTCGTGAGAATATTTTGATTAAACGCCTTTGGGAGCCGTCAAATTGTCAAATTAGAGTTACGTGTATATATGTATGTGTGTGTGTGTATACATAAATTTGGTACCTAATTAATTGATACTTAAAAATAAATATATATACTAAGTGGTCGCATTTGTTTAAAAGTTGTTGAAACGGAGCCGGTTGGGCTGTCTGCAATTTATAATCAAGCACTTTGAGTTAAATCAGCAGTGACGCGTATTATTAACGGATTTTTAGTGTTGTGAAATGTTGCAATGAATTCAAGTGTAGCCGTGTGTGGTCTTTATCAAGTTACTGTTGAGTTCGGTTGAATTCGGATTTTTGTCCGATGTTTATTTTACGAGATATTGGTATTCCGTTTCACGTTCGAATATTATCTGTGATATGACCTGGCAGGGCAGACCTTATTGCATGTTAGGATCAAACGTGATATCAAATCGATTCGATCAACGCGTGGTGTCGTAACAGATGATTGAAACTAAATGTTTGTAAACACAGTAGTTGGTACATGTGTACATGTAATAACAGTTTTGAAATATCTGGGAGCTTCAAGTTATACTTCGCGCTTTATCAGTTTGTTGATGCATATTTGTGTCAAATCATTTACCTGTAACATCAGAGAAAGCGTAAAAATTTGTTTCAAAAAGAAATGAAAGGACTAGCAATGAAACCGAACTAGTAATTGAAACAGAAAATACGTTTTAAAATGCCAATAATTCTCAAAGAACGTCAAATGATAAATCGCAATTTAATCGGACTGATATCACAGTTAATCGAATCACCTACAAAAAAGTGGGTCGATTCGAGACAAACCTATAGATATCAGACAAACAGACGCGGCCAGTGGCTAGGTGTCAAAGTATCGAATGTGTCGTAATTCGATAGTCAGTCACGATTCGATACCGCTTATCTCGCATGTTGACTTACGATATAGCGGATGCAAGGCGATGCATTGGCGCGTTCAGTAAATGTTTCATTAAGGTAAAATTACGTAATGTTGTTCTGATTCACTGAATCTCACTCTTCAAACATCCGCTTCCGATTTGATTCTTAAAGTAAAAGCAATTTATACACATCTGAATACAAATTGCATTTTACTCATGGGTAACTTAACCTTAACTCAAAAGTTGGACGAGAACCGTAACCGTTTCATTATTAATAATCCCAGACGCGGGTTAAACTCGCAGATTTGTTGGCCAATTATCGTAAAACTTAAAG
Organism: Chesias legatella; assembly: GCA_947359385.1. Classification (NCBI taxonomy): domain Eukaryota; kingdom Metazoa; phylum Arthropoda; class Insecta; order Lepidoptera; family Geometridae; genus Chesias; species Chesias legatella. Next base: position 3,411,513 of record OX375766.1, read on the forward strand.
ACCAACTGAAGGGCAGATCGCAAGGTGTTCTCAGACGGCGGGCGGGTATCTTACTAGCATTTAATTCAAATGCCAGATCAATTATGCGAACGTGTCGTCTATTAACCGTCCGAAACACGTGTAGAGATAGAGACACGTCGCGTCAGCGTCGCTCTCGGCTCAGTGGGCAACGTTCCGCAGGTGGGCGAGTAACGGTCGCGACACCGACACAATGCGACCGGTTGCCAGTTGCCGGCAGCCGCGCACACCGCACAACGCACACCGCCGGACATTTGAGCGCGAACCTGCCATTTAACGCGCAACTGTCAGTGAACTACTTCCATGATTCTTCGCCTTTGAACTAGCGCCTCCAGCAGGAACTGGTACACCTTTGTAGCATTCGTCAATTGGCGCGCGGATCAACGCGTAATGGTCCGCGGGGACCTTGGATACTTCCAGGATCTACGGCATTACTATAATGGAATGATGGGCTGTTTTTCTAATATCATTTAAAACGATTTTAAAGTTGTGTGTGGGCTCGATGGCCACAATCGGTCAGAGAACAGCCTTGGCCACTCTCAACATTAGACCGATTAGAAGGCGTCTTAATGAAGCAGGCCTAGTTTGCTATTTGCAATGCCCATTCTAGAATTTCAATCGGATAAGACGCGCAGATGGGAACTGAAATGATGCAACGAAAAAATGAATGACTGTTTAGAACTTTAACGCCATTAAACTTACCTGTCTGCTCGTTGTCATGGAATCAAAAATCAATGAAACACCTCGCCTGTACCGAATAATAAAACGCTCGTGCAAGTTTCGAACACGCCAATCCACAATGGGGTGGCTCACCCTTCTATAAGAGACTCGTTTTATGGCTTTTAATAATTTGGTGGGTAAGCTGGCAGTGATTGTTGTAGTTGCAGCTGCCAGCAGTAACGGGGATTAAGGGTACAAATCATGTTTTTTTTAACCAAGGTAAGTGTGGAAAAGATATGGTTCGAGACACATGTCTATACTTACAGATAAAGTATGTCCGCCGATCCTCAGCCGGCTCGATTTAATTCCAACTGAGAGATAAATTTATATTTTATGTGATCCTTTAGTAATTTGGTTGCAATTTGCAATCGTGGATGCCTTTAACGAGTTTTCGAAGCCGCCCAATAAGACTACACTAAAACGTTTAAGTATTGCATTATAGCCACATCATTAAAAAACGGTTTAAAGCGAGCTTATGCAATCCACACACCCATTCACCGGCGGTAACTAGCTGTTATTTATTCGTGGCCGGTTTCGAATGAATGGCTCGTGGTCGTGTGTACTTGGTGAAGTTTTATGTACATATACGGCGAATATGAATGTATGACACAAAATTGCAAGGCGATGTGCCGTAACCTGCTGTTGCTGGGACGAACCCACCCAGGGTTCGTTCACCGCTATTAGTAGAGCTCACGGCGCGGCGCTTGCTGCGTTACAAATGTTACACGGATCGAAGTGACGCAAGGTGATGTAGCATGCCCACGTATCATAAATAAAATCTACACTAATATTATGGAGAAGAATTCTAATAATAATAATTTTATTTTTAATTATTATTGGTGGATATTTCACACAGCGCCATCTAGCCCCAAAGTAAGCTAAGCATAGCTCGTATCATGGGAACCAGACAACTGATATAATACTTATATGTATACTTTTGGAAATACATACATATTAACACCCAAACACAAAATAAACATGTATATTCGTCGCACAAATGTTTGTCCTGGGAATCGAACTCACGACCTACGTTACTACCAACTGAGCTGAGCCAGTCGGCCAATAGTGAGGCCAAGCATGCAGCGTAAGTCGAAGGAAAAGATGTCGAGCGAATGCGTTTCTTACGAACACTGCTTTAACGGTTAGTGACTTACGAATGCTTTCTATAGAAAGTCAAGTGTAGAACTTAAATCGGCCTGTAAAAAAGCCCGCGACCACATGTGATAAAATACAAACTGATAAAATACGTCTCAAAAGCGGGTGAAGACGCGGGCACAGCGGCATAATATAACATTCCCCACTATTCCGCTTAGAAGAACTATAACTGCTCGTTATCGAACAACTCAGTAATTACGTCAATGTCATCAGAATAACGCGAATTGGAGTGGGTATGTTGGTAACACAACCGCAATCATAATTTACACGATGGCATCACTGCGTATCAAATTAATCACTTGGAACATTAACGCGGCTCAGTTACGTCGATTATTGATTTAAAGCTTTATAACCATAGTTATGTTAAACTCTAACTAATTATAGCTTATCTGTTTTGTTTATGGTGAAGATTCCGTAAGGCAGATACTGATAATTAGCATTCATCTTGATTATTAAGAATACAGTCTTGTAGGCTGTCTGTTTATCGCCTTGTATATTAAACAATCCCGCATGTGCATCGCGGCGCACCTTTCAAGTTTGAATACAGGCCGAGCGGACGTTTCTCATATGATTAAAGGAACCCATTTTTTATGGACATTTCACACACTATGCCCCAGCGTAGCTTGTGCTATAGGAAGTGGATAACTGGTATAAGTCTTACGAACATACTTTTATTTTTGGCAATACTAAAATTATTCATTTTTGTAATACTAACATAGAAAAAACATCTGTGTTTTTCACACAAATGTTTGCCTGGGTGCCTGGGAATCGAACCCGAAACCTACAGCGAAGAAGGTTACTGGGTTGTTGTTTGGTTGTGGTTTGCTAAGTATCTGAGAGGACTTATCTGCACATTGTAACGACAAAGTCAAAAAAAAATGCAATGATGAATGATGAAAGCAGTAATGCACTCGTGTTGCTGTGTTCTGGTGGAAGGGAGTTGGTACCGGTGAAATTACAAGCGCATGAGACGTAATATCCCCGTCCCAGGGTTACGGACGCAACGCAATGAGACTTGAGTCATCTCGTACTTGGTTGGAGAGGACTTGAGTCTTATTGTTGTTGTCGAGGGGCGGCGGTTATCACTTAACATCAGGTGGGCTATCATATCAATCACCAACATCACAAAAAATTTTTTTTAGCGGACATGACGTAAGCGGACTTCATTATTGCCAAACACGTTTCCGCTGTAGTCAGTCCGCTGGGTGAGCATACAACCTAAAAGCCAACATTATCGTGCGGACGTGGCGTTCTTATCTAAACCACACGTTTGCGATCTCACATTTCACCTTTATTGTACTGTCACATTAATGATAAATACATTACATTTTATTGTCCCGATTCAGCATTCTTGTGACATGAATACAATCACGCAAACTGCAATTATGTTTTTTTAAATTGTTTAGCCGCATGCTAATGAAATATTTTCAACGAAAACAAAAGCAAAGTTTCGATGATTACACAAATCTTTGGCTTTCAGCTTCGTAAGTGAAACGTGAGAATTATTTGTTGTTGGAGTAACGTAAAAAAAAGTGTTGGATAAAACCATGAGTTTGATCGAAAATTACTGCGAGCCTACGTTAAGAACAGTCAAGTCATGCAACATAATAAAGGTAACAAACGTTCAAGAGGATAGAAAATTTCGATTCGATTTGTCTAGTCTTGTTAGAGCCATTGTTAGATCGGAACGATCTACGCCACGACATGTTAACGATTGATTTTGAAAGAATTCGATTACAATGAATAGATATTCCTCCACGAGATGAGCGGCGCTAGTGAAGTATCTCTTCTATTTTGTTGAGTTTGACTTGTTACAAATCACTTGAGTTTTTCATATATTTAATAACAATAAATATTGGTGGACATTTCACACAGCGCCATCTAGCCCCATAGTAAGCTAAGCATAGTTAACATCATGGAAACCAGACAACTGATATAATACTTTATACGTTTTTTGTAAATATATACATATAATACATATTAACAAAGACAAACATTTGTCAAATATTTGTCTTGAGTTGGAACCGAACCCACGGCCTACAGCGCAGAAGGTGAAGAAGGTTACTAATTACTAAATGAGCTGTGAGACCAGTCAACATTTTGGTTTATTCCTGTTTCTACATAACATTTTTGATATCAGTTTTAATCTTTGAAATGTCACAGTCGTCAGCCACGCTCGCCGTTCCCCATTAGCATTTCAAGTGGGGTTCATCTTACCACATACCGGCACACGGGGATGCCGATATGGACAAAACGAGCCTGTTCTCATACATATTGCAGACTCCCGTTCGATCAGGCTCATTTATATTGCAGCCGGATGCTTTTGCAGCATTTGTGTGCTGCGTCGTTAGCTGCAATATTGCGTATACAGCAATAGCACAGCAGGAAAATATTTCTTTGGCACCAACGCAATTCTGTGACTTTACTGTTTCCGTATAAATTAATTGATGTATTTGTATACGTAGTACACATGTAGTACAAATAGTACAGTAGACGCTTACTGAAATGAGGTTTAAAGAAATTCCCAAAAAAGAGCTTAAGGAAACGAAATGTGATGTCAAGTTTGTATGAGAAGTCATAATACTTAACTTCGTTACCGAAATAACCTAATTCCACAAATGGGCGGATCTACTTGAGTAGTTCAGAATAAAAATAAAATAATAACATACGATATGTTTAAAATATTAAACGTACAATATTAAACATTTCACATTTAAAAATATAAAATATCAAACACAAACCCAGGGATATAGACACAACATTATCCCAACTCATCCACACTAAGACTTTCGTCAAAAGGGATCAAAAACCATCAGACCGTGAAATATTTTACATATCATAAAACCATATGCCTTGTGCGGGAATTTAACTCGCGACCATTTAATCTCACTTAGGTGCTTAAAGTTTTACACCAGAAATTATTGAAAAGACTAATGCCAACGAATTCCTAGTGAAGCTTCAACAGAGAGATAATAAAATACATATATTATTCACGAGGATAAGATGAGTAAGCTCACATTCCTATCATGAAAGCTACAATGTACGAGAGAAACGTTAGAAAGAACGCAGTAAGCGAAGAGAATTATGTCCGCCATTAAAATTCTACCAGCAGTGTGGGTTATCTAGAATCAGTGTCACCTCACTCATTAATTAACAACTAGTGTCGAAACGAGGAACGAGTTTCAGAACCAACGGTCACTTGAACTTGAGCGCAAATACCCTACTAGCACCTACGAGTGGAAGATGAATGCTTATGTAAATCAAGTCATTGACATTGAATTTACCCACTTTTACGTGTAGGCAGAGTCATTGTGAACGAACAGTACTATACTATCACACATACTTGTTAATTTATTTGAAGAGCATCCGTCAGGTATTTGTAAGAGACTAATAAAGACAACGAGCACAGTTTTTTTTTTAAGTACGTAATAAGCTAGATGTCACCACCCTATGTTAGGGGGTAACCTCAGTCCATAACAAAAACATTACATCTTGCAATACTGCTTAAGGAAAGACCGCATCACATTGTATTGCGTCCGCAGCTTTAAGACGTGAATATCTCACGTGCCTGTAATTCACCGGCAACCACACCTTTCAACCTGGAACCCAGTAATGCGTATGCGTTACTGGCTGACGGCAGGAATACAATTTAACTGTTTATAAGTAAAATTAACTACTTAACATTAAAATTATTGACCTGCTACGTAAACAAATAATTTGTATCTATACAGGGTTACAGGAAAAGTCGTGCTAGATCCGTTAAGGGCGTGGAGTACCCATCATTTCTGACTTATTTCACTATGAAACACCCTACCCTAAACTTAACCCTTTTCGAGATATTCGACTTTTAATTTTTTATTGAATAATGCCGATTTTTAGGCTACGAAATTTATTTTTGTTTATTTTGTGTATCTTATTATTATTATTATTGCATTTTTACATGTGTAATAAGATGCTTTAGGACATCAATCATTAAAATAGTGCATAAGTTAATTGAATAGACCGTAGTAGACAAGTGAAAGTAAAAAAATAAAAAATATATTAGCAAGCTTATTTTTCTCTAAGGGATATCTAAAAAAAATATTATGACACTTGTTCGGCAGATATTTTTTAAAATATCTACGTTTCATCAGCTATCTAACGAGGTATAATAATCTAGGGTTTTATTCAAATGCATTGGAAAAAAATTAGTTTCATAGGCGACAGTGGAGAAGAAAATTTATACTTAGCCCTAAAAAGTAAAATAAAACATTAGGTATGCATGAAATGTCATTTATTAAAGGTTTTCACACAACTTTTTCTTATTCTACAGTTCATGTTCAACATGGCCGCCTCTATTTCTGAAACATTGTCGCATCCTTCTACGGAGACCAGTCTTCACTACTCCAGTGGTCAACGTGGTCCTCATTTTATTTGCTGCATCCACAATCCTTTCTCTTAAGTCTTCCACAGACAAAACTGGATTCGGCTCGCTGTACACAAGACTTTTCATGCACCCCCATACATGAAAATCCATGGGAGTTAGGTCCGGACTTCTTGCTGGCCATGGCAACGGCCCACCTCGTCCTATCCATTTGTTTGGATAATTTGTGTCCAGCCAGTCTCTGACACTTCTCCTGAAATGGGCAGGGCAGCCATCGTGTTGGAACCACATGTCCCTGATCAGGTTGAGTGGCAGATCATCCAGCAAATCACTCAAGTCTGCTCTCAGGAAATTTTCGTAGCTTTCCCCATTTAGATTATCCGGGAGAAAGTAAGGTCCAATCAAATGATTAGAGATAATGCCCATCCACACATTCACGCTGAATCTTCGTTGGGACCCTTTCACTCTTTTCTTATTGGGATTCCTTAGTTCTTTTGGGGCCCAGTAATGGACGTTGTGATAGTTGGTTATGCCATCTTTATCAAATTTGGACTCATCCGTCCACAAGATATTTCTTAGAAAATCTGGGTCTTTCTCTACTTTTTTCCACGAAATGTAATACAAACCCTAGATTGTTAGACCTCGTTAGATAGCTGATGAAACGTAGATATTTTAAAAAATATCTGCCGAACAAGTGTCATAATATTTTTTTTAGATATCCCTTAGAGAAAAATAAGCTTGCTAATATATTTTTTATTTTTTTACTTTCACTTGTCTACTACGGTCTATTCAATTAACTTATGCACTATTTTAATGATTGATGTCCTAAAGCATCTTATTACACATGTAAAAATGCAATAATAATAATAATAAGATACACAAAATAAACAAAAATAAATTTCGTAGCCTAAAAATCGGCATTATTCAATAAAAAATTAAAAGTCGAATATCTCGAAAAGGGTTAAGTTTAGGGTAGGGTGTTTCATAGTGAAATAAGTCAGAAATGATGGGTACTCCACGCCCTTAACGGATCTAGCACGACTTTTCCTGTAACCCTGTATATATAGGATCCTACTATAAGATCAAGATAACAAAAGTAATGAGAATTTTTTGAACCTAAAGTACATATTATGTAATACCTACTTATATTTTCTTCGGCATCACATCAGAGTGAACAACCTATGAGATAGGAATATTTTATGTATGTCTGTCTATAAACGAATCGAAACCACCACGTAATAGTCTTAGTAATATGACAATATTATTTTTCCTCCGGCACTTATCAACTATATATACTGAAGGAAAATTACTTACGAGCTTGAATAATGCAAGAGTAGATAAAAAGAACTGTGTCGCCGGAGATTTATTGCGAAAGATCTTAAAAAAATATGTAGGCTATTCCGTAACACGAAATATATTACAATACAAGATCGTGATCTTGAAAAATTGGTTGCGTGATGAACTTGACTATTATGTAAAGGACTGGAAGGTAAAAGCACAGGTCCGTATGAAGTGTAAATAAGGTATTAAATTTTACAAGCTTGAGAAAAATATACAGTCAAATTTAATACAATGCATCACAAGAAATCAATAGCCTAAATATTATGAAGAAAAATTAAAGCTACGGTCCTGGGGAAGTAGATTTGTATCAATAGAACTAACTGTATTGAAGAGGTTTTCCGGGTAAGTATTGTCACCATCCTTTTCTGCTGCCAAGAAGTAGTCACTCGCATTGCGGTGTTCCGGTTTATAGCCTAAGGTTCATCATCATCATCATATCAGCGGGTAAAAGTCCACTGCTGAACATAGGCCTCCCCCAAAGATTTCCATTTTGAACGGTCTTGAGCCACCTAGCCTAAGGTTACTTGATGACTTAACAGGCACATGGACTCCTATTATCATGTCTCAGAATGAAAGGCTTAATGCGTTACAACTTGGTTCTTCCCACAGTTTATTAAGGGAGGGTCCAGGGCTCGGTGCTTTTGATACGGGTAGAGGATTTGCTCGTTCCGTTACTATCTACTCACGTAAATAAAATATTAAATGAACTAAATGAATGGAAAATTTGGTGGTAAATTTGATTTAATATAGACATTTTAGTGCCGATGGTGCCAGCATCAAACCTCAATAATTATCTTGGTTGTAGAAAAGATTAATAATTCTGATTCGATTAAGTGATAAAGTGACAAACTTTATGGAATCACAACGCAATCCATATTCGTATACCTAATACAAGTTGGAAAATAAGTCAGCCAATTTAGAAGCGTCAGAATTTAATTTAATTCTCACAAATTCACGGAGTAGTAAGATTTATTATTATTTTTATTAGATTATTATTATTATTATTATTATTATTATTATTTAATAAACAGCTTTAAGGGGTATTAAATGTACATTTACGTAAGCTAAGTCTGAGCGTTGAGACATGCCTAACGAGCTATCAATAAATCCGCTCCATTACAGGATATTATGTGAGTGTAATTATGATAATAATATCCTATATGTTTCCTCATTGAGTTAAGATTCCCACGTAGTGTTGCGTCACACATATATTTTGGTTACGTTATACACCACTGAATGAAGCATTGCTTACAGAGACACAAAAAACGCCAGTATTTTAAACACGTGTTTGATATAGTACATTACTGTCGAGGCCTGAAATAAATCAATCTAAGTCGAGTGATATAGGAAGGCCAAGTGATTTCAAAGAGATGAGGCGTCAGGCGGGGCCCTTCAATTAGACGTGGCCTTATATTACTATTTCGGGTGAGACTTATTTACTTAGTAATTTTCTCAACAAATTATATCAAGAAAATAACGAATCTACATTACAGTATCTAATTATCATTCGAATTCGACGGCGCGCGGAATTCGTTCCTTTTTCAAGTTATGATGATTGTTTTTTCGATACTGAAGGGTTATCGAAAATTATTTTTATTACATGCAGTGAGTTTTTTTTTTTTTTTTCTTTATGTTATTTAGTTACGGAACGAGCCGACGACCCACCTGGTGGTAAGTGGTAACCTCGGCCCATAACAACCGATGCGACTTGGGTCCTCACCTACTAGGTACGACAATACCCAAGTCGCATCGTATGCGCCCGTAACTATGAGACGTGTAGGTGGAATGTCTCATGTGCCTGTAATTTCACCGGCAACCACACCTTTCAAACCGGAACACAGTAACGCGAACGCGTTACTGCTTGGCGACAGAAATGGGCATGGTGGCAGTACTTCCCCGGACGAACTTGGCGAGTTCTACTGCTCTTAAAAGTTCACAGATTATCCTTTGCAACAGAAAAAATGCTGAGCCATAATTGCTCTAAATGTTTCGTTAGAAACTTGCGAAACTATTAACCGATACGTTATTGATTACGAGAAACATTTACAGTGTTTCCGCATAACCCTGTGGAACCAATAAACGTTATTTGCAGAAGCCACAAAACTACGTAACTTGCGTAGCACGTGTCGATCGCAGCTGCCTCGATTGCCGCCACATCAAAAACATCTTATTAATTGCCACAAATACTGCCAATCAACAATTACTATTGACTAAACGCGTGTAAGGTCTTACTGCACTCATTTGTTGACGGTACAATAATTGGGTAAAAATGGCAAAGAAAACGCAGCCATTAATCATAATACCTATAACGGCAGATAAACAAAAAAACGGAATCTAATAAATAAGAAAAAAAAACGCCGAACGGAAACACTTCGAGGCAGGAAACGGTTAATAAATTATGTAACCGAAAGATTGGCTAGGTGTGTAGTCCTTTTATATTCACATTGTGCGGAACAAAAGCCAGCAGTTTTGAATATACGCCGCTCTGTATATCGCGAACAATCGATCTCTCACCGGATCACACGCTGCGCGTACGCCGGCGCCGCGCCGCGCCGTGCGCTCGGTATGCTATTGTGCCCAAAACATCTGAATAATGGAGGCTTTCGCTTTGCGCTGAATAAAAAGTACGAATAACGGACAATGGAGCGTATCACTGAAAGTCGTGACCGGTCGTTAAAAGAACAAATGGGCGCATCCAATTCTGACCAAATTTTAAAAAATGGAAGCTTTATTTCGTTTGAAGATCGATTAGAATCCCGCTTCCTTCCTTCCTGCGCACGCGGTAACCGAACAAAGGGCAGAACTTCCGATCAGCTGCCGGCGGCGGCGGCACCCCCACCTTTTTACGGGCTTCATCTAATATTAACTTGTGTTGAACTCACATTGAAAACCTCAAGGAATGACATCAATTTTAAACAAACAATTTAATTTCGTTTTCGAAGTGTTTACTTAATTGCTTTTTGTTTTATTTGAACTACTATTTTGAGCCATGGGAGAGTTGTTTTAGTTAAAAACAAATAACTTTGAACGAACAAATGCGACGAACAGTTGCGATATTGTAGTCCAATTAATTTAAAACCTAGAGTTTTTGACTGGCTTCACAGCTCAGTTGGTAGTAACCCTGCCTTCTGTGCTGTAGGTCGTGGGTTCGATTCCTACCCAGGACAAACATTTGTATGACGAATATAGATTTGTGTTGTGTCTGGGTGTCAATATAATTGTATTATATTATGTATGTATTTACAAAAAAGTATGTAAGTATTATATCAGTTTCTGGTTCCCATGACACAAGCTATGCTTAGCTTACTTTGGGGCTAGATGGCGCTGTGTGAAATGTCCACCAATATTTATTTTATTAAATAATTAAATAACAAACAACAGCGAGGGAGTAAGCAGTGTTCAAATAATATGTCATACACATTGACTTGACGGCGAATAACTTCCCTAAGAAATAAAGATCTTGGGATATTTCGGTTTGGCGAGACTGTAAAACATTTTTTTACGACTGCACGTATGGACCATTTTCCAATTCGCCTCGTATTTTGCAAATCGTTCAATCTTTTTCCGATACGATTTGCTCTTTCAGGTTTGCTTCTGACGGCGTCATATTACTGAATAATATTGGAAGGGAAAATGTTCAACATCGACTTTGGGGAAAATCAATGTGTTTCAAGCATGTGACACCTAATCTGCGCTGGGTCTGCGGTATTGTATTGCGAAAGATCAAATATACTCGCGATAGTAGTTTCTTTAAAGAGTATTGTATATATATTTCCTTTATAAATAAAATATATTCTATTCTATTGGAAAGTTGTTTACTCTGACAGTAATCTGTGTGCCTTACGCAGGCAACAAGGGAGAAAATTATCAATTGCACCATATGCCGGGAACAGGAGGGACGCGTAAAATTTACGGCCACGAATCTGGCCTTATTAACTTTATTACATCATAAGCACCGGTGCACGCTAATTCAATAATTTCTCCACAGACTTTTTTACGCGCCCAGTTTAATACTATTTTGTAAACAGCACTAGTGGATAACCCAATCACTTTCATGTTATATTCATGCGGTTGAAATAAAAAAAAACGGAGACTTGTTAAGTGCATGAAAGGAGCCTCATTGAGGCGCACTTAAAATCTTTTCATCACACTGGATTGAGAGAACCAGTGACTCGAATAGAATAGAAAATAGAATTGCGGTAATTCCTTGAGCGAATGATGAGAGTACAACAATTTACAATTTAATGCTCACATTCCGTTTAAAATGTTATGAACGTATGATCAATCTCCCGCTGTTGTAGATATAGTTCAGAGAAGTTCAGAGTCCGACATGAACATTCTCAACGAGGGCTCATGAATTCTTTCAATGGAGATATTTTAAAAGGTACCAATATAGACACTACTTCACTGTGCTTACTGTACTTAAAACTGCAGGCTTATGGCTGTTTTTTGAAAGGGATTAAATCACAGCAAAGCTATGTTAATAGACACGTTGTTGAAACACGCCATGGGATGGCGTGGCAGGAACTAGTCTGGCACCGGTTGTCAGATCGTGAGTGTATAATTAGCGTGGGCATCTAGAGGTCATTGTCACAGCCTGACAGCATCAAGAAGATTTAAATAGATCTAAATGTAGACGAAAACCGAAGAGCAAACGCACGGTAATGATATACAGCTCACTAGGCAGGCGAATGCGGGGTGACAGATACTTTCTGAAAGATGGGGGGGGGGGTGTAAAGGGCAAAATACCAGCCTTCTTAATTGTCATTGAAACGCTATCCCTCGTCAAGAAGGCCATAGATTTCCTTATCATTGTGTAAACACATTTTTCCCATCTATTCCAAGGGATGCAATTTAAATCTACTTTTGATAGATGTTTAACGCTTGAAATATTACATAGTTAACTTAATAACAAATAATGGGTATATCCGACATTATTTATTATTACATTAAGTAAACTATGCATGCTGTAACCGGTTTATCAAGAAATCAATTTCTCATATCGTACCAACGAATGAACATAATAAGGCGAACATGATATTCGTGTGATCACAAATGCTTACAATAAAATTATCAAACAATGGAATTTGCACTCTATAGAAAAACGACCCTTTACTTCTTGTAACTAATGTTAAGTAATTACGCAATCTTTCTGTTCGAGGTTAAGTTTATTTGCCACGAGATGATTTTCATTGTCTTACTTTCATTGTTCACTAATTTGCGGAATGTCTCTTTAGAAATTCACAAAAGCTCGCATTAGTGTTCAGCTACCTGAGGGCCTAGTATTCTCAGAAACCCTTGACAAAAAAATAACGCTTCCCTGTTTTTTCAAAAGTTCCCACAATGAAGACGGACCAGAGGGGTGATTTCAAGTGTGGTTTTTGTCTCCTTTTCTATTTGTAGAGTGCGATAATAAAATAAACGAAACCGATAGTTATGCACCTAAAAACATGCGTACATACCTTCTGCTGGCACATTTGTAAACTGCGAGTGTGAACGGCCCGCAAGGAAACATTAGAAGTTAATGTTACCCGTTGCAATGCAGACGTTCACCCTATCCTTACGAAATTCAGTATGGGTATTAATTTTCGTAAAACTATTCAGGCATAAAGCGTTAGGCACAAAGCCGTTAGTTTTAATCTGGGTCTCAGATTACACTGCAGGCTTGCTTCATGCCGACGTACTGCAGTCACTCAAGCCTGCAAAAGCACGCCGAAGAAAGGCACTATCGGGGACGAAATGCGACACCGAAACCTGTGGAATTAGACCTAATAGATGACTGGGTGTCGTCTAGTCTAGACCCTGGGGAACTGTGCATGATTTACTATGCAGTTTTGCAATGCCGCGCAGCCTGCAATGGATAGCCACGAGGGGTTAAATTGAAAGTCATTCTGAACACGAACGATGCATTGAGTGTCTGACTGTATTCCCCTGTGAACTGGAATATACTTAATTTATGCAGAACACCACTTGTGTCCCATAAGAGTGCAATATGTCGTGTAGGACTACTTATGATTTTGTCAATCTTGCCGGCTGTTAAGTCTTGTTAAGCACGCAGGCCCGTATGCACTAACGAGACTTATTATGATTGGCAGTTTAGACATTGTCCAAACAAGCGTGGAGACTTTGACAAAGCCAAAATGAGGCATAATATAATTCATAATCTGTTACAAATCTGCACAAAGAGACTTTCATTGAAAATGACTGCAAGACATAATTTGCCAAGATTTTTATCAAGTCTGTATCGGTCTGAGGAGCAATAATGTTTAAGTGATATTGCTAGTTTTTTCTCACATAAAACTGTCTGATAAACATTTATTAACCTTGTATCTTGTCCGATTTAGAATTCTATAAAGTCACAATTTATCTTATTCTATGATATCTGGTCGGTTAACTTCCAATATCTTTAATCTGAGATGCGGGCTACAGGAACACTATAATTTACTCCAATACAATATGAAAGAGAATAGTGATTTATGTCGCCACTGTCGCAGCCCATTATTGGCTCAGTGAGGTCTTAGCGGCATCAGCGAGAATTTCAAGTTGATGTTTTAAAGATGATTAATAAGAGATAGGATAGGATATAATAGGATAGGATTAGCGTCACCCGAAAAATAAGCAGAGGCCCCCTTGTAAGTTGAATCAACAATCAATTCGATCCGTATAAATTTGACGGGCAGGTGACGACGACTAAAAGATTTTTGTATTGAAACTCTTAAACTTATTTAAGGTACAGGTTTCCATGTTGGTCAATTACACAGAAGGTTGAATGGAACTTAAATGCACAGATAAATCGAATATACGAAGAACTAACGTAAGCCAGCGCCGCTGCTGACTACCGGTTGGAAGATTTGTTTGCGATTTCATCTTAGACCGACATTTGATCGCTTCCCTATGTTTTGAATTTCAAAGAGGCTTTGCTATCTCACAGCTTCAGTCCAGCCTTGTACTGTCTTTCAACACTGAGTTCAGATAGAGGTGAAAGATAATACACATTGCCTTTACCAGTTTTTTATCACAGTAGTGGACGAGGAAATGAGCATTATTTTCGCTATTTTGTAATTAATTTCACGTTGTCTTATGGACTCGTTTCGAGTTACAGAACTGATAACATTATCGGGCGATGAACTCTTAAAATAAACTAGGTAATTGCGCAAACTGCAAGTTGTGAAACTGTTAAAGCTAGGTTGAGATAGTATCCAGCGGGCACGCGTTGTAAACAATAAAGTCAGGTAGGTAAATTCCACTTTGTGATGACGAATCCATCAGCAAGTTTAACAAGCTACTTAAAATATAGGCATTAAATACTCGGGACCCACATTTATGGAATAATGCGACCGTGAAAGGCCAGACCACAGGACGACACTCAAACAACACTTAGCGCTTATCAACAGGTGAAAGGTTGCCGGATGAATTGCAGTGTTTACACTGACACAAAATGTCGTGAGCCCAGCCGGTGCCAGACAACGAACAATTCCTTTACCTTATTCTGTTTACAGACGATTCGCTTCGGTCACAATGTTTTCTTACCATTTATGTCTTAAAAAGCTTTTCGTGTTCAGTCAAGATTGTGGAGACGCGGGCGTTTTCAGCTACGGTGTTATCCTCCATAAAATATACGAGGGAAATGCATGAAAAGTTGCTTTTAGCAGAACATGGTGAAAATTACATATATTTTTCCCCAAACAAACAACAGTCAACGAAGAATTCCATAGTGTAAGCGCTAAATACTGAAGCGGTTAGAATCCGTCTGGTTTATTGGACGGCTTGAAATTATCTCGAACGTTTTTATGGTGCGCATCGGAATCTGGGATTTTTTTCCCATCACGGGCCCGTTCCAACGCCCAAACAGGTTTTAGATAGAGCTCTCGAGCCGAGTAATGCATCAACGTTTTTGTAAAGGCGGCACATTCAAGGAGGACGAGGTAATGAGGTTTCGGAACGCTCCTTTCAATGAGCTTAATTTACAAATGCCCGGATCAGCGTCTATTCGATACATTTTGATCGACAAGAAAATAGCTTAGCTCACATGAGCTGGTATGATCCTATGAAGTAGTTGAGTACAAGCATCTGGCTATTTAAACATCTTATATTTACATTACAACAGTTTACAAAGACATATGTATATATAATTTACAATACAATTAAATCGACTGAGCTATCTAAAGACAGTCTATAGATAGCTCAAAAGATAATCAAATTACATAGTACTATTACAGTTTTCTCAAAACTAAAAAGGACCGTTTACAAATGAAGTAGGAAGTGTACCCACTACAATACTTCAATGTCAGTATTTTTTTATGTGATATAGTAACGGAACGAGCCGACGGCCCATCTGGTGGTAAGTGGTAACCTCGACCCATAACAACCGATCCTCCCCTACTAGGTACGACAAGATCCAAGTCGCATTGTATGCACCCGTAACTATGAGACATGTAGGTGGAATGTCTCATGTGCCTGTAATTTCACCGGCAACCACACCTTTCAAACCGGAACACAGTATCGCGAAAGCGTTCCTGCTTGGCGGCAGAAATGGGCGTGGTGGCAGTACTTCCCCGGACGAACTTGGCGAGAGTTCTACAGCTCTAAAACGTCAACTCTACGTCAGTGTGTGACGTAAGTAAATGCGTGTTTACGAGGAGGTTTACGTACCTGCTACTCAATAAGATTAGAAAGCTTTCCAAAGTCCTCCAAATAAGTTGATAAGACTCGTTGAAGAGCAAGAAACTGGCATCATCAAATCAATTCATTTTATCCGAAGGAATTAGACTGGCTGGGGTTATCGGCTTATCAGCCTCCATTCCAAATTCCGGCCATCGTTTATCTTGCCTTAGCTGGGCAATTATTCACGACTGTTCATATACCTACTTAAAGGCAGTCAGAAAAATAGGTATAGAAAGACTAGATAACAACTTGAAGGTTATAGGACAGATGGCCGTATACTCTGTGTTGACTTCGTTGATGCCACAATATAATACATATCAAAGTCAAAGTCAAAAATTGTTACATTTGTGACTACATAAAATTGTGAAATAAGATATTACAGGATGTTTTGTGTGTCGTTGAGCGTTTACAGTGTAATAAGCTTTACTTACTAGACCCTTCTTTATAAATGACTTGAACTTTTGGGTCGGAAGCTTAAATAAATCCATTTTTCTTTAACAGAAGAAATACTGAGCAACATTATAGTGTCGAATACATATTGACACCCAATACACAGCGACCGAGTTCAAAGTGCCATTTGATACAGCAAAAAGTTCTACAATTCCATGCAATAAGCCTTTATAATGCGTGATTCGCAACATTTGCCGCAATCGCTGATGGTAAAATTAACTGGCCTCACAGCTCAGTTTATTGCAATTCTAGAGAGCGTGGGTTCGATTCCCACTCAGGGCAAACAGTTATGTGACGATCACCGATTTTTTTTTTGTGTCTGGATGTTTATATGTATAAAATATAGTTGTTCAATCATGTCTTGTTCCCTTAGTACTGTAGATACTATACTATACTACTATAGTATAGATATAGGCCAGTAAGCTACGTGGTAATGGGTGAAAAAAACGTTGCTACGTATAAAATATATAGCTAGCTAGTTCATACAAATACATCAAGAAAAGGTTAAGGTTCACTAATGCAGTAAATTTTATACCTACCTATACGTAAATTTAAAGCAGATGGCGTGGGAAAATTTTACAGAACTGTCAAGAAGTGTACAATAATATTTTATTTAGATTTACTGAATGGTTTTATGATTGGTTTCCCATAAAAACCTAACATTGGTTTATATTGACATTTATATTCTTCCGAAGATCGTGACAAGGGCCGAGAATTTGCCTTCGAAGGGTTCCGGTGAGAGATAACTAGAAAGCTTCACCTATAAGATTACGAATTTCCTGGGTACCTAACAGTATAATAACATTTGTAATTTTTTATTAAATTTACGTAAAATAACGTTAATTGAGTAAAAAATGTCACACCGCAATGACCACTAATACTGATAACCTGATACGTTTAATAATGACTACTCAGACACTAAGCTACAAAACGTGAATATTTTTTTACTACGCGTAGATCAAGCAGGCCTGATACTTTTCTACGAGCATGAGCTCAGACACTAATGATAAGCTGATAACATTATAATCGAAAGATAAGGAAACAATACTCACGGACTGTCACTTTCTTCGGGTCATACTGCTCGACAATCTCGTTTATCTTCAGTATCCTGGCCTGCGCGCCTTTGGACCGTTCAGTGACGTCTTGGAGCTGGGCCGTCAGCTCGCTGAATATATCCTCAGCGAGGAGCACGAGGGAGGCGAGCTGCCGCAGCGCATTGCTCAGCGTGCAATTGGTCACCGCCTGCAACTCCTCGTCGGTAACCTTAGGGTTACCATCCTCGTCTCTCAAGCTCGTCCGCGAAACGAACTTGGGCTCCACCACCCGCTGCACGAAAGGCATCTCGAACTACAAGTCCTCACCCATCGCAAATTAAACGTAATTCCAACATTCATTCAACACACTGCCACAAAAAACTACAGGTAACCGCCACTTTGAATTAACCGACATCGTGACCGGTGAACTTTCACTCATCAGCGGCTTTCTATAGTATCGAGGAGTTTTTATTCAACTCTTGTTAAGAGCGATTAGTTTTGGATGACGGTTTTCAGTTTCAAAAGTTTGTTAAAACTTTTCATTTTCACGATAACGCGCCATAACGATCGACACGCACAACGATATTCCGCAGCGGCTGCCGGTCGAATGAATGAATTTACGTTACGCGCGGTGTTCAGTGTTGTCATATTTAGTGTTAGAAACTAACCGAAACGGGCTAAAAATAAAATATTATACTAAATTTCAAATTTATTATTATAATTTAAAATTGTCTTATATTTTTTTATTCAAAATTCATAAATAGCAAAAATAATATAAAATTCCTATATCTGTTAGTATTACAGACAGACATTTAGTTCTAAAATTCAAATTGAAAATAAACATAATTTCTATGAATTTATTATTCCATAATATAATACATTATATATACATAATTTATTATATATATATATTATTGACTGACAGTCAACAGTAAATTGCTGGGCCTAGAAATTATAATTTTTGAGGGTGTGTTCTTTTTATTGCCAAACCACACAATAAAAAAATTACTAGTAAAATACGTCTTATACAGGGATTAAAATAAAGTTACAGTGTTACAGGCGATACTTCAAATACTAGCGAATGTTGCGGATAGTCAAAAACATTTAGAGGAGCATCAAAACATTCAAATGTTTTTTAGTTTTGACTTATTGGTTAATAAGCATTTTCAGTACTTACGTTGTATACCAATATTGAATGACAGAAACCTCTGAAATTAGTTTAGTTAAGCCCATTTACTTAGCTAACTTCTGCTTTTAATTTAACCTTCCACTTTTAAAACCAGAGCACAGTAAAGCATTGAGTTATCCAAATAATTAACAAATTGTTTCGGTTTGAAACCTGCGTGGTGACAAAAACATGTAAACGTAACAGAAGAATAAATATTTTCATATTATGTGCTTCACTTATCATGCACGTTAAACTAAATTCAGTCAAACTATCGTCAACTAGTTCGCGTTGTTTCTTAAGTTTGTTTTATTTCCTTTAAAATAGGCAATCTACAATTTCTTCATGTGGCAACTCTACACAGCGGCATCTAGTAGTAAGTGTTTGAACTTTTTCCTTAACGTTTTACTGAATTGACGTTATGCGTACTTGCAATTTAGTTTACTTATCAACCAAGAGATGGGGCTTTCTTGCTACAAAAGATATTCCGTTCATATATAGTTAATGATTTGGATGGTAGGTTTTCTCGGTTCTGAATAAAATAAACACTTTGCACGAAAAATAATGTATTACATTTCATGTAACAAAGCTTTTTGACATACAATTTTATATTTATAGCAACATTCCATTAAAATTACTAATCCTAATTTTGCTTATTTTATGCATTATTAGCTAGAGTTAGTTATAATATTAACGCAGATTCCATAGCTTTCTGAGTGCAAGATCCTTTAAATACATTTCTAATTTATTAAACCAAATAAGTATAGTTCCAGTGCCCTTTTCCCGGCCTAACTGGAACGATTATTTTTGAAAGCGTGGTGGGCTAATGGTAGATATAGTCATTCTTTCTCAAACGCTCTCAAAGTTAGAATCAAGTGCAAACGTGAATTGTGCGGTATTCAAGGATATTATATTGAAATAATAAAAAATATTGCAATGCCACGTTCTGAAAACAGCGAAGGATAACATTGCGAGGAAACCTTGGACATGACTAGTGCCAAAATTTCTAGAAATTCCTTGAAATCTATTGATCAGTTTTGGGCACCCGTGGTGATTCACTCTCAGAGTAGGCATAATGATTCTATGTTAAAGGGTTTTAATTTCCTTGTCTACTATACAAAAGTTGGTCATTCATTTGGGGGAAAATTAATTAAATGTTTTGTATGAGATTAGGCCGGGGAAAGATCCTTGGTTCCGATGGCATTGAGATTCAAATAGAAACCAACTACCAAAAATCTATTTCAAAACCAAACGTGCAAGTACTATTATACTACCCAAGTATTATTATATTCAATTTCCAACTTTACTATTCAATTTCCTACATGTTTCGAATAATTTAAACTCTAGCATGGAAGAAAATAAGTAGGATTGGATCATATTCCAGGTTTGCCTCCTGAATTAAGCTTACGAAAGTAAACATTTATAACAAGGACCCTATACACCGAGCCTGATGTGAGATAAATCATTTACGTTAACTCCTCAAATTATAACATATTTGGAAAAATAAAATAGTAGTTATAGAATCCTATTGAATAATATGCCATATTTTTTATTTGACGTGTAGGTTCTGCGTAGTACATAGGTACATATATATTCTGGTTTATCAAATTATCCTGTGTTCTGTACCAGATATGCCGTTGGTTAAATATGGTCTACTTTCTCACATCGGGCCGGGAATAGCGCCCCAGGCAACACAATTTGAAAAAGAAAGCATCTCACTTTGATAAGATTTGATACCTGCAAGTAATAACGTCATCTAACTAAATATTTTGTAACCAACACTAACTACCTACCAAATAACTTGCATATTTCGACATACTAATTCCATTATAACACTTTAGTTAACATTTATAATAATAGGCAGGTATATTACCATACCGTACACATTCTTACCTATTGATTTAGCCTCACTATTTGCTTTCACGTTTTAAATTATATTTTTAATGACTTCCATATAAAGACATTTACCTAAGAATTACATACAAATACATCGTGCTTTACAATGCACTTTAAAAGATGAGTATAAATGTTTGAGTATGAAGATATTACTATACTTATTACCAAACTAACTACAAACATTTCTAAATTCAAATGTTTATACGGTTATAAAGGAAAAAAAAAGATTTTAAGAAATTACGTAGGTAGCAGTTACTGACAAAGAGTAAAAAAAAAAATATTTATTGGTACAGAGCTTGTTTTTACATTATGTATTTTTATTTCCTTTAGTTGAAAATCCTGGCTGTGTTGATGGCAGTATGTACTAGGTACATTACTCTGTGGTAGTAAGAAATGGACAAGAATGAAAGTTAAGCATTTGTCATGTTTTTAAAAATGTCAAAATGTCAAAGTCAAAAATAATGTAACTGCCTTGAAGATTTTCATAAATTGCCATCTATCATTTTTGACATTACAACTTTAATAGCTACCAGACATAACTACTGTAATGTAAAAAAAAAACTATCTAAAAATTCATAGCTATAGTCTGATTGGCCTAAGCCGTCTAAAAAGGGATTAAGTAAGGTACAATTTTAGTTTAACAAACTACTTGCCAAATCCATGCACTGCATATCGACACATTAGTAATTTTGATCTAGAAATGTCTACTGTATAAGTTATTATTATAAATTTAAAGTAATAAGTAGTATAGACTATATAATAGTATAGATAATACCTACACTAAAGCACTTGATTAGTACACACAGACTAGATAGGATAGGAGTTCCTCATTACATGACAACAAGCAAGACATTGCATCTACAAGTACAATAGGTAATCAATATCTCCTCAGCTGGCTAATGGTAACAATATTTAGGTTTTTATTATAAGTATACTAGTTATAAGCCCGTAGGGTAGAATATAATGCAGGAATAAATAAATTGATAATAATATTAGAACCATAAACAATATGTAGGTAAGTATTTAACAAATACTTACTACTATAATTCAGGGACGTTTTACATCAATTTTTTTCCGTACCTACATTGTCTTTGGTCATTATATTAAATATGTTCTATCCAATATGGTTCCTCAGATATATTGTAAAAGCCATATAAAGGAAGCCAAAAAGGCTTTTTAAAACTATTTACATATTATTTATGTTCCTTACCTCCAAGTTTCTCAAAGGCAGATATAAAATAAACAAAGTTTACAGACCCATACATAAGACCCATGAACAGACTTTTTGCTCGAACCAAAAAAATTATGTATCACTGTCTAGTAGTAACCTAATGTCAACCAATAATGCTGCCAAAATAAATGATCTTTTGTAAATACGTTGACTGTACTTCTGCCTTTCACAAATCGGGGTTAATTCTCAGCATATCATGAATTATGACTGGTAAGTTATATCTAAGTAGTTACACAAATCTATTAAAGTTTGAACACATTACAATGGCATTATGCACATCAATAGGTACAATTTACATTTACCACCATACAATACAATCAAACAATCGTATATGATATACGACTCAACGAATGGAATACGGTTATGAGTACAAAGTGATAATTTTTTTTATGTAAATACAATCCAAATGCGTTATAATGTAGACGTAGTATTAGGTAGCGATATGGTAGATTGCATGATAAGTGATATTCGATATGGTTGGTAAGACGACGAGCAAGTGATATAGACGAAGAATGAGTTATTATATGGTAATATATAGAGAGATATATTTATTTACTAAGACAATGCATTATTGGATATAGGATAGGTTTATTATAGGTCCACGTAATGGAATATGTACTACTATGGATACATAGTGAAATCTTTGTAAAAATCTTAATTATAATTGTTATATTTACAACTAAAATGGTGTACACATAAAAAAAGGCTGTTGTTTTAATTTTGTTGTTATATCGTTTTTCAATATTCTTTTTTTTTGGCATGTGTCCAAAAGAAGTAAATTAGGGGTAGGTTTCAAATAATATAGCTGAATACACGATTTAAGTACCTATCATTAGATTATAGCTTTTATAAAGCAACAACATAGAATACCACTAACGACACCTTGAGACGTTTTAATCACACTTTCAATGCACACATCTCGAGATAACATTATTGCAAATGATACTTTTGCACATTGTTATACACCTAAATAAATCGATCTTCAAAGATCTCTTATTTAGTTACAGGCAGCCACAATAAAACACATTCTCTATTAAAGGACGAGTACACACTCAACTTAAACCTAATCTTACACTATAAAGTCCAATTAATAAAGATGCGCAAAACAAACGAGTACTCGTCTCACTATCCGCCACTAGTTCCGCAGTTTGAATTCAAACGTGTTTTGTCCGCCATTTTCAGTACGACGTTGAAGAGAGATGGGAAACTGACAGCTGACAGAAAAGCATATCCAGCATTTTCTACTTACAAAAGTCAGTTAAACAAGTCTTAAATAATTTTTAAACATAAACATTGAGATAGAATAGTGTAGATCTAGAATAGTCTAAGCAGATTTCTAAATATGTTATAGAGATAGAAAGGTAAACATTTTGTACAAGATAGACAGGCTAATGTGATTATTATTGACTAGTATTTAAACGGTTAATAAGTGTCAATACGGTGATCAAATTAAAAGGGAAACAGGGCATTAACAGAATCAATAAAATGTATAATGTAGTAAAGTATTTTATCAAATGGTATGCAAAAATGAACTTTAATCCGATAAGAATACCAAATGATGAAAATTGACCTAAATTTGGAAACAACGTTTTTCAAAATAGAAGTTACAATTATTTATTCACGCAACAAGGATTTTACATCGTTTTAATTACTGGTGGTTCCCGCAATACGTAATATAGCCTGTGTCGCGGGTGGCACGAATTGAAGACATCATTCCTTAATCATGATCATTTACACGTAAAATAAATAAAAGCGATGTATAGACTAACAAACATAAACACAGACTTGACAGAAATGTAATATTTGAATATAATCATAGTTAATAGAAAAGAAGAAACAAAAACTTTCGCGAATACAAAACAGCGGACAAAAGAATTCTTAAAACTGCCCTCCTCCTAGCGACGAAGCGACCTCTGCCGGTCGGTGAAAGAGCTCCTCATTTACTTGCGCACTCCTCGCTATGGATCCACCTCGTGACACACCTCCATGTAGTCTGGATCGTGCATGATGTCCTTTATCATGTCTTTCAACATGGTGTACCGAGGAACCATCGGGTACACTTTGGAGCTTACGTAGTCAGACTGGAAAGAGAAAAATAATGATTTTTATGGGGAAAATACAAAGGGGAGAAGTTCAAAGTTTCGTCAATCAGGTCAAAATTCTCTTTGACTCGATAGTCGGTTGATTGCCCTTTTCGTTCGTATTTATTTTCTTTGTTCTGATAATGTTCATTGATACAGAAATCATATTATAAAAGCTATAATTCATATTCGCTACCCGCTCACAATGCGATGATGCCTCAATTCCGACGTAAATTCAAAATATAGTTGCAACTTGCTCGACAGATGTCACTTTGAGAACGCTTCTAATAAGTTTTTGTTAAAAATTAATTTTTGACATTTTAAAATCAGATCCTGAACGCCAAGTCGTCGAGACAAATCCAAAAAGCCCAAATACGATGGGGTTTATTGTAAAGTTGAAGAGTTCCTACGCACACCTCCCGGACTCAATCATGAGACTACCGTCATGGTAGCATACAATAGCATTCTCATCAAAATGACTTACAGGTATGTTCCAAATTTCAGCTCAATCGATTGGAGTGTACTGGTTTAAAATTCAGTAGCTAATTTTGACCTACACAAACATACAACATTGCAAGTCAAATAAAAGTTTGTAAAAGGCGAATGTCGTGATAACGTACATGTAAGTGAACGTACTAACAAAAATCCCACTAATTTATTATTATATTTCTGGTAAATCTATACTTCACGCGTAGTTATTATATTTTACCTATTGAGGGAAATCTAACCTAATATTATTTACATTAATTTGCAAGAATCTAAAATTACCTTCAGTTCTCTGATAAGGTTCCTCAGTCCGGTGTATTTCTTGAGCAAACGGTACAAGTCATTGGTCATCTGTGTGTTCTCTGTCTCTATCTGGGATGTTGTCATATCTGAAAAATTATAAATATTTCTTAAATTTTATAGTTTTTTGTTTAAATTACCATAATGATGATGAGATGGGGAAGAAGAGACAAGAAGAAAAAGAGAGATCAATGTGTCATAGGTGTTCCTTTGTTCCAGGATGAAACAAGTGGCTGCATGTGAATTACAAGCATAATGAGGCATACCAACTTCTCATCTTGGAATTACGGGTCCTATAGAAACTTGCGTCCTATACCCTAAATAGGGGAAGACTCAAGATGTATTAGCTACTTCGTTACGAGCAGAAATTACCGGCTAAAATCAGGTATGCCTCTTCTAAATATTAATCGTTTTGTAACTTATTCACTTAAATATAATATATAGTACGAATAATACGACCTCGAGTACAACACGTGGACTCAGTTTTTTATTTACAAAAACTCACTTATGTTGCTAACTGAACCTACACCGGCATCAAAGTTTTAGTATTCAGAAGTTGTTCTCCAAGTTTGGGAATTCAAGTCTTGTACATTCAGTTCCTCCACTGTTAGCACAAAGGAAACCCGAATGGGTCTGAGCAGTAATTAGAATTGCAATTGCACGTAATCTAAAAACATGTTTCGAGCAAACGGACCTATCTGCCGCTGGCGGTTCGCCAATTTCAACAGGCTTTTAGAATTCCAAAAATCTTAGTAGTAGAAAGATCCTGCCCAGAGATAGGTACACAATCTATACAAATAAATAAAATTGGAGTGGCTGTTTGTAATATTAAAATAACCGCTTTTTATTAAGTGCATATGGATGTATGCAGGGTACATATACCAAAACAACTTTTTTTACAGTTTTTGTCTGTCTGTCTGTCTATTTGTTCCGGCTAATCTCTGAAATGGCTGGACTAATTTTGACGGGACTTTCACTGGCAGATAGTTGATGTAACAAGGAGTAACTTAGGATACTTTTCCGAGGGGTAAAGTAGGGGTGCGTGATAAAACCGAATTCCACGCGGACGAAGTCGCGGGCAACAGCTAGTTATCTATATTACTAGTATGTAGTAATACTACTACTACTACGTCACACATGTCTTCGATTTCTTGGTTATAGATCATGCCAGATTCACGATGATTTTGTTGAGGCTTCAGCGCTGTCATCATTTCCAAGATATTACTAATCGTGTCACTTATCTCTCTCAAAACCAATGCGGTGAATACATTACATGCGCATCAAAGAGGCTCTTTAATGCAAGTGACACCATATTTAAAATTTTTGGTTTTTGGATTTGTCAGTTTCTCTGGATCACTGGACAACGCTTTCAAAGATACGAGATTCTTCGTGAAATGTAGACCAAGAGAAGATGGCTATTGGCTTACCATATTTTTTTGATGAATGGGCTTGTTGAATTTTGTTTTTGTCACCTTCGCAGTGACATAGTGGTTGAGAAAACCAATTAGTCGATTGAAGCTATAATGCAATCTAACTATTAGAGCCAAATCAAATTCTACTAAAACTTCATAGAAAGTTGGACCTATTCTATGTCTAGATTAGAGTTTCCCGCCTTTGGTCTGTGACAGTTTAATTAAAATCGATCGACTTGAAGGTGTAGTATGACCCACATGAGTGATTGCTAGTTATAAGCTACTGACACTAGCTAGCTCTGAAGCTGTGTATATGAACATTGTTGGTGTTGCACTTCTTGATGTGTTCCTCAATGATTTATTCATGTTTTGTCTTAAAATAATATATATAAAAATAAAAAATATTAATATAAAATAATTCTGATGTGTTTTCCATAATGTCAAAATGAAAATATAAATATTAAGTTATAACAGAAAGAAAATTGTAACCACTTTAGTTGCTGCGTCTTTTCACGATACACTCACAAATTAGAAGGTGGCAACAAATTCGAAAAATCAAGAGACTACAAGAACCACAATAAATCTGACCATACTTCAGTCGTTATTCTTCTATTACTACATATGATTATGATAAATCTTTGTTATGACTGATCCATGTGGATGATTTGAATCTCTTGATGAGTCCTGCATTTATTCTTGATGATATAAGTTCATAGGCCAAAGGTTAGCGTGGGTGGTGGGTTCATTTGGCAGGAGATTTCTACAAGAGGATAACAATCATACCATTCAGTCGTTCTATCCGCTCCCTCCGATCAGCCGCCTCTTCAGCCAGCTTGGTGGATGTCTTGACGCCCTCGCCTGACTTCTGTGTCTTCTCCATAATGGCGCAGGCCCGCAGCACGAAGGCAGGCACCGTCTCCGCTTTCTCTTGGCGAGGAATCTCTACTAGAGACCAGTATTGGGTCTCAAGGCGAATCACATCCTGAAATTATCAGATGTGACTGTAAGCAGTACTACATTAGTTAAATTCATGACACACCTATTTTATTCAACAAGATATTTAGTCTACGTTGTTCTTTCGTTTCTTATGTTCGCTATTTCATATCACCATTTTGTCTTAATAATGCTAGATTATTTTGCTGGTAATCTAAATAAAAAATTCTTGTGATGAATGACAAATAGTCTGTAGTCTGTTCACCTCTACCAGATAGATTTTGATGAACAATTTTATATGGATTGTGTGGCTTTCAAGGATGAACATATGGTACTTTTATTCTATAAATTAACCAGAAATATAGAAGGTGAAAATGCCGTACCCATGATACGTACCTACGTTACATCCTAGAATAAAGCGGACGAAGTCGCGGTTGATCGCTTGTGTCCCATTAAAACCTTTTATGCTGTAAATAATTTACATATACTTCGTTTAAAAAGCATGCAGAGTTGTTCCAATTGTTCCAGTCAACAAAATTACAATAGGAACAGATCAGGAGAAACTTAAAAGCGAGCCTTGTCACGGGCGGCTATCTTGAATAAAACAAATATTAAGTTACTGCACAGCTATCGGCCAATGGTCGGTTTATTATAAAGCACTGAATTGTAAAGTGTTGTACTTGTCGCGAATATATGTCATTGCAAGGCATCGACTAACTTTTGTTGAAAGCTTTGTTTATTGGAATTAATGAACCTACTTGGGCTAGTTCTTTGTTTTGAGACTATTTATTAAGATTCTTGAGCATAAAAATTGTCTTTTGTTAATTTTACGATAGGAGGATTTAGCGCTATGAAACTGTTGCTAAAATTTGTGAATATACATTGCAGTTTCTATACAGTTCTACTATACATGATGAAAAAAGATGGTGAAGAAATGGATTTAACCAGATTATGTTCCTAGTAAGTAGGTGATAAGGATTAAAATTATTAAATAAATGTAAAATGGGAGTTATATTGTATAAATAATTTCAGACAGTTTAGAAATGGTACAGCAGAATGGCAATTTAAACAGAAATTCTTACTTCAATAACCGTTGGCTGTTCATTGGAGGCACGTTAGCTTCCGCTGTCGGACCACGGACCACGGACCGAACTTCTAGACTATCAGCAGACAACGTGCAATGGTGTCTTAAAGTGGATAAGTTCTCTGGACTCCCGCCAGCACCGATAAAGGCCATCTTGCCGCCTTGTAACAACCTTGTCTTAATAAAGGAACAAGCGTTCGGGTGCAATTTCCTCCGAATTGCTTTTAGCTCTTTTTTGCGCGTTTCGCGTCGGCTCGGGCGGCCGGCGGCGGCGTTCGAATTGCAATCGGCAGACATGGCATTTTGTTAATTGCTATAGTAAAAGGGAAGAATTTTGAAAAGATGCTATTATTTTCGTGGGTAGAAAAATATCGGTTAAGGAAAACGGCGAAATAGAATAAAAAAATATTCATTTTTATCTGAACGCTTTGTTATTTACAGGTGACAGATAGTCGATATCATTTCCTCAAGATGTTTTCTTTGACCGTTTTTAGAACGCGCACATTAATATTAAAAGTGAATAACTCATTGGTAAAATAAATAATTTAACACAAATCGTTTGTGTTATCGCTTTTTGTTTGCAAAATACTTATTTTAGATTTTATTTGCAAGATCCTAAAGCTCTTTAATCGACAATATTCGCATCATATTTAAGAAAATCGAAATTAAATATTCCTCGTATAATTTGGATCTTGTTCAGCCATTGAAGACAGAAGAAATTTAAAATGTGATCTAGTTAAATAAAAAGTTCAAGTCGAGTGACTACGGAAAGTAGAATAAATTTTAATTTCCGTTCGGCTGCGCTGGTTCTTACACTTAACTCTTCTTAAACATAATTTATTCATACAATTAAGAATGTTTCAAATATATTACAAGGACTTATAAAAATTTAATAACGGGTCCGTTTCTTATTTAGATATGACGAAAATGGAAGTAAATTTTTGGAAATACGAAGAGAATGAAAAATAATATTACGCATAACTCAAAAAATCTTGATAAATATTTTTAAAAATTGTCTTTTAAAAGTTTTTTTTTTTTCAGTATGTGTTTTGTATATTTAAATTAATTGTTAATAAATGTTAAATAAACTTTAAAAATTTATAGTTAAAACCGTTCCAAACTGGAGTAATTACTTAAATCTTGGGATCATTTTGTCTTGTGAATAATTTAGATGGCCCACCTGATTGCTTTTAAGCAATACGAACTTTTATCCCTACTCTAGGTATGGGAAGTCCCAAGTCACAACCACACCTTCCAAACTGGAACACATTAATGCGTATGCGTTACTGCTTGGCGGTAGAAATAGGTGTGGTGGCAATACTTCCCCGGACCCACGTGGCGATAGGTACTTGTAAGGCCACATAGGCCACAAATTCTACTGCCTGCAAAAGTTTTATTATATTTTTTTTATTAATAATAGGTACTGCGATCATTTAATGAATATCCAGAGAAAACTTACGACAATGACTGTACTCAATCTTTGTAGGACCGTTGAAAAATTAAACCTATTTGGAATTTCTCGTTTGAATGTGGAAAACGTTGGAATGTACCTGAATTGTTCCAACATATTTGAATTTACAGGGAGGTGTGGTACTATTAGGGGTGCCACATCGTGACGATATATACGAGGTTGTTGGTCTATCTATACCTATATGGATTATTTGATTGACCTATAACCGTAACTTGTGCACATAATAATCAATATTTGTTTTATTTTTAGGTTAGTTAGTACTAGGCTTATCTTTTCCGAAAGTCTGAGATTTTAATACTCGAATATCATCTGTTCCTTGGATGTTAAGGCAACCTTACGGCCTATTTTGGTTATTGAATTTAAAGTTTAAATCTGAGATCAATGATATTGACGTAAAAAAACAAACAGCAGATTCACGAGCGATTATATCATCCTTTTTTGAAAAACAGTGCATATACCTGTTCTTGAAGGTACAAAAGAGTATAAGCATAATTAAATATTTTTTTAATAACTTAATATTTCATGCATTTATTGCCTCAGGGTAAAAATATTGATACTTGTGTACATAATATTACGTGTAGATATTTTGAGCTTAGGTTTTCATAATTATATGTGAGAGGTACAAATAATGAAATATGAATTAAGTTATTCTGTTCCGTATATTTTTTATTTCATCGAAATATTAATTGCATAGAAGCTTCTCTTGTACACTTACAATGTCTTCCAATAGAGACTTCGATCCCAGTAATTACACCAACTTTTCAAACTTTGACTCGAAGCAAAAGACAACGCAGGCCAAAGACGGATTTCTAAGGAGATACAATTAGTTGCTGCATGTAAGTAAAAAGATCTGATTATAAAAAGTTTTCGAACATTAATCTTTAGATTACTGAACTAAATACTAAATAGATTAGTGAAGTAAGTACAAATAAATTTCATGTATATTCTGTTTTAAAAAGTATAGAAGTTTTATTAGTTTTTTTATTTATAGTAAGTAATTAATTATTTGTTGAATAACTTAGGTATGTTAGCTGTTGAAACACAAAAAAAAAAATTCAGACGCGTGGCAACCCGAATACGTCGAAACTGCGAAATAAATTACTAAAGTCATTATACAACACGCGAACGTGAACAAAGAAAGCATGAAGAGTAAGAATGAACCTGTACGGAACACACGTTTTAATTAAGATGTAGATGGTGGAATGCTTGTAATTAAATGTTATGGAAACAATTGTAAATTAATTAATTTAGTGATAATTAATTTGCATGTCGACGACAAACTCATGCCGACCTTAGATTTAAAATGCGATTAAATATGTCAGTAAATACCAAAATATGGACACCACTCATTAAATGTTTTGACTACATAACGATAATATGTTTTTTTTTTTACAAGTGACAATTTGAGTACTGTAATAAAAAGTTACTATCCATAACAATCGAACGAAGGAATTTCTTGAAACTTACCCACTTGATATACTATATCTTTTTCTATATATTGAAAACTGCAAAAGAAGCACTTCACTAAAAGTTCCATTATCAAAGATAGGAATAACTTAAGGAATATAATATAATTAAAGTAAGTGACCAGATTAAAAAGCTTTCAGTATAATAGTATACCATATTATTGTTTCAAAATCACACATAGGCTACATCTACCCGAGATTGACACACATAATTATAGGTCTGTCAGTGAATCCGACCATGAGACCTTTCTCCGAAAAATGATGACTGACAAAATACCCGCCCCATCTTATTACGATCCACACACAGTATTCAAGGATTGAATCTTCTTTGAATGTACTGTTTAAATAGCGTTTCATTTTCTACATCCCTGGGTACGAATGCCATGAAATACAGCTCGAATTTATACCAAATTGGGGGCCGAGATTGCGTAAGTAAGCGACATTGAATTACTGAATTACGCAACAGCTGTTGAAGTTCTGTGATATATCATTAAGCTTTGTGTCATGTACCTAATCGTTGTTTGAGATAATGACATGGTGAAAACTGCCCCGAGATTTAATACAAGGAGTTAAAGTATCTATACAATTAAATAAAATTGGAGTGTCTGTTTGTAATATTAAAATAACAGCTTAAAAAAAGAAAGAAAAAAATATAGTCACAAAATTGATTAAAAGTTTGTGAATTTTAGCAAGAAACTCTGGGTGGGTACAACAGTAAACAAAATAATTCATACTATTTTTGCCCAGATTTTATTTTCGCTCATAAATAAATATTAACATCCAAACCAGAACAAACAACTATGCTCTATAGAAATGTATATCTTGGATGCGAATGGCACCCATGACCTATTAATTAGGTGACTTTTATTGCAAATATTTTATTTTTTGTATTAACGATATGCAATTCTTGCGAAGGGTGAAAATCCTCACCATTACTCACCATTGCTCTCTAAGACATAAAATAATAAGAAAAAACGGGTACGTTTTAGCTTGAAGCAATAGATCCATTTTGGGTATATTTGCTACAAAATACTCTCTGTACCGTAGAGCACAGTTTCAGCACAAAGCACGAGGCACGCGGCCAAGTTTCCAACGCGCCGGTGATTCTATTATTTCAACTAACTTCAGTTACTGTTTGCCTTTGGTTGCGGCTGCGGCAGGCGCCGCGCGCCGCTTCGCTTTTCGCTTTCAATTTATCTGTTCGAGTAGTTAGCTCTGATTGTGTTTTAAATCCAACATTTATATTTACCTTTAACTTTACTTACCTTTACATTTACCTTTATATTTTAACTTGAATTGTATGATTAGTAACGCTTTTTTAATACAACTGTTTCAGACATCAATTCATTCAAAGACAAGTTAATTGTTTAGCTAATTTTTGATAGAGTTATAGTCTTCAACGATCGCCACATTTTATTTAACATATTATTAAATGCCGGCTTGGTGGTAGGAGCAATGAGCAACCGACTGAGACCAAGTGTCAAATTTACAGACCCGTAAAAAAAATAACGCATAGTTAACCCATAGCAACTATTGCTTTGCACATTAATACAAATACTAATAAAATCTTTTTAAAGTTAAGCTCACCTTCGTACATATCTATATAAATAAAAATGAATCACCGAAATGTTTGTACGTGCATAACTTCCAAACGACTGCACCGAATTGAATAAATCTTTATTTTATGTGTTCGTTATTGTCAGGAGAAGGTTTGTATGAAAAAAAATAATAGCAAATATTTAAAATTAACATCGTAAACTTTAGACAGTATTGACGGCAAAAAAATATGGCGGTACGAAGTTCGCCGGGATAGCTAGTTTTTTATATAAGATAATTTATTTATATCTTTTATGTGTACAATAAAGAATAAAGAATAAATAGTAGTAACACTTTTTATTTCAATAATTTTTAAGTAATATCATTATCATACCATAATTATGTGAGAATAATATACATTATTTCAATTCGTTTCTTTTCAATAGCACCGAAATTTCGAAGCTTTCATTACGCTACCTTTGTTACCTCAAAAATAAACTAGGGAATAGTGCTGCCGACACATTGTTGGACAACAATGGATTTGAGTAGATAATTAATCACTCGGCAAATTAATTAACCGAAATAAAAGCGCTGTGTAATTTTGAACCCTGACTGAGGCAATCGTTTTGATCCAAAAAGCTAGTGATCAGATTACTAAAATATAAGGAACTTAATAATAGGCACCTACTAATAAGTTTCATTGAATTATATAATATTACGAAACTCTTGGCAAGTTAAGCTTGTTTAATTTTTCTCATTGGGTGGGAATCGAACCCGCGACCTACAGCATAGAAGAAGGCAGCGTGAGCAACTGAGCTGTGAGGCCAGTCATCAAATAAAAGCTTATATATTAAAAATATTACATGCTTATTGACAGCTTCTTGTTTAGTTTTGAATTTTCTGAAATGATTTTTTAATGTTTTTAGATTACAAGGATCTATTACATAAATGTTCACATATAACCATATAAACGTACGGGTAACATAAGCGCAAATTTAATTGAAAATAGCGAGTCTTTCCATTTTATTTATCCAAGATTTATTGCATGAATACTCTCGAACTGTCAGCTTTCTGCAATTTATTAGTTTTTCGCCTTAACGATTTGTTGAACTCTCCTGGCTCTAAATTTGTTTAGGATTTACTGAAACATTTTTTGCTGTAGCTCATTCAGGTGATTATACAGGCAAATTCCAACTTCATGGGTGCAGTAGGGTGCGCACTTAGATCTTTATATAACTAAGTTAAAAATAACCTAGTCGTATAGCTATACAATAATTGTCACGAACATAATGTAGCGCTTATCATCGGGTGGGCCATCTGATCATGCCGCAAACATTGAAGAAAAATTTGCTCCCGAAAATTTGCCTCGCGAACTTTAGACCTCAGCTAATGGAACGTGCCTAGAAAGCCGCCAAATAAAAAGATACCAAGCCCCGTGTTCATGGAGATGAAAAACTTCTAAGATAGCCAAAAGTTGAAATCCCTGAAGTGAAACTAAGCGATAAAAACTTTGACATCCACCTGAAAGGAGAGTGAAACGACACACAATGGAAAAGTTAGAGAATATTATTAATAAATTGGTTTCCATACTTTCGTGAATTGGCACTGTTTTCATGCCAAAGGATTATTATTAGTCAGGATTATCATATTGCTCCAAGATTTTGAATAATTATATGTAAGTTTAGGTATTTATTGTTAAACATTAAGAAAAAGACAAATTTCAAGAAATTGTCGTGAATTACATTCTTCATTCGCAACCAGGTAAAACGAAAATTGTATTACCCTTACAATTTGCATCGACATTGTGATTGATTTGTCTACGACATCAATGTAACGCGCATATTTATTAAACATAACCGCCAGTCTTACATGATTGGTAGAATATTAGAGGAAAATGATTAACAGAAATCGTACCGTCTGAAATCTTCACTAAAATCTACCTGAAAGTAGATTCTGTGAGAAAGAATAGAGAAAATATATTAAACAAAGTGAAATAACATGAAAATCCCTAACAACACTAAAACGAAACAGTGGGAAGTAAGCGAAAATTATAAGAAAATTGTTTTTGCGATTTACATTCAAGACACATCGGTTATAATGGGGGACTTCGGAACTTCGGGCAGCTAGTCAACCAGCGTTCAGGGTACGTGACTCGTGTACATTCATTATCAAAAAGGTGTAATAATTAAGCTTTGAGAATATAATGGCGATTATAATTCTTTGAAAACGGCCTGACAAGATTTAATTACAAGTTAGGCGATCGTGCAGACTTTGTTCAACCCTCCATGTGAAAAGAAAAGATATCGCAGGGATTATTTAGTTTTCATGAGTATTTTTTAATAATATTACCCGTTTTCAATGTATTTCTTGAATCGCGCAGCGATTGACTGACTGACGTGATTTCAAATGTGACTAGGGATTATTTATAATAAGGGAAAACTGTTACAATCACTTATTATTACGGATATAGGAACATGTCACTCCCAAGAAAAAACTAACCCACGCACTGTTATCAACTTGCACGTTCCATATAAGATGTGAAGCGAGCGAATATTAACAAGCGCCATTAGTTATTGATCCGTTTACAATGTTCTAACTGGAACAATCTTTTTAAGGGAATAAATTTACTACTGAGTTTTTAACAACCACGTTATTCACAGAAAATTAGAAAGAACAGAAGAGAAGATAAATCTGTTCTGCCACATAGTAGCTTAGGTATCAAGCTCCAGGCAAGCCCTCCAAGTAACTCATCTCCGGGGTTAAATATTTGCAAACTACCGAGTTTTAATGTTAAAATTTTCGTCAACTTTAGGTCGTGATTTTCAAGGATTTTTTTTTCATCATTTCTACACATTTTTGAGCACAAAATTAGGATAACACGTTCCACATTGGAAAGTTTGTTGCAATGTTTTTGTCCAATCAAGGAAGACCGAAAGAAAGATTCAATTGCGAATACTAGGTAATTGTTATTGTTTCAAAGTCTCACAATAACATCTATAAACATATCGTAGATTAAACAAAGGTTTTTTGTACCCCGGTACTTGTGAACAGGACTCATGGTCGCAACATAAGAAATCCCTCCACAAGGAGCTTTTATCGTTCATTCTCATGAAGATCTGGCAGGTAGGTAGACATTTCGTTTTTAACAGACTAAAATACCTACACGACTTTCGCAGAAATAAAACAAAATTAAATTTTACTTCATTTTCAGAAGTCTAACAATCTCTCATCAGCTTTCTAAATTAATATTAATGACGACTGAAAAAATATACTGTATAAAAGGTTACTAAAATTCCATTAAAATAATCAAAGGGGAAATATTTGTACTTTAAATTTTGGTCGTCCCGGGGACGACTTTCCAGAAATTCTAATTATGCCATTAATTCAAGCGTCCACAAAAAGATTGAATTTGGTACAAGTTTTAATTTTACAAGGCTAGTTAATTATTGATGCGATGGATTCTGATACCACAAACGTTAATTACCGATTTTATCTAACCTCCTTTTTGCCATTATAACTTATTAGTTTTGTGTACTCTTGGTTACCTTTTTTAACATAATGCAAACGGGAGTGTAAAAGGGTCGTTCGCATCGGTACCTTTCAGACCTAAGTGAAGTAGTTGGAATTTATTCTTCATTTTGTTGAAACCATTTTCATTTCACCTCCCAGAAAAAGATTCTTTGAAAGAGTTTCGAGCCCTGAAGTGTAAAATGTTTGTATTAAGAACAGTATTTGAAATGAATTGCGCTCATTACAAACCTAATTAAGAGATACTATTGAATTCTAGAGAAAATAAACTTTGATATAATACTATCGGTTCAGTGGATCGATCACTGGTTATAGGAGTTGAATTCATACACTAAGTATAAATCAGGATTAGATAGGACATAGAATAGGACGAAGATGCGTTCATCATTAAGTTCCACAACATTTTCAAGTATAATTGTAGTACAGATCAAGACGCTCGTCGGGTGCACCCGAGTCACAGAGCCCCCTAGTTAAATTAGCCGTCTTGCGACCATTGTTTTAATTGCGTTTGGAAATTACCACGGCTCACTCCGCGCAACAAATTGTCGTGAATTACTAGAATGGTGGCTCTGCTTTACTGCTGGATACGTTTGCAGTTTAATTATAATCAAACTGGGCGAAACTTATTTGTCACATGAAATTACAAATCCAGAAAGATATATATATTGCTGATATATGCCTAAATAAATTAAATAAATAAATATTGGTGGACATTTCACACATCGCCATCTAGTTCCAAACTACGCATAGCTTGTACTATGGGCACCAGATGTCTGATAGAATACATGTATACTTTTTTGTAAATACCTTCATACATATAAATACATATTAACAGCCAGACACAGAATAAACATCAATGCTTTTCAAACAAATTGTCATGGGTGGGAATCGAACTCACGACCTACAGCACAGAAGGCAGGGTTACTACCAACTGAGCTGTGAGGCCAGTCAAAGTCTCTCAGGACGCGTTGGATCGTCATACGTCATACGGCTAGAAGGGAGACGGGTAGTGCCGCGAGATTTTTTGCATGGAAGTCGTACGTTTAGGTCCCCTGATTCAATCATCTGGGTTTTCATGAACGCCTTAAAAGTGCAGCCGACATTTACCTATAATCATACCACTTTTCTATTTCTAGCTTCTGACTCATTTTCAGAGGGAATTTCAGAGGGCCCGCGTCGTACCGGAGTCTATGACCGGAACTGTGTAATTTTAGAATTTCAGTCAAATCGGTTCAGTAGTTTTCACGTGAAATAATTCGCGTAAGAAAAATTGCCTTTGATTGCGACTTTGGCAACCCCGCAAGTAGTAAAAAAGAATGACATACAAACATCGGTTCATCCAAAGAGACATACAATCAAATTTATAATAATACTAGCTGTTGCCCGCGACTTCGTCCGCGTGGAGTTCGATTTTATCACGCACCCCTATTTTACCCCTCGGAAAAGTAGCCTAAGTTACTCCTTGTTACATCAGCTATCTGTCAGTGAAAGTCCCGTAGAAATCGGTCATTTCAGAGATAAGCCGGAATGAACAGACAGACAGACAGACAAAAATTCTAAAAAATGTTGTGTTGGTATATGTACCATGTATACATCCATATACCTGGACGAGAGTGGCGCAGAACAGATTGGGCTGGCAAAAGAAAAGGGAGGCCTATACCCAGCAGTGGGCCATTACAGGCTAGGATGATGATGATACATCCATATGCACTTAGTAAACGGTTATTTTAATATTACCAACAGACACTCCAATTTTATTTATTTGTATAGATGTATAAATTGTGATCGTGTGATTTTTCATGACGTAATAGAATCGGTAGTCCCAGTGAAACCCTGTACGACTATTTGTCATTGTCACCTCGAACCAAACCATCCTCGTACATTGTTAGGGATACATTCTGAAGTCACGTCTCTGTCTTGTATGCAAGCGACGTACTAGCTACAATAATTGGGGGCGGCGATGCGTTCCACACGCGTTTGTTAGTTCCCCATAGAATAACTACGTGATATTCGACTGGCCTCACAGCTCAGTTGGTAGTAACCTGCCTTCTGCGCTATAGGTCGTTGGTTTGATTCCCACCCAGGACAAACATTTGTTTGACGAACATAGGTGTTGTTTGTTCTATGTCTGGGTGATGATATGTATGTATTTACAAAAAAGTATATAAGTATTATATCAATTATATGGTTCCCATGATACAAGCTATGCTTAGCTTACTATGGAGCTAGTAGGCGCTGTGTGAAATGTCCACCAATATTTATATTTATTTATTTATTGTATCAAGTGGAACATACCTTGATCATAGCCTTGAGCAGTGCGTATCTGGTGAACACATTCCTCTCGGCCTTGGACTCGCTGTACCGGGCCATCAGCATCACCAGCGCCTTCTTGGCCGTGTCGTAGTTCTCGTCCAGTCGGAACCTCACCGCGCGCAGTCGCTCGTTCGTCTCGATTACTTCTTCCTTCGTCTGCCCACCTGTGAGCGTCACAGCAAGACAAGTCAAGTTGGGGGGGCCTTGTTGCTCGCGTCCGTAGATGATAACCCTTTGAATCCCTACACGTGTCCCCCGGGTGGTGCGAAATGAGCAACCCAAAGTAGCAGTAGAACTTGTGCCAAGTTCACCCGGAGAAGTACTATCACCACACCTGGTAATCTGCCGCCAAGCAGTGATGCACTTGTATTGCTGTGTTCCGGTGGAAGGTTAGTGGGTGCCGGCGAAATTACAGGCGCATGAGACGTAATATCCCCGTCTCGGGGTGATAGACGCAACGCAATGCGACTTGAGTTATCTCGTACTTTGGTGGCGAGGCCTCGAGTCGTATTGCTGTTGTCTATGGGCGGCGGTTACCACTTAACATCAGGTGGACCGTCAGCTCGTTATAACACTAATATGACATAAAAAAGTCCGTATTTTAGGTTTGTTCGCAGCATTTTTATAATGTGATAATTTTACTGAACGAGTAAATGGCCCACCTGGTGTTAAGTTACCTTTGCCCTTAACAAGCAATGCGACTTGGGTCCTCCTCTAATTATTAAACGAGACCCAAATCGCATCGTATGCGCCTGTAACTCTGAGACGCGAAGTTGTCTAAAGTGCCTGTAAATTCACCGGCCACCACACATTTCAAACCTTGCTTGGTGGCAGAAATGGGTATGGATGTAATGAACAAACACGAGTACCTAATCAATAAAAAGTTGACCTGAGGACAAACTATGTTTATACTGTATGTTAAT
The DNA here is from genome assembly GCA_947359385.1 of Chesias legatella. Taxonomy (NCBI): domain Eukaryota; kingdom Metazoa; phylum Arthropoda; class Insecta; order Lepidoptera; family Geometridae; genus Chesias; species Chesias legatella. The sequence goes on from OX375766.1 coordinate 3,451,083, forward strand.
AGTCACAAATGTTTACTCCGCTATCGCCGAGGGCGCGGCGGCCGAGGACCAAACCCTTCGTATCGAAGGCAGGGCAGGGTAGCTACGAAAATTATGGACGTTATTCACTTTTTCATCAATAGGTAATAATTATTAACCTAATAAGTTCTGACAGATGCCTTAACGGTGCATAATACGTATTTTGCAACTTAATGTTTTTAAGGTTCCGTATTCAAAAATTAGGACCAGGACCAGGACCTAACATCGGCTATTTGTCTGCCATAATTTAAAGGGCTGAAATTAATCTTTTGAACCGTAACAGTTATCAGGTTGATTTTTTCACAAAATATGCGTTAAAGCGGGCGGTGAAATTAAAAAGGATTTTCAAACAAATGAAAAATAGTAAAATACATGAAGTAAAGAAATAAAGTGGGGATACATATGGTACGGATAGGTTTTTTTTTCAATGTCATCTCATCTTAAAAAAAATTATGTAATCTTCAGTCTAAGTGTATGTAATATGGAGCAACCTCTGAAGTAAAGCAACAAATTATTAAAAAAATAAAGAAAGAAAAAAATAAAAAGTGAAATGTCAGTTGAAAATGCGCTAAAACCACAAACTGAATTTAAAAAATGAAAGATTTTTTTTGTTCATAGCCCTCGGTGCCCCTTTCTAACTAGCACTTGGCATAATGAAAAATATTAAATAGGCCATGAATTGCTATTAACACCAAAGACTTCAAACTTCAGCTTGCTCGCTTTTGGGCAGAATGCTTAAAAAACTGCACGATTTAATATTCAAACAACAAGTTAACTGAAGTTACTCATCTAATGGCATTACCGGAATTGAATCTATGGGCTATGTAACTAAGTAGTAGGCATGCATCAGATGAATTTTAATTGGTTAAGTATGTAAAACTAAGGACTTGCGTCTTTTATAAATGGAAATTTATTGATTGATGCGGTACTGTCTAGTATTTTACCAAGAAACGAAGGAATGTAGTTACGTGGTTTCTGAGGCACGGTATCAGCACAGCATATCTAAGCACTTCTAAGTGAATCTGGGTTGTCATATAAACAACAGGCAGTCTCATATCTAACGCAATTATAAAGCTGTTACAGAATCGGAAGTGTCAGTTAGTTTCTTCGAGCTTTACAAAGATTCTTGACCACTTTGATAAAAAAAAGTATTTTATTACTTTATTTTTTGATTTTGATATTATATTTAGTTACGATAATGGGAAAAAGAAGATATAATAATATAACTACACATGTTTTCACAAAAGCGCACTTCGGCGAACACGTTCAAATTACTAAACAATATTTAACGAATGTTTAAAGCTAAAAATGACTTGGTGGCATAATCACAAACCAAAAATTCAACGATTAAAATAAAAAACAACCTTTTTCATTTGTAAAATATCGCTTATAATAATTTATTTCACGAAAGCAAAGTATGCGGGGAAGTAAGGCTTTTCTTCCGTCACAACAATAATGTCTTGCAGTGCTGTGGTATTTCTGCAATAAGTTTCACAAGAGACTCTGAAATGGCGACATTTACGAGGAAATTCATAAAGGCAGATAGACGGCACCCATACGTATGTATGTATATCTGTGTTACTGCAACTGAAATAGGACTTTAATAATAAGGGCATTGCTGCTATATTTTCTTGTTACAAATAACGTCGCCAAAATCTTCAAAATCTTTGCGATTTTAATATTATTAGTCATATAATGTTATTGGTTTTTCATAAATAACGCTAATAATATTAAGCGCTCTGACTTTTTTCATCATAAAACACATTAAACTGAATAACTAAGACCAACATCATATATGGAATGTTATATTAAATACGGGGATGGGTAATATTTACTTTTGTTAACTTCGCGCACATAGCTCCCAGCGCGGTAATTCTGACCCGACCCCATGAAACCTAATGTAAATAATCATATCTTTGTTGGCCATATTGTCATAAAAATGCAATTAAATTTAAGCAATTAAATTATACCCTAGATGAGATTACCCATGGAATTATTTATAAAACGAATTATACTCGTTGATTGGCTGCTCGATGTTTAGTGGTAGAAACCTAATAATGATAACCCATCGTAATCGAGGGGTAGATAAACTAACTGTAGATACTAATTTATGATACCACCATAATATTATAGCATGGCTGGGTTGTATGTTTCGAATGACTGATAGGATTTGTTAACGAAACAAATTTCGGATTCCTCCGAAACATGTGATTGCCGACCAAAGTATCAGAAGAATTTTTTCGCTTCTTCACATTCTGAATGATTTCGAATTTGATACGATAATTTCCCCAGGTGCAGCCCGAATTTTGATTCAACTTTTACTACACAGTTACCCATATTCATGCTCCAATAGCCGTCGTCAACATGATTGAATGTAAATCCCGGCTTTACGCATGGATACACAAGTTCGTTAAAAACTTAATCACGATACAAATAGGAAACTTTTCAAACTTACTTTCTTTATAAATTGGAGATAGATTCGATTCGAATAACAGTAAATATTGAATACACTTAAACCTCAAAGTTCATTCTAAGATAAAGAAAAACAATGACTCCTGTTTCAAACGGACTAAAAAAAAATACTTCGATTGTAATGAAGTATTATTTGAAGTATTATTAAGTAAGACTATTCATATAACAAGCTCGGCGGAATATCAAATCAATTTTACCTCATTTATCATTTACGATGTGTTGTTTTACATTAGTTATGTAAATTGTCATATAATTGAATGACAATTTTAATTATGTTGTGACATCACACGTTTGATTTTCTCTTGTTGCGTTTTTGATCCTGTTTCACAGGCCGGTGATCAGGAAATTTATTTCTTTAACAACCAAAAGAAGCTTACACGCTCATATTCTGATCGAACCAATAAAAGTCACGTCCTAGAAAAAAGACCACCATATTTTATTTCTATTTGTTTTACCTTCGATGCTATTGATCTAACTTAACTCGATTTACGAAACGAAAGGACTACAACTCAAATTCTGAACAAACTGAACGAGGCTGTCTGTCCGTAATAAAATTACGCCAATGTAAATAAAAAATAATCCTGGCAACCCAAACAAACAGAGCAATGAATACGAAACAAACTCTCGACCTCTCGAATAAAAACCTCGCTTTGTACATCTGCTACCAACAGATTTCATAATGTCAAGTTTCATCACTTTGGGGAAGTTTAAATAGAAATAATTTAAAAATAATTTTTCTTAACACAGATAAATCGTTATTTAATATGACGATTTCGCATATCATAATAAAATATACAAAAATGTCATATCAATTAATCTGGTTTTCCAAGAAGCCAGTTAGACTTTTGTTTTTGATCATTATCTCTTGTGGGTTATTTGTATTGTATTTTTGATATAGTTTAATAATATTATGTTTTATTTTCAGAGAACAAAACAGTTTGACACTATTTTAAACAAAAAGATAATTAAATTATATAACCGTTGGCCGTAAATAGACATCAACATATCAAAAACATTGATCGGGACGTTACCGTTTTTCATTTACACACATTCTCCTGTTCTAAGTATACCAAAAGGCGGATTATAAAGTAACAAAACATAAATATTACTATAAAAGAAGACTATGCTCATCATAGATGTTTGACTCGGTCGGGGACTGAACCCGGGATCTGTGGCAAAATTACTATCCACTTAGTTACAGAGCCGTCATTTTCAAATATTGTTTACTTTGAATTTTGTTATTAACTGTGATAACAATCTAAATCAAATAAGTCTAAAAAGACAAAACATTTTTTAGTTAATCGTTGTAGCTCGTATGTACTCGTAGGTACATCCCTTTGGTATTATTTATGGAAATTAATTAGAACACTTACAAATCGATCAAACTCATGTTTAAACTTAAAAAAAAAGATTACATATCAATTACCAACATTAAAGTTTAGATACAATAAAAATAAGTTTATTTTGAAACCGTTTTCCTCTTTCCACTCAGTCTATACCAACACCATGTTTAATTACAAATTTTGAGGGCGTATTTGTACGAAGTTTCAAACTAATCGCCCCACGAACTAATACTCTCCTATACAATGTTTGACACTCCCATTAGAAGTTTCCAAAATTCACCTATCAAGGAAATTGTTTTTATTTTCACCTTAATATAATACGAGTATTATTTTTATATTTTTAGCTTTAGTAGTTCAGGTTTATCGTGGAGGTGAATAAATGTATGTAATATATAATTGTAATTTTGGTCGACAACTGGCATTTGCAATGAAAACATTTCAGGTTTAGGTGACCCTTTAACCTGACCTGTGACCTGAGACATGGGGAGCCGCATGGTGTCTGACGTGAAAAGGCCTAGGACCTAGGATCCTTAATCTCTGATTCAAGATCCTAGGACCTTTTCACGTCAGACACCATGTTTTCATTGTAATGGCCAGTAATAGCGTTGTCGACCAAGACCAGAAATATCTGCAGTACAAAAATACAATACCACTTATAAACAAACATGTTTGTACTTTTTCTTTATATTTTTTTATCTTGCTCATTCGTTCATTCCATCCAAAAAATCGTATCGAAAATACTGTTGTCTTGTGTGACCATTTCTATAGTTTTGGACTTTCAACCATGGACCTCAGGATTAGCTTGATTACTGCGAGTATGTCTATAATGACGTGGCTTGGCTCTGGCGAAAATATTTTCAAATATGGCCTTATATATAGGGTTATATTGCGGGTTGTATAAAGCTCGTTTAACCAACCTATAGAGTTAATAAAATATATATAGATAGTGCGGTGAAAAGATAAACAAAAAAATATGTACTTACTAGAAGTGCCTTCATCTTTCACGTCTTGGACGATTCGCCGAACGCTTTGTGTGAACTTTCCCACTAAGTTGGTACTCGTCGCTGGAACAAACAGATAAATAGTTTTCAATTGTCGGTTAAATGTGGCCGTTTTTTTTTTGTGATCAGGGAGTCTGTTTAATATCTTTTGATTTTTGGATTTTACTCCTAATGAATCGATTTCGTATAAAACGCCCGGTACGAAAATTTTATAGGTTGTAAAATGGAGCGTTAACAAAAAGTATGACAAATGTCATCACACTTCAAGAGTGAAATCCAGTTGCGCGTCGACCTGCACCAGTTTTTTTAGTTTCGTTTTTTTTTCTTTGTTTATTTCATCGAGCGTCCTATCCAAAATCAGGGTTTACACAAAATTGTAAAAAATATACGGCCAGCATCACCTTTAAAACTTGGTGCAGTTCCAACATACCTAATCCTAGTCGTTATTCTATCAACATCACTGTCAGTCTGTCTATTGTCTATTTCTGTACGTTTTCCGCCTCCAATACAGAGTTTTCCAAATACTGTTACGAATCCGATCCGACACTTGTTATTTTTGATTGATCAATGTTATGTTAGAGAACATAACATTGATCAATCAAAAATAACAACCAAGTTGTAATGGACAGGATGTTCTCTTAAAAGTTGTTCTCATTCTATCAACGGATATTGATGAAACTGTGTTGCATTTTTCATTGATAAGATAATCAAACAAAATGAATAAATATTTGTGGATATTTCTCATCTCTTGCCCCATTGTAAGCGAATCATAGCTTGTATCATGGGAACCAGTCAACTGAGATAAAACTTATAGCTATACTTCTTTTTTGTAAAGACAGGCATACAGTACATACTAACACCCAGAAACAGAAAAAAACACCTATTTTCATCAAAAAATATTCTGTGGTGCGTGGGATCGAATTGACGACATACGGCGCTGAAGGCAGGGTAACTAACAACTGAACTGTGGCCTGAGGCCTAATATATTTATTTATTTATTACACACATGTAGAACTTATTAATTAAATTAAGAAGAACATCACATGTACCCTGGTTCTTGTGTCGAGTTTTTTGTAAATAGGCTACTGTCTGCCTGCGCTAAACAGAACTTAATCCTAGGACCGACATAATAATTATAGGTTACAACTAGTTCATACATCAATTACATATAATCATTGTCGAGAAAAATGATGAAAATAATGTCATATCTATATGGAAACAATTATTGACTGTATCAAACAATTGTATGAGAGCTTGTTGTTTGTGTGTTCATATCACTTGCGTCTGGTGTACAGGTATGCCTAATAAAAGCTCATGTGAGAGTGAGAATAAAGTTCTGGAAGTATTGCGTTGTTGCGTTATACGATAGTTCCGTCGACTGAGATACTTGAAATTGAAAAAGTTTGACAGGACTAATGTCTTGTTCCCGGGAGACTTCCGGGAAGTTTTGAAAGTCCATAAACAGGTAAAAAAAGGCGAACTAAATAATAAGGCGCTTCCCATAGATAGTAGAAACGAAACTTTAGAAAGAACAAAAGGCCCGCGTGTTAACGAATATTTTGTGACTACCGACGGAATGATTAGGCAGCCTTCGTGATGTAAATATACTCTACCCATAAAACTGACACATGATTTCATTCAAACAGAAAATCAGAAAAACTGATTTTCTTACAAGAGTTGCTATTAAGCTAAAATTATTTGAATTATCAAATAATTTTTTTAGGTTATCATAATATTAATGCTATTATTATAACCTAAAAATATATATTAACTTCGTACATTATATAACGTGAACTATATATCTACATGCCACAAAGCTAGGTCTGTAGTAGCCCTGATTGCACTTACCAAATATTAATTATCGCTGTGTAATTAACAGACTTTTGTGGGTTAATTATCTTTTTATGAGCATTGCACGCGACAAAGCTTAAAATATGGCTGACTACCTATTTGGCTCAGTATTTATAGCTTGACGTACCCATCGTTATAATTATTGGTTTATACCACTTGGTATTCCTGGGTGATATTACGTTTGTCATCGGTTTTATATACGCATTAAAATCCGTTAATATCAAAGTAATTATAATTTGGATGCATCCAGTAGATTTTTCTGTATGATAGGGGATCAATCTGTGTTGACTGAGAAATATTAGATAGTATTTTTTTATCGGAAGGAGGGGTTAGCACAGAAAAAAAATAATGATAGTAAAAATAAAACAATTGAATACAGCCAAGGAATACACAATCAAAACGGCACGCTCCGTGCATTTTAATAATTAAAATGCGGAAAAATCGCTTCGTATCGTGACCGAAGCCTGTCCAATATTCTGATAATTTCCGCATTCATTAGGAATACTACATACTTAACACAAAACTATACCAGTTTTACTAGTAAAACGAAGGTTTTAATATTGTATGAAAAGTTTGTCATTCGCAAAATGTAAAATGAATTATTTTTGCCAGAACCAGTGCCGATCGTGACAGTATTTTTTGTGATATTTCACTATGTCAAAAAACATTTGTACCATGTAGCCCATCCAGTCTGAACATGAGGGGCTGTAGATAACACACGGTTCTCATATTAAAAATTTCAAATACAGTAGCGCTTTTGGCTCTGGCCATACGAGCGACAATATTTAGTCATTGAATAATGGAAAAATTATATTCAACAATGGAGGAAAGACTAGTTAGCCACGCAGAACTTGTATCCCGCGAGTGCAGAGTTTCAAACTGTAGATAGAATTATCTTTGCTACCTCGTCTCAAACATTTAACACCTATGACTCGGCGATGAAAATATAACGAGGAACATTGTGGTCTTGAAGAAACGCGTGATGTTATGTAAAACTGAGAAACTGTGAGACTTTCTGAGAGTTGTTCTGTAACAGTTTGCAATCGACGAAACAGGGTAATTTTAGTACAGATTTCAAGATTTGTTGATCCAACCTTTGCGCTGACTAAAAACTAAAACGAAAGAAAAGGAAGCCTTCTTTTAGGGGTTTCTTGGCTGTTCCCCATGGAGGTTGGATAGGGTTTGAACAGGCGTCAAACCTAGCGATAAATACGCGTGACCTTATGTTTTGAATATTATTGACGTTTCCAACTCATTTCTTTATGAATTCTTTTATTTTTAAAACATTGAAGTGACGGAACGAACTGACCGCCCATCTGATGTTAAGTGGTAACCGCCACCCATGGACAACAGCAATACCACTCAAGTCCATCACTTCGAGACTGGGATGTTACGTCTCATGCGCTTACAATTTCAATTCTATGGAAATAAAGTTTTTTGACTTGGTCTAAACAATCTGTATATGTGTCAATAGACTTTGCGCACTGTTTACACAACACGTGTTCTTCTCGTCTCTACGCTACGGTGCGAACTCTCGGTTAGATATCAAATATTTACCACAAGTTGTGGTGATTAAGAGTCTGTCTTGTGGCACCCACGTTGGCACGTCGTGTTTTTCGCAGCTCGGTCCTGTTTCATAATGGAGTATAAATACGCGAGGTGGTTCGCCTTTTGTTTGTTTTCGCTCGTTTTGTGGTTACACCATTTTGTTCTGGTTGTGCTTTAATCTGGCCGCAGAGGTAACTTTGAACTTTTCAGTTGACCCCACGAAGGCGCGCTGCGCTGATATCATATTATGTAATATTGTTGAGTATTACGTATTTATTGACAACTTTTGAAACAAGACGGACTTGTTGGTAATTTTGTTGGTAAATTATTTGTTCTGGCTTTCGGATAATTCGGGTAAGAGTATTACCAAAGTTATTCAAAGGAAAATGCAGGCGATGATCTCACCACTCTTCACGTATACGTTCCCACGACTGGTGCTCTAGGCGGTACCCCTAGATCCTGAGTTTCCAACTGGAGATCGCCGGTTCAAACCCAGGCACTTTTGCACACATTGAGTTTTTCGAAGACATGTGCCATGGCCATTTATGCAAGCTTGTACAAAATTGGCCTTCGTATGTGCGATGGGGACATTAGAGCCTGGATTCATTGTTACTTACAGTATGCCTATATATATGTGAAAGCGATCCATTCGCAGTCTTATCTAATAAAACTACTTTTATAATGGAACTACTACACGATAATGCAATATTTATTTAACTATTAACAACGAATTTGTTTGAGCTGTACAATGTACATTTTACGGAGACAACTTTTATATCAGGATCTCAGCTAGAAAGGCTAGAACAAAGACACAATCATATCGCAAACTCAGTTCAAACACTAGCGCAGATATCAACTGGTTGATAATAAACTTGAGCGGGAGCAGCTTTTTCCGTCGGGGTTTAGTAAGTTTCAATGTAAAAGATGGAGGCACTGATTGTGTTCGGATAGTTTGAACATGAATGCAGACAGGCTCTTGCAAACTCTAACATACATATATCATGAATTAAGTAGCATTTCAGTTAACTAACTGTAAATTGTAATTGTAATTGTAACTAATTGATGCTGATGCATTTTCACTGTACTTCTGGTAGTGAAACGTGGACATTCACGATGTTTTCACGTAACGAATTCAAAGTCAGCTATGGAGCGTGATTTGTTCAGGATCACTCTGAAAGATTATATACAAGCTTATGTGGGAACCGGACAACAGATGGAATAATAATTTATTACTTAAAAAAATTTCTTATTTTCTTTAGCAAATCTTTAAAATAATAATTTAAGTGTGACTTTTAAGTTTGAAGTGTGTCAAAATAACAGATTTTACTAAATGAATATTAAAGTAAACACGGTATATACAACACAGCTTTTTTTTATAATGTCTGTCTCTTTGTTCCGGTTAATCTCCTGAACGGTTCGACCGATTTTAACGCGGCTTTCACTGGAAGATAGCTGGTGATATAAGGTGGTACTTAAGCTACCTACTTTTATTATTGTTTATTCACAAATTGATAATAGTGACGAAACCACATAGCTACTATTTTAGTAACAAACTAAAAAGCCGCGGGCACTATAAATTATACAATATGACACTCAGAACAGAAAAAACCAAAAACAAAACATTGGTGATCATCACACAAATGTTTTAATAGATGGGAATCAAACCCACCACCTACAGTACCAACCGAGTTGCGAAGCCAGTCTAAGTCAAAAACCTTAAAGCATCTTAATTATTAGTACACGAGAATGCTTCAGAACGAAAAAGTCGATAGCTCTTGACTATAAATCTAGATTGGACCCCCGTTGTAAATTGCCTATTTATTGCAGGCTTGAGTCCATGCAGAGAGAGAATTAAAAAGAGGAATAAAAAGACTCTGAAATGAAATTGATTGTATATTCCCAGGGTTCTGCAAAAGCAACGTGGAATGCATAACAAGATTGTGCACAATGCACACATTGAAATCGTAAACCTTAATTATCTTTTATCTTTATCTTATCTTATCTTTTGTACTTGTACGTGATTTTCATATTGTTGGTGACAATATCCGCACATGTTGAAATGCAGGAAAACTCAACATCTTTTTCCAATAAGGAGGATTTCAGCGATGTATTATCTGGTGTACCGACTCTTGATATGCTATCGAAGAATTTCAATATGGCGGTAGCTAGTTATTATTTTGTGCGAACCTGAATATGTATTGCCAAGCTAGCTTCCGTTAGCGCGGCTTTGCATGCGTCAGTAAATACATTATAATTACTCTAAACAAACTAAACGAGTGTGATTTAAATCTAAAAATAAATAAATTCGACGGAAAATTTGTGATTTAAATAGTGACGTTCCGTTTTTGATACGTTTAAAGCTGTTATATTATGTTTTAAGCAAAAATCTCACAAATGATAGAGTCGTTGTTTACTGGTATATTCTACTTTATGTCAGATGGTATCTGATCACAACCCACTGTAATCGGCCTGCACGTTGCTGGCAGGAATTGTGTTCACGTGCACGTTTTCAAGCAGCCATACCATTGTCTGATGGCTTATAAAGAGAAAGAAAAGGCCAAAGCTTCAACATCGTCTTAATGCATCATTTTCGGTGCAAGAAAAAATATTCCAGGTTGCAAAACTTATTTTAACATTAATATTACGTTAAAATACCAGAACTGTTTAAACGATATGATCTATAGGATAAAAATAAATAAAATTGGAGTGTCTGTTTGTTTGTAATATTAAATTAACCGCTTTTTACTGAGTGCATATGGATGTATACACGGTAGGTACATAATACCAAAACAACATTTTTACAATTTTTGTCTGTCTCTATCCCTGTCTGTCTGTCTGTTTGTTCCGGTTAATATCTGAAATGGCTGGACCGATTTTGACGGGACTTTCACTGGCAGATAGCTGATGTAACAAGGAGTAACTTAGGCTACTTTTCCGAAGGGTAAAATAGGGGTGTGTGATAAAACCGAATTCCACGCGGACGAAGTAGCGGGCACCAGCTAGTTAACAATAATTTTACATAGACAACAATGTTCGTCGCTAAACGGAAGTACTCTTACCTAGCAAATCGGTTAGCAATGCAATATTGAGCAGCGTTATTTGGATTTGATAGCTATTTGGTGTTTTCACAACTGTTTGGAATTAAATTGGTTTTTCTTCTTATTCTAGTCTGTCCCCTTATGTTAAGTGTAGCAGAAGTATTTATTCCTTTCCAATACAAAACAGGAATTAGCAGTCACATGACAAATCCATCAAGTCCGCTGTTCACAGTAACGAGGTCCATCGGGAATTATTTATTGCGAAATTGAGTGGTGAAATGGGTCGTGACGTGGAGAGCACACTTGTATGAAACATTGTTTTGTACCTATTTGTAACGAACCGTTTTGCTGTTACATATTTCTCTGTCACGGGCAGTTTTGAGTTATTCCTATTAGTATTCTATCCGTTTAAAACATTTGTAACGAACCTGGTCAATTATCATTTACGTAATTTTATCTTTCACCTGTTTTCAACCTTGATGTGACGACATTTTGTATATTTTTTATATGTATTATAACTACACAAAGAATATAATAATAAAAATGAATAAATAAATCTTATTTAAGCGGTGTTTTTTGTTCTTTTCCTTTATTCTTTATTGCACACAAATAATTTTACGTATAAATTAACTTATATAGAAGACATGTGCAAAGGCAAGCTTAACCCTAAAAAGAGTTTTCTTCCAGAAAACATTTGAGGCTAGAGCTAGAGAAACGGTTGTCAACGAAAGATAGGTGTAATGTGTACACGTACTAAGCTGAAAGTATTTTGTTATAATATGATTAAGCAAAAACCTATTTCCACAAATACTAATGACCTCTTCTTTCCACAAGATTGCAATTGAGAAAGCACAGACAGAACAATAATTTTCAATAATTCAGCCAATAATGGTTGATATTTTCCCTGTATTTATTTATATGTAAAGAACAAAAGCAGCTTCATAATAATTATCAATAATATTATTGTGGGAGATATTTGGAGGTAATTGTTTTGTCAAGTGTTCATTTGAAGGTAAAAAAAAACGAAATAATAATTTTTTTTTGTTCTCGAAAAGATAACATTTTGTATCACCTGATTACAACAAATTAAAGAAAATTGTTCATATACTTACTTCCTCACCCGACGGTTAGTAAGTTTCCCAACAAATCAAAATAAATATATTATAAACGTTTAGGCAAAATAAACATGAATTCAACATGTTTCGCTTATTTACTCGCTGCTTCAAAGTTATCGTTTCCCGCTCGCGTTTAGCGCATTATCAAAACAAATTATTGCCAAATGTTTCATTAACGTTCATAACCGTAACACAATTCATTAACGTAATTAATTGTAACAATAACTGGGAGTAAAGCTCGCAAGCTACGCCATTCTCATCGAGGAGGGAATTCCAAGGTTAAATATGAAAGGATCTTGAATAAATATTTTGCTAACACTACGAGGTAGACAAAACTCATTGAGAGCGGTAGACATAACTTTTCTTTCGATAAGAACTTGCATTGTTATATTTTGAATAGCAGTATAATAGATATTACTCTATTATACACACGTTAGATCTTTTTACTTGGATTTAGGACGTTTTAACACAATGGCAAATATTTTTCTTATTTCTATTCTTACAGTCTCGATGACAAATCAGATCATAACTCACCCTAGAGCAGCTAGACTGAAATGGTTTGGCAATTCTATCTATTATTTCTATAGAAATATAAGTTACTTTTGGGTGTAAAATCAGTTTTAAATCTTTCGTAATTTACTCACTAACTCCGGAATATCTCTAAATTTATGGTGCAGCTATGGAGTGCGGAGTCAAATTAATTCGGTAACGTTTAATTTATTCATTGTTTGAACTTGTCTCCGCGTTAGCGGCCTGAATATCCTCAGGAGCATATTATTGATTAATTTGTACCAACATTGAATCCAAACTAGGGTGAATTAGACAAAATTTGCATTTTACACAAAAGTCTGCCAGCGCGTCTTTCTAGAGCTAGTATTATGCGTGTTACAGGCTCTCTCAAACCAGTGCGGTCAAGGGATTAAAGTGCGCCACAAAGCGGCTCCTTTCGTGCACTTGGCATGTCTTTTGTGGTTCTAGGACATGCCGGTATGAACATGATGTTATCTTTCTTAATTAAAATTAAGAAAGATATGTGGCCTGTGGCCATCATTCTCTCATGTTTGTTTTTCTCAAAAAATATCTTTGGCACTATTGAAGGTACTAGTAAAAATGAATTTATTTAGTTTCCTCTCTCCCTTTTCCTATTGCCTATTTATTAAATAAAATGTATTTGCTTATCAATATATTGAGTGTCTCCCAACGGCAAAATAGAGTAGTTTCCTAACAAAATTTACTCACGCACAGTATTTGGAATATATTGTTACGAATGGTTTGCAAAATGTCTCTGTAAGCAAACGTAAAGGAATACCGCTGAGGCGTTAGGACGAGAGACCCGGGAAATGTTAAACACTTACGTAAAGTGGTTGGTAGTTTGACGTCCGAAAGGTATTCCCTTCAATGACAGTCCTAATTGAGACACCAACATGGAAAGTAAATAATAAGATAGGGAGTGGAGTATTTGTACCGAGAATATAATGCTAATTTCTGGAAAAGCTTCACGTCTCAGTTGGTAGCATTAATCTGCTTTCTGAAGGTTGTGGGTTTCATTCCCATCAAAGACAAACATTTTGGTGATGAAGATGTTTATTCTCATTTTATGTCAATAAAATACGGTACTAGTAGATGGCCCACCGGGTGTTAAGTGGTACCCTCTGCCCATAACAAAGCAATTATATTTGGGTCGTCCTTTGGTACAACAAGATTTAAGTGTCATCGTAATGCACCCGTATTTCTGAGACGTGAAGGTGGAATGCCTAAACTGCCTGTAATTTCACCGACAACCACATATTTCAAACTGGAAAACAGTAACGCGAATACATTACTGCGTGGAGGGGAATGGGTATGGCGGCAGTACTTCCGACAAACTTGGCCTATGTTCTACTGCCAGTGTTCTCTATTTCTGTAATGTTCGGATGCGGCAGATAAATCTGAAGCGCTCGTGACCGGCTTCAATCAATTTCATTTGTTCAATCATATTTGATCTAATTTACCTACTTCGCAAGTGACTTTCAAGACATAAACGTCAAATGACTTGACCTTTGCACGTGACACATGGCAAAGGATTATATGATTATGGATATTATTTTAGGATATTTATTAGGATTATGGACAGATTTCAAGCAAGGTTTGTTCTGCACACTAAGCCCATCAGTTTTCTTCATCAATTTTGACCTAGACCATTCAAGCCAAATAATCGTATCAACAGCCGTTCAAATAAATAAAAGTACTACAGAATGTTAAATCAAGCAGTCTGTAATTTGACTCCTAATGAAAATTAATTAATAGTTTGCTAAATTCCTTAGAAGAGCGGCCAATTATAAAGCTACTGCATTCCCCGAGATTTTCACAGAAACCTGTTTAACTTAAAGTTGATATAGTTTCGGAAAATACACGTGATTTTTCCATTTTTATGAGTTTATGCTGGTAATTATTCCCAAATTACCTACACGCCTGAAGACATAATATATCTATCTAATTCAGAGTAAAGTTAATAAGAAAAGCGAAAAAGAGCTAAAAATTTATTTTTCACTTAATTCTAGAAGAATTGCCGGCTAAGTTAGTTTAGAACCAGCAGAACGGCATTTTAAAACGAGCTGTTTTGAATCTGTAAGATGATATAGTCCGCTAACACTTACAATTATTATATAACAATTTTCTAATATATTAATATGGGTGTAAAAAAAATGAATTTCAAAAATGAAGATTTGTAAACTTTTTAAGCACCTTGTAGTCTACATAACATCAGCTCTTTACCCACTATAGTATACTTTTGTTTATGCAAAATATTTCTCCGCAAGACTTTCATTTTTCTTTTATGTCTCTTTATTTGTTCAGGTCCGTCCGTGTTAGTGTAAATTAGTGAAGTTCGTGTCCTCGAGTACCGTAGCCGAATCGCATTAATGTTCATTTTGTATGAGTTGTTTCTGCTAGACTTATTCTAATTTATCATTGTTTACTGTTGTCCTTTGCCTCTTTTGATAGTACTGTTACCAAGTTTGTTATTGTAATCTGGCGTTGTAAATAACAATTTGAAATCCCTTGAAATCCAGATACTGCTTGAATTAAAAAAAAAGATTTTGATTCTCTGTATCTATATGAAATGCACACTCCTACGGTTATGGGAGATATAAGGTATCAAAAGACTACGCAAGTACTACTAATACTCGTAGCTACGAGTGTCAGTACAACAGACGTCATAAATACAATGCGCTGGATACGACTGACATCCCGTTTCACATTACATTTGTTCCTCTTGATCCGGATATCCGCCATATCATGCACGTGAAGTATAGTCACGAAGAATTACTCAGAGGCAAATGCATTGCAATTTGATGTGCTATCTTTAATTTGTATACCAGGGGTTATACTGATCCTTATATCGCTATAATAATAGGGCACGGAGATATAACAATATAGCGGATGAAGTCAAACGCTTCTTTAATATCATATTGTCGATAATGTGTGAAGTGTCTGTAGCTACGTATGTTGAAGACAGTAGGAATTATGCAGAGTTCCTGTACGATTAGAAGCATAAAATTAATAAAATAAATATAACAATAAAAAATTACTACATGTGCAGAAAAATATAAATAAATACATACAAAACCAGTAGAAGCAAGCAGAAAAGGTAAAAAAAATAAGTCAAGTTGGACATTGCGGACAAATCTTCACGCGGACAAAGGCGGAAGTACCTACTTACTTCCGCTAATTTGTTAAACTCTTTGTCGGAGCTACATCGCATCATAGGCTACGACGATACTCATCTTTCTCATGTTTTATTATTTGCCCTGCACCACAGATTAATTAAACTGTACTTAATCCTTGTAAAGTATTTTGTCCGAAAGTGACGTCACTGCTGTAAGTGTCTTGTATTTGTTTGGTATATCAGCTGAGATCAGCTAAGCTTTTACCGTCATTTTTGCAGCCTACGTTAATAATAATGTGAGCCTTCTTGTATATATTTTCAAATCAATGCTAAACTTGAAGCCGTCATAAACTTATGTTGCCATTACAGTCGCGTGCGGTGATTCGAGTTTTATACTTTTCATTACGCCACGCGTTTTACGAGCGACTTTACCGGCTAGACATCACAAAGTGTTACATCTCAGCGAATTATGAAGCCAGTGGAAAATTAACAGGCTTTCAGCGAGAGAGAAAAGATTCATCAGTGTTTATTGCTCGGACACAACTCTTTTGATAGGTTTTATAGTCTTGATATAATGAAAAATGTTTATTGCAATTTTATAGTTATGTCTATACGTAATTACATCCGTAAATTACGGTATTAATATTTAAATAATTTCTGTTCAAGTTTATAAAGCAACTGGCTTCTTCTATTGTTTTGCCGAGAAACATGCTCAAATAAGTACTTGAAATAATGAATTCATAATATTAATGGCTGCAGTTTATTTATTTATGATATCTATTCATATTATGAATTCAATTATAACACAGCCTTATAGTTAAGACCAATGCGTCGTGTTACACCTATGAAATATGGTTTTACTTTAGTTAGGAAAAGTACGTATATTTAGTGTACTGGTTATGAATTGAAAGAGACAAACTTCACTCAAATGTTAGGAGGTTACTATTATAGCCTATGTTTACGATATGAATCTTTATAACTCAGTTTTTGGGAGAACTACTTATCTAGATAATATAAAACTAATGTAAGTATAAGTTAGCACATTTTCAATTTATACTCGTTATCTAATGGACTGTCTTAGATCGTTCGACAGACAGGTTCGTTTGCTCTGAAAATATTGGACCTATAAGTCAAGTAAGCGTTAATGGCTGGATATCGTCTTACCAATATGACGCGAGTCGAGTCATCTTTTCTCATTTACCATAGAAGATCAGGCTTTTAGGATCGAGTTTCCTTTGATGTTACTAATAAAATATTAGTTTTACGATGCTTCTAATGAACCGTTATTTTATTGGATTCCCTCAATTCTTATTTTCTGTAATTATGGCAGTTTTACCAACTTACATAAGATACCTAGGTATGGCATATAATGAATTAAACATTTTGAATCAATGCAGTGTGAATTCATATTGAGGTAGGAGTTTTTGACGTACAAATTCTCAATTATTATTTGTATAACAAATACATACAATAAATGTTTTTTTGCTCCCGTTATGTATTAAATAACGAAACGATCTTTACACCAGTATCTAACTGTCGACCAATATATAATAATAATAATAACAATAAGACCAGCACCACACAATACATTTTTAACAGTACATGTCGTAGCATTAACTGAGTTCAACTTTAAAAATATCTTAGAACACACGCTGGTGCAGTACGTTTCCAATTCCGATTAACGAATCGAATTACGTCGAACCGCCAACCCGATTAACGCGTACTAGTGAATACGCAAAGTATAGTTAGAATCAGAGTGTTTTGCATATTGAATCATTGCATGGTATACGCAATAGTTTATACATTCTGTAGGGTTATCACAGTTATTGTTGGTCTTATTTAGTACTAGACCTTAAAGCTTGTCAATCGCAGTCTTTAGGGATAACTGTTTATTCTGCGATAAAATCAAAATTCAAAAATAATCTTCAAACTGAGATCCGTAATCATCCTTTTCGGTAAGAAATTACAAAATAAATGCGATATGATAATACGATACGAGTGTGAAAATTAAATCATTAGGAAAAGCATTAACAAATGTAATCAGTAGTTATTTTAAAACACATTTGAGCAGCCCTATTGCAATGGTGACTCATAATATAGAGGCACTTTACTTGGAAGACCTTACGGCATTGTGTGATGATGTCAAATCTTGACTCTTTATTTTCAACCGCTAGATTATTCATCGAACATACTCACAGGTACTCATATGTACCGACGTAACAGGGTTTTCGATGAATAATCTTGTGGTTGAAATACGTCTTGACTGTTACTTATGGTCACTTATATCATTCGAACCCTTATGCAACATAAAGAGATTCGCTTTCTAACTAAACTAGATAACACATTTCTCTTCATATGTTTGTTAATGCCACGTGGCAAAGTGACAAAAGTATGCACAACGCTTCTGCCACCCGAGTAGGACTGCGCTGAATTATCTGGGTGTTAAAATTCTAGCCTGAGCTTTAAATTCGGACCTTATTTTCAAAGTACTTATTTGTATGAAAGACGCCGCTGTGAGATGCACATTAATCCTGTTCTCACACATACACATAGCAGAAGTAGAAGTTCAGTAGTACCTAGTGGTTCGAGAGAGCTAGTGAAACGATTAGTAATACTATCTAAGTGACATTAATAAATAAATGAATATTGGGGGACATTTCACGCAGCGTTATCTAGCCCCAAAGTAAGCTAAGCATGCAGACAACTGATATATAATACTTATATTCATATAATACATATCAACACCCAAACACAGAACAAATATCCATGTTCATCACATAAAGTTTTTCCTGGGTGGGAATCGAACCCACAACCTACAGCACAGAATCAGGGTTACTTCCAACTGAGCTGTGAGGCCTGACCAATATGTAAACTAAAATATAAATACGAGTATAATGAGACTTTGGTGTCCATATAACTAAGCGTAGGGTAATTTTAAATGTATGTCTGATCTGTATGAAACAATAGTGTGAAGTTGAAGTGAACGGAATTTCAAGCTATTTTAAATAAAATAAAAAAACTAGAGCAACTGCGCGTGGAACTGGAATCTAAAAATTAACAAGCCCCAGGACATTAAGGATTGCAAGCTGCAGGCTATCCTACATGTAACCGGCTCATAATTTTAGGCATTTTGTGCTTAACATTCCGGCATTTCCCACTTTTTATGAAAATTAATGCAGTGCACTGCTGCTGCTGAATTTTGGAAGGAAAATCAGCCAGCTACAAAATTTTATACGAGTAAAAGAGAAAAGAAAATTCACTTTCAAGAATAAAAAAATTACACTTAAATGTACCGATATGGAATTTGCAGGTCTCTAGATATTCCAGATTTATCTCATTTATAGGAACACTAATAAATACAATAAAGTTTTGTTAGAATATCGTAAGTTATTATTATCTGTTAAATTATTACATTTCAGTATAATTAAGATATTTAACCTGAAAATTTGATCGAAAACGTGTCAGTGATTATATTTAGCTCGTACACAGTCATATCATAACTTGGAAGAAATGATATATCCGTCTTCTAAGATCCACGTGATGAATTCACGTGCGCGCCTTGATGTGAGGAGGTAATATTTCATGCCGCTTATTATACGAATATATGCTTGTCTGTTTGGTTTGTTTGCTACTCTTTCACTTTGGCTAAAATTTATGCATATGTACATGATAACATAGCACATACTCTTTATTTACTTTATTCTATATTGCGACTCTTTATTCTGCACGGAAGGAGCGTCTTTCAAGCGCTCTTCCTTTCACCACTCTGGTTGCGAGAGAACTAGTGACACGACTAGAAGAAGAAGTTAGATACTAGGCTGACCAGTCTGACATTTTTCATACACATTCCTTTCAGGACAAGACGCTGCTTTTGGAGGAGTTTTGGAAAATTCACGCAAAAGAAAGTTCCAAATTCCTAGCAAAAGAAGTCACTGGCAAGTAGGTTACTAAATATGACACGAACCGTTTGAATGCTTCTCAACCGTATTTGATGTGTATTTGATAAATATGAAAAAATATTTGATGTATATCCGAAATATGTTAGAATTTTTGTGACACAGAAAATTCCAAATACCCACGTAAATAGTATCGCATCTACTGCGACCGATAATGCATGTTACTAATTTTCCAATTCATGTTTCTAATGTTAGGTATTATTAAGGTTTTTATATGAGTATAGAAAATAATATTTGCAAAGCACGTTTACGTCTTGAAAGGAACTCTTTCCTGCTAAAAATTCAGATTAATAAGCCAAGTAACTATGATGTACCAGACCTTTTGTAAAATATCCTCGAAATTTCAGAATCATAATTGCTACTCAACATTCCATCTACACAATTTTAGAGTGTTCGTAAACGCGTAGAATTGGGTTGGCACCAGAATATGCGCGTCGCATATGGCTGGTTAACCAACCATAATCACGCGGAGCCTACATTGAATTCCCTTATGCGTGTAGGAGAGGACCGTGGATTGAAAATATGTGATAGAGCGGATGAGAAGGCACGCTGTTTATGCATATATTGTAATGTATTCTATTGATTCGGCAACAATTTGAATACTTACGTGCCCCTAACTATCTGACATGTCTAAGTCAGCCATCCGCTTTTTAGTAATAGTCAGAGCCACGAATGAAAAAAGTCGTTTTATTACAAGGTTTTATAAGATTTAAGAGCAGTAGAGCTCAAGCCAAGTTCGTCCGGGAAAGTACTGCCGCGATGCCCATTTCCGCCGCCAAGCAGTAACGCATTCGCGTTGCTGTGTTACTGGGTTGCCGGTGAAATTACAGGCACATGAGACATTCCACCCACACCTCTCAGAGTTACGGGTGCATACGATGCGACTTGTGTCTTTCCGTACCTAGTAGGGGAGGACCCAAGTCGCATCGTTTGTTATGGACAGAGGTTACCACTTAACACCAGGTGGGCCGTCGGCTCGTTCCGTAACTGTATCATATAAAAAAGATTTCCTATAACTTCACTTGTTAGTTGATATGTGTGTGTCGGGATCCAATATTGCAACTGAATTTTGAACTATTAAGCTAATCTTTTTAAGCTTTCAAACTAAAAGCTTAGGTCATTCAGTCGTTTCTTTAAAGCGGCGATCGGATATATTAAGCTTGTTGCTGATTTCTGGCGAGTTATTACCGCCACCAGTGGTTCATACCTATTGTGAGAAATTTGTAACTTCCAAGGAAACGCAAGGAGATACGGCAATGACAAATTACAGCCACAAAACATATAGAAATACCACCCTTCTTGCTGGTGCTTACCGACTTTAAGACCGGGATATGTAAAAGGTTTTCTTTTATATTCTCCGGTAAATATTTTTGTTCCGAGAAACAATTTCAAATGACTTTTTTTGGTTTTAGTTAATTTAGAGTAAGATGACTTTGGTAGGTAAGTTAAGTAAGTACTATGTTATAAGCTGCCTATATTTTCAGTTTAACCTGATATTTAACTAATTTAAATTTAATGGCCCAGCAACGCTGTGTCGTATAATTCAAAAATATTGAATAATATTTTATTGTTTAAGTGACATGTAAAATTCGTCAACCATAAAGCACATTTTATAAAAAAAACTGACTTAATTGTAATAGTATAAATACCAGACCAACTTACAGCAAGAAAATATACAAAGATACATATCAATAAATTCTGTTACCTGAAAATACAACGTTTAGTTACTTAGCCGTTCAATTTGGCAACATTGACCTGGTACACAGAATTTTCAGAAAGCCTCAATGTTTATCTAGTTATAGAACGGCAGGCAACCCAATGATTTAAACGGTGGCGGCACTACAAAGATCAATTTACTGAATTCCATTGTAATTATTTATATATTTTCAGTCATTACGAAGCCTTCAAATGTTGTTGATTGTAAAATTAAACTTTACATAAATTAAGAAAATTTAACATAATAGCATACATAGCAACATATGCCACACGCCATATTAGTGTTTCATGGGATGTGTTAATCGGAAATTTAATCAATTCAGTTCAAATTTATTTATTCTACTAAAATACAAAGTACACTGAAAAGTCATTACACAATATAAATATATGTAAAAAACAAAAATCTGTTACCACCTTTAAAAACATCTTTAATAAATGTATTTTAAATTGGACCCTGAGCTGGCTAATCTCACTTACCCACCCTTTTATTCATCCCTTATATCTCAGAAAACATTTGTTTGCTTTTGCTATGGGTAAATGGGCTATCTACTCGTTTTGTAAATGATTCTCATAAAATAACATGGAAATTCGGTCGGGATACCAATAAAAGTACAACCTTTATGTGTAAAATAAATGAGATTTGCACGCGTTCAGCAATCGGCTTTCCAAACCGTGATGTGACCACAACATATAGTTATCTCGATCGCTGACGCTGGCTATGAATAACAATTTGTCTAAAATAATCCATACTGACGAGCTATGCTGTCAGGAATTTAAAATATAGGTAGCATTTTGTGTGGTCGGGAATATTGGTTTTTATTAAAAACAGCGTTCCAATGTTAACTGGAAACACAGCTTTGGAATAATGAAATACTTCAGGATTCGAACGTTTATAACAAGAATTTATGTATCGTCAACAGATCGATTGATTTATCTATGTATCATTCAAGCCATCACTATGATAAGTGATGGCTTGTACATGATTTATTTGTCACATTAACAATTCTGTACTTCTGAGGACACGTTTAAACGTCAGTTTCGGTTACAGCAGGCGATAACTAAGCTGGTAGTAGATGCTAGGCTAAATATCTGGTCCGAGGTATTCCGCTTTGTTCACTGACTTGACTAAGCACCTATGTATACATTGTGGTTTTACAATTTCCTACGTAGAATAGGTAATTAACCAAAATGTATTTAAAGTACAGTTAAAATTTCATGACTCGCATGAGCCATTACAAAACAAAATTACATTTCAGCCTTCCAACCGCAGGCTATTCATGCACTAGATAACTCTACAAGCCAACCTATTTAACCAAACAGTAACGTCCGGCGAATAAAACCACGTTTTATTTCCCAAACATTTTCATTGGACCACGCTACTTTACCGCCCAGGATTCTCTACATGCAACCAATTCAGCGAACAAATCGTCCGAACTTTTACCTCGTACGACTTTTATAGAGTCCAGTGGGCATACAAATAGTTCCCTGGGACATTTTCCATTTATTGCTAAAGAATATTAGCTTTGCAATCACAAAACTATATTAATACTGCATAGAAAAATGATTTCGAAAATACAATTGGCAATGGGAATAAAATAACTGAACTGAATAACTCATATTCTTATATAATGCACTTCTACCCAACGTCGAAATAAAATGTTGCACCACTGCACTGCACTTACCCTCACCCTGGACAAACTTTTGATAAAGTTAATTCTAGGCAATGCCTGCATTAACTACTTAAACCAGCTCAATGATACCAGACGGGGAAACGGATAAAAGTTACTGAGTTTGCGAAAAGGCATTAATGGCACCACGCGTGTGCAAAGTTATGCAAAGCAGGTCTAATTTAGTCCAAACGATCCCCAATTTGCATGTGTTGGATTGGTTAAGTGATTTTGCAAAAATACCGAAAGAAACGTGAGTTTTCTCAGAGCACAGCTACCATTTTTTTTTTATTCGAGGTTTTCGAAGCTGTGTACAATTAGGAGTTCTGTTAAAATTTACTCCACATTGCAGAGTGAATCTAAAATTAATGTTTTTAGGCAAAATGACATTTCATTGCAATCGCGAACTTTTTATTTATTTGAAAATTACAAAGACACCTTAAAAACCACTAAATAAATTCGTTGGCAAGGCGTTACGGTCCATACAGCGGTCCAAGAAGCGAGAAAATTGAACGAAATACTCTAAATTGACTTGGACGAATCAGTGTTCTAAGAATTTAAATGTATATTTAACTACCACACTTTTCATCCAATCTTCCTAACCCTTAGTGGGTGGCCGGATAATACTGTGCAAAATATGGATGAGTTCCTTTGGTGAGCTCACTACATGTCACGTATACGTACCCACAGTAATGTAATCCACAAGGTGATAAGTGTCCCATAGAGTCTCTTCTGCCTACCTCTTCGGGGGAAAATGGTGCAGAGTTACATAGAGATGTATGAAGAAACCATCAAGCTACAGGTTAGTGGTCTATAACACGATCTCTGACAAAAACTGTTCTATAAATATATTCACTACTCCAATATTCATATGTACATTAATCAAACATGAACCTCGACCTTATTAACAAGTCGTTCAAACAAGCTGTGAGATCACTTCACACTCAAAGCTACGATACAAAACATACCTCGGCGCCGTATTCGCGATAAATGAGATTAATCGCTAAACGAGAGTCCAGTTCGAAAGATGTGAAATTGGTAGTCGTTGTTTCTACTTGACATACTTCTTTGCATACTTTTAGTATCACAAATTGCAATTTTTAGAATAAAAGTAGTATTTTTAACCGCCTTCAAAACAGGAGGAAGAATTTTTATGTTCGTTTCATATCCTTATATGTATAACCGACTTCAGAAAAAGGAGGATGTCACTATACGGATGTTTTTTTAAGTCTGTTACCTCTTAACTCTGCCATTTATAAAACGATTTGAAGAAAGGATATACTTTCCGATTGGCTCCATTTAATTTGATGAAAATCGTTTCAGTAGTTTGGTTTTTAAATCAAAATGACAGGAGAAAATATGCCATCCAGGTATGAGGTATATAAATCATTTTCGTTCATTGGCGATGAAGTCGGTTTTTTCGTTTTGCTGCGCAAAGTATTTATTAATACTGGCTTAGATCACCTCGGCGATCAAGCAAAGTAAATAAGTACTAGTTAGTAAAAACTCAATGACAAGTAAGCACGTTTTTTGCCAATCGGCGGCAAACATCGTATTGAAAACGTCCGTGGTCCTTCACCTACGACTACGGTTTTTGCTCGCGATCTATCTCGACTAGAGATATCACAAACTTCTAGTGCTAGAATACAGCCAACGATGATGACGCCATGTATTGTTTGCCAGCTATCTATCTATCCATTTAAACGAAATATTGTGATTTTAGGGTACAGACAAAAGTGCGTAAAAACCTCTGCGGAACTCGTGTTCAACTACATTAACGCTGTAATATTTATAAATTAATGACACAGGAATTCATGCGGAAAAACCTTTTTTGGCCTAATTATCCAAATTATGAATGTAGTAGTTACATACTTTTCTGTAAAAAGTCCGTGTAAACTAGTTTCAGTATTACCAGAAATCTTATGTTTGTGCCAAATCGCTTCAATAGTTTTTTTGTGTACAGTGTCCAGCTGGTATTGAATTGAAACAGTTGAGCTGTGTAGATATCGTTGGAAAAACGATATTTAGATAGAACAATCTCACTTTTGTTTTATTAAACTTTGGGAATATTATGTAGGACGTGTGTACCTCTATTTGTAAAGTGAAACAAACTTGTGTCCTATATCGTAGTTTATTGAATCATTTTTGTCGAGTTGATTTTCATTTGATTAGTTCACCCCAGCACCAACTGAGGTTTCATAGTAGACTCATTGTAATCTCAAAACATGTTTATAACAATTCAAGTTTCATTTTATGTCTGAGAATAACGTTTATAGAGCCTTACAGGAACGATTTCCTTAAGATAACCGAAGCCGTTGTAAAACTTTGTGAGGATAAAGAGTTTTATTGCTCGTAAAGTATTTATGTGTCTATATCTGTGTGAAGTATAACGTTAACTATTAAAAAGCTATACTGCGTATTTGAGAAAAACTGATTTTCTTAAGACTAGAAGAAGTGTTTTTCTGTTTACTACTCCGTATATTTGTAGTAGTAGGTCTGGCACAAATTATTTGAGCAATTTCTCATGAACTTATACATAAATAGATATTGGTGGGCATTTCACACAGAGCCATCTAGCCTCAACCTAAGCATACTTGTACTGTGGGAACTAAAAAACAGAATACTTATGTAATTTTATATAAATACAAACGTACTTATAAATAATACAGAAGGCAGAGTAACTACTTGGCTAGCCAGCCAAAAAAGTAAATAAGCGATCGAGGTAGATCCAGTCATTCTCGATCTATGACAATAATCTGGGGCTCAGAAGATTTATTTTAACTGGCCCTTATTTTATATTTTAATAAAACTTCTGTGCTTTGTGAACTGATAATAAAGACAGCAAATCGAGTCATGGCCGACACAAATTAAAGTAGCTTTTGTTTCATTTATCTGATTGCAATATCAGCTCCAAATTTAAGTATTCGGGCACCACTAAGATAAGAACAATCCAATGTTGTAAAATAAATGAGCAAACTGCGGCGGTTATAATTACAGTGACCTATTGTTGCGGATTGCACGATGCAATTGAATGTAACAGAAATCGTGGAGATTTTGTTGTGAAGGTTAAGTGAGCTAGAATGAAAATACTGATTTGTATAGTAGCTTATTTATAAGGTATAGTAAAATTTGACTAGCCTTACAGCTCACTTGGAAGTAACTCTGCCTTCTGCGATGTTGGTCATCCTGGTTTGATTCCCACCCAGGACAAACTTTGTGTAACGTAACGTAAATGTTTATTCTGTGTCTGGGTGTTGAAATGTATTATATGTATGTATTTACAATAAAAGTATATATGTCTTATATCAGTCATCATTTTCCATGATAGAAGCTATGCTTGCTTACCTTACTTTGGGGCTAGATGGCGCTGTGTAAAATGTCCACTAATATTATTATTTATTATTATTGTGGGTTCTGTAGGTGCAAACAAGAACCTTAGTTTTTAATCGGGAGCGTGCTGTTCAAATACAGAGGTGTAGATGGAGTTATTCGCTTGAAAAACTTACGTGCGCAATACGAAGTTCTCAAAACGCGGAAATAAAGAGGAAATCGACATGATGACCCAAAACAAAAAACGGAAGGCATGTATCACCACGGAAGGAGCCTCTTTGAGGCTTACCTTAATCCCTTCACCAAACTAATGGACTGTAGCATCCGTTAGTATATTATATAAGGTAATCCTGATTTACTCACCGCACTAGGTACTATGTAACGTGGTTCATGTGTAATTGCTATTGGCGGCGTAACCCATTGTTCCCATCATACAGTTGAGATGAACACCTAGTACTTGAGTTATAGATTATATCAATTAGTTTTCTAGTGTGTTCACGGTCACCGGAACTAGTTTGGAGTTAGGATTTGCATTCACTGACCTACTGTTCCTGAGAACACAATGGTTTTGAATTTTTTGTAACTAAGCTAGTAGACCATTAGGAATCATAGACCGAGCACGAATGAAAACAAAATGTCATGTATTTGAGCTGTCACGATTAAAACAAAGTTAAATTAAACTACTTTTTAATTTCAAAGTTAAAATATGTCCGTACCAGGTAAAAAATAAGATCAACGTTGGAACAAACCATAAAAAAACATTGTAGCAAGTAGCTCTAATGTACAGTTAGCAAATAATTAATGAATCAGTTAGCAAATAATAGTACACAATGCGATAAGTTTTAACATGGGCATTTCATAGTCATGTTCATTTTGTCAAACCGTCGTTATAATCAGTTTATTCCGCAGCGCAATAATGATACTTTTAAATGTCAGACAATAGCGTTGCTTTTGTATCCGCAGTTGTATATTATACCATTAATGGGGAACGCAAATTTTATCAGTATTCGAATTGTAAACGGTTTTGGGGCTTAGTAATTAAGGATTAATTTGTCAGTATATAATAAATTAATCTTTTTGCGCAGCCTAACGGAAAGATCGTACTTAATCGCCAATGAAAAAGAATGATTCCTTGTTATCTCTTACTTGGATAACATATTTTTTCCAGATATTTTGATTTCAAATATCCAAACTCCTGAACCAATTTTGATGAAATTTCTATGGGTCTAATCAGAAAATACATAATTAAACATATTTTTTTTTTGTATTCAAATCTGTTCGTTAATAATGTAGTTATGAGGTAACAAAGATAAAAAATAAATAAAAAATGCAACCAAATTGAATACCTCCTCCTTTTTTTTTTTGAAGTTGGTTAAATAGATTAGCCACCACGGTCACCTGGTAAGCTTGACATTAGCTCATTACGGATGGTTATTTCGTTGGGATTCAGTGTCATATATCTTGATTAAATTCTAGTAATCTGATCTATGCCTTAGACACACGCAGATATATGAAAATTTTAAGGTGCGAATGTTTTAAAGTAGGGCCGCTGTAATGGGTATTGGTTTAGATAAATGTAACAGAGTTAAGTTCCTTATCCGTAAAAAGTATCATACTCGTGAGAAGAAATGGACCTCTCCTTTAAGGGTTTCTATTCTGTTCTTTACCTGGAGGATCGGATAGGGTATGAATAGGCGCCAGACTTAGCTAAAGGTATACATGTTCTTTTAACAAGTTAACTGATTGATGTTTCCAAATTGTTTTTAAGAATTCAATAAAAATAAAGTTTACATCTTACATCTATTGCTGTTTTTTCCTTCCATATAACGTATAAGCTAACCGTACATAAAATAATCTGAAAAATATACAGCAGAAAAATGTTTTATCAAAGCAAACCTGTGAGTATCATCTTCAGCCTCCCATTATTAGCTGACATGCACTCAAGCACAAAAGGCGTAAAGGGGCATGTGAAAAATCCCTCCATTTTAACCCAAAGGAATTTATCAAAGCGTATAGAAAGGAAATGTTACTGTTTTGAATCAGTCTGGGTAATGAGGACGTAAAGAAAAAAGACACGACAGTGTAAAGAAATAATAAAGTTCTGAAAGAAATTATCGATTTTATTTCCTGAGGGGCGTTGTGTGACGTCATTGTTACTACATCTTTACCTCTACACACTCTTAGTATAAAACAAAGTTGCTCCCGCTGTCTGTACACTTAGATCTTTTAAACTACGCAACGGATTTTAATGCAGTTTTCAGCAATAGATAGAGTGATTTTTTGAATTTTTGAATAATTTTTTGTTGGAATATAACTATAATTGTTCAAGATGTCCTAAAAAAACGACCTAATATTTAGAGGTTTCATAATTTGTTTATAATATAATGAATAAAGAAAAAAAAAATTATAGCAATTTTAGACAAGAAAAATAGGGGCAGAAAGTAGGGGGAAAGCCACATACGTCTATTTTTAATAACAGGGTAGAAGAATTCCAATAATTATAAAATAGTAAAACTATGAACTACTTTATGTAGAAATACTTTATATGGTATAGATTATTAGTCATGTATTTTGTTCGTAGCTTCTGTATTTCTGTAATGGTGGCCCATTCGCTTATATCTGCTCCTTAAGACAAAGATATGTAGGATATTTTCGGTATCAAGCTATTTAGATTTAGCAAGCGCAAGATTGTTTTTCAAAGGTCAACGGATAAATACTTGCAATGGTATACTAACTCATAGCTCATAGCTGCGAATAAAAGCGTTCATCCCGCGTACGAAACTATCATTGTGCGTGCCACGTGATCAAACACGCACTTCTTCAGTTATCACTTATTCGTTATAGTACTGCCATAATTTCTACAAACGACGACTTTTTTGCAAATACGGGATAATGAATCTTTTGTAGAGGACTCCGTCATTTTCATATTAAAAACAAAATGAAATATATATAACTAATATAATTATATAATAAAAATATAATTGTAACAAAAAAAACGGATAACCAGTGATCGCGGAGTAATAAGACTCAAGCAATCGGTGGCTAGGGCTGCAGAGAGTCCTCCTAACGACCTCCTAACTATGCGTACCGTGTCTAGCAGTGTTATTATTATTTATTAATCTTCTTATACGGTAAAATAATCGTATAATAAATTAGATGTGTAACAATTATACATATAAAAGTTATACGTAAATATGTATTCCTCCTGAACCATTGTTAATGGCATATCATATTGCGTGTTACAGCACCGACTGAAAGCTCATTTCACATAAACATCGCATTAACAATAAAAGGTAAGGGACAAAGAACCTTTTTTAATAAGGTGTCGAGTAAAATGAATCCCAGCCCCCTTACAATTGTTAAAGGAACGTTTGAACGTGAGATTGGTTTCTCTCTCGAGCCATGAAAACTTTGTTTTGTAGCAGCACAGATATATAGAAAGATGTCTAGAAGAATAATATAGAGAGTTGACTGGCCTCACAGCTCAGTAGTAGTAACTCTTCTAGGTCGTGGGTACGGTTACAACCTAGGATAAACATTGTGTAAAAAGCATGGATGTTTTATCTGTGCCTGGTTGTTAATAGTATTGTACATGAACCAAATAATTGCAATTATTATAATAGTTATCTGGTTCCCATAGTACAAGGTATGCTTAGTTTAGTTCTCGATGGTGCCGTGTATAAATATCCACCAAGAATAATGATACTTCCTCAAGGTCTACAAGTGCGAAGCTAAACTTATATTAATTGTAATTTAACCACTGAAAGATCATTTTGCATTGAACGCCGCGTCCCAAAATACAGAATAAGGAAGAGAAAAGTCAAGAGAAAAATAGGTCATGTATGACCTATTTTTATTAAACGGTTTTTTAAACGGTTTTTAAACGGTTTTATTAAACGGTTTTATTTAGCTCGACCCGTACGGAATTTATTTGGGTCAAAATTAGAAATTGAAATTTAAGCACCTTCCCGTTGTCAGATTGATCTGAAATTTGGTACACACATTTAATTTAGATGACAATACAATATAATAAAATCAATAACATTATAAATCTAAGATGGCCGCCGATACAAAATGGCGGATTACATATTTTTTCTTAACCCCCTCAATATGGGTATCAAATCAAAGGGCTACACTAGTAAAACACGATGATTATGTCAAAATTTAAAATTCAAGATGGACGCCGTTCCAATATGGCGGAGTAGGTACATATTTTTCCACAACCACCACAATATGGGTATCAAATCAAAGGGCTACACTAGTAAAACACGATGATTATGTCAAAATTTAAAATTCAAGATGGACGCCGTTCCAATATGGCGGACTAGGTACATATTTTTCCACAACCACCACAATATGGGTATCAAATCAAAGGGCTACACTAGTAAAACACGATGATTATGTCAAAATTTAAAATTCAAGATGGACGCCGTTCCAATATGGCGGACTAGGTACATATTTTTCCACAACCACCACAATATGGGTATCAAATAATAGGACTACACTGCAGAATACTGTCATTATGTCAAAATTTCAAACTCAAGATGGACGCTGTTACAAAATGGCGTATTAGGTGGGGGCATGATTAGTCGTGTCGAGAACAGTTGCGTCCAAGATTGTGTGACGTTAGAGGGGCAGATAAAAAAAAATACGTAATTAGATACCTCGTTAGTAAGCGGTAGCTATACCACCCAAGTTAAGGTAATAGGTTAAAACGTGCCGAGGACTGTATGGCATTAGGGTGGATAAAAATGTAATGTCGTAAGCGCTTCCCCCTCAAGATTGGGCGCATCTTGTTGTATATTAAGCCTTGTCCCTTTACTGGACCTCTGGGGAGGGGGGGGGGGGTCGACCGTCAAAATGCCCCTTAATCGTGGGAACAACATGGAAACAATAAATAAAAAAGCAAACAAAAATAAAAACGAAACTGCTACACAACGAAAAAGAAGGCTCGAAAAGGCAAAAGAAAAGTATAAAACGAAACGTGCAAAGGAAAGTGAAAATGAAACCCATAGTCGACTACAGAAACGAAGAGAACGGAAAGAAGAAAAAAAAGAAACACCTGAGCAACATGATATCAGGTTAATAGCACAACGTGAGAGACAAATGCAGCTGGTAGAGTCAGAAACACCTGAGCGTCATGAGTGCAGGCTAAGATTACAACGTAATAGACAAAGAGAGCTATTAGCGTCAGAAACACCTGAGCAACATGAGGCCAGGTTAACAGGACGTGAATGAAAAAGTGAACGTAACCAACGTGAGCGTGCACAGCAACGCAGAGCTGAAAATCATGTACAAGCGTTTGAAAATGCTATTAACACATCGTGTATACACGTTTGTGACATTTGCACGAAGCATTGTTATCCTAACCAAATTCATACTGTACGTTACAACACAGCTGCATTAGGATATCTACCTGCAGAACTGTCTTCAAAAACAACATTACTTTTATGTTCGCGCTGCCAAACACATGTGACCAGTAATAAAACAATAGCACCATCAAAGGCGTACTGGAATAATCTGGATCCAGGTTCAATACCAGATGAGATTCAAGCGCTGACGCAAGCAGAGCAGCGATTGCTGTGTAGAATCATCCCGTTTGTTAAAATCGTAAAATTTACTGGGCTATACGGGCAGTACCTACGGTTTCCGCGGACAAGCAGTGTTGTTTGCCCAAGATATCTTTGAGGTCAGTGAAAGATTACCTAATATGCTTCCAAGATCTTCCAGCCATGTAATAATGATGCACTGAATGAATTAAATAGAATGAGGAATATTCGGTAGACAATTTCACTAAATACTAAAAACAAGAAAATAAAAATCGGTAAAAAAACTTTTAAGTTAAACAGTTTTATTTTATGTGCACTGAAAACTACAAAATAAATAAATAGTTACTTACCTATCAACCTACGTTGGTGATCTCGGTCATTAATATCTGATGGCAGTGGTTGTCATAACATGAACCATGTCAGCGGCCGAAAGGCAGTTCATGAAAGAACACTAACACCAGGGTTTGCTTGGTAGGTAAACTAAGCAGCCCACACTATAACAAGTAGGTATTTTGACCTTCTAGTTCAGAAATATTTTAGTACTAGGCAGAATAGCTTTTAGGCATATTAGACTAAAATAAAAACGTGGGGCCCATTAACTATTTCCCCGAACAAACTTGGCATAAGTTTTACTACTAAACTTGGGTGAGTAATTGAAAAATATATTTTATTGACAGATCTAAATCAAAATATCTGGGCAATATAACTAATTTAAGTTGTCGTTTTTGGTATATCACGCCCAAAACAAAGATACGATAAGAGAAATATCCCAAAAGCCCCGCCAATACAAAAAATCGAAGGATCCGGGAAACGGGTGGATATCCCAAATACCTCAACACCACGTGATCCTCTCAAAGGATTATGCAGATCTACCAGTAAAACATTCAAGTACGCAAGAATACCTATCGGGATAAATAATTCGGGACAATAACATGACGACATCTGTAGATACTCAATGTTACCCGTACGAAGCCGGGATAGGTCACTAGTGTTTGATAAATACTGCATGATCTATAAAATGAATACCAAGAACTAGACAACTCATATTTTAATAGACTGGTGCCTAGTTTGACTGCTTTATAACCCTCAGTAAAATCTATTATCATGGCTATAAATTACTAAATGGAAGGTTGGAGATCTCCTTGGGATGCTTTTGGCTTGACTTCATATCTTTGGCTTAAGGTGTTTGTTTGTAAATAACTTAGTTGATTATACGAGAAGGTATTTAAAGCTGGATAAATATCTAATAAGTATTCGACGTCGAGAATTGAATAGTACCAGACCTGACAACTACCTACCTACCTAGGTTTATGGAAGCCAAAGTAATTATAAACAGTAAATCGTTATCAAACCAATAAATTTATATATTATTTCAAATGTATTACCCTAAAATGTTTAGTACAAATCAACACATAAAAGAGGAAGTTCTGACTGACAGAGAAGTGCAGCCTGAACCGCTGGTCCTATAAACTTAAAATTTTGAGAGTGTGTTTATTATAAAGCGTAGTTAATTATTAGGAGCGCAGAGTTAGCGAGTGCGAGCGCTAATTAATCAAAGATTTTTCTAAGTCTATCTCTGAGGGGTCAAAAATCAAGTTTCAATGGGAAATGACAAAATACTTTAATCCGAAAATAGTTGGGAGTACATCCGTGAAATCTTACATGTTAAATCGTAAAAAACCGGCGGTGATCTAACGTGAAAGGTAATAAATGTCATAATAAAAGTGATGTGTTTATAACACATACTTTATTAGTTCCGACCCTAATAAATAAAATTTTGGCATTCTGATAATGTTTAAATTACCTTTGAAACAAGGATTTATTGAAAAGGTAAGAAAATGCCAATTCGACAATAACAATCGTAAAATATTCAAAGTTTCCGAAGAGGCAAATGAGGAGGTTTTGGAATAAGAAAGTCAATACTGTAGTGGGACATCAAATGGATCGAATAATCGAGTTAGATTTTAAGTTATTGGGGTCTTATATTAGATTGAAAATTCTTTATTGCACAAGGTAAAAACAAGTACCTACATAGACGAACTTAATGCTAATTAGCTTTATCTTTTCTTTTATATTATGCATTAATTGAAACTGTAAAAGTAAATACTTACTGTTAAGCCCACAGCATTTCCTTACAAAGGCCACGTGGGCAAAGCCGCGCTGACAGAAGGTATTTGCCCAGTAAAGGGATATCTCATGAAACCCGTATAGTTTTACCAAAGAAATAAAACGCTTAAATTTAAACGCTCTCATACGGAATACACAGTGAGGCTGTAAGCGAAAAATAATATAAACTTTTTGTTGAGGTTCCCATAAAAACGATTTTCATGGGAGGTAGCACAATAGAAAGTAGGTCAAAACTTTAAACATCAAATGACCAACTCCCAAAGGTTTACGACGACCAACAAACGAGTCACTTCAGTCCTCAAAATCCTATTAAACTGAAACAGAACCATATTTCAAGAGTAACCGAACGACGGAATATAAAGGAAAAGGGCAGAAAATGTCGCGCCATAACCCTGGCAACCTTCATTAATGTAGGTACACAACACAGTTAAATAGAGAGAGAAGGTAAACTCTGGGAGAAACTGTAAAAATAGTATCTTAAATAAATGCTCTTACATGTCAAATTAAAATAGAATGGAATATATCTATGAAAAATAATGCAATACACAGGTTAGTATAAAAAAGTAGATGAATAATGAACTGAATTGATTTTTGACAGATTTTTGGAACTCATTTGGAATGCTCCGATTGGAAGAGAATAAACTTAGTTTAGATTAGATTAGTTTTAGATAGTTGCTATAGCTGTAGCTTTAAAACCTAACACATATGGCTAAAAAAAGAATCTTTGTCACTTCAGGTCAGTTTTTGATACTAATTATTAATGTGAAATTGTGAAAGAACTAAATGAATTTAAATTTTATAATTATGAAATGGTAGTTATAATAAGTTATAAAACATGTCAAGAAAAAAAATACCTCAAATAAAAAATAGATAGAGGATTTTTTTTATTACTTTCTACCATATTTTTATTTCATTGTTTTGCCGCAACATGCAAAGTTTTAGTACTTTATTTGCTTTACTATGCCACCGTTCCCTTTTTAGCACAAAAGCTGTGTAAGTAACGTAATTAGCACCATTGTTAATGTATCTACGTGGTTTATTATTCCTTAGTTAAGAATTCGGGTCGACTCTTATACAGAACGTGACATAAGTTATGCGCACTTACACTTATTTATACAAACTAACTTAGATCCAACTACATAATTTAAAGATAAACAAGCAGGAATATAAGAGTTTATTTTTTACTACGGAAGTGTTTATTTAGTCACGACTCAGGAAATCCTAGTGCAAGATTTAGTTTCCATTATACTAAAATACATTATTTTATTTTAGAACTTTTTTATTACTCTGAAAATGGCTAAAAATTACATCTGAATGCGTGGTGGCCTAGTGGCCTAGACCCTGAGTTATAATACGGAGGTCTTGCGGTTAAAATCCAGACACATGACGCATTTGGGGGTGTAATTAGCTCATATAACATCTTCGTAGCTAAAGCCAACCTCTCCTGCTCGCGGTACACCCTGCTGAAAAACGAACGAGGCTCTGACGTCTATTGGACCCCTAGTGGTCACTGGGTCTGATTCCGCCCAGTGTGATCCTTAAGGAGTCAGCTGGTGGTAGGATCATTTGTATCCGTCTGGTTAGCGACCACCTTCGGGTCGTAATCAGCCGCAAAATGCCCTTAGGCGTGTTCCGGCTGCGAACCTGAATACCAATTCCCCCCCTCCTTTTTGAATCCCTTATTGCCAGTGATCTTGGAACCGTGTGGGTTTTTAAAATCGGTTGTGTGTAACTGGGCGTGATAAGTTGGCTCGGGTGCCAGGGAGACCCGATGAAACGGCTGTCCGCTGGCCGCCCGTTGGTTTGTAGGGGACCCGAACCTGAGAAGTCCCAGCTCAGGAGGCTGTCCCGCCGCCAATGTTAAAAGCCCTGTGCGTGGCCGCCGTGCCGGAATGGGAGACCGGAGTGGAACACGACGATCACTCACGGGTCGGATCGGGGGCCCTTCCGTCCCCCGAGCCAGCTACTCATAACACCCAGATACTGCGCCGAGCATCTCAAGCCTTTCCTTCGTTCTGTGGATCACTGGTAACAAACGATTCATTCATTAACCCTGTTTAAAAATAAAAAAGAAATATGGCTGTACATTCAAAAAGAAAGAAACGTTGCTCAGCGGCTCCCCCTTCCACTTTCAAAGTGGATTTTTGCAACATCAGGGGCTTACACACCAACTTAAATGCTGTTCATTTTCACCTAGAAACGGCTAAGCCGGCCATTCTCTTTCTAACCGAAACGCAGATATCCTCTCCGGCTGACATATCATACCTGAACTATCCGGGCTACATTCTTGAGCACTGCTTTGTCCGTCGCGCCGGAGTGTGTATGTACGTTAGAGAGGATATCTGCTGTCATCGGTTGTACAACCTTGAAGGCAGCGATCTATCTGTTCTCTGGGCACGAATGGACTACGATGGTCACACGCGTATCTATGCGTGCCTCTATAGGTCTCATGGCGGTAACGCTGAAACTGACCGACTCTTCGAGCACGTCCAAGACGCGACTGACCGAGTGCTTCAGCAGCTTCCTTCAGCGGAGGTGGTGATCTTAGGTGACTTTAACGCTCATCATTCTGAGTGGCTGGGATCACGGGTTACCGATTACGCCGGAAGAACCTCTCATGACTTCGCTCTGGCTTATGGTCTCACTCAGCTGGTGTCAACTCCAACTAGGATACCGGACATACACGACCATACTCCCTCTCTTCTGGACCTTCTGCTGACCTCTAGCCCACACGGATACCGAATCTCGGTCGAAGCCCCTTTAGGGTCTTCGGATCATTGTTTGGTGCGTACGGAGGTGCCAACTAAGCGACTCGTTAGATCGCGCCCTGCCGGCAGTCGTCGGGTTTGGCATTACAGGTCGGCGGATTGGGATGGATTGCGGGAGTTTTACGCGTCCTACCCATGGAAGCAGCTATGTTTCTCTTCGGGAGATGTTGGTGCTTGTGCTGATTCAGTCACGGATGTGGTCCTTCAGGGCATGGAATGCTTCATTCCTAGCAGTGTGGTACCACTTGGTGGGAAGACTCAGCCCTGGTACGGTTCGTCTTGCTCTGAGGAATCAAATCTCAAGCGATCCGCATTCCGTGCCTGGGTGTCAGCGCGAGATAATAACAGGCCCAACGCCTCCGAATTGAAGAAACGGTATAATGCTGTATCCAGATCCTTGAAGAAGAAAATCGCCACAGAGAAATTCGCGTATATCGGCCGCATTGGTGAGAGACTAGCTAGCTTCCCTTCTGGGAGTCGTGCTTTCTGGTCTCTTGCCAAAGCTGTTGAGGGCAATTTCTGTCGGTCTTCACTACCAGCTTTGCGCAAACCAGACGATTCGTTGGCTCACACAGCCGAAGAGAAAGCCGAACTGTTAGGCACACTCTTTGCTTCCAATTCGACACTAGATGACGGGGGAAAATCACCGGTTACAATCCCACGGTGTGAGAGTTTGATGACTGAAATCCGCTTCACTCAAAGTGCTGTGCGTCGAGCTCTCTTTTCCCTCGACATACGCAAGTCGAGTGGGCCAGACGAAGTCCCCGCCGTTGTGCTGAAGACATGCGCTCCAGAGTTAGCTCCGGTTTTGACAACATTGTTTCGGCTGTCATATTCTTCCGAAACTGTACCCTCTTCTTGGAAGATAGCCCTTGTTCACCCTATACCAAAGAAGGGTGACCGTTCTGACCCGTCAAACTATAGGCCTATCGCGATAACCTCCCTTTTCTCCAAAGTGATGGAGCGGGTTATTAATGACCAACTTCTTCGGTATCTTGAAGAACACCAGCTGATTAGTGACAAACAATACGGCTTTCGCCGTGGTCGCTCAGCTGGTGACCTTCTTGTATACCTCACTCACCGCTGGGCTGAAGCCATAGAGAATAAGGGGGAGGCATTGGCAGTCAGCCTGGACATCGCGAAGGCATTTGACCGCGTTTGGCATAAGGCATTAATATCCAAGCTTCCAGCATACGGACTTCCCGAGAAATTATGCAATTGGACAGCCAGCTTTTTATTGGAGCGGAGCATAAAAGTTGTAATAGACGGTTCTTGCTCTGCCACAAAGCCCATAAATGCTGGTGTCCCACAAGGCTCTGTGCTATCACCAACACTGTTTATTCTGCATATCAATGATATGTTACGTGTCCGTAATATTCATTGCTATGCAGATGACAGTACTGGTGATGCTCAATACGCAGGCCGTGCAAATATTTCTCGGGTCTCTGTGCAGCAGTGCCGAGGCAATCTCGTTTCTGAGATCGGGTCATCTCTGGAGCAGGTCTCGGACTGGGGTGAACAAAATCTTGTCCAATTCAATCCGAGGAAGACACAGGTTTGCGCGTTCACCGCCAAAAAAACTCCGTTTGTCGAGGCTCCTACGTTCCAGAACACTTCCCTTAGCATCTCAGCAAGAATTGGAATCCTTGGTGTCGACATTTCGAATGACGTCCAATTCCGTGGTCACTTGGAAGGCAAGGCCAAACTGGCCTCAAAAAAACTCGGAGTCCTGAACAGGGCGAAGCAGTACTTCACGTCGGG
The DNA here is from genome assembly GCA_947359385.1 of Chesias legatella. Taxonomy (NCBI): domain Eukaryota; kingdom Metazoa; phylum Arthropoda; class Insecta; order Lepidoptera; family Geometridae; genus Chesias; species Chesias legatella. Next base: position 3,489,989 of record OX375766.1, read on the forward strand.
TCAAAGACTTATGCTTTACAAAGCGCAGGTACGACCCCACGTGGAGTATTGTTCCCATCTCTGGGCTGGGGCGCCTGAGTATCAGCTCCTTCCACTTGACCGGATTCAGCGCAGGGCAGTTCGAATTGTCGACGATTCCAAGCTTACAGACGACCTGGAGCCCTTAAGACTACGGAGAGACGTAGGTTCTCTGTGTGTGCTCTATCGTCTGTACAATGGGGAGTGTTCTGATGAACTGTTTAGTCTGGTGCCCGCGGCTAAGTTTCACCACAACACCACACGCCGCAAAACCAGATACCATCCGCACCACCTGGATGGCTGGTTGTCCACCACCACTCGCTTGTCGCGATCATTCCTTCCACGCACCTGTCAGCTATGGAATGATCTGCCTTCAGCCGTTTTCCCAGGGAGCTTCGACATGGCGACCTTTAAGCGTCGGGTTAATGCCTATCTTAATGGCCGGCAGCGCATTAGCAATGCCTCTGGTGTTGCAGATGTCCATGGGCGACGGTGACCACTTTCCATCAGGTGGCCCGTTAGCTCGTCTGCTAGTTTTTAACATAAAAAAAAAAAAAAAAAAAAAAAAAAAAAAAAAAAAAAAAAAAAAAAAATTTGCTAGAACTCTGGCTCTATTAATTCGAAAACATGTGCAAAGTAGGTACACGAAAGGAGTCTCACTGAGGTACACTTTAATCCGTCCATAGGACTGGTTCTAGAGAGTAAATTACAGTAGTAGTAGCAGAACTGATGTATCTATATTTGTGGATTGTTCCTGTATTTGTACATATGCTAAAACGTTGCATATACTCCTAAATAAACAAGTGGCCCTAATATGGACTTGTGAACGCTGTTCTGCAAACGAAACTTCTACAACTATCTTTGTTCACTAATTACGAGCCGGCGGTATCATTCTGTCAAGAATAAGTAATTTAAAAGTGATATTCTGAATTGTAGAACCTTGAGTTGCTTGGGTGTAAATTATTTAATTGCGGGGAACAGTGACAGGTCATCATAAAGACGACACTTTACTCTGTGGTTGTATTTTGGATACAGAAGAATTTACTTCAAAAAAATTCTTGAAAATTTTGTTTTTTCTAAAACTGAAACATAAGTTCTTGGTGTTATAGAATAGTATCATAAAATATTCGTGTTCCTTTAGGGAAGTAACATTCTAGACCAACTTTAACTAAAGAGTGAAATAGTCAACAATCTCAAAGAGTAAAACTATTTACTTGTAGTTAGAATATGACTATTTTATTTCACTCACGATACAAAAATCCTAATAAAATAATGGTAATAGACAGAATCGACATGTGGGCAGTCTTATAATGAGTGATAGTAATATTTTATAGATATCTATCGATACGTAATATCACCTACCGATAAGCAATACTAACACGGATCAAGGACCTAAGTAAACATTGGAATCATTAGAACCCTCCATTTCATTTTGAAGCTTAGCTTAAGTGGGTGATCAGCATAGTCGTACTAGCTTTGAATGTTCCACACTTATATATATAGAAAATGCCTACTCCTGAAAGAGAACCTCGAGCAATTTGCCAAAGTTCCAATTTAAGGTGTGCAAAGTTACAATGCTTAATAATTAATACCTGTAAATATTTTTACGAAAACACAAACTTTTACGAATCTCGGTACACGTAGCACTAAGAAGATAGAAAGACACATACATGCACATAGGCTTTTATCCCCTTAGGGGTTAAGCAGAGCTTCAGTGTGCCACTTTTCATCTACTGGGTAACTGGGTAACTGGGTAACTATCGTGTGGTAGACGAGACTAGTGGTGAGCTCGTCACCGCCATTATTTTCTCGCAAATAACTCTGCTAACACTTACATCTTTATTCTTTACTGTACACATAAAACATAATACAGAAATTGATAAGTAATACATGTTACATATGTATATACAAAGGCGAGCTTAACCCTAAAAAGAGTTCTCTTCCAGCAAACCTTTGAGGCTAGAGATAGGTGATTTTATATTTCTCCCAGTAATTAATTCCTTAACATCCGGCAGTAGGAAAAATCTAATACCAATGCAATTATCAATAAGTCCGGGCGTGATATATACATAGAGAACTCTATTGTACACCGCAAATAAAACACATAAAGTTAACAGACGAAGTATCGCAGGTAAATTAACCTGAAATGAAATAACAATGCAAACATGCATTATCGTTTCCAATAACTGCAGACAACATGCGCACCAACAGCGCGATCACCGAATACATAAGGTTGAACTAGTACGAATTCCAGTAACAATTTACGAGTATGTCGCACATTATCAGTACATAATATGACCTACTAACGAGGTATTCGTAATTATTGTCATCGGCCTTTGTGATACCAGATAATCGCGCTGTGATGATTTAGCTCAGTAATTAAATTATTGAATGAAATTTTGAACAAGGTTGTATGTGTAGCTGTGCATTCAACTTTAGTTTTCTTTGAAAAAGTTACGAAACGAGCAGATGGCCCACCTGGTGTTAAGTGGTAACCTCTACCCATAACATCAATAAGAGTCGGTTGCTCCCTTAGGTACGCTGACCCACGTTGCATTGTATGCGCCCGTATCTCTAAGATGTGATGGTGAAATATCTCATGAGCCTGTAATTTCACTGGCAATGCGAAAATAACCAATTATGCAAACCAGCTAGTACGGTCCTAGGTCATTTTTACCCGACTGTTCAGTAGGTTTATGCTTTTCAGGTGTATATATGTATTTATGTGTGTCTGTAGTTTTGCAACATCAAGAGAGATGACAACGAGTAGGTATATTTAAAGTAATTTACAAATTCAATATGGCGCCACAGGCGGTTTGATTTGACATTGAACTACAAAAACTGATAAATTTTGATAATTGATTTGATTTGATTTTAGTTTTACTGCAGTCGGGTTTGATATTCGTAGAATCGTGGATAAGAAATTGAATTCGAATGTCATGGAGATTTTCTAGCTGCGTTCTTTAGAAAGCTATTTATATACAGTCTGAAATAAATTTAATTGAAATAAATGGCCACAGCGAAAAAAGTAATGTACGCATATAACAAATTTGGGCAGAAATTAGTGCAGGGTGGTACAGCATGAATAAACATGACCACTAGAAAAAAATATGTGCGCAATAAAACGATAACTCAATATCAAATTGGTAAATAACATTGTGAGGAAATCAGGATATCCTGGAACCAAACATTTGAAGACATTTTGTCGAAGTGCACGAAAAGAGCAAAAGAGCCTCTAAGGGCGCACTTTAAAACTTTCACCACAATACTTAGAGTGCCGAGAGCCAAACTAGTAGTAGCTGGCCTGTAGAAAAGTTGGTCGTGTTAATATCTCGGATAACGTACCAATTTTGCGGTATTGTATTAAGTTTATCTACACAACACAACGGCCACTGTATACGGTCAGTCATAATGCTTATAGCGGGTGTCCATTAATATGAACCGTCCGATATCCTGCACGTAAATAGTCGGACTAATGCGCCATAAAAACCCATACGCGCCTGAAATTGGCCCGTTTGCTCCGATACAACGCAACGCTTGGAGCCCGCCCTCAATTAGTGACGATCATTGTTTACGGTAGTACCTACTTACTGTGCAAAACACGAGGCAGAAGCTTAATATGGTACAGATTTCTGCCGCCAAGCAGTAGTAAACCCGCATTACTATAGTATAGTTTGAACGTTCCGGTGGAACACATGGTGAAGAGGACTTGAGTCTTATTGCTGTTGTCTATGGACGGCGGTTACCACTTAACATGAGGTGGGCCGTCAGCTCGTATCCCCTACATGGCATAAAAAACCTAAATCTGTCTTTTTGACACTTTATTGACATAAAATAACTACTAGCTACAGCGTTGGAGCTAGCTATGGAATTCTTCACTAGGGGCCTACAGTATAGTATATCCAAATCATTATATTTCTTTGTTCACTATATCTGGTTACCTATCCTTGTAAATTTTATTTTATAACGTAACTAGCTACTAACAGCTACATATATATAATTAAAAAAGAAATCTAATTAGAAGTATTACAGCCAATTAAAGGTATCTCTAGCTATATATAATACAAGCATATTTATAAGCTAAAACTAATTTTGCACATAATTAAAATAACATACAGATATATAAGTGTGTATGTGTGTGTGTGTGTGTGTTTGTGTGTTTTTATTTATGTTTGACTTGATGCGTTGCGCACGAAATGTACAAGTGTGAACTGTCAGTATAAAACGCATTACCATGTGTTGGTTATCTAAGGTTTGTCACCTACTAAGAGGCGCTCTATATAATGTTAAAAGCAACTTTAGACCTGATAAGTCGTTGTAATTACGACTCCTGGCTTCGACTGCGCTGCTCTCGTTCGTAGGCGAGTTGAAGCGATTTTCAATTCTGAAATGATGTCAATTTCGAAAAGCAGGCGTGTATCAATAGTCGATTTACTGGCGGAACGGCGCGGCTTCTTTGTTTCTCATAAGTATATAGGTCTCATACGTACTTACTTACGCTCACAAATCGTTCGTTAAATGTCCGTCCGGGGAATTATAACCACCTGTAGCATTTCTGCCGTCAAGCAACGGCACAAAGTCAAACGTGTGCCAATTTCGTCGGGGAAGTACTCTATGTAGTATATATCTATTTCTGGGAAGCATACGTATTACTGCGTTCCGGTATGAAGGGTGTGGTTACAGGTGAAATTACAGGCACGTGAGACATTCCACGTCGCGGTTACGGGAAAAATAATACGACGCACTCTTTTCATACCTTAGTAGGGAAAGACCACAAGACTTATTGTTTTTAATAAGCGCAAGGCTTACTTACTTACTTACTCACTTACCTAATAGTGAGCCATCTTGCTCGTTCAGTCACGTATTCACATAAAAACGATAGATATACTAATACCAGCGCTTCAGTGGGATTAGTTTCCGATGAGCATGGGACGACAAACGAGAGTAGTAAGCCCAACTAGAACATAATATCGGTAATTTTTATCTTAAATAACAAAAATCATTCTATTGCGATTTTATTGTCAACATACATATAATAATAATATTATATATTATTTGATATAAACTAGGTATATTGTAAAGTTTTGTTAAGACCTGATTTCCGAACTAGCGTTAGCTGCATGTCAGAAATACAGTTCCTCCCCTTACAGAAGTGCTAATAATTGCATATGGTTTAATTATTTCTAGTACTATGATACATATAACAATTTAGACTAAAAACTTAATCTAATTGAAATTAAAATAATATTGACACCAAATAATACTATTCGTTCTAGAAAATTCATTAAGCGGTCGTAAAAGCGGGGTTACATCATCAGTTGAGATGGAAAAGATTCAGCGCAATGTAATTTGTATTCATTGAATATTCGCTAAGTCCGGTCAGTCGGGCGCCAGCGTCAATTTCCATTTGGGTTGAATTGACGCTGTTGGTCATTTCGGGAGATGACAATCGTTCCACTGGTACCATCAGTCTAAACATCGGAAACAGTTGGTTAATGGCAGTCTGTTCGCAGTTCTTGCATTGTGTTTGTGTATCTGTGTATCCATGTTTGTTCTGTGTCTGGGTGTCAGTATGTATTATATGTATGTTTTTGAAATTAATTTAAATCACAAAAAGTATATTAGCATTATACCAGTTGTCTGGATCCCACGATATTCCCATGAGAATTCCCAAAGCAAGTTATGCTTAACTTACTTTGGGGCTAGATGGCGCTGTGTGAAATGCCCGCCAATATTTATTTATTATTATTATTATACATCCATCCATCCTCACAAACTTTCACGTTTATAATATTAGTAGGATGCTTGTTTTGCCTATATATAATTATGCTCTTCAAAATGGTAAAATATGACGCCGCTAGTCAAATAGATGACTTCACCACGAATTGACAGCAAAGTTCAATGCACGGTCAAGGTCACTTTGGCAAGATTAGAATAGAATCCATTGTGTACTGCAAAGAATGTTTCATGTTATCCTTGGTAGTAGATAATATATTATTATGTGTGATCGCTAGCTTCTTCCCAAGGTAAAGGGATAAATATATGTCATTCTAGGACATCTATGTAAAAATGAAACATATTTCAAAGTTAAGTAATTTTGGTTAGAAAAGTAACAAAAAACCGACTTACTTTCGCATTTATAAACCACCAAGTGGTCCACTTGGTGTTAAGTATCAAGTCTTCCTAACTTTAGCACATAAAGGCAAACCAAACTTTAGTAATTTCCAAAAGTACTTTTATAGATAAAACCGATTCTAGACACTATGGGCTACCTTGTTTAGTTAAGGAGTTCCTATCCTTCTGGCTCTATTATCATACCAGCGAGCTCCATGGGACCTTTTATTCAACTGTCTAAGTAACGTACTCGTAAGTATGCTAAATTTTGGCTCAACCGGTTGCCGCACAAGACAGTTTCGATAGGTCTAGATCACCATGCCCTCTAAGCCAGACGCCTTGGATTTGCTTAACTACCACTTGAACACCTAATTAATGTTTGGTGAAAGTCTTAACCATGACCCAAGTCATCCCAAACTTTGTCCGGGATAGATAATGGTTGGAACAATGTGTAACTAAGGAGTTCATCAGATTGTTTTCATCTTGTGTTGTTCGGCATTTTGATACCACATAAATTACAACAATTTTAGTTAGCTCAAGTTTTAGTTTCATTAACAATTAAGTATTTTAGATTTAACCACTGGGTAATTAAACTAAAAAGCAATTAAACTGTATAAAATAAACTTTATAAGTTTCGTCAAAAAAAGAGATTTTCTTAAAAATTTTTTTTTTAATAGTCGCGCAAATGTTTGAAGCAAAGTATCGTGAGGAAACTAACAGTTTCTATTACATTAATTAAAATTTTCAGGACCGGAGAAAACACATGCGTGATGCCCATTCATTTTTTTCTCTGCTCTCCTTCTTCGATTTTATATAACTTGTCCACTGTGGTTCTTTCATAACATTCTACAGGGATTCCTAGTGTCCGGGCACGAGTGTATAATCTTTCATTGATCTAATATATTTAAGTTCAAATATTATGGATATCAGGATGTGTTACACGCGATTCGTTCCGTCAAAATATCAAAAAAGTTCATATTATTCTAAATAGTCGAAGAAACAACGTAAAAAGGCAAATAATGTGCATTTCCTATTTATTATGGTAAATTTTGACCATTTTGAATTGAATTTGAATCATTATGATTCAAAGTGGTTTAACGGTTCCAAACGTCCTAATGGAGATTTTCAATTCAGTAGCTATTTTGTTCACCTAAAGAGCGTATTCATAGCGGCCCGTAATTTAGACTTGGAGATGTTTACGAAAGCTCCGCAAACGTGTCGGCTCGACTTTAGTGCATTGCGTGATACGGTAGACGTGGAACGCTTGCAATTTGCAATGCAATCAATGCAAGCACTGAACATCAGCCCCTAAATCAGAAAACATCCACCTCTCTCTATCTCTGAAGAAATTGGCAGTCTCTTAAAATTTCCCATTGGAAACCAGAAACATTTCTAAAAAATTTAGTTGTCTAAGTAGAAATAAGAAAAAGATTTATACTTTTAAAACAATTGATGCAGTATTATATCTCCAGGGTTAAAAACAGTCGTAACATTTGCATTAAACAATATTTCTAGCCAATGCATGAGCTTTTTAAAGAATATTTATAAATAAAACAAGGTTTTTTTTAATAACATGTTAAATATAATTGTTTTTGTTCTCATAGTGCAGGTGGGACATTATGCTGACCGTGACAAATTGCAAATCGCATCAAACCATTAAACAATTAGCAATTGTACAGCCATTAACACGTATTGCAGATAACTCTGACACTTTGTCATTGTTGAATCATGTTTATAATGTCACCTTATGGTAATTGTATGGGGGGACATAGTTTAATGTATACAGCATACCATTTGACCATACATTGTACGTTCATGGCGTATGGTAAATAATAACCGTTACTTTCAATGGACCTTAAGTATCGAAGTATCTATTTATTTGTTACCGTTTGTAATTATGAGTTAATAAACTTCTGGACATATTTAGAGGGACGCTAATAAATGATTGAGTATAGTGTTCTGTTGCCTCAAAAAAAACTGCACTGAGATTTATGTTTTAATTGGTTTTTAAATTTATCTGAAATTTATCGTGTTATCGGTTTTTTTTGTAGTAAGAAAAAGCTGAGTAAACTCAAATAAAATGGTTTTAATAGTTATTTGTTGCGTTCCTCTAATTATGCCTATGGGTATAAATTTGAAACTGACAAAAGTATATACATATATGCATGTATGTATATACCATTGCTGTTCAGTTTCTATAGAAACCAAAAGTAATTTTATGTAAAACTACTTAGTCCCCGTTGAAACTGGAATTCGTTTGAAAAAGAGACTCATATTTTTGCTGTATAAACTATTATAGTTTTAACTTTCGCAGACCACATACTGACTTAGCCTAGTTCGATAAACCACGTTAAAAGCTTCGTGCGCTGCATGGATTTGCGGAATACACGCTATTATTCGGGTTTTCACTCGCAATTATTTTCACTTAGAGCTTTTCCGTGTTTGCGCAAAATATATTTAAAACTCGAACATAAATTGGTTTCACTTGATACTGTTTTTAAATGGAAATATTGTTTTATTAAATTTGAATATTCCAGTTTGTTTCCGTGATTTCCGGTGAACACGATTTCATATTCGGACATTTCATCTTCAGAATATGCAATAGAATCAACAAGGTGTAATAGACAATAAAGAATAGACACAAAAAAACCCATTTAATTTTAAAGTAATAGCTTGGAATCGTCAATGACTATGCCACGTTCACCCAGTTAAGTTGCGGAAGATCAACTTGTATTGAAGCTGTGATGGGCAGAGGATAACGCCTAAAATCAGGTAATCTGTTCGTTTCATATTTATAGGGCAATTTAGAATAGAATAGAATAGAATAGAAAAAATATTTATTGCTTAAACTAAAAACACGGCTTCAAAAAACATTGCAAAGTAACAGACTAAATTAATCAGACAAAATATAAAGTTATCTATATATATTATAAGTATGTAAGCCAACATAAAGATAAACAATAGATATATGTAACATTAAGGATTATACATTACTAAAAAAATTACAAATAAAAATATATTTTAAGCATACCTAATGAGTAGTATGATTTTTTCTTTTCTTTTCTTCTTTTTCTTTCTTTATGAATTTTCAAATATGATCAATAGATACTTATCATATCACTGGTCCTACCGAACCAGTGTGGTGATAAGTATAAAATGCGCCTCGAAGAAACTCCTTTCGTACACCAATTATCAATATACTTTATATTAAGTATCAATACATGAAATTTCTCTGCAGCAGGTGTTATGGAAGGCAAGGAAAACAGCCCCGCAATACTATATACAAGATCATCAGCATATTTTACACATACCTTAAACAGTTTGTTCTGGCTGGAAATCAAACCTGGCACTCTCATTTTACAGGGTTACTACTGACTAAGCCACGAGATATTAATGCACAATGTGCCGGGTGAAGGTTCGAACCTGAGTAATCGCGTTGAAAGTTGGATGTCCTTGCTACTACACTACCGCACCTAATCCACTCTCATCTACATAAATGTAGATGAGAGTGGATTAGGTGTGTGATTAGGTGTTACTTAAGACTAAAGTCTTAAGTAACTTAAACAACCCTTAAAGGCCGGAACAAAATGACCAGCCCCGAATTATCGGCCCAGCTTAAAAGTTCCGCTTAAAAACATTAAGGTCCAAAAATGGGCTATAATGGGCCTCAGATTACAGAAATGGGATGTTTACACTAAGCCTTTGATTACAGAGGGACCGGCGATAATCAAGAATTTTTCGTAAGTTTGCAAGAGAGAGTTCAGTTCAACAGAAACAGTTTTTAATAATGGCGTTTGCTTGGATTCTTAATGCTAGGTTAATACATTCCAGTGCCAGGATATGTCTCCTAACCTTAAAGAACGTATTACTACATATTTTTAAAGCAATAACTCATCATTTCACTCCTCGGTTTGAGCTAGTATAGAATTGCAGAAGTCCTATACAATAAGCCTATATTGTTTATTTCTTTGACCTCGGGATATAATGTAGCGTAAGTTCTTTGGCAGATCTTCACAAACATGTGATCAAAAATTCAGCCAAATCGGTTCAAAGGTTTTGGAGAGAAAGAATAACAAGCATAAAGCCATCAATTCCTAAAGACATACCGATAATCGCATGTGATTGTATGATTTGAAGTGCTAGTCAAGGATAATTCCAAAGGTCAAAAGCAATGATCATCATTGATTATCAAGGCAAAGTCACGTAGACACGAGCTTATCCTGACAATGGTTTATAATAAGATGTATCTAATAATTGATCGCTTTCAACTAATGAGCGTTGATTTATACCCGACCGGAATCGTCATCACGACTGCTTCCAGCACCAAGCGTACTTCATAATATTCTTAGTACTTAAAATTAATGCTAAACATAGCAGACTGCAGCTTCACTCTTAGTAATGCCGAGATAAAAATAGCTTATTTGTTCCGGGTCATCTATGATAACAAAATTGGACAAACTGATTGAATAGCGTTTTAATAAAAGGTATTTAATAATTTTTTAGGGCTTTTTCCTTATATTTTTACAAGTATCAGTCATTTAACATTATCTCTATCTATTTCCTTACAATTATCATTAATTAAAAAAACATAAAACTAAACCCGAAAATACATACTTTACGATATATTGGTGGGACTTATTCAAAGTATTACGCTATTATTACGCTAAGTTTTAGTTTTGGTCTTAGAGCAGTGAGTATTTCGATTACCCTGTATCGAAAATAGAGTTGGTTCGAAATGTGTTATGTATGAAATGTAAATTCACTGATTTTGAACAAAAACCTACATAAATATATATGTTTTATAATAATTAAGTTTATCATCTATACTTGTAATTTGACCGTCACAAACTCCCTTTAAACTGAAACACGTTAAAACGGTAGCACTGCTTAGCTGAAATAATATGCATGGAGATAATACTTCGCACAAACATTGATTTCGGGTTGATACCGTGAATCTATTCCATCAGCAACAAAGACTATCCTATTCTAACTCTATTCAAGAATATGACTTCAGCAAATGTTGACCTAAAAAGAACGTCCATATAAAAATTGTAAAACTCGTAGGCTTCAGATAGTTTCAAAGATTGGGTGATGAGTCAGTGAGTGAGTCAATAAATTTAACTTTAAATAGATGATAGATAAGAGTCTGATTTCTTTGTATGAGCAAAGGAAGAAATAATCTAATATACAAAAATCGATGTTTGTTTGTTTGTTCGTTTTTTATGATCTGCCATACAATTCATTCAATAGCGATAAAACTTGGTCTACTTATTGCTTGCACTTACTTGCGCGAAGGTTATAGGCGTAGTACAAATACTTACAGTAAGAGGCAAACATGTCCACATGACGGGCTCCGTATCAGATAGATAGATAGATAGATAGATAATACTTTATTGACCACCATTCATGGAAATTTCGTAAATATTAATACTTAAGCTAAGGTAATACAATGGGCGGCCTTAAGGCTAACAGCGATTTCTTTCAGACAACCTTTGGATGGACCAGATATGTAATAGTAATAGAATGTTTTTTTTTATTAATTATATTATATTATTATATGTATATACCTATATAGTTAGTAAGATAAAGATAAGTTCTGGTTTTTATCCAAGTGTTCATAAATGCTGACGTCACGATACTGATCTCATAGCTGGCGGAGAATCAATCGTGACAGACCCCTGGATCAGATACTACGGTGTGATTCATTGTTCCTCGGTACAAAAATGTTTGTTATTGTTCTGTATCAGCACATCTCAGGATTTCTTCGCTATGCTTCCTTACGCTCTGACATCATTTTAACCTCAGATAATCGAGTCAAAATAACCAGTTGAATAAGCGATATTTTCAGTGTGATGGAAGCTGGGGCACGAGCTTTTTGGTTCTAGGCCTGGTGCACGCCTACGATACTGAAACCACTGATAAATACTTGATAATGTCACTTATCTGCGTCTGAATTGAATGTAGAATTAAAGAAAATTAGGTAATCTTTGTCTAACCGGATTACTAATGAAGGCAATAAGTAATTCTCATTAGTAAATATTGCCACTGTAGTCTGGAGTTTAAGACACAACACACAGCAGAATTTAGTAATCACTACGGCCATTACCAAACGTTTGGTGTTTGAAAACTTCACCTGCCTTAAGAAACCCATAAATAACTCTGTTCAGCTCAGATACATAACAAGGTCGTTGTGAATTGACTGAAACCAGATGCTGAATTCAAACAATAAATCTTCCCAGTTCCCAGAACACTGTAAGTATTCTTCGATGAGGTAATATTTTAGTGTGTACAAAACTGATAATTAATTTAGTTTATAAATATCTAGATAGGTACTGACTGTTTAACTTTATAATATTATTATAGTATGTATTTGAATTGGATTTGTTGAGCTATCTGTAAATTGTTTGAAACGGTCTTTAAAGGGTTCAATTGATTTCATTGTGTGTTGTAAATATTATGTAAAATTAAATATATTATCATTTTCTTTTTTAATAAAGAAAATGATAATTATTAATTATTAAAAAATATTTTTTTTTTTTTTTTTAATATACTATATTTTCTTTTAATAGAAAATATAGTATATTATAATAAAAATAAAATATAACTTCAAGAATTCTATATTAAGTGGCGCTAGGGTGACCGCATTCTCTAGACGGTACCGTGGCTAACTTGTCACCGAAAATATTACTCCGATGAAGATAGAGTTTGTTCCTGGGGATTAGATGTTTGTATTGTCCTTGCCAGCTGAGTTTTTATGAAATTTTAGAGAATGTCAAAAAAAATAATTTGTGTCGTTTGGCTTTATTATTCGATCGAATCGATATGTTAAGAACGACTGTGCTACGTTTAAGCAATTATACGAAGGTAGAGGTAGACATAGATGCTAGAAGTTATGCTGCTATCTCTGACACATTTTAGATCTAGATAAAAAGCGAGACGTATGTCTCGCTTTCATGCTGGTCTTCGTTTCCTGGAAAATGCCTGATACAGGCAGTACATATGTGTTGTCAAGGTAACAGAAAATAACATCTTCTAACCAATTGCCAGATGCATGCGTATATACCTCATAGGTTTGAGCATGTTTTGGCCCCACACTTCAGTATTAGGATCAAATAGCAATAACTCTAAAGACCAATGAACTAGTACTGTATTAGAAATGATTGCAAGTAACGATGCCAGCTGGCAAACAGCCAGTACACATCAAACCAAAACTAAAAAGAAATTCCAGTCCACCTGCTCTAGCTTTAGCCTAGACGCAGGGTAGTGAAATAGCTCCCACTATTAATACCATCAGTGTTGAAGTAATGAAGACTATACTACACATCAGAAAGTATATATGTCGGTTCTCGAGTTCGAGCAAAGCATTCAATAAAATCCAACCCAGGCCAACCTCAAGCTCAGGACGCAGTACAAGCTGATTTATAAATCTGCAAAAACCCAAGACTAATTTAATTGTATTTTCACTTTCTTACTGATTCATACAGATTAGTTTATTTAGATTGTAATCCTATCTTCTGTAACTTTCAAGGGTGATGTTGTTTTTTTAATGAATAAATGATTTAAAAATGCGCACGGACGAGTTGGACTCTGGTGGGTATGCCTCCACATCAATCTGTTAATCCGCCACTGCGTAAAAAACGACACACCGACAAACAAATTTTACATTTATATGTATTTCTTTTAAGACAGCGCCATTTAACACCGAAGTAAGCTAAGCATAGCTTGTAGCATAGAAACCAGACGACTGTTTATTTTTTTGTAAATACATGTATTTTCTTCACCCAGACTCAGAACAAACATCTATGTTCGTCATACAAATGCATGTCCTGGGTGACAATCGAACCCACAACCTACAGCGTAGAAGGCAGGGTTACTACCACTGTGAGGCCAGTCGAATATATTACTTCTAACGATTACCTACGTTTAAAGTTTTGGCCCTTAACCATTTTGAATACAGACCACTAAAGCCCAACGCTTCATCGAACTCAATTTTACAGCGCATTACACTCTTTATCTGTAGACAAACGGACTAAGGAGACTAGGCGAACGACTCTGAGGGATAATACGACCGTTTCAAATGATGTATCGACTTGTTTGTGGCTATTAATGAATCGGAAGGGACACGATTTATATTATGCGTCATCTTCTGCCCATAACGTCACAAAACAAAAGCAATGAGATACCTAACTCGTGTGGCACTGCACTCGTCTTTGAGACATCAGGATGAAAAGTAACACGAGTATAAGTCCTTATATCGTTATGTAGGCTTGATAAATGAACAAGATATTTTACATATGTTTTATACTAAACTTGGTTTTTTCGTATATTAATACTGAACTTATTTCCCCAATTATGTCGTTCAAATGGTTGGAACAAAACAAAAAAATATATAATTACAGACTTTCATAACGACAGTTGTCATATTCATATTGTGTAGGTAAAATAAGGTAAAATAGTTCTTTTGAGATAAACGAGCTAATAATCAAGCAAGCGATATCCTCTGCCCCTAACAATATCAATACAAGTTACTCGCCTAATTAAGTATGGGACCACGTACCACCCGCATTGCGCCCGTTACTCTAAGACATAAAAGTTAAACGTCCCATGTGCCTGTAACTTCACCGGCACGAGCAACTTCAAACTTGATTATAGAAAAACGAAACTATCACGAACTCTAAACAGTTGCCTACTTCGAATAACGAGAAGTTTGTAAATAAAGCATAAGAACAAAAATACTTTCATGGTTAATTTACGTACAAAAAACCAAGGTTAGCATTCAGCGGTGGGAGGAATTGTTAAACAATTTTGTTCGCTGCTCACGTCACTGCATTTAGCGGTATCTCTATTTCACGCTTACCGAAGCAATGATCTTTACTTTTAGTCACGGACGAGATAACATATACTTCAGTCTACAAGGTCATTTAGGTAATGCCCATGCCCTTAAATATGCCATTGTATAGGATACCTACTACAATAGAGCTACAATAGAGGCTCCCAATGTATGATAGGAAATATACTTATCTTTAAAAAAAGAGACCATCTATATTAACACTCCTGTCGTTACAAAAATCTGATAAACATTCTGCCCACGAGGCATCCTTAAATGTGCGATTGTATGAATAATAATGCTGTGTTCCGGTAATGAATGAGGACAGAGGCTCCCACTGTTTGGTCGGAAGTTTCCTGATCTTGATGGAGGCAGACAAAATACAATGACACTACTGTCATACTAAAAATCTGATAAACATGACGTCCGTGAAGAAACCATCACGACTAAATTATGACGTAAACATAGATTTTCTAGATTCTAGAGTTTGACAGACATGAAATATAGTCTGCACGTCGGTCTCTTTGTATTCACGAAGGATAGAAAACGGTGCATGATGAAACTAGTTGTAATTAATATAAATAAATATATAAATAATTATTTACATAGTAGGTACTTCATGCTGCGTTTTACTGCTAATGACGAAACTGAAATAAGCTTAGAAATTAGGCATTATTCTTGTGACTGCACTTGAAGTAGTTCCCTAGTTTCTTGATAACTCGGCTTATATATTTATTAAGATTATTTCTTAATATACGAGTACATAAGAGATTGTAAACATACATACTTGAGGTTTACTTTTGCCTGTTTATTGGTAAACAACATTATTTCTTTGGATATCTTCCCTTAGATTTATAACAAGTATTTTCTTTACTGCCAGTAAGTAGGTCGATTAAACTGTGATTCATCATACTATTAATCGGAACCCTCTTAAATGTCGTTTCAATCCCTAAATGTTCCATTTCCATAAATCTAGCTGTGACAACGTGAATTCCCAATCCCTTTAAGGAATTCATCAATTTCCCATCGACAACATGACAAATGAATACGAAACTATCTGAATATAGTAGAAGTGATAGATATTGTTATGTTAGTGATAGAAAATAGTAGATTGTAAAGTAAAATGAGGCAAAGTAGTGTGGAGCAGAGTACATGGGAACACTTTCAGGGAGGGCGCGACCGAGCGGCTTGCGGTCACCGCCGCGCCGGCAGTGGATTACGTGTGGGTTCAACTTTAGTAAGCCGCAGTTGTTTTGACTGAATAAACAAATAAATAAATATTGGTCGACTTTTACACAGCGCCATCTAGCCCCAAAGTAAGCTAAGTAAATAGCTTGTATCATGGAAACCAGACAACTGATATAAACTTAAATGCTTTTTTTTTCGTAAATACATACATATTACATATCAACACCCAGAAACAGAAAAAACACCTATGTTCGTCACACAAATGTTTGTCCTGGGTGGGAATCGAACGATCTACAGCGCAGAAGGCAGGTTTACTACCAACTGAGCTATGAGGCCAGTCAGAATGAACTTTTTTGTAATCTTATTACATTATTACTAGGTACTATTAATTGTATCGCTCGCTCTTTCGAACCTCTTTCGATGCCCAGTGGTACAAAGTTTCAATCCGAAGGTATGTGGTTGAAATCCTGACGCGCACCCAATGAGTTTTTTCGCTTGAAATAATTATGTGCGCAATACCACGTTCTCAAAATGGTGAAGGAAAACATTGTGAGGAAACCAACATGCCAAGAAACAAAAATTCAAAATGTCAAATGTTTAAACTGTTCAAATTGTCTCCCAATATTATTATTATTATTATTAAACACGTGCTACGTGCATGAAAGGACCCAAAGTCCACAACTGACTAGTTATTACGCACGGAGAGATAAGTCTCTAGCTGTCAGGAAAAATAAAAGGCAAAAGATCCGTTTCCAAAGAAAGTCTCGGATAAAGAGAGATTCTAGTTCGTATTTTGTTTTGGGATTTTGTGTCGTAAACAAGGTGTAGGCGCCAGGACTTTCTGCCTTGCGGTTTGCAGGAGGTCCTGGGATATGGCCACGTGGCATGGAACTGTCGAAGGACGGTTCGTCTAACCTCTATCAGGTTAAAGCGGTACTCTAAAACCTCAGTAACAAGAGTAAGCGAATTAGTGGACTGTATTTTTGCGATTTGTGAACTTTGGAATGCGTATCCATATGGCAAGGTGGATATGGAAGGGAGCTGAGGAATTGGGAGAAATAGGAGGCAACGCCTTACCTTTATTCTGTTCCGATGATGCTCAGCTTGCTTCCGTTGTAGTCGGATGCTGGATTCCTCCGATAATTTGAGGTAAATGCCAGCCCGTACCAACACGTTTCCCCAAATCACCACGCTTGCGTATCTCACTGGAATGCTATCAAAGTCACTGAACGTAGTGTTTATGCACGATATTTTGTCGGATAATGTCCTGGTTTCTCGTTATTGTTCCAAGAAACAACGATATATATGCGGGAGTAGTATTTGCGGCGGCGACTCGAAGCAAGTCTTTCTTCAATATATCGGCGGCGGCGGCTCGAGCGCGACTGGCTAGGCGTTGCTATAGGATGAAGCGGGGGCGGGAGCGGGGAATGGTTTACTCTATTCCTACTTCAGTGTCAAATCGAGTGAACGTATAATATTGTAGTCTATGGCGGTAACATTCCCCCCGACCTTAAAGGGTTGCCTTTAAACCAAGTCATAAATATCCTAAACTAGATATATTGCGGTAAGTTCTGCTCCAGGGGGAGTCAGATTATATTGTACAGCGGGAGATATGATAATATGATATAAACTAATTGGCATTATGCCTAAAACTAACTTAAACGGAAGCAATAATACCTAACGGAAACCTAACCTCATTGGCTCGGTAAAGGGCACACGCGTACGGCAGGACGAACCAACAGGGTTCCCTTACCCGTCCGAATTGTTAGCGAACGAGTTACGCCATCCTTTGCTGTGTGAACAGCTTCTACCAAACCTAGAGGCCATGATAATGGCGGTGTGTTATCAGTGATGATAACGACAACTGAACCTAACGGAATAGAAGCGGACGGTGTATTCCACTTGGCCCTAGATTGCCATTGGTGCAAGTATTCTAGGCGCCATCGCTGCCAGAATGATTGCACCATCTTGTCTAAAAGAGAATGTCTCTCGCGTAGTGTAACGTTCTCCACATGAGGCGCAGGTAGAGAACGGAGCGGAGCGGTATTAAGAAAATGAGCAGGAGTTAGAGCTGATGGCTCAGCGGGGTCACTACTCATGGCGGTAAGCGGGCGCGAGTTAACAAGTGCTTCGATTTGCGTTAATACAGTCAAAAACTCTTCGTAAGATAGTATTTGTTGGCCGATGACTCTGAACAAATGAGATTTCACTATCTTCACCATGCTTTCCCAGCAGCCTCCCATATGGGGTGCTTGAGGCGTTATACGCTTCATGTGTATGCGGCTTTCAGCTAGTTGTTGTTCGAGGTGCGGGCGATGCTCATCGAGGAACCTATAAAGATCGCGGAGATAAGACTTACAACCAACGAAATTAGTGCCATTATCGGTGTATAGAACTTGCACGGGGCCACGGCGCGCTAAAAAACGCTTTAAAGCGGCAAGAAAGTTGCTAGTGCTTAGTTCCGTCGCGATTTCGATATGCAAACTTCGGGTTGTCAGACACGTAAAAATGCAGAGCCAAGCCTTACGGCTTTTGACGCCTCTACCACGAGTTGGTGTGTATTGTAGAGGTCCCCCGTAATCACATGCACAATAACTGAACGGTTTATCTGCCTTATTCACGCGGAACTCAGGCAACTCAGCCATTATTGGGAAGGAGGGCCGCGGTTTCACTCTAAAACACGTGTTGCACTTGTGGATACGGTGACGAATAACTCGTCGCGCTGCCAGTATCCAATACTGATTCCTTAACAAGGACATTAAGAGTTCTGGGCCGGCATGCAAATGTTTGCGATGATAATAATCGACCAGCATGTCGATCACGTGATCGCGTCGCGGTAACACATATGGGTGTTTTTGGGAATAATCCAGCTCAGCGTAAGAGAGCCGGCCACCTACGCGGACAAGACCATTTGCATCCAGGAACGGCCTAAGTTTTTGTAAAGCGGGTGAACAAATTTCATTGTTCTTCAATTTATTTATATCGTCAACGAAATAGACGTGTTGAATTGCGGAGATCATGTTTATTTCTGCGAATTCTAAATCGGATCTACTGATGCATGATCCGCGCGGTAATAATTTTAAGAAGCGGTACACATAAACTATTGTGCGTAGTAATTTCGACCATGACGAAATGCGCTGCGCCAGGTCATAAAGCGGCAATTTGATGTTGTTGCTCACCGTCACTGCGTGAGCAAGCGGTTTCAGTTCAGGTATTTCACTGACATCGCGATCAAATTCCGAAATAGGCCACTCTGAAGGGTGCCTAGAAGCCCAAAGTGGTCCAGAGAACCACAGAGGATGTTCTTTAAGCTGCGCGGGTGACAAACCACGCGACAAGCAGTCAGCGGGATTTTCAATACCTGCTACATGATGAAAACAACTGGCGGGAACGTTCTCGACAACCTTTACCACCCGGTTAGCTACGAACGTTTGCCAGCGGTGCGGTGAGGAATTAATCCAGCAAAGTACAACTTTCGAATCAGTAAACGCGTAGACATTCGAAATTTTATACCTTGGCTCAAAATTATCAAGCACATTGCGCATTAGCTTCGATAACAAAACTGCAGCACACAACTCTAAACGGGCGATCGATGTAGTTTTGAGTGGCGAGACCTTTGACTTTGAACAGACTATCCTAACTGATGTATTGTCATGCTTGCTGACCTGCAAGTAGACAACGCCTCCGAAACCTCGCTCACTAGCGTCCGCAAAACCCATGAGGTTAGCTACACAACCTTGTGCTACCCCGAGATAACGCGGGATGCGTATCTCGTTGAGCGCCGGAAGTTCACTACAGAACTGCCTCCAAAGGGTTGTGATACGTCGCGGGGGTGCCTCGTCCCACTCACACTTTAATAACCATAACTCCTGAATCAGGAGCTTGGCATAAAGTATGACGGGCGCAACCAGGCCTAAATTATCCCACAGACGCGCGACGACCGATAAAATATTGCGCTTGGTGCAATCGACATCAGGTTCTGTGACCTTAAACTTGAAACAGTCACTTACTCTATCCCAATGCGTACCTAGAATTTTATGAGGTACGTCCTTGTCGATCTCGAGGTCTGACGAATTTCGATGCGATGCGGGAATTGCGTGTAGGACAGTTTCAGAATTACTCGTCCATTTTACGAGGTCAAATTGACCGGACTTAAATAAATTTATAAGTTCGGTACAAGTGGCGATAGCGGTAGCCTCGTCATTCAGCGGAGAATCGTCTGCCATAATACTATAACAGACGTCGTCCATGTAGGTTGAAGATGATGCTATAGCAGCTGCGGTAGGGAATTTATGTCCTTCCTCGGTGATCAGTTGATGAACAACACGATTTGCAAGAAATACGGATGATTTCATTCCAAAAGCGACTCGGGAGAACTCAAATACAGCCAATTTATCTTCAGGTCGAAACCTAAATAAAAATCTCTGGTATTTCCTATCGGCTTCATTCATACCTATTTGAAGAAACATTTGTCGAACGTCAGCCGAGACGGCGACCTTAAACAGTCGAAAGTTCAAAAGAATGTTGTTTAAGTTACCCTGTAAATTGGGCCCCGAATGAAGAACATCATTCAAAGAAAAACCTGTACTGGTTTTACTGCTAGCGTCTAAAACCATGCGAACCTTGGTGGATTCTTTGTCTGGACGCTCCACACAATGGTGCGGAAGAAAATGTGAGGCGGCGGAAATATAACTATTTGTAGGCCCTACTTCGTTCACGTAGCCCTTATTAACATATTCACGAATTATATCGTTGTAAGAATTGCGTAGAAATTCTGACGATTCCAGCTTCTTTTCTAAGCATAGGAAGCGTCTTTGTGCGGCGGAGAATGAGTCACCTAATTTGTATACATCGTCACAAAAAGGTAACGCGACTGTAAACCTACCACTGAGGTCACGTGACGTGGTGGCTTGGAAATGTGTCTCGCACTCAAAGTCATCCTGACTTTGGGCGGGCGGAGCTGACACCTCTTCAAGTTCCCAAAAACGTTTGAGAAGGCTGTCCAAGGGTTCTTGGATAACAGCACAACAAGCGGATGTGTTAGACTTATTAATAGGTAATCGAGCAGGTGCATTACCCATTATAACATACCCTAACACCGTTTGTACGGCGGGCGGAATTCCACACACATTACTGTATACCGTACCAGGCATAAGCAAATGTGGAAAAATAGATGCCCCTATCAGGACGTCTACTGCGGCGGGATTAGCAAATGTACTATCTGCGAGCGGTAGCGAGTGTATGTGGGTAAACGCGGAATCGTCCACGGGGACTGTAGGCAGATCGTCCGTGATGCGATCCACAATTAGACCACACATATCGTAATAAATATTTTTATTAAAACGGGAAAATATTCGGAAGTCTGTGGAACCCCTTATAGATTTTTCAGTACCACCAAAACCCCGAACAATCATTTGAGTATTTTTATTAGCGCTCAAACCCAAACGCGCGAAACAATTTGAACTTATAAAATTGCTCTGAGACCCAGAATCTAACAAACATTTAACTAAATGAGGCATTCCATTTCGATCATAGATAACGACTTGCGCAGTGGACAACAATATCGTAGCAGGCCGCATACACTTCGCTGCGCGTTCGTCATTACGAGCAATGGATGTGTGCAACGACGAAACCATCGGAGCGCTTATCTCTGACGATGGCGTGTGAGCGAGAGGGATAGTGCCGCTCGAGCGAGGTGGTTGCGGGTGCGTCGCGCGCGTGTTGGCGTGTGCGGGTTCGATTCCTGACAGCGGCTGCGCCAGGTTATTATTATAATTGCTAGTTCGCGGTGTGGTTTGATTTTCAACCTTATTGAAATGCAATAATGTGTGGTGCCTTTGATGACAATTTCGGCATTTAATGTTTGAATTGCAATCACGCGATTTATGTTTGATACTTAAACAATTAATACATGCACCACAATCTTTGACGCATTTAAATCGAACCGATGGTGTCATGTTATTGAACTTAGGACACCTAAACAAATGATCATGTAAAATATAATCACACAAACATTTTTTACTTGAACCTGTTACAGTTACATACGTTTGCGGATTAGGCAATTGACTGCGAGATTTAACGGAACGCACGGAGTTACCAACAGTGCTAGATTGCGTATTTTGATAAATTTTATGCTGACTTCTAATGAAATTGGTAAGATTATCAAAAGTAGGTAATGCGACATCTCGATACTGAGATTCAAATGATCGAATCGTGTCGCCGTCCAATTTCTTTAGTGCGATATGTAATAGTATGAAATCTGACAAGTTGTCAAGTTTTAGATTATTTAAGGCGTTCGCGGCGGTGACATATTTGTCTATAAATAACTCAAAATTTGATGAGGAAGCGGGACCACTCAATTTGAAATTTATCATCTGGTCTAAATGCGTAGACGCAAGCATACGCTTATCTTCGTACCTATCAATGAGACATTGTAAAATAAGCTGGTAGTTTGCGGGGCACGGTGTGATCCCAGAGAATACTGTTTGTGCCTTTGTTGACAATTTGCCGATCAAATAATGTAATCTTTCGGCGTCTGTCAGCGATGTATTATAGTGTATTGTTGACTTAAAACACTCGTAAAATAAAGGCCAATTTCGAATATCGCCGTCAAATGATAATATTTCTAAAGGCGGCAAATTCGGCCGCTTAGACCTAATGACTAATGGATCAGCGGTGGCTTCACCGGTCGCCGTTGTAAAGGGCGTGGGTTCAACCTGCTTCAAGAGACGTTTTATACGGCAAAATATATCATCGAAGGCTATCAGTGGTTGATAACTAGGTTTTTCTGTAGGGTGAATTTTCAAAAGTAGCCTATTGTACTCGTTTACTAATTCCCTAAATTCTGTTCGAATCTCATCGATAGTTTCAACCGAACATAGGAAAGTCTCTAAAGATTCCGCGTCCGTGTGTGCCCTTCTCGAGTTTTCATATATATTTTGAGCGAATTCAAAAAGAGTATTTCGTTTTGTTTCCAATAGAAGTAATTCTGTATTAACTTCCGAGGAGGCGGATTTATCGGCGATAACTTTCTGCTTCGCATCAGCAGCAGAAGGCTTCGACATTTTAAAGTTTAATAATTAAAACGAAATATACCCACTAAGAAATAAATTGCGGTAGGTAGGCGGTACGCGAACGGCGCACTGAGCGAATATTGCTAGCGCGTAAACAACTTAGAACTATAATGTAATAAGCGGCGGGTCTAACTAAGGTAGTGCGATAAATAAATGTTGCTGAATATCGATTAATTAACTTAAGATCTATAGGCAACTCTTATAAGGCGGTTTTAAACAAATTACAAATTGCGGTAGCGTGAACTGAACTAATTCAGCTCAAATTAGTGAGCGGTATTTAATAATTATTGAAGGTGCTTCTGATAGCGGGGTCAGGATATAATGGACAAAATATCGAGGCGCGACCCGGAGCTTAATGGCCAAAATGAAGGCGAGATGGGCTCGCAAGGATCAAATGAAGGCGAGATCCGTCTCGTATAGGATCAAATGAAGGACGAGATCCGGCTCGAAGGACCAAATGAAGGCGAGATCCGGCTCGAAGGACCAAATGTAGGCGCCAGGACTTTCTGCCTTGCGGTTTGCAGGAGGTCCTGGGATATGGCCACGTGGCATGGAACTGTCGAAGGACGGTTCGTCTAACCTCTATCAGGTTAAAGCGGTACTCTAAAACCTCAGTAACAAGAGTAAGCGAATTAGTGGACTGTATTTTTGCGATTTGTGAACTTTGGAATGCGTATCCATATGGCAAGGTGGATATGGAAGGGAGCTGAGGAATTGGGAGAAATAGGAGGCAACGCCTTACCTTTATTCTGTTCCGATGATGCTCAGCTTGCTTCCGTTGTAGTCGGATGCTGGATTCCTCCGATAATTTGAGGTAAATGCCAGCCCGTACCAACACGTTTCCCCAAATCACCACGCTTGCGTATCTCACTGGAATGCTATCAAAGTCACTGAACGTAGTGTTTATGCACGATATTTTGTCGGATAATGTCCTGGTTTCTCGTTATTGTTCCAAGAAACAACGATATATATGCGGGAGTAGTATTTGCGGCGGCGACTCGAAGCAAGTCTTTCTTCAATATATCGGCGGCGGCGGCTCGAGCGCGACTGGCTAGGCGTTGCTATAGGATGAAGCGGGGGCGGGAGCGGGGAATGGTTTACTCTATTCCTACTTCAGTGTCAAATCGAGTGAACGTATAATATTGTAGTCTATGGCGGTAACACAAGGGTTATCACTTCTTGACTTCCTTCTATTCCTAAGTCACATATTTGAAGCGTTCAGACACTGAGTATTTCATGATTAACATCACGGTCGAATTTGCATTTTCATTACCTATTTAACGTTACCCCACTCTTTCAAAATTGCGAGGACCCGTTTCTACAAAGTTTTATTAAATTTAATGTATGGATTCTGAAATATAACGTTTTTTCCTCTCAACTCACGGATCACTGGACTGAACTGGACTGGAGCCTTGGAAGGAGAATCCTCCAAATATGAAGTATCTACGACCTTACAAAACCTTGTATAAGTAATCT
Source organism: Chesias legatella (assembly GCA_947359385.1). Lineage (NCBI taxonomy): Eukaryota > Metazoa > Arthropoda > Insecta > Lepidoptera > Geometridae > Chesias > Chesias legatella. The sequence goes on from OX375766.1 coordinate 3,514,685, forward strand.
GGTAAGGCTATCTAATCTTGTGATAAATGTGTCACTGTTTATCACATGTAAACAACTTCAGTTATTTATGTTCTGTTCTGTGCATGAAGTCATTTTACGATAACCAATTATTATCTTTCATTGAGTAAAATTATTGCATTTTCTGTTCCCGATTCCAATGAATAAATAGATTTGTCTCTTTGTCGTGACCTGAAAGAAAGATACAGCATCTCTGGATTTATGCACGCCGAATAATTAAAGTTTACACACGTAAATGGCATGATATTTATAATTTAATATGTGTGGGTTGTATTTTAGTAGCATATGAGTCAGTGATAAATATGAAAATACGAACAACACAATAAGTAATTCGAGTTCAAAGTTCTCGTTGGGATAAGTATACGAGTATTTATTTAAATGTGTGATGCAACTTGGCTGTGATGTGTTTGACTGGCCTCACAGCTCAGTTGGTAGTAACCCTACCTTCTGCGCTGTAGGTTGTGGGTTCGATTCCCACACAGGACAAACATTTGTGTGACGAACATATATGTTTGTTCTGTGTGTGGGTGTTGACATGTATTATAAGTACGTATTTGCAAAAAAGTATATAAGTATTATATCAGTTGTCTGGTTCTCATGGTACAAGCTATGCTTAGCTTACTTTCGGGCTAGATGGCATTGTATGAAATGTCATCAGAATTGAAAAAACATGCTTATTATTTACATTATTTACGATTTATACAACATGTTTTCATGAAAATCGTGTTCACCTCAGTTCTGATAAGTATTATACGTTAAATATGAGCAATATGGGTTTCGGAAAATTATGGCTAGATTAACTCTTCTATTTGCGTGAGCGATTGGACATTGGGTAAATTTGATATCGCATTAAAAATGTTGTATTGATATCGAACCCCACCCACTGTATACCTGGAAACACTATGACTCAAGACCTACAAGAACCTACTGCTCACTACACATGTTACGTCGAAGATCATAAAATTTGACACGGCTCACACCTCCGTGAGTCCGTGAGTAACTAATCATATCAAATATTTTATTTGATTAGATTATTTTTGTACCAGGTTATTCAGTTTAAGTATTTCAATGGTTAAGAGTGATTTTAAATTTTGGAATTATAAATAAATATTGGGGACATTTCACACTTGTATGTGTGTATGTGTTGTGTGCTTTGTATTATGTATTAGGCTTGAATCATGGGAACCAGATAACTGATATAATACTTATATACTTTCTTGTAAATTCATACATATAATACATAACAACACCCAGACACAGAACAAACATCTATGTTCGTCACACAAATGTTTGTCCTGGGTGGGAATCGAACCCGTGACCTACAGCATAAAAGGCAGGGTTACTATCAACTGAGCTGTGAGGCCTGTCATTGTTATTAAATTCTCTATTTTATTGTATATTAGCTATACCCGCGACTTCGCCCGCGTGGAATTCGGTTATATCACGCACCCCTATTTTACCCCTCGGAAAGGTGCCTAAGTTACTCCTTAGAACACCAGATATCTGCCAGTGAAAGTCCCGTCAAAATCGTTCCAACTGTTTCGGAGATAACGTGGGATCCGGGCAATATTAAATTGAAAATAGCCGGAATAAGATATTTTCCTGCGGTGAAATGGAGCCTATATTTTACACACACTGGTGTCCCATTTTATTTCTTCAGAAAACCACCAACTCTTATATAAGAAAATTTCTAAAAATTGCATGAGCCAATTCAACGCATTGGGTATTCCATCGTAACGAAATTGTCCTTTTCCTGTGATCGAAACAAGGAGCAAGGGGAATCCCTTAAAATAACGGGATATAAATAAAAACCGAAAAAATTGCTATTGTTATTATTATTATTATTATGGTATTCATAATGGCGTAGTAAAAGTATCGTGAAAAAACAACTCCTTGTATTGTGGTCAGTTATAGTGTATATTATTGATTTAATTACCTAACTTTAAAATATAAGTAAACTAAACATATTATTACATATACACATAAACATATTATCACATGTACACATAATCTTACTTCAGAATATTTTTAATTATGTATTTAAAAAAACAGGCAAAATTTATTATAAGAATTTATTGTGCAAAAGATTTATGAAAGAATAAATTATTATTGTTACTTCAAGTATAATATTTTAACGAAATCACAATACATTCCATAATCTTTAACTTACCGGGGTTAGCATCATTTTTAAGCACTCAAACAAAGTTAACACGTTTATACCCGTGCACTTCACTGTGTCGCAGGTGGCTCGAAATCGTTCACACAAATCACACATGAACCACACCACACAATACCCATTTCTGTCGCCAAGCAGTAATGCATCGTTACCGTACTCGGTTCGAAAAGTGTAGTTTAAGTGTAATTACAGGCATATGAGACAATCCACCTTCACGTCTCAGAGTTACGGGCGCATACGATGCGACTTGGGTTACAACTTATCACCCATATAAAGTCCAGTATTTCTTGTCCATCTAAAGGTTGTCTGTGAAAGATCGCTTTATAGCGATAAGACCGCCCATTGTTAACTTTTTTGTATACTGATTAAAATAAAGTCTCATCTATCTATCTATCTATCGCCGGTGGGTCGTTTGCTCGTTCCGTTACTTTATCACATAAAACACTAATATCCATGTCCCGACCGGACATTGAACCTGGTATATCTCACCTAAGACAATGTTGCTACCAAATTAGCTACAAAGCTGTAATAATGCTAAATTGCAAAATGGATAACAATAGGTGAGTCAGTTAAAATTGTATTCATATTGAAACTCCTATTTAAAACTGCAGGTTTATACAGATTTTAGTACTATTCAAATCAATAATAAAATAATAGAATATCCTATGATAAACGTGAGATCGTTCGTTATCTCTCATGTTCCCACGTTACCGTTCAGTGACTCAGCAATGGCGTTTGTTATGGATGGGAAGCCCATGGAATTACACTTAAGTGCGATACCAAATTTTATGTATCATGTAATATTAGTAAACAAACCATAGTCTATTTTCAGTTTAATTACAGAAGCCTTGAAATTATTTTGGAATGTTACAACAGTGTTGATTCCGCAAATTGTGCATATATTTTTAAGTATTAACAAAACAGATGAAAATCTGAATTTTAAATAAATTTAATAAAATAAATTAATTACTTACGTGAAATTTAAATCGAATTAGTAATAAAAGTAATATTTAATCTGATACAAAAAGAAAATGTTTTTTTTTATTGTGTTTGATAATTGCATTCCACTCAATAAGATACAACATTAAGATAAATCCGTTGATAAATATTAACCCTTTATTTATGCCTTTATGTTCATTATTTAAGTTGTTAAAATATGCATTAAGATACTTTTGTAAGTTGTAAATAAATAATTTTCTCTCACCTAATCAGAAATAAATGCGATTTGAAAACTTAAACAATTACAAATACTTATCATAAAAATAAACAATAAAGGCGAAAAATAAGTAAGAAAACTAATAAGTTCCTATTTCTTAATAAAATTACATGCATTATGCACTTAATTTTATTGAAAGTGAATCGTTTGTGATGGGTAGGTAGGTACTAGGTACAGCAATAAATGACTAAATACGAAGTTTATACATAACTACTTATATTTGTAGTATAGTTTGAGCACATTATATAATACGAATCAAAAATCGAAAAAAAAAAAAAAAAAGAGAAAATAAAAGAGTCTGAGTGTCATTCCGCTAACAGCAGATTTAGTAATGTAGTATTTCGTCATGTTTCTGCATGAAAACCTGGTGTTGGTTTGAAAGGTTGAAAATACATATGACGTCATTTGGCTGCGTAAACACGAAAGGTGTAGGTAATTTACAAGGGTAGTATCACTATCGTAAAATGTAATCATGACAAGTTTACGCGCGATTCGTACGAGTCAACTTTAAGTACACAACGCCATATCATATAAAATTGGAGTGTCTGTTTGTAATATTAAAATAACCGCTTTTTACTCAGTGCATATTATGCATGTATACAAGGTATATTTTTTTTATGTAATGTAGGGTATAGAACGAGCTGACAGCCCACCAGATGTTGAGTGGCAACCGCCACCCATGGACAACAGCAATACGACTCAAGTCCCCTCCACCAAAGTACGAGATGACTCATGTTGCATTGCACAAAACAACATTTTTTAAAATTTTTGTCTGTCTGTCTGTATGTTCCGGCTAATCTCTGAAATGGCTGGACCGATTTTAACGGGACTTTCTTTGACAGATAGCTGATGTAACAAGGAGTAACTTAGGCTACTTTTCCGAGGGGTAAAATAGGGGTGAGTGATAAAACCGAATTCCACGCGGACGAAGTCGCGGGCAACAGCTAGTTCTTTATAAGATGGCGACTGTCTGTTAGGCTACAAGAGGTCACATTCTGACAAATATAAGTCCATAAAAACATTATCGTGTTTGTATATACTTGACATTATGGGATAATTTATTGAAATTGTGAATTTTAATTAATATAATAAATACGTTGATTTTTATGTTCCTTTACAGCAAAATATAAGCCCCTTTACAACCGAAAAAATCGATATTACTATGTTCTCGTTGGTATAATTGAATATAATTTTATTTTATAATGCCACCACCTAATCAATGTACAAAAATTAAATAATAATAATTCATGTAGTATTCATATACTGTCTACATTTAATATGATGCCTAGCTGGTTCCCATATAACATGGGATCATTAGTTTGTCTACAAAATTTGAAAAAACTTGTAGGTCTGAAACGGCCAAACTGTCCAAAATTGTCGAACTCACAATTTCGATATTTTTTATACACCGTTCACAATAAATTAATCCAAATTCGAATGAATCAGTGTCGCTTCAGTTCCTCGTTGTTGAATTAAATGTTATGGAATGAATCAATTCTTATTTGTACTTCTGCCTTACGAAGAAATGAAGATTAGCAATTGATTAGCTAGATAAGTGAGTCTCCTTTTTCAAGTGAATCAGAAGCCGCCTGTCACAAGGATATCAACACACAAGTAGATAATTAATCGATGCTGAGGGACTCTAAATAATTAGAAACACTTCTGTAAAAAAACTTCACACTATTTTGTTTCCCTGTGTACGATTTCACACTAAATATTGATTCAGATTGATTGAAAAAATAATTGATTATTCAAATTAATAATTAATATTGCACAGTAGTTCTTTGTTCACGGTACAATCAGCATAACCAGCTGTCTTGGAATGCTTCGTTAAGCAAAATCAATACAACATCAAGATCTATGATCTAGATGCTACATACTGAGACGTCATGTTATGAGATATCTAATTAGTAATTTACTACTTACTAGTACGTTTTGGTACTAGCTAACGTTAGGTTTCCGCGACAATGAGCAACCAGAGATAAATAATGTGAAAAGAAAAATAAGTGGTCAACGGGAAGCCCGTATAGAATAAATCTGACTTGTTGAAATTGTCTTGCGTCATTAATTGGTATGGCTATGGACTAAATACGTTTTCCTTTGGGAATAACTAAAATTGTCTCTTGATATTATATAAAGATGGTAGTGGTCAGAGGTATGTGTAATATGGGATATATATAAATAAATAAGATAAATATTGGTAGATATTTTACGCAGCGCCATATGAACTGATCGATAATATTCTTTATTTTTTTTTATTTTTTTTTTATTTTTTTTTTATTATATATATATATTTATATATATTTTATTCTTTTTTGTTATAGGTTGCCAGTCAGACCATACGGCGCGGGCGTAGGCGGCTACTCAGCTTGCAAAGCTATCCCGTCCGGGGTAAACTGTGTGGTGAGTTTGTTTTTGATGTTTGTGTTATGTATCTGTTGTGAGTGTCACATGCGACACAGCAAATCTTTGGTGTGTATTCATTTTTAGGTGAAATTTAGGTAATTCTTATAATAACTGCTTAGAGAATTAGAGTTTACTAAATATATGCCACTATACCCATTATTTTTATTCTTATGTTATAATCAATTTGATGTGACTTGGGTGTTATTGTATCTAAGTAGGGGAGGGCAGAGGAGGAAGTTCTAATGCTAGGAGGGCCCGTCTCTTCACTTTGTCGCACAAATAATGATATTGCTTCTATATTTATTGTCCTTGTCAGCAGGTAAATCAGAAAACTCAGGTTTTATATCAGGAAAGAAAAGGAAAAGGTCACATTAAATCTGTGACAAAAAAAAATGATAACATGCATTTACTATCATGAATTTAATGTAACTTTTCAATTTTAATATTTATTTTTCATTCAATTACATTATTTGTAACTTATTTTTAATTTATTTATAACATTCAATATTTTGAAAGTCCGCACAATACTGACTGTAGCTTGTATTTAAGACAAAAATGGTTCCTATCGAAATATACTTCCGATGGATTTGTCATTTCCGATAAAAGATTAATGTGGGTGCGTTACTTGAGTCAGTATACGCACCAGCCTATTAATTCATTTACGAGCGCCAACATAAATATTGGATGTCTCGCTGCTCTGGCGCAGTCGACTCATTGCCAGGGCCGCGTGCCACATTAGTTTGGTTTTTCTCTTCAGTCACGAACGAACTGTTGCTCCAGACGCGCGCTCGACATTTAGTGAATAATCAATACGAAAGGAAAACTGTACCAGGTGGAAATATAGTGATCAGTTTTTGACAGTGATTACAAATATACAAGGTACGCAGTTGTTAACGAATATTACTCGGATGCAAATTTTTTGCAAGAAGACGACATTCTTTCGATTCATGCTATATCTTTTATTCGCATACATATTTATAGACCTTTAACAAGTTGGAGCATATTTCGATCTGCATGTCTTGAGGAAAATATTGTCACAACAATAAAAGTAGTAATGTACCGTCTAAAGCCATGTTTAAATTATTATTGGTAATGATAACAATGCAAATACTTTCTTGAGAAAACGAATGTCGCCTACTCGACTTTTTTCGAACCTGTTCTTCGTCAGAACCGGTATGTCGTCTTCCGTCTGATTGTAAAACCAATTAATATTGGTTTTTATGTATGAAATTTTTCAGTTGATTTACTTTAACGTAACAGTTTGCATTCAAGTGTATATGACAATAAACTTCCTAGTTGACGTCTTATAGCCTTGATTATTCAGTTACCTACTTATTATTTTTGACATTCTAGAATTTTATTTTGGCTTTATCATCTTAAATGATCGTATATCTTAATGTCGATCATTATTAATTTAAAATACCTATTTTAAGTTATGGATATTTTACCCATTTTTATCCAATACCTGTACAGTATTATGTATAACCGGCTTTTCACGTTCCCAGCCGCAGCAAATTTTATTGCGTGTTAATTCGTAAATTCTGTCCCTGGCTCAGTATATTTGCTTGATAAGAACGAAAATTTGTTTTTATAATGTGTTTAAGTTTTGTAAAGTAGGGTATATAAGTAACTGAAGTCGGCGGGCATAAATTTATATTTTTTCCTATACACGCTAGAATGTTTTAAAAGGTTTTCTCTTATTATTGAACATTTATGATAATTATGACAAAAAAATAAAAACGTATCGAATATTTTTATATTGAAATATTCACAGAATTATATTAATAATACAAATTTAAAGAATACGCCCAAATAATATGATGCAAACGAAAACAACTTATTTGATAACCTCATTGACGTGGTTTAAGGGTTGTCACTTCACTTCAGTTCCCGTAATGTTTACTTATGTGTTTTTTATACGTGTCCAATCGTCTGTAACAAAAGTATGACTAGAAAAATATTTAAGAAATATTACAATATATTAATATCCTTATAAGTTTTAGGTATATTTAAAAACAATAATTCATTCGGGAACCCTTTTGCTCTATGACGTAGGTAACAAAAATGTATTACCGTGTTCAATTAAGTCGACAGTTCCATATGAATTCTGAACATTTCGTATAAATACTTTACAAAGAAATTCTAAATTTCATGTTACCATTTTGTTTCAGATGAATAAATTGACACTACTTTTTGGAGTCCTAATATGTCTGGTGGCTGTCAATGCTCGACACTACGTAGATAGAAGCGACGACGAAACATCAGATAGTGAGGAACCGTTACGTAGAAAGGATCATGCAGTACCACGACACAGGAGGAGAAGATGGCAAGCTAACTATGGATATGACTATCCAGCACCGAGTTACTACTATCCTGACAGGAGAGATACCGATCGCAACCAAGAATTAATACAGAATATCTACAGACTCCTTGAGGATATTTCTGCTCATCTGAGGAGAACCCCCCCTCCGCCGCCGCCGCCTCAGATCATCTACGTCCCATTCCCAATGCCTTACCCCGCAACCGCGGGAGGGGGCTGCAAAACTCCTCAAACGTCAAAGCCCAATGTCAATGTGACTAGTAGATTCCCTGCGATGGAAGACACGAATCAGAACTGGGGATTCGCGGCATCACTTGAAGATACGGATGATGAAAACGACGGAGCTAGACCCATCTCTTTTGAACCTCTTGCTCCTAAGCAGGTCATGAGTAGACCAGCTCCTCAAGTTGAACACGGAAGCCAGCAAGGAGCTGTGGGTATTTATTTTAATGTCTAAACTTATTGACGCATTACTATTTTCTGATATTTTCTAAAATGTGCAGTTCTGCAATGATACGTTGAATGATGTTGTAATGTGCACAGCTATTTGTTACACTTTCTGATTCTGTGTATGCTCACCAATTTGTGTTGACACATTGAAGCGTATTATTTAATTACCGTCAAGATTTATAGTAGAAAATATCAAAAAACGCTCGTTATATTTCTACTGTTCTGTGTCAATAGCAACTGAAAATGCTTGAGATAAAACTTTTTCGTTTCATATGTCTACAAAACATTTTAAATTTTAGAATTTGCTCCTAATGTTATAACTTTATATTTGTCAAACACTGACTTTATCAAGGGCAAGAGGCAATCAAAAAACGAGAAGCCTTTTAGGATAAAGTGACAAACGGCTTTGCATGCCTCCTACATAACGACCGATTAGGAAATAAGATTTCGGAAATAACGTCCAATAATATCCTTAGTTTGTGAATATTACTTATGTGAGATTTAGCTTAGGAATTCGGCAAAAGTCCGGCATAACTCACTCGTACTTAAGTCGTATTTTGTGCTGCTCATGTTATGTTACGCTAAATATTTCTTTGTGTGTTTCGTGTCATTCAGAGTACGAATCTGTTTAGGTTTGCAAATGTTTTGTTTACTTTTAGTGTGCCATTTACTCATTGGTTTTGGTTTTCAATTCCAGTTTTCGACTGACGCTCCGAAATTCCTAAACTCGCAATCGGCATTCGCTTCGCAGTCCGTGCCTTCAAGACCGCCTATTCCTGGAATGTGTAATGCTGCCATTCTGTCCTGCTGTGGCTTTTCTGGCGATAAGGCTCAGCAGAGGCAGTGCTTTGCCAACATTGGCTGCAGCTTCAGTGACGGCAACGCTTGCTCTTCAGAATCCATAGAACGAGCGTTGGATTCTTTCAGACAGGCGTACTCACCTGTGTAATGAGGAATCGAGGAAGTGTGGGACCACTATCAGTATTTGATCAACGATTGAGAATTCGATGTTTAGATTAAGGCGCTCCTATATTTATGTAAAAAAAATATGATAATGCAACCATAACTTGCTTAATATTTTTTTATCTATAGAGCAGTTAAGCGTGTCTCTACTATCTCTTCAACTTTATTGTTAAACGTACGTTTGCAGCCCTGATTCGATTATAATTGTTTTTTTCATTTATTCAGTTGTAAAATTAAACTATGCATGTAATTTCTATGACCGTATGTGACAATATATAGAGATTTATGAATTCTCAGATGATATTTTATCTGATGTGTCATTAAATTGGTTTTAATGTCATTATTGTTTTAAAGCATTACAATTTTGTCATTAATTCATGATTTCATTCTCTTAGTTATTTATTTTACTTACTTTTAGCGGCTGTCCAAATTGTGTTGCTAATGAATTGATGATTTTCGCATGCCATACGTCTTTTGGCTTTTTGTACAATTTTTTTATCTAAATCTTGTCGTTTTATTGATTCTGTATCATGATGCCATAGTTACAATAAGTTCCTAATATTATTTTAATTTGTTGAAAGTATAATTCAACACATTTACTTAATTATTACTCTTGGTGAGAAATTTGTGTGACAGTTATTTCGTTTTTATTTTACGTTTATGTGTTTCCTAGTCTATGAACATAATATTTGTATTTTAAGTATAATAAAAGTATGTATCGATAACTCATGTTTAGATTTTTTGCCATCGTACTTCGTAACGTATCAATAACAGCATTATCGAAATGTTTGAAAGAGAGGTCGTAGAGAACTCATTGTTGACATGTTTGCCCTAAAAAGATAACAGCGATGAGTCAATCCTGCATTATACGTACAGTATAGATGAGCGTTTGAGTTGATGCAACCATAAAATTAAATAAAATCACGGTATTTTGGTTTTTAGCTTTAATGGAAGTACGTTTAACTAAAAAACAGTCACGGTGAAGGAGAAATCGTGGAGAAACCAAAAATATGTATGATATTATAAGTTCCTTCCTGTACATGCGGTTATAACATCTGTATCCTTATTTCTGCAGGCTTGTTTAAAATGTGTATGGCCAGGTTCAAGGTTTCATTCGCCACACTAACCGCTCACGAACAAAAAGCAATTGAAAATGCAATGTAGGTTTTTAGAACAATCTGAATCATCGTACCATACTTTTGTTCACACCGAACATAGGAATACCGGCCTCAATCAAACAGAGTTAATGAGCAGCGAATATAACATTATGGGGGACCTCAACTTTTTTTATTTGATAAGAGTTACGGAACTGCTTAATTGTTGTTAAGGTCCCACCTCTTCCCATAACAAGTGTACGACTTGGGTCCTGCCTTAAATACGACAAAGCCCAAGTCACATCGTATGCCCCCGTAACTATGAAGGTGGAATGTCTAAAGCGACTAATTTCACCGCACCTTTCACACCGGTAACAGTAACATTAAGGAAAATATGACACACAAAAAAGTAACGCGTTACTGCTTAGTGAATGAAATTGAATGGGTATGGTGGCATAACTAATTTCATATAGGTAGGGTAAACACATGTTTCCGAGTGAGGCTATATTATATTTAGTTGTATTTTTATAAATCTACCACTCAAATAAAAGTACGTAAGTTATATAATCTGTAAAGTACGTAAGTAAGTTATAAATACTTCCCTAAAATGTAATACAATAATGAAAAACTACTGTTTCTCAATGTGTAGGTAGGTAGGTACTGCAGTTACAGATCGCCTAACTATTTTGGTTATAATCTAACATAGCAATTATAGTATAGAAAACTTCAGGCACTAAAAGTAAACCTGTTGTAATTTTGCTTTCGACTGTACATAAGTACGTGCGTAAAGTGCTTTAATTAAACGGTTAATTTGAATCAAAAGTTGTATAGACTCCTTCCTTTTAGAGCAAACTGACTACGCACTGGGTATTTCCAAGCTTTAATGAAATCAATTTGCTTAAAAGATAGTGTAATTAAAGGTAAATCGCCCCGAACTTATACAGATATACCCACTTATAACTAATGATTTTGCACTCTTTCCTTTATTGTGACGTCTTTTTAATCATTTAGAATGAGATTTTGTATACCGAAGCTTATTCTCAAGAGTGACAGTTAATTTAAAATAATAAACGAATAATGGACTTTATTCAAATACTTTCTAAAACTTTATGACATTTCATTTCAAATCTTTACATTGTAATAATAAATGACGTTCACACGAATGATATGTGAAGTCTTTTTGTAATAAAAGTGTAGATACTTTTTATTTCACAATGGTTGAGATATATACACGTTTTATATAACCTAGATATAATATAAAATATAAGAGTACCTACATTTTTTCACAATTTTGTTGGACCTGAACTTATTTATCAGGTTGATTTTAGCAACACCGTTCTTATAATAGGTAATAAAGGTCTTCATGAAAAAAGTTACTCAGCGATTGATTGTCAGAACAGTCAGTTTAATTATAAGACAAGCAAGTATAAGATAGTTGTGTTTAAACAATGCAGCTTAAATTAAGTATAGTCCGGATCGTGAAGTCTTCAGTAAGCATTAGTTCCGGCCTTCGGTCCTACAAGGACACAATTTTCTCGTCAGAGTAAATGGGTGAGCTACGAGGCTAGTCCCGTTGGGAAAATGTCTTCTGATTTGTATTTCTTGGAAATTTCCCTCATCATCGCGCCATTCTGTATCATTTTGAAAACGTGGATGCGCGTATTTTTTCCCAAACACAGTCAAAGCCAAAAATTTGATGTCCTTAGAATATATGGCTTGGAAACGTCATTAATAGGTAATATTCAAATTAAAGTAATGCTTTTTAAATATTTCTAAGTTTGACGTGTGTTCAAACCCTGTTTGACCCTCAACTGGGAACAGTGAAGAAACCCTTAAAGGAGAGATTCCTTTCTTTTCGTGAGCATGATCCATGATCATGGTCTTTTGAGACGACTTTTAGAACTTTAAATCCAACCTAAGATATTGTGGGTTAATTTCTTTTGAATTTGAAGCTTCCCATCTACTTAAAAGTCGGAGTTTGTACCACTTATATCTCAATGTAACTTCCCATCGAAAAGCTAAATTGCTTATTAAACACACGAAGGATATTAATAGTCCAATTAAATCCATCAATATTGTCTATTATAAAATTCTGATGTGTTTTTACCGATTCGTAGGTAATTGCATCTGGCATTGTGTGCTAACTAAGGCATTTGATGAAGTGTCATCAAATGCCTGGAGATAATTGAGTAGGTAATGCAATTAATCAATCATGGATGATGCTTGACTTCAAGGCAGATAATTAAATGACATATTATACAGACTGTCATCAGTTAATAAACAAATGTATTAAAAATTTTACTCCTATATCTCAGTAAGGTTACATATATGTAATCGAATGAACGTGTATCATTCGTCAATAATTAGGAAATACTATAATTGTTGTAAATGTTTCCATGAAGGGACTCACATCCCTACTTTCAACAAGAAAAAGTAAACTATAGGAAATTGGAAAAGTGCACGATTGGTACGAGTGTGTGTGTGTGTGTGTGTGTAATGGGGGTCCGGGGTTCGTCAACGGGCAAGGCAAGCATTTGATTGATGATTACACGATTTTTTGTAATTATCTATGTGCCCATGTTACTTTCGACAAAAACGGGTCAAAAATCCTTTGTATACCGTGTCTGTTAAATTATTAATAGAAAAACATAAGTATTGAAACTTTTTTCTGGGGCAATAAGGTAAAACCCCCGCGTTTTCACCTGTAAAGTTGACTGGCCTCACTGCTTCGTTCGTAAAACTCTATTTTGTTCGTAGGATCGCTTCCCAACCAGCACACATTTGTGTAATGAATGTATTGTTAATGTAGTATTTAGGAATTATTATAATAAATAATATATGTATTTATAATAAGTAAACAAGTATTCTATATCACTTCACACATTTTATTTCACAGACACTAATTCCCATAGTAAGTACCCACAAGCTATGCTAAGGATTATTCTTTTGGAGATAGTTTTTTTAAATATTACCGAAAGCCACCGAAAACCAGCGCTGAGCAGCCAAACCGCTGATACAGCACATGCTGAGTGGTAGCCTTTTTTGCTGTTACATGCCACATTTTATTTTATTTGTACCTAATTTTATTTCTAATGTAACACAAAATAAATATTTTTCTTTCTTTCTTTCAAAGCCGCAAGTAACACCACGATGACTTTATGCCTCACAAAGAAACCCAAGTTCACGATCACACCGCACCCGCAATATGGTTCAACAATAGTGATGTAACATTGAGCCTCGTTACCTAACATTCAGCGTACAATGTATCGGTACACTATTGTAACATTCCTGTTGCACATTGCTATCAAAATTCTTGTGATGGAAAGAAGATGAGTACCTTCTATGAATTCTGTAGTAGGGTTTTCCCTAAAATACTTAAATGTGATCAGACTCATTTTACCGACGCAAGGCTGAAGTTATTTTATGTATTTGTATCTTTAGAAAAAATATATTATTAATTGTACACAAATAATATTAAAATATATATATATATATAGTTTCCATAAAGGTACAATTATACATACAATATTGAGCAGTTAAATGAGTCACATAATATAATTGCTAACGATAAAAGGTTCACTAGTCCCCACACTAGGATTCCCTGTGTGAGTGAGGTGACGAGACCCTTCCAGAAGATAACAGTGTACAGGTCTTAGACTAACATGTATATTATAAATTGTATTTTTAGTTTTTACATAATTTTACAGACGTTCTATGTTCCTCCTACACCTAAAAAGAGGCAAACGAAAATGTTGTTGTAGGCAGAGCATAATATGGTTGCCCTTTTAATCAGACTAATGACCTGATGATTCATTTATTTTTCCTTGTTTAAACAAACCATTATGAAGTATATATTAATTCCAATAAAGATATTTAAAAGTGTTTCTTCTGATGAACAGGATATCACGATTCACGATCTTGACACCATTAACGCACTAAAGCTCTACCGTCGATATTGTACGATGTAATTAAAAAAAACAAACAGTCAGCGATATTCTAACTTCCTTTTAATTATCACTTGTTCAGTTTTTGCAAACCATTTAAAAATAAGCCAAATTTTAACGACATTTACGTATGAACATAGTATTTCGTTTCGGTAAAGGCTACTAAATAGTAATGGCTTACAAAAAAATAGTAACTGTCTACCATCCATGAGTTTACAAATTGACTGACCCCACAGCTCAGTTGGTAGTAACCCTGCATTTTGCGCTGTAGGTCGTGGGTTCAATTCCCGCCCAGGACAAACATTTGTGTGACGAAAATAGATGATTGTTCTGTGTCTGGTTGTTAATATCTATTATATGTATGTAATGTATGTATTTACAAAAAAGTAAAATGTATTATATCAGTTGTCTGGTTCCCATAGTACAAGCTATGCTTAGTTTGGGGCTAGATGGCGCTGTGTGAATTTTCCACCATTATTATTATTGTTATTATACGTATGTGGTAGCTATGCCACTAAAACATTATCACTATTATAATGCTTTTATAAATATCTAAGTACCTGGATGGCCGAGCTTTGCTCGGTATATTTATTTATTTGATAAATTGTATTTTTTAGAAATTATATTTAAGTACGAAGTACATACTGATAAAATGATGAAATATGAATAATATTTTTCGATCTTACCGACAGCATAAACGCCACCTTTTTGTTATTTTCTTTCAATAAAAAAAAAATAGTTTATGTTTAAGTTGATTTTCTGAAAGTGAATCCTAGCTAGATCGATTTATCGCTCCCGAAATCCCCTGTATACTAAATTTTATAAAAATCGTTAAGAGCTGTTTCCGAGATTCAGATTATATATATATATATATATACAAGAATTGCTCGTTTAAATATATACGATATATAAGATATATATATATATAATCTGAATCTCGGAAACGGCTCCAACGATTTCATAAAATTTATTATACAGGGGATTTCGGGGGAGATAAATCGATCTAGCTAGGATTCATTTTCAGAAAATGTTGTTTTATTCGTGTTTTCAATAAACAACTTAACGACTGCACGCCATCTCTTGTCGAGTAGCATAACTGCTTGAACGTAAACTCTATAGTCGTATTTTTAAATAGACGAGGCCAACTGACAGTAGCTAATGTCACTTTGTAAAATAATGTTGCCATATTTAAAGTAATAGTGATGCGTTCAGTTCTCGTTCAATCAGATGAATGAACAATGAGTGTGAATACGAGTAGTTAATCATTTCAAGCTATAAAAGAATATTATTTCTATTTTACAATAAAATTGTATAAAAATGCTCTGATATAAATATACAAACAGGAACATTGCGATAAGTATGTTGTAGACGAGATGGCAGCGCAGCATGGGATAATTGTTTTACGTCTGCCCCCATACCACTGTGAGCTCAATCCCATTGAGTTGGCATGGGCGCAGGGTAAAGGATATGTTGAAAGAAATAACAAAACCTTAAAAACGCCCTAAAAAAACCTTAAAAACCTTAACCTTAAACCTTTTATACCTAAAAACGCGAGAATTCTGGAAATTTCGCGGCTTACAGTCTCACTACTGAACGCTAGATGGCTCTTTCTTAAAATGAGATTCTAAACCTTTGGCTATTCATTAGATACATTTTTTCATGCATCATTTCAATATCATACCTTTAATATAATATGTTTCACCTTCGAAATACAAAATTTTGAGTACGATGATTGTTCAAGCAGTTACGCTACTCGACAAGAGATGGCGTTGCAGTCGTTAAGTTGATTATTGAAAACACGAATAAAACAACATTTTCTGAAAATGAATCCTAGCTAGATCGATTTATCGCCCCCAAAAACCCCTGTATACAAAATTTTATGAAAATCGTTGGAGCCGTTTCCGAGATTCAGATTATATATATATATACAAGAATTGCTCGTTTAAATAAGTAAGATATAAGAATAAATAGACCGCTGATTTGACATTTGATATAGTGTCAATAAGCTTTTTCACAAGCTAAGGCAAAATAGTATATTTTTTTTTATTTTTTATTTATATAATAGGTTGTTCGACTGACTAAACATCATTAAAAAGGAAAAAACGAGGCCAGTTTGTATACCTAAGTGCTGTTTGCTATGTTATTTCCTTTATCTTGTCATCGCCTTGACAGCCATTGGGCTTATTTCGACCAACTGGCAATTTAAATATCTTTTTGCACCGATTCGAGCCCTTCTTGCTGAAATCGCGCTTGGAATGAATCATTTGAATAAATTACCATTTTAAATCAGAAAAAGATGAATGTCGCAAAGTAATTAATAATGAATACCTTCTAGTGCATGTTCACATTTAAAATGTAGGCATTACGAATTAAAAAATATCAGTTGCTAGCATTTGAAAATAGATACACTAGACTTTTAAAACCAAATTAAACCTTGATTTTTACATGCGCTGTTGGATTTAAATGCCACTGTTTTATAATAGGTCTTATTAGGCAGTGCAGATTGAATATATCACAAATTATTGAAACAATTTCGTGCAATGTCATTAAAAATCCTAGCCTAATAATGCAGCAAAGGCGATTTGAACATTTTTCATTTTAATGGGATAACATCAAAGAGCAAACATATTTTGTAACATATATTACTTTTATGGATCAATTATAAAGCATAAAAAAAAATAAAAAAAAAAATTCAGTTACATAAAACTGTTTGTTAAAGTTTTGAGTGGTTCTCGACAGAGCCTTTTGTCCGCAGCTTCGACTAGAATTTCTTGAAATGAGTAAAAGTTATCATTTTTGTCTTCTGAATTCCTACTCGCAGTCAGTACTGATTCATCCTTTTTTCTCAAACTACAGAAAGACTGAAATAATGACTGCTATTTGTTGAAATTTCCGCGCAACTTTTGCAGCATTCTCAATCGAAGACATGAGACAATACAATTTTAAATTATGTTATCACTTGTTCTCATTCTGAACCCTTCAGTCCAATCGCGTAGGAGTCGGTAATTGAAGGCGCAGATTGCGAGAGCGTTTTCAATAACCTTATCAATTTTGCATCGGACGCCTTCTTCAGGGCCTTATTACGATCGAATTAGAACTCCCACTCGAGATAGGCGTATTGGTCTTGCGTTATGATTTATCTTCTCTTTGCCGTAATTTTCATTACTTTCTGAAAAAGGGGATAGTCAGGTCACATCTGATCAATACACTAATATTATATATCGAAAATATTTATGGAACTTCTTAACGATTTGAACTAAACATTAGACAATAGATCTAAACGTTGAAAGTAAGAAGAATTAAACGGTAGATGCTTATGCCAAATTACTAAGTGAAGTACTGCCTCCATACCCATTTCTGCCGCCAAGCAGTGATGCATTCGCGTTACTGAGTACCGGTCTGGAAATTGTGGTTGTAATTACGGTACTTGAGACATTCCAACTTCACGTCTCAGTGTTACGGGCGCATACGATGCGTATTGGATCTTCTTGTACCTAAGTAAGGAAGGACCCAAGTTCGTTTTGCTTTGTGATGGGCCGAGGTTACCGCTTAACACAGTGAGGCTATTTACTCGTTCCGTAACATTATCGCACTAAAACTAAAATGATGAGTATTTATAGACTTCTAACAGTTTTACACCAGGAATAATAAGTATCCTTCTTGTGTCCCAGATCCCCTGGGGAGAATATATGAATATATAGAAAATATGTTGAGATTATCATAATAAAATACACCATCGCATAAATTAACATATACGTAAGGATCCACTCAAATGTTGTGTTCGTACACGTGTTAGTGGCGTCAGTCTACAAATTAATATGACTCATTCAAAACATTCATTCCGTATCAATAATATAAATGTATATTTCCAGCATAAATTTAATATTTAAAATAAAATAAAAATACAATAAATACGTCAGATTTAAGCACCCATTTTGAAGTATCAGTGACTCATTTGGCATAGTGACATGGTGAGGTCCGAGCTTGTTTCTGTATAATGTGAAAGTTTTTTGAAAATAGAAAGCGTGTCGGTGCCTACTCTTTATGAACCGAGACGCAAAGGACCAACAATTTCAAACCTGCTCAAAGTACCTACTAACTACAAAATAATTCTGATCATCAACTACCTCTAACCAAATATTGTAAGGAGGTAGAGATGGTACAGTTCTAAGTTTGGATGTGGATTTTAAAGAATTATCACATTATCCGATTTCAAAAATTCAGTATCAGTATCAGTATAATCAGTATCAGTATAAATATTCAGAATCGAGAGGGACAAAGACCGTATATTATCTGTTAAATTAAAATGGCATTTCGTGGAGACCAATTATGCAATGGAAGTTGACAGATAAACCGTCGAGCGAATGCGTTTCTTACGAACGCCGCGTTAACGGTTAGGAATAATTTCTATGGATAACTTGTAGAGCTTGAAACGGCCTGTAAAAAAGTCCGCCACGTCACAAATCTATGTGTTAAGTTTAATTCAGAAATTGATAAAATATGACTTGTCAACCAAGTAGCTTATATAAACAAACTGATTCCGCGCGGGCGAAGTCGCCGGCACAGATAGTATTATTATAAACTAGCTGTGCCCGCGACTTCGTTCGCGTGGAATAGTGACTTTTCGGGCAGCATATTTTGAATAACTGAATCCTTATGGCAGCGCAGCGGCGCGGCTCTCAGCGCGCTTTATATAGCCACGGACGCTCAGGCGCGAGGCGTGTAGTACGTACTCTGTACGTTAAAAATGTTCGCCGTGATTCTTTAAATTGACATAACTTTTTTATTTATGAACCGATTGACATGAAATAAACCCTAAATGTTAAGTGAAGCTTACTACAATATATTAGTGAAAACCGTATCTAAATCGAATAAGCCGTTTCTGATATTAGCGTGCACAAACACACAGACAAACAGACAAAAAAAATATTAATTACAATTTCGGGTTCGGCATCGATATAATAACAACCCCTGCTACTTTTTTTTTATATATTTCCATTGTACAGACACCACTTTTCTACAATTTTATTATATGTATAGATTGAGATCCCTTCCACTTTTTCAGTCGTCCTGTCGACTATAGGCTATATCAGCAAATACCCCTACAGTATTTTGATGGCCAACAAATGGTTCATTTGTTTTCTGCAGGCCTAAGTGTTGCACATGCAAAGCCGGGTCAGGTCACTAGTTATGTATAAAAGGCTACTGGCCAGTTTAAACGACCTCAACTCTGAATAGACTTGAAAGATCTAGGTTGTGTTGTGGGAAAATGTGAAAGACCTCAAAGAGCGCTATGCATCGTTTGTTTTTCTAATGACTCTTAATCTTTTCATATTCAAGCGAAGCATACATACGTAATAAGTTTTAGCATACCTACCTAAATATTACAATAAACCTGGATTTTGCTTTTGTTTTTATGTCGTGAATATAAATTATGTAATAAATGAAGGATAATCGGTTCAATGCACCAATGTATGAATAAGAAACCAAAACAAAGTATATTAAAATAAGTACGAGATAGGTAAAATAAATGTATTTTTTGTTATTTTGTTTTGAATTTACTCGTTAATAATCGATTTTGAGTTAAAGCCGGTAAAGGTATGAAAATTTGATAGGTATAAAAATTTGAGCGTTAACATAAAAGCGTTGTTTCTAAAAATGACAATGACAATGACAATCGCACTCCAGCCGCGCATTGGAGCTGACATGCGCAATTTAAGTCGCATATAATTATTGATTCAAATTAAATAAATAATAATAAATAAATAAATCTTTATTGGAAACTACTATTGGTACTTAATACTAAGAGTACATTTGCAGTGTATCCAAAAGGCGGTCTTATCGTAGCCGATCTCTTCCAGACTACCTTAAACTAAAACTAAAAAAGAAAAGTAACTTATACTAATGAAATAAACTATTCTTCACTTCAGTATTCTTGTAGTCCAAATTCAGCACGATATTCTTCAATTTATGTCTGGTTAGGGGATATATATTAATTGTTTTATTTAAGTGATTGTAAAGTTGTGGAGCAATAATGGGATAGAAACGACTGAAAAATTTAGTTCGACATTTACTAACTTCACAAACTCACACAAATTGGATGGGAGTCACAAAATATGGGTAAAACTGACCTCACTATATTCAAAGATAAATAATATAGGTATTCAAGAAACTTGTTGCATCCTGGGACAAGCTAATAATCAGCATTCACACTATCGTTACTAAGGTGACGTCAGGTGTCGTTATCTACGTATAGAAAAATGCATTAAGCGCCCTATATCAAGAAGTGAATCACAGCTTATTTGAACTGAGATAAGAATTGAATCATCGTCATAGGTCGATGCACATTATGTGTATGTTGAGAAAACAGGCTACTGGGACTACTAGTTACCTACAACGCTTTAGACAGGTATCCTAGTATATAGTTGAATTTAC
The DNA here is from genome assembly GCA_947359385.1 of Chesias legatella. Lineage (NCBI taxonomy): Eukaryota > Metazoa > Arthropoda > Insecta > Lepidoptera > Geometridae > Chesias > Chesias legatella. The sequence continues at coordinate 3,535,707 of OX375766.1, forward strand.
CAACTACAGATTCCCATACAAACTTAAATGAATAGACATATAATTCTAAATTAATGCAAAGTAATGTTTTGAATTTAGGCTACGAGATTTTTTTTAGAGTCCGGAAATTTGGGCCGTGTTTCAGTAGTGCAAGTGATAGCTATAGATTTAGGTAAGATGTATGCTTTAAAGATTTTTTTTTTAATGTGATCCTATGCATACGTACTGAAGAGCACCCATACACTTTTGAAACACCAGAGATAAACTGCGCTGCTGCCGATTTAAAACGAGTTTGCTTCTGACGCCGGCGCCGCGCCGCCGGCCCCGGTATAAGTTTCTCAAAGTTTCTGTGGTTACCTGACCACGTAAGTGATATATATATACCTTCTATATCTTTTCAAAAATGGTAATAAAATATTTAGAAAGTAAAATTTATGTTTATTATTTTGACGCAGTGTTAGGCTATTGCTGGTTTAACTTCGATTGATTGAAAGTTAAACGAAAGACAATACCTATCTAATGTTTGGTTATTGACAAAAATAATGAAAAGGAACTAAGCATTATGCGAAAACTGTCAGATGGTTTTTTTTTTATTAAATGAAGAATATAGAAGTCATACGATATCCTACTGCTTTTAGCAGATAGGTTACCGCTCCATCGATGCAAAAAATATAAATATTACCTAATTACAAACGAGAGCTAAACTTGAATCGCTTTGAAAGTAGCAACTAACGGTGTTCTTTAACAATGTAAGATTACAGCCAGAGAAAAGCAAGACTAATAGTTAAAGTAATAGAGTTGGTTTTGAACGCAGGTCACTGCCGATGAGGTGTGCAGGCCATCACTGGTAGACGTATAAACAACTTTAGTAGCGTTCGGCTCGTCAGTCGTGAATCTCCTTAGAGCGCGGATGTATTCTAAACGCTATCAATGAAAAACAATGAAAAATAACGTGAAAGTGATACCATAGGATTCAAATTGCATATTTTTCGTGAATTGTGGAGTTTCTTCCAAAAACAAGGTAAGAAAAACTCTGAATAACAATTATGAAAAATTTACAGAATGGGTGAATTTCTCATCGACACTAATAATGATTAGAAGACATGCATTATATGACGTTTAACCGAAGATAATTAACATATTGTAATTAAAATAAATATTATAATTAATTTAAACAACATTATTATATAATCTTTATTATCATATATGGAAATGTTATGTATCGGTGTGTAACATTGTTCATACAATATATTTAAAAACATGTATCAACTCATTACCATAAAAAATACATGCATTTAACATAATTAGCAATAACCAAGGTTTAATAAATACTGAATTTAAAAATATTTATTACTGTTTTTATCATACTAGATACCATATAGTATATGTTGTAGTTATCTGGTATGTCTGGTATGTCATGAGTGTATGATAGATACTATACCTAATACATACAGATATTTGTCATCAAAAAATGTAATGGCCCACCCATAAGTTTAGTGTGACAATTCACAGCAAACGTAATCTACATAATTATATTATAACTTGCCTATTGGCTGCCGGGAATAAATTATTAGGATCTGTTTTAAATAATGTAATATAAATGGCCTAATATTATAAATAAGCTTGAAATAATTGTCAAACATCGTAAGAATTCAATACTATTAAAAGATTTATTTTATTTGTAAATGTTGAATTCTAAACTGACTGTTAAAAAATTCTTCTAAATACAATATAGAATGTACTATTTTTGTGAATGCTTTGGCAGCGTTGCAATTAGGTGTCTTAGTGTCGTTTCCTCAATATACTTGAAGGTTAAAAGATTATGTGTAGTATGTGTAATCAAAGGTGAAAAAAACATATATGTATTATATGTACAAAAAGTAAGTAATATATCTGTCAGGTTCCCATGATACAAGCTATTTACTTAGCTTACTCGGGCTAGTTGGTGCTGTGTGAAATGACCACCAATATTTATTTTAAGAAAGGTAGATAGATAGATAGATATACTCTTTATTGTTCATAATTTACACCGTAACTAAACAATTACAATCTTAAACTAAAATAATAGTAGCTAGGTAGGTCGTGGAATTTTTTCATTCGCTTTTATTTTACACATAGCAAATATCTGCGGTTTATCTTTATAGTAACCGTGTTCAGGAAGTTTTTATTGCGGAAGGAAGGATCAAAGGATGAGTTCATACACTTTTAAATAAAAAAAAAATCTTCCTGTAATTACTATATAAAGCCGTTTATGTTTAACAAATCACATAACTACATAGATTCATGCTTACCCCCCAAAGAACATCACTACATCAGTTGGGAAATATTCCAGTCTCATATATTATTTACACAGCAATACTCCTAAAACCAAATAATAGTATCGTTTAATATTATAGATATTGTTATATTTTTTTGTTTTCAAAGTCATATCAGATTTTATTCGTATCCGCCACAAGTAAATAAAAAGACAATTAGACTCAATCGACTTCGACTATAGCAAAGATAATTAATTATTGGGAAACCCAAACTACTAGGTATGCCTACGTAACTTAAATGTGTGTTACCTATTAAGGTGGATTTTCAACAAAAGCGGTTACAAGATAATTAAACAATCTTAAACTAAAATTTATTTTGAGTTGATCATATTCCTTTAATCTAGAGTCAATCATTAAAAGCATTGTTTTGCTGCGAATCGGTGCTTTATTTGTTCTCGACGGGATTACTAGTTATAGCTGAATTTATTAATGCAAGGCAATTAATGATATGATCTCACTTACTATCGTATAAGCATTAACATAAACCCTGAAGTAACATAAACGCTCACCAGCCAGAGCCAATACATTGCTCACCATACTCTACAATCAAAAAGTTTTCTCGGAAAAAAAGGCGTAATAGGGCGTTATATTCACCTTTTTGTTGGTAGTTTCGTTACGTGTATGTTTGTCGTGGCAACTGAAATATAATGGGATTGATGAGAGCCTTAAAACGTGCCTAAAAGTGTTAGATTACCGCCATTTTTCCTAACATACCTACTAGCGGCCTATACCTTCGGGAATAAGGCATGATTACTTTGAGGTATATTTTCCCTATAATATTATGTATTTGCTTTTACCTCAGAATAAAACCAATTATTATCTAAGTACTCTGTTTCGAAAAGTCAATTACGTGACCAGGAATAAATTGCAATAAATCACGTTGCATAAGTACATACCTAGTACAAGTAAATAGCTCAAGCACGATTAAGCAATTTGATAATCGTGGGAAGAAGATCTAGCTTAGCTACGTCTCGTAACATTCAAAACCTTTGTTAAAAAGTCTATGTGAACCAGGTAAGTATGCCGATACCTAGAAATATTGATATTTATACTCACATAACATAGAAATTAATCAATTTACTCTGATTTTTCTGTGCCTCACAGTGGTAGAGTAGAATAATAGTGTAGGTAGGTAATCAAAATGCAGACAGATCATTTTGTTCCCATCAAAGAATCTGTCCGATTTGATCACGAACATCCCAAGTGAAGTCGGTTATGTAAGCTTACAAACAAATTCAGGATAGATTCACCTTATTGAGATATAGCAGAAAAAGTTTCAACGGCCTCCTTGTTATTATTTACTTATTATTTTGATTCTGATGGTAATATTCACTTCAAAGTATAAGTCTGAACCCGAAAATGTGGATAGGAGCGTCAGTTTAATGGTTATTTCCAGTCCATATATCATTCTGACGATAAGCAACTAAGCAGCCGATGTAACAACGCCTGGATTAGGAACTGGCTCCCAAGTCAGGGTACCGGAACAGACCGTTAAATACTTGGTTGATTTTCAACTTGAGGGTGAGAAGATAGCAGAGCATTTGCCCATACGCTGTTTCCTTCCCGAAGCTTGAGCTCGTTGTAGGATTCGAACCCACGACCTAGGTCGTCAGCTGATGTCACTAGGAAATAAGTTATCATTGTGTCAAAATGCGATATTGCAAACATCGGGTACCATATTCATACAGTCACGAACTACATACAATCTTTTCAGTATAGAGCAATTGCGGCTCGATCTTTAGCTTATGTCGAGGGACATTTAGATGACAGTGTTCATATTACACCGTTTGCAACTTAAGATATTATATCAGAGAATTTTAGTTATTTAATTCAGAGGACAAATAATATTATGCTATTCAATCACGTTTTTTCGAGAGACTTTGAAAGTGTGGTGGACTAAATGACATTGTAAATACAGTTATGTTTCAATTACAAACATTATGACAGAGCTATTTTAGGTAAGTATTTTATTTGTTGGACAACCGATATTATACTATTCATTCAAGAAAATTTTTTGGGAAGATATTGGATTATGAACGAAAATTACATGGTAATTAAATTTAAATAGACCCACGAAATCATTCACACAAATTAAATAATAAAAAAAAAAAAACTCTACCGAACCCTTAATGCTCAGTGTATAGGTAAATACGGTACTTAATGACATTAAATTTAGGTAACCTTACCTAAATTTAATGTTAAATTTACCATGGAGTACCAAACAGTAGCAGTACATTAACTTAAAGATTTCCGAACAAAACATTTTCCGACAAACAAGTTCAACTCCCATTAAATCCTTTTGTTGGGTTTCTTGCACCAGTCAAATGAATTTCCTTTCGGTAAAATGAGTTTGATTTTCTTGAGATTTGATGATTTGAATTCTCGTTTTGACAGGGAAACAACATAATTAAGGGTACTCTGAAAGTAATCCAGATTTCAACTCATTGTTATTTTCCACTTGGTTTCTTTTATCCTAATTTTGAAATAAATTTTAAAACCTATATTTTGTAATTAACAGTTGCTAGGTTGTGACCTAGTTCCTACCAGATCATTATTAGAAAATGGCAATCCACCAATAGGATCGTGGGGTGCACTTGTAAAAAATGTATGGGATACATAGGGATTATTATTTATTATACAATTATTACTTTAATAAATATTTAATATAATATAAAATAAATTATTACAATTATTATTAGATGTATTGCTTATTACCTGCTAATACAAATTCCGAAACTTTGCCTCGTGTAGATACTTTGCCAAAACAACTGGTTTAAAAACATTGTTCTTGCTTCTCCACTTGAACAGGTTTTTTGCGCGTCAGAACCACTTGGATACCTACGCCCTCCCATCAATTTAGTGCGATTGTTTGATTGTGTTCTGTCACATACCTACGTGCCTGTGCGTCATTCTCTGAGTACATTGATCCCTGCGATTCATGCGTTGTCCAGTGCAACCGATTTTATTTCTAGTATTTAATGTTAGGTAATACGGAAGTATACTTAGTGCTTAAATTAATAAATAATATTTTCGAATATTAAAATGAAAAAAAAACAACGTCTAGACCAGAAGAAAAGGCTCAGTTGCGCTAACGAGGTAGTTACGTTTATGTCCAGCAGTGGACAAAGATGGACTGATTCAAGATCATCTGGACCAAGTGATCAGTACCATTAGTTTCAATAGGACCTCGTGTCGTGGGAGATAGTAACTACTTAAATTAACCTCGTTATTACAACAGCAATCACTAAATAAATATTATGTACCTACATAGATGATGCGAACTGTAATCTCGTCCTGAAAAATAGTCTCAGTTCTATCACACTTTAGTGATGGGAATCGAATCCACGACCTACAGCGCAGAACGTGCCGTAATCCACTATCTACCAACTGAGCTATGAGCTAATTATGATACCACATCAAATGTGCCTAGTGTTCCTAGAGAACTATCTCTTTCCGCGTCTTCACTTGTATGGTTCGAGATATTAAGCATGTGTACATTTTCATGGCACATTCAAAATATCATTTGAATTGGTTTGGGTGAAATCCAATCGCCAAATATTTTTTTACGTTATATAATTAGTGGGATTTGAAACAATGAGACTTTTTTTCAAATCTATTATTATATATATTTAACTCATTTTAATTTTATTATCTCTCTTAGCTTACAATCAATTTTAATTACGATATCTGCAATGTTCGAATCCATGCAGTTGCAATGTTTTATTCATCAGGCACCTCGTTACTTGTTCGAATGTAGGTGACTAATTACCTTAATATAACATTATAACTGACCCACCTAGTCTGCGCAAATATATTAGTAACTTACTAGGTCCTCAGGAAAAAATATACATTTAATATGTTAAAAACATTTATCTCACTAATTAAAGACGAAAAAAGTGCGCGAAAGGAGGCCTCTCTGAGGCGCACCTTAATCCTTTCACCAAACTTTCGAGAGAGCCAGTGACACGATTACTTGTAGTAGGAGTAGAAATAGTAATAGTAGTAGTAGTAGTAGTAGGAGCCGTAAAGGCGAGAAATCGTTTAACAGGCTTTATTCGACCACTAGATGCATTTAATATTATGAAAATTCATTAAAAATTTAATTATAATTCCTATATGTATTTAAGCGCAATAATTACAAATAAACGCTTCTTTGTATTGTTGAAGATGGATTTGATAAAAGGCCTTAAAATCACCCATTAAAATACTAGAACCGCTAATCTCGATCCAATGTGACATGGAATATTTAAATACATTTTCTGCCTTACCAGAACGCCAATACATTTTCCGCCTTAAAGAGAATCCAATTTTGTTCATGTGAGTGTTTTTAAATGTTCTCGATTGTCATGAATTAATATAGAGGTATTGCTTCCGTATTCTTATAGTAGGGTTTATAGTAGGTTAGCATTTATTATTCACGATATTAGTACGATTAATGGAGCGATAATGGTTTGCTTGATCTTGATACTAATGTTGGCTTTCAATCTGGAAGTCTTGAAATCGAATTCTGAGACTCTAAAGCTAGCTACCACCTTTAAGTTGACAATCTGGCACTAGGATCAAAGTAGCCTATGTTTTAATCCAGGATATAAGCTATCATGGTACCAAATTTCATCAAAATCCATTCAACCGTTTGAGCGTGAAACAGTAACAAACATCCATACAAATGTTCACGTTTATAATATTATAGTAGGATAATCATTTTTACGCGACACAATGTAGCTGCTAACTTCGTGTTTAAGCAACTAATACTACAATGGCATAGCTCCTTGTATTTCGCGGCTTTGCTTACAGATTATGCAAAATTCTTGATATTTCGCTATCTAATGATAAATTTAGTCTGTGGATTTGCTCAATGGCGTGCTATTGTTAAAACTCAGGGTCAAATGAGAATGGTCATCGAACAACAATAATTCACATCTCGAAGTCGACATTTAGAAGACGCTAACACACCATTTTAATTGATAGGCTTGTCGGACGCAATAACTCATCTTTAAAGAATAATTATAATAATAATATTGTTGAATATTTCACACAGCGCCATCTAGCCCCAAATAAGCCCTTATGTTCGTCACAAAGAATAAACCTCTATATTCGTGACACAAATGTATGTTCTGAATGAGAATCGAGCCCAAGTCCCACAGTGCAAAAAGGCATAAACTGAGCTGTGAGCCCAGTCCGGAATATAATAAGTAACGGGATTCCAGATAACATTTGCTATTTTGAATGAGAAAGCTATTAGTTGTTTATTTGAGGAAGACTTACAGCATAATAATCAAAACTTAATGATAAACATAAGGCTAATAACAGGTCTTCACAGCCAGAATTAGGTTAGTTATACAAACAAGCAAGAGTACAAGCACATAATACTAAGGACTTATTTACGTCCGATCCACCTTCACTAAGACGATGCTAGGGCAAGTTGAGATGAGGTTAAGTCACGTTTCTCTAATATTTTCCACAAATTTTGGTAATTATTTTGAGAATAATACTTTTAACCAAAATCATGCAACATTTTCTTGACTATTTCACTTCATTTAATGCAGTGGTCACTTTCTTCTCTATCCATCCACATTTCGTCTTAGTGGAAAAAGATTGTATATTAAATAGAAATATTCATATATTAAGGTTTAAATCAACTATTATGTAACATTTTCCTTCAGTGTCACAACAGTGTAGATATGTGGTAGTACGATAAGGTAGATAAGGGATCGAATAGCTAGGTATTCTAGATGCTTGTGCCGTGACCTAGGTATGTTCACCGCAATAGAAGAAATCTTGTGGTGGGAAAGAAGGTCATAACGGGATTTCAAACCAGCATAATACCTGTATTGTCAGAAAAAGTTGTCAGTACAGGATTTTAATGCACCCAATTAGAACACGTGCAAATAATTATTTATTAAATGATTTTTTACCGGGAGGGATGTTTAAATTTAAGCGGTGTAATTGTTGATATGAATAAAAATATTAATTTAATAAAATGTTCCATAATTCTATTTCCATAATGAAATCACTCCATGAGCAATGAATTGAATTTACACTTGTTTGGAAGCACATTTACAAATTGGTGAAAATCCCAGGCGGAACTGCAAATCACATGGAATTCGTGAAGTAAATTTATTTTCTTTTGTAACGAAAGATATGAACTAATATAACTCACCTCCTACAGCCGTATATCTATTTGAAATTTGAATACAATGGTATTGTTGTCTTCATTCTTTTGTTTCAAAATGGCGTGTTGGGAAAAAATTTAGACGCCTTCTTGCACTTAAACTACTTTGCTTGTAAATTCAAACAATAGGTTAGTAGCACCTATAAAAAATTCGGACCGATTTTTGTTTAAATCTGGTGTTGACCTCACTCTTCAACAATACGAGTACCATACAGATTGGGGCTCGTTCCGAAGCACTCCTAAACTTCTGCACTTAAAAACTAGTAACAAACTCATTCGGCTTATAAAACATGTTAAGGAATAGAATACCTTCTGGGATATGTTAAATATTGTTGGAATTTGCACCATAAGAATCGATTTCATTTAAAGCCCATGGCACGAAAATTTTGTGGACTGGAAAATCGAGCGTTAACAAAATGCGTTACAACAAATTTTATCGCACTTATAAGAGTAAGCTTCAGTCGCGCGTTGGAACTGACACACACTTTTTTTATATATTTTCATGAAGCAGAACTTCCAAGTTCCAAGTTTGCGCGGGGGGATAATGCCTATTCTTGCTTGTTGCAGAATTTATATTTGTAGCAAAATGTAATGACGTATTCAATCGGCCACACAAGCTCATCTTTTATTTGCCTTTTGAGCCAGCATTCGGTAATGAGAACTACTGATAGGATTTCGGAGCGCTTCAGAATATACCTCTCTAAGATACATTGAAGATACATGGTCTATGAACTTGACTATACCCATTATCGCCTACATGCAAAATGCCGGAAAATGATTCCTAAGAACATTATTGTATGAGTTACATCACTTTGTCTGAAGCATGCCGTAATTATCATAATTAACTAAAAGGTAGCGTCATTTAACGCTAGGAATAAGAGCAACTAGTTTGATGGAAGGCACTGGAACTCTGTAAAAAGCATTAATGGAGCGACACCTAAAAATATGTTTAAATGCATACAAAAACCATATACAAATAAAAATAAGGTTAAAAATAAGGTTTAACATACATAATACCTTATTAGGCCTTATTTATAAAGGTAGCTATTGATTAGCTAATTGTGGTGTATTTATCCATGACAGAAGATTATGAATTTATTCGAAAAAGACTCAATTTAGTAAAATTGCCCATATACGTATACATATGAATGTAGCACCATAGATTTCAAATAAAAACGCTTTGTGCCCTTTGTCATTTATTTCAAAGATATATTCTTCAGTTCCTTTAAAAACAGCAATACCAATTTTGGAGATTATACCTACCTACCATAGCTAACCACTGCAGAAGTAGCCAAACTATAGTTTCTTGTGCTTTGTTGCTATAGAACATTTTTACACACAGATACAAATATCCCGTTAAAATGATAAAAAATTGATTTGAGTTTTTTTCGTTTAAGTATAAATAGGAATATTTTTCACCTGGGCTACTTTTAATTCAAATTATGGTGGCCTTTATATAATAGTACCGTCTGTAAATCTAAAAATAGGATGTTTTAAATAGAGCGGTAGTGTGTAGCTCTCTGTCGCCCTTGATCTATCTTGTCGTGCATTGATGAAGGCCATCACTTAGCTTTAAAGTTACAGAGCCAGTGTATAATACAGAATTTAGTTAACGGTGATAGATCAAGCACTTCAGTTTTTCAACTATTTAGAGTGCATGAGTTATCCAAAGTGGGACGACTAAAGCAACAAGTATGTTCAGATGATGTCTCGACGGCGTTTGACGATACTACTTAGATTAGATATTGTGAACAATTGGATTATTCATAGTAAAAGCGACAGTTAAATAGATATTCAGAAAAAATTGTTGTTATGTTATAATATTTGATTTGATTGACATATTCTACAAAATATTTCATCATCCCAATAAACCCACCCACCCACAGACGCACTTGTAGGCTTGACCCCTTCTGACCCCTGAACCACAAATTACCGGTACCATCACCCACCACCATAATAAACTACCAATAAAACTCACAAATGTATAAATACATACTGTGGCATTAGGTGACTCACGGGCTAAGATTAAGATGTTTATGTAAAGTTGAGTCAGTGACTAACGTGATAAAACAGAACCTTTCAGCGACTACCTAATTACATCAAAGAAATTCACCAATGTTGCTATAAAGATATATCTCGTAATATCGTATTCAAGTATGTTTTTTTATTAATTTCAGATGGTGAACTGTTGTCATGCAATCCTTGGCCTGCTGCTCGCGCAAATATACGTCAGCGCCGCTCCAAGCAACATCACAACTGCTGAAGAACTCCCACAAATCAAACAATCCACAGAAGACGTAGAGCACTTAGAAGTAGAAAAACCAAAAGAAGTCATCAATGACGAACATGAAGAACCAACATTAGATTCCTTGCCCTTACACATAGAAGATAGTAAACTTGAAGAAAATTCTGCACAAAGTTTAAGACAAAAGAGATTTTACAACTTCTACGGTTATGGAGTACCTCCAATCAATCCAGTTGTATACCCCGGTTACAACAAAAGGGATCAGTCTGCAGAGACTGGTGTATATGGTTTGTCAGACCACCCATTAGATCAAATACAAAGAAGATTACATGATATAGCAAGCTTTGTAAGACAGCCGGCTACACCATCACCTCCGCCTCCGCCTGTACACTTTCCATTCTTCTTCCCTGTTATCTATATTCCATACAGCTGCGATTGTAATTCTGATTCAAATGAACAATCTAAACCTCAAGACCCGCAAACATCGCGACCAGAAAATAATCAGACAGACCCAGAAGTAAACCACAGGTTGCCAGAATTAGAAGATGAGAGACAAAACTGGGGCATAATTACTAACGAGACAGACACTGAATACGATGAAGATGAATACAAAAGACCGATATCTTTCGATCCTATTGAAAGTGATAAGCCTTTGAGCAGACCCGCTCCTCCCGTGGACCATGGGAGCAGCCAAGGTAGCTCAGATGGTAGACAAGTTACGACAACAGTTCCACCGGCTAGCGCTAACCGCCCTATGGATAGTCCGAGACCATCTAGACCTTCTCAGCAGAGGCCAGGTCCTCAAGGGAAACCAGCATCGGCACAACCGGCTCAATCACCGTACCCAGCAAATTTCGTTCCTAATATTCCCCGGGGTGAACAGCCCAGCGCTTGTGACGGAGCCGTGCTGAGCTGTTGCCATCAGTCCCAAGTTACTTACGATTGTTTCGTACTCCAAGGTTGTCCTGATCCAACGTCCTACGGAAACCCTTGCGATCCTTTAGTGATTTTAGGTGTCATCGATAAATTTCAGAGGTTTTACGGAGTGCGGAAAGAAAAATAACGTGTATTACTCTAATAGTTTAATAATATTAATTAATGTAGTAGATTATACAGAATGAGCTAATTCCACATTTGTAAATAAGGAAATATTGTACGAGTATCTTATAATGAATATTTGATATGTCTGCATAGTTGCATAAGATAACGCAATATAAATGCGTACTATAATAAGATGTATACAAAGAAATCCCTGGACATACAATGTGTAAAATAAATTATTATTCACGTGGATGAATTATGTCTAGACTTAATTCTTACTTAATAAAATTAGATTTTTTTATTTCAAAAACAAATGTATAACGTCTGTCGTCCTAAAAGTAAATAAGTCACGTGTTTATAAAAACAAGCTAATTCTAGCTACAAACAACATTGTCATCGAAGTAAACAGAATATATTGTACTTATATACAAATCACAAAAAAATGAACTCTATTTTGTAAGAGTTTTTGAAGGTTCATACTAATTAATTTATTTCTCTATAGATAACTGTAGTTTTGTAAAAGTTAAAAAACATAATAAAATGTTCCTAATAACAGTTTGTTTTGTTCTTTCCTTATTGTTTTTTACGAATAGCACAGCTGATATGATATAAATGAACCAACAATTGCCTGAATAATCTAATGAAGGTCAGTTATTTAGGGATGTTGTTAAAATGTACTTATTTACAAATAAGTATATAAGTATTCTATCTATCAGTTTTCTGGTCCCTAACATACAAGGATACAAGCTATGCTTAGCTTAGTTTGGGGTTAGATGGCACTGTGTGGAATATCCAGAAATATTTATTCATAATTATGCTACATAATGCCAAAAAGAATTCATAACCTCTTTGTTAAATTTAAACCAAGCAAGAATGCTTATATATTCGGATAATACAATGTCTACTAAATTACGATAAAAACAGCATGGTTACTTCAAAACAAACAATTATAAATTCGGAGACTCGATTTGTTGAATCAAGATTTGCTGACTCAAGCCCATACTACAGGAAACACGGCAATCGTGGGTTTTTACAGTTTAGCAATATTAACAATATTCGCGATAACCCCCATATACCCAATCAATAATGAGAACTAGCGACGTAATTTATCTTTAGAGCCAGCGCTCATGATTCGTTTCACACATCATCTCATTTTTATATATTTGATTAGAGGCTTCTCAGCTCATAAGACGAGCTGACGGCCCACCTGATGTTAAGTAGTGTTAAGTTAAGTAAGTTAAGTAGTAACCGCCGCCCATCGACAACAACAATACGACTCAAGCCCTATCCACCAGAGTACGAGATGACTCAAGCCGCATTGCATTGCGACCATCACCCCGAGGATATTACTTCTCATGCGCCTGCAATTTCACCGGCCTTCTACCGGAACACAACAACACGAGTGCATCACTGTTTGGCGGCAGATTACCAGGTGTGGTGGCAGTACTTCTCCGAGCGAACTTAGTACAAGTCCTCTGCTATTTTCGGTTGCTCGTTTCGCACCACCCGGGGGACACGTGATGAATGTAGCAAACCTTCTGAAAATGCTTCATTTTGAATATAATATCTTCATAAAAAAAATATTAACAAAAATGATGGGAACGGGCTTCTTGCTCGTTGGAAACCATGGATCAGTTTTATGAAGTAAATGACGTTAAATACCAATCTGAAGATTTATGCTATGCTCCTTTAATGTACCAAGCTGAATATAATCCAAACATCTATACATTATTATAGTGTTCTATCAACTCTTATGAATATTAATCATCGCTGGCTCCCAGAATATTACAGACGTATGCGAAAATTCCCGTTTAACAGGGCAACATGAAGAAAATGATACTTAATCAATGCTAGCAGCTTTAAAACACAACTAACAACTTGTGACTTGTGACAGACGCGAAACAACTTGTGTACGAAGAGGACGTTTGTATCAAACAATTTAAAAAACAAAATTGCGGTGTTTTAGTGGCTTATTCCAGTGACTCAGTGAAAGGAATTGGAGCAAAAAGTGAAGAAATAATTCTTAGAACTTTTTACTAAAGTGAGTATTTCATTCTTCAAATCATTGATTTAGACGGATATCAATAAAAAGTTTATTAAATAACATTGATTCACACAGAACAATATGTGATTATGTTATGAATAGTTTATGTTAGTAAATAATATATTTTAATCAAAGTTAACACTTTAAAAATTCAACATGTATTACTTATACATTCATTCACAAATCTTCGAAGTTACCGGACAACCTTGACCTGAGTTATTTTGAGCATTTATACAATACATTTTAACAACAAGGATAATAACTCTGGAAAATATTTAAACAATTATGATATAATTCTGATCTCTATTACTATCGCGGTAACCTATATACTAGAGTGGAATTATGTTCATTGCATTAGTGCACATAGATCTGCTATCTAATATAATGTTACACTTGTGAATATATTATATACACCTGTATTTCCCGACAGTCTCTCTGGATTTTCTATTTTGAAATTTCTTACTGCCTTTTTATATATATAATACATATGATTGATATAACTAAATATGCCAGTGTTTTTGCACAATTCCACCTGTTAGCGAAATAGACAACTTGAGCTATCTATTGATCATTGAAAACGGTCTTTAGATTGGTCACTTGATTTAACTGTATTTGGTGATTATTATAGTTATCATGTTAATTCCGGTAAAATATTTTTTATGGACTTACTGATAGATATATTAACTAGTCAGGCATGAGGTTCACACAAGACTACTATAAAACTTGGTACTTTTAACATCCTGATATAAATGCCTGATTAAACCCATAAAAGTTGTACCCAGTAAGACTGTATCAAGAAGCTTTAGTTTTAAACTCATTTTCTTGACAATAATTTACCTTGACCCCTCTCGACGCCGCGCCGCGCCGCCTCCGTCACGTGACTCAACATGTGATGCCGCGCACATGCAACTTTACCTAAGTGACACAAGCGATAACGTTGGTTTTTCCCACTGATCGATTCAAAGCGCATTGCTTTTAACCTCACACATACGTGAATAAATATCACGATTTTGCCAGAGATGCGCGTAAATAGAGAAATACAGTAGAATTAAATGCACACAAGGCCTTCGATCTTCATGTGTTAATAATGACGGGCGAAAGGTTATGCGTATTGGGTTTTCGAATTCAAATTCTTTTGTTGTTCTTATGGGTAAAGGGAACTTAACGTCAGGCAGGCACTAGAAAAAAAAAGTCATTGTGAGCCTCAATTCACTGCAAGTTTCATTCACAGTACGATTTACCTTTTGGTATTTATTAGAAAATAAATATGTACTCTACTTATTTTTAAGTCTACGGTCGTGGGAACATTGTAGTCGCTATTTAACCTCATTGTCAATTTTAATTTCGCACTATATACATGGACATTTACCAAAAAGTAAACTATTTTTTAATTACAATACAACCAGGATAAATAGTTACCATATCAACGATGTGAAACGTATGAATTTAGGCGAAGTAGATATAAACAAACTAGCAGCATAGAAATTAAAACTGAAATACCACATCCATTCGGCCCATACTACATTGAGCTCAACACGAAATTTATTTCCAGATGATAGCCACAATTACAGTAATTGGTCTGGTGATTGCTCAAGCGATATGCGCTCCTCAAACCTCGACTATCAACAGCAGTACAGCGCAATCGCCAGCCAAAATGAGCTACGAAGAATTGGAGTACATACTACGAACAAAACATGGAGAAGTCGGGGTTCCTCCGAAGACGCTGTCGCCTTGCGCCAGGGCCATCCTCGGTTGTTGTAATGACAAAGTCATGAATGGACATTGTTCTGAGTCATTGAAATGCGGCGCGTTTTTCTTCGATGATAATCCATGTGAGGAGCAGTTTGTGGTAGACGCTTTGAAGGCAGCGAGGAGTTTTTATAAGCAATTTAACGAAGTTGTTTAAGACTGTTTTGTATTAAATGCTAATTATATGATTAAGTACGTACTATGAAGAATAATTTATAAAGTTTTTTGAAAAAAGCTACTTATATGTATATAGATCCTATTAATATCTCGAAACTCTGAAAAATATATTTTCATAAAACCGATCGTTCATGGATGAATTCGTAATTTTCTAAAAGTCTAATTAAGTTATTTTAAATCTAAGGGTACCTAATGTGAACAAAAGGAAAATGTAACTTTAGGTGGCGCTTTTGAAAAGACATTGACTAGCCAACGGTGCTGAAGCAGACCAGTAGACCAAACTTACCTACGATGCAGGCAGGAGCGTGGAACACAGGACAGCATTTTGAGGTAGGCATTAAAATGACCTCGTATTAGTATGCCTATCTTCATAATCCTGACTTTTAAACTCTTCTGAAAGCCAATACGCAGAGACTTACTATGTTGGCCCAAATAATATGTAGTCGTTTGTGTATTACTTATACACAGAATGCAACACACGGATCACATTCGGAAAGCAAAATTTCAACGTTTCTACGGTCAACTGACGCAAAACCCGTTGGCAAAATGTTCACATAAATTCATATTTCCGATTGGCTGCCTTTTGATGCACTGTACAGTCGGCGAAAGTGTAAGTAGAGAAGTTTACTAAAACTTAAGTTTTGTTCGAGAATAGTGTAGTGTAATAGACATACATACACCACAATGTGTTTTATGTATATAAATTTTAAAATCGGATTCTGGGCACCATCTATGGTTATAAGCTTTTCAAGCAAATACAACGAGCCATCTTCTGTGCTTAAGAACTTCCTATAGCTATCTTTGATCTTCGTCATCGGCTCAGCTCAGTGATACCATATAATTGCATTGTCAACTAGGTTACACAGCTACGCCAAATGTCAGCTCAATATGCCAAGAAGTGCTTAAAATGGATTACAAATGTTGAAATGAAAAGAACCGAGCGCATAATAAGTAATAAATAAATAATGGGGACATTTCACACAGCGCCATCTAGCCCCCAAAGTAAGCTAGGCGTAGCTTGTATCATGGGAACCAGACAACTGATATAATACTTATATACTTAATGATGATTTGTCTTTCTCAAAAATGTCAGATTGATTAAAATTCAGCTGATTACTGATTACTGATATTCTTTATAATCTGATAGGTAGCTAATCATATTTTACGAAAACTATATGAAAATTATTATTGTTTAAAAATATATCAGTATATTTAAACTCTTCTTCTTCTTCGAGTCACCAGTTCTGTCAAACCAGTGTCGTGAAGGATTGTAAGTGCGCCTCAAAGAGGCTCATATATATATTTAAACTAACTTTTAGTTTGACTGTACCAGTTTGTACGTTGTGAGAATCCACGATACGTGACTACCGCCCGATGTAATTCCAGCTTTCGTTGGATTTTTTCAACCAATTTGGTATCTTTCATAGTGAACGTGTGGAATGAATAGAAAAACTAAACCAATTTTTCCAATATTTTTTAAGTTTTTTCAAACTGTGTACACGTTTTCTCAACTGACTTTATTTTTTCTTTGTCAATTAGTTTCGTGACGAGCATTGAGAAAAATAGAGGGTTATTCTTGACATCTCACTTATTGCAATACTAGAATGTAATACTAGTCGTTGATACATCATGTACATTGAATATCCATGCTTTGTATCCATAAATTTATATTTTAAGAATGACTACTTCTGAATCAGATGCCAAAAGGTTCATGGTAAATGTTATAGAATTTTGTTAATGCCAGATTTGATGATTGCCAACTCAACTGAATAAATCTTAGTTTAATAGTTAAACATACAATTTATTACTACAGAAATATGACTAATCATAGTAAAATATAATAAATTTACTGATCATAGTTATTCAGTTACTTAAATGTTGAACCAATGTGAACCAATTTTATTTTAATTATTTAGCAATAAAATCCTATACAATCTAAAATGACTATTATCATATATCAACTGAAGGAGTTTACATTCAGCTCATTATATAATCCATACAATTATTCATTTGTTATTCAAGCTCCTGTTTATACTATAAAAAGATCTCTTACAAACCTAAAATGTGCTTTTGTATCGAGATAATTTGTAAGCACGTACTAATAAATTTTACCATGTTAAAATATTGGTTAATTAGCTAAACAAATTGAGCCCACTCTTACGTAAATAAATTTAAAGAACGGTGAACATGTCAGCCGTTTAATTTGACTTTATCTGGGTCACTAATCTTAAATAATGGCTTACTTATTTGATCTAAACATTTCCTAGTTAACTGTTGACAAGGTCGACGACATATCACAATTGATCGATAGGAGTCTAGACGACAAACTTAGAGGAAACTGGATCTCCCGTTTTCTTGTCTCAAACCATATATTTTATGGATCGCAATCTGTCTGCATGAAAACAAATATTTTCAATACCCTGGGTCTTTGAGGAAAAATGCTCTATAAAACTTATTCTTTGCACTTTTTCTATAACTTAAGTTTTTGAGAATATACCTCTAGGAAACCAATTTATAGTTACCAGTTACCAACACAAGGAAACGTTGTCGTTTTTTATTCAGTGAGCGTAATTACGTGGTGAAAAATCGTCACAAAAATGGCGCATACGGACTACGGCTTAAAAACAAACCAAAATATATTGATATTTAATTATTAATAACAAAAATAATATTTCTGTTATTATTCTGATTTATGATCTATCAATTTGAGATCTCCTAACCAATTATTTGTTAGGAGTATAATCATCTAATTAAATTAATTATCTCTGTTTGGCCGAAATACTATTGCGGAATTTATCGTTCAAATTCATTAGTTAACATTCCAATCAAAACTCGATCTGCTGATCCCTCTAAATATATTCCCAGTAATATAAATAGCCTTGTAGACTATTATCGACTATACCATTATACTGTGCTGACGTCTAACACCAGCCACGGGCACCCCTCCTTAGGGTAGATAAGGCTCTTTAATTTATATCCTGTAATATCTAGAAAATAATAGACAGACATATTTTATCCTTAGCATTCGCACTGGAATTAGCCAACTTCAGTTTAAAGTTTCCCAACTTTAGTAACAAGTTGCTCCTGAGATTTAAGATTATTATAGATCCCGTATCTAAGTTTAAATGAAATGAGAGTTGATTGGTAGAAGGATGGTAAGTGAAGGGCTACTCAACTTAATTGTGATCGTTATGATTTAGAACATTGGGAAGTAAAATTATTTCTCCAAACGAAGCAAATATTTGTGTGGCATGACTTTTAGGATAGAATAGAAACCTTTTGCTCTCAGGTTGTGTTGTATCTGTTTTTTATGTCAAATACAAGGAATCTTACTAAGAGATTAAAGTAAATTTACATCAAGCGACAGCGTGGTAGCCCAGTGGTACGAAGCCTGAGCTTCAAGGCGGAGATCACTGGTTTAAATACCAACGTGCTCCAGTGAGTTTTTAAATAAAAAAAATTATGTGCATAACACCACTTTTTTCAAGTGGCATTCTAGATTTTTATATCGCACGCTCAGATGACAGTGATAAGCCATAGCTGTCACATGGTAACGCGCCTTTTTAAACTACACAAAATTACACTCGAAGTATCCATACATATTGTACATACATACATAAAATCACGCCTGTTTCCCGGAGGGGTAGGCAGAGATCATGGTTTTCCACCTGCTACGATCCTGACATACCTCCTTAGCTCCATCTACTCTCATCACATTCTTCATGCATGCTCGTCGGTTTAGAGTACTCTTGACCTGGCCTTTTTCCAAACCGTACGTAGACGTATCCACGTCATAAAAAACATGCCCAAAAACAAATAAATACTCGTGGCATGCCATGCACCATGCCTCAAGGAGACAGGCAAAGCGCCGACTGATGCTGCGCTTGCTGTTGCTCCCAAATAAAACCATATATAAATAAATAAATAAATAATATCGGTGGACAATTCCCACAGCGCCATCTAGCCCCAAACTAAGCATAGCTACTGTACTATAGGAACTAGACAACTGATGCATATATACTTTTTTTGTAAATACATACATATAATACATATTAACACCCTGACACAGAATAAACATCTATATTCGTCGCACAAATGTTTATCCTGGGTGGGAATCGAACCCACGACCTACAGCTCAGAAGTCAGTCATAAATTATAACATGAATGCCGTAAAGGTGAGTCATAAACTGCTTTTTATCAAATAATATCCATATTTCCCGCTCACTTGTTGCCGGCGGCCCCGCTCTTGGCTCGCCGCCAAACACACTGTTTACTCTTCAACCTTAAATTGTACGCTATCTTGAATTTACACAGATTTATTTGTTCATTTTAATCAGTCCTTCTGTGTATCATGTTATGGCTGTAAACTTTTATTTTCTTTTATGCGATACAGTTACAGAACGTGCCGAGGGCCCGATGTCAGGTGGTAACCTCGGCCCATAACAACCGATGCTATTTGGGTCCTACCCTACTAGGTACGACAGGACCCAAGTCGCAACGCATGCGACCTTAACTCTGAGAAGTGTTGGTGGAATGTTTCATGTGCCTCTAATTTCACCGGCAACCTGTCACACCGGAACACAGTAATGCGAACGCGTTACTGCTTGGCAGTAGAAATGGGTATGGTGGCAGTACGATGGATGGACTTGGCGTGAGTTCTACTGCTCTTAAACGGGGATAGCTCAGACTGCAGAGATGTTGACTGATATGTAGATCGGACGAGTGTGTCTGAGTTACCGGTGAAGGTAAAGATATTCCGTAGAAGCTTTGAGGTAGAATACTCTCTGAGTACTTAGAACATGTTCCGGAATGTCACTTGGCAATATATGAAGTGGTGTTGTAATCTTTAGGTGTCGTGCAAGAATTTCATGAATAAAGGCAGCGTTGCATGGTAAGAGACCTTTAGACCTTTCCTCAGCAGACAATACGTTGAACAATACTTAAAATCAAGTTCATAGGCGAACTTAATGCTAATTAGCATTTTCTTCCGGGTAAACTTTGTGTAGTATGGAGTGGATGTGGTAGTGCATTTATGAAACAATAATTTAGTTTTTAAACAATAATTTAAAAATATGTCTACTTGAGCGTGTCTACATAGCTATACATACTATAGCTATGTAGCGGTATTTATTGCTCCACAAGAATTCGATTCAGGCGTCGCATTGTTTATTGTTTTGTCTAGTGAGCCGTTTACCCGGTGACATGCATTCTTCCTAATACAACGATACGACAGCAACATTTTGGTATCGCCCATGTATGGGGGTTTAGGACAGGGGTTTATCAACGGTGGTTGTCGTAACCCCACAGATACGTGCAAAGCAGCAAAAACTAACTACTTTGATGGGCGATAGGCCAAAAGGAAGGAAATAAAGGCTTTACACTAGTGAAACGCTTTCTCGTTGGTCCTTGCCGATTTGTACTTGAGTACAGAAAACAATTGAAACCAGGTCTGGTTTTCTGGAATCTGTCAGGTTTTCTCTAAGTTTCTGAAAAGTTTAAAATGTATGTGAAAATTGTTAATGAAGTCTAATATGACTCGAAAATAATTTAAACACATTCTTATTTAATTTAAATCTCACCAAATTTTTCAATAATCTTCATTAAGGTGATCTAAAGCTGCAAATATACCTAAGCTACCATTTAATTATTGCAGTACAAGATTTTGGTACATAACATCATGTGGCCACAAAAATACTCATAAATTCGAGTCTATTTCTGCCAGTAAGAACAATCCATATTGATCCGTTCCGTTATTGTACGCATTTAAATGCACTGTAGGGACCGAACGGCAGACGGCTCGTTAAATGCAATTCGCTTCGAATTTCCAGTTCTAGGATGGATGTATCTGTAAACGATATACGCGCTCATAAATTTGTCAAGCGATATATGCTCGTTTTCCTCCGCAACTTTTGCAGTGTCAGTAAGAAGCCGTTTGAACGCTCCTAAACTTTACACAAATCTTTTATCTATACTCTATACATATAAATAAAGTTGGAGTGTCTGTTTTTAATATTAAAATAACCGCTTTTTACTAAGTGCATATGGATGTATACACGGTACATATACCAGAACAACATTTTTTCAATTGTTGTCTGCCTGTCTGTCTGTCTGTCTATCTGTCTGTCTGTCTGTTTGTTCCGGCTAATCTCTGAAATGGCTGGACCGATTTTGACGGGACTTTCACTGGCAGACTGATGTAACAAGGAGTAACTTAGGCTACTTTTCGAGGGGTAAAATAGGGCTGCGTGATAAAACCGAATTCCACGTGGACGAAGTCGCGGGCAACAGCTAGTTATAATTATAATATTGGGACAGGAAAGCCCGCTGGTCCCCACTGATTGCTCGAGTCGCGAACTTCACATGTTAGTGACAGTTTGCGGGACTGTTGTTCCGTATGACAATTAGACTTACTTTTTAATTGGCTAGGTAATGTTAGCACAATTATTCGTGTGAGCATCTTTGAACATGCAAAATTGCTAAATTCATTTAAAGCATATACAACCCATGAGAAACACAGCCTCCGAAGAGGACTACGGACTTCTGATTGATTAAATTGAAACAAATACATTTTTTACTACGTAGCATCACATAAAGTTTTTATAAGAATTTATATTTAATACCAGTCACTGTCTATCACTATTATTTTATTGGAAATGGATTTGAGAGTTTTAGGGTTTTGATATTTTCTACAAGATAACCACTACCCAGGAGACAGGTACTACAGGAGATTGAACGATGGTGGCGCCGCGCCGCGGCCGTGACTAAGCTTTACGCTCCAAATATATAAAATTATTAAAAAGCCCATCAATCAATCATTCGGACAGTTCGACCACACTTTGTATCGCTTTCAGCGAAATTGGCGTTTTGATGTCGGGATTTAGGGTTAAGCTTGTACATTGTTATTTACATAGGCTTAACGGAATATCGATGTACAGATGTCGCATCTGAATACGTCAGGGTATTTAAATGCGAGATTCAATGAAAAATATCATGTACAAGTTAGAAATTAATGCGTTGAACTGAATTTAATGAAAGGCAAAAGGCAAAGCTATTGATTTCATTAAATTCCAATTTGAAGCCTAAATAATTCATCTAGCTGTAACGATAAATTAAGGAATATTAATCCAATTAACGGGGTTCAATAAAACCCTTGTTAACCCGACCCTAACTATGGTAACTTTAATAATTGTATTTGTGTTACTCACTTAACATATTTTACTGATTGTGAAGGCCGCAATTAATTTAACAATTCATTATTCGGAGTTAAATGAATGATATTTGGAGCTTCATGATAGCACAAAGTCATGTTTTCTACTCTCTGGCCCAATTACTATATTCAATTCAAAAAACAATTTATTTAATCATGTTTGAAATAACCTAACCTACTTAAAAATAGCTTTAAATTAAATTGACTTGATATGTATAATAATACCACATGTAATATATAAAACATATCTGAAAATTTGCTTTTATCGTTTGTAACACTTTACTAACGGAAAGTAATTTCCTCTCTAGGAAGTTTCTAAGTTCTACCTACGAGTATGTAGGACGTGTAAATATTCATCTGCCTTTTGAATTCCTCGCTCAGGATTCTCTTTAAAATCACTCGCCCTGCTCGTAACTCAATTATAGATTACTTCGCCTTCTCTAACAAAAAGTCTTAGAAATTAACGCATTCGCTAACTTGTTGAGCACATAACTATTACAGCCTGTCATTTCTCACTGTCAGCAAGCGTAATTGTTCCAAGTTTTCCGGACGAGCTCTAATGGCTTTTATTTTCCAATAAGTGACGTCATCCGATGTTGGCTTTTTCTCTCATCATCCTCGCGTTCGACGCTGTTACCGTGCATAATTACTTTACTAACAAATTAAAAAACAAATTGCTAATCAGACAGTAGGACATCAGTATATTTACTGGTATATGTGATATCCATGGGCGGTGGTTGCCAACTTTTACTTCTTGGTATGTGAAAGCTAGCAGATGAGCTTACCAGATACTCTGCTGCACCAGAGGCAATCCTGAAATGCTGCCGGCCACTTTCTACCAGATGGCCTGTTAGCTCTGTCTTATAAAAACAAAGCGCACTAGATCTTGTTATTGGCTATGCTTTTATGAGAGTGATACAAAGCAACCAATAAGGTTGAAACTGATGAATGAGAAAACTTTGAACGACTGATGTCTTGTACCCTACGGCACAGAATAATAGGTTAATCTTACGACTCCACGTACTTCGTTGGCTCTTCCAGCAAAGCAAAAGGTTCGAGATCGATTCCCAGGACAAACATTTGTGTGAGGCAAGTTTGTTCTCGATGATTGGATGTGTTACATCTATACTATGAGCGACAAATGCCATTTCAGTGTAAGGGTATAGTTTTAATGTTAGCGTTTTCGGTGTCTCTTTTGCATTATTCTTTTTTTTATGAATTATTTTGCTTTTGGCCGCAGATGTTCTTGACAGCGTTTATATGGGCTTTTGGTGAAGGCAGACTGCTCTCAAACGGTTATGCATTATTCGTGTTCATAATAAAGTGTTTGTTAATAAAACATTTCTTTAAAGTGAAGATTTATTCATGTCATGTAACAATTAGAAAAACATATCAAGGCCACGTGAGATATAATGTACAATACGGATCGGGCCTATGTGGTAGTTTACAATTCATTCATTCACTCTCATTCTATCTTTGTTCTGGACATCTCCGTGTAAGGGTAGGGTCGTAGTGATAGCGTTGTCGTTACCTGTATATGATTCATGTTGATAATAATAAGAAGCGAGTGTTAACCCTAATAATGTTATAAACGTGAAATTTGTGTGAATAGACGTTTGTTACTCTTTCACGCTCAAACGGTTGTATAGATTTGAGTGAAATTTGGTATGAAGATAGCTTATTGCTTAATAGCGTTCTTGAATAAATGTTATGTATCATTTACGAGAGACTAATTCTAAGCAATTAACTGCCTGAAACGCCGCTAAAAACCTACAGGTTAAAATACATTTAAATTTGCGAACTTTCTTCTCTACTTAAGCATAAGCTAATTTTAGTCTTTATCAAAAACTCATTTCGCTGAAAAATACTAGTCTCGATTATCAATCTGAAGCTCGCTGGTTCAAATCTGGAGCAAGAATGCACTATAGATTTTCGTTTGTTCTATTTGCGAAATTTGCATATTGAGAAACCAACGTGTCCTAAAATCAAAAACAAAAATTCTAAGTCACATGACATCTTACAATAAAAGTAATCAAGTTAATAATCTACGTAGTCTAGCAGTTCTAATTTAAGGTGAAAATCTGCTGTCATTTTAGTAGTAATAATTCGTGTCAATTTGTGGCCACAAGACATAGATAATAATTCAATTATCATTGTCAGAATATTACATTCAGCCGTAAACAGCTGCGCACAATTTTTCAGTAATCATTGAGAATAAATCACAGTCTAGCAGTTGTATTACTTTCTATTGCCAGTTATATTCACCCGATGCGGCCATAACTCAATACTATGACAGTAATGTATGAAGTAGTCATTTACTGAGCCCGTACGCATTACTCATTCGCGTATTACTCAGAATTTATTATTGCCTGTATCTCTCTCTCGACATGAAATCAATTTAATAGTGTCATGAGCTTGATAAAGTCAGCTTATGCTTTTTTTAATTGAATATAGTCATACTCACATCTCTCCGTTAAGTTAAACCGGTCTTCAGACTTCATAGCCTGGTTTGAATACCTTAGAACACTGGACTGCTAAAATATTTTCCATGAAATCTTTATCAGTTTTATCCAACAACATTGCGAAATAATCGTCGACGAAGAAAAATCTTACGTGATCTATTGACTGGCCTCATAGCTCTGTTGGTAGTAACCCTGCCTTCTGCACTGTAGGTCGTGGGTTCGGTTCCCACCCAGGACAAATATGTGTGTGATGAACATAGATGTTTGTTATGTGTGTTCTTGTTGGGTGTTATTATGTATTAAATGTACGTATTTACAAAAAATAAATATAAGATTCTATCAATTGTCTAGATCCCATGATACAAGCTATGCGTAGCTTACTTTGGGACTAGGTGGCGATGTGCGAAAAGTCCACCAATAATAAAAAAGTTTCAGTTGCCGGTTCCCTCATGTTTTTCTTTTTTCATTTCGAGAATGTCGTATTGCGCACAAGAATTGCGCGTATATTTAATTAATGTGTCTCTGGAGTTGAATCAGAGACCTCCAGATCGAAGCTTGGGTTCTGTACCGCTGGACACTACACTATCTATTACCAATACGGTAAAACAGATCAAAGCACTCCCGGCTATGATATTGAGTTTATTTTTGTACATGGCTGTTTAAAATTCTCCAGCGCATTAGAAATAAGGTGACGGTGGCGTTGGTGCCCGCGCATTAATGAGACCCGTGTTCCCGTTACCCTTATCTGCTGGCTTATAGCTAGCTGGATGGAAACTAAGCCGATATCAAAAGATATTAAACGGGAAAAGTGCTGAAATCAAGTTGCACTATGGAGTCACTTGTATGCAGAAATGCAAAGAATTCCACCCCGAGAAAATTGTTAAGCCATTGAATCCTTGATAAGGGGCGTTAGTAAAGTTATTAAATTTAAAAATGTGTTGTACTTTTCTTATGTGATACAGTTACGGAACGAGCCGATGGCCCTGGTGTTAAGTGGTAACCTCTGCCCATAACAAGCAATGTGACTTAGTTCCTCCCTTACTAGGTACGATAAGAGCCAAATCGCATCGTATGCGCCTGTAACTCTGAGATGAGTACCTGGAATGTCTCAAGTGCCTATAATTTCACCTAATTTAATCGTAGCTTGTGAAGTTAGTATTATAGTAGTTATTAATACTGGGCAATATAATTAAAGCAACTATTTTAACCGTGAAGACTCTTTATTAAAATATAAAAAATATGTATTTAAATAAAAAATATTTTATTTAAAAATAATAATTTATTTATCAATATCTGCTCATTCCGCAGCTTATCTCTAACGGAAGAGAGAGCTCGAGCCAGAACTCATTTCATTTCTTCTGCCTAGCGGCTGTTCAGCTTTTTTTTGTCACATCTGCCGTATTTTGAGAATTATCTTCGGTGGTCAATGGTCTACTATCACTCGGTGCTGAGTGCAATTTCGAGAACTCACTGT
Organism: Chesias legatella; assembly: GCA_947359385.1. Taxonomy (NCBI): domain Eukaryota; kingdom Metazoa; phylum Arthropoda; class Insecta; order Lepidoptera; family Geometridae; genus Chesias; species Chesias legatella. Next base: position 3,562,572 of record OX375766.1, read on the forward strand.
ATCCACATTTTAAAATGTAAGCAAGCTTCTACGTATTGTGTGCATTAGAGTGCTGTACTCGTAGTTACTTTCAGGACTGTCTTCGCGACTGGTGAGATGCTGAGAATAACTTTACATTTTCTTATAGACCTCAGTATACCGGTCTATTGTTTGGGTTGTATCTGTTACATTTTTCTTCCTATTTCACCTTTTACAGATAATTAATAAACGTCACGCTTTTCCCTATATAGTAGGGCTATATTTCGTTCAGTAACGTCGTGTTTTTCCTCGTCAGGTATTTATTTTAGGTAAGTATTCTGATTTCAGTCTAACAGAAAGAAAGAAGACATTTATTCACAATGCCATATTTTTAAACATTTGCGTGCGTATCACTATATAATTTGTAATTGTATTAGCATACAATTATTTTATACTACTGCGCCCCGCAGTGTTATCCGCAGTGAATAAGTAATCCCACGGGAACACTGAAGTTTTCCGGGATCAAAGTAGCTTATGTGTCAATCCACAATATAAGTTATCTTAGTACCAAATTTCATCCAAATCCATTTAGCCGTTTAAGCGTGAAAGAGTAACAAATATCATTCACGTTTATAATATTAGTAGGATGGAGGTAACGCCGAGGTGTTCAGCTAAACCGCGAACAAGAGGTACCGCAGTGAGGAATTTTCGGCATATTCTCATCCTATTAGAATTAAGTAATATTTAGTGGGTTACGCTGAGACAAATATTAACTGGGATTGGTGGGTTACTTCATATTATACAGAAATATTATTTTACTTGTTTATTTCTAAGCTGTTGTAATAACTAATACCTATCGCGTAAAACTTAACGAGGCGAGGAGTTTAAGTTTGTTTTGGGTACAAGAGTTTCAGTGCAAACTTTGCAAGAATTAACTGGTTTCCAGATCTCCGAGTACCTACACATTTGCATATTTTGGTCGCTACTTAAGTGCTAATGCCGCATCAGACGCCTAATGCTGAAACACTACCTTATCAACAACTCTGCAAAGTGCATTTATGGAACAAATTCCGGTACTTAAACTAAGGAAGATATGGAAGATGAAGTGGTGGCGTAGCTGGTACTACTTGTGGGTCTTGGGTTTGAAAACTTCAGTGAGCGAGTGAGTGAGTGAAGGAAAATATCGCGTGGGAAGTTGGCATGTTGGCTGGCCATTTTAGAATGTCCATCTGTTTGTTCCCAAGCTGTTATTTCACACATGTTATTGATTAAAATTTGTTGTACAACTTTTAAGAATTTATTGGTACTCATCGTTTCTTGCAGTAATTCAATGAGATCTGAATAAGTATGTACCCTGTTAAGTTTATACAAATATTAAAATTGCTCACATTAATTGCTTTTATTCTTACCTTCTCTCCGCCACAAGATGCCACAATTTGGCTCAAAACTATCTAGAGAAGTCTAGATTGAGATCGCTCGCGGTTTAATCAAAGGTTATGGATAAATATCCGCATAATTATTCTGCTTCCTTCCATCGATTGTCAGTTAGATAGAACAGACCGACCATGTTTAAAATCGATATCGTCAGTTCTAAGGCATACGAGTATACTAGTATAATTCAATCAAAAATTTACTAGTCCAATACAAATTAACTAAATTTTTGTTTCCTTCAGAATCTTGAAATATTAATATTAGAGCGGTATCAGCAAGTAGTCTGTAAGTTTTTCTTGATAATTCCAAAAAATACTTAAAATAGAAATATTGTTAAAAGTTTGAGCACCTTTCTTAATCAGCTTAATATATAAGATTATTTTCACATTTCTTCCGTGCTTCCCTGAATCGGCAATTTGTGCTGTAGCAAATTTTTGTGTAAATTTGAACATGCTGTGAATTGGAAACCTATTTTGAAGGAAACGATAATTTGTCGGAAGTAAAAACCATACTAAAACTTTTATTGGAAATTTCCTAAAATGTAATTGGACTATAGGTACCATTACCTAAATTTTTGAAGTTATGCCATTATCTATGTCATTGATTCCAGGGTATTTTAATAGAATTCTTCCAAACATAGATGTGTGAAGATTTTACTTTTTTAATAGCATGTTTTGATCATCGATTTTAGCAGCACACAAGGATCGATCACGAGTTAGATTGAGCGCACTTTATACCGGTCACGATTAATGGATATCGTAGTGTAATAATCACAAGGCTTTGTTCCTTTTAAATACTCTGAGAGCTTTTAAATCAGCACTTGCAGATATTTCAGACATAATAATTTATATTTGAGTTAAAATGTCAGTCTAAGTTTATTGAATTTTATTTCCCTGTAACAACAGATCGGGTATTGGTGGGATCAAGTTACTGACACACATTGGGCATTCAACCTCTTGTTCCTTCAACATATTTTTATGGTGGCTCATATTTTAATTAAACATTAAAAATACTGATAATGTCTCAAAAATAACCCGCTTGATATAGTAAAAATAAACCATCAAAATTGAGCTATTAATCAGTTTCAGAACGTTTAAAACTTTACATATAGGTATATGCGCTCAGGACCTCTTTCATGAAATTAAGTATTCCTGAATTCAAAAGTAATGCTATGGTTCCTTCGAAAGCAAGTGTATCGGAAAATTTTTAGAATTATTGTATTAGATATGATTTGTTGATTTATTTCGGTATATTTTATTACCTAGTCAATTAAGGCACAAAAAATTTACTCCCGATTAACTTGGCATATCGGTTTATTGAATTGTTTTATACAAACTATTGTCACTCAACAATTTAATATTAGAATAAATTTGAAATATTAATTTTGTGTTTAATATTCCGCACAGGCGAGATTTGAACCCACTACTACATAGAAGAAACTTGACCCGTGCTGTCAATTAAGCTTGAATATCAGCCAATCATTGTAAAATAAAGTCTAAAATATCTGAATATCACAGTGAAACCGCATTTTCTTCAGTTATAGTAGTTAATTATAGATTTAATTGAGAATTTTAGAAACTGGTGTTATTGTATAAAATGTTTCTAAAGCCGCTTTGATCTTTTGAATTGGCACAATACAGTAATTACATTGTTACTTAAGTAGGCACTTCAAAAGCTTCAAAGTTAATCGATTCGATTTGCGCACTTTACTAAAATTAGCCGCAATCTCAAATCAATTTGTCACGAATTTTCTTCAAGATGCTCTGTAACGACCTCCTTTGGGTCCTCTAAATTTGGCGTCATATACAGAAGTGTGAATCATGAAAAAACATAACTCAGAGACAGTGCCCGTCTGGTAAAGCCTCTATTCGAATTTTATGCCAACATTTATACAAGTAAATAAATTGCCCCAATACAGAAACAATAATATCGAAATGTTCAGCAAACACGCAAATGAATGAAAATGTTTCTCATAATTCAGTGTCACAAATAGTTTATTTTTTGCGCCATTGTTTTATTTGACTGATTTTAGGCTTTTCATTGGGTTTCGTTGACAGTGTATGTACATACACTGTCAACGAACACGCAAAAAAAAACGAGTTACAACCAATAAAAATGCGCTTAAGGCTATCTGTCAAACGCTGAAATTGCAAGTAGTGGTGAGTTTAGTTAGTGGTGAGGCACGTTTATTAGAATAGCGAAGGAAAATATTGTCAGGAAACCATAATTCCGTAGAATTTGAAATGCGACGCAGGCAATACCGGTATGAAACCATTCGGGAAAACTAGCACGTACTAAACACACGTTTAGTGCTGAATGTAAGGCTCTGTGTTACTAGATGGGCTGACATGGCAGTACTGAATTTCACATTTTCAGCATATTTTGCAGCAGCAGATATTTTGTACAGATTTCCTTCCATTATCGATACATTTAAATTTTAATTACAAATTTATTTTTGTTTAAGGCTGTCTATTTAAATATAATATTAGGAGCCATTGAGATACCGTTATTATAGTAGTTAACGTTTTAGAATAGTTGCTATTGGTTCAGAGAATCTGGCCTATAGGATCTTATCCCCGGTTTAAATAAGTCTCATTATAGTTTCATAAATAATGTTTGAAATTTACTTAGTTCAAATATTATCTGTATAACATTGCCATAGTTTTTTTATTAATCATCTATATTCATGCCCACATGTTAGAATGCCTAGAAACCAAAACAATATTATTATAAAAATATTTATGTGGTTGAAGGTTCTGAACCCAGACTGGAGACGCTTGCTTCAGACAAAAACCACTTTGGCATAGGTCACGTAATTCTACATGCAATTCCTAAGAGCAATGATTGAAGTCGCTCATTTAAAGTGGAATTGTAAGTAGATTAACGCCAGCACGTAATGCACGTCAAATTAGAGAGGCATTACGCTTTTAATTACCTCACCCTCTCCGCGCTTAAATGCCAGATTACCTAACCCTGCCAATCTATCTACCAGTACTAGTACGTATGAAAAAGGACAACCTACCAGAGTATTACTGTTGTGACTTCTCATCTTGTTTAGGACTAGTGGCTCGTACCGGTTTCACACCGCTAGCGATTAGTATTGACAGCTGGAGCTCACCAATTAATACCAGAATGAATAGCCTATAATAGCATAATAAAATAGCATTCAAGTAAAATAAGCTTGCTGCTAGTGTAAGTATTTTCAGAATCGGTTTAGTAGTTTCGCACATTGTCTCCTACAACAAAACTTACAAACTGTATCTCATTATAATATAACGCATTAAAAAAATATTTTTGAATACATTTTGTCATGTAGTCATTTATCTTCATCCGATAATCGGCAAACTTTGCAAAAAAAAATGAAATGTAATAATGTTATGTATGTAATATGTATGTAATTAGAAAAGAATATTCCATGGAAGATGGAAGGCTTCTAATCACGAAGAAAAAAATACCATCTAGTTCAAAATGACTAGCTCCCTTTTAATCACACATCTATAAAAAAATTATGTATCCGACATTACAATATGTACACAAGTCCGCGTAAAAAAATATGTCAGAAACAGACAATGTAAAAACTAAGTTTTTGTCTAATAGACTAACATATTAAATAAATAAAAGTAATACAGTTTTTAATATTACAACCGCTCTCAGAATGGCTTCTATTAACATTTATAGTCCAAGTTCGCGCCTTTGCGTTAACCGGTCTTTGCATCTACTGAGTTGGAAATATTGCGAATGCATATTGCATCGAACATTTGCTCTGTTCGACTAAAATGCGAATATCAATATATAATGCAAGAAAAAAGATTGGAAAGAAGATGGGATGTCGTCGAATACGAATGAAAGTTGCCTAGCAACAACCTAAGGATGGTAATTCTAACAAGGTACCTAACCTTTTCTAGCCACGACAGGTAAACGTGACTCACACTTGTTTAGTCAGGCACCTGCCTGAGAAGCGACCAGCGAAATAAGTCTGCCCAATTTATTCCTCAAATACTTTTATGTGCTTTGTATGGTATAATTTAGTTGCTAATTGCTCATTACGATTAATTTTAAACATTACGGTTAAGTTCTATACATCTAAATAAAAAAACATTTACTTTCGGTCATACTTCAATCATTACAAAAACATAATTTTTAGTATTGTAGGAACTATATCCTAAGACGATCTGTGTTTTGAAGATTGAGGAAACTGAGACCACGTGTGAACTTGTATTTTAGATAACAGTTCTTAATCATCTGAAGGTAAATAATTAGTCAGCTCTATACACCAGGTAAGTACACCAGCATTATTTTCTACGGACACAGGCCTACCTAGATAAGGAGAATTAAAACCAGTAGGAAGCTAATAAATTCAATTTCTCCAGAAATTCAATTTCTCTCGATTGAGTTCGGGTCAAGGCACGAAACAAGGAGCGCTTGTGATTGGTCAGCTCAAGGTCAGATACAAGATATATACTATGAGGATTTGCTGGGTAAATTACTTATAAGAACAACTATTTATGTTGCAACATTTTATTATATGCATGTTTAAATAGTTATGATGTGAGAGTCAAACCAAGAAGGAATGGAACTTCAAATGAATGAATATAGGAGAATAAATAGATCCGGTTATATCACAATCAATGATATTCGGCATAATAGATAATAATCATGAAATTTTGGCGTTAGTCGTTAAGAATTACTATCGGCTTTTAGACGTCATCCAATCTTCTACAGATTACGGTCGTAACGATATTTAATTTTGTTTTACCATTGAATGTAATCAAATTTTATCGTTCAACCTATTTCGCGTACCTTTTGTTTTCTCCGTAATATTTATTTTATTAATCGTAATAGCACAATAAAAAAGGCTTTTGAGTACAACATTTGCTGAGTTTATTAATGCTTAGGGGACTTAATTTTTGTTTATTGTAGACGTTTGTCTAATGAACTGTAAATAGATGGCTTCTAAAACGGCCCTTGATGGACTTTTATGGCAAGTTTACTGGTTTTCGTAATATTAATGAAATTAATAAATTATAATTATCCTATTCCTACCAAATGCTGCAATTACAAACATCATAATGATAAAAGTATATTAGTAGAAGATTTGCTAACTTGTATTGTCCTTATCTTCGAAAGGTCATTTAAAATACGTTTGAAAAAGTCGACACAAATTAGCTCATGCATTCGTTTTCAACACGTTTGTCGATAAGGACACTAAAATATACAGTATTAAACAGCTTTACTAAACTCATATTCAGTTATTAGATTATAATGAATTCAATTCATTATAATCAAATTTTGACAGACAAATTAGTAACATAATATTTTTTGGTAGATATTAACGTTTATTGTATGTTTTGCGTGTACGTAGCACAAAATATTTAGCCATTGTTCAACCACAATAACAAAATAGATTGCTTTTTATTTTCAAGGAACCGATCCAATAACCCAATGTCCCGATAAATTCCGGGATATTATTTGCGATACGATAGTGTGTAGTTTATTTTTAAGACTATCTATATTAAATACCACTTTAGTGAAAGCCATTCAAATATTACTGTTTGTATAAAGTTTCTTTATGCAAATATACTTTTACATACTTACATATACTTTTACTTTTACATTTCATACTTTGAAGTGGAATACTAGTTCTTAATCAGAGTTTTAAACAGATATTTTGGCTTAAAATTGCGAAATAACCCCTAATAAAGGGAGGGTACGTTATATACTTTAACTCCAACAAAACCAAGTAAGAAAAGTGATTTCTTTCTTTTATTAAGAAAAAGTTCGTAGCACTCTATCGGCTGCCAACTGGCAGGATCTTTTAAGGCAGCGGATTTTGGGTAAGGGTAATACCCCAGGCATATGTGTAAAGAGAAATTAAACGATTCTCTGGGATGACTTCTTAACTATTTCGCGAAAGAAGGAATTCCTTTTTTTTCGTGTCTATTTTTCCCTATAAGATGGTCGGTCGAATAGTGTTTGAACAAGCGTCAAACTTAGCAATAAGTACGCGTGACTTTATGTTTTGAATATTACTTATTGAAGTTTACAAGTAATTTCTTCATTCTATGGAAATAAATTATAAATTTTAATTGTATAATTCAAGTAATGCTTAACTTGAAATGCATTGTATTTTGTTTAATTGCTATTATTATTATTATATTCCTGATAAATTCTTTTAATATCGGTTATCACATATTTTAATGCTCTGGCTTGCCTCCGTTTCTAATTTTGTACACCACTATTGGTAAGACATGTTGTGTACCTATACCTTTTTACTATCTAACCTGTATAATATAATATGTTTATGCAAATAAATATCTTTGTCTTTGTCTTTAAAGTTTTCTGAATTTTACTTTAACAAATAAATTTTGAAAGATTTTACGCTCAACATTATTGTCAACGCGCATCTCCACTCACAGCCGTATATGCTCTGATCTAGAAGTATATGTAAGTATGTACGCGTTTGGTTTCCTGACAATGTTAGCTCATGGTGTCATTTTCACTTTTAGTTCTCATGTGTCCGCGCACTATTGGGGGCGCTAGTAGAGGGCATTCGTGCTAGATACTACTTTGTTTTTGTGTTTGATACGACCTTTTTCATCTTAACACATATTCATATAGCAGTGTTAAGTCTACGCGTTTCTGTCACATGTTGGTGTCCTGCGGGAGGGGTACTTACATTTCTGCGAGTCCGTCTTGTGGGGCGACTTCTTGTCTCCGCGCACCATGGCTGCGGGGCGGTGGAGTGGGGATGCTCGTGCGCGCGGATTCTGATACTATCGCCCGCGCGCAGCTCCGCTCGCGGTCGGCGGGACACAGTTCTCGGGGTTGTGCCAGATGCCTGGAAATAATATGAGTGGTATAAACGCAAGGAAAAAGAACTTTTATTTTAACCAATACAATAGTATTCCAGAATGAGGATTATACATATTTGAGGTGTTGCATTCATGCTGTAAAAGTGATTACGAGAGGAGATAATAAATATGATCATGTAAATAAAAATCCATTTATGCGGTCTAGAGACGGAGTTTTTGCGGTATCTGATAAAAATATCTATAGTAATTCTCCAATAAAAACCATTTTCGATGTATTTGAAGGAAAATGGCAGGTCGGAATTAAAGGTTTTTATTTATTCATTCATCTGATAAAGTTACGGAACGAGCAGATAGCCCTGGTTTTGAGTGGTAACCTCTGCCCATAACAAGCAAACGACTGGGGTCCTTCCCTACCTAGGTACAAAAAGACCGAAGTTGCATTGTATGCGCCCGAGGTTGCATTTTGCTGTTATTTAAAATAGTCAATGCTTTGAACACATTTATAAAATTTATATTTATATTATGTCGTATGTAGACACACGGCGCGGCGCCGGCGTTGCGGGGCCAGTGAGCTGCGAGAGTCGTTGGGTTGGAATTCATTAGCCTTCCGGAAAAGCGATCAAAGCGATCCTTGCCCATTCCATATTGATGATGCATGGTGACAGCATTACACTGAACTATGTATAATTTCATAATTTAGTTGCATACAAAATACAGAAATATTGAATTAGCATTTTATAGAGTTAAATATGTATGTCGATATGTAAATTATGGACGATTTATCCGAACTCTCCGTTTAAAATACATAAGTTGAGACCGTGTTAACTGTTTCAGGATTAAATATGTTATTACATATCTTTTTCAGTTATCATTGGAAATAACTGAATTAATTTCATGTTATGTTATCGATGAATCATCTAATATCATCGAAAAATTTGTTTGTAGTGTTGCCTGATTACGAAATAAAATTTACTGAATAATTATTAGATTGCAATAAGATTAGAGTAGAGAGTATTCATGGCAGGCATTAATGTTTTAATGGCGGCAAAAATGATGCATGTTGATGCATGTGATCCATTTTAGCCAGGTTCGAATACTTTTGAACATTGCTACTGCCTGGTATTCATAAAAAAAAAATATCTTTTTTTTTTTAAAAAATTCATAAAAAATTTGATGTTTAAAAACTCAGTTGGGGTGTGACGCAAATGTCTGAGCCATAATAAAATAAAATTGTAGATTTAGGCATAATAGGAATAGGAAATTGGCTTTATCCGTTTACTTCAAACGTCAAAGTTTTAGTTAAATCGCGAAGTGAATTACTATTTTATTCCAGCGGCACACACAAAAACAATTCACTGAGCTTAGCGATATTAATTAATTCGATTACAAAATCGTTTGTGTATAAAAGAGATCGCTTGGAACAATTCCAATATTTCTCGGTTGAACTTTGCTCCGGCATCATTTTCGGTAAAAGCCTAACAATGAAAAATTGCTTTTGAGCATTTAAATTGTAAATTATACATGTTCGTTCAGTAAATGTTATGTACTTTTTTATAGGAGGAAAATGAAGATAAATCAATGGTAGTAGTTCGACTACCTAATCTAACCACACTATATATAATAAGAAAATATTATATAGCTATTTCATTAGCTAAATATACATAATCTGACAAAATCATCATGATTTCGTAAATCAGCCAATACATAACGAATTGGTTATCTAATCAGCCATAAATTCAACAACTAAGGGAACTTCAGATGCTAAAACTCCAACTACTTATTGGTTTAAACCTCAGTGACGGATTTCGGTTCGTGAAATTTTAGCTATTGCACTAAGACGAGTTTTGGAGGACATCATAGTGTGAGTCCATAATGCAATGTGTTTTTTTTTTACATTATCTTGAATTTAACCTCATTTATGTTTAAATAAAAAAACTTAACTCATGTATACTATTTAGAGTTTTTTTTTGTTTTTTATTTATTGATTATCCGACATACCATTATGTGTCGGGAGTTTTCTTAGCATTATTTTAAGAGATACCAATTAGATCTTAATTTATGTTTTCTTTGTGAGTTGATTAGATAATTGGGGTTTACCAAACACAAAACTTACAAATAACGGATAAAATAACGAGAAACCTCAGAAAAACCTCTTGAAAATGTTTTTTTTTTTCAAGAATTATCACTAGTAAAAGCTCATTTTTTTATCAAGTTTGTTAATGAAGTTGAAATATAAGGCCGATTCTGATCAGTTTTCCCTGCCCACCTGCATAAATAAGGATAAAAGCCTTAAAATAGCGAACACTTGTGTGTTATGAGGCTGTAAACAATGCCTATTACCTAGAGAGCACAATCACGTGAGTGCGGAAGAGCTGTTGGAATTCCATTCGAGTGGATTTCCCTCTCACGTTTCACGACGTACGATGCAATAAAGGGTGGCATCGGCCCCGCATTCAAGGAATTTTTAAATAGACAATGAATCGAGATTCTTAAGGTTTTTTTGAGACACAAATCTTATTTATTAGCCTTGATAATCAACATGTTTTCATAATGATCGAAAATTGATCGTTTTTATTCTTATCACGGACGATTCTTATCTTGCACATTTATTTAAAGTTGAACAATATAATAATTATTTAAATGTTACTTGACGCTTTTTTATATAATGAATTATTATAATATTATTATTATTAATTCTAGGAATCTGTAATTGTAAATTGTTTGATGTTCATACGTGTACAATAGAAATACAATAATGTATAAAACTTGTGCCTACATGAATTTAAATAATTCAGAGTGGCCATAGTAACCAAAATAGTGGACTCAGTAAGCAGAACAGATAAAAACTATGTTCAACATACATTTTTTTTTTTTTTTTTTTTAATTACTATAGGCTCACATTTGACCGCAATCTCACCTGATGTTAAGTGACGATGCGGTCTACGATGTAGCATGCTTGCCTAGGAAATACCTATTCACTCTCCTCTTGAAGACCTCCAGATTAAAGTTCTCGGGAAATACAGACGCAGGCAAGGAGTTCCACTCTTGGGCTGTCCGCATTATGAAAGTGGAAGCAAAACGCTTCGTACGGATGTGAGGTAATTTGACCAAGAAAGGGTGACGCGATGCTGTACGTCTGGATGTAAAGTGGTAGAATGGAGATGGGGGAATCAGATCGTGCAACTCAGCCGCGCACTCCCCGTAATGTAACCTATAGAATACCGATAGACTGGCTACCTTGCGTCGGTGTTCGAGACTTTGGAGTCTAGCCTCAACCAGTGTATCGTCCCCAATAAGCCTTTTAGCTCGTCTTTCAAGAGAGTCCAAGGCAGCGAGATGACATTTGGCAGAGCCATCCCATAGGTGGGAGCAGTACTCCACACACGATCGGACCTGTGCTTGATACAAATTAATGCTTCATGCTTCCCCCAAAGGACCAGTTTTAAACCTAATGGGTAAGCGTGACATGTGTATAGCTTACACTATCATGGTAAAGTAGACGTGACAAATGATGAGCTCATCACCGTTGTTTTCCTACGAATAATTCAGCTAACTAAAATAAAAGAAACCAACAAAACTACCATCAAATATGGGAGAACAGATAAAACTGGCAGAATTAAGTAACCACACAGTAAGTACGTTATTAATCCGCCTCCGATGTAAATTGCACGTCAACCCTACCATCACTTGAGACACGGGAATCCCGCCGTGGTAATTTCATTTATTATGGATGTCGGTGCTTGCTGATGATTGCTATTTCAGTTCGCACATGAATTTCAGCACTGGATGTAATTGAAATCGTGAATATACGAGTTTGATATGTCGTTATATCGCGTTTTGTGTATGTTGTTAATTGAATTTACAAAACTCTTGTTATTTATTTATTTTTTAAAAATGTGAACGGACGCTAAGATTCGATTCATTTGATTTCACATTTAGATCAGCTCAACTGAAGACAAAGTAAAAAAACTTTAATTATTTCATAAAGAAATAGCTTGAAGATGTCAATAAGTATTTAAAATATAAGGTCACGCGTACTTATCGCTAAGTTTGACGCCTGTCCAACTCTATCCGACCCACCATAGAGAAACCCCTACGTATTAGTTAAGTGACTCCTCTTCCGGTCACTAAAGCAATGCAATAGATCTTCCCCTAAATAGGTATGCATCGTTATTGCGTTTCGCCTATCACATCTGACATCAAGATGGGACTACTCTTGTACCTGTACTACAGCTTAGCAGAAGAAGTGGAATGGGCTTCAGTATACTTCCGAGGACAAAATCTGTACTACAGTTTAGTACTCCCTCAGTAACGATTGCAATACTGTGTGACTTGGGTATCCAGAAACCGAGGATGACATTCGTATCATTTTTGTTATGGGCTGCAGTTATCGCTTAACCTCAGGGGAAATCTGCTCGTTAAATACATTTTTCAAAACAGTCTTTTCTTATTTTCATTAGCTCAATAACAAGAATCCTACTGCGATGATGTTTTTTATAAAAGAAATTCTGTCTACAAAACTAAAATCGCACTACAGTGTATGAAACTATAAATTCTACGTTCAATATAAACGAAAAGGGTTCAGTGCCAGTATTTTACCTACTCAAGTGTACTATACGTAGTCGTATCAAACTTAAGACCCGAGGGACAATTCTACCGGAAATCATAAACCCGGGAAGACAGCTGGATCATTTTTAACATATTCCACAATGTTTAAATACTCATGAAATAACAAGCATACGAATTCATATAATGTTCCTCTTTCACGTCTTAGAATTACGGGCGCAATATACATAAATTGAGCTAGCCATACCTAGTTAGGCTCAACCGTATTGCTTTTGTGATTAGCAGACGGGTTAACATCAGGTGGGCCATCTGCTCCTTATGTTTTTTTTTTACCATGACGTTAATCCCACTGCTGGCCTAAGTCTCCCCCAAATCCCTCCACACGACGATATCTCTTTAGGCCTAGAAGTTATTCAAAGTAATAACATAACTCTTTAAAAATCGGAACCAGTCGTTGTTAGGTCAGTGTCGGTCTTTCAACGGTCTAACTGGAAGTATTTCTTCGCGTTTCTGTGCTTCGGAGAGCACTTGAACTTTAGTTATTCTTACGTTTTTGACGTGACAACGTCTTATAATTCGATAGAGCCGGCTGCACGCACGAAAAAACATGACTCATGCGGCGTTACCTCGCTCTGAGGCGTTCCATGTAAGGCTTGTGCAAGTGCAAGCGAGAGCGCGGAACGAGCGACAAAGAAGCACAATCGGCCTTTGCGTTCGGCAGCGTTCGACATCCGTCTCTCTCCTACTTGAGTGAGCGATGCGTCTGCGTGGACAGCTGCTAATACTTACATTTACATGTTTTGATCGAGTATCAAGTGCAGTGAAAAGTGAATGTGGTGTCAATTGTTTATAGCAACGATAATAATTAATACCATTCCATCAGTATTTTCTTAAGACGTTGTCACGTTCAACTATCGTCAGTAAACCGACTTTACAGACAACCATTTTTTTTTTGAAAAGGAAAAGAAAACTTCGTGAATAGTCATTCTGGATTTAATTAGTAACGCAATGTAGAATTTATTTCTTTTTAATCATTTTTAATTTCACGTTTATTTTCTTTCACTGAGTTTTTTCTCTATGTTCTTTTGATTGTAGAATAATATACCATATTCTCCTCATACTAGCTAGAAAATAAAATAAGTATAATATAGATATAAGTTAGTATATAATATACGTTTATTACAAATAGCACGCAGAAAACTTTTATTTAAATTTTCAATCAAATATTTTACCACAATAACAATGCAATAGTTTCCATCCACATCAGAAAAGTTTTATTTTGCAGTGAACCAGTTACCACAAATATGCTAGGCTAAAAGCCTGCTCTTGTGACATTAATCCCTACATACCCTTTGATGGATTGATCACACGACTACTGCGGACCAAGCCAATTATGTAGCTAAGTCTTCCGCATTTCACTGGAGACATGCTTTATCACGAAGCTTATGCAATACGTATAATATCATTATTATAAAAAAATTAACTTTATTATTCAAACTCTCATATAAAACCAAGTCGCCATTAACCTCTGTTTATTTCTCCGCTTAAACGAGGAATGTGTGTGCGTATAGCGAATATGTTGGTTTTTCCTTCTCTGACACAGTTACAGAATGACGGCTCAAAAAGTTTTTATTATTCCACTGTATCAGCCAAAAATATGGGACAGTCCTCTTAGTGAAATCTCATTTTATATATAGTTTCAGGGGTGGATAGTGATGTAAAATATAATAAAAAAGAAGGTTGTACAACTCCTTTAGGTCAATTTACAAATTACTTATATTCTTTTTTTTATTAACATCTTGCTAAGATTTGGCTACGTTGGTTCATCACTTAGTTAGTTGACCATTCTATTTATTATCAACATCCGTGCTTCAGAGGGCACGTATAAACTATGTCGATAGCACTCTGGGGCATAACAAGCGATCTTTATTGGAAATACATGTAGCAGTTTATTATAGACCCAAAACAACGTAGAAAAGTATCATGTTACATTATTAACGATCGTTTCAAGTTGTAAACGTGCAATTATAAAGTCATAAATAATGCGCAACATAAAGAAGATTAACGGCGTAACAAATCCAAGGAAATGCGAGCATTTTGCTACATATTTTTATTTTTATTTTCATAATGTTGCTCATAATGACCGTTATATTATTATCATAAAAGGCACTTGTAACAAAATGTCTTCATGGGTAAGGATTTTAATAATATACGGGGCCCAACGGAGGTATTCTGTACGAATGATTCTAGATCATGCCGGTTATTATATATATAAGTGCAATAGGAGCAGATGGCTCATGTGATCTTATCGGTGCCTTTTACCCATAACTACAAGTACAAAACAAATTGGGTCGACCCATACTTAAGTGGAGGTGTCTCAAGACCTATCACGTTGTGCCTGTCACTCAGAGCGTTAGAGAAGGTACGTTTCATGTGCTTGTAATTTAACTGGCACACCCTAGAAATTGGAACATATCAATGCGAGTGCGCTTCAGTTTAGCATCTCGTAACCTCACGATGTTCACTTTCGGCTTTTTGAAAACATAAAATTCAAATTATATACATACATTTTTCCTGTGATGCTAATAATTGCTGATATTTGCCAACTTAACCTTTAACATTTAAGTTAAAGACGCTGTACAGTAATACTGCCTCATAAAATAAAAAGTTAAGAGCCTCTCCTATCTTGTCAAACCGGTGTGTGAAAGGATTAAAGTGCATCTTAAAGACGCTCCTTTCGTGCACTAAGAGGCAATGTATCACTGTCGGATTAAAATAAAATCACGACGATTATTACTATTTACTTAATTTAGCCACCACATAAACATGGAATTAGTTACATAAATACATAGGCAACTCTTTTTATAATAATAATGATATTATAATAATAATATTGGTCGACAATTCACACACCACCATCTAGCCCCAAACTAAGCATAGCTTGTACAATGGGAACCAGACACTGATAGAATACATATATACTAGTTTTGTTAATACATCCATATAATACATATTAACACCCAGACACGGAACAAACATCTATATTCATTACACAAATGTTTGTTCTGGGTGAGAATCGAACTCACGACTTCTCACGAATCGAGCGCAGAAAGCAGAGTTACTACCAACTGAGCTGTGTAAAGAAAAACATGTGATTCACCCTCGTCAACCCTTGCCACTTGCTGAGGTTTTGCCATGCGATATGCGTTAGTATCTTTCTCGTATACATAATGAATTTCAAGTAAAATCGTTGCATAATTTTCTCGCTAAGTCGTCTAACTTCAACGTTTCTTGATTAAAAGAACTTGAAAAACTTCCAAGTCGCAGGCAGAAACAGAGCCAGATCAAAAGTTGCAGAGCCATCGACTTTTTTATATGACATTTCAGATAAAATTACGGTAATATTTCTTGGTTCTGTAAAGTGAATTAACTTAAAACAATGTTAAGTAGTTATCTGTGTCTGTGGTAATATACATAGTTGAGATGCAGTATGTTTTACATAATATTTACAAAGTACAATAAAATCAAATAAGCTATGTATCCAACGATCTATAGATAGCTCAAAAATCGTATAATCTGAAACTATTTAATATTGGAACTCAAAAATACTGCAACAATTATTTTATTACTTAATTTATTTATTACTTAATTTTCCTTGACAGCAAATAAACGTCAAGTCAACTTAAAAATTAAAAAAATGACGTGCTTTTAAATCTAAGTCTGGCATCTGTTCCAACCTCATCCTAGTTATCAAACTATGTAGTTATTTTATGTTCATATCAATGAACATAAAATACTGATTTCCCTGAGTTTCGAGCTCTGTCTCTAAAAAAGGTGAAATTGATTAAATGATTCATAGAACAGAAATTAATTTATTCCACTGTATTGGTACAAAAGCTAGGTACAGGTACAAATTAATTTTCTTCGTTCCGGCAAGAGACAAAATTCCTCAAGAGCTCGTTTAGTTTCAACCGATAATTTCCACGGCCATTATGTGTTAGTGGCGCCCTCTCCAGCTAAGTGCGGAACATCGATCAGAAGCTATCTTATCTTGACTGTGCTTGATACCCTCTACACGGCTGTATGTACTAACATCCGAACGAGAGGGTAAGGTGGTTCGTGTGAGCAGTAAATGATTATCTATCAAGCTACCTAGATGGGTAAACGGTAGGTATAAGTCACTGGGTATTACGAAACCATCGTCCATAAATGAATAGGGTGTTATATATATAACATGTATGCACTTACAAAAAAGTATATATTCTATCAGTTGTCTGGGTTCAATAGTACAAGTTATGCTTAGTTAAGGGCTAGTTGGCGCTGTGTGAGTTTTCCACCAATATTATATTATATGTTATATTGTATCTATTAATTAGACCACGTGACTTGTAATTTTGACAATAAAAAACAGTAAGCAATTATAGATTGTTTTCATAATAGTTTGACAAACAGTATTAGTATAGTATAGTATTTTTTTATGTTAAACTTAAAATACAGTCATATTTTAAAATTCAAAATACGATATTTCAAATATACCTAAGTCTTGAAAACACATGAATGAACCTTCCTTTGAAATACAGCAATTACCCAGGCCAGGCAAATTTAGCCATGACCCAGGGATTAGGCAGGAAAAGCTGCGAGTCGTCAGTTATTGGAAGATGTTTTATACTTCATATCTCAAACCTATACATTGAAAGCGTGGTGGCCCAGGGGTATAGATCATGAGTTCAGCAGGTCACTGGTTCAAATCTAGACTTGAGTTTTCCACAGCACAATAACACTTTCTCAAAACGGTGAAGGAAACTATCAAGAGGAAACCGACATGTCCTCCAGAACCAAAAATACGATATCCTGTGTCAAATGCACGAAAGGAAGGCTTTAAGGCTTACTATGAACCCTTTCACGACACTGGTTTCGAGAGAACTGGCAATTTTATATTATACTAGCTGTTGCCCGCGACTTAGTCCGCGTGGAATTCTGTTTTATCACGCACTCCTATTGATATGACTGGCCTCATAGCTCAGTTGGTTAGTAACCCTACCTTCTGCGCTGTAGGTCGTGGGTTTGATCCCCACTCAGGACAAACATTTATGTGACATTTGTAACATTGATGTTTGTTCTGTGTCTGGGTGTTAATATGTATTATATGTATGTATTTACAAAAGAAAAGTATATAAGTATTATATCAGTTGTCTGGTTCCCATGATACAAGCTATGCTTAGCTTACTTTGGGGCTAGATGGCGCTGTGTGAAATGTCCACCATTATTTATTATTTATTTTACCCCCTCGGAAAAGTAGCTTAAATTACTCCTTGTTACATCAGCTATCTGCCAGTGAAAGTCCCGTCAAAATCGGTCCAGCCTTTTAAAGATTAGCCGGAAAAAACAGACCGACACAATTTTTTTTTAAAATGTTTTGTTATGTTATTTTAATATTACAAACAGACACTCCAATTTTATTTATTTTTATATATGTAGTGAGTTTGTTTTAAGTTTGCGCCAACTCTGTTTTGGAAGACTGCACCACCGACCACATATAGCGTTATACGCCATTCGGGCTATTCATGCCATTCATGCAAACGCTTAGATTTATTTACACAATCTCCTTTTGATAGTAGTACTTCCCAAGAGAAAACTGTCGAGATATTCAAAGTACAGCATTCAGCTACTATCGCTGTCGTAAAGTTAACTTATCCCGGCATCTCTTGACGATGCCGGCTTGGCACATTTTCAACGGACACCTTGCGTTATACTTCAGGTATACAGAGAGTTTCGAGCTGGCATCGTCATTAAGCATTTTTAAACACTGACTGCCTTAAGTAGGTATTTAGTATCATAATACCTAATACTAATATTGTCACTGACTCACACGAACCAGTGGGTCAAAGCATTGAAGTGCGCCTCCAAGAGGCTCCTTTCATGCGTTTGACACAAGTATCTCAAACTTTTTAGTTCTTGTACATGTTGGTTTCGTAACGATGTTTTCCTTCACCGTTTCGAGAACGTGGTATTTATGTGTATTTTATAATAATTATACAATTGAGCATGTTTTCAATGGCTACCTTTATACAAGACTAGAGACAGAAATTTATTTATATATATACAGCCCGATCATGTCATAATTTGTGTTTATGTTTTGGTTACTATGGCAATGTTCCAGTTTACGATGTTATACCAGTCCTATCGAGCTACTGCAACCCTTGCAATGCTTAAATGATTATAAAAAGTTTTCAACGCGATATGCAATCCAATTGCAATAATAATAAGTTAACTTTCATAGTTAAGTAAAGTCAGTTTATATCCATATCAATGTCAAACCGAATTATAGAAACTGAATTAATCAAAAGTTATCGATGGAACCCTTGTCAATGTTGATTGGTGGCGCTAAGCAGTCACAAAAGCAGAAACTAAACTACAGTGTCCCATAAAAAGTAAAAGTAGATAAGTAAAACTATCTGTGTTTTTGCAGCAGCTAAAGCTCTTTTGCATAACGGAACTCTCGGAGTCCGCAACAAGAACAAATGTCACAGCAAAGTAGATAGAGTCGGCACTTCCGGGAAAAGTTTGCACGTGATTGTGATATTTATTCAAATCCTATGTATTACTACCATTTTACTCGGCTTTTAGCAACCTTAACGACATCATGCATTAAATTTGAAGTACACGATTGATTTTACATAGAATAAACCGTCCAAGTGTGAGTTAGAATCGCGGGTTCCGTATTGAAGAATTGTGTTTTTTTTTTAAATTCAATTCGGGATCTCTTGTTTGCGACGATTGGCTTTTAGACATTTTACACATCTCATTTAGACATTTTGGGTGGGCTTCAAATGTCCAATGTTAAATTGGTTATTCTAGAAATTTCTGACAATATGCGGCCCACTGTTTACATGTTATGATTTAGTCTTAACACAATGAACAAAGAAAAAGCCATTGCCTCCCTGCAAACTATATATTACAGTTGATTGCGGGTTTGTTTAAATGGGTATCCATTTCGGGACTGACTGTGATATCGTGATAAAGGTTTAGTGCACGATTTAAGGAAATGCAATTATTCGATGGCAAATGTTGCTAATCACTTTTATGGTAAAACCTGTTCCACTTTATGAACATGAAACTTTTAGTGTATGCGAAAAAAAGATATGACTGATGTATAATTGCCGCTTTAACTATTCAATTAGGAAACTTGGATAGTATTTGGCTCGGAGATGGACCAAAATTATTATTTTTCACTTTGTAATTCGTTGTTCAAAACCTTTTTTCTCCCATATTCTTTTACAATGATACATTTTGTCACAGATAACATACACACAGTGAAACGCACGAACCCCACAGCCAAAAAAAAATTGACTAAACATTTTGTTTAGCCTCATTTTATTGATGAAATAACATGGTAAATAAAAGGCAAGGGCTCGGGATAAGAGTTTCGTTCGGTAATTAAAATTATTTCAGTGCGAGGGTGCAAATGGAACCCACAAACTAATGGCTCGCCAAGTTAAGCGACCGCAGCCTTATATTATTCAGGACGGACCGCCCCGGTGAAACAATCGCCGAAGTGATCATTCAAATAAGCTACCTGTTAGAGCCTTCAGGATTCGGAAATTTCGGGGTTTTTACGACTTATGGTTTCAATTCGGAAAATAGGTAAACTGTTTTTACTGGTTGCCTTTATTTTACGACCCTTTCTAGTACAGGATGGGTTAAAGAAGCTACTGAGTCTTAGTTTTATTTATTTACTTTGCATGTTCAATTTTTTATATGAATGAGGTTAGAGATGATGGGCCGTCTGCTCGTTTGGTTCTAAATGGCTTTGTCAAACAATAACCTCAGAAATACAACTTGCTTTACCGTCACATTACATATGAATCTTTTCATTTCTCTTCTGTCTCATCATTGTCTGGTCTTATGTACGCTGCAAGTTGTGGGTTCGATTCCTACCCAGGGCAAACATTTGTGTGCCGAACATAGATGTTTGTTCTGAGTCTGGGTGTTATTATGTTTTTTTTTTTTTTAATGTAATACAGTTACAGAACTAACTGACGGCCCACCTGGTGTTAAGTGGTAACCTCAGCCCATAATATGCGATGCGGCTTGGGTCCTCCCCTACTAGGTACGGCAAGACCCAAGTCGCAACGTATGCGCCCGTAACTCTGAGACGTGTAGGTGGAATGTCTCGTGTGCCTGTAATTTCACCGGCAACCACACCTTTCAAACCGTTAAAGCGTTACTGCTTGGCGGCAGAAATGGGCATGGTGGCAGTACTTCCCCGGACGAACTTGGCGAGAGTTCTACTGCTCTTAAAATTATATGTATTATATGTATGTATTTACAAAAAAGTATTTATGTATTCTATCAGTTGTCTGGTTCCCATAGTACAAGCTATGCTTAGCTTACTTTGGGGCTAGATAGCGTTGTGTGAAAAGTCCACCAATATTTATTATTATTATTATTGTTATTATTATTGTATAAGATGAGATATAAGGATGTAAAGCGTCTTGCACATAATTTCACAGACGCCAAAAATGTAAAATTACCCACTTAATCTGAAACTTGGACGTTGCAAAATTTAATTACGTCTATATTTTTTTAACACTCAAACAATTTTTCTCTGCTTAAATGTCAGGTGCGACTAAGTAAATGTAAAAAACATTTACTTAATCACTCCGATCAAACAA
This sequence comes from Chesias legatella, assembly GCA_947359385.1. NCBI lineage: Eukaryota > Metazoa > Arthropoda > Insecta > Lepidoptera > Geometridae > Chesias > Chesias legatella. The sequence continues at coordinate 3,584,014 of OX375766.1, forward strand.
ACTCATACAGAAGTATCAATAAACATTCCCCTTGAGATATTTTCGATAAGTTACAAGGTTTTAACGCAGATTCTATTAACACCTTCAAGATTCCAGAATCTCTAAGGCTGCCGATTGCGAACAAAATCTCTTAAACGGCTAATAAATATTTCGTTGGCACTCAGAGGTGTCAGAATTTTGAGACGGGCAAGGGGTGGATTGTGGGGGTGCACCCAGAAATTTAATTTGGCGGTACCCTCAGCTAAGGGAGTAAGCTGATTAAGTATAAGACGTCCGAGTTGTATAGGATCTGTAGATTACGTCACATTGCGTTTTTTTCTTCAATTTGGCAATAATGAAATGCTTAGGGCCCCTAAATTTGAATAGGATCAAGTAGACCGTTTGAATAAATTGTCCGTTTTATGTTTGCTTCACGGTATTTTCCTTTTGATGTTGGCTTTTGTATAAAAATGAGCTGAAAACACGACATTAAGATAAACATTGTACAGATAATTGGTTATGTTTGAGCATTTTTGGAACCAATTATATACTTACAGACAGTCGCATTAGTTTATTTAAAAACTGGGGTTCCTTTTGTCGTGATCACTGACAAAATAATACATTTATAGATAATGTTAAAATGTATGATAACTACGCTCCGTGTTTAAAAAAAAAAAATACTACACTATCCACGACCAAGCAATGCAGTTAATAAATAAATGTGTATGTCTTTCCTACAGAAGTAATTAAAATAAACAAATGCAATAATTAAGCTAAAGGTCTAATAAAATTGAGAATTCGATAAAATCAAATAAATTTATTGGGAGAAAGACTAATATGAGAAATAACAATTAAATATATTTGTGTCGTGATCTCTGAATTGAACCGGGACTTGAAAAAAAACGTTTCAAGTATAAGGCGATGTGCCATTTCATATCGCAGTGAGTTGACTGAGTGAGATTTATTTGGTCGGGAGGCCCTTGAGTAGTATTCCCAGCCCTAATTGTTTGCAGAAGCTTTCACCCCATGTGCCGTTGTTACTAACGGCTGCGATTCGAACAAAATTGGTTTGGTCTGTAGGGCTATACCTACTAACGCAACGGAGTATAAGAAAGCAATTTCATATCAAATAGTGGCCAACCTCACCTCATTAATGAAATGTTTCTCCTTCTTATTACTTTGAAAGGTTTGCTACATAGGTAAATAGTGCAAACAGTGTCTAACTCGTTAATGAAACATAGTTTTTTTATTTGAGATTTTATATTAATTTTATGGGTATCTTCATTTTCCGAGCGTGTCGAATCACCTAGGATATTAACATTTAGCTCGTTAATATTAGATATAGAAATAAATGATATTATATCCTGAAAACTATGCCAAATTCGATCATCGAGGTTGTATTTTCATCTTCTTCTAATTAATCACAATAAAGCTAGTATAACGAGCCTAAAACTAAATTGTTTTTTTTGACAAAGATGGTACATTGTGGGTAGAACGTGGTAAATTGTGGATACAACGGTTTTCACATATCTAACTTATTCTGGTTCAAAGTCATCAAACTAAAGTCTGCGCAAATAATACACATTTTAAGTTCAAAATGGGATGGCTTATCTTTACTCGTTTCGCAATTATTTTCTTACAATAAGAGCGTGTGAAAGAGAATCAATAATTACGGAAAACAATACATTCAAAATTACATCCGCCATCGAGATTACAAAGGATTTTATCTCTTCAGAGCTATCAAATAATTGGATAAGTGTTACGTTATTTTTTTACTCAGACGGTCTGTGTGGAAAGGTGTGATGTGAAATGCATTACATGATACTAAGTAGGTACATTTATTAAAACCCTATAAAGAAGATGGTTTCAGTCACAGAGCAATAAAATATGTTTTATTTTTATCATAAGTTAAGGGACGAATTTTGCCCAAACCTCTGCCCATAACAATCAATAGGTAATACTTGGGTCCTCACCGACTTAGGTACAACAAGATGCACGCGCATCGTTTGCGCCCGTTACTCTGAGGCAGTGAAATGACTCATGTGCTTGTAATTTCACAACACTAATTAACCTTTCAAACCGGAATAAAGCAACGTGAATGCGTTACTGCTTGGCGGCAATAATGGGTATGGTGGCTGTACCCCGTACAAACTTGGCATGAGTTCTACTGCCTGTAAAACTACGTAGTATCAGTAGCGCCACACAGTAGCTTACCACTGTGATGTTTTCGTTATCCCATGCTCCACAGCTCGAGTTTGTTGTAGGATATTTTTTTTTTTTTTTTTTTTTTATGTTAAAAACTAGCAGACGAGCTAACGGGCCACCTGATGGAAAGTGGTCACCGTCGCCCATGGACATCTGCAACACCAGAGGCATTGCTAATGCGCTGCCGGCCATTAAGATAGGCATTAACCCGACGCTTAAAGGTCGCCATGTCGAAGCTCCCTGGGAAAACGGCTGAAGGCAGATCATTCCATAGCTGACAGGTGCGTGGAAGGAATGATCGCGAGAAGCGAGTGGTGGTGGACAACCAGCCATCCAGGTGGTGCGGATGGTATCTGGTTTTGCGGCGTGTGGTGTTGTGGTGAAACTTAGCCGCGGGCACCAGACTAAACAGTTCATCAGAACACTCCCCATTGTACAGACGATAGAGCACACACAGAGAACCTACGTCTCTCCGTAGTCTTAAGGGCTCTAGGTCGTCTGTAAGCTTGGAATCGTCGACAATTCGAACTGCCCTGCGCTGAATCCGGTCAAGTGGAAGGAGCTGATACTCAGGCGCCCCAGCCCAGAGATGGGAACAGTACTCCACGTGGGGTCGTACCTGCGCTTTGTAAAGCATAAGTCTTTGACCCGACGTGAAGTACTGCTTCGCCCTGTTCAGGACTCCGAGTTTTTTTGAGGCCAGTTTGGCCTTGCCTTCCAAGTGACCACGGAATTGGACGTCATTCGAAATGTCGACACCAAGGATTCCAATTCTTGCTGAGATGCTAAGGGAAGTGTTCTGGAACGTAGGAGCCTCGACAAACGGAGTTTTTTTGGCGGTGAACGCGCAAACCTGTGTCTTCCTCGGATTGAATTGGACAAGATTTTGTTCACCCCAGTCCGAGACCTGCTCCAGAGATGACCCGATCTCAGAAACGAGATTGCCTCGGCACTGCTGCTGCTGAGACCCGAGAAATATTTGCACGGCCTGCGTATTGAGCATCACCAGTACTGTCATCTGCATAGCAATGAATATTACGGACACGTAACATATCATTGATATGCAGAATAAACAGTGTTGGTGATAGCACAGAGCCTTGTGGGACACCAGAATTTATGGGCTTTGTGGCAGAGCAAGAACCGTCTATTACGACTTTTATGCTCCGCTCCAATAAAAAGCTGGATGTCCAATTGCATAATTTCTCGGGAAGTCCGTATGCTGGAAGCTTGGATATTAATGCCTTATGCCAAACGCGGTCAAATGCCTTCGCGATGTCCAGGCTGACTGCCAATGCCTCCCCCTTATTCTCTATGGCTTCAGCCCAGCGGTGAGTGAGGTATACAAGAAGGTCACCAGCTGAGCGACCACGGCGAAAGCCGTATTGTTTGTCACTAATCAGCTGGTGTTCTTCAAGATACCGAAGAAGTTGGTCATTAATAACCCGCTCCATCACTTTGGAGAAAAGGGAGGTTATCGCGATAGGCCTATAGTTTGACGGGTCAGAACGGTCACCCTTCTTTGGTATAGGGTGAACAAGGGCTATCTTCCAAGAATCTTCCATATGAAACATTGCAAACGTCTATAACTGTAGGTTATAAGATATTTAAACCATTATAATTAAATATCTAAGGATTAAGGGAGATTAAGGATGAATTCGTGTCTCTCAAAGTGACGACCCTAAGCGTTACTTGAACCGATTTATTTCCATCAAAGTATATGAGAGCCGTCTTGTGAAGCGTGACCAAAATATTTGAAAATGACATGATGAAAATCCGTTTCGTCCACGGCGTAGCCTATTTTCACCCGTACTTAGATAAGACACGAAACAGTTTCCCGCTTTATCGCGCATCCCTTAGTAAGGCAAATTGAAGATAGTCGGAGGCTGTGTCACGCTGATATCAGCCCCGATGCCGCACAAAAGGGCTCACGGCTCAACAGATTACGATGAATAGAAGAGATTGATAGAAAGTTGTTTCGTTTTTCTCTGAGATTAGAGAGCAAATGATTTTCACTATATACGAGTATGCAACTCAACCAGTATCTTAATTGGTATTTTTGCGGTAACCTCGCATTATTGCCCGGAATACGGGTGCGAGGCTAGTTATTTTAAGATGCTGAAAGCAAGTTACGTGGACTTGGGTTAAAATTGGAAGGCTATAATAATGGTTGGTTAGGGAGGTTCGAAAACATTATTAAAATAGCTTCCAAACACTTTTCTGCTTCATAATTAACTACATGTAATAAAGACGTTGCCTAGCCAACATACCTATATATCTTCTTTTTTTATAAATCGGATGACGGTTAAGACAGGGTAGGCAGTGTGCAAAATTCTACCGGAGAATGACTAAGTGGGAACTATTAATACATATTTAAGCCACTGAGGTCCCCAGGAACCCTTACTATGTCACAAAACTGTTCAAAAAGTGTATTTCATGTACATGAAAATTAGGAAGAGACTGGAATCATTCGTTTCTATGTTATATATCGTATTATACGTTTAATGGTCCATATTGCAGGAACAAAATGTTTTGCGGATTTTAGTGAAGGTCTAGATAATGCTTACTGCATTGTTGAACAATCATCTATTCAAAAAATAATCTAAGGTTGTTTAGAAAAGATCAGTATTCACTTCTAAGCTATAGGTACTGCTTTTAAATTATCATGCTATATTTTGTATTGAACAGATATCGTACCTAACATTTATATAGGTATATAATGTTTGGTGTTACAAATTAATCGTTAATAAATCACCAAGTTTCCATAACGTTCCTGGTACCACTTCAATATGTCTGAATTTTACTTTCCATGTTGATTATCCCACATAATGTTCCCCTAAGTAAACAAGAGTAACGTGTAAATGCATGCATAAGAAAAGAAAATTGTTCCTGAAAAAGAAAAATAAACAATTCAACACCGCTCAATGGAGCCGCAATTACGAAGTTTTATTACTCTTTAATAGGAAAACATCTCAAGGGAGGAACATAAAGTACCACCTCACAATCTACTAGCACAGTTTCCGGCTTTGAACGCCCAATGTCTAGCCGCATTTACTCCTTTTGCGAAAGCTTTAATATATGAATCAAGCCAAAATAGCTATATGATATAATCACTCTACATCAACAGCTATTGTCAAATATATCCACGATAGTAATTATATAACCCAGCAGTGGGACAACACAGCTTAGATAATATATATTATATATACTTGTTAGGTATCTTATATCATCATATTAGCGTAAGTAGATTGACCGTTGTAACTAAGTATTTCAGTAAATAAATCCTACTGGATATTACATCAATCATGTCACTGGCCCTCACGAAGGGAATATACCGTAGGTCGATCAGTAAGCGTAAATGTACCCTATCATCACCTGAAAAATGAAAATATTGTAATTATTCATTACTACATCCATTTAACGGACGACCTTCCCACAAGTTCAACTGACTGAGAGAAAAGAAGAAGAAATAAGATAAATCACGTGTCTTCCTAGTAATTATACTCTGAAGAAAATACCCACAGTTATGTCGCTCGATACAGAAGGTGCTTTGCAATTTATGTTCAGAGTTTTCCTGCAGGCTGCTTCTTGAGCACTGCAATTTAATGTAATTTAATAATATAACCTGTTTTCCACACCATCCCACGCAAGCTTTTTAAGGTTTTAGCAAGAGTTTAGTTATTTACATTCTTTTTATGTCCCGGATCCCATTAAAGGTTAAAACTTAATCCAGTTGCTTAGTCCCATTAATCATATGGTTTAAAAAAAATTCATCACATTTAACATTTTCACCAAAATCGATGATGTAGTTTTGTGCAATGTATAATCGTACAACAGACTATGTAGATGACTATTTATTTTCGTGATGACTATGAATAAAATAATTTTTAACTCAGTTTCTTAATGTCATGATGTTTTACAAGATATTTTACCTGAGCACCAAAAAAATAACCATTACTTAAAACAGCATTTTTTTTTACAAAAGTTGTGCCGATTATATATTAAAATAACTATCGTTCTGGTATAATATACTTACTACCTGTTTCTTACTGTAGTCGCACTTTCATCGATTTTTGGTTTACATTATAAGTAAATAGAATTCCATTGTGACGCATCTTAATATGACAGGTAGATTTTTTTATGTGATAAAGTTACAGAACTAACAGATGGTCCAACAGGTGTAAGTGGTAACCTCTGCCCATATCAAGCAATACGACTTGGTTCTTCCCCTACTTAGGTACGACAAGACCCAAGTCGCATTGTTTGCACCCGTAACTCTGAGACGTGAAGGATGTTTCATGTGCGTGTAATTAGAGCGGCAACCACGCCCTTCAAACTGCAACATAGTAATGCGAATGCTTTCCTGCTTGGCGGCAGAAATTGGTATGGTGGCAGTATTTTCCCGTACGAACTTCGGATAAGTTGTACTGGTACTAAATCATATATAATCAAAGTAAAACTAACTAATCTAGGCCAACTGCTCAAACTGAATCATTTCGAGATTACACACATCCCTAGGTTAGAATCGTTCATCGCTAAAGCCTACTGACCTAACAGCTCAGTTGGTAGTAATTCTGCCTTCTGCGCTGTAGGTCGTGGGTTTGATTCCCACCCAGGACAAACATTTGTGTGACGAATCTAAATGTTTGTTCTGTGTCTGGGTGTTAAATGTATCTTTTTACAAATAAAAGTATGTAAGTATTCTATCAGTCATCTGTTTCCCATAGTACAAGCTATGCTTAGCTTAGTTTGGGGCAAGATGGCGCCGAGTTAAATGTCCACCAATATTTATTATTATTTATTTTATTATCTGCATGGAATTCACCAGGCTCTCTCTTAAAAATTGTCTCTTTCACCAAGGGTGTGTACAAATCGATTTGGTAGATTTTATTACTGACGGACGAGAGGACAGCGAAATCAAATAAGGAGAGTAAAGAGCTAGTGTGACGTCATCGGAGGCGATTGCGAGAGTTATGGAGAATTGGGCCTATTGAGAAGAATTCTAGCGAACTGAGTTGTTAACATAGCATAGGCATCTCTTGCTTATTCAATAATTTATTTACTTAATAATAGTTTAGTCAGCGCGACTTTGTCTTTGAAATTAGCAAGCAAATTACAAAATCTTAACCCTAAATTTCAAAGGCTTTTCGTTGGCAGTCAGTCAGGAAATCGCCTTTTGTAAATAATATAGTGTTGTTTGTAGTAATTTATAAGTCAGTACGAGAAAGTATTCAAGAATTCCTCGAACTGCTCTCTATCAGAAAGGTTCTTATGTGATGTGTAGCCTTATATTTAATAAAATACCCAAGGGCAAACATTTTTGTGATGAATATAAATGTTTGTTCTGTGTCTGGGTGTTAATATGTATGTATTTACAAAAAAAAACTATCAGTTATCTGGTTCCCACAGTACAAGCTATGCTTAGTTTGGGGCTAGATGGCGATGTGCGAATTGTCCACCAATATTCTTATTATTATATTATGGTTACCATACCATAGTATGGTTTCCTTCCTATATTTTCCTTTACCGGAAACTTATAAGCGAAATGGCTTTTTGATCCAGTGAAATTGTCTTCTTTACAATATGTCAGTCTTCTTACAGTCTTTGTATAGATTTAGCTTAAACCAGCTTCACGTTCACTATAACGATAACAAGCACTCTGACAACAGGTGGCTTCAGGAATCCCAGGATATAAAGTCGGTCACGTTTGGTATCGCGAATGCTGCGCCCGGAATGCCTTTGAATATCAGCTCGGCGTGGTATTTCATTGTTTGGACTTTCATGTCATTTATCCTTCATGGAGTAACAAAAATGGCATTTGTCATTCATGCTTTTAATTTTGGATGTTTTGCAGCTATGTTCGTAATGGAAGTACCTGCAAAGCGAGGATTCGATCTCCGGCCGGGACGTCTTTGTCATGGGTTAAAATTTGTTATGGATTTGGTGTTGGGGCCTTTCAGATTCGAGAACGAATACATTAATCCAATTATCTTTGTTACAAAACATGTGGCATTTGATGGCATCCATAATGAATATATTCAAAAACTCTCATTTGGTACTTCTGTCATGTATCGGTTTTGTGGTTAATAAACGTAAGTCATGCCTTAGTGAGAAGAGCGGTTAAGATGGTAGAATTAGGCATTCTAATTTTTGAAATTGATTTGTATCAATTTCAAAAGTAGAGTATTCTTCAAATAAACATTAGTTATTATTCCGTATTAGACGTTTTGGTTCCAATATTTACACTATTCAAGCAAACCTCACATAAACTGTCAAAACCGTTACGAATTTCGTTAAAATTTGCAGAGTAACATGCAACAGTTTCGATGATTTCTCTCCAGCCGAGAGTAGACAGCCGTGACATGATAAGATTTTGTGGTTAAGGGAATATTTAAATAATTGAAATTACCCGAAACGTAAATTTTCCATCAATAAAATAGAAGGCTTTCTCAAAGTTAAATTCATTTCAATGATTCAGGCATCTTAATTCGCTTTCGAATTAATTCCTTAGAGCTAAATTGATTAGCAGAAACTTTGCCCAAAATTGATGGCTCAAAGTTGGCTGCAAAGATAGGAAACGGACAATCAGGTAAATAAATACCTATCTTATTTCTATCAATAGCATTTTGTATATAAAAAGGAATAGGCTGTATTTAAAACCTTTTTCAAACATTTGGAAAAAGGCAAAATGGCGGCGCCATGCCTTGTGACTGTAATAAGGCCGATGACTGAACCAGCACTTTTACGTGCTTGTCCAAGTAAATATCTCATGTGCCTTTGTCACTAGTACCCATAATATTAAATTTATAAGCACTGATGGTAAAAACCCTGACAAAATCCACATAGCAATAACACATCATACGCTGATTGCGCGTGCTGTTTATGTATGCTCTTACTTTTATTTAGGCGCTGGCAAATGATCACTACATCTATTACCAATTTGATTGAGGGAGAGGTTTATTTAAGCCTATATTATACTGTAGATAACAACGAAGATCCCTTCTTTTTGGAAATTTCACATACCACCATTTATCTCCAAACTAAGCATTAGAACCAAAGAACCGAAAGAATACTTAAATATTTATTTGTAAATTCATACAGATTATACATATCAAGATCAAGACGCAGTATAAACATAAGTATATACAAAAATGACAGATAGGAGATGGGAGAAACGGAAAAGAATCCACGGCCTACAGCGCAGAAGGCAGAGTTAATACAAACTGGGCTGTGAGGCCAATCAACTCTGGTGCCAATTCAATTTATTCTCCGTAATTCTATTACATGAACATGTTGTCAATCCAAATAATGATTAAGTAGGTACCTAAGCTTTGACTTCACGTGGAGCATCTCACCGCCTGCATGTGACAGGATGTGCATTATTCACGAGGCATCGGCAGATTCACGTATGGGGGAATTGAAAATCCAGTTTATTTCACATTTATTTTCTAACTAGCTGTTGCCCGCGACTTCGTCCGCGTGGAATTCGGTTTTATCACGCACCCCTATTTTACCCCTCAGAAAATTAGCCTAAGTTACTCCTTGTTACATCAGCTATATGCCAGTGAAACTCCCGTCAAAATCTGACCAGCCGTTTCAGAGATTAGCCGGAACAAACAGAAAGACAGACAAAAATTTAAAAAAAAAATGTTTTGGTATATGTACCGTGTATACATCCATATGCACTTAGTAAAAAGCGGTTATTGTAATATTACAAACAGACACTCCAATTTTATCTATTTGTATAGATTTCTAACTAGCAGTGGGCTCGAGTGTTTGTGTATTAAAGACTCCAAGGGAAACTAATAGCTAGTACGAAACATTAACGATCATACAAGAGGCCAATTAGAAGATCCTATGAATAGATAACATTGATTTGGAAGAAAAATGTATATGTTCAAATTGACGCATACAAGATTATTATGTTTTAAAGAATGACTGGTCCAGTATACGATTAGGCCGCGTAGAACTATTAAAATTTTAAATCAACCTCTTGCAGGGTTGCATTAAAACATCTCAACGCATACTATTTATCCATTTGGAAAATGTTCGCTGCACACGGGCTGATTCATGTGCGCATTTGCAACTTTTCATTCCGAGTCTGTAACTTGTCTACATTCTGAAACTTAGGTAGTTTAGTAGAAGCGGTAAAGGAAGTTAAGGCAAGGGTGCCCTTGCCTTAACTTCCTTCACCGCTTTGAGGTCTAAGTTTTTATTAAAACTGGCTAAGTTATTGTTACTCAAAGTCCACTCAAATCGAAAGTCACCTGAAAATGTATGAAATCCCGTGTAGACATCCAATTTCTTAGCATATGTTCTAAGATCATCCTTTCAAAAATGAGATTCAGGTATAATTACATAATTTGATACTCGATCAGTATCAGCCATCAGCCCATCCACATGAATATATTGCTTTGCAAGAACCAAATGAGTAAACGGTTGTTGAAAGATTGGCCATTTATCCCTTTTCACGTGAAGGGTCCAAAGGGATTCAGGAAGCAAATGGCGAGAGAATCAAAATTGATTCTCATTAGACGAAATTGTTATGGTTTCCGCACTTAAAACTGAAATATCTGTTCCGCAAAAAAGAGACGAAAACACTAGTTAATGTTAAACAATTTTTTTATGTGAGATGGGATGATTACATTTAGAACTATGTATGGTACTACTTGTTCTGTGGGTACGACAGTACCTAAATATTTAGTAACAATCAGCTTTGCTAGACCCACCACCGATTTGAAGTTACATCCGACAATGCGGCAAAGTACTACAAAGTATTACGAAAGGGCAATCAAAATTACATCCCGTCGGCTGAGTTATTACAAAGAAAATTTCAGTAACATACATGGCTTATCCATAAAAGAGAATCACTTATTTTTATTAAAATTTGTTAATAGCTTCGCTTTGTTTTAGCCAAAACATAAGTTACCCATGGCTCCATACTAAATCAGAATAATTATCAAGTTCATCCATTTTTTTATTCCTTTCAATATGCATTCCTAAAATGTAAAAAGCAAAATACGTTATAATAGGTGTGATAAATAATAAATAAACATAAGGTATTCTAATATCACTCACCTATCATTATAGCCGGACCGGCAAACGACTTCTGAAATCCGCGCACAACGACTTCAAAACTTCCCGAACGAAACCAAAACAAAATATGACTCGAAAATGAAACTAAGCGACCTAGAACTGAACTGTTAATGAAATAAAATAAAAAAAAGAGCGGAGTAAATTCTAAGCAGTGAATTTGATGAGCCTTGGGGCAACCTGGTATTTCGACTTCAGGGCAGGAGTTCACACGAAGGGGACTGCGAAGCGACTGACTGTTATCCGGGTACGTTTTCCCGATTCCTAATTTTCCAACGCTGGGAGAGATGCCCACTGTGATCTGCGTGAAAACCTTTCTCTTATTTAGTTAAGCGACATCTGCCGGTAGTACACAACACTGACATCAGCCATACAACTAACACACTCGCTTGCTACCATCTGTCAGCCATCAATGGAACTACGTTGGAGGCACCTTCAAATAAATAAACGGTTACCTAGCTTTAAATTACTGATGACTTACATTTAAACTTGTTAAAGTAATTTCTAGTCTTCTCACTAGATGGAGCGCGCGTGGAAGATAATTTTCAGGCGGGTAAATTTTGTAGCCGTATGAACCGCACAAAAGTAATTTGTTCAAAAGCGCTCGTAAAACCTTGTTATTTACTAAATAGCCTGCTTAAAACTTTAAGTTTTCTCTTTGAACGATTCAAAAGTAAGAAGTGAAGAAATTACTTTAAGGGGATTTAGGAAGTTTTGAGCATAGTATATAACAAATTTATCCATTAATATTTATTGTACTTATTTATTTTTGTGACGTGGATGGACTATTGCCGAACTATTTGGCTTCGCTAGAGTCAGATTAATTCTCTAATTAACTGCCAACTTTTCGCTAGCATGGGAGGCAATATAAGAAAATAGTTATGTTATATATGGATTAAAAAGAGAACAGTCATTTTAGTCACGTCAAAGTAACAAAGTCTTAAACTATGTTTTTTTAAATATGATAAACTTACGAATAGAGCAAATGGGCCAGCTGATGTTGAATGTAAAACCTCTGCCCATAAAAATCATTACGACTTAGGACCTAACCTACTAAGTTACGATAAGACCCAAGTCGTATCGTATTCGCCAGTAACTCTGAGACGTAGCTGAGCCCGTAACCATAGCTTTCAATATTGAACACAGTAACGCAAATGCATCACTGCTAGGCGGAATTGGGTACCTATGGCGGCCGGATGAACTTGGTACCTATAACTTCTACTGCTAATTGTCTTATGCTAGCTACTTATAATACACGCAGCTACTTCTGAGCGACAGCGATTCGCGGGTGTATTGATATTTCAACCCACATTTGACTAATCTTTCTTATTGACTGTTTACAAATGAAATTAAAATTTTATAAGTTTATAGGCGTGTTTCGAGATTATTATTATTTTATTGGCATGCATTAAATCCAAAGTGCCAATAAATTGCAACGCCCCAGCAGGATTCATGTATCTATAATCATATCTAAGTTACTGTGTGTAACTGCGGCAAATAAAATAAATCTGAATCTTTTTTTTACTAGAAGTGGAAAGTTATAAAAATTTGGCGTTTCGCACAGCCGGCTCTTGTTGCTTGTCACCACACAATTGATTATCGCATACAAAATCAAAATGACCTAAGTGATCTTATAAATGGCAAATGTACAGTCACAAAAAAGCATACGTATCAGATCAGCATTTTATTCAAAACGATATAATAACGGGTAGTTTAGATTTTGGCGTCCACTCAGTACCGATTACTAATTTTTTTTATGTTATTGAAGTCACGGAACGAGTTGACTGCCCACCTGATGTTAAGTGGTAACCAACCCATAGACAACAGCAATACGACTCAATTCCTCTCCATAGTACGAGATGACTCAAGTCGCATTGCGTTGCGTCCATCACCTCGAGACGGGGATATTACGTCTCATGCGCCTGCAATTTCGCCGGCACCCACTCCCTTCCACCGGAACACAGCAACACGAGTGCATCACTGTTTGGCGGCAGATTACCAGGTGTGGTGGCAGTACTTCTCCGGGCGAACTTAGCACAAGTTCTACTGCTACTTTGGGTTGCTACTTTTGCACCACCCGGGAGACGCGTGTATGGATTCAAAGGGTAATCGCATACGGACGCGAGCAACTTGGTCCCCCGAAATTGTCGTTTCCTCAATATTTTCTAGCCTTTATTCTAATCTATAATATGAAGTAATGCAAATATATTGGTTATTTTGTGATTAAAATAAATTAAATATCTTGAAGTCACATTCCAATTAATGTTTATCATTGTAAAATTGTTGAGTCGCCATTTTCTTTCAATAAGTTATATTACTCTATACAGTAGCATAAATATAACGGATACTCCTGGCAAAACAGTTAAACCACTAATAATTAACATGAGATATTCATTCATCAGATCCATGAATGAACCGAGTTTTATCCTATACGTTATAATAAGTGCGTAATCATAATAAGGAATGAAGTGGGCCACCACAACTATATCCGACATCCTGCTAAACAATGGATAGGAAAGAAAGGAAATGGCGACATAAACTGTAATAAATATCCAGCGGCAAAAACTGAATAGTTCCTTCTATTTATGATACTATGTCGACAAACAGGACATTTTCAATGAAATTTAGATCTCTGTAAATGATTTGGTAAGTACGATGCCGCGTCGAAGCTAAGTTGGTAATAGCTGTGCGATGGTAAGTGGTAAGGCTTTGTTGCTAAGTCATATCTCATCTTCATAGCTACATAGATTTATTTGCCATTACCAAGAAGCCTATCTTGGTAATGGCAAATTTGTATTTGGTAGTTACGGATTAGTAGCTGAGTTGGTAATAACATCTTAGTAGCTTAGTCGGTAATTACATTTAGTAGCTAAGTCAGTAATTAAGGTGTAGTGGCTAAGTTGATAATTATGTCTTAGTAGCTAAGTCGGCTTTTTACCAAAGTCGGTAATTACTTTTTAGTAGCTATGTCGGTAAAGGTAAGTAGCTAAGGTAGTAAATACAATATAGTAGCTTAGTCAATAATTAAGGCTTGCTAGCTATGCCGGCTTCATACCTAAGATGATAGTAACAGCTTTGTAGCTAAGTCTACCGACTTACGGCTTAGTATTTAAGTTGATAACAAAGGGTACTTCATAGCTTGTGAGCTAACGACGACGTCGTACCTAAGTTTTTAGGAATGGTATCTTCGTAGCTAATAAACTAATAACAGCATCGTACCTAAGTTTGTTTGCAAATTGCAAAAGTTAGTCGTGGGTACGATAAGTGACTACGGTAAACATTTGTGTAATGAGTATGAGGTTAGTTCTTAGAATTAAGATTTTTACAGTTTCAAGAAAGACTTGAAAAATTCTAATCCCAGAATAGGGAGGTTAAGTTAGCTTTAATTTTTAACTTCATATTTTATTCACTCTTTTATTAGTTACTAAGCTTAGACTAGTTTTAAGCTGAAGCTCCCAGTAACAATTATTAATATGATATTAATATTATGTTACAATCTGTATTTTTTTCGAGCTCGTTAATTAAGCTTCATAACAACTTTGTTTAACTTATTTATTTTTCACCATCCTTCAGACAATACTTTAGAAAATCTGGCTTCATAATATTGAAACTACTCTTAACTAACCAAAGTACTTACTACTTGAAAACTATCTGTCACAGAGAATATCAAAAACTGAATAACTAATGATTCTTATAAAACTATTCCTTGTAATTAAATGCCTGCAATTTGATCAGTCCACACTTACTTTTCAATCAAATCTAATTCTACTTTCTATACTCCTTGTTATCTACGAATTTTACATTACGAATCCTGGAATCGTACCACCCACATCCGCGTCTCACAGATACAGGCGCGTACGATGCGACTTGACCGTAAATTTTCACATAAAAACATATGTTATAAGGCTCATGGCCTTTTCCCTGCAGAACCCTGCCACCTGAAGATAGTTAATCTTCCCTAATATCTGTAGGGTACGTTTAATTGGGCCCGAAGTTCCGTATAGCTACAGTTAAAAATACTCGTGATAATTGAGTACCTCCGTGTGTATTGTATGTGATGAAAGTTTTGGCAACAGCTTTGAAAATATAACTTCAACTGGAATCTTGAATTGTCAAAGGGATAATGCTGCAAAAGTTTGAAATAAGTCCTGTTTTATCATTTTTTAATGTCTCTTTTCCTAGATAGAGCATCGAGGTTTTGAATAGGTTCAAAACATAGCATTTAATTTTAATATCAGTATAGTTAATAAGCTTCATTAGAAATAAACGAAAATAAATAATTGTCTGTTGTCTACTACATCACTAAACTGTTAGAAACGGTCATCAAATCACATGTGTCAAAAACAAACATGTCTTTCTCGAAAACCTTTCCCTTAAAACTTTTTATACGCGATGAGTTAGGAAGAGAAAGCCTAGAAATGTTTAAAGCGTTACAACATCAAAGTTTATACCAACAATAAATGAATAAAAAGCCGTACAAACAGGTATATTTGCCACAAACAAAACCAGTAGCCAGTTCGTAATAAGATTAAAATCAATCATTTGATTTTTTGGAACATCCTTTTCGTAGCTCTACGAGACGTAGACGTACCCTCTACGTTCATGCTACGGTTTAAGCCTGTATCCTGGAGGTCCTGGACCTCCTAGGACTAATAAAGTGAAGGCTGGTTTCCTCATGTTTTCCACCGTCGTGAGAAAGTACTATTGGCAAATTTTATTCGACTGGCCTTATAACTTAGTTGGTAGTAACCCTGCCTTCTACACTGTAGGTTGTGAGTTCGATTCCCACCAGGACTAACAATTGTGTAGCGAACATATATCTTTGTTCAGTGTCTGGGTGTTAATACATATCAAGTGAATGTATTTACAAAAAAAAGTTACAAAATTATATCAGTTGTCTATGCTTAGCTTACTTTGGCGCTAGATGGTGAAATGTCCATATTTTTATTTTATTTATCTATGCTCGTTTTATAAATATTTGAACCAGCGACCTTTTTGATTGAATATCAGATGTTTTCATCAAATAGGAACTAAATCGAATGACGTCACTGAATATTTACTTACATTGTACGAAGGAAACCTGGTGCGTAATATAATAATTTTATCACTCAAGTAACTACGTAAATCAGAATTTAATTATTAAATTCATCTTGCACTGTGTCGTCCTAATAGCAAAACTGATGTTTTTTAGTTCATAAATATCTAAATAAATTTATAGAAACAGTACTAATGTAAAATAATATGTACAATCAAATAAAGTTTTTTTTGTTTTCATTAGAGTAGAGAGTAGAAACAGAAAATTTTGAAACTTTAGTAACTCCAAATATTAGTTATTTTAGAAATGGTTGATTATTCATAAAGCAATCATAATTTAACGATGGCCTGTTGGTTTGAGAAAGCGACTGAGATAAATAGTCGCTGTTTCGATTTCCGCATTCCGCAAGGACCAGGAGGACTGGAAAATAAACAGGAGGAAAGAATAAACAGGAGGAAAGAATAAACAGGAGGAAAGAATAAAGTAGCCTTGCATTCTAAAAACTACTAAAGCTTGGCGTACACTCGTTGTCAACACGCATCTACAGGCAGCTCAGTTGGTAGTAACTGCCTTCTGCGCTGTAGGTCATGAATTCGAATCCCACCCAGGACAAACATGTGTAACGAACGATAGATGTTTGTTCTGTGTCTGGGTGTATGTGTATGTATTTACAAATAGTATATAAGTAGGTATTCTTTCAGTTGTCTGGTTACTATACTACAAGCTATTCGTAGTTAGGTTAGATGGCGCTGTGTGGAATGTCCACCAATATTTATTCAATTATTTATATAATTTATTTCATGATAACATTTTACAATGCTCATATTATCATCAGATCAACCGAACAAGATTTTTTCAGGTTATGAAAAGGTTTTAGCATTGCAGTGCAACCCGTTCATAAAGTTAGTTTTAACTTTATGAACGGTTGGAATTTCAGTGCTCAAAATCCGTCCGACATACGCGTGTTACGCATTAAATTCTTCACATGTTCAAAAGTGCTTAAGTATCAGCACTTGGAACAGTATAATGATACACAATAATGAAGCGTGGCTCGCTAGGCGCCTCACGCACGCTACCACTCGTCGGCCAAGGTCGTCCGCCATGGGGGCTCCGGTGATACCGCGAAAATGAATTTAAAAGAGATTCTTGAGCGCTTTAGGTGCATGGTACGTACCTTTAATTAATTTTAAATAAATTAATTATCTTTACTGGCCTGTATTGTAAATGTAGACCCAACTCAGAATTAACGTAATATTTCGTAGGTATCGGTTTAGTAATATTTACGAATTCAACTTTTTTTTATTTTATTTAATACGGTTATGGAACGAGCTGCCGGCCCACCTGGTGTTAAGTGGTAATCTCGGCCCATAACAACTGATGCGACTTCGGTCCTCCCCTACTAGGTACTTCAAGACCCAAGTCGCATCGTATGCGTCCGTAACTCTGAGACGTGAAGGTGGAATGTCTCATGTGCCTGTTATGTCACCGGAAACCACACCTTTCTAACCGGAACACAGTAATGCGAATGCTTCACTGCTTGGCGGCAGATTTCTGCCGCATTTCTGGGCATGGTGGCAGTACTTCCCCGGACGAACTTGGCGAGTGTTCTACTGCTCTTAAATTTTAACTTTTCCATTCCCTACTTTAATAAATAGGTACTCATTTCTTGTAACTGTAGTGAATCTCTATTAATTTTGTATTTTCCCTAGTATTTAGAATATTCTGTTAGTTATATTATACATCAAAAGATATTTCAATTTTTTTTTTTTATATTTTAGGTAAATTTACTTTATATAATATGTTATCAAATCTATAACTATTAACCGAAAGAAAAATATAAGTTTGTGTGGAGATCCTGGTTCTATATAAGGTAAAGTGCAGAGTGGTAACTCATCCGTGCATTTGATACGTAGGATAGGGAGATGGGCGGCGCGGCGTGTGCGGGCGCGGCGTCATGCCGCGGCGGAGAGTGCGGTCACGCTGCCACTTGCTGTATCAGCAGGCGCCTCCGGCAGCGCCGCGCCGCGCCGCCCCGCACCGCGCCGCCCCGCACCGCCGCCACTGGAGGAGCGGGTAGCGTGGCGCCTAGCGAATCCGCCGCGCCGCCCGCGACGCGCTTCACTTCAGTCAGTGTACGTTCGAACGCTCGTGGCTGAGGACGGATAGCCGCCACGCGACACGCGCCAATCTCACTTTATTACGCAGTTATCGCCGCCGCGCCGACCGCGTGGACTCGGCGTACTAGCACCCGCGCGCCTCCCTCGCCCCCTCGGGCGCCGGTCACCCCCGAATTTGGACCCTGTGATAACTTTTATCAGTGTGGAAAAGTTGCAAAGTGTTTTGATTCCGGAGGGCCGGCCGAATTTGCGCAGCGGCAAACATCCTCGGGACGTTCCACGACGGTGACGATCGTAGGCGATACGATATTCGGTGTTTCGGGCGGATTCGAGCCACGTTTACAAGGTTATCGCGCCTCTGTGGCCTGCCAGTGATGAATTGGAAAATCGGCGCGTAGTCGCTCACGTGGTGCGCGCCCCGCCCCCGCCTCGCCCGCGCTTATATTTAGCGAAAATCGCCTCTCGGGAGCGGGCCGACGGCGAACGCTCGCGGCGTACATAGCTGTTTATGAACGTTAGCGAGACGCCACATGTTATTGGCTTCGAATAACACAGCAGATAAGGAGAAGACAGATAACCCCTGCGGATCGCGCTCCGATCGGACGGTTCTGGAAATAGAAAGAAATCACTGAATATTAGGAAGGAGTGTCGTGTGATGCCAACGCGCAGCGACCGCACGCGCCGGTGAGCGCCCGCACCGACACACACCTACCGAAATATTCCACTGTTCGAGATAGTCGGCGCGATGTCTATTCAGGGGAGCGGCGCATACGCATCGCCGTGGTCCTCGCAGAGCGGGCTGCAGGAGCTGGAGGGCACCATGGGGGAGCTGGAGCCGCTGAACGAGCTCGCGGAGGTCGGCTTCGAGCCGCAGACCCGCCAGCGCTCGAACACGTGGCCGCTGCCCAGACCCGACAACTACGTAGACCCTCACGATGACGGTAGCGGCTCCAAAAAGAACTCCAACCAGAATCTGAGCGGTAAATATCACCCACCGTCCGCGATCCCACTCGCGCTCGCGACGCGACGCGACGCTTCATGATAACGCGCAATTCCGTTGAGGTCGACCCATATAGTTGGTATGCTCATATTCCGCATGCGAAAACATACTAGGTAGATCGTATGACACGACACGCGTTACAACATAAACAAACACTCGGTCACACATTTCCGCCTACAGGTCATGAATAGTTTGAGTCCGCTAACTATAATAGTGTCAAACAAAAACAACGCTATCAAACTGTTTACGTCGACACCATTAAAGCAAGTCGTAGGTAGTAGCATTTCGAATATTTTCTTGTAGGTACGAACGCATTCCACACTTCACGACGCTTAAATTACGATAGGTAGGTAATTAAAAATAGTACGAATTGGATAAAAAAGATACGACAAGCGCTCAAGAACATGACGATCTTAGATAGCAATTATCACCTGTTCCAAAGGGATACCTACGCTTCTGTAGACCGTAAAACAATAAACACAGAAATGTAAACAAACAACTTCGCAAAGCGAGGAATTGTGAATGATCGTTTAACAAATATGAATGATGCGAAGCAGATGGTGACAATTGTACGTTGTAATGATAAAATGTTTCACTTATTCTGAAAACACACTTTGAAGATACTGTTGTAAAAGCAAAATAAATGCACAGCCTAGTAGAAACTTTCACATTATGTTCCTAGTCAACATTTGCTGCAAGTTATTTCAGAAAGGGATTTAAACGATTGAGTGAAGAATGCGTCCTGCGCATTGTATTTATTGATGGCAATAATAATTAAATTGCGATGCAATATACTTACGCAGACGAGTAATAATTTATAAACATAAATATTTATATAAAACTACTAATAAATAATTCAATATAATAATTGATAGTTGATTATATTAGGTACTTTTATTCTCACAAGTTTAATAATCTACCATTAATTCATTTATGCCATTTTCAATACCATGGTTGTCCCAGTACCTTTAAATTGTCCTTTAAATCCTTACCCATTTCCTCAACTTTTTTGTTATGTAATGTAAGGGACGGAACGGAGCTGACGGCCCACCTGATTTTAAATGGTAACCGCCGCAAATACACAACAGCCATACGACTCAAGTCCTCTCCACCATAGAAGCTCCTGTTTTAAGCGCCACTATTCGCGCTCAAAAAACGCACAATTACATCAATTATTTTATACAATATGAGTTACCTATGCATGTATACCCATACCCATTACTGCCGACAAGCAGTATCGCGAATACATTATTATTTATTACTGGCAGACATAAAGTCTACACTAATTTTCTAATTTTACCAGTCTAAAGAAAATACAAAAAAGCAAGTATAGTGAAGTCCTGTGCTTTATCATATTTTTAAATTAAAATAAATAAATAATAGTGGACATTTCACACAGCGCTATCTAGCCCCAAAGTAAGCTAAGCATAGCTTGTATCATGGGAACCAGACAACTGATATACATACATATATACTTTTCTTTTGTAAATACATACATATAATACATATTAACACCCAGACACAGAACAAACATCAATGTTACAAATGTCACATAAATGTTTGTCCTGGGTGGGAATCGAACCCACACAGCGCAGAAGGCAGGGTTACTGACCAACTGAGCTATAAGGCCAGTCAATATTTTTTTTTTACATCTTACATACAACGCTACTTAGTTGAATACTACTATGTAAACCAGATATCCTATGAATATATTGCTTTAGTTAGATTAAAGATCAATAAATCAATCAAATCAATAAAAAGTTACTAAGGTGACCAAGTGCGATGGGGCAGCGGAAGAGTGTTTTTTTATATACCAATAGCCCTAGAAACGTATGTCCAGTAGAAGCAGCCTGTAGGAGTCCCGAATACATCCGTCACCCGAAGGACTATGTAGGTTTATTTCCAAAAAGTGACTAAGTCCACTGTATTTATTCTTAGAGACACAATCAGTTAGCCCACGTTGATTTTGAAGGCGTGAAAATTTCGTTATGCGTTTAACTTCATCACTGGCAAACGCGTTCAGAACGTCTGATAAGATATCGGACATTGCCATGTCGTATACTGCAACTCAACTCACTGGTGCTTGTTACGATTCCCACTATCCAAAGTAGCAGTAGAACTTGTGCCAAGTTCGCCCGGAGAAGTACTGCCACCACACCTGGTAATCCGCCGCCAAGCATTGATGCACTCGTGTTGCTGTGTTCCAGTGGAAGGGAGTGGGTGCCGTGAAATTGCAGGCGCATGAGACGTAACATCCCCGTCTTGGGGTGATGGATGCAACGCAATGCGACTTAGGTCAACTCATACTTTGGTGGAGAGGACTTGAGTCGTATTGTTGTTGTCTATGGGTAGCGGTTACCACATCAGGTGGGCCGTCAGCTCGTTTCGTAATCCGAATCACATAAAAAAAACTATAACCGGGACGACTCGATGCAGTCGCACCAATCGACCGCTCTAGGGCCACCACTATAACAAATTAGTTATAACCTTAATAGTTACCTAACACGTATCATTTCAAAGGCCATAACCAAGGCCGAATATTGTCTCGATTTCACAAAAAAGATAAAAAGAACAATAAATTTCCTTTCCACGTCAAGTCGCAGGGGTCTTTTGAAACCTCTTTCATGAGAATTGTTTTTTTAACGTCCTTTTAGAAGTTTACAGTCGGAATAATTTTAAATATTAAGATGAAATCGTTAGGATCGCTTCTGTTAATTAGTGCCATGCACAATATTTAATTGTTCGTCCGGAAATAAAAAAACAATTCGAAAGTATTTTGGCCAGTAAATAATAAATTAAGTCATAACCAATATCGGTGAAAAATAATTATATCATGAAGAATAAATTCACTGCGAAGAATGTGTAATTTCCTTACATATTATTAATACCAAGCCTGATAGCTAAACCAGTACATATAATGTCACATATTACATAAAAAACGTTATTCACAATCTACAGTTCTTTTGTGAGTTGTGGGTATCAGAAAAAACTAGCTAGTATGTAGGCTAGTGGCAGCAAAGCAACTTTAATATTTGGTCGGTAATGTAGGAATCAAACCCACGTCCCCTGCGCCTTTAACACTCCAATATTATGCCACACGACAGTATTAAAGCAGCAAATTCTAAATCTTTCGAGGTGTAAACTTATGAGTATTATATTTTCAATCCACTAGTACTACTTATTATTCGAGTCACTGGTTCTCTCGCATCACTGTGAAAGGATTTTAAGTGCGCCTCAAAGAGGCTCCTGGTGTGCCTTCCTGGTATGATTAGGATAACCATAATATATCTACAAATGTACCTTTCAATGAACAAGAATCGAATTAAAATATCCAAGCATCCAAACACCTGGATCCAGCACATGCCATCATATGTTGGTTTTTGTCTTAAATACACAGAAGGACCTATACAGAACTTCAGTGAAGCCTTTTGATTTCAGGAGCCCCCCCACTGCCCCAGTCAGTGACCGCCAAGAAGAATTCCTCGCGCCGGAACGCCTGGGGGAACCTCTCATACGCTGATCTCATCACCCAAGCCATCACCTCTGCGCAGGACAACCGACTGACCCTCTCGCAGATCTACGAGTGGATGGTTCAAAATGTGCCATATTTTAAGGATAAGGGGGATAGCAACTCGTCCGCTGGATGGAAGGTAAGATAGCTGCTTTTATTTTACTTGAATTTAGGACCAGTTCCCTCCAATCGATTGAGCCGTCAGCTCAATTTGAAAATATGTGTTACTTCGATGATAATGCAACAATATGTTAGAAAGGAGGTGGTCTCATGATGGAGTCGGGGGGTGGCCATAGGAACTCCTCAACTTCTCAACTACGTCGTTTGGGCTCGTTGGATTTGATAAGTACTATATGTTTGTTTTACTATATGTTCAGGGTGTGATTGTAAAAGCTTTTTTTGAAAAAAATATTTATCAACAAAAACTTTTTCTTGATCCAGTTTCTGGAAAATATTGCTCATTGACCGTGCTGGCAGCAAATCTTGGCAACTCGTAAAATGGCTGTAAAAGATTTTGTCTCTTCATCTGCCAGGATCCACCGCTGAACTGCATTATTCTCAATTCAAAAACAGCGTTGACGATTCAGTTGCTAATGGCTTACGATTCTGGGTTCAGTTCAGTGCAACAAAATAATCTTTGGTTTTAGGTTCAGTATCTTGTACTCTTCCTATTGAATGAAACTATACACAGACCACAGCCGGAATATTAAAAGTGTCAAACTAATTTTTGGTAGCCATGTTTCCGCCATATTTAAATCGTTATCTGTCTAGATTAAAATTGTCTATGAATCCCTCATGGGCGCCATGTTTATCAGATGTTTAGTTTTATACTATAGTTTGTCTTTATTTACTACGGTAAGAAAGATGCGTAAAACTAATATTGTTTTTAATATTTTGCCGGCAGAATCTCACCATTATCAGGTGATAATAAATAGTCAAAGACATTCACGTGTAGTAAAATACGGTTAATATATTAATAGCATATCTGCAACTAATAAAGGCTACCATTGACGATACGTCCATTTAGTAGACTTCCTTTTGGATGCACTCCAAATGGAAATTTATCCAGATACGGTACCATTCACAATACTTCCATTTGGATGCATGGCGTCACTTCGAACTTTGCAATCGTACGGAACGGAAATAAATAATACTATGGATAACAATACTTTACTGGTAGCAGCAGCTGTGTGTATTTTATTAAAAAGACAAAAAAAACCTAAGAGAAAGTGGATGAAGGATTGGTTGAAACAAAGAAATACTTTTACACATACCAACTTATTGTCTGAATTGTCTCTAGAGCCCACTGATTGGAGAAACTTCTTAAGAATGGACGAACAGACGTATTTCAAATTACTTGGACTTGTGACGCCAATAATAATAAAACAAGATACTAATATGAGGCAAGCCATAACTGCTCACGAAAGGCTATGTGCTACACTTCGTTTTTTAGCCTCAGGAACGACATATGAAAATCTGAAATTTGAAACTGCAATTTCTGCACAGTGCCTGGGAACCATTATTCCAGAAACTTGCAAGGCAATCATAACGGTTTTGAAGAGTTATATGAAGGTAAGTAAATAATACAATGTGTATTTAGTATTTTTATTATCGAGTATTACAATCATTTATTAGAGTAAAAGTAACATATTTAAAAGTAATTATTTAGTGTTGTCTGAATCTGTGTCGCCTACAGCGGTAACAAATGCTTCATACAATAAATTATGGTGCTGTTGTGAAGATCCAGGCTCATTCACTGAATTATTCACAAAAACAGAATTGTCATTATTCTGGTTTGGCAGATTCATATATATTTGCGAATTATTTGCATTGTTCTGGTTCAAATGGGTATCTACAATGTGCGAATGAATAGTTAAATTGTTGGTCTCAGCCATGAATATCGCATCATTAATTATTTTTTGGCAGTATGTAGCCATCATTGCCGGCAAATTTCTTAATTTTTCTGCAATATGTTCACCAAATGAGTCATATTGCTGTTTCACTTGTGGAGGTTCTTCCAATTTTTTTGCTATCTTTGTTAGAACATAGTCAGCTTGGGCTTTGGTTTTTCTTGTTTGAGTCCTTGACGATGAAGCCACACTACTTTGTGAAAGTGGCGATGGCACATTCATTGATACACTGGTTTCAGTTTCATCATCGTTCATCTGAAAAAAAAAAATGTTTTTGTTACAGATGCCAGATACTGAAGAAGAATGGAGGAAAATCGCAAAGGACTTTGAAGAAAGATGGCAGTTTCCTAATTGTTTAGGGGCTATAGACGGAAAGCATATAAGGATAATACCACCTCCAGGTAGTGGTTCCTATTTTTGGAATTACAAGAATTTCAATAGCATTGTGTTAATGGCTTGTGCAAATGCCAACTATGAATTTATATGGTGTGAAGTTGGTACAAATGGTCGAGTTTCAGATGGAGGAGCCATACAGAATACAATTTTTTATGAAAAATTACTGAGAAAGGAACTTAACATCCCCAATGATGACTCCCCAATGAGGTGTCAAAACAGCCACACTAAACTACCTTTTGTATTTGTAGGAGATGAAGCTTTTGCTCTACGAAGTGATTTTATGAAGCCATTTAGCAGAGCAGCTCTGACAAAAGAAAGAAAAATTTTCAATTATAGGTTGTCAAGAGCTAGGCGAATAATAGAAAATGTATTCGGTATTATGTCACACCGTTTCAGAATCTTTCATACTGCTATAAACTTACGTTTAGATAGAATAGATCTAGTTGTTTTAACTTGCTGTCTCCTTCACAATTTTCTTAGAAAATCTAGCTCCCCTTATGCAACGGATAATGTATTCGATATTGACATCAATACTAATGATTCAACTTCTGCAATCGGTTTTACTTCATTAAATATTACAAATAGGAATGCCAGCAGTAATGCAAAAAATGTAAGGGAAGCCTTTGTGCAATATTTTAATGGGGAAGGTAGTGTCAGTTGGCAAGATGATAAAATAGTATAACGTATGCATGTACCTCAGCACTATCTTCAAATGGCATGTCATCGAGGATGGAATTCACTGATCTTGTGACCCTTGGTACATCCACATCTGCTAAGAAAAACATTTCACTGTAGTACCACAACTTAGGGACGTGAATTTCTGCTGTTCCTGCACCAGATCTTTCTGATGCCTTAACCTGTAACACAATATAAAGTCGGTTCAAATATAATAAATAAGTAATTAAGCAATTCGTTAACCATGTTAACATAAACTCCTAATTTTAATGTACCTATATTAATGATCGAAGACTTGAAATAAATATTCTATTTTATTGTGTTATTTTATTTGTCTACACATATTACAAATAACTACCGAAACGAATAATTTTCTATAAATTTACAACACATACCTTATTTAATTCCTTTTTAAAACAATTTCTTAAAGTGGTAATCTTTTTTTTAACCGTATCTAGGTTAGCTTCTGGATCCTTTGTTTTAAACAATTCCAACAAAGCATTCATCGCTGCATTTCTCTTTTCTCTGTTGTGATAATCAGGATGTTTTACTTGCCATAAACATGGATATGATTTATATTTTTCTATTACTTCCAACACAAAGTCACGCGCGGACAAAGACATAATAAAATAAATAAATTATAACGCTTGACAAATGCACAGCACATGCACCACCATCGACATCAAAACATAAACTGAAACAATAAACTCAAAAAAATGGACGCCGTTTCGCCCATTCACGGACAATTCGGACTGCTTCCATATGGCGTGGCACACGTTTCTGACATTGACGGACGGCCGCGGATGACGTCCATTTGGCCTGGACGCATGGATTTCAATCCGTTTGGAAATCCAGACCTGGACGACGTCCATTCAATTGGCATACGTTTTTCACATTCACGAAACGATTTTGGAAGACGTCCACTCCATTTGGATTGATGGCCGCATCGTCAATGGGCACCTTAACTGTAATTGACTTTGTTAATACCTACTATTTCCTGCTAATAAGGAAGGAGAATCATTAATATATAATAACATATTTCAGCGAGTTTACTTACATTTTA
Source organism: Chesias legatella (assembly GCA_947359385.1). Lineage (NCBI taxonomy): Eukaryota > Metazoa > Arthropoda > Insecta > Lepidoptera > Geometridae > Chesias > Chesias legatella. The sequence goes on from OX375766.1 coordinate 3,610,995, forward strand.
TTAAAGATTATTAACGCTCACATACTAATATATCGTTTTAAATAATAAACTGTCAAAACCAGCAAACATTTAAAACTTCTTGTTATATATATATACAGGGTGTGGCGTAATGAGTGGATAATAGGGTACCTGCGGGTAGGGGCCATTGTGGCGGTTCAGAAAAATATTTGTTATGCTCAGTAAAAGTGCCTCGGTTTTCGAGATATTCGACATTTTCGAAATTTAAGAAATATTTCACCCTTCGTCACTATTTTTGGCGCCCAGACTGCAAATGAAATTTTTTTTTCTATCTGTTTTTTGGATAGTATTCTTGGATAGATGTGCTATCGAATGGAAACTATTATTTTTATAACACAAGCACAGTTATGTTTTTAAAATAAGATTTCACTAAAATTTTACTTGCTTTCGTTTGTTTTCCTGACCTTTACCCTTCTGTGGTGTAAAAAAAATGTATGGTCACTTGAATGCCAACGTTTAAAAAAATTAGCCTTTTTCATCGAGATTCCGAAATGGTATATTACATGGTATTCTATCATACTACTCCCGTACAACAACGTGTTATCCTGTTTTAGATTGATACTCGTTGATTTTGTGCAGTGATTTCGGACTTTGTTTTGCCTAGCGATTTGGACGTCTTAATTTTGTGAACCTAACGATTTTGTGCTGTGATCTCGGACTTGATTTGCTTTGTAACTTGGATTTTTTGGTATTGCATATTGATTGCAATGCCTCAGCTATACACTTAAATCAAAATAGAGGCAAATCGAAACTCGTTGATGATTCCAAAAATACTACACATTTTTGTCCGAACTGCGCAGTGCCACGTTATCTCAATTGGTAGCGTCATGAACGATATAAATGATAATAAAAACACTATTACAAACTCGGTCCCGAATTAAAACGATACAATCTCCTCGTGTCGTATCCATTGCCGTTATCTAATATAACAACTGCACACTAGCGAAACTTAAAGCCACAATGGGCATCAAACATGCTTTAAATTCGATTCAAGAACATTGGCCGTAACGTGACGTTGGTACGCGTTCGCTACGCAATTGAATAAAAATGTGATCTTTCTATCTCTGTCTAAGATGAATATTTTTATTTATTATCTCGGTGTTGGAAGTCAATTGTGATAACTAGATGTAAAATATTTGCTAGTAAACACTACGAAATTTACCATTGCGTACCCATAGCATTGAAAATACTCGCGCATACAACCACTTTAACCGGTAAATTGCAATTTAAATTGTAATATCCGCCGCCTAAAGTTGAGATTGGAACAAACTGCGAAGGTGCCAATTAGAAAAATGTTAAAATATGTGTTGAATTGTTTTACGATAAATAAAATTCTTAATTTTCATCAGAACAGTTACGATAAATCAATTGTATCGTAAGGATTAAATGCAAAATGTTAAAATTTAAAAGAAAATGTGCCTAACTTGTATTAGCATACGGACTATGCATAAACAGTTAAGGTTATTTTTAAACCAAATATCTCAGGAATATAACTACTTCGAAACGAATTCGCGTAATTCATTAGCAAATTCGCTATGGCTAGCTGAGAAGTACCTACGACAAGAGAATGCAAGCTGCGATAAATTAAAAAAAAAACATAATATTGAGCGACTAGCATATTTTCTATATCAGTATAAATATTGAATATATAGATACTAAAGCCTCATATAATCGAATATTGCGTTCCTCTGTACTTTTACCGTTCGACAAAAATAACTTTTCTGGTGGCAAACCAAGGCCACGCTTGATATTCTTATCGCGAAGTGCCGAGATGGTATCTCCGAACTGCAATCATTAATTTGTCAAATAACTGGACCCGTTTTAAAAGTTGTCGATACGTAACAGATTAGTCAAAGATAATTTAGTTATCATAGTACCTAAATTGTCTTTGCATAAGTTCGTTTTACGTAAATTACGGAACGATCAAGCTTGCCCACCTGATGTTAAGCGGTAGCTTCTACCTATAACAAAAACAAACGTCTTCCCCTACTTAGTTATGGGAAGTAAGCATTGCACTGTGTTGTGGCCGTAACTTCTTAACTTTAAGAGTTAAACGTTTCGAGGTTTGCTTTTACGAATGTCGATTGTTTTTGTACCTGTGGTTTATAGGATCCTCCGCTATCATTGTTTTCCACGAATAACTCAGCTGTTAATTCCCAAAATAATCCTACAGCCCGGATGAAATTACTAACAAGCCCAGGCGAACATAAGTATAGTCAACATTGCAAAATTCGTTATTCGTGACAATTATGTCTTTATAACAGAGAAAGTGGTAATAGCTATGAGTAAAGGAGTCGGAGTTACGGGCGCATGGGATGCGACTTGGGTGTTGTCGTACGTGAGTAGGGGAGGACCCAAGTCGCATTGCTTGTTATGGGCAGCAGTTACCATTAACACCAGGTGGTTCATCTGCTCGTTCCGTAAGTGTATCACATAAAAATGTTGTCTCTTAGTTTCTAAACCTATAAACTAAACTGCTAACATTAAAATTTCTCACAACCTCTTGTGAATTCATCAAACGTATTTATTGCATTACGATGCCGGTCAGGGCCCGTCGCGAGAACGCATGACCAATTTAAACCTATACCTACTTGTATCTATGTAGTCATGGAAGCCTTTTTTTGGCTTACTTTCGCTCGGGATGATGCGGAACCCACAAGTTGGCAGGTAGCTAATTTGCGAATACATTTTTTCGCTACACCTACGTAAATCTCTAATCTTCAGTTATTAAACTTTTCTTGTGTTTTCCTTGAATATTAATATTCAAGGTTATGGAAGATTATTTATTGTAGATACAGGTGATTAGGCGATTAATAATCCAACTACCTTTTAAGGGTTGTAAATTTTGTTTATCGTAACGAAATTACGTAGTATTTGTTCTACAAATTTGGAGAAAAGCACGAAGGTTTCTTAAAACATATTGAGGTAGTAATTGCTTGAAAATCTCAATATAATATACAAAAGTTATCCTAAAGAGGTCGTTAGTATATTACCAATAGCGTATGTAAATGCAACGTGAACGCTGCCCCAGAATAATTGTTACTGGCGTTACTTAGCCAGAAACGTAAACTATTATCACTGCAGTTAGAACAACAAGAAGCCTGATATTATAGTTCTTACAATCGAATTTTTCCAGTCTGAAGTTGACTCCGAAAGATAACCTCCTTTCATGTACCTGAATCTGAGTTATGGAACAATGCCTTTTATCCTTTACGATAGAAACTATACTGAGATGAAATAAAGTGTTTCCACATGTCATAAGGATGTGGAGATTTTCGCGCTAACGGTCCGCGTAACGGTAGAAGTCGTTTACTATTCACCGTGTCTCGGCAACACCAATACGGCGAATACGAATTTCGTTTCAAACTATATACGCTACATTCGCTATTAATAGACAGATTATAAATTGGGAATTTATATTTAGAAAGTGTTAACAATATGACAAATATTAGATATAACATAGTTCATACGATGTAGATAGAACGCCACAGTTCATACCAAAAAGAAATTTTGCTAAGCGATGATCAAACAAATTTAGGATGTCTTAAACGAAACATTTTACGGCAAACGCAACCTCCTGTAATCTTGTTACATCGGATTGGGCGCCGCATTTAAGCCTACCAAGTCCCTCTACAATAAGCAGGCCTACAAAACGTAAATATGAATATACTTTAGGATCTGGAATAGACCTCGAGTATATCTAAAACCTGGTCCACTGTGTCAAACGAAAGTATTTAAAAATTATGAGTGGCATAATAATGGTTTTTATATTCTGCCGGTAGAATTCGTGGCGTCTTTAACTGTCTCACTACCTGCCATTGGGATATTTTGTCTACAAAACAAATGAATATTATTTATATACCCATATAGTAGCATTCCGTATTACGTATTACAGAAATGCGACTATAGTGCTACCGCCAATTTAGTCTAAACAAATATGGTTGCAGCAAAGGACTTAGATTTACACATTCAGTGGTTATTCAACGTTTGCATAATTTTCTAATAGTTATACCGTGTCTGAGCGTAGCCAGTACCACGGTAGGTATACACTACTTTCTGAAACCAGTAACACAAAAATCTTGGTTTAGAATCAAAACTCTGAATATGGAAAATAACTACAAACACATACAGTTGTATTTCATGGTGTTATTTAAATTTTTAATCGACTTCAAAAAATGGCGGAGTATCTCAATTGGGATGTTTATATAAAAATATATATTTATTTTTAAGTATGTTCGGGCATAATTCTAATATTAGCAAATATTTTATTTTATTCGAAATATGTTTATTCCGAAGGTTTATGACGAAATAGAAATGGGGCCCATTTAATTTATAAAATAATAACGAGTCATCTTTCTTGTTCATTTCCGATGAAGTAAGTTTTTTAGTTTGCTGCGCAAAGTTATTATTGAATATCTATTTATTGGTGTTGGTACACTGCAGTTTGTATCAACTTGCAATTATGATTATATCGACAAAACTATTAGGTGTGTTATACTGAATATATCATTATAAGTGCATGGGAAAAACTTAGCATTATCTTACACGTGTGGCGTACAATGGCTACTAGCCACGTGTTGCTACCGTATAGTTACTACGTATTCATTTGGTTATGGATGGTCTATACACTTCACTTTTAGAGGTATGATGTAGTAAAGTAAAAGGTACACGGCATGCGAATAAAAAAGGAAAATTACAATATTGTCATCATGGGCTAGCAGTAGGGCTTAATAAAACGGATATTTCACCCCGTTTTTGTTCTAGAGACTAAAACTACAAACTATGTTTTAGTAAAACTTCAATTTGAAGATTATAGTGCATTTTAACAAAGCTGCTATAAAATGTGTAATTATACTATTGCAGCGAAGCCAAAAATAGTTTTGGTCGAACATAAATGACGAACATGAAAACCAGAACGGCGGAACTGCAAAGCTCTTGCAGCATCATGCTGACTGGCGACCATTGTCACTTCAACTAATATGTGTTACATATGCCTCAAAATAATAGACTCGAAAATAATATTCCTTTATGTTAAATTGTAACTAATTTGAGTAAATAGTAAATACGTAGTTCTTGATATTTAATAGTAGCTACAATTACATATCGTTTTGATTATTTGAAGGGGTCGAAGAGTCATAATTGAAAAATGAAATTGAAAAATTATTTCTAGAGCTACTACCTAAGTATTCTGAGTATTAAGATTACCGACTTATTTTATTATACGTGTTTACTAACTACGACGCAATTGCATATGGGTCATTCTAAGTTAAGAGGTACTTTCGATGGCCGGGATAAAAAAAAACTTTTTTTTTATATTAATTTCATAATTCCGGGGGGAATACCGCGGGGCGCAGCTAGTATTAAATAAATGAATAGGGTAGGTAGGTAACCTACACAGAGTCAATCAAAATTTACAAGTTTTGAGCGATGCTAGTCTAAATTTATTTTTTTATCTTTTTTCTTTTTCTGGCCTTGACAGCGTGTACGCGGGGTTTTGGTGAGAGTGAACGCAGTGAAGGCTCTAAACCAGTAGAATTTAATTAAACACGACGAGAAAATAGGCCTAAAGTGGGAGAAAGAGGGGTTTGTTCGCCGGAGGAGTCAGTGCGAAGATGCAGTGGTATTTCGACATGGGAGACTAAAAGATGCTATATGCTATGGTACACCAATGACTTTCCGCAAGAATCTGTTTGAATCACCTGGAAGGGGTGAATTTTGGGGCGAACGCTAGAGTCATCATTATGGGAATGCAAGCTTTGTAATTTGTTGCCAAAGGACTCGTACTCTTCTTGCATACCTATAAGATTGATAAGACAGTTTAATACGATAATCGTCCTTTTACGAATACTATCGGGATACGTTTGTTAAACATGAAACGTCGAAACTCCGTGTTATCGGGCAGACTTCACTGATTGAGAATTGATTACCACTTAAAATCAGGTGGGTCATCTACTCGTTCCGTAACTGTATCACGGAAAAACGCCATTTATTATTATACTTTTGTAAAATTATAATCCAATCAATGTCTCAATAAAATTTAATAACTTTAATGAAATTGAATTTATACTTAATTAACACAATATTTCTTCGAAACGCAAATATGAACGTCATAATGGTTTTGTTATCTCACTCAATAAACATTGTGCAAATACATTTGTTATCTGTTTGCAAGATGCGACCATGTAAATCAATGTAACCTCAATGACTTAATAAGAAAGGTCTCTGTAGGAATTTTCCGATGATTACAGTGAAAGATACTAGTAGTGCTTGCAATCGTAATCCCAATCTGGCTGTTAACGATAACATCAAATCAAGATTATTGACGTCAAAATTATCTATAACTGACGAATATGAATCGTTTTGCGTGGATTTTTTGCTTCCTTGACGACGATGAGGACATTTTAAGATTGCTTTATATCAAAGGTATATCTCGTTATATCAAATTATGTTATGTTCATCTTAATCTTCTGTTGTTCGGATCATAATATGCAAGTTTTTTTTATTTACACAAGTGTGAGAAAACAATACCACTTAATAAGTGAGTCATCGGCTCGCTCATCCCCGGCTTAACAGTATGGAAAACACAATTCGGTCGAAAATTTTTAATCAGGAGACCACGATATCAGAGACAAAAATTGTAATGATTTCAGTTACTCCACATAAGTACTACACTACTGCTACATACGAGTAAGTATGATCATTTCAACTATTCGGCCAAATGGAAATAAATACCTCTTATCTTATCGTGGTCTTAGCAACGTGTGACGTGAACAATGATACCACTTCTGTGATTTGTTTTATCTCTCACATTTAATATTTATGTACATTACCGTTTTAATATAGACGATTCGCTCGTCCTATGCAACTGATCCAGCATTGTGGACAGACCAACGCAATGATTGCTTAGTGTAAAATTAACCGTGTGGTGTGATCGCTCTTAGTGGAAAGAGAGATGCCTTGCTATCGTATATTTAAACGTTATTAGGGCATAATTGACGCCGGAATTTCGTGAAATTTCTATCACAGAATGTCTATTCAAAATCTTTTCCATATAAAAAATATTTGAATGTTCGATTCGGTTTCTGGTAAAAGCACTATACTTAGGTACTAGTTTAGCTCTACTTAAAAGCTTACCTACAACGAGAAGACCTTATTATTTTTCTAATAAGATCTAAGAGATAAGTATTGTAATCTTATTTTTAAGCTTCTATAAAGAACGCCATTTTGTACATACCAGGAGAATCACAGATCCAAAAACTAAATTGTAATTTTCATCTAAACGTGAGCTTTTTCTATGTGAATGAATTACCGAATGAGCTAGACGGCCCACCTGATATTAAGCGGTAAAAAGTCAAATATCTGTTGTTCACTGACTCGAGACTTCATTAGTATTGAAATTTAGAAGACTATATTTTTCGAAGATAATTATAAAACAAAATGTGTCACTAAAGCGAATTATTGTTTTCTAGGAGACAGAATAAAAAAATATTAAGAATATTACTTGTCGATTTCTTCATCTGTCCGTCTACAAGGATCGTTATGAAGTGGCAGCGCAGAAAAGCGCACAAAAGCAATAAATCATACAAGAAAACTTGTTATTAAAACATGGAACCACCTGAAAACTCATAACGAGTTTAGTATTAACCTTGGCAATAAATTTTGCGATACAAATTAGTTCGACTTTTGATAAAAGCATGGAGAGACGGCTGGTTGCAATAGAAGTACACGCCACCTTTCACTGATTGATTTATACGTCTTGTTTGTCACAGAGCCGATTTATTTGAATTCCTGCCAGAGACTCGGGCAGCCAACGGATTAATATCGAACAGACCCCAGCGATATATCCCCGACTTTGGGCAATAATTCAATATTTCATCCTTCGGGCGGGGGTCCTACGCTGCGAATTAACATACAAACGTCAATCGTTTCATGAATAAAAAATGTATTGGATTTAGTGAAATGAGTCGCGCGAGGCGCGCTTGCCCGTTATGCCTATCGGGGTAAAATAAAATGTTTCGGATTGCTTGGCTTAGCTCGGTCGCACTATTCACTATTTGATGGCATCACGCAAGTTTCACTGCGATTGCTTCGGATTTTGGATGTCATTTTCTCGTTCCAATTTTATATATTTGGTGGTGATCGATTCGTTACTCGTTTTTTTTTTATAGAAATGCAAAAGTTATTTTACATAACTTAATACACAGTTCATATGCGACATTATGACATTATGAATATTTGAATACGGGGAATAGAAATAATAATTTTGCGATTAACCAGTTTAAAAATTGTAGTTCATGACGAGTTATTTAAATTATATATAATTTGTATGGAGCCGCGAGATATACATGCGATAATATATATATGTGTATAATATATATATGCATATACAGGGTTACAGGAAAAGTCGTGCTAGATCCGTTAAGGGCGTGGAGTACCCATCATTTCTGACTTATTTCACTATGAAACACCCTACCCTAAACTTAACCCTTTTCGAGATATTCGACTTTTAATTTTTTATTGAATAATGCCGATTTTTAGGCTACGAAATTTATTTTTGTTTATTTTGTGTATCTTATTATTATTATTATTGCATTTTTACATGTGTAATAAGATGCTTTAGGACATCAATCATTAAAATAGTGCATAAGTTAATTGAATAGACCGTAGTAGACAAGTGAAAGTAAAAAAATAAAAAATATATTAGCAAGCTTATTTTTCTCTAAGGGATATCTAAAAAAAATATTATGACACTTGTTCGGCAGATATTTTTTAAAATATCTACGTTTCATCAGCTATCTAACGAGGTCTAACAATCTAGGGTTTGTATTACATTTCGTGGAAAAAAGTAGTTGGGACGCTCCAGGTAGCAGTTCTAACGGTCCCGCGCCTATTTTCCTTCAAGTTAAGACGCACCGAGAGAGCGAGACAAGTGACGATTTATGTAGGTGCGAATGAAAGAAAAAGTGTAGAGACCGGTTAGAGCTGGGAATACAACAGGGGGTATTGTTTTGGTTGTCAGTCTGCTTTTGTGCTTCGTACATAGTAGATGTGATATCGTTTTGCTCTTTTTCTCGACTTGGCTGTGATTCTGGACTATTTCTTCTGATTTGTGACTACTGTGCTTGTTAACCGGACTCTGATTTGTACCTGTGATACTGTGATATATGTGTTGAAGATGACGTCCTACACACCTGAGGAATATGCTGATATGCTTATTTGTTACGGATACTGCGATTGTGTGTCTGCGCAAGCTCGTAACGAATACATAACTCGCTACCCCGGTCGTCGAGTGCCGGATGTGGCCTGTTTTGACAGAGTTTATCGAAGACTTAAAGAAACTGGCTCTGTTTTGAGACGAAATACAGACATGGGAAGACCACGAATTGACGACGAAGAACAGGACAATGAGATAGTGCAACGCTTTCGAGCGGATCCGACTACTTCCACTAATATTGTTGCCCGTGATCTGGGACTTTCGCAATGGAGAGTGTGGTTTACAGTGCATACTGCTGGCCTATACCCGTACCATTACACGCCGGTACACGTTATTGAAGAAGGAGACCCCGCGAGAAGATTGGACTTTTGCAGATTTATGCTAAATGCTGACTTAGAAGACCCAGATTTTCTAAGAAATATCTTGTGGACGGATGAGTCCAAATTTGATAAAGATGGCATAACCAACTATCACAACGTCCATTACTGGGCCCCAAAAGAACTAAGGAATCCCAATAAGAAAAGAGTGAAAGGGTCCCAACGAAGATTCAGCGTGAATGTGTGGATGGGCATTATCTCTAATCATTTGATTGGACCTTACTTTCTCCCGGATAATCTAAATGGGGAAAGCTACGAAAATTTCCTGAGAGCAGACTTGAGTGATTTGCTGGATGATCTGCCACTCAACCTGATCAGGGACATGTGGTTCCAACACGATGGCTGCCCTGCCCATTTCAGGAGAAGTGTCAGAGACTGGCTGGACACAAATTATCCAAACAAATGGATAGGACGAGGTGGGCCGTTGCCATGGCCAGCAAGAAGTCCGGACCTAACTCCCATGGATTTTCATGTATGGGGGTGCATGAAAAGTCTTGTGTACAGCGAGCCGAATCCAGTTTTGTCTGTGGAAGACTTAAGAGAAAGGATTGTGGATGCAGCAAATAAAATGAGGACCACGTTGACCACTGGAGTAGTGAAGACTGGTCTCCGTAGAAGGATGCGACAATGTTTCAGAAATAGAGGCGGCCATGTTGAACATGAACTGTAGAATAAGAAAAAGTTGTGTGAAAACCTTTAATAAATGACATTTCATGCATACCTAATGTTTTATTTTACTTTTTACTAATTTTTTTCCAATGCATTTGAATAAAACCCTAGATTATTATACCTCGTTAGATAGCTGATGAAACGTAGATATTTTAAAAAATATCTGCCGAACAAGTGTCATAATATTTTTTTTAGATATCCCTTAGAGAAAAATAAGCTTGCTAATATATTTTTTATTTTTTTACTTTCACTTGTCTACTACGGTCTATTCAATTAACTTATGCACTATTTTAATGATTGATGTCCTAAAGCATCTTATTACACATGTAAAAATGCAATAATAATAATAATAAGATACACAAAATAAACAAAAATAAATTTCGTAGCCTAAAAATCGGCATTATTCAATAAAAAATTAAAAGTCGAATATCTCGAAAAGGGTTAAGTTTAGGGTAGGGTGTTTCATAGTGAAATAAGTCAGAAATGATGGGTACTCCACGCCCTTAACGGATCTAGCACGACTTTTCCTGTAACCCTGTATATGTGTGCGAGATACCGCGCGATGTTAATAGTTAAAAATGTTTATGGTCACGCACAAACAGTTCTGACGTTGATTTGAAACTGACCTTAGAAAACGGCGAGATTAAAGACAATATTAATTCAAAAAAATCGATTGACGTCTTTACTTTAGCGAGGTCGGCTTTAGTATTACCTACTTGCATTTCAAATAATGTAATTTACATTTTTTTTTTTTTTTTTTTTTTTTTTATGTAATACATTTACGGAACGAGCCGACGGCCCACCTGGTGTTAAGTGGTAACCCCTGCCCATAACAGCCGATGCGACTTGGGTCCTCCCATACTAGGTATGACAAGACCCAAGTCGCATCGTATGCGCCCGTAAATGTGAGACGTGTAGGTGGAATGTCTCATGTGCCTGTAATTTCACCGGCAACCACACCTTTCAAACCGGAACACAGTAACGCGGATGCGTTACTGCTTGGCGGCAGAAAAGGACATGGTGGCAGTACTTCCCCGGACGAACTTGGCGAGAGTTCTACTGCTCTTAAAAAAACACATACCTGTGTAGCTATGTAGTTATTCAAAATACTATTTTGATCAAACTGGAATTTGGAACGTTCGGGAGTAAAAAAATGATCATCGTTCCCCTTTAGAAAAAGTAATTACTTATTATACCTACTGTGGGGGCCACAGGGTGTAAATGGTCAGGATTGGTTCAAAACTTCAGTGGACTGTATATAAATTTTCTTTATTCGGTTTCTTCATTAAAAAATCATCGGGTGTCGCTTTCGGGAGGTCCAAGGAGCAGGGGTTCAGCGCAGCTTGTTATTTACAATTTCTTCGGAGTTCTTGATTCGTTCGAGTGCAAGCAGGAATACGAATTTGAATAAAAATGGCGCTACTTTTATTCCCACCTTGGACCTCGCGTCGCGCATCGCACTGGCGACTAAAACGAATGAGGAGGGAGCGAGACGGGTGCTTATTGCGCCTCGCTTCTTACAATAGGTTCCTCTCGTCGCACATATTGTTTTCTTTGTCTTAAGTAGTTTACAATTTTGTACATTATCGCAAAGGTATAGAATAAACACAAAACATTCAATTTTACTTAAATTATACAAACTAGTGGAGTGAGCGAGGCAGCGAGTTTTATGAAATGGCTCTGTCCGTAACAGTCTCCCCCCGGCGAAGATCTTCGAAGCCCTCATCTATCGGCAGGACAATGAGCCTTCTTACAGGTCGCCTAAAAACTCCCCCTCGCGTCCTGACACTAGCGCTTCGCACCACCCCGTCTGGCCCGGTGAAGACTTCCTCTACTTGTCCTCTTGGCCATACGTTACGGGGTAGTATACCGTCGGCGATAAGCACTACGTCCCCCTGTTGAATGTTTCGCTTATTGCACCTATGATCGCCGCGCGGCGCTAAAGTAGGTAGATACTCGGTGAGCCAACGTGCCCAAAACGAGTTCGCCAATGCCTGCGCGGCTTTCCAGGTTTTTCTATCGGCCGCACTACATTCTCCTACGTAAGGTAGCCCGTTTGCTGAACCTAATAAAAAATGATTTGGCGTAAGCGCCTCGTCATCCTGCGGGTCTACAGATACGTGTGTGAGCGGTCGGGAATTTACCGTATGTTCTATCTCGGCCATTAATGTATTTAAAACTTCTTCCTTGGGCGCGCGTTCGTTCAGAGTTACCGAAATGGCTCGTTTGACGGTCTTAATCATGCGCTCCCACGCTCCCCCCTGGTTGGGAGCGCCGGGATCGATAAAGCGCCACTCCATACGCTTTGCCGTTGCGTAGTTCTGGAGAGCGGGGAGCCATTCTTGATAAGCCTTGTTTAGTTCTACGTTTGCCCCATGAAAATTTGTGCCGTTGTCCGAAATTATTACGCTCGGCGTACCTCGTCGCGCGGCCATTCGTCTTATAGCCATGATCGCGGAATCGGTGCTGAGGCTGGCCAGGGTCTCAATGTGGATGGCTCTTGTGACCATGCATGTGAACAGGAGTCCCCATCTTTTCTCCTTTCGTCTACCTATAGTCACCCACATGGGACCGAAACCATCTACCCCGCACTTTGAAAACGGCCTACCGTATGGTTCTAAACGGAGCTTAGGGAGGTTGCCTTTGACCGGCGTTCCTGGGTTTGCCCGCCTTATCGCGCACCGCGTGCATCTACTAAGCACTTTACGTACTGACGGCCGCAGGCGCAAAATCCAGTAGCGCTGTCGTAGGTTATTCACGATCTGCTCCCTACCTACATGTTGGTTTACTATATGCTCTCGTTCTATTAGTAGTTCTGAAAGTCTGTGTTTTCCGTCTAAAATCGGTGGGTTTTTCATTGTTTCGGGAATCACCGCCGCGTTGATACGCCCGTTCAAACGGATGATCCCGTCCCGAAGCTGCGGATCTAATTTAAATAGACGGCTCGATCTATCGACGCTCTCCCCCCGTTTCAAACGTAGGTACTCGGGGTAAAAGTTGTCTTTTTGAGCCTGCTGAATGAGCAACCGTTCTGACTCTAATACGTATTCTAGGTCTGTCTCTCTCGCACGCTTCCGGCACTTGTCAATGAATCTGAGTGCGCAGGCTAATGCCCGTACCATTCTCTCGTACGAGGAGAATCTAGACATGTCTATGATGTGATTGCATGTGGATTCGGTAACATGCTTCACCTCTACATCGTCAGCCACGTTAGGCTGATCTACTTCGTGTGGCCATTGGTCCGGGCCGTCGTACAAGAACGCGGGACCTGTGAACCATCGGTCCGTGCTTCGCATTTCTGTATAGCCGCTGCGCGTTGCGTCGTCTGCCACGTTACACTTTGTCGGGACCCAGCGCCATTGTTCGGGACGAGTTAACTCTGCGATCTCCGAGAGCCTGTGTGCTACGTATGGCGTGTACCTCACCGCATCATTTCTGATCCAATGTAGCACGGTCTTTGAGTCGCTCCAAAATGTTACGTTTGATGTGTCCCCGTGACTCTTTAAAATTTCCGCGGCGAGTCGAGCGCCTATCAAACTTGCCTGTAACTCCATGCGCGGGATGCTTTGCGCCTTCATTGGAGCTACTTTTGCCTTCCCCGCGATTAGTCTCACTACTACACCCTCGGGGCCCTTGAATCGCCAATATGCAACGGCGGCGTACGCTTGTTCACTAGCGTCACAGAATAGGTGAAGCTGCCGTTCATATTTACGCGAGTGTGCGTAGTAACATCGTGGTAGGCGCAAGTTTGCTATGTGCTGCAGGTCAAGTTGCCAGTCAACAAATGATGCCGCTTCTTCATGTGGTAATTGCTCGTCCCAGTCCACTTTTTTCTTCCATAGTTCTTGCAGCATGATCTTAGCTGTTATGGTATACGGGCTGAGCAATCCCAACGGATCAAATATCGACATGACCGCTGCCAAAGCTTCGCGTTTTGTCGGAGTTCGTTCCCCGTTCTTTACCTCGGCTGGTACCCTAGGCATGTTGCAGTTAAACGCGAGCTCGTCTGTTTGCGTTATCCATAAGACGCCTAACGTCTTTCCGTACGGATGCGCGTTCGACGCAAGTTCCACGGGTGCGTGCGCTCTCAGTTCCGTCGGGACGTCGTTTAGTACGGCCTCGCTGTTACTACTCCAACTGGCGAGTTCGAATCCTGCTCTTCTGTGAACTGCGCGGACTTGTGCAGCCGTTCTGGATGCGATCTCCTCGTCATCGAAACTTTCGACCCAATCGTCCATGTAATGGTTCTCCGTGATCGATGGGAAAGCTAACGGATGCGAGTCCTTATGATCTTCCGCGTTTCGGTTCCTTACGCTGTGAGCGATAAACGGTGAGCTTCTTGCCCCGAATATCATGGATGTCATGACGTATTTGTTCGGCGGGCCGGTTCGGTCGGTCCCTCGCCATAGAAAACGTTGCGCTACCTGGTCTTCCGGTCGGATTTTTATCTGCAAAAACATTTCCCTAATATCGGCCGTTACCGCGACCGGTTTTTGTCTAAATCGGAACAATACCCCGTACAATGACTGGAGTAAGTCTGGACCGTCAAGTAACGCATCATTCAAACAGACACCGTTGGATCGCGCCGCCGCGTCAAAAACCATTCGAAGCTTTCCAGGCTTATTGGGATTCGTTACCGCAAAGTGTGGCAAATACCATTCCTTTAGACTCGTTCTGTCCTGCTCACACTTTGTAGCGTACCCTTTCTGAAATAGTTTTTCCACCTGCTCGGTGTACGCGGTTGCGAATTCGGGCGACTTATCCATTTTTCTCTCGATGCTGTTTAATCTGTTTAATGCCATATTGTAGCTCGGGGGCAGGGTGGTTTGATCCTCGGCCCACGGCAGCCCCACTTCGAAACGACCATCTACTCGCTTGGCTGTCTTCTTGAACACTTCTTTGGCGCGCTCTTCGGCAGGAACGGGTTTCCTCTTTATCGCAATGCCTAGCGCGTCTATCTCGAAGTGCGCTCTGACGGCCTTGTCCAAGTCGATGTCGTTCGAAGTTTGTGTTTGTATGTGCAAAACGGTGTCTTTGTCTTTGCAGACCGTACTTCTAGGCGCGGATCCGTGGATTATCCACCCCAACTGGGTTAGTGACGCGGCCGGTTGGTTCCTTCGTCCGGTTAATAACTTCCTTGTCACTATCAAGTGCCAGTTGTCGGCTCCTATCAGTACGCGCGGTTTAGCATTTGTATAAGATACTATTTCCGGTGGCATATTCCGCAGATGCGGCTGCCTCAATAGATCTGATCTCACGGACTGACTTCCTATCGTGAGGTTTCTTACGGTACGCGCTTTGATGTGATGTGTGTCCGTTTGACTTTTCCCTCGTATCCTAAGATCTACGATTTGGCTTTCGGTTTCGGTCTGAGAAGAGGTTGCTCCCATGATGCGTAGCGTTCTGGTTGGGCCTTCTGCCCCGATCATCTGGGCGATGCCTTCGTCTATCAACGTGATAGTTGATCCTTCATCCAATAACGCGTACGTGTCTACCTCTTTCCCGTCTTTTGCTTGTATCGTGATCGGACACACCTTCAACAGCACTTCGTTTGTTCCGTACGTATGTGCCGTGGCTGTGGTTGCTGAATCTTCCTTGGATTCAGGAACTTGTGAATGTAGCAACTTGTGGTGGGACTGTCGACACTCTTCCACACCGCAAGTTTTCGCCTTACATTTAAAACGTCGGTGTTTACTCGTTAAACACCGGAAACATACATGGGATTCCTTTGCCCATCGCCACCGTTCATCGATCGACATATCATTGAGCTTTCTGCACTCCGTAGTGCCGTGCTTTCCTCCGCAACATAAACAATCCGTTTTCTTCTCGGTTGTTGCATACACGGCGCTGCGATTCCGTTCTTGAGTGCGCGGTCGTTGTTCCGTTCGAACAGCTATGACCGGTTGTCTCGATACTGTCGTCGTAGTGGAGAACGTGTGTTTCATTGCGCGGTCTGCTTCGCGCATGAGAAAGCGGGACAGAGCTACTATTTCCGGCTCGCTCTGTTGTTCGTGTTCCTCTGCGTAATCGCACCAGCGAGACTTAACGTGCGGACTGAGCTTCTCTGTGACTTGACGCGCTAACATGGGATTCAGTAAGTACCCTTTCTCATCTACACAAGAAATAACCGTCACGATGTTCTGTAGTTTGATCGCGAAGGAGTTCAGTTCGCTCGCGGTCGCGCCTACTCGTGGCAGTTTCTTTATGTCTTCGAGTGCGCGGTCAATAATCACCTCCGGACGCCCGTAGCACTGTTCTAAAGTCTTCATAATCACCGCTGGTTCGGTAGCGGTGAATAGCAACGCTGACACGGTCTGTTTCGCTTCGCCTCGCAGGCAGGATCGTAGACGGGCTAAGTTCTCAGTCGGCGTGAACCTGTGCATGGCTGTAGATTCTCTCATCGCGGCTTTGAACGGCAACCACTCGCCAGGCGCTCCACTGAATACTGGAAGATCTTGCGTCTGTCGTGGCGGTGCTCTTCCGCGGGATATTCGTTCTAATGCCTCTGCTAGCCGGTCTATTCCTTTTTCTTCATTTGCCGTGTTGTTCCTAGTGGGTGTCGGCGATCGGTGTCTCACAGCTGACTCGAAAGTAACCTTGTTCGGAAGGTACTGTTCGTTCCCTCTCGCTCTGGGCGCTGACGATCTGTAGCGAGTCTCGGTGTCCGTAGGTTCGCGTTCCTGAGACGACTCCCGAGGGACGTTCTGCTGTAGCCAATCGTGAACCCTATTTTCTGATAGGTTGACTTCGTTCGCGCCTATACTTTCGCGATCAGTTTCCTCGCGAATGTTTGCAACGTTAGCGGCTAGTCGCTTCCTAATAAGTTCCGCTTGAATTTGAAGCTCTTGCCTTCGGATCATGGCAAGACTTTCTTCTGCTTCGAATTCAGCTTGACGTATTCGAGCTACTGCACTGGCGGCTGACATATGTGAACGAACGGACGGCGCGCGCATGGTTGGTACTCCGGCTTGTGGTACGTCCCTACTTGTAGTCCCGGTCGCGACGTTACTCATTGTGGTACGATCGGTTGCGTGTGGTGGTTCCATCTGCACGGCAGGCGGCGTTGGTTCCGAAGGAGACGCGGGATAATCTTCGTAAACTCTAAGCGCGGCAGACTTCTTCCTCGTGACCGGCGGACTTCTAGTAGTCATCGTAAAAACGTACCTAACCCGATCCTAATCTTAACACTGTACTAACGCACAAAAAAAGCAATAAAAAAAAACAATGTAAAAACACTTACCCCGATATACGCGCCTAACAGTTGCCTCTCGCTCACTCCCTAGCCCTAACACTATCACTATCACTTACACACTACCTAACTGTCCCTAGCAGTCCTTCAGGAGGGACTGGCCACGCGGCCAGGATACGCTCCTTTAGGGATGGATCGTGAGGGATAGGGTGGGGTAGGATCCACTCAGCAGAGGAAGGAACGTGAATACGGGGCGCTCGGTAATCGGCTGGAATGTCCGACCCCTTTGGCAGTGCCTACAGTCTGGCCCCCGCACCACGGTACCTTCTTACTGACGAGGAAGTGCACTTCGGTCCGCGCCCCGGTGCGCTCTTGATGGAACCGGTGGTGTCGCACAACACACCACACCGCCGTGAGGCGTTAACCTGCGCTTGACACCGTTTGACACCGTTAGGTGGTGGCAAGACACAGACCGCAGAGAACTGCGTATCGGATATCACCTGCCCGGGGAACACGACGCGACGATTGACTCAGGCTGGAGACTCGGAGCACCGTTCGGTGTTTTTCAGCACCCTGTGCCCGACGTGACGCTCGGCGCACCGTTCGGTGTTTTTCAGCACCCTGTGCCCGACGTGACGCTCGGCGCACCGTTCGGTGTTCTTCGAGCACTCCCTAGTGCCCCGACGTTGAGCACGGCGTGTCTTCAAGTCGAATCTTAAAATGGATCGACTGGCTGCTGGCTGACGGTTGATGGCTGACGCTGCTGGCTGACGCTGCTGGCTGACCTCTTCGACACCCGGAACTGGTTCAACTGGCTCGGAGAGTATACACGTTCGTCCCCTGGGCTTCCGTTCGGTACACCCAGTGGATTGTGGCTTCTTCCGGCGGTCTTCCGTTGGTTTATTCAATCCGGCTTCCGATGGACCAAGAACACTGTGGGGGCCACAGGGTGTAAATGGTCAGGATTGGTTCAAAACTTCAGTGGACTGTATATAAATTTTCTTTATTCGGTTTCTTCATTAAAAAATCATCGGGTGTCGCTTTCGGGAGGTCCAAGGAGCAGGGGTTCAGCGCAGCTTGTTATTTACAATTTCTTCGGAGTTCTTGATTCGTTCGAGTGCAAGCAGGAATACGAATTTGAATAAAAATGGCGCTACTTTTATTCCCACCTTGGACCTCGCGTCGCGCATCGCACTGGCGACTAAAACGAATGAGGAGGGAGCGAGACGGGTGCTTATTGCGCCTCGCTTCTTACAATAGGTTCCTCTCGTCGCACATATTGTTTTCTTTGTCTTAAGTAGTTTACAATTTTGTACATTATCGCAAAGGTATAGAATAAACACAAAACATTCAATTTTACTTAAATTATACAAACTAGTGGAGTGAGCGAGGCAGCGAGTTTTATGAAATGGCTCTGTCCGTAACACCTACAATTATTTTACATAATTAATATGCAAATATTGCCTAGAAATGTAAATAACTTAAGTAACCCCCCCGGACGAGGCTTGTGATTACGATATGCTGTGTCAAGAAACTGCGAATGGAAAAAATTCCACTACGATTTATCGCTCGCGTAACCGGTTTTAAATTTTACCCATCACGGGATTTCGGCGGACTTAGGGTTACCACGTTAATAAAAAAAAGTTCTGTTATTATCAAAGTGTGGCTAAGTAATATAATACGGTGTAGAACTAGCTCTGATTTCCCGCTGTATATTGCGTGGTCCAGTTAATTTTCGTATGGTTAATATTTTGCCCGTGATATATTTTATCGGACCGCGGGATATTTTTTTCTGTAGTATTTACAGTACCGGACTATGTTTATTTTGTGTGATACAGGTACGGAACGAGCCGACGGCCCACGTGGTGTTAAGTGGTAACCTCTGCCCATAACAACCGATGCGACTTGGGTCCTCCCCTTCTAGGTACGACAAGACCCAAGACGCATCGTATGCGTCTGTAACTATTCTGAGACTCTGATGTCTCATGTGCCTGTAATTTCACCGGCAACCACACTTTTCAACCGGAACACTGCATGGCGGCAGAACTGGGCATGGTGGCAGTACTTCCCCGGACGAACTTGGCGTGAGTTCTACTGGGGGACAAATATTTCATTTTCATAAATCAAGTTAAGCTGGTTTGAGCCGGTGGAAATATCTTTAATTTCCATTATAATTATCTAAAAAACCAAATGAGACGTGCTATTTAAGTCTTAGAAGTCTCAAGAGTAACTGGATACAATCTATATTATTACGATATGTCATGGGCTCTATATAGGGGAGGACTTAAGAAAATTATATTGCTGTTATTATGGGCAGACGACATACTTAACATCCGATTTTGCGCATTGTTCAAAATACATTAAACTACACTATTAGGTAAGGTACCTACTGCAAAACGACGTCTAAGATAAAATACTTAGTTAAATAGGTTAATTTATGTAAGAAAAAGCCTCAAATATATAAAATAAAAATATTCTAACCCACTGCACTGAGATTCCCTGTATCATATAGGTGGTATGAACTCAACGCAGACATCAGAAAACAAACCTGGCTTTTATACTCACAACACAGTTCAGCCCCGGCTGGGGACAGAATCCGAAACTCTAGCGTCGCAAACACTGTCACTATAAGTTTATATACACGAATTATGCAAGTCTAATAAAGTTATTACTGATAGTGGCAACCCTAACGCGCTAAGTTTTGTATGCTGACGTAAAAACGCGAACCGACAGAACTGCGGAGCAGAATTTTGGAAAAAAGACACTTAAGACCATATTTAGTTACACTTGTCTATCACCTGTATTGTATATAAAGTCACAGGTTTTCCCCGGACCAATTATTATAAATATCGAAATATTATAATGCCTTTATTACTCAGGGATTATGTATATTTTTATTCTGTAAAATTGGTTCAATTGTTTCAAAAATTATCCTCTACGCAGAAACAATTACTTCCTTTTCTAATATATAACTGTAAAATGTATATTTTAATGTTTGATCGTTGTACTAGAGTTTATGGGTTACATGGACACCTTGAACACTATCAAAGTAGCCGTGTAAGAGTAATAAACAGTTTTTTTCTTCTAAAAGATTAGGATCACTCATGTTCATTTATAATGATTTATGTGTAAAATACCATGTCATTATAAGTAAATGAAAGTGTGAACAACTGATTATTGGTATGTTTCGATTAAACAAATTGATCTCAAAAATGTGTTTTGAATTATTATAGCAATGAAACGTTTCCTTCTACACGAGCAATATTCAGACAAACCAGTCCTTATAGTCATATATATAGAGATTAATAGACATAATTGTAGAGATCACGACCTCATTCATTACAACTCCACATAATCTTGTTGATCGTGAAATTACGAAGACATGAGCTACATTCGAGTGCGGATATGACTCTCTGCCTACACTTTGATCTCTGTAACGTTCTACTGTCAACACCCAATGCTTGTATTAATCGTAGTTCTTCTGTCACGTTTACCCTAAATGCTTTTATGTGACTGAAACTAAAGTAACATGACAATTTGTCAAAAATAGTTGAAGGTTCGTTCATTTTGCTGGTATTTAGATTCTGCCCGTGACTTCATATCTTCTAATTCGTTCCGCCTTTTAGTAAACTGGTATATAATTCTAAAGTGTCTTCTTATAGTATTTGTGTCATTGGAAACTGTCAGTGTCATTCTCGCCATCATTGAAATAAGAACCAAAAACAAAAAGTTTAATCAAAAACTGAGAACACCAAGTAACAAAGCCTTCGCACTATTACGGTTTTTATGAATATCTATTATTATATATATTCTATGGAAATAAAGTTTTTGACTTTGACTTTGACTTTGACTTTATCTTTTCTGATAACGTCTCGGTAAACCGCGTGTTCTGTGAAGGCACCAAACATTGGCGCACTAAAGACATCATCACACCATGACGTGGACACGCCTTGTGCCTATTGTAAGACCAACGACTGCTGTTCTGCAACTCCCTATCAGCTAAATACAGCGTATAGAACGTAGACCAGTATATGACAATTGTAACGCTTCTTGCCCGGTTCAGACCCGCCCGGTTGCAAGCCACCGGACACAGGACATAGGACGTAAATAGGACATAGGATCTCTTGAGTGGGAGCCACTAGGCCCACTGGTACTAGTACTACTCTCGAAACACCCATTTTAGCATACCAGCTCTGCAGCGGCCTACCTTAGCCAGTAAACGATTGAGAGATTTCTAGGCAGGCCACTGTAGGTTATGCGATGGTGGAATCTGCGGGTTTTAATGTTCAGTTATAGTCAAAATATTAAATATAATTAGACTATGACGAAAAATACTAAAAATAATAATAAAAAAAAATCTAATTTCTTATGTAAATGAATGAGTTGCGCTTAGATTTCCGGTTACTGAAAACATGAACTAATCGTAGCATAAATAGTAGGGATTTTTTAAAGGCTACTTGGTTAGCTACGATTCTCTATAAATAATATAATCTGCCATCTATCACCTAACGATATCTTCCGTCCGGCAGCCTCATTTGAAAGCCGTTTCCAAATCTCTGCGCCGGCCGGCGTCACCTGGCGCCGCGGTTGGCTGAGTAATCATTCCAAATCAGGGGACATGTGGTTATATACATCATGTCATGTGTACAAAAAATTTCAATGTAATATCTACATGAAACATTACATTATTGAGCAACAGTGACTATATCATGTGGCCCGCATGATAAGTTCATGAAAAAACGGCTTGGAATAAAAATGAATTACGAATTCTATTGTCTATAGCCTCACGACTAAAAGTGCTTAATCTATTAATAAGTTTAAAAAAAAGTAGTCATCGAAAAATATTTTCAAATTTTCAATTATGCTCAGTTTTTGCCCCACTACTCCCTATTATCTGAGTGCTAAGATTCAAAATCCATTGTCGTATGGTGTACGGGATTTTTTCTCCAACGTTCCACTACTAGTTATTGGTGCTCAATTAACGTAACCGGTTCTGCCGAGCGATTATGCTAATTACGTGCCATAATGAAGCGTATTGTGGTTAAAATATCTTCTAATATTTAATATACAAAGCCTCTCTGTCCGTTTGTATATGCAAATACGGGGTAGATTGAAGTGAATGTCAAATTAATGGGTGTTAATAAGTAGCTATTCTTCCGTGCGGTTTAATTACAGAAGGTGAAAGAGGTTGACTGTCTATTAGTAACTATTTTTCCATTTAGAAACAATAATAATGTCGCCTGTTTCACTTACATACATCAAATTCTACGTCAGCATGGCATAGTATATACCTACGCTTAAATCAACTAGTAAATTTATCCATAGGATTATTGAAAGTAGAACAAAATAATCCCTACTTGACGTTACTTAGCTTACTGTTAGAGGATGCCACGGGGAAACGCTAGTCTAGTTTGTATAAAACTCTAGTTTAAGACACTTGGTTTGTTGGCACCTCCATGAGTAGGAAAACGACAGAGACCATTCCAAGGAAGCGGACGGCGCCAAAAATCTAACGGACCTTGATATTTAACCAAATTTATAAATTTGTCGTGGTATAGTTTTAATTAGAAACAATTATTACCATAGAGGTTCCCTAGTGGTCCACTCTCGGCAGAGGTCAGAGTAATCACATTTTTACATTTGCATTCGGCTCTGTGAGATCCGAGAACATTCCGCCATGGCAATGATACATTTGATAACGTCTGACAACTGTATGCAAGAGCGGCCTCCGATACTATTCCCTTCCATTCTCACTCCACTAGACGTCTCATTGAGTCTGTGAACAGAGTTTAAGGTCAGTCTAACCTAATGACATCTATCTTACATTAAAATTAAATTTTCCCGAGTGTGGAAATGATTTCCTTGAACCTTGGACTTGGTTGATCATTGTAAGGAAATCTAAAAATAGTCACATTACGTCTCGGCCAACCGGTAGTAATAGAAACTCGTCTATATAATTTTAGAGTAAGCATGATAAGACTATAATCATAATTTATTGATGCAATCATCGCTGAAGTTATTATAATTCTTACACTCAAAAGCTTTAGCTATTTAAATACCAAATTAATATCGGGTGATTTATATAGGAGTATTCCGATGTAATATATTATAAAGTTTCGAGGTCGCATCAATCCGGTAGCATTCGCCATCTCATCAAGTGAAAGTTGACCGATGGTGCGTGTCAGTTTCCAACGTGAAGGGTACAAGTTTTCGCTCTAAATACGCCATGATTGGGCCCGTGAGGTGTAATCATTTTATTAGGTGCGTTTTGTGAAGGTGCGACTGTTGGCTATGTAGTAAATATTTTCCATGAGAGTAAGCGCCATCTTGGCGATATTATATTTGGATGGCATTGGTTCGCGTTATTGACCGCGCTTAAGAATTCCGTGGGTGGTTCTGAACGAGAAATTACTAGAGTGAACTTTAATTTTACGATATGGAAATTATAAGCACGGGTGTCTTAAAAATATAGCGTCTAGGAGTGGAGAGGAACGTAGCTGTATTTATTGATTATGGCAACACTTTAAACATCTTTTCCTAAAAGTTAAATAATATTTATGACAGAGTCTGTCTTTAAGAGT
Organism: Chesias legatella; assembly: GCA_947359385.1. NCBI lineage: Eukaryota > Metazoa > Arthropoda > Insecta > Lepidoptera > Geometridae > Chesias > Chesias legatella. The sequence continues at coordinate 3,635,043 of OX375766.1, forward strand.
CTTCTAGCTTTGACCTTCAAAACCTTTGACGTTTAAAATTAACCCTTGAATGATTCTGTGTAAGTCATATAAATTATAGTTTTAAATATTAGCTACATTTGGTGCAACTTACGTACGCAAAAAGTTGTTTCATATATTAGAACTTTCGGAACATCAAACTTAAATGGTATAATAGATTAATGAACAGCAGGCAGTAAGAAAACTATGTGCGCAGTATTTCCTGAGTAATTTTTACTATGCGGTCTGTATTCGCCAAAGACGTAATACTCTTAAAACAAAAATATACGCAGTCTCATGCGTGTGCCAAAATCATCTTGGATATGTCATCGATGGGTGACATATCCAAGATATAAAGATTTGTAGGTATGTAGGCTTGGATGCGTAGAATTGTTTCGCATTCCGATATTTCTACAGCTGATAGTTGAAAGAGTTGATCCAAAATGAAACTTAAAAATGTCCCTGGGACCCATATGAATGACCTACGGCTTTGGTGGTCGCAGGACTCCAAAGATATACCGACACCGCGCGGAAGCCGGTGACTGGCCATATCAACACCCAGATACAAAAAAAACATTGTTTGTCAAATGTTTGTCCTGGCTGGGAATCGTACCCACGACCTACAGCGCAGAAGGCAGGGTTACCTACCAACTGAGCTGTAAGGCCAGTCAAAGATATGTTGTGGTTAATGCTGCTTCACCTGGACTGCGCTGGTAATATCGTTATTAGAAATTTGTTATTAAAATTAAATACAAAAATAAATATATAACGTGTCTTCCGTGGCCCATCCATATAAGCACAGCGAGCGCTGCTAATCCTAATCGCCTTATCGCATTAAAAGGCCTTATTACACTGGCGATTAGAGAACGCTTGCAGCGAGTTCGCCTTGTGCGAGCGAAATTGACGTGGGTGCGCAGCGGGATCGACGCTACATTGCAACGTGGGCGCCATGTTTGTATGTTCTAACAGCTAATCGTATGTGCTATTATATTACATTATATGTATATTATATGTGCTTTATGTACGGAGCCACCGTGGATAAGAAGTAACAACTCGTAATTAAATTATTAAGGATTAACTTTGTAAAAAAATAATTTTTAAATCATAAGCTGGGCACACTCTGTCAGACGATTATTTGATATAAGAACCTCTTATATTGTTTATATTACGATATTACGATACGTAGTTATTTCGCCTAAAGCTTTAAGTCTACGAAAAACAAAGCCAACAACAGTATTTTCTTGTCCATCATTCTGTTACTGACAGTTAAAACGCTGATGTACGGCGCAAACACGTTGCGAACACGCGGCGAATACGTTGCGAACGCGAGAACTCGGACGCACACGCAGCGGGCACGTTGACCATTCTGCCGTCCTTTAACTAAAAGGCCGTTAAGCCCAAATTATTGTTTTAGAGATGTTCAGAGAACTCTTATTCTCTTTCCTTTAAATCCGTCACTTAACGGCCTACAATTTTTTTATATCTACGGAATTAATTATAATTTGCAAACGTTTCTTAGACAGAAAGATAGGGAAATTTGAACTGTATCGCTTCCTATTAAAAAGTCAAATTTGACCTTTTAGGAGTTAACGGCTTTCTAGTTAAAGGACGGCAGCATTGCTTACAGTTCACTAACGAAACACATTCTTAATCTCCAATGTGATATGAATGCAAAAACTACGCAGCGACAACTTCCAGTAGGTAACTAATCTAATCACATAAATAGATTACAATGAATAGATTCAAGTTTATGAATACAACGCCATCCGTCGTCGGTTCTGCGAATTCGCCATTGACAATTCCTAAGCAGCATGGCCGTGTTTACGTTAGCGGCAGTGTTTACAAACAGCAAACTGTTTACACGTCTGACATGGCATAGTGCAAGCGTCGCGTGGCATCATGGCGCGTCATCGACGTGCCGCGCCTCTTCGGCCTTTTGCGATCTAATTGGAAGATTGTGACTATCCGTTCCATGAGGTTTAGTGGTCGGTGATAGCGTCCAATTCTCAATCTGGAGCAGATCAGTGAGTTTTCTTGTCGGAAAATAAACGAAGGGACGTTAAATAATCTGAATTGGACTTATGTAAATAAATAAATATTGGTGGCCATTTTACACAGCGCCATCTAGCCCTAAACTAAACATAGCTTGTACTTGAACACTTTTTGTACTATACATAGAAATGCATATTAATACCCTAACAGAATAAACATATTATGTTCGTCTTACAAATATTTGTCGTGGTTGGGAATCGAACCCACTAACTACAGCGCAGTAGGCAGAGTTACTACCAACTGAGCTGTAAGGCCGATGTAATATGTGGTACCTACGTTCAGTCACATTCGCTCCCTCTATTTGAGAGTAAGCGGGTATCTATATAGTGGAACGTGAAAATACTGGAACGGACTATGCTTCTCTATTATTAATCAATCTCTCTCGATTTTTTTTAAACAAACAAAATTTATTTATTTAGATTACAATGTTTTATTACAATTAAGGTTACATGAAACTATTCTAAGTTATAATTTCTTTATTGTTGTTCGTTGATTGCCGATTGTTTGATATTTATTTTCCCTGTAGTATAGTTTTATACCTCGTGATGATAATTCGACATGCAACCGATTAATTTTAAATCAACGTGACGTCACAGATACGATCGTATCGGTCATGAGATATTGTTTTAAGAACCTTCACTAATTGTGTTAGATGAAGATTTGATCATTTTGATAATTTTTATACAAGTTGGAAATACTGACGCTTGCGTAACGGTCGACTTTTGTATGTCAATTTCAATTTAGATTTTTTGACAAATGACAGTGATAGCAACATGGCATGTTTAGAATTTATTGAAATTTGACAAGTAATCGCAAAACTAGATTTTATATTGAGAAATCATAACGATGTGCTAGCTGCTACTTTAGCAAAAATAGCAGTTAGCGGTATTAATAATTAACTAGGTGACCCGGCAAACGTTATTCTGCCGTGTAAATTATCAAATAAATCTAACGTAAGTATCAATCGAAAGTGTGTTTAAATTTGAAACTGAAAGTGTGCTGTTGTTGTATGTCGCAGTTCTATTCCAGGTATTTTTCGGGCTGATAAATAAATGTATAATTAAATGTCAAAGTGACGCGACACATCACGTCAATGACATCACGTTAATGAACGACGATTACATTATTTCTATATTGTTCATAGAAAAATACTGAAATCGCGATTAAAAATTTGGGGGGTGGGGTAGAAGGGTGAAAAAATGCTTTGCGACCTATTCTCATATGTAAATATACAAAAAAGAATTGATAAAAATCGGTCGAACCGTTTCGGAGGAGTGCGACTACAAATACGAGATTTTAATATATTTATATAGGGTAACCACATACCTGGGATACTTTTTCACTGAGTCTTTGTAAGGTTAAGACATACCCGTTAAAAAATTTTGACAATCGTTGTCATAGATAATACATCCCAACAATTTACTTAGTTTGGGGCTAGATGGCGCTGTGAAATGTCCACCAATATGTACATGTATGTGAACATGGATATTTGTTATACTCGGTGCTTGCCTGTCCAGTTTTAAATTTAGCTCTGAATAACCGTAGTTCTGTGAGTCCGTCAACCGTTTGCCAGAGTGATACGAAGCAAGGTCGACCAACTTGCGGCAGTCCGCTTGCGACCTTCGCGCGAATATATTTATAGGATGGGTGGCCCTAGATATTTGGTTTGATGGATTGAATAATTGGCACTCTCAGTTTCTAAAATTCCGTTACAGACAGTTCCTTCAAAGTTTCACGAGCGTCATATGTCAGTCATTATGTTTCAATAATTTAGCATTAATTTCATTTTTCCCATTCTTCTTTTCTTCTTCATTCAGATTTTTCCTTATTATTATTTTAGTAGTTTTTACCGTACATCACAAATTAGGTCACTATTTTACATGCAGATTGGTTTGACATGATAGCAGCCTCCCTATATGAAAACTAACCTTCAGAAACCTCAGTTCGCATATAAATATTTGTAACAAGTATTGTGAATTATCATTTAGTTGTAGGACTGTAACGTTTTTGCCTATATAAGCTTAAAATTTGTTTTATTATGTTAATGTACCTTGTCGAAAGGCAGGCGGCCTTGTGAGGTGCCTTGTGACGTGCGTATTCTTAGACAATGTATGTCATTTTGGAATACATTATATTAAAGCAAATTTTATTCTTTACATAATTATACGTAAATTAACTCCAAATACGTGTACCTACTCACAAATTTGTTAATATTAGGTACACAATGCGGCAACACGTAATGGAAACTACTTTTATTATTATTATTATTTTTATATTATACACAAACACACACACACACACACAAACACATATTTGTATTTATGTGTGTGTGTGTGTGTGTGTGTGTGTATAATATCCTGTGTCACAAACCTGTAACAGGATATTGTAATGCAAGGATATGAGTGTTAAAAACTGCATAAATTCTGCGCAGTATTAAAAGTATTTATTGATAAGTATTTTATTGCTTAAGTAAGTTAGTTAACTTTCGTTGAATTAAATAAATTCTTTTTCATATCAAGCCGTAGATAAAATTTACAATATAAGTATGTACCTATACTCGCTTAATTTACCCGGACAGTGGCTAACTGAAGCTCTACCTACCTGTTCTATTTGTACAACATCCTACTAATATTATAAACGTGAAAGTTTGTATGGATGTTTGTTACTCTTTCACGCTCAAACGGCTGAATGTATTTGGATGAAATTTGGTATCAAGATATATCCTGGCTTAACACATAGCCTACTTTGATCCCGGAAAAGTGCAGTGTTCCCGTGGGTTGACTTACTCACCGCGGGGAATACCGCGGGGCGCAGCTAGTATAGATATAAAACTTTCTGATAAAGCAATTTCCATCGCGGGATCTACTTTAGCGCCATCACATCCGTCTTAAAATAATGATGAATAGAATGGACCTCTTCTCGCATTTATTATATGAATCTTAACGATGCGGTACAGAGTCCAGTATAAAAATAGACAAGTGAGAACTTCGCACTTCGTTATGAAACGAAATTATTTATTTGAACTGCGTATATAACCTTCTACAATCCGATTAATGGGTATATATGAACTAAAATTTATTCTTTTATATGTCAGACCTTAGAAAGAAAGAAATATATTTATTGACACACATTACACATGGTAAGTACAACCACAACCATAAAATAAGTACCCTTTAAAATTAATAGGTATAAAGTATACACTAACCCAAATGGTGGAAGCTCTAGAGTTAAGATTATTACGTATTTTTGTTACTGTATTTTAAGTCTAATGACATCAACTAATAGAACATCCACGAAACTGCAGGAAAACCACATAAATATTATCTGGTTCCAACATGGTGCCAAGGAAAATGATTCCATATTACATCATACCACCATTACATTTAGTTCAGTATTCATTGGTTTTAGAGATATAATAACTACGAAAATTATACCACAAAATTCAAACAAAAAATAAAGGAGTTAGTTGGCGGGAAGAAGGTCAGCTTACCACTTGTTACGTCCATGTTCCCCCGACATCGTTACCCCCAGTAAGACAAGGCCCTTCATGAATGGAAATATAAAAATATTTTGTTTCTTTCTTTCTTTCATGGCTCTACCTACTCCTTCGGTTCGTGTAAGAAGTGGCATTTTGCACATTACGCATGTCTAATTCTTCTAGCAGGGACAAAGATAACTAAATGCATTATGACATCAATCACACGGCATTACTTATAACATACAACATGGAAATATAACTTACCCGCAATATAAATTATATATTTACATACATTTCCTCGCAGGTTTATAATGACTATATATGAGGTATATAATGAAAAGTTAGAGTTATTCAGTTTTCCAGTTAGTCATTCATAATATTACTTAAATTCAATTCTACCTTTTTTGTAGCAATTCGTATAATAAAACATAAACGTGTAATAAATAATCATCTAATGTCCAAATAATGCCTTGATGAAGCAAGCAATATTAACCGTCATTCTATTTATTAGATGAGTGATAATTTGTTCCCTGCTGATTTTGAATGAACCATCTTCAATTGGATCTCAACGGTCTTTTAATTATAATAGTTTCCGTGTCAAGTTATCTTCTCTTCTCTCTTTATATGTAAGTGAGGCATTCAGAAAGTATTGCGAAAATAAAATATGTTGGATGGGTAAATTTCAAAAACCAGCCTTTATACAAAGTTTTATTCAAAATACTTTTTAAATAAGTTAGTAATGAACTTTGTGTAGCATTTTGCATCTAAAAACAAGATATGTTTGTGAGAATTATTCAGTTTAAAATATTTTCTAAATCTAACGACAGGTAATATTAACATATTTTAAAATCACTGAATCAAAAGAGTTAGCTACTGGTTGCAAATAGCTTATTAAAAGCATAATATTAACCAAGTTTTATTTCCATACCCTATCTTTTAAACTTCAGATTTCGGTGATATATATACTTTGTTGTATAAATATTGAGTTTCGATAACTCGTTTGCCTTTCCAATTTAAAACCAAACCATAAATTGGCAAACGGCAGCCTTGAAGACAAATATGCGGTAAGTCGATACCATTATTCCAGATTTAAAATGTTGTATACGTTGTAAATCACTGGTCATATTGAGCTGGTCGCTTGATGAGTAGCCACCAATAAATACTAACAACAAAACACATACAAACCAACAAATACATTGCAATGTGTAATTTTCTGCATCAATAGCTTTCTCTGGAATATTAACCACCTTATATTGTCAAAACTGTTCCAACTACCGCAGCTTGCAAAAATAGGCCACGTTTATTGAAAATTAAAGCTTTTATTTTATGTCAATAAAATATTTAATCATCATGAAGTTGGACTACCTTCAATAGATATCTTGCATATTACTATGTTCTATTAAAATAAACCGATAAAAACATTTCTCTACCTAACTAAGGGCATATGTGTAAAGATATGGGCGTCAGTTCACGTCTGAGAATCAATATAAATTGAGTACGATACTATGTAGTTCCAGAGATAGTCCATGAACTTAGCTTCGCAGCGATGCATCGTAAAGTGTAACATTTAACTGACATAGCGCTTCTATTGCACCGTTTGACGTTTGTTGTCGACAGTAACCTCGCACAGAACGAGCCTTGTACGCCGAACAGGTTGTAATAGTTTTATAGTCCGGTACCTTCGTGAAAGTCGATTGAAAACTCACGTCGAGTTTCCGATGGGGGCTAAGATTGATCCGTGGTCAACCTTCAATTAACCCTAACGTCAGAATACCCTTGCATTGTGAGACGACCGGTTTACGACCTATACGACATCGTCCGTTCACCGTAGATACATTGTGAGTAGTACAGATGCGGTTATCGGTTTATTTTCTCGCTTTGCTCTTTATAAAGAGCTAGCTGACGCACTTGCAAGGAGGTCGTTGCACTGTACAGTTAGTGGATGGAGGTGGGTGCGCGGGCGCCGCGTCGCGTCGCGTCGCGTTGCTTCGGTTGTAACCTTGAGCCCAGATGCCAACTGCCGTCTAGGGTTACTTTGCACAGCCTGGTACCCTTATGGAATACCTACGGACAATTTTATAGCGTCGAGTTGACATCTTGTCACTATACCATAGGCTCAAACAAAGGGTTTCCTTGACATCTGGGGATAGGCAAAAACGTATTAACCTATTTTTGTAGGTTTATTTTGTTTTGAATAAAAATTATGCATTAATCAGTTGCTGCAGATAATTAAGATATCTATTTCAGAAAGATACAACGTAAAGTTTTTATACAGTGTTTTCTTATATGCTCGTTTCTTATGTTTTTCATGACACCTGAAGCAGAAGGTAACATTCGTAGACTAGTGACTTATACTTTCTATCTACTAAATATATTTATAATATGCAAAAAACAAAACAAACACTCATGTTCGTTCCACAAATGTTTGTTCTGGGTGGGAATCGAATTTACGACGTACAATGGATACCAACCGACCTGTGAGACTAATCAAAATTTACTGAAAACAGTAGGTATTCCTAGTTTAAGGTATAGATTCCATACCTTATTTACTTTCCGCCATTGATGCTATAGCATCTGTAAATCTTATAATTTTGATTGTTTCTATCAAACTTATAAGAGTAATTTACCCCCTTTATGTGCTGTTTCTGGAATTCCCCATTGCCAAATATGAAAATGTACCATATGTGTGCTGTTAGTGAAATTTCTTGTCTTAATTTAGCCATAACAAGGAAAACCCATGACCTGAAAAAAGAATTCCTCTCTAGGGAATTTCTTGTCTGATCTCCCACAGAGGGTCTGATAGGGTTTGAACACCTTCCAACTTGCGATAAATAAGTACGCGTGATATTATTTGTGAACTAATTATTGATTTTCCCAAGCAATTTCCTTATGAATTCAAATGTCAAAGTTTGTTGTGACGTCAAGTCAAATGACATTTGACTTGACAGCGGAAACTGACGTATTGCCTTTACAAGATGTTCCATAAAATATATTCATCACTAGACTTGCAAATGTTTCCAACTGCTAAATCACGAATTAGTACACTCTCCTTAACCTTCTAACAATTGGCACACTCGCGTATATTTGGATGGTGTAATGTTTACACGTACTTTCGTACGGGACACGTGTATGATATAGTACGTCGGCCCGACTTTGCACGGCCTCGGCCACTCTATTTCCGTAAGATGTACCTATCGGTCAATTCGCACTAATAGCTCGCAAAGACGCACTAAATCTATGAATCATAATCTGAGAGCCGTGCAGTGATACAAGTGCAATATATGCTATTGCACTTGAAAAATGATAGGTACATAATTAGGTGATTTGTTTTAAGTATTTGATAGAATATATTATTCCAAATAAATTGTAATTCTAACATTGACTTGGTCGGTTCCGCTAAAACAACGCCGCATGTAATCTACGTATACTTTAGGTTAAACTTAGGTTATGATAAGTCAAAGTTAGATTATTGTTTGTCAACCTATAAAAGGTATATTTATCTCCTGGATATTGGAAAATCATACAAGCAATCCAATATTTGTAATAAATGAGGAAATTAGGACATCAGGTGATAGCCACGCTTGTGCCACCCACGCCTCTGGAGTTCGGTAGGTACTACTCTTTAAACTACGGCGTATTCTAGGTTACGACGAATATTAACTACCTATTAGTTAGTAGCAGTAGAACTTATGCTAAGTTCGGGTAAGTACTGCCACCATACCTATTTCTGCCGCCAAGCATTCGCGTTACTGTTTTCCAGTTTGAAGGGTGAAATTACACGCACATAAGACATCCACCTTCACGTCTCAGAGTCACGGGCGCATACGATGCGACTTGAGTCTTGTCGTACTTAGGTAGGGGAGGACCCACGTCGTATTACATGTTATGGGCAGAGATTTCTTAAAAAAAAATAAAGAAACTCCCAACATAAAAAAACAGTGCTAGTTTGCACGCATCGTATGAGCCCAAACACAAGGTAGATGCCGTACACTCTTGACGACTTCTTCTGGGTATCCTGCAGGATCCTGGTGATGTCTTCACCAGGTCAAGGTTCCCACACATTTGTAATAGGTATCATTGACATGTGACAGGATTTCAGCAATCGATCAGACTTGTGAAAGTTGTTTATGTATCTTCATCAACTAGAAAAGGTGATGATTTTCAAAGGCTATGCAGATATTCTTGAAATAGTTGTTTCAACAAACACTTGGTTAGGACTATCAAACGAAAAAACTTAGTCAAAATAGGTTCATCCGTTCGGGAGCTATGATGCCACAGACAGACAGAGATACACACAACTTATAACACCCCTCGTTTCCTTCGGGGGTTAAAAAAAAGTTATCCTACTGTTGGCTCCCGTGCTATCTATTTATATTCCAGGAATATCCGCCAATGTTTTGTATACAGGGTCGGTGCCGGTGCCGGCGAGTTCGCCACGTGGACGCAACAAGTGAAGTGGTACGCATGCGCTAGTTTCGCGTGTACTTTTCCACGCTTTGGCATCGTAGGCTTTCGAGGTCTCGTTTTAGATGTGGATCGAGATAAAAAAGTCTAACGCTATTTAAATACGTACGTAGATATATGTAAAAGTACTGCTAAAATAGTAGTCGAAGCAAATAATATTTTATACTAGCTATTGCCCGCGACTTCGTACGCGTGGAATTCGGTTTTATCACGCACCCCTATTTTACCCATCGGAAAAGAAGCCGCGGTATTAAGCGGTTATTTTAATATTACAAACAGGCACTCCAATTTTATTTATTTGTATAGACATGTATTCCTTCCTTGTGGAACAGTTTCGCTAATTTCTAATTACCAATAGAGTCTGCATTTGCCAATTTTGAAAAAAAAATGTCGTGAGCAAAGCCTGGATTGGGAATTGGTCACAAAACTGAAAACACGCTTTTAAAAAATGGCCATGATCTCTGGTCAAGAATCTGCAGCCCTGAATTACCGGTTAGGCATGGCCTAAGAGCTAAATCTTAAGATAACCAAGGCTATGCGTGGTAAGGCCAATGTGATGAACTGAATTAATAAATATTATTTAATATTGCTGGAACGTTGCCGCTTGTTTAAATTGGATTCTGGTTAGTTTTACGCAAATAATAATTTATAGCCGTTATTAAACATTATAAATCATTTATCATTGGTATACTTGTTAAAGGAAATCCTAGTATTAAGGTCATTCTTGATTACATGAATTTTATAATATTGACTGTGATTTATTTAACCAATTAATTATTATTATTAGATTGTTCGTTATTTAAAAGTTTTTGAACGTAAGTTTTTAAAAATAGATATGGCTCTAAGAGTTAGTCAAATTTTCAAAACGTAAATACCCAATACATACCTAGATCCAAACTTTTTTGCCTGAAGGGGTACGCAGGACTTCAGTAGGTCACGTTTCACGTGTGTTGGCTCATTGCCGCTATCGGGGAACGATATACATAAATCCGATAACATAGGTAAATTATATATCAAGATCATATCGTCATCATCATCATTTGTCATATCATTTGTCAAGATAATTATTTGACCTTCAAAAGTTCAGAATGCAAAAATCGCATTTTATTCGTTTCAGTTTGAATCAAAGTTATCTGTAAAATTAGCGTATTGAACATAGAGCACAAGTTAATGGCTCAAAATCTAATGAAAACAGTGAAGAAAAACATCGATTCTAAATTTGTCTAAACATGCCTCTAATCATTGAGGTTCGAGGTAGATTAGAATACACACTCATGGTAACATATAATAGGCCCTTAGCATAGGCTCTTGCCCTTAGAATAGGCTCTAGCCCTTAGAATAGGATCTTGCCCTTAGAATAGGCTCTAGCCTTAGAATAGGCTCTAGCCCTTAGAATAGGCTCTTGCCCTTAGAATAGGCTCTAGCCCTTAGAATAGGCTCTAGCCCTTAGAATAGGCTCTTGCCCTTAGAATAGGCTTTTGCCCTTAGAATAGGCTCTAGCCTTAGAATAGGCTCTAGCCCTTAGAATAGGCTCTTGCCCTTAGAATAGGCTCTAGCCCTTAGAATAGGCTCTAGCCCTTAGAATAGGATCTTGCCCTTAGAATAGGCTCTAGCCCTTAGAATAGGCTCTAGCCCTTAGAATAGGGTCTTGCCCTTAGAATAGGCTCTTGCCCTTAGAATAGGCTCTGCCTTAGAATAGGCTCTAGCCCTTAGAATAGGCTCTTGCCCTTAGAATAGGCTCTTTCCCTTAGAATAGGCTCTTGCCCTTAGAATAGGCTCTTGCCCTTAGAATAGGCTCTTTCCTTTAGAATAGGCTCTTTCCTTAGAATAGGCTCTAGCCTTTAGAATAGGCTCTAGCCCTTGGAATTGGCTCTTGCCCTTAGAATATGCTCTTGCTTTTGTATGAACAGTCAAGTACGCTCGTAAGAGTAAACAGTCTGTGTCGTAATATTTTGGTTTTTCCAAACATATTGAATACGAAACATCTGTGATTGTGGGTGTCGGGGGCTGTGCAGCCTTGGGCGGTTGCCATGGCGACAGCATCACGGTACAACGCGCTACTTAATTGGGACATCGCCGTGAAGATTTCCCTTTTTATTCGAAATGAGGACGGTGTAAAGAGTATTTGCTGGTTATCTGATAATATAACATTATTAGAAGGAGAAACACTCTTATTCTTGCCCGTATACTAATTTATTATCGGTATCTTTCTTATAATATCTGTAGTCTATTACCCATCTTATAACTTCTGGGTTGATATAACATATCAAGGCTTTGCCTACTCTTAGAGAAACTGGGCATTGTTAAAGATTCAGTCGCTAAGATCTTGATTATTTTCTCTGTGGAAAACGTGACAGAGAAGTTTAAATATATAAATAATAATAATAATAAATCAATATTTGTGAACACGTTACACAGCGTCATCTAGACTTGGCTGACTTGACTAGACTTGGGACCCAAACTAAGCATAGCTTTTACTATTGGAACCAGGCAGCTGATTAGATACTTTCGTCACTCATATGTTTGTCTAGGGTATGAATCGAACCCACGACCTGCAGCGCGAACGCAGACTTACTACCATGAGCTGTGAGGCGTATCAAATGGATTGGAAACATCAATCAGTCAACTTAAATAAGATCTCTTGTAAACTTGTATACGCCTGTTTGAACCCTATCCGATATTTATGATATACTTGAGAAAACAAGATGAAAACGTGGTTGTATCTACCCTACTTAGTGTGAATAAGGGCATGAAGATTTCTAAAACAATGGTATACCTTGAAAGTGTGATGCCTTTCTCTGTGGAAAACAAATTCAAAAATATTAAGCCAATGCTGTGTAAATAAGCAGGGTTTTTCAAATGTTTCAAAGTATAATTTAATCGCCTAAACTATTCGCAGCCAGGAAAATGGCCTCCAATTGGTAGCACTCAAAGACTTTAATTATATGAATTTTTTACTCGAACAAATGTCAGTGGTGATGTTGATATCGCGTGAGACAACGATCATGACAAAAATTATCGATAGGTATCGTACGAGTACGTTAATACGATTGGTGGGCCCTCATTTGTCGCTGCGTCGACAAGATATACATTTTGATTTATTATTGTCTATCTAACTTTTGGGGGCCCACGTTGCTCGCGTCCGTATGTGATTACCCTTTGAATCCATACACGTGTCCCCCGGGTGGTGCATAAGGAGCAACCCAAAGTAGCAGCAGAACTTGTGCTAAGTTCGCCCGGAGAAGTACTGCCACCACACCTGGTAATCTGCCGCCAAGCAGTGATGCACTCGTGTTGCTGTGTTCCGCATGCAGGCGCATGAGACGTAACATCCCCGTCTCGAGGTGACGGACGCAACGCAATGCGACTTGAATCATCTCGTACTATGGAGAAGACTTGAGTCGTATTGTTGTTGTCTATGGGCGGCGCTTACCACTTAACATCCGGTGGGCCGTCAGTTCGTTCCGTCACTTCAGTGACATACAAAAAAACTCCCGACGTAGCTTGCCGGTCGGTAGTCGATTAGTTGGTCATTGTAGTCATCACTTGAATGTGACCGTTCGTGGTATTTATAAGTGTTGTCATTCGGTTCAAATGTCGGCTGTATCGGCTGTTAAACCTTGTCAGTAACTAGGGTAGAAAGCGGGTGAGATCTTCATGATTACCTTTTTACGAATAGTTCCGACTGTAGCGCCAAATAGTATTGATTACTACATCCCTATATACGCGCCTATGTCTGATTCGACCAATAAAAACATTCATAGTATTTATTGTGTGATAGTCACACTAAATCCCTAAAACCCTATACAGGTATAAAGGGTTTAAAGGGAATAAAGATACCCAGCCTGACCTTCGTCTTAATATTTTTCTTCCAGCACAGAACAACCTCTTTAAAAACAAAATTGTGGGTACGCATATTTTATTTTATTTTACCACAGTCTTATACGAGTATATAAAGCTTACATTTCTCGTAAACCATTTTTGTAACTATTACTTGTTCTATTAAAAGATACAACACGTGTCGGATCCAGTTATGATTAATAGGAATTTTCCAGCCGACGAGTCAAGAGTCCAGGGCGAACCCATTGAGACCATTGACACATGTCAGTTGGCATTACGCGATAAATGAGTCCTGATGGCGAGTAACTTCTCTATGTAGTTTATTTACCTACTTCTGTAAATAGTATGAAACAAAATCACCTTCTGCGTCAGTCTGTCTCTCCGCTTACTTCTTCTAAAACACGCAACGGATTTTGCTACGGTTTTCATTAATAGAAAGAGCGATAAACGAGGAAGGATTGGCTATGTTTGTAAACTAATTGCTTCCAAGCGATTTCGGGGCAGGTTACTAGTTTTGTTTAAGTGTAAATATGATTCTTTAAAAACGACGGTTTCTATAACCGAAATTTCAAATGTCCACATAAAACAAATCAACCGTATTTTTAAGCTAACTTCTTTAGAATTGATTTCATTTAAAGCCCTCGCCGCGCCCGCCGGTATGAAAATCATGATTTGAAAATGACAATGACAATCGCACTTAAAGAGTAAACTCCAGGCGACCGACAGAAAAGACACCCAGTTTTTTTAATTTGAGATTTATTTTTTAATTTGAAGGGATTGTACCAAGTTCGTCCAGGGAGTTACTGCCACCTACCCATTTCTGCCGCCAAACTGTTATGCATTCGCGTTTCTGTGTTCCGGGTCTATAATTTGACATACCTACTCATTTGTGTACGTGAGTACGACAAAAGGGATCAGATGAAACTGAAAAAGTTCCTTGAAGAGAGTGGCATCAGATCCCAGATTTCCGTTTAGACCTATCCAAAACTAACCACTCAAGGTTTATAATTAGGTGTATTACATAGTTTACACAGTGGATTCATTAAATTACATATAAGAATCATTATAGTTAAACCCAAAGACTACATTTCTATTGAAAGTACCTATACAATATTTAAATGCATGACATTGTCCTTGATAACAATTGTTAGAATGCTATTGGTCTAGAAATGGCTCGTGTAACACTGCGCCTAGGTCCCGACGAAGGTCAAATTCTTGATAACTACATCATCTAATTTAAATGCGTTTGTCTTCGGTGCAGTTGCAAGTGCATGCAGCTACCGGCCACTCAAATAAGGTTCCATGTGAATACTAAACGTGTATGAAACGAACATACTAACTTTCAAAATCAAAATTCCCTACAGTGATTGTCTGATAACTTACAAATAAATACAAAATACAAAATGTTTATTTTCATTAGCTTATTATTTAAAAATAACGACAATTTTGAAACCACCTTTTAAGTGTCAAATACTTGTATTAGATGGTTTCGCTTTTCCTTACATGTTTAATTTAATTTTAGGTCTCTTAATCTATAAACATTTTATTATAATACAAGAAAAATAAACAAATTAAACTAATAAAAACAGCACGGGAAAATACAAATATAAAAGTGGGTACTCGAATTTTATCTATACAAATAAATAAAAATGGAGTATCTGTAATATTAAAATAACCGCTTTTTACTAAGTGCATATGGATGTATACGCGGTACATATACCAAAACATTTTTTTTTACGATTTTTGTCTGTCTGTCTGTCTGCCTGTCTGTCTGTTAGTTCCGGCTAATCTAATAATGGCTGGACCGATTTTGACGGGACTTTGATTGACTCAATTGACTTTGAGCTGATGTAACAAGGAGTAACTTAAGTTTTCCGAGGGGTGAAATAGGGGTGCGTGATAAAACCGAATTCCACGCGGACAACAGCTAGTTTTTAATGAGACTTGTGATAACTTATTACCAAATTCACTCACATGCCATTCTGTAGCGTAGCGTGCGGAGCGGCAACGTCGCAACGCAAACCAGCAGATAGAGCGAGACAGGACAAGTAGCAACAAGCGCCTAGTCCACGTGCTCTACGGCCTTGCCACTTGCCGTGCTATACGTAGATACGTGGTTCGCGCCTTTTTATTTTAGACAACATGAAACATATCTAACCGCGTACGAAATTACGTGTCTAACCTTACGTAATCTAACCTGCCTTTCGGGAGTTCAAAATATTATTTGATCCGACCAGAGGTGAAGGGCACGTCTGGTACTACGTAGGTAGTAAAGGTGGATAGGTTATCTTACATTCTTTAAGTTACACGCTGTAGGAAAATATGTAGTTATGTACCTATACTGTCCTTTTGCCTGTAAAAAAGGAAATTTATTACAGAACACCTTAATCTGGCAGTACCTACCCGAATCAGGCCATCTTCTAAGATATTTTTTTCGGATTTTTGGCAATTTTCTACAAATTAATAAACTAAGTGATTGGCTTCATTTTGAAAATGGTCAGCTCCATCGGCACAAGGCCTTAAACCCTTTTACCAAAAACCCGAAACCTTAAGATTCTTACGAACTAGTTATATGTAAGGTCATAACTTAGCATTGGTGTAAAATTTATCTTGTATAACGCGAGTTATGCGATTACGCTCCATTACATCATCAGCGAAATAGGGCGAAGTGTCCACTGCATGAAGTAATAGTTAGTATAGGAGACCCGTTGCTTACGTAGCAGTTGGTAGGGCAAGACCGCAGTACAAGTAACAGTCAGTTGGCATACGGAATATAATACCCAACGAGTTCCCTCGCGTCCGAAGGTCGTGCGTTAATGATTTCCGCATGGAATCTTATCTACATATATTTTGACATTGTGTGACTATTTCGTGTCACTTTGATATTTTACTAACGCTAAAATCGACTGTAGCAATTAACATAGTCGTCACATACTATTTTTTAGGGTACAGCCGTTCAAAGCTTCAAATATGAATAAAGTGAACTGAACACACTACTTTTTCGACTTAGAAAAACTGAGATGGTGATTTTAGAGATTTAATAATTTACAGGGGCATTTATAGTTTTATTCTAAGGCCTTATATGCAATAAAATGAAAATAGCAAAAATGTACA
Source organism: Chesias legatella (assembly GCA_947359385.1). NCBI lineage: Eukaryota > Metazoa > Arthropoda > Insecta > Lepidoptera > Geometridae > Chesias > Chesias legatella. The sequence goes on from OX375766.1 coordinate 3,651,988, forward strand.
TCCGACAATGTTAATTTCTACAGTCGAAATACACTTATATTATTATACTACTTGTAATAGATATAATAGTCACTTCAGTTACATAAAAAAAAAAACTGCTTAAAAGTACTTTTGTACTTAGATTCTTTATACACGTGATACAATAATTCATTATCATTATCGTAAAAGATTATCATTCGCGATACAGATTATATAATAAGCATTTTCACGTTTAAAGGAATCACCTGCAGACTTTGTTACTCACACCTTAAAATGAAACCACCCAGTGGAACTTTTGCTTAAGATTATCCCCACTCAACTGTAACTGGTCCCGTGATAAGGAATTCTGAAATAAAATCTAATAATATTCTTTTCCTCAATTAATCTATAAAATTTTCAGAAGTTGTATTAATCAGTAGATAAGATCGACCCTCTGTATTTGATAGTAAATCTTGACAGATGTATTTAAAAAACTACCTACCTACCAGTACAAGTTTTAATCATTTTCATTCGATATAATTATCATATCTTTAGTTAAAGATATATATATATGTATACTAGATAATAGACCTATAATATAGAAACACCGTACGATTTATTTCCTAAAAACCCCAGACTTGCCTTCATTGACCGCCAAAATTAGAAGAAAAGTATGCTATATTTTAGTGACAATACAAAGCCAGAAAAATAATAGTATTCTAAAAACCTAGACTATTCATTATAGCATAGCGTGGCAGAACGTCACTTATTCACCATGGAGCAGGAATAAGTTAAAGTGAGATAATAATTTTCAACATGGAAACTCCCTTCTGAAAAGTTTCCTTTTATTTGGCAAGGATAGCAGACACGGAATGCACAGTGTCAATAAATCGCAGGAATGAAAAACCTGTACTCAATAAGGCGTCTTCAAATGCGTTGAGAACAAGTTTTATGTAAAACTTGTGGGAACGTCTGCGACCGATACTTGGCTGGATACTTGGCTGGACTCCAACCGATATGAAGTGATTGCAACTTCAATTTTGGAGATAAATCTCGAAAATCATCACTTACTTCAGTTTTATTACAATTACTTTTGCCGGACACTAAAATCTGCCGAATTCGTCCAGAAATGTTTCTGCCCCTAATCAACCCCTCTTCCTGTTTCTGCCCCTAATCAGCCCCTCTTCCTGTTTCTGCCCCTAACTTGATCACATATGGAACTATTGAAGTTCGATACTCCTGAAATTGCATCTTCGCTGCATTCGTTTTGTAATTCGGGGTCATTATATGCCCCACGTACTTGACATTTGGTTTTTAAGTTTTAATTTTAATTAAAATAAAACATGAACTTGTTTTATTTTTTAAATAATCGATACTTTTTATAATATAATCTTTTTTTTTACAGGTAAGTGCTTCCCTGATCATTTTACCCATAAGGAGAAAAAAACTGTAAGTAAGGAAATATGGTAAAAATCTTTAAATATTATTTTACTTGCTTTTGCCGGTCCTCACATAGTAACAATTGGGCCATCTGCTGGTTCCGTAACTTTATCACATAAAATAAACATATGATTTAATACGTAAAGTAACTATTATTCATTGTCTGACTGGCTTGTACCCCAACCTCGTATGTTTAACAAAAGCTCGGGATCAGCCCTTCATTACACAAAATCCGCGTCAAATTATAACCCACCACGAAAGAAAAGTGACGTTTAGAATAGATAATGATGCCGCGTACAATTCTATGTCTTATCACGAGCACATAGAGTAGGAAACAGGTGTGTGTGTGTCGCCGAGTAGAACCGTGCGAAGTGACAGGTGTTCCCAGATGTATATTAATGGAATAGTACAACTGATAGTGCAGATAAGATACCTCGTTATCGCGCCTACTGTTCAAGTCATTCGGAATATCCAGTTGTAAGGTTGAAAACTTGATATTATATATCTCACCCATGAGAAGATAAAAGTGGTACCATATTTTCTAACTTAATAAATAATAATAAATAAATAACAGAAGAATATAGAACTTATTCCAGAAACCTACGGTAAATATGTTATCGTTGCCATATTTATTCAGTAGTCACTTCGTTATAGGTTTCAAAGTCAGATAGCTGGGATAATACTGAAATAAAACTTTTTGCTGATTCGAAAACAACTATTAGTAGCAATAGAACTTATGCCAAGTTCTTCCGGGACGTACTGCCACCTACCCATTTCTGCCGCCAAACCGTATTGCAGTTGCGTTACTGGGTTCCGGTTTGATAGGTGTGGTTCCCGGTGAAGTTACAGGCACATAAGATATTCCACCTACACGTTTCAGTTACATATTAACACCCAGGCACAGAAAAGACATCTATATTCGTCACATAAATGTTTGTCCTCGGTGGGAATGGAACTCACGGCCTACAGCGCAGAAGGTAGGATTACTACCAACTGAGCTGTGAGGCCTGTAGTATAATATACTTGATAGCAAGCTGTGAGGTCGGTTTAATAAGAAGATACATGAATCCTGTAAATCTTAAAAACATTTTTTTTTATTCAAAGCAGTTAGTCCTTTCAATATTGTGATGGATTTTTAAATTGGTAATTAATATATATATATATACATACGTCACCATTCGTAGTTTTCCGTTAGTCCTGTCCGTCCAGAGGTTGTTTGGAAGAGATCGCATTTAGCGTATCACTTATCTGTTTTCAGCAATATATTTGTCTGTTTCTTACGAATGGTGTACATTAAAGTTTTTTTTCGATTTTATTAAGTCAATTAGCATATAAAGTTGTATTTTTGTGTGCCTAAAAAATGTTTAGCCTGACGTAATTCACAAGGAAAACATGAAATCGGAATATGATGACTTCACCAGTAGTAATAAGTAATATTTAATTATTAATTACAATTAAATCATAAATATACAGTAGGTACTTTCCCTTGTAACTTACATCACTAAAAGCTAAGCTTTCGTCCATCGTCCGAAATCGTGGTTTATCCAACAATATTACTAAGAGCTAATTTGATTTTGAAATAGTTGAAATGAAATGAAATTCGTTTAGTAGTTAGCTTAATGTGCTCTTACAGTGTTTAATTATTTAATTAGTATATTAATTAAACAGTCAGTATGTAAATTGACTAAACTAGATACCAGAGTATTTAGGGGCATGAAAAATATAGTGCTTAACTATCTTATATTAAATTTTTTATATAAAGTTAAATAAATAAACATGATATAGAGAAACTTAGGTACCTATTTAAAGGTTTGTGGCTTGATTTCGCAGTATGCGGGAGCACGAACATTTTAAGCTACTTAATAATTTTAGTTACTTTAATAATGATTGTAATATGGATATTTTGTTTGAATTAAATGATTATTAATAATAATAATTGTTTGGCTTATAAATTAGCCCTAGACCTTACAATAGGATTCCCTGTGTCGTGAAGTCTAGTCCCCTCCCTCTGAGTAGTTAGAAATAAGAAGAGGTATTGTAGGTAATTTTAAACCATAATTGGTTGCTATACTCCTATACTATACTACTACTATACAAATCTACTGTACTACTGTATGTGTGTGTTTTGTGCATTGGTAAGAAAGTTAATTAGTACAAAACAATTATACTTCTAAGATTTTCTGTTATTAATTTAATCTGGTATAATATTTAATTGAGGTTAGTACATAATTGTTTGCGTCATACAGCGTATAAAATGATTGATGTATCAAAGATAGTTACTATTTTTTGGGACATTAATGAGCTCACCACTTGGCACACCTACAAAATGACGGTCAGATTACCAACGCTCAAGAGCGTTTGAAGTTACATCTACTGTATGGGGAAAATGTATACTGTATAGTAAATCGTTGATATTAGGGTCAAATACCCTAATAAAACACTTGCTTTGAAAACATTATATGTATATAGTTAATATAATATACAATATTTTTATTAAGTTCTCCGTTTTGCAATATATATTTAAGTAATAACAAGAACATTTTTAATCACAATACACGTATACAGGAAAAGCTTACTAATTGCTGATTAAAATGACCACTCATCTCGACTGACTAATTCTTATTGGCTTCATACGCCAACATGAATTTATTATTATTATAAATTTGTATAACATATGCATTATCAAGAATAATTCTTATTTGTAACTTGTGATTTTCCGATCGACATTGAGAAATTGAGCTTATCAGCCAGATAAATTTATGGCAGGACAGGCAGATGATAAAGAGCAGTCTTACAGAATTATCTACCTTATTGTACACTTTTAAAATTATTTCCGCTTTTGTTATTGACATTCCGCTGGTTTTCCCATCTGCGTATCTGGCTAATTGCGTCTATTGGCGTTTTGCGATTTAAGTCATACGCGATACATAATAAGCTAGTCAATTTGAACACAGCATATCAGCGTACAAGTATGTAAGATTCGGTTTCCAGAGGAACATCATAGTCTCGACAAACATGAGTAAATAAGTGAGTAAATTATTTATTCATTATTCATTATTTTTACACATTAATTCCAGCAATGGATAAGATAGATCGATGATTACGATACCAACTTAGTAATTTAGCTTCAAAAAATAAAATCCGTTTATAAATAATAAAAATTCGCCAGGAAGGTAGTTTCATTAAAGCTCTCTGGAAAGCAGCACTAAATTCTCCAGCAAAAAGTCCGACTAGAATGTGTGGAACGTGCATACACTAAACGCATTAGTCGAATTAGTCCAGTGAGGCATAGCAAAAAATTCAATTTGCCTTCAGCGTCGTGCAACCATGAAAAAAGTACCGATTAAAAATTATATCCCATTTTTCCGTAACAGCCAGGAATAATAGGACGACGAAATCCGATTAGACTGCGTCTTATACGGAATCATTAAATAGCTGTAAGATTTATATTCTCGTGAATATAATTTGAAGATGTTCAAGAATATTAATATTAATTATTAATTTATTTATTATTATAAGTTAGCAAATGGTAATAAAATCATATTTTTGATTTTGTGACATTTATGAATACGCCCTACTGAAGGAACTCAAAATATATTTTATAGTGAAATAACTAGCTAACTGTCGAACGAAAAATAGGTCGTGGTTTCTTAATTTTTTCTGCATATAGTTTGAAATCATTAATGATATCGAACAAGGTCACGTCCGAGAGGATACTTTGGAAGCTTTTCGGATGATATATTAACACGACCCGGAAATATTGGGCCGGCACAAAATTTCAAGGCTTTATATGAACAATCAAAGGGCCAAAAACCGGTTTGCCGAATATTTTAGTTCAAAATATATTCGGTAAAAAATGCAAACTGTAATTTGCTTATATAACGAGGAAGACATTTTTTCGTCTGTAACATTTATCAAACGAAATCTTGATTTCCTTATATGCAAATTATAACGATCCGTGTCTATTCATTTTGGGATTCATAAATTAATCTGAGTGTGAAAATAAAACCTTATAAAAGTTACATAAACGAAAAAGGTTATATTAAGATAAAAACACTTATCACTGTTGACTGACTTTAGGTGAAACTTTTCATCTTCAAGTTAAAGGCACAAAGTGGTCCCATGTGAATTTATCAATACGGGATGACCCAAGGTATGTTGTGGTATTTGGCAGGGGATGTAACTTAATGGTAGCCATTTGCTTGTTCATCATCTAATCACACCAAAAACTATTTTACCCTTTCCTAATTACTTCTCTGGTAGAATTATTAACAACTTTATATTATATTTATATGAACACGAGATTACTCAGGTCAACGGTTAAATCACCCTCAATAATTACCCGTTGATAATACTATCAACTAACCTACAAAACAACGTAATTTGATATATAAACGCAAATGTGTACAATATTTATAACTGTAGCCACAGTATATTAGTTGTATCAATAAAGTACAGTTCATAATTTAACTAATTTGCTAAATACTTCTGTATTTCTGAATTTAAGGTATTTTTGTGTACCGCTGTCAATTGGTTTTTGAGGAAAGTTTGTTGCAATGACAATGAAGGCATAGAAAGTTAAAGACACATTTAAGAAGACACGTTAAAGATTCCATTTATTATTTCATCTACATTTCCAAAACCATAATGATATAAATATAGATTAAATTAACAATTCTCTTTTGCTAATCTAATTCTTAAACAATCACTGTTAGTAGTGGTACCTAGTAGGAAATAACACTGTATATTAATTACACGTGTCGGTATATTCTAAAAATACCTATGTACATATGTACCTATGATTCAAATAAATGAATTTTTTGAATAAATATATATTTTAATTACTGACTATTTGTGGTAGGGGTTACCATATTCATGAATAACAGGCCTTAAATGCTGAAAATTAAGTTTGTGACAATTATTTTAAATTAAACCGATAGATCCTCTAGAATTTTTGATTGTTTGTCTCAATTGAACTTGCAGATATATGTGATATAGTATGTTAGTTAGAATACACTACACTTCTGTAGTATTGTCCTATTGTCTACTATTAAAGTATAGTAAGGAGTTCAGCAGTTGCATGTGAGCTCAACCTAAAGGCTATAAATGTACACGAACCAAGAAAATAAGACAAAATAAAATGCAAACGATGAAAAAGCAATTCTCGTTAAGAAACCAACCATACACATATTTTATATTCCAAAAAACTCAACGACTTCAAATCAAATTCTAAGTAGGATTCAAAACGCCATACATCAACCCAAGATATAGTAATAACATTATACGCCAACCGCCATTAAATAGAACCCTTGATGTTCTAGGGATTTTACCCCTCATTTGAATTCAGCCATTATCACTTCTCGCGTAACTTCAAATAATTCAAAATATGAATCTTACTATGCCTTGCTAGCACACATTGAACCAGTACAGTGTTCATTGCAATAGAAATTGCATATATTTGAATTGTAATAGTTGCAATAGATAAAACATTTATTTTAGCATAAATTACACACAGGAACAAGAACATACTAATAAGTATGTTCTTGTTTCTGTTCCTAGAACACATACATTAAATTAAAACTTATACTAAACAAAAACTGGCAGAACCTATTCGGTTAATGTTCTATGGAAGGAAGTTTCAAACTTTATTATTACAATTTTCTTTCATAAACACTCACTTATTTTCTCTAAATTATAGGTAGGCCACAGTGGGCTTAATTTTACTGTTATAATTTTCAGCTAACCGCTAACTTTTATTAATTTTCCACGAATAACTCAGCCTCAATTTTCTTACTGTAAATTATTCTTAAATCTTCAGCCAGTACAAGAACCCAAAACAAAAATCTTATGACACTAATACAGAAGCTCTCTGCAAATTTCTTAAGAAAAATAAGATCTTGAAATAAGTTTTGAAGATATCCATAAAATCAAAACGTAATTTGATTTTTCTACTCGTCAGTCATTCGAACAACTGCGGTTCCATCGTCAATAGTTCCGCGCCTTCTCGTAATGAGCGGTCGAAATCACAAGTTACTTCATTAATAAGATCATAACCTTGAATTCATACAGTTTATACGCTATTCGTATGCATTTGATCGCCGCCTGCGCATCAGGATACAAAGTCACCCACCTAACCTTGGCGCGATAGGTTAATCTTCGGTCACTGACCGCCCATTTATAGATCTTTCACGTGGTTACTCACTTGAAAGTTATTTCTTCAAACTATAAACTCCTGATAACCTGAGGTTTATGACGGTTCCGTGGCCGTAAGTCGTAGTAACCCTGGCTCTAAAGCTACGAGTCCCGGGAGCAATCAGTGGTGAGCACAATTCGCTCTGTTCCTGTCGTGCTTTGGCCATGCCATATGCGACACAGGGTTCCTAGTGCAGGAGTATGAGTAATGGATTCTCATTATCTCAAATTAGTATTTATTTTTCTATTCTAAATTAGTGATTTTACAAGGGAAACGAAGCCTTATAAATACTTTATGTCGTTGAAACTTCATAGTAATTTTTTAAAGTGGAACTTTGCTATCTTCGTAGTTTTTTTTATAAATGTACGTCACGTACTAAAAATTCAATTGCTTGGTGTCAAGAGTTGTTAATATTTTAAATTCCTTATTTTACCTCCATATGAAATATTTAATAAATGTAGACGGCCATTCTAAACAGCGCCATTTAGCCGCAACTATTTACATAAAATTAAATATAACAGGGTATTTATCTAAATACTACCCAAAAATTCTCGCACAAAATTCCTCGTTCTACATTGAAAATGAAAAAAATCAATAAAGAGCTCCTTGATCCTTTGTTGTTTTATTATTTTGTCAAGTGGACATTCACGAGTTATGTTGAGAAATTAAACCAAGTTATATAAATATCGCTTATTCACGTAAAGGTTAATTTTCAGCAAAAAATACATTATGACCTTTAAAAATATTGTATTGTATAATTGCATTGTCACTGCGTTAGTCATATCAGTTGTAATCTGAACAGCTGATTCAGGTCAGTGACCGTTTATCCTCTAAATACTTCAGCCGATTTCAATACCTGAATTACTTGAGTTTTGTTTTATTGTACTCATCATTAGAGTTACTTGTTTATACATTTTATTATATTTTATGCGCTGTCATACCTTTCATCCGATTGCGATAAAACTTCGTTAACTTGCTTGCACTTGCCCGAAGGTTAAAGGCATAGTACAAATAACTTACAGGTTTAGTAGCAGTAGAACTTGTGCCAAGTTCGCCCGGAGAAGTACTGCAACTGGTAACGCTACGCCTGGTAATCTGCCGCCAAGCAGTGATGCACTCGTGTTGCTGTGTTCCGGTGGAAGGGAGTGGGTGCCCGCGAAATTGCAGGCGCATGAGAAGTAACATCCCCGTCTCGATGTGATGGACGCAACGCAATGCGACTTGAGTCATATCATGCTCTGGTGGAGAGGGCTTGAGTCGTATTGCTGTTGTCTATGCGCGGCGGTTATCACTTAACATCAGGTCAGCTAGGACCGCCACCCGAATCACATAAAAAAAAAGCTCTTAGGCCTTCTATCTAGTCACTATTACTAGCTGTATTGCGTGGATGCATTTGTAGACAGGGATATTAAGAGCTGATCGCTATATCGCACAGTAACAGTATAAGTGTTCAAAAAGCTTTTACGGCTAACGAATTCTGCAAAAACCTTAACCCCCGAACAAATTAGAGTATTTAGAATGATTTAAAACCCATTACGTGTATTTATTGAAACGTTCCGATAATTTTCCACAATTAACATGAAGACGCGGTTACAAATGCATCGCCATGAAATATTCAGTGCGCGAACCACCGGCCCCCATTTGCATTCGTCGTACACAGCGAGGAAAGAACAGCTGGGCAACTATGCAAATACATATTTATTAATGAACGCAGATTCTAAATTTATGTTTGATGGCAACTTGTACATTAAGAGAGAACCTACATATTTAGAAACTAAGTTAAGATTACCGAGTATATAATGTGAAGATATGTAACCAATTCTGTAATAACGATTGACATGCTGAGGGATAGTTTTACTTCAAATTAATAATTTTATTTTAATTTAGAACATGAGATTTATAACGTGTATGCATGAAACATAATCCATACAAGACATTTAGTACCTCTATCGTCCGTAATCCCTCTTATCTAATCTTAAATAATACACGTGGACACGTTATCATTTTGTCTGTGAATGAACCAGCTCTTCTGCACTCGGCTATGACGCCAATGTCATAAAGATACAATATTATTGGATGTGTTATATATGCAAATGTAAAAAGGTATTGTAAGTATAGTAAGTACGGACATCCAAAGGGTAAATTGGTACCTACTCTGCAGAAAATGCGTAATATGTAAAGTAAATAATTAAGACTGTTCTACACGATGCTGTTTTAATGGCAATTCCATATTATTCTAGATGTTTCACTGGCTGCTTTCAACTTGAGACAATTTTATTGATTGTCAATCAAACTGTATCCTTTCCGTTCCTGTATTTTTTATAGTACATAAAAATTTTAACATACAAAAAATTTAAAATATACATATGTAGGCGAGCTTAACTCTAAAAATATGTATCATGTGGCCTTAGAATTGGCTTTTCGTCCTTAAGGAAGGTCGAATAGGGTTTGAATAAGCGCCAAACTTTACCACAAGTACGCGTAATTTAACAAGCAGTCCGTTAAATTAGTATTTTTAATAAACTAATTACATACAAGTGTCCCAAAAGGCGTGGCTGGACGTGCACAGGGGAGTATCAATGTCAACGTTCGTGACAGAGAAAGTTGGGTATGGCAAAAGAAGGATTGAAGTAAAATAAATGCAGTGAAATGAGAGCTTTGGAAGTATGCGTGGGATTGCTTTGAAATATAAAGTTAAGAACAGTGTGTTACATGTGAGAGTGATGTGGAGTGATATAAGACGTAGCGATGAGGATCATTGAAGTATGAAGATAGAAAGAAAAAACATTTATTCAGCACAAGACACAGTTACAAACGAAAAATATGCAGAAAAAATAAGAAATTAAGACTACAACAAAAAGGATAAACACATGCAAAAAAAAAAGTTGAAGACGAATCGCCGTACTGACTAATACCAAATAGGTGACGTTTTGGAAAAAGGCCTTATACCCACGAGCATGCATGAAGAATGTGATGATCGTAGCAGCTGTAAAACCGTGCTCTCAGCCTATCCCTTCACGAAACAGGCGTGATTGTATGTATGTATGTATGTATCACATACTCTAAAAAGGAATATCAACTTGTGAACTGTTGTTCATGTTGTTATGAACTAAACATTGACACCGCGCTTGACAGATTGCTGCTCAGCTATTATCAGTATTCTCATAATGACAAACGCAAATGTAAAAGGCTATTCTAAGTATCACATGATCAGATGCAACCGACTGAACGTAAGGACGTAACAGTTTTGCTCAAAATCTTATATCTCTATTCAAATAAATTGATTTGGATGACATAATAAATTGATTTTTGTCGTAATATTATATCTTTATATCTTTATATGTATCGCTGTACACACACACACACACGCACACACACGCACACATACACGCACACGCACACGCACACGCACACGCACTCGCACTCGCACTCGCACTCGCACGCGCACGCACACACACACACACACACACACACACACACACACACACACACACACACACACACCACACACACACACACACACACACACACACACACACACACACACACACACATACTCTATTTGGGCAAAGGTAAAATAGTCTAAATCGGTTAGGAATGCGCGATCATAAACACCGAACAAAAGGAGGTTATCCCTCGTTTTTCATATCCAAAATGCCAATTTAATTTTGATATTAATATATCCTGATCACGATCAGGAGGTCAAAATACGTTAGTATGCCGAATTTCAGATCGATCGGCGGTATGTGCTTTTCGGAAGTACACCCTTTCTGTTACCGAAAGCTTAATCAAGGTGTCAAATATTCGAATCCACTACTTGCAGATCGTAAGCTGATCTCACTACCAACTAAGTTGCTTTAAGTTATTTAAGATTTCGTTCTGAATCTTCCTATTTAAAATTTGATTTAAAGAAGGCTTTAATCGGATAAGTAAGATTATCTTCGCAGTCACTTAATATTTTGCTATGAAATCATTTATTAGGTATTTTATTTTTTATCGAAAGTGGTATTAAATGGGTCCAATTGTTATTTCGAATAAGTAATGACGATCGAACGCAAATTTAATAAACTTAGAAATACCGCATCCGATCTCACGTTTATTTATAAATGCAAGTCCGCAATTTATGCAAATTACTGGTAGTCTGGTAACGCGGAAATCTTTGAGTGCACTGTTAAATAGATTGGTAAGTTGACCTCCGTGGCTTAGTGGTTTATATAGTTTTTTACTGAAATGACCCTGGTTCTTTTACCGATTGTACCTGCAAATAGACATTTGTAATCTGCTTGAAATGGCATAATCAGCATCTTAATGTGATTAACATTGTTTTAAATAATCAGACACCAAATACTTCTTAAATATCTGTAGTAGGTACCAATAATACTGAAATCTAATAATAAAAAAAAATTGGTGGACATTTTGCACAGCTCCATCTAGCCCCAAACTAATCAAAGTTTGTATTATGGCAACCAGACAACTGATAGAACACATTATTTTTTTGTAAATAATATAATTTTGTATATTACATATTCTAATTCTGGCAGCACACAGACTATACCCATTTCTAGCGCCATGTATTATATATTCTACCTTTTACATTAGCATCACTTAATTATATAACTAGCTGTTTGTCTAATCTGCCCGCGATTTCGTCCGCGTGGAATTCGGTTTTATCACGCACCCCTATTTTACCTCTCGGAAAAGTAGCCTAAGTTACTCCTTGTTACATCAGCTATCTGCCAGTGGAAATCCCGTCAAAATCGGTCCAGCCATTTCAGAGATTAGCCGGAACAAACAGACAGACCGCCAACGAAAATTGTAAAAAATGTTGTTTGTGTATATATCCATAAGCACTTAGTAGCGGTTATTTTAATATTACAAACAGACACTCCAATTTTATTTATTTGTATAGATTGCATGTCCGCTGGCGCAAATTTGCCTTTGCATATAATACATGTAAAACCGAAATCAAAAATCTCCTTTAGTTTAGACGAGTCAACATCATTGATACCGTACAAGTCGATCGAACTTGTGTATACGTATTGTACGCATGTAGTGTCAGAGGTTAAGCAGTGTACACGCACACATTAACGTCAAATTACAGTCGGTACTCGCACTAGTAGTGATCATACTGTACGTTTGTGTGTCACCTTAATCACATATTCATAAAACTGGAATGCTTGGAAATCGATGATTGTGTGTCATCAAATGGCCTTACAACGATGCTCGACCGACATTACTACCGAACTGCATACGATATCGAATAGCACTTGCTTACGCGGTATAACGTTCCGATTAATCGTAAGAGGTGTTTTGCTTCTCACATTTCCTATGCTGCATGTCTGTAATTATAAGGATCAATTTCTTTGTTAACCTTAGCCAGGTGTTTTAAATCTATTACTAAAGACGGTATGTAATAGTAAATTATGTATTTTTTTTCTACACTAATCTACTTACAAAACAATTGGCGTATATTTTTTGCCTTGATAGCAATTTCCAATCACTTTTTCCGATGTCTATAGCAAATAGCAAAAAGTCTCTAAAAAAATAACGAATCAGTTTATATAATAATATAATAACAGTTCTCGCATAAAAAAAGTTGAAATAAAATGAATATCCCAGAATCTAAGAACTTGTCATGTTTTTCTCAATTTTAACACCGCCAATAAATTCCTCCAACTTAAATTATCTCATATCAACCATTTTAACTTTTATATGAGTAAATGACGGTCGTATAAAATCGGTAGTTTGACGTAAAAATTTACACGGAACAGGAATAAAACCGTGTACGGGCGGGCCACCAGAAATAAAACGAATCGCCATATTTTGACAACTTTTTACGATCACGTGCGATTCCTGATTGAGATTGTGTAAACTTTTGAAATAGCGTAACCTTTCCGAGAATTGATACAGTCTCGAATATGAAGCCAATGAAACCCTGAAGTTTAGCAAACGGATCAAGTCAAAAAAACTCACGTAGCTCACCCGTAGCTTACAACGCGTACGTACGTAGAAACTTGTCCACATGATATTGATGGCAGAGATTTACGCTCGCGCACTAAGTACGGTTCGCATTTAGCGTTCTTTTTAAACTTTAGTCAGTTTCTTTTTGCAGTTTGTCGAAAGTTTCCCTTCCTGTAACATTTTACCGTCGAGCAGTTTCTGCGCGGCGATCACATCGAGTTAATAAGTTCGCGTTTCGATGGCTCTCGCGTTTTAAACTTTTAGGATATGAGATAACAAGCTAAGAAAGGGAGACGCCGATTTGGCTAAGTCCACTTTAAAATCCGGGGATTACCTTGTTTCCAAACGTGGATTGGAATATCCTCCTGCTCCACGAAGTTTTACAACATATTAGTGCGGATTGGAATTGGAAACAAAATTGTTCTTAAATCCAAAACATGGTTTTTTTTAAATGACTACGTTCAGTCTAGTAGCTGTAGAAATTATGCCATTAGTTCGTTCCGTTTTTTTTTTAAGTTGAGGACCATTTTCAGGATGGGATGTAAAACCATCGAAATATCGATTTCGATGAAATATATTTAATTTAGTAGTACATAATCTTCCTAAAAGATACGAGCAATTTTTTAACCAATATTGCAGTTTGAAACGTTTAATTCAAACAATAAAAATAGATTTAGTGTAGGAAAGGGCATCTGAAGGTTGTCTGGGAGAGATCACTTCTTGTCATACGACCACCCATTCTAAATATGTCTTAATTCGTTTAAACGTTTGTATTGTTTTGTAATAGTGTACAATAAAGAATTTTCAGTCATGTCACAACTTAAAAACGGTTTTAAGTCCAATGTTGCAATGAATACTTACTACATTGCCAACTCAACTAAACTTTGCTCCTGTAAGAGCAACCAAGGACCGATACTTCGATGCGTACCACATGACATGATATTTTGACTTTTTGACAAACTGTTGCAGTTAACTGATAAAAAAATGACGTTACACGTTTCCATCGCCTCATTTGGGTCAACGCCATCTGTCAAACGGCTCATTTTGTTCACGTTTTATTTATGTGAGTAAACTTTTTATTGCACATAATAATAAAACACACTGATAATGAAAAACATTTTCAATAAATTAACCAGTCATCGAAACCATCAAATGAATCTGAAGTGAGATGAGTCCAGCCTTAAATAGAATCACGTACTCGTAAATCGGGACGAGCTGTGCCCCTGACCTGTTTCATGCCATCTATAATTGTTATTATAAGCTTAAGTGCTGACATTTTAACGGTAAAGGACTCTTTGATAAGAGCGTCAATTTGCGCTTTAAAACCTATTATAATTTTGGCAATGGTACAAAAGTAATAATTTATGAACACTTAGCTTAGATGTGCAAAATCAGTTCCAAAATATTTCGTCTCCTACATATATATCAAACATAAATACGCCGCTTGTTTCAAATTCGTACCTTCAAACATAAATCAGAAACCTATATCTTTTAAATTCAGTTAGCTAGAGCTGCCGAAAACTCATGGAAAATTCCTGAAAAGTTTCCGGAGGCGACGTCCGCCGATGACCGCCGAGAGCCGAATGAATGAACCAATTGAGATACGATACTGAGCCCATTTCTCACTAAGATTGTATACGCGTCCCTTTCTGATGAGTAACACTGAACAAGGACGGAACTGGAACGCGGAGGTGTCCATTACGATTAGGTCCCCTGCCTGCTGCCAGTTTCGTCAACTCAATTAAACAAATGGCGAGGTCTTGTTGATTGAATGACGTGAACGAGGTAAATTAAAATGTGCTTTTGATGTGGATGAAGGAAAATAAAGTCGTAACAATCAGCCGAATTAATTATTACTGCAAATGTAATATTGGTTAACGATTGGGTACAGAATATTTTAAAATAAATTGTAAATGCTTAAGTGTTTTTTTTTTTTTTGAAGAATTTACATTTGAAGTAGCTGCATTTTATTTATGTGATAAACTTACCGAAAGAGCAGACGGCCGACCTGGTAGTTAAGTGGTAATCCCTCTTCCCATGACAAACATACGACTTGGGTCCTCCCCTACTTAGGTATGACAAGACCCAAATCGCATCGTATGCACTCGTAACTGAGACATAAAGGTGGAATGTCTCATGTGCCTTTAATACACCGGCAATCACAACTTTCAAACTGTGATACAGTAACGCGAACACATTGCTGCTCGGCGATAGAAATGGGTATGGTGGCAGTACTTCCCCGGACGAACTTGGCATAAGTTCTGCTGCTACTAAACATACGGGTCCTACAAGTGCGTGTGTATAGTATACGGTACATATAGGTAACCTTAATTAATGACTACATATAATTACTTTATCTGATCCTATAATTACAGAAAATACTTCGAAAATTTTCCACTTAACGTGTCAAATTAGCAATATCTCCATTCCTTTTCTGAAAGTAGAACAGTTACAAAAAACTTGCATGAAAAAGTCACGAGTAATATATTCAAAGAAGATCGATGACAAAGTTTCCCAGGGGGCCCACTTAGCAATGTTATTTGGTAACAAGCCCCGGCGCCACAGCGCCACAGTCCGCGTAGTTTTTTCCCAAATTACCCTGTACCTAATAGTTTTCACCTATTACAGTCCAACGGGAATTTATCTTCCACTCTTGATTTATCTGCGACGCACCGGATTAACTACCCCTAACTTGGCGATAGTTAAGACTACTATCTCTGGTGTTTCAGGGCAAAAGCTCTTTCCTTTTATCTAAATTGGTCCGCTACCAATAAAGATCCGTCGACTGCCGTCGTAAAGCATCCGCCCCATACGCTTCATTATGGGGCAAACTTTCAGATATGATGGAACCATTTTATTGTCCACCGATGTCGCGAGATCGCTATCCCTAATGGGATTCTATCGGACGCAGGTTTTACATTTAGAATGTCGGCCAACTTGCCAATTGCGAACGGTGACTGCTCTGCATAAACTCCGAACTCCGAATGTTACAAGGAAGTCGGCCATTTTTTAACTTTCCAAATGTGTTAACTTTTTATAGTTACCGATTGTTTTGCAGAATTAGAATTTGAAGTCGTTAAAGTTGCGGAGATTATAAATCATTCGTTATGTAGTGAAATTTGAATTTACTATAGCGTTAATGGCTTTTAGTTTTCGGACTGCATTAGAATGAAAGCCTATCTTACATAGTACGTTTTATAACCCTCTAGCAAAGGGTTTCGGTAACAAAGACACATAAATCTACGCTAATTGAATTTGTCATAAAAATTGAAAGTTTCGTCGCTCCATGGCCGCACTTCGGAAACTAGTTTTAATCTATTCGCTTTTGTAGGGAACTTCTAATTTATTGTGAGTGCTAAGTTTGCTGGGAATTCCGAACATTCGGGTTCAGATACAAAAGTTCCACCTACGCTGATGTAATCGTTCTATTTAATCCATTGCGCTTAAGAACGCTGGTAAAGTTTCCATTTATGGAATATACGGATGTTCATTATCAACCTAATTCAAAGTTTGCTCCCACTTTTGATATTTTTCTCAACTAATTTCAGCACTTTAGTCGTCGACGAAGGGCTGATAATTTTCACAATAGATAAATAGGAATAATAATTATTTTTGCAATAAAAACTGAAGTGCTAAAATAGGAATAACACTTGAAAACATTTTTACGTTTGTTATCTATCTGCCACCATAAAAATTTACCGTAAAAACCACAAAATCGAATTTACGGCCTAATACTTCTTAATACGACGTTACGACAAAAAAAAAACAATAATCTGGGTATAAAAGTGTAACAACATTTTACTATGGCGTACGCTTTATAAGGTATAAGTTGTAGGTATGGCAAATATGACCACAGTAAAAAGTTGTGCAGTTACGTCGTTTTTACGCATTTCGTCCCAATTACCAGTTGAAAGAGTGCCAGGCCCAATAAATCAGGGAACAGGATCCGTATACATATTCCTGTGACATTGTAACTTTGCTACACTTTTATACGACAGAACTATGTCAATCTAACTTTTAAGATTATCACTTCCGTGCTCGCCTATCCCGCTACCTGCTTTAGGGTTGGCCAAATGTAATAAAATAAAATTGTTACGATATATCAAATAAATTGGTTTATGTCTATGATACTTTCTAACTTATGATTTCATGTTTGATATCCTGGTTTCTAGGGATGTAGATTTATCAAACGTATATCATCATACCTCGAATTTCGTTAGTCGATTTTGTTTTTAGTTAACTGTTATAAGACTAGAATTAGCTTCTATATTTCTATATATATATGTACCTTAAGCGTTTGCGTTGTACAATGATAATAATTTGAAAACATATCCCTTTTATGATATAATTAAAAAGAAATCAAATTTCTTTACACCATACGGAATGCCAGTCTCGTGCCACGAAGGTTTGATTCTAGATAAATTCTAGTAAATTTTCGTGATACGTTTGAATAAATGGTGCACTTAAATCATAAATACGGACTCAATTTGTTTTCAATAATATTCACATCACAACTGAAAGCGTTACAATCTGGACTCAAAAATTAAAATATCAGTTCATGCAAAGATTCCGAGAAAACAAAGAAGCTTAAATATAAATATCGTTAGCTTCATATTGTTCAACCACAAACATTTTCTTGGCAGAAAAATCTTCCGGAAATAGTATTTTCTACTCGATAAACATCGAAAATGACTGCTGTTCAATAAAGTAAAAATAATTTAATATAACAAATTATAATAAATTCATGAAGTTCGCACCCGATTTATAATCACTTGCAGAGACGTCTCCCTTTTTCGACATCCCTATCTTCTACCTCGAGGTTGGTTGTCCAGTGAGGAGAATAATATTAATTTAGTACTGTTTCCTAAATTTTCTTTAAGTCTTGTTTTCACAGTGGAATTAGTTATTTAACTGTTTTAATCGTAAAATCCGTGAATATTGCTTAATTTTGAAAACAACCAGCTTTTCAGCCTAATCGTAATAAGTACTCGCAAATAATGTCACAAAATTGTATCCAGTTCTGATATACCTATTTTAATGATGGAAAATCAGTCCTTTTATTTAATTATTTTCATGTCTTTTAATTAATAAATTATTTAGATAATGCGAGCCTTGCATTTTATTAAAATTGCAGCTGATTTCATACTATTAATTACTCCGTTATTTTGCCAATTATAGTGTTTTAGTTTCTAGCAGATTATATGAGAAGAATATTTTTTATTATATTGTACAACAATTTAGAAAGGCAGTACATAATTTTTTTAAACTATCTATATATCTATAGATAGTTGAAAAGATGCTCAGAGAGAGAGAGAGAGAGCTCAAGAGAGCTCAACTGATCTAATTCACAAACAGATGGGATTGTGCCCAAAACACTGGCGGCTTGCTTTGCTGGAATGCTCAATCTCTGAGCCAAAAAATCTGCCAGCTTTCGAGTCACGTGTCGCTTTTCAAATTTGACTATAATAATAGTTCGCTTCGCTCTCCGTGGGCGGCCGCCCCACGCTAGCTGGTGGCGTCTCAGTGGCGTCTCAGTGGCGCGCGCTCCCCAACCTCTCACGAAAAAAGTTGCAAGTTGCCGGGCGCCGTCGAACATTCAAATTTATCGATTGTACTCATTATAACATTCAACTTACCCACTCACCAACTCACCAACTTAGCCCTTTAGGACCTCTATCACCGCATTACTTTTTATTCGCGGTTTTTTTTATTCATATTATTGTCTGTTAAAGTTTAAGTGTTCGGCGGCTAACTTTTGTGATTTACGAGACACTGTTTGGAAGTGTTTTATAGGGTATAAACGTTCGCTACTTGTCGTATTGAAGGTTGGATGTTACGATCGCATCAGTGGGTCACTGGTTTATTGGGTGCCGTTGACTCTAATTCCATATTCTCTTGCAAATATATCGACACTTGGCCGGAGTTTTATGATTGCTTAGAATTTGGTAGGGGTCGTTTACATATTTCGGAATATAAACTATTTGGTTCCGATACCTTTTCCATATATCACATTTTTTTGTAAGTTTGTTAATTTCTCATTACATTGATGTTTATGAATATGCACTAAAAAGTGAACTTATGATAAATCGATTATGTGGGGTAATGTTTCAACCTAATTAAGTTTATTTATTTATTTATTATCAAATTCTTCCTTCACTAACAGTGTGCACCAACACGTACAGCAAGCCATATAAATAAAGATAAAATGATATATATTATAAAGAGCGAAAGCTTTTTTTTATTTATTTAAAGTGCTTCGTAATCCTATAAATAGAGTTTCCTTGCTGAAATATTTGATCGAATTGGACAATGTTGCCTTGCAACCTTGCAGCGGCACAATAAGGTATTTATAGTCGAACAAGGAAAGCATACAGTGGCCTTTTAACACGTGCCTCGTGACGTAGCCTTCGTGCTTCATAGTAAGCCTGAAATAACTTTTTTCATTGACCCCATAGTCGGTTGACCTAATTCCAAATGTCAGATACGCACGCTTCGCCCCGCGTCGCGTCGCGCCGCAAGTAAAAGTGAAATAGTGGTAAGTGGCAGGCGAGTGTTACTGGTGCATAAATTAGTTTAATGAGGTCCCGTCAGGAATAGTATTTTAAAATAATATTAATAAAAATATCAGTCAAAAATGTCAGTTGTACAAGTATGTTGTCTTGGAAAAATTGTTCCGTGTTGGCTTCTATCTTAACTGCAGGATTTTGAATTAAACGATAGGTTTAATAATCAAAAACTATTTGTTTTCTAGAGCATTTTTTCTCTGTGATTATAAAACTTGACAGATATATGACATACCAAATTTGTTTATAATTGTTGGTGACATTAAAGCTTCACTTTTTGAGTAAAATAAAATATATTATTTATTATTGACGTTTCTATAATCTCAGATATAAAATAAAGTAAAGAAACTCGATACACTTAACCCTTTCAACGGCAGTGTTCAAAAGTACCAGTGTTAAGTGGAGTTAGGCGATATATCTCCAAGAAGGTGAACAGTAGTTTCCCACCCCCCACCCCCGAGCGAGAAGGGGGGGTGGGTTGGGGGAGCAATGATCCATTAATCTGGCAGAAGCCCATGTGGCGCCGCCGCCGCCGTCGTACCTGGGCCGTCGCGACGGGCGGACGCCTACCTAACGACAAGCATTCAACATGTGAGATTCAAGAACACATACAGTAACAAAATCTCGCATCACTACATAGTATAAAACAAAGTCGTTTCCCGCTGTCTGTCTGTCTGTCTGTCCCTATGTAGCTTAGATCTTTAAAACTACGCAACGGATGCGGTTTTTTTTATAGATAGAGTGATTATATGTATAATACATGCAAAATATAATAGAGAAACACTGATAATTTTAGAGGTTTCTAATGTGATGTCGTAAATAAACATATTTTTTGCGCTTACATTGCAAACGCTGGCTGTACCCTACGAGATAGATCAAAATAATGTACTACAGTATTGTACACCTTAAAAAGTCTACAAAAAAGTCGGCAATGGTATATGTCTATCTCTTAGGGATAACCCACAATAACCATTTTTTATCCTTTACTACTTTTTACGATAAATAATGGCTTATTTGCTAAGCGATTTTAAGCAATTAATCCTTATCCAATTAAGTACCTTAAATACATTGTGCATTTAATATAGATCAATATTTAGATCTTTAATTAATCAGCATAGCACCCGTGCGAAGCCGGGGCGGGTCGCTAGTTATAATTATAATGCAAGATTTTGTTAGTTTCACGTGAACGTTGAAAGGGTTGATTGTGTTGAAATTGTACGAAATGAATTGTGCTCTTATGATAATATCATGAAGAGGTATTGGGGACGGTTATTAATGGAAAATGTGTTCGTCACTTCCATTTTTCGAATTCGCATGAGAATAAAAATATTTTTTATATTGAATTTTAGCAAATACTTGGTTCTGAGAAAGCACTGTTACTTACAAAAACTGGATTTTGGCATATAGATGTATATAAAAACTGAACTTTAAAAGATGATATTTTTGCATTTTATTTTTACATTTATTCGTGAACTATTTTACTAACCATGTCTGAGCTATAAACTAACTTAATTATATATTACCCTATATAATAGTAATAATTCTTACTTCAATGAACACATGGCAAAATTACCGATCTGCAAATCAAATCCGCGGTACTTACGTCGCAGTCAGTTACTCGAACCGCTACACCATTTACAAACAATCCAACATCAATACATGATTATATATATTTAATTGCATTCTGAAATAAATAATTTCTGAAATTCTCTTAACAAACAGAGTAAACCTTAAAATATCCATTTATCTGATCCCGGCTAAGATATCGCCTGAATACGAGTAAGTTGTATCAAGTCCGTTGTAGACCCACTGCTCTACTTGTTACGATACGGGCAACTACTGTCACACCGGATATCATTCCGGATAACATTTTCCGCCTATTTATTGCCCTAACTAGACATAGAACCTTTTCGTATTAGCCACAGTGATACAGACACCGTGCTTAAGTTGTTGACTTTGTGTAATACTACTACTACTACTACGACTGCTACTACTACTCCTGCTACTTCTACGATTGTTATTACTACTACTTATACTACTATTACTACTACTACTCCTACTACTCCTCCTACTACTACTACTACTACTACTACTACTACTACTACTACTACTACTACTACTTCTACTACTCGCGTCACTGGCTCCCACATACCAATATGGTGAACATATGCCAGTTCTAAATCTATAAAAGTCACACTGCTTGGGAAATGAAAGAAAATTCAAAGGAGATTTTTTTTATTGTTATTGAATACTACGTAGGTTGACTCTTTACTAAAAAATACACACATACATTGCCAGTAATACCAGATACCATAGACTACTTAGCTTCATTTACTTTTTAATAGTTTTTTTTACACCAAGCTTTTAGGATATATTAAGTAACACAAAAGTAAAATTTATCAATTTGATCAAACCAAACAGTACAATATTTCAAAATATTAAATTCACTCATATTTTAGTCAGCAACAATTACGTACCATCGTTACGCTTAAATTATCATAAAGGTGGGCCAGAACGGCTGAAACCCAACAAGACGAGTTAAAATGAAATTGTAGAGTTTCACTTATTTATCCAAAGAAAATCGTCTTTTCCCGTATCCCCACAGAGTATACACCAGTTAGTATCGGCACCGGCGAAACGGTATGATAATTGTGGCAATTCTCTCGGCAATTCTCTAAGTGGAATATTTTACTTATCCTTCTGGCGTTCCGCAAGGCACGACCATCAAGTTATACATATATTGAGATGAATTTGCAACATTAATTATATGAATCGCCTCGTTAATAATATCTAGTGTCAATGACGAGTCGAAGGCATTTATCAACTCCAGACTTTATTGCCTTAACTTTGATAAAAATAAGTATTTTGGTTCGAGTAAATGTGATGGAACTTTTTCATCTTACTGGTGAGCATAAAATAAAAAAGAAAACTATTTGAATTTGGAACGTGAGATTTGAATTTCGAATATGCATTGTGAACGCATCACAAAACGGAAACCACGGCGCGCGGCGCCACCTCCGTCGCCATATTTCAATCGCAAAATTGACACATCGCTCTAACGCAAAACTTTCGCGTGAAAACTTTAAACTGCCATATTTGGTTAAGGTATTCTCCCGAAACAGATATCAGGTTATTTCTTGACGAGTGAAAAGTTTTATTCTCAGATATGATAGGTCATGCTCTAACCGGTGTGGAAGTTTTCACATAAATTGGCGGTCATTCGACGCGAATATGCTGACTGTGGGGGTAACAAATATGCCAAGTTGGGCTGTTATAACAGCGATATGTAAGTTCTGTGATACTTCGCTATTAAGTTTATGGAAACGATGGTCGAGATTACATCACACTTTCAGGGAGCTTTATGCTTTCTTATCTCGAAAGTGCGCTCCGTTCTATTAATATCAGGTTGATGGGAGGTATGGGGTCGTTAAAATCCGAGTGAAAAATCGAGAAGGAATCTGTCAAAATGCCTAATTCTCATTTAATTAGCGAAAGATTTTGACGCGTAGGCGAGCGACAATGACGCGTTGGAATGATTAATTTTTGTAGAGGCATCGGCAGCCTCGTCCGCGCGGGATGATTAATCTTTCTCTTAGCACCATTGTACCGCGATCTCGGTATTTTTTCTGTCTTACAATACCATTAGGAAACTGCCACCGCTAGTTGATACTCCGCTCCCATCGTTAGGCCCATTGAAGGATTGAAAAGGTGTTTGCGTTCCGCCGCTGAAAATACGTCTGCCCCTCGGTTTTTAACGCGAGATCACTTAGTCTTCGATAGTTACGGCGGTATGTTTAATCCCTCGTCATTCACTGACAATGGATCTGTGAGTTTTCATAGTCACTCCATATTCATCGGCGTGAATGATGTACAAAGAATATAAAAGAGTAAAGAGTGTGCAATTTCAATTTTAATGGAAATAGGGTTGTATTGATAAATATTTAACAAGAAAATTCGAGTCACTACGAAATACCTTAGGAAAGGTCATGAATAGTTCTGAAATTAGAACTGAATACCGGCCAAGTGTTCCGCGTGCGAACTTTAGAGACAATAAATTCATATTTTATTAATACTAAACATTCATTAGCTTGTCTCAAAATGCAATTAGCCATTAATTTTTGTAAAGATTTTTGTAAATTGCATTACAGAGAACATAAAATTAATCTATCTTTAATGACCTTTAAAACCCAGTATAATGGGTGGTTATTATTTAAAAATAAATATTCTTATGAAATCGTTAATTTAAACTGATAAATAATTTAAAACTCGACAACGGAATGTAATTATTAGGGCGAGATAAGTTCTGTTTGAATTGTTCATCAACATTTATTTATTTATATATTAATTAATCATACATCATAAAATACTTAAAAATGACAAGACGTGAATTCCATTTCACTCCAACTTTCCGTGAAATATCCCTGTCTCACTGATCACTAAGCTATTGGGTGATACTTTAACATTCACACATCAATAGGAAAGAGCTAATGTTAAAGGTTCTCCAAGTTTCGCACAGCTTCCAGCCTTGAGCTAATTTAATCTTGCATTCTAATCCAGGAGCTTGGCGTTATAGCTTAACTGAAACGATACTTCTTTCCGGGGCAGCTTCTTATTTTGCAGCGAGCACAAGTCCGATCTTGTGTGGAGTACTAAAACAATCCAAGGTCGCAATATAGTATTTAGCCGAGATATATGTTTTTATACGTGTCTCATATCTGTATGTACCGAGAGACTTACTTATCCCAATAAATATTCTATATTATATATCTTATAGCTCGGCTAAATATTATATTGCTACCTAGGATTATTTTAAAAGGCTCATTGGCAACTATTTATTGGGCAAAGTTGTCAGTGTTTCGGTGTTTTTGAGATTGCGTTTTGGCGAGTGTGAGTTGAAAATGCATGATCTTATTCCCAAATCTCCATTCCACCGCAGGACTTCTAGACTTACGGCGTCGCGTCACTCTTTCATGGTTGAGACACCTTATACGAAGCGTTTTCTTTCCACCTTTATAATGCGACAGCCACAGAGTAGAAATCGCTGCCCTCATCTGTCTTCCCTTACAATTCTATGGTGAGGAGAGTGATTAGATTATAGGCAAGCATGCTGCATCATAACCCGCATCGTCGCTTAACATCAGGTCAGATTGCGGTCAAATGCAAGCTTTAGAAATTATTGCAAAAAATCTTAACGCAAGATATTTATTTATAGAACACAGCGTATGTTTTTTTTTTTTAATGTAGCACAGTTTCTGAACGAGCCGACCTGGTATTAAGTGGTAACCTCGGCCCATAACAACCGATGCGACTTGGGGCCTCTCCTACTAGGTACGACAAAACCCAAGTCGCATCGTATGCGCCCGTAACTCTGAGACGTGTAGGTGGAATGTCTCATGTGCCTGTAATTTCACCGGCAACCACACCTTTCAAACCGAAACACAGTAACGCGAACGCATTACTGCTTGGCGGCAGAAATGGGCATGGTGGCAGTACTTCCCCGGACGAACTTGGCGAGAGTTCTACTGCTCTTCAAATAATATAGTATATATATATAGTAATTACTTAAACATTATATTTTGTCCAATGATAATTATCCTTATGCCGATTCGAACACTCATTTTGTACTTCGTTTGTGTGAAAAAACGGGTAAACAAGATTTTATATACAAATATGAAAAGTTTGCAACGCTAACTTAAAAATAGCCATATAAAAAAAAACTTATACTAAGGAAATATAAGGAATAAACCTTCGTTCTCGCACTGCGCGTATTTTTCAATGGAGTGATGATGACTGTCAAGTTCCAATTGTTTTCTTAAGAATTAATAAATTTAACAATGGGGTAATATTGTTTAAGAGCGACAAAACTGTCAATGTACAAGGTAAGGTAATATCATCATAGTATCAGTTGCTACCCAATAATCAAAAGGACATCATTGTACAGGGAAACTGACCCATAATGTCTGGCCGTGATCTCAAAGGCTAGGACGCCAGGTTATCACATATCCGTAATTATGTTAATTGGTTTTAGTTTACTTCCAATATTGAATCAGCGTCTGTAAATAGAGTAATAAATGGTGTAGAGATAACGTGAATATACTATGTGGTTTTTGGTTTTTCTCTCTTGGTTCACTCATTTCAATTTTAATTTCTGAACAGAAGTATAATAGTCTAATTGAAAAAAACTTTATTAAGTGTTCCATTTCTTTGTAAGAAACACTAAAGTGTATGACAAGAATTACTTTTAGGATGACAATGCGCATGAGAATGCGGAAGGTTAGACTCGCCTAAAATTACTTTTCACTTATGTTACTTAATGACACGCATTTTATTCCTATTAAGATGCGGAAAGCAAAACAATATTTAAATAAATTGCAAACAGTAAAAAAACTCGCTTGAAATCTATACAGTATGGCTTGTTTTATTTTGAAAAATATGTAATGTATGTAATTCCCGAACCAACAGTTAGAATCTTTTCATGTATCACAAACGCACATTTGGCAAGAATACCATTGCACGTATTTTGCGTACACTTTACACCTCACGGGGACATTAGCCGGAACATTAACGTGATTTATACGGAACCCAGATATAAATCCGGAGATCCGCAAGAAACACGACTGCCGAATCCCTCTTTCTTTGTTTTATCGATGAGACTGCTCCACATTTCTTTTTACCCACAATAAAAATACTCAATGGCCGCCAATGGTTTCAAGGCAGAATTAAGATAATATAATCCAAAGATTCATGTGCATAGTACAATAAAACATATGAGACAAAAAATTTCAAAATAATAATAATAAATAAAAATAATAATAATAATAATCTTTATTGTTTTAGCATCATTGTGTAATCAATTGATTTGAAGCCTTTGGCTCCCAAATTAGTTAAAAACTGTATTTCGGAAGCCATCATCATCTCCCAAAAGTTCAAAAAATCACTACATGTTATAAAATAAAGTCCCCAGCTACGTTTTTCTGTCTGTCTGATTGTTTGTGTAAGCTAATGTCAGAAATAGCTGTAAGGATTTCGATACAGTTTGTATCGTTAGATAGAATAGACTGCAAGTGCTGAGTGCTACCCGTGCGAAGCCTGTATCAGTCATATTTAAAACGCATACTAAATAATAAAACCAGAATGTATCTACTTTGAGAATATCTAGAAGCCACGTTGCTTGACCTGACTCCATAATAAAAATAATTCTCATCCCATACCATAGCCATACCTGTCAAATTGACTCCTTGAATATTAGTTGAAATAACAAAAATTATATGAAAAAGCTTTTGTCCAAAGTTCAGTTAGACGAAGCGTTGATGAAGCAAACAATTGCGTTGATTCGTCGCAAAAGTTGCTGAATTGAATTATAAAGTTACACCGAAATCATACAAAGGTTAACTTAGAGTTATGGAAACGTTTATTTAAAGCAAAAATTTATGAAATTTGTAGTGTTTCTTCTTTATAACAAATACAATGAGAGATGTCAATGTTGAAATCAAACTTATCGATAAGTACGCGCGTGACCTTATGTTTTGAATATTGACGTTTCCAAGCCATTTCTTTATGAATTCTATGGAAATAAAGATTTTGATTTTGACTTTGACTTTGATGTCAGTCAGTCTGGTTGGTACTAGGATTAATCTGTTTCTTTGCGTTATTAGGTTAGATTCACAAAGAAATATATTTTTTCAGTGTATTAAATGTGGGAAGGAAGTAGCAGCCAGCTTGTACACCTTAAATATAAAAGACTTTATAACCTATACAAGTCAAAACTCAATGTAGCGAATAAAATTATTCTCTAAAGAAAAAATCTACATTTGCCAGTTGTTATACCTAATGTCCACAGTGTATTCAAAGTGACTATCGGCAAGAAACTGATCAATCAATTTAAAATCCGGGACTCAATTAAGAAATTACGGCGACAATCCAGAATTCGAATTGTAAACGTTTCCGAAGACTGGTGAAGTGTAAAATCAGATAAATAATTCAAATTAGTGAGCCACGATTACACAATGGGGGGTATAAGGGAGGTGGAAACGTGACGGCCCCGTGAAATTTGGAACAAAATCCAGTGACGTGTCAACCACCAGTGACAAATTTAATTATTCAACTTACCGAAACGTTAGCAAGATGACTTTTCGCCGCCGATAACTAAGTAAGAATAAATTCACTTAGAGCTACCGAAGCAAAGTTTAACTTAATAAAACATTGGAATTTTCGTAATTCGATTGCGCGAGGTCGGCCTGATTTGAATACGTCATTACAAATCATTTGTCCTGTTCACCTGACGCGGTGGTCGGTGGAATTACAACGTGAATTTGGCAGTATTGAAGTTTCACTGGATTGTTCTGTGCAGCGAATGAATAAACATTGCCTTCATTTGTTAGAAGTAGATGTACGTGATCTCGGTTGTAAGAAATCTTGGAATATTATACCAATGTGCTCAAATTTATGAGAACGATAAACTTCTACTTGTTACTCTGTTTGATGAGCTCCTTTTTTATGATTCCTAGTTTGCCAGTTTGAAGGAGACCGTAAGTCGATGGGCCGTTAGGTCTCAGTCATGATGTAGGTATTGTACAGTCAGCTACATTACTTGATGAACACGTACAAAATTGCATATCTCTTTTTTTTTAACAATATAACAATCTAAAGACCCTCATCAGGTCAGGCCACATACGATTTTCGCCGATTAGACTAGTATATGAAACCATAATGGAATTATTATTAGATTTTCGTCATATTCATAGGTATTCAAAAGACAATATTTCGTAATAGTTAAAAAAACGAGGATTTTTGAATTGACCTTGTTTTCATATAGGAGTGCGATGCATACTTTGTTTAAACCTATACAAAATAGCAAATAAATAATTTGTCGTGGTACGCGCCGTGGCCCGATTTGATCAGACTGTGATTTGTAAGATATTAACGATGTGGAACTTATAGTCCGTTTTACGAAATAAGTCTTGCGGCAGTTATAGAAACTAACGTAAACCTGAACTGAAATTTCGCCTTTGCGTACATAGTAGCGCCACAGCCAGGAGACTTCTTTCATGGAACGTGTTCTAGTGCATGTACTTCAACTTTATCGTCCAGTGGTCGTGGACTAAAGCTTGTGTGACCTTCAGACCTGCGCCCATTATAATTATAGAATAGATGGATAGATAACGCGATTACTTCCTCATCGAGTTTACCTATTCAATTAATCATTGAGTTCCGGATCTGATAATTAGGTAGTGTTTCATGTAGCGTCCTGACATTGATTTCATCTTGAACTTCAAGGTAAATTAAGGGGCTTTAAATCGCAAAAACTTTATTCTGTTTTATAAAAAGCAGCAATGTCTCTCTAGTAAACATTTTTTTTTGTAATAAATGTTTTATTCATAAAAAAGCTTACAGAAGGTTAACAAGGACGATATCAAGGTGTAAAAAGTTACGCTATATGTAGCATAATAGTAAAGTAAACCCTTGAATCCTAAACTAGGTGTACCTATGTACCTGTGGCTCTAGATAAAACTAAAATTTTAAAGAACAAGTATAGATATACTAAAAAAACTAGTATAGATGTATTTTACATTGCGTATATCTATTTTGCTCGTTAAAGAATATACGTAGAAAAAACGAGACTGGAAATAATGAAAATATTAATCATATCTTTAGTTTATTTAATTGATATTTCCAGAATGCGCTCGCTAACAAACCCTTCTTCACCAAAGATAATTCAAAGATACGACCCCCCCTTTTATCGTGAAATGGGCCAATAGACCAAAATAACACAACGATCACTGTCAACACAAAAGGTATATGAGGTTACACTGTTTATTACGTCACTGAATGTGGAACCAAGATTCGGTGGGATCCATAATTTCATTCATCTAATAACCACTGAATTTTTATATGCGCATAATTTCGTTGGCGCGTTCGTGGAGTGACGCAGTGAGTGAGAACAGCTAGCTCACAATAACAGGTTCTTTCCTTGCTGTCAAATTCTTAGTACTAGTACCTAGGTCTATTCCACGTTAGTTTTAACCTACATAATGAAAATTGGTATTAATTTATCGCGTGTTTTATGACGAAAAAGAATTGTAAAAAAACCGAGTACCTAGTTACTCGTGAGAGAACAATGGTGGCGAGCAGCTCACCCCTCGTCACGTTTACATTCCCACGATAATGTAACCCACATGGTGAAATGTGGCCCAATGAGGCTCTGCCTACCCCATCGGTGACAAAGGCGAGAATCTCTCTATGTATTGAAATATGAAAATGGTTTAAAAACTCATAAAATATTGTCTAATAATCTGAACACTGAAAATTCTTTGTAAAATTATATTCGCGATATTATAAATTTTTGATGCCACCTATGAAGCCAGGATTATGCACGGCTTTGACGGAACCGACAGAAGTCATTTGAAAAAGAATAACAATAATATATATTTTTTATTCACTATACATTTAAAAGAATTGGCGGCGTAAACAATACATAGTTTTTATTTTACATTGCAACATATTGCTACGACGATAAATATTTTAATCTGTCACGTAAATCACGTAAATGAAAAGGATATTTGTTTTTGACGTACTGTACCAGCTAACCCTTTACAAGCTGTGGCCGGTGGTTGTGGGAAGGACGTATAGGACGTGGGTTTATACACCTAATATTTTAGATGTGAATGCGATTGATACTTTTGTTTGTATTTTAAGGGCTTTGTAATTTGGTTCCATAATTTAAGTGATCGTATACCTATGTCACATTATCCGAACCCAGGTAAATAAGCAGGTAGATCAGCTGTTACATGAATGATGAGTTTTTATAAACTTAATTTTGTTTTGCCTTTAAATACGACCAAAAGAGAGTTTGAAAATTAAAGGCCAGGACATAGTAATAGATAATAATAGTAGCGACAGAGGCAGTAGAATGATCTGCACCACATGGGCACAGTGTTCTCAGTGTGTCTCAGTCTGTCACCCTCTGAGAATAATCGCACTGAATAATGTAACAATTCTTAAGTTGCTTCGTCTTCATGTTTATTTACCTATAGTTTCGTAGTCAAATGTATGTGAAATCCATTTTCTGGTAGCGCTTAGAGCTTGCTTTAGTTACTCCTTCATCAGCGGGAACTAAAGCAAAATTCTGATTTTACTGTTATATATGTAAAGCCTTGATAATTAAATATTTGAATAAAATTCTATTAAAAATAATAGCATCCCTGCTAAAGTAAACACAGGTTTTGTCCTTGAAAATAAGACTAGTAGTCTAATACACTCCTTACGTTACGGTCTCCTAAATGATATACAGTAACATATAAATTTATGCATCAGAAACACTCGAAACTGAATTCCATAGCAGGGGCATACAAAAATGGATTTTATCGTACTAATATCATAAACGTGAAAGTTTGTATGGATGTTTGTTACTCGTTCACGCTCAAACGGCTTAATGGATTTATATATATTATATATTATATTAATCATAATATAATATATATAAATATAATAAGTATAACTAGTTCACATTATATTATACACAATAAAAACCTAAATTTTGAAACAAATATAAATATACTACGGAAGCATTAACTTTTATTCCATATATTTTTGTTTCAGTCTTTAAAAAATTCCTAAATGGAATAGAAGCATTTTAGCATTTTATTTTAGAAGCAAGTTTTTTTTTTTACAAAATATTGACAATTTGTTCCATTTTTAAATTGTAATGGGGGTCTGTTATAAATTTTTGAACTGCCATGTATTCCATTCATCGTCATGTCATTGGATTAATCGTAAGTAACCCATGTTTCGCTACAATTTCGAAACCCAATGTTTGATTTAATTTCGAAGATTTACCTTTTTGAAACAAATAATAAATGGTCTTCAAAATAACTTTAACAATAACATTATGTATTACTATTATATACTGAAAACTGGGGTGTAAACGATAGTAAGAATTACACAGGAAGTCGACATTGATCGTTAGGAAGTTTTTTTGTGTAAAACAATCAAACAATCTTGTTCTAACTACTTACATAAATATATTGTTTTCAATCACAAAATAACTCAATAGAAAACTTGAGAAGCCAAAAAGTTACCACATTGTACGCAATAAAATGTCAGTCAGTAATGACAAAGAGTGGTACCCATAAAGTTGATTTGTAAAGTATCCAAAATAACGAAACATTCGCCCCAAACGAATATTTCGTAGGTACATCCCGAAACAACGGAGGCGCAATAAACTGCGGAAATCATTTCGTTCCATTCAATGTTATATAATGGATCTGGAAATTCGAGAAAATTTAAGTCGGTGGGTATTAAAGGGGACTGGGTAATTCAGTAGCGTAAGGGTCGCACTGGCGCCAGATATCCTGCCGTAGACAAATTCTGAGTATGGTGCCTTGCTGCCCTCGTTGGGAAATGTCTGCAGCTTTTTGTGAGTAGGAGAGACATAGGATTTTGGGCAAAGATACACTATTAGATAATACACATTAAATGCTCGTTTATTTATTAAGTTGTAACTATTGAAGACTTTAAGGAGCGGGTTTATACATCTACCTCTCTCCTTGGGCGAAGCTAGTCATCATCATGAGGCCCTTAACCTCGTCTGCTAATTGAATTAAATAATTTTTTATACTGTAATAAGGGTGAAATAATAGTATAATATCATACCTATAGGGGAATTAACTGTTCGTTTCGTTTGGTTTAATATTTGTCCTGGCTGTCTTATTATTTTAGAATGACTTATTGGAAGACAGCGTCACTTCAGTTGGAAACATGAAAGCGTTCGATTACTATCAATTGCCTGCTATCCAATCCAAATCAACCATTCAATAATGATAAAATTTGTTCATAGAACCGAAATAAAATAATCGAATATATAAAAAAAATACGGAAAGAATTAAGTTTCGAGCGCAAGACATTACATTATACACCTAACTAAATTCATATTCAATTTCCGTGGCCAAAGATTAACAAAAACAAAAAAGAAATACGAAGTTTTACTTCTCACGAAGCACCTTTTTCACAAAAACTTATGAAGCTTTTTTTCTTCCATCTATCATATCTATTGCCTTGTTACCAGAACTGTCTCAAGGATTACATTCTTTGTCATTCTACACAGAGATGAGGTACATTTCGGTACGCGTTCAATCTCCGCTCGAGCATGGAGAAATACGACCGTGTAACCCAGAAATTACGTAAAAAGCCAGGTGAATTAAATGAAAAACCTTACGTGATGTCGCCGTGGCAGAAAATTCGATTATCTTTGTTGCGAATCAGCAAACTATGTATATAACTACTGGGAGGAATGTTGAATATTATTTTCCGTGGCGCAAGTCAACCCATTCGGTATATTTATTTATGAATTACCAATACCTATTTATTATATAACCAATTAAATCAATAAATAGATCTTACACAAATATATACGTATACTTACTCAATACTAAGTATGATTTTATAGTCGTTCAAGTTTTTAGTTCAGTAACTTTTTGTAATGGCCGATATGCATTAGTCGAAATAAAAGTATTGGATTCATAATCATAGTGTTAATGAAATTTTAAATACAGACAAGGCGGGACTTATAAAGTTACGTAATGCCCTAAGTTTCACAAGAAGCTCTTTACTTAGACGTTGCTATAAAAAATAGTAAAATATATTTTATAAGGACGGAAAAAGTTTGAATAGGCCCAATTTCTAACAACAAAAGTTTTAACAACCGCTGTATCGTATCTTGATGAAATATATCTTTGTCAAGACGTATCACTTACAACTCGCAGCCTACTCGAAATCAGACAACTGAATTGAAAACTTTAACTTCGGCTGTCGAAGGACAGTTTCAAAGGGATCTTTTATGAAAGCCTTTCCCCAAGGTTAATAATTTCATTGTGGCATAATTATTACATAAGACACCATTCGGGAAATTCGAAATTACAGGCACAAGAGACATTCCACCCATACTCAGAGTTATGGGCGCATACGACGCGACTTGGATCTTGTTGTACCTAGTAAGGGAGGACCCAAGTCGCATCATGATGCATATTAGCATCATTGCACACGCACCAAATAGATTACATTAAAAATCAGTAAAACCTCGTGTTGAATCAAATATGTAGTGATTTTTGTATTCTAAAACAAAACCGCTCCAACCAGAAACGTTTTGTCACGTTTTATTGCAGACGTAATTCATGGTAAGGGCTCCTGGCGACAGATCCATCAAAGCTTCGACGGGCCGTTTGTTGCGTTTTCACGCTTGATAAATCGAGTTGTCCACATCAAACTGGATTTATGAACGCGGGGCATTGTTCATCACATAAAGTTAATTGGTCGGCGTAATGCGTATAGTGATTGATAAATTATTTGGCTGTGATAATGCAGTGTGACCCTTGATGTCGTAAATGCGAACTCCGTGGTGCATTGGCTGCATGTAACGGTATGAGATTGATAAGTTTTTTTTTATAATGGTGGACATTTCACACAGCGCCATCTAGCCCCAAAGTAAGCTAAGCATAGCTTGTGTCATGGTAACCAGACAACTGATATAATACTTATTTACTTTTTTTTTGTAAATACACATATGATACATATTAACACCCAGACACAGAACAAACGTCTGTATTTCTCACACAAATGTTTGTCCTGGGTGGGAATCGAAACCACGACCTACAGAAGGTGCAGAAGGTAGGGTTACTAGCCAACTGAGCTGCGAGGCCAGTAAAAGCAATCAAGTATTGGCGTCGATGTTAATATTTTTTGAGGACCTTGGTTATGTGATGGCGTATTTCGGTACCCGTTTAATAAATTCCATAGTAAGAATTACTTGTCGGAGCCAAAGCTTTCGTATGCCTGCATTTAAATAATGCATTTAAATATGGTATAACTGCATAAAATGCTTTTCTCTAGAAATGGTTGACCTGCCACTTTGCGTCATCAGTGTTCGAATTATTCCCTAAATTAAAATTATAATACAGTTTCCTTACCGATCTCGTCTGAAACGTAAATACCACAGTCCTCTGTGTGAACATCGCCTTAAGTACTCCGTAATAGAATTCAGCACCCGGTCAGATATTAAGGAAATGGATTTCGGGAAATTAAAAAGTAGTAACTTCCTTTCATATTACTCCCAATTCAGGGACAACTTAGGAACTTCTGCAAAGTTACACGTGAATTCATCGGCCATCAGTATATTATCAGTGACTATTTTAACATCCAAAAATATATTTAGTATCAACTAAATAATCTAGTAAGCACATTATAATACTGACCTGAACCATGCGATAAGTCAGTGCGAGATAAAATAACTTAATCAGCCTTACACGTGTGGATTCAGAATAATTATAATCTCAGATGAACTTTTGGCCTCGCACTGCAAAGTGATTTTCCTCACAATCGTCTCCTAAAGATGATCACTTTCAAGAGGCAATTCAAGTACTTTCAAGTAGGTATCTTAGATACCTACTCGAACATTTTTTACTGACGTAATTCATCCAGTGACTTCCATAACCTTCGAAGTTGTGAATGATTTAAAAGTGTCATTGACGTTTAAATACACACATCGTGAACACCATGATATGAATTTCATGGCGTACTTTAAAAGTCTGATTGCCTGATTTAAATTTTTCCATGAAACGGGACCTTAGAGCGCGACCAAAACACGCTCGTCTTTATGTTGATACGCAAAAGAATTCTTGTTTTAGACGTGGACATAAAATTGAGTGATTTACATAGAAGACAGAGGTATTGAAAATTTATGTATCTCGACTGTGTTAAATTGCGTGTGAAAATTCATCGCTCATTTCACTTGACATTGAATTTTTTATTTTTAAAATATTTTCTTAGCGGCAGCAGCCGCGTGGGGTTTGTTACTAAGTGGAAGCCAGCGTAGGGCACGCAGCAAAATTATTTATGGCCTGTTTTATAGCCAAAGTTCATTCGTGACTGCGGTCTCTCCTATTCGTTCAGCGGGAAAAAGTTGCGAGATTTTATTGCCGGTGTGAGATAGGAGCGCTGTTGCACTAAGTTTCAACTGCTGTGGGAATTAAAATAGATTATTGCGGTCAACGCAACACTGTCCCCCGATATGCTTGCGGCGTAGTTTATGGAGAATATTTTACCACACACTTCCACGGCCAAGTATAGGCACTATGAATACAGTCATATTTCTTAACGACTATGGTGGATTATTACTGTGATATATATTTTTTATGAACTTTTATATTGTCGTTACACATAATCTTTTCGATGTTGTAGCACAATGAAAGATTTTTTTGCTGAAAAAGTAGGAATATTTTATGTAAATACACATTCGTAGATTACTTTATTTATTGTTCAATCTAATCTAATATCTGTATATTAATGTGTTTTAAGGCCTCTCTCTCACAGGATCATTGCCAACGTCTCAATACCTAAACCCAAACATTCAGTAGGACATTAATCGTATTAATATAAACTAATTACATGTTTGTGTTTATGATTTTATATTTCTGCATTTCAGACCCTGTCTTAATACTTCTATTATGCTTGCCATTTTAATAATGTAAAAGTATGGGTATAAAAGTTCCAAATTAGAGAGAGTTCCGAATTAGTCGTGGAAAAGTGGATGAAAACGCGATTCGATCATACAGTATTCAAAGTAACGAGTATCCGGAGGTCAAATTGGACACTTACTTATCTGTCTTCATCTGACAAATTTAAAGGTCAAAACCATAGCGGGAGATGTCAATGTATTTTCTTTAGGGTATTAATTTATTTTGAAACGATGTAAGCCCACTGCATTCAATCAACTACGTTATTGACGCGGGAAAAACCGCGCTGACATAAGCTAGTTTTAATAATATATTTAGCTAAGTTATCGGCGACAAATCCGTCGCGATCCAAAGCCAACATCATTTAAAAATATATACATTTTGGTTCCAGAACTCAATCAGACATAACTTGTCACTCCACAACCGATTCATGAGGGTCCAGAACGAGGGTACGGGGAAGTCGTCCTGGTGGATGATAAACCCCGACGCGAAGCCCGGCAAGTCAGTGCGGAGGCGCGCGGCCTCCATGGAGACGTCGAAGTTCGAAAAGAGAAGAGGAAGAGTCAAGAAGAAGGTTGGAAAATTTGCCACATTATCTTAGACGTTAGATCATTTTAATTTATAAGTTTTAGGTTGTGTATGTGATCTCATTAACTACTAACTTGAGTAGCTTTTTCAATAAAAAAATCATGATATCTGAACATTCCACAGAATGTACAATTTACATGCTTTTACTAGAGGCATTACAGAGTCAATCACCGTGAAATGATTGTTAAGTTTTATAGTATGTAATTACAACCGGAGTTTATCTTTGTTTATTGGTATAGGCGGAAGCATTAAGAAACGGAGTGACAGCAGATGCCACACCAAGTCCAAGTAGCTCGGTCTCAGAAAGCCTAGACATCTTCCCAGACTCGCCAATGCACAGGTAAGCAATATAAATATTACTCCCACAATGCCGTAGTACACAGAATGCTTACTAGAAGCATATGTATTGTTTAGTGCAGCGAACCAATTTCCCCGAATGTATAGGTAGATCCAAATCTTAATTCAGAGCCCAAAAGACTGGTGGCACGAAGCCAGTAATGATAATAGCTACGCTGCAATACTTTACGATAGTGATTTGACTTTAAATGCTCGATTATTTACCTATATCTATGTATACGGTAATGCAGCGGGTTTTGCCAAAACCAAAAATACCTAGCTTACTATGTAAAGCCTTATGGGAGACTTTAAATACGGCCGGCACAATGTGAGACTCGCATGAAACACTATAATAAAACCATCGGTATGGGCGTAAAGCTGTGTTGACCAGACTAATAAAATTGAGTTATTGCAAGTCTGCCACTTTATGATAAAAGGTTTTAAATCATCCAGTACCATTAGATGATGAGTTATATGCTGAATCTCGTCAACGCTCCAATATTTAACATTTTTATTGCCGATTTATTTTATGTGGATTACGAATCATCGTTTGTTCGTACGAGTCCAAGGGCCGGCCTCCATATCACAAATCCTTGCAAACTTGTCAGTATTGGTAGTAATAAAGATATTTCTGCGCTGACCATTGAACCCATTATAGTGATCGCTTCATTTAGCATACGAGTTTATTTATGTTGGCGATAGGCATTAGATTTGCATGATCCCCATTATTCGAGGAATCTCTACGCGTAGTTTGATGATTTATCATTATTTGCGTCTTGACGAATGCGTTGGGACAGTTTATTTGACGCTTCTTTCGCTTGTGCGTAGCAGCGGTTTTCAGTTGTCACCGGACTTCCGTCAGAGGGCTTCGTCGAACGCGTCTTCGTGTGGGAGACTGTCCCCTATACCGTCTATGATAGCGTCTGAGACGGATTGGGCCCCGGACTATACCCCGGCCGGTGACTACTCGGGGAATGACTACGGAAGCGATTTCACCCAAGCGGACTATGCGCAAGAAGAACAGTTGGCCGGAAGCCTTGCTGATTCTATGAGGCTGCACGGAGCCGATCCATTCCTCAACACGTGAGTATATGGCTGGAATCTACTACTTTGTTGGAGTTTATCCCTTACTCTCCTAAATACTGGACACGTCTACACCCCGACACGGTAGTATTTTTCTGGCTTTAGAAGCTTGGCTACGAGGCCGAGGGCCGATTTTAGAACAAAGCTCTCTATGTAGATTTCAACATAATGCTTCTAGAAAGTTTCGATTCTACTTTATAAGTTATCCATTGTTTTAGAAAATGCTTTGCTTCATTTTATTTATTAATGAACATGGATTGTATTGAAAACCTGTTGTTTTTAATGAAAATACTTTATGAATGTAGAAATAAATAATTAATAAAAGTTAAATTTCTCGGGTCTCGGAAGTAACGGGCGACTTTTTCCTAGTGCTGTTCCAATGCAGTCAAAATGTCTGTAAACACGCAATACTCGAATATCGGTGCATATGTTTATTCTCAAAGAAATGAATATAAATAGTGGGCCGATGTTCAACAAAAAAATACCTAATATTACGCATTTTTTTGTCTCAATTATCATGACTTGTGTGGTGATTAATGTTGAACTCAGTGAAAAATATAGCGCACTGAGCCAGTAATCGCAGAAAAAAACCTTTTATTTAAGTGGATTACCTGATGGAACGAGCAGATGGTCCACCGTGCTCATAACAACAGTAATACGACACAGTTCCTGCCTTACCCTAACTTAGATATGTGAAGAACCAATTCGGTAACTTCGGTACCTTGTTAGGTAAAGGAGTGTTTTTTAATGTAATTCAGTTACGGAACGAGCAGGGCCAACTTAGTGTTCAGTGATGAGCATTGCTCATAACAAGCAATACAATTTGGGTAGTCCGCTTCATAGGTAAGATAGAAAGAAGATAGACCCAGTCGCATCATATGCGCCCGTATCTCTGAGACGAGAAGGTGGAATGTGTCATGTGCCTGTAATTTCACCGGCAACCACACCTTTCAAACCGGAACACAGTAACACGAATGCACTACTGCTTGGCGGCAGAAATATGGTGGTAGTACTTCCGCGGATGAACTAGGCATAAGTTCTACTGCTGGAGAATAAAATCAAAGTCAAAGTCAAAAACTTTATTTCCATAGAATTCATAAATGTCTTGGAAACGTCAATAATATTCAAAACATAAGGTCACGCGTACTATCGCTAAGTTTGACGCCTGTTCAAACCCTATCCGACCTTACATGGGGGAGAACAGACAGGAAACCCCTAATAATAATAATAAATTATTTACACTATTGCACGTAAAAAACAATATTTTTAATTTTTTTTATTGCATATTTAATACAATAACGTGTAATTGTGTACGTACGTGTTTTTTATACTTGTAGCTATAAGTAGGTACCTATAATAATAAATAACAAAGTAGTAGATTATTTTAGATTAAATGTTAGCTCTTCTCGCCTGAAACACAGGATTACCTATGTCTAAATAAGTTTTATGTTTTTTTTATATTTACCATGTTTTATTTGAATAAATTTATTATTATTATTATTATAGAACAGCCTATATTGGTTCTACTGAGCTCACCAATCAGCTGATTAATGTACAAATTAAAAATCTTTGGAGAGGTAATCCCCCCCTGCCTCACCCCACACTTCAATTTGTACTCCTCAGAGTGCGAGCCCGACCACCTAACTATGTTCTTCTGATTTAAGTACCAGAACTTAAAAACATTTATGAGATCACCTGGCATTGTGGTATCTTTCACAAGCTTATCCCATAGGATGTCATAGGAAACCAGGTCGAATGCCTTCGATAAGTCCAGAAAACAGGCATATATTGGTGTCTTCTTGCTGGTGTAGTACTGGACAGTATGCTTGAGGCACAAGATCGCAGGTTCAGTGGAGAGACTGGGTTTAAACCCAAACTACTAATGGAGAGCTTCCTTTTTTTCCCTACACTACACTAGGTTCAAAAGGCGTCTAACCAGAGTCTGTAACGTCCGTGTCACCAGGTACGTGCCAACGACGTCATCGTCATCGGGCGGCAGCTATCGGTACGCGTCGTACTGTCCGAGACACCCGCACGGGCCGTGCGCGTGCGCCATGTACCCCGCGCACCCCGCGCATCCCGCGCACCCGCACCAACACCTGGACCACTTCGTGAGACCTCCTCCGCCCGCTGACCCGGCTGATATTATGCACGCAGGTAAACCAACTTCTAGTATACCTGTTGCCCGCAACTACGTCTGAGTACCATCAGTACTTCGAGTAAATTGATATCATCATCGAATTAACTTGATTGGTCAAAAACGCAGAAACATTCTTTATTTCTTATCAAGACTATGTGATGAGTTTTATATCCCTTGAGAAATTATTGGTTGCCCGTACAAACTTGCATTTCATTTCACCCCCTTGCTAGTTTTGTTTTCGCGACAAAATGGGGGCCTGGGTCCTTCTCCAAGGTCCAATCTATCTCTATACCAAAATTCATCAAAATTGGTTCGATGGTTTAGGCGTCGAAATGTCACAGTTACATTTCATTATTTCCATATTAATATTAGTATGAATTCGCCTTTTTCAATTAGGGTCGACTCTGTTATGGGACCGCCAAGACTGAGTAACGCCTAACGCCTTTCTGAATGAAGAGCCACACCAGAGACTGGCCAAATCACTTGATGTTAAGCGAATGTGACGTGTAATTCTACCCAGCACTACCAAGGAGCATTTTTTTTAATAGGTAACTGTTGCTGCCGGACGTTACTCCAAGGTGCTTGTTGGAAGATTCTGAACTTGAGGATGGTAGCAGGCGAGCATTTGACATCTAAAATTAACTTGATAAATAATAATCACTTCAAACCGCTGTAGCCTACATAGCTTTTGCCAGCTATATGACCTACTACTGTAGGCAGAGAAGTTGGATGTATGACTTTCATTGTGGTTGGATTTTTGTGGTCATGACTGCCATCGAATATTAGAACAATGCGAGGCCTGTATCTAACCACACAATATGTATCATAAATAACACTCAATTCCTCTGTCATACACCGCAAATTAAGATGTCTTGCCTTTTTTTCGACTGTACCAGCATAATACATGCACATGCGGTATCCTACACGAATATCGAGCATAGAAATTGATACCAAGTCTTAGAAGTTTGTGTTTTATCTGTATGCCATTAGTCAAGTCAACTATTCAAAACCAACCATGTCATAAATAAAACAGGAATATATGTATTCGAAACGACGTAAACTTCTTCCGTACTATATATGCCTCCTTTTTATGTGTTTATTAATGTTCTTGCAATTCCTGTAGAAAACAGACAAGCACAAATGTTGACGACGTCAGATGCGGCACTCATGAACGGCGGTATGATGGTGCAGACCGGAGCGATGGGCCCCACCACCGTCATGGGGCAGATCATGGGTGCCCTCAACTCGGGCCTCGCGGAAGACTTGAACTTGAACATCGAGACTCTGGAGTGCTCAAACGGCTTTGATTGCAATGTTGATGAGGTAAGCTAGTCTGTCTTTGATATATTGATAGAAGCGGACACCGTATAACCATAGCGGTAGTCTAGAGCATTTGAACGATTACTGTCATGGGGCAGATCTTGGGCAGCTCGGAAATTGTTGAATATTTAGAAAGCTAATCTTCGAAACTGGCGTGCTTTGATTGCAATGTTGATGAGGTAGGCTATTGTGTCGATGATATATTGATAGCAGACACCTTATAGTCATAGCGGTAGACTGTAACAATGGGATGACAACCATCATGGGGCAGATCTTGGGAGCCTTCGAAACGGGAATTGTGCAAGACGTGAACCTAAATATCGAGACTGGAGTGCTGTCTGGAGAGATAGAAGCAGGCATAGTATAGTTTTAGATGTAGGCTTAGCGCCATAAGAGTGACAGCCGTTGTGGGGAAGAAGTGCCATATCGATCCACATTACTGTCATGAAGGCAAAGATGTATTGAGGACGACGTCGCATATCACCACTAATCTCTTTATGATCTCTTCGATTAGTTTTCGTAGTCTTCACTGTAACTTACTTTTCGACATGATATCTGAATTAATTCTCCAATTATTTTCTTTTAACAGTCTTCTATTTCAGGTCATCAAACACGAACTTAGCATGGACGGCACCCTGGACTTCAACTTCCCCCAACAGCACGCGGCCGCCGAAGCCGAGAGCCATTTCGCCGCCCCAGCACCCCCCGTTCCTACCACCCTTTCGGGAGGGGGCGCCCCCCGCACTCCCTATTCCGTAGCCCCATCATGGGTCCACTAGACAAGCAGCCAAACTCCAGTGGACTGTAAATATTTGTTGTCGAGATTTTCGTTCGTTGACTAGTTGAGGTTTTATTTAGTAGTAAGTGGACTGTTACCGTTTGTGTCAATTAGGCTTTAGTGTGGCTAGGGAGCTTATGATAGGGGTGCTGGGGACTTTTGGATATGCAAGGTACGGTACCATTTTATTTGCTATCAAATTCATCTTGAACTATGTTTAGATTTTTCAGTGGCCAGATATTATTAAAATAATAAGGATGCCAGCACGCCAAATCGTCGATTAATGGCATCGATCGATGGTATGGTGAGGCATAAATATATTTCGAAAATACTTTCATTTATATAGTTGAATAAAACAAATAAAAAAAAAAACTAATTCCTGCACTGTGTTTTCCGTGACACTGGAATAGACTTACACAAATACACAATACGAACCACCAACAATGTGTATTATGGCCAAGAGAAGTGAATTCCACGCAGAAGAAATTGTGGGTCCACCTGTCTCGAAGAAATTCTCCTTTAGCAACAAACTTCCGATGAGGCACCGCCTAATGTACATGTAATCTTACTTACTTACTTATTGTAATCTCTCTCGTATGTAATCTCATATGACCCACAAACTCGAGCCAAAATATTACATCACATCGTTTTCATGGAACAATTGAGTCCTTAGTTTCGATACACCAAACTGCGCGGACACTCAAACGGAAAAGTTGGGGATAATCGGTGATATTTGCGGATTTATAGCCACGGTATTGTTAAATCTTCTATAATATATCTCTGTTCCAAACTTTTGAAGTATTTTTAAGTTGCGTTTAAAAGAATTGAATCCCTGTTTCACTTGTGAATTTCTGTGGATAGTCTCGTATTTTCTTATTTGCAACTGTTACGAGTAAGTTGACGAAGTTTGAAAACTTTTCTCTACCTAATTTATATTAAGTATATATTTTAGCTTTGTTTCGAGTGTAATATTTTTCAAACGAAAAATCAATACCCTCATTTCTATTGCACTTTCTAGAAAACTCCCGTAATCATATACTTGATACTTAAGGCAGGCCCTTTATGGCTTTCTTATGACATCAAAAACTGACAGACTGAAAACGAAAAACTGTGACTACAGAATATTTAACAATAATGCAATAGCGCCAGTCTTTTTACAATGCCTCTAAAAAGACCTCACATTTTTGCCCAAAAAATCTGCAGTCGAGATTTTCGTCACATTCATCTTTACGACATTACACAGAATACGTGTAATAACCACGTGTATAACAAAAGCTGAGTACGTCACTCATGTTTACGTCTTTCGTGGAT
Source organism: Chesias legatella (assembly GCA_947359385.1). Taxonomy (NCBI): domain Eukaryota; kingdom Metazoa; phylum Arthropoda; class Insecta; order Lepidoptera; family Geometridae; genus Chesias; species Chesias legatella. Next base: position 3,696,164 of record OX375766.1, read on the forward strand.
TATGAGACGTGATGCCCTCCGTACCCTCTTTATTTATGAAAGATGCCCTTTTTATTTGAAAAGAAAAAAACTAAGGTTACGTTGAATCGTTTGCTTGCAAATTATATTGGTCTGTGAATGGGAATTGCAAACCGAATTGGGCTCGATTTTATAGTAGGAATGTTTTGGTTGATATAAATCTTCAGCAATCGCTGTACGATAACTTACGATCATTACATTATTTCTACATCTGTATTTGTCAAATTCCGTTGTGCATCTGTTCGTAATTCTTCTTAAACGGCTTGACCGATTTTGATGTTTTTTTTGTACTTATAGTGGCACGTGGATGGTTCTAAGTTGTAGTCTTAGTTGGACCCGGTAGGTAGTAGTTATTCTCAAAATCTGAAAATTAATATCTTCCACTCATAGGTTCTTAATTTATTTATATATTTATTTATTATTATTATCATTATTATAGGTTCTTAATGGTACCCGCGAGAAGCCGGGACAATGTTGCTATTTTATAAAAATAAATCATAAGCAAAGATGTACAGTCGCAGAGCTGTCGTTGCGGGTATCAGAGATTTTAGGTACGACACCCAAGTAGGGGAGGACACCAAGATATATTGATTTTGTTATGGGCAGAGATTACCACTTAACATCACATCTCAGGAGGGCCATCTTGCTGGTTTCGTAACTTATTCAGTTAAATAAAAGAATACCGTGGTACCATTGCTTTAACCGAAACAAATATTTGTAAATCGCGCTAACGAATGTCCCGTGCGGAAATTGTACCCTGATATGTCAGTTGCACAGAACCACAATGCTATTGTATGCTTTGGACTTAGGAAAAATGTACACTTACGTCGAGTTCTAAGGTGGGCAGTGGTGAGCCTATGGCCTTGATTTATTTCATTGAATATTACAGCTAGTTGGTAGTCACCGAGTAATTTACTTTCTTTAAATATAACCATCCAATAGAAACATTCAATGTCTTATTAGTTTCCTGAATGCATCACGTACACCAAGTACTTGAAAATCCTACACCGAACAGTATGAATAAAATAATTAGAAGGCGATTGAGCGGCTCGCCTCGTGATTCAATTTCACCGCTCAACGGTCCCATTTGTTCGCTAATGAGGGAGACCGGGACCAGTAATTAATCATATCATTTCAGCGTAAACGGTCTAGTCGAACGATCGCTCAACAATATCGCGAATAATGGAATATCAAGAAAAAAATCTCCCGAAACCGACGCCCGTGCACCCCGCCTCGGTAATGACTTGTTTTTTAGGGTTACAAAAGAATGAATACGTCCTCCACAGACGGCGAAAATCTTGTTAATTTTTTTAATACCGGTTAATGGGGAGTAAGAAAATCGCTTTAAAGCGCTACGTGATTCAACTGCGGAAAGTTTTCAATAATCGGGTCGACGATGCGATGGAAAATGCACGCTTCGCTGAAACGCGAAGATCGCATCGGTCAACGGGCGTTTTTGTGAGATGATTTCCTTGGTGTACCGACATCTTAATTTGAACGAGGATGTTTGTTCTGTGTCTGGGTGCTAGTATTTTTTATACTAATACCCCTTTATGGATATAATCGCGGACTGTAAAAAACAAAGAGAATAAAATTAAAAAGATAATAAATTAATTATTAATTATTAATTAATAATTCATTAAAAATAAAAGAAACGTGTTTGTAAACGTCTTTTTGGTTTTTCAATTTGTTAAAACGGTAAAGCACAATTCTTGGTGTGATAATGTGCATTCTAAAGTTAAACTTAGCTTTTTATATATGTAGGTTAACAGTAATAAAAACAGCCAAGTGTGAGTCAGAAGAGCCCTAAGTATTGCGAACTAAATGAGAGGCATATAATTTTTGCTACTGAACCCTCGGTGAGCTCGTCTTTTTGCTTACAGGCTTACTATTTATTCCTATACAATAAATGATGTCTCAGCACATTCTTAGGCAACTACTACATACTGACACGTGTTGGACACCGTAAGAGATTATTCCGTAAAAACACCTTGAATGAAGTGCATAGTCAACACTTACCATTATATTTTTAACACATTGTGTATTGCGTAAATGCCGCAGTCTATCTTCTGCAAGGGGATTCTTGCCCGTATTACCTATAAACTGATCTCATAGGACTGATGTCTTTCTTGTTGACAGAAATCTCGATTTATTTTTTAAAAACTCGATACTAGCAAATGTTCCGGGTGCGAAAGCGCTTGTAAGAACGAAGATATTATGAAATGTGTTAGCTTTCAAAGAGTTCAATTACACCAAAATACGACGGAAACATAGTGCACGAAAGGAGCCTCTTAGAGGCGCACTTAAAATCCTTTTACCACACTGGTTCGAGAGAACTAATGACTCTAATAGATAGATAGAGGAGACACATCATGCTAGATAATCATAAAAAGCAACTAATTATAATGATAGTTAATTTTATTAAACGGCATTACATCTCATCGGTCTAGTTATTTTACCGAACGGCCGATTTTAAGTTCCAGTCCCGTTTAAATTTTCCAGCTCATCTTGTATTCTCTCCGTGGACCGTAATTATTACAGGCCCACCTTTACACACGATTTCCCGACACTTGTTAAAAGTTTTCAATTGCGTTACGAGGGGGGACTACACGGAATTTATTCATTATATTCGCCCTTCGTTCTCTACTTAATAAAAATCTCCTTTGCCATTTTCGTTTCCTTTGCTGTAACCTTATAGCTACTTTAAATATTTGCCGCATGGGCTGCTTGATGAGAAATGAATTAAACATTGACGTCAGAAGTTTTATTTTTATTTTAATTTTATCATAGTATTCACTGACTCAAGAATATTACAATAACTAATTCGATTGTATTACAAAGTCAAATATTTTCAGGTAGGTACCTACCGATATAGACCATAAGTGAGTCAGGCTTACCTACTTAGATGGTTTCGATGTCATTGGGATTTATAAATTAAAGTTACATTAAATATACGTACCAAAATAATTTGACTTACATTTCGTGAATTTGTGATTAAGAGTATTTTTTTTACTTGTTTAATATAACCATTGGATCATTTGAGCTATAATAAAAATTGTTGGAGACCACGTATTGAAAAGGTCTGTTGGCTCCTTTGTACATAATTTGTAAATAATGTTCATTTTTAAATTTACAAAATTTGTTTTACCTTTTAAGTAATTAAAATGTAAAGATATATAGAGTAGTCGAGCCATATTCAAAATATTTTTGGCTTTCTTTTATCGAGTACCTACCCTTTTGTTTCTTATACCATTATCCCATTGATTATTTTTGTTCGGTAGAATGAAAAGGGTGAACTATTAAACCTAGGAGCTGCAATATAAATATTTTGATATTCCCATGTAATGCAGTGCGTATTCTTAAATTTCAGGCTAAAACAATAATTTATAATGTATCAAGGTCTCACTCAGATTAAATGTAATGCCTCTTCAAATTCCTCGGTCGGTCGGTCGCATGCGCCCAGCATAGATAAGTCACTCAAATCGTCAGACAGCCTCCGAGTTTGATAAGATTTAAATTAAAGCCAACGATGTTAGGGATGTCAATTTTTCTTGAGATTTACGTGACCACCCCTTGAATCGTGAGGAATTTTCCAATAAAGCCGTCAAGAGGCTTTACTACGTATTTTATTCATTAGCTGTTGCCGGGAAAGGAACCTTAACACTTTTGTAGAGTTTCGAGAGATTTCATATTTAGTATAATATAGATAAGTACGCTATGATATTCGATCAGAATTGTAATCGTTTTCCAAAAACAAAGTTTAACTTATGGCACTTAATCACACAGGCAGTTAATAAAGAGATTAATGGGTATACCATACTCAATGTATCTACTCCTATACCTTATCGATGCATTCAATCTTAAATTATAAAAAGAAAAAAAAAGGGTTTTAAGTCCTTGTGGCAGACATTGTCGAAATCCAAAACATAATTGAAGTTATTAGACTGCATCAAAAAGTCTTTAAATATAACGCTTAATTGACCTTAAAAAGCAGTTTATCTCCCAATTCTTACGTAGATTATACAATAAAAATATATGCCATAAAATTTAGAATTCAAATCTGCATACATTGTTGGATTTATTTTTATTAAATTTTAAAGTCAATTTTATTTACGAGGTAAATATCGTTTTTGTTAGATGTGCTTGATCATATCACCTCCGCTTGCACCGCGACACTGTTCGAAAGCTTCCAAAGCTAGATCCTGAAGGTACCCGTCCCCTTAATATAATTTGCATAGGTGTTTTAAGTTGGTTTAGGTATGCACTTAGTGCCTATACTGACAGTGACCGGTAAAGGTCGATTTAATGCTGTCATCACAACCATAACCAGAATGAAATAGTTGTATCGTACATACTGCCTGTATGTACGCAAGCTCTTGGTAGAGAGCTCTGCATCTGAAATCTTTTATTAACTGTTTTTTTTTTTGCTTCATCCCTGTGTCTTTCAAAGTGCCTTGTCAAAGTAAGACATCAGTTATGTCTTGATCAGGAAACATATTTACGCATATTCACAGTTCATATCTTCATGTGGATGATTGCAATATAAAGAAAAATCTCTGAGGTGGAAAACATATAATTTTGCTGTCCTAAATTGTCTCTAGTTTTGATTTAGACTTTATTTAGGATTGATTGTGTCCTTTAATCAGAAGACTGCGATGTGATTCTCTATCTTAACCTAAAATCAACTTATGTATCTCACGAATCACCTAGTGTTTTTATTGGATTAATATTTCATCTGCCAAACTATGAAAGTGGTAAGATTACTGTAATTTATTGATACTCGTCAACTTCCCCTCATGTCGCAGTATAAGTGTAAAGTTGAGGGTGTATTGGGCGTAATTTCGTTGAGCTGGCTTTAGCATACTTCGGGGATGTTCCACAGGCAAATTGGATTACGTGATAACTGTCTGCAGAACGAGGGCCTTTAACAGGGATGAAAGAAGGGTAGGTAAACACACAGATCACACAATTTTTTAATTTCAATAACTTAAATAGCAAAGGCCAATTAAGGGAATCATTTTACTCTGTCCAACTTTGGATAATAACTGTATAGTCTATGGTTATACTAAACTATATGCTAATCTGATATCCTAAAACTTATTTAAGCTAAGTACCTAAATCTTTAAATCAAAATCGTTTTTGAAATCTTATTGGATTTATTTTATTATTAAATTATTTACATATTATGCAAAAGCACATACAAGTTATTAATGACACCCATTATTATTTATGACACAATCTTTTCTCTTTAAATACCAAAATGCAATATTATTATATTATTAAAAAGATTCGACTAACTATTGATAAAGTGTAGTCCTACGGTCCCAGAACTTTGTTTATGTTATTCTTTTCCTTGTCCTTAGGTGCCGCCCTGCTCTCTAACGTTTTTATGATTTTATTGCGGAACCCCGATTACGCGATTTAATGACTGAGAGAATTAGGCCGCTCATTAAATAATGCGGTGAATTCTGGTATTAGACATAGAGTTTGGAAATTACCGCTTCGCTTATTTGTTAAAAACTCATCTTGTTTTATTCGTTCCCTCGAAAAAAAGGCTGAAATTTTAATATTATAGTCTGTCTTGCCTTGTATTTTAACAAAATGTAATGCGATTTTGTGACCTTTTTTTCTTATAAGTAAATTAATAATATTTATATATTAGTATTTTCAATCTGGTTCGTCTTTTCTTTGTAGTGTAGACTCTGTAACTAAGAAAATTACAAAAAATAATACAGAAAATAAGTGTCTATAACACCTGAGGAATATGCATGTTTCTAATTGCGGCTCCATATACTGGATAATTGCGGCTCCATATACTGGATAATTGCGGCTCCATATACTGGATAATTGCGGCTCCATATACTGGATAATTCATGAATCAGTGATTACAGTATCTAATCCCATTATACGAAAGTAGTTAACTTACTTCTAGAAGTAAAGTTACCTCACGTGGATGGGCGTAGGGCGGGCCGTCCCGCCTACGTGCAACAAGTGCGCCGCCCGCCCAAGTAGGCAATCCTTTAGCACTTGCATACAACGACGTTGTTATATTATTTAGTGGACATATTTTTAGTAAAAGATTCCATGCGTAGCGCATGTTTTGAATCTATGTAAAGAGAACGGTACTGAATTTCATATGATCGTGTGCTCTAAATTATTTCATGGAATCGTTACATTAATAGTTAAGAAAATCACAATATTCAATTCATATCTTAACTGTGGTCATCATAACTTGCACCGACTACTCATTAACATTTTGAATATCAGGTCACGAAATACAGTTACCTACAAATTTTTAGTAGCAGTAAAATAATGCCAAGTCTGTCCGGAAAAGTTCTGCCACCACACCCATTTCTGCCACCAAGCAGTACATTCACGTTCCTATGTTCTGGTTTGAAAGGTCACGTTCCTATGTTCTGGTTTGAAAGGTGAGGTTGCCGGTGAAATTACGGGCAGATAAGACATTCCACCTTTGCGTTGGGTGTCTTGTACATAAGTAGGGGAGCACACAAGCCGTATTTTATGTTATGGGCAGAGATTACCACTTAACACCAGTTGGGCCATCAGCTCGTTCCGTATTTTATCACATTAAAAAAATAAGTCAATACCGTTAGCATGTTTCCATAGATTCATAAAACCTGGATGACTATTTATTACAAGCTTTTATTTAATTTGCTGTTAGTTTATTGTTAGCTGAATTAGGATCAGTTCTTCAAAACCGATTTTCTTTGGTTTCTAAAAATGTTAACAGATGATTGAGATCTATGCGAGTGCCAAAAATATATTTGGAAAATATGTTTCTGTACCAATTTTGTTCATATTCACATCTCAGTATTTTTTCAGTCACTTATTAGTGGCAGTTTCTTATAAGATTTTATATAATTTTCTTCGGTTTATGTCTATCTGGTTCAATATTTGTAATTTATCACAATGATCAGACACTAAAAATAGGGTAATAACTTGCTGGACTAGCTTTAAGCTGAAGGCTATATTTTACCAAACAAATTAACGCCCAGAGTCCTACAGACAAATAAATAAGCAAAAATGTACGAGTATTAAAAAAAGCCGCTAACAAATCGCCTCGAGCGATCCCAGAGGAAGTGTGCTCTAAATAACACTAGAGTTAAGAGGTCGACAGTCCCCTTATGAATAAATTTAGTCCGAACTTGCCGAAATCACTCGATATCCAACGCCTATGCTTTACAGCCCGTGACATCCGAAACTTTATTTATCTATCACACTATTCGTGCCAACGAGGGAGGTTGGCGGAGGTTTACCGAAAACTGGTGAAAATATTTCTTTCTTATCCGATTTTTCGATTTATTTCATCGTCTGAGCAAATATTAATCGTTTATTTGTCAGAGAACACACGCCCAGAACAATTATTATAATATGATATGTAAAACAAATTGTAATAAAACATTTAAACAAAATAATTTAAATTCAAAGTTGATAGTAATTTTTCGGTGAGTATTTTAATGAGCGTTCATTAGCGTCGTAGTCTTGTACACTTGTCTTTTAATCCTATATTCTTGAAGTTCGCCATAAAACTTATTATTAACTTATTTTTTAATCACAAAGACGGATTTTCGAAATCGGTGAAGGAAATAACTTCAATCAAAATAAACAAATGGGTATTGGAGTGCAATGCGATCGCTATCTGTAGCCCTTGAGTGGGTTGTTTCATTGGAAACTGGAACTTATTATACCAACTGAGCGACAATTGGGTAGTTTTATTAATAAACCGTTTGGTCCCACTGTAGGGCGAAGGCCTCCGTTAGTGGGCCAAATATTTGACTAAGAGTCTTATTCGTCCCTCCAATTCTTCCTAGGCCTGATTATTACACACTAACATTATAAATAATATAGGTATTTGCTAATTCTTCTCTCCAGAACTACAGTACCAATATAACAGAAATATTGAGCAAGATAACCTGGAATAATACATAAGTTTTATGTGTTGACAAAGCCGCGGGCAGAAAGGAGTTAGCGTTAAGTAGTGAATAGTCTGATGTATACTTCAAATTTTAAACACGGACGCAAGAATCAAAACTTATTAAGGTTTCAAACGTCATCTATATGATCTTTGAAACCTTGAGAAGTTTGTTCCTTGCCAGTCGCAGCTCCAATTTCCAAGACGATTATCCGAATTTATCTCCACTATATTGCCAAAAAATGAGAATCTGCGTTGAAACCGTCAGTAAGACATTCAGAGTCCATTTCACGGTCTTATTTCGGGATAAGTATGCCGAATTATCTACATCACATATTAAGAACGCAATTTATTCTCAGCAATGAGTCACAGAGAAAGTCCGTTACATCGCTGAATATGCGACAGATTTATCGCGGTTTTCTAGTGATGCGACTATAAAAATTAACGATGACTGGAAATAACCGTGGACAGAATATGAAATAGATTACCAAATAAACGTAGTTTTTCATGCAGTACATTGTGACAGGTTCGATCCTGGGAAGTACTACCACCATATCTATTTCTGACATTACGCAATAACGCATACGGATTAAACCGGTTTGAAAGTTTTGGTTGTCGGTGTACCCACCTAATTACAGGCAAAATTACAATTTGTTCCTATATTCAATTTCTTTTTCCTTATCGCAAAGTTATTCATGCATACAATGTCTAAATAATTTTAAGACGAAATAATTCAAAGTCTAACTCAAAAACATTATTTACATAGAATTCATAAAGAAATGGCTTGCATACGTCAATACGTACAATTCAAAATATTTGGTCACGCGTATTTGCAAAGTTTGACGCCTGTTCAAACTCTGTGTAATTAATAACTTTCTAAGTTTCTTTATAATTCTATTAGTTTAGTAAACGCGGTTATTTTTGGTTAGAAAATCCACAATCCGCAAGGTTGATATGGTTCTATAGTTAAACAGCGAAGCTTTGAAGAAATTAAAATGACTCAAAGTTAATATTGAATTAAAAGGTGTAACAGAATGTCATTAAAGGACTGACGGATGATTATGCATGATACGCATCTGGGCGTACAAATCATGTTTTCTTCAACTATCAGGATTTTTCTAGTAATTAATAAAAAATATTTCAATTACTCTAACGCCCAAGTCTATACTACTCTACTATAATACTCTAACGTATAAGAATTTTCTTTGAGTAATTTAAATTATCTGTCATATATATAATTACATATATAACGTAATAATAATAATAGGTAATTTTATGTATTTCCGTTCGCGATATTTCCCGCGGTGAGTAAGTGAACCCTCGGGAACACTGCACTTTTCCGGAATCAAAGTAGCCTATGTAAGCCAGGATATAAGCTATCTTGATACCAAATTTCATCCAAATCCATTCAGCCGTTAGAGCGTGGAAGTGTAACAAACATATATAATATATAAACTTTCACGTTTATAATATTAGTAGGATTAATTTACGGTAAAACTTCAACTTTTTTTTTCAATATTATTATCGATATATACGTAACCCATCACTGTGTAGGGGTCGTCACCTGCGGGGGGGGCGAGTGCCCCGCCCGCCGCCCGCCACCGCCGGCGTCACTGTGTCGGGCAGGTTACGATTTACACTCTACCAACTCAGCAGAAACAGCCAGAGAAGCGCTGATAATCCACATCCACAGACGCGGCGAGAATTACATAGAGATACCGTATCGTAGCGACATCTGCGAAGCGCTTTTATTGCTGGAATTAATTAGGATGTAAATTGGCTGGCGACGTTTATGTATTCACGGCGGTTTTATGTGATATACGTATGATATCGCGGATAGGTTTCTGTTTCGTTTACGTTGTACATTCACTATGGTATTGTCTCTACTACGTTTTACTCTGTTGGGGTTTACATGCTGGAAAAGAGTTTACAGGTTATTACGCCTATAGTAGTAAATTACAAATCTAATATTATTTGAAAATTACTATTACCTTATTGGAGTTTACTCCTTAAGAACCGATTTAATTCAAAGCCCCCGGTATGAAAATTTGATGAATAGTAATATCGAGCGTTTACAAAAAGCGTTCTGTTTTTAAAATGACAATGGCAAAAAAGAAAACTTGAAACGCGCGTAAAAACTTAAACGCACGTTTTTTAATTTTTGAATGTTTTCTCCATACTTGACGTAATAGCGCAGCATGCCAATATATATTTTGCATTGTTTACAGGTTGGAGTTCACCAGTGACCGATCAACCGTTGGAACTAGTTGCCAACCAGTGGCCTCGAGTGGGGACATAACGCCGTTCTCCGTTGCGAACCGCTATAATCAGAGTTAAACAGCGATTCATCACAATAAATGAACCGAAACTAACCAGTTGAATTGTGGAGACTGATAAAGTGTTCTAAAGTTATTGATTGGCTGATACAACAAACAAGTGATTGTGAAGTGCTGTTGATAATGTTATGTAACCTCGCGTACGGAGTTGGAAGCCCTGTGAAAAAAAAACTAAATATTTTTTTGTCCCCTGAGGAATCTAGTGATAATATATTGTAGACACAGCAGACTGATTTTTGGCCTTTAAAATAACACTACTGTTCTTTTAAATCAATAAAATTCCAGTCGCCATTACGTCACTCGATTGTGTAACTTTATAATTAGTGTTTAAACGCCGGATATATACAAATCTTGTTGGAAGATTATACATTTTATGAGTTTTTTTCGTTTATTTCGTGTGTTGAATAACAATTGTTATGTGTGGGCCAATGTTGTTAATTGTTATACAAAAATTATATATAAACTTTTTTTGACAATTTCATAGATAATTCTGAAACACCAGTCTCGTACTTACCTTTAGAATAGATTATTTGAAATACCGTAGTGTACGTCTCTAACTTAAATCATATAAGCCATTCTAACCAAATATCTTCAATACAATCAATTGCTCAAAATAATTCAACAAATGAGGTATTTAAATAGGTCTATGGCACGATTCCTATATACCTAGATCCCAAAAACCCATTGAAAACCATACCGAATTGTAACTTTAATAAGAAAGCTCCGATATATAAATGTACTCCTAAGATTACACTGAACATTGTTACTCATTGACGCGCAAACAAAATCAGTTATAGTCAAATCTCTAGTCCCAGATAATAATTTCACTTAACTAATTTGGAAAGAGTTCAGTTATTACTCAAAGTTAAGGTAGAGGGGCTAGCCCGCAAACTGTGAAGTAGCTAATACATATTTTGTTGAATACCTCAGTGGACTGTTTGTGATAGATTTAGCCATTAAGTGTTCATTTGGTACATGTTAACGATAAGTCAATTCCTTTTGGCGTCCATTTTAACGTACTCTCAAAACCTCCATTTTGTTCCCCCAAATCGCCCATGCCATTTTGGATCACTGCTTTTATACATGGTCGCGTATAACTGCAGCTGATGTTGGTGCTATAGCTTATAACATTTTATAATATTTTTGTTTACAACTACACGTGAATTATACATGAAGTTAACTGAATATTTAGTCGGTAGATACCTCGCCCAGAAGCTACGCGTGATGCGAGTATGTTGGCGATTTCCGTTGTAGGTAAGTTTTGCGCTTGCAATTAATATCTCTAACCGAGTCGTCAGTATTCTTGATGTTACCCGTATCTATATCGCGCGTAGTCTCATGTACGGAGTACCACCTTTTTAAAACAGAATCGAGTTAGATTAATAGTTTTCATGTAGATAGTTAATTTTATGTGACTTAAAGTCAATTTATAGAATGTTTGAACATCGACCCTTTTATGAACGGGGCCGATGGAAGCCATTTGCCAAAAATAAATACGTAAAATCGAATAGGGAATCGATAATTTTTGATGAATCGATTAAATATTGATACGTATTGTGTGTTGTAGACGATCAATATCTTCGGAGTTATCTCATGATAGTGTAAGAATGTTAGTTATATGTATAATGGTTGTTGAAATAATTATATTGACGAGAAGTATTTGATGTCAATCCTTTGGTCAATTAAATGCGGACCGAATTATTTTCCATTAAGGCTTAGCGTTAATGCGAATGGGTGGTTATTTAGAACGTGTGCTTTTATTATTTCTGCTAAGGCATAAAATACTACAAGTGGAAATCGTGTAATACTTGGATTCAAAACGATAACTTTGTGTAACCTGTGTAATTTTATAAATTTTCAACTCGATTTATTTTTGGGAAACAATGTGCAGTCTTCAAGCGCAAAGCAATGGCCTGGCATCGGTGGCATGCTCTGAAGAAGCTTGCTTTAGTAGATAATTGTAATGTTAGTGCTACTCGTACATAGTGTAAATCAGAATATAATTATTAGTAGCTTTCATTCCATCCGACATGGATTAATTAAAAATGTATAAAATTTATGCTGATTTGTGAAAATTGGATAACTTCAGCGTGAATGAATGAAACTTCTGTCCACCGCACAAAACATTCAACATTTTATAAGCGATTGTAATATTCGTAACGATACGTGAAGTCTGACTAGCTATACAGTAATTCCGATTCACCGGTATTCGTTTTATGATGCATATATGTATGCAATGGGTCTCATAATGTAACGTAAGTTTATTGTCCAAATAGACACTTCAGAATTAGACCTAATCACACCTAAAGTAGGTACTTATTTGGGGGTTATTCTATTGTCGGGTAACTAAAACTGATTTGGTTACACGCATAATTTAATCTATCAAGTGAATTCTAACCCAAAAGGGAGTCTCATTACCCGCATATGAAAATATACAGATAATACTTAGATTCACATTTGCTTTGAGTGCGGATTGTATGTAATAAGAAACATGGCGAATCGGATGTTAACCGCTAGGAATTATGATGGAAGTTTTATGAAAATTATATTTCGATATTGCGAGTAAATCGTATGGCATCTTATGGGACAATTTCCCTAAAGGAAATGCATATATAGATTGTAATAGATAATATATTTTAGATGGTTATTGCGATGTTAGGTAGTTACGTATTTATAGGAACATGGGTGTATAAGCCCGCTGAAAAACAAACGTGTAAATTATTTTGTACAATTATTTAATTTTTCTATGTTTGCGTCATTATTGTTCAAGAAATTTGTAGTGTTAATTTTGTTGATATATTTTTCAGTTGCTTACTATTATGATAATATAAGGAAAATTGTGAAACTTAGATAAAAATTAGAATGGAAATGATGTGTTTCAGTGTACATATTATAGGCGAAAACATTTATGTAGTAGTACATAAATATTATTTATGTATTAAATTTGATATTGTTTTAAAATTTATTTTGTTGTTTTTATTTACCCTTCATTACAAATACCTCTATCTCTACCTGAGTACTTTGTAGGTAACCGGTGTCGAAAAGAGATTTTCTTTGCCGCACTGTATACAAAGTAAATCCATTTTTGACTTAAAAATCATGGGAGTGGACACTCCCTAAGATTTTAATTTCCTATACCTGAACACAAGGCACCATAATACTACGAGTTTCGATCCAGTGACCCATGTTTCAGTAGGACTAACGTGACACTGCCCCAACGCATGCTATATTTTATGTTATTCCTTACCGTGTTCTTATCTAAATCGCTATAACATTTATTTTTCGTGGCTAGATGAATCTATATAAAGAAAAAAATTGAAGTGTCAGTATGTAATGACAAAAACAGTTTATTAAAAAATTCACACGAAAAAAATAGTGTCTATTGGAACTTTCACTTGCAGGTTATAAGGAGTAATTTAGGCTAATTTTCTGATGGGTAAAAATTCCACGCGGCCGAAGTTGCGGGTAACAGCTAGTCATAAGCTAGTTGACTGACCTCACAGATTAGTTTGTCCTCTGCGCTGTAGCTCGTAGGTTCGATTCCCACCCAGGACAAACATTTGTGTGACGAGCATTGATGTTTATTCTGTATCTCAGTGTTTATAAGTAATTATATGTATATTTTCTTTACAAAAAAGTATACATATAAGTATTCTATCAGTCATCTAGTTCCCACAGTACAAGATGCGCTTAGCCAGTTTGAGGCTAGATGGCGCTGTGTGAAATTTCTACCAATATTTCTTTATTGTTATTTATAAATAATACTCCTGGCTTCATGTACTTTTAGTTGCACCATCCAGCGGAACCAACTATGGGAAAGTAGGTAGGTACTATACCTACCTATACCAGCCATACCTACCTATATGCAACCAGTCTACCTGTTTCTGTCACCAAAGCAGTAGCGCACACGCATTGCTGCGTTCCAGTTCGATGAATGTAGGCGCCGGTGAAGTATGACACATTACGCATGAGATGTTAAATCTTCAACTGAAATTTATATAACCAAATTATGAGAAATATAAATCGTCTGAGAACGTGATTCTTAGATGGCTATTAGATATTTTATTTGAAGACTGAAATATTAAGCAGGTACTTGAATAAAATAAGCAAATAAAGTATGTAGCTGGATTTCATTTGCGCAGCGCCTATAGTACCGATGACATTGAGACTTGTAAAAGTAAGCCATAAAATGTTTTGATATAGCGCTCGGTTCAATAAAAACCTCACCAAATTGCTATAAAAAATCTATGTTACAAAGCGTCGAATATTCCAAAAGTTTCCCCATAAAATGTTCTCTTAATTCAGTGTACCACTAGTATTGTAAATTGGGTATGGGAGATCTGACACAATTTTGTTAAGAAACGTTTGATAAATAAAAAATATTAAATATTTATACTCCTGCAAGCATTGTCGTGTTTCTTATTATTTAAATGTATATTGTTATTGTTCCAAATAAATAAACTTATTATGATTATTATATTATGCGTAGGTTTTGCAGTCGAAATGAACGTTTAACAAAAAAAGCGGCGGTAAGAATCTTCCACAATTCGACAACGTGCTTTACCTATATGGTTCACTAGCGGGGAGGTATTCGGCAGTCGGTAAGGTAGACACTTGGTTCAACTTAGTCTGTGGAACAAAACTGAAAAAATATTTTTCTAATTTTTCATTACAGAATGTATGTTTGTTTAAATGTGTGAAAACTTCGAGGACGCAAAAGAAAATGCCATAATTACCCTGTGCTTACTTTCTGTTTTATTTGAGGTTTTTAAGATAAAAATATTTTTACTTATGTATGGGAATTTCAAAAAGTAGGTACACATATAATTTATAGTTTTAAACATGGCCGTTGTCAAAAGAAATTATCAATGACAACTGTCAGTCGGTGTCACAATACCTGAGTTCAGTTGATGAAAATATTTTAGCTCAAATTAAAGATAATTTCACCGTACAATGAGGGCTTTGCTAGGAGTCATTAGAAGGCACGTGTTATCTGTGCCTAACACTAGAAAATATGGGAAACCACGTGAGTATATAGATACCTGTAGTTGTGAGTAGGTAACTAAACACTACAGGGAGCTAGAAAGAGAGATTGAAGGGATCATAATAATAATATAATTTTAATAAAAATTGTATACTTAATATACTAAGATAATAATTATAAGTTTTAAAAACAGTAGAACTCACGCCAAGTTCGTCCGGGGATGTACTACCACCATGCCCATTTCTGCCGCCAAGCAGTAACGCATTCGCGTTACTGTGTTCCAGTTTGAAAGGTGTGGCACATGAGAAATTCCACCTACGTCTCAGAGTTACGGGCTCATACGGTGCGACTTGGGTCTTCTCTTACATAGTAGGGGAGGACCAAGTCGCATCGGTTGTTATGGGCTGAAGTTACCATTTACCAGGTTGGCCGTCGGCTCATTCCGTAACTTTATCAAATAAAAATAGAAGTATATATGATGAAAATCTGCAGTGGGTTCGAATCACTTTGAAGGAAAACGAAACTATCTTACGGAGACCATAAGTGGAGACATGACGGCAGGGCTTATGACCGCCAGTCTGCTTACGAAGTAAGCTGCTAAGCCATCTCGTTGGAACAGGAACGTCGCGTAGTCACTAGGTTCTAGGTACCCACGGTAAAAGGCAATGGTGACAATACTAAGGATGAAGATAACATATCGAATAAAACTGTAGCGGCTGCCAGGGGAGAGTAGAAATAAATTAATCATCAGTCAAAATAAATTATTATCTGCCCTACAGCGCCATTCTCAAGACGATGACGGCCTGCTGATTCTCTAAGTACCTGCAATGCACGATTGTTTTTCAAAATCCTTTCAGGATTAGTTTATTTGACTGATGTGTAGGCAGAAATTAATTGTTTTCATTTATTACAAAATAACACAACACTTCCCTTTTCTCCGCCAACGAGATTCCATCGAGCGTTGCTTGTAAGCCTTGCGGACAAGTTTCGTTAATTCCCGCCTGAATTCCACATATTATATTATTATTTCTTCGCCTTTTAAAGCATTCCAAAATTGTCTTCAGCCCGTTGTGATGCCCACATGAACGAGTTGCCAATACCGTGCGGTCCTTGGGACATATGGTACAAGGACAAGCAGAGCTTCTACAATAAGGTCCTAGCCCTGGGAGCTCTATGGTATACCTATATACTTTTTTTACCTTCCTACCTTATAACCATCTCGTAAAATGTATGTGCCTTGACTGGCCTCATAGCTCAATTGGTAGTAACTCTACCTTCTGCGCTGTAGGTCGTGGGTTCGATTCCCACCCAGGACAAACATTAGTGTGACGAACATAGGTGTTTGTTCTGTATCTGGGTGGTTAATATGTATATATTTACAAAAAAGTATTTAAGTATTGTATCAGTTGTCTGATTCCCATGATACAAGCTATTCTTAGCTACTTTGGGGCTAGATGGCGCTGTCTGAATTGTCCACCCATATTTTATTTACCTATGTACTCAATACCACGTTCTCAAAGCTGTGAAGGTAAATATTTTGAGAAAGCGCCAGCTTTGTCTGGATGTCTGGGAACAAATTCGTAGACATTTGTCAATTAACGACATAAGTGCAATAAAGGAGCCTAATTAAGGCGCACATTAATTCTTTCCACACACGTCAACACACACAGGTTGTGAAACGAGTAAAATATAATTTATATTGTTCGTTCACCCACACCCTTCAAAACGCACCATTCCGAGTTCCTTGGCGGTTGAAATGAGTACGGCGGCAGTACTTCCCCGATGAACACTGCATTCAGCAGGTTTTACTTCCGGTTATGTAACTTTAACTTGTAAATTAAATTATTGAATTCATTAATTTCTCTAGGTGGTGTTTTTCCCTGGGCATGCTGATCTATACCGAGAGCCTGTACCTGAACTGGGCTCCGCCGGCGCAGCCAGGCCCTCCCAGCGACATGGTTGAGGAGTGTGACGATTCAGAGTGAAAATATACCATTACACTATAATTTTTGTTAGTTTGAGTTGATGAGATTATGATTGTATTATATGTAATTAGATGATTTTAAAAGCTGTAGAACTCTCGCCATGTTCGTCCGGGGAAATACTGCCACCATGCCCATTTCTGCCGCCAAAAAGTAACGCGTTCGCGTTACTGTGTTCCGGTTTGAAAGGTGTGGTTGCCGGTGAAATTACAGGCACATGAGACATTCCACCTACACGTCTCATAGTTACGCGCGCATACGAAGCGCCTAGGGCCCTGAAAAAAAAAATTGGTACCGGGATAGCTGTGATATCCTGCACTTTTCCGGGATCTAAGAAGCCTACATTCTTTGATCCCGGAAAAGTGCAGTGTTCCCGTGTGATGACTTATTCACCGCGGGGAGCAGCTAATCTACAATAGAATTATTAAGCTATTGCATAGCTTCTATCGCGGGCCTTGAGCGTGGAGACCGAATCCAGAAATTCCGTAACGAAAAAAACCTAACACCCCCCACTCCGACCGGCACAGCGGTGATACTTTTTAGTTTTTCCATCTATCGGTAAATACCAGAACTTTTAATGACTTTTTGAAATATCACGCGCAATAGCTTTACCGCGGCAGTCTCCGAGTGCCACACGTCTTTTTTTATAAGACAGTTTAAGATTAGAATCTTTGGAGATCTTAACAGAAAAACGAATATATTTTTTGACGAGCATAACTTTATTATCAGCAGTAAAGATAAGTTGCTTTGAATTACAAATCTCATCTGAATACTGCATAAAAATTACTTTAATATAAATGGATTATTTCGGTAAGACTTATTTATTTATTTATATATTATTGCTTTTTAGTTTAGATTCGAATTACAATCAATTTGAGAATTACCCCTTTATTATTCTATGAAAGTAAATTCTATAACTAAGGCAAAACATGAGATGAAAATATCTTATAATTTCTGAGATATTCAATTGTCTGTCGTGCTAAATGCTCAAATTCTTTGAATCAAGGAGACACATATTGGTAAATTATAAGATACATTCTAACAACTTATTGCTAGTGGTGAAATTAGATGATGACAAATCGTTATCACTATTCGTTAGATATATCCAACTAATATTATAAACGTGAAAGTTTGAATGGATGTTTGTTACTCTTTCACGCTCAAACGGCTGAACCGATTTGGATGAAATTTGGTAACAAGATAGCTTTATCCTGGATAGGCTACTTTGAACCCGGAAAAATGGAGTGTTCCTAAGGGATTTTTTATATTAGTAGGTACTAATATGCAGAGAAAATATTTTATAATGTTCAATTTTTTTTATATATTGCCCATTGATGCTCTGCTTAACCCTTCGGGTATAAAGGCGTGAGTCAATGTTTTATTTAATTAGCTTTTTCCTTATCAGTTGATCTATGCAATCCAGCTTTTCTAGAACATGCAATCCGCCATGAAATTGTCGTAAATACTATTTTAAATTATGCCTCTAACGACGATTCTGTCGCTATTTCATCATATTGCATACTTGTCGCGAAAATGGATACGATAAATGAATTTGCAAGCGTGATTCCCATTTTGCTAACAGTCAAAATTTATATTGTAACGGCGCATCAGAGGGACAAACTGCATTTTACAAAGTAAACGCAATAAGTGTACCCACTAGCTGAAAAGTGATCCACTGGGGCTTTGCCTACTCCTTTGGGAATAAAGCGTGAATATATGTATGTAAACGAAAAGCATCAATATAACAAGTGGAGCGTTTTCAGAATCTTTACAAAAATATCTCGTTGTACACAAACACAAGGCTTTCAGTTTATTAAAAAGTATAATTTAAGCTTTAAGTTTATTAAAAAACAATCATAATTATATCCTATTTTAATTTGGTAATTCCAATATATAGGACTTATATGGGGCCATCCGCTAACGTGCTTTACAGTCGAAATCTACAATCGCCGATTGAACGCCAACGGATTTTCAACAGCGAGAAATTAATGACGGTATTTCAATTCACACGTCACTCTGCATCGCAAACGACATGGCGGCAAATAGGGAATTTATTTCGTTAATTTCTTTCTTAAAACAGCAACTCTGCACTGTATATCTTGAGTTTTGATTTATGTAGAGTCCCAGCCAATGAGACAAGGTACATACTAATTACTATAACAGTTAGTAAAGTGGTGTCTAGGACCTGATATAACTGCTTCATATTAAAACGTCTTCTGTTCTTGTTCAACGGGATAAGTTCGACAGAATGAACGTTAGTGGATGGCCCGCTATTGACTTTATTATATCCAATGAATTAGAAACTGGAATTTGTGGCTGGTGTTGAAAACACTTATTCTAAAGTCAAAGGCAGCATTTTACCGACCCGACTTATTTGACGCTATTCTGTGATGAATCTCGTACTTACTACTAACGACGTTATAAATAAGCTAACGTTAAAGTTTCGTAACTTCGAAACTACAATATGTCACAAACTGAAAACTGCATCATTTGCAGGTATAACGGAAAACACAACGCTAAAAACTAAAGTGGTCTGTTAGCGAGTAAAGACTCTTAACGAAGATTAACCGAGAACATTTTGATATTCACATTAACAGTTTTCTTTTACAATATTTTCATATATGTATAGGAATTAACAGTTGAAATATATTGTGTCTTCGCATTTTAGTTCTACGGCATGACTTATTAAACACATATTTAGTGCAATTTATAAAGGTTATTAAGACGTTACTGAACGAAAACGTTGAAACAAACATAGTGGCGTTTGTAGGCGTTAAGATTTACCCGCTAACAGATCCACACGTATGTGAAAGAAGGAGCCACATTGTGGTACATTTATCTGCTCTCCGGCTTGGGCTTGGGCGGTTTAAACGCGCCCATTATTTTCTTCTTCTTCTTCTCTTTGCTGCCGCCCGCCGTGAATGTTTTCCAACTGTCCACGCGACTCTGTCGAGATTCCTGAAACACATAATATTACAAAATTATTTAATTGATCATGGAAATAGATTTTTGTTCTGTGTCTGGGTGTTGGTATGTATTATATGTATGTATTTACAAAAAAGTTTATGTGTTATATCAGTTGTCTGGTTTCCATTATACAGGGTGTGGCGTAATGAGTGGATAATAGGGTACCTGCGGGTAGGGGCCATTGTGGCGGTTCAGAAAAATATTTGTTATGCTCAGTAAAAGTGCCTCGGTTTTCGAGATATTCGACATTTTCGAAATTTAAGAAATATTTCACCCTTCGTCACTATTTTTGGCGCCCAGACTGCAAATGAATTTTTTTTTTCTATCTGTTTTTTGGATAGTATTCTTGGATAGATGTGCTATCGAATGGAAACTATTATTTTTATAACACAAGCACAGTTATGTTTTTAAAATAAGATTTCACTAAAATTTTACTTGCTTTCGTTTGTTTTCCTGACCTTTACCCTTCTGTGGTGTAAAAAAAATGTATGGTCACTTGAATGCCAACGTTTAAAAAAATTAGCCTTTTTCATCGAGATTCCGAAATGGTATATTACATGGTATTTCCACAAGTTGATTCAAAATTAATTCCTACCAAACTTATCAAGGCGTAATTTAAAGAAATATTTTTAACTATTATTAGGTGCAGAGCATGCATCAGAGCACGTGGTGGACTTTTCGAACACCTTTTGTGATAGTAAATTTAATAAATGAAATGCATTTAAAATTTATTGTTTCGTTTTATTTCATTACCGAATTCTAAACTAATGTTTTTAGGTGATTTTAAGTAATGAAGTAAATTTTAGTACTATTTGTAATTTTATAATAATTAGCTCTACCCATTTTAATAGGAATTAATTTTGAATCAACTTGTGGAAATACCATGTAATATACCATTTCGGAATCTCGATGAAAAAGGCTAATTTTTTTAAACGTTGGCATTCAAGTGACCATACATTTTTTTTACACCACAGAAGGGTAAAGGTCAGGAAAACAAACGAAAGCAAGTAAAATTTTAGTGAAATCTTATTTTAAAAACATAACTGTGCTTGTGTTATAAAAATAATAGTTTCCATTCGATAGCACATCTATCCAAGAATACTATCCAAAAAACAGATAGAAAAAAAAATTTCATTTGCAGTCTGGGCGCCAAAAATAGTGACGAAGGGTGAAATATTTCTTAAATTTCGAAAATGTCGAATATCTCGAAAACCGAGGCACTTTTACTGAGCATAACAAATATTTTTCTGAACCGCCACAATGGCCCCTACCCGCAGGTACCCTATTATCCACTCATTACGCCACACCCTGTATATGCTATGCATAGCTTTCTTTGGAGCTAGATGGCGCTATGTGAAATGTCCACAAATATACATTTATTATTTATCTTTACCATAAAGTCAAAAACGTTATCTCCATAGAATTCATAATGAAATGGCTTGGAAACGTCAATAATATTCAAAACATAAGGTCACGCGTACTTATCGCTATGTTTGACGCCTGTTCAAACCCTATCCGACCCTCAATGGGGAAGAACGGACAGAAATCCCTAATGGAGGGATCCTTGTAACAATCTGATTACTTAGATCTATGTTGCTTTTATGACTACATAAAATACAGAAATAAGATATTACAAGATGTTTTGTGTCGTCATCTACCTTCTCTCCTATTATAATCACGGGTCTCTTAGTGTTTGCTTCGGGTACACTAAAGGCTTCCAAACGGCCGGCCTACGAACCAATATATCGAATGAATTAGAAACAATAATAGTAATAACCTCAAAGTTCTTAGCCCACTCCTTCTCCAGCGAGCGCTGCTCCTCCTGATCGATCTCGGCCTCGCGTTTCCGTTTCCGCTCCTCCATGTCGCGGGTCTCGAGGTGTTGCCGCTTGCGTTCCATGTCGGCAAACAACTGTACAACATAACATGACATGTGTCATGAATATATTATAATTAATAAGAGCATCTTAACTTTTGAAAATATGTCCAGTTCACATACATATTTCCAAATCTCTGTGAAAAAGTTGATTCTGACAAAAAAATGGGCAATTGTAACCTTAATATGTTTTATACCATTTTTTCAAAGATCGAAAGCTCTCAACCAACTTAGGTGATAAATAAAATGAAAGAAGTGTCATATAATATCTAAAGACTTTTGAGAAATGTATTTCTCAATGATTTATAAAAAAACAGACTGCATTTTGAATATTTTTTAATTAATCTCTACTGTAATCAAAGTTTTGTAATACTTGTCAAAATTTAAACCATAAACTCCTAAGTTATATATGAAATGACTTACGGTAGGGTTAATATAGAAACCATCAAACTAACAAAAATAAATTTGATATTCAGATGGATTCAGCAACCCTATGTATTTCTGAAGTGATAAGACAATGCCATGTTCCCCAAATACTTATGATGATCATCCTTACCTTCATGGTCATAACATATATAGCATGTTTATATTTCAATGGATCATCTTCTGGGATTCCTTCATCCAAACGATTTTCCTTCTTCAGCTTTTTCCGCTTTTGCTCAATCTGGAAATAAAATGATTATTTACTATCAATCAATGAATCAATCAAATATTTATTTATATTATTAACGGATATATTTAATAAAGGGGGCTTGGCAAGGTTTTTGTTTATGCATACAGTCCTAATACACCGCCGTTTGTATTCAAAGGACAAAAATACAAAATAACAAAGTAGGTTTGCATTGGGAGACTTCTAATAAATATTAAATCTCAATTATTTATGTGAAGATTTACCAATTTCAAATCCAATAATCATATATTTTATTAATGTCCCTGTGAAGTTGGGCTCTTATTTTCGATAATCCGAAATCAACTGATCAATGAAACAGTGCATTAGTGTTGCAAAAAAAAAAATTAGTATGTGTGCAACAGTGTTGTCACACATTCACAACATAATCATTCCAGTGTACGCTCTACTTTACAGATACAGGGCTGAGGATGCATCTCTTTTTATGGTTATATTATTTATTGTTCTATTTATCATTCGCTATTGAGAAATTACAAGCTAAATGATATAATAATGTGCCGTTAAGCTTGGTCAAAATGTATGGGTAGGAATATCATTAGAATACTAACCATATGGTCAGTCCTCTCCTTAGCCTCCTGGCAGATATCCAGACATTTCTTCCGAGTGTCATCATTCTCTAATGTCTTCCATGCTCGGTTGACAATTTCGAACGCTTGTTGGGCCCGCTCTGCATCGTCCTGCAATCAAAGATGTGTGGGCTTTGATAATTGAGTTCCTCGGTTGATTCCCTAATTTAATTACAGACAAATTATAATAACAATTCTGAACTATTTTTATTTTAGATTATTGTAACTTTTTAAATATGCCACCACACTTGAATACGTTTTGAATATTATAATATTAATATTTTATCACGTTATTCTTCTTTACATAAAATTTTTATTTCTTTTTAAAACACTTGCTTCAAAATTAAATAAAAATATACCCAGTTGACGGCACAAGTAATCCTAATGACTTATTTTAGCTATCACAGATTCAATAAATAAATCTGACCATTCGCAAATTATTGACCAAAAAAATATAATCATAAATTACTGTAGTAAGTAATAAGTAATACGTAAGTACTAATAATAAGTAAGTATAATAATAAGTAAGTACCATGAAGACAATTTATTTGCTTGGATCTAATTTATTCCATTTTATTAAGCAACATCCAATTAAGAGCAGAGAAATTACATCTTAATTAAAAAGTTTTTTTAATGTATATTGTTATGAATCAAGGTAAAATATGTTCTCCTCATACAATAATAGTGAATGCAGTCATCTGTTTCCATTTCAAAATTTGGAGTTAGTTAAGTTTTCGTTGTATCACTCAGATATTCCAGGCCTTACCTATATAAAATGGTGTAGCACGGAGTCACTGGAAGGTCCGATCTGTGGAGTAAAATGAAATATTGGCGGGCGCCACCATCTAAACTTTTTGTCCTAGTTATTGAATATCTTTAGGACTATTCAATTTCCTGAGCATAAGGTTATGTAGACAGTTTTTTATGTACTCACTGTCCTTTTTAAATAAAATGTACACCTACTGAACACCCCCTCTCAATAATTTCCAATTAATCAGTCCCGATTCCACTTGAGTTTATTTTTGACTATTTCTGAACACATGTGGCCCTTATGATGAAGAAAAGTGAAAAGTTATCTCAAACTCACCATATTCTTGTCCGGATGAACAAGAATAGACAACCTCCTGTACTTCTTTTTGATTTCATCAATAGTTGCATCGTGTTCAACTTGGAGAACCTCATATGGGTTGAGATTGAAATATGTTGACCCCGGGCGGAGTAGACGCTCCAATTGTTGCTTTGGAGTCAGAACTGAATCTCGTTTCTCAATTTCTTTGACCTGGAAGTTAATTAAATCATACATATCATTGCTTAATACTATAATTTCGATTCACATCCTGGGTGGTTTTACTTCATATTATCTAGTTATGTCATATTAAAGCAATGACCACAAGATAAAAACAGATGTTAAAAACTTTGTTCCCATGGAATTTATAATGAAATGGCTTGGAAATGTCCATAAGTAATAACTCAAAATATAAGGCCATGCATACTTATTGCAATGTTTAACGCCTATTCAAATCCTAACTGGTCCAGCAGGGGGAAATATAGACAACAAGAAACCCCTAAAGCCCGTGCTATCATATTACACCCCAGCCAACAACTGGTAGCCATGACCACAGCACTTATGAGCTGTATGCCAACAAGCATGCACGGTTGAAAGTTAGCTCTGAAAACAGCTAGCTAAATTTTTCCAGAGCATGCAGATCAGTGGAAAACACACAGCAAAGGATTCATTGAGATGAAAAGCAAGGAAACGTTTTCGATGTTAAGGGTAGTGCAGATGATGAGATGTGCAGGGAACTGTTTCATTTGCACATTATGCAATATGGTTTGCTTCATACAGTTCCACTTTACAACGCAGTAGAAGTGCACGTGTGCGAGCATTTCTTTTTACGCATCCGGTTTGTTTTGGCCTTACGTCGTAAAGAAAATTTTTGATAAATAATGGTATTGACTCGTCAGACTATAATAGCCAGTCTTGTTATCCTAAAATGTAACGAAATCAATCTTTTTGATCCTAGCACAGCACACAGAAAATTTATTATGAAGTAGAATTTTAATGATTAAATATCAATTTTGCTACGTAAATGTTAGTACACAATGATTTCACAAGACATTTCAACACGACATAGAAACAAACTTACTTCGGTGTAAAACTCGTCAAATGATTCAACCGGGCCGGGCACTGAGGAAGCCATAATTTTGTTTAAGCCACAAAGGCGGCCAATACAATTATTTCTAAATTCTTGTGCCTATTTGATTTCACAATAAATTAAATGAAATAGCGACTATAGCACACAGCAACTGACGAATGTTCCTTCTACTAAAAAAAATGCTTGTTAACATTGACAAACCAATCAGCACATGTGACAGCGCAAATGACAATCAAATATATGTTGCTAGTGAGGTTATAACAAGTATTCAAAAATTTCATTAGATGGCACTACTTTGTGAAAGGGTTTCAAAGAAATGATATGTCAATGTCAACACTTAACACTTTCCGAGGAAATCAGGATTTTTCGTACAAGCGATGTTTACACAAAACGTCCTTAGTAAATCATAATAATAAAAAACAAAAGAAAATAAATAGAATACTACAAGTATTCAGCGCACACGGGATGAAATAAAGAAAAAAAAATGTGAGCCGTCACGGGACGCCTGGCAGATGTGAAACATCGACATTATTTTGTAAAAGTAATATGCAACGCATGCCGTGGCGACGCGTCGCCACGCCAGAAATCGGTTTTACGTGCGGCTATAGATGTTTCACATCAAAAATCTGCTGTCACACCTACTTAATTCTACTGAAGATAAGTCGAGGCCAGTGCCATCTCAAAAAAAAAAAACATTAAATAAGCACTATTTTTTTATTATGAGCAGGAAATGCGTAGCCGCCGCAAGATATTGCTCCACCGTGGTATTTCGAAAAGGAGCAAGAAGACAGGCAGTTGTCAAAAGTGCAGCTGTTGGCCAGCTACCTCGGATGATATATGAGGCATTGCCAAACGATGAGCCATGGTGTGTGAGCACTGTGACAAGGAAACTGGACTCATTTTGGTAACGTTGCTCGACGTTGGTGACCGTGACAAGATTTGTTTCATTGATTTGGTTGAATCTCAAACGTAGCAAACTCCTTCAAACTAGTATAACAGTCTTGGAATTTCTGCCAAGCTTGCATGGTTAGCTCTATACATAATTTCTGGTGACTTGTGAGACAAACTCGAATTGCCGTTTCCTCAAAGGTCATTCCGTCGACTTTATTTGTATTGTCCGGGTCCATGTACGACCAAATAAAGTACGAATTGATAATTCGTGACCAAAATTCCGAGCCATTGATTCATAGTCACAGTCACAGTTCTAACATATTCTAACATAAAGATTTCTGTTGATTTTATTTGTGGCGCTAACCTCACACATGGTATGTTTTAAATTTAAATACCTACATTCCATATTTTTACGAACAAGACTTGAACACCCGTGAAATTTCAGGATGACAGTTTCTCACTGTGGTAAGATTCATGCCTCCAACCCATTCTGTGACTGAAATTCGTTCAGTTCGATAGACGAGAGAGAGATGTTGTTTGTTAAATTATCATAGGAACAAAATCATGCCGTGCATTATCTTGGGTGTACATTGTATGTTTATCATACCATAAGGTCACGTTAGTCTATCTATATTATTCTCTATCCTTTCTCCGGACGCGCCGGCATCGGGAGTTGCTTCGTATGTCTGGTTGTTTTAAGAAACATTTCTTGTAACATCTTATTTAATTTTGTTAGCGACATCGCTAGATACTACGAAATATCTGATTTGCAAATTTCATAAATCGGTGAGTTATTTGAGTGAATTATCTTGTTTTTATTTTTATGCTTCACATAAATGTGAGTGCAGTGTAATAGTCGTAGCGATGCAGGGACCGGTAGATATATGAATACAGGTACTGTTATGTAATGCAGAGGTCTGCCTGATAGCCCGACTGATTATTACACATAACGAGTGCCTACCTAGTCTCGTGATCGAGCGCACGGTAGGTTTTATTATTATATTCGAGTCTCTGATTCTCTCGAACCAGTGTGGTGAAAGAATTTTAAGTGCGCCTCAAAGAGGCTCCTTTCGTGCACTTGACACATGTCTTCGAATTTTTAATTCTAGGACAACCTACATGTAGGTTTCCTCTTGATGTTTTCCTTCACGGTTTTGAGAACGTGGAATTGCGCACATAAATCTTTCAATCGAAAAACTCGAAGTTGCACGTCGGGATTTGAACCGGCGACTTCCGGATTGAAACTCGGCGTCATCACCACTAGACCACCACCCTCTCACGGTAGGTATAAACACATCACTTAGCACTCCCAGTAGAAGGTCAAGCAGCTCTGTATCTGATACTAAGCAGAGTAACATATAAGAGTGCTGCGGGCAGAAGCATTCAACAGCTTCTGCTATTAAAACCAGAACTGAATCACTAGCCTTGACATCCTTCGGTGCAGCGGTAGTTACTATATGGTCTAGTTTGTCTATTATTTCCAGTTACCTATAGGTAATATGAAAATACATAATCTGTTAAGTGTATAGCCGACTTCTTACATATACATTATATATTCTTTAATTTAGTTAAATATTAGACTAAAGCACAAAAAATATTGTTGTATAAGCCAAAAGGTAATGAAACCTAATAAAATGAATTAATTGTGGCATGTTTTACAAGATTTTGATAGGCAGTAATGTAGAATGTTTATTGCCTAGACATACATCCTTAAGTATTCAAAATGAACTGCCTAGCTGCAAATGTTTTAAGAAAGAAAACAAATTAGAGAACTCTGACCTCCTAAAGGTCAATGGACTAGTTTAGTACTATTATGGTTATAGAAAAAAAAATAGGTAACTGAGTAAAAAACAGGCACATAGACAAAATATCTATAAACACTCATTCTCACCACTCTCAGCCTGGTCGTGTTTTTTCTGTTTTGCCACTGTATTGTCTGTATCTGTACATGCTGTGAATTAAAGCTATTATTAACCTACATAATAAGGCAGCTGTCTGTTTTTGTGTTTTGTGCTATCTGTAAATACCTCTTGATCTAAACTGTAAAATTAATTTTACCAAAGATGACAAAACGTAGAACCTAGAATTAATAAAAATCTCAGATCCCAAATAAGCACAACGACAACATATGTGAAACAAAACTTATCATGTTTCATCTAAACTACCTGATCAGAGTTTGCCTCTGGGCTTGTGATAAAATAAAAATTTTACACACCTATTTTTGGTTGAGCTGAAATAAAAGTATAAGTTATTCACACATCCTTAAGAAAAATAAAATTTGTCACTACCATTAAGGATTCTGATTCTTTCTATGAAATCTTGCTCTTTAAGTTCTAGCTGTGAACAATTCTTCATAAACCCCTCTTACTCTAACTGTGCATTTGATATTATGTCAGTAAATAGGTATTTAGTGAAAGTTCCAGTCCTTGCAGCCAAGGTCTACTTATTATAAAACAGGATAGTCAAAATAAAAAAAATGTAGATAAATAAAACTAGACTCTGATTTCAACATTTACAATTCTCATTGGAATATTTTGTCAATCAGGTACCTGCCATGTTTTCCGGAAAAGTAGTTATAATCACTGGAGCAAGTTCAGGCATTGGTGCCGAAACTGCCATAGAATTTTCAAAACTCAATGCTAATATCACAATAACAGGCCGGAACCAGGCCAACTTAGAAAAAATTGCCAAGCAATGTGAAGAGGCATCACCGAGTAACTTGAAACCGCTTACTGTCATAGCCGAAATGAATAATGAGAATGATGTGGAGAATATTATAAAATCGACCATTGAAAAATTCAACCAGATTGACGTACTAGTCAATAATGCGGGAGTTCTTGAGTCTGGCACAATAGAAACCACTTCCTTAGATCAGTATGACAGAGTAATGAATACTAACGTTCGGGGCCCTTATCATTTGACTATGTTAGCTGTTCCCCATCTTCTTAAAACTAAAGGCAATGTCATCAATGTCTCCAGTGTGACTGGTCTGAGATCATTCCCGAATGTTCTAGCATACTGTATGTCAAAGTCAGCTTTAGATCAGTTCACTAGGTGTGTAGCTTTAGAACTTGGATTGAAAGGGGTTCGAGTTAATGCTGTCAATCCTGGTGTGATCACTACTGGCTTGCATAAGAAAGGAGAAAGAAGCATGAATGACCAACAGTATGAGGAGTTTATGAAGAAGTGTGCAGATACTCATGCTTTGGGCAGGCCTGGTGATGCGAAAGAAGTTGCATCAGTTATTATATTTTTGGCCAGTGACGCTGCGAGCAATATCACTGGAGCAACGTTGCCTGTAGATGGGGGACGCCACGCAATGTGCCCACGTTAAACTACTATTATTAAACAATTATTTTTAATTTGAAATAGAGTTTGTTCGTTTCGAAATATCTGTCTTCTTGTTTTGTTATCTCCTTTGGTGGTGGTTATTTTTCAATAGTTTATAACAAGGTCTTTGGGTTTTGATGCATTTCATTCACAATAAGCTACTTTTACACAACTTTTTGTGGTGATTGTCGCTGTCATTTTTTGTAGTCATTCTTTATTTAATTCCTAATATGCAATTTTCTCTTATTTTATCAGATCTAAGGTGCAATTATGTTCGTGAATAAGGTTGTTATTATCACAGGCGCTAGCTCTGGTATTGGTGCTGAAACTGCTGTAGAATTCGCAAAATTGGGTGCCCAAGTCATAATAACAGGCAGAAACAAAGAAAACCTTGATAAAGTGGCTAAAGATTGTGAAGAGGCATCACCAGATAAACTCAAACCGCTAGTTGTTATATCCGATGTTTGCAACGAAATAGACAATGAAAATGACAATGAAAATCTAATAAAGGCTACTATCGTCAATTTTAAACAACTTGATGTACTTGTGAACAACGCTGGCATACTGGACTCTGGCTCTATAGAAACAAGCACATTGGCACAGTATGATAGAATAATGAACACTAACGTGCGCGGTGTCTACCATCTAACTCAGCTTGCGGTTCCTCATCTTATCGAGACTAAAGGAAGCATTGTTAATGTGTCTAGTGTAGCTGGATTGAGGTCTTTCCCGAATTTGCTCAGTTACTGCATCTCTAAAGCTGCTATAGATCAGTTCACGAAATGCGTAGCCCTCGAGCTGGCTCCTAAAGGTGTTCGCGTGAATGCTGTTAACCCTGGTGTCATTCTCACTGGTATACACTTGAAAGGGTCTATGAATGAAAAGGAATATGAGTCTTATCTCGAGAAATGTAAACAAACTCACGCAATTGGAAGACCGGGCTACGTGAATGAAGTTTCTTCAGTTATTACCTTTTTAGCTGGTAGTGGAGCTTCTAATATAACTGGAACCACCTTACCTGTGGATGGAGGACGTCATGCGATGTGTCCACGATAAAATAAACTGATCAAAATAAACATTTATTTAGGTACACCTATACATTAAAGGGATTACAGTTATATTTGGACACTAGTTATGATTTAAAACATATTTATAATGGGTTTATATTGATAAATATATGTGAAATATATGTTCATGTATGTTTTTTGTTATTCCAGTATTGCTTCATTAATGACCTTACTATCCAAAACACACCGGACTATTTGCATCAACTCGGAAGTGAGGTAAGATGATGCGTCAGCGAGGTGTTGTACCAAGCATGTAGATAGAGTATTCCTGATATCATCAGCTAAGCTTCTGGATTCGAAATTCTGAAAAAAAAGTTTGGTTAATCGATATTTGTAACTAATTTTATTTAGTACTATAGGGAATATAGCATTACTCACAGCATTCTGAATTTGAGTATCCAGTTCCTCAATTTCGTCATAAACTAATCCTCTGACCGCATACAGGCACTCTTCGAAGTTAGCGTGTTCATGTTCGCATGCTTCTAGTCTATTATCCAATTCCGAGACGAATATTGTATCATTCATATAGAGTTGTGCCTCTTTGCCTTGAATCTTTTCTAGCCGTTTTAGTTGGTCGGATATACATTCGGACATACTCTGCAATATTCCCTTGAGCACATCTTGTACATTCTTTCCTTCATTCTGCAAAATAAATAGAAACGAAATAAATTAATAGTAAAAACACACTTAATAACAAGCTTTTTAAAATATGGATTACTTACTTTCAAACATTCCTGGACAAGCTTCCCTGTACCAAGTAAATCTGTAATAGTATCGTTCAGTCTGTTTTGAAGAGATTTCAACTGTTCCTTAAATGATTCCTGGACTTCGACCGCGTATGCCTTTCCGTTTGTTACCCATTTCAGTATTCTTTCTATAGTGTCCTCTGCGACTTTCTTCAAATAGTTATACGCATTTAAGGCACTGTTCTTCACTTCATCCAATATTCCACTCACGCCCCTCAAGTCACCATACTGTTTCGCTAAAGCTGTTGCTCTCAACTCATTATCAGTTGGTATTATTTCTGAAGCCGCGCTCTTGCATTCCGTATTCTGTAAATAATTAGTTTAACAGGTAAGGTACGATATTTTACTTATCATTGGTAATTACTTAATTATTGATCAATTATTTTTATTATATAATTATTTTCAAATACCTGTAGGTAGACTATTAACAAAACTATGCCTACGAGCGACTTGATCGGCTTCATCGTGCAGCTGGTTCTCATCTCCAATTCTATAATGAAGCTAAAGTAACAAATCCTTTTATATAATAGACTATCTTAAGTTTTCAATTAAACAACAATTAATCTAGTCTCAATAAGGTTCATCTAACTTAGGTTAATTGTTTCATCCCATGGTCATTACGATAAAATATTTTGCCCCGAACTCGAGCAGTCGGTACTTATTTGTTTTGATGTTCCTATTTAAGGTTATAATCCTAGTTATTTACCTGATGCATTCCACTGTCGTCTGATAACACGCACACTGCGTAATACATACTTATTACCTACGCTATATATTGTACTTATTTACAAAGCGTTTAAACCAAGGAACTCCTACAGTAAACGGCAAATAAGGTTCCTCTCTTTTGTGAGTGATTTGACTATTATTTAGATATGTAGGTCCCTACAGACTTATCTTATTTATATAATATACTAGCTGTTGCCCGCGACTTCGTCGGGGTGGAATTTGGTTTTATCACCCTCCCCTATTTTACACCTCGGAAAAGTAGCCTAAGTTACTTCTTGTTACATCAGCTATCTGCCAGTGAAAGTTTCGTCAAAATCGGTCCAGTCATTTCAGAGATTAGCCGAAACAAACAGACAGACAAAAATTGTAAAAAATGTTGTTTTGGTTTATGTATCGTGTATACATCCATATGAACTTAGTAAAAAGCGGTTATTTTAATATTACAAACAGACACTCCAATTTCTTTATTTGTATAGATGATAAAGCATGGCCTGTTTTGTTTTATCATCTATTAAGTTTATCATCTTTGCGTGAA
Organism: Chesias legatella; assembly: GCA_947359385.1. Classification (NCBI taxonomy): domain Eukaryota; kingdom Metazoa; phylum Arthropoda; class Insecta; order Lepidoptera; family Geometridae; genus Chesias; species Chesias legatella. The sequence goes on from OX375766.1 coordinate 3,728,965, forward strand.
TTACAAAAAAATAAGTATACTGTCTGAGTGAACTTGCTAACTAGTACCCTTATCTTATCAGTTATATCAACAGTGTTATTAGAATCAGTCTCTTGATAATCACACCAAGGTTCTTGAGCTAATAATCATGTTATCTCAAAATGAAACTTGTAAATAAAACATTAATTCAGTTTATTAAAAATGACGATACACATTACAGAGTACTAGTCTAATAGTGCATTGCCAGACATTATAGTGAAGATAGAGTTAGCGGAGCAAGTACCGATGTCCATTACGATTCTGGCAGAAGACAGACCAGCTTCCACAAGCCTAGTTCCTGCACACACTTGTAAAGAAGCTGGTAGAGTTGCTACGAATAAATTCATGCGAGCAATCTGCGGAAAAATAATCTTCATATTACTTTCTACTTACAGTAATTTTAGATTTATTTTGATTACTCCGAATAATTCGAAAACAAACTCCAAAAATATTGGTTTAGTTTTTAGTTTGTTTTCATTTTAACAATTTGTGATAAATAGTTACCATGAGTCCACTTTGTGTTGTAAAAACAATAGCCTTCATGTCCGTTTGCAAAGCGATGGATCCAAGGCATGATCCGATGCCAACATAACTTTCATTGCCTTCAGTACAATTCTTCATGTCTTCAATAGCTCGATTTGAAAAATCAACCGCACCCTTGACAAGTTTCTCTAAACTGTTTATTTGGTCGGTAACTTCAGCTATGCGGTTATCGACACAACTAGTGGTTTTCGCTAAAGTATCGTTGAAGACTACATTTGCATCAGTTGTGTGTGCCTGTAACGTGAAGTGCAAAAAAGGAATAATTGAATCAACTTCAGCTATTTATGTGACGACTCAGTACCTAGCCAAGATGGTTGTAACCTTGCTTGCAAAACGAGATCCAGGACGGGTTCAATTCCCCACCGAGATGAGCTTTTTTTGATATAAATATCCTAATAAAAAGATATTCAGATTACCTAATCAAACAAAGTTTTGATAACCATGAGGGAGTATATAGGCAACTTGGTGTCAGAATTAGCTTTCTCTGGATCTTTCTTATTTAGTCCCAAAAATCAATGAAATCTTATGATTGACAGTTTGCTGGGGTCTGGAATGTTTGTGCTATGTATCTATGGCCACTTGCGACACAAGGAATTTAAGTGTGCAGGAGATACCTAATTACTTAATTCATTTCTGCTAGCAATAAACACTTTTTTATCCTGTTTATCACGTGCTCAATGCTGTTGGGGATAGTGTAACCTCCTACTACTGCTAGATACTTGTACTACAACAGTTTAGGTTCTGAATCATCAAGTCTTATTTTTATCCAGGCACATACCACAATACACTCCGTAACAGCCACACCGGAGTCCAACAGCTTGTTTGTGACGCCCTCCAAAGCTTGATACACGCGATCTCTCAGTTTTTGAATTTCTTCAGCTATTTTCGACCTTATTTCGGTGATCTCTTCTCTGACCCCATTTGAAAAAGTTACAATGGCATCCGCAGCATCCCTAGCAGCTTTCCGAAGGTTTTCTACCAGCTCTTCTATAAGAGCCCTGCAATAATAAATCAGGCTCTAATTAACTGAAATTTGGTTCTGTAAGTACCTACTACTTGTTGGCAACTCCTAACAATTACATCACCGATACAAATTCGTATCGCATGCGTCAGTCATTCTGAGACATGAAGTTAAAATATCTCATGTGCTTGCAACTTCAGCTGCACTCAAATTCTAATTGAAACATAGCAATACAGGGGCACTTCTTGAGGGTATAATGAGTATGACGGCGGCACTTCCACGAACGAGCACTAGGTACATAGCTCTACTGCTACTCTACTCTGTGAACGAGCACTAGATACATAGCTCTACTGCTACTCTACTCTGTGAACGAGCACTAGATACATAGCTCTACTGCTACTCTACTCTGTGAACGAGCACTAGGTACATAGCTCTACTGCTACTCTACTCTGTGAACGAGCACTAGATACATAGCTCTACTGCTACTCTTCTCTGTGAACGAGCACTAGATACATAGCTCTACTGCTACTCTACTCTGTGAACGAGCACTAGGTACATAGCTCTACTGCTACTCTACTCTGTGAACGAGCACTAGGTACATAGCTCTACTGCTACTCTACTCTGTGAACGAGCACTAGGTACATAGCTCTACTGCTACTCTACTCTGTGAACGAGCACTAGGTACATAGCTCTACTGCTACTCTACTGTCAAGGACTGACTGACTGGGCCTGGCTTCAGTGATAGTCGTGACTTCTGTGGCTGCAACATAACTTCTACCTTCCACAACATCTGATTAGTTGATCTTATCGTAAAAAGAAAACCTGAACCTAAGCAATACTTTACCTGGAATTAGCGAAGAGGTTGAGTTCTTGGCGCTGCAGAGGCATTAGCGCATTGTCTACATTCTGTGGTGGTACGAAGGTGCTACTACTCAGCCCGCAAGTCTGTAGAAAGTGGGAAGGAGAGCACATGAGTCGTATTGCTGTTGCCCATGGGCGGGTTACTACTTAACATCAGGTGGGTCGTCAGCCCGTTCCGTCTTTACATCACATAAAAAAACTAACTTAAATTGCATATGTACCAGACCATAAAAACATTACGTTCGTCACATAAATGTTTGGCCTGACTCGGAATCGAACACGTCTAGGAGTTACCTACTACCAACTGAGCTGTTAGGCCAGAAAATAATATAATAATAATAGATGTATTGTATAGTAGTACTCTTGGCCGGGTTTGTCACTTACTACTACTAATAATAATTATTATTATCGTATTACTTCATACAGGTGCCATGGTATAGGTTCATACCATGCATTATCATAATTTTGTCCATGGTAATAATTTAACCTTAAGGTAATAGGCACTCACTAGATAGAATAAGTTATTGGGACTTACCACAAGTAACACTACAGACACCGGGACGAAATATTTCATTGTTCTGGCTCTTAGGTGCTCTAGGTAGTTACTTGCCTAAATTAAGTCTGATGGTGATTTTTCATTGTAGGTTTTTATAGCTTTGATGTTGTTTGTATTTTTCTTCTGAATAAATAAATTTATCTTATCGGATCTAAGGGAAACTGGGTGAATAGGATTCAGTGGTAAACATCATATTTTATTAGCTAGTTAATTACGAAATAGAATTCTTAAAAGTAGGTAAAAACAAGTAGGTAGGCGCTGTGTGTCGGGGTTCGGTTCCCACCCAGGACATACATTTGTATGACGAATATGTATTATATTTATGTAATTACAAAAAGTATATAAGGATCAGTTGTTCCCATGGTACAAGCTATGCTAGCATACTTTGGGGCCGGATAGCGCTGTGTCAAATGGCCACCCATATTTATTTAATATTGTATAATATAGAATACTTATGTTTTAGTCTTAAAAAATATTCTTTACAATGGCGCCGCATAGTAGGTACGCAACGAGTAGTAATGAATATTTATGTATAATTAGATGTAAATTCGATATAATGTAAAAATTTACAAAAGTGAAATTATATACGTCGAGGTTCTTTGTCAGAGCCTCGATGTTTTTATTTCATTTCATTTGCTCTTGATAGTTGCTTTTCTCATTATAGGATATCGGTTCTATGAGTGAAACATCGATGTGAATACATCGTTTATATTGTACAATGTATCGATGTTTAGGGTTTTTATTCATCATTTTATTCATCGCTTGTTATTGCATCCCTAGCAACAAAGCTGGCTACACTGGTATGCCATTTTATGTCAAACAAAATGCCATCATAACTGAACTGAATTCATTCAATTGTATTTCTTTGTGAATTTTTTAGCGAAATAACGGGGATCTAAGTTGAAATCTTCCTTTTACAGGTAAGAGAAATTCTTTAAGATTCGTATTTTGCAGAAATGTTACGAACATGGAGTTCCTAAGATTGTTGATTGGTTTGCGTTATGACAACAAGGCAAGGACTAGTTTGTTTATAAACAAAAACGCAAGCGTCGCGTTGGGATAGGTATCAGTAGTGTTCTGTGGATCCTGTTACTGACCTCACCTACAAACCAGATTCAGGGCCAGTCGCCTGCGGTAGCTCTCGCCTGCAAGCGATAGTATGCGGCAAACTCCTTTTACCTCAGAACACTCAGAGACTGCGGTTCTACACCATACGCTTCGCTTAAGATTTTTTCATCCATAATCACCATATTATATCATTAAAGAGGATTTCCTGACTCAATGACTGACTGATAGACAATGTACAGCCAAAACCGGTGGTCCTAGAAAAATGTTTCTACTAATATACAATTGAGTACCTACATAATTGTCTATTACTAACTAGCTGTTGCCCGCGACTTCGTCCGCGTGGAATTCGTTTTTATCATGCACCCCTATTTTACCCCTTGGGAAAATAGCCTAAGTCACTCCTTGTTACATCATCTATCTGTCAGTGAAAGTCCCATTAAAATCGGTTCAGCTGTTTCGGAGATTAGCCGGAACAAACAGACAGACAGACAAAAATTGTAAAAAATGTTGTTTTGGTATATGTACTGTGTATACATCCATATGCACTTAGTAAAAAGCGGTTACTTTAATGTTACAAACAGACACTCCAATTTTATTTATTTGTATACACGGAGCCTCTGAACCTCGAACCAGTGTCGTGAAAGGATGCAACCATCCTTTCACGACACTGGAGAGAGCTAGTTAGTGACACAATTAGTAGTACCTAATTTAAGCCATGTGCATTTAACTTATTTGACCCCCATTCTATGGTTTCTTCCCAATGTTTTCCTTTACTGGAAGCTCAAGTCAATTTTAGGGTTTGAACCCGCACCTACAGGTCTTAAGTCGACTTCATTACCAACTGAGCTGTCTTGTGTTGCAATTGCCCTTCTATTTAAATAAAAAAATACATAAAGGAAATAGTGTGAATTGTGCAATTGCAACTGATATAACCAATTCCCTAAATATTTATTTCTGAATATTTCAAACACTTTTTCTTTATTTACCTTATGTTAAATTTATTTATTATTTGCTCTAATAATATTATCAATCAATTGTTACAGAAAAGACAAGAACAGGATATCTAAATAAAGAATAGACCATCAGGAGATTGTTCAACCAGTTTTTTTTTGTGTTTTCACATGAACTATGATAATATGGATATCTGGAACATGAAAGTTATAGCTACTGCATAAGCAAAATTCAGCTGAACCAGATATACACAATATATATCAAATGTATTCATTTAGAAACTCAATTGTCTTTGAAGAAGACTTAGAAGATTTACCATCGCAAACTATTAATGGTGATGTGAAGCCTGGTATAAGAAAAGAACTATATGAAACAGGAGTTATAACAAAACAATTTGAGGGAAGCTATGGACAATCTGACAGTACACACATAAAAATAAAAAATGAAACTTCAGATGTAGACATTATCAAAAGAGATGAAAATCAACATCATTCATGTCATAAATCTATTGTTTTACATGAAGATTCATATGATTTGTATGCAAATCATACATTTAAAGAAGAGATGACAATCGAGCCAGAATTAACTAATATCATATTATTAAATGGGGAGAATGGAGATAAATTCAATAAACATTTCAAATCAAATACTAAGAAAAGCATAAAAATAAAAGAAGAACCTTCAAATGTAGACAATATTCGAATAGAGAGAGATAAACATCATTCATTACATAATTCTATTGTTTTACATGAAGATTTAGATGATTTGTATGCAAATCACACATTTAAAGAAGAGATGACTATCGGACCGGAATTAATTCAAAATGCGGATATTATCATGTTAAATGAGGAGAATGGAAATACATTCGAAAAATGTTTACGATCAAATGGTACGAAAAATGAACAAAAAAAAGTTGGTTTAACATGTGGCTGTGGTAAGACATTCATTCGTAGATATTGGTTTGATAAGCATAATATACAATCATGCATCAAGGTGTTTATCTGTGAAAATTGTGGGAAAGAATTTAAAACTAAAGCTGGAATTAAATATCACATGAAATCTCACCAGAAGGCTATGTTACAGTGTGAACATTGTGGGAAAGAATTTAAAACTAAAGCTGGAATTAAATATCACATTAAATCTCACCAGAAGGCTATGTTACAGTGTGAACATTGTGGGAAAGAATTTAAAACTAAAGCTGGAATTAAATATCACATTAAATCTCACCAGAAGGCTATGTTACAGTGTGAACATTGTGGGAAAGAATTTAAAACTAAAGCTGGAATTAAATATCACATGGAATCTCACCAGAAGGCTGTGTTTCAGTGTGAACATTGTGGGAAAGAATTTAAAACTAAAGCTGGAATTAAATATCACATGAAATCTCACCAGAAGGCTATGTTTCAGTGTGAACATTATGGGAAAGAATTTAAAACTAAAGCTGGAATTAAATATCACATGAAATCTCACCAGAAGGCTATGTTACAGTGTGAACATTGTGGGAAAGAATTTAAAACTAAAGCTGGAATTAAATATCACATGAAATCTCACCAGAAGGCTATGTTTCAGTGTGAACATTGTGGAAAAGAATTTAAAACTAAAGCTGGAATTAAATATCACATGAAATCTCATCAGAAGGCTATGTTACAGTGTGAACATTATGGGAAAGAATTTAAAACTAAAGCTGGAATTGAATATCACATGAAATCTCACCAGAAGGCTATGTTACAGTGTGAACATTGTGGGAAAGAATTTAAAACTAAAGCTGGAATTAAATATCACATGAAATCTCACCAGAAGGCTATGTTTCAGTGTGAACATTGTGGGAAAGAATTTAAAACTAAAGCTGCAATTAAATATCACATGAAATCTCACCAGAGGGCTATGTTACAGTGTGAACATCGTGGGAAAGAATTTAAAACTAAAGCTGGAATTAAATATCACATGAAATCTCACCAGAAGGCTATGTTTCAGTGTGAACATTGTGGGAAAGAATTTAAAACTAAAGCTGCAATAATAGATCACATGAAATCTCACCAGAAGGCTATGTTTCAGTGTGAACATTGTGGGAAAGAATTTAAAACTAAAGCTGGAATTAAATATCACATGAAATCTCACCAGAAGGCTATGTTTCAGTGTGAACATTGTGGGAAAGAATTTAAAACTAAAGCTGCAATTAAATATCACATGAAATCTCACCAGAGGGCTATGTTACAGTGTGAACATCGTGGGAAAGAATTTAAAACTAAAGCTGGAATTAAATATCACATGAAATCTCACCAGAAGGCTATGTTTCAGTGTGAACATTGTGGGAAAGAATTTAAAACTAAAGCTGCAATTAAATATCACATTAAATCTCACCAGAAGGCTATGTTACAGTGTGAACATTGTGGGAAAGAATTTAAAACTAAAGCTGGAATTAAATATCACATGAAATCTCACCAGAAGGCTATGTTACAGTGTGAACATCGTGGGAAAGAATTTAAAACTAAAGCTGGAATTAAATATCACATGAAATCTCACCAGAAGGCTATGTTTCAGTGTGAACATTGTGGGAAAGAATTTAAAACTAAAGCTGGAATTAAATATCATATGAAATCTCACCAGAAGGCTATGTTACAGTGTGAACATTATGGGAAAGAATTTAAAACTAAAGCTGGAATTAAATATCACATGAAATCTCTCCAGAGGGCTATGTTTCAGTGTGAACATTGTGGGAAAGAATTTAAAACTAAAGCTGCAATTAAATATCACATGAAATCTCACCAGAAGGCTATGTTACAGTGTGAACATTGTGGGAAAGAATTTAAAACTATAGCTGCAATTAAATATCACATGAAATCTCTCCAGAGGGCTATGTTTCAGTGTGAACATTGTGGGAAAGAATTTAAAACTAAAGCTGGAATTAAATATCATATGAAATCTCACCAGAAGGCTATGTTACAGTGTGAACATTATGGGAAAGAATTTAAAACTAAAGCTGGAATTAAATATCACATGAAATCTCTCCAGAGGGCTATGTTACAGTGTGAACATTGTGGGAAAGAATTTAAAACTATAGCTGCAATTAAATATCACATGAAATCTCTCCAGAGGGCTATGTTTCAGTGTGAACATTGTGGGAAAGAATTTAAAACTAAAGCTGCAATTAAATATCACATGAAATCTCACCAGAAGGCTATGTTTCAGTGTGAACATTGTGAGAAAGAATTTGAAACTAAAGCTGGAATTAAATATCACATGAAAATCCATGAGGACCCAATAAAACGTACCAAAAAAATGTACTTGGCGATGGCCCAGCCAGTATCATTGAAACGAAGAAAGCCATATAATCAAACTTGCACTACCTGCTTTAGAAAATTTCGCCTAAAATCATCTTTAGAAAAACATATGCAGTCGCATAACCATCCACACAGACAACATACACACGAATGTATTATCTGTAAGAAGGAATTCACAACGAAGTCTAACTTGAAGATGCACACGAATATATTTCATGTTCAAACTCTAGCCGAATGTGATCTATGTAAGAAAACTTTTAGGGCCCGCAAATATCTTCGAGATCACTATGTCCGAATACACCTAGACTCCAATAAACGTTACACATGCAAATACTGTAATAAACTGTTCACTAATAATCAAAATCTTGCTCGGCATATGAAATACTATTGTGGGAAGAACCAACAGTCAAACCCACAAATAATGACATGTGATATTTGTCAAAAAACTTACAGACATAAGCAAAGCCTGACAGACCACATTAAGTTACATATGGGGATGAGTCTTAAAAAACGAGTTAGGCGTAAAGCTAGGTAAGAGATATGTGAAAAATATTTTCATTGAGAGCTGCATTAAAAAATAATAATAAATATTGGTGGACGTTTCACACGGCGCCATCTAGCCCCAAAAGTAATTTAAGCATATCTTGTATCATGGGAACCAGACAACTGATATAATACTTATATTTTTTTTTTATTATATACATATCGACACAGACACAGAACATCTATATTCGTCATACAAATATTTGTCCTGGGTAGGAATCGAACCTATGACCTACAGCGCAGAAGTCATGCTTACTACCTTTATGTTAAATTATTAAGGATTTGAAATAAAATAAACTACATGTGATAAATTTTGGTCACGCCACGAACCAGGTAAGGTATGGTACTTGGTTTCAGTAAGAGCCACGAAGATTTACCCTTTGCTGTATTTGCAGGAAAAAACAGTTATAAAGCCTGGAAAAACACATTACACCATATGCATCCTGGAAAAGCGAAGTGAAGTTGATGTTGTGACAAGGCAATTTAAAGAAGACATTTGAAAAGGCATCAAGAAGTGGTGCCTATGGGAAAGCATCCTAAAAATGAAATATTATGCGACAAGAAGTTATATACTTAATGAAATTTATTAAGAATGCTTGATCAAGTTTATTTTTAATTTCAATGTAAAAAGACCTGCGAAGTTCGAGTCGGAGTCGAGCTGTTGTTTATTTCGTTTTTTTTAAGCTCTATCAATTCTAGTTCCACAGCACGCAAATCCGACTCGCACTCCACCGCTTTTAATTTTTCTTGTTTTACTTAAATAAAATAAATATTAAATATATTTGAAGCTTGAACGTATGGGTGTTTCATCAGGTAGACACTGTCTCCTTAGCTGCCGACTGAACATTTTCTGCTCGGTTTGTTGTGTCAGGTACGGAACGAGCAGATGGCCCGCTCGTGTTGTTGTTATCTCTGCCCATAACAAGCACTGCGACTTGGTCCTCCCCTACATAGATACGGCAAGACCCAAGTTGCATCGCATCTCCCGTAACTCTGAGACGTATCTCACGTGCCTGTAATTTAATGCTGCTCTATTGCCTTTACTATGCGACGCCGACGTGTTGGGAAACCGATAACGCGTGACAACCTTCGCGTTCTCCTTGCTTAGATCCGATGCCTGAGGGAAAATAGCCTCAATGGCTACCCGCTTTTATCCCACTTGGCTATACGATTTATCTTGCAAAATCTTCCATTCTTTTCACCAACGATCCCTAAGATGTAAAGCCGTGGAAACCACGTCTCATGTGGACGGCTGTATTACCTAAGTACCTGATATTGTAATGAAATTGAAATATCTACCAATTTTATTCTGAAATCCATAAATCAGTTACGGTGTTGACAATAAATTAAAAAGGAGTAAATCTTTAACCAATATATCGTAATATCATAACATAATATCGTGATAATCGTGATCTTTCAGATTCAATAATTATCGTCACTTTTATGTGAATTGCAGCCACAACTCTCAAAGGGGTTAAGTTATGACTGACTTTCAAAAGGAGTTTACGTATAATAACTGAAAAAGGTTGTAATGCTGATGGAAATACTTAATCAGTTTGACTTTGTCAGAATTCTTTCGTGAAACAGAGTCTACCTTCGTTCTTCTTCATTCTCGTATTATCACATAATTTATACGTAACCTATAGATCCTACTATTTACTGCTAATATTATAAACGTGAAAGTTTGTATGTACGGATGTTTGTTACTCTTTCACGCTCAAACGGCTGAATGGATTCGGATGAAATTTGGTATCAAGATAGCTTATATCCTGACTTAACAGATATGCTACTTTGACCCCGGAAAAGTGCAGTGTTCCCGTGGGTTGACTTACCTACTCACCGCCGGGCGCAGCTAGAAACAAATAAATGTCACCACACAATCCTGCGACCTTGTCAGTTCCTTTCGTTACGTGCATGCCAGATAGTTGAACTCACCTGACCTTCGTCTAAGCTTAACCTGCAAAGAAGTCTTAAGATTAAATAAATAAGCGTCACATATACCTATATATATTTTTTATGTGATTCTAGTGGCGGAACGATCTGACGGCCCAACTGATGTTAAGTGGTAACCGCCGCCCATAGACAACAACAATATGACTCAAGTGCTCTCCACCAAAGTATGAGATGACCTAAGTTGCATTGCGTTGCGTCCATCACCCCGAGACGGGGATATTACGTGACATGCGCCTGCAATTTCACCGGCATCCACTATGCCGGTATATACTATACTATATATTCAATATAAATCACACTATTAACATTTAAAAAGTTAACCCATATAATGTACCTACCTTGTATGGTAGGTAGGTACATTATATGGATTCCCTGTCTCGCATTGCATGCATGGTTTTTTATTTATTTGGATAAACAAACAGTAATACACAGCAAGGATGCAAAGTTATATACTTATTTGAATGAATTATTAGCTGTGGAACCAACACCGTTCCATTTACCACAGCTAACTAGGACAGACTTCTTAACATAGCCGCTGAAATACCTACAAGTTATAAATAAGAGCTTTTTTAAGAGAGTTCTGAAGGAGGCAATATGATTGTTTTTTTTTATTGATTGTTCGAGCATTTCGCGGCATTTATTTCTATGAAAATGCTTGCGGTTCTTGCTAACAAGAGCAGACAAAATTTAATCCTGTAGGAACTTTCCTACAAACGATTACCAACTGCTAGGTGCATAGTCCAATTGAATTGATACATTTGTCAAGAATCATGTGACATGACAGCACCATGTGATGTTTGACCTCTCAACTCTTCCCCCTTTTATCGCGATGAGGATGTACGAAACAGCCGTGATAGTCAATTAGTACCTACCCAAGTCATATAGCTGGATCAATTTTGGTAGAAAAGTATTTTTGTAGTCTTGTCGCTTGATCAGACACGTGTAACTGACTCTCTCGGATCAGTATAGAGAAAGGATCAAAGCGCGCTTCATAGAGGCTCCTGTCGTGCACTTGAATTCTTGGTTCCCGGACATATTTAACATCTTCCTTCGCCTTATCGAGAACATGTGCGTCTCCTAAAGACTCCTTTATAATTATGAGAATGTTCTGTTTTCTCATACTGTTGTTTGGAAATCAACACAATGCTGGGGCAGAGCTTTCATCTTGATTTTCGAAGGAAAGTGTCCCCGATAATGGAAACTAATAATTAGATTAGTATCAGCCTCATTACGCTCACATAACATTAGGTAGGTACCTATACCATCAAAACCAACAACTCCAGGCGATAGAGTTAGAAGGTTCTTTTGGATTTTATTAAGTAGTCGAGCAAATAGAAGGTATTGTTTTTTTTTATTTTTTTGTTTTATTTTTTTTATTTTTTTTATGTAATACATTTAAGGAACGAGCCGACGGCCCACCTGGTGTTAAGTGGTAACCTCGGCCCATAACAGCCGATGCGACTTGGGTCCTCCCATACTAGGTATGACAAGACCCAAGTCGCATCGTATGCGCCCGTAAATGTGAGACGTCAAGATGTAATGTCTCATGTGCCTGTAATTTCACCGGCAACCACACCTTTCATACCGGAACACAGTAACGCTAATGCGTTACTGCTTGGCGGCAGAAAAGGGCATGGTGGCAGTACTTTCCCGGACGAAATTGGCGAGTTCTACTGCTATTGAATCTACTTATATGGTGGTCAAATTGCATGCAAATCTACCGCCGCGCCGGCTACCTGCACTGCACTCACTACTCCGTCATCTCTTTAACTTCTAATAAATAATTATATATGAATTATCATAAAAAATTAAAAATATTAAGTATCATCAAATAATAGAAATATTAAGGTACTCTAATAAAAATAGATGATTACAATAAACGTCCTTGACACTCTCAAGAAAAGATGAATTACAAAGTCCTGCGTCATACTCACGTGGATCGTGCTACCATAATAAAATGTATTGATAAGCCCGAAGGTTCAGTAAATAATCGAATAATATCGACGGATAAACACACGTTCTAACTTGAAGGTTATTTACACACGACGACAAAATAATGCGGAAGGCGATAGGACATCCGATTCGGATGGATTTGGGTTCGAAACATGAATGCGAAAGTTGTTTTCGCTTCCGTAAATATCAAAATAGCTTACTAGCCTGTGACTTCTTCCGCTTGCGTTAAATAAATTGCCTGTTTGTTTCGTTAGTTAGCAGAAAGCAAGCCCCTGTTTTTCGGGAGGAAAATATATGTCTTCACCGGGAATTCTTGAAAAGCTGTATCAATTCAAAAATGAACCCACATTGATAGGCATCAAGAGCGATTGGTCAACATTCAAAGTTTTTGTTTAAATAACGTAGTTTTTGACATGATCGCCATTCAGAAACCGGACCAGTTTGAGCGCCTTCACTCAGCTACACAGATTATAAAATGTTGTCTCATTAGCGCTTACTTAGTTCTGTGGGATGGTTTATAGTACCTACCCGCACTTTCGGAAAAGGTGTACCTAGTAGTAACAGATAATTTTAGTAGTTGAATGACCTCACAGCTATGTTGTTAGTAACTCGGCCTCTGAGCTTGTAGGCCGTGGGTTCGATTCCCACCCAAGACAAACATTTGTGTGACGAGCATTGATGTCTGTTCTGTGTCTGCGTGTTAATGTTTTTATATGTATAAATGTATGTATTAACAAAAAAAAAGTTTATAAGCCACAGTACAAGCTATGCTTAGTTTGGGGCAAGATGGCGATGTGTGAAATGTACACCAACGTAAAAAAAGTCTATAGAATCTAAGAGAGTCTAAGAATAGTCTGTGAGTTGTTTGTGTATGCTCCGCTTTGTCCCCTTCCACCTCCGTTCCGTTCATTCAAATATAAAAGTAAACATATCTGAACGTGGTAATTAGAGTATAAAAGACATGGTAATGTGTCGTGTTCGAGGTGATCAGGTGGCGACCTACAAATGTATCGTTAATAGAACGGATTTATCATTGTTTGCCCGCTAACTGAAGGGAGCCGTGAGGATGCCTGTTCGGAAGTAACACCTCTGAGATGTTGGTAAACTTTGGTGACCTCGTCGGAAGCCTTGATAGGACATGACAGACTGAAGCTGACATATTCGAAAGGAGCAAAGTGGCATATTGGGAAACCTGAGTGTGAGTACGGAGAGCGTAGTGGCCTATTACAGACACTTCGTTTTAAAAAGGTAGCTGGTTCAAATCCCATGATGAGATTGTCGCTTAAAATGATCATACGCATATTTTATTAACAATAAAAATTTAATAATAATTATGTACATTTATTTCAAGTGACGACTCATAAATGACAATATACAATATTTATATAACTAAACTTAAATTAATTGTAATAGGTATAATTAATAATTTTAAAAGTATACATTAATGTTGCAATTCAAATAATAAATTCAAATTAAATTAAGATACATTAGGTACATTTTTAAATTGTAATGGCACTTGTCACGATCTGCATCCATCGGAATCAATCTTAAAGCATGACAAAATGTATTTGCATTTTCTTATTTTTGGAAAAGTGGAAGAAAATGAAATAAATGTTGTTTCAAACCGGTCTGGGAATGTAGAAATCATTGCTTTTTTTCATTTTGATGTGTCCTGGTGTCCTGGGTCACCAGTGGAAGACTCATAGGCACCTTTGTATAATTAAAATATTTGTTTTACACATGCTACGCTATTAGAAAAAATTCCACCTGATTATGTGAGAATCTAAAAAATGCGTTATCTTATGCAACCAGTTTAACTGGCCGTTAATTATGATAACTAAACCATAAAATTAGTTAATATGGAACTAAAAAGTTACAAGTATTGCGTAATATATTTACGATGCAGTTCAAATTACATCCACACTTTATGAGACAAAATGTTGAGTTATTTAATTCTTGGAACTTTCTCGTTTCGTATAATGTGAAGCAGTCATATTTTTTCCTACTTTCGCTTTCAGTACGTTTTGAATTATGCACCAATATTATTGCACTTTACGTTATAACCCGTTATGACGTGCTGAGAGTCAGAAAGAAACGGATAGTCATACGAAAATCAGTGCTGGTCAGATGTGGTCCAACCCTTAGCTTGACTCACGGATGACTTGCCTGATCTAAAAGCTAGCGTTCGGGTCAGCTAAATAATAAATAAATATTGGTGGACATTTCACACAGCGCCATCTAGCCCCAAAGTAAGCTAAGCATAGCAGCTTGTGTCATGGAACCAGACAACTGATATAATAGGTACTTATTATACATTTTTTTTTAATATATAATACATAATTGACACCCAAACAGAATAAACATCTATATATTCGTCATACAATTTTATGTCCTGGGTGGAAATCGAACCCACGACCTACAGCTTGGAACGCAGGGTAACTACCATCTGAGCTGTGAGGCCAGTCAAAGGAACTACCTATTATCTGACCCAATTGCAACTGTCATAAGTCGCGGCTGTGTCATCATGATTCCCACACATCGATTACCAACGACTGATAATGCAGTAACTAGTTTAGTTAATCATGTGACTTATTTAGGCGTAAATGCTCGCTCATTAAGTTTCTACGTAACTAAGCAGTCTAAGCACTATAGATCAGAGGTAGTGTGTCACGGCCAAAACTCGATGTCGGTAACATTTTACTAAATTACCTATACTTTAGTGTAGGCTGGTGTCTCACATGTGGGGTTACCATCTGTCTGGAACTGTTTGTTGAATTCGTCAAGAATTGCCAAGAAACCGTCATTTACTATCCAAAGAATCACGCGCATTTATATGTCGCTTTTCGTGTAATAATATATATATATATATATATAGATATATATATATATATATATAAATATATATATTTATATATATATATATATATATATATCTATATATATATATATATATATGGTATACATACAGTACTATCTTCAGCTTTATAAAAACCTGAATTTCTAATGGTAACTTCAAAATTCTACAAGCAAATGGACTACAAAGAACTAAAAATAAAATTACGCGATTTTCTTTACTTGGTAGCCAGTTCCCAATCCAACGCCCCCAACGGCTACTTAGTCGCTTAGCATCAGGTGATAATATTATGTAATCAAACACAACACTGACAGTAAAAATAAATGAAGAAATGGCCTCAGTTTTGTAGCTACTAGGTAGTAATGCTGCCGGCGGGAAGTCCTGGGTACGTTCCCGGGCGTGCAATCTTTGTGTATTGAGCATAATATATTTCTTCTCGGGTTGGATCTGTCTTGGATATTGTTTACCACCTGTGACACAGGGAATCCCAGTGATGGGGTTAGTGTGTGCGTATGTGTAAGCGTTTTGATTGTTTTTACCACTGAGCCACCACACTTTTATTAAGATGAATTGCAAAAATTTTGGCTTGAAATTGTAAAATTGTGGTTTCTAGAACTATCCGATTTGTCAAGCTTAGAGGCTTAGTCACTCATTACTGTTGAATTTCAAAATGGTAACCCTACTCACATGTGGAGCAAGGTTTTATTTCTTGACTGAATACGTACAATAATATTTTATGCTAGAGTTAGGAGAACAGAACTGGGAGTTCTTTGTTCGGTCAGATTGTAGTAGCGCCCTGCGCATCCTGCCAAGTAGTTCTCAGGCAGTAGAATATCTACGTAGTAATCTATCGTACTTGCCATGGAAAATAAATCCGGGCAAGTACTGAAAAATACGATTTCTGCTGCTAAGGAGTAACGCATTTGCATTACTATAAGTAAAAAGTAAATATTTTATGCAAGAGAAAGAAAAATTTGAACTAAGAATCTGGGTGTTTTTTTATTTTTTTATTTATTAAGGTACCAACAGTTACAAATATATGATTTAAAAATAAAACTAATTAAAAAGTATTTACAGCCAATTAAAGGTATCTCTAGTTTAAACATAAGCATAAAGCTAAAAATAATAAGTTCCTACACATAATTATAGATAACATAAGGGTAATTATATATATAAATAAAAATAAAAGCATCATAAGTGTAGTGTGAGATTATCTGTGTGTGTGTGTGTGTGTGTGTTTATGTGTGTGTGTGTGTGTGTGTGTGTGTGTGTGTGTGTGTGTGTGTTTTACATATTGTTATACAATGTATTTTGCGTTTAAAGATGATTTTAAGGTAACGGTATTTTTTTTCGAAATGAGTTTTTACTATTATTGAAAATATCTCTTCATCATATCACATATATTCAATATTTCTGCTGCCAAGCAGTGATGCAGTTATACCGGTGTAATTACGTAATATACGCACATAATATATTTCTTCTTATGTAGCAGGCACAATTTTTTTTTTCTTTTTTTTTTTTATGTGATACAGTTACGGAACGAGCCGACGGCCCACCTGGTGTTAAATGGTAACCTCAGCCCATAACAACCGATGTGATTTGGGTCCTCCCGTACTAGGTACGACAAAATCCAAGTCGCATCGTATGCTATGAGACGTGTAGGTGGAATGTCTCATGTGCCTGTAATTTCACCGGCAACCACACCTTTCAAACCGGAACACAGTAACGCGAACACGTTACTGCTTGGCAGCAGAAATGGGCATGGTGGCAGTACTTCCCCGGTGAACTTGGCGAGAGTTCTACTGGAAGCACATGGGACTTTAGTCCCATAAATACGTAGGGGAGGGCCCAAGTCGTATTGCTCGTATTGCAAAGGTTACCGCTTAACATCAGGTGGCTTATTCCGTAAAGTATTCACTCAAAAAAAAATGATATTCAATGAATGAAAGACTTGTTTTCATACGTTGAAAAATACAGGCAACAATTTTATTGTTTTAGCAATTCGTTTCTAAACCATTCCTTTTGGTTGCATACTTTTTCGAGAACGCCGAATATAACATCCCTCGCAAACTATTCGAATATTCGATATGCGCATGGAGAGAGTGAATGTTCGCACATAGGTGTACCCTTTATATTATTGACACGACACCATACATGGATGTTTTACGTACGTATCATAATTACGATGCTCTCATCTTTGCGGAAGCGAAGATGTAAATCAAGGCAATTGGCGTACCAACATATCATGAACTTTAAAAGGATAAATAACCGCGAAAGAAAGGTAACAGGAACAAGGAAAATGCTCAATTGATGAT
Organism: Chesias legatella; assembly: GCA_947359385.1. Taxonomy (NCBI): domain Eukaryota; kingdom Metazoa; phylum Arthropoda; class Insecta; order Lepidoptera; family Geometridae; genus Chesias; species Chesias legatella. The sequence goes on from OX375766.1 coordinate 3,746,822, forward strand.
GAATTTTATGTAGGTAAGTTGCAGATGGTAGGCTATCAAGGAATGTAGAGACACTTATGATTTCTTATCAGTGAAAAGTGACACACGGAATTATGCTAAACTGAATAAAAAAGAACAGTGTAAACAATAAATGAATATTCAGATAGAAAATAATTCAATCAACCGACTTGCTAAAGGTATTCAATTCCCAATATAGCGAAACGGGGAAACTAGATAAAGAAGGTTTTAAAGTAATTTGACTGCAGTCTCACCCGATGTGTGTAAGTCTTATTATGATGTTGACTAAGCACTTGCTGATGAATTTAGTGTAGTTATTTAAAAAAAAAAAGGATTTTTTGCTTATAATATAAATAAATAATATTAAATAAATATTGGTGGACTTTTCACACAGCGCCATCTAGCCCCAAAGTAAGCTAAGCATAGCTTGTATCATGGGAACCAGACAACTGATATAATACTTATATACTTTTCTTTTGTAAATACATACATATAATACATATTAACACACAGACACAGAACAAACATCAATGTTACAAATGTCACATAAATGTTTGTCCTGGGTGGGGATCGAACCCACGACCTACAGCGCAGAAGGCAGAGTTACTACCAACTGAGCCATGAGGCCTGTCATATGTAAATATTATATTATTTATTATTATTTATCTTTTAATATGTACTATTGTGTGATTTTTATAAATCTACGAAAATTATGATATTGTTAGTGACGCTTTCGAGTGTATACATTAGAAACAAAAAGGAATAAATAAATTAACTGAACTGAACTGAAATTTTAAATGATGCTGTCCATGATGTAAATCTAGCATGCTTGCTTATGAGTAAACTATTAATTCTCCTCCAGGCTACTGAGGGTTCAGGACTGTAAGTGTTGTTAGGTGCTATGCAGGCATATTATCCCGATGCTTCGATCGACTCTATCGGATAGCCGCTTCGCGTCGCTATTTTTTGCGCTATGTTAAGTCAATACTGGTACAGGTAGTGCATAGTAGGCACCTGAGCCAGTATCTATCACCAGGTGTGAAATGTGAACACAGACACCTCTAATTGCTTTCTAAATAAGGCTAATTAGAATGACCATTGTCGTGTAAGAGAGCTTTACGACCGAATATATGCAGTAGAAAGTAGGTTGAGGATGCATTATACCAATTTAGCCGAAGTGTGGAATCAACATTTTCTAAAAACTAGGTTTTGATGCGGTTTCACCCCAACTGTTTTTGGGATGGGATTAATGTAGAGACCGGTTAGTCCGGATGCAAGCACTCGTCAGATTATCGTTTGAAGACCTTATTATAATCTTTAAAGAAACAACGACTTATTAATGCATTAAGATATCTCAGCTCACATAAACAGTTTATTATGCTCACTTATCTACGGGAAAACAATGATTTGACGTAAACTAGCAATTGCAAGGCGAAAATATTTGCTTTCTGAATATCTCCTCACGTCTTTCTGACTTGATTCCATACTAATCAAACGAAATAAGCTGCAGTAGGTGTCGTAAAACTGCAGCTGTGCAATTTGGTGTTCAGTCATAGTACGGGACTCTCAGAAGACCCAAGTCACATCGTATGTGAGACGTGAAGGTGAAATGACTCATGTGCCTGTAATTTCACCAGCAGCTTGGCGGCAGAAATGGGTTGGTGAATGCGGAATGGCGGAAAAATACTTAGAAAAAAAAAAGTGTATGTTTCATTCGATTAGTGTGGTATTCTAGCATTGTATGAAAGTGTTTGCTTTATCCAATACTCGTTTTCTATTTACTTTACACTTAGATTTTAGCACGAAATATAGAGAAATCATCTATTTACATATTACCGTATTTTTACAAAGAACATAAAATTTTAGTAGTGATTTTTATCTACATGTGGTATCTATTTTCCGGTGTTCGGGAAATTCTTTTATAGGATTTCAGGAACCTACTCCGCCTATCATTAAATATGCTGCTGGTTGAAAGTAAATTGGCATTTATTAGGTTTTCTGTTAAATAAATTGTCGATGTAACTAAATTTAGGAAAGTTTAGTAAGTAGTAGTAGCTAGTAATATCCAACGATGCTGTAATCCGTAGTGAAAAAGGGCCGACGGGGCTTGCCTACGACTTCTAGGAAAGGGCGTGATTCTATATGTCATAGTAGAGAATGGTTTCCGTAGCCACCAGTATTACTGTATTTTAAATTCGATTAAACAATTTAGATAGAGCAAACGATTACAAAATATCCTTTAAAATACGATAACAAAATAACTGTTACGTACTAAATAATCTAGAATTTTCCAAAACTATTAAAAGGACTCTTCTCATTCCCTTCCGTAGAGGTCGGTAAACTATGTTTTGTGCTCTGTGTGATGCTGTGATCCTGAAAATCCGAAGAGTGGTTTGGCCACCTCTTTGAAGCTCAGCATTCCGAAAAGGTGATAACTGGCTGGTCCAATATTTTTGCCTTGCATTGAAATCTGGTACAAATCAAGTGTTTACTTACCGTTATTCTGTCTACAATAATACTGAAAGGAGGTGAAGTTTGTAAGTTTGTATGCAGGTGGTTTTATTTTATTTTATACAGATATGGGACGAGCCGACGGCCAACCTGGTGTTAAGTGGTAACCTCTACCCATAACAACCGATGCGACTTGGGTCCTCCCTTACTAGGTACATGACCCAAGTCGCATCTTACGCGCCCGTAACTCTGAGACGTGTAGTTGGAATGTCTCATGTGCCTGTAATTTCATCGGCAACCACACCATTCAAACCGGAACATAGTAACGCGAATGCAGTACTGGTTGGCGGCAGAAATGGGCATGGTGGCAGTACTTCCCCGGATGAACTCGGCGTGAGTTCTACTGCTCTTAGGCTCTTAGGTTTGCTTTATCAGGTAATTGTAGAAACTACTGTTTTTTTTCTGAAAACTCTTAGGTTAATGGAAGCTACACTATCCCTGAGTGGTATAGACTATTTTTCTATTCTGATAGAGATGAGTTCAAGCGGTAAAGCCGAAGCCGGGACGGGCGCTTGTAACTGCTACTTTTAACTGTCATTGGCTCTCTCAAGCCGCGTGGTGAAAGGATTACAGTGTGCCTAAACGAGGCTCCTTTTGTGCACTGCTGGTAAAAATAAAAAGGAAAAAAGATCACGAATTCATCAAGTTAACAGAACTGAGCAAATTAACTGGACAACTGAACTTATGAGAGACACACATTGTGACACGGACATGCACGGTAAACGTGAAGCTTCAAGCTTTTACATGCTATATCACACGAATGAAACAGGCATTATTTCGAGAAGAGAAAGGAATGATTGCCGTTTGCCGCCTCCCTGTCTGCAATCTCGCAAGTGCATCTCGTCAAAATCGTAAGTGCATTTGCTTGCGATACTTGTAGTGGGCGTACGGTAGAAACTGAGATTTGACCCCGTCTTGATATGGAATGCGGTTTTTAGTGCTCCGTACTCAAAGGAAGGCACATGTTTCACGACCGACAGCAACGAAAAAGCTTAAAATAATTAGACCATTTAATAGTTTTTTCCACAAACCTACTATTAAATATATATTTTTTACACTTGCATGTTTAAAATAAATACATGCAAAAATAATAAATAAACGATGTTGTATAATAATAATTGTAATGTAATTACTTTTGGTAGCATCGTCACGTTTTGTACCAATTATCGGTATAAGCAGTAATAATTATTATAATAATAATAATAATTTATTTTTATTTGTTACAAAAAACATAATTACATCGTAGCACTTAAATAGGTAACACAATAGTTCAATACTTAAACAGACTACTACTTAAAGTATTTGTAAATACTGCTATATATACTGATGTATAAAAGTATGCTGCTTATAATGTAAGGGCTACTAAACAGCATAACTCTTTATTATATTTATATATATATATTAGCTTACTAGCTAGGAATACAGCTTCATATCAGTGTAAGAGCTATCGAAATTAATCAGTAGTTTCAGAGATTAGATCTTACATCCAAACATAGAAACTAACAAGTTTAACCCCTTTATAATATTTCAAACACGTCAGCTGTTGCGCTGCCATCAGTAACGAGATCGTAGTTTCCCGAGATTTCCACCCATGTTCGATTTGACCCACTCTCGGATTACCCACTTTCCAAGCTCACTGGCTGTTTGAATTAATCGATCTATTGAATTTGCGCACATTGAATACAGATCTCATTCATCGACGTATTTATACACTTTTACCTTTTGATATTATAAACAAGATATTAGCCAGATACATTCAACTATATTATTAATTATTAATCTCTTGGATCTACAAAATCCCGGAATGTGTAAAAAAACAAATGATAAAAAAAATACTTGAACCATTTAGTTTGTTAAGGAAAGAAGGAACACCTTTGGCAAAGAATATAACAGAGAGTCACAAGATAAAAAATAATATATATAAGGTAGGTAACATAAAATAAAAAGTAATACATAGGTACATAAAACATATAAACTTCACTATGTTATTAATAACTGGATGTGCCTCTATCTACTAACCATAATTATAAAGATATCGATCTCATTCCATCGTACTGCCGACTACACAACCAGATAACTAAGCCCTCCCCTGTGATGAGACAGGTTCGCTGGGTTATATAACACTCACTCATCACGGACGACAGTAAGGGACGGTTACAGGGTGCGAATAGACTAGGTTTGCTAATTAATTCATAGAATAACATCTTATTCGTGTAAGGTAAGCAGAGCCTTATTGGGCCTCCAAGCATGCCACATGCTTTAAGCTTCCATTCAAGTTCTATTTGACCCACTCTCGGATTAGCCACTTTCTGCTCGGTAATCAGTTGAATAAATCTATTGAATTTGAGCATATAATAAATATTACTCTTTTAACGAGACAGGTGACAGACTCTCGAAAAAATCCCTTATTGAATGTTGGTTCTTAATAGAAAGGTTTAAAAAATATGATGATAATGTTGCTATCATCACTATCACTAATAATCTATACATGTATATACAAATAAATATAATAGAAGTGTCTGTTTTTAATATTAAAATAACCGCTTTTTACTAAGTGCATATGGATGTATATCTGTTATCTATTTTATTTGTTTTGTGTTACTTTTTATTATGTGCTTATATGTAAATTCTAATATTATTAATTGTTTGTTTTTGATCTTTTTTTTTATGTGTAGGTTAAGTACCTATTCATTTCTGCATACAATTTCATTGTTTCCCTGGAATTAATAAAGAAATAATGAAAAATATACACGGTACATATACCAAAACAACATTTTTTTACAATTTCTGTCTGTCAGTCTGTCTGTCTTGTTCCGGCTAATCTCTGAAATGGCTGGACCGATTTTGACGGGGCTTTCACTGGCAGATAGCTGATGTAACAAGAAGTAACTTAGGCTACTTTTCCGCAGGGTAAAATAGGGGTGCGTGATAAAACCGAATTCCACGCGGACGAAGTCACGGGCAACAGCTAGTATTATACTATAATTCATTCAAGCCAAAGATTGTCTGGAAGTGATCGCTTCAATCGATAAGACCGCCCATTGAGAATTTATATTTTTATTTTTGTTAGATTGTTTTAGGCCAAGATTGTAATTGTTTAGTTACGGTGTTAATTATGAACAATAAAGAGTATATTATTATCTAGATAGATATACTCTTTATTGTTCATAATTAACACCGTAACTAAACAATATATAGCAATATATATATATATATATATAACAATATATATATATGTAGATAGATAGATATCTATCTACATAAAAGCTTGCAATAAAATCAGGTAGATGATGTTCATTACAAGGAAGTGACTTTAATTAAAGAGTTGCCAATCGGTAATACTAATAACACAATCAGATGTATTAATTACGCGAAGGATAACGGTTATGCATTCATTAATACTGTATACATTATCATCAGACTATTTGTTAGTACTACACATAACCACCGGTGATGTAAGACCGTTAGATAATTGTATGTAAACCTGGCATACCACGTCCGACTATCGCGTTAGGTTCTCCGGTGATAAAATCAAATAAATCTATGTTAATGAATAAAGAGATATACAGTTCGTAAGTTTTATGCTGGAGATAATCTCACTACACATTAATATTCACCAATATCTGTAATGGACCTTCTGTGTGTTACTATTAAGAGCCTGCCTACCCCATAGGGGATAAAGGCCATGATTCTACACCATGTCACTTTCAATCCCATTCAACATTTAGTATACAGTGCTTAAAATTGGATGAAATAGATGGTTTGGTTCCAACCCAGTCACCGTAGTCCAGCCCCACTGAATTTTAGCCAGAAAACTTTGCCCGCTTTTGATGTAAAAAACTAGGTAATTTTTCCTCAATTTACCGCTAATCTAGGCGAGGAAAGGAAGGAAGAAGCTTACATAACGCTGATAATTTGCACTTGAGGATATTAATACGTAACGCCTAGAGTAATTTAAAGACTACGAACCTACTTAATTCAGTGATGCATTTTGTTTTCTACAGGATATGTTTCTTACAGGGCCAGTTCCGAAGGCTATATTATCACCTGTGAAGACAGATTCATCAAGCCCAAATACGACGAAGTTATGTTGACAAGGTGAAGACTTCCTCCGCACACCTCCCGACTCCATCGTTAAACTACCTCCACGGTACCATACTGCAGCACTGTCATCGATGTACAGTGTTCCAATCAGCTCAATCAGTTTGAGGGAACTGGTCTAATATTGACTAGCGTCACAACTCAGTTGCCCCTGCCTTCTGCGCTGTAGGTCGTGTGTTCGATTCCCAAACAGGAACAACATTTGTGTGACGAATATAGATGTTTGTTCTGAGTCTGGGTGTTAATATGTATTATATGTATGTATTTACAATAAAAGTATATATGTATTCTATCAGTTGTCTGGTTGCCATGATACAAGCTATGCTTAGCTTACTTTGGGGATAGATGGCGCTGTGTGACATGAAAAAAAATCAGTTGCAAATTTTGTGTTGTAATAATTAAAAAGGACACCTACAGTATATATACTTATACCCACTGCAGTCACACAGTCATACCTGCTCTCGGAAAGCGAAAGTATAGGCTTTAAATAATCTACCCGGAAGCCTTATCCGCACTGGACAATGTAGCGTAGACATATATATTCTAATTTCAACTCTGGGGCGTGCTGAATTCCTCGCGATTTCTTTCCTTCGCCGTTTTGAGAGCATGGTATTCGACATACAGTATTGAAGTGAAAATCTCATTGTGACACGCCCGGGTTAGAACTAGCAACCTTCGTCCTGAAAATCGGCCGCAATACTTTCAGTCCAGAGAGAATGACTGGGCTGTAATCAAATATCTTTGTAATTTTAGATTTAGATCATTCCAGTTTCACAACACCCAATAAGAGAGCGTGATGGTTCACACTCCAGACCTCGAGTTCAAACTGGAGGTAGCTGCTTCAAATCCCGCGGGGAAATGAGTTCTTCATTAGAAAAAAATGAGTGTGCGACCACGATCTCAAAATGACACACGAATACCATCGCAAGGAAACTGACATGTTCTGAGACATTCGAAAACGTTTCAAATGCACGAAAAGAGCCTCACTAAGACGCACTTTAATCCTTTCCACCAGACACCACCACACTGGTAGTAACACCAATTTCATTTTTTTATGATTTTGATCTTGTCTCGTTAAAATAAAAATATATTATTAAATATTTCCAGTTTCAAATATTCGTAAAGTGATACATAAATTTCATAATAAACTTATTATTTTACGACGAGAAACAAGGTAGTGATCGGTTGACGAGTAAATTCAAGGATTTCTCACTCACCAAATAGGTGTATTAACTAGCTACTTAACATTTGTTACACCTTTTAAACAAATAACGTTTCACAATCGTTATCGTCGTTGACTGGCCTCACAGCTCAGTTTAGGAGTGGCTCGGCCTTTTACAGTTTAGGTCGTGGGTTCGGTTCTCACGCAGGACGAACACTGATGTTAGTCCTGTGACTGGATTTTAATACGTATTATATGTATGTATTTGCAAAAAAGTGTACAAGCTATGCTTAGTTTGGCGCTGCATGGCGCTGTGTGAATATTTATATTTATTTATTATATTTGTAGCTTACGGTTCGTACTTGTAACTCTGACTCCAAGGCCTGGGTTCGATTTCCCGATGGGCGGAAAAATAGAAAGCAATTAACTTGATTGTTCATAAACGCAAAAACATTCTTTATTTCTTACCAAAAGTATAATTTTGATGAGTTTTATATGTCTTGCTTGAGAAATTTATTAATTCTCTATACAAATTTTCATATCCCACTTCAAAAAACCTGTGTCTTCTCTAACTCTACGAAAATTCATAAAAAATGGTTCAGTGGTGTAGGCGTGAAAACGTAACAGACTGGCAGACAAACAGTTACTTTCACTTTTATAATATTAGTATAGATATGGATACAGGTTTTTCACCGCCTTGTTTCCAAAATAACCATCAGATGGCGCTGCCCTTAGATTAAAAATGAAATCATTTTGCTAATATATTAAATTTTACCGAGAAAATTTTGGATAATTACAATGTCTACAAGTATGAATATAAAAACTGCACGCCACGAAATATGTTAAATTGGTTAATTTCCGTACAAGACAAAACATAGCTGTGCTGAGATTTTATCATCCATTTTGTTCTTGTGACTTTTGATTTCTATCACTAGACAGTACGGAGCAAAATGGAACTTTTTCGTGTACATCGAAAATGAAAAGATGTCAATAAAATGACATAACGGAGGAAGTGGTCATAAAATTTGGCATTTTAATTCAAGGCGAGGAGACAACTTCCAAGTTTATTTGTTGAGGTACTATATACTTAAACAATTGTCTTGTAAAAACTCTCCAAAGTAATTAAGGTTTCGGTGTGGTTTGAACACTTACAGTACAGGTTTAAGACTCACAGATAAAGAAGTACACTTTGTTAATTGAGCGCGTATTAATTTCTTGGTATATATTATTGTAGCAGTATATTTTTGCTTTCATACAAAATCGTGGCAAACACAATGATGACTTTGAAAAATTACTAAATCTAGCAGATTGCATCCTCGGTCGAGGCAAACATATTGAGAATAAAGTTTGTTCTTGATTGATTTTTTTATGTCATTGAAGTGACAGAACGAGCTGACGACCCACCTGATGTTAAGTGGTAACCGCCACCCCATGGACAACAGCAATACCACTCAAGTCCTCTCCATAGTACGAGATGACTCAAGTCGCACTGTGTTGCGTCCATCATCTCGAGACGGAGATGTTACGTCTCATACGCCTGCAATTTCACCGGCACCCACCGGAACACAGCGACACGAGTACATCACTGCTTGGCGGCAGATTACTAGGCGTGGTGGCAGTACTTCTCCGGCCGAACTTGGCACAAGTTCTACAGCTACTTTGGTTTGCTCCTTTTGCACCACCCGGGGGACACGTGTTGGATTCAAAGGGTTATCACATACGGACGCGAGCAACGTGGCCCCCCAAAATAGAATATTTTCTTATATATTTACCCACCTGGTGTTAAATGGTAACTTCTGCCCACAACAACCAACGCGACTTGGTACAACCCAGACAACAGACAACCCCCATTTTTTGGTCTCACCAGTTTTCGTTCTGAGTCAATGCCACTAGCGACACAGTGCATTAGTATGACTGCAAGCGTTGTTTGCTTACTAGTTACTTTTATAACATTCATATCTTGGAGATGGAGGACGAATCTGAGACCAAACCTTAGACACGTATCCAGGGCAAGGTCTTTCACCAACTTAAAGGACGTGGTTGGAATTTGAATCGATGTGAATACTAAATTGGCAATTAGTCACCAGTTCGAGCTTCATATTATTAAACGCTTATGTGAGAGGTCATATGTGAGGTGCTCTACAGTAGAGTTTGATTGAGAAATTAACTATTGCTTCATATTCTTCAACACTGTATGTTACTACTCTACAGATAGATTTGATTCGATCACTCGCTTTGAGGTTTTTAGTCATATTTTTAGTTTTTATGCCAAAGGAGGATATAAATAATTCATCGTTATTTAGTTTCCGATAAATCCAACACTTACTGCGTCCAGCGCCAATAATGATGATAACATTCACTGCAGTCTTTCGAAAACAAACATATCATTTCTCGTTTTTCAACTTAATAACAATAAAGTGCGTTTGGATATATTATAGGTCTTGAAAGTCTGGCGAGCTCACGGCGATCAACTACAGACCTTGGGCTTTACTGCAGATACGTTACTTGTTGGTTTTTTCCCCTTTTCCGCAAATCTACACTATGCGATTTAATCGTAAAACTTATCATTAGGTACCCACTGAAAATGCTTGCAGAATTTGACATTAGAATTGTTCGCTGTTTGATTTACCAGCCATTGTTTAGACGGAACCTACACAATTTAGAGGATGCTCTTTTAAAGGTTATCCTTGTAAACCATATTCCACCATCATTTCCAAGAGTTTCATTATCTAATCGCTCAACGTCAATATATTTTTACTCATAATATGGCGTATAGGTCGTAAATAAAGGTTGATTGTATGAAATTTTCCGATGTATCTCGTATTAGTGCGGGTGATAATGAGCGGGCATTGAACAGCGCATTATCCTCGCTAGGGCCAGAGGTGGAGCGATATGATAGCCCAGGGCGCGGTGCCGCTGGCGCTGGCGGGCCGGAGCGGTCGAGGCCGGGAGCAGGGAGGCGGCCGCCGGCGCCGCACGCTCAGTGTACAATCGCGCGCCGCAAGTGTTGCGCGCCCGCAGACGTTCACCTTGCCTATCGAGCGTGTTGTCAATCGCGGCGGAATTCTGTGATGGATGTGACGTCGCCGCACCATTTGTCGGATTGAAGGTGCGTGATGCCGTAAGCCGCTGGCGCCGCGAGTCAGACCGACCGGCGCCGCTCCCGAGACGCCCCCGTGTGTAGTGCCGCGACTCCGTGATAACGTGATGTGACAGAGATACGTGTTAGTGCCAGTGGAATAGTTTTGTGAAAGTGTGCACTGAGCGTGAGCGCGGCCGCACTCCGTCACAATGTTGAACTGCACCGATCTGGAATGCATCCTGCACCATCACCACTACTATGCGCATCTGCATCACATACACCATTTGCAAAATGCGCAAGACACAGGTACGTCCCGCACTAAAGGAACGCAATTCCATGTTAAATGAATTTCTTCCCTCCCTATAAACAATGAACACAATAAGATTGTTTAAGAACAATCGGCGAGTGTTAACGATAACAAGCATGAACGCGACTATAGAGCGTCTTGGAATCCCTGATTTTATAGGAGTCGTTTCGCGGGCCGGTAAATGGTATGTTTTTGCGAGGTACGTTGGAATGATTTGATCTTGACCTTTATCAACATTGAAAACAGATTGGGCGCAACAAACTCAAAAGCGACATCAGTTCGGCACACAAGGTTCGATGCAATAGCAGGTGTTTATCACGCAATGTGCCGACTGTAGCTCGTTTTCACTCAATGCTTACCGACAGACTTCAAAACCTGTACGACCAACGCGGCGGCGCAAAATGGACGAAATATTTGTGTACAAACACAATGTTACGTTTTCTCTTTCAAGTGGTCGCAGACGTTGGATAATCAAGTCGAATGTCGGCCTGTTTCACACTCAAAGCGTCGTCAAATGTTCACATCACAAAGATATCATCAACTGAACCCGAAAACAAGTTAGAGTCGTTTTTAAAATCATTAGCTTATTCATTCACTTGTGTAAATAGAATTTGCAGCGGCACATTATAATGTGTTGTGGGGTGTTTGCCTAATTTACATACCTGCACAATGCTGTAGTCCTCAGTCGTGTTGGCATTTTGTTCGTTTGGAATTCCTTCACTTTTGAGTCGACTGTATTGAAAGTCAAACGAATATAAACATGTATCTTTTTCAAATAAACGTTAGCACCATTTAGTTTACTTTTGTTACGACTACGCGAGTTGTTTAATTTTTCACGCTCTACATGAGTTTCAATTGGATTTTTTTGTTGTTATAACTAAACGATAGAACAATGGTTATTGAATAGTATCTTCTAGGTGTTGTAAACAATATTCACGGTCTCAGCCGGGTGAGTCGAATCGGTTTTCTTATTCTACCTTCCTGAAACATTCTTGTTGTAATGGTAATCACTTGTAAGATTCAGCATGTAATGAGCGTGAAGGAGAATATACAGAGAATACATTGAGGTTTGTATTCGTAAATGACGTGTTCATAATACACATGAAATTATAAAATGTTGTTCTCAATATTTTTGAAGGTTCATTGAAATTTTCAACTTGATTTTTATATTTTTTTGTTAAATTGAAGATATGCACTTATTTGATTTCAATAATGAAACGTCTGAATTAATTATTCTACGGTATTGTTATATATAATCCACGATATTTATATAGCAAACTTTCTCGGCCTTCCTCGTTTAACTTTATTTATAGCCGGCAATTTCAGAATTTCTCCATCGCTTTGCCTGATAGAGTTTTGCGATATGAAAAATAAGAAGAATCTTTATGGCAATTCATCATAATCATGTTTCGTCGAAGATAAGTATTTGGACATGTGTATTTAAAAATGTCTCAATGTGAAACCCAGTTTTTCACCCATAACCATATTACAATGTTATGCAAGTTACAGTTATTATTAAGGTCTCGTTAAGTTGGCTAAGTAATTATGATTTTAGAAATAAATTTATTATTTGTGAAATCACTTATAAAATCGCTACTTTTATAACTTACAGTGTCTACATTTCTAGGATGCATTCATTTTTATGTGTTTCATAAGGTTTGTTTCAAATTATAAAGTTAAGTGAACCAATTACATAATTGTATAATTAAAATCAACGATAATGAGTATTACATTTATGCGAAAATATAATATATCATCAATATTTTTCTATTATTGACTCTTACTTGATTCCAGTAGAATATAATACCAGCGATGAAAATGTGGATAACTTAGTGGGCTACATAATTTTAACAGTAGTTTTTATGGTAGTTGAACTTGTGACAAGTTCGTCCAGGGAAGTACTGTCACCAAACCTACTTCTGGTGCCAAACGGTACGCTTTACTATGTTCCAGTTTGAAAGATTTAGTTGTCAGTAAAATTACAGAAACTCTGACAAAACTGAGGCATTCCATCTTCACATCTCAAAATTACAAACGCAATACAATGAAACTTATTATAAAATAAAAAATTTAGACCTATTATAGCTCGTATAAATTATTGTTTACTGTAATAAATAAAATAAAAAATTTATTTTACAGCGCTGCGCTGCGCTGTCGCTGTATTTCGATATGTAACTCTACGATTACCTTAATGATTGTCCCAATTACTGAGTAACTTTATTTACTGCTCATGATATTGGACTTCTAACCACTGATATCATTGTCTTCAATTAGACGCGGCGTGTCTATCAGTCACGGATAGGTGATACATAAACTAATCACTAGGTGCAGTAAATAAAACCTTTGCTATTGACACTCATACGAAAATAACGGCCTTATTCTGGATCGGTCTAGCCAGTATAAATTATATCTTAGTATCTCGGAGTCACGAAATTATATGATCATTCCTATTAGGAATCTTGCCTTGGTCTTCTAGATTCGGATTTGCTATCTCTCTCTATTATGCTTTGAGCTTTTACCTTGAACCAGACAATTGGTAAAATATTTATATAATTTTTTAAACACATACATGTAAATCATGTTAAAACCCAGACACAGAACAAACATCTATGTTCGTCACACACATGTTTTTCCTGGGTGGGACTCGAACCCACGACCTACAGCGCAGAAGGCAGAGGTACTGCAAAATGAGTTGTGAAGCAACAAAATATATTTACTTAATTATTCTTAATATATGACTTACACCTTCGTGTTGGAGGCTTGGTTGCTATCCCAACACATTTTATGAATACTTAAGGAAATTCACATGTAGGTAAAAGATTGAAACCATAAACCATAACCGTGATTCTGAGCCATAACCATTTTTCGCAATTAGTAAATGTAAATCGTGATCATCGTTAAAGTTAATATGTTAATTATTCAAGTTTACGATCAACATTAGACGTTAACTTTTAAACTGGAATTGTCACAGTTAATCATGATATTTTTATACGTTCCGATACTACTACTAGTCAACTCAGGTTCTGTCGAACCAGTGTGGTGAAAGAATTTGAAGTGCGCCTCAAAGAGGCTCATTTCGAGCACTTGACACATGTCTTCGAATTTTTAGTTCTGGCACTAGTTCCTGAGGTAGAAACTACAGGTGGAAACTTCATGTAGTAGAAACTAAGTAATCCACTTTTTCCACCAATTGACAAAAAAACGCCAGTGTAGGTCAATACGTAATTTTTCCTCGGCGTGATCATAGAAGCTGACCAAGAAGCTTTATAGCGATTTCCATGTCCGTTGTAGGTCTAAGTGGTCTAAGGTGGAGTTTATTCCACATTGAGAAATTGGGTGCACAAAGTAGAAATTCTGATCTCCTCACCTCTGATGATTCTGATCACCGCGATGTTATCAAATCACATGGGTGATGTGGCTACTGAATTAATGGAAAGTGGCCTTGGTGCAGTTACGAATTAAATCATCCAGATGAACAGTGCGATTACTAATTACAACCTGTATATAATTTCCTTGAACGACTTAAATTTATAAGGTTACGCCCTAGACCTTTTTATAAGACAGAATTGTCTCGTATGAAAATGGATATTTAAATAATTTGCCATGTCTTTTTTTTTATTTTATTGTTACATACCAATTCAAACTCAACATCAACACACATTTTGTTCCACGTTCTCAAGACAATGTCAAAGTCAAAGTCAAAACTTTTTTTCCATAGAATTCATAAAGCAATGGCTTGGAAACGTCAATAATATTCAAAACCTAAGAAAAATTTTTTAACGATGCAGAGGATAGCTGAAGGATAGTTAGTGGTGACACACGTGTCACATTCTATTCTCGTGATAATTCTCGTGATTTTGAGATGCTTTTGGTGTGACACCGTGTTGAGTGTAATGGCTAGCGGTACAGACCAGGAGTTATTTGCTTGAAAATATATGTGCGCAACCACATTCTTAAAGATTACTTGAGAAAATTGGCTTATTCTAGAACCTGTGTCAATTGCTTTAGAGGAGCCTTTTTGATCCTTTTAAATCACTGTTATTTCATTTGTTTATTCATTTTCGTTCGAGAGAGCAGTTCTTGTAGCCACAAAATAGGAAAATTTGGTTAAAGCATTATGCTGTATGCTGCATTATGAGTATAATATGAGAATATTGTCTTTATCTCCAGAATATCTGACAATGAACATTCATGTCTGAATCTGTTTACAATCCAGGAATTTACAATTCAATGTTTTTTCGTTGTGTTTCGGTAACATTTGTATGCAAAACCTATAATAATAATAATATAACTTGGCCAGTTATGTTTAAATAGTACTTCAAAGACGGAATTACATTACCACTGATATCCGGTAAAAGCTGGTCTACTGAATCTAAAAAAAGTTATGGATAAAATAATTTTATTGATATATTTAAGTACAATTTTAAGCTGTATCGTAACGACCCTAACGACAGCAATACTGCTATGTTTAAATTATGTAAATGCGACTGATTGGTGGTAAAATAAATGGTTACAATAAATAAATAGATAACTATTACTGGACATTCACACGGTGCCACCTATCCCCAAAGTAAGCTAAGCATAGCTTGTATCACAGGAACCAAACAACTGATACAATACTTATATACTTTTTTGTAAATATATTCATATAATACATATTAACACCCAGATACAGAACAAACATCTATGTTCGTAATATAATAAATGTTTGTCCTGGATGGGAATCGAATCCTTCAGCGCAGAAGGCACAGTTACTACAACCAAGTCACAAGTCAAATAGTTATTAAATATATAAAATGACATAATTATTGATCACTATCAGTAAATTGGACAAATTATTGAACATTTCATCAATATTAGTCGAGTATGAATGCCAGTTGTATATCAAACTACATACAAATAAGATATCATGTTTGGAAATCTAGAAATGAAGCAAGACAACCTTGTGTTTTTTAAAATTAAGCTTTCCAACGCTATGTTATCTGCCTATATTTATCTTTACCTCGGTTTGGACTAACATTTGGCATTTTTTTAATAACAAGAATAGTGCGCTTTGGGAATAGCGTAAATATTGGTATTTACATCGATACGCAATGTCAAAAACCTTCTGACTATCCTTCTGATCTTCTTGAAATTATTGCTTTCGCCTTAGTTTTAACTTCAACCAAAAAAAAGAAGCGTTCTGATGTTAATATTGTTAACATTCACAAAAGTTATGAATAATATGTAGTTTAACCTAATTCATCTGTTCGTAGGGAAAGGACAGGTCATGCTTCGTTCACTGCAACTATTTGTCGGAACTCATAAGGATTTTAATCGATTTCAAACCATCGCAATCATCTCATTCCGTCTGCTTTCCGTTTACGAGCAAATAGTCAACTTCCGACCAACATTCGACGTAAAGGAAGCGATTACGCAAGACTGGTACGCGAGCCACAGTAGCGCACAACTCAAGAGGTACCCACTGTACAGGTTTAGGACCGCGTTGTGGCAATATAATAAAATACATGGAAATACTATTAAACACTGAATTACCAATTGGTTTATCATTTGAGTCAATTAGTAAATGGATGCTTAATTACATTAAAATTAGTAAGTGTTTATTGGAATACAAACGGTATAGCTGAAGAATGGGGTCAGCTAAGCATACTGACTGCCTGTATTAAAAAAAAATGCAACATAGTCATATTTAGATATAGAGAGCTCGGCTTACTTTACTCCCGCTAAAGTACGTAGAGTAGTTACTGTGTTTTGAATTACTATTTAAGGTTTTTTAACTAGGTGCTTTTTTTAATCGTCTAAAATTAACATTTATCAGAAATCTTTTTGTTTGTTGGTATACACGTTCGCATGATCTGCAAGGTAACGAATGTTTGTTAAAATCTACTGCAAAATTCGTCATTCGTGATAGGCAACAGACAACAAGATACTACAATGTGCATATTTAAATTATATTGTTTAATTAATCCATCAGTGATGTTCAGACTGATTTTGATAATTTGTTCAAACTGAAACATGACTAATAGAACCGCTAAATTGTGTAGTACTGTTTACGTGGTATCAGATCAAGTCTACCTTGCTTTGAATACGTAATAGACGGTGAAGCTTTTTGCTGGGCCGGGGACTGGTCCAATAATTATTTTGACACTATTTGAATAACCGGTACGGATGTACATATTCATGAAAATGTATGTACGCAAACTGCGCAAACTACTTAGCGAATAGCGGAACGATGTTAGTTTAAATAACAGGACTGAACGACATATTGCTTGTTGCAAAACATATTTTTCAAAAATTTTTTCAATACAATTTCTTTGGGAGCAGTTTATAATTAGTGCAAAAATTATTCGTTTACCTTGTTTGTTCTAATATTTTAATGTGTGAGACTCCACCAATGATGTATTGTTGTTTCAACCCACATTTTTCTCACTGGAAGCAGAAAGTAATAAAATGTTTGGCGTTTTGCACCCCTAACTCTTGTATTTTCTCTCTGAGTTGTGGTTACATCACACACAAAAGCAAAGCCTAAGTGATCTTAAAAATGGCAAATGTACAGTCAGAAAAAACGTATGTAGCGAATAATCTTTTATAAAAAAGTGGACAGGCAATATAAGATACCACGGGGGTTGATCTGGAAGGGCATTATTGATTGGTGAAGCTGGATTGGATTACCTATTTATTGACGTTTCCAAGCTATTAATTTATGAATTCTATGGAAACAGTTTTTGACTGACATTGGCTACCTTCATTGGATTGAGTTTGATTTTTAATATATTTTGTTAAACGCTGTCTGATTCCTAATAAAGTTGTTTTTTCATGATATTGGGAAACTGAGATAAAAATCTAAAAACTATCCTAAGTGACAAATTTATATGCTTCCGGTTGCTTTGGGAGACTTATGACACATGTTACAAAAGTTAAAAATTTAAATATAGTACCCAGTTACTTCCAAATGAAACTAGTATGATGTCATTGGTCACTCTCGTAGTAAAGAAAGTGACTATATACAAGTCGTACAATATTTGAGGCCGCTGACATTTTAAAGTTAGGTAATCCTTATAAGAACCCATCACACGTCGCGTTGAGAAATGTACCGAGAAACAAAGATGTGCAACTGTGCAGGCCACTACTAGCAAATATATATGTCTAGATAACACAGGACTTGCAAATCATGCCCGTTTGATAGTTAGTATGAGGAAGATTACCGATCGTAAAGTTTTACGAGAATTCCGGATAGATTGCACAGATTGGAAATTCAATAATGGAATTCGCAACTGACTATCCCTGTAATTGAGCAATAAAGCATAGTATTGCAATAATTAGTTTTAAGTTACTTTTTGTCTTTGTTTATGATTATGGGAATCGGTTGTTGAGAAGAAATTGTGTTATCAGATAAGATTGCCTTCTGATTCACATATTTTTGAGCAACCATATTTTTTTTGTTTGTATTATGTATTTTTCTTCATTTGCGGGGGTGCCATCAGCTTACTTACTACTTCAGCTGTGTAAAAAACTATATTTAGCGAAAAATTTTTAGGCTGCCGATTTCGAATCTTTTTAATATGATCTGAATATACTGTATAAATACAGGCATTAATTATGAGAAGTACAATAAACTCATTCAATAGAATTTTCAAATATTTGTTAGGTTTTGATAAGAACTCCGCAGATTATTTATCTGTTTAATTGGATGGATGAATGACAAATGATAAGATAATAGATGCAATGCACTGTTATGTTGTATATTGCATAAGGTTTTATGCAACACTGCAGAACCATTTTATTGTAAAATTTCCGGATTTGGGAAAGCTTGAAATAATTCTGAGATCAGATCAGATCAGATTAGACAACTGCCATATTTTAGTAATAACTAGAGATTGGTACAGTCAGAGACAAAAGTCGATGAGCACGTACAACAAAGTATATATAGTTACATATTGTTGTAAATATCGGCGACAATCGTATGTGCGGCCCGATCTGATCAGTAACCTGCCGTTATATGTATGTATAGTATGGCGTTAACGAGTTATTGAACTTGCACGTGTTCATAGACTTTTATCGCTGACTGTCCACGATGATTTCGATTAATATCAAAGGCATCAAAAGGATTAAAAAAGTTGTAAGCTGTGTATTTATTTATATATATACAAGTAAGATTATGTGCTATAGAGCCGTTTAGTATAGTAACTTACCTATGTATTTATTATTTATGATAGCAATCATAATTTGTAATTGTTTTATAGCAAAATAAAAATTTACTATGGCATTTTTTATGGTGTTTTTTTATGTGGTAGCAGAGTTAAATTTAGGTCTAAAATAGTTTTTCATCAATTGACAGGTATAATCTGAATAGGTAAGTAGTTTAAGGATCATGGCTTGATACCTACACTCAAAACGTGGGGGTCCTCATGAAGATCAAATTATTTAATAGTTCAGTTCTGACCCTGCATGAGTTTAATGCGAATTACTCGTAATTGCGTCGTAGGCGGAGAAACGAATGGTTCGTTGATTAAAATTGCTCAGCTTAATTACATCTCACAGAGCACTAGATGTCGGCAGAAATATAGTGAAAAAAATCTTTGTTCGGTTCTTTAGATGTGTCGAACGGTTTTAATAACCGTTCGCTCGATTTTCTATTGATCACGAAACAGATAATTCAATATTTGGTTTTCAAAAAGTCTGAATTGAATGTCAAATTTTCGTAGAGTAAAATCATTTTTAATATTTTAAGTAATATATTACAATCAAATAACCCATGCAAAGCAATCATAATTGAATATTAATAAAGCTTGTTAAATATATTTCACTGTGTTTATTTTTTAGACTTTATCCTTAAAGTATTCTAATATCAGCAAAAAGGCTCTAATGGAAACAGTTAGGACGAGGACGGTGCTTTACCACTTGGCAAATTGTTGACAAGTTGAAGTAAATGACAATGTCAACTTTGACAGTTAGCTGTAGAGCTTCACCTCATATTATGCGTGTTAATATCCAAAGACCAACGACCTTTAAATGAATACATCTTTTAAAAATTTGCCTTGGTGGGGCTTGGTTTTTATTTTTTATTGATCATTAGCTGGCATTAACTAAAGATATTTGGTTGTTACCAATTGTAGAACCAGTTTTAGAAATGGTTTTACGCAGTTTGGCTAATTAAATTAAATACGCATATCACTGGCATGTTCCTTTAATTTGTGTGTAATTCCACGTTTCAAAACGATTAAGGGAAGCATTAAATCAAACCGGCTTGTCCTAGAACCGATAAATTCTAAGGATTATGTCATCTGCCATTCTGAAACTGGCGCTCGTGGTGATATCTCACTAACTACTACTATAACTGACTATAAGCTCATACACTCTCGCATCTTGAGAATAGGCTTTTGTTACTGAAATGGGGACATTACAGACTGTAGATTCTATATACACAAGCGAAATCAGCGTGCGTAGCTTTTCATCGAGTAGCAATGGTTTCAAATCATAAAATTAGATTCGAGATTTAAACATTGAAGTTTTCAAGTCATTTTATGGTTTACCAAATAAGTATTAGGTGTCCAAATTGGCTCGTGAAATATAAAGGCCATATTTGATGTGGGTCATGGGGCACACGTGATCCAATCGAATTTATAATTGGGTATTTATTTAGATAATAAAATAATTAGTTAGAGGACATTGACTTAATATGTGCCAGTGAACGGTTGAGATAATTTATCTATCGCCTTCTAGGCTGTACCCTAAGACCGAAAGCGTAGTTAGGTCCTGTCTATATTAGCTTAAGCCATATTTGATGCCTCAAGAACTCTGCAAAACGGGGCTTTATAAATATTTTTTACATAATATGCTTTGTTATTTTGACATGATTTAACTATTAATTTTTGTTTGATTTGAAATAAATAAAATCATTATATAACCCCATCCTTGGTATACGGAATTAAGTCAGTACTGTGTTTGAAGCTTGAGCTAATTTTAGATAAATATACAGACTGTTGGTTACACCGCACCTATTGTGCATAAACATTTAAAATCCGAGCCTGAATACCACCTAGGGTTATAGTACTGTCGAGAGAAATTTAACAAGTCTTAGGGCACTATGGGTTACTTGTTTAGTTGAGTAGTTCCTATGGTCAGCTTTCGGCTACACGGTACCTTATTATTGCATTGTTATTCGTATTTTTTTGTGGTAGAGTTACGGAACGAGCAGATAGCCCACCTGGTATTAAGTGGTGACCTCTGCCCATAACAAGCAATACGACTTGGGTCCTCCCCTACTTAGGTACGACAAGACCCAATTCGCATCGTATGCGCCCATAACTGATACTTAAAGTTGGAATGTCTCTTGTGTCTGTTATTTCACCACCAACCACAGCATTCAAACCGTAGTAACGCAAATGCATTACTGCTTGGTGGCAGAAATGGGCAGGAGGCAATTCTTCCCCGGATAACTTGGCTAAGTTCTACTGCTCATATTCATAGGTATGCAAAATTCAGCTCAATCGGTGCCTCAGTAGGCACCGAACAACTGGATGGAGTGGACCTGGAACACTGGATGACAAATTTTGAACAGGGAAAACTTGTAGCAAGCAAATTGTAATCGAGTAACAAGTAGGTATATGAAAACAATTTGTAAATAAAGAATTTTACCTTGGCATTCACAAGTAAAATGTCACGTGCTATATATAATCTCTGTCTGCACTAGCGTCGCTCAACAAGTGCGCTAATGTCACCTAGATTTGTGCAGCGTCCATAATGGATGCTGCTAATTACAGTAGAAAGTCAGTTTAACATCATATGGTCTTTGTATCTACGACAGATCATAAGGCGTTTTCCTTATTATTTGGTAAGGGAACCCTAAGTTTGGATCGTCAGTGTGTATGTTAGAATAGAAATACCTTTGTTAGCATTCGATTACCTGTCAATGGGTTAAGCACAGCGTTGTGTTATATCTACGCCTCTACTTACGTTTAGGAAGGCTTTAGTTATATGTTATTGGGCACACCCTATGGACTGACATTAGAAGCCCAGAGAATCACTTTTTGAAATAGGAAAATATATTATTTGATAATGAATTGCTCTTTTATTTAAATACTATAATAATGTTTGAATTAAGAAAATAGAGCAGTATTTTAAAAGAACATGTTCAGGGTAGAGTCTAGATTCAGATTTGCTTACTTGCGAACTGCTATTGCCCAGAGCTGAAAAACGCCGACAATGCCCCAAGTGCACCATATTTCTATGCTTATAATAGGGTACAATAAGACGAAATGTTTATTGCCTCGCCTCTTCCTGGCACCCTCCCTCGTTCAAGAAAGTGTGTGCTAGTAATATGATTACTGCTCAGTGGCTGAAATTCTTAAGGAAATAATACTTCTACGAAGAAATTGGCACGATTTCTACTTCTATAGACACATGTTACGTAGTAAAACTCAGACTTTATGATGCAAAGATGATAAGGATATGGTTTTACCTAAATTTCGTTGGTAATTTTTCCCACACGTGATAATGTACATGATGTAACGTCAAATATCTTTGTGCAATTTACGTAATTTGGAACTATTATTATTAGCGTAGATATTGACTGAAAACCTAAGGGACAACAAAGAGGTTATTATTATATGAATCATGGAAATAATTGACGTTCCTGCTTAACATAACAAGTAGTCGTTTGTACGTTATCATTATACGAATCTGAAAAGCTCTTAAACTTGCAATTATTATGATTGTTTTAAAGAATTTATAGAAAAATTTCTGCCTTAAGCTACTTTAAACGTATATATTTTAAATGTGTAATTGAAATAGCTAAAGGGAATAAAATAAGGGAAATTATTTACAAGACAGTTGAGACATACAATAATATTACCGTGCCCACATGTATTGTCTTATTTGCTTTTCTTCGGAAACTTAGAAGTCTGGTTATCAGTGGTACAATTTTAGGACAGCTTCGAAGTCCGGGATTTAGTTAAAATTTTACAAATAAGATCGTTAAAATATCAATACATGCCCGTACCTCAGCACTAGATACCTTGTGTCGCAGTGATGTAATACGAACATCCAAGAATAGAACTTTGTTCGCCACATACTCGCAGCATCCCTCGCTTTGCAGGTAATTACCAAATTGGCTTTTTGTGTCCTGTTATTGTTCGTAATAACCTGAGTCATTTATACCGTGCCTTGCATTTGCAATTGCGTCGAGTCAGTTTGATCAAGATTTGCGTCGGATCACATCAGACCGCTTGGCAATGTATAAACGCATACTTCAACCCCGTTATGTCGAGTCAGATGTGGTTAAACCCTAATAACATTGATTTAAGAATTCATATAATTACGCCTATGTGTGCTGATGAGAAGAAATATCTTCCAGCCAACTTTTAGACGTATTCTAAACTTTATGAGATATCAAACTGATCCGAGATGTACTAAAACAATAAGTGACAATGTCTTACAGCTCAATGCCGATCGTCCTATCGGCCGATGAATAAAAAGTGGTTACAAGATCATAAATTTAAAGTTACATAATATCCAGAAAGTATAGCGAATCACATTTTACGGAGTCATTGACATTGAATCTAGACTACACTGTATTAATTCTGCAGTGAAAGCCGCACAAGCACTTTCTTCTGCTCCGTATCAGTCAGTATGTATTTCATTGTAGTCAAAGATTATTACTAATATTTTTGTTACTAATAAACAACATTATTTATAAAAGTATAATAGCAAATTAGCACCACTAAAATATGTCCAAACGAATACGTTATAAAATAGGCGGGAATCTTATTAACATTAAAACGGTATATATTATTTATTTTTATCTACAAAATATGTATCTATACAAATAAATAAAATTGGGGTGTCTGTTTGTAATATTAAAATGACCGCTTTTTACTAAGTGCATATGGATGTATACACGGTACATATACCAAAACAATTTTTTTTTCAATTTTTCTCTGTCTGTCTGTCTTTCTGTTTGTTCCGGCCAATCTCTGAAATGGCTGGACCGATTTTGACGGGACTTTCACTGGCAGATAGCTGATGTAACAAGGAGTAACTTAGGCTACTTTTCCGAGGGGTAAAATAAGGGTGCGTGATAAAACCGAATTCCACGCGGCAAGTCACGGGCAACAGCTAGTATTAAATAAAATAATACAGAGAAAAACCCCAATGACACGTTTTTCTGCAGTTTCTGTAAGCCATTAACTTCGTCTCATTCATTTGTCATTTGTCACATCAGAATATAGAAACTAGGTAGCCGAAAGTGCATAATTAATAAAACTTCGCTGATTTCGATATCGTATTTGTTTAATGGTGTCGTAATTTAAGGCTTGGTTTGGGTTAAAATGTCACGCCGCAAAAGGCTGGATGTCACAAAACTTGTTTGAATTCGTTTAAAGTGTTCATTCGTTAAAATCGTTTTAGCTTTTTAATATTATATGGGATATCAAAATCGTGCACGAAAGGAGCCTTTTTTGGGGCATTTTAATCTTTTACTACTACTACAAAGTGACATGAGAGGAACTAGGAGCGAAAATATATACAGGTAATGAATGGATAACCTTGAAATGGGCCTTAGTAGAACTATTGGGCATTCGGAAAAAAATATGAAATAAAAAAAAACCAAGTGGTATCAAAGATATGTATTTTTTAAATAGGCTTGACTCATTTGGTACTCCGTCGGTAACTTAATCATATAAAAACAGTAGTTCTGAGAGCACAAAGACTAGCGATGTACCGGGTTTAAACATCGTAGGATCAAAAGCTTAAATTTATTTATGGAAGTGAAGGTATAAGGAACCGATCAGGAAATTTCTTGTTCTGTACGAGTTGTGGCCATTTAAATATATATGCGTGTAAGGACATATGCATGCAAGTAACATCAGAATACTGAATTGTGCGTTTTTTTTCTTTTTTTCCGTACGAAAACATGTCTGTACACTCTTATCTCATTTACATTGACGTCACGATACGTGAATTATATTTCGTTACATGGTAATATTTGAACAACAACAAGGAAAAGTACTGTCAATGTTTTATCAGTAATGAAGACATCATTCCTTGAAAACAATAGATTTGGAACAATTTTATTGAATCTGTATCTAAATATAAATGATATTGAGCGATTTTATAATAATTTTGTGAAAGTAAATTGTTATTATTATTAATATTATCAGCCTGCATCGTCCCACTGCGGGGTAAAGGCGACCCTAATCCCCTTGCACTCCTTACGATCTTGCGCTTTTCAGGTCCAGTCTTGCATAAAGTGTCAAGGTCATCTCGAAAGTAAATAATTTCATAAAGGAGAAAGTAAATGCGTACTCAATATCACTTATAATTATGTTTTCTAGAGAAAGATATGCTTTATCGCCGCTGTGGTCGCCAAGACCTGTAACTACATATAGAGGTATATTACTATCTAGAATATGGACATCAATGAGGGATTTCCATAGTCCATTGAAAAGAAAAAAATAGTTCCAAGTAGCTTCTAGTAGTTCTCCAAGTAGTTTCAAAAAGAGGATGAATTAAAGTTCCCTGATTTTCGGCATATGTGACTCCACCATGATGCCACTGTTACTTCAGCTTGCTAATTCGATGAGCTCTCTCGAATACCTTAGTTCTCTGACATATAAAATCATCGCGAATTGTATCCTTATCAGAAATACCAAGCATAGCTATTTTGCGGCGCTCTCTGAAATGTCCACCAGTTTTTTAATTGGAAATATCTATCTATTTTGCATATAGAACGTTCTTGATCCCGGATGTGAAGTGTGCTATATTGTATTCGTATCGTCTACGATCTTTGATTAAAGCGAAGAAGTTAAATCTATGTATGTCGGCACACAGTGCCAGCGTGGTTTCCAGACCCTTCGCAACGGGAGATAGCGGGTCCAACGAACAGTACCTTACATGTTTATCACTCAGACTCGACTGTGTGACTGAATGGTACCTACTATTTATGGATACATTAGATTGTTTATGATAAAATAAAGTAATCAGCAGAAAAGAGTAGCGTTTGATTAGCTTTTTGTGTCTAGTCTTTCTATATTCTTCTATACAAACTACCGTCACATAGAATTAGAACCACAAATTTCCATAATACTGTTTAAAACTATAGTTCCTCGTATATGATATTAAAAAAATACTTGTACAAGTTTTAAATAATAGGGTTGTTTCTACTTCATTGTGTATTATTTTTGCAAACAAGACTTGAGACAAAATTTAATTTAGATTAGTTTTATCGTTCTTCATTTTACAGTTAGGGTCAGCAACTTAGCTACTGAGCCGTAAAAAACATTGATTATACTTTGCATCGTCTGAAGAGACCAGAATAATACGTAGTAACTGTAGGCTAACGTACCCTATAGACTCGCCATTCTTGCCCTAATCCATTTATACGATGCCTTCCTGTAATTATGATTGAAAATCAATTAGGTAAGTCTTGTTTAATCATAAATTGTAATGGCAAGGGTTAATTAATCGTGGTATTTATTTATTTTATTTTTATTTTTCAAATAGAATCTACAGCTCTCATAATAAATAAGTAAACCTTTAAAATTAACCATACAGCCAATATCAGATTCATTTTTTTTTTACCTGTACTAGTATTACGACAAACACTCGACTTATATGCCCATTAATTAAAAACATTATGTCAATATTCAGCATTTACCCCTTAAAATATCAAACTTATTAGCTTTTACAAAATAATTACACAAAAGGCTCCACATAAATGATACGGTAGATGCTTACATATTTGTTTCCTCAGGCGAAGTAAACTAGCCGTGGGAAAATTGGAGACAACGACCGATTTACATCAGATAAACGGATTTACGACGTTTTATTCAGTGGCTCCCTCTATATTGAAAACTTACTTTATTTTTCTAGAAGGAAGTTGTTATTAAGGCAATTTGACAAGACTCACAGCTCAGTATAATAAAAGCTTGCCTTCCGTGTTGAATGATTTGATTCCCACCTGTCTACTGACATTTATTAACTATTTATTTAAAAAGTCGCCATACTCGATTTTAGTATCGATTATACAGCAGTTTTTATTCCCAAATTAAATTAATTCGGAAGAATCAATTAAGGAAGTGGTAGAGACTCACGGGAGGCATAATCGAATATTTCGTCGTAGAATATAACAATAAGAATGTATATAATTTGAGTAAGTGTTGGTACATACCATTAAGTGTGATTGTGTGATTTATTAGAGAAATATACCAAAATAGGTTTGTGGGAAAAATTTGAAAATAATTTGAATATATTGAGGAATTTCAAAATTCAGAAAACAAGTACTTTTTTTAAGGAAATTTCCCACCCAAATATTGAACGAGAGATGAAACAGATTGTTGGCATCTCTCAATATATTTTGCGATTTAAATAAATTTACGAACATTCCAATTTGGGTAATAAGTAAGTATTTAGTTTAAAGTAATTTTTATCCAATACAAGACATCATATGATATCTGTACTTATCCTGAGAGTCAACAACAGACATCTTGTTTAATAATTGTAAAGGATATTTAAAATGTTTAACGGAACTCCATTTCAGTTGGCATTTTATCTCTTACTCAATCAAACTCTGATTGTGTTTTAATGACTGGTGTTTGATGATTATTCTACACGGAACCATACAAAGACGTATCCACCACAATCGCATATTGAATAACATTCATACGCAACAGTATCATAATCCATGAAGGACAGAATCATCGAACTGTCAATCAGTGACGTCACCGATGATGAACCGATTGCGTCAACGCGCACAATACTCGTACCTGTGAAAGTAAGTACGGTAGAAAGTGTAAGTCTGTCTCACGTACACATTATATCAGTTATTTACATAACAATCACGCTTTATGGGTAACTAGAGCGATATCATGGTAAAATAAACAGAATTGTTACGAGAATTATGAAGGTCACTGGGTTTTGGGCGTGGAAAACGGCATATAGGATTGACTGGCCTCACAGCTCAGTTGGTAGTATCCCTGCCTTCTATGCTGATGGTCGTGGGTTCGATTCCCACCCAGGACAAATATTTGTGTAACGAATATAGATGTTTGTTCTGTGTCTGGGTGTATTATAAGTATGTATTTACAAAAAAGAAGTATATAAGTAATTATATCACTTGTCTGGTTCCCATGATATAAGCTATGCTTAGCTTACTTTGGTGCTAGATAGCTTTGGGGCTTCTATCTATCTTTCTGTATTAACACAGACACCGAACAAACATCTATGTTAGTCACACAAATGTTTGTCCTGGGTGGGAATCGAACCCACGACCTACAGCGCAGAAAGTAGGGTTACTACCAACTGAGCTATGAGGCCTGTCATATATTTATTTGAATTATGCTAATATTCTAACATATGACAATGTTACGAGATTACACACCTACCAGCACCTAACCAGGTCAAATGTTTCCAACCAAAGTCTTAAAAGTAAGAGTGATTATGAGTTTTGTATCTGACATAACGGAAATATGCCACAGGTCAATGAAACTAGTCAGCATAGTCATGATGAGGCGTTTTGTACTGTTCTCAAAGCAACACATAAGAAATGTAATATATATTCAAATACGACTGTAGTGTTAAGAATTAAATAAGAATATTTTGATTATCGTAGATTTACTGTGTGGTTAGATATGTCACTGTTTTATTTTGGGTCTCCCGGAATGCTTAGCTGTCTTAACTATTAATGACTCCAGAGTTTCTGCTTGTTCTTTGATATAGTCTTATGTCCATTTTTTTCAATCAGACCGTCGGATTTTTCTTCGTCTTTAAAACATTTTGTATATTTTTAGTCCAAAATTTGCGAGCCAAGATCTTATAAATTATATGTGACTCGTTTCTACGCCAGTGAAGACTTTAATGATCCATACCTAATTATTTCTACATTTTTTCTACCATAATAGTCCCTCCTTGATCGCAGAATCTCGCGCTATATAATTATCTTCTATTCTTTTGATATTTGATAAGTATTTTGATCGCACGAAGATGATAATTCATCTTGTTTGTTCGGCGTGCATTCAAGATCTTGTTCAATGCGGAAGTCAAAGCGTCAGGCTTGATTGATGTTCCATCTGATTAAAAATAGTCACGTTTTTTGTTCATCAAAACTTAATAAGTTTATTACAATTCGTTTGTACAAAAAAATTAAGCTCCACATAATAACATTTCCACATTTCATGCAGCTAAACTGGCTGAATAATGTTTGTCATGCTCCGTTGGTTTGAGGTACTGAGACACACAGTATAAGCAGTGCTATAAGTTTATTTTTGACAATGTATACTTGCAGTTACACTATGAAATCTGACTTCATAGGAATTATTCTTTAATTTTTATTCTTAGTCAAAATTTACAGTGACTAAAGTTGAATCTAGAGAGTCTAGGAATATTTTTTGTACAAAAATATTTCTAGATTCACCCGTTCACAAAAATATTGTCATAGTTATTGACAGCTCGTTATAATTACTATTTTTATAATGTACTAGCTGTTGCTCGCGATTTCGTCCGCGTGGAATTCGGTTTTATCACGCACCCCTATTTTACCCTTCGGAAAAGTAGCCTAAGTTACTCCTTGTTACATCAGCTATCTGCCAGTGAAAGCCCCGTCAAAATCGGTCCAGCCATTTCAGAGTTTAGCCGGAACAAGACAGACAGACTGACATACAGAAATTGTAAAAAATGTTGTTTTGGTATATGTACCGTTTATAACATCCATATGCACTTAATAAAAAGCGGTTATTTTAATATTACAAACAGACACTCCAATTTTATTTATTTGAATAAATGAATAAACCTTATTATTTATGGGTAGATAGAAAATATATTTTATTTAAAAATATTTGGCGTCCTAGAGAAAATACATGTGTAATTTTTTTATTTAATTACTGGTTTTCAAACTCAACTAGGTACATATCCTTGTTGTTCAGTTATGCAAAATATTTCACACACATATCTCTACATAGACACGTTGTAAAAATTCGAATTATATTTATTGTGTTTGGATTTAATTACAGACTTATCAGACAACTAATTACAGTTGCGGAAGAGTCGACGGCCCACCTGGTGTTAAGTGGTAACCTCTGCCCATAACAACCAATGCGACTTGGGTCCTCTCCTACTAGGTAAGAGAAGACCCAAGCATCGTATGCGCCCGTAACTCTGAGACGTGAAGGTGAAGGAAATGCCTCATGTGCCTGTAATTTCACCAGCAACCACACTTTTCAAACCGGGACACAGTAACGCTAATGCGTTAGGTTGGCGGTAGAAATGGGCATGGTGGCAGTACTTCCCCGGATGAACTTAGCGTGAGTTCTACTGCTCTTATAAGTGGAGTTAGGATGATATATGTATGTTACCGTTGAGTAATTAAAATTGACTTAACAGCTGTAAAATGGTTGTTGATCGTTTTAGTTACCTATTTTTGGGTGAAAAGAATGAGCAGAAAGAAAAACCTAAAGTAAAATGTAGTTAAAATGAATGTTAAACTTGCTTCAAAGCTGACAGAATTATTAGGCACTACAACACAAGATTACGTAAATGACTGCGTAAACATAATAACCATTGTCACAGAGTAAACGTCGGCGTCGTTAGTCATTTTAAAGAATCTTTGGTACCTACACACGTGGGAACAAGGTAAAAGGAATTAATATACAGTAAATTCTCACTTTGTCGCTTTTTCTCAATCAATCAACATTTTGTTGTCAGATTGAAGTTCCTTGTTTATTTTTGTTACTCTTATCCTCATTATATTTTATAGCAATATGGCGCAAAAACATTTACTTACCACATTTCCAATTTCCTTAATATTAATCTAGTATTTCATCGGTCACAAAAGAGGTATGATTAAAATTTTGTTATTAAATGGTTTCTAAATTACTGAAACAAACTAAAAAGAAAACAATCTTGTAGTATTTAGCAGGGAAATTCAAACGAATTCAGTTTCAGAAATGCTGGTTTAAATCTGAAGCGCGAGTGTACATTTCTTGGCTTGACTAATTTATTGTGAGGAAGTCAGGATGTCCTAATTTACAATTTTTTTTAATATTTTTTTCTTGGTGGATATATGACACATTTCACACATCTAGCACCAAATTAAGGAGCTTTTTTTCCTTTTTTAATAATACGTAACTGAAAATGTATTTTTTATATTAAATTAATTGTCTGTAAAAATGTATTGTTATGTCTATTATATTGTAATGTCTCTTATTACGTATTTGTTTTTTTTTTACAATTTATGTTCTTATTTTTGCTTGCAGTCTATCGTCTGTTATTAAAGTAACATTAAGAAAGTTTGGTTTTGAAATATTGTTCATGTAAATAGCTGTTGACTTTGTGGTTGATAATTAATAAATAAATAAATATTTACCTGCTTTGTCATAATATAATACTTAGCCTTAAGTAATTACAACAAGGTTCTAAATCTAAGCCGAAACGGTTTCTTCTTTTATGATGTTCATTTTATGACATAGGCAATGCGCGCTCGGAATTCTATGTCATATGCCTCGAACAAATGTAATCAGCGGGGACGATGCACTACAGCAGGCGAAAATATATTTAACCCTTGTGTTAAATCGGTACAGCTGATAACCTAAATGCTACTACAATCATTCTTAATTTTACATCTTATTGCTTCATTTTATTTAATAAACACGTTCAAATTTACAAAGTATTTTCAACGCAGAACGACAGGGGTAGGAGACTAACTAGCAGTACGTTCTGGGCTAACATTGCACATGGAATAAATTTTCTTAATACATAACCAGTTATCGAACATGGTTTTCTACAACGAGAAGCAAATGTATATGATGCTTATTTCTTCGCAACCACTTCACTCAGCTGTACAATAAAAGAAACCGGTTTTAAATGGATTTTTTTTTCATTAAATATTCTTGCGCAACAAAATATTCCATTGATCTTTAAAATGGAGTAATTAAA
Source organism: Chesias legatella (assembly GCA_947359385.1). Lineage (NCBI taxonomy): Eukaryota > Metazoa > Arthropoda > Insecta > Lepidoptera > Geometridae > Chesias > Chesias legatella. The sequence continues at coordinate 3,778,907 of OX375766.1, forward strand.
ACTTTGAAAAAGCAAAATTTATGTTAAGGTTTGCGCTTACAGTAATCACTTATGTAGAGATGATAAAAATAATGCACAAAAGACGAGTATCAAATTATTATAAGTATCGAAAACACTTCGCTACTCCAGAAGTCATACAAAAAATATTGTTAGCTATGATTTATAAAGCTGCATAACAGATTTTTTACCAATAACGCTGTTTACATCGAAAGGTGATGTTACCACCAAATGTGCCATAATCTCCTTATCCAGACATTATCGCAGATTTGAATGAATCAATGCAGATGTAAATGAAATTTATATTAGACGATGTTTATGATAAATAATTTATCTATATCTCGATCCAAGGTTATGTGGTACGTGTATCTGAGGTGATACTAGGTCAAGGTATATCGATGTTTCTCAAAACACTTTGTTATATACAGGTTCTGATAATAGCGACCACAGGCACTCAATCGTGTAAAGGAATTTATGACCAACCCATAGCATGGAACCACTTTACTGCAAGATGTACGTATAGATATCTCCATATATATAAATATACATTGATGGATATTTCACACAGCGCTACTAAGTATTATGGGAACTAGATATGTGATAGAATACTTATTTACATCTTTTGTAAATACATCGCATAACGTCATAAAACAGACTATACTCGACTATACTTAAGTTCGCACATAAATATTTGTCCTGGGTGTGAATCGAACCCACGACCTACAGCGTAGAAGGCTGAGGCTGTGCTACTAAGCTGTGAGGGCAGTCTGAATTTGCATCGATTAAAATATAAAGATTTATACATTACCGAATTAATATACTAAAATTTTGTTTTCCTTTTATCATGGTTTTATGAAACTTCAGCCAGGCTCTTCACGCATTTAAAATTATTCAGCTTTTCGAATGGTCTTACTCACTAAATGTTTTTTTTAGTTTACTACAATAACTTTATAATAATGTATTGTATATATTTCCATGCGGTTAACTAGAGATTTCGAAATAAAAACACCATAACCTTTTGAGGAAATTCACTGGAATGACTCTTCATGAATATTGTAATGCGTATTGTTCGATCGCTCTCTGTGTCTCTAAATCTCACGTCGTTGTTATGTAGCAGTTATATAACTGTTTCCTGACTATTTTCTGTAATCTAATAGTTTATTTAAAAATACTATTGTTTTTGAAACAAAATATTTATATTTAACAGGTGTCCTATGTTTGTAATATTTGCCACGTACTCCTGGAATTTTGTTATGTGAGATTCATTGTTACCACTTATATACCTTTAACCATAACTTACCTAGGGATTATACATTTAAATTTTAAAGAATCATCGAAGTCAAGTGATCTTTCGTTTGTAAGATTTTTGGTGTTTTTTACCGAATTGGTCCATTTTCAAGGTTTATATCGTTATGGATTTTATAAGCTACATTTCTACTTTTATAGTATATTCATTACTGAGGCTTCATAATATTTCATATTTATGATAATTAACTAAAATAATAAATAATTGAAACCCACTGCGTTTTATTTTTGTGAGTAGGTACATATGGCACCTATATTAACACATATACACTCAACAAACAATTATGTAAAATACGCAAATATTTGTCCTGGGAGGGAATCGAACCCACGACTTATAGTGCAGAAGGCATAGTTAGTCCAACCGAGAAGTGAGCCCAATTCAATGCTTCAGTGGATGGTTAAGGAAAAAATGTATCTAACAACGGCTGAAATATTGATGGTCCTTCAACCACTCAGCAGTAAGTAAAACAAGAAAAAGCGATTCATATAGAGCAATGAATATAACAAAGTAATAGTACTAATTTGTGCATCGAAACGAGCGTTGAACGAAATCTAAATACACATTCTTCTGATCCAACGCAGCGAATGAAATCTTAAAACTACAAAACGACCACGAGCCATATTGATTAGGAAACAAAAACGGAGTTAAGACAAATGGCTTTATTCAAGACAAGACCCAAGTCGCATCACATGCGCCCGTAACTCTGAAACGTGTAGGTGGAATGTCTCATGTGCCTGTAATTTCACCGGCAACCACACCTTTCAAACCGGAACACAGTAACGCGAATGTGTTACTGCTTGGCGGCAGAAATGGGCATGGTGGCAGTACTTCCCCGGGCGAACTTGGCGAGAGTTCTACTGCTCTTCCTCCGTATGAAGTATGTATTAGATAATTTTATGAAATCGGCCTATCGATCGGAATTCGTGAACGCCAGTTTACTTCAACCTTAAGAATTTCAATTGCAAACAGCTTGTAACCAGAAATTCGCGTTCATGTATGATCCCGATTGCAGACCGCAGTATGGTAATTATTGGCTGTCAATCAACGTCTTTCAGAAGACGTGATAAACAAAACCCGTTTTGACTTGCCAATTTTATTCCTTAAAAGCCTCTGGCTTTGCGATACGCGTGCCGAATTACCGTTTGGGCCCATAATAACGGGCCCCTCGAGATGTCACATTACTTATTCAGCATTTTCGAAATTTCTGCATTATTGAATAAATTTTTGATACGGCCCCTGCTTTTTATTGCAATATTAATGATTTATTTCTAATTTTATTATCAGGCCACCAATCACATGTTCACGTAATAGTAAATTAACTATTTATTCAGAAAGCCGAACTTTTTAATATATTACTGTCTCGCCCCATATTATTAAAGCGAGTAAAAACATTGAACTATTCTAAAATATCCTGAGAAAACAGTTGTCAAATTTTTATCTCAGTTTAGATCAACACTTATTCAGAGGTCCCTGCTAGAGTCACGAGTGATGTTGAAAATTCTTATCGTTCAAAACACGTTCGCTCGTTGAACAGTCAAGTTTCATGTGTGTCTGATGCAACGGATTGGTACATTTTTATAAATAGCCTCAAGATGACATTTCGAGAGCACTGCGGGTTCAAGATCGACCGGACACGAGGAAGTTTCAATTAAATATTATTGGTATGATTACGGGTCAGCACTGCCCTGGTCACACGAGCGTGGTGGTCTAGTGGTACTGACCAGGAGTTTCAATCCAGAGGTCACCGGTTCAAATCCCTACGTGCACGTGAGTTTTTCGATTGAAAGATTTATGTGCACAATATCGTCTATACAGTAAAGTCAATTTACTACTCTATAAATGGTTCATGAAGTTATGACCGATAAAGAGATAAGAGAATAAAAATAAATAATAATAATAATAATTAATAGATCTATCCTACTGTGATCTGTCTTACCGATTAAATCAGTAAGACAGATCTAGATCGATAAGATAGATCCAGATACTCTCTAGACCGGTAAGATCCAACAAACCAGCTGCTTACTATGCTATGTGAAAGTTTGGCTGACTCTGAGGTTGCAAACTAGTCTTTATGCAGATTAAGCATGCTCTATAGAAGGTAATCTAGCTGGGGCAGAAGATATGTCTGTACCTCAAGAGCGCTACACACAAATCAAACCTCGGCTTAGCAAATGCGTTTCACCGCTACGACTACATCTCCCGTTAGAATAAGGCCTTACAAACTTTTTTCCATACATCGGTAATCGCTTTGTGGATTAAGTACGATAATTGCAACTTGATTTAAGACCTGGGAAATGTATGAATATATTATGAATGAGTACAACTAGTGTTTTATTCTATTAAAATATTTAGGGTATATTTGAAGTCAGTTCTTTTTTTTATGTGATGCACTTACGGAACGAGCCGACGGCCCACCTGGTGTTAAGTGGTAACCTCTGCCCATAACAACTGATGCGACTTAGGTCCTCCCCTATTAGGTACGACAAGACCTAATTCGTATAATATGCGCCCGTAACTCTGAGACGTGCAGGTGAATGTCTCATGTGCCTGTAATTTCACCGGCTACCACAATTTTCAAACTGGGACACATTAACGCGAATGCTTTACTGCTTGGCGGCAGAAGTGGGCATGGTGGCAGTACTTCTCCGGACGAACTTGGTATGAGTTCTACTGCTCTTGAGTTTGTCATGGAAAATAATACTATATTCATTCAAAACGTAATCTGGGGTCATTGAATTCGGCACTTTCTGGTCCCAACATGGATATACTGTAATTCCTTGCTTGAACGCAGCTGTTTTTTAGGTTTCAAACTGTTTTGAAATCCCATGGGGTCCGTCAGTTTCCGTCCATATATGACGTCATTTAGAAAAACTGAGGATACTGCTCTCTCCATATCGAGGCGAGCAATTTAAGTGGGAATCTGATGAATTTATTTTTCCTGTTTCACATACACAACACATAAATATGTGTTTTTTTGCGAATGTAATGATGTATTATCGGATGGCTCGCCTGGCCTTAAGTGGTATATTATGCACATAAAAAATAGTAGTATAAGCTAGATCTTTCGTTATATGATGATCTTGATTTACTAGGTACACGAAAAGCTATTCCAATTCATTTTTCTGATTGCGGTAAGACGAGCTATAATTATGATGTATGAATTGATCTCCAACACGCGATTGCTAAGTCGCGCGACTACGCTTCATGGATTGGTTACCAGGAACCAAAATAATCGTTCACATGATCGTCCGATGTCGCGCGTACAATAAAAAGCAGAAAAGGTGATTCATGCTATTCCATAACCATTTTGCAGGATACAGTTATAATTCCCTGTTCCCTATATACCTACAGTAAAAACTCCACCATTTATTTGTTTGTCTTGATGAATCATGTGTACAAATTTACACACAATAACTCGTGGATTATTATAGATCGACTGAAGATTAAGTTTAGTGCATCTGTGTCTGAAACGGAATCATATTCTGCCAAAAACACAATTTAGCACAGTTGGAAAAACACGTGTATTTCGTAATGAAGGCACAGGAACTGCTACGGTACAAATTTCAGATTCACATCTTTATAGGCACTATATTCGATAGTATCCGTTCTTACGTCAAAGCTTTCACTTACGCGGAGTTCTGCGAATTTATAATTGCCATTGCAAATACGATCTGTCCCCATCGGTCGCCGGATGACTTACAAATAACTCTATGTGGGCCACCTGAGGACATTACCATTTGACAAAGTGTCACTGAATAATCAGCGTACATGTCGCACTCTTGGTGAGAGTGATAAAGCAAGCGCGGTCAATGCGGATCGATGGGCATGCTTTCGAATTATTGTTCTAGAATGAATTGCTGAGATATCTTGAAGAAATTCAGTCATAAATAAATTTAAGCAAAGAACGAGTTTACACTTAGTTCATGTCATTTGTATTTTGGTTTTAATCCATGAAACCACATTCTAATGCTATATTATTTCTCGTATTATCTTTACAAGTTCCTAGATACTTTCTTTATAACTAAGTGTAGTGTACAAAGGTCTTTTAAATATTATATATAGTAAAAATGATTAAGACACATTTTTCAGGCACGCTATAATTTGAGGGCGCTTTGTTGCAGGATAATTAATTGAATTAGCTTCATAAAATAAGATATAACTCAATTAAATTATATTAGGTTGCGAAACATTCTTTCGGTTATTAGGTCACTTGACTTATCATCAGATATTTTATGAATATTTATTCAAAACAGTTTCTGAATATTTTTAATGTCACTAGGTAACCATTAATAACGAACATGAATAAACAAATATATTGGATTAGATTCCAAATAAAGTCCATTCACCGCTTTCGTATAATATGCGTGAGTTTCTCCGGTAGATTTGCAAAAACTGAGGTGATTGCTAAATCTGCTAATGAATGTCACTTCGATCTGTGGACAAGATGTCAATAAATCAAAAAATAAAGGTCACTACTTAATATTAAAGGCGGAATTATATTATTGTTGTGTGTCGTGACGCCCCAAAAGGATATCGGTTTCATTATATGACTGGCCTCATAGCTCAGTTGGTAATAACCCTGCCTTCTGCGCTGTAGGTCGTGGGTTCGATTCCCAAAAGTATGTGTGAACAAATAGATGTTCGTTCTGTGTCTGGGTTTTAATATGTATGTGTTTACAAAAACAACGTATATAAGTATTATATCAGATGTCTGGTTCCCATGATACAAGCTATGCTTAGCTTACTTTGGGGTTAGATGGCGCTATGTGAAATATTATTGTTATTATTATTTTATTTGGTTTTCTAACCATTACCACATACATTATTCTCTAGTACTAAAGCAGCACGCAGCCCTTCCCTACACCACTGAACATACTAACAAAAGACGGAAAGATAAAGTCTGTCCGCAACAAACAGGGTTAAAACATGCATTTACATCCAAATTTTACACATTCTTAGGACCGCTTATGTACAATAGACTGAATGCGTTAGCTAATATTTATCCCCTTAATTACAATAATTGTAAAAAAATCCTTAAGGATACCCTCCAGAGTATGTCTTACCATGATACAGAGAACTTATTGAGTGTGTTAAAATAAATCTTTTTAGTTTCTATACATTTAATTAAGTCACTTAAGTTATAAAAAATTTGCAACTACGGACTTTGTTATTCGGTCTAGTTAGTTTTTGAAATGTTTACTTTTACGTTCAATTCCAAATTGTTTACACGTTATGTATAACTTGTAGCTATAAGTAGGTACCTATAATAATAACAAAGTAGTGATTATTTTACATTAAATGTTAGCTCTTCTCGCCTGAAACACAGGATTACCTAGTTCAGGCTCCCGTGTTATATATACCTATGTCTAAATAAGTTTTATGATTTTTTATATTTACCTTGTTTTATTTGAATAAATTTATTATTATTATTATTATTATTATTATTAATTGCATTCGGTGCAGCGAGACGAAAAACAAATCGATGACGGAATCGCTGATCTCAACTGATATGTTGGTGAAAAAACAAAATGTTATCACTAATATTATATAAACAAAATTTTACAGATAAAAATAATAATGTTGTTGGACAATTCACCCAATTCAGCGCCATCTAGCGGCAAACTACAGATAAAAATTCATACAGATGTTATTATATGGCGAAAATGAAATGGAGAAATGGTGTTGGCTACGCTAAATAATTCGAAGCTATTTCTTTCAAATATTAAAACATCCAAGTGGTTTGAGTGCGTGTGTTGTATAATTTACGAGTTTGAATCGGTGTTAGTCTCGGTCAGATTTGGGACAAAGACACAGAATATAAGCAAGTGGGTGCAAACGGTTGTTATTGCGCAGGATTCTCACTGAAGTTTTGCAATGTTGGAGTTCTCGTCAAAAATACACGGGTGCGGTAAAATTATTGTATGGCGCATTACGTAGAAATATACATGATTATTTAGAATTTGTGATCTTTAGTACGCTAAGCATTGCTTGTATCATAAAAATCAGACAACTGATAAAATACTTATATACTTTACTTGTGTAAATACATACATATAATACGTATTAACACCCAGACACAGAACTGACATCTATGTTCGTCACACAAATGTTTGTCCTGGGTGGGAATCGAACCCACGACGTACAGCGCAGGAGGCAGGTTAAGTACCGACTGAGCTGTGAGGCTAGTCCAGTTAAATTTCGCCCGTGGCGCATGAATTTCATTCATTCATTATTGAAACGTGATTTTCTGTAAAATGTACTGTTGTAGTGAAATAGCAGTATGTTAATTTCCTCAATAAAAAAGTACGAATTAATGGCCATTGAAACGTGATATCTTTAAGCAAAATGATATATTTCATATTATATATTAGATATCTCATATATGAGAAGAAAATATTACCGTATTTAAAAAACTCATTATTATACACACATATTAGATTTCATCTCAATGGGATGTCCTCTCAATTCTGAATCTCACTTTCTCATCGATATTGCAAAAAAACAGTACGTCTGCAATTATGGTGTTTACTCTCCCATGGTTTGCATAGTAATTATAAAAAATAAATAGTGGGCTAAGAAAGGGCGTGACCGGAGGCCGTCGCTGTGCTTAGGCCTAGTCTACATAAGCTGTAGCTTAGCACGACGCCGGCGCGGGCGCAGCCACGCTACTTAGCGTGGCTTTCCTACACATAGTGAAAGGCTACTTCACTACTTCATCAATCTTGTTTTAATGTTTGTTTTGGCGCTGCATCGAATGTTTTTTTTTATGTAGGTATAAGGTACGGAAAGTGCAAGATGGACCTCTGGAGGGGTTTCTTGTCTGTTCTTGCCATGAAGGGTCGGATAAGGTTTTAACAGGCGTCAAAGTTAGTGATAAGTACACGTGACCTTATTTTGAATATTATGACGTTTCCAAGTCATTTCTTTATGAATTGGATGTAAAGTTTTTGGCTTTGAATTTGACTTTGAGCGCGTAGCGTTATAATGCGCCCGTAACTTAGGGACGTGAAAGTAGAATATCTCACTTGGCTGTAATTTCACCGATAATCAAACATCTCAAAACGGAACACAGTAGGTACTTGTCTTAGTTACGGATCGAACAAGATGGCCCACTTGATATTAAAAGCGGTATCTTTGCCCATGTAAATAACATATCTTGAAGTCCTCTTCCACTCAGGTATTAGAAGACTGTGTCGGATTATAGTGCGCTTGTAATTTAGAGGCGTGAAGGTGAAATGACTCACGTGCCTGTAATTTCACAAGCAACCAGATTTTCCTAACCGGAACACAGTATTGCAAATGCGTTACCACTTTGCGTAGAGGCAGTATTTCGAAGAAATCGGCACAAGTTCTACAGATGAGCTATAAACCCACCATAAGGGTTCAATTTGATTTCGTGGTGGAATCATAACAAGCCTTATATTTTATAGATTATGTGTGTTCCTTTACGATGTGTAAGTTCCCCGTTCGAGAAGGTATATTGCGCATATTTTTATGCAATAAACTCGATGTACGTCAGCTTCCAATTTCAACCATGTAGGTACTTCGGAGTGAGTCATACCTTCATATCTCTAAGATGCTATATTCATCTGGTTCATTCTTTTTTTTTGTGATACAGTTACGGAAGGAGCCGACGGCCCACCTGGTGTTGTGGTAACCTCAGCCTATAACAACCGATGCGACTTGGATCCTCCCCTATTAGGTACGACACGAGCCAAGTCGCATGGTATGCGCCCGAACTCTGAGAGTAGGTGGAATATCTCATATGCCTGTAATTTCACCGACAACCACACCTTTCAAACCGGAACACAGAAACGCGAATGCGTTACTGCTTGGCGGCGGAAATGGGCATGGTGGCAGTACTGCCCTTGACGAACATGGTGAGAGTTCTACTGCTCAAACTCATTCTCTTGGAGATTATTATTAATCTAGTGATAATTAGGTTAGATACAGCCGAATAAGTGAAAATCCATCGAAATAAACGGGGCGTTAGTTTGCTAGGTAAATCATCTAAGCGGTAATGGGATAATTTTAGTCGAGTCTTAAATTATGTACAAAGATTAAATATATGCCCCTTCGTTATATATAAAACCTTCATAAACTTTCTTTGATTCTGTTTTTGGCTACGATCCCGTAATTTACTCCAGATTTATATACAGCTTAAATATTGAATTAATGAACTAAGCTTTAATTAAATTAAATTAAATTATTAAATTATTAATGAAGCACTCTGTTTCTTTTTACGTATATAACGGTTTATATATGTCAGCATGGTTTATAACGGATTCGCAATTTTTGATTTGCCAACATTTATTAAAACATTATCAACAATGAATTTAAATTATCAAGCTGAACAAACTTAACGGTTTCGACGATATTCTCAAAGACTAAGATAGTAAAAGACGATGATTTGTGAAATCTTTTGTATGGATTAAGTAAAAACTTTGGGCGTATTCGTAGTAGCGTTTCGACTTTATTCACTAGGGTCACAATAGTTTGTTGTAACTCACGCACAACACTTTCAATAGATTTCATAGACATTTTCACGCGTAAAATATTTTTTAACACGGAGCAGTAACGTACGTATCTTACTTCAGTTTGGTTTTAGTATTTGGTATCAATAATAAAATAAGATAATATTGTCACTAACAAAATTTACTAACTTTAGGTTTCCAATAGATACAAGGCACATGAGACATTCCACCTACACGTCTCAGAGTTACGGGCGCATACGATGCGACTTGGATCTTGTCGTACCTAGGAGAGAACCCAAGCCGCATCGGTCGTTATGGGCCGAAGTTACCACTTAACACCAGGTGGGCCGTCAGCACGTTCCGTATCAGTATAACATAAAAAAAAAAATTGGTGGACATTACACAACACAGCGCTATCTACACTCAAACCAAGCATAACTAGCACTATGGGAAGCAGACGAGTGTTAGAATAAGTGCTTTGCTTTATGTCAGCAAAATAGGTAGGTCAGATGGGTGCTTAGTTTAAGTGAGTTACTGTGTTTCGGTTTGAAAGGTGTGGTTGTCGGTGAAATTACAGGCACACGAGACATTCCACCTACACGTCTCAGAGTTACGGGCGCATACGATGCGACTTGGGTCTTGTCGTACCTAGTAAGGGAGGACCCAAGTCGCATCGGTTGTTATGGGCAGAGGTTACCACTTAACACCAGATGGGTTGTCGGCTCGTTCCGTAACGGTATCACATAAAAAAAACACAAACGTTTGCCTCGGCCCGGGATCGGAACCCCACACTTCGAAAGCACATCCGTAACTAACACAGCTTTGATGCCGTATATGCATTGAGTAGATGGCTTGTCTAATGAGATATGAGTATGTGAGTGAGCATGAATTATGGCTGGAAATAATTAAATCTTTGCACATATTCTCTGACCTACCCCATTGCTAGATGTTATTATAAGCTAAACACGCAGTCATTTCCATTGCTAATGGCAATGGTGATGGCATTTTGCGTTACTATGTTTTCTCGATAGTCATTCATTCTACTTTTTGTGACAAGATGGCTGCAGTTTTTATTGCTGGTACAATAACTTATCCATTATGCATAACCATGTCATGTCTTAATCTTTAACTATTTTGTAAATACAGGATTTAATAAAAGACAGTTTGAATACTGTTATGTTCAAGCTGACAGAAGCGTTCAGATTCACACAGTCATAGTTCGGGGGTTGCTGTTCAAAATTTCCTATTAACAGGGAACGTAGATTCCTGGCAAAGTTTACCTCAGTCAAACACGCAAATAAAACATTCCATAAAGGCTATTAACTCGGTGATTACCAGCATGAGCTTAGCATAACTTGTCAATATTGGCTAGAAAAACTGTGAAACAACATTAATACAATCTTGTTACTGAGTGTAGATTCGAATAGTATGATGAAAAGCCACATTAGATTACCTACTTACCAACACGCCGCAAGATGCTATCAATGTCGGTATTTTGATTAAAATTTATGCTTTTTAAGAACAAAGTTACAGGTTTTATAGAAAAGTCCATCTGCTAATTAATACCTCCAGTTTTCCGTTGTTTAGGAGTTATGAATATATATTATATAATTGTATACTTCGACAAAGCCATGAAGAAAATACGATATTGGAAATAAGGGTATTATTAGTTTGTTAGATCGAGTTTCCAGTGAGAACTCGTGATAACTCAAGGTATTGGTGTCAACACAGTACTACAGTATAGGAGGGCAACACTACCCGAATGGTAATTAGATTAACGGTTGCAATGTTTTCATTATCATAGAATTCTGAGAGAATATCTAAAATATTCATCAGAGAAATTGCCTGTGGGCATGACTAGAAATGGTCTATTCCTCGGCTCCTTTCTATCTGGTCATCCATAAATTAAACCATGAAAAATTTTCAACCCTTGAATCGTGGGTTTATATTAAGGGGTTTAAAGTAGGTGTCGAGATTGAAAGGAGTCGAGTTAGGACTAAACGACAAAGGTCTTTTCTTGCACATTGCTAAGAGAGAGACTTACAAATAATATTTCGAGACTGTATTTTTCAGACTGTACAACATTGTCGAGGCAAAATTTATTAAAATTGAGACGTGTCCTTTTTTTATGTTGACCAGTTCTTATTTATTTATTTGCAGACTGTGTTTTAGTGATATCATTCTTCAAATAAATATCGTGTTGCGTTTCTGTTTCTCTAGGTTTTTATGAGCTTTTGACAGTGGCGTAATAGTTATCTCTTAGTTAATTTTTTGAGCATTAACTACACAAGGATTTTTTAAATAAAGAGTAACTTTGTTGCTCCTGTAAGGGTTATAAAAAATGTAATAGACTTGCATCATAAGTCTTGATAACCATTTATCGTAGACCTTATCATGAATGATTTCTCCTATAATCAGTGAATTAGACATGCTATTTCCTTCAAAACATACTTAATTCGTACTAGATAATTGCGTTTGAGTCTAGTCAGGTTTACTAGTAGTCGGCTTTCCTGTTTATTAATTTAATATAAGATAACGACAATATTTTATCTCTTATTTACATAAAATGAGACCTCTAGATTTATAGTTTTTTTTTTCTGCAATTGGCTAACGTTTCACCGCCATTTCACCGAATGTTAAGTGACGATGCGGTCTGTGATGTAGCATGCTTGCCTAGAGGTAGCCTATTCACTATCCTCTTGAAGACTTCCAGATAAAAGTTTTCAGGAAATGTCAAAAAGTGGATTCATTTTCTCGATTGATATCAATGAAGATGTATATTTTTTATTTTAATTACTTATTTAAATGAGACAACACAGTGGTTATAATACCTACATACAGAACACTTAGAAATATATACCTTAAAACTAAAATACATACAATGTATAAACACTTAATTAACACCCGCTGGCTGCTTCGCCGTGCGTGACGTTTAGTTGACAGCAATGATTTAGAGAATCTTACGTTTCACTATCCCATGATTGGTTGATGGGATACTAATTTAATTTATTTATTTAAGTGATATTGTAAGGACGGGTGTTGGGACGACTAGTGAAACGATCGGACACCTGAGTTAGACTGTGTATTATAATAGAATATTCCTATCTCTAAGTACACCATTACACCTCCGGGGGTGCAAGAAAAAAAAATCTCTACCCATAACTAAGCAATACCGCTAGGGTCCGCCTCTAATCAGGCATAACAAGACCCAAGATGCATCGTATGCGTAACTGTGAGCGATAGAATATCTCTAATGCCTGTGATTTCACCAGCAACAACACTTTTGTTAGTCGATTCGATCACAAAATCTAACATTACTCAATGATCGTTTCATGTTCTACAATAATATCATACTCTGTCTGATTTTGGTATGTTGAGGTTAAGTCAGTTAGCGTAAGTAGAGAATTTCAGAAATTCGACAACTTTCCAATAGAGCAGTTGTGTTGCAGAGATAATAAAGTTACACAAGTTTTGATTAGTTTTGTTTCCCCATGTGATATAACGTAATTTTGTTCATTATCAAAACTTTCCAAGAAATAATGAGACGCTAGTATTAATGTGCCTTTACACAATCTCAAAGCTCAGCCTTCACATTACGAGTTCAACTTCGTAACCGGCTCCCGAACACGTTCTTAAATATCAATGCTTCTAAATCACTCACCACATCACGCCTTGTACCCCGAAGGGGTAAGAGCCATACATATTGATACCTACTGACATGTGACGATGATAGAAATCCTTACAGTTAATGTAGCGTTAATTGTCACTTATAGTACCTATATAGAAATAAAAATAGATACTTTATCTCATTTAACAAATACAAAATAGCATTTGTTTTCTTTTTTCAAAAACGGTATTTTCATAGAACTCATAAAGAAATGGCTCGGAAATGTCAGTTAATCAGTTTTATTGAAATATAAGGTCCTTATTGTTAATAAGGTTAAGATTTACGTATGTTCAAACCCTATCCGACCCTCCATGGATAAGAACAGACAAGAAACCCCTTAAAGAGAGAGCGAGCATGATCCTTGCAATAGTTTAAATACGTCTTAAACCTATGTAACGTTTGGATGTTACGATACGAAACAGGACTACGCTAAATTGATAATTGAATCAGTACTCCCCTATTCTATTCGAGTCACTGGTTCTGTGGAACCAGTGTGGTGAAAGAATTTTAAGTGCGCCTCAAAGAGGCTCCTTTCGTGCACTTGACACATGTCCTCGAATTTTTAGGACATGTCAGTTTCCTCACGATGTTTTCGTTCACCGTTTTGAGAACGTGGTATTGCGTTCTAAATTCTAATCTATCAATCGAAAACTCATAGGTGCACGTCGGGATTTGAACCGGCGACCTCCGGATTGAAACTCGTACCACTAGACCACCACGCACCCTCCCCTGCACTGCAAGACGTAAAAGAAGGGAGTATTTTATAAGATATTCTAGACACATACAAAAATTACCTACTAAGAGGTGTGAAAACGGGTTTGCTGGCCTCACTGAGCTATTATTCAGTTAGAACACTAATTTAAGCCGTGCCACGTATCCACGCGTACATGACCTAGAATAAACAATCGATGTGACATATAATCAGCCAATTAATGTGCTACGGAGGCTTCCAAGTCTTCCTAAAGTTTTTAAATCGCAGACAGTCAGTTCCTAAGCTGCTGCGTGGTACCCTCGGTTTCTTGTCCCACCACAAGCAGGCAGCACATCTATACAAATAAATAAAATTGGAGTGTCTGTTTGTAATATTAAAATAACCGCTTTTTACTAAGTGCATATGGATGTATACAAGGTACATATACCAAACCAAAATTTTTAAAAAAAATTGTCTGGCGTTCTGACTGTCTGTCTCGTCTGTCTGTCTCTCTGTCTGTCTGTCTGATTGTTCCGGCTAATCTCTGAAATGGCTGGACCGATTTTGACGGGACTTTCACTGGCAGATAGCTGATGTAACAAGGAGTAACTTATGCTACTTTTCAGGGGGGTAAAATAGGGGTGCGTGATAAAACCGAATTCCACGCGGACGAAGTCGCGGGCAACAGCTAGTTATTATTATATAATTCAATTGCAGCTTTACCTAAGCGGTTACAAACTGCGCTTTTTTACAGTGATTGAAATGCGCGTTTGTTCACTGCAGCGGCCGTGTGTGATGCATACGGCCAGTGGCTGTATTTATCGTTACTGCAACGCGACTGTCAGTGCAGTAGCGAGATATATATATATATATATATATATATATATATATATATATATATATATCTATTAAAAAGTATATAAGTATTATATTAGTTGTATGGTTCCCATGACACAAGTTATGCTTAGCTTACTTTGAGGCTAGATGACGCTGTGTGAAATGTCCACCAGTATTATTATTATTACTATTATAATGCAGCTCGACAGAATAATCGTGTTTCATAAGTTTCTCTTTCATTAAAGAACTCTTTTTGTGACTAAGTTGTGGAACGAGCAAGATGGTCCGCCTGACTTTAAGCGGTATCGTCTGCTCACAACAAAAAATATATATCTTAGGGTCCTCCCCTACTTAAGTGTGGGAAGACCGCGTCATATTATATTGCACCCGTAACGTGAATGTGGAGTCTCATATACGTGTAATTTCACCGGCAACCACACCTTTCAAATTGGAACACAGTAATGCGTATGCGTTACTGCTTAACTTGAAATAGTTATGTTTGTCCCTACTATGAATCGAACCTACAATCTACAGCGCAGAAGGCACGGTAACTACCACTGAGCTGTCAGGTCAGTCTGTCGTTAAGTCAGTCAGTTTGTCTAAGTGTGACCACCGCGCAAGAGAGATGGAGTGGCTGGTATCGGCTAATATTCGTGAGCGGTGTTGGTCGCCTTGGGTGCGGCCGTTATACAACTAGAACGTTCCGAATCGACAGGGAATTATAAATAATAGATGTGGTTCATGTGTTTTTCTTTAACAGACCGAAATAAACAAATCCATTTAATATACAGAAATTGCAGGCGCATGAGACGTAACATCCAAGTTTCGAGGCGATGGACGCAACGCAGTGCGACTTGAGTCATCTCGTACTATGAAGAGGACTTGAGTGGTATTGCTGTTGTCTATGGGCGGCGGTTACCATTTAACATCAGGTGGGCCGTTAGCTGGTTCCGTCACTTCAAAGTCATAAAAAAAAGCGCTTTTGCTTCCAGCGTAGTACTTGAGGTTCGCTGGCGAATTTCAGATTTAATTGTATGACTAATACGAGTGGACTAAGTAGCGATGCTTTGTGTTTGACTTGGCACTCCAGCGCGACCCAGCTCAAGCGTCCCTGGCATTTTCTCGCCTGTTTCAATCCCATTCATGGGAATATGATTATTCAACTACCTTTTTTTTTTAATTAATTAAGTTTCGAGTTCAGTCTGGTTTTCACATAAACAATATAAAAAATTTACCTAGCTATTTTTTAAATTAAATACCCATACCTCTCATAGTTCGAAACTAACGAAAAAATATGCGCCTCAGGACATACGTAACTGTTTCAATGTTGTGTGTGTTTTGTAAGATCAATGTTGATAATTTATACTGTGAACCACCCAAGCCACACAATTTTTATCTAAGGTTCTAAATACAGTCGTACTCACAAAAAAATTTTAAATAACCAGTTTTATCGTAAAGTGTTGCGCGGGTTTTATAGCTTTAAAAACGAATAACATTACTTTTATTTTTAAGTTTTATTAGCGCTATTTGATGAACCACCAAACATATGATTAGAATATCATCTTTTGTAAGTTCTTTTACATTTTCATCATTATTACAATATACTGTAAATAATGAAAATAAAATATCTATAGAAATGTAAGGTACCGAATTACTAAACAATTATAAAGTTACATGAAATATAACAATTTATGTATACTTTTCATATATACCAGTGATGTCGTATCCAGTGTTTTACATTTGCGTAGTACGTCTTCTACGAGTCAAGAGGAAAATAACACACAAACGGCGACTTCCTAGCTACCCTAGGTCAATCTGGTTAAGACTCGCGTGCGGGCACTCAATGGAGCGATAAAATTAGTATTATGACGATTCCATGTGGCTTGCGTCTTCGTAGTCCATGGGATAGTAGGATTGTTCAGCATAGAAGAAAGTTTATCGGAAACAGAAAATTCTTCTCAGAATTATTGAAATATAAATGAAAATTGTAGTATTTTTTCCTTAACATAATGATTTAGATATTAATTTTATAATATTTTAGTCTAATTGTATTATGGTGGTGGATATTATGACTGTTGTTGTTGTTACTTGTTCGTTATTCTAAGCAAAAACTCTGCCGAGTTTACATGTTTTTTTAAATTGGAATATTGTGTTTTTGTGTAAAACCGTTTTAACAAAAAGTTAAACCAATTACCCACTTACGCTCGCTTATACTTAACTAATTTCACGTAATGGGCTGAGTGAAAACGCAGTTTATTATTATCCCAAAATACAGACTCATGACTTGGCTATTTTATGCCAAAACTCGGATTTCATCGGTTTTTAGGGAAATTCTCGGTTCCCCTAGCAAACTTCCTGACCCATATGAGACTGGATAATATCTTAGAAATCATTGTGATAAACATAGAAGTAAAACTCGAATGGGCGTCATCATTTTAGTAGCAGTAGAACTTAAACCAAGTTTCTCCGGAAAACTACTGGAACTATTCCCATTTTTACGTCACTGTGTTCCAGTTTGAAAAGGTTGCCGCTGAAATTACAGGCACATGATACCTACATTCCACCTTGAAATCTCAGAGTTACGGCGTATACGACGTGACCTGGGTGATTTTTGTAGCTAAATTCATCCAAATCGTATTGTTTAAGGCAGAGGTTACCATTTACCACGAGGTGGGCCACCAGCTCGTTCCATAACTTTCATAAGTTCCATAAGTCGTTCCATAAGTTTCGTTACCCACTTTTCATTCAATTAATGCATTCGTGTCTTTTACGTGACTATAACGAAACGGTATATGTCTTACATAATGAAAATGGGTACCCCAGGTCTATAGCAACATCTATGCGACCTTCATCCACATTTTCTCAAAAGAATAGTTTTTCAATATGGTATGGGAGATACTACTTATTTTTAATCCCCTACTACTGTAGTGTGTATCTGTCTGTGGCATCACAGCTCCTGAACGGATCAACCGATTTTTTTCAAGTTTTTTAAAAAAATACTTATTCGACAGTGATCTTCGCTATTATTTCAAGAAAATCTGCTTAGCCATTTGAAGATCATCACCTCTTTTCTAGTTTATGAAGAAAAATAAATAACTACCACAAGTCTGATCGATTCGAAATTTAAAATTCTGTCACTTCTCAATGATATTACATAAGTATGATGTAATATTTTTATTTATTTATACAAATTTTTGCTTTAGGCTTTTAGATAGAATAATATAGGTAAAGCGTTAGAAACGCCTACTGAAATACGCATGGCATAGTTTTTATTGCTTATAACTTTGCGAATGTTTTTCCTCACGGCTTGAATTCATCTCCGCTGAGCCTAGTTCAACAAAGATTTAGTAGAAGTAGCAGGGATGAAGTAACTTTAATTTTGAGATATCTTGTAGTTTTTATTATGTGAACTTGTCCACATAAATAAATTACAAGATATCACATAACAAGTAAATGATGTAAAGGATAGCGAAGTCCCCTGAGCCTATACCTAGCTATATTATTATGTATATGTAAGACAGTCGCAAGTCTACACCTGTGTCATATCTTATTTTTTTATTTTAAGCATTTTTACGGAACGAGCTGATGGCCCACCTGCTGTTAAGCGGTAACCTCTGCCCATAACAAGCAATCTGACTTGTGTCCTCCTACACCTAGTTACAACAAGACCCAAGTCGCATCGTATGCGCCCGTAACTCTGAGACGTGAAGGTGGAATGTCTCATGTGTAATTTAACCGGCGACCACACCCTTCAAACCGTAACACAGTAACGCGAATGCAGTACTGCTTGCATGCCACATGCTAGTTTCCTTATTTTTGTTTTTCTCTTTGAGAACGTCGTATAGCAAATATTATATGTTACACTTACATTGACCAGCGTAGAAGCATTGCGATTCAGCTTGACAATGTAGCCTTTTATAAGCACATTGCCCCATCTTGCGACTATTTAGATTTATTTAATAATATATAATCAATCAATCTGGCCAATGTAAGTCATACTTAGTGTGCCTAGGCGTTAGTAAATCATTAAAAACTTTGTTAGCTCCTGTTCTTCGAAATGTCATCTCTCGAACATAATTATGGTAAATTCTTTTATTCATAAACAAATTATAATAATAATATTCATTTATTTCGAGGGACAACTCATAAATTTCAAATTTACAATAATCAAAATTAAAAATAATAATGCATTTAACCTTGTGAGAAACTATGCAAGACGTACTGTGAGCGTACTTTGAACTATCTAATACAGTACAATGATCTACGTCACAACAGAGATTCCAAAATATACCCAACTTTTTAATAAGTGATTTTCGATTGGAAGTTTATTAAATTAATGCGTACACTGTAGAATGTCGACTCAAGTGTGTGTTCTTACATAAACAACATATATATTTATGATTTCACTACAGTACGTCGCTTGAATAATAATTATTGTAATATATGTTTTGTTGACAATTTCTACCGGAAGTATTTGAGATGGAGGTGAACGAAGGCGAGGCACTTCGTGAGTGGCAATGAGACAAAAGGTTTATTGTATCGCCTATCAGGGTCTCGAAAATTTGCATGATTCATAAATAATTAACACGCTTATACACTCCTGGGAAGATATTCTTTTAAACATTGACTTTGGGTCTTTTTGCCTGGATCAATGGTTAGTATCAAATTATTTTCGAAAAGCCAAATGCCTTGCACCTAGGCATATAGAAGAGACCGGGACAGAACGGGATACTTAAGAGAAAAAAAGCATATAAAGAAAATTTTACTGTTTATAAAAAAATATTGAACTCAGAAAAAAAATTGTTATTCAACTTTATATAATCAACATTTTTTTTTTTAATTACTATAGGCTCACATTTGATCGCAATCTCACCTGATGTTAAGTGACGATGCGGTCTACGATGTAGCATGCTTGCCTAGCAAATACCTATTCACTCTCCTCTTGAAGACCTCCAGATTAACTTCAACTTGATTTCTTATCTAAATTGCTTAAATATTTGGCAATTAGGAATAACAATGTGTAACCCAAAATTCCCATTTTGCCCCGTGACCGGGGCATAATAGGAAATACTATGGGGCAAAACGAGCACATAATTTAGTTAGGCTGGCATCTATATTCATCATACAAATATTTGTCCTGGGTGGGAATCGAACCCACGACCTACAGCGCAGAAGGCTACTACCAACTGAGCTGTGAGGCCAGTCGAGAACATTGTCATTTGATGTCAAATTTGGTGCAGGACGCTCAATTCCCTCATTTTTAAAATTACCATTACCATTTAGTAGCAGTAGAACTTGTGATAAAGTTCGCCCGGAGAAGTACCGCCACCATACCTGGTAATATGCTGCCACGCAGTAATGCACTCGTGTTGCTGTGTTACAGTGGAAGGGAGTGGGTGTCGGTGAAACTGAAGCATTGCGTCAATTTAAAAAATCCGGCGAATTGTAGTCCTCTGATCATGTCAAGGATTGTATTGACTCTCCTGACTCTCATTGCACATGTACCTAATCCATGGGTTGGACAAACGCCTTCGTACGACCATCTGAACCGGCCCAGAAACGGAAATGCTTTGTTAATAAGCGGATTTTGCGTTACTTTTAAACTGACTGAAAAACAAAACGAAGACAATTAACCAATGTATCATTTCATTTGTATATCATTAAATAATTAACTGCTGTATGTATCTGTTACATCCTTGTAACAGATTGATACAAGAATCGTGCTCGCGAAAAAAAAAGGAAGCCCTCCTTTAGGGGTTTTTATTGTCTGTTCTTCCCCATGGACGGTCGGATAGGTTGCAACAGGTGTCAAACTTAGCGATAAGTACGCGTGACCTTATGTTTTGAATATTAATGACGTTTCCAAGCCATTTATTTATGAACTCTATGGAAATAAAGTTTTTGACTTTGACTTCGTAACTGTTTGAGACTTAACCCTCTACCAAATAATTCACATTTATGTATTTGCTCAATATTAAAGATCTCGTCAATTTTTAGGAAATATTTGTTATATTGTCCGTTTCTGTATTTCACACTTACTACGAGCATAAGAATTTGATTACATAATTGCACCTCCATTTTTATGAATCTCACTGCAGATACCTAGTAATGACCCGTCACACAGTCCAGATCGGAGTTAGAAACAGAAGTATCTGTGTGTCTGATAGAAGTGTGAGTGTACCTAATAAGCTATCGGGCTTGATTACCTTCACCTGACTAGGTACAGAATTTCTGTGACTTTTAATTGACTTTTGATATTGAATTTAACCTACTTGTATTACCTATGTATTCGTGTTAATAGTCATTCAGTCGTTAATGCATTCGTTTCCATCGATAGTCGATACACATATAAAAACTACATAACTGTTTGTATGTCCTTATGCACACAAGTAATTGCTACGATCACATGTGATAATAGTAGGTCTATTATAATATATGTATAGCTGAAGACTCTGATGTCGATTTTCAATAAATCTCCATCTACAACTTGCAACTGAATAAAGCCCTAACTTTCAAAAATAAGGTTGAAATTTTTATATTTTATTTATGTATATATAAAATAAAATAATGAAATGATGTTAATCATTAACCTTTGCCTATTAAAAAACTTCTTGCGATTATCTCCCACTTAGGTATGGGAAGACTGCATCGCAGTCGCAATGTATTGCGTAACTTTGAGACGTGAGGGTGGAATGCCTCACGAGCCTGTAATTTCACCGGTAAGAGTAAGTTAATAAGTGATGTCTCTATGCGTTTATTATGCAGAGAGTTATTCCATCCTCAATGTTTTTCTGACTGGGGCAACAGGACCCCTCGCTTTGCATCAAATTTACTATAAACAAACACAGGTGTCGTCGATTAAAATAGGGTATGAATATTCAATCCAGATCATTTAAAAAACATTCTTAAGAATGTTTTCGCTTGCAGTCATCATATCATTTGATTTTAATTTACAGCACTCAAGATGGTTATATACAAACAAACAAGTCATTAAACAAGTTGAGTCAACAGGGATTAGTAAACAGCAACACAAAGAAATCGTGCATCACGATATATCACAAAATGGAGGCATAATTTGCAAAACAAATATGTTCATTTTAAATTTAGAGTGCCCGTCGCCTGATCGGTTCATTTGATATCGTACTCTAAATTTATTCGCAACGTGAAGTGATAAGTAAAAGATTGATTTACTCCGAACACTGATCGGCGTCACTTGTGTCGTCAGCATCCGTTTTCTTTTCGTAAACCACGAGTGAGTGGCAACCGATCCAGCCCTCGCCGTAAGCCACGAGCGAGTGGCAACCGCACCAGGCCTCGCCGTAAGCCACGAGCGAGTGGCAACCGCACCAGGCCTCGCCGTAAGCCACGAGCTAGTGGCAACCGAACCAGGCCTCGCCGTAAGCCACGAGCGAGTGGCAACCGAACTAGGCCTCGCCGTAAGCCACGAGCGAGTGGCAATCGAACCAGGCCTCGCCGTAAGCCACGAGCGAGTGGCAACCGCACCAGGCCTCGCCATAAGCCATTATAATATTCGTGGACATTTCACAAGACAGCGCCGTCTAGCCACAAAGGAACCATAGCTTGTAGAATCCAGATAACATAAAGAATATATCTTCTATGCGTCACGATGCTTCACTTAACCGTTTTGAGAACGTGGACTATGCAAAGTGACCTCCGTATTTAAACTCCGAGTCTGTGCCTCTACGCTACCACGCTGTCACACAAGCACGTATTATATCTATGTATTATGTTACTGTGTCACTGGTTATAAGCGTTGTATTCATGTCTTAAATGGTTGTTAAAAACAGAAGAACTTACAATTTATTTTCTTATTTCAGGTAAATGCACAATGTCTGGTCATCACGGGATCATGAGATGTTTGTAAGAAACTATGCTATACATATTACGAGATATATAAGCAGCCTTATTAAAAAGGCTTCACCATTGAAACCGGTATTCCAGGTGTTTATGTCAATTTTTCGGCGTCCAATAAATTTATTAATATCGCAAATAACTAACTTTTATATACAGGGCTTTGGGGATTGTGGGTACAAATATGTGTTCAGAGACCTCACGGGTGGGCACAGTTGACGAAATGCTTGCTTTTGTTTTGGTAAGCGTATATGCATTTTTTTTGTAAATACACATATATAATACATATTTTTATTATTAAAATATTATGTAAAACATAAAGAAATAGTTTTGTATTTCATTTTTATTTAATGTACATTCAAATATGGACCTGGACATATATATATTTGTATCATATTTATTATTGTCTGAAATAAACGAAATTGAATTGAATAGTTTACATAACCAACGACGATATTGCAAAAAATATGAAAACATGTTAAATTACAATTAGCGTCATATCAATTCGCGTACAGGAAAAGTCGTGATACCTTACTTAGTACATAAATGGCGATTATAGTAAAAAAATACTGTTTTATTCATAAAAATAAATCTGTTTCAAATGGTGTATGGTGTATTGCGAGTCATAATTAAATCAAGTTCACTGGTCCCAAACAGTTTTAGTTTTATTGGGTGATTGATTCAGATCCATACATATATTTTTCTCGAACGTAAATTTAAACAGGCCAGCCTCAAAACGGTGAAATGAAACATTCGAATGAAAAAGGCACGTCTGTCAACCGTGTGAAAGAAGCCTCATTTAGGCGTACTTAAATCTTTTCATCACACTGTTTCGGAAGAGCCAGAGACGCGATTATATGTAGCAGTAGCAGTAGTAATGGAACAGTTATGCGTTTTAATCGTTTAAATTTTCCAGTATTAAATACTCATTTCAAATAAATTGATTTTTGATTGCTCGGTATTATTAAGATTAAAACTTTATATGTGACGAAACATATTTACCGATCTTCCAATACACAGTACAAATTCACATAGACAGTAGAGCGTGGTCTACAAATAATCGCTTACGTTGTGATTGTAACTATTACGTATATAACTCATCTTTCAGCGTAAAATTCAGTCATTTTTTTACAAAGCATAAGTATTATTATATGATGCTCTCGTTACGATCCCCATTACTGTACCGTCATTTTCTGAAGTGATAATCAGCTAACTGCTGTAAAGACGTACAAAAACATTTGAATAACAAGGAAATCCTACTCCAAGAGACGCTAAGTATCTTTTGATAAATTATGCTTATGCTTTGATATGCAAAACTCTTCACAATACAAATCCTATTATCAACTGTAATTGAGTGCAATCTTGTTCTTACTCCATTTACAACAATAATTAGGAAGAAGCAACACGTTAGTTGGTACTGTCTTTATTATGAGTGGTTAACTATGCGTACTTATGCAAATAGATAATAAGATACTTTGAGATTTTTTTATTATTCAATTCGTTTCGTAGTTAGAGTCGCGGGTCTTCTCCAAACTGCGGGTTTTCAACTGGTTTTTTTACGTGATAAAGTTACGGAAAGAGCTGATGGCCCACCTGGTGTTAAGTGGTAACCTCTGCCCATGACAAGCAATTTGGCTTGGGCCCTCACCTACTTATCCTCAGGTACAAGAGGACTCAAGTCACATCGTATGCGCCCGTAACTCTGAGATGTGAAGGTAGAATGTATCATGTGGCTGTAATTTCACCGGCAACCGCACCTTTAAAATCGCAAAACAGTAACTCAAATGCATACTGCTTGGCTGCAGAATTGAATTTGGCGGCAGTACTTCCACCGTTCGTCTGGAACAAAAAAGTTATGATTTAAGGCATTGAGTGAGAGAATAAATCGAAACTCATACATACATATATATCATATATATATGTATATATATATATATATATATATCATATATACATCGGAATCGGAATATCGGAATTATGTCACGTTGCAAAGTAAAAGCCGATGAAAATGAAACAGATCTACAAGAATGGTATATAATAACCTCACCCTCAATCAATCAAGTCAATGACTGACGGATTTTTTTTATCTCTCAAATTGGGCAGTTTGATGAGAACACAGGGTGGCCACTTCGGAATCGAGACCGCGGCCTAGTAGCCTCATTGTGAGACACAGATGAGAGATATAGCAAAGAAGAAAGCAAAAGAAGTTTATATTAAAAGTAGATCTGTACTGTCTTCCCGTATTCCTGATAATTATAAATGTTATGTGTAAATCTCTATGCAACAATAATTGTTATTTTGAACTAGAAAAATACAACAGACCGCAACCTACGAATGTATTCCTAGAATTATTCAATAAATACTAAAAGAAAACAAACAAAATTAACATTGACGTTTCTCATTACCGTTTTACCTTTACCTGTTGGGAATCCCATAGCCAAAATATCAAAGCTTATTGATGTGAAAACTTTTTGACGTGCATTAGTGCAAAGTACTTACTTAATTGCAAACGATAATAGGATTGAAGTGTGAATGATTTAGGTATCCATTACGAAATATGTTTTTCTTGATTATTAATATGTCTTTGTTTTTGTACTCTTTAATTGATTAGTCATAATAAAATTAAAATATTTTTGAAGAACTGAATGACTTAAATTTTAATATCCCTGTGAATTTCAACAAAGCACTGTATTACACACATACTATCATAAATTGGGAAGTTTTAGATTGTGATAACATGTAGCCTCCAATGTCATTTTGCTATTTTAATACTAGAGAAATACTTTTTTTTTGAATAGGTTTACTCTGTTTTCTGAATAAATAAAAAGCTAAATTCAATATATTTTTTCGTAAATGTACGACTGAATATTTACATGAAAATTTTGTAAATGATTCTAGCAGATAAATCAAATTATTCCTTCTACTGTATGAGTAGGTAAATTTCGCTTGCACTATTTTTAAAACAGTAATATATAAACTTATTACATAATATATAAACAGTGCTATCGTAACGCTGAGCGCCGCTGTCATATTTGAAATTTTTTGTTGTCAATTTACATCCAACACATTTGCTAAACTGTAAATTAAATAAATTATTATATTATAAAAAAACATTAATAAATAATGGTTTTCACATACGAACCAATTACACGACTTTATCCTTTTATTCTCGAAGGCTAATTCTGGCTACATTTTGTTATGTTATATGATATTATTTGCGAAAATTACACTACAAAAAAAAATCGTCTAAAATCTAAAAGAAAATTAAATTAGTTCTAAATATGTCAAGCAGGAACCAACGTTCAACAGAGCTGACCCGAATCTATTAAAGAAGTGCTAAAGTTTTTCATCGTGTCCCTGAATTCTTTAACATGGGCTCTACATATAAATAAACCGTAGACATTTAACGCTACACAAAGTTTATCATGCTACGATTCGCGGCAACAGATGGTCACGTTTAGCGCCGCGCCGCGCCGCACTGCACCGCTTCACCGACTCGCTTAACTGGCCCCTTCCTGTTACTATAAACAAGTAATATTCTTACACCATGATCATCATCTTCCATTTATAGTACGGGATGATCACGTGCCTTGTTTCTGTGTTTTATTTTATTTCGATGGTACAATAATAATATAACATGTGATCTCTCTGAGCTATCTTGGCTGTTCTTTTACTAGCATTCATTTTCCGTTTGTTTGCGTCCACAAAATTTCGAGAGGTTTGACTTGAAACTTCTACACAACGTTGCAGTTTTTTAAAGAGTTTTTTTTTATAATATATACTTTTATCCTGAGGTTCCCACATGAAACGGGATTCCTGGCTAATTAATATCAGACCGAGCCGCAGTGAACCCTGGCTTGGTAATCTGCCGCCAATTAGTATTGCACTCGTGTTGCTGTGTTCCGGTGGAAGGGAGTGGGTGCCGGTGAAATTGCAGGTGCATGAGACGTAACATCCCTGTCCCCCGAGGTGATGGACGCAACGCATTGCGACTTCAGTTATCTCGTACTTTAGTGGAGAAGTTATCACTTAACACAAGGTAAGCCGTCAGCTCTCCGCCACATAAATAAAAAGTTAACATACTTTACGCATGGCTAGGGTATTTTGACGCCAAAATGCACGTCGCATTTGAAGTAACGACTTGACAACATCTTCACAATGTAATTTCCATATCTGAATTATTTTCTTGTTCGTTTGACTTCGCTCAAGTGGAAAGGTCATCCTCAGTATCTTATTATTTGCTGATAATTCACATAATGCCCGTTTAAGTTAAAAAATAAAGAGCTTTAATAACAAAATTGCAGGCTGCACCATCGTCTGGGTTCTGTCAGTCACGAATTTGCATGTTCGCCGAGATTTCGTAATTTGTTAAACTGAGCTACTTAGACTTTAGTTATTATAACGTTGTTATTAATATACTTATATTTTGCTAAATCAATACAGCCTATGCAAAAGTCGAGAAAATATAAGAATAAAGGGCGCTTAATACTAATATGGGAGTAAATAGGGGCTAATACTGTATAATACCACCCTGGCTAGCTAAATCATCGTAACTATCTTCCCGTTTTCGAGGAATTTTCGAATCTTCCAGTCTCATTGTTTTGTTATGGGCAGAAGTTGCCGCATAACATCAATTGGGCTGAGACGTTAATCTTGCTCGTTCCGTAACTAATTCGCTAAAACACAACTCTTGAATATGCGTTAAGGTAACAGTGTATTTCGATCGTAAAACGCTATAAGTTGTCACTTAGTATTTTTGTTTTTTTCGCATACAGAGCTTAACTATCTATCTATCTAAAATTTGTAGTATTCACAACATTGTTGTAGTTAATTCACTCATTGGATTTACCGTAACTTGTAGATTTGTCAAATGGACACACAGCTCCGTTGACGTCGCGTCGGCCATTGTTAGCCTTCAACATGATAATTATCATAATCACAATTTGTTACGACAAAGCTGAGCAGATATTTTATTGCAGATTTTATGTCCCATCTGTAAATAGATAGATGTATAAAAAATTTGTTGGAACCAGTTCTAGTCTTTCCGAATATTTCGTGGTTTGCTAGTTTACTAATTTTGCTGGCACGGGTCTGAGAAAGAATTTCGTGGTTCCATGTCATTTTTTATATCCTATTTTTAAGAATACGAATCCTTTTGCTTAGTGAGCGAAGTGAGTCGGACACTAAGAAATGATATTTCTCAAAAAGTTAATATATTTCGACATAATATGCAAAGGTTTCGTGGCAATTTTGACTTGCCTTACAGCTCAATTGGTAGTAAAGTAAATGTGCCTACTGCGCTGTAGGTTGCGGGTTCAATTCCAGGACAAACACAATACATGTGACGAATGTACATGTTTATTTTGTGTCTGAATATTAATATGTATTATATGTAAGTATTTACAAAAATTATACAAATATTCTATCAGTTGTCTTGTTCCCATAGTACATTGTATGTTTTATTTGTGGTTAGATGGCGCTTTGGGAAATGTCCACCAATATTTATATTAATTTATTTATAATTACGTAGGATGAAAAAGTATATTTTACAACCCACATAAGTAAAACGTATAAGTAAATTACTGAAACTAGGACGCACACAGAGGCAAGGCAATTCCGAAATTAGTGTCTATGATAAAAAAAAAGAAAAAAATTACAGGCACATAGCACCTTCACGAATCAGAGTTACGGGCTGGAGTATTGTTCTTTAATAGGGTTAATAATAACCCAAGTCGTATTGCGTGTTATGGGCAGAGGTTATTACTGAACGCTTGGTGGGTCACCTGCTTGTTCCATAACTTACTTACATAATACAGGTAAATAATAATAAAAATCCAATAATACAGGTAACCCCATATAGGAAATTTCTCATAAAAATAGCGATCATAAAAACCATTTCAATTTAGCGACTTATCTCATTATGTAAAATGTTGTTCGACGACTTATAGCACAGGTGGGCACTGTGAATTTATGGGACTAGTACGGAACGGGAATCCTAGCCATTAAAAATATAAATAAGTATAGTTTATATGTGCGAAATATCTGCTTCGATACTATCACATCTTTAATTTATCATTTCAAATTGCTTAGACGATGGTATTCATTTAAAACTGTTTACACACATATATATTGAGTTAATAATAATTACCTTTAAGTTAATTTTAAATAAATCAAAAAACAACATTTATATACATTTAATACTTTTAATAAGTTAGGGTGGGTGATTTAAGAATATTAAGACAGGGTCCTTATATTTTAGATTTTTGTCTTTTATTTTGGAGGTAGATAGCTATTTTTCTTGTTATGGGACATACTTAATTGATGTTTAAGTTAGTTGGCTCTATTGATTTGTTTTTGCATCTAAAATATTTTTTCCTAGTTTATTATTATTATTTCACTACTCCTTCCATTGAAAGTTTTGCTTTTATTTAGATATATAAACGGTAACAGACTTTTTTCTTAAACATTAAGGCACACACTAAGTATTAAATACTAAAACAGACTACAGATATATTCTCAGTCAATGAAGTCAGTTACATTTGTAACTTACTTCTAACTTCAAAGCATGCCTTAAAGATGCCCTTATAGAGATAATATAATGAAAATACCTTAATCCATATTATCAGTCTCGAGAAGTTAGCATTGAGACATTCCTAGACAAGTGCACTCAATTTGTAATCACGTGTTAAATGAAGTGCTTATTTGTCTCAGTCAAAGTGGTCATTTTATGTAAACACAATGGAATACTTTCTAAACGATGTGATGCGGTTTCCAAGTAAATGGTAATAAATTCAATTCAAAAATTCCCAATCGTTACGTGGAAAATGGTACGCTGATAATGAGAATTTATTAGCCTTTCAATATGATGGTTTAGGGGCGATTGTTCATCGGGTAAATTTGTAATAAAGAGTGGTGTAAAATGGTCATCGCGCAGTTGAGTTGAACATTTGTAACGACAATTTGCGTCGCATCAAAAAATAATATCGTTATTAATAAACAGCATCAAACACTCGGAAGTGATATGCAAGGTCTTCGTAACGAGATAACGGCCTTTCTATGTGTCAACCAAACGTAGCTCAATAATAAAAAAATATTCTATATTTTGTTTGCCTCCAACAAACAATAAAATATATTGAAAAAACTTCATGAAAGTATGTAATATGTAAGCACGCGTAGCCTGAGAAAAAATGCTATACCCCTCGTCTTTAAATTAAGTATGAACCGGTCGCGTCAATAGTACAAAATTGTAAAATATTAAAAAATAAGATAGTGAGCTGCGCAGTAGTCAGATTTCAAGTTTCAATTCGGTGGTCATGGATTCAAATCCTGACGTGCGCTAATTGTCATCAGAATACCAAATTCACAAAACGATGAAGAAAACATCGTGAGGAAAGTGATATGTTCTAGAACCAAAAATTCCAGAATCTGTGTAAAGAAACAAAGTGCGCCTTTATTCCACTTTTATTTAAACAATTATTTTACACTTTATGCACTTTTTTCCATTCACCACACAGGTTCTAGAGAGCTAGTGACACGATTGGTATTAATACTTTTAAGTTTGCAATTTTGAAACGTACCTCCTAAAATAAGTTTTTATACTAATATCGTATGATTATGTATCGTGCGTGCGCAGTCTTATTATCATTATAAAAATCCACTTTTCACCACTAACTGCCTAAGTGCAGTCCAAAGCGAACCATTTCCCACCATCTGACCAGACTTGATTAGACTTATCACCCGCAGAGCCTTCGACCTGAACTCAATCGGAAAAAAAACGTAATTATCGAAGTAAACAATGAACAGGTTGCCATTCGCGTACCGAACACCGCGCGGATCGCACGTCTCACCCGGGCTGTCACGTGAACTCCAAGTGCCTTATCGACAGTGCCTTTACTCCCAGGATCTCGCGCCGTATCTCGACCGTGATGTGATACGGACGCACTTGACATTCGAGTGAGTGCCGTGTATTCCAGTGCGATTTGTTACGCCGCGCCGTCTCATAAATATTCACGTCCGGAAAAACTCCGAAGGAATCGCTGCCAAAGGACAAAAACGAGATCAGTGGAAATAATCAAAGCTGACAAGCGGCATTTGCGGTTATCGGTATATATTATTTGCGCGGTTTTTGCCTAATTGGTTATTAGTTTTTCTCCGAGTCTAGTTTTTTGCGTGCTCAAGGATGGCGATGACAGCGGTTGAGCGATTTCTGCCGGTCACGTGCCCGGCATCGGAGAGAGGACGTGATCATCACAGTCCGAGTTCAAGTTATCTTGACAATTTTATCACTCGAATATTAAAATCATATTTAATAAAAACAAAAGTGATGAAAGTTTAGAACAAAATGTAAATGGCGTAACTAATGTGAACAAATTGATTAACGATTAGGTAAGCAGGTACTTAGAGGACATTTGCTTCATTGCAGTGTCGTCGCATTGTTTAATAAGTTCATCTTTTTAACCAGGGTGACTCCAGTGAGAATAGGTGTAGTGGTTTTAAAAAAAATAAAATAAAAATAAACAAACAAAATAACTAAAGAAAATTGAAATCTTGTGATCTCTGCGGAAAATCAGTTGTATTGTATAAATAAACCGCTAAATTAGCGTTCGTGGTCAACGTAATAACCGTGACTAATCTATTTCGTTAACAACGATCGATCGCTTATATGGTGGTAGGTTTTGAGATATATTTTGCATATTAGAACACTGATACTTAACATTCTGTCTGTACTCCATGCTCAATACATCACTCGCAAGAGATGTTACATAAAATCGTAGTCGGAAAACTTATATTATCGTTATCAGGTAGATTAATTCAAATAAAATTGAGATTCCAAAGAGTTTTCTTAGTTCATTTTTACTACGAAATATAATCTCGGTAAAGTATTAAGATGAACATTTTTAATGGCTCGCGTGACGTCTCGGTCTGTCGATCAGTGATGTTATTAATTAGTATGTTTATTGTTTAAAGTGAGTATTTGAAATTATATTAAAGCCTCTTTAAAATAATCTGTAACGAAATTATGCTATAACCACACATTTGACATTATTAACGCATATTTCTGTCATGATTGAGTGATTTTAAATAATATTAGTTTGAACCTGATTCTTTTTATTCAAAATGCCCCTTGACTTTTATAATTAAAAAATGATATTTGCATTGAAACGTCTAATTTAATACAATTATTGTGAGAATTCGCAAGCTTCTTCGTATTTCGGAAGGTTAACTAATTGTTTTATGGCGTAATTTCGCAACAAGGCAATATATAGCAAGAAAGAGACAAAAATAACCAGCAGGAGAATCTTAATGCAAATAAATATAACATTATCTGTTGCTAAAATTATGCAGGAAAATTCCAGGTTAAATTATTTTCGATAATTAAAACCAACCAAATACTTATGGAGATATAAAAAAATGTGCGTGTCAATTCCATCGCTCGACTGGAGTTTACTCTTTTGTTTAAAAACATAACGCTTTTTATTAAAGATAAATTTTGCTATACATGTAATTTTCATACCGGGGGCTTTCATTGAAATCGACTCATAAGGAGTAAACTCCAAAAAATCTTTCCATGTGAGTTTTCAGCAAACAAGCAGTGTAAAGTCTGAACATATTCAGTGACCTCATAATACATCACAGCCGAACAAGACAAATAATGCGATGTTGTGGTGATCCACAAGTGTTTTAAAGTGAATAAAAAAAAAACAAACGGTATTTTTTCCCTCATACTCTTAAAAAAAATGTTTTAAAAAAACAATACAGTGTTCAAAGAGCATGTGACAAAAACACGAACGGTGACGCCAAGATAAGAACGTTTATAGGTTTACATTGAAGCATTTGTGCTCACTTAATGTGTTGACTTACTTATCACGATTTGTTCCAGTAGGTTTTTATGTCTAAGCCACGGACATGGTCAATGTCAAAATGAAAATTGCTTAAGCCAATATAACTAAGCAATAATTGATTAAAATGTAAGATTTCCGCTGGGGACAAAAGTGAAAATTTAGGGATATATCGTTTATCACGTTCCAATTAGTCTTTGACGTTTTAAAAGGGCAATGAATCAAAGCGATACTGAAACAGTAATCAGATTTCATTGTGTAGAGTAAGTGAAAAATAGAGGAGCGTACACACAGCATTCGAATGTGTAATTCAATTGTGGCCGAGTTTGGATCGATAATATTAGTTTCATTTACTTCTCAGATCATGTAGGGATTGTTCAAAGTCAAAAAGTCAAGTCAAGTCAAAGTATGTATATTGCTGAATCACATGCACAGAGATGTTAAATATTATAGATCGTTTCAATGTGTTCTACCCAGTAAGGATGTGCAGTAAATGATAGAAAATACAATTCATTTGTAAAAATCAAAAAATAATATAGCCATGAACTTAAAAAAAAAACATTTAAAATACTAAAAAAGATTTGTTCAAACTTATGTACCAAATACCTTTACATAATTTACTTTATAAACTTGGTTATATGCAATTTTTTGGGTTTGTTGACCGAATTTGGGTTACTTCGTAGACGTATCCTGTGCCTCAATGAGGCTCTTTTCATAGCTAGATTCTGGATCTACCCAGGAACCTGTAGATTGAAACTCGGGCTCTGTTCCAATGTGCCACAACGCTCAGAATATTCAAACAAGATCAAATTAACATACAAGTGGCCTTGCGTTAGAATTCAGAGGAAATCGGAAGTAACAAACTCGCGCTGATGACACCTGTCCTATATCAAATGGCTAGAATCATTTGTAAATTGAGGATAATATCAAACCGCCCTCAGAATACCAAGTAGCTTGACCATGGTGATATTTAGAGTACAAAAGTATACGATGATTATCGGTTAAATTGTTAGTGCCATACCAATTGGTATTCTTACGTCGTCGAGGCGAACAGTTTTACAGTGGTCAAATTATACAACTCCATACGCTTGTAATAAAAAAACTTTTTTTTAAAGTGTCTCTAGGGGAAGTTTTTTTGGGTATCTTAGTTTCGTCATATGCTCTAGAATTTTTTGACTTTTGATACTTAAATGTGATATTACCGGCTCGTGCTAACAAGGACAAATTTATATCTGAATAATTATCTGTGATGCGAACAAACTGCATAATTTAAATTGTATGTTTTATTAAGGTTGTATAATTGCTATCACAAGGCAACATCTTAAACTATTCATCTAGGACTAAGACCGCAAGTTTCTGAATGATACAAACTCTAGCATCATGACGTTGCCTTTAATTGTCTAAGTTTACCCGGAATTATTTCGTCTGTGGTATTTATGTTACAAAAGTATATTTTTAGTAGAGTACGTAGTAGTAGAGATGAAAAGATAATATGTAGACGGCGCGAAACCTGCTCAAATACTTCACGTGATGCCGATTCAGTTTAAGATACTTCGCTATAAAGAATATTCAATTTGAATCTGAAAATGGATCCAAATAATTATCAACTTCTCTACCGTTTATATGTAAATAGAAAATGTGTAGGTAGAACATCATTTTATCTTTCACAAAGATTTTGTTTAGACTACCTCTGACGTTTCTATACCAATTTAATCGCAACTCCGTCTATAATGCGAAGATCCCAGGTTCGAGTCTCACTTGGGGCAAAAATTTGTTTAGTGAGCATAAAATATGTCGTTGAATTTTTGAATGTCCCTAGTACCTGCGGCAAAATAAGTGTGCGTTATTTTTCTAACCGTAAGCTCTAAGTAAATATTGTTGACAACTAATAACAAATGGTACCCCCACGTTAAAATATTTGCACAGCAATCAATAAAAGCTCTCATTGACTGAGTACCACATTATGTGTGAGTCAATGACCTCATGGCGACTCGCAATTTGTAAGAGTTTTTGCAAACTTATTCTAATAAACTGAGACAGCCTAACAAACGTGGGATGAACTTTGCTACTGTGGTACTTACCTCACTCATTATAAGCGTGGTGTAACTTAGTTAAAATATTTGTTTATTTCACTCAAAATTTTCCATTGAGTCATTGGGTAAAAAAGTCAAAAGAAACGCATGTACTGTTCTCTCAATGCTAACATTAAAGGCACTGGTTGACTTAAATTTTTGAATGTATGGTTATAACAACTAGTTGTTTATGAGCGATGAAGAAATTTTGGGTGGCAAAGAATTGAGAATATAAATGAATCATTATTTACATTATTGCTCACTAATGAGTGAGGAATAAGAAATATATAAGTAAATTAGATAGATTACTAAATAAAATGCCATTTATATACTTGAACTGTTATGTATATTTCTTAGTACACCGCGTTATAATGGGAATAACTATAGCAATAAAATTTTGAGCAATATCTATTTTTTTATAGGAAATCAAGTGGAATTAAAAAAAAAACTTTGAAACGAATTAATCCAACGAATACCAAACGGGAACAGTGACCTAAAAATACTTAAGATTTTTCTCAAAAAAGTTTTCTAGTGCTTTTATGGAATACAATGAGCTACACAAGTGAGTGAAGTGAGCCATGTAATCGCCACGTGGACAGGAGTGTTTCACTGTGACTGTACTTTACAAGGAAAACTGGAGGACGACACGTATGAAGCGTCAGTTGTCGTCGAGCTGACAACAGATGTCATCCCCCTCGAAGGCGGTACGTACAAAGAGTATTAATATATAATAATAATATTGGTGGACATTTCACACAGCGCCATCTAGCCCCAAAGTAAGCTAAGCATAGCTTGTATCATGGAAACCAGACAACAGATATAATACTTATATACTTTTTTGTAAATACATACATTTAATACAAATTTTATTAACACCCAGAGACACAGAACAAAGGCCTATGTTCGACACACAAATACTTGTCCTGGGTGGGAATCGAACCCACGATCTCCAGCTCAGACGGCAGACTTACCAACTGAGCTGCGAGGCCAGTCATTACTTGCAGTATTTACTCACTTATGCGACTTGGGTATTTTAATTCTTGTAAGTCACATTTTGTATTTATTGATTGGAATTTATTCCCTTTAGAATTGGCTTCTATACAGCCCGCATCATGCAAATTCGATGGGAAGTAAAATGGAGTATTAATATAAAGTGTTGTCATTATGTTGCCCTTCGCGCAACATATTCGCGCATCTTTAAAGCGTGTTTCGGAATTAGCTCCAGGCGCGAGTTGGACATGCTCGTTTTTTTATTGATATCTGGTAACACCTAGTTATAAGATACATACGGGCCCATTGACAATTCCAAGCCATTTCTTTATGAACTCTATGGAAATAAAGTTTTTGATTTTGACATTGAAATATATACCTTAAAACTAAAATATATACATTATTATATTATATTGCTTGTTTTTTTACTAACTAAACTACTTTTTATTCTAAAATACAAAAAAACCGTGCCCTGAGTTCGTAATTGGATTATTCCGTGAAATAATTATTTATTTAGATTATTATTTAGTGAGATCCCGATTATCCAAAAGCTACAGACATTAATATATTTTTGCCTGTCCAAGGACTGCCAGTTAGATAAGCCTGTACACAATGCCTTTGTCCCACCAATTTTGTACATCTGATCTTTAAATGGAGACGTTCAATTTGTCACATACCTTTATTTTAACACGTGATCTATCTGACAATTGGGCTGTAGCGTTTCGAATAAGTGTTAGTCATATAGCGTATAATGGCTTGCCAATATCACAATGGGAGGTTTTTCTTTGTTTATTTTGTCTGAGGAGGCGAGTTTCAAAGAGATGAGTTGGTTTTACAGTGACTTTAGAACTTGGTTCAAATTTTCTATGAACGGTGGACGATGGGCATAATTCATGTACCTAACGGTATAGGTAACATTTTGTAAGAAAGAATAATTATCCAAATGGATACTTGTTTTAATGGCGGTTACCGTACATTTTGTTATGATTTTCTTAAGTTGAACCGTTAGGAATACCGTTTTATTCTTAAAATATAGTTGGTTTTAAAGCAGTTTTGGATTAGTTAAAATTATCAGCTTTACGAAAAACACAAAAAAAACTAACGAATTTAATCATTTAAAAATAAGTTTAGTAAAAGTATGTTGCAGTGCAGATCAATCGACCTCAATCGAAATCAATCGACGTAGTTTTTTTTTTATGTGGTACTGTAGGAACGAGCCAACGGCCGACCTGGTGGACCGAACTTGGGTCTTCCCCTACTAGGTACGGCAAGACACAAGTCTCATCGTATGCGCCCGTAACTCTGAGACGTGTAGGTGGAATGTCTCATGTGCCTGAAATTTCACCGGCAACCACAACTTTCAAACCGGAACACAGTAACGTGACTGCGTTACTGCTTGGCGGCAGTACTTCCTCGGACGAACTTGGCGTGAGTAGTACTCATGAAGTTATTTATCAAAAACTATGTTTGAATGGAATCAAATGCAATTATTATTGTATTTAATTATAAATGGACTGATACGCCCGCAGGTATAAAGCTATTAAAATAACATATCAAATCGATATCTGAGGAAGTAGTAATTCCGCGTAAATCGACTCGCCAACTGATTTTATAATTATGATGGAAAATTGCAGATCCGTCTAATTGATAAGCTTTAAGAGGAATTAATACACAGGATATTGAAAAGCACTTATTCAAAGTGAGGAAACTGCACGGATTTCAAGGTCACATAACGCCATACTATTCAACGAACATAATATTATACTATAATAGAGTGATTAAGTCTGCCAGGCGATACTTTGTGCGGATATTTGGAACGTACTGCCACCGTTCTTCGTGCAATAATACATACTCCTGTGTTGTGCTGCGAAAATACTATAATTATTTTGTGATACAGTTACATGAAATTTTGTTTATTTACATCCTGAGATATCCAATATGTAAAATTCTCGTGTCACAGTGTTTGTAAGCAAAGCAAACTCCTCCAAAACGGCTTGACCGATTTATATGAAATGTTTTGTGTATATTCGGTAGGTCTGAGAATAGGACGTAAACTATTTTCATACCCCTAAGGGATAAGGGTGGCCCACCCTAAAATGTTTATTTGACTCTTTTGGTATTTTTTTTATTAATTAAAGTAAGTAAGTAATTTTAAGTAAGAGCTGTAGATTCTGTTTGTAAAATAAAATTTTTTTTTTTATTCAGCGTCATGAAATACATACAATCCTAAACTTTTCACCCTTTTACCACCAACTTAAAAACTCAATAAACTTGTTTGTCTATAAAAAATGTGACTCAATATAAGCTAGAATATTGTCAAGCGGAAACAGAAACGGATATTCTACAAAAAGTGTATTTCCGGAAATAAAATATGCGTTTAGTTTAGTGAACTGTGTAAATTAAATGTCAGTTCAGATGGTCGCATGACGGCCGCGAGATGACGTGCGTCTAAAGATTCAAAAGTACCAATACAGCAAATACAGCAATTAATTCTCTCGAAAGTTCGTATTGATCACATTTTTCAAATAATCTTATTGATACACGGCTGAATTTGAACCAGTGACCCCCCCCCGAATTTAAGCTCGGGTCTGTACCACTGGGCGAGCGTGGTAGATGCTCGATATTTAATATTTCTATTTACTATCGGCTAAACCTGCTCTATACGTCATTCGAAATATCACGTACGAGTAATATACTACACTATTTATTTTTATTCCTTTTATCGGTAGAGTAACATATCTAGATAGATTCCTAGCAAATGACGTGTCAGTCGTCAAATACGTACAGATTGAAACGGAGCTAGCAGATGTCACCTTATACACTATTTATTCATTACTAGCTGTTGCCCGCGACTTCGTCCGTGTGGAATTCGGTTTTATCACGCACCCCTATTTTACCCCTCGGAAAAGTAGCCTAAGTTACTCCTTGTTACATCAGCTATCTGCCAGTGAAAGTCCCGTCAAAATCGGTCCTGCTATTTCAGAGATTAGCCGGAACAAACAGACAGACAGACAGACAAAAATTTTTAAAATCATTGTTTTGGTATTATGTACCGTGTATACATCCATATTCACTTAGTAAAAAGCGGTTATTTTAATATTACAAACAGACACTCCAATTTTATTTATTTGTTTAGATTTTATTTAGGATTCGAAGCATTGACAATATTCGGACCGTATTTCAATAACTGAGCCAGTACAACTTTAACAAACAAAACAAACAAAAGTTATTTATTTAAATGACAATGTTCTCGCTGTGATGGACTGGGAACTCTTTTGTTAAGTTTCAAGAAACTTGTATTAGAAGAGACCCCTCATTTCTGTGGTCTAGCTACACACTTTAACCCAACTAATAAACAAGGTAACTACATACATAGTTCGTTTAGTTCGTTTAATGTAGTAACAATTTCGTTTTTGAATGTAGGGAAATTGGAAAAAATATCTTAAATATTTAGATTCTTTCAAAATAAGTTTAAAAATTAACTTCATTTCATTTAAAAAAAATCATTTAAAACAAAGTCGCTATCTGCGTCTGTCTGTTTCTCCACTTCTTCTAACCACACAACGGATTTTGATATGGTTTTCATTAATAGAAAGACCGATAAACAAGAAAGGTTTATTACAAGGTATGTTTGTATATAATTTGTAAATTAATTGCACCCGTGTTAAGCCGGGGCGGGTCGCTAGTCCAAAATAAAATTAAGATTCCGGATGAATTCTAGATTGCATAACGTAGAATGTAAATAAATAATTTATCAAGAGATAGATGTTATGCATCTGCCTCCTTATAAATTATTAACCTAATAAGTTACACAACTATAAATACTCTCAAAGAGATATACATTTATGCTGCTGATGACTGTAAAATCAGCGAAGTAAGCTTTTTTACATGTTTAATATTCTGCGGGATGCCACTAACGAAAGATGAAGCATGTTATTACCAAAATTAGATCTCCTTGGGCAATGCGCCCCGTAACTATTTGAAAAAAAATATGAAAAGCCTTGAGCTATATAAACCGGATCATGATTATAAGAGTGTAGAAAATGTTGGGTTGGGGCTATTTGTCACCCTGGTTTATAAATACGTATAAAATAATATATAATATAGAAATCGCTATTAGCGATAAGGCCGCCCATTGTATTACCTTAGCTTAAATATTAATCTTTACGAAATTTCCATGTATGGTGGTCAATAAAGTATTATCTATCTATAAAATAAGTAATATTAATAATTAAAATCTTAAACTTTTAACCAAATTTATAACGGTGATACATAATTTAATTTAATATTTATGTCTTTTTTCTCTTATCTGTTGATTCACTTAACTTTCATAGTTTTAAGTACTTATTTCCCTTTTAATTTTCTATGATTGTTATGGTAAACGATTTGTACACTTCTAATTGTCACATATATCAGAACTGTCATTTTGTTATTTTATTTTGTTTCATGTATGTGATGTTTGTATACATCACAAATTATATAGGTATAATATATATTGTCAAATTATTGTACAAAATAAGGTCATCATCTTGACGGTTAAGATTTTAATGTAAACTTACAGTCTCTCAAGTAAATGTCAAATATAAAAGTTCTGAGAGCAGAGTCAAGGGACGATATCAGAGACCCTTTCAAATTATGGATATCTGAAATCGTTGAACTGTTTTCTTAACTGACTGTGATCATAATAATGTGTTTAAAAACTGTAAGACGCTGTTGCCTGACTGTGAGAGTTAGTTTAACGAAGTAAAGTTCTATACAAGTGGTCGCATTAAACCACACATTTCACGTAAGCATGTACATCACTGTAATATATTTTAGATCACTTCTTGTTTTCTTTAATTAACCTTGCATGTGTGCAATCGAGACTCAGTAACCTTGTGATGACGCCTGAGTTCTGAGTGATGATAATAAAGAGGACGAAATAGCACTTACAAGGATATTTGCAAACGTCTTATCAAGTGGCTTTTTGTGATTATAAAGTTGTTTTTGCCGTTGTATTTCTAGATGCGAATTGTAGGAACGACTCATTATAAAGTAAAATAAAATAGATGTTAAAAATGATTCGACTGATTCGACAAAAATCACACAAGATTAAATTATTTATTATTTCTTTATTATTTATTTAATTTACTCATTTAATTTACTCACAGAATTTTCCACATAAATCCTGTGTCATACAACCATCAAATCTTCAGGTAATAT
Source organism: Chesias legatella (assembly GCA_947359385.1). Classification (NCBI taxonomy): domain Eukaryota; kingdom Metazoa; phylum Arthropoda; class Insecta; order Lepidoptera; family Geometridae; genus Chesias; species Chesias legatella. The sequence goes on from OX375766.1 coordinate 3,819,854, forward strand.
ATTCTATGATTCCAATAAAAAAGATTCCAAAGTAAATGTAGCGAATAAATTGTATCTATGGGAGATATATTACTACGTTAAGTTTTTGTATTTTTATTTTAAAACGGCGTATTAAGTTATATTTTCTGCGTAGTGATACAGTCGATGTGTTTCTTTTAAAACTCAGACGTCAGTCGACTAATTGAGTAACCGAAGTTTACTCGATAAGGAGCAAAATAAATGTATCGTAATTGATTCTTATGACCTAGAAGTTAATCGAACTGATGAAGTATTTACATCCATGCATTACATCCAATAAAATTATTTTGATGATAATGCCATGAAACTGACACAAGATGTGAAAATACTGCTTTCTATAAAAATGCATTTTAGCATATTTAGTTTTTGGGAACTATTTGATATAGATAATATATGACGCTTTTGTTTCGATGAACTTTCCAGAAGTAAGAAGTAGTTCACTTTATCAACGAAATAGTCACCGTCTATGGGGGACAAAAATGTCAGTCAATCGATTCAATAGCTACTAATAGAATGAGTAATATAGACAGATAGGTACCTACACTCGCACTCATAATATTTGTGGGATGGGATGAGTCCAAAGTGATACGGATGGATCCGTCCTCCCAACAGTTACTACCACTGACCTTGTCGCCTCTCCCACAAACCATTTCGCCGACCCCAGCAAGGCCGGTCGGACACACGAACAGAATGATCGACAAACACGCAAAGGTCACTGGCTATTAGGATTTATTGAGATTTCTTCCACAATGATTAATTTGTTTGAGTGAATTATAACGGTATATTCGTGGAACTATGAAAAGATATATACGAAAGCTGCATTCAATGTGGATTTTCTTTGAAATGATTGGTTCTGGTACATGATTATTTCACATGATTTTTTTTTATTTTTTTATGTTACACCGTAAACTTGTTTATAACATGTGAGATTGCTCATTGTGATTATCATTAATAATTGGGATGATTAGTGCCCTGTTTTGAAACCTACAATCTTGTAATTTTTAATTTTTGGTTCAAATTCAAGGCCGCAATAATATATGCATTTGAATCCAAAGAGTTTAATTTAATAGGTGTTATAGATTGATCTCGATTAATTCAGACAAACAAAATATAAAATCATTCGGTCTTTGCCTGGTTTATCGATGTTTTGACATTTGATAAAGATATGATGTATGGAATAAGTGTATAAGTAATGTAAGGAGATGAGATATGAGTAATAAATCTGCCTTCAAAGCGAGAGGTTCCATTAATATGTAGGGTTCCTATATATGAGAGCAATTGTTTAGCCTTAGGTCTTGGATGTGTATCTGTGTGCTCATACATTGCCACCTGCGATACAGTGATGCCCAGCGTATGAGTTTAAGCTCGGTTAAATAAGGTAACAATTAAATATAGATCTAGTAATGTTGGATCTCTACCTGATACTGATTAAGGTGGAAGATCAGTGTGTCAGTATAGTAAGGCTAAGCTAAGCCACGAGTGCTGCGACGTAGATTAAATGACACAGGAACGTAGTTTTACTACAATAGTTTGATTGACAGACCTCACAACTCAGTTGGTAGTAACCCTGCCTTCTGCGCTGTAGGTCATGGGTTCGATTCCCACCCAGGGGAAACAGTTGTGTGATGAACATAGATATTTGGTCTGTCTGGCTGTTGATATGTATTATATGTATGTATGTACAAAAAAAGGCTTTTAAGTATTATAATGTCTAGTTCCCATAATACAAGCTATGCTTACCTTACTTTGGGGCTAAATGGCGCTGTGTGAAATGTCCCTCAATATTTATTTTATTATAATATTATTATAGTACTAGGTGCGCCCCGCGGTGTAACCCGCGGTGAATAAGTAATCTCACGAAAACACTGCATTTTTCCGGGATCAAAGTAGTATTTGTCTTTATCCAGGATATTAGCTATCTTGCTACCAAATTTTATCCAAATGGCTGAATGCATTTGAGCGTGAAAGAGTAACAAATGACCATACATACAAACATTCACGTTTATAATATTAGTAGTAGGATTAGTAGGATTTGTATGTTAAATATTTTGTAAATTGTCAAACTGAAAGAAATTATCTCATTGGCTGAAGGGATCGTCCGTGTGTATTAAGCTGTCTTTCTCCACTGACATTTGGATGTGTTGTGGAACACAGGTGTCTATTTAGTACAAGGTCGACTTGCTATTAGATTGTCACTAGTTTTATGTACTGGATCAGGTCATTTAATAAAACTAGTGTGCTGTAATTATGATGTTTATTATTTTGCTATGATATTTCATGTGTTTCGTTAGATGGAGTTGACTGGGGATAACTGTTTTCACTTTTATTTTTGTGTTTTTATAATTAAATTAAGTTGTTGACTATAAGGCTCGTTTCAACAAGTTGTTTAAGTGTTTTTTTTTCTGTAGACTAACATTTGACCGCAATCTCACCTGATATTAAGTGAAGAAGAAGAAAAGGGAGGCCCAATACCTATCATGCCGCATATTCAGTTTGAGCAGTATCTGAAGAATAATCGCGATCGCATTAAGGCACGCTGTATATACTGTCAAGCACCTAACGGGATTGAACACCGCCATTAATTTGATCATCAGTCTTGAGTGAAGGTGTTGATTGGAGCCACAGTCACAGCTTAACATCCGCTGATAGGAATCAAACGCTTGAATAAAAAACTAACGTTACGTTTCATGGTATCTCCTATATTAATCTCCTTCAGTTAACTCAAACATTTTCTTACGATATGCTTATTATCTAAATCAGCGACTGTAACGTTCCTAAATTTAGACAGTGCCTATTGTATAACAGATATCGCTATGACTAACAGACGGACAGCTAGTCATTAGCGAATTTGTTTAGAGTCAACTATGCGTGATGGATTGTTTACACGCGTTTTGTTTGTGATTTCACGTGCCGTGTCACATGATGGAGAGGAAAATTTATTTTCCCAATTTATTGGGCAATTTTATTTCTTCCCAGATAAAGGATTCATGGAACTTTCTTCTGTGATAAACTTCATTTGACGGGTTATTATTCCAGTGTAAAATACATGCGTATGATTCACGTGCCGTGTCACATGATAGAGAGGAAAATTAATTTTTTACAATTTTATTGGGCATTTCTTCCGTGATGATCTTCATTTGAAGGGTATACACGCATATATGAATCTGCCCATTTTCTTGTTTCAATGATTGTGTCAACACAGATGATAACCTTGGAAGTGTTGCTAACTTTTTGGAAGTTTTGATAACTTTCTATCAGCTTTGATCTTTTGCTCACCCTTACCTTAGCCTAGTGCTTTTTTTTTTCAGCATGTAAATTTTGTTAGCTAGTTTTATCTTCAACGAATCAAATAATATGTTGTTGGTTAAATCACGATCGTGAGTTCAAACGTAGAGCGAGCCATTAGTTAATGTTTAAAATAGTCTGGGTATAGATAGGTACCTAATAATCATCATGTTTTGGATTTTGTATTGAGACGAAGTTTATTATGTTTTACAAGTTGTTAATTTTAGATTTGCAGTCGATTGATTCCAAATATATTGCTAGCTAATTTATAAAAAACAAAATATCTAATATTTTATTTCTTTTCAACTCAAGATTCCGATACAGTCACGGCCAGAAATTGCGAGCGAATATGAGACGGTGAACATAATAAACCATTAATTTCATATGGAAGTTATTGATTCGTTATGATTGCAATAATTTATACGTGACTTGCATCCAAGCATGGTGGGTGAGGTAGCTCAGTGATACCTAAGGTGATCTGTTTCCAATACAGTAGAAAACCAATGTTTTTCGCTTCAAAAATATTTACACAACACCATGTCCTCAACACGGCATTACTGTTTGGCGGCAGAAATGTGTATGGTGGCAGCACTTCCCCAGACGAACTTGGCATAAGTTCAACTGCCTTTAGAGAAGAATTACACAACGTATTGTGAGGAAACCGGCATATCCTAGAACCGAAAATTCGAAGACGTTCTAGAACATAAAAATGGTAATTTTCCTGATGGCACGTACTCGTTAGGATAAACAGGAAGCTTCCTATTCACCAGGTCCTTGATCCAATGAACCTCTCAAGTTCATGATTCAGATAGGAAAGGTCACTGAGACAATCAGTGATGCTGCTTGCAAAAGGACGAAATATACTATTTTTAGATTGTGACAAGTACCACCGGCACCGGGAGGAAATACTGGGTGAAAATGAAATAGGTTTTTTTTTATAAAATGATGGCTGTTACCAGGCGTTATAAATGTGTAGCGAAAGGTACATAGAGCCAACAACGAAGGTTTATTTTCATAGTTCATGAAAAACAACTTTTAATGGTTTTTTGTTAAATTTTGGTTTCATATTCGTAATCGTACTTATTTTTAATTACCTAGTTACACATTTTAATGTAACTGTTATTCTAAAACCAGCGTTATTAAAAATAAATCAAAACATAAATCTTCTAGTTCAGTCGAAATAATAAAATAAAGGATGTTCAAAATGTTAATCCCACTATTTGAATTCCTTATTAGAATTGCGGAAACCGGAACAAAAGTTTTCAAATATGCTCTGTAGCTTATTGCGTGACAATTTATTTACTGTTTGTTTGTACATCACAGTAACACTATGAAGCAAGAATAGGTTTACATCGGAAAACGTTCTTTTAATTTTCACTAAAATAAAAATACGATCTTATTTTTTACATTATTTCTCTGGCTGCGATATAAGTAGAGCATTTTCTCAACTCAAACTAATTTTAATAAAGTTAAAATGCAAATCATTGTCAAAACATGCAATATATTTCCTAGTATTATAGTTATAGGTAAGTAAATTGAGGTCTGACTCACTAACCCGAATCCCACGCTAGGAAAAGAAAATTGCCGCGACACCAGAAACAATATAATATTACAAATATCTATCACGGGATAAATTATATGGAATCAAAATTATGTATTTTGGGCGATATTTATTTTAAAATATTGATAAATATCACTGACGGTACAAAACAGGCTTTCCATACAAAACAGAACGACATTACATTAGTAACTTATAAACGAAGCCACTTTGAAAGCTAATTCGTCTTCTAACAGATTACCATTCATTAAGTTGCAGATTCTTTTGGAATGTTTTGAAAAAAACTATAATAAATTATAGTTTATAAATGGAGACTGGAGTCTCATAGCAATTGGTACGTCTTGTATCTATGGTTTAAGGAAGCGTTTGAGTTGAGAAGACCAAGCTGAAGTCAGCCATCTTATGGTCATAGTATATGGTGTGCTTATTATCATATTTTACTTATAAGTCAGCTTACATAGTCCTCTAGTTTTAGGAATCATTGGGTTTGACAAATAAAAAAAAAACTTACTATTTATAACTGTTATTTATGTGATTAGATATAAATTTTTCACAAAAATATTGCGATATTTTAATTTTGGCGTTATTTTACTATCTACCTTCACCCAGATTGTTTGTACATATTGACAGTACATAATATCTAAAGGCATCATAGTTGGTGGCAGCACTTCACTGGACAAACTCGGCAGGAGTGAAATATGGTCTAATAGTTAAATGAATGAATGAAAATTCTTTATTGTATATCAGTAAAATACAGTACAAACGGTAAAACTAATTGAAGAAAGATATGCGTACAATGGGCGGTGTTATCGCTAAGAAACGATCTCTTCCAGACAACCTTTTTTACACACAATTTAGCTACACAAAACAACAAATTATTTTATGTTACTAAATTTTAAGAAGTCGCGTGTCGCTACATTTAAACTCCACCTTAAGCATACGATTCCACAGACGATCAGGTATGCAGTGTCGCAACTCTGTCGTAATGTTAGATCTCGCACGTGAATTCCTACATTATTTTAAAATGCATAACAGGTATCACTGGTGTTTCCATACATAAAAATATAATCTTATCATGTTCATTCATAACTTATGTGTTACTTTTCATTAAATATAATATGAATAGATACACTTAGCAAATATAACCCGAATTTATACGAATACCCATCCTATAAACTCCGATACGTCAAATCTAAATATCCGTATATTTATTGTAAATATTGGTGGACATTAAACACAGCGCGTAACGAAACAATGGGAACTGGATACACCCAGAAACAACAGACTCTATGTCTGACTCTATCTATGTTCGCAACAAAATTTCGTCTTGGGTGGGAATCGAACCCACGAACGCGGAAGGTAGCTACTAAGAGTTACCCACTGAGTAGTGAGGCCAGCCAATTAGTTACTATGAATGGGAAATGGCGCTCTAGATCCGAATATGTAATGTGTCATGTAATATTCACATTAACTTGTACGACCTCAACCTTGATCGTGATGATTGGACACGAACCGCAACAAACTATCGCTCGTACTGTGGTTACATTGAATGTTAGTAGACTTTCTACGTGACCTGTCTTTACTACGGAATAGACAATAGTACCTTACAACTCAATTAGCTCAGACATAAATAAAAAATAAAAAATCTTGGATATTTCACACAGCGCTATTTAGCCCCTGAGCAAAGCTTGTATATGGGAACTAGATATCTGATACTTAAATGCATATAATACATATTAAACACACCGTACACACATCTATATGCACACAAATGTTGGTCCTGGAAGGGGATTGAACCTTCGACCTACAGCGCAGTAAGTTACTACTCACTGAGCCGAGAGAGGCCAGTCAAAGACATTTTTTTATATGTGTAAGTTACAGAACCTGTACCCTTCATAACAAAAGGAATACATCTTGTTGCAAAACATGTTGGGTCCTCTCTAATAAGGCATGGGAAGACCCAAGTCGCATCGTCATAACTTTGTGACGCGAAGATGGAATGTCTCATGTGCACTTTGATCTGAAATAACACCTATCAAACACATAGTAAAGCGTATCCATAGCAGCTTGTGGCAGTCATAGGTATGGTGGCAGTACTTCCCTGGGCGATCTTGGCGTAAGTTCTGCAGCCTGAAATTTTTGTGATTGATTGGAATAATTTGACCAAGCAGTCTTCTTCTTACCAAACTTCAACCCAATCTTTTTCCGGTTTGGAGGATATATAGTTACCTGTAATTTGACCACATAAGACATTCTATGCTCATGGTTCAGAGTGAAGGATGCCATGCGACTTGGCTAATACTTAGTGAGGGAAGATTTAAGTCATATCGCTGTCAGTTAGATCATCTGCTCATTCTGTTACTTCAATCACATAACAAGCCCCTGGATTTGTCATTTATCCATTTCTTTTAAGTTTTCCGAGAAGGCTGCCGACATGGTTTAAATTCCCGATGTTAATATCTCTTAGAACTAGACTGTCAACTATATTTTTTATACCATAATGGCTTTAGAACTAGTTACATAGACAGTTATTTTAATCTGGGCCCTTTGACAGTTTTTAATCCGTTTTGTTTTGATGTACTTATTATTGGAGGTAAGTACTCTTTGCACGTTTATTTCCAAAGCTGATTTTATAAATACCGGTTTAAAGTCCCATTGTGTGCGTTAATAAATAACATATGTTTATTTTGGACTTGCTAATGGCATTTACTTGTAAGATTTAAATAATCAAATAACGAAAACATTTACTTGTAAGTTTTAAATAATCAAATGATGAAAATTTAAGACGAATTTGTACTTTTTTGGACACTGCAGTGAACAGTGGAATTGTGGCACAAACTTATAAATTAAAATATTTTTTATTTTTCCCATGTAAATGAGGTGTTTTTAATGCGAACATGGCCTTCCTGGATAATGTTTTTTTATATAATAAAGCTAGGGAACGAGCAGTTGGCCCACCTGGTGTTAAGTGGTCACCTATGCCCATTACAAGCAATGCGAATTGGGTCCTCCCCTACTTAGGTAAGACAAGACCCAAGTCGTGTTCTGAGACGTGAAGGTGGAATGTCTCATGTGCCTGACTTCACCGGGAACCGCACCTTTCAAACTGGAACACAGTAACGCAAATGTATCACTGCTTGGCGGCAGAACTGGGTGTGGTGGCAGTACTTCCCCGGATGAACGTCTCGTTTTAGGTTTAATGAACACTGCTTTTTATTAGGTTTTATCTGAACAATACTATTATACAATTATTTCTGGTAAGATATAAAAAAAATGTGTCAAACTCGGTAAACATTTCCAAACAATTGTTATATTTTGTTTACTCTTCTGGGTGCTGACTTCAAGGCGTTTCCTCGTCTTACTTTAGAGGATAAGCAATATAGAAATCCAAATGGATGTTTGAGTCACACACTTCCTTTGCTTCCTTTGCCCTCGATGGCTTTAATGGCGCAGGTTGATGATCGGGCCGGAGGGCAAATCGTAGAGTCAAGGATTTAATGACCAAAACGAAAATGAAATAATGAGGACATTGCTGCGGAAATTGGCAGGAACAAACATCAGATGTGTTCTTGATGTACCCAGCGTGAATGAAATAATGTGAGCACAATAAAATGAATGAAAATTTATATAATGAGGGTTTCTCTCCGAGTCGTTCATTATTTTGTTTCCGGTGCCTACACAGGCAAACATATGGATTCTCCTAAAATATAATTGTATACGATCATTGTATTTAGTAGTAAAAATTACTAACGCAGGACATGTAGCCGTATGGCATCGCGTCACCATTTCTTGATTGAATTATCTCACATCCATACGAAGGTTTCGCTTCCACTTTCATAATGCGGACATCCAAAAGAGGAACTAATCGCCCGCGTCTGTTTTTCTAAAAACTATTATCTAGAAATTTGTAAAAGGAGACTTAATAGGTGACCTATAGACAAATATGCTACATCGTAGACCTCATCGTCACTTAACATCAAGTGAGAGTGCGATCTAATATTAGACAAAATAAAAATACATTGAATGTAAAAACATTATATATTATATATATTGGCTCACACCTGGCCTCACAGCTCAGTTGCTAGTAACACTGCCTTCTATGCTGTAGGTCGTGGGTTCGATTCCCACCCAGGACAAACATTTGTGTGACGAATATAGATTTTTATTATGTGTCTGGGTGTCAAAATGTATCATATTATGTATTTAAAAAAATTATAATACATAAGTATTATATCCATTGTCTGGTTCCCTTGATACAAGCTATGCTTAGCTTACTTTGGGGCTAGATAATACTGTGTGCAATGTCCACCAATATTTATTATTATAAATATAAAGAATTTCCAAAAAGAAAATTAATAAAAGTTAATAAAAGCTTACTGGTACGTAGAAAAACTGAAATGATCGCATAAAATATTTGTAGTAAATTAGCGTACCTTGACGTCAAGCTAACCTGGGGAGAACAATGAAGAAAATGCTAACAAAAGCGAAGCGTATGTATGATACATATCAATGCATTTTGGACGATTGCCTGCGGAGCCAACAAAGAACGGAAGGATATAATTAGGTAGTTATTTTTCAATAATCGGCAGCTGACGTCATAGATAAAATGAAAAGTTAATGGTCGTTTTTTTTTTCTTTTATATGATTCGAGTGGCGGAACGATCTGAAAGCCCACGTGATGTTAAGTGGTACTCGCCGCCCATAGACAACCGGAATACGACTCAAGTCCTCTCCACTAAAGTACGAGATGACCTAAGTCGCATGCCGGCACCCACTCCCTTCCACCGGAACACAGCAACACAAGTGCATCACTGCTTGGCGGCAGATTATCAGGTGTGGTGGCAGTACTACTCCGGGCGAACTTAGCACAAGTTCTACTGTTACTTTGGGTTGCTACTTTTGCACCACCCAGGGGACACGTGTAGGGATTCAAAGGGTCACTTACAGACGCGAGCAACGTGGCTCACCCTATTCACAGTAACGTAATTTATATAATCCAGTGACACTGGATACATTTTGGATCTATACGTTTCTATCGAGTCCAACAGCTGCCATATTTAGCGCTAATACGTACGACTGGATGCCGAGGCCAGAATGATACTAAATCATTACTACTACTAAGTCGAGACACAGTTTTTGTCAAACCAGTGTTGTGAAAGGATTTTAAGTGCGCCTCAAATAGGCTCGTTTCGTGCTCTTAGCACATGTATTCTAAGTTTTGGTTCCAGGATATGTCGGTTTCCTCACGATGTTTTCCTTCACCGTTTTGAGGACGTGTACACATAAATTTGTCAAGAGAATTACTGATTGGTACACGTCGAGGTTTGAACCAGTGACCTCCGGATTGAAAAACTCGGGTCAGTACGACTGAGCCACCACGTTTTCACTAAATCAATTTGATTCGCCAGTAAAATTCGAAATCCTTATGGAAAACATTGGAACCTGTATGACAATCAATATTGTAAGTAATTTGCATCTGCAAATCAATATTATCTTAATTCAGAGCCATGATCTCGACCACGCATAATTACTTAAATATTAATACAAAACCAGAACTCAACATGATACATTTTGTGATTGGAACTTCAACGAACACATTTGGTAGGTATTTAATAAGTTAATTCAGGTTTTCTCAAGTTTTAAACTAATTCCAACAATTTCGAATATTGAAATTTATATAGATATATATATAAACGAGGTACCTGCTTCTCAATTAGACAATAATAATTCAAACGTGTAGTTGAAGACTTCATCGGCCGAAAGGGGAACCCGCAACCGGCCGTCAAACCACATTTTTGCGAGCAAAAAACTAACTCCAAGAATCTTGGAGATGAAAAATCTGGCCGATATTGGCACGGAAGCTTTTTAGTCTTACACAAATTTGTAGGCTTTTATTCAGAAACAGTAATTTTACGTTAGAATATTAAACGTATAAATTACACTAGGCTTAAAGACTTGTTGGTGCTGGAAAAAATTATATAACCCGTTTCAAGAAATGATTCGGTCATGATAACAAATTTCTATTCAGGTATCGAATTGCCATTTCTGCCGCCAAGCAGTAATGCGTTCGCATTACTGTGTTCCGGTTTGAAAGGTGTGGTTGCCGGTGAAATTACAGGCACATGAGACATTCCACCTACACGTCTCATAGTTAAGGGCGCATACGATGCGACTTGGGTCTTGTCGTACCTAGTAGGGGTGGACCCAAGCCGCATCGGTTGTTATGGGCCGAGGTTACCACTTACCATCAGGTGGGCCGTTGCGTCGGCTTGTTCCGTTACTATATAACATAAAAAAAAATGCAATTGGTAGCTTTTTGGTTAAAAGGTATATTTAGGTAGGCTCACATAAGTGTCAGTTCAGTTCCCATGCCAGGCGTTACACAGTCACTTCACAGGAACAAAAACTCACTAAGCATTTTTTACCGTTACAAATAGAATATCAAGATATTATAATATGGTCACTTACGTAAGTAAATTACAATTGCAAATGAACGAAGATTCATTAATTACATTGAAAACACGTGATGTGACGAATGCTCTGCATAAATATCACGTTGTGAATTCAAATTGCGATTAATAATATCTTACCCCACTATTATTTAATGAGGTATATTTTCCCATGTTTATAAATATCCATCTATATTTACGTCGTTTGTATATTAGAGTTTGCTAAACTAACAATGTGCTATAAATCTTGTAAAGAGATGATTTCCAATAAAGGTCTCAAGCCATAAGTATATTGCATTTTCTGTAGGTTTTCCCCCTAAAGACCCTCGTTGTTCATCACGGTGTGTCCATCCTTCACTGACCTGATAGATTAGTTGGTAGCCCTGCCTTCTGCGCTGTAGGTCGTGTGTTCGATTCCCACCCAGGACAAATATTTTTGTGACGAACGTAACTGTTTTTTCTGTTTCTGAGTGTTATGTATAATATGTATGTATTTACAAAAAATGCATATAAGTATTATATCAGTTGTCTGGTTCCCATAATACAAGCTATGCTTAGTTTACTTTGGGGCTAGGTGGCGCTGTGTGAAATGTCCACCAATATTATTTATTACTATTTATTTATTAATTCTAATCTTTATCAGCTATAAACTGTGTTTTTATTTAAAGACTGTACGTACGCATTAACTGTTGGTGGAACTTCATCAGAGCGCTTTGTTATGCTTCGCAGGACGACAACACATCACTCATTCAAGTAATCTACTACAATTATACTTCAGCGTACTTAAACTTGATTGTATGATTAATTTTATTATTTTGTTTTAGAAGTAACTATGTGCAGTGTTTGTCTGCCAATACACCCATTTCTGCTGTCAAATTGTACAGCTTATGTTTAGTGCACACGGATCAATGAGTCCCGCTTTTTGTGCGTGGTTGTATATCGCTTGAAAGGGTATTTTTACGATAAAAATTGAATTAATTCTATTAAATTACAGACAATTGGTTTTGATACAACCAAATCATTTATTTATTCAAATACATAACAATTTGAGAATTTTGTCTGCCAGCCCCGCATTAGGGCTAGCCTGTATCGCGGGTTTGCAAAATACAATTGTATAATTGTACATTTGTGTGGGATGTTCTTACCACGGTTAAATTTCATTCGTGCATGTACAGTACAAAGGCATTAATTATGGTCTTTATTTTGATGACAAAGTATTATTTACTCAACTATTAACTACGATGATTTTTCTATTCAACAACTGTGATTATCTCCAAATACAATTTGTATTAAGATCAAGAGGAATTTTGAATTTGACTTATTCCGGACGGGTATACTAACTGACTTAAGTGAGGTAATTGCAAATAAAGCTAGACTTCATCATTTGAACATTAAACTTTACTACATAATAAAACCACCACAAATATATCGGGGTGGGCAGATCCTCAATATTCAGTTCATCGCGTAGTAAACTATATGACGAAGCCTACACTGGGTCAATGAAGTGGGAAGAGGTTCGTTAGACTCAATTCGTTTTACGACCTTCACAGCACGTGCAACGGCCGCGTATATGCACAGTATACAACCATGGAAAATAAATAAATAAAACAAATTCAAATTAATAAATGAATGAACAAATGCAATCGAATGCGAACCAACGAACAATTAATGAATTTTTGAAAAATATAGGACTCAAATCTCTGAATGTCAAAATTTCCTCTCCAAGTCTTCCCCCGTTATTTGTGACTACCTTTCGATTTCGTTAGAAGAATCTGGGCATTAACAAGACTATATCGTGTGAAACTCAATAGGCATTGACTATACCGGAATGAAAGAGGTGGTAAGAGATTCGTTTGACTCATTTTAATTTATTATCTACAAATTACGTATAAATAATGTTCCATTGATATTTGTAACGCGGCACTTATCAAAGCAGAGAGAAATGAAAAATCTATAAATACAATTTAAAACAAGGATTTCAATAAAATAAATATATATATGTTCGATCCTTCTTTAACAACACAGTAAAATAAACAATTATATTACTTATATTGGATGACTGCTTATCGGTAATTCAAGTGTTAACTTGAGTACAACTAAAGTTACCTGTCTACTCAATGTTTTTAAAACTCTGTAAGTATTTACTCACGACATGAGACCTATAATTAATCGTTTAGTTCGTGGCGTCATGTATAAGGTCAATGTCAATATAGCAAAAAAAATATTTAGCTATCGAAATTTCAAGGTAACATTCATAAAACACACAAATTATTAATCAAATATATACAATAAATAAAATTGGAGTGTCTGTTTGTAATATTAAAATAACCGCTTTTTACTAAGTGCAGATGGATGTATACATGGTACATATATCAAACCACATTTTTTACAATTTTTGGTCTATCTGTCTGTCTGTCTGTTTGTTCCGGCTAATCTCTGAAATGGCTGGGCCGATTTTGACGGAACTTTCACTGGCAGATAGCTGATGAAACAAGGAGTAACTTAGGTTACTTTTCAGAGGGGTAAAATAGGGGTGCGTGATAAAACCGAATTCCACGCGGATGAAGTCGCGGGCAACAGCTAGTTTAAAATAAAGGTGGCTAAAGTTTATTAAAAAGATTTACTGAAAGCTAATTTTTTGATATTAAATTAAAATACGTCACATAAACATCCCTCATCTAAATATGTTGCTTTTTATCCCAAACCGACGAAACGCACATTATATATATACGAATTTGCAAAATACTTCAAATCTTGTTATAATTTTACCATATGGACTTTGTACCTATTTTTTCTAATCATCAAAACATTTCCATTTTCACTGAAATTTCTTTAAAAGTACAATGCAGTATAACTTTGTAATGCCAATGTTATTACGTTAAATAACGTTCGCACAACAGACACGCCAAAGGAAATGCGTGATTATTTCGAATGAGGCAGGATGGGTGGACGTTCTCGCCAAAATGTTCGGAGTTCGGACAATGACCGCTAGACTATATTTTCAGTATAATATACTGAAGTATTATTACCCTTCTTAAACTAAAATTCTTGAATTATTCTTAAAAAGTAAACCGTTATTTTATGCAATATGAATAAATATTGGGGTACATTTCACACAGCTCTATCTAGGCCGCAACTAAGCTAACTTCCCATATTACATATGGGAGCTATATCTCTTTTTGTAGATGCACATAAACACTCAGACACAGAACAAACGCCTATGACACACTTCACTTCATTCATTACGTCACAAAAAAAAAACCTGAGTGGGAATCTAACCCACGACCTACAGCGCAGTATGCCGATTACTACCAACTGAGTTGTGAGGCCAGACATTTAAGCAAGCAAAGAAATGTACTTTGGATGTAAATTTTCAGTAAAATACCGCTTACTTTTTTATTAGTAAAATCTCTATTATTTAATATCTGTTTACCTAATGAAAGTTCTGTTTTGACTTTGCTTTATTTCTGTTTCAGGTAAGATATTTGGGATTCCTAGCATTGTTAAGTGTAAGTGGACGTAAATTTTGACGAGGCTTACGAATCGCGCTTCGTATTTGCTGCTGTGGTCGAAACTTGAACAAGTATTTCTTTACGTTATAAAGAGTTGAAGGACAGATAACATGTACTACTAGGTACTAGTAGTGTAACTGTGTCCAGTGTGGGGTAAGGTTTAAAGTTTATGTGCGCCATACCAAACATGGTATGGCGCATCAAAACGTTAAAGGAAAACTTCGTCAGTAAACCAGCATATTCTAGAAACTAAAATTCGAAGGTGAGAGGAGCCTCCGCGAGGCGCTCTTTATCCTTTCAACCCATAGTCAGAGCCAATGACACAAGTAGTTTCATTGTATATACCTACTACAAAGATTTTACCAAGATAATGAATAACATAATATGTAGGCAGATACAATATCTCCGTCGGAGACTTTGTTTACGAGTTGAAAATCACGATTCCATTTCCTTAGAAACAATTCTAGTAATTACACTACGTAGATCTTTTGTATCGGAAGATGTTTTAATGCTACCGGGTCAAACAAAATTATTCTTAGTCACTCTCATGTTATGATTTAAATTCATAGTACCATACCATAGTATCTAGTTACAAAAAACACTTGATAATAATAAATAATAAATATTGGTGGGCATTTCACACAGCGACATCTAGCCCCAAAGTAAGCTGAGCATAGCTTGTATTATGGGAAAAAGGCAATTGATAAAATAATTATATATAAGTCATTTTAACCCCCAGAACCAGACACTAAACAAAGATCAATGTTCGTCATACAAATATTTGTTCTGGATGGGAATCGAACCCACGACCTAAAGCGCAGAAGGCGTTATTACCAACTGAGCTGTAAGGCCAGTCGAATCGGACTCGATCGAACTTATAGCTTATACACATTCCGGCCTTAAGCCTGTGTAGCACACGTTCCGTTCAGTTCCCCGACGCGGCTATCGAATCAGGGCACCTGAGTAAAAATGTTTAAAAATCTTTAATGTGGTAAAGTTAAATATTATAAAGTTTGTAAGTTTGGAGGTAGGAGTAGTCTCCGAAAGTACGGATACGATCCTGGAAATTGTGACACTAATTTTCTTTTTTGGCCTTTGACTGTTCCAATTTTTCTCAGTTTTCAGACATAAATCGAATTTACATCATTCCCTATTGTATGAGGGAGATTAAATTCAAAAAGATAAACGATTAGACTCGTAGGTACCTCTGTGCCAGGATTTTGAGCGCTTAAGGTGTCCAAACACAACAAAACACAATAAAACATATAAATTAGCTTTTCTTTATCATCGAATGTATGCTGGAAAATATTTCGCCTTAGGAAACTTAAATCTCGCCTTTGTACCTATTACTATGTCACCATTTGTTTTCTATTATTTGTATACAAGAATAAAGTAGAGTACGACTTAATGCTAATCACACAGTATTTTGCCGCAGCCGGGAATCAAACCCAAGCTACCAGGACGGATTTTTATTCATCCTAATATAACAGAGCGTGTAGAAAAAGATTAAACGATTAATTAAATTCACGTCAAACGTAAAAACCTGTTTGTAAGAGCACATTTATTATAATCTAGATCGGTAGAGGGCGGTGTCAATGTCAGGCGAACGACCAATTTAGTAAAAAGCTCGCCAAGGTGAAAAGGTCGCATGTTTACACCGCACCGGTGCGGCGCGGCGCGGCGGCGGCGCGGCGGCGCGGCTTAGCCCTTGTTTTGGGATACGCTGATGGTTTTGGCAAATATTTGCTTACTTAGCATAAACAGCATATTCTATGTGATCACTAGACGAAATCCTACTAATATTATAAACGTGAAAGTTTATATGTATGGATGTTTGTTACTTTTTCACGTTCAAACGGCTGAACGGATTTCCATATGGGAATAGCGGTCCTTCTACGGCGTACAGTAATGTAAGGCTGGAACTCAAATGCCAGGCCTATAGTACTCAGGGATAATGTAATTACCATTAGAGTAACAATTTCCATAATCGTATCAATACTTTCGGAGACTACTCCTGGGTTAGAAGATATCTTATATCCATATTTTTTTTTTCAAAAATCTCCTTTTTGCTTTAGCTGGGGCTACAGGTACGCAGACGAACTCTTCCGCAGCCCCAACAGCGCTAGTCCTTTGCAGGTCACCTCTTGAGGAGCGACGTCAGGTCGCTGTGGCTCTCTTTTTTTAATTACTTATACGCCTACAGAGATATCGTCCTTTAGGCAACGGGTTCCCATGCCCGTTGCCTGGACGACCTATTAGGGTGGCAGGCGGCGCTCGTACGCCTGTCTCCTGCGGCCCACCCTCCGCTGTCTAGTTTGGTGAGGGCTTATTTCTTCCCTCACCCTTTCAGCCGCTTCCTTCTGTGACATTATGTCGTCACAGAAGGTCTGTACTGCTTCCCAGCATCAGGAGATCTTTCGCTGCCAACTATGGTCTCGGCCATGGTCGGCAGCGAAAGATCTCCTCCCAGTAGCGCGATGAGTCGCGTTCGCGGCTCCTCCCACGCAGGACATACCACCAGTATGTGGTGCGCCGTGTCCTCGGCACAACCACAGTGATGGCATTCCGTCGTGGGTTCTCTCCGTGCGATGTTGCACAGGTATCTTCCGAAACATCCGTGTCCCGACAGAACCTGCACCAGTCGAAAGGAGAGAACCCCGTGTTGCCTTTCGATCCATCCACTCAAGATGGGTCGGATGGCCTCTATGGTCCAGTGACCGGCTGTTGGCTCCTCCAACCTCTCTGCCCAGCATTGAAATGCAAGATAGCTTATATCCTGGATTAACACATGGGCTACTTTGATCCCGGAAAAATGCAGTGTTCCCGTTAGATGACTTATTCACCGCAGGTAACACCGCGGGGCGCAGCTAGTGTGGTTAATAAAGACTAGTACAGACTTATGTCCTTATTTCCGATTTAGCTTGGCACCGACTCCAAACAGATCCTGGACCACTGATGCTCCGCCTACCCCTTCAGGGATAAAGGCGTGAATCTATGTATGTATGTATAATAAATCTAGGTATTTATGTATCCAAACGCTTCGTTATAATGTGTACATGTCATTATAATTTCTGGGGTCATTGTTCACAAATAGGGTTCGTGATTTTATACAGTGATTAATTAGCCTTGGAAAATTTTAGCATAATTAACATTACGAGTTATTTTTCTAACAACATTAGGTTCTTTAGACTGGTTATCTTAAAATTATATCATGCATCAATGGAGGGATAATACCTACGCATTATACAGATAACAATATATTTTTCCGTGTATTATAAAGTATTATTTATTAATTTATCTTAATATACGCTTTTGTAAAAATATGTATGTACTAGTAAATAATTTACGCGTTTTTTCAATTTTATGACAAAATGATAAGAAAAAAAATTCAATAGACAAATAAAAGTTTACATTAGTCACTAGCATAACTTGAATATGTCTTTGTACATGTCTTTTATATATATTTTTTTTGTATAATAAAGAATAAAAAATAATAGTATAACTTGAATGATGGATACCAGAAATTACGATTACCGATATAGGTACCTAAGGACCTAAGGATAGAAAATAGAACCTGTGGCCGTTGCGTTTCAGTTGGTTGCCACTGAGTATTGTGTCATCGACTCCTACGTTGTTGGATCACTTAAAACTCACTTATGACCTGTCTTTCCTTTCTTTTTCCCTATACAGACAGTAGATAGACAGACAGACTAACACGGCGAGAGACTCCAATTTATAATATAATAATAATATTAGTCGACATTTAACACAGCGCCATTTAGCCCCAAAGTAAGCTAAGCATAGTTTGTATCATGGTATCTAGACAACTGATATAATACTTAAATAACTTTTTGTAAATACATACATATAATACATAGTAACGCCCAGGCACAGAACAAACATCTATATGGTAACACAAATGTTTGTTCTGGGTAGGAATCGAACCCACGACCTACAGCGCAGAAGACAGCGGTACTACCGACTGAGCTATGAGGCCAGTCAATATGTAATCAAGATTGGGGCTTCTATGCGTATTGAAACGGTTTAGACAGAACTTATGACATAGCAGGCGCAATGGGACGGACCCTGAAATGTGTGGAGAAGTTAACGGAATTCCATCTGATGTTAAGCAAGAATACAACTAATTGGGGCCCTCGTACTAACAAATAGCCTGCATCGCCTACACTTAAAGATATAGATCCTCATGTGTCTCTAATTTAGTCTCTCTCTAATAAGTCATTATTACTGCTTTTATGGTAGAGGAGACTGCTTAACAGGTGGGCCTTCTGCTCGTCCTATTACTAAGTCGCCTTTAATAAATTTATTGTTTTGAGAAATCTGCCCACAATACATTTTTAATAAAAATTAAAGTGTGTACATGCTCTGAATTTGAACCTCCAATCACCGAATCGTATGTCAGGAATTCGTATAACTCGGCCTATCTATATACAACAAAGATTTTTACTTTTACAAGGTCACAAGCCAATATAGTACCTAACGGAAAACTATACTGAAGTACGAATATATTCAGGTATTCACCCGCCATAGAGGGTTGTAAATAATTGAAGGGCTGACTCACCCTTCCAGACGTAAGGGAAAGTCAATAGGGAAATTACTTTATATGTATATTTACTACATCGAAGTGTTTGGTTAAAGCTACGCGAACAACCCTGTACTTTGATGTAAAACATCGTATTAATACAATACAAGATTTTCTGTAAGCCAAATGGCCAGCCCTAATCAGAAGGTATACCTAAAGTACCCTATTTATTGACTACAGCTAGGACTGTAAATTTTAAGTGCCCTCTAAAGCACGATGACGCTCCTTTGTTTGTTATTACCTAACTACTCATGTCACCAATGTGGCGGAAACATAAAACTGCGCAGGGCACTTGGACAATCTTTAAATTTAAATTTTGGGCTCTAGAATATAATTTTTTGTACTATTTTTTTCTTCCACCATTTTGTAACCATAGTATTGCGCACATACATTTTTTAAGGGAAATACCATTAGTGCTCTACATAATGCTACTACGCTTATGTCTAAATTACTGGAATAAGCCGATGCCCCATCTGCAGAATCTATCAGTATCCTCTGCCCTTTATAATTTCATTCCTTCCTAATAAGAATGGGTAGACTTTTTTCATCTTTGTTATGGTTTTGCAGCCACGTCTCTGAAACATGAAAAAGCTGATGAATCACATAAAATTTAAATTTCAAGTCACTCACAGGCAGACACTTTCTACATACTATAAACTTGGTGCCCGAAATGATTATGGTAGCAGCACTTCCCCGGTTAATAATAATAATAATATTGTTATTACCTTCCCAGGCATAATCTGCACGTGTTGTAAAATATATAAAAAGAAAAAAGTGTCCTTCGCGTAACTATTTTCCATGTCCAGATACGTTTTTAGACTTAGGCTGTAATGTCCTGATCTCACTTGTTGTTTGGTTAATTGACTACTCAGGCAATCTCTAGGTGCTAGGAATCATCATAAAGGTTACTAATACTACAAAGTCCGTCCACAAACTTCCTCCACAAATATTTACTCAAAATGACACAAAAAGCGTCGGTTAAGTATTATTTCAATTACACAAGTGAGTGAGTCAGCGGATCCATATAATTATGTGTCATTGGACATTATTTTTCTGCTCAAATATAACAATAACAGCAAAAAATACAACGTACTTAACATCTAGAGTCATTCATTATCTGCGCAGTGAAACGAATAGAGATCGATCTTTGAACTTTGGCAGAGAACTCAGGCGCGTATATTTTGGATAATTATGTGACATATATTTTCAAGTCAGAATGGAGATCTTTAACATCAGAATTAATACAACGTTGAAACATTTCATCCACACACCAAATAAAACTATCTTGCTGTATATAGATACAATTTCTCGAAGCATCCAGTTTTGATAAACTGTTTTTTCAAATTTCAAAATACTGTATAGTAAAAAAGTTTATTTAAATAAATATTTATAACAACAGAAATTGTGTTTGTTAATCGCGAATGAAATAAAACATCTGTGCCTGGGCACGATATGCAATGGGCAATATAACAGAAACGCTTTTCTGATGTTTACTGTAGACTTGGGAATCAACAGTAGTAATATGTCAAACTTTTTGTACGTGACATTTTCCGGAAAAGAAATCATGGAAAATTTACATAGTAAAAAGTATACCAATCTAATTTTTACAAAATTATTATAGTCCATTTTAATAATCTTCATTTTTATCATATTGTAATCCACGAAGTAGTCGCAACAAAAGCTGAGATTACAGCATCAAATCCAGAACAATAGCAATCAGTAAAAAAACAAGGATTGATCAATTAAAATCGAATACTCAAAGTACAATAATGACTAAGTTGGCACAAAAAGCAACGGCGCTAATAGAACTGATGCCATTTAAATGAAAGTCAAGCTTATCTATTATAGAAACAAGTTTGATGAGAATATACGGTTTTTTACTGCAAATTTAATGATGACCTCGGACTTTGACATCACTTTTTGCGTTGGACACAGTTGGAAGTACAAAAAGGCGAATGAAAAAAAATGATGATTATTCAATCTTATGCGTCGACAGGTCTCACAGCTCAGTCGGCAGTAGCTCTGCCTTGTGCGCTGAAGGTCATGTTTTCATATCCCATCCAGGACACGTTTTGAATTGATCTATCTGTTATCTGGATTACATAGTAGTAGTAGTAGTACAAGCAGTGCTAAGTTTGAGTCTAGATGGCGCTTTGTAAAAATTCAAAAATATTTATTGATCTTATGTGGCTGTTTGGTGAAATCAACGCCAAGCCCAGTATATTTTTGATTTGCAGCGTTATTTTATGAGGTCAAGTTTTTACTTGAACTAATTACTGAAGAAGCAAGATATGCCCACCGATTTGAAGCGGTAATAGCTGCCCATAAAAAAGCAAATTATTTTGGATCCTCCCCAACTTGGGTATGGGTTAACCCTTTTTTTTTTTTTTCAAAAATCTCCTTTTCGCTTGTCGCTGGGGCTACAGGTACGCAGACGAACTCTTCCGCAGTCCCAACAGCGCTAGTCCTTTGCAGGCCATCTCTTGAGGAGTGACGTCAGGTCGCTGTGGCTCTCTTTTAATTATATATACGCCTACAGAGATATCGTCCTTTAGGCAACTGGTTCCCATGCCCGTTGCCCGGACGACCTATTAGGGTGGTAGGTGGCGCTCGTACGCCTGTCTCCTGCGGCCCACCCTCCGCTGTCTAGTTTGGTGAGGGCTTATTTCTTCCCTCACCCTTTCGGCCGCTTCCTTCTGTGACATTATGTCGTCACAGAAGGTCTGTACTGCTTCCCAGCATCTTTCGCTGCCGACCATGGCCGAGACCATAGTTGGCAGCGAGAGATCTCCTCCCAGTAGCGCGACGAGTCGTGCTCGCGGCTCCTCCCACGCAGGACATACCACCAGTGTGTGCTGCGCCGTGTCCTCGGCACAACCACAGTGATGGCATTCCGTCGTGGGTTCTCTCCGTGCGATGTTGCACAGGTATCTTCCGAAACATCCGTGTCCCGACAGAACCTGTACCAGTCGAAAGGAGAGAACCCCGTGTTGCCTTTCGATCCATCCACTCAAGATGGGTCGGATGGCCTCTATGGTCCAGTGACCGGCTGTTGGCTCCTCCAGCCTCTCTGCCCAGCATTGAAATGCATTTCGGCTGGCAGCCCTCCTCCACCGCATCACCTCCTCAGAGGGAGGGTAGTTTCCCCTGCTTCGGCATTCGGTGACACGATGATATACCCAGGACAGTATTTTGGCATCCAGGTCCCAAGGAAAGGTCCCAGCCAAAACGCACGCTGCCTCAAACGATATGGTTCGATATCCTCTGATGACCCTTACTGCAATAATTCTCTGTGGCCTCCGCATTTGGGCCGTATTGTAGGCAGTCAAGTTATCCGCCCATATTGGGGCACCGTATAGAGCCATGGATCGCACCGCCATCGAGTATAGGCGGCGGCATCCAGCACTAGGCCCTCTCAAATTTGGGAGTAACCTTCCGAGTGCGGACGCGGCTCCAATGAGCTTTGGAGCCAGAAGTCGAAAGTGCTCCCGAAAGCTCCATCGGCTGTCAAGAACGAGGCCCAGGTACCTCATATTGGACCTGACAGCGATTGTGACGTCGCCAACAGTAAGCTGCACTCCGGCTGGTGGCGCTCTTCGGGGTCCGTGAAAATAGAGAGCCTCGGACTTGTTGAGGGCCACTTCTAACCCCAGCCGTCGTATACGGCCCACGATTAGAGCCACTCCCGCCGTTGCCAATATAGCCGCTTCACTATACCCGGGTGCGCAGGCCGTCACCAGGGTGTCGTCGGCGTAGCAGATCACATCGATGCCACATAGATTGGTGCCCCGCAGCACCCAGTCGTACCCGATGTTCCACAGGAGTGGGCCAAGAACCGATCCCTGTGGAACACCGCATGACATTTGTCGTGTGCCCCAACTTTCTCGACCCGGGAAGACTACAAACCTCTCAGAGAGGTAGTTCTCCACTATTCGACGCAGATAGTGGGGTACGCCGAAAAACCGAAGTGCTTCAGTTATACATTCCCATGGGAGAGTGTTGAAAGCGTTGGCGATGTCGAGAGACACTGCCAAGACAACTTCTTTCCGGGATACGGCTTCTTGCACGAGGGCCCTCACACGTGATATGGCATCAACGGTGGATCTGCCCTTGCGGAAACCGTACTGACATTCTGCCAAGTTAGGCCCAGTTCCCTCTAGGTGCTCGGTAAGACGGAGGGCGATTACCCGTTCAAATAGCTTACCCGCCTCATCGAGCAGCACAATTGGCCTATAAGCAGATGGACAATCAAGCGGCCGACCTTCTTTCCTCAGCAATACCAGCTTCCCCGTCTTCCACCTTCGGGGAAAGCGACCTTGCTGCAGACATGCGTCTAGGAGTTCTCTGAAGCGAAGCTCGAGTTGCTCCAAGGCTAGTACCAACACTCGTCCAGGGATGCCATCGAGACCTGGGGCCCTGTTTTTGGCTTTAAGCCTTGACAAAGCCGCGCCTAACTCCCCTTCAGACACTGAGGGCACATCTTCTTCTTCTTCTTCGTACTGTGGCTCAGCAGGACCCATATGGGGTGGCGAAATTTCCCTTATACTCGGGAACAGGTTTGCCACCACCTCCTCCAGGAATTCAGGCTGGAGATTCTGCGTAATTGGGGGGGCATAAGCACGGAGCTTATTCCGAACTTGCTTGTACGGCCTACCCCACGGATCGCGATTGAGCGTCTCAAGCATTTCCCCCCAAGAGCTTGCCTTTGCTTCTACTATGGCCACCTGCAGGGCCACGGCTGCTTGCCTATAGAGAGAATAAAGCTCTTCCTCTCGAGCCTCATCACGGCGCCTCCTTCGGCGGTGATGTGTGTATTTGCGCCTTGCTGCAATGCATGCTGTTCGCATTTCAGCAATCTCCGCGGACCACCAATACACACATCGCCGCGGTGGTAGTCGTCCTCTTCGTGGCATAGATGCATCGCAAATACGTGTTAACGCTTTACGAAACCACTCCGCCTCATCATCCACCTCCACAGTCCCTTCAGGATGCGGAAGCCAGGATTGGACAAGGGAAGCCTCCACCAGGGCTTCCCTGTCCAGGCGCTTCAGTGCCCAGCTAGGGCTCTTCTCTTGGAAGGTCCGGCTTGGGCTGTTTGAGATTCCTGGGTGTGAGGAGATGTCAAACCTTATGTACAGGTGATCTGACAACGTCTCCACACATTCCAGTACTTCCCAACCCTGGACACGGTGAGCAAGGGCAGGGCTCGCGAATGTTACGTCCACAACGGAGCCGCCCTGCCGCCGCACACATGTGTTAGCCGTTCCTCGGTTTAACACTGAAAGTCCCATCGCAAGTGTCCACTCCTCAAGCACCTCACCACGTGCATCCGTAGTAGAGGAACCCCACGTTACGGACTTGGAATTAAAGTCACCAGCGACCAGCACGTGGTAAGGTTGGCTCCACCTGACAAGAACTTCCACCTCAGAGAGGAAGGCTTCGAAATCAACGAGGCGTCTGTTCGGAGAGAAATAACCTCCAATGACCACAGTGTTTCGCGTCCGTACCGCGACGCAACCTCGACCCCTTCTTATATTTTCAAAGGATGGTGATTCAGCTGTGGTTTGCAGCACAATCGCCACGGTACCTTCGTTATCCCCTGCCCAGTTATCCCGGGAAGGGACACAGTACGGCTCTGCCACTATCGCAATGTCTATCAACCACTCTGCCATACTCTGGATCAGCAGATCCTGAGCTCTGGCTGCGTGGTTGAGATTCGTCTGGAGAATTCTAAAGGCCATTACTAATGGACCTCCATCTGATCCACCTCTTCCCGGGTTATTGGGTTTGCCGGTTGTAGCTGGGCGTTTGCCACGGCTACTCCCTTTCTGCCATTCTTTCGTTTTGGGGCTGGGGCGCATCCTTTACCCCCAATCCTGTGCTCAGCAGGTCTTCCGGCTGCCGCACATATTATGCAGTGCGGCGCGGCCAAGCACTCACCCGCTTTGTGCCCGAGTTGGCCACAGCGATAGCATTGACCGCTGCGGTCGATCTCGGAAACGCACTGGACCCCAACATGGCCTAATTCGAGGCACCGGTAACAACGGAGCGGCTTGGGATCGAGAAGTTTGACTTGGGCTGCGACCCACCCAACCAATAAACGACCGTTATTGGTTACCTTCTTGGCTGCTGCCACTGGGCATTGCACTATAGCGGCACCAAGCCCCGTGACATCCCTTCGGATTTCTCCGGACTTTACGGAATCAACCGAGCAACCTCCCACCCTTGCGACGGCCTCCGATATTTCATCGGCCGTGACGGAGTCATCTAGCCCCGAGATGCGTAACCCTGCACATTTTATGGGCCTGGATACAAGAACATAGTCCGAATTAAGGATCCCTTTCAGTTTCTCTGCCAAAATGTCGGCTTTCTCACCACTGGTAGCACCTGGCACCTCAAAGATGCGTGCACCAGTGGCTGCTTTCCGGCACCGAAGTCCTTGAATACCGAGGCTGGCGAGGTCGATATTCTTCTTTGCCTCGGACAGCGTATTGACATAAGTAGCTCCGTTTTCTACCGCCCCCGGTTTCAAAGCTATCATAACTGCTGAAGATTTTGGAGCGCGTAGCTTAAATATTTTTTCCTTCTGCTGCTTCTTCCCCTGCTCCTGTGCAGACTGTCTTTGTGGTTGCTGCTGTATTGTTTTTTGCGCAGCGACATTTTTTCCTCTTTGACCCCTTTTCGCCACTGTCACCCATACCTCATCCATGTTTGGGGGTGCTGGGGGTAGTGACCGGGGCCCCTGGGCAAGTGTTTCGCCAGGTCCCTTTTTCTTTGTTCTCCTGCCCTTTTTAGTCACAGGGGCAGGTTGGCTAGGCTTAGCCGGTACACCCTTTGATGTCCCTGGAGGGTTGCAGTCTTTGGAGGCTGCATCATGCCGCCTGTCTGATGCCAGTGGAGGCCGAGAACGCTTCTCAGGCAGAAGCCTATCTTCCAGCGCCTCCAACCTGGCGTTCAGCATACCACCCACCTGCAGCATGATAGAACGCGTAATTTCGTCGTTTTCCACTGATGCAGGGGGTTGCAGGACCTCCATTTGGCAGTATGCCGGGGGGTCAGGACTGCTGGTGAGCTGAAAGACCTTTTCTTGAAGCTCAATCAGTTCTTTGCGAAGGTCTGCTACCTCCTTCCGCAAGTGGTCATTGTCTGTCTGCAATCTGGCCGTCTCCTCGGTGGAAGACCGCGATTGGAGTGTCTGCACCGCATTCTTTATCGTGGATGACGCCACCTTAAGGTCTCGTACCCACGTGCCTTTGAGATTTTTTGATTTTGTGGCTACCTTTTCAATGGTGGCCACACAATCATCGACCTTCCTTGTGATAGCATATGCTGTAGACGTCTCAAAAGTTTGGCCGCAGTTATCTACAAGGACTAATGACTCAGTTGAGCGCGTCGTCCTAGTCTTTCTAAATTTGTTGACCTTCTGTGTAGCTTCCTGATCACTCATAATTTCTAACTCTTTCTGCTTTGCCACAGCGTTACCTTCCCTGGCTTGAGCGGGACTAACGTAGTGACTTTTGGTAGGCGGTCGGCCCCTGCCTCTTCTAGCTGTAGTCACCTTAGGTAACGGAGCTCCATCCGAGCTGGACTCGCTGTCTGAGCCAGCCTTTTTATCTGACTTTGGATAATCGCGCTTTTTTATGCGCGACTGTGGTGTCTTATCGTGCGCCACATCCAAAACGGAGAGTTCTGCAGCCTCATCTGCTTGATTACTCCCCTTTTTACCCGCCGCAGCAGTTACGGTCTTGCCGACCTTCTCCGATTCCTCTTTACTTCCTGCCACCAAAACTACTTTCGACTGCGATGGAACGCAAGACGAACCACTGGCGTCAACACTTTTATTTTTGTTTGAGTTCAATTCCATAATAAATCCCACGAATTTGAGGGAAAGGAAGGTCCGCCCGGTCAGTGCCCTCTGTAACCGGGTAAGCCTATGTGTGACCCGTTGAGGAGGTTCAGCCGGTCTCCCACGGGGAACGCGCTAAAAACTGTGCTCCCCCACAGCCATGAGCACCCTCTCGCCACGCGCCGCAGCTTAGGGTGGGGGTGATTTTTTATGGAGGTTTTCTTCCTCGTAGCCCGGGCGGTTAAGCCAAGGCCCTCGGTCCCCCTTAATGACACGAGACGTGATCCGCATCTCAATGGGGGATTACGAGTTGGATCTCCAATCCAGACGGCGGCCCGAAGGCCTGTACGGTGGCAGTGCAAGTGCACACCGTACCCGTCCCGCTTCATCTACAGTGCGTTCTGCTCAGTCAGAATGTCACGTGGAGAAGCTCCTCCCCATATTCCCCTCCTACCCCCCTCCCAACAACTAAACCCCCCCGAACCCACACACGCGGCGCCTGCTGGTTTTTGTAGCGCCCCACCTCTGAAGGAGGCAAGACTAATAGGCTTGGTGAACCTCGGAAAGGACCACCAACAGACTTGCCTTGAGGATCATCACGACCTGCGCTACCCTCAAAACCTCACCCCCTACCCATCACGGGATGGGTAGGTAGGCCTGGACTTATCCAATGCGACGGTATGGGTTAACCCTAGTTGTATCTTATTGCACCCGTAACTTATAAAATGGAGATGGATTGCTTTCCAATTTTGCCGCTTTTTCAACACTTAACTCAGCCAAGCAGAAATAGGTACGGAGGCGGCACTTCCACGGACACACCACAGATTCTATTGCCTTATCAAGTTTAAAAACAATGCTGATACTAAGTAGAGGTATATCTATTGTTTTTATTTCATAAATACAATACTCAGATAAATATTTCTTTCAAGTTTATAAAAAAAATATGTTATTTCTGAAAACAAGTTCTGTAATCACTTGTTTTATTCAAGGCAAATAATGTTGGTCTATTGTGTTGTTATCGCTCTGCGCTATCTCTTATCCATTGCATGACAACTGAAGCATCTTACTGAAGGTCGTCTAAGATTGAGTTAAGGTTGATAAGGAATTAAATTAATTCTGAAAGAAAAAAAATACGTATATTAATCTGTGTTTGTCAATTCCGAAAGTGGACGAAATATCACCCTCTACTTCATTTGACAATTTTCTTTTGAAGTGGTTGTAAGAAGGCTTAGGATCATCTAAACATTTAAAGAAATCATGTTTTGCTTGCATCAACTAAGCAATTTTCAAATTAAACATATTTTGACTGACCTCGCAGCTCAGTTGGTAGTAACCCTGCCGTCTGTGCTGTAGGTCGTGGGTTCGATTCCCACTCAGGACAAACATTTGTGTGACTAACATAGATGTTTGTTTTGTGTCTGGGTGTTAATATGTATTTACAAAAAAGTATTTAAGTATTATATCAGTTGTCTGGTACCCATGAATACAAGCTATACTTAGCTTACTTTGGGGCTAGATGGCGTTGTGTGAAATAACCACCATTATATATTTATTTATTGACCTGGAAAATCTAACGACCATAACTGAATTATGATTTACAGAGAATTTTCCGGTCGCAGGATTTTAAACATTATAACGAACCTTATTTCCCAAGTACTACTATTCGATGCACTGAACTGTTATCAAACAGTAATCCGTTACAATTACTATTTGTATGTTTCGCATTTTCACTTACTATGCATTCAGCAAAGGAATGCAACGGACTTCGTCGGTCTTTCCCTGCCATTTCAGCCTGGGCGTCTCGAACTGCCTTAAATGAATAATTCAACTCGAACTTGTTACTTTGGAACTGCTCACATACAGTGTAGATATACCTATCACATCACACACAATTACTTGGAAATCTTCGTTATGTTTTTCCGTGACACTCGATTTTAAATGACCTGACACGTAATTACTGAATGACGACAATGTCAAGTTGTTTTTCGACCATTTTCTAGTGTTTATAATATATAAATATATAATCTATCTATACATATAATAAAATTGTAGAAAAGTGGTGTCTGTACAATGGAAATATATAAAAAAAAAGTAGCAGGGGTTGTTATTATATCGATGCCGAACCCGAAATTGTAATTAATTTTTTTTTTGTCTGTTTGTCTGTTTGTCTGTGTGTTTGTGCACGCTAATATCAGAAACGGCTTATTCGATTTAGATACGGTTTTCACTAATATATTGTAGTAAGCTTCACTTAACATTTAGTGTTCATTTCATGTCAATCGGTTCATAAATAAAAAAGTTATGTCAATTTAAAGAATCACGGCGAACATTTTTACGACGGTATATGTAATTCAAAATATGCTGCCCGAAAAGTCACTATTCCACGCGAACGAAGTCGCGGGCACAGCTAGTATATACTATATATATCGCAGCCTAAATTCAATAGTGGCACTTACTATATATACTATATATACATATATCATATATAATATAAGTGATGTACGAATTAATGTATAATGATAAACTGTGATACCGGTTGACCAATCATCTTGTAATTTCGTCTATCAATTTTTTCAGAAGGTGTTTGTTATATATTTTACCTTTGGCAAAATAACGTCTACCGGCTCTGCTAGTCATACAGTGTCATTATGTCTATAGTGAGTGTAAACAAATCAATCATTTGTACAATAAGACCTACAGCGAAGATAGAATACAATTGTTCTTAGTATAAGCTGATTTATAGTCACAGCTCATAAGCATTTATTATGGATCATCGGTATACCGTGTAATGTCTTCTTGACTTAATAATACCTGCCACTTAATTACGATTCGAGAGAATGAAGATAATTATTAAGAAAATTGTTTACCGATTCGAAAATGATCAATTATAAACATTATTTTATTTTGAACGGGCTGGCTTTGTGTGGTGAGCAGGAAGTTTTTTGGTTCTTGGAGAATTGCATTGTACTTATATTTGTCTTTATTAATGCAAAAGAGATACAGCGAACTGTATTTAAAAAATTAAAGCTTTAATGGAGGGAATTATAAAGTGCAATGAGTTTTTTTCTTAAATAATATTATTGATAGACATTTCACACAGCGCCATCTAGCCCCAAAGTAAGCTAAGTATAGCTTGTATCATGGAAACCAGACAACTGATATAATACTTATAAACTTTTTTTTGTAAATATGTTTTTTTTGTTAATATGATTAACACCCAGAAACAGAACAAACATTTAGTTACGTCACACAAATGTTTGTCCTGGGTGGGAATGCAACCCACGAGCTACAGCGCAGAAGGCAGGGTTACTACCAACTGAGGTATGAGGCCAGTAATCCAGTAAACTTGTTTTATCGTTTTGCTTTATTTAAAAATATGTAGTCTCAGCCTTTATAGTGCTCACTGTGCAACGAGACTAGTCTAATAGTCAAACAACCTCACACAACCTCTACACGCATATCACGAACCCAAACCATTGGTCATTTGAATAGGTACAAATGCATTATTCAAATTAAATAGCGTATTTACAGTCTAAATTGTGAATATCATATGCAGTTCGTGTTGTGGGTTTCCCATTTGGATTGTTAGCTTAATTATAAATGTAATATATAGCTCGATTGTCAGTTTATATTTACCACATAGATCAGTACACAGAGTCATGAGAGAGTCAGACAGAGTAGTGGGCGGTAGACACATTTCCGCCATCAATGTGCAAACCTTTAGTTCAGTTATCGGACCAACCGAATTCAATTTTTCAACGGCTGTAATTCGCTATGCAAATTAGCATGCCTGAGAACATATTTGTAGATTATTTTGTCTGAATGATTCCAAGTCTGTTGTCTTTCATGACATGAATCAGCCAGTTTTAAAATATCTTATGTCTTGTTAATAATATATTTGCCAAGAAAGTTGAATTCAAAATGCAAAACGAACGCCCATAAGCCTCCACTATTCTTTGATCGTAACGTATAATTGAAATGATGATTTGGATCAAAACAATATACAAATAGAGAAGCAATATTTTCATATTTAATTATTTGCAGTTCTAAACTAAATAAATCAAGCCGACCAGAGGTGCAACAATAGAATTTAAATTCTTGCACGTTCTAAAGCACGTTAAAGCATGCGAGTGAAAGCTTGTATTCGGAACGTATTGCGTATGATTAAGTTCACAGAATAGCTATTAAACACTTTTAAATACACTAGTGATATAGATATCATTATCAAGATATAGATGGAAAAATAAACTATTTATTAAATATATAGATCACTTTGATCACAAGTTTTTTCCAGCCCTTGGCATTGTCGTTGGAGCATCTTTAGTAACTTCTCAGTTCAAGCGATATTTGGTGAATTAACTTTTAGCTCATTTCTGCCCACTGTCTTTGGAACACATTCATTTTCTCACGTGAAGTTCTGGTTTTCTTAGATTTTAATGTTAGTCGTACTATTATTAAGCTATCCGTGTTTGTTTATTTCTTTAAATTGTTTGCGTACATCATTCTTAACGCCTCATGATAACAACATAACATTGATTGCATTGCAACATAAAACTCCAATAACAAGAAAGTATGTCAGATAATTTCCCCTTTCCTTGTTCTACGATTAGATTAGATAAGAGTGTAAGTTTTGTAATAGATTCGGAATAGATAAGCACTAACCTTTGTTGTTGAAAAATGAACTCAAAAATTTAATGAGAAATGAAAAAAACACATTTTTATTGAATTATTTTATATACTCAAGTGTGTTGTTAACATGTTATGCCTATCCAAACAAACAAACTTGGAGATATTCTTAAACCATGTGCATATCAACGCAATGCGAAGTCTTCGCTCTGAAAATCGCCAAATCAGAGATAACTGGGTAGTAACTCTGCCTTCTGTGCTGTGGTTCCATTCCCGCCCTGGAAACATTTCTGAAAAGAATACAGATGTTTCTTGTCTGGGTGTTAATATGTACAAAAGTATTAGTAGAAATTATAAATGTATATGTTGGAATGGTCAGTCCATACTTTAATGTAAACATCTAATTCTAACTAAGTTAAGCAGTTGTTTGGAAATGAATTGTAATTCCTGTAGTTCATCTAGTGCCTATGAATCTGGTTCCTATAGTTCAAGCTATGCGTAGTTTGAAGCTAGATGGCGCTGCGTAAAATGTTCACCAATAATTATCTATTATTATTTTTATTTCTTAATCCTATTACTCGTAATAGCGAGTGTTTGTCATTTCATCGGTTATGGAAGCCAATTTTCTCGCCGGAACATTACTCCTTATTAATATATGCTGGTGGCATTTTGAAGAACTCCGCACAATAATCTATACAATCAGGAAATGTAAAACCTGAATATATAATTTGCTATTGTGTCTAGCCTTGATTTAGTTACATAGGACAATAATTAAACCAGATTGGTCTTAGGTAACTTTACTTAAGGTACTACAGCTCTATGGGTTGTGTCTTTCTGAGTAAATAACAGGCTCCAGAGAGTTTATAAACGCCGTCGAAATAAAAATTTGGTGATTATCACTACGTTTTAAAAATATATAAAATATAAAACAATACCCATAATCTTCCTCAGGGAAAACTGGTTAGAAAATCTACGCTTCGAGGGTATAGTTAAATTTGTCTCTAACAAATACACGAAAATCTGCCTGAGTTTTTCAAAATACATTATTCAGTTGGTAAATAATTTCAATTAAGTTTATTAATGAAGTGATTAAGGTTTATTATTTCAGTTTATAATAAATATAATAGACTAAAAGGTAAATTATATTTCGTCTCATTTGTATTCACAATGTCTGCACGCCGCACTAGTACTTATTATGCTATTGAAATAAGGTAGTTTCATTATGACAACTTAATAACTTGCTCCAGTAGCAACATTGTGCAAGTTAGATGTTTAACAATAATTTCTTAGCAATGAAGACTCGTATAAAATACATGCTTAAAAGTTTACTCATTATGGTATTTTCTTACAATGAGGAAATACATCGTTACTAAAATGTGGTTTATAACTTTGTTTTTTCATTGTTTGATTAATCACCAAGTACGTATACTAATATATTAGTCGTGATATCAAATTCTTGTTCATTTTGTGGGAAATTGTTTCTTTAGAAACATCAGTCATATTTAAAACATTATTCATTACAATTTTCTAGTTATTACATTGTCATAGAACATTTGCTACCATTCCAAGACATGATTGCGGAAAAAACACATTCTGGAATAAAATGTGCGCGTGTGAATAAAACCACGCATTTGCAAGACGGAAACAATTGGGTACGTAAACCGGCAACAGCTTTTGTAAGAGTTTATATGTAACGAAACCTTCGTAGCTACAAAGCGTACATTTATTCAAGCGTATGACAATAAAATAATACTCAACGTTTGACTTGTAAATCAAATGCCTAATTGTCGGTCTGCAAAACCCAAATATTAATATTTAAGACTTTTTTTTTATTTACTATTTTACAAGCGTGTGAATAAAATACAGGAAGTAGGTATAACGGAATTAAACATAAGTGAACTGTTTTTAATTGGTGAAGAAACATCGTAAGGAAAAATAAATTTTTCAATGATATTTAACTACATAACAATAAGAGATAGAAAGAACAAAAATATTTTTATTTAACACACTAGAAAATAATAGTTAACTCAATAAAGTTTCCACTTATTAGTTAAGCATACATAAAATCTTATAAACAATATTTACACTCTAGGAAAAACTAAATGGAAATGGTACATCAACCTATAATCATTTGCCTCTGATTAAAGTCGTATCTACCGATCCTAGAGATTCTCTGATATATATTGAATTTTGCCTATTACCTTTTTCTTAGTCTGCATTTGGGCAACAACAGACTTGTTACCTATATATGCGGTTATTTGAATAAAAACACTTAAGTGAATAAGTGTTACTAATCAACGTTAATTAGTACCCACTATTGAAGCACTCTCGTTACTAGGTATACCTCTATAATCTAATCCTTTCTGCGGACACGCTGGACGTTTAAATGGTCATTACTTCATATATAAACTTCATAGACATTTCCTGGTCGAGTTGTTTTGAATTCAGTTTTAGCACGATAAGTCATGATTCTGTATAATTTTTATTGTTCCACGTTAATTAGTATTGCAATTTATTAATGTATCGAGATACAGATAAAGCTTTTAACTCTATGTTATATTTATATATTTTAGTTTCAGCGTTAACAGTATTGATATAACTTCAACTAAATGTAGGTTAATATGAACAGGATTATTGCTTATAGCACTTATATTTTCTATAAGTTTCGGAATTTGGCAGTATTTCGAAGATATTGCTGTTAAAATTGCTCGAAAACTATAACGAATCACGGTTTGGCGGAAGAAATGGATATGGTTGCAGTACTGCCCCAGACGAATACATGGAAATTATATATTTTATCAAAAAGAAATAAAATTATCAAAACCATGAGAAACAAACTTATTTTTTTAAGCTTAACTTCTACTGTCTGTAAAAGAAATGTGATCAGATGAGAGATGGCAAGTAACGCAATTAGCAGATAATCAAGCAGAAATTTGACTACTGTATTTATTTCTAAGATCAAACCATACTATAAATAACTTAATGAATATCATACTAACTTAATGCGATTCTGTCACGATCAGTTTCGAGAATCAATTTTTTCCCATCTCCTTCCCATTTGCGCAAATTGCGGCCATCTAGGCCCGCGGCTGCCATTAATGACATAAAAGCTTCTTGACATGCGATAAGAAAGATCTTAGGATATTGCTACCTTTTTAAACGTTCCCATGATCATTTTATAAATGCCATTCAGGACGTTAGATATTTTATTTTTTAAATATTTGGAGACATTTCTCTCAGCGCCATCTAGCCCCAAAGTAAGCTATGCATAGCTTGTATCATGGGAACCAGGAAATTGATATAATACTCAAATTCTTTTTTTTGTAAATACATAGGTACATATGCGCTGCGGTTTGACTGGCCTCAAGCTCAGTTGGTAGTAACCCAGCCTTCTGCCCTCCTGCCTTCTGCGCTGTATGTCGTGGGTTCGATGCTCACCCAGGACAAACATTTATATGACGAATATAGATGTTTGTTCTGTGTCTGGGTGTTAGTATGTATATTATTTGTATGCATTTACAGAAACAAAAAGTATTTAAGTATTATATCAGTTGTATGGTTCCCATGATACAAGCTATGTTTAGCTTACTTTGGGGTTAGATGGCGCTGCGTGAAATGTCCACCAATATTTATATTTATTTATTCTAAAGCTAACAGTGGAAGACGTCATTTGAAACTAAGAATTATTTAATGATTCTCTTACTCTAATGATCTTACTAACTACTTATTATAATGATCGAATTTGACCGAATCGAATGATAGAATCGACTTGATTGAAATGGTATCAAAGCACTCGTCCAACTTAGGTGAACATTATCGCATTCAATACAAATTGTCTAGAAAAAAGAAAAAAAAAAATTAGGTAAAGTCTCGGTGTTGGACTGTGAAGTGCTAAGTGCGAACATGACAGGTGCCTAAATCAAAACAATAGCTTGACCTCACAAGGTGCGGTGTATCATTGTTTACTCATGCGGTCATACTGACGCTATGTCCTGAATACAAATCGTAATAATTGACCTCTGTGTTATGATTTTTGTATTTCACTTCCGATTGGATTGTCCGGATTGGGATATGGAGGTGGCTCTGTGGCTGTGTCGGTAGTAACCTTGCCAGCAAGAGAGAGGAGTGAGTGAGGAGTCCAGGATTTGATCTGGGAAGACTTTGTGAGCATACGATTTGTCCTTGAGTTTTGTATGTTCATATTGGTATCAGTGTTTTCCATGCCAACTGCGACATAGACTCCTAGTGTGTGTATTCTAGTAATCACTCAGCCTTTTTAAGCACTTCCATATTTAGGTACGTTTTTTCATGCATTATTTTGCGATGTAAATTCAGCATAATTAATGTTAAAAGGGCGAAGACTTGGGTGCTACTCTACGAGTATACGCCAATGAATACTTTGCTTTGCTCAGTACATCACGTAGGTACTCGTAAAATCGTGTTTAAAGTTCTTGATAATTAGTCCATTGCAAATTTTTTAATTAAATACTTATTTCATTATCACACAAAAGATAAAATAATGTTTATTAACAATAATAGATACTTACAGCCTTCACAATCGGCGTAGGTGGCTATGTGTTGAGTTCAAGGCCTATAATACGACTCTGACTAATATTATGCAAATTTAAATATCATACTACAATCAATTTATTTTTAAACAATATTGTCTTTAATATTGGGTAACATATTTTTAATTCTGTTTATCCTTTATCATTCTAACTCTGTAGTTATGTCAGATGGTCTGAGTTTATTGATTCAAAGGTAAAAATTTTATTATTTAAAAACATCAACTGCTCTAAAACTAAAAACTGAAATCAGCATACCAAGTCAACGCAAACACACAAAATAATAATAATAAGCAACTTAATTATCTTACAAACCACATTATTGAGATAGTAATGTCTTCTAAACTTACCACAGATCGCTTTTTTATCAATATATTATTAGTAAATACTTTAGTTATCGAAAATAAATTATTTGGTGGTTTTGTGCGGTTGTATTTTATTTTACTTATCTCTCATTCAAAGATAGTACTTTTTCGTAACGAAATTATTAGGTTACCATATTGATTAAATTATTAGATTATATGTAGTGTAGTCGGACGCTATTAAATAAAGAATAAAAATAGTTTTCTTCAATTAAGTGATGTTTCATTTAATTTACGAGGGACAGCCCTAGCTCATTGTCTTTTTTGTATAGGGTTTTCTATTTAAAGTTATATGACTTTGCCCACTGAATTTTGATGTTCCAATAACGAAATATCGTTACTCTTACTATCCGGTAATGGCATCATTGCTCATTTTTTTATAACTATTCTTAGTTTGGACCAAATTAAGTTGCAAATTCCGGAATCATAGAGATTTATCGGCAAGTGGGCAATGATGACAAAACTTCAAATTTATTAGCTATTCACTTGTATTTATATTATTTATTTGTAAATAATATCTCTTTTTTTATAATTAATTTCTATTCAGGCAAGGAAAACTTATTTTATGATTATGTGACACAAATAGCACACTAAATTTCCAATTTTTTTTTTTTTAGTTATGTAAAAAAGCGGGCAACTCTGCCATGGTTGACGGTACCAACAGTAGGTAACCATTACCGTGTTAATGTTGTGCAGTGGTAGATGACAATTCCAGAAGTCACGTTGGATCGACGACCGTGTCGCTTCACGGTTCGCCGGCGCGGCCTTTGAAACATTACCGATGAATTATATCATTTGTGTGGGTAAACAATTTGGCAGACCTTTACTTCTAGTAGAGCGTGCTGCGATGGATTCATTAGTCCCCAGTGACTGTGATGAAATGATTGGATGAAAATATTGGGGTTTGAGCTACGTTACAAGCTAAAGTCGAGTTTGCGAGCAACGGATAGGTATATTATAATATACACCCAATTTATTCAAAAATGTCATTGTCAATTATTTTAGGATTAATACGTACCTAATCAAAGAGGATACACGTAGGTACAGTCCTAATAACTAAAAAGTAACATAAACTTAGTAAATTGGAGGAAGAAGGTTAGGTAAAACTTTTATTACTTAATAAATTGGGTGCACTCACCATAATTATCCTACTTTTCAAGGTACGTTCGTAATAGATACCTACATTTTCGACATATCGTTAATTTTGAATTTAGTCTGTAGTTGAACCTCTGATTGTGTAAATGGGTGGTAATATGGTGGTTGATGCAAGTACGCGAGTATTTGCCCCAATTCGTGGGTTAGAGTACCTATAATCTGAATGCAGCAAGAGTTCCGCTGTAAGGTATAGGTACAACATCAAAACGAATTTAAAAACTGAACAAATACAGTTATTACTTTCTATTCTATCATATATCTATCTATTAGTTACCTACTTATGTCTGTTTGTCGAAAAATGCACCTCGATCCATTTGTTGTGCGAAAATAAAGCTTATCTTTTTTGTTTGTTACAGCTATGTCGGCCGATGGGTCGACGACGGACATCAATGCTTTGCTCAACGACACAGGTAAATAATATTTTATTCATATTCTTCAAAAACATTCGCATGTCAACACACACACACATACTGCTGTTGTTTTATTTATTTTGTCAGAGACATCTTGTGAGCTAATAAGTAACTATTCGGTTGCGAGACACCGAAACTGTTGTACTTCGTTCAAAACACTCTTACTAGATGTCGCTAGTGCTTTATGTTCTTAGCGACCAATCAAGCTACCATCCACAACCCACAGGCAGTTACTGAAAAGCGACATCTTCAGGCAATAGTATAAAATTGTTTTACTAAATGTGCGACACCTATTGCATAAAAGATGAACTATTTCGATATAGTGTTGCATAAAAAGTTTTTGACAAAACTAATAGATGGCGTTGACGAAAACTTTTAATAACGCCATCTAGCGGGGTTACTTTGAACAACTAGTGCTTTATCTTCTTAGCGACATCTATCGGTTTTATGAGGTACCATAACGTACGAGTTACTTTGTTCAAAGTAGCCCCGCTAGATGGCGTTATTAAAAGTTTTCGTCAACGCCATCTATTAGTTTTGATGAAAACTTTTTATGCAACACTATATCGAAATAGTTCATCTTTTATGCAATAGGTGTCGCACATTTAGTAAAACAATTTTATACTATTGCCTGAAGATGTCGCTTTTCAGCAACTGCCTGTGGGTTGTGGATGGTAGCTTGCTCGCTATCTTTACCTACGGATTTTCTTAACGAACTTACTTTGCGCTTTATTATATAGCGGGACAACCAGTGGCGTAACAATAGGGTGGCAGGGCTGGCAAAATGCCACGGGCCCCCGACCCAAGAGGGCCCCGGCTCAAGAGGCCGCGAGCTCAGAAATATTTTTTACATTGTACCTGAGTATTTTATTTTACTTGAAAAGTATATTTTTTATGTTTTACTGATAGGGCCCCATCAAAAGAATGTGCCACGGGCCCCAGGTGGTATAGTTACGCCACTGGGGACAACCACTTAGGTACATTATTTCCTGTCAGAATCTAAAATGATCCGGATTAAACTCCCAAGATATTCCAAGAACACATTGTTTTTCTGTGGTCGCCGACTACTCCGATACATACCGACCATAACATACAAATGGGTATCCTGCAATTACGTGCGTAAACTCCTATCTAAGTTATAGTCACAGTCGCCATCGACCGAGTCGCTGGCGGGCGACGGCGTCTAGTCGTGCGAATCGGTTCCTAGATTTTATGGTAGGTACCGTAGGTAACTTGGTAATAATGAATTAAGAGAACTAAGTTATTATTACCAAGGTACCAACCCTAAAATCTACCTACATATTTATATGATTTTACTACTACGTAATTATTGGTTATGTATGTAAAATGTACTAGTAGGTACGTTGCTTACTTACCTACCTTGGAAAGTCGGGTTTTGGAATCCCACTGCGTCTTTGAAAGTCCTTTAGAGCCGTCTTGGATTTTCCGACGTCACAATGACGTCATATAAGTTACATAACATTCAATTAGGAAATTAAGTGTCTGATGTTTCATTTCCTCATTTTCACCTTTAAAACTATCGAGATAAAGTTTAGTTTTCTTTATATACCGCTGACTCATAGCAGGTTTTTATTGATGAATTCATAGCCGCCTCATTATTTGGTGGATCTGGTAAATCACACAACCTCGTCATCTTTATTTGCCTCATAGGTACGTCTATATCAGAAGATTTAAGTGTGTCCGGGAGACATTTTTTTATTATACTTCTTAAAATCTTCTTTTAATAATTTTATGACGCAAGGAGATTTGGCTCTTTGTAACTACGTGATGACACATAGTCATGGTACGTACTACTACTTAAATACATAAGTAGGTAAGGTAAAGGTACCAACTAAAATAAATTGGTGAACATTTCACACAGCGCCATCTAGCCTCAAACTAGCAAAGCTGGTACTACAGAAACTAGATAGCTGATAGAATATTTACTGCCTGTTTTTTGATAGTATTTACACCCAGATACAAACATCTTTTTGTCCTGGGTGGGAATCGAACTCACGACTTACAGCGCAGAAGACAGTCACTACCGACAGAGCTGTGAGACCAAACGAAATACTTACGAGTATATGGTTTGCAAAATGCGTTTCCATAGTATGTGAAAAAACTGTCACATAATTTTACATAATTTTGCAGTTAGCTATTTATTTTGCTAGTTCTTACTGGTAGCTTCTTAAAAACGTACCATATTTAATTAGAATTAACTACAAATTTAGTTTGC
This sequence comes from Chesias legatella, assembly GCA_947359385.1. NCBI lineage: Eukaryota > Metazoa > Arthropoda > Insecta > Lepidoptera > Geometridae > Chesias > Chesias legatella. Next base: position 3,860,476 of record OX375766.1, read on the forward strand.
TTATTAAAATTCAAACATTTAATTCAGTATCCGAAATAAAGGGTCATTGAATGACCTTTGGATATATGAGTACAAAAACTGATTTACTTAGCGTTATTATATCAAGTCCGGTAACAGAACGTTCGCACTATTGGTAATTCGATTCCCGTTCTGCGTCAGAGCGCAACGTCCGTAGATTCGATTCCCAAGCGGCTGACACATGCGGTTTCTGTAACATAATCTTGGCGCCGCCGATAGTCACATTGTCAGATGGGTGACATAGTACTTACAAAAGTCTGAAGCAGATTGTGTTATCTAAGAATTGAAAGATATCAGGATTCACGACTGAAAGATAATCAAGATAATATCCCTGCAAAGGTATGCAGAGGATTCGGTTATCCCGGGCAACAATCATTACATAGAGGTTTTTTAAGTATCGTAACTTCACCACAGTTACGGAATGAGCAGACGTCCCACCTGCTATGTTAGCTTAGTAACTGCTGTGTAACCGAAGTGGTATGCCCATAACAAGCGGTACCATTTATATTTTACTACCGACCCGCCCCGGCTTCGCACGGTTGCAATTAATTCACTAATATACGAAAACCTTCCTGTTTTATCGCTCTTTCTATTAGTGAAAACCGTTTCAAAATCCATCACGTGACTTAGAAGAACTAAACGGATAAACAGAAAAACAAATTTCCGGTTTATAACACTATTTAGAGATATCTATTGACGCACTTGCCGGTTCCATATAAAACAAAAACAGTATTATTTATCCCAGATAGTGTGTTACTAAAACAACATCGTATGACAAACTGATGAAAATTAACGTGTTATTTTGTAAAATTAACCTACTTGGCGTCAAAATCTTGGTTCCATGACGACAATGATTTTGAAACAGAAGAAGTCTATGGAAACTATTAAGGGAGGTTTAATTTTAGGATAAGTTTACCCCCGTACTTTTCGTTGAATCTTTGATCTTGTAAATTGTGGTTTGTGGAGGTTCGATGAATCATTCGCAGAGTAAAATATTTTTACTGTAAGGATGTTGCGACTGAGAAATGCATTTTCGAGATTTTCACGACTGAAACGAAATAAATAAACCTCCTTATAAAATTAAACAATAGTCCCTATCATAGCTCGCGTGCGTGCGTCTAATGGTGGACCCATGGCACGCAAATATTTATAATAGGCATATTGTTAGGACCTTGCGATACGTTAGGAAGATTTCTGTTACTAACAACATTTAGAAAAACATAAATGTGTTTGTAGATGATGAAACAGTGCGTATATTTTCACAAACACGCTTATCAGTGAGGGGCATGGGAGAATTCCTACTTTTAGCCATTATCTTAATATTATCGGGACTTTGTTAGTGTTAAGGTGTTGATATTACTAGACTATCATTTTGTTTATTATGTTTCACTCGATCACATGTGAATGGGTCCTTAAAAATATAGTATACAAATATTAAAATAAAATAAATAAATAAACATTGGTGGACATTTCACACAGCGCCTAGGAGTGTGGACCTACTCATTGGCAGATGAATATCAGAGACGAATATCGTACTTATACTGAATATTTTCTTTGGCATAAGTAGTTTCAACTTAACCCCAGAATTGTTCTCAAAAAGCAATTATCGAAATACCTTCGAAAGGAAAGCGCCTTGGTATTAATAAAACCAAACATTTTTAAGCACCATTATTAGCATAGCTTATTGAAGGCTGTTATATAATAATATCGGTAATGTGGTGGCTTAGTGTGTGGTGGCTTTCAAATTTCAGTCCAATGGCCCAAAGCAAGGCGACAGTTAATTTTTTTTTAATATCAGCGAAATACCAAATCTTTTAAAACGGTGAAGCAAAACGTCTCGTGGAGTAACCGCCATGTCCTGGAACTAAGACTAATACTAAGACTAAGTAATAACTAATATACTATACTATACTAAGTAATACTAAGACTAAGATTAATACTACGAGAAAAGCAGTTCCACGATTACTAGCATTTGTAGTGATTCTTTAATGGAATCATGTCTTTGGAGGATGGGCATTCGGTCATTCTCCATTCTTTCACAAAGTCTTTGTATATGGCAATGTTTTTTACCAGTATATACATAATATATATTTTGGCACACATAGTGTATTTTTCCATCATTCATCATGTAGTTGGAGAAATAACTGAAATTATCACCAAGGTCAAAAGTATTTATCGAAAAGATAACACTGCCCGTGGGTTAAGGGTGTGTCAGTTATTAATAGGACTTATTTTACCCCCAACGGATCACAATAACAGTTTTATCTCTTCCCACTAAGCAATGTTTCTGACGTCAGTAGAAAAGGCTTGGGGAAAATAATGTAAACGTAGCTTTGTTATCCTTTTGTGTTGTTAATATTTTAACAACATAAATATTCTAATAGTATATTTATTTTGTAAAGAGTACCTTTTGTTGAATTTAAAAATGAGTTTAACATGAGCATGAGGACACTTTAACTATACTTTAACTTACTTTACAATTTAATTTATCTCTAATTGTGTTTATGAAACTGCCGACCAAATTACTTATTAGTTTTCTGAAAGAGATGAACAAGAAATGCATATAAGTCTGATTCCTACAAAATATAAGGTTAGTAACTGACCAGCTACCTGTAGTCTAGAGAATATATTAAATGGGCTAAATGGCAAGTTTATTTATTGAAAATATTTTGATTCTTTTATCTACCCGCGTGGCTTCTAGATTGTGCGTCTAGAACTCCAACATTTTATTTCTGTATGATAATTTTGTTTGTTTACCCACAAATATTTTCTGTACTTTTCCAATCGTTATACAAGTCTGTCATTTAGCGGAAAATAACACGACGGAAACAAACATCAGAATGTAGGTTATCAAGTCAATTTACCTAGAGGTTGGAGGGTTTTGCTATGGCATTTTTCCGCGGATATCTCGTAACTGTGTCGTTGGTCATAATAGGTAATGAAACGTTGTCATAAAGATAAATAACACCAGGTATATAATATAAAATAGTTGATAGTTTCGATGCTTCGTTTCTTTCATCAGTGGTAAAGATAAATTGTATGTGTTGGATTTAGTACCTAGATGTAGTAGACAAGTGCTCAGACTTTTTTTTTTTTTTATTTGGTTCACAACGTGAAACTTACGTGTAGCTTACATCTAACTGATTGAGAAATTAACATTTTCGACGTAGTTCCTAATATTAGTGAAAACAACAAGCGTTACGGACTATGTATAAAAAGACTTTGTCTATATTGGCCATACGTCACGTAATTTTGTACTAGTGATACCTATAGATGGGAAATAACTGGTTGAAAACTTTTCGGTAATAGTATATCGTACCCATTATTCACCGGTTCGCTTTGAAATTTATGTTTGTCCTTAATTATAGTATAATTGCAAAAATATTATAGCATATTCTGTGCGCCTAAATTTCACAGGTGTGGTTTTAAAAAATCTGGTGTCGGATTCCCATTGTGTAATTTTTTGTTTTATATGATTTGTGTATCACTGATAACGTTATATTTTTTTTTGTTGTTGTGCACGCATCATTTACATTTTTTCACATATATTTATTTTTTCTATTTCAGAATCAGATCTCACGGGCCTATCGCATGTTGGTAAGTGTACCTCATTTTCATTATTTATTATTTTATCAATTATTCTAATTTAAGAAATATCATCAATCTACTGTTACAAAAATTATCACCAGAAAAGTCAAAGTAAAGTCAAGTATAGTCACCAGTATTAAACTTCGGGCTAAACAAAAAAAAATATTATTTTAAAATGATTAGTGTCTTCAATATTTTCAACAAAAACGTCATATTTCATACTTCTGTGACCAAGTATTTCAAGGATAATGATATATATAATGATTCCATAAAGATAATGTTTAGATTATGCAGTGCCACGAGGCAGACAAACCAGTCCGGTTTTCATAATCAAATTTATACCTCTAGAAACACTGACGTCAACGCTGAAATAACTATATGTTCTAGCTATTGATCTCTTCAGACTCTCCAGACCTGATGCAAAAAGAAAATTAAAATGGAAAAGTAATGAAGCTTAACGCCAGCGCGTATACCTAAGTATTTTGGCACGATCCCTAGTTATTTCGTTAGTTTCTTCTCTATAGTATGAGGAATCAAATAATTGCAAACTACATACATACAATAATAATAAAAAATTGAAAGAAACCCCCGACAAGAAAAACTTCAAGAGCAGTTTAACTCACGACAAGTTCGTACAGGGTAGTACTGCCACCGTGCTCATTTCTGCCGCCAAGCAGTAACGCATTCGTCGGAAGTTTTATCAACTAGAAAATATGTGAAGATCTTCAAACGGCTGAGCAAATTTTCTTGAAACATAGTGAAGAACAATTTCTATTAAGACAGCTTTCAAACAAAAAAACTTTATCAAAATCGGTTGATCCGTTCAGGAGTTACGATGCCACAGACACACAAGATACACACAGCATACTTATAACACCCCTCTTTTTCGTCTGGGGTTAAAAATAAAATATCATAAAATTAAGAAAGATATTTACGAATTAGTAGCATCCATGCTGTCGAGTCACCCTGTTGAATTGATATGCCATATTGTTTGTGATCTGTCGCACACGTCGGATTTGATCCTCCAATTTGGTCCCCGATCGGATTGGCTAATCCCAGTCGTTCCCCGTCGTTCGCCGTTATTTTTATGGAACTTTCGATCGAGAAACGCCGTGTGCTTCCAAACTCCATCTGGGATCAAAAATCAGTCATATCGTTTGGAATCGTTCAGATGTAAGCGACAATTAGCCTGCTCATACAAACGGTTAATCTATTAATTATTGATAATAATATATAGGATAATAATAAAACACTTAAGATATAATACAATTAACTAAATGCTAAGAGTCGAATAGCATAAATTGTTCAGGATATATTTTGAATTATTTTTTGCATATTTATAGTTTAGAATCAGGCTGGCGTCTTCCGCAAACTCATTCCTAAGTCAATATGTCAATCACGTCTCTACTAGACTTCCTAGTAAATAAATACATCGGATTCTTTTATTGAGGATTCATGTGTAAGCTTTAGTTTCTAGGTTTCTTTTTTTCGTTTATTATACAATGTTTTGGTCTGGCGTAGTTTTAATGTGTGGAAATTCTTTTGAACATATAATCGATTTCTGAGTGCACGTTAGTTAGGTATTTCTTGTTAAACTCGTTGTCATAACATTATAATTGGGAATTATATCACATATAGTTCATTAATATTAAATTCATGATCAAAATCATGATATCAATATTGTCGTTCGATAGATACAAATCGTAGATACATTGATGTTCTAGGTTCAGTCGGACATGTGAAGTTCGGTGTATTGACTCTAATTGTAGGCGCGTGTTTCAATTGAGCTCCATAAACGTGCCTAATTGTTCTGTCACCAGATGCTCTAATTAATGAAATTGTTTATTTCCAGCAGAAACAAAATGGTTAATAGAGTGGTCCTGAAACGGAGAACTGTTGCTATTGATACCTATCACAATAAAAGCTTTTCTCTTCAACACTTTTGAGTTAAACCAGATGAAATAATATGAATACAGAAAGAAAGGATGTTTGAGAGATTAAGAGACGCCAACGAACATATGTCAGAAATAATAAAACGACTGTTGACCAGAAAAAACAACAATACACGTTGTAAACAATGAATTTAACTTTGGTTGTATCGGTCAAAGCCTGGAAGAGTCTAAATGAACCGAGTGCAGTGAGTAAAATACCTAAAGTCATTAAAATTCTCAGACATTCTGGCATTTTACCAAAAATTATCATCCATAAGTAAACAATATTGATGCCAGACAGTGATTTTTATGAAATACGATTATTTGTTTTGACGGCACACCATCTATGCGTCGTTAGTAAAATGCTTCATCATTTTTGGCTTTTTAGGTAAGGGACGTCGCATACAATTGACGCAACTGATTTCATGTGGTATTTTTGCCTGCATCATCTGCAATACAGCTTAGGTCCTTGGGAACCTACGCAGCATCACTTTGAGGCCGTCACTCGTTCAATTGCACTTTGAATATCTTATCAGCCTGCTATTTTAACGGTATCCACAAATTTGAAACTAGAACAGAAATGCGAATGCAGTACTGGTGCTGTACACTGGTATGGTGGAAGTACTTGATTTAGTAGTTCTTCCGGACGAAATGCACAGTTTGTTGGTTACATTGCTACATACTTCTAGATTGGAGAAAACTGATATTGGCATATATCCAAAAGGTTTATAAATGAAGTCTAAAGCGCAAATGACTACAAAGAAGACAAAGGATGCGAAGCAAACCTCGAAGTGCAGAGAACGCACGCGCAACCCATCTGACGTATTTAGTTAACGTGTTTTTGTGTTCAAATGCGTTATTATCTTTCTGCTAGCCGCTATTGTTACCATTTCCTGATAATTGTGTTTTATTTTTATGACGTCTCTGAAGATGAGATTGTGACATCCGACTTTTTTTATGTGATTATATCACGGAACGAGTGGTGTTAAGTGATAACCTCTACCCATAACAAGCAAACTGGGTCCTCCCCCTACTTAGGTAAGACATGTCCCAAGTCGCATCGTGTGCATCCGTAACCCTGAGACGTGAAGGTGGAATTTCTCATGTGCCTGTAATTTCGCCGGCAACCACACCTTTCAAACCGGAACATATCCCTACTTTTAAGTTACATAGGTACACACAGACAAACATTCAAATTTACAAACGTGGGCACTATTTTGCACATATATAAAAAAGTTTCTGTTACTAATGAGTTATTTTTTTTTTTCATCATATAAAAATAATACTTTTTATATGAAGATATGAAAGATATATGAAAGAACCTGAAATGAATCGAAAATCGTAGAAGACACTTCACTCAAAGGTCAAATTCGGTAACGAATAGAGCTTACTACTGGCTTGCTAGTAGCCTAGTAACTCTGCCTTCTGCGCTTTAGGTCGTGGGTTTGATTCCCACCCATGATAAACATTTATGTGACGAACATAGTTATCTGTGTCTGAGGATACAATATATAAGAGTAAAAAAATATATATAAGATATAGATATTATATCTATGTGTTTACAAAAAGTATTTAGGTATTCTATAAGTCGCCTGGTACCCATAGTAAAAGATATGATAATTTTGGGCTAGAAGATGTCATGTGATATCTCCATCAATATTTATTTATTCTAAAATTCATGCACACATACGTATATTCAAACGGTATCTCGTAAGTAACTTTGTCTTAATGTAATGTAAAATGCCACAAATACAAGTGTTATGAATGTTGTTTTCTTACATATTTGTATTACAATCATTCAATATCTTTAACCAGCTACCTGTCATTAAAGATCTAGTGACTTCATTATTTCCCGACATGTCAAACATAGAATAGTACAATCGTATTTCATGGGCTGGCGTGTCAGAGACCATTCTTGCATTTCTCTATGTAACCATATAATGGGTCCCTATTTACCACTTAAATGGTCACAATGCAATACGCATGCGCCTTTACATCATGATCATCATTAAACTATAGAGTATTAGAGTCAATACCAGGTACACAGAGACAGGAGTATTACATAGATATTGAAGTATGAACGGTGACGTTGCGTTGGTTGCTTTTAGCGGCGGAATTATTTAGACATAACTTATTTTTTATATTATTAATTATTTATTATCATTTAAAATTTTACATATATTTAACAAATTATGATTTGTTTGGAATTTTTACGAGCCACTTTGATGAATTATTATGCGAGAGCAACTCCGCTGTAGAATAGCCTAATATGGCCTAATCATAAAAAATTAGGCTTAAAAAAATTATGAATAAGTAATTCAGTGATTTCAAGTAAAAAAATATGACATTTGTCACAACTGTCTATTTAAATAAAAAAATGTATATCGCAGAGTGTTCTTTGATACGTATGTTTTTATTATTCTGGAGTTTTAATAAGCAATAATAATTATGCTCAATTAAAATAGAGTTCGTGTTGTCTGTAACGTGAATGAAAGCGTGCGCATTGTTGTACAGTCAGCATCATTCTGATGAATAGTTTTTTTTACTCGTTTTTTTGCATGTACGTATAAGTAAAAGGGTAGATAGTAAAAGTAGAATTATTGAAATAGTTAATCATATTGTAAGGTATTCTTAAGGTGTACAATAAAGTTATATTGAATTGAATTGAATTGTTCAATTTATGCAGTAGACATTTATATTTTATAAGATATTTTTTATAGCCACGGGACCAGTCTTAAGGTATGTTGAGCAGGACTGCAAAGAATTCCTTCTCCTTCCCTTTTTCTTTCCTATTTTCTAGTAATTACCTATTGCAAGTATATAATTTTCTGTGATTGAAAAGATGAATGATATTAAAATAAAAATCTAAGTCATCACTTTGGGTGTACCTTGCTTAAAACATAAACCTTTCTTTTGGTTTCGCCTTAGTCGGGTATAAAAAAGTGTCGTTTTATTCTGTACACCTCGAAGTCTTCCAAATTAAATAATCTTTATTAATACGAATAATGAAAATTATTAAAATTACAATGTCAGAGGAATAATAAACCGAACATTATTTTAAAGTTCTCAAATAAAAACTTCACATTGGGAAGGCAACACAGTAAAATGGTAGTGTATGATCATGTCCTTCAATAAGTTGATCTGGGCGTATGGTCTCTGTCTTATTAAATCAATCGTACTTAGGAAGACAGCTGTTTATCTGACCACAGTCTATTTTAAATTTAACGTACTGCTCTGTTTCCCTCTGAAACTGACCAGAAGATATCAAACAAATGGCGGTTTTATTGTTTTCGCAGCGCAAAAAAAGATCTAATGAACTGCGCATCAGACAGCCAGACAAAAATATATCTTCTATAGCGACTAAACAATTGACCAGCAAATGGACAATACCTACTGTACGAGTACCTAATGTCCATGGCAATGATTTCACAATCATCATCATGATAATTTCATGCCCAAAAAGTCTATTACATGAAGTGCTGAGAAGCTTAAGTTCTACCAAATTAAACTGCAATATAACTCGTCTTTTTATACTTACGTCTTTCTGTATGCAGATGGCAAGGCAAGGTTTTACATATAATATGTGTCTAGGGCACGTCCTGTCGTGATAACGTGTTTGTATCTTATCGTACTCCACGATCGCAAGGCTAACAGTGTGACATAAGATATTCTTAGATATGACATTTCCTTTATTATTAAGGTTGAAAAATTAAATGATAATACATGTTAACGCTAAATATAATATAATACATGTAAAGGTACCAAAATAAAAAATATTGCATAATTCATAGTCGGAGCACCTTGAAGCAGTTTAGTGAGTGTGTAACCAATTCAAATCAAATTTTTGAAAAATCATTGACAAAAATTTGTATAACTACGATTTTTCAAAATTATTTGTCGTTACGGCTTAACTGTCTAAGTAGATTAGTAGTAAAGTAGTAGACTTCAGTATCTCTGGCTGATTTGTTCAATTGTTATAATTTAATCGATGGATATTCTTGTCTTTTTTAATAAATCTTATGTGATGTTCGGCATTGTCATTCGTGAACAAAACGGTTCATCTTTTATTCAGCAAGAAACAGCAAAACAAGATCTTTTGTCGGTTTGCGGAAATGTTGTTATTTTTGGCAAATGAATTGCGGAAACCAATTGATCTTTTATATCGGATTGATATTAAATCGTTTTTTTCCTGAATCCATTCTTGATGCGAGCTACAATTTAACAAGGCATTTCGAACACTTTTATCATACATGAAGAAGTTAACCGGAAATGCTGCAGTTCCTGTTAAGATTATAAACGAAGCTGTAAATGCATCTTACGAAAGAAATGTCTCTTCATATAGAAAAGTCAGTGTTTATGCATACATTTAATTACGTGACCCAAAAAAACCAAACCATTCTATTTTAGATTTTCCTTTGAAAATTTATTAAGCTTATTTTATCTAGGGTGATCTAAGTAGTGTGTCTGTTTGCCTTTACAGTTGCTTTTATATCTAGAACCAACTACATTTACAAACAATATTATGCATTTACTAATATTACACTGAAGTATCAGAGACAATTTTAGTTTTGTATTGTATCTATGAGCCTTTGTCTATGTTATATGTTATATGTTATTACAATTAATATTGTGTGAAGTTTCTCATTGTGCAAAGATCGCATGACTGCGTCTTGACAATGTTCTATTACCCTATTTTCTTTGAAACAAATTATAATTGCCGTTGTCACAACAAATTGTCACACTATTTTATACTAAGTCTATGTTTATCATCGTGAAAATCGAACACGTTTTACTTGTTGAGGAAAACTCGGTTTTCCCGGTGTACAAATGTTTTATTTACATTTTATTTTACTGGCTACACGATCGTTTCGTTTCTGCGGTTAACAGATACATGTCATATAACATACTACAATTTCATCCTTATGAAATGATACTATCTAATTAAATATAATTAAATTATTGCAGAGGATTTGTAAATGGGGTTTTGATTTAATCAATTTAGATTAAGTAATTCTGTTGTATCCTTAATGATGAAACTTTGAATCTTTCGTTGGCAGTTTGCAGTAAATTACCCACAATTAACCCGCTGATAAACAGGCTAATAGAAATAAGAATAGATAATATAAGTAAGAAAAGTTACGTCACCCGCTTCTATTGTTTTCTGAAAATAGAAAGGTCGTAATTGATGTTTAGCAGGAAGCTATTTCTGATACATCGTTAGGTATTATTAGATCTGTTTACAAATAAACAGTCACTTCATCGGAGTTTCTTGTATTAAAAGCATTGAAATTAACACAAAAATCATTATAAAGTTTAATTAAAAGGGTTTAGTAGTTTACAATTATGAATTCTAAAAATAAACTAGTTCTTGGTTATGCAAAATACTTTAATCCTGTTCTGAAACTAAGTGGATTTATCCAGTAAGAACGAGTTATTCAGCAGTTTGAAAATTAATTATCTGCTGCATCCGTAATGCCGCAAGTTTATTCCCAGCCAATGCGTAATTAAAAACGAATGTTAAATAGATTAGATTTAGTTTCACTAATGCGTGCATTCCCAAATCCAAAATTACAGTCAGCAAAAAAACGTGCTAGTATCCATGGTATGATTTATTTTCTAATGTGCAACTGGTTGGTGGATATAGAAACTTTTGAGACAAGTAATATTAAAGTCATTTCTTAAATCGGGATTCGGTATAAAAGATTTCAGGAATAGGTTTTCTTTTGTGACAAAAAAGGCAACGATTTTGGTCAGAAATGTAGGTATATTTATTTTCCTTGTTTGTATCAAATTGGTTGTTTTAGAAATATATTTTAGGTTATAACAACTAACATTTGAATTTTAATTTCGTGTCACCGCACTAACAGGACAACTACACTTTTACACGCGAAAACGAGGCCTCATTTAGGCGATATGATATGTAAAAGTGTACCTGTTAGTACTTGTTATAACCTAAAATATATTTCTCTCTATTTTTCTTGACTCTTATATTATTCATAAAGAATACGAATGAAGGCAAACACATGTACCCTAGTAGGAGTTCCTTTTACATTTTTGCTGAGCTAACAACTTGATCTGAGCGTATTTCGAACTACGCTCAAAAGAAAACAGAAAGCTTTTTCATTTAACGCTTGAACAGATTGCTCATTGGGAACAAGTGAAAACGCAGTGTAGTTGCGTAATCATCTTATCTGATGATTTTAACAAAACAAAATATCGCGGTGTGTTTACGCATCACTCGCTCAACGTCAAGGCTGGCTGTCATCTGACCAGGAAGATACTACTATTTATAGTATACTATACTGCATGCAAGAGGCGTGACTGCTACGTCGTGCGCAGGAGCATACTGACTAATACTTAATCTGCAAACAATTGCGTAGTAACTGCTACACAGTCTGCCACGGACTGCATAGTAACTGCTACACAATCTGCCACTGACTTCATAGTAACTACCACAGTAATCTATATCAGAAGATTCAGTTTTGATGCAGACTGTAATAAATACAGATATTGCGCAATGACATCTTAATCGGAATCCGTGACGCGGATGCGCAGAAATTCTGATCGATTTACAATAAATGCATTTCAGGAATGGGCAATTGAAGCCTCTTTATTGAATGTTGGATTTCAATTTGAGAAAATTCGAGTTGTTTCATAGTGGAGACAGCGATTGCACAATTAGTCTTAAACACAAAAATTTCTTGGGAAATACTAGACAGTTATCATTAAAGTTTGATTACACAAGGATTTCACTCGAGAGAATGGTAAGGAACTAGGGATGTATTTAAATAAATTCTTGATATTTTATAAGAATCTGCCACCCTAATGACCCATTTGTTTGGTTGACCTTAAGGTTGACTTATCAATTTATGATAGGAAACAATCATGGATCCGTGAGTAATAAAGACTTCTCAAAAACATATAAGTTACATTTATTTTAAATTATATTTATAACTTAAGGTAATTACTAATTCCTATTCAAAAATCTGTGTGAGATACATAACATTTCCTGTTTTGCTCCCAGACTTTCTAGAATCCAATACATCCATTCAGATTTACTGCTTTTCAGTATTTGAACCTATAGAAACACGATTGACGTCAATAGCTATAGGAAAATTAGCTTCGCCGACCATTCAAATGTGGTAAATAAGACGTTTGCTCGATTCGTCCCAGAGTTTTGTAAAGACTATTCGTTTCACCGTTTTCTGTTTTGTTACACCAATAATGTGGTTGGAACATAACAGTTCCTGAACCCTTTTGAAATATTATTTCAGCGTGCTGAGAGGGAATGTTAATAGGATATGTTATGGGATATGATATGGGATATGATATGTTAATATGGCTCCAAGAAGCTTGACATATTTAATGAAGATTTAATTTGTTTGTACATTTAGTCATAATCGGAGCTGCTAAAATTTTTAGGTTAATCGATGTTTATGACAAAAGTTCATAAAACAAAGACATTGTGCAAGACGTCGAAAAATTTGCAAGGCGAGGAGACTCAGGTTTGATTTTTGGTGATGTAATGAGTACAAAACTTGATCTTGGGTCAGTATTTTACATTCAATCTTAACTTAATTTGGTTAATTAGGAATAATATAAAAAGGAACAAACATATACCAATGACATATTAACAGAATAATAACATATTTGGATAGATATTTGTACAAGACAATGTTTGAGAAATAAAGAGAAGCTGCATCAATATACAATAATCACCCCCCCCCCCCTTATACCCCTCATTTAAATGTCTGAGTATATTTATAATTTAGTAGCAGTACAACTTACGCTGTTTTTCTGGGGAAGTACTGCCATCACACCATACCCATTCCTGCTGCCAAGTAGGGATGCATTCGCCTGTGTTCCGGATGAATTACAGGTACATGATGTCTCATCTACTACTTCACGTACGAAATACCTTCACGTCTCAGGGTTGAGGGCGCATACGATGCAACTTGCGTCTTGTCGCACCTAAGTAGGGGAAGACCCAAGTCGTATTGCTTTTTATGGGCCGATGTTACCACTTAACACCGGGGCTATCAGCCGGTTCCGTAACATTACTATTATTACTAGGTATATTCAAACGAATAGATTGGCCATTTGGCGAATAGTTTCTTTCGCAGCCCTATAAATATACCTAATAAGGTTCTGCGTAAATCTGTCAGACTGTCACTTTGTAAATAAGTTTATCAGCATGATTTCATGCCACTGAACTAAGATAACGTTTTTATCTCAGAATCAGATTTTTCCACGATAACTGGTAAAAACGATTCTAAGAATTTGTAAGATAAGATATAATTTTATGTTTTTATATAACTATTTATAAACTGCGTCGTAAAATCTTTCACTCTAAGTCACATCAATCACGCGGCTAGATTGTGGGGTGCGGTTAAAAACCGCGGAGTGTTGTCATATACAGAGTATTTGGTAATATGATAACAACTTCTTAGGGTAAATTGAAGTCCTTTTTTTACCTTTTTTATACCTTTTTTAATATTCATTGGCATCCATAGGTCGCGAAGCTGCTGTCATTGCTATGACCAAAAAAATAAGCTTAAAAATAGCACGCGAGGCAACACTGCCTGTAAAACAAAAATATTCTCTGGTTTCATCACTAAATGTTTGCGTGGTGAGCCAAATGCTCACATCGTTTGCTTCCTGGTCTTGGTTCATTCTGTGTAATATTTTTTGTCACCAGCGCTCCATAGGCGTAGTGGCTGAGATGTTACACCTACTCTGGAATGGCCTCAAAGCTCAGTCGGTAGTAACCCTGCCTTTTGCCCTGTAGATCGTTGGTTCAATTCCCAGCCAGGACAAACATTTGTGAGACGAAACTGAAAAGATGTTTGTTCTGTGTCTGGGTGTTAATGATATGTATCATATGTATTTACCAAAAAAAGTATGTAGTATTATATCAGTTGTCTGGATCCCATGATACAAGCTATGCTTAGTTTACTTTGGGACTAGATGGCGCTGTGTGAAATGTCCTCCAATATAATGACTGTACAATGTCTGGAAACTCTGAAGCCCTGAAAATTTTTCTGACTCTTACCATTCGGGATATATAAAAGGAGATAACAATACATTTCGGCTCTAAATTTCACTTACTAGGTGACAGGTTTAATCGCCAGAATTGTAATTTATCCGCAAAAACATTTCATTGGGTTTACGAGAAAAACGGTAGGTAGTAACAAAGAAAACAGAAAGTAATTTGTATACTATTAGTAATACTCGTATCACTGGTTCTATCGAACTAGCTTGGTGAAATGATTAAAGTGAGCCTCAAGGAGGCTCCTTTCATGCATAATTATTTTAGGATTAATAAGTTTATTTTTAAAATATTTGAACAGAAAAGTAAACGCCTGATACTTCATAAATTGTTGTATTTCTTCGTACCTAACATTTTCGATAACGACAACTGAGAAATGTTACAAAAACATGAAATGAAACCCACTTCACACATACCCACGGCTTAAAGTGAATTAAATTAAAGCTAATCTAGTCGGCAAACAAGTTCTTCATAAATTGTAGACAGATATTGTCCTATTAACGTTTTTTCCTCAACCGTTGTAGAAGTAATATGAAACTGTAGAAAAAATGGGACGTTTCAACCGTCGCTTCGTCGGTGGCATTTTACAGTTCCACAAAAGTTAGAAATTAAGCTCTATGCAGTTCCCAAAAAGCTGGAAATTGCTTGCTACTTTGTTAAGGACTTTTGGCTGTAATTTGTATTCGCAGTGTCACATTTTGGCCACGTGATGAAACGCAATTAGACGCGACGTTGGTATTGCCATTGAAACTATGAATGCTGCACGAATATGTACCCAATTTATGTTTAGTTAAGATTGAATTTGCCATTCGTTTGTTGTTAAACTGCGTAAATGCTACGTAGTACACACAGTTATTTGCATAGTTACAAACAATAAAATTATAACAGTTGCGTTTTGTACATTATATACGTAAGGAGTTGCGAATCCGTAAATATCTACTCAATAACCTCACAAAACCAACTCCTATATATTATCTCTTTTCCACATTTGTGTGGAAATTCTGCCAGAATGAGACAAAAAAGTCTATCCGATTACAATTACAATTGTGATGTCGTCACAAGAAGTCCACCTGAATTAATTATTTGTACACCGTGTAAACATTTATTCAGTAGGTATAGACAATAGAACTTGTGACGATTACATCTCAGTCCGTTGCTATACCGTTTAAACCAAAGGTTACCAACAATACAATGTAATTATAAGCAGGTCTTACATATGAATACATGTTTTTTTACAGTAATATCTTACAAATATTTTAATAATATAAATTATATTAATTAATTACTTCCCTAATAATATTATAATGAGGTGAAATTTCTAAGTTTGTGTAGGAGATAATCTCCTATTCTGAAAATTCTTGCGCTAATAGGTAGAAGCTACATTATCCCTGAGGCTATTTTTTATTCTGATAAAGATGAGTACTAGCCATAAATACTTAATTATTACAAAGAAGGCAATTTAAGGCATATCATCTTCTCATCATTTTCGTGTCATTGTCATTTAATATAATTGCCTTTTGTATTTTATTTTATGTAATATGTGAACTGTGTGTGTGTCAAATAAAATATATTCTATTCTATTTTATTCTAATTACCCGTGCGAAGCTGGGACAGGTGCTAGTACATTTATAAAGTCCTCCGCGTTTCTCTGTTGTCTGTCTGTCTGTATTGGCTCTCAAAACTCCTATAGGGACTGATGCACGAGATAAATTTATCCGTATAATTAATAATAATTAACCGCCTTAATTTTTAGTCGGAGCGAAGCCGGGGTCAGCCACTAGTAATTAAGAAAAATAACAAATCTCCCATTTTCTCGTTCACCGACCCAATTCTATAATTTCCGTGAATTCATGATGATAAATGTGTGCTGATCATCTTTAAAGTGCCCTCAATTTGTCTCCGCTTGATCAAAGAAAGTTTTCTTTATATACGAGTCAAACATATCACGACTTGCTAATAAATAAAATCTCCATTGTCATTAATTAACTATCATGTAGAAAGTTAAAATAAATCAAACTGTTTGTTTAAATTTTTCTTTATTGTGATCGTTTTAAATAAATAGTTTTGTATTAATGAATGGGCAGTTTCAAATTAGATTTATTCTGCCCATGTTTGTTTTTTCTGAAGATTTACTTAAAAGTGATTTACTGGAAAAGTAAAAGCTCGGTTATTGGTTGGAATACATTGACTGCATCGCGCTCACCACTTGTCACGTCTCAAAGGGGACGTGGCAACATTACCGCACTAGGATAAACTACAATGAAATCATCGTTTTATTGTAGTAAAAAAAGCATCCATATTTAGTATTTATGTTAAAACCCTACATTGATGTTCTAGAATTTTGTGAAAACGAATTAGGTCAGCCTAAATTGAACACTAAGCTTAGATATAATCAATTTTTATGAATTCACTTAATGATAACATGAAAACAGGAAATCAATGAAATATTTCTGAAAAAAAAAACTAGGACGGGACTAAACTATCAACGTATAATTTATTCAACTTATGCCTCACACATTTTCTCAAATATCACTATATTAGAGTTGCTTCTACACTAGCCCTTCACGTTTTTTCGGATAATTCCGGTCCATCCAAAGGTTGTCTGGAAGAGATTGCTCATTGCAATAAGACCACTCATTGTCATATCACATTTAGTGCACATAAATGATTGTTAATAAGTATTCTTTTGTACTGCGGTTTACATTAAAGAGTTATTGTATTGTATACGTATCTAATCGCCGATAATTTCAATTCGGTATCATCACTTTAATCCAATTACGATGAGAAATGACGACCTTATTCAATAGATGGCTCCTCGTGCGTCACACGGAGCGCGTATAGCACTCGGACGTTTAAAGTATTCATGCCCGCAGACGTTTTCTAGACGATCAATATGGTATGACCTTCACCTTGACCGGAGAATACGTAACGGTGTTAGTGACCTCACCTGTCAGATGTTCCGTCTTGTCGCTCGTAATTACAGAATAGTTCTAGACTGAGAATGTATCTGGTCTCGATGAGATTTGCAATAATTTGAATTCAACATCACTACACATTTTGGATATGTCGATTTAATTACAAGCCCAGGAAAATGTTATTTGAGGTGTCTGAGGATAGTGGATGTTCCTTTATCTAAGTGGTGGAAGACCTAAATGTTGTTGTGACGATTACATTCATACCCAGGGTTGCCTGGGTCGCAGGTGGCATGAAAAAACAGATTCATTACACGAACATCCAACTAGACTTCAACACAAGATCAGGAAAAAGACTTTGCTTTTTAAGCTATTGCATAGCTTCTATCGCGGGCCTTGAGCGTGGAGACCGAATCCAGAAATTCCGTAACGAAAAAAACCTAACACCCCCCACTCCGACCGGTACAGCGGTGATACTTTTTAGTTTTTCCATCTATCGATAAATACCAGAACTTTTAATGACTTTTTGAAATATCACGCGCAATAGCTTTACCGCGGCAGTCTTCGAGTGCCACACGTCTTTTTGATTTGAGTTTTACGCATGCCCCGAATAGAACTTGGGACCCCTCTCTTTGCAGGTTACTACCGACTAAGCCGTTCCCTTGTGTACTATGTTAACCGCAGAATACCTCTTAACATCAGGTGAGCTATATTATCGTACTTTTACTTCCATCGAAGGAATAAAAGTGACTGACCTTGAACACCAGAATAACTTTGTGCCCTTGACCTCAACTGTCAGGTATATGATATCGATCTGTTTAAGGGACTTCCGACCTTTGACGTCTGGTTTAGTTCAAAGTTGAAGTGAGATGTTTATATTTTGGTATCCGATTTTTCCATGTCATTCCATAAGGAAGTTGTGCGTTACGGATCACTAAATTGAAAACTGAAGGTTGATAAAAATATACGAAAATGATAAGGTAATCACTTCCTTGAGATAGTGATTCGAAACAGAATAATTATAAAGGAATAATATTTTATTAATAAGATTTTATTAGTTTTTTTTTTTACATTTATTTCCCGCTTTCTTTGACGGGTTTTTTAAAATACTTCCTCTTCTGAGAGCACTAGTATTGTCATTACCGCTGTACACCTCACGCACAGATACTGATTGACAGATAGACGATGTTATTTTAGTCTGAGCTGACATAATTATAGCCCACTCGGTCACAGTTGACGCAATTGGGAACCTTTATATCAGTGGCGCATTGCATAGTGTTTTGTGTATGAATCAATCAATCAAATAAGTCTAATATCATCTACTACCGGGTACTCTACTACTGGTATATACGTTCAATAAACACTTTTTTTTTCAACAGTGATTTCAAGCTAGAAACATAACTTTTATCTATGACGTCGAAAACCGATTTCTGCATTTTGATATTTGGTGTTGCATACAAAATAGACTGGGTTATTAACGCAGGAATCTACAGGATTCCAGTCTTAATAATCCGTAAAATCCTACATTAATCATGTGTTACATAAATCCGTTTAAATCCTACGATTGAACGAAAACAATAATAATTCCAATACCTACTCAAAATTTTCAATAAATTTGACACAGTTACCTGTTTATCAAACATGTTTACTTTGTTTAATCAGTGATGGAAACATTGCGTGTTTTTGTTCTTATCTTTTATAACCGTTACTAATACTTTAGTTATTTGTTTTGATGTTGTGATTGCGTTTTGTTTTGATGAAATCGTTTGGCCAAAACTGCGTACATAAAAAACACCACAAAATTTGACTTAATGATGTTTTTTGTTTAACATAAACATGTTCTTTAATGATGTTGCCTTAAAAGCAAAAGCCAGAGCTATATCTGATGCTTGTCTGGGAGATCTAGATGACCTCTTTATTGCATATAACGGCCAAGCTACCAGAGGAAACAACGGCTACAAAGCAATTAACGACGTTTTCAAACAAAAATCAGTCAGATATTAAAAAAAATAACTTTTGGAAAGAAATATTAGACTTGTCTGTTTGAATGGACGGATGGATAAACACACATCCGTCCGTTACTCTTTAAATTTGTAAAAATATCTAGTTGAAATTTTGAATTTAAAATGATGGTAACCTTGAATAAAACTATTTTTATATCTACTATAGGTAGTACTATAGTAACACGCGAACAAACCTAAGACCAGCCAACTCGTTGTCCTCCAGCAAGGCTAAAAGATCCTTGATTACGGCGCATATTTGCTTCGGTGTCCTCATTGAACGAGGCTTTTGAGATGCCAAGCCTCCGCAATCTATGTTTATTCACAGTATTTTACAGTCATGCTTAACTTTGGACTTGTTTTACATATCATTTTCTGATACTGTGCCTCCTTTAGTTTGTTTTCAAGATTTTTGTTTATAGAGTTTACTTTCCAGAGCTGTTTTCTTAACTTCTTAGGTCAAGTTCACTTGTGTGTCAAAGATAATAGATTACTCTTGTTGTAAACATGACTTGTTCTGGTCGTGATGGATTCAGTGTTAATCTCCAGGCACTATTTTTCAGTGCAACGAGGGTATTGCTTATAATCTTACTTACTACACTAGACTGTCCTGATATAAGTATGATCATCCGCTTAGCGTTCCGCGTTAATTTTGGTGATCATTGGCAACCATATTTCATAGAATTGATGATAAAAGGACGCTGTGGAAATTATCTGGCCTCCAATGCTCTAGTCTCTTCCCGTAGGTCGACACATTCCGTCCGACAGCTTTATATTACTACCCTACTAGGAAAAGCTGTGTGATGTTACTAAATTTGTTCTTATCGTACGCGCTTTCTATATCAAGGAAAGCCACAAGACAGTGTTTTTAATGGATTTTTTCTTCTAGGATTTGAACTTCTTGAAAACTATTTGAGGTATTGTAGAAAATAAAAGCAGTCGAATTTAGATATTGCAGAACACACTATAGCGCGCAGTGACTGACTCAGCGTCTGTATTCGTATTAATCTGTATTTAGTCTGTGCCATTACTGTGTTACTGTGAGCACTTGGTCTCACAGTAACTGTGTTCGACGCTGTGTCTCAAACGCCAAGACGTTGCGCAGGTATCGAACTCGAAAGGAGTTGATTTGTTAGGTCAGTCTTACCATTATTTTTCTCAACCATAAACTTGACAAGCTTTTGTAAACTTCCGCGGTATTACTTTGCAATGATTTTCCATAAACATGGAAGTTATAAACAGTTTGTTAATGTCTATATCTTCTCTCTCTAATGTATTATCTTCGACCTTAATAAATTTACAAGCCTACAATGTCTTCCGGTTGCTTGTTTACAATATACCTGAAGAGTTTGATGAAAAGGAATTAATTTATTAAATATTTAACAACCCATGTGTTAGTCTATATCTTGAGTATAGTTTATGAGCTGTCACGGAAGCGCAATTCATAATTTATCCATCAGTCCTGTGGTTTTCTTTACTATACTATAGAGGTATATAACAGTTTGCTCCGTACCAAGTGACCACCGCCATTTCAGTCACATTGCACGTGCCTACTCATACATTTCAGTTTGATGTCCAAAATGCA
Source organism: Chesias legatella (assembly GCA_947359385.1). Taxonomy (NCBI): domain Eukaryota; kingdom Metazoa; phylum Arthropoda; class Insecta; order Lepidoptera; family Geometridae; genus Chesias; species Chesias legatella. Next base: position 3,881,559 of record OX375766.1, read on the forward strand.
TGAGTATGCACAGCAAAGTTTACCTTCGTGTGGCGCGTGTACAATATACCCTATACGCTTTGTTTATATTTGAACGCGTCTCAGGACAAAGTGCTCTGTATAAATAATTATCAGTCAGTAAAATGAAGGGGGCTTTCATTCTTGCTCTCAGTAAATCCTTGTCTGCAATCACTTTTTATTACTATATCTTTACAAATAAGGATTTTCTGTACATAATCTTTTGCTATTAAACTGTAATTTATGTTGACAACTCTACAGGCAGAGGTTAGCGCTTAACATCAGATGGGCTATCTGCATTCTGCACGTTCCAAAACTTATTGACATATGACACTGTCTGACTGTCATTGACTGACAAGAGAGTTGTAGAACAATTTGACAGTGATAATAAAAATAATATATATAAAAATAGATTTGAAACAGGGGATAAACTTCGCCCAGAGAAGTACTGCCACCACACCCGGTAATCTGCCGCCAAGCAGCGATGCACTCGTGTTGCTGTGTTCCGGTGGAAGGGAGTGGGTGCCGGTGTAATTGCAGGCGCATGTGACGTAACATCCCCGTCTCGGTCTCGGTGATGGACGCAACGCAATGCGACTTGAGTCATCTCGTACTTTGGTGGAGAAGACTTAAGTCGTATTGTTGTTGTCCAGGGGCAGCGATAACCATCATGACATAAAATAAAAAGATAAAAAATAAAAATATGAGAAAAATCTTCACAAAATAATTAATTGTGACTGATTGTATTTAAATGATTAATGCTGAGTCCGTATCTACGAGTATGTCCATAACCGTATCTATAGGGCACATTAAAATGTATACTTTAAGGTATAATTTATAATTTTTTTCTCTTTCCCATTGCCCTTTATTAAGATATAAAGGTTTTTTTCTTTATAAAGATTGTTAATAATAATTGGGAAATTGTATTTTCCGAGTCAAAACGAAATGCGTAAAAAACCTGTTTACCAACTCACGTTTTCACTGTACAAAATAAAACTTATGTATTCTAACGTTAACGAATTACTGAGAAGACAGCGCTTTATTTTCGTTGCGAGATAATATTTTGCGTTTCATACAAAACAGGCATGTAAACATTGACTGACTCATAGTCCGTGGGTTTTCAGTTTAATCAATATAGTTAATCTATTATCTTGAGTAAGTGTTGATTTTCTATTACTTAGTATTTCTAGAATATTTTTGCTATGTTTGCCTTCAATAAGGTCATATATTATGCCGGTGAAACTCAAAGAACATGAGACGTTCCATCTTGATGCTCGATGCATCTTGATAATAACATGAAATGTGATGCTGTTTGGCTCTTTCTATAAACTGAGGACCTAAGTTGTGTCGCTGTTGTCAGAAGGTACCAAGGGATAAGAATTTTACTAACACGACTAAAAATAAACACAAAAACGGACTCAATTACTCTTTATGCGTGTTACCTTATCTTTTAATATTTTAAATTTCGAGATTTCAGCGGCTTAAATCGGATAACAAATGAACTGAATATTGACTAATTGATAGCAATGATTAGATAATGTACTTATGTGGAATCTATTAGAAATACTCCAATATTCCGACGCGATTATTAAACTTCATATAGTTCATATAATTTTAACTTTCAAATACAATAGGAAATAAAACTCGTATTCATATATCGAAGTCAATGCGCAAAAGTATTTCCATAATTTAAAAAAAAACTGGAATCGTTAGTTAGTAACAATGGTCACACTTATTGCTAACTTTGACACCTGTTCAAACCATATTCGTCTATATTGGTGACTTATTTTTTATAAGTTCTTAACATCCCCTATGTCAGACAAGAATCTATGCAAACAAACATATGCAGACCATGGATTTATAGGTACGGAAATCGAACTCATGGCAATGTGTAGATCTATAGTTTAAAATCTGGTTTAATTAACATACTTTTGTTTGTTTTAATGAAACTTAGAAGTATTCTTATACCACTTTGCGTAGTCATCGCATTCGTTAAAGAGCAATTACTTAAAATATAAATCACTTAGTTTAGGTAAACCAGATAACTCAGTCATCTCCAGCGGCATGACTAGATCACAGATCATAGCGACGGAGAGTTGCGCGAAGGTATTGGGCAGTAGACTTAGCACTGTGAATAATTAATTATACCACCCGAGGAACTACGAACGAAAAAAATTACCTCATCTATCAACACTGTTGAAAGCAAGAAACTTTACAAATAGCTATCGTTTTAAACCACTCAAAATAAATAGTAAGATCCCACATAACCACATATATACCAAAAACTGGCATAGTATCCAAGGTTTGTGTATACACTAATAAAATGTATATAGGACGCACGTGTATTTGGGTTGGAAAGGGCCCGCGGTCACAGAATAGGCGATAGCGCTCAATGCATTTCGGGATGTTTGACGTCACAGTCGCCCTATTTACCGGTCGTACGGTCTATTTCAGATTTTTAATGCATTAGTATATCTGGATGCAGTTTATTTACTACTGGTTTAAGAGGGATCGTGTAAAATGTATGTCGATTGGTGATGCAATCTGAAGACTACGGATGAGGAATGACTACCTACTGATGTGATCGCAATTTTGAATATGAAAAAAGTCATAATTTTAGATGACTACATTTGTTTAAAGTGTTAATATCTAAAATCTTCTTATCGTAATGACTAATCATAAAAAAAAAATCATCTTAAATTACGACTTTTTCATATTCAAAATTGCGATCACATCAGACCTTACATACTCGTATGATAAGAGTATCACCCCGGTTTTTCTGTAGCGCAGTACTTTATTTAAACACAGTGACATTCAAATTAATCCATGGCTCTCTAATCCTTGAATCACCCAGTTGTATGCAAATGCCACAGTCCCCAAATCGATGTAAAAGGTCGGTTTGAGCGACCTTTAATACGCCAGTGAAAATTACATTTGAGGTCGTCGCACACCTACTGCGTATATTTAGAAACAATCTATAGCGTGAAGTGGCTTGTATATTTAGTCCCGCCCTGTGACGTCAATGCTGACATTTGGGCCTTCATGTGGCAACTTCAGCCTATGAGTTATAACCAGAGTTAATTGTGGCGCAACGTACCTTTGTGCATTAGAGAGACTGGGAATACTTTTGTTTACCAGATCATTTTTAAATAGTAGCGAAATTAATAGATTTTTGTTTTCCAAATGTTTGAGCAGTATTCCCACTGAACACAAACATTAAATGATTTACAGTACAACAAATATGTTTTTTTTTATGTGATTCTGTTACGGATCGAGCCGACGGCCCACCTGGTGTTAAGTGGTAACCTCGGCCCATAACAACCCATGCGACTGGGTTTCTCCCCTACTAGGTACGACAAGACCCAAGTCGCATCGTATGCGCCCATAACTCTGAGGCGTGCAGGTGGAATGTCTCTTGTGCCTGTAATTTCACCGGCAACCACACCTTTCAAACCGGAACACAGTAACGCGAATGCGTTACTGCTTGGCGGCAGAAATGGGCATGTGTAAGAATTGCACTGTAAAATAAGTTTTAGAAACCCATGTCAGATCAGTCTTTTATTAAATATATTTATGATGACAAACCCAATTATTTAAAGATCTTTCTTATTATATCAAATCATGTAAACAATATTTTGAGAATGTTAATTTCAGCATGATTCACTTATTCATGTAGTATGTTTCAAAACTTTATCATGATCTATCATAAATAAGGTGGTAATCATGTTGGCTTTACTATGGGTTAGTCTATTAATAATAATAATAATAATAATAATCATAATGGTGGACATTTCACAAACGCCATCTAGCCCAAAGTAAGCTAAGCTTAGCTTGTATCACGGGAACCAGACCACTGATATAATACTTATATACTTATTTTTTGTAAATACATACATATAATACATATTAACACCCATTTATAATCTAGAGGTATTTGTTCGATTTTCTGAAATACGAGTTCGTATTGTATCTACCAGGAAACGTAATATTATTTGAAATTCAAATACAATTGCCTTTTGCATATTGTATTCGTCACGCAGATGTCTCATTTCGTTGGGTATTTAAAGTAAAGCAAAAATTATAATAAAGGAAAATACCACAGAGTACAAAATCCTTTGTTGTAAATTGTATTTTCCTCTCGGGATGTTGACGAACAGAAAATGTTTTCCTTTCCAAAGTTCTTTTATACTTTAGCACGTTATAAAAAAAATTCGTTCGTTTTTATTTCTGCACATAACTGACAGAATTTTTGAAACCAATCATTTAACTCTTCTGTTAACTATTCCTGGAAATGTAACAGGCTTAGTAATACAGTTATTTGTAAGTTTAATGCTCTTTTGTATACTTTAATCATTAATTAAATGTTGGCATAAAAACAACCAAAATGTTCTTTTGTTATAATGATGGAGTAAGGCCAATCATAATATTTACTTTAAATGTACCTAATTTGCATTACCATCAACAAAATTATCAGTATAATCGCTGCAGCATTCTATGCTCGATCAAAACATGAATATTCTCAACTGTGCATCTGAAGATGAAACATAATTTATTGAAAGGTTCAGTTGTGGTAACTCATGAGATACATCATACATGAAGATGAATAAACGCTAATAACAAAAATAAACCTCTCCAGACGCGCAGTCTACGATAAAAATGTAATAACAAATCGTATGGAATATTTTCAGTGAGTTCTCTCATTTTAGTGTTCTGAACGTTGTTGACCCAAATACAACTCAATTTTCATCATAATGTAACGATGATTTATATAATATTTACGTAGTTAGTCCTTATAGTAGCATTTTAATAATTTTTGGTTTTACTAATGGTAATAAGGAACTGATACTTGTAGACAATGACTCAATTAATACTACTGGTCTGCCCATTCCCTTTATATATTTACTTTCTACAAGAAATAATCCATTTAAAAGTTTTTTATAATACATAAAATATTTTCTTCTATTTTCTAAAAAAAATTGGTTTGTTTTGTACGTGAAACTTATTTTTCTAGCGTTGGAATACGGAAGCAATTCTTTGGTCAGATGATACAAAATTTGTTTAACTGAATGCTTTTTCCGCGATTATTTTTGTTCAGTTGTGCACACTCCAAGGTAACATAGTTTTATTTAGATCGTATTTATAGCATCATTCAGTTTATGAGCTATAAACAGGTTACACGAATTTAAGGAGGTGATTATTTTGGAAATGATGCAAGATATAGTATCTCAAAATAAAAATGTTTATGTTATGTAGCCCGAAAGGTAAATCGGAATACTTACAGACTTTGCGGTCCGTCTGTATCTATCTGTCAATAAGACCCCTTTTCTAAAAGTATCAACTTGAACTTATACTAAATATAACGTCTGTGAACCTAATGTCGTAAATAAGAAGCACCAATTACAAATATACATCAATCAGCATCAGTTATGTTTGATTGTCCTATAAACAATTAGACGACGAAATAAAAATCGGAATAATAATAACCAATTGGCAAATTCGTGAACAAAAAATGTTGATCCACAAAATACTCAATTTTTTATTTTATTTAAAGTACTGTATAAGTTTATCGTCCACTGTTTAATAATGGGAGTTCTTACGATTGATTTAGAAGATCTCACCAAGAAAAAGTTGAACTTTCCGCCATTCCGTGTGAGTTTTCCAGCTTTTAATAAAAATAAGACGTCAGGAACATTATTTATTCATCTATTGCGTTTGGCTACAGTTTCTCTGAATAAATTAGCCGTCTCGTTTTTACCTCTGGATTGGAATAGGACAGGAGGCCAGACACAACGTCTGGAGACCTAAATTGTGTGGAAGCGTGTGCAAATTCAGTGATATTCTTAAATTTTCTTGGAAGTTTGAGACGTATATTTTCTGGAACGATATATTCAATAGTCTATTTTACATCTTCCTTTCCTACTTCGGCAGAAAATATAGTTGCATTGTATTGCGCCTGAAACTTTAAAATAGAATGGGTCATCATCAGCAGCATATCATGGTTCACAGCTGGACACAGGCTCTCGCAGTATGCGCCAGTGATTAAGATCTTTGGACCTTCTGGATCTCCTGTAATTTCACCGGCACCTGCTTGACGACATAGTGCTGATACAAATGCCGTGTTCTGGGTTGAAGCCGTAAAATAATACTGGCATATGAGACGTTATTACCCTAATACCGCTTAACTATAGGTGGGCCATCTGCTAGTTCAATCAAACACGTAAAAATGTCATCTAATATGTAAAAATTCAGCCTGTGTTTAGTGTCGAGGTGTGTTTAGGGGTCATATAAGACACGACAAGAGGGCGGATATAGTTCGGGAGTCCGGGACTGCCCATCCAAATCGGGTCCTGGGCTGCCTGAACACTGTGGATGCACGGGCATGCGATGTCTGGGGGGGTTTTCCCGGCACACCCCGGGATTGAGCCTAAAGGCAACGTGCGAGAGCAAGGTGCGTTCCATTGGAGCACCCGGAAATCCTCTAATGCTCAGTGGTCGGCCTGTTTTTTAGTATAGTTGGATAGTCAAAATCACACACACGTTCGTTGCTACCCCGAAGCAACGGGTAAGGCCTTTTGAAGGATTACACCGTGTAAACAAATAAGACACGTCTGTAAGATATAAAAGCATTAATTGCGAAACAAATCGTGATTTGTACTGGGAAAAACATGGCGTGTTACTAATTTTTGATTAATACCATTACAGGTTAAAAAATACACAAAAGAGTTGTTCAACTTGAAGTTAAATTAACCTTCAATATAGTAAGTAGAAAATAACATTTTTTTCGAAGGGTAGGTAAGGGTAGGTAACAAAGAAGAACTAGGTATATTAAGATAAACAAAAATGTAAACGTATATGCGGCAAATGTGGTTAGTATCAGCGATGTTTATTATTTTACTTTAATTATGATTTCATTATCGTTAATGATTTATGACCCATAAATTATTTCATTTGATTATCTTATTACCAGAATATCTCAAGATAAATCACCTAGACATTATAATCGCGATCCTGTAAGTCATATCTAACATGTAATTTGAATTTACATAAACTTAAGGGGAAAAAAATGAGAAATGAGTATTATATAATTTAAAACCACCATTTGACGCAGATTCAACAAAATATTAATTCTTACTTCTTTCTTAGTAATTTTTAATTTATACTGAAAGCAAAGCGGGAATTTGATATTGCCTATCAATGTCAACTTCAAAACACGGGCGCATATTTTTAATTCTAAAAGCTTACGGAACTATTTCGGTGTTAGTGGTAATCTCTACCATAAAGCAATACAGACTTGGGTCCTCGCCCACTTAGGTACAAAGAGACACAAGTCGCACTATACTGCGCCCCTTAACTCTTGAGAGGCAAATGTGGAGTTGGTGGACAATCACACCATTCAAACGGTAACAGTAACGAGAATGCATTATGTTGGTACTCAAATGCAAGCTTATCAGTAGAAAACATAATTTATTCTGCCAGACAAGTAACCCTCATTTGAATAAACCGAAGTCGTGACGAATGATTGCAAACTAAACTAAATCTGAATCAGTGACTGGAGTAAATCCAAATGCACGTGAACTGGAAACGTGATCGAATGAATTTCATTTTCAGCACGAATACTTTATCCCGTGGTTTTGTATGGAAAGTATTTACATGAAGATGAAGGTTTGCTGGAAGAGATCTCTTTTTAGGGGTAAGCTCGCCTTTGTACATGTATTAATTAGGACTTTGTTTGTATTATGTTTTCTGTGTACAATAAAGAATAAAGAAGATTGATCGTTTATATATGTTTGTTTTTTTTAATAATTGCAATAGCAGAAGTACACCAAGTAGGTATGGGGAGTGCTGCAATCATATTCATTTCTGCCACCAAGCAGATGAATTCACTGTTCTGTGTTCCAGTTTGAAGGGTGTGTTTGCCGGTGAAATTACAGGCACGTGAGACATTACATCTTCACATATCAGTTACGAGCCCATAGGGTTGCGACCTAAGCCTTGTACCTAGGAAGGGGGAGACCCAAGTCGGATTGTTTGTTATGGGCAGAGGTTATCACTTAACACCAGCTGGGCCTGGGAACTGGCTCAAGTAATGCTACGGACACACCAGAAATATTTTTCACCAGACGTCATTCTGAGGGTGGTAGCTCACCAGCCGGGCACTCACGACCCTCAGAGCGTAAGCTACCAACCGAGCCGTCATAGCTTTGCAAATGACAGAGTAACAGTTCTTACAATACTGCTACTACGGGCTTTTCGCGTATAGTTAAATATCCTTTTAAAAAAACAACTACATACATTCATTGATTGCAAAAAGATTAACAGTAGTTCTACTCAGTTCTACGTCAAATATACATACATTTTATACGCAATACAGGATATCCGTTATGGAGCTATTAAACAATTGTAATCATGAAAATCTTGTTTGCAAGTTAGGGTAAATATTGATATTTGAATTAGAACTAATTTGTGTGTTAGATAAAGGTACAATTTAGTTTTCAGTTTTGATCTGATCGATCTTATTTTTCTTGAACTGTAGACTACTAAACTGGGTCATACATTTGGTCACACAAGTAAATATATGCTGCTTGAATCTTGAAAATCCAGAATTAAAGTGTATAAAATTTCATGAAATAGACTATTACTCGGACAAGCATTAAATTATCAAATATTGTGAGGTAACATCATGTGCCCATTCGAACTACAAAAATTATGAGAATTAATTGTTTGTTCAATTTATGAAAATGGAACTCTAATGATATATTTGGGACTATGGAATCAAATTTTAACACAAGAAAAAAATTAGCTAGATTTCAGGAAACAGCTACTGCAAAAAACGCAATTAGTTGTATTAAGTGTTTAAGGGTATTGCATCATAGAGTAAAAAATAACAGAGTACACTTTAGTAAAAATATTTGCCAAGTGGAGTGGTGGGTTTGGAGTAGTCTACTCCAAAACATAATTGCTACACGGAAGTACTAGTAGTAGTTTTTATACCAGACATTTATATAGGGTTATCACTAATCTGCTAACAAACTGTTAAGCGCAGTTTCTGTACATCATAACCAACGTTAGGAAGTACCATTGCACTAAATAAAAAAAAACAAAATTAATTCGGTCAACTGCACACAACCGTAACAAAAACGTGTTTTTTTTAGTCATTCTTATCGAAGTCGTTAGCGCATATCAAAATCACAATTCACCAGCGTTTTTTTTTCATTACATAAGTAAAAGGAACCAAAAAGCCTTCAAAATGCAATATCTACTAATTTTAGAATTTAAGTTCATTCACTCTCGTCCGTCAAGAGCAGGCTCCAGTGATAACTTTAAGAAAACCGAAACGAGAGGTTTGAGTAAATACATTATATTTTCTTACGCTTATTTTCATTTCCTGTGCGTCTTTTGATATCGTCGCCCTCGCAGAATTTTAACCACGTTACGATAACTGTCGTCAGGTGTACGAAGGTCGATATTATCACTCAATCTTCTACAAATATCCATCCAAAGAGAAGTCAATTAAACTCTTGTTTGGAGACGAAGTTCATATTTTCATCAGACTGGTGTTCGAGTCTGGAGCTCATCTAAATGATACCAAAAATAACAATTGATTCATTCGAGATCTTCGGCTTGTGACATGGTAACAAAAAGTAGGTAGGTGATGGAAAACATTTACATAGTGCTCGAAATTTATATTCCGGTGTCTGATATCGAAAGGTAAATGGAAAAATATTCATCAAAGTGGTTTCTAGAATAATGAATAGAATTTTTGAATACTTTAGAAACGTACAAAAAAGTACCTAACTACCTATTTGTTAAGCATTTATGCTGTTTCAAGATCCTTAAGTAAATGTTTTATGAATTAATGACCATAGAGTTCAATACAGACTCTTTGAACTTTAGTTATCAAAGTTCAGCTGTTATTATCTAACAAATACCTAGTAACAGTCGGACAGTTATTAATGAATCTGTGGTAGGTACAGTAAGTAGGCAGTAGTATATAACCGTATCAATCGACCTTCAAGTGATATCGCCTTTATAAACGAATACGAGCATAGCAACTGTAGTATTATAGGTTGAAGATACGGTCACACAGTAACTTTAGAATATTCTAGAATACGGATCATCCACATTGTGTTGAGTAAAAATAATAATTTGGCAATCTGACGAGTCTAATTATATCAGATATCAGACTTCATTCAATTTGAAATATTTCACTGTTGGCATCCATCGATATCATTTCAACAAACTCTAAAATGTTAGCACGTGGTTTTTATTTCCGGTATCATTTAATCGTCATCATCGTCATTATCATTGCCATCACTTATGTGATGTCCTTCATCCCTAGGTTATAGGCCATATCATCTAGAAGTGACTTTAAAATTCTAACTAATTCCACTTCTTCGTGCCAGCAACGGTTCAAATCTCACATCTATTATCTTTGCTTTCCAGTACTTAGTTTTTTATTCATTCCACTGATAAGCGTCGTTAAAATACGTTTTTAAACTTTGTACTGTGATTTTATTCTATATGCAATGTTCAGTCGGTTTTAGCTTCACTGGATGCATACTACAATTTGCTATTTGGGTCAGGTCTTATCGTTGAGCAAGCTATGTTGTTCCGGATAAATGTAAGAGCTAGATTACCTGACGTTGATAAATGAATCCAGATATTGTTCACCAAATCTCTGAGTATGAATCACATCATTGCTATAGAAAACGTTTTTTAAGTATTACGAAATTTTTTATACATCATTTATATTTTCTAATAATATTATATGATAGTAATTTGAAATTCTTTAAATTAATTTAAATTTAAATGTTCTATAGCAAAACACATATATCAATGAACAGTTTTTCTGTTTGCCAGATAATAAACTAAATATTAGATCAACACCACCACATACTTTTTTGTACAAACCATTGGTAGTTGGATCCTCAATTGTATTCTCAGAATTTCAAAGCTGATTATATAATGATTACTAGTAATATAAATTAGAAAGTGTGTTATTCGATTTATTGGTTTGTCCTTCTTGCATGCAACGGACTGACGTTATTTTTTGCGTATAATATATTTTGGGCTGGAGAGTTATATAACAAATGTACAGCTCAAAATGGTTCATATTTCATACACACCTGCTTTTAGTTTCATATAAAGGTTCTTCTAATATTCAAACAAAACGAAAATCCCGAGCGAGAACGTAAAGAAATAACTTTTAATAAAACATTTGTATAATTTTAAATTAAATTTCATCACGAGAAACTAACGCAATCTTCAGGTCAGATATACCTGCACTGCATGGCAAAATATACGATTTTTGATGACATTTTTATGTGTTCAAACTCATATTATATGAGCTATATAGTAATAAAACCAGCCATTGAATTGAAATATGGCCTCTACCAAGCAAATATATAGGATTCATTCTCAATTTGTTTGACGCGTGACGTCAAAGCGAAAGCTGACCCATATCTTACAAAATGGAGATCACCTATGACGTCCACAAAATGTTATGTAACTGGCCAAATAAAATCTTTTATAACACCGCTAATGTTGCGTCATGAAAATAATATATGGGAATTATAAAAGGTTGGTTGTGAGCGCGATAAATATTGAATTGAATAATTTATCGTGTACCGTGTACCATTTATATTGGCCCTGATCTATTTCGTTAGAGAATAATTTGCAAAAGGTACTTAGGGATTTCTATTAATATTAATACCTATAGTCAATTATGGTACAAATCAATGAAGTCTCCTAGCTCATCAAATTGTGGAATAGAGTACAATCACAGTGGTGCGTGCATAATACACTCGGCGTCACAAAAATCGCACCTTTATGTTTTTTTCAGTAAATCGCTCCTAGAATCTAGCACATAAATACCACATGTGAAAAAAAAAAATATATCATTGTGCGTTCGCTGGACGTCGGACCGGCAACACCTCTCCGTGTGCACCTGCGTGCGCTCCGCTCGCAGCTTTCCAGGAAGCCACCCGGCTGCCTGCCCACACCGGTTCGCCGCCTTCCAAGAAGCCAACGGACAATAGGCCTCGCCTGCTCTTATTAGAGCGGCGCGAGTGTCCCATTGTTCGCGGAAGCCGCCGCTTTCCGAGAGAAGCTAGCTTCTCTCCGTTAGCGTGCCGCATTCCAGTCCGTTCTAGGACGACGCCCTTTTCAGGGCGATCTAATTTCTCTGACTTCACCGTCATAACAAAAATCCACGCTTAGTGGTCGATCTGGGGATACCTAACGGTGATAACGAACCAGATTGGGCGCGGACCCGGAGTCGCCTGCTTTCCTCCTTCTGAGGAACGCAAAATCCGGTTGGGTCTGGAACCACCGGCCTTGGGGGCTTCCCTAGTCGACACCAGACAGCAGTAGGACACACCTCCTCTTCCCGTAAGAGAGATTAAGGAGACACACCAATTAGGTAGGACACCCAGGCCACATCCCCCCCTGTCTACCCCGACAGGGAGGATCACTCACCCGACACACCATCCGGTGTCCCCCGGAATGGATACCTCGGGGTTGAACTTGGAAGCCCTCTTCCAGTTCCTCCTCACGAGGTACCCCCATATCTTGGAGGCATTCTCATGCCAGCCCTCTGCTGCTGCCTCAGCCCCTCAGGCACCCTCCCCGGCTCCTATAGCCATAAAAACTATAAAAAAAAATGTCCCCTCCGCGGCCCCTCCGGCACAAAGGGTATCAAGTACCCAAGCTCCCCCTAAAGGCCAACCGGCCACCACCGCGCAGCCCACGCCGGCCGCAATCCCCGCAATCCCCGACTTCCCAGAGTCGCCCGATCCGTCGCCTACGTCCTCTCCGGAGTATGTAGCGATGGAGGAGGACCTCCCCTCACCCCTCACCCCCATGCCGCAATCGTCTGACGACGATTCTGACGGGGACTTTGTTCCCGTCAAATACGGTAAGAGGAAGAATCCTCACACCAAGTCCTCTCCCTCCGAGCCCCCTGCCAAAGCGGCCGTCCCTCTGACGGCCGTCTCGCGCCCCAACACCCCTCCTTCGGTATCAGCACCGAAAGGAAAGCGCCCTCCTCCAATTTTCCTAGAGCAGAAGGAGCGTCTCCAGACGCTTCTTTCAATCTGCAAGCGCAAGGGCATCACTGTCCTTAGCGCATCTAACCACTCGGACACTATCCGTCTGATAGTGCCCACTCCGGACGACCACCGTCGTCTTACTAAGACGATGGAGTCTCCCCCGGAGGGCTATCATCCATTCCCTCACTGCACGAACAATCGGTTCGATGAGAAACCCCTTGCCGTGGTCATCCGAGGCCTGCCCAAGGAGCTCGGCGAGGAGGCCATTAAGGCCGACCTCATCTCCCAAAACTTCCCCGTCCGAGAGGTCCACCGTATGCGTAGTGCAAACGGTCAGGTCCTCTACGACATGGTGAGGGTTCACCTCGACCGGACTCCGGGTGGCAAGGCCATCTTCAAGAAATTGGAGGTGGTCCTCGGTCTCTCGGGTTTGCGCGTCGAGCCCCCTCACCCAAGTCCCTATCCCGCCCAATGCCACCGATGTCAGCGGTACGGCCATTCGGCACGTAAGTGCCTGATGACCCCCCGCTGCGTGAAGTGCATGGGCGTCCACGGCACCGCAGAGTGCAAGCGGACTCCCGACTCCCCTGGCCCCCCGGCTTGCGTGCTCTGCGGGACCGAGGGTCACCCCGCGAACTATCGCGGGTGCCCCAGAGCCCCAAAGGCAAACAAGGCGGTGGTCCGGAGGAACCAGGAGCGAGCTGCTCCTCTGGCCCCCTCCCAACACCCGAAAGCTACCTCCAAGGTAGCCGTCCCGCCCCACAGCGAATCACCTCGCCTAGCCCCTACCCTGATCCCCTCGGCGTGGACTAAGCCCCTAGTCCACAGGACTGAGGCCCCGAAAGCCCCAGCTGCGGTCCGCATGACCGCAGTCCCCCCACCGACCCGCCGCGCCCCTGCCTCACACTGCCCCGCGCCGTCCAATCAGCCCTCTAAGGAGGATGATTTCTGGACGATAATGTGTGCCGCATACTCGACCTCCGCCGAAGCTGCCGAGCTTGCCCGGCTAATACGCGAAGCCCCCACCCAAGCCGAGAAGCAGAAATTGTGCCAGAACAATGCCCTGCTGATCGGAGTCCTCAAGCGCACTATGCCCATCCCCCTTACGGTACAAATATGTTAGGACACCCGAAAGAAAGACTTAGGCCCCGATCCCTATCGTTGGCGTTCTTCAACGCTGACGGTCTCCTCAAACAGCGTGGCCGCGTCCACGACTTTCTGACCCGCCATCAAATAGATATCATGCTAATGCAAGAAACCTTCTTGAAGCCGAACAAGGCCACCCCCAGGATGGCCAATTACCAAGCAGTTCGCAATGATAGAGCCCACGGACGGGGAGGTGGTACCATCATCTATCACAAGAGGTCCTTGCATTGCATCCCCATAGACGCACCCCCCCTCACTAACTTAGAAGCCTCCGTGTGTAGGTTAGGGATGACCGGTCATCCGTCCATTACAATAGCCTCTTGCTATCTTGCCCCCGACAAAAACTTGCTCAGAAGGGATATAGAAGCCCTTCTTAACTTGGGAAGCTCAGTCATTCTGGCTGGAGACTTCAACAGCAAGCATGTCCTCTGGAATTGCGTAGCAACGAACTCCAGAGGACGCGTACTTGACAATCTCATCCAGGAATTAAATTTTGATCTCATCTCCCCCTTAGCTCCGACCCATTATCCTTGTAATGTCAATCATCGCCCAGACGTCTTGGACATAGCGTTGCTAAAGAACGTAACCCTACAGTTGCGTTCGATAGAAACGCTGTACGAACTCGACTCCGACCATAGACCCGTTCTTCTTCAACTAGGCCCCCCCCCAGACTCGTCTCCTCCCACCAAGACCGTGGTGCAGTGGCATAAGCTTGGGATTGCTCTCAAGTCTATCCACTCACCCGACTTGGATAGGATCCCAGACGACATCTTGACTAAGGACGACATTACTGTCGCAGTCGACTCGTTGACCAGCCATGTCACTACCGCCATTGGCGGATCGTCGAAACAGGTCCCGGTGGTGCCCGATCATCGCTGGGTCCTGCCAGACGATGTGAGACGGTTGATCACCGAGTCGAACGCCGCAAACCGACGTTACAGCTCTTGCCCCTCTGAATTTAACCGCGTTACAATGCGTTCCCTCCACCGTCAGGTGAGAAAACGAATTAAAGACCTCCGCAACAGTCGATGGGATGACCTGCTTTCGGAGATCGAGCCGAGCCACCAAGCATATTGGAACTTGGCAAGGTCTATGAAGTCAGACCAACTGTCGACTATGCCCCCTCTTAACCGCCCCAACCATCAAACCCCCGCATTCGACGACGAGGAAAAAGCCGACACGTTGGCTGCCAGCCTCGAAGCCCAATGCGCCCCCAGTCTTAATTATGTCGACCCTATTCACCTTAATACGGTGAACAGTGAAGTTGACATACTAAGCTCGCGAGTCCCCTCTTCTCCCCCTCTGCCCATTATTAGAGCTTCCGAAGTGGAGCACGTCATCAAGGATCTCCATCCGAGGAAATCCCCCGGTTCCGATGGCATAAGCAACAGAGTGCTCAAGCACTTTTCTGTTGCTCTCATTTATCTCCTCGTAAGCATCTTCAATGCGGCAATGGCCAATTGCACTTTCCCCGACGCCTGGAAGGAAGCCAATGTCATTGGCATCCCCAAACCAGGCAAGAAGGCCACGGAGCCTTCTAGTTACCGTCCCATCAGTCTCCTCAAGACCATGGGGAAGCTCTACGAGCGTCTCCTCCTTAATCGTCTCTGGCCCATTGTCAATGAACTTAAACTCCTCCCGGACGAACAGTTTGGCTTCCGAGCCAGACACTCGTGCCCCCAGCAGGTCCTCCGCTTCACGGAACACGTCCTTTCAAACTCTCAAGGCATTTGGCCTAAAGATACCGGAGCCGTCTTCCTAGACGTGGCAAAGGCGTTCGACAAGGTCTGGCACAACGGCTTGGTCTACAAGCTTTCTCAACTTGGTGTGCCAGACAGACTCGTGCTCATCATACGAGACTTCCTGACCAATCGTAGCTTCCGCTATCGAGTGGAAGGGAAGCTGTCCGAACCCAAGCCCATCCGAGCCGGAGTCCCTCAGGGCTCCGTACTAGCCCCCCTCTTATTCACGCTGTACACCAGCGATGTCCCCCACTCGTTCCAAACAGAACTCGCCCTGTTTGCGGACGACACAGCATTATACGCATCCGATCGGAATGCCGATAGGGTGCGCATAAAGCTGCAAGCCGCACTCAATGCACTCGGTGCATGGTTTACGAAGTGGCGCATTGAGGTGAACCCGACGAAAAGTACCGCGGTGTACTTTTCCCGGCGACGCCCAACGCTCAAGCCCCTCACTCTCTATGACGAACCCATTCCATGGGCGAAGTCTGCCCGCTACTTAGGCGTCGTCCTTGACAAACGTCTTAACTTCAACGAACACATTAGAACTGTTCGTAACAGGGCGGCCTTTATACTGGGTCGCCTCAATAACCTCGTATGCAAGAAGAGTAAAATGTCCCTTGGCAACAAGGTGAGACTTTACAAAGCTTGCATACGCCCCATCATGACATACGCCTCCGTGGCTTTCGCTCATGCTCAAACCCGCCCCCTACAGCTTATTCAAAATCGTTTCCTACGGAAAGCCACGGGCGTTCCCTGGTACGTACGCAATCGCTCCCTCCACCGAGACGCGCGTCTCGAGTCTATTGCCCGCTTCATGAAACTCGCCTCACAGCGATATTATGATTCGGTCGAGTCCCACCCGAACCACCTGGTTCGCACCATACCCGACTACTCGGTTGTCCCCCCTGCTAGGCGCTCTCTCCGTAGACCAAGACACGTACTTGGTGACCCCCCTGACGAGATAACGGCCGCCTATCCGGAGTTATTCCTATCGTCAGCCCCCCACAGAGAAAACACTCAACCTTCGCACCGACCCCGCCGGCGGGGTCGAAGTATCTCCGTAAATGCCCGCGCGGGGCGCATTTTCTCCAATTCCTCCCGACTCGCAACGCCCCAAGCCGAGGTCCGAACCTAAGTGGTGCCCTTGGTGACGTTGTGTATAATATTAAGTTTTACCGGTTGAGAGCCGTCTGCTCTCACCAAAAGCCCGTGTAAACGCTGTCAAGGCCATCTGCGGCCAACAGCATAATGTCCATTCAAATATAAAAAAATATATCATTGTAAAGTGCACTTCAATACCTTTACATTAATAACCTGTATCATTAAAAACCAATTACCATTTCTAACCAGGGACCAATCAACAAAATGTTGGAAAAAATTGCCACTTTAGCGAGCGCTAGTTGAGCTACCTTAAAAGGGTATAAAAGGTCATTTCCAGCTAAAAAATGGGTCAGTCGCTACTCAGACTTTAGAATGAACACACCGGAACAACATACGCAAAAGAACAATACCTGAAGATGGATACAACCTGTGATGAAGCAGCTAAAATCATTGCGCTATTGCAATCAGGACTGCGACAGGTTGACGTTGCTCGACAGTTGAACCTCAGCCGATTCTCAGTTCGACGAGTATACCAACGATTCCGTGAGACTGGTGGCTATACCCGAAGACGTGGATCCGGAAGAAAACGCTGCACATCAGAAAGAGACGACCGCTTCATTGTGTCGACGTCGTTGCGCCACCGCTTCAGCAATGCTGTTGAGGTGCAACAAGAGCTCCAATCAGCTCGCAGAACGTCTGTTAGTGTCTCTACGATTAGAAGAAGATTGAAAGAAAAGGAATTGAGAGCTCACAGACCTGCTAAGGGCTCAAAACTGACCGTGCAGCATCGAAGAGAGCGGTTGCAATTTGCTCAGGAGCATGTCAACTGGACGCTTGACCAGTGGAGGGCCGTTCTCTTCACCGATGAGACACGAGTATGTCTTTTCTGCAACGACAGACGCAGAAGAGTATACCGAAGAAGAGGAGAGCGTTTTGCCCAGGCTTGTATAGAAGAATCCGTCGCATACGGAGGTGGTTCCTGTATGTTCTGGGGTGGTATATCCGTCGAAGGGAAAACGGAGCTTGTGTGCGTCTCTCGGACTGGCGATGGTCGTGGGCAAGGGTCGCTGAATGCTGGGCGGTACATAACGGAGATCTTACAAGACCATGTGGTCCCGTATGCCGGTTTTGTTGGCGATGGGTTCATGTTAATGCACGATAACGCCCGTTGCCACACTGCGTTTACTGTGCGGGACTACTTGGAAGAGGTTGAGATCCCTGTTATGCAGTGGCCAGCACGAAGCCCAGACCTGAACCCGATTGAGCATCTCTGGGACGATGTAAAGAGGCACGTACGAGCACGAGATCCTGCTCCCACCACTCTCCAAGAGTTCCAGGATGCCGTGACGGAAGAATGGGAGAACATACCCCAAGAGAGAGTGGAGACCCTCGTGAGGTCCATGAAGGGTCGGATGGAAGCTGTGATCAAAGCAAGGGGTGGAAGCACTAGATTTTAAGGACTTATTTGTAATTTTTTAAATGTTTTAAATTTTATTTTTTGTAACTTAGTCATTATTTATGTTTTTTTTTATTAAAAGATTTAAAACACATACACATGTTTTTAATTTCTAATAAGCAATTCAATTACCTTTCCAATGATATCCTACAATCATACCCTTACTATTGACAAAATTTGAGTAAAAGTATTCTAAAGTTGCTTTTTTAAAAGGTGCGATTTTTGTGACGCCAAGTGTATAAAATATTATACGAACATAGAGCAATGCATTTTCTAAACGTTTCGTGACTAATATCTTCATCGGCATCTCTTTCACCAGCATGCAAACCACCTTGGCAATATTCAATTGCAGTTTTATAAATAATCTGCTTAGCGATTATAAACTTTACTCCCTTAACAATAGGCTATTGTACGACGATGTAGGAAAAGCAAACAGAAGACGAGTATGGGAAAATACATTCGCAGACTTGATGCAATATAAGTAGGATGAAGTAGGAATCTATAGTACCTACTGTCTGGGTTGTTATTTCATTTGGCAATATGTGCATTTGGCGCCATTTCAACCCAGGATATTCTCAAATGGTGCCAATCAGCAACGTGTTTCAGCGAATGTTTTGACTGTACACATAAATCTATTATTACCCGTAATGCAGCAATTTATAAGCCACCAGAGAGTTGATTTCTACAACTGAACAATCGAATAGACCATATGAAAATATTAAAAAGAGTTTTATAAGATGGTAAGTTCTTAGATTGGAGCGAACCACTAGTTTTACATAACCTGTCAGTTGGATCTTCAAACACATACATATCACTCTAAAATAATAATCTTGTTTGACAGTTGTCTAGCCTCACCGCAGAAGGATGTAACGGGAGGGTAATGTTCTTATATAGTTGAAAAAAAAGCAGCGAACGGCCAGACACGAACGGGGTCAAGAATCTGCGGGTCCCTGACTCGTGCCCTTGAGATTTTTACAAAGCCAACGCCTTTGTACCCGGAAAATATAATTATCCCTCAAAATCTCTGATTGATCATGGAAATTGTCTGATTTTTTAAATATAATGGAACAATTGCATAACGATCCAATGTAACGTTGGCCCTGTAGTTTAGTTGATAGTACTATTATTTCAGCTAATATTGCCTTTATCGTTCCTCTTTTATTCCTTTAGGGATGAGGGAGAGTAAAGAGCATATATATTTGAAATTGATATCCACATCGAGGGGTGGAGTATTAGTAACATTAAATATTTTGTTTCAGTAATCATTCTGTGCAAACGAGAAATATTATTGTTATTAATTGCCCAACATACTTATGTGAGAAATAGCGTAGAAAGAAAAAGAAACAGAAAGTGAAATAAGTGGTCATAATAAATTAAATAAATTAATATAATATACTCTAACTTAGAATAAAATTAAGAGTCACCAGAAGAAAATAAGTTATTGTAATATCTTAAAAATGGATACACTTGAAATTCATTTGCAATTTAATACTTAATTCGGCAATGTCTTCAGTTACAATTATTTCAAGATTTACAAGTGAAATTCAAGACAGATATATATATAGATCAATAAAACAAAATGAAAGTTTCATGTTATTTCCCTATCGCAATTAATTATGTGTTTTCCTGTTGGACTATAAATCTAAAATGAATCTGTAAATGGGGTCGTACTTCTCGTTCGGTACATTGGTATTTCCGTGTGAGGTCCGTTATAATTATAACGGCAAATCTACCTTAAAGCGTTTTGTGTGTCGTATATTTTTTCTTTCATTTCTGCATCGAATGTTATGCAGACTACATTGTGTTACAGGGTTTTTTTTTTAATTTACCACCTTTAACACCCTAATCTCGGTGTTCAAGTACCAATCTTTAAGAATTCGTCTTGCAAAGAGCACGAATTTTGTAAAATAGGACTTTGTTTAACTCACATGAAGTAATGGCCCTAATCGATATTTTTTTAATTACATTTCATATCTTCAATTGTAATTTAAATGCACCACACTTAACCTTCGTTTTAATTGTCTTTATTGACATTGAAAGTTCAAAGACATGCCTATCATGCTTTAAATGTTCAATGGTTCTTCGAAATACGAAAACCAGACGATTACAAATTAATGAAAGAGAATTTCGTGGTCCAAAAAAAAGTTACTTGTTTGCGGTGAAAAATGTAAATCAATTTTTGTTACTCAAATAGAATAATATATTAGATTTTTCCCAGTTATATTAATAATTATTCTAATTAGGTACGAAAGATACAGTCACCACGAAGCAAACATTTCAGTTTGAAATTAAAATCTCGCTTCACTTAAGTCAAGCATCACTTAAATATAAATACAGAAACAGATGTACATAATCTTAATTTTTCTTTTTATTCTGTAAGAAATATAACGAAATGTAACCTACGGACGCAAGCAACGATTCAAAGTCAAGCATAATAATAATAATAATAAGTATTTATTTCAATCTCGCCGTCTCGCATGTCAATCCATACTAAAACCTTTTCTTGCTGGAGTGATCATATATTGTGTAAAAACTAACTCAATCTCAGATAGGGAGATAATTTCTAGTATTTTTCCTATACAAGCTAAAGCTACAGAGATAGTGAGAAAGATGTAGAGATGTGTTGATAAGGAGAGGAGTGTCGATCACGGGTCCAACTCATGGTATGGATAAGTATTCGCAAAGATAAGTGTACTTAATGGTTATTACTCTCTGTAACATGTAGCAGTGTAAAGAAAATTAAAATTTAACTATATCCCCTCATTTACAACTACTTTTATTATTATGCGGTATGATGATAAGATTTCCTTAAATTGATGCTTCTGCTGAATTCTTAAAGTACTACCTACTCGGTACATGTTTCTATGTAGTTGTACTAAACATGTGTTGAAGTCGCAACACAAAATCACTAATAATAAATAAATAGCATCTTATATATCAGTATGACATTTTAAAAGAGTTTGTTCAAAAACCAACGATTTCTTACACCAACACAAACACAGCAAGATCCAGTTACGAGGGTTATTTTAGTTTCAAACGACTCAAAATATTTTCACCTATTGGAACTGTTACCCTCAAATTATTAGCTATAACCAAGAATTTACAAGGTAAGCAAGACAACAAAAATGTACATAGCAACAGAAACACTCATAACACCCACAATTTCCGCTCAAATATCCGTTGTTTAAAGTTGCGTTACTAAACTATAAACATGATTGAAAGTTGATTATCCGTACAGTTCAGTTGACGCACTTTAGCGTGTTGGTATATATACGGTTTAAATGTACAAGTGTATTAATCGTCATTTTGTGAACAACTATTGTCTGGTCACAGAAGAGTTAAGATCAGTAATGTATCAACAGCGCACAGAGCTCCTGTAGCATACGAGAGTTTTCATGAAGTTATGATTCGAGACGAAAGTTAATGCTTTCAAACTCTGTCAGCTTCAGTGGTCCCAAATAAGACATCCATCTCCTCAAAAACAATGTGTTACATTCATCATCACAGTATCATCAGGCAATTTTCAGGCTAACTTAAGCTTAGCATTATATATTTATTTTATTTATTAAGGCACACGAATCAATACAAGCGATAAAACCATAAAACTTTATCTAAAGAGATAAAACTAATTTAGAGCTAGATGGCATTGCAAAACATGTGCAGCATAGTTAGTTTACAACATCAGGTATGTTTTAAACTACCATGATTGAAAGCTTTTTAATTTAAGTTATTTATTAATACACCAATAAATATGTCTCTCTTTGGTTTTAACTTTGTAACTGTGCCTCTGTAACATATCATATTATAATTATCAGCCCACATAATGCACTACGTGGAAGTAAAACTATAATTTGATGTTAAAAAAGCAATTACTCGCAAGAGACTCTTGGCTTGACTATGTGTGATGTAAAACCTAGTTAACCTTCTCTTCCAATTACTCTATGGCGGCGACGCGGCGCGGCGCGGCGCGGGCGGCGTCACGTGTCGGGTTCCATGTATCACACGAGTAGCGCGTGAGTCCTGTACCATACATACTATCGCTTCAGCTGTGGCTGAGCAAGTCGTTTGATTGTAGATTTCCATACCCGTCTTCATGTCAATTGGTTTCCTTACCAACACAATAGTCCACGTCTACAATTTGAGCGTTTCTCTTTTTATGTGAATACGTTACGGAACGAGCCTATCTCACCTGATGTTCATTGACAATCTCTGCCCACACAAAATAAATAAGTCTTGAGTCAGCCCATATTTAGCTATGGGAAGACCCAAGTCACACCTTTCAGTGTAATGCGAGTGCTGTGTGTGAGTGAAAACAGTAGCTTTGCGGTATGAAAAGGTATGGTCGCAGGACTTCTGCTGAAAATTTGACATGAGTCTGAATTTATATAATAATAATGATATTCATGTTTCGTAACGCAATCTCTATATGGAGACAAGGTGTAGATAGTTATCAGTGAGGAAAGTGGCCTATTGTTGAGTCCTTCCTATCATTTAAAATTTATTTTAAATATTCTTAATATCGCTTGGACGCGTCACAGTATGTACGCACACACACATATCTATGCGAGTCCAAATAAATATCAAGGTTAATGTCAAGAAGCCTAATTATATTAAAATAATGCCATTTTAAAATTTTTGTTGTATACCTAAACATAATATTAAGTCTTATTACGGAATGTTGTCAAGCGACGTCCATGATACGGATGTGTTAGTATCATATTTAAGTCATATTGTTGTTTTTACAAGACATAGTTATAAATCTATAATTTTGTTGTTATTTCTAAATAAAATAACTGTTTACTTATTGTTAAGGCTGCTACATTAATGCATTTATCTTGGTATCCTTGTAGGCAGGGTCATTATATTTTCAAGAGCAACCTGATTAAATAATTAGTATATTTTCATTGTTTCAACAAATTTGACTTATACAGATCAGGAGTATCAACTGTCATGCAATACCTGGATTGGTAACTCGCTAACAAATGAACTTGTGGATGCCAGAGACACAATATAATATGATTGCAAATTGGAGGGTGGTAGGCCCTACCTGGTAGGGCTTGTTCTAATTATCGTCTGAATATCAGTTCAGTAGTAGTAAATATATAATAAATAAACATTGGTGGACATTTCACACAATGCTATCTAGCCCCAAAGTAAACTAAGCATAGTTTGTATGTATCATGGGAACCAGATAACTGATACAATCCTTTATAGGCTTTTTGTAAATAATTCATATTAACACCCATACACAGAACAAACATCTGTGTTCGTCACACTAATGCTTGTCCTGGGTGGGAATCAAAAAGCAGTACTAACGTTTAATTTCGTTTTAGGATTCGTAATAATATATATACCTAAAGACAATACAGACAGAAAGCAACTTGGAGGACCAAGGTGCTCGCCTCCGTAGGTGATTACCCTTTGAATCCCTACACGTGTCCCCCGGGTGGTGCGAAAGGAGTAACCCAAAGTAGCAGTAGAACTTGTGCCAAGTTCACCCGGAGAAGTACTGCCACCACACCTGGTAATCTGCCGCCAAGCAGTGATGCACCTGTATAGCTTTATTCCGGTGGAAAGGTGGGAGTGCCGGTGAAATTGCAGACGCATGAGACGTAACATCCCCGTCTTGGAGTGATGGACGCAACGCAATGCGACTTAGGTCATCTCATACTTTGGTGGAGAGGACTTGAGTCGTATTGTTGTTGCCTATGGTTAGCGGTTATCACTTAACATCAGGTGGGCCGTCAGCTCATTCCGACACACGAATCACATAAAAAAAGACTATATCAAACTGAACCAACTTCAAAAACCCGACCAGCATGCGTAAACATAGTAAAAAACCAATCGAATTGGCCTATATTGTGGAATCAGTTCCGGTGGGCTGCACATACATACGTTATAACGTCCTTACATTACGACCTTATCTGAAAGGAGTTGCGGCGCCATTTTTTTATTAAAAATTCTGCGTGTTGGAAAGTTACCAGATATAATAAAGATAGTGTAACTCATCATATTATGTTTTTCATCATGATTTTAGATTATTTTTGAGATTTTTGAAGTGTTATTTTTCACTGATATTGCACGTTTTACATTACCGTTTTTGAGTGTCGATAATGTTTATTGAAAATGTGATATATAATCATTATTTTCATATACCTAAAAAGGTATATTTTCGTTCTTATGTGCGACTTTATGCAATATTTCTTATCAATTTACTTTGTTTACATAAGAGGCAAAAAATGTATTCACACATAAATTCGAATACATTCATTCGTTTTCAGTATGAACTTACATGTTCTGATAGTGATGCAATTTTATTGTATCAATACTGATATCAGATTGTAGCAATATGTCAAAATTGTCAACAAGCTCAATTAATTTACGACTATGAAACTGATTGAAAATGACACAATATCAGTAACAGATTTACCTGCTCGATTTTTCTCTAGAATGAAGCGACAGACGTACTGTCAATAACACGAAATTTATCGTTTCATGTTCGAAATATTTATTTAGTGATCGCACTAACAAAATTACTATTATTATTAATATAAATTTATTATTATTAATAATAAACATAAGAGAAAAGTAAAATTAAAATAAAATAAAAATATAAATCTTAAATTAAAATTATAAGTATTGATTATAGTTATTACGCTGAGTAGGCGACGCGTTGCAATATCGCCTTGACATACATCAGGCTAAATATTTAACAGCTGCTGCACTCCTATCGTCCCTTTCAATGTATCGGATATCTAAATTTACTAAATATAAGGCAATTTAACATATTAATATGATATTTAATAATGACTAGCTTCTGTCCATGGCATCACCTACTCAGTAACAAGATAAAGACTTATTACTGTTGTACAATATTTTATTAACCGAACACCTATATAATGTACACTGAAAGACATGTCACATAAGTAAACCAAGTGCCACTACATTATAGGCAAAGACTATGTGTGTTTAAGACACGAGCAAATATGTTACTACTGTTATTCTAAATGGGAATCTTCAAGGGTCAATGGTTTTGGAGTGAAAAGGTAACAGCCATCCATACAGCTTTAAATAAACAGCTGTAATAGATAAGCCGAAGTAGATTACTCTTGCGTATGTTCTCACTATTTTGGAGGTTCAGATTTGAAATAATTTCATTTTTATTTGCAAAACACTTGTTTTATTCCCTGAGTTCATTGACGTTACCAGTAATCGTGTTATCAATACTGCACTGCACCAGCGTTGATGCAAATATAAGTAAACATTTTCTTGAATGTTTGAACCAAAACATTTAGCAATACGATACACGCACACAAGGTCGACGATAACGTATCAATAAATAATAATAAACACAGGTACTAAGTAAGAATTGCAGTGAAAAATTTATTTGAAACGAAACTTTTTTGTTTTAGATAGTTTCATCATTTAATTAAGATGTTAATGTTATTATAATTATTTATTTATCTTTTATACGAATAAAAATTGATTAAGAAAAACACGAATGTTTTTTTTATATCCCATTTGATACAACTTACAATTTTTAATTCATCTTTAATACAAGAAATCCTGCGATAGTTACAGGAACTAATGCAATAAGCAAAAATGTAGATCATGCTAAAGTTTGCATAGCAACTAGCGCAGTCAAAAGGCTTCTTATGCTGGCCGGCCTGTACATTACAACCGAGCTCCCATTTAAACTTGTGGTACCACTGGCCCACCTCGCTCTGATGAATAACGAGAAGGCAAAGACAATGATATAAAGTTCAAGAACCAAAGCGTAATATGATGTTGAAATATTGTCTTGCCAGGCTCCAATATTGGGGTGCGTGATAAAACCGAATTCCACGCGGACGAAGTCGCGTGCATCAGCTAGTTTAACATAAATGCATTGATGGATTCGTAATGCTGAAATGACTTAAACATTAGAATTGAAATGAACTCAAACATACAATAAAACTGATACGTATCCATATATGCACATATGAATTTCGACTATAAATGTATGTAGTTGAGGTCGATTTTGGTAACGTAAATAGTTTTCATAACGGCCTATCCATCGTGACTAATGCGTGATTGCAGCAACCCGTGCCCTCAATATGACTGAACTTGACATCCATTGCTAGGTTTCATGTTGCCCTTTCGCGTTCTCAATAATGTCTAAACTCGTCAACTTAGTCATGAGATGAAAGACAGAGATCCCACGCGAATGAGCCGTTTCGAATGTCACTGTACCAGCCACGCTCAACGCCACTCTTGAAAACCGATAATGAATAGACCTAGATCTACCGTATGAACCATCTTCGGAATCTAACCAGAAGAACTAAAAATGCTTTTTTTTCTATGTGATGTAGGTGATAGAACGAGCTGACGGCCCACCTGATGTTAAGTGGTTAACCGCCGCCCATGGGCAATATGTAAATATATGACTATTATTTAAAAGAAAACAATAACCCCCAAACTATTATTTTGGTAAAAAAACTTACTACAGCAAGTTCTTTGCCTCTTACGATGATGATTATATATCTGCTTACAATCTACTAGCGAATTTATTTATTCATAAAATATTTGACACTCTGGCATCACGAATAACAATAATGAATGTCCCTGAAATAGATATCCCCGTCGGGTTTTTGTGCCTGTCGGTAACGGACTAAGCCGTAGTTAATCCTAAAATCTACTGTACGAATTTAGATGCTGTTTTCACCAATACATAATATTGGTTCGCTAGAAAAGTATGCTTATATAATTTAAAAGTCGCCTGGCCGTTGATATGCTAGCCATGCTAAGCAGGCATAGGTCGCTAGTACAGAATAAATAAGTAGAATAAAGAAGTAATTATTTCTAGCAACATGAGCTATCTGAATAAAAACAAAACAATGCTACAAAATAAAAACGTGTCAATTTTGCAGGAAGTAGGATAATTTCATGAACATTGTGGTTTTATATATAGTGACTAAACTCACGCTTATACCATATGGTTAATTATGTCAGCGATGATTCACACCAAACCATCACGAGAACTGAGTGATTGAACTGGTTTTTCTGAATATTTGAATCAGTATCTGTAAATATTATACAGTCACGATTGCGGAACATTTAGTTCTATGGTTTTCTTATTGTAGAACAAAATTGGAGTCTACATGGAATGCGCTGTTTGACCGTCAAAAAAATCTGGTTTTATCGTTATATTCCCGCCTGAGTTCCATCATTTTATCGATACTAACAGTTTTTAAGTCGGCTCATACATTTTTAAACATATACGGTCTTACTGGAGATTGATTAGCTAAGAAGTAATTGACTGGCCCTATAGCTCAATGAGGTAGTAACACTGCCTTCTGCTCGGTAGGTCGTGGATTCAACACTTGTGTGACGAACATAGCTGTTTGTTCTGTCGGGATGTTATTATGTATTTATACGTATGTGTAACAATTATCTAGTTCCCATCGTACAATTATGCTTACTTTAGGGCTAAATGGCGATGTGTGATTAAAGTTAAGTAGTTTTTAAGTAAATCCCATAAAGGTGCATCAAATTCCGAGCCTTAGCTTTTGCCTGATTCCCCGGCACTTATATTGACTTTATAATAGAGCATTGTTTTTATATTCAACTGTTTTGAATTAATTCATCAAAATAAAATTCTAAAATCCACTTCTGAAAATACAAACTGTTCATGTAGTGACCCAATTTAGAATGACATGGCGCCTTCGCGTGACCAACGGAACACACAGTCGTCGACGGCTTTTCATTCAATTTCCGACCTTACCCCTTATGTTATAAGGCTTCATTTTGAATATGATAAAGATAACGTGACACTAGCTGTACTTATTGCAACGGTTACGCGGACGCTTATTCATCTTTTGTATACTCATGTTGAGTGGATAAGTGAGCCGTGAAAATAGAGTGCACGAAAAGCATGATGCACTTCAGAGAGATTTATTTACTCTTTTTCTTCATTGATATATGTATTGTTTATCCTATTTGACAGGCCTCACAGCTTGTAAGCGTGTTAACTCTGCCGTATGCGCTGTAGGCGTGGTTCGACTCCCATCAGGACAAACATTTGTGTGACGAGCATAGACTGATGTTTGTTCTGTGTCTGAGTTTTAATATGTATTATATGAAAAAAGTTGATTATTGACATGTGTATATATAAAGTATTATATCATTTATCTGGTTTCCATGATACAAACTGCTTACTTTAGGGCTAGATGGCGCCGTGTAAACCACTATTATGTCACATGTACTAAGTAGTGTGTGTACACTAGTTGTCCACCATTATTATTATTTAATCCAATTCATTTATTTTTTTGATATTAGGTTTCCATAGATGGCCAAACTCAAGTCGAAATAATTAACGGAGTCGATATGAATTGGAGAAACTTAATAACATGCGAAGAAAGCTAATATTGATCTGAGTTGACTGTTAATTTTTACTATTTTAGGGTATCTACAAAGGTCAGATTTCGTTTCTTTGTATTATTAAAAGGAAAATTTGACAGTTTCATTCATACATAGCGTTACGTATATGTAAAAGAACAACTTTCTAGGTATCACTACATCGTTGAAAAAAAACATATCATTATTCTATTTTGTACGTAGTTAAGATCTTAGATACTTAATCTAAAGAGAAATCTGAATACAATATTCGGAACACGAAAACAAACTTTTTTTTATACTCCTAAACGGTTTGGAATTGTATTACCAATCCACTTTAGGTTTTTTTAATAATTATGACGCAGCTAAAAACTCTGTGTAAAAACTTTTACTCATTAGCATTTCAAAGCAGGCCTACTAACATTTCGTACGTTATTGTATGCGAAAACAGTCCGTCCTACTTTTGAGTCTAGTCTCACTTTCGCTTCATTTGTCATTGCACTTTCATTACTCTTCACGTGTCAGTTACGAGTACTGTTATTGATATTACCTGTAATTTTCAACTCTATATTGATGCAGAGATGGTTCAAAATACTTTTTTGTGATTTAGAACCATTTGTTTCTTCACTTTCGTGCACTCTGAACGGTCTAAATTATTGTTTACTTTGAAGATTATATGCCTCTGATTGACTTTGAGAAGAGAGTTTAAATAATAAATTAAAATTAAAAAGCTTGTTTTCAAGTCAAAATCCAATGATTAGAGTGATGTCACTTTATTTTTCGAGTTATTCTTGCCCTTTCATTTGATACCCATATTGTAGGAGTGCATTGAAAATTACTAGTCCGCCATCTTGGGTATTCCGCCATGTTGAATTTATAATGACGTCACACAGCTAACCATGCATTGTCATCCAAATGAAACATGTATACAAAATTTCAGGTCAATTGGTTAAAGATATCTGCTTCAAAATTGAGTTGCAAGATTCCACCCGAACAAACATAGTTACATACATAGGTACATTGCAAGTTAAATAAAAGCTTGTAAAATACGCAAGCGTAAAGGGCAACGTTCGTGAGGGTGGCTAAAGGGAATCGAGAGGTGTGCAGCGAGCGGTTAGGGGTCTCTGTCGACCCAGGGACGTATCGAGTTTCAAGGTGTCGATGAAAAAAATATTAAGAATAAAACATACTACATATTTTACTCCATGCCCTTCCAAACTTTTTCATATCAATTGTTATTCATGATTTTTGAAAATGTCACTTAGCATATTATGTCAAATATGATATTAAATTTTTAAAACATCTTTTCATGTCATATGTGCATGCAATTGTCATTTGTTTCGAGTTTGATAAGGTTAAATAGATTTCAAAAATAGTTTCATACAGTACAAGAACCAAACTCGTTTTGATTTTTTCTTCTAAAACACTGTGACTAATGGTTTGAATCATTTGAAAGTTAATCCACTCAAAGCAAATGAAACAAGCAGAAAGCACACGTCGAGTCGGTTCGTTCTGATTGTCTTATTTGGTTTGCAAAGTTAGCCGGGCTTATATTATGTATATGAATGAGAAAGTATGTCTGTTTGTCATTCGTCCAAGCCGTAACCATTACTGCCTTAACCTTAACCGTTACCTGTTTAATCAACTACCTGAAATTGAAGATGGACCATGATATCAGTCGGTAATACAAACAACCAAGTCACTATCTCATTTCATTTAAGAAAAAAATATATCAAGAAAATGCTTGCATCTAACCATAGGTAAGTTAATACACTTCCACCCCGCAAATCCTGGCCTTCGCCATATTTGTCATTAAAACAAAACAAACCTTGTCTTTGCAAGTTCAATGACTCAGTCACGTTATATTGCAAATTAATAATTTACGAATTTATAATAATAAGTCCCAGACGTCCTTACTTCGCCTGTTGCTATGCTTGTTGGCTGATTCTGTCAACGCCAAAACAAACTAAAATATATCCATCTCATTCCATTTCATACAAACTGTAGTAATTTCATATAGCAGTAGTTATTCTTCAGTTTGATGCTAACGAAATAAACTACGTTGATAGCAATTAATGGCCACCTCGACCTTAGAGATAATAAATCTTGTAACTACAGTATTTTTCATAACAATGACCGGTAGATAGGTTAATATGCAAAGGACACGCACGCTATATTCATATTAGCGACATCAGAATTTTATTCACATGTCATGCAAACGACAATTAGTCATGAATAGTTATATTCTCATCATTACATTGGCCACAACACCAAAAAACCTCACAAAACAAAATTTTTGTATATACTTCTTGGAATAAAGCTTTAAAAACGGAAACTCTTTCACAAAAATATTGAAATTCAAGTGATAAAAGTACTGTATTTAATTATATATTGCGAGTCATATGATGCCTATAATATATCATTCATCAAAATACATAATTATGTAATCAGATAGTTTTGGGAAAATATTGTAATATAATTGAAGTGACTTGTTTGACGTTGTTTCTCAATAAAATAGATAAAAAAAGGTAACCACAACCAGTAGACCGTTTAAAAAAATATCTAACAGGTGTTTCGTTAAATTTCTGTTTAGGACAAAATTAATATCTGCTATGCAGCTGTTTTCGGAAAAAATTACTATCACCTAACCGTCGAGATACTACTCATCCACCCTTCAATAATGTTATGAGAAGCGAACATCCATAGAGTAAAGAAGTTTTATAAAGAAGATCTTTCTGCTTAATACCATGCAAGTTGCAATACAATGTCGAGTTATGTTTGAATTCATTATATCCTACCTTTTTTAGTGTTTTGTAGTTTTTATTGAGTTTAAACAATATGGAACGCTTGTTCGAGATTCGGCGACAAATGGCTTGAAATGGAAACTGCAACAAACAATACGATTTCAAGCTAAAGCTGTATATTTATGTTCTCTCTAGGTATTTTCTGTCTGTATGGATTACTTAAGTACTATCAAAACTACGATCAAGTGTCAAAGAACATAATAATGTTAATCTCAATTAGAATGTCGTCCGAACTTAAATGACTTGAAGTTTATAAATTTTTCTCCACTGCTTTCAATACTTAAGAATATCTGACCATGAACTGAGTATAGTTTGTTTCATATTATCATTCTAATGTGCGCACTGGAATGATAATATGAGAGAAAGAAGAAAAATATTAATAGCGTTATGTAACAGACACCCGTTACCGACTGACGACGGTATGATTTAAAATTAATAAAAAGTCTTGAGCAAGTTTCTTGGAATCGACTTTCACTGGGTAAAGTCCAATATTATTACGGAGGCGCCGCGGAAGTGTGATCCAGTTCCAGAGAAAGCTATAGGAACCGGTGTGTTACCGTTTACTGATTTATTTCGATCGGATTGTGGCCGATTTCTTACTACTGGTTCTGCAAGTCGAACGGTAATGTGAGTATTGACGATTCAACGTGATTAGTGTATTCAACAACTTCTACTCTACAGTTATTGTATACCATAAACCCATCATCACTGGTATTCATTTTGATACATATCGCTCAGGTAAGGATATAGACACCTGGAAACAAAGATGTTCATACAAATTTAATTGAGAATAAAGACAATAAATTCTCGCTTCAAAAAATATTCTGTTGTTAGGACATAAATGAATCACTGTTATTTACATTTACCAACGAAAGCATGTGACTACTCCATCTGGGTGCAATGGTAGATTACACAAGTCACCTTTTCATCATATTAAAATTTAGTTTACAGTGAGTAAATATCTTGCTCCATAGCAACCGATCCCCGACCAACAGCTGTTTATTCAAAAAAAAACTTATCCTTTTCTGTGAAGCAGACAAAAACGTTGATCGTCTGAGTAATCCAAGTCTTCTATTTAAGTTCTGCTTCGCAACGGGAACACAATAAAACGAGTTGGGATCGTTCGGAGAATGTGAGTCCTCGGCTCGTTTCGATTTACTCGATTTACTTTTAAACCTATTGTTATGGCTTAGAAGTTTTGACGTGTTTCTAATTCAGTGGTATATAGAGTTGTAGTAGCATGGTCTTTTCTAATGGCATCCAAGATAAGAAATAATATCCATAGTCACTATAGGATTAAGTAATTACCTGCAAAATTATTGACTGGTAATTGTTTAGCAGTAAGCATAAGAACTAAGAATACTGAAGGTTGTTTAATGACCTTAAATATCTGTAGGTTAGGGCTAAGGCTGTTGTGAAGTGAAAGCATTACATAGTTTCCGTATTAACTATACTCCCTCCCCCTAGGGAAATTCAGTGTCTCTTCTATAAAGTTTCTGTTAGATAAAATGGAATAGATAACTAATCCACGAGCGTAGTTTTAACAATAGCTCTGAAGTAAATACCACGGTTCAGGAAATTTGATAGAAGTATTGATTATATGTTAGCCAAATTTATCTTTACTGATAATATCAATGTTTTTGGAGTATTCTGCAATTCTAAGGAACCTCGGTGGCAGGGCAAACAAGCTGCCGCCGAGCAAGTTCCGGTGGATCACACCGTTAGGGTCAATTTCAGAGCCCAGTTTTGCCTAGACTGGGTTATCGACTACAGATAGACGTTTAAAATCAGGTGATTCAACCCCGTGACAAAAACTGTTTAAATATTTACGATCTCTTTTATTGACGTTCTCAATTATGGCCACAGTATCACACGAGATTTATCATCATAAAACTCCACGCTTTGAGTGATGTTGAAGATTGATCCTGTTGTATTATGATGACATGCCGCAATGCGCAAGAGTGTTGACAGGACGTGCTTAGATGGTATTTTATGAATCGTGTCAAACTGATGTAAAAATCACGTGTCTCGCGCAGTTTATCAAAACATTGTATAATCGTGGGGTAATGTTCACGTGTGGTCACAATGCCTTTGTTTTGTAAATGACTTTACTCTTGGTTGTTGCTCAATTGAACAAGGTATGTATGCTATATTGTTATAGTTTTAGCTCCGTCTGAGGTTTCGTAGGATATGGGTGCCAGTGGAACTATAGTCACATGAGACGTTTCATCTCGTAGTCTCGGAGTAATTAACGCAATGATATCTTAAATTATTGAGCAGATTTAAAAGTCAATCAGTGAGTGATTACATAAATTTTGTTTCAGTTAACACTAACGTCAAATCCATATCTTTATCATTGAAATTGATAGAAATTGAGTTTATCAAATGTTACCAACGTAATCAACCTCCTTGATCTAATTAAGTTGAATCTATCACTGTAATATGGGCAGACGTTCTTAATGACAAACAATATGCTCTATATCTCAGTAATTTGGCAAAAGATAGTTGCAGATACTTGCAGCCTCTTTTAGAATATTGGAACAGCTTCCGACCGCTTGGACCATTACAATTAAACTTTACATACAGAAAATTAGTTAACCTCTAGTTAACGTTTCGATTTGGTAAGGAACGCCTTCATTACCTAAACCAGGGCAAATCTTTTTTTTTCCTTTTTTCTTTATTCTGTGTACTGAAAATATTATCCAAGTTTCCTACTAGACGTTCTTAAAACTATGGATGCACATCACGCTTCGTTTATAAAAATCATGTGTGCGCACATGATTTCACCATGGTCATCACAATAACTTAAGATATAAATTAAATATCTTAAATAGGTTATATTGATTAGAATACCTGTGTTGTGGTATTGATACTGGGAGCTAAAGTGTGGTTTAAAAATGTTAATTCTTTTTACTTAAAATTGTAAACAGAATATTTCTCAAGAAAAAATACGAATGATATCTGCAGGGTACGCAATTAAGCGACTGTAGGCAGCGTGGGAATCAATAACAATGATGAAATTTTCAATTACTCCCAAAATAATCTTCAGTTAATACTTCCAAAAGTCTTGAATGTGGAAATATTTTTAATATTGGCACGATAGTACATCCTGCAGTAAAGACGGTTGAAGCCTGATTGTATGCCAATCACAGTTAAAAATATAAATTGTACAAAACTAGCTGCGCCCCGCGGTGAACAAGTAATCCCACGGGAACACTGCACTTTTCCGGGATCAAAGTAACTTATGTGTTAATCCAAGATATATGCCAATCACAGTTAAAAATATAAATTGTACAAAACTAGCTGCGCCCCGCGGTGAACAAGTAATCCCACGGGAACACTGCACTTTTCCGGGATCAAAGTAACTTATGTGTTAATCCAAGATATAAAGATATAAGCTATCTTGGTACCAAATTTCATCCAAATCCATTTAGCAGTTTTAACGTGAAAGAGTAACAAACATCCATACAAACTTTCACGTTTATAATATTAGTAGGATAATTGATATAAATACATAATTTATGCTTCGTTTATTAATACAAATCGCTTGCATTACAAAATGCATGTTGCTACGTGTGTGTTCCCTGCGTGTACCTATCGGTCCATAAGTGAACAAGGCTACACGTGTCGACGTATACTGGCGAATTAGCATAAGCAAAGGTTGCCATATTGTCGTTTTAGGAAGTGCAATCGATTATTGCATTATATTGGTGGCGATTATGTTGTAACAAACCTAACCAAATTTTAGGTTCAAATATCTTTCTCCCTTTCGAATGAATTTAGGCAATTTTAGAAAGTAATTGTAATCCTTCATAATAAAAATACGAATGAAAGAAAGGGTAAAAGTAACTAATCCCAAAAAATTGTGATATAGTTCTTATAGGGTTTTCTTATAATTAGGTTTTTATATTTTAGGGTAGGCAGCGCATTCCCGCGGATGCAAATGTCAATAGACCGTCGCTTAACATCGGGTGGGCCGTCTGCTTGTTTGCCTAACAAACTCATAAAAAAGCAGTCTGTGGCCTTTGTCAGTCTCTTCATTAATACGTAGAAAAAAAAGTGCTTAGACCCAAACTTAGTTTAGTTTGTTTATAACAGAATCACCACCATTATATATTATTATAGCCTAGCAATATCGCTTTCCTTGATTGAAGTATGCTCACGGACACTAGTTATGTATAATTAAAACTTAATGGAACTTTTTATATCCGTGTAACGATCGGATCAAAACGTTCCCACCATCACGAACGGGAACCCGCTAGGCCACAATAGCAATTACATCTCGTCTAATCCCAAGCGCTGCCCCACAAGTAAAAAGACGATTCAAGTGCATTCACCCCGTATAGAGGAGTGCGTTGCACTTAGCACCTGATGCCACAAATGGGCCTGTATTATTAGAGGTGCCACATTATCCAACCAGATATCAGTGTCGGACGTTGGCGCCGGCGCCGATGCAATATCCGATCAAATTTAATATTTGAAATTGTTCTCTCATTTATGACATAAAATTTAATGTTCCACGATAATATTGGTTCATGAAAATCCTTTATCAGAATCGATCCCATTATCAAATACAAGATCAGATACAATCAAATCAAATGTTGGATCCGTAAAAGATAATAATACTAAAACTCGACTCACGTTTAAATACACTAGTTTATAATAATGTACGAAATAAAAATATCTTAAGTCATTCAAGGATACCGAAAAAAAAACTGCTATATCTACCTACCCACAATTTGTATAATATAGTTTATATAATTTGTATAATATTTGTATAATTTTCTTTGTGAAATTGTTGGTTACCGTGAGTCAGTTAATAATGCAGGCAAGCAATGTAATTTCTGCATTGTCCATTCAAATATCGGATTTAAAAAAATATTTCCACTTGACTTGTGCCGATGTCGGATCGGTTAATGTGGAAACTCCCTTAGCATACGAGTACGTTGCGCATGAGATCTTAATAGACGCCTACTTAATATATTATGACATAGTTATGGCGTTTATGAAGAGAGTTTATTCAATATCAGATGATGTTTTATTTAACGATCGCACTATATTAAATTAAATTTTAAACTAAAATTTAATGTTCGCCCAAGACTTATTCCTTGATATTTTATAATTACGTAGATACACTCATTAGCGATGTTTGATAGGTGTTTGAAATGATTCCCCAGAGCGACGAAAATGAAATAAAACGAAAATTCGACACATATTAACTCTTACTTTTTTTATCATAATGAAGAAGTTGAGAGTAGATTTCGTTTTTAAGCTTCATATAAAACAATGCAGTATTCTTATGTGGTTTCTGTCACGGAACAAACTGAAGGCCTACCTGATGTTAGGTGGTAACCGCCGCCCATAGACAACAGAAATACGACTCAAGTCCTCTCCACAAAGTACGACCTATTGATCTGGATTGACTGGAAAAGGCTTGAGTATTTGGTGATGTGTAATGGCTGTCTTATTTCCGATCACAGTTGACTTGAGTGGAGTAAAGTGACCATAAATTATAAGGCAGAACAGCGTGGCAACTTCTGTACGTACTTTTAAAATAAATAGTATACACCATAAACAATGCAGTGCTATTGTGTTTAAAATAATTTAGGATTATCTGGGGCACCTTTAACCGAACTTGCAACCTAAAAAATTAACGATTTTACTGTCCCTTGTATTTCCAAGAAGTAATTATCAAAGTTACATTACCTAGGGTTTGAAGATATTCTTACTCAAGTATGTTGCAAAACATCATTGTAATGTCGTGTACCACCTAGATTACAGTCCGTGCACTGTGATGAAATGCTTACGCAAAAGAATCTCACCTTCCGTTTTGAAGAAATAACGAAGACAATGATTCAGTGTCTTTAAGAATACAGTGGACCCCCGGTAATCCAGCCCCTGTCTAATCCGGCTCCCCTGTAATCCGACATGGTCTATTACATTTCTTATTGCATATTTTTGCAAGTTCTATAGCATTAATGACGTTAATTTTATAATAAAACGTAAGCTCTCTATTGTGTTGTTTAATTTACTAAATTTGACATACATAATGAAATATGGTTTGTACTTCAGAGTACATATATACATATAGAATCTTATCATTGGATCTGTAATTTGTCGTATTACAAGGTACTCTTTTGTAAAAAAAAACGGAAACCTTAGGCGGTATTCTATAATCCGACAAATTCGATAGTTCGACACTGCCCTGCAAAATGATTGTCGGATTACCGGGGGTCCAATGTAGTGCTGAATTTTCTGTAATGTGATTACGGCGTGTACTACCAGACTAAACAAAGGTTGGCTCGTAATCTTGTTACTGATAGGTGTAATCATTCGTAAGAGCGGTTCCACATTATCCGATAGCATCGAATCTGATCCTATGTCTGCGGTGGACAATTGGAACCCATAAGCAGAATTCACTTTTCGGTTACGTAATGGTTTTATTGCTGGTGTGCATTTTTGTGTTTTTGTATTTGCGAACGAACTTGTAGTAACATACTGTCAATTAGCATCAGTTCAGTTTACAAGTTTCACGTCCTCAAATGTCATATTACGGGTTTATCCTTAACCCCTTGACTCAATAATAGCTCGATTAAGTGAGAGAAGGTCACTTAAGTATTATGTTTTTGCGGCGCCCGCGCCGGCGCCGTACGCTTCTACCTAGAAGTTTAAAACTGAACATACTGTCAAAATAAATACATAAATATTGGTGGACATTTCACATAGCGCCATCTAGCCACAAAGTAAGCTAAGCATTGATTGCATCATGGGAACCAGATAACTGATATAATACTTTATTTTGTAAATTCATACATATAATAAATATCAACACCCAGACATAGAACAGACATCTATGTTCGTGACACAAATGATTGTCCTGGGTGGGAAACGAACTCACGACCTACAGCGCAGAAGGCAAGGTTAATACCGACTGAGCTACGAGGCCAGACAGTATAGTTGTAGTATATTCTCCTAACGACAGTGGTTATAATTAATATTAGTTGGTTGGGATCTTTCAGTAACGTCATGTTACATTCAAATTCGACACAAGTTATAAATGTTTGGTAACGTTCTTGGTATGTTGAATTGACAAAACATTTGCAACGGTTTCCACGAATGGTGACAAAATTCAAGGTTTCATCACGGTGAATTGTTTAGTTCATTACATATAAATGTACTTTGAGGTTTCCTCATTACAATTCCAGAATACCAGATAGTACAGTGGTATAATGATTTACCAAACATTTACTTTGTATTCAGAATGGGAATTCCAATTTATAGTGTAACTAATATTGTTGTTATCAACATCCTTAAATAAATTTGCCGCCGATTCACTTGGCATCACACTGCTAATTAATAAACTAATATTAACTCATTTTAGTTTCATGGTATCTCTTTTTCTCCCTAGTGAATGAAAAGAGACAGACAGATTAATTGG
Organism: Chesias legatella; assembly: GCA_947359385.1. Lineage (NCBI taxonomy): Eukaryota > Metazoa > Arthropoda > Insecta > Lepidoptera > Geometridae > Chesias > Chesias legatella. The sequence continues at coordinate 3,920,669 of OX375766.1, forward strand.
ATTCTGATTGGTGACTGGCCTCATAGCTCAGTCGGTAGTAACCCTGCCTTCTGCGCTGTAGGTCGTGGGTTCGATTCCCACCCAGTACAAACATTTGTGTGACGCACATAGATGTTTCTTCTGTGTCTGGGTGTTAATATATGTATTATATGTATATATTTACAAAAAAGTATATAAGTATTATATCAGTTCTCTGGTTCCCATAACACAAGCTATGAAGCTATGCTTAGCTTACTTAGGGGCTAGATGGCGCTGTGTGAAATGTCCCGAAGAAGATTACCTTAAGGTTCAGTTTTTTGTAATGTTTTTTTCTTTTTTTTAACCTGATTTCCTGATACCTGATTTTACCTGATTCTTGGGTTCGACATTATAGTCTGTTATTATTTTTCGTCAAAGTGAGAAAATAGGGGTGTGGTTGACGTGAGTGAAGTTGGTTTTGGATGTGTTGGTCGGGAGGTCGAATTAAACAATGAGTTTTAGCTTCCAGTGAAGGAAAACACCGTGAGGAAACCACAATAGTAATAGTAAAATGCAACCCTATAAGTAATAAAAAAAAACTTTATTATGGTTTCTAACACAGCCTAAGTTGTTTTTTTTTATTAATGTTTACAGTTACGGAACGAGCCGACGGCCCACCTGGTGTTAAGTGGTAATCTCGGCCCATAAAAAACGATGCGACTTGGTACCTACCCTACTAGGTACGACAAGACACAAGTCACATATCGTATGCGCCCGTAACTCTGAGACGTGTAGGTGGAATGTCTCATGTGTCTTTAATTTCACCGGCATCCACACTTTTCATAACGGAACACAGTTACGCGAATACGTTACCGCTTGACGGCAAAAATGGGCATGGTGGCAGTACTTCCCCGGACGAACTTGGCGTGAGTTTTACTGCTGTTTTCGTTGTATATTCGTCACTAGGTACAATGAAATTACAAACCGCTAGATCCAATCTGAGGATTTCCAGTTTTATATGGAATACCTAATGTCTTAATTAGCATCTGAAGTGTGGTTTTTCCTGTTGGTTATACCTAACCCAATAAGTGGAATTAAATTCAAAAGCTATGTACAAGTACTGGTGTATAAAACGGGTACGTATTACTACAAGCCGAGTCGAACCTAGCCTACCCTAGCGCCTAGCTCTCTGGAAACTGGGGAATTAGTCACTTTCACATCATGCGAAGATGAGCTATGTGCATGATTCGGCGTTCAGAGACGAAAAATCATACTAAAGGTGTCTAAAAATTTAATCATAGACAATAAAAACGCAGCTCTAGTATTTAATTTAACAAAAATATGAAATGTTTTAACATACCACTTATATTTGGATATTTATTGAAGTGACACGGAATTTAATCATATAAAATTTGTACAGTATAAGTTTTATCTTCAAAAATTTGAACATTATTTGTGTTATTCATAAATTTACATACTTTTTGGGTACCACATTAAAATCTACATTTTGTTCATAACTCACGAACTAAATATTACCTATTAATGTTACGAAAATCACAATTTGAATTATAAGTTTGCATGGCAATTTTTTTACTTCTACTCTCAACGCGTCTACGTTCAAATCGTCGCGTCGCGTCGCGTCGTGTGTGTTCGCCCCAAATATCGTGAATTGGAGCGATCTGGTTTCTTTACCGGCAACGTTTGTTTGCCCACCCTCAATATTGAGGTGTAACGAACTCTGTTACACTGTATTTGAATATCTGAGGGCTTTTGCTTCTTCGTTATCGTTAGATATGAAATTGTAGGATACATTAATAATATAATAAACTAGCTGTTGCCCGCGACCTCGTCCGCGTGGAATTCGGTTTTATCGCGCACCCCTATTTTATCCCTTGGAAAAGTAGCCTAAGTTACTCCTTGTTACATTAGCTATCTGCCAGTGAAATCCCGTAAAAATCGGTTCAGTCATTTCAGAGATTAGCCGGAACAAACAGACAGACAGTCAAAAATTGAAAAAAATGTTGTTTTGGTATATGTACCGTGTATACATCCATATACACTTAGTAAAAAGCGGTTATTTTAATACTACAAACAGACACTCCAATTTTATTTATTTGTATAGATAATAAATAAAGGTGGATACACAAATAAAGTTTTCATGATGCTAGTGAGTTTCTTCGAGGGTGGACCAAACAATATCTACAATAATTATAAAGAGGTAAAGTTTGTAAGTTTGGAATTAATATACAAAACTGCCAATCTGACTTCACAAAATCTTTCTCCTCCCTTAACTAGGTATACAAGATTCAAGTGCACCGAATGCGCCCTTATCTCTGAGATACAAAGTTGACGTGGACGAACCCGCCGGCACAGCTAGTTTAAATACTCTGCTGAGATTGCTCAACGACTTCGCGGTGAACAAACCCCTGCATCGATCCGGTATTTTCCACAGCGTATCGTTCCGTACCGTTCAATTAAGGATGAAGCGCCGCTCAATTGCTGCAAAGTGGTACGCGCGCGTCTGCTGCTATACAATCGATGTGCAATATAAACGTGACAGTTTTATTGCTTGTAACATGTGATTGACACTTGGGATGTCAAATTTATGTGGTACAAGCTGCGCCCCGCGGTGTTACCCGCGGTGAATAAGTAATCCCACGGGAACACTGCACTTTTCCGGGATCAAAGTAGTCTATGTGTTAATCCAGGATATAAGCTATCTTAGTACCAAATTTCATCCAAATCAATTAAGCCGTTTGAGCGTTACAGAGTAACAAACATCCATACATACTTTCACGTTTAGAATTTTAGTAGGGTAACGTGATTGAAACTTGGGATGGCAAATTTATATGGTATATGATTCAATAAATATGTCTTGAGAGACAGAAATTGCTGGCATTTTTTTATAAGTGTAATTTTGTAAATGTCTTTCTAGCACAAATACATGATTTTCTTTTTGTCTTTCTGTCTTTAAACCTAACAATTAAACTTATACTCCTCGGTGGTTTTCTCAAGCCCACAGAACATAAAGCTATAAGTTCTTAAGTGTGGAACGCGTCAAAGAAGCTCAATTCGTGCACTTGGCATGTTTTCACATGTTTGGTTCGAAGACTAGCTTGTTTCCGCAACACGTTTTCCTTCACCGTTTTGAGATCTTAATGCTCAAAAACTGACCTATTAAAGATACTGTACTATACTCGTAAGTTACCACGATTTCACTTGCTACTGCACATTTCAACTAAGTAATACTAAGATTTATCTCGCGCAGAACTGAGATGCTGACTGCAGTCAGATAAATTCTCGGAGATATTTTCTGCAGGTGCTAGCATTACTCATTGTTTATTGATAATAACTATCACCATTTCCGTCCGCAATAAGTAATATTATAAAACTTGATAATATGATATAATAATGATGCATAAATTGTGTGTTTGCGCAGTAATTATGTAAGTGGTGTAAATTGTGTAATTCCTATTGTAGTATTAGCAACTAGAAATACACTGACACTAATGGTACGTGATAACTCCCGAAAATTATCTAATTATGAGGACTTCCTTGTTATGTATTTTTGAGGTATAAAATGTATCCTGGCTGTCATCTATTATTAAATGTTACAGTAAAAAGTTTTAGCTGTGATGTCATATAGACATGTCTGCAGTATTTTGTTTCTTCGTAATTACAAATTCTGACGAAGTTGAAAACAGGTTGATAGTATTCAGTTCACAAATTATAATTTCACTCTAATAATAACAATAATATTGGTGTACAATTCACACAGCGCCATCTAGCCCCAAACTAAGCATAGCTTGTACTATGGGAACCAGACAACTGACAGAATACATATACTTTTTTGGAAATACATACATATACTACATATTAAGACCCAGACATACAACAACATCTATATTCGTCACACAAATGTTTGTCCTGGGTGGAAATCGAATCCACAACCTACAGCGCAGGAGACAGAGGTAATACCAAGCTGTAAGGCCTGTCTGCTCTAAGGGCTGTCACAGTTTATTGTAGCAAAGCGAAAAAGAAAGAAGTATGATATTTATATGATTCAGGATGAGGTCTAATCGCCAGGACTTGTTGGTTTTTTGGATGGTACAACATTTGTCCTGGCTGTTGTTGTCCAAGGTACTTATGAGAAAGCTATAGCAGAAATGAGCCTTACTTTTCCTGTCTGCCCTCCCGAAATAGTGGGATAGACCAGAAGGGTGAAATGTGAGATATTTGGACTCTCCTCATGGGGAATAATATCACGTTTATTTTTTGGATTATAATTTATAACTTAATAATTGTGACTAAATAAATTCGACTGAAATATTATTTATTCTAACAAGTGTTTGTGTTTGTTACAGATGACCCGAACGATGCGAATTACATGATATGCGGAGTAGTCATTGCGATGGCTCTTGTCGGGCTCATTATTGTCCTGCTGGCTTTAACAATAAAGTAAGTTAATATAATCGGCTATAGCAGCTTAATATCAGGAGATATGAAGTCAAACCAACATTTTTTGTAGTAAAATAAATTGCGTTTCTTATTCCACTACATAATTTTATCAAATATTGCATTCAATTCAATATCTTACGTATTATTTTATGAAGAACACAATTAAAGAAATAATATTAACCTTATACATTAATATGTGTGATATTTAAATGAAAACCGAATTATGGATTATTGACTGTTTTGTTAATTTGGTTAAGATTTGTGTATATTGTTAATTATTAAATGTATTCAATATTATTGTCACATATTGTAGCATCAAAAAATATCGTAAGTTGTATAGCGCTGCGCCTGTCACCATAATACATGGAGGTTCCAAATGTTGTTTGTTTTTTAGTAAACCAGGTATTCAGTTCGTTCTGTAGCTTGAGAGGGAAGACATGGTAGGTAAAATACCGTACCTTCGAATAACTGTTTTGGGCCCAATAAACTAACAATAAAACAAAGTATCGATACAGTATCGTGAAACGCTAAAGTTTACAGCCAATTAATAAAATAAATAAAAAGATCGTAAAGTATACTGAGTTCGAAAATTTATCATAACATTTATATAGCCATCAGAGCGGATATTATGATTTATGGCGATGTAATAAGATCAAACTTGGAATAATATAATTTATTTCATCTTCGACGTGCGATATTTCAATCTTCGGAACATCTAACGATCTATTATCGTAGTTTCTATGATATACGCATAGTGAATACAATCGGCAGTTGCGTTGCTGGGCTGCCTAGCAACGTGTGTTTGGTTCGAGTCCAACTAATAAAATGAAATAGCTGTCGATATATTTCAACCGTTTAGTTTCAACTCACTTCCGTATTTCAAACTAACACGAGTAGGTAGGTGGTAAGTGGGCAATTGAGACTTAGTGAAACAAGGTTGATAATGAAATTATAGTGAAGTTCTTGAGACAATCTTTACTAACAATTATTATATAAATAGCTCACTGACTCAATTTATACGTTGGTACTTATAACTAATAGTAATAAATCATTTATATAGACTTTTTTCACATTAGTCCAAGTCTAAAGTAGTCGTAAATTCAACCTTAAATAGTTTTTTATTTAATTATTTAATTAAGGTTTTTTTATGTGATTCGGTTGTAGGAACGAGCTGACGGCCCGCCTGATGTTAAGCGGTAACCGCCGCCCATAGACAACAGCAATACGACTCAAGTCTTCTCCACCAAAGTACGAGACTTAAGTCGCATTGCGTTGCATCCATCGCCCCGAGACAGGGACGTTACGTCTCATGCGCCTACAATTTCACCGGCACTCATCAGTATCATAACTTGAAGATATCATCCCGCCACATTTCATGACGTTCTTTCTTTCTGCCAGACTAAAATCAGTAACTACTGATACGGTTATCACTAATAGGTTGTCCGATTTATGAAATATTTCATGCTAATTGGTTGTACTAAGATGATGTTTCAATTAACTCGGAAAATCGTATTTCTTGAGAGATTTGCTACCCGTGTCAAGCTGAGGCTGGTCGCTAGTTAGAAATTCCTTGAAATACGATAGCACTATAGTAGCTATACTTGACAAAATCAATGTCACTCAGTAAATAGGTTCAGTAGAAACTATTAACATTTGAACGATGATGAAGTAATTACTAGTCCTATGCACATATACTTCGTATTTATCATTATATTGTCTTATTTGGTTAATGACAAGTGAACTGTAAGTTTATACGATTGTATTAACAGAAAGGTATTTGAGATACGATATGGCTATAAAATTGAACTTTTTTTTATTGTTTTATTTAAATATTACACCAGACTCGGTACCTGCGGAAGATATTTGAGGATTACTTTGCTGAGAACTGCAATTTGAATCATAACTATTCCCATACTAACTTCCTCGAAGTAGTCTTACTCTTACTCTTTTCGAAATAATATTTTGCAGTATAAGTTCTAAAAAAATCGTTTATTATTATGATTTTATATTATATTGTCGTTTGCAGTATCATTATCATTATAATTTTCAACTCTAATTCAAGTGATGTAGACTTATGAAAAGTAAAAAAAGAACACTTAAAATATTAATTACATATTATTATGATTATATCGTTAATAAGCTGATATTGGACACAATATTCTGATTCTGACATATTAATGGCATAACACATAAGACGGGTTGCAGGTTCGATTCTTGAACGAAAGAAATGTTCGAAGTTAGCTTGTTATCTCACTAATTATTTACTTCGCATAATATAAGTATGCGCACACCGTTCCCTCCCTTGCTAAACATAAGTACCATTTCTACGTATACACAGTACTATTAATGGTTTTTTAAACGTAGATGGCGTAAATGACACGGAATAACATAATTAGCTGATATTGTTGGATTTTTGGTGCTCTAAGTGGAATATCATCGGTTCTCTAAGAATCGGTGCTCTAAGTGGTAAACCTCGTAAGGCTAAATCTCCTTATTACGTCGCCTCCAACCCGATTAATGGTACAATTTTTCTGGGTAATGCAACTCGAAGTGAGTTAAGTTAAGTGAGTTTGAGAGAAAAATTGTACCATTTACCTCTTCGTTGATTTCTAGTTTGTTGAATACAACTGGTGACATAGACTCCTAAACATATGATAATATTTTAGTCTTTGCCGAGCTATAACAGACTAACCACGTTGCAAATCTGATATAAGTAGGTACTGTTCATACCTAATCATTGCCTCAAGGCATTAGAATGGCCAAGGCTTTTGCAGAATGCCATCGTTTCTCCTCAGTATATTGATGAGTCATATAGGGTATATAAGTACTTAGATTGGTATATAGACTCAGTTGGCCCTAGATAATGTATATATACTTGATTCAATTTTTTTTTATTTTTTTTCAATTACTTTTCCTTCCTTTTCACACATAAGTACATTCGCAAAATACAACTATAGTTTTGTTATCCTGCTTTCTGACATTCAATTCAATTAGGTTGCATTGTATTTTGATTGTAATAAGCTATTTTTATATATATGGTTGTAAAGGACCGTATTACTTTTCAACAGACTCCAAAAACGGGGGTTCTCAATTTGGCTGTATTATATGTTATTTATGCTACCTCATTTTTTTATGTTATACAGTTCCGGAACGATCCGACGCCCCACCTGGTGTTAAGTGGTAACCTCTGCCCATAACGACCGATGCGACTTATAGGACGAAATATCTATTTGCGGTATCAGTGTTCAACTGACCTAACCTGGATATTGAAGATACCCTACAGAAATCCTCAACGAAAAACAGATCACGTATCGCAATTAGGGTGTTGTATTCGAGATCACAGACAGTAAGCTTATAAGGTGTAGTTGCCGGGAAACAACTTGAACGTGAGTTGGCAAGTGGGGGGAAGATCGCGCATGTACGCATGTACGTAAAGTGAGTTCTGCGTATCGAATGACTTGCTGTTTGCCGGCTATACCTCTCAGTTGATCAGATCATGTGCTTCGAAGATACCTTACGAATCTCCTGTGTGATATCACAATAGCGGTAGCGCAATTGAGTTATTTATTGTAATTATTTTTCACTGTTAATTCAAATTAACATTTAACTTTCAATAATAATTTTTAAAGTATAATATAACATGTTTCTCTGAAAATGCACCGAATCATCATTTTATCATCCGATGATGAATGATGTAACGATATATCAGAAAAATATCTGAAAACATTTGATTCAATCTACGACAGTTAAATGTTTGTATCCTCTAAGTTTATTAACTATATTTCAAATACCGCTCATCTACAAACGTCACAAAAAAATATTACCGTCTTTTTATAACAGTCAAGTAAAAAATTGTAGACACAATGAGGGTATTTCATAAAATTATGGTCTAGCTTTGTCCCGTCTCACCGGCCATTAGTATCGGCGCTGGCTGTAGTTCTGGCACGTTGTATTTTAATAATTATAAGGTCTACAGTTTTAAGTGAGACTTGTTTAGCGGATATTTTGGAATTTAATAATAATATTTAGAAGAAGTGATAAGCAGTGAGCATAATGAAGAAACTGTTGGTTTTGACCGTCATTAAAAGATCATTCCAGAAAATTTTTAGGAAAATGTGAGTGTTCATGCCAATTTTACTAGAAGCTAATTTATTTACACCAGTGTTTTTAATATTTTACATCCCGTGTGCACAAGTGTATTATTTATGTCAAAAACTGAAAGGAATTATTTATAAATACTACACTGTTTTAATAACCTTTTATGCAATAATCAATCCAATATATATGTCATAGTCACTTTAGGCGTAGGTAATAATTACAATTTATATATTTTTTAATTTATATCAAGCTGCTATTTTACATTGTAAATGCTACTTACCTGTTATCCAGAAATTATTAAAGCACTCATTTGATACTTAATTTATTCCGCTTCAAGATTCAGGATATTGATTCTACAGCCAAGTATGGTCATCATTAACATTTACGTACAAAACTATCAGCATTGCCAAAAATGTGTTCACAAAGTCAATGTCACCTCATATTCTTTGTGTAGATATTTGTATAACAAATGGAGTATCAAATAGAAGCCCTTTAGGAGTCGTGTCTGTTACGTATCCTGGTTAAACTGGATAATAGTGGATTTAGCTGGTATAATTTGGGCTAATACCCCATGTAGTAGAATATAATTTCTGCACACGTCCGCCATCAGTTTTAGTAATTAGTACTACGACATTTTTTAATTGTTCGCACATGACATCATTATCATATCGAGTAATTGGATATGAAGGTCAGTGGAAATGTTGAACTTTTTTTTATGTAATTGAAGTGACGGAACGGGCTGACGGCCTACCTGGTGTTAAATGGTAACCGCCGCCCATAGACAACAGCAATACCACTCAAGTCCTCTCCATAGTACGAGATGACTCAAGTCGCACTGCGTTGCGTCCATCACCTTTTGACGGGGATGTTACGTCTAATGCGACTGCAATTTCACCAGCACCCACTCCCTTCTACCGGAACACAGCAACACGAGTGCATCACTGCTTGGCGGCAGATTACCAGGTGTGGTTGCAGTACTTCTCCGGGTGAACTTAGCACAAGTTCTACTGTTACTTTGGGTTGCTCCTTTTGCACCACCCGGGAGACACAGACACGTGTATGGATTCAAAGGGTAATCGCATACGGACGCGAGCATGGCCCCCCAAAACTACTGAACTATTAATAAGTGGAAAAAATATGTTGTCGTGCGAGATAACGAGGAATCAATTTCGTTCATTACCGATGAAGTGACGTTTTTTTCGCCTTCTGCGCAAAATAATTATAAAACAATATTATGATACATACATATTTTGACTAGAGTTTTCATTCTGATTCAGTGCATTTAATAAAACACCTTCCACCGCACGAATAGAAGTTTCGATCAATCACGAACTATCCAAGTGCTTAGTTGTAAACACCCTATCAAATTGCTTTAAAATCCGTGTCATGTTCTGTAAATGTTAACATTGTCCGCTTCAATTGTAATTATATTGGCTAAAATATTTGCGATTTAACGCGTTTACCACGAAACCAAGGTCCAACCGACGTTGGATACATGCCAGTTTACACCGTCTGGACATTACGCTGAACAATATTATGTATATTTACATTTACCCTGACTGTTCGCTGTTTTAAAAATCACAAATCAACTGACGATATATCAAACTGTTCAGTGTATAAATGAAACGTTGTTTTATGTTCACCTACGCTTTGGTGTTTCACTTTATTGATCTTCCGAAATCATCATCGTTTACCTGTCCTGGATACATTCATAGTCAAAGTCAAAAACTTTATTTCCATAGAATTCATAAATGGCTTGGAACCGTCAATAATTTTCAAAACATACGGTCACGCGTACTTATAGCTAAGTTTGACGCCTGTTCAAACCCTATCCGACCCTCCATGGGGAAGAACAAACAAGAAATTCCATTTTATAAACTCGCCATTCGGTTAACTTTATAAAATACTAACTGAAAAGTTGCGTTTGTTAAAATGTTTAAGCTTCATACATATCTCATACTGGTAAATTATACTCGCATAAAATCAATGAAGATATTTCAAATGGTGTGTCAACCGCGCATAGTAACACATGAATCTTTCAATTTATATTATGTACTCGTATTTTGTGACACGTTTCGGACTAGCCCATGTCATGTGTCCCCCCTGTGTCTTCGAAATTTCATTTAAAGAAACGCTTATTTTCTCCTGAAAAAGTATTCTTCCTTTAAATACATAGTATCGTTAGTATCATTACGATTGGTTAAGCTGTTTAGTCGTGAAAAGGTAAATATATTATTATTATTATTAATCATTTTATTTCGAACATTACATTCATATTACACTAAAATTAAATCAAAATTACATTATTATATATTATATATTAATATTGTATATTACCCACAAAGAGATTTCATGTCAGTTACCTTTACCGAAGCGACATTGCAGTCATGAGGTCAACACAACATCTCATTTGAGATACATCTGAACAAGTCATAAGTAAAGTATATACAACAGCCATAAGTAACCCACACAATCTCACATTATCCCTAATTCTGTATTGCATTCTCTTCCTTACAATAACATCAAAATTAATTTAGTTATTATAATGTAAACTAGTAACAACATAAAATTATTCAATCTATTCGAGAGTATTATTGGCTGTTGCATAAGAACTCGGTAGTTTGGCATACTGACAAGATGTCAAAAAATGACAATCGATTCATTTATTTTGAAGTTTTACTAATGACTTTAAATTAGATTTAGATCACCAGTTGTATAGATAATTTTCATTAGGTTGATCGATTAAGAAAAACATGCTAGAATATATAACTAAACGTAGAGGTAAATTTCATAGTTTGAGTAACTAATTGCATCTGTCTTTTTACATAATTTTGTCGGTGACTTTCATTTTGGAGGAAGTTTCAAAGTTTCATGTCAAAATAACCTATTAATAATAATAATATTGGTGGACATTTCACACAGCGCCATCTATCCCCAAAGTAAGCTTAGCATAGCTTGTATCATGGGAACCAGACAACTGATATAATAAGTTACTTTTTGTCGTAAATATACATAAGTATAATACATATTAACACCCAGACATAGAACAAACCTCTATATTCGTTATAAAAATGATTGCCTTGGGTGGGAATCGAACCCACGACCTACAGCGCTGAAGGCAGAGTTACCTACTGAGCTGTGAGGCCTGTAAAATTACAACTATTATAACAACCTATTAGTACCTAATAATGATTAATTAATATCATTTGAAGAATTCGTTACTGCATTCAACTCTTTCTACATTCAACTTTCCATTGGTGACGTCATCATAACACTTAACCCGCTCAGTCCCTACTTAGGACGAGAACGAGGTCGGCCATTGTGGACTGCAGCGAACCATGTCGAAATGGGCATTCGATGGTGGCACGATATTCCTGCCATGGAATAGGAAGTAGTACCATTTAGGGTTCAATTGTTGAAGTGGATGAACCGTAGCTAAGTTGGTATGCCTATACGGACGAGATTGGTTTTGGTTCTATCGGTCGGTCCGTCTTTCTTCTAATTTTGAGGCTCCTTCATTCATTTTCAGCCTTTTCGTTTGAATGAAATCCTTGTCGCTTGATTTATTGTATCTTCATGATTTATTATTAATGTTAGAAATGTATATTTATGGTTATAAACTGTCAGTTTAACTGCAACAAAATTATGTCAACAGTTAATTACAATGAAATCACAATTATCTAATCGTTATTGGGGTTACACTACGTTTGAATCATTGCATGACGTCTAGATGATATAAAATAATCACAATGTAATCCTTTATTAAGTTTGAAGTTGTATTATAATCTATTATCACGTCCAGTAGGTACAGTCCAGATGGAATATGCGTTCAACGAATATTTCTAACAGTTGTAGTGATGCGAGACGACAGTAGTTACAAAGCAACAAAATATTCAGCCGTGTTTCATATACAATGTCCGATTGTCTCAGGCGTACGACGATGCTATTTGTTATGTATGAACGCGATACACTGGGCCCGCCCGACATCCGCTGACGGCCATCTGCTTTCAGTCAATCCACGACCGGAGCACAATGCCTTCCTCACAGATCATTTGAATTCCGGTACATCTGGGGAGACGATACGACAATTAACGGACAGTTTAGTTCAGTTGGTAACCTATCAAAGGCGTTTCCGTGTCGTGAGTGAATGCAAATTAACGTGGAGCGCGAGGTCTTTCGCGGGGTCAGGTCCCCATAACATAGCAATGAGGTAACGGGAGAGGTGCGTGCTCGGTCGCCACCCACCGCTGCGCGAGGCGAGCTGGCCGCCGCGCCAGTCAAATAGTCACCGCCGACACGGCCGGCGGCCGTATGTTAAAGTCGCGGAGTTGCCAATTCGCCAGTCTGCGCCAAACTCGCGCCAATGCGGCCCCGCCGCGCCGCTCCATCCAAACACAGAGCGGCTGTGAAGTGTCCGTGCAGTTTCGATGCTCTTCGCTCCGATCGCCGTCGAGGCGATGAAGTGTAAAGAGGAAAACTGCGAGGTGGGAGTGGTCCTGGAGCACAATTCCCTGATAGTCCTGTCGGTGGACAAGACCATCGTCTGCCTCTGCGGGAGGGATAGCCACAGTCCCTTCGAGCGCGGGTAATACATTGTTACGCATATAGTGTTATCTGATTATGCCGCTCTCTACCACCTGACCGGAGTGTGGGACTCACCGATATCCAATTAATTACAGAGTAGTCAAAGTCAAAAAATTGTATTTCCATAGAACTCATAAAGAAATGGCTTGGAAACGTCACAAAACAAAAGGTCACGCGTACTTATCGCTTTGTTTGACGCCTGTTCAAACCCTATCCGACCCTCCATGTGGAAGAACAGCCAGAAACCCCTAATGGAGGGATTCCTTTTTTTTCGGGAGCACGATCCTTGTTAGAACTGAGTATTTTCCAACGGTCTCCTTACCACACGTGGTTTGGATTGGATCTCAGTTCTGTGATGTGAAAACCCGTTCGCTATTCCAATAAGCTGCCAAGGTTGTCTTCTACGTGGTCAAGGCGAGTTCCTCGCGATTGGACATACTCCAGTGTCGACGTTCAATCTATTTCATTTGCATGTCTCATTTAAAAATACAAATACAAGTTACGCATAGGTATATAATTCTGTACAGAGCTGAAGTTTCCGCGTTCAGTGATCGGTTATTTTATACGTTCAGTTCTATTTTAAAGCTATTCTACTGAATGAGTCAGGTTATTGTGGCGATGGACAAAAAACTCATGTTGGTATATTTACTGTATTTTAAGACGGTAACAAATCACAGAAGGTCGTTGCCGGTCGTACAATGCCTTTAAATGAATGAAAATCAATTATTTATTTTCCATTAATATGTAACACGGTAGTCTTAACACACTGAATAAATATCACTTTCTCATATACAATATTCTGAAAATCTTGCCAGTCACGGCATTTTACAAATAAAACACAAGGGGCTTCAGACTAGAAGTGAAAAAACTCAATTAGTTACCGACACAAAGTCACGTGTAAGTCAAATTACACGTGACATATAAGCAACATTACAATTGCACAAGATCACAAGATACGATAAGTATATACTACGAGTAAAAACATTGAATTATGCTTTGGGATTACTTATTTCCAAGGGAGATTAAGTTTACCAGATAGGCCATTTATTATGTTTGTCCATACATACTTCAGGCTCTTGTTATTTAGATTAAAAAGACATTAGTGTAGTATATAAACAATCACGGCAGCGCCAAGAGCCAAGATTTGCAGTATACGTATATGATATAGGAAGTAAACAACAAATGCCAATACAGGAACTTCTCAGTAGAAAACTAATTATCAACATACATAACAAGAAAGACTATGAAGGTGGCTCGACAGCCTCGCTATTGTGACAGGTCTTGTGCACTAATCGTTAAAGTTCAAAACGAGTCAATACATTTTTATGCAGCTCTTACATTTGGTGTCTCTGTAGCGAACTGAGGAGTAATGCAAACATTTCTGTGTTGAGTTTAAAGTTCTTGGGACTTTTGTTTATAAGTATCGGTCTAATCATCTGATAGATATATTCTAGCGCATTAGTTAATTATATAAGCGTTATTATATATATTATATAAGGTGACCGTAACGTTTGAACGGTTATATTGAACATCTGGTAGACATATGTCATACGCGAGAACCAGTGTTACAGTTAGATTAGTCCAACACCCGAACTAGGACAAACCTTCTTATGGGGACTCGACCGATCCCCTTCTGTTTCTGTCTCCCCCCTTTCTCTCTGTCTCTCCTCCCTCTCCCTCTCTACACCCGCCTCTCTCTAACACTCCCTCCCTCCCTTCCTCCCTCACTCTCTCCACCCTTCTCCACCTCCCCCCTCTCTCTCTCTCTCTCTCCCTCCCTTCCTCTCTCTTTCTGTCTCTCATTCTCTCTCCAACTAGGACGAAACATCGCGTACCATCTTCAGTAAATGTACCTTCTCTATGGATGGGTCACCATCACCAACATGTATGAGCCATGCATTTACTCTATCGGAGGTTGGACGAGCATTTGTCTTGTTGGACGTTTATATAACTGCACCATCGTAGACATGTGAGCGAGCACTTTCTTTTAACATTTATCTACTTCGATACATTTGGAGGTTGTTTGCTCGTTTAAAAAATAAAAATAACCGCTTATTTTGCTAAATTTGATTGGAAAGGTCAAATTCCTATTGATCCGTTTGTAGCACCAATGTCACTACAGATTATTCATTTAGGAATATTGAGTTTATTAATTGTATTACCCCGGTGACCTCGAGCGAGGTCGTTGAAGCCAGTGCGAAGTACGAACTCCCTAAGGCAATTTTCCCATAACATAAAAAAATACTGCTTCGCAAACAGACGAATGGATTAAAGTTAAAGTCAAAAATTTCATCTCCATAAAATTCGTAAAGAAATGGCTTGAAGTGGTCAATATTATTCAAAGCATGAGGTCACGCAAATTAAAATCAGACCAAATTAATAATCTACTGTAGGGGTTAATTTGAATTTAAATGGTCATGGTATTAAGTATAATGATGTCAGAATATTTCGTAGAATTGTAAAACAAACTTAATATTAGATTAAGATGTTTGCAAACTGTCCTCAGATTCATAAAATTTTTTGTCTTCAAAGAATTACGCACTAACATAGCGTGATGCTGTTATTCTCGATACCCTTAGATTGACGCAAACAGAGGTCAAAAATATTTGGTTTCCAAGATGGTGCTATAACTTAAGATTTATCTTAACTGTTTCCATTTAAAAACATCGTGAGCTTGACGTCAACCGGATTTGGGAATACTGTGACAATCGACTTGTCTCACGCAAAGGCTGCATTGTGAAATGATCCTAGAACTCTCGAGTCTAGGTTCAAATTAACTTATCATCCAAAGAGCGCATCTGGGACAAACTTATCAAACGAAATTGAGTTGGTTCTACTATCTACTAATATGTTTTTTATATCAGCACTTTGAAAATATATTTTTCACCTGTCTTTGCCGCGTAATTTCAAATCAACATTGAATCAAGTCAATTTGAACTTACAAAACAGTTACATAAGCTGGTTGGTAACTCACTGACGAAAGAGGGCATTGAAGATTTGATCAGACTAAACAAAGTGTCGTATGCACCTGATAATTTTATTACAGACAAGTTTTATCACGCACCCCTATTTTACCCATCGGAAAAGAAGCCTAAGTTACTCCTTGTTACATAAGCTATCTACCAGTGAAAGTCCCGTCAAAATCGGTCCAGCCATTTCAGAGATTAGCCAGAACAAACAGAAAGACACAGACAAAAATTTAAAAAAATAATTGTTTTGGTATATGTACCGTGTATACATCCATATGCACTTAGTAAAAAGCCGGTTATTTTAGTATTACAAACAGACACTCCAATTTTATTTATTTGTATAGATAGATTTTATACGAGCGGGTCAGATTCCATATTCCAAGCTAATAAAACAAAGTCGTGCAACGCTGCACATTAACGACATACTTCTCTGTAACGACTGAGATAATACGACAATCGTGACTTCACAGCTTCCGATAACATATACACTATTGATTACTGATTTAAAATCTTGTAATGTGTCGACTTTAAAAAATATTTTTAAACTTTTCTCTAAAACGTGAAATATCGACGTTTCCTGTTCTATCTATAATAACATAATAATCTATGAATAATATTTGTGATTTGTGTTTCCAGTATTCGATTACCACCTACGTGCTTTATTTACGTTCAATCAGTTTCAACGTACTGTTGAAGCACTGCCACCATACCCATTTCTGCCGCCAAGCAGTAACATCCGCATACCATGTTCCGGTTTGAAAGGTGTGGTTACCGATGAAATTACAGTCATTCAAACTTCACGTCTCATCAGAGTACCTACGGGCGCATACGATGCGACTTGGGTCGTGTTGTAGCTACCTACGTAGGGGAGGCCTAAGTTAGGGAGATAGAATGCGCTGCCTTTTTATAATGAAGATATCCTCTAGACGTTCTCAAGGGTAACGAATCATAGTAGCTCACTACCTGTGTTTTTTATCCCAGACATTCGAGTCAAAGGCCCGGGTTCGCCTGTGTTAGTAGAACTAAGGGCATTGCACCTTCTCGCTCTCCCTTGCCCTGCAGCCCTACTTTGCGTTTCACAGTTGAAAGCCGGTGAATACACGCCTCCCTTGCAAACGTGCACACGTTTATGTTTAACGAAAAGAGATGCAATATTTACGTCAGCTGCGCCTACCGTATCCGCAGAGCCAGCTGTGTGTAAACCATTATTACTATGGATGGATATTTTATGTTGTGGACTTTGAACTCGGTTTATGGTGAAGCACAGAACACCCTCGGGAGTTAATTTTATCTATTTGATCGATAAGCTCGCTTGATTGTTTATCTACTATAGTTACAATCGTATTGTGTCCCTGTTTATACCTACTGGTGAATTTTTCATGAAATTTATAACTTCTACGTTCTATGTAGATTCTACATATTATGTAGACAAGCAAAGTTATAAATTTCATGATTTTCATATTATGTTATTATACCCAAACCGTTCCTGTAATACTGTCTGTACTGATTTATTCTTTCGTGCCTTTTACATTTCGATATTATGTGTAGGTACTGTGCATGTTTAAAGATCAAACGTTGAACTCGGACCTATTCTGAGTTGGCGACTTAACGAGAGAAAGAGACAAAATAAACTGGTTCACACACGCAAGAATAACAATAAAACGTAACGATTTAATCGTCGCTTGATATTTACACTCACAAGCCACCGTCGACACCTATAGAGAGGCTTAACCTGAATTTTGTAATGCGGATAGATTATTTTAGCGCGTGGTTATGCGGGACGAAGCAACGGTAGGCCTTCGGGTGCGTCATAACCGCTACATTACTACAGCGTCGCGTCGCATCAGGCGCCATCCGTAGTTTTTCGCGGAAAATGGTCGGAGCGGAGCGTCAACCGTCCCCACCCTCCCCCCTTCCCACCCGTATGCCGCGCCGCGTCACACTCACGTCTATAAAAGCCGTGCGCTCCCCTCCACTGCAACTCAGACGCATGGAGTACTCCGTAGAGGTCGTTTGGCACGAGCGAGCGCTTTGCTAGGCACCTGCCGGCCACACTTCTCGATAATATTCTAGTCACCCACCACGCAGCTGTTGCTGTGTAACGCGGTCTACCGCGCGTTCCTACGAACAGTGATAGTGCAATAAGCCCTAATAAAATCAAATTTTGTGATAATTAATTAAAATTTAGTTATTAAAAGTAAAGCGATACGGCTGTGAGTGAATTGTGAAGTTGAAATGTTATGACTGCCCGACTGGAACTTACCTGTGATCCAGCCCAGTGTGAACAGTAGTTATTGTTGCGTGTGCGGACCGTTTGGAACCATGGTTGGGAATAACGGTACTATGATGGCGATTCGCATCGTCCACAGTAAGCTGCGCAAGCGGGAGGAGCATTCAGCGTCGGTGCATCCAGCTGAAGTCCTCCAAGCGGCCACGGCGCCCCCGCCGGAGTCGCTTGCCTACCGCCAGCAGCCGCTGTGGCAGTTCCCTCCGCCGCTGCCCCCGCCTTACGTCTATCCTCACGATCAGGTCAGTACCAATTGCAAACACGACACACTAACCTAACAAACTCAATCTCAGCGTCTATTTCAAGAAGCGAAACTAGTTCCAGCCGTTGTACTTGACCCCAATATGCTTTGAAAATTACGTCGGTTACATGATATTGCAAGTACCAAGGGAGTAAGCTTGACGATATATGGGAATTAAAAAGTTATGGGTATAAAGAGTGAAATCGTGACAAGCCCGACCCTCCCCGCCACGTTAGAGAGAGTCTGACGCGTACCTAGCCAGCGATATCTACGTGGAAAATTATATTTAAATGTCTGTACACGCTCACCAAATAGAAAGCCGCACAAGGCGAGTATGTTGTAACTCGACCTTCTTTTCTTGAGGCTGCTTGACTAACAAAAGAGGTTAAATACAAACGCTAACCTCCATAATTCCATCTCTGAAATATTGTGACCTCAATATCATGCTCTGTTAACCGTTCCCCGAGACTCGCTAAACGTTCAATTTTATTGACAATCGAATGCTATAATATATACATTGTCTGCATCACATATCGAGACGCCACACCAGGAAGTACAAAATGATTATATGTCTTTGAATAGCATATTCAAGGCTCGCCACGCTCTCGTATGGCCTCAGTTTACTCATTGTAAAGATAAGCTTCGTATTCAAACCGCTTATTATAAAACGGTTTTTACTTCATCTACCTGATATTTATTCCCAAGAGAACAAAGCAAATGAACCTTTGAGCAGCGAAGGCGTTGTCTTTCAAAAATGATACAAAAAGTTCGACCGACCAATCGGGACGACCTCTCAATTGTTTGGTTGGCAACAGTTTCTAGTTTCTAAATATTGAGGGTGGTGTGTAACGGATGGAACGCTTAGCAAATGCAGAACAATACCTCTAAATATTAGTTATGAAATCTGTTTACTTATCCATATCTATGAGAATGTCTAGTCATTTGACTCATTAGCTCTCTTTAATTGTTCCAGGACAACTTTATGCAGCCGCACGGTAACGAGCGTGCGAGTTTCCGCAGTCTTCGCAAGAACATCGGTGGTCGCTGGAAGCGGCTTGTGAAAAAGAAGCCTGAACAGGAAGTTTACACGATTCCTGCCGAGCTCAAACCACAGCTCAAACAAATCTATGTGTATTAGCAGCTTTTAAACGCGAACTTTGCACTGAAGCAGGACTTCTTCAGCGTTATTGCCCTCGACCTTCATGGTCATCACACCTTGATTCGAATTCATGGTTGTAGATATATTATAATTCATATCAACTCGAATATCAAAATTGTAAACATAAACTGGGCTCTGTGCCTTGTCCTGTTAAACATATCTTTTTGACCAATTATTTGTAATGACCAATATAAACAATTTCTTCATTCAGCACTGTTTGTGATGTAAATGCCTAGAACTTGTATTAATAAGTATTAGTAGCTGTTTGTTTGTATTGTTTCGTTGCAGAAAACTTTGTTGCGTGAGCGTGAGTGATAGTCGAATTTAGAATAATTATTAATTTAAAGTTTTGAATGAATTTAGGAAGATGCGGTCGCGCATAATAGTGACGAATATCCAATAATTATGTTAAACGAGCATGCCTTGTTGAATGTGAAATTGTGTAATTAGGGCATTTTGTAGATGATTAACGTATTCTAGCTGGACATGATCGTATTCTTAGTGAATAAACATCGATCAAAATATTATATATAAATGACGTTACACTTACATGTATGAAGTTTGTGTATTGATCTTGAGTTGGGTTAAACACCATTTTCTTTCATTCAGTATCATATAATTCATTTTGTGTTGTGAGCGAGACTGAATTATGGTACAATTTAAACAAGTAACGGTACTCTGAATATTTCATTATCATTATATAAACAAATTATTTTCTGATATTATTGTCTGTATGTGTAAAGTTGAAACAAAAATGACCTAGTAGTTGAATGTTATGTTAAAATGCATGCAAAGATAGTGTAATAACAGATTTTCGCCCGGTCCTTACTGTGATAAATACGTTAAAGAATGGAATAAAGAATGATGGAAAATATAAAGTTGGAGTTTTGACTTTTGCCTTTACCTTGTCAATTTTGGAATGTGAAGGGCCGACGAGAATGGACACACCTAGCTCATATTGAGCCAGATATTTTGAATTATCTTAGATATTATTATTCAAGCCATCCGTTTTTTTTTATTATAATAACCGTTTCTTTAGATAATCATGTTATTGAAGTACCTAATTTGTAATGTGTAATCTTTTGTTGGAGCATTGGAGAATAAATTCTGTCAGGATAGAGCATTTTTGTTTTCTTTTGTCTGGTCCTGTATGACGTGGACTTCCAGGGATCAGATTATTGAAAATCTAACCAAGTAGTTTTTCACTATAATGTATATTTTCTGAGAATCTACTAAAATAAATAAAAACCCATGGAGATAATTGGCAACACCACACATGTTTGTATACAAATATTACGAAATGATTACGTGTAGGTAATATACTCTATTATGAGACAGTCTATATTGTACTATTGAAATCGGTCATTATTATAAAGCTTTGAATGTAGTCTGTAGCGACTGGAAGAAAAACGTTAGAACTGAATTTCTACAACGTGAAGCTACTAAGCTTGGTACCTACCTACGTAAGACGAAACATTTTGTTTGCCATAGTAATTTAGATAGATCCTTTAGAAAGAGCACCTTTAGAAATCATTTGATATCTGTTATTATAGTCAAAATACATTACGTCAGTGAAACAGCTGGTAAATTTTATCGTAGTCTTGACTGATACAGCGCCATCTAGTTACGAATTTTAAACAATTCTTGTGGCGCCATCTAACGCAACTCTGAAGAACTAAATTACAAGGTTTGTGTTGTCGAGCGGGTACGGACGGCGAAACAATTACCAAGAAAGTAGTAGGATATAAAAGTTTTTTTCTAAATGCAAAGATGTCGCTGTAACTATTTATATTTATCTTCCATTTGGAAATTTGTAGTTTATGCTTTAATGATATGAATTCTCATATCACTGATAAATACAGTAAATGTAGTAGTCGCCTTGCTGTGGTATCTTTAAAAGCACATTTTTTTCATTTCATTAAGAAGGTGGGTAAAGTCCTTATAATCTGTATTTACAACTGGTACACAAATATAAATATTTATAACAAAATTTAATCAACTCTTAACAAAATATTAGTGTCATTTTAAGCTCCGGTGGTATATCAGACATAGGTATATACAGACACTAATACATCATTTATTTAATATTTTATACAGTGCGATCTAGCCCCTAAGCATAGTTTGCTTATATTATATTTTTTATGTAATAGATATATTGTACAAACACTCATGTTTGTTAAATAAGTTTGTCCTGGATGGGAATGTAACCGGCGAATTATAGCGAAAAGAAGGAAACGTTACTACCAACTGAGCTGTGAGGACAATCTTTAGGTAAGTAATATAATAAGTAAGTATATAAATAAATATTGGTGGACATTTCACACAGCGCCATCTAGCCCCAGCATCTCCTCGTTGACTTTTGTTTTAGCCTTTTGTCAATCTGTGGGCACGGCACATGACTTAAAATATGTACTAATTAACCTCATAGAATTTATTCCCGGGACTATCTCACGTCACGTCATTTTCTGTCAATCGAAAAAAATGTAAATAAATAAATAATCACATACACAGAAATAGATCTTTCTATGTAATTATCATATTTTTGATTTATAGTATATCCGTAGTATTTTATAGTAACCGCTGCATATGTAGGCTTTGGTTACTTCTTCGGGAGCAAATTCGTATTTTTATATTACGTAAGTGCATACTATGCTCTAAACAGAAAGGCAAAAACAATGATAAAGAAACGGTACTTCATCGATGTAAAAAATATAACTACACATCGCGGCACAAAATTAACAAGCGCAGTTTACCAGTTGTGCTCCTATTGATCTTGGTAAATCTATTTGAGCGCTCAAGCCCTGCAGGCGGTCACGTGACCCGGTCTTTTGTTATTACATAAAATAAGCTTCGTTCTACCCCCTCATTATACTTCGCTTCATTACTCCTCTCTAAGGAGATGGACGTGTCAATCTGCGGCCAGTGGATGAAAGCTGTGGGACCCGTTTAGTCGCTGCTAGATGTTCTGTACCTACTCGTCTACTTGCTTGACTAACAAATTGTCTATACTGTTATATATCGGGCCTTGACGGCCAACTTATCGTAAGCGACAATTTTACTCAAACAGCATTCTTTGTTGCAAATGATATTTTAAAATAAAAATATAAAAATGGCGTGCTAACGATAAACTTTGCATTCGCTATATATTCGAAATTTTGTCGTCATTTTGGCGGGAAATCTCGACAACACCTTGTCCTTTAGTTAAAATATCACTTGCAACAAAAAATGGTATTTGGGTAAAATTGTCGCTTACGATAAGGTCGGCGGTCAAGGGTCGATATTGGGAAAAAAAATCTGGAAAAGTGTTAGCTGAGGTATTTATGGGGTATGCTGGAGAAGCTGTTTTGAGAATTTAAGATGAAACGATTGACAAATCGGTGTACCCGGCCAGCGTGAATGCGGCATTCAAAAGGAGTTGACTTCGGCGAAAGTTCTTTTACCAAATGGACGGTGCTTAGATAAGTTTAGGACAAAAGTACCCTCAACCGCGAATGCATTAAAATGTTGATGGGAGTGATTGAAACGACAGGTATGTGGAGATAATAGCGCCTGGCAATCCACATTTTCTGCATACCACTTTGGAAAACAGGGGTGACTAAATTGATATATGTGCGTACTTACAGTAATATCATCGTTCGAAGTAGAGATTCATCGAAGAATTCCACTGATTTTGGTCATTTGACGGAATGTACAGAGTACCTACTGAGGTACTATCGTTATAGTTATGTGTACCTACCATGTATAAAGTTTACAATAATGTTGTTGGTAGTATGCAGCTATATCTTATAAGTAACACATATTTTAACACTTGTCAGCAAACCTCTCATAGTCGAATTTTAACTTGAAAAACAGCTTTATACACTGTCTTCGTTTAAACGGTTCATAAGTTACCATGGAAAATCATTTTCTTTTTCTTGCGGATTTTTATTGACGCCTTTATTTTTCTAGATACTTGGTTATTGTTTTCGGAAGGATTTTTAGCCCTTGTTTTTAAATAAATCAAAATTTACAGACCCTGCATCGTACCTAACGACTTCATGATCCGAAAAATATTTAAAAAAGTTCATTAAATATTTAATATAAGCGCGTGTACTGGCTATGACCGATATATAGGTATTATTTTGTCATACTATCTATGTTATGCATAAGAAATAATTGGTCTCGTATTTAGTGAAATAATTTAGTAAATATTCTCACCGATTGATAATATTCTATGATAATCTATAAATTTATCCTACATATTTGGGTCCGTTGCTACTATCAGATATTTATACTGCAGATAGCTCAAGCTGTAGTATCAGAAACTAATACCGTGATGACAGACCAGACGCAGACTAAATGTTGTAGCAAATTTGTTGCACATCATCCAAAAGTTTTCCCCGTACAGAAATCGAAATCGTACCTGCAATCCAAGCTTCTCAGTCAAAATCTTACTACGCCGGTCAGGTTTTATTATTCAGTGACATATTAGTACAAGATTTGTCTCGCCAACTTGTGCAGAGCTTAATCAAACAATGAGGCAGACTCTGCCAATTCTGAATCAATCTTGGGCTGGTTTCTGAACTGCTGTTGTATTCGTTGGTATGCTGTACGAAGGAAAGAAAGAGAAAGCAAGAGAAGGAAATTTTAAGTTTCGTTACGATGGCTCTTCAAGTCATGAGTCGACATTATAATATAATATTGGTGGACATTTCACACAGCGCCATCTAGCCCCAGAGTAAGCTAAGCATAGCTTGTATAATGGGAACGAGACAACTGATACAATACTAATACACTATTCTTGTAAATCATAAATATTGTACATATTTACACCCAGACACAGAACAAACATCTATGTTCGTCAAACAAATGTTTGTCCTGGGTGGGAACCGAACCCACGACCTACATCGCAGGGTTACTACCAAATGAGCTGTGAGGTCTGACTACATTCATAAACTCTCGGTTTATGTATGAGGATCTTTACAATCCTTACGAACGTCATACTTATTATGTTGTTGGTTTTTCGGTGTTGAGATGAAGAGACCATGTTAATGAAACACTCTGCACATGGTCAGTATTATCATGGTCAGTCTTATTCCCATCCCATATATATATATATATATATCCCAATAGCCCATTCACTGGTTCAATCACATATGTAGGTAGTGTCGTCCGCATCAAAAACTTTTATATGACGTAAATATTTAATAAGGTAATGAACAAAAAATACATGATGATCTTTCCTGAAAATTTTATTGAGAAATTAAACCTTCGATTTCCATAACTAGATGGAGCTAAAACCTAAGTCTACGAAATCGCTTATCCAGTTTAATATTTCATGAAGCCTGGCGTCTAAGTAAGCTGTTCATTTGAAATGAAAAGCATAAATCCAACGAACTAGGGGGTAGCATAATTACGGCTACAGTTAAAATAATAGTAGTTAAGGTGCCATTTGTAATTCACGGACGGTGAAGTCTCGTATGTTCTGCTATTATGCGACCCCTGTACCGCAATGAGCACAAGTATTTGGTAACCATTAAAAAGATGTGGGGTTAACTGGAACCGTCAGAAAGTTAAAGCCATTTTAACTGGAACCGTCAGAAAGTTAAAGCCATTGTGAAAACGTTCGACCAAATCGCACTAGTTTGGTTTAAGTATTGTTTTTACACACACTACTTATTGATAACCTGAAGAACTTCCGTACTGCAGTAGCAAATTCCATCGCATTATTTTTTATGTGATCAAAATACGGAACGAGCAGATGGCTCCCACCTGGTGTAAAGTGGTAACATCTGCCCATAACAAGCAATATGACTTGGGTCCTCCCTTACTTCAGTAGAACAAGTCCCAAGGCGCAACGTATGTGCCCGTAACTCTGAGACGTGAAGGTCGAATGTCTCAAGTGCCTATAGTTTTACCGGCAACCACAAACTGGAACACATTAACGCTAATGAATTACTAATTGGCGGCGGAAATGGATATGGTGGCAGTCCTTCCCCGGACGAACGTGCATAAGTTCTAATGCTAATAAGCTGTTATTATTATTAGGATTGCTGTATGTTAGCGTTATTTTGCGGTGTACTCGTAATACTTAGCGACGAAGGATGTTCTGTTACATCAGGCGTTATAAAAACAACGAAACGAAACCTTATGCACTGAATATCTCTATTTTATAATATATACAGTGTCATACTTATAAATTAATAAAATTAAAGTTACGGTACAATATTTTACGTGTGTCCGGTACTGAAATTGCAGTTTATTATTAAATACTATACCCTAATGGCGTTGAGAAGTAACTCGTTGCTTTGATAATTGCAGTCAAGGCTGGTCGAAATTTCGTGCGAGGTACCTAGTATCGAACAATACGCTTTGGGACATATAATAAATAAATAAATAAATAATAAATAAATAAATATTGGTGAATATTTCACACAGCGCCATCCAGCTCCAAAGTAAGCTAAGTAAATAGCTTGTATCATGGAAACCAGACAACTGATAGAATACTTTAATACTTTTTTTGTAAATACATACTTATAATACACATCAACACCCAGACACAGAACAAACACCAATGTTCGTCACACAAATGTTTGTCCTGGGTGGGAATCGAATCCACGACCTACAGGGCAGAAGGCAGGTTTACTACCAACTGCGCTTTGAGGCCAGTCCACTACTTACAGTTTAATTAGTTTATCGACTACTTACAGTTTGAATATATTTTAATTTCATAAATAGCAATATTAGAAAAAAAAATACCTTATTTAATTAATGAAGAACATTTCCAGAAACTAAAGTATCCATGTCAAAAAGTCCGCGCGGCCAACAATCGTCGTTTTAAATGAACAAGAGAATTTCAGCGGCTCTTTAGTGCGAATTAAGTAGGTTTAGTGCCGGGATAGTGCTGGAATGGAACGTGACTATTGTCCCTTTCAATGTATTCCGTATTCCAACTTTGTATTAATTTGTTCAAACGTTACGAACGGGAGTTGTTGGTTTATACGTGAAATGATGGATTTAACCTTTTGCTCCGGTATTTACGACAGGGTTTCCATTTTGAGTTTTACGGTTATAGTATCTCTAGGTAAAATGATTTTAAAAGAGAGATAAATGAAATATTTATTTTATAAGGAATCCCTCCATTAGGGGTTTCTTGGCTGTTCTTCCCCAAGGAGGGTCGGATAGGGTTTGAACAGGCGTCAAACTTATCGATAAGTACGTGTGACCTTTAAGTTTTGAATATTGACGTTTCCAAGCCATTTCTTTATGAATTCTATGGAAATAAAGTTTTTTTGACTTTTGACTTTGACTTTGACTATAAGTTTTGCAACGCTGAGTACGCTAGTAATACGCAACGGTAAAGAACGTGTATTAGCATTCATGCAAATTAATCGTTTCATTCCAACATAAGGAATCCGCAATATGTAGCGACATGTCCGCTACAAAAACTTTGAACTAGTAATCTTTTAGTGTCATTTTTACAGAGGCAGTTAGATGGACAGGTAGATAGAGAGGAAGAAAAAGAGGAAGATGAAGAGGAAGATAGAGAAGAAGAAAAAGAGGAAGATGAAGAGGAAGATGGAGCGGAAGATGAAGATGTCCTTGAAGAGGTTGATGAAGAGGAAGGTGAAGAAGAAGAAGAAAAAGAACAAGAAGAAGAGGATGGAGAACAGGAAGAAGGAGAGGAAGATGAAGAGGGAGATGGGAAGGAAGATGAATAGGTTTCATCTTTATCCTCTCCCATTATGCGTCATGAGGCAGATCTTCGGCTCTCAGCATCTACTACCTATATACCCATATGCTATGCCAGTCACCTTCTACAAATTTTCGTTGTGTGACCGCATCTACCTACATAATACATTATAAAAATATGAATCTATAAATTAAAAAATGTGACTTTATCCTATTTCGGTTTCAACTTGTAAAATTATTTACTAAGTTTTCTTACACAAATATGTCTCCCGTAAATATACTCTCAATATGCGGTTTATAGGATCTTATCGGCTTTCGTACAGTATTTCAAGTTGTAAAAAGTTCAGCCCCTTTTCATGTTACATTTTCGTGCGTAAACCAACTTAAACGTGCACTTCGTTCTTACCTGTTGAATAATTTAGATCTTTATTATATTCATCATTAAGTCGAATTTTGGAAATTTTACTCTCAAAAAGGTAAAATAAGTTGGTAAAAAGAAGTTCGTCTCATATCTCGTCATAACATTTTACTGTCGTCTTAAGTATACCTATAGGTACTAGGTACACACGCAAGTTAAAGTACGCGAATGTACCGGAAATTGGCTTTCGGTTAATCTCTGGTGAAGTTTATATCCACAGATATAGCAATATGATTCTTTAGTAGGATTCCGACGCGTTGAGATAAGCGTTTGCTTAGAACTTACTAAATAGAACTTCGTATGTTATTCGGAGTACGAGGCTGCATAACCGAACTCAAGATAACAGAAATCAAGGATCGGTTTGAAAATCTGGCACGATTTTCCTTATGTCTGGGATCGGAAATATAGATCTCATTTTGTATATAGCAGTAAGTAGCAGCAAAAATAGACAACCTGGAGGAGGAAAACATCAAAAAATAATTTAGTTTTTCGTTTGTCTATAATTAATCTGTTATATTAAGTTATTTTACCACAACATGGTAAAACCCACAAGCTTGCTGGTCCGAAGGGGAACACTTCCCCTTCGGACCAGCAAGCTCTGTAAAAGTTTTTTCTGACATTATTTAAATATATTTTTTCGAAACCTACTTTTCCATTCAAAGATTTTTATTGATTTGCCACGGTTCATAATTACTATTTGAACAAATATTACTCTATTTAAAGTATTTTAGTACAATTATATTTACAAAATACAACAAAACCAACTAAGATACCTAACATCGTTTCCAACGATAAACTGCTCAACTGGTCACTGGATGTAGTAGTGAACTGTCTCTACTGGGTGGAATTATGCCCAAAACAATGCAACATTCCCTCACAGATGACAATGGTCAATTTCAGAGTGTCTCAGAGTGTCTCAGAGCATTTTGTGTAAAAACATTTCACATAAACTTCCCTTTAGACGAAAACCATCATCTGACTTTGCATCACACATGCTCTCTCAATTTTCTCAATAAACGAACCGTGAAAAAGTAATATTCTATCCAACATCATGGAGTTAGATATGTTTTACTGCGACACAGTATAGGTAGAATATCATCGAGTAGAAAGAGTTGTTAACATACAATATTGTATTTATAAGCGTGTAGTTTTTTATTATACCTGTAAATTTGAATGGACATTTTACACAACGCCATTTGTAGGACTGTATAAGGGTATATTGGATGGACACGTGGCCATTTGAGCCATTATTGGTACTATTTACGACCTTCTAAGCCAGCTCTTATGTTCCCTGTGTTTTTTTATTTTTTATTGGGGTAAACAAACAGTCACACAGTAATACTAAAATAAAAATAAATACTTAAATAAATTATTCACTGTGGAACCCACACCGTTTACCACAGATTAAACTAAAATAAGTGTTAACTAAAATAATAATATATAGTGAAGCAAAAATTACTGGTTAAGACGTTGGCCATACTAGTTAACTTGTTTCTCTACTGTGCCTGCGGGATAACATTCCAATTGACTAGATATCGTCAAAGGGAGCATTAACGCGATGAGGGTTGTTTCTAACAATGTTAATGTAAACGCGAAATTCTAGTTACAATATGAGTGTTTTTTGTAACAAATTATTTTGGTTTTTAATTTTCTCGTTTATTTTAGTAGGTATATCATGATAAGTGTGCATCAATGGTTTCTTCTTATTTTTTTGACGTGACAACGTCTTATAATTCGATAGAGCCGGCTGCACGCACGAAAAAACATGACTCATGCGGCGTTACCTCGCTCTGAGGCGTTCCATGTAAGGCTTGTGCAAGTGCAAGCGAGAGCGCGGAACGAGCGACAAAGAAGCACAATCGGCCTTTGCGTTCGGCAGCGTTCGACATCCGTCTCTCTCCTACTTGAGTGAGCGATGCGTCTGCGTGGACAGCTGCTAATACTTACATTTACATGTTTTGATCGAGTATCAAGTGCAGTGAAAAGTGAATGTGGTGTCAATTGTTTATAGCAACGATAATTACAGCGATAAAGAGACGTTGTCACGTTCAACTATCGTCAGTAAACCGACTTTACAGACAACCATTTTTTTTTTTTCAGAAATGGTTTTTGTCTGTTCCCCGAGGAGGGTCCGATAGGGTTTGAACTTTGAACAGGCGTCAAACTTAGCGATAGGTACGCGTGACCTTATGTTTTGAATTTTATTGTCGTTTCCAAGCCATTTCTTTATGAATTCTATGGAAATAAAGTTTTTGACTTTGACTTCAAGACCACGTACATTTTTACATAAAAAGTTTGTTTTGTAGTGAGTTAGTTTTAAGTCAACGCTTGGTTTATTTGACTTAAATTCAATGTGAACGCGGCTCGCTTTTTTAATAATTTTGTATTTATTGCAATTTGACGGAATGGATTGATGCCTTGTATAGAAAGAAAATTAGGAATTTCACATTTTAGAATGCTGGTCTACTATATATTCACACTACTATTTATTCAAAACACGATTTTTCATGATTCAAGAATGAGTCAACATTGCTCAGATTTGTGCAATATCTTTTTGAAACCAATAAAATATTGCCATAATTTGCTTATTGTCAAGAGTAAACAAACTTCAATAATAAAGAAAAAAAAGAATAATTTCTTAAAGAAATTCCTGCAAATTATCCAATCAAACATTTCAAACGAACAATTCGACGTACCAACCCGCCTTTTGTTCAAAATCTTAAAAACACTTTCGCTTTTCCAATTACTTAAGATATTCCCTATCGAGACTTTTCATTTGCGATGTTTAACCAAGGGATCGACTTTTCGATTGACTGGAGCAGTTCAAAGGGCCTGAATTAACGCTCATAGGGTGAACAAGAACGAGCAAAAATGCCCCTGGAAGCGAAACTCTCGAGTAATGTTAAGTTCAAGTTCAATTTCATTTAGGTATTCATAACGTGAGAAATTATGAGAAATAACAATAACATTAAAAATAATAGTTGTAGGTAACAATAGGTATAGGCCTAATAATAATAAATGATTGAACAGTAATGAAAAAATTTTTTTTTATAAATGAATTGATTATTTCAGAAACTCTTCAACCTTTTATTATTTGCGATGTTAAGTTTGCTCTAGAAGCCATTTTTTAAGCTTGTATTTGTCTGAGCACATGTTATGGATTCAGGGAGGCGGTTGTGGAACGCTGGCCCACTACGTACACCAGCTTGGACGATTTGGTGAGTCGATGCGGCACAGTTTTATGTTTATGACCATTTTGATTAGGGTACCTGTGACCGTCCACAAAACATGTACAATCGTGTAAATGAGTTCGAGAGCAGAGCACCGCACTGAAGATGACAAGAGAGGGGACTGTCATGATCTTAAGTGTGCGGAAAATTGGTCGAGCTGGAGTGTCCCCTGCAGCTTGTACTATTGAATGCACCGCCCTTTTCTGCACACTCGCACCCAATCAGCTGCTCTATCCCAGAGCTTCACCCCATACTGACGGAGCGACTGGCCAGAAGAAAAAATAAAAAGAGTGTTATGTCCCCAACCTTCATAATTTAACATGTGTGTGACAAACACAGATGATGTTCTGTGTCTGGGTATTAATAGTCTTATACGTATGTATTTACCAAAAAGTACAAGTATTATATCAGTTGTCTGGTTCCCATGATACAAGCTATGCTTAGCTTACTTTGGGGCTAGATGGCGCTGTGTGAAACGTCCATCAATATTTATTTTATTTGTTAAGTTGCTTTGTATGCAGAGTTTGGAGGCATAATTATTTTAAAGTAATTTTCTCATCGGTAATCTTGCAGTGCCTTCTAATTATTATCGTATTGTATATTGTGTGTATAGGTTGATATCGTAATATTCTATTATTGCTATTGACTGCATTTAGTAACCATCTACAATTATATTACGACGAATAAATTTAAAATTATTCGCTTCTACGGAATAAAAATACAATCTCATTATTGAATGCTCGTAGGGTGGGCAATAAAGGAGCATGGCTCAAAGGGAAAATCATTTGCCTATTTTCTTTGGAAAATATATTGTTAAAGCCGCATATGCCGCGGTGATAATTTGTGGAAA
This sequence comes from Chesias legatella, assembly GCA_947359385.1. Taxonomy (NCBI): domain Eukaryota; kingdom Metazoa; phylum Arthropoda; class Insecta; order Lepidoptera; family Geometridae; genus Chesias; species Chesias legatella. The sequence continues at coordinate 3,952,592 of OX375766.1, forward strand.
TGAGTAATTATTAAAAAAATCTGGGCGCGACTAAAAAATAAAATTTATATATTAACTTGATTTCCGACCTTCGATTTTGATGTTAGGAGTACTTGACGAGTGAATGCTCTAAAGTCAAATTATCAGTCATTTGGATAGATGATAATATTTTGAGCACTGACTGATTTGATTTAAATTTATTGTATTAGTAGCATTTGAAACCGCCATATAATTAAAAATACGGTCGCAAAAATATCCATTCTGTTTATAACAGTCGATAAACCAAGTTAAAAGTTATCCAGGCAGTCTGAACACTCCGGTTACAGAGGCTTCTAGTATCGGCAAATTTACGCAGCCAAGAGTGCAAATTTAAACAAATTATCGCAAAATCTTTTGAAATGCTTCTTGCCTTGAAATGTAAACTACCAATCTTTCATTGTTCGAATCCTCTGACTAGGGACATGACAGGACGGAATGACATCATGCGGCTAATACTCACCTTTGAGGTGAGAAGGAAAGATGGATAGACACGATTAGCCACGTTCCACGCAAGTCTCGAGTGGGTACGCCGCTGCCGTGGGAAATGTCTGCCGGATGCAACATTTCTTTAGTAATGGTGATGGAACAAGAAGATATTAAGCAGTGTCCTCTGCCCTGTTTCTGTCCCACTTTTTTGGCCTAGCCCTAATTTACTATAGATAAGGTACAGTATGTTTTATTAATTATTTACCTACAATTACATTGGGTTAAAAATACTACAACAAAATTATGTACAAGTAGATATACTTATAAAAAAAAAATATGCAAGTTTATGCCGTTTTGCATTTCATATATTTTTAATTATGTTTATCTTACAAAGTGAATGTCTAATTTCTTATTTTAATCATTTTATTTTCCAAATTTAGTATTTAAATTTTCGACAGAAATCATAACTAACTTAACAAACCAGGCTCAGTAATTACACAAAACAATACTAAGTAGCTTGATAAGTTCCAAAGGCATCTTCAAATGCTAATTAAGATGTCGGCAACTAAATCAAATGACTATATGCCACGATGGTGCAGCGCAAATCCCTGATTTAGAAGTGACTCTCAAGTGTGGCAATCGTAACACCACTAAGGCTTCAGCGCTCGGCAGCAGATTTCCTACTTAATGGTTAGCTAAATTCGAGTATTGGTCCATACAACCTGGTATGTATCATCAATATGAAAGTTGCAAATCAAGGCTTACAATCTTAAGCGTAATAAAATACACATAATTTGATATTTATGTGGAAACTTATAATTAGCCTTCAGCTCAAAATGCTTGTGCCTTGCCATGCATTTTTATATAGTTTAATATCCTTTTATGTCTAGCTGTAAGTTTTCCTAAAATTTTTAAAATAAATATAATAAAAATATTTTTTTCAGAACAGAAACTTATTCCATAGATGATTTGTAGTTACGTTAAAACTCTGATCAATATTGTAAATGTAATTGTTATGTTAATATAACACATGAACATCAAGACATACATACGTCACGCCTTCTTCCCCATAGGGGTAGGAGAGCAGCAATGCGCCTTGCTTCACTTCAAATTCTTCATCCAAATTAAACGTGTATACAAAATTTCAGCTCAATTGGTTGAAGATATCTGCTTCACATTTGAGTTGCAAGATTCCATCCGAACAAACATAGTTACATACATTGCAAGTTAAATAAAAGCTTGTAAAAACCCCGTCTGAGTGATCAAACCCCTTGACACCTCGCCAATTAGTCGCAGTTCTTAGCATTTAACAGTTGATAATTGAGATTCACAATGCAGATCCCGAGACGCGTTTCCACTTCAACGCCCAGTTTACGATTCAGTGAATAAATAAATAGCTTTTAGTGGATAGAAGCTATAGGGTGATGCGTTTTTGTTGCTTAGCAATTTTGGCGCGAGTGCAATAACTGAAAATTACCAGCAGAGGATCCATAATAACTGAGAGCATGATAATCTCTCGGGACACTATTGTAAAGGGGTTTGCCAGATATGATTCATTTTGCTTATATATTTAAATATTGTGTATTGTAATCGGTGTGTACTTTGTTGATGATAATAAATAAATATTGAGATATATTTATTAAAATCTCTCCGTCTGCACCTAAGGTCGAGCGTTGCGATCGTTATGTAATTTTGAATATATATCATTTTCATACTTTTTTTATCATTAACATTTAGTCGGGTAGGTAGTCACATTTTATTCTTATTTAAATATTTCTCTATTTGCTACTTCATACTCGTATATCTTAACCATAAAAAGAAACAAAAATATTACAAAAAATGGCACAAAGACCTTAAACCTTGTACCTTAAATTGGGCGCGTAGTTATTAGTATTTCTTTCATGCAAATCTGTCATTAAACAGGCCAAGGCGTAAAATTGTGTGATTTTAGTACAGACAGAGAGAGAGAGAGTCAACTTAATACGCCTGCCTGTCTGATGAACTATTCTGATAAACTCAGTACAAACACGGCAGTCGTCAAATTTAAAAATATGAATTAGCGTAATTGTGAATTTTGGTATCCCATATCTTTTATAATCTACATTATATAATTTATCCAAAAATTATTAGATTTAATATAAAAAAGAACATTTCGTTCCTTTCTTACGTGTTTTGAAGAATATAATGATATATTTTCTAAGCTTGGCTAGAGACTATACAAAGGAAAGAACTTACTCACCAGACGCTCACGTCGGCTTTTAGTTATTTGTCGGAAATGAAAAGCCATGTAAAGATGGAGGCTTTTTTATCGTTTCCGTTTCTGCTGATTGTGAATTAGTACCACAATCAGCATTTTATTTCATGATTAAGAAAATCAATAAAAGAACAAAACAATAAAAGGAAAAAGAACAGTTTACGAAATATTGGTCTGAAATGTATTTTGATATTGAAATATCTACTGAGTTACGAGATTATAATATAACGGAAATTTTATTAAGATTATTTAATATAACTTAAAGCAAGTTCACTAATATCATTAAAAACATTAAACATATTAGGTTATTTATAAATTAGATTAGAATTACAATTCTTTAGAAAGTCCTGAATATATTTTAACGGATTTCTACAACTGCCATATGATTTCAGCAAACAGTTATCATAGTAGCTACAAATACAAATTGTTTATTGTGAAACACAGGTAGTAGGATAGGCTACTGCCATTTGTTACTTGTATTAGCTTGCCTCAACTCATTATCAGGCTTCATTATTCCACGGCTCGACCTCTCCAAGTAGCGCTGCTGAGATGTTATCTACTCTGTTTTATAATCAAAACTATACAGATACATTTTTTGTATCCAAAATTCTGATTTATTGTTTGTCAGATTTGAACCAGCAGTATCTGGATTGGAGGTTGGTGTTTAGTTTTAGGTATTGACTGCATTTACTATCAACTTTGCCAGCTAGCAGTGTCTAACATAGCTATTATATAACGACAAGATACTAAAGGAAAGACATTCCAATGATATCGCACTATAACGGCTATAACGGTTGACAAATAAAAATTTTATGATATTTTATTACAAAATGCGAGGTTGAACGTCAGTAAAATTAATAATGTGTTTTATTTCACGTTGGGTCACGTCAAAGTGTTTCTAGGTTTTCGAATGTATCAATTTTTCTTTCAGATAAATAGTTTTTGTACTTTGATTATATACACAGATGTCTTTTTTATAGAAAAACTAGTAATTAAATTTGGTAATAGAGCGTTATCAATCTGATATATTTTTGTTATACTTTCATGCAATACTGGTGAACTCATTTTAATCATTTTAGAAATGCAGGAGTATTAAAATTGTTCAATATGGTTTGAGTTTCATTAATAATAATTCGTACATATTCCCAACTAACAAAATGTCTTCAGCTTTTTTATCACACATCCCATAAATAATTTACACTATTCGTTCTATCGTAGACGCACTGTAGGAGCCGCTACGATCGTAGCAACGTAGCTCATAAGATATACTAGACGCGGATTACAGCGAGTAGAAGAGCTACTTTCGTAATCATTTTGTTTTAGAAATTTAAATAAATTATGAATCTGGCGCCCTGTACTGAGATTCGACGAAATTGATCAGATCTGAGTAAACTTGTAATCCAATAGCTAATTGCCACTTCCATTAGAAGGTTAGATCTGTGTTTGAATTCCGCAGCTACGTATATGGTTATAAATATTTCAGCACAGGAAATTATGCTTCCACAGATACTGTTCTAGCATTTGAATGGAAAAGAGAATTCGAGTGTTAAAGTACAAATAGGTTTTTGAATTATTTATCGCTGTTTGTCTCGACTGATAATTCTCATAGATATGTTTATGTATAAACGTAAGTGCTATCCTAGTTTATTATTCACATCGGATATTTAAACCACAAAGCAGAGCTTTATCTTCCAGTATGTTTCTAAAAACAAATTTTACTACGAATTGATAAGCTTATATAATGTTAGGTATATGTATTGTACTTTTTTTTGTTAATGTAATGACAGTCAACTGTACCTCTAATAGCAGCAATAAGGTTAAAATTATTTCCAAAATTAGATATCAATGTGAACACATACGTATTTTCACATTGCCTATGATGAAGATGGTACGTCTCATGTACCTGTATTTTCGTAGTTTGTGCCTGTATAGTATGCTGAAACCATCGGTAATTTATAAGCATAGCAATGTTGTTAATCATCAAAAAGTCATAATCATCATAAGTCATAAGTCATGATTATGACATAACTATAAACTTCAAAGTCATGACACGTCGACGCTAATACGGGGCTATTTACTAACGTTCTTTTCTGATGAAACCTACAATCCCTGAAGGTTGAACGGGTTCAGATTCGCTACAGCGAATAAGCAAGACAATATTGAAATCAACTCACCCTTGCTAGTCGTGGAAGATTTGTCATGATAACAAGTGGATTTGATTACGTTCTTATTGTTACGGGTAAGCACGAAAGAAATAACTATACAGAATGAGCCGCTTTTATCGTATGGAAGCATCTGTACGTATGCTGGGATTTAGAATCTTACCTGTGGCAAACTACTAAGAAATAATTTGTTAATTACAAAATAAATAATTATAATTAAGTAACCATACTAGATAAATCATCCACACTGCTTTGAAACACGTGTTTCCGAATAACGATGCTTCATCACGTATTTATTGCACGTTGATACGGAAATTGCAGTTTTGTTTCATTTATGAGGAAGCTGGATTAATGGCGCGCTCTAATTGAAAAGAGCATCGCGTTGCATAACAGACATGTAGATACAGGTTTTTTTTCCCCCAAAATGTAAGTACAGCTATAATGAGTCAATTTGCAGCTTGTGGGTTTTTAGATCGTGAAAACAGAGACATGACAACTGGGGAGCTTGTCGCCCCCCATTGTTTTTCCATGAACTCAGCCAACACTTTCTTCTTGTATATAATAACTAATTAATCTGAAAGCCAGGACAGATCACAACATTTCCATCAGTCACATCCAGGCAGTATAAATTACACTAAAAAATTCACGTCTCAGAGTTACGGGCGCATACGATACAATTTGGGCTTTATTCTAGCAAAGTCGGGGAGTACACAAGCCATGTTACTTTGTTTTGGGCATAGGTTACGAATTGACACCAGATGAGCCAAAAGATCGTTCTATTACCTTTTCACTTAAAAATACTGCACATGAGATTGAATACTGTTAAAGATCGATTTTTTGTTGTTAATGTTTTACATTTAAATACCAAGACCGCATAAGCTTTTAACATGTGTCCAGTAAAAAAATAGAAAACTGATGCATCCAACCTGAGGGAGAGTGTTAGCGAGTTCGTTTGAATGATTCGACACCTCCCTAGAGGTTTGAACCCTTTCAAACATTACTGAGGGTGTAAAATTACACATTACCCTTGGAATTACATAGAAATATTACAATTTTCAATTGAGCATTTGAGTTTTAGTTTTGATGTGATAGAAAACGTAACACTGGCTTATATAAATGCGAATCGTTTTCATTTTCTGGAAAGTGCACTACTACTGCTAATAGTGTCAATATCTCTATCCATTATAGCGATCGGATTAAAGTGCGCTTCAACGAGGCTCTTTTAGCGTACTTGACGCATGTCTTCGAATCTTTGGTTCTAGGATATGTCGGTTTCCTCATGATGTTTTTCTTCACGATACTGAAAAAGCGACAACGCGCACATTTTTATTCAAGTGAAAAAACTTGTTGGTGCACGTCGAGATTTGAACTGACCTCCGGATTGGAACTCGGGGTCTTATCACTGGGCCATGCTCTCAGTTTGTTCATTGTCTCATTGACGTGTCTTTACGATTAGTACAGAGTCTTAGTATCTGGAATCTATTGAATTTATGGTTTATTTTTAGTGAAATATACCCATTTCATACGAAAGGTTCGAAACAAAATGTGCCACAAATAAAATAAATTTAAGCTTGGAACCCTTGATCAATGATGAATCCATCGAACTATTTATAAAAAACTGTTATTTTACAGGGTAATGCTAGTTAGACTATGTGAAAAATGTAGAAGTTTATCAAACAAAGCACATATTCTCAATTCACACACCACAAACGAACCATTCAAGAAAGTGTCGAAATCTAAAGTGGAGTTTCAAAAAAAAAAGGTCGAAGGACGCTGGCGCGTCAAAGCATCCCACCTCCAGGCAATAGCTCACACTATTCAGGGTTCAATCAAAAAGCTCCTTTAAATATTAAAAGCTCGTTACACTAATGAATCGTATCAGATTTTGCCGTCGACTGGAAGGCGCCTCAATGCGTCTTTTGGCCCGCTTTTGCGTCTTGAGGGCTCCTTTGTTTGGAGTTTTCTTAGGCGATAAGGTTTTGTTTAGATGAGTAAGATATTCACTGAAAATCATAAATATAAGACGACGCAGTTTATTTCCACAAAGTTTTTGTTTATTACTTACGTAATATTTATATATAATAAACAAACCTTAGTTGGGTAGGTACTCTCCCAGAAAAGCGTAAGGGGAATCTCCATTCTTGAATATAGATCGAGTGACCATCGAGAAAAAAAACGTCAGTAAAACACAGGATGCGGCCAAATTGCAGGCCACAAGCAGAGCTTGCAGGAGAAAAGCGAGTGTTTTGGAGTCCAAACTGTAGACAGCGAGCGAGAAATTTAGTTAACTTTATTTGGAAAGACTTGGGTTCATTTTGTTGGTATAAGACGAGTTGACTTACCACAATAAAAGAGTAATTTACCTGAAGAAATAGTGCCTATGAGCTCCATGGGTAACCAAAACAGTGAAAGCCTGAAGCTGAAAAGTGGCCAATTGATGATCTGCGAATCCTTTTGGTATGACGCTGTGTACGAGAATGTTTTGATGCATAGGCTCGCAAAACAAATTTAGGGAATATATTTTAGGTTCATTATCGTCTTATAATCAATCACTGAAACGAATACACCATCCAAAAAATGCCAGCTTAAATCGCGCCAAGATTTCCTTCGGAAATTGCAAACTTAGTTAGCCACCCCCCTGAAAAGTTGTTTTCATTACATCAAGTCATTGGACGGATTCCAATATTTTCACGTCGTTGCGTTCGATTGCATAGTGCTGAGTGAGATTGCTTTTGTTGATGGTAATGTTTTCCGGTTCGATATGTCCGTAAATAATATGTTTCCGGGAAAATGGGGAGCTTTTTGATGAGGTATTTTTCTGTGTTTGTGGTTTTATTGTTTTTAAGTTGCGGTTTACTTTTCTTTTATGTTGTTCTCTATTTTTGGTGGCAGCTAAGTAGTTTGGTCTTATAGAGATAGTGGGAAGAATTTCAAGTCTACTATTGACAGTCCATATATACCCGACTGTCTGAATGTATATCTTGTATATCTTTACATAATCATATGAATTTTGAAAGAGCATGCTAATAACAAGCATAAATCCGCGGCATATTCCTAGTTTTCAACAAATAATATCGAAATAAATAATTTTTGACATTTCTTATATGGGATAGCATGGAGGTTGTGGGAACTGGGATGAATAGAGGTATTTAATAAAAACTACACAAGAGTAAATTTTATTATTTGCTCCTTCTACCTAAAAATACAGATCCAATCAATCCATTTGTATTTATACTACGCAGTTCACAACAAGATTTTCTTCCTTCATTTCAAAGTAATATCATCTCAAGAGCTAAAATTTCTGATTAAATTGTAATATCAGCACGGTATGCTGCCTTCACTTGTTTATTAATGTTGCAGCTTTTACACAACAACGATTTCCAAGTTGTTAACAACTCTTCATTGATTCGTTAAATAATAATTGGCAATGAAGTCGTTTTATTTGGTTTGCTTTAGAAGTATAACAAAACTGTAGATACTGATTGAAAAAAATATTGGATGTTCAACATCCAATTTTTTTTTTGTGGAAAGCATTTATCAGTAATTTGCCAAGCACGCAGTCTGCTTTCTAACTAATTATAAATGAATAAAATTATGCAGCAGAATGAAATAAATCACAATTTTAACACTAAAACTAATCATCTGTTTATACAGCCACATGAACTTGACCGGGATAAAAAGTATTCCACGTACACATTATTTTTTTGCAAAATACGTGTATATACTACGCGCAGGTAGCCCAATATATTGTATATGCCACATCAACAAACAGTTTTATTTCGCACAGAAAGCACCTGAAATGAGTGCTGCACATGCTTCCCGCTATGAGACAGTATTTGTTTGTAAAGTATAAGGCATTCTTGATCTACAGCGATTTAGAAGCAAATTCTGTCAATATTGACTAAAAGTAATCTATTAAAATATTAATTAGGTTTATTGCAATAAGTTTATAATAATAAAAATAATAATATTGGTGGACATTTCACACAGCGGCATCTAGCTCCAAAGTAAGCTAAGCATTGTATCATGGGAGCCAGACAACTGATATAATACATATATACTTTTTTGTAAATACATACATATAATACATAGCAACACCCAGACACAGAACAAACATTTAGGTTCGTCATACAAAAGTTTGTCCTGGGTGGGAATCGAACCCACGACCTACAGCACAGAAGGCAGGGTTACTACCAACTGAGCTATGAGGCCAGTCATAGCTCAGTTGGTAGTAACCCTGCCCATTATACTTTAATAGAAAACACGTGAGTGACTTAAGAGCTAAGTAACACAGAAATACGTCAGACGCACTTAACATCTAAAGTATGCATAAATTCACATAATCTTCGAATTTAAACTGCGCTTATACCATAGAACTATAAATATGAAGAATGTAAATCTATGGTAAATTTTTATTGTTTTGCATTTAAACGCAGAGGAGCTAATAAACGACAGAGTACTCGAGCTGGCTTTAAAGCGATATGACCGCAATTCTTTCATCGTGATATGTACATTTGTAATCATTATCTTGGCATGGTGAGCAATAAAATGTCACATATATATATTTCTAGGATAAAAATGCCTGCGTAAGCATGGTCTTATGCTTATGGGCTAGTCTATTATATGACTACCATTACAATTAAAATATGAGAGAATATTTTGAATATTATCCAAAAATTATATTTTTTTAAGTAATGTTTTATACTAATAATGAATATGTACTTTGAAGTCTGATGGATGGATGGAATAAAAGATAAAAATATTCTTTATTTAATTTTAGTTGCTAAATTGTCGTTTGTTTTATTTTGTTGTAATGTGACTGTTTGTGTTGTGCTGAGATTGAAATATTAAAAAGTATTTGCCATGAATGGATTTGGAACTGTTCGGCTGTGCAGTCATTTTGTTCATAACGTCGTTTTTGTTGGCATAAACTAACCTAACGATAGATTTAACTCAAGAAATTTTTCTATATATGATCTTCATAATATTCACTGTGGTTTAAATCTACAACAAAGTTGCCAACGAATTAATTGGAGTTTGGTGATGAAGCCCCACCTCGTAGCTCTGTGTCATTGAAACATTTACGTATCATCTATAAGAGAATTCATGTGAGGGCCGGTTGGAGACAGCTGTAAAAGAATTGATGACCAAGATAAAAAATAAGTCAATGCTTAAAAATTACATATCAATGTCATATAAACATTCTTTATCAGAAATTTTCAGTATGACCTAATTGGAAGCACAGGGTAGATTCAGATTAAGTTTTCCATTCTATGAGTTTAATCTATTGTTCTTTTACCAACAAATTTCTGCGCGCGACTTCATAACTTCGTAACCTTTGTTTAAGTTTACACTAAGTTCATGCATTATCTTACAAACGCAGGCAGGAATAACAAGTGTTTGCATTCAAACTAAGGGACTAGAATTGGAATCCTTGGTTTAGATCCCCTTTTGAAGGTAGCCCTAGGTAGCCTTGTAATAAATGTTTTCAAAATATAATGTAAATCTCCCTTTAAAAATATGCTAGGTAAAGCACCACTCATCGCCGTCATCACCTAAATTGATGGACTTTTTGAAACTACAAAAATAACACATACGTGCTTCGGAAGGCATGCTTACAAGTTGAAACTGGGTGATTCATGAAGAGACTATTATGCCTAATGATTCTATTATATGCCTTCCTCTTCATCTTCTTCTCTTTCTTCCTCCCCATCTCCCTCTTCATCTTACTCTACATCTTCCTCTCCTACTCTTCCTCTCCATCGTCCTCTCCATTTTCCTCTCATCATCCACTGTATCTTCCTCTCCATGTTCATCTGCATCTTCCTCTCCATCATCCTGTCCATCTTCGTCTCCATCTGCCTCTCTATCTTCCTGTCTTTAGTCCTCTCCATCTTCCTTTTCCTATTAATCCCCATCTTTTTCTTCATCTTCCTCTTCATCTGAGGCATAATGGCAGACATGCCTCAGATGAGAGCACATTTAAGAGCAGTAGAACTCTCGCCAAGTTCGTCCGGCGAAGTGCTGCCACCATGCCCATTTCTGCCGCCAAGCAGTAACGCATTCGCGTTACTGTGTTCTGGTTTGAATGGTGTGGTTTCCGGTGGAATTGTAAGCACATGAGACCTTCTACCTACACGTCTAAAGGTTACGGGCGCATACAATGTGACTTGGGTCTTGTCTTACCTAGTAGGGGAAGACTCAAGTCGCATCGGTTGTTATGGGCCGAGGTTACCACTTAATGCCAGGTGGGCCGTCGGCTCGTTAAGTACTAAATCAAATAAAAAATAAAAACTCGGATACCACTTCAACAAAGATATCAGTTGAAACACGAAACGACGTTTTTTATCATCCCCTAATGTTGATCTTGAATGAAGGTACATTATCCTTGATTGCTATCAGTTATTTTATTCCGATGAGTTCAAGCTGTTAATACTAAATGTTACCCGTGTAAGCCAGGACGGGCCGCTAGTATAATACAAAACTAAACAGATACATAGAGTAAGTCCGTCTATCGCACAAATTCGTTTCAGTTCCGATGAAACAACAGTTACGTAACACTATTTTAGAAAATAAATGGACGATACCATAAAGCGTTCACAGTAAACACATTATATTTACCATCGGCTAGTTTCACCATACCATAATACGTTATTTATGTACCATACTATCACCATCAAGTTTGAACTATTTTATACGGTCGTAAACGTTATTAGGTCATGCTGTTATATTGTGTTATTCATATTAATAGAGTGGTTTTAATAAAGGTTTTGCAATGTTTTCATTCTTAAACTTGACTATCAAGCAGAATAAAAATAAATTATTTTCCGTATAATCTTTTTATACTACATAAATTGAATAAGACAGGACGTTCATCATTTCTCTATTATTTGTCATTTAACGCTTAATTCAAACCTTAAGGCAATCATTTGGTACAATTTTGGAGATTGCTGACGCGGTATGTTTGCTGTGATTACTCGCCTCGCACTATGGTAATCACAATTCGGACCTAACCAATTGATTTTCGAAACTGATTCCTATCGGTGCAGCCAATAAATTCATTACTACTACTGATTATTACTCTTTAACAGCCGATGTATTCCAATTTTGAATTTATTATTTAAACATAAATGAGGTTTTTTTCAGTTTAGTTTAAATAAATAAGCAATATTATTGTTGCTTTCAAGGTCCACTTTTGACATGGAAACTACAGTTTTTACTTTTGATTTCCAGTTTGCGGATTTCATTATACCAATATTGTTGTATTGTCTAACATGTATGATTACCAACCTCTATGCCACCAACAAGATAGTTAATGCGAAGACATGACTGTGCCCTATTAATTAAATCTGTTTGCTGTTGACTGACTCTATTTGCGCGGGGTAATTAGCATTCCCGAACATAAGGCGTCAGTGGATCCAATATTCAACACATCCATGCGTTGATATGAATGTTCGTAAAATCTTGTAATAAAACTACACTTAACTATACTTATCATAAACAGACATAGAGGTACAGACCCCGGGGTTGCAGGTTCAAATTTTTGACGTGCGCTACGTTTATTCACTTGAAAAATTAATTGCGCAATACCATTGTTCTCAAAATGATGAAGGAAAACAACGTGAGGAAATCGGCATGCCCTACAACCAAAAACAACGAAGAAATGCACGAATGGAGTATGGAGTAGTACGAGATATCCTGTGACGACTTCGACAGTAGTTTTATACGATACGGTAAGTGATTGCTGTATTCTCACGAAGAATAGTTTGTCTGAAGGGTGGGCGCCGGTTAATTTCAGGCTTTATCATCAACCAAAGATTTTAAAATTCAATATTTCGTCTCAACATGACCAATTCTTAATTTATTAAATGCCAGTTTCTATAATTTACAAGCTTTTATCTATTTGCAGGCATATTTTCAATCTTCCAAAACCACTTAAAAACTTCTAACGTAGTTTTTCAACTGCCAAGTCAATCAAGTTATCGTCACGTGCAATAAAGTAACTTGCTAAGATAATGATCAACGTGATGATTTCTAAACCCTATCTAACTAAATGTCGAACTATTAAGAGTGACTGACGAGCCGATTATTCTTCCCATAAGCAGTGAATTATATGATACAAGATGACTCATTATTTTTAACATCATCTAATGTTAATAATATAAATGTTTTCCTACAATATACCAAAATCTATTTATAACGGGTACTATGAAAGGCAGAAAACATTTTGTTAGACTCTGATTCTCGTCCTCATTAATAGTCTAGCGATGTTTCATTCCGCCCAATTTCCACAAAAATCTTAGCCTTACCGATGCCAAGCGCCAGACAGGTGGTAGACTCAGACGGTACCTACTGTCAGGCAGCCAGCCAATAAATCACTTCACTACTTGGTATTGCGAGCTGGTCTTAACCCACAGAATACGGTAGAGTACGACAGCTTCTGATTAATGGTATGAAGCTTGACCACTACGGTGATTGGTTTTGAAGATGGGTATTTGAAGGCGATTGGTGTTTTAGAATGCAAGCCGGTAGTTTTCTGAAACGGGTCAGTGCTGCTGGGAAACTGAAATGGTTCATAATCTTATTTCACCAATGCAGAGGCAATTTGTAATCTCCATTCTGAAAAGTAAAAAGAATTCAGATTCTAAGCTAACTCGCCTTTATTATTTTGAAAACATTCCAATGACATTTCTTGATCATTTCAATACATGCTAATTTGTACTTAAAGTAGCCTGAAGTAACTTTGTTAATAATCTAGAATAAAGTTTTATAAGCAGTTTTACATCGCATAGTTTGAATTTTCCCTTATTCCGAAAATTTATGGAATACTTAATACTAAAGAAAATTGCTTGCTTGATTTTCACGAATGATGCTAAAATGAGTCATTATAACAAGATTTTTTTATAACAGGGTGGAAAATTGCAGGAAGCTCAGTAAAAGCAAACGTTTCTTTGTTTTAGTATTTTTTGTTAAGAATTCAATGTATAAAACATTCTCTTTTTTTTCATTTTCACTTCACAAACCCAATGTGAAAGCATAAAATTGCTAACAACAACTGTCTGTTGTCTGTAGCTCCATAAAAGAACCAAGTTCATCCACACAATAATCTGCACAATAAAGTGTTTCCACAATGCCACAATGGTTGAATGCGCATATAAAGTCAGTGTTGCCACTAATTAATGCATCAACGCCAGGAATAAAGAATTGTTTGAAATGACGCTATTTAGCGTGTTTTTTAAATTAATTTTGTAGTTCGAAGGCAATTTCGTTGCCTATTTGTTTTATGAAATGTGAGTAGTAGTTGTAATAAAATTAATAGCTCCTAAAATTTAAGAAATACCGGTTAAATGTAGCGAAAAAATAGCTAAATCTACAGAGCTACCTCTATGGGCATTTATTGATTGAAACTGAAATGAGTTATTATGATATTAAAGCTAACGCTTTACATATAATTATATTAATTAAATTTCGATAAAGCGCATTATACAATATGAAAAGCCAGTGACCGGACTTAGTGGTGTTATTGGCAGAAGAATATCTTGCAGTGGACTGATGTGTGGTGATGATTTTATGACGCCCCCAAACTGACGTACAAGTTGTTAATGCCAACTCTACTTAAAAATAAGAAATATTACCTATCACTGACTATAGTTTAATTGTTGTTACACACTATATTGTGCAACTGCGTTTCTATTTGTTCAGAAAACAAAACTCAAGAAATATCTCATTTATACCAACTCAATATAAATAAAACAATGAGTTAGTATAAAATGATAAATTAATTGAATTGATTGTCTGAACTGCGTACTTGAGCGTTGGGTAATTGAAAACCGCAGGTCCGCGTTGACGGATGAAGTATTATTCATTTATGAAAACAAGATATTCATGCGTCCTATTGCCAGTTACAGCAATGGAATGCAAAATTCGTAATCTTACAAGAGTCCTCATATCAGAGAATGAGAATAGTTTTTTGTTAACCCTACAAATTTTATAGGTATTGAACCCATTACTCATTTTGTAAGCAGGACAATTAACAATTTAGCAATTTACAATTTAGGATTCCATTGGTGCCGGTTTCGTTTACTGTACCAGCCACTATGTTCCCGCTGCCCATACTACTCTCGACTTGCGAGGGTGAATTATTTTGCATGATCAATACACAATTGCCCTCAGCTCACTTGGTGGTAATCCAAGTGCCATCTACGCTGTAGGTCGTGAGTTCGATTTCCACCCAGGACAAACATTTGTGTGACGTACATAGGTGTTTGTTCTGTGTCTGGGAGTTGATATGTTTTACATGAATGTACTTACAAAACAAATATGGGTATTAATTATATCAGTTGTCTGGTTCCCATGACATAAGCTATGCTTGCAAAGTAAGCTACTAAAGGGAGCAGTATGAAAAATCTAATAATAAAAGAAAAATGTTCCTTAGGTCTAACAGGAATTCTTTTGACTATGTTCTACTTGATGTTAAGCATATAATAACTACTGGCCAGCACGCAACAGCGAGAAGAGAATTGGATTAACAAAAAATCCAACGTCAGTCAGCTTTGTAAGTACCTAGCTACGAGTATCATCCAGAAAACGAAAATAATTCAAGCCAACGCCGATTCAGCGAGACTTGAGCCACTGCTAAGTATTCTATGGCCTGAAATAAATTGCTAAAGAAAATGTATTTTTAAGATGTCGCCGTCGCGTCTTCCCGGGTTCACTCAATTAGTAGCGATGACGTCACTAATTATCGTTTAAAACAGATGACTAGATGGAAACTTGTGAAAAGCTTTACATTCTCATATATTATTAAGTCTAGGTGAACTAATGATGATGGTGAAAAAGTTTAATTAATAGTCGCCAGTAAAGGTACCTACGTAGGTATAAAATTAGATTTTTCCGTCATGAATTATTATCAGCAATAGGTGGGTTATTATTTTTACAGTTTGCTCTGAAGCGTGTGCGGTGAGGATGCTTTGTTTCATAGGGTAAAACTACCTTCACTTAAACGAAACCAGTGCGGAGTTCGCCGCCATTGATTTTCCGCGTTAACTCGCCAAAAGAAAATTTAATAATAATTATAATAAATATGATGGACATTTCACACAGCGCCATCTGGCCCCAGAGTAAGCTAAGCAAAGCTTGTATCATGGGAAACAGACAACTGATATAATACTTATATACTTTTCTTTTGTAAATATATCAAATCATCATTAGCCTATCAAAGTCCACTATCAAAAATTTATAACTATGTTTTTCAAAATCATTTCAAAATAAACAAAAGTTAAAGTTCATTTCCTTCGTTTTCATATAAAGTTACTAAATTGGCGCTTCAGCAAAATCCCCTTTTAATCTTTTAGATACGAGATTATATGTCTAATTGTACAAACTGTACTTTTATACCTTACGGTATAAAATAATTTGATTTCGGAGTTTACACTTTGATCTTCGGCTCGAAAGTCGATAATCGGCAACCTACTCATTATCAATGTGGTTCAATTAACTGGAGGCGCCGAGAAAGTCCTTAATAGGGTAGTTAATAGGTAATGTTCTATACTGAACAACTGGCAAACCATAGAACATTGTTTAATAGCCCTTAATTGGACCGGGTGACAACGATGTCTGAGTGTAAATGATGGGTTTCATTTGTAATTGGTTCGTATCAAATGTGGGTTGTTTGTGTTTGAAACTGAGTTGTATGTAATTTGAGGATAATATTGAATATTGAGGGAGAGAATTACAGTAATTTTTGGTGTTGGTTATCGCAAAGAATGGAGTATTCAAAAAAAATATCTAAATTTACCTGAATATAAATGAATGAAATGAGAGCGTGGTGGTCCAGTGGTACTGAAGCCGAGTTTCCATCCGGAGGTCGCAGGTTGAAATCCCGACGGGCACCAATGAGTTTTTCGATTGAAATATTTATGCGCGCAATACCAACGTTCTCAAAATGGTCAAAGAAAACATCGTGGGAAACTGACATGTCCTAGAACCAAAAATTCGAAGACTTGTGTCAAGTGCACGAAAGGAGCCTCTTTGAGGTGCACTTAAAATCCTTTTATCACACTGGTTCGAAAAAACCAGTGACTCGAATAGAATAGAATGAATGAAAGTCTAAAAACGAAATGAAAAATGTGTATTAGGTAGATACAAATTAAATAAATGTTATGAACGATTACATTTACTATTGAATAAAGGCACCATTATTGCATTAAATGCTCACAGCCAGCACAGGTCAGTTTACAATCTGTGGTCATGGGTTCAAAACAATTGTGAATTTAAGTTTTGGTGAGGTGAGCCATCGTGAGGATATCGTGGCACGATATTTGCCCGCGTGAATTACCATTTTCTAGTTGAAAGACTCTTTGAAGCTTACTTTAATCTTTCCACCACACCGATTTCCACGACCGAGAGAGCCAGTGAAACGAATAGTAGTAGTTGCCACCAAACAGTGGAAGTTTTATTTCATCCATTTGTAGAAATGGATAAAATGAAAAAAAAAAACGTGTTTATAATGTGAGTTTCAGCTTACATCATAATCGAAAAAAGCTTCTTAATTAAAGCATACCCTGGCCTGGACTGATAAAATTATTGTAATACAAAGTTAGATATTGAATACATTTTGATTTATATAAGGTAGACAATTTAAATAACCTTTACACCAATCGAATCCAAACTTCTCATAATAATATTGTATTTAAATAAGTATAGATTATAATGGAAAGTTTTGTTTTTGAAAAATAAGTTATAAATTAAATGTTTACAGAGGACAACAGTTTTATTGTTTATTGAAATAAGGTTAGTTCATTTTGCTGTGTACGTTTTGTAGCCTCAAGTAAAACTATAACAAAACAAAGCTCAAGAAATATTTATAAAAGCTTCCGTTTCGCGTAGTCACACAAACATCTTTGTATCAATAGAATATCTATTTACAGTAGCATTCGACGAGAGTTTTCAAGTGATTAAACTTAAGTTGGTATATATTTTTGGAACGCGCGGAAGTTTCCCTCGTTAGACGAGTATGAGCCACAACAAAGCCAGTTATGATAATGAAATGAGCTCGACTATGACAGTGTGTACAGGGAGATGAGAGCTGTTGTGGTCCGTTCTTTCAAACAGTAAAAGCGCGATTCTACCACAGCAGTTTTTTTTTCACATCTACGGAAGCCCGAGTTTCTGTTTTTCTCTCACTCAATACTCTACTACTACTCTCTATACATAACTAGTTTACAGTAGGTGCGCTAAAATACATATACGGAATAGTGTACAATTTAAAATACTTCACTCGTATAAAAGTGAAGATTAGCGATTAGCCTGGAATTGTTTTACATTTTTGTTACCAACTTCAAACAGATTTCGATTCATCATTATTGTAATGTGAAATGTATTTATGGAAAAGTGTCAGCTGAGTAGAACAATGACGGTGACGAGCCCACTTGTCACATCTATATTCCCCAAAAGTAGATGTGACCTTGTTTAAAGTGGCACCCTTTCGTGGAAAAGAAATCTATGTATGTACCAGAATATAACTCTTGTCTATGTAACACACTGTAACATAATTATAAATTTTATTTTCAGACATACAAATTCGTTTATCTAAATTGCTTGCCCTTATTTGTGAGACATTAAGTTTAGGGTTAAAAATGAAGCCTTCGTAGCGAAAATAATAATTTGTATTTTTATGAGAAGACAAGCTTGAGCTCCTCAGCCAATTATCTCTTTAAAACACATGATTCAAACTACTTTAGCAACTCTAAACTAAAATGTAGCACTTATCAAATTGCGTGCAAGTAATCACAGCGAGCGCCAGGACAGAAGATTAAAGTTTACACAAACAGAAATATTTCTGAGACGTCGACTGCGAAAGTTTCTTCTTTGTCATGTAAGGGACTGTTATTTATTCCGTGATGTACCTACAGGAGTACAGGATCGTTTGTCTTGCGAGAAGAAGTTTTGCATCTTGGATGTAAAATACTTTGTTGAAGTATCTTATACACGGGCGATTGGATTGAGCAACATTTGGAAATTAACACGTATTAAATCAAGCGATTTTCGAAGGTAAGTTTACCACATTGGAAATGTTATAAAGGACAGGGCGCAGGGAATTTAAAATATAACAATCCTTTGTTTAGATTTCGATAATTTATATATAAGAAGACGGAACCTTAATTATTTTAAGATCTTCTTCTTTCTTCCGTTCCTCTTCTTTTGGCTAAAAATGCATAAAACGTTGCTCTAATTTGTGAGTACACAAATTACTTCAAGAAACATGAACTTATTTTCATTTCTATGACTAGTCTATGTCTATGTTTAATAAGAAATACGCATTCCACCTTTAAATTCGCCAAAAATAATTAAAAAACTGTCCAGCAATTTATTGTCGCGTTGGGAATTGCTGGCAGATTACTTTTATCCGAATCGAAAAGAACCGATAGATTCAGTAATGTAGGAATTTCCGAGTAGTTTGGAGACAAAATATTTGATTCTATATTAGGTTTTTATTTTACATTTCACTACTTAAACTGAACTTGATCCACGATCACCTAGAAATCAGCAATAAATTGTTGCTCGTTTAATAACATATTTCATCTTATTTTTGCGAAAAACCGCCATAAGTTTTACTCTGAACAATTAATCATTATTTTATGATTAGACAGTGGATTTACAGACTTTTAAAGCAAAATAAACAATATCCTGCATTAATGTATATTCTGATTATGAACTTTATTTACCTAAAATATTATAAGCCAATAAGCAACTAAGCAATTTTACCGTAATACATTTTCGGGTAATATATTTTCACATTATTCAACTTATATTTTTCAAATAAATCTTTATTAACAATAACCATCTGTCACTTGAATATTCGTGAACCTCGCTAATCTTCGGTAAGTACCTACTCAAATTAAAATGGTAAATAGGATGAAATCTCTTACATGTAGTAGGAGATTACATCATATATTTTTCATCAGTTTCCATTTAAAAACTAACGATGGATTTTGGTTTACTTGTCACTTTTGCAATAGAAAACTAACAAAATTTTCAGTAGTCCGAATCGATAGAAGTCTGTATGTATGGCGTACTGTAACGATCCCAACTCTGTTGTACCACCAAAATTTCTAATCAATAATCAATTCGAGTATTTTATTTGGAATCAATGTAATTTTATTAAAACCTTTTTCATTACTTTGCATTAAATACTTTTTACTCCACATAGAAAGATGACAGAAGGCTACAGGAAAAAGAAAAAGGTTTTGACAGGGGATTCGGATTGGAATAGCGAGCTTAGATGTGTGAATCGAACAGAATTTATTAAAATATTATTGATTTTGCATGTAATTATAATAGAAATTTGCATCAATGTGCATAGTTTGGTGATATACATTTAATAGTGTAATTGTTTCCACTCATAAACAGTTTCTGTGATATTTCGTGAATACGGGATTTTGTAATGCGTAGTTGCTATGATGACGTCTTAGAACGTATTATGTTAAGTGCGTAATTAGTATGGATTTTATCAAAATGTTGAAGATTCTCTTGTCTAAATAAATAAATAAAAGAGAATTATTATGGCTTAACCATAATATTATCAATATCTGTTCGATGAATACCAAAACCCATAACATGGTTTATGGTCTGCTGGCCTGATCCTCACGGTGTCAACGAAAGCCAGGAGTCAGGGATTCCCTTGTTAGTTAGGCCCAGGCAATTTGAGCGAACTGGGTGTTGAGTTTTCCCTTTGTTGGGCTCAGCAAAGCTCCCACATTGGTTGTTTCCTGAACTTGGATAATGGGGACTTGTCGAAGTGGGTCATGCCTTCAGCGCCCATAATAAATCTATTTTCAGGATCCATTTGATGTGGTCCCTCACACATCTCGCGATACACGTCTTAATTCTGCTGTCTTTGGCTACGGCCTGCAGGAGATAGACCTTAGGGCTGGCACTAGGAATACAAAGTCGAGAAAGCCAATCTCGCATACATTAGTCAGAATAGTTAGAAAGGTACACATTTGCAATCTCTTGTGCTGTTTGTACCTTCATGCACAATTAAAATTAAATATGGAGTAAGGACGCAACTCCTTGTTTTGCTCTCACACATATTTGTAGCTAGTTTAGGTATTTAGGTACACAACTGATAATTTCAGAGTTGTATGCAGATGTTCCTTTTATTTATTGATACTGATTCTACTGACTTAAATCAATGATTCCAAGAATAGTTGTGTTGGTTTTACGTTTTATGATATAAACAAATATTTTATAAATAATTTTACACTTATCTAATACATTAGAGTATCTCAAAGATCAGACGTAAATAAAGTATTTATTTAATAGACGATACAAATAATGGCTAGATCCACTATTATCTGTAAAGGAGCTCCATTGTATAGATTAATGCCTACTGACGATATATTCACAGATGTTAGTTGGAAATGTTTTATAATTATTATATTGAAACAACTTGGTCCACGTTACCAATCTGATGTGCACAACAGATCATTTAACCTATCATAGTTTATATTTTAGTATAAGATAGAGTGAAGATGTAATATCCACTTTGTATTAATTTAATGAATTGATTTATATTTGAATGATGAAAATTGGTTCACAGATGTTGATACATTAACACTTACTATGCTATTTATTTTAATTTGCTTTTTGCCGGCTTGTTGAGCACAAAGGTTTATGAATAAGTATTGCTATCAAATAACAATGTTATGATATTACTAAGCTGTGTCTAGTTTTCGTAATAGCTTTCCAAAGTGAGACTGGTAATCATCCATTATTATCACTGTTGCCGAACCTACCACCTACTCTTACTTTATTTTACCGGTACTGATATATTGGTTTGAGAAACCCAGATATCTCACGGAATTGCTAGTTAGGCTATGCGGTCTGGTCAAAAAGGGGTACGACTCCACCTAGCTGTAATACCTAAATGGTCAGCGTATTGGTTTGTGAGATCTGTAACCACCTCATTTGATCAGTTTTGAATTATTGTTAGGGTTGAGACACATTGCTAAGTACTGTCATTTATTATAATCTTATAAATATTGATAATGTGCTCTGCTTGTTCTGCATTATGGCACTCTACCTCAGTTACAATCTCAGTATGAGTTTAGGAACTTACTGAATGTGAAATACATTCATTAGCATAAGTGAGCCAAGCTCTTATCTATAATTTAATTTAAATTACTGTTACAGTACAGTAAATCATTGTGGATATAGGAGAGTTTTATACTCTTTTCATCATTAACTCTTGCTCGTATGCTATACGAGTTAACTAAATCTCTTCGGAGAATAATAGGACCTTTCCTCTTCTTTTAATTAAGGAGGGTTAAGTTCCGCAGGTTCGATGGGATAATACTTTATTATACCACGAATAGAGGATTTTCTAGACGACAAATCCTAGGGTTGTCAGGAGTCGAAATTCATAGCATGGCGCGGGGAGGGGCGTCGAGCCATAGTTTGTGAGGATGCCGTTGGCCCACAAACTATGTTCGTGGTATAAAATAACTAACTGCTATTTTTACAGCAGTATTAAATAAATTCTTGTTATTCACTTTTCATTATTAAATTAGAGTGTGTACTATTCCATTAGTTCAAACTTTTAATTAATTATAACAATCTACTTTTGTAATGGTACATTTATAATTCTCCAGATCTAATATTTATTCTTAGGGACTTTCTTCACTACGCTACCCAATACCATGTCTTATGTCTACTACCAGCATACCTCTTAAAGAACCTTCTACTTAACGGGTTACTATGAAACACAACGTACAGTCCTACCACTAATTCGATCACATTATTGGCCATTATAAATATTAAGATTTAGAATATATTTTCGAAAAATTTTCGATCTGAGTGTCTTATGACGGATGGAAGGTGGAGGTCCGTTTCAGTACGTAGATAGGATTCTTATAGGTATTTTCTTATATATATTTTAAATATTTTCTTATATTATTCTTATAGGTATTTTATTATATTATTTTATTAATTATTATACTGATGAGATATCTACAATACACGTTTATCGTCGAGTCAAGAGTAAATCATGTAATGCTTTTCGCTGACATATTTATTCAAATAATATCATTTTATACAGCATATAAACAATATTGCAAAGAAATAGATCCTCTTTTTTATATATTTTAATAACAAGGGTTATTAAAAAACTTAGCTGAAGACTCAAGAAAAGGAACAGCGACTTTTCTAATTTGCTTCTTTTGTTCAGCGACACTTTTTAATAAGATTTTAATAAATTATGCAGAGGGTTAAGTAAGGTTGGTTTTGGCTCTGGATTTAATTCGGCACTGTCATGGAAAAAGCAGCTAAGGGTAAGTTCATGCACAGGCATACATAAGAATAGAGTGACGAACGTTGACATCATGTCAAGCATGTCAAGCAAGATGTATGATGGCTAACTTTTATAAGGAATAACTGGACATGTTATGTTACTATGTGTAAAATACAATGAATAGTTTGAATTATGAGATTTTGAATTCGGGGCTATTTTGTAACTCTGTATCATTTTTCTGTCTGAGGTTGCGTTGTACCAGCAAGCATATTGACTGAATGTTACGGTCTCCAGACATTAGAACTTGAAGATTTTGTCTTTGTCTTTGTCTTTGTAACGTGTCTTCTGTGCTGGTCGTGAGTTCGATTCCCACCCAAGGCAAACATTTGTGTGAGGAACATAGATGTTTGTTCTCTGTATGGGTCTTAATATATATTTTACCTATGTATTTACAAATACAATAGATCCACCAGTATTAATTTATTTACGCAATAAATTTAACCTCCCAAATTGTTGAAGTTTTAAAGCTTAATGACTATTCAGACAATATGCTAGGTTGAAGATTTTCTTAAGACTTGGTAGTGAAACAAGACTTAGAATTGACGGACTTAGGTACTTTCTTGCAAGAAAATTCCTTCGGAGAAAAACTATTTTGTTGAAAAATAATATGATATGTATTATGATTCTGAATTACATTACATGTTGAATATATTCAAATTATTGGCTTTATAAGATTTGTGACTTCACAAAATAATTTAATTGCTTTAGGAATAATAATATACACTGTTACAGTTTAAGATAAACTATTTAGTAAGTGGTGTAACAAAATCTACTACTATACGATTAACAGATCTGTATTTGACATTTTACTTATTTTAGGCAAGTGAGTCATACGTGAACTTTAAGGGTCTGTGGTCGAGACCGTGGTGAAGGAACATGCGGGCACCCTTTGTTCCCCTCTCAATTAAATAGATCAGTTAACTTTCAGCCTAGATAGAAGTTTGAAATTGACCGAAACTTTAAGTAAAATATACGACATTATACATATACATTTTGAATAAGGCATGTATACAAACATATTCGAGTTATTTATTTCATGAGTGTTCATTTCAACGAAATTAATCAAAAACAAACGTATTAAAAACTGGCATAGTAAACTAACATAATATTCACGCCTATGTATATTTATTTTTAATATTATAATAAAATGACCACATTTTTATCTGTGTGGCCATTTAAGATTCTTATTTACCCATTCTTACCTAACCTACCCACAATTTATTTGAGTCTAAGTACAGAAAAAAGGAATCCTTATCACCATATCATCACTACACCTTTTATCCATTACGAAGTCTGGTATCGTTAATGAAAACAGGATTACTGAGGTGAGTGTGTTGTTCCTTAGCTATCGTGATACTAGCAGAATGCATTCCACGTAACTGTCACCGTGACTTCATTACACTAATGAGCTCGCAAACAGAGCTTCAGTCGTCAATGCCAAAACATCGATAAGTAGGCTTTGTTGCAAGCGTCTTATGCTAAAGACGTGCCGTTTATATAAACACTCACACAAACACACACACCGTCTTTTTTATTTTCTACTAATGAGTCAAACGAACAATTGTTAGGTGTTAGAATCTTGCAAAGTTTAATCGGGAATGTACTGCTAACATACCTATTTATGCCGCTAAGCAGTAACGCACTGTGTTATGGGTTACTGAGATTGTTGTGCTTTGAAAGTTAAGGTTGCCAAGGAATTAAAGTCACACAAAAAATTACAGCTTCACGTCTCAGTCATAAGGAGGGGAGAACCAAAAAGTATTGCTTTTATGTGGGTAGAGGTTACCACTTACCATGAGTGATCAATACAGATCTTATCTAAAAAAAAACACATATTTTTGCAAAAATAGTTGTGGTGGGTGGTATTCCCTCTCAACATTTTTATTACCAAATAAATTAGGCCCAATTAGTTTCTTATAATGCGCAACGAGCCGACGGCCCATCTGATATCAAGGTATCTTCTAATAACAAAAGCAATATATGAATCACAATACGTGTTCTCCTCCCGTGACTCCCACCATACCCAATTATCGTAAAGCGATATATTGTTGGCTACCCTGAGAATTGAAGACGGGATGTCTTATGAGTCGTAGCGTTGTAGCGAAATGTACTTCACGTATCCACCACCGTGACCTCATTACACTAATGAGGGTGCAAACAATAGCTTCGGCGTCGCTCCTCATCGCCAGCTAAGCACCGATACAATGATAGTAATTAGACACGCTTAGTACTTGATGACGCTGCTGTGGATATGAGGGTATAATATTTTTTTTACTTATTATCTGTTTCAACGTCTTGTATCTTCAGTAGGTTCACTGCGTAATAGCGTGGGGCGTGGTGCGTGGTGGTCTAGTGGTACTGACCCCGAGTTTCAATCCGGAGGTCGCCAGTTCAAATCCCAACGTGCACCTATGAGTTTTTCAATTTAAAGATATATGTGCGCAATACCACGTTCTCAAAACGGTGAAGGAAAACATCGTGAGGAAACCGACATGTCCTAAACTGAAAATTCGAAGACATGTGTCAAGTGCACGAAAGGAGCCTCTTTGAGGCGCACCTAAAATCCTTTCACCACACTGGTTCGAGAGAACCAGTGATTCGAATAGATAGATAGCCGCGTAATAGCAAAAAGTTGCCATGACAGGCGTCACAGCTCAGTTGGTAACTCTGCCATATGCGCTGTGGTCGTTAGTTCGATTCCCACCCACGATAAAAAATTGTGTGAGGAATATCAAGTATTTCAAATCAAATATTTATTAGAGGAACAATACAGTGGATGATAGTGGAGAAACGATGATGTCTGCAGAAGTAATAAAACTGTGTCGTATATGTGTACTGTGTGTGTATGTTTGTGCTGTGTCTGGGTGATAATATATATGTATAAAAAAAAGTATATTTGTATTCTATCAGTTGATGTATGATGTGTTACTAGCCCAGAAAAAGCTATAATTCAAACTATCCAACCTGTTCCAACCTGTTCCAACACACCAAAGCAGCTGAATGGAGAATAGCTGAATTACATACATAAAACAAATATCCTCAGTCTAGTAGTGAAATAAAAAACAAAGAATTTAAAACGAATGTTCTCGCAGCTCGCAGAGTATTTTATGCGCGCCGTATCCCCTTTGAGAGCTTGAATCGTGTTAAGGAAATTATACTGGACGAGCAACAGGCTATTAAAACACATTTGTTTAAATTTGTTTTTAAAAAAATATTTGCTACCCCTAGCAACCCTGGCTGCGCACGACTGAAAGTTTTTAAGAGCGAGTCAAAACCGGTTAACCGATCACTATGAAAATTGTCATATCTTTTTCTAAAAGAGACTTCTGCAGATATGAAAGGAGACTTCAAACTATAAAAGAGGTGCAAGATTTAAGATATTTCTCTCTGTAATTGTTCTGTTAAGGAAACGAGGGACAAAGAGAGTCGAATTTCATGGACCCAAGTACAAGTGAATAGATATCCAGCGCGGAACACAAATTAAAAGCGGTACAGTTTGTTCATCATCAGGAAGGTTTGTTGAATATACCAAATATAAATTTGTTTTCATCAAAACATTTTGAAATAAATAGTACACTCTCGGTTTTATTTAAATTTACGAAAAGGGCCTCAAGGAAAATTATTTGTCGGTTGGCTGAGCTTGCATTGCGTCTAAGCACCGCGGTGGGACATAAAGCCAAATGATGTGGGTAATGTGGTATGTGACTCCCAACCTGGCGCAAAATGGGACATTTTAAACCGTGACAAGAAGTTGTGTAATGTTTCTGAATTCTTGGTATATTTTCAAAATTTCCTTTTAAGTTTTGTGAAAATAATATTTTTTTCAGAATCAGATTCGATAAATTAAAGGTAACATTTAGTTTATAACTACAGATGTAACTTACTTGTGATTGTGTGTTGTTTTGTACATCTGTGTGTGTATTCATAGTATAATATATATATAATATATACACATACACCCCCAAAAAATTAAGCCCCTATGGGTAGTTGTAAAACTCCAGAAGATATTTCAAGCGCATGTCTTTAAATAGACAACAAATTTTCGCCTACAATTTCGTCCCTAATTCAGAAAGTTCAAATGCAGCACGAACATCGACATTTGGAAATGTTAACAAGACTTTTCACGCCTCGCTAGTTTTACCATCACCTGCTTGGTATACAATACTCGATAGTATACGTACCAGGTGCGATATTTGTTCCAATTTTCATTAATTACTTGGGGACTTGAATAATAAACGATATGTCCCGGAATTATTAGTCTAATAGAAGCGATTTTGTTTCATAAGCTCTAGGGGCCTTAGTTGTAAACGTTTTAGCGAAAGGACCTAACCTTTCGCATTTTTGCTTGCTCTGTGACAAGTATTCAGTCGAATAAGACAAAACACAAATTGAATAATAATACGTTTACAAGTAAGCCATGTTAGGAATGAATTAACAATAAACTGAACTTAAGAGAAACATGTCGTAGTTCGTATACGCTGCTACACTAATTTAAAAAACGAAACATGATAAAAATTCAAATTCTTGTAATAAATACGTAAAGCTTTAAAAGCGTGGAAGTAAAAACGTCGAGGCTCCCGGATTTCAAAGTAAAGTGTGCTCTAACAAATTACAATATATAATAATACAACAAACTATATAAAAATTTATACAATCAATCAAAATTAAAAATCTATAAAATTTACAATAAAATGTACAACAACATAAAAAATATAAGTTTAATTAACAGTTTTGTTTTAATAATTTACTAATACCTAGTTAATCGAAACCTTTTTCCTGTTGTTTTACACATGAAGAAAATCTTGGAAGCACCTTTAAGTAACACTGACAGAGTAACACTTCTATAAAGTTAATGTCCATAGGCACCATCCGCTCGGCGATATTAAAATAGGCAATGAACTGTAAAAACAATTCGATAGTGAATTTCAACGAGAGCGTGACGATAATATCGAGCGCTTATATTAAAATCTCATCAGTGTCACTTCAAACAATGCGTCGTGGGGAGTGTCCACATAGAATAAATAAAATAAATATTGGTGGACATTTCACACAGCGCCATCTAGCCCCAAAGTAAGCTAAGCATAGCTTGTGTCCAGACAACTGATGTAATACTTAAATACTTTTTTGTGAATACATACATACTTGTATTATAATGCAGACTTCTTTCTATATATATAATTCGATATCACTCTATATCATTCTATATATATATATAAACTACTAGTGCTGCCATCTAGTAGTGTAGAACTATGGAACTATCTAATTCGACAGGTATATCGGCTTCCGACAGTCAGTATAATATTAGTTTCATGATCGCTCAGCGTCGACGTCGCCGGCGCCGGCGCCGCGCCGGCGCCCTAGACGAAAAGCGATCATACAAACGCGATTCAACTTAGTCCACACCAAAACTAATAACTATTAAAGCCGAATGAATTTCAGACATCAGTCATAATAAAACCATCTGAAATATTGTGTAAGCGATAAGGAAGCAATTTTAATTAAGCAATTAACTAGGAATGTCGCAATCGCATGTATATCAGCCGTTTCAGTTTGTAAGAGCGTTCATGAAAAAACGAGCTGTATTACCTTATCCAAATTTTAAATAACTTGTTAGTATAACAAGAAAGAAGCAAAGCAACTTTTTAGTAGCAGTAGAACTTATGCTAAGTTCGTCCGGGAAGTACTGCCACGATACTAATTCCTGCCGCCAAGCAGTAAGGCATTGGCGTGTTACCAATGATGGAGCCACAGGATAAACGTGTGGAGACCGAAGACTGAGAGCTTAAAACGCCTGACGACACAATCTGGTCGTCAGTGGATCGTATTACTCAGAACAGAGATAGTTTGAGGATATTGAGGGAGTATATTCTAATATGTCTAAAAGCAATGATGATGAAAAAAATATCCTCAATTTATAAAATATATTGCCTGGTTTAATAAAATTGACATATTCTATAATTTGCGAAAAATATTTCCCACGAGTATCTGAATTTATCGCCAGCCTTTATTTTTGAAATTCAACCTTGTTTGGCGCTAAACAAGCGTCAGGTAATCCTCTGTTTTTCACATAAAAGCATTCCGCACCTGGGATCCTTCGTGACGTAATGCAATAAAGGAAAACGTTACGAAACTTTCACCGTCAAAACGGACTTTATCCCTAGGTAATAGGGGTTAAGAAACCAGTGGGTCAAGTATTCGAAGCATGTGTTGAAACAAATAGGGTTAATAGTGCGAGAGGCTGAATATGGATACTAATATAAAAACCGTGGCATGCAAATGCGTGATAAGCCCCAGGTAAGAATTTGATGGAAAAATAAATCAGGCTTTCCGAATAGGAAAATTAAAGCTAATTGGATTTCTTATATTTCTATGTAGCGACGTTCATGTCAAGAAGTTAACACAACATGTGCGAACATAATTGTTATATTGTTCACATTGTACGATTTAAATTGTAGTGTAGAAATAGTATAAAGATGAGAATGATGGAAGAACACGTGAAGAGGATATAAATATTAATACTCAACATGAGAAAAACCGGTGAATCAAATTAAAAGTGAACCATTTAACTGAGTGATGATCGCTACCAACACGATCCTGTGTTATTTCGCCATGCCTGTTATACCCTAAGCGGCCTAAGTTACTTACCTAGTTTACCTGGAGAAGGCAAAAAGTTGAAAGAGAAAACATAGCACACGATGAATATCAGTATGTACAGTATCAGGCCACACTAGACAAAATATTCAATTGCGCATATTCCATCATAGGAAGTGGTATAACGAACGTACAAAGAAAATTTATTCCGAAGATAACAAGAACACTTTTTTATCAGAATCAAAGCAAGTTCGACTTTCTTTGATGTGCCACAGTTCCTTTCGACTTAGAATCGAATTCCGGGCACGTTTTGTTATAATCATGTTGGAGTCTCCAATGTTTGATAAAGTCTCGTGTACGAAAAATTCCTAGCAATTTGCCAGTGTGGAAAATAAAAGTTATAGTATGTGTGAATTTTTGATTATACGCCCCCTCTTGTTTGCTAATGTGGCATTGTTTTTGCTTGAATTTGGGAAACGTGCTCTAGAATATGAAAAGGATACAAGTTTGTCGCGTTTTTGCCGATGTTTTCGTACTTGGATATCAACTCCGATAAGCCAATATTCGTCTAGTCTGTAAATGTATTCTTATTTCTTATATATTTGAAATAATTGTAATGCGATCGTAATTAAACATTTTTCTGTATTTTTTTTTTGCATCTCTATAATATTTAACAATATTTTTCCGAGCGTGTGGGTTGAATTTTACGGCTATGGTGTTTAAACTCCGGTATGGTGATTAAAAATGCTCCGTCGAACACTGATAATCACATATATGTTTTCTCGTAAACCACATTCCAGGTACACAATTCAAATTCTGAAACTATCGACAAACACTGAAAAATGGCCTGAAATTCCAGATTAAAGTGAGTCAAAGGCAAGTATTTATTCTGGCAAATGGACAGCAGTTAAGCTAGCAGCGTCCGATTGGCCGGGATTTAGTCGAAAATTGCCCAAATGAAAGCTCAATGAACGTGTCACGGCGAGTCGCTGGGCACATTTGTCCACGTCCCTATTGTCCGCATTGCCGCACTGTAGTGATGTGAGTTGTCGATGAGTCTAAAACCATCAGAATCAGAACGTCAGTAAAATAGGCCTACATTTTCTAACGGGATTCAAAGGACAACAACAGCGCAATCCAGATCAAGCGAAATAAAGGAAGGATTAAAGGCCTTTAATTCTCTTGTTTATTCTTCTCCCCATGGACCTTGTTTTATATATTACTACTACTTATTGACGTGACCAATCCATTTCTTTATGAATTTTGTGGAAAAAACTTTTTGATGACTTTTACTTGACTTGACTTTGAGATTGGGTAAAGTAACAAAAGCTTTCATTTTTTTATCCCTGATCATGTTAGTTTCCTTATGATGTACATAAAGGAAATTCACTATTTTGTTGCCATCGTCGTATATAACATATACCAATAAAAAATATGTAAACTCCATTGATTGATATATCATTTGGTGTCGCTGATTCCAGGCTATAAACAAATTTTCACAACTCCGTTTCATTTCATCTTTAATAAACAATATTGCTCAACCTTTTAGAAGAAATTATTAAAATGTATTTGGTATTAATATTAAAAAAAAATTGATTAATAAAATCAAGTATAAA
The DNA here is from genome assembly GCA_947359385.1 of Chesias legatella. Classification (NCBI taxonomy): domain Eukaryota; kingdom Metazoa; phylum Arthropoda; class Insecta; order Lepidoptera; family Geometridae; genus Chesias; species Chesias legatella. The sequence goes on from OX375766.1 coordinate 3,984,011, forward strand.
ACAAAAGTTCATTAATGTAAATAACGGACAATGGAAAAGTAATAATTTTTTTCTTTGTGTTTTATATAAATATAGAAATATCGCGACATCTCTGAATAACCCATGGGTGATAAAATCGATAAACGCAACATGCCAATTACACAGATATCGACATTGACGACCAGTAACTTGAGCCATCACTAGACTGCCCTAGGGGTCGGACGTCGGGTCATCAGAGGGAACGATCCGAACTATCCTGCCTATGACACGGTGCAATGTCATTGCCGAATCGCTTAAAAATTACGATGTTGACTGAGGATTTCCATAATTGCTTGAGAACCTTGATTTTGGTTAAGTTTTATTTCGACTCTATGGATAATTAAAATAGCACTGGAAAACAACTTTCATATACAACGTACAACAGATGTAAAGCCAAAATGAGTACCTTCATGGCGGTCAATGCTAAGAAGTTCCATCACACTGACGCTAGATGGCACTACAGGTCGTTTAGTTACCTGTAGTGCCATCTAGCGTAGATATCTAAGTACCAGTCGTTAAAAAATATTAGTATTCTAACTCCCAAGTGACATCATTTTACATTTTTCACGAATTTTACCTTAGAAAATTGACATTGATTTGTAAAAAAATTGAATGTATCCTTTACTCTGTAAAACATTTATATAATGTATAGAAAAGTTTATTGTGCGTTGAACCCAATGGTTATACGCCGGAATATCAAAGGTATGTTCTTTTGAATTCTTTAGCGCTTTTGATTGAGTAGAATTTACTTGATGCACACATATTTCAACAGTAATTAATCTTTCCTCGTCAATTAGATATTGTCAACACGTTTAAACTGATTGTACATTATTCTTTTTTATGTGTTGTAGATGAAATGATGTATGAAAATGACAGTGAAAGTGACATAAGCAGTAACCTCTGCCCATACCAGCCACCACACCTTTCTTACTGAAACGCAGTAATATGGATTTGTTCTTGTGGCAGAAATAGGTACAGGCATATTATTTCTCGGAACGAACGAACTTGGTAGAAAATATTTTGCCTGAAAAACTTTATCTCACTGGAAAGACCGTTGTGAACTTTTCTCTACAAAACACAATAACTCCATCAAATACTTACCGCTATTTTCATTTACCTTTCCCCAGCAATAACTTTCATGAGTGTCTATTAAATTAAATGTGGTGCTTTAGTAAAGTGACTTGCTGCAACGGATTCTCTTTGATCCTGCTAAAGAATGTCATATTTCATACTGGTCAGAAGATGGCAAAGGTTTGTTAGCTTTAAGTTATTTAGAATAAATATCAGTAAATAAATACGCACCAGACACAAAACATATGATTTTTTCCATTATGTGTGTATCTAAATTATTAAAATTTCATTTTATGTGAAGATTATTTACGCCTGTACCCGCTTAACGTATGTGACTATTTCCTGTATTGGCTATGCTTTATTTGGCAGGTCTCAGAGATAAGTTCCCAGTAGCTCTTAACTTTTTTTTGCTGTAGGTCATAGGTTTAACTCCTACCCTGGACAAACATATTGATGGGCATAAAGTATGTTCTTGTGGCAAAGAGAATCCAGATGAGGTCAGATGACTCAGTTATATATTTATTTCCAGTATAATGAAGACAATCTTCACTTCAATAACCATATATTTTATACGTATACGATTCCAGCTAAAGTCGTGTAAGATGATTCACTGCACATAAAACACCGTATACCGTCGAGTTATGTCTTCACTATAAACCGCGTCCTAGATGCGGACCTAAAAAGCTTTTAGCTGTATGTTAGTACGAGAAATATGCACAAAGCGGTTGAAGGTCCAATTGACCCAAATGGACACACAAAATAGTTGAAAGGAAGGCCCGGACGAGGTCATTATTCGCTCTGTAGCTCGGCTAAAGTGTCAGGACGCTCCAAGACGGGCATTTATCTAGAGGCTGTGATTTTACGAAGGATGTTACAGTGAAATAGGAGGTTTTCAAGAAATCAAAGAGGTAATAAATTATTTTACGTAGCGGTAGTGACGTAGGTACCTGAAGGTCCGATGAAGTTCCGATGGCGTAATTGGATTTGAGTTCCGTGAGTGTTCGGAGTGAAAAGAAAGAAGGTAATGTGTAATGCACAGTCTTGGGTTTCTTGAGTGAAAAGTATCAATCTTGTTGGGTCTTACTTTATTCGGTGTATGATCAAACATCAATGTTATTATGGTAAGGAAACGGTTTGGGGTTTGAACTGGTTGCGTTATGAGTAATTATTCTGATTTCTTTAAAAAAACCTTTTTTTTTATGTAAATATTGTATGAATTTTTGATATTCTTCACAGTATTCAAAACTCTATCACTGGAACGCAAAATATTTCGGTTAAGTTTTTATTTCATCTATAATGAAAAGCCCTCATCGCTAAATTCAGCATTACTCCAGCAAACAACCATGAAGAATAGGTATAAGACAAGAAATCACTATATAATGGATTCCTATATCCTTCTTATACAGGATAATGACTAATTTTTCCTTAAAGTAATAAAAAATCCTAACGAAATAAATCACAAAACTCAATGATATAAATCTGGAATTACGGCGGCCAGCTACTATAGGTACAAGGGTTTAAAAAACCTTTTCGGCCCGACTGAAGCAATCTTTTGGTCCATTAAATCGTTCACGCTCAACGACTATGGAAATAGGACGTAAAATGGGAATAATGTACGGATGTACCCGGGACATAGTTTCGGGAGTTTTTTGAGTAATAGGACATTTTGTTTTGTCCTTCAAATTACCTTACTTTCGCTTCAACGTGGTCTGGTAAATATTATATATATACGTTTATAATTTGTTTTAAACTTTTCGTATATTTATTACTCATGCTCTGCACTTTCTTAAAGAGTTTTGGTTTCGTTTTTTCCTTTCGTGCACTTGACACGGTCTTATGCAAAATTTTTGGTTCTAATATATGCCAGTTTTCTCAGGATGTTATCTTACACCGTTCTGAAAACGAGATATTGCGTATATACATTTTTCAAGCGAAAAGTCACTGATTTTCTTCCGAATTGAGGCAACCTCTGGATTTGAAACTCAAGAGTGTGTAATACCGAGACACTTAGCCCAGGTTACTACCAATTTAGCATCGTAACTTCAAGTTTTATGTTGGTGATAATTCGGATGTAATATGAACAGCTTTACTAGACCAAAAATACTCAGTTAAAATCATACATTAATTAATTAACCGACGTTAACTTAGTATTTCCTAATATCTATCCTTGTACCTAATGTATTATTCAAATAAATAAGGATACACCATTGAATTTAGTGTATACATAATAACTAGCTTCTGCCCGTGGCTTCGCATACATTTTACAGGGGCGTAGAAGGGAGCCATAAATCTTATTTTACATCATTATAAAAATAGGTTCAAAATTTCAGAAAAATGTGTTAAATAGTGGCGCGAAGGAGAAACAAATAAAAAAATGCTGAGGAATATGGACCACTAAAATGTCTATCCTTATATCTGTCCTGTACATTATTGTAGGAATATTATATATTTATTATTGCTATATATATTATAAAAGGTAAATTGGTAACTGAGAGATACCTAAAATCAGGAGAGAATCACACAAAATACGGAGAGTCAAAATCGAAGATTATGAAGGTATACTTTAGACTATCACCATTTTTAATAAAAAGGAATGGAAGAAAAACGAGGGGCCTTAGCCGAGAAGTGGGGTGAGCTGTAAAAATACATTTCAATTCAAAATAATATTAAATAATCATTTCAAATAGACCTCAACTTGCAGTATAAGATTAGTAAAGCTATCGTTCTCAAGTAGTTTCATAAGCCCATAATTTCCCTGACCTAATCTTGGAACTGGGACGCAATAATGCAGGTACTAAGAGCTGGACAGACAGATCGGCGCAGCGACGGTTCAACAAGATTATTGTGAAACTAGGTAAGACATTAAAACCACAACAACGCTAGAGAAAAATGAAGCCTTATTGAATGATTAAAAAAAAAACTGATAATTAGGTATCATATTTTTTATCATTGCTGCTTACAAGGTCTCCGGCTACAGCTTATCGTGGTGGCACAGTGGTACAGACACCGAATTCAATCCCGAGGTCGCTATTTCAAATGTTACTCTTGGAAAAAATTGTGGGCTACTCCACGTTCTCAAAACAGTGAAGGAAATGTTCGTGAGGAAACCGGCCTGTCCTAAAACAAACATTTGAAGATATGGCGCACTATACCGCAGAAGGTAGAGTTCCTACCAACTGAGCTGTGAGGCCACTCATATTTTATACTCTTCTTCTGCTTCTGTTATACGCAATGGAAAACGTTTAACTGGACCATCTGCTGACATATACAATTTAACTTCATCAACTGAGCTGTTGTCTCTTTCCCGGTTCGATAACCTTATTGATTTTTAGACTTATAACGAGGAAAGTATATTTTCAACCCAAAAAAAAAACAACATTATCATGACATATCGCTATCTTTTAAGAGCAGTAGAACTCGCCAAGTTCGTCCGGGGAAGTACTGCCACCATGCCCATTTCTGCCGCCAAGCAGTAACGCGTTCGCGTTACTGTGTTCCGGTTTGAAAGGTGTGGTTGCCGGTGAAATTACAGGCACATGAGACATTCCACCTACACGTCTCATAGTTACGGGCGCATATGATGTGACTTGGGTTTTGTCGTACCTAGTAGGGAAGGACCCAAGTCGCATCGGTTGTTATGGGCCGAGGTTACCACTTACCACCAGGTGGGCCGTCGGCTAGTTCCGTAACTACATAACATTAAAAAAAAAAAGTTTTTTAATTACCTACTAAACCTATGCGGACAATAATGAACAGAAATAAATTTTACTAAATATCAATCGAATACACGTTGCAATTGCACCATGCATTAGTGAAACCAATTTCCAAATTCAATTAAATACAATATTTTACAAATCTACTTAAAAAGCAATATCGGAGTGCATATTCTAACATAATTTCATGGACCAGTTCACTCGCATTAAATCATATTTCTCATACAGTTACTGGAAGTGTCATCATTTGTATAAAGTCATCTGTTTTAATGACTTTTTTATGATGAGTAGGTAAGTGATTAGTGAGAAGTTGGCCCAACTGAAATTTGGGTCCTGTTTTGAAAACAATGCATACATAATATATAGAGTCGTCATTCTGAGACATGAATGTAGAATAACTGACATTCTTTGTTTTTTATTTCTTCTTCCATTAATGAAATTTTGATAATTTGATAGGCCTGTAATTTCTCTTGTATTCACATGCTTCAAACTGGATATTAATGTTTAAGAAGTTTATCTTTTTTAAGTAATGCGATACAATACTGCTAGGGGTTAAAAATGCAAATATGTAGTGAGATTACTTTCCTAACTAAACTGTATATTTTATACTACGTAATTGTATTTTTTTAATTTTTTCCTCCTTACACTCACTTCTTGCGCTGCAGGAAATATTAGGTACTGATATTTCCAGGCAGAAGAACAGTACGTGGAGTGCTGCATTTTGGGAAATGTATTAGGTAGACGATTTGACAGGCCTCACAGTCTTCTGCGCTGTAGGCCGAGCGAGTTCCCATCAGGACAAACATATGAGTGATGTTTATTCTCTGTCTGGGTATTAGTGTGTAATTTTTATGTATGTATTTAATAAAAGTATGTAAGTATTTTATCTATTATCTAATTCCCAAGGTAAAAGTTGTTTCGTTTTATTTTTATGCGATTAAGTTACGGAACGAGCAAGATAGCTCAGAGGTGCCATAACAAAAGCAATAGATATTGGGTCCTTCCTTACTTAGGTATGGGAAGACCCAGGTCACATTTTAATGAGCCCATAACTTCGAGGCCTAAATGTGGAATATCTCAAATGCCAGTCCCCGCCGTTGTGCTGAAGACATGCGCTCCAGAGTTAGCTCCGATTTTGACAACATTGTTTCGGTTGTCATATTCTTCCGAAACTGTACCCTCTTCTTGGAAGATAGCCCTTGTTCACCCTATACCAAAGAAGGGTGACCGTTCTGACCCGTCAAACTATAGGCCTATCGCGATAACCTCCCTTTTCTCCAAAGTGATGGAGCGGGTTATTAATGACCAACTTCTTCGGTATCTTGAAGAACACCAGCTGATTAGTGACAAACAATACGGCTTTCGCCGTGGTCGCTCAGCTGGTGACCTTCTTGTATACCTCACTCACCGCTGGGCTGAAGCCATAGAGAATAAGGGGGAGGCATTGGCAGTCAGCCTGGACATCGCGAAGGCATTTGACCGCGTTTGGCATAAGGCATTAATATCCAAGCTTCCAGCATACGGACTTCCCGAGCAATTATGCAATTGGACAGCCAGCTTTTTATTGGAGCGGAGCATAAAAGTCGTAATAGACGGTTCTTGCTCTGCCACAAAGCCCATAAATGCTGGTGTCCCACAAGGCTCTGTGCTATCACCAACACTGTTTATTCTGCATATCAATGATATGTTACGTGTCCGTAATATTCATTGCTATGCAGATGACAGTACTGGTGATGCTCAATACGCAGGCCGTGCAAATATTTCTCGGGTCTCTGTGCAGCAGTGCCGAGGCAATCTCGTTTCTGAGATCGGGTCATCTCTGGAGCAGGTCTCGGACTGGGGTGAACAAAATCTTGTCCAATTCAATCCGAGTAAGACACAGGTTTGCGCGTTCACCGCCAAAAAAACTCCGTTTGTCGAGGCTCCTACGTTCCAGAACACTTCCCTTAGCATCTCAGCAAGAATTGGAATCCTTGGTGTCGAAATTTCGAATGACGTCCAATTCCGTGGTCACTTGGAAGGCAAGGCCAAACTGGCCTCAAAAAAACTTGGAGTCCTGAACAGGGCGAAGCAGTACTTCACGTCGGGTCAAAGACTTATGCTTTACAAAGCGCAGGTACGACCCCACGTGGAGTACTGTTCCCATCTCTGGGCTGGGGCGCCTGAGTATCAGCTCCTTCCACTTGACCGGATTCAGCGCAGGGCAGTTCGAATTGTCGACGATTCCAAGCTTACAGACGACCTGGAGCCCTTAAGACTACGGAGAGACGTAGGTTCTCTGTGTGTGCTCTATCGTCTGTACAATGGGGAGTGTTCTGATGAACTGTTTAGTCTGGTGCCCGCGGCTAAGTTTCACCACAACACCACACGCCGCAAAACCAGATACCATCCGCACCACCTGGATGGCTGGTTGTCCACCACCACTCGCTTCTCGCGATCATTCCTTCCACGCACCTGTCAGCTATGGAATGATCTGCCTTCAACCGTTTTCCCAGGGAGCTTCGACATGGCGACCTTTAAGCGTCGGGTTAATGCCTATCTTAATGGCCGGCAGCGCATTAGCAATGCCTCTGGTGTTGCAGATGTCCATGGGCGACGGTGACCACTTTCCATCAGGTGGCCCGTTAGCTCGTCTGCTAGTTTATAACATAAAAAAAAAAAAAAAAAAAAAATGCCACTAAATTCACCGGCAAGCACACCATTCAAATCGGAACACTTGGCTTGGCGGCAAAAGTAGGTACGGTGGCAGTACTTCTCCGGACGAACTTGTTAGAAGGAGTTTGGAGTTAGATGGCTCTGTGTGAAATGCACACCAATATTTACGTTCAACGGATGTGTACTTAATATAATTTCCATTTCCAGAACAACTTTTATATATCACATCAACCTATTCTATGTCTGCTCCATTAATTTGAGGTCTTTTCCGTTAGTCCGCGGAAAACTAGGTTGGAATAATCTAGCTTATCTGCTGCCTTAGCGAATATTATGATGTTATCAATTTTTCATTGTGTCTTGCTCGTTGATAATATATTAAATTTCTTTACTCGAATATTTAATTTGAGAGCGTGAAACATTAATTAGGAGTGCCTTTTCAAATATTAAAGAATGTTATGTAAGTACATTAAATGTGAGTATGAGAAAAGAATAATCGCAGAACTACCTCTTCAAAAAATATTATTTACTACCTACAAGATTGCGTTTCGAATATATCACGATGTTAGGTGGCTAAGTAGCCGATGGCGATATTCAAGGGTTTTTAACATAGTTTAAGGCCTACTGATTAAACATTACTTACATTCCAAAGATTATGCGAACTGGAGAATGTTATTTTGTATTTTTCAATACGATACATAAGTTGCACGTGAAGATGAATAAGGTATCTTCCAGCCCGGCCGCGGCCGGCCGGCCGGTCGTGACGACATTCCAACAGAGGGATAAGTGAAAATATATGGATTTTGTGGAAATTACTTTTATAATAAATCTTTTCTTATGCGATTCACAATCTTTTGCATTATTTTTATGAAACATGTCGTTATTCAGTTAAGTATTTTAAATTTTCCTATGAGTTCTCATGTAAAAAGAAAATCTAAAATCAACAAAATTATTTCTGAGTTAAATATGTATGAGTGTTGATCAAGATTTAAGTACTATACAATCCATGTGTTATTTTAAAGTAAATAATAATAATAATAATAACAATAAAAATGCTTTATTGTACACCACAGAACACTAACAATAACAAAAAATCATAGAAATTAGTAGTGCAATGAGCGGTATTATCGCTATAAAGCGATCTCTTCTAGACAAACTTGGGATGGAAAGAGTATTACGGAAATAATAGATAAAGAAAAACTGAAGATTATTATTATTATTTTTTAGCGTGGCTTATCAACAATGTACTTACAATATGAAGCGTACCCGTTAACGCCATGAAAGCTGATAGGGGGTTTACGGTCAGATATTGACCTGATCGTGGTCAGAAACACGAACATTTTCAAGGCAACACTTTCAAGGTTTTCAAGACTAGTAGCCTTGGCAAATTATAGCTTTTCTTTAAAATATATGTCACATCTTGAAACCGTTCATATTAGTTAAGTTATCCTATTGTAAGAAGTAAACAACCCGCATTGGTGGCTTTGCTTTATGCAAACTTGTATAAACACTGCACCACGAGATAAAACGGGCTCAAGAAGTTTAATGAATAACAGCGTCTCCACCGAACTCTGACCCACTTCACGTTTCGTGAGTAATTTAGAAGATACAAGTAGTTGGTGTGAAAGCAAGTTTAGCAAATGTTGCTAGAGGAATTTACTCCCAGAGGTCACTTGACAAAACACTCTAAAGGAAATATTTCTTTGGAACATTTAAAACTAAGTGTCCATGCTTTGTAGGCCTTATACTCAAACCAATAAAAATCAACTAGTCCACAACAATATGAAGTAAATTCTTTTGTGTATTAAATCCACGCATAAATCAATCACCGCACCGCAACCACCCGCTGCTCAATATTATATTGACTCTGCGACCGCTTTTTTAATCCTCCTAAAGAATAAAAACAAACATAAAATTTCCGAACTTACTAACAACAAATAAAAATTATCTATATCCATCACAAAAATCCCTGTTATTTATTTTACAAGCCGGAATGTAAACAATTATTCAATGTATCACGTGGCGAGCCGCGCACCTCTATGAAATGAAACGATTAAGCTACAAAATGTCAAAAAGCAAAAGCACGGAGGACTAGGGGCGGCGACCGCGGCTTACGGAGGGGAAAGGGGGGCAAAGGGGAGCGTGGCCGTCAGTTTCTCGCCGACCGTCGCGCCGCGAACGCGCGTTGTGATGCGCTCCGCAGTTTGACGCGTCATGGCCTCGTCCACGAGTGGCAACATCGTCGTAGAGTGGTTGCGATCGCTCCACTTGGGCCAGTACGCGGAAAGTTTTATCGACAACGGATATGATGACTTAGAAATATGCAAACAAGTCGGAGAGCCCGATTTGGATGCGATCGGTGTTCTCAACCCTGCGCATCGCCAGCGGCTTCTGCACTCTATAAGAACTTTGAGAGAGGAAGGCGCCGCTGCCGTTTACTTCACACTGGAGGAGGCGGCAGCGGCACGGGACTCTTGCCGATGTGAGGAGGAAGCTCGCAAGGAACAAGCGACGGCCACCATCGAGCCGGCGAAGTACGCGGACGAGTACGAGGAAGGAAAGGCGGAGCTGGTGAAGATACCGCGGATGCAACTGAAGCGATTGCTCCGAGAGCGTCTCGGACAGGATGGGATCCGGTTGAGCCTTCAGCCTTATTCAACAACGGTCAGTGTTTCTGTTATCTTCGGGCAGTGTTTCGTGACACGTGTTTGTGAAAGTGACGTATTGGAATATATATGTATGAAGCGTGCGCTGTTTCTGGAGTGGGATGACACGAGTGTGCGAGGCACTGCCCGCGTCTTATTATTCCTTTTGAGGGTTGTGTGCGGTCGTCTTCGACCGCCCCGAGCGGCTCGCCGGGACGTGTTGCCATAAAGTTTGTTGCGTGCGTGATTTCCCTCGAGATGAAGAGTTTGCGCCTTCCTGTCGTGAGAAGATTGTAATCGCGTGCCTCAAGGCTCTAAATTGGGTTTAACGATAAATTGCAAAACCTGTTTCCGCTCCTAGAGGCGTTAATTAGTAATGCGACTTGTCTGACATGGAACGAATATCTCATTCCCATGCACACGAGTAGAGAGTTATGGTGAACTCATTACGCTAATACCTTGCAGCTTGTCGACTGCATTTTATCTCTGCAAATTATAGTTGTTATCTTCTAAGTACTTAGGAAATGCGGTATCTGAAATACAATTTTGCCGACATAACTACGAGTAAAAGGCAAAATTAATTGTATTGTTTGTGCCGTTTCATTATTTGTTAAGATAAATACTGGAATTGCAAAGTACATATCTTTATTTATAACAGTACTAAGATAAAGAAAGTGTTTTCTACATAATTCATTCATTCAATTTATTCATTCAATTCAAAATCTTTTAATTAAAGTTTAGTTTTAATTAAAGACCACTTAGTAAATATTTTTTTAAGATATGAGTACTTAACACTGATATGAAACGAAATTTTTGACAGAAATATCTTTTTTAACTTCAATTGACATAACTAGTATTCAGGATGCGCAAAACTGAGTCTAAGCATGCTTAAGAATCCAGCGAACCCTATCTTCATATGGGCGGAAGCGCTTAGTTGATATTATAATTGAGGTGTTATTAATTATCCGGTGGAGAGTGATTAAGAGGGCGGAATACAGCGAAGAGAGCACGCCTTTTGGTGTGAAAATTGAATCATTTGTCAGCAAATTTAGGGCCAGCTCTTTGAATAAGAGTATTATAATTCTACACTGTAATTATAGCGTCAAAAGCCAGTTATTTAATGCTGAAGCAACTAATTCCATGTAATGAATCGTGATCACTCGTCAGTCAAAGACAATTTACATTAACTGGCAACTTGAAGAAATATCAATACAAATATTTAGCTTGTCTTGTTGCATGTGTAATTCTAAACGTAGTTTCAAAATATAGTAGTTGCTAGAACCTTATCGGACGTTGGTTTTTCACTTATCACACATGTACCACGAATATTTTATCACTCACCTTCATACATTGTGTGCCTAATGCCTTAAGTAAACATTTACTATACTCAGAATATCCATTTCCATAAACGGTTTCCTATTATTACTTCCCGGGTATTGGGTATAAACCTCAGCACAAATACCTACCTTTCCACGTATTCCTTACTTTTTACTACTCGCAGAGTTTCTTTGTTTCCAACGTCGCTCACAATGCACTGTTTCTAATAATTTCGCTAACAAGTGGTCGGAAAATGGCACGCCATAATGGACAGAACATTGTAAACCTATCGGGAATTCTAAAGAAAATACATTTTACTTAGACACCAGGATATGTAACTACCCTCGCCATCGGAATGAATTATTGAAACGACGAGATTGTTGCTCATACATTCCTTGACTTTTACATTTCAAAATGGTTTTCAATTAAGTCCACTATTATGATTTATATTGAATTGTTAAGCGACGAGCCTCTCGTAATTACTTGTGATGATTTTTTACCGGTTTTCGGTCTCCATGTTGGAACCTGTTCCATCGAGAGCGCTAAGAATCCACGTTGAGAAGCGAGCATCGCATCACCGGCAAAAAAACTGACAAAGCCACTGGCATTACAAACTCCCAGACAAGTCCGATCGCCCTTGAATAGGACAACCACAAATTCTATCTTTTGTCCACGTATAATTGGAACAGTTTTATTTATAAGATCACTGCGGCTTTCGATCAAATGCAGTATGAAATTGTGTCCGATTCAATCGAATATTTCAACAGTGGTGACACTGATTCCATTAATGTCCCCATTTGTATCAATTCCGCCATTATTAACGGAACGTGCTGTCACAGTTAAATTATTTCAATGCTGCTATTAGCAGGACGCATGCTATTGTTATAGATACACCCCCATGTCTACCTGGGCACATTTCTTTATTCGTTCCTGAACCCTACAATAAAGATTTTTTTATCTTTCGATTTTGTAAAGCGATTACCATCGGAACTGTGCACAAAAGCTTTGACAGATTCAGGGTATCAATATCGTAGTTCCGACTAATAGACAAATATTTAGGTTTTTGTTCCGCCATTGTAATCGCAGCATCCGTATACGGAACTGAGGCGAAATTAGTTTAGCTACCGTGACTATACGGTAATGAAATTTTGCACAAATGTATTTGATGATCTATCTTCGAACGTACAAACATTTTTAATTCGTTATTTTCTTAAAACTGGGCTTGAAATTTTGTGTTACTTCCTTCTAATTATTAATTTTAGTACGAGATTTAGAGATTTAGTACGTAGATACGAATGTATCGGATTAAATCGATCACTACTAATCAGTGTTAGTTTTGAATCATAATATGCATGTAATATACATAATAGGTATGCGTTTTTGCTAACATACTTCTAACTATATTAAATACAACATGAAAATACAATTATGTACACGGGCGCATACATAAATGGAGATTTTCTGTCATAAATGGAATGGTAACACACAAAATAATAACCTAAAGCATTACTTGAAAAAAAGCAATAATGGTTAATATTCCTTTATTCAGTGATGTCATTAAACTCGGCCTCTTTTATATAGCGTCCACTAGAGATATCCAGCATAAAATGCCACACGTATCTAAATGCCAGTAAGAAATATTAATGTCTCCAGATTAAAACTGTCTTTTAAATGAGAAAGCTATCTTCTATTCAGTAAGAAATGGTTCGGTAAACAGGTCGAAAAAACTAAATGAATGAGCGGGCGCTCTTGTTAGAATTAGTTTATGTATGTTAATGAAAATGGGACCGTAAAGGTCAACGTTTATAAACGAATTGAATCCAACATGAGACTGGTCACATTTTGATATGTTCCCTGCGTGGGTAATCAACACTAATGTTCAAACAACTTAGTAAATGAAAGCGTCCGTTTCTCCGAATTTATATTTGTTCATCCGAATAGCTTTTGTTAATCATACAAGATTTTGGTCGGTAATCGCTTGTGTTTAATTAGATATCGGTTTCGAAATCACTAATTTCCGTTGATTATTTATCGTCAACGTGTTATAATATTCCGTTAGGTAGTGACCTGGCTTTAATTAAAAAAAAGTACTTTTGTTCGGGTTTGTTTGCTTTGAAACGGGGTTTAATATTATCCCGGGCGGGTATTTCTACCTGTTCCGTAGCTGCGTTACAAATGAATGTGTGCGAAGTCACGCAGTGTCCCGGCTACGGCTCCTTGGTATGCCTCTCTCGCTTTATGTGCGCCTGGTAATTTTACTCATACAGCTATAAAACTTTGTATGCTTGTGGTACGCATAACTTTTGTATTAGGCCTAAGATAAACAAGAGTAATAACTTTTGCGGTCTGATGAAGACTTGTTGATGAAACTTTTTAGTTGTTTTAAATATTACATTGTGCGTTACGCTTCTGAGAAATTTATTTTTTTGAATATATTTATTAAATTTAATAGTAGGACTATTTGAAAGATAACGTGAAAACGCGATTTTGCAAATAATCGACAGTTAACATACTCTTTTCTCGCCTAACGTAGTACTTATTAAAGCTACGCTTACCCATTAATAATTAGACGTAATGTGTGCAGATTAATACTTACTCACTGAATTTCACAGTTTAAATCGGCTAATTTTGACCCTGAATATATAAAGTCATATTTGCTACAGAAATTGTAACTACAAGCTAATCTGCTTAAGTATAAGCTTCTCATTACTTGATGCTACTGGCATTGAAAAATTAAAACTTAGTTTGAGTATTGCAACGAAAGATGCATTAAACACAAAGACAACAGGAGCACTTCTAACCATATTAACAAGCTAAATATTGTGTTCACAAATCTAAAGGAAAATGTTTAGAATTGGAATAAAGTTTTCAAACACTCCTCAGGCCAGGAAGGAATCGACAGATTGGGTGTTCAGGTTCCCAAGTTGAAATGCGAGAGCCTTGATGTTTGTTTGGTCTACAGTCTACAGGGTCGCAGTTAGGACAACAGGAGCCTAAATATCCCACGACAGTATTCAACCGCATTCAAACGAGACTGGTGACAAAATAAAACAGTTTTGTAGAAATACATGACTAATGTTTAATTATATCATGGGTTAACCAATTGAATATTTCGGTTAGAAACGCAAAAAATACTACTGGTGAAAAACTGCGGAATCCACCGTTTTTTTTGTCTTATTGTTACGGAAGGAGCCGATGGCCCACCTTGTGTTAAGTGGTAACCTCTGCCCATAACAACCGATGCGACTTGGGTCTTCCCCTACTAGGTACAAGACCAAAGTCGCATCGTATGCGCCCGTAACTCTAAAACGTGTAGGTGGAATGTCTGTAGTTTCACCGGCAACCACACCTTTCACACCGGAACCCAGTAACGCAGAAGTGGCGGCAGAAGTGGTCATGGTGGCAGTATTTCCCCGTACGAGCTTGGTGTGAGTTCTACTGCTCTTAAAACGTTATACCATCAATATATTGCTGGTGAATTGTAGAGTTGTTTCGCCGATCAGCATACCTAAGTAAAATTTGAAATATTCAGATACAGACCTGGGACGGCTGAACCCGTGAAAATTTACTTTAACTAATTGCCTCTTTCAGATTTCCATCAATTTGTAAGGGTCAAGTAAGTTTCAAACTTAGGGTCATTCTATTTCTGTTGTCGAAATGAAACATTGATTAGAGTTACCCTCTTAACAACTGAAACGTATATATAATTAAACATTTGCATTAAGTTTGAATATTTGTACTGTTGACAACTGAGAATTAGACTTGAGTAAATGCCAAACTAACACATTTTTGCTTATGAAACTTAAATGTCATATTTAGCCCAAGTTCTGCCCGATGACGAGAAAAGATCGCGAATTTGATTGGTTTTTAACAAATATTTAGAGCTAGGCGTAGTTTTGCGGTCAACAATCTGTGTTTTATACCATTCGTTTTTAATTCTAGAATATCCTAAAATGATTATCATTTTTATAAATTATTTTAATCACTATACGATTGCTCTAGTGTACCTAACACTGTACGATTTAGTATAAATTACGCTTCCTACAGGATATTATTGTTTCTTCATGTAAAACATTAAGCTTTCTCTCGTAGCGTGTTACACAGATAAGTACTACTTAAGTTTTATTATTATTGAAGAAAGCTGATAGCGTAGGCAGTAGCCGTGACGACAACTTGACATAAAATAACATAAGTACTTGATTAGTGGTTGATGAAATCTGAAGTACTGTATTGACCTTAAGACCACTTGAGTGGAGGAAGTTGAAATATTATATTTGTTTTCTACCAGAGGCAGATTTAAGATTATAATATTTCAATATTATTTATTTTAACGGGATATATCGAAAATTTAATTTATGCGAAAGATGTCAAAAAAGTAGCTGATGGCCTACCTGATAATTAAGCAGGTCTGTCCATAAAAAACAGCATCCGTCTAGCTATTCCGCTACTTGAGTGTTATAATAATAAATAATAAATCATTTATTTCAGACCCATAGATCCATAGATTAAAACACATTCAACATTTTATGTTATGGGTAGAATGTAAGCTTTTGAGATTACTACTAATCGTTTCATTAGCTCTCTCGATCGAGGGTGTTTAAAGGTTTTTAGCGCCTCATAGAGGCTCCTTTCGTGCATTCTAGACTAGTCTTAGATTATATGGGTCTACAGCGTGTCAGTTTCTTCTTGATGTTTTTCTTTTCTTTATCGTTTGGATTCCGTAGTATTGAGCACATATTTTTTTTCAAGTAAAAAAGCTATTGGCACACGCCGTGATTTGAAATATATGAAACTCGATGTCTGTACCGCTCGGACACCAGGTGTTAATGCTCTCATGGCTCTTGAGGCAAGAAGATGGCAATTCTCATGTAACAATCTATTAATACAATTTTTGTAGAAAAGCTAGAAAAACATGTAGCTGGCTGTATGTGTAGATTTTCTTAGAGAGTAACTCGCTACAGCCACCAAGCAGCAGCGCACACCAAATTCAGTGGTCCGGTACGAAGGTTGTAGATGCCGGTGAAATAAGAAGCATATGGGAAATTCCATCATCATGTCTCAGGTGTCGGCAGAGGATACCGAGTTTCAATCCGGAGGTCACAGGAGCAAGTAAAGACGTGCAATTTCCACGTTATCAAAACGTTAAAAAACATCATGATGACACCAGCATATAGTACAATCGAAAATTCAATTCGTCAATTGCATGAAAGAAGCCTCTTCGAGTTGTACTTTAATCCATTCAACACTGGTTCGAACTACTGGTTTGTACTACTACTCGTAGTTGCTTTGTAGCTACCTGAGGGTAGTAGTAGCATCACACGGTCATTCAAGTAAAAAAAATATTACCTACAAAATTAGATATACAATCGCTCATAATCTACACAAAGCCTTTCTGAGAAGCCTCGAAAATAAACTGTTTAATCTTTTGTTTTGGCTTCTTAGGTGGCAACATTCTTGTGATCGAGTGTTTGTGCTGAATCAATAATGAACGGTCTTTGAAGTCCCTGTTGAGTGACTTATGGTTTGATGATTATTTATTCCTTTTTTGGTTTCTTATTAAAATATAATTGACTGTTTCAAGCGTAAGTATATCTGCCCTTGTGAGGTAATGTTTATATAAGTACAATAGCTTTTAACCTGGTCCATTACATAAAAATCAATATCAAAATGAGTTCTTTAATTATAATTTACTGCTTTTATTACAGTTCGTATACATAATAGTCGAGAAAAGACCATTTTTGGCTGTAAAGGTTGTTTGAATATATCTGTATCACCTGAGTTTAAGTGACTATGTACCGATATGTGGCGCCAGGCAATACATGGATTGTTTACTTGCATTCAAGTAAGGAACACATTCCAACTTGGACGGCGGTACTTAGTAAGACGTTGGTTTAGCATAGACCAACTTACCCCTTACTTACTACAACGATATGGTTGAAATGACGGATAAATGGCATTTTTCATATCATTTGCTTTATCCATACTAATATTATAAATGCAAAGTAACTCTGTCTGTCTGTTAAAGCTCTTTTGAATAGGAGATTGATGAAAACTTTGGAGAAAAAAAATAGGCTTCTCGAAGTAAAGTTCTACGGAGGCGAAATTGCGGGCACCAGCTAGTTTCAAAAAGAACCATTTTTTATCAAGTTTTAGGATAAGAAGTTTACACTATTTACAAGTATACGATTCCTCTAGTTTTCTGACTTATACAAACCTAAATATCCGGTGCATATCACCAAAACTCCACCATTATTTTTATCCCAGTAATTGCCGAAATTCAGTAAAATCCGAAAAAGTTTGAATAACAGCGAGGGTAGCGTAACAAATTGGTAACAATAGAAAAAATAAGTGTACTGGAAATTTTTCATTTGCACACCGTTTTACAGTTTTGTGTTAGCTTTAAATTTGAATCGTGGTGGGCGATCAAACAAGTTCAATATTAGTTTGCTGAACAAATTTGTTAATATCCATGTGGGTTGTGAAACTAGCCCAGGCTATTGATTGAGGACTTTAGAACCATTTTTGGTTGCTCTTTTGCCTCTGGAATTATTAAAAGCTTATGTCATATTTCAGTCTTTAAGGTAAGTTGGTTGGTCGGTTTGCAATTTGCATATATGTAGGGGAAAGTGTCGGATCTGCGGCTGAGGTAAACATTTATTGTATATAGGTTTATGTATATTTATTATATATGTATATGTGTGTATATAATTGTATGTATAATAGTTTAATTATGTAGTTTTTATAGTATGTGTATAAATAACTTCAACCAAAATGCACTACCACATCCAGTCCATACTACACAAAGGTTAGCTGGAAGAAAATGCTATTTAGCATTAAGTTCGCCTATGTACTTATTTTTACCTTATGCAAAGAATTTTCTATCTATTTTATACATTATTATTTGTGTGTATTTCTAACTTATTTACAGTTACTTATTCGTCGCTATAGTCAAAATTACTTGAATTCAGGGGTACCCTTAACAAGTTATACTTAATAAGTTCAGAGTTATAAAGAAAGATGTTATAATTGTTTAAAAGACAATTATGTATTCTCTTAACGTAGTGTAAGATTTTAATTGAATACAGATGAATTGTATTTCTCTTATTATTTTATTTGTCCTACCTACTTCACAAAACTAAAACTTAAATTGGCTGTAGCATCTCATATAAAAGACGCCAAAATTACTTAAAATATTAACAAAAGCAGTATATAAGTAAAAACAAATTATAATCCTCTAAATAAAGCTTCAAAGCCAATAACGAAAGTGGAAGATAAGGAACAATAGACGGATTTATAGATAACGCCACGGGAACAATGTTATCTTACTTCGACGAAGCTACCTATGTTTATTAAGGCCAGTAACTTCTGAGAACTTATTCAGAAATAAAGGTATGTTTATACCAAGAACGAAGTTAGGTCTCGCTTTCAGAGGGATTGTGTTTCAATACTATGTTGTTCTTTATTTCAATTTAGCAACTTTTTCGCTTTCGTTAGGAATTTTTCTTTATTTTAGAAGTTCTAAAGTAAGGTTTTTGGATAAAATATTTTCTTCACACAAAATTGAAAACAACGTGACCGCACGTGGAAACGGAACTGATTAAAGTATCAAAATCTTCTTTGTCCTTATGTTTCTGGTCTTCATTCACCATTCCTATCGCGCTTCTGTGAGCTTAGGGTCTAGGCTCATCTCCTTAAGGTCCTATCTGGACTTCTTTTCTCTTCTTTTTTGGTAAGAATTTTCCTGGTCATAAGATCATCGTCTCTAAGCACGATGATGATTAAAGTATCCGAATGTTTAAAGTTAAATTATAATTCCTAAGTCGAAAGTTATGCACCAAAACTATGTCGCATAGGTCAACACTAGATAGGTAAACTAGAGAATGAAATTTGTGACATTTCAAATAAGTGACACCATATCACCCATCCATCATTTATTCGCCCACCAATTTTCCACTAGATATATTCCACTAGATTTCCAATAGAACTCGTCATTAGAAAACTGCGATTTACGAAGATAACCTTGAATTAAAATATTAACGTTGCTATAATCTACCCTTCTTTTTGAAACTCCACAACATCCATTCATACGACCCACTTATAATGAGAGACAAACAAAGGCTATTATTTTCGTATTAACTCATGATCGGTTTCAACCACCGAATCAAATTTTGATACCTGTACAAAATTGGTATATAATGATAGACGTTTTAAATGAGTACCTTTCCGAATATATTATTTTATGCATGCTTCGGTAATGCTGAGCTTCCTTAATTTGGACCTTTGAATTTACAAAATATTTGGGAAATATACAGGGTTACAGGAAAAGTCGTGCTAGATCCGTTAAGGGCGTGGAGTACCCATCATTTCTGACTTATTTCACTATGAAACACCCTACCCTAAACTTAACCCTTTTCGAGATATTCGACTTTTAATTTTTTATTGAATAATGCCGATTTTTAGGCTACGAAATTTATTTTTGTTTATTTTGTGTATCTTATTATTATTATTATTGCATTTTTACATGTGTAATAAGATGCTTTAGGACATCAATCATTAAAATAGTGCATAAGTTAATTGAATAGACCGTAGTAGACAAGTGAAAGTAAAAAAATAAAAAATATATTAGCAAGCTTATTTTTCTCTAAGGGATATCTAAAAAAAATATTATGACACTTGTTCGGCAGATATTTTTTAAAATATCTACGTTTCATCAGCTATCTAACGAGGTATAATAATCTAGGGTTTTATTCAAATGCATTGGAAAAAAATTAGTTTCATAGGCGACAGTGGAGAAGAAAATTTATACTTAGCCCTAAAAAGTAAAATAAAACATTAGGTATGCATGAAATGTCATTTATTAAAGGTTTTCACACAACTTTTTCTTATTCTACAGTTCATGTTCAACATGGCCGCCTCTATTTCTGAAACATTGTCGCATCCTTCTACGGAGACCAGTCTTCACTACTCCAGTGGTCAACGTGGTCCTCATTTTATTTGCTGCATCCACAATCCTTTCTCTTAAGTCTTCCACAGACAAAACTGGATTCGGCTCGCTGTACACAAGACTTTTCATGCACCCCCATACATGAAAATCCATGGGAGTTAGGTCCGGACTTCTTGCTGGCCATGGCAACGGCCCACCTCGTCCTATCCATTTGTTTGGATAATTTGTGTCCAGCCAGTCTCTGACACTTCTCCTGAAATGGGCAGGGCAGCCATCGTGTTGGAACCACATGTCCCTGATCAGGTTGAGTGGCAGATCATCCAGCAAATCACTCAAGTCTGCTCTCAGGAAATTTTCGTAGCTTTCCCCATTTAGATTATCCGGGAGAAAGTAAGGTCCAATCAAATGATTAGAGATAATGCCCATCCACACATTCACGCTGAATCTTCGTTGGGACCCTTTCACTCTTTTCTTATTGGGATTCCTTAGTTCTTTTGGGGCCCAGTAATGGACGTTGTGATAGTTGGTTATGCCATCTTTATCAAATTTGGACTCATCCGTCCACAAGATATTTCTTAGAAAATCTGGGTCTTCTACGTCAGCATTTAGCATAAATCTGCAAAAGTCCAATCTTCTCGCGGGGTCTCCTTCTTCAATAACGTGTACCGGCGTGTAATGGTACGGGTATAGGCCAGCAGTATGCACTGTAAACCACACTCTCCATTGCGAAAGTCCCAGATCACGGGCAACAATATTAGTGGAAGTAGTCGGATCCGCTCGAAAGCGTTGCACTATCTCATTGTCCTGTTCTTCGTCGTCAATTCGTGGTCTTCCCATGTCTGTATTTCGTCTCAAAACAGAGCCAGTTTCTTTAAGTCTTCGATAAACTCTGTCAAAACAGGCCACATCCGGCACTCGACGACCGGGGTAGCGAGTTATGTATTCGTTACGAGCTTGCGCAGACACAACTACTTTTTTCCACGAAATGTAATACAAACCCTAGATTGTTAGACCTCGTTAGATAGCTGATGAAACGTAGATATTTTAAAAAATATCTGCCGAACAAGTGTCATAATATTTTTTTTAGATATCCCTTAGAGAAAAATAAGCTTGCTAATATATTTTTTATTTTTTTACTTTCACTTGTCTACTACGGTCTATTCAATTAACTTATGCACTATTTTAATGATTGATGTCCTAAAGCATCTTATTACACATGTAAAAATGCAATAATAATAATAATAAGATACACAAAATAAACAAAAATAAATTTCGTAGCCTAAAAATCGGCATTATTCAATAAAAAATTAAAAGTCGAATATCTCGAAAAGGGTTAAGTTTAGGGTAGGGTGTTTCATAGTGAAATAAGTCAGAAATGATGGGTACTCCACGCCCTTAACGGATCTAGCACGACTTTTCCTGTAACCCTGTATAATCAAGGTTTTTTGTGATTGAGTTGTGGCAAATTATAAAAATTATCGATTTAGTATTATTTATGTGGTGGTATTTTTTATTTAGTATTACATTTTTGTTATTATACTGTAGGTACAGTATTTGGTTTACAAATTTTATATTTCAAATTAAGTTAGTTTTCTTAATACACACCTACACCTACATAGTAGTTAAAAACGAAGTTTATAAATCTAAACGAAAATTTCATAACATTTTTTACTACTGTTTTCCTGCAACACAGTGTTAAACTAACGCAGGAGACGGTTCTGATAGTACACAATTTTTGAAATAAATGATTTGTATATAATAGGCAAGTTTGATGTATGTAATTTTTTAAGAAACTTTTAAATCAGTGCATCAGCTGTGGAGCTAATAGAAAGTCATGGCTTATTTGCTCGTAACATTATATAAAGTCCAGTGCATGATCAGACTTACCTCCAATGGTTAATTCAGCTCGTGTTACCATGAATGGACGATAAAGCGCCTCAATTAATGCCTGGCGTAGGCGATACATACTGACTGGTTTTTAGGGTTCCGACCAAGGAACCCATTAAAAGATGGTTGTTTTTCTGAATATTATTAAAATGCCAACTCGTCGTTTTAAATTCGTGTAAAAGAATATAAAAATGATTTACTTAATCAATAATAGTTGTATATATTAATATGCGGGTATTTTCTCCAAATGAAAATCCGTCGAATTGCATTGCACCTTATTTTATTATTAATAATTATATTAAGAACCAAATTAAAAGCTAGTTTACCTTATAACCACACAAAAATCCCATCTAGTAGAACCACAGCGCCTTGTGCGGATTTCGTCTGGGGAACTACTGCCACCAATTTTATTCCCCCGAATAGTGAGTAATTCACTTGTATTACGGTTATATATCTTCCTAACTTCACGTCTCAAGGTGTCGGGTGCAATATGCATGTTGTTTTGTATTGGGGCAGAAATAAAACACGCCGGAGGTAAGCTAGTTCATATTAGATACTAGTAGTTTTTTGAAGGAATTTTCAGTCTTCCGTGGCAGCCATGGTTCTGCCATCGACCACTTTACTCAGTGAGCATCAATTGAACGTACCTCACACAGACATAAATGTGTCTTCCGAAGCGTTTTACGATTAATAATTTAGCGATTTTCGTTGAAAATTACCATAACGGTCATCCATCCAAATTACACGTTGCTTTACCTAATATTCCTTTTAAAAATGTCCGAAAAACTAAGCTGTGGGCATTCTATAACGCCCGCCATATACTCACACTTGACTGAATATATATATTTATGTTTATCAAGCCAGGCGCCTCTGGTGGGACTTCGCAGCGGGTGTCTTAAGGTGTCCATGAATCTCTTTATTTATTTGTATGTGAATGTCCTTGTGGTATTTTTTGTTATGGATGACATATTATCTGCTTGTAATAATTTAATTTGTTGCGATTAGCATTCGTAATTGAATTCTCTCTTATTAAACGATGAAGCATTTTATCGGTTATGGATTACTGATATTTGAAGGGATATTTTTCGATAAATATTCTTATTCTTTACTACTTATAAAGGTTGCCAATTGATAGCGTCACGTGTAGGAAATATATATTGTTACTACAAAAAAGAGTAGAATATTAGCTATAAATCACAAAGTTAACACAAAATGTTTATTAAGTGTGTAGCTTCCACCTAATATTTACGTATGTCTCTTTAAAATGACAAGAACTAAATATATTTTCGTTAAGTAAATAACGTTATCGTAATATAAAATAAAAATTGCTGCTATTCCAGAGGAGGTGGGGTAGGCCAAGATTAGGGGTCGATTTATAGCTAAAAATAACTACAAAACGCCCGTCTGGATTCCCCCTGGATTACCAATATAAGAATATTGGTAATCCATAACAAACACACTTTATAATTTAACGAAATTAAAATTTCTAAAAATACTAGTTCATATTCATATACTCCAGGCCTGATCACTTTTATGGGAAGGGTAAGTGGGAGATTTACCTTCCTCTTTGATTTCTACCGGGACTCCTGAGAAACGGTTTTGAATGGAAATCAGTGACTTTCGGATGTTTATGTCTATAGTAAGTACACTAGGCCCCTAAGCTTTTATCGATTTACAAAGCTCAAATATCATGGAGGCATTTTTTTTATTGTAATTAGTGGTTTTTATTCTGCTTCACATTGATATCTACAAGGTATATCAAGATCTATCAAGTCTGAGTGCTTACTTAGGCCCGGTTAATCTTATTCTTCTTCAGAAATAAATCATTCAAACCTAGACGACGCTTTCAAAACCAATACGAGTCAGTCCATTCTTCTCCAGGTTTTCACTCGACCACCGGCGGAATCTTAATGACTACCAAATCGAAACTTTTACTTTGTTAATGGAAACTGATTAACATGAGAATGAAAGGATCTCTTTGCTAAAGACATCTCGTTTTATCTGCACTAGTATCGAAGGTATGTATACAAAAACTTAAAATTGAATTGGAAAATTGAATAAAATAATGAAGTAATCAAGTTTATCAGGATTAGCAAAAAAGAAAGTAAAAAAATAATTATATTGTAATTGTTGTGTTTGTAGAAATAGAAGTATATTATTTATCTAAATTACTAAGTCAAATATTCCCGACGTTGCCTTTTCAAAACCAACGATCTATATAAATTTTTTCGTAATCAAAGGCAGTAAAATGTCAAAATGTAATGATTACTTTTATGCGATAACAATATAATGTATTTGTTGGAAGTGTCAATCCGATATTACGCCATCTTAGTAGAACCACAATCATTTGTTATAATGTAGGTGAAGTTCCAATCTTATCTTACGTGACTCAAGCTGACGCATGAGTAACTGCGTTACCTAGAAAGAATCTTTTCACATTTACCCGGAGCTTAGTGATGAGCTTGAAAAAAGCCGTTTAAACATCTTAATTAAATTTTCAGTCTAATAAGTTTAAACTATGATAGGTATATTTTCGAATTTCATTTATGTAATAGGAGTTATTTATTTCAGACAGGGCTGCATTTGACTACATATCACCGGATATTAAGCGACTATGTAGCCGAGATGATTAGCCTGGATCTGGCTCTCAAGTGAGGCTTTCTGGATGCCGTCAAGCACCTTACGGTATGTTCCGTTAGGTGCTTGGCGGCAGATTTTCAACTTGAAAGTGGTGGCTAGCCACCTGGGCATTTGTTCTACCAAGGCGCTGTGGTTTATTTGCGTCACTTTCGTCGTCGTTTTGTTGTCACCACTTCAAAATTGCTTCAACTGAAAAACATAAACCACTACTACTTAACAAATCAAATTTTTAAACAAAGCCGTAAATGAATTAGGTTTAAGTAAAGACATAACAAAAAATTCAATCTCAAATCATGTTTTTATAAGAATTCCGCGTGGATTTTTAAGTGGCCACCCTGGCATAACAAAGATCTCCCATTAATTTCTCATAAAAGCTGCCTTAGAGGCCGGTTAAAGCTCAAAAAGCCGGTTGCTAGATACCTCTGCCCGCTCCAGGGACAGAGTAACGGGAACAATGCATTCCAGCGTTGTTATGTTCGGTCAACAAAAAGGCTCAACAAGAGCAAACGTTTTTTGTCGACAACCCCCGCTAAATTAAACAGGGAAGCTGATTTTCGTTTTATTTTTACGACTGTTTTGTTTCATAGTAAACAACGCGATAGCCAAAGCCCGAAATACGGTAACAACAGCTATTGTAACAACAAACGCTCAGAAAAAAGCGTCAAATTTCTGTTGTCTTTCGCTACACGGCTCGGCGATCGGTGGAAGTGTTCTGCAAATTAAATGGTTTTTATTACTTTCGTCGCTTTTTCATTTGCTCTTCTGAGTAATAGAAATTAGCACATACAGTGTAACCTCCATTTAACGCCACTCGATTTAACGACAAGCTCCCTAAATCAGCGAAAATATTTCGTCGCTTTTTCATTTACTCTTCTGAGTAATAGAAATTAGCACACACAATGTAACATCCATTTAACGCCACTCGATTTAACGACAAGCTCCCTAAAACATTGAAAACATTTCTAGATAAAAATGCAACTTTAATGATTGAAAAGAATCGAAATTTTTGGTGCACGTTTGACACAATTATTTTGTTTGCAAACCATGTCCTCCATTTAAATACGTGAAAATACGTGAAAGTCTTGGCACACGGATTCGATTTCCGATTGGCATTCAGAAACACGATATATTTAACAATAAATTTCACTACCGAGACCTATGGAGTAATCATTGTATTATGAATATTGAAGGATGTGGTATAAAAGGAAACGTTAAAGTCACAGAACAAGTTATTGCGAATAAAAACGACGAAGATTTCGTCGTAGGCTAAAATTATTGCTTCCTCAACTTTCGTAAAACAAGATAAGCTGTGGCTTATTTATTTTATTGCTCTTCTTGATGGCAATAATATTTACTAATATCTTCAAGAAATAACACATACAAAGCTTTTTAGTCTGTTGGAAACGATCATTCAAACGTCACTTCAAACTTGAACTTTTGTAGTACTTTCGTGACTCTGAAAATGTTTTTACTCTATGGATGACTGAGTTTGATTGGCAAAAAGTATTCTCATCTCCATATTTATATAATTTCCTAAAATGATTGCTGAGTTATTTTAAAGTGTTTACTTTAAAATGTATCTCAGCTGATAAATCCTAGTATTTGGTCTAATGGAGGTGCGTGAGATATTATTTCCATTTGGACATTAACTGAAAAACTTTGACTGGCCTCATAGCTCAGTTGGTAGTCACTCTGGCTTCTGAGCTGTAGGTCGTGGCCTTCGATTCCTACCAGGACAAAAATTTGTGATTAACATAGATTTTTAACATAGTTTGTTCTGTCTGGGATATAATATTTATTTTAAAAAATATTCAATAAGGTATTCTATAATCTATTACTGGTTCTCAAAGTACAAGCTATGCGTAATTTTGGCCTTGGTGGCGCTGTGTGAAATGTCCAACAACATAAAAGAGTAACGAAACTTGTATTGTGACAAGTCTCAGTACGATAAAAACTTGAACTATTCTCACAAGGATTTATACTATTTCCCTTCTACTCGGATTCAGATACTTCTTATGTAAATAACCATTAGACTGTCATGGTAAAAGTCTGAAAGTTGCGGTCACTGGCAATTTCTCTTTTAAAAATTAAGAATTATGAATTGAATTTACGAAGAAAAACCCGGCCACAATTTAGATTATATCAAAAAGCACTCAATAGAGAAAGCGATAAACTATTTCGTTTGACGGTCGACTTTTCGAATTCATTAATCATCACATCGACAACCCTGTGAAGGCCACGCGATAAAATCTTGTTGGCAAACAATAAGTGGAAGCGAACAGATTTCTATGGCCGTAACAAAGATTTAGAAGTTTTTGGGTCAAGATGGCCGTTTAGCTATGCATTTCGATGACTCTGTTAGATGTTCATTGAACAACGTAAATAATTTTGATGGCAAAACTTAAACCTAAGCCTTTTTCTCAAAAGGGTTATCCAGAGCCCTAATAAGCTACTGTTCACCTCATGCCATGGCAAGTCAATTATTCAAATAAAAAATACGCATATATTTATTTAGTTACTAAAAATTATATAATATTTATTTTACACATACCTTTATTAAAAATTATGATACATCATATTTACAAAATACAATGTAGTCAACTGAGCTATCTAACTACCGTTTCTAACGATTTATAGGTAGCGCAACTGATCCAATCCCTTAACAGCAATAATTGGGCAATGCCTCATTGGATCGGAATTCTCAATGCTCAGTCTCTTAGCCAGAAAATTGCCCGCTTTCGGGGTCACGTGTCGCTGAGACCGGGAACCTTTGAAATTGTTACTAAAACAGTTACCATGACGTCTTTGTATACAAGTAATTATTAATGATAAAATATATGTATGAATATTTGAACTTAAGTAGAAATCTCAAAATCACGAAAAAGCAAAACATCGCTTTCCTACAAAACATAATAATACACCATAACTGTTAAAATATCTTTAACTGTGAGAATAAAGTTATTAAAATAATTTCCCAAACGTTATTTAATAAACTAACAAATACAATCTAAACGGTTTGTCCGTTACAAAGAATTTTATTGGCTTTATCGTTGGTATTACCAAGGTATCGTAGTATCAACAAAGCTATAACTGAGATTTACAGCAAATTATAATTTAAAATTGTCGTATATCTTTCTTTTTCCTTTGACCGCTTAATGTACGGTCAAACAGATAAAGTATAAAGAAAAAGAGTAAATAATAGATCTATGAAGTCTATGGAGATTAATTTGTTTTTAAACTTCCAGAAAATTTGTTTACAGGTCTTGGGAAATTGCATCGTATTGTGTCATAACTGAGGTATAAGTATACAGTGAATCATAGTTCAGTGGAATAATCAATTCGTTGGTTCGTTGTAACAATGTTCGATTCAATCAAAAGGTAAAATGTTATATAAAAAAAATGGTTGATATTAGTGCAACCTGGACCCTGAAAGTTGAGTAAGGAACCCTCATTAGTTCTTCACGGATAAACCCCAGCTGGTTTCATTACAGCAGTATCGTATTCAGTATCCTGTAATCTAGCTCAACAACAAAACTCATTACTGGAGCATTCGTGGGTATACCTGGTTGTTCTGGCAAGCACCGACGTTGATTTTGGCTTAATTTGAAAGCTTCAGCGTTAGTTTAGTTTTTACTCGGATAACAAGCAGATTTGGAGTTGAGGAACTCGGGAACTCAACGGGCAATTATAATCACGCTAAAGTTGCAAATGTGAAAAATTATTTGAGAGTTTGTCACTCATTCAAGCCAAAAATACTTTTCATTTGGACTGCTAGCACTAGAATGGAAAAGGTTTTAATTAGGGTCTTTTCTGCTTTAGTTTTTGCCTCGTCAGCGTTTTTGTCCAGTTAACACCATAAGGAACCCCCTGTAGACCGCCCGGCGCCCGCCGTAAAGGTGGATTACATAATCTCAAAAGTTTATCACTCGCGCCGCCCCATTTCTTGGCTTAGGAGATTAGCGAACGGGCCAACTTGTTCGGTTTACTGTAAGGATAAGCTTTGCCTTAAACCCCCTGCAACTTTCACCTTGGCCGGGGATTTTTAATTATGTCATTAACTGCCCGAAAGCGTGCGTGGAACTTATAAACTTAACGTAAGAGCACGTAATTTATACGGCTTACTAAAGGTTATGAATAACAGAATGAAGTTGTTTTTACAAACAAAGCAATTTTCCTTCATACACGTTTTAATCTGGCAACAAATTGTGCTTACGGCTTATGCGAACACTTGTTCACTTGAATTAAAATTTCAGCAGCTCGGAGAAATAATTAAGCGAATGCACTTGAACATATGCTGGCCAGGTGAATTGAACGCACCTGCTTGCATCGCGAAATTTAATATGGAGAGCTAATTTTACTCATTTATTAAAGCGAATTTGCAACCTGAGAACTCATGTGACCGCATTCTGCGACGACAGACAAGCCACTTAACTCACGGTCTATTGAATTACTCTCGGATCAAACTCTTTGTATTCTCAGAAGGCTAAAGAAAATAGGCCGTCTTTCATCAGTCAGTCATTGATCACATACTTGTTGTCAAAATTCCCAGACTCAGGAAAAAGTTTTGCAAATTCATCCGTGTCAGCTTCAAAGCAATTATTTGTTAAAACAGCTCTTTGAGAAACGAAAGTAAATTTGAAGCGGTATTAACAATACTTTGGCATCGGTTGACTCGCCATTTTTTCGAGTTTCTAACGACATAAACTTCCAGTTACCTGTCACTCTTACGAAATGGAAGTCATTTATTTTGAACAACTCCAAAACTAACTAAGGGAAAGTCTGAAACAGTAGTTACGTCACGAAGCCTTAAAGGGACACACGGGACTCTACCTTTCCGCGCATAAAGGCTTACAGTTTACTACGCATAAAATTATATTAAGTTTTTATTGAGGTAACCTCTCGGTTCTTACGAATTTATTAACTTTTACGAGCCCTGTTTATTGCTGTAGGTTTCTTTGTTGACGATACTTATTATTTTCCAGCAAATGGAGGGTTATGTTAGCTTTTATCGCGTTTGTAATGTCATTTCTATATTTTCTAAACCACTTATTTAGGTTTGTGTTTTTCATTTACCAACCAAACGCACTGAGGGAGATCTCATTTTTAAAACAAAAAATACCTTAATCACCTATGGGATTAATAATATCACACAAGACAAACAGTTGAGTGATGAACATAGATATTTGTTCTGCGTCTGAGTTATTATACTGTATTAAAAGTTTATGTAATCTAATCTACAAAAAGTATATAAATTACTATGTAATAAAGTTATGGAAAACAGTCCCATAACTTTCACATTTCCCTTTGCTTAGTTTGTGCTACTGAGCTTCTGCGATATTTAAGTATTAAAATTCTAAAATAATGTGACTGAACTATGTGCCGGCATTGGTTTTGGTCTCCAACTTCAGCGAACATGCTCGCTGCAGTAGCTGTGCCGTAACACTTCCCGTATAGCGCAGTGAAAAGGAAAACTTTCATTTTTACGCCTCCTAACGGATTCAATATCGACGTGGCTTGAATGAGTTTTGGGGGAGAGAAAAAAAATCGTTAATCATTCCTTTGTTGGAATTTTGTTTCGGTCTAACTCGTTGCTCGCTTGTTTGGCCTTCTTTTCCTTTTGAATGCTGAAAGTGGGGCTCTTGACGAATTGTTTTCAGCGAAACAAAGGGTGCAAAGATTTGGGTTGAAAAGTAAGGAGCATTTGAGATGTATCCGAAGGGGAAATGGATTCACACAACGTT
Source organism: Chesias legatella (assembly GCA_947359385.1). Lineage (NCBI taxonomy): Eukaryota > Metazoa > Arthropoda > Insecta > Lepidoptera > Geometridae > Chesias > Chesias legatella. Next base: position 4,014,639 of record OX375766.1, read on the forward strand.
TTTGCTTCCATTTATGTTTATCCCTTGATTAATCACAGTTGAATAAACAAAACGTTCTTATTGTAATTTCAGAAATGTGTCGTATTGCTTTGTTTGCCGAATTAATACGCAGAATCGTGGCATTATTATTATTGTAAATATATTTACGACTTCTCATCATTGGGCCTTGCTTAAAAACGTTACTTTGTATTTGGTCAGCGGATCTGCAATCAGTGTTATATCTTTGAACGAATAATTGTAAGAATTGGGTCTAGTGCAGGAAAGGAGCCTATTTGGGGCGCACTTTAATCATTATACCACACTGGTTCGGGAGATTAGTGACATCACTACTATCAGGTAATCGATGATATGTCATTTTTTGTAAAAGTTAGTTTTGAACTGAGTCGGGAGTCAAAACATTAGTTAGCTGAGAGATCGCTGAATAACATTTCTAAGTTCTTAACTTTTTCTTTACTTACTCGGTATTGAACCTGCTTAACAAAGCCAGATATCACTGATTCGCTCCCATGCACGGAAATCCATTTTGGTGAAGTTTGTTTTTGGGTCTCGGATGTTTGCATTCCGTATCTCTGTATGGCTATGCCACCTGCGACACGTGAAATCTTAATAGTGCATATGTATCCATATGTTATTTTATTTGGATTTTCCTTCATTTTCCAAGGAAATCGCAATAAATGGTGCTTTAAGTCATATGTGTACGACACCGTTTAAACTAAACCATTATTAAACATCATAGTCCACTGCAGGAAATAAGCTTCTACCAGTAAGCGCTACTTGCCCCAGTCTTCGGGTTTCCGAATGCCCTCTGCCACCCACCTGCATTCCACCACACTTAAGTTGTTATTTATTAAGTATACATGTTTGTATTAAGATATCACCATCCACCCAGTCTTCCTTCTTATGATATGAATACGAGTTCCCAGTGAGTTTCTTAAATAATTGCGACATATCATTGTCAAACAAAAATTTAATACCCAGCGTTCGTATAGTATTACAGGCGGTTTCTCATTGAACAGAATCCGGTCCCACTGGTGCTAACACAGATTAATAATAAATAGGCTGGTGAAGTCCATCGGTGCGCAACCATGGTACACCCAGAAATAGTATGCTCGATAAGCTGCATTCACAAAATAAGAATTTTAAAGAATATTTGAGAATTAGTCATTATAAAAATTCATTATTTTTTGTCTAAGTAAAATTACTAAACGTACAGACGTTCAATACTGACATTAAAGTTTAACACTGTCGCTACACACATTCGACCATTAAAACAATCAGAGCTACGCACATATAGACCAAGCTATAAAGATAAAAAAACATTGAGTAGAGTCTTAGGAAGTAAAATATAGGTTTTTTTTTTGTTTGAACTTAGTAACCAATTAAAGGATATTTGTCATTAATGCTGTATTTTTTAGTCCTAGAATAATTACCTCCTTTACTTATCATTTACCAAGAATGAGCCAGCTATTTCGTTAGTTTTGCATCTGCGTTCAATGGTCTTCACTGCACAATAAGTGATGTTATTAATAGCTGGTAATAAACCATAGGCTAGAGCTGGTTCTGGATTGAAAGGCGTTCGTAAAAACCAACATGATACTCTCCCATGTTGTTTTATATTGTGGTTTGAAATGCCCGCAGCCTTTACGGCCATTCAAACGGGTAGAGCAACGTTCATGGCGGTCATTACTTGGATGGGTGACCATCATTGACATTTCCTGATAATAGATTCGTACAAAATGGCTAGTCACTGGAGCGCACGACATTATTTTATCATTCAATTCACCCCAAATAGAGGACTCACTTGAATTTCCTTTAACAATAATGGCAAGCTATTTACTAACCTACTCGTGGCATAACACTAATTAGTTTTTTCAAATATATTTCATTAACACGTTTACACGAAGGGCTCAGCAATAGCTTTAAGGACCATTTTTTTTATTAAATGGCAAATAATATGTACATAATGTTGTTTTTTTTAAGTATTCGATGCCTATCGTCATTTAAAATTTGATTTAAAACGCATTTCCATAAATTTCGATACATTTATTGCGCATACAAGTATAAATTAAATAACTAGGTATCCCAGCCGGCTGTGAAATGCCTTAAAATGCTAAAAGCATTTTAGGCATACATTTGTAAACGTTAAAAGCTGGTTATAAACTTAAGTTCGATGAGCCGAACTGGTTTTGTAATGGCGACTTTAAAAACAACTGGATGTTCCCATGCTATCGGGTTAGATTATGGTCAGGAATTGCATTATAATTGATCTTTTCATTTATGAGGAGCCTTTTTGCTTCTCCGTTAAACTGAATTATCTTAATCCTTCCTATTATAAAAGTGATGTGACATGTTTTTAAGTATGTTGTATTGTCCTCTTCAAAGGAAACAACAGAACAACAATAGTTTATAGGCCGGAAATTGACATTATGTTTATAATTAATTACTTATAAAGATTAAACATATTTAAATTTTGTAAATTTATTCTCAAATGTATGTTCTCAAATTTAAATTTTAGAACATAAGACATGCAATTGATCGGTGATTATATATGTACTCGTATTAAAATATGTGAGTAGCAGTAGATCTCGCAAGCTTATTTACATTAGGAGTTATGTGCATTTTTGAACCTTGGCAGTATCTAATTAATCAAACTAAAAATATTTTTAATAATATATAATAATTTGTATAATAATACCTTAATATTCCAGTTAGTATATATTAAGATATTAAGTAAAATTAATGTACTTACTTAATATCACTTACTTAAATGACTACTGGAATTACTGTTGATAGCATCCATACTGAGAAAAGAAACTGTATTTTGTATAATGTATATATTTCCCTATCATCCCAATCCCCAAATCCCAAAGATATCCCAAAGATTCCTTATAAAATCACGCAATTATACAGAAACAAAATTTCTCTCAACATTTTCTATGAATGACGGAAACAACGAAGTGATACAATGCAAGTTCATCAAACAGACCGAACGGCCAATTCAGAGATATGAAAACACATTCCTCATTGAGTATTCCAATTATCTATACTGTGTTGACACAGTTGCGTTTAGTCAGTTAAGTTTGGATGGACCAAGATATAAGAGAAGAGCGTTAAGCCTTATCGTCAGGTTGTCTGATGTGGTTAACGAATGGAGGTGTTGTCGGTTCTACATAAAATAGCTGTTTGGAAAAATTAACCAAATATTACTGCATTTTCCAAAACAAGTCAAGATACCTCGAAAGTAGTGTTGAACTCCATGTAACATTTTAACTCACTTGGTAAACAGCCATTATGTTAACCATAATTTAAGGTTTATGTTTTCAATATTTGCGTTTGTTAAATAGTTTATACTTGATTTAGTCATTTTCATCGCTTTTTAAGTGTAAGTACCTACCACACACCACAGGTGAAAAAAGTGACAGGAATTAAGAAAACATTACCCCTAAATTCTTATAACTTGCACCTAAATCAAGCGGATCAAGTAAGCCGGCATATCGGGACCGATGTGTTTATGTGACTCAGATTTCGGAGCTGAGTAAACTGGGGACGATAACCTACGACCGTATTTGTACGGCTAATTATTACGACGCACGAATCTCTAGGTCGTGACAAGATGTTTTGAGTGTAACGGCCGGCGCTACAGTTTAGAACGATTGATTCTAATTATTGTTCTGTTTGTTTAATTTGAATTAATTCTTCTTTTACTTACAGACATTTTACAAAAAAATTTTTTTTATATATTTTGTGTTTATCTGGGCTTATTTATAAAGTGTTCATCATCTCTCTTCTCACCTATTTTCCAATGTCCGCGAGTTCAGTAAAGCCTGTGCTAAAAAATCAGCGCTGGAGATCGCATTTCCTCAGACATGCTGAGCACAGAGCGAATTCCACGCGGACGAAGTCGCGGGCAACAGCTAGTATTACATATATGCGAATAAATACCTTTGATCTGAGTACTCCTCGAGATGAACTATGCTCGAGTAGCTGTGCAGGGAAGTATAATAATATTTATATAATTTTATTGATAGTGGTAACCTGGTGGGCGCAATGCCCCATTTCATCGGTCATTGAATACAAATCGCGTGAGTTTTGCGTGAAACCTCACTCGTACAGTAACCTTTTACGTACGAAATGTTTTGACATTGGGTGTTTTCTCACGAACCGATACTTAGCGAAGTATACCTGTTTTTGAAAACATCATTGATTCTGACTGGCCTCACAGCTCAGTTGGTAGTAACTCTGCCTTCTGAGCTGTAGATCGTGGGTTCGATTCCCACCCAGTACAAACATATGTCTGACGAGCGTTGATGTTTGTTGTGTCTGGGTTATATGTATTTACACAAAAAAGTATATGTATTCTATCAGTCATCTGGTTCCCAGAGTACAAGCTACGCTAAGTTTGGGGCTAGAGGGTGATGTGTGAAATATCCACCAATATTATAAATATTATTATTATGTGTGTATGTACTAATATACAAAATATTTACACAGTGTTATTATGTGCACAGATCATACCTGTACCTGTATATCTTGCATTGTATATGGCGTATTTATACACTAAAACACAACGCACAGATTAAAAATCAAATTTACTGCATTTATTTATTCTTTCAATTTACTTTAGGTAATGTGGCTAGGTTTAGGTTATTCTTAGGCAAGGTTGTTTTAATAATAATAAAACTGTTTCTTATTCTTGAAACAATGGACTGGCCTGCTGGTTTGACAGCAGGTGAGAGCCGAAACCGCAGTTTCGCGCTAGTCCTCTGTCAAAGTCACGATATACGTGTTAGTTTGGTTACCGTCGTCGGCGTCGTATTGTAATATCGTTGAGTCGTTTACTTCTTGTGTCGTGTCGTGGGAAATAAAATACTTATTCATGTGACGCGTGCTACTGCGGCTCATTAGCCAGATTTATTGTGAGATTACGCAATCCACCACAATGCGATTAATTTTCAATGTGGCTATTTTTTCCCTTTAATTTTCGGTAATTAGGTTTTATTTTTGGTAACGAATGTTATTTTCAACTAGTCTTTACCAGCACGGCTTTGCCCGCATAAACCAACTGACTAACATATACATATTAATAATTAAACTTAATATATATACTATATATAACAGACAATAGCATATAGCTCAGATGCTTTACTTTATATAAGTAAATAATATAGAATCGATGCGATGGTTCCAAAAACTACCACCTATGTTGTAAATATCATGAAATTATTTTTATTAATCTGTTGATAGTTTTTTGAAGTTTGTTCAAATCAAAGTGATTTTATCCGAATACCAATATCAATTTTTTTACTAGATCAGTACAGTACCTCGAAAAAAACTTAGTTATTTATTAAACTTTCCCAATATAGTTTCTTCGAAATGGTCAAAACTTCTATTGATTTGAATCTGTCCGAATACAACTGCTTCTACTTTTATATTTTTAGTAGTATGCGTCGAACCATCGATTTTATTGTAAACAAACTTTAATCGGGAACGAAACGTCCATTTTCTATTTCTCGTTAAACCCAATGTCCGCTCTGGTTACGAAGCGAACAAATCCATGTTTATTATATTTTTTATCCGAACGGATTTTCTTTATTTCTACTGCAGTAATAGCTTCGGGTTTTTTACATAGTATTTGAAGATTAAAGAGATTAGTTAAAGTATAGATTTCCCATATTCCCGTCGCAAAAAAACCGGCCACACTCAGTATGCGAGACTGAATAGTCTGCAATAACCATAAAAATTCTATCCTATCTGGAGTGGCAAAATATACAAGCTTTAGAATTAATGAGGCTATACTAATGAAATAATAGTAATATCTACAAGGGCTGTGATTATATTCAAGAAATATCGTAGAGCCTAACATTCATTGGTACATGCATGCTCCGGATTAAAATAAATAAACACGCTCTATAAATAAATATAAACATTGTTAGACATTGGTGACACACACAGCGCCATCTAGCACCAAACGAAGCCGCATGGGAACTAGATAAATTATAAAATAAATATTTTTATATTTATTTTACATATAAACGCATAATAACACCCTTACTCAGAAAAAATATGTTGTCCATGTTTGTCCTGGGCCGACCTGCAGCGCAGAGTTACAAGCAACTGAGCTGTGAGGCCAGTCAAAAGATAAATAATTTAAAAACCTATTATGCGGCTAGATGTTTAGATTTGTAGCTAAATGCACACTAAACGACCAAAAACGCCGCATTCACACACACCCAAACGTATCATTGAATTTGCCATTCGCATATCGTGTGTGTATTTGCATTGCAGAGGTTAACGTTTATCCGACACCTCGATGTAATCTCTGGAATGCAGTAACTATTCTTTAGCTATTTAAAAAGTATCATAACAGCAATGCCAGTATTTCAAACCTATGACAGGTGTAACGGTTACCGGAACTTTAGCTACTGCACAACGGTTAGCTTTTCAAAATACAATTTTGTTAGCTTATAATTTGAGTTTATTTTCGCGATACGCATTGTGAAAGCTTAAGGAACACAGCGCACGCGATGCGAATATAAACATGCCACAGTATAAATAACAGTAGGTTTAATATATTCTAATAGAAGAAACATATTTCTTAGTGAATGTTCAAACTTTTGCTATGTAACGCAAAGTTCAGACGGTTTGTTAGGATTTAAAATATGGCGAAATTTTGTGTTGTATAAGCCTGCCGCGGTCTCGGAATGAAGTTGTATCTTAATAAATAGCTCGACAATGTTCGCGGACCGTATAATAATAGTTTTCGGCTACAAAATCACGACGAACGAGCTGAAAATCAGGCTACTGTTGCAAAATGAAGTTGAGTTATTTTATGTAACCTATTATTAAGTTTTCGAATAACAATTAAATTCTTTAAGAGCAATAAAAGGTTTACTAAAACTGTACTATTTCTAAATACATCTAAAATGCTCACGAACACGGAGCAAAACCCAAGTAATGCAATAATGTGCACCTGGCAAGCTTCGGTATCCCGTAAGCCGTTATCCCAGCACGCGGTGCCACGACAGGTCAACACCACAGAAAATATAGTAAACCAACCATGTATGCCACAGAAAACAACATACACCGCCCAACACCCAAACATTGCCACAATGCCGCGCCGCGCCCGCCGCGCCGCCTGTACGATGTCTCGAAAGGCGAGCCCATTCGTCGACCTCGCATTCAAAGTGCCCTTTGAATTGTAAAGAGGCTACATGAAATAGGAAAAGATGACAATGATGCGAAGATTGTTTGCCGTCGAATATAAGAACTTGTTTGTGATTCCGGGTCGCAATAAACAAAGTCAGTTCAAGATAGGATTATATATCATTCATGTCTGAAGGGCAGCCAATTGACATTGAGATGCAGTAATTGAATAACCGATTATATCAATAATGACGAACAAATTAATTAGAAAATACTAGGTGATTTTGGAATGTATTTCATATCCAAATATACTATAAGCCCATTAATATTATATTGTAATTTCACCCTGCAAAGTCTTCGGATCTCGCCACATGCAAATAATAAATGATTATATTATTGAAATGTGTGTTTATCGTTTAGCCGCAGCTTACCGAAACAAATATGGTACAATCATACAAATATTTAGTGTTCTGTAATATTACAAACAGGAATATTTACGGTTCGGTTTGAATTGCACATATTCACGATTTTACGGCTCCGTATTATTTGGTATTAACACAACTTTCGAAGCTAGTAGGTACTGGGTTCGTTTCCTGGCTGGGTTATATACATAATGTTTAGGGGGTCTAAATGCTAATGTTGTAATAATTATAGTATGTGTATATAACTGTAACTGTAGTTTGCATTCAAAACATTAAACATGTAAATGTTACTATACATGATGGCACTTTGTGAAATGTCCACCAATATTTATTTATTTACTTAATGAAAAAAAACTTTAACTAAAATATATAACTATTATATTATTATCAACAAATATATTATGTCTATCTCGTGTATTAAAATATCTTCTATTGAAGGACTGAAAACAAAATTCGATCCGCAAGGCGAACAATATTTGACGTTTTCTGTAAAATGCAAAATTATAGTTTGTATTATTTGCACTTCTATTGATTTAAACTCGCATAGTGCTAAATGATTCTGTAGCTCATACCGTCTAGAACTATTTTTCACTTTAAGATTCTTAGGTTCTAGAAGGCTCAGACGATTATACAAATGCCGTACTGAGTTTCAGTGCCAAGCCGTTCACTTGACAAAATTAGATCATTCTATAACCGTGTATCACATTAAGCGGGTGGGTGCAAATAACTAAAGGGCAGAACCATTTTTTAGCACAACTAAACCTCTTTGCAGATAGTGCAGCCCGCTCGGGCGGTAAGTTGAAGCGAAAACCACCATTACGATATCTTACACATTTGAATAGTTTCCCCAATGGGAGAGAAGTGACTTGTAAACGATAGAAAAGGAGCTTTATATTCGGGGAATAGAATTCTGAGATTACAGAGTATATATTCCACACAAGACTGTGTTCACAGCTAAAGTATTTCTATTATTGATACTTTTGAATTTCGCTGTTAATCTGGTTACCCAGAAAAACTTTATACAACAGGCGAAATATGAGTAACGTTGTTAGAGCTTTGTAATTAAAACAAATGTTCGTAATAAAACTGTTGGGTGCCTAAAGAGTACAGTAGTCCACTCTGAAGACTGAGTTATTCGTTGTATTGTGTCTCTGTTTCAAATTGTGAGAAAAATATCGCAAGGCAACCGGCATATCTATGAATAAAAAAAAATGAGATGTATGTTGACATCTAAAAAACACTCACGGGCGGCGGTCAAGAAGGATTGCTTTCGATGTAAAAATCAAAAAATATGGGTACAAGGTATCAGCCACTAAAATATTTTTTAATCATTGTGAATATTTGCTCCAGTATATTGTGATTGACTGGCTTCGCAGTTTAGTTGATTAGTAACCTTCCGCGCTGTGGGCCGTGGGTTCGACTCCCACCCAGGACAAACATTTATGTGACGAACATAGATGTTTATTTTGTGTCTGGGTGTTAATATGTATTATGTGTATGTATTTACAAAAAAGTATATAAGTATTCTATCAGTTGTCTGGTTCCCATGACACAAGCTACGCTTAGCTTACTTTGGGACTAGATGGCGCTGCGTGAAATTTCCACGATTATTATTATTATTACTAGCTGTTGCCCGCAATTTCATCCGCGTGGAATTCGGTTTTATCACGCACCTCTATTTTACCCCTCGGTAAAGTAGCCTTAGTTACTCCTTGTTACATCAGCTATCTGCCAGTGAAAGTCCCGTCAAAATCGGTCCAGCCATTTCAGAGAATAGCCGGCACAAACAAACAGAAATACATACAAAAATTAAAAAAAAAGGTTTTGATATACGTACCGTTCATATGCTCTTAGTAAAAAGCGATTGTTTTAATATTACAAACGGACACTCGAATTTTATTTATTTGTATAGATTATTGTTTGTGTATTTGTGTGAGAAAGAATGCACCCAGGTTACTACTCAATTGGGTACACGAACAACTCCTCAACAAGCCAAGCCTCATTGCGCCCACGTGAAATATAATATAATGTAAATAATTTGTTTTATTGCTTGCTATAAACACTAATTGATTATTTGTTTATTTGTTTATTTACAGGTAAGTGCACCGCAGGAAGCAATCAATCAATGAATTAGCGTGAGTACACGATAGTTATTGCCATTGAAACTGCACTATCAATCTACCGTATCTTTGTAATTAATGTAGTATTGTCTAGCTTGGAATTTATGACCTGAGTAACGTGACCTTTTACCTGACCTGGTGTCACAGTCACTCTTGAACCAGTGTGGCGAAAGTATTAAAGTGGGCCTCAGAGAGGCTCCTTTCTTACACGTGATATACTTCGAATTTTTGGTTTTAGATTTCACGTTCTTTTCGGTTCTATACTAAGGTTTATCAACTATGTTGGAATAGTTGGACGAATACTTGAACAGTTATTTTATTTGGTACTACTTAAGCCTGACCCGCGTGGCTTAGGTTAGTTAATGCATAGCTTAACAATACTTCATTCGATATAGTAGAAACCAGAAACTTTAATATTAAATATTTTTACGTTATACAGTTACGGAACGAGCCGACGCGACGGCCCATCTGGTGTTAAGTGGTAACCCCGGCCCATAACAACCGATGTGACATGGGGTCCTCTCCTAGGTACGACAAGACCCAAGTCGCAACGTATGCGCCCGTAACTCTGAGACGTGTAGGTGGTATTTCTCATGTGCCTGTAATTTCACCGGAAACCATACCTTTCAAACCGGAACCCAGTACTGCGTCACTGCTTGGCGAGGGAAATGGGCATGGTGGCAGTACTTCCCCGGACGAACTTGTTGAGAGTTCTACTGCTCTTGTGCCTAAATAGGGGAGGAGCCAGGTCGTATTCCCAATTTGAATAGGTACACCAGGTAGGTCATGTTCTCTTCTTATAATTGTATCCCTTACCTAAAAAAAACCGCATTAGCGGGACTAACGCGATAACGAGAAGAGTGGTGCCTAGTTAAGAAAAAAAAATAACGCTTATTTGGTTTACATGCAGTGCAAACGATTCGTTAAAAGGGTGACGCTTCCTCGTCACATTGTTTATTCAGTCCGGTCGTCGGGCAAACCTAATCCGGATCGATTGGCAGAATGTTAGGCAAGCTCTAGGGATGTCCCACCTCTGACCGTGTTGGGTGGAAGCAGAGGCCAGCTCTAAGTAAACATTTGGGAATGTAAAATTAAAATATATTGAGACTTATTGATTCGAATTGTGGTAAATAAACAAAATGCGATGAAGATTAAAGAAACACTGACACACTTCGGGTTTGAACCTGCGACCTCTGGATTGAAACTCCAGTTTGCACAAGATCTCGATAGGCACACGCTCCCGATTCTTGAATTTCAGTTAATTAGTAACAACTAGGCTATAGATCAGTATATGGCACTAATTACTCATTTAAGCCATATTATCAGTTTTACAGTATTAGAGTAACTATGAAACATTGTTGCCGGTGAAATTACAGGCACATGAGACATTCCACCCACGTCTCAGAGTTACGGGTGCATACGATGCGACTTGGATCTTGTCGTACCTAGTTGGGGAGGACTAATCGCATCACTTGTTATGGGCAGAGGTCACCACTTAACACGAGGTGGGTCGTCGGCTCGTTCCGTAACTTTAACACACAAAAAAAACCATCCATACGTTTTTTTCTTTGATCAGGATATCCGGTTTCTTTCGCAGCTTCACAGTAACCGATGTACACGTCACGTATCACAAGACAACGGTTATACGGCTGACGTTGTAGGCCTCGGCGATTTATGTGTTTCGACCTTTATTTCAAGAAGCCGTGTTATAATGAAAGTCCCGAAGTGTATGGTTTACGATCCAATTTTAGTGATGAGCAAATATTTTGCGCTGAAAGTGGGATGAGATCTTGAGATACGGTTTTATAGATCGGATTGATTAAAAAAAAAAGTTACTTCGTTCTTGTAGAATATTTTGTATACAAATAGCGACGAATTTGTTACGAAGCTTATATATATATAAATACTTTCTTAGGTATGTCACAAATATAGTATTATGAAGCCATATCTACTGCTATTTGACATTAGAAGTCAGTATTATTTTTATAACCAATCATTTTTAAATCATCATGACGCAATTAAGCTGACCTCTATCATATAATCCGACCAAAATTATGAATATAATGATCGTATCATCATCATAATTTGACAAGGTCGGACTCCCAAAGGTGATTATCGAAACTCCGTTACATTTGCATGTCATCCTAATGAAACGAAGCGTCATGCCATATTTATCTCTACGAGTATTGGAGAGCGTGGCGGACCAGTGTATACAGATATCAAGCTTCAATTCGAAGGTAGTTGTTTCAAATCATGGCGAGCAACAATGAGTTTTTGCTTTAAAAAATGTGTATGTTGAAAACGCATGAGAAAACTAACATGCCTTAAAAGCGCAGTAGTAGTCCCTGACTGGTTGAAAAGGAAGGTGAAAAGAAATGTGGTGGAAAAGGACCGGGGATTCATCGTGTTGCCAGTATCACAAAACATATTACCAAAATTTGTTGCCACTGCGTAGACAAGGAATAGAATATTTACAAATCTCAGTTTAATTCTCGGTGCGGAATCGAACCTTTGACCCTGACATCTCAGTCTGTCATTCAACCTTCTCTTATGTGAATAAATTATCTTTTATCTTTTATCCGCTACGCTCCACAGATTTCACCGATTTATTCTCAGTACACAAAATCATAGCGGCTTCTTATTTCAAGTAAAGATAATATATAATTTTCTACATACTTTGATATATTTAAGGATATCTGCCTTTCGTTGAAGATATTGGTGGACGTTTCACACAGCGCCACCTGGGTGCCAGACAACTGATAGAATACTTACATATTTTTTGTAAATAATATATACATAAATTACATATTTGATGTTTGTATGCTTTTGTTTGGTCTGAACGAAATATACCCGTCTCACTTAGTCATCAATGATTTAGTATAATCCGTCCCAGTTGCGGCCAATCATCGTGATAATAAGTATGCAAATTGGCACATTTCAATAATACGCTTGAGCGAGGCAGTTGATACAGCGTATTGGGACTGGATTTTAGGTAATAATAATAATAATATTTATTTACTACAAACGTCACTTATTACATAAATTTTTACAGAGTTGTCACTTATTGTATGAAAAGCATGTGGGGATAACATAGGTACCCAAACTAGGAAAACCTGTTAGATGATAATTAGTTATTTTCTTTCCGCAGTTTTTTGACTTTTTATTAGGGCTGATTTACATTTCGTAAGCTATTTACTAATTAATATTTCCCCATAAATAGGGTTTTGATGTAAAATTTTTAATCTAAGTCGATAATGAAAATGATTTCAATGGTATTACAATTTTATCTATAACAAAAAAAAACAAAAACATATTTATTACAGCAATATATATAATCTACTGATCAAATTGTAAAAAAAAACATAGTATATTAATCTGAAAATTATTCAGTTTAGAATATTGTGTTCAAATACTGGTCTGCAAACTCTACGTCGTTTGAAAACGCCCTCGGTCTCACAACTATAACAATATTTCTAACAAGACGATAACATCCCCTGGGAATTCAGACGCGTGATTGCATTAGCATCTTTTTACCACCCCTTGAGTTGTGAAAACATCCTCAATGTATATTGTTTGACCTGCCAAAAATTGGAGCACCCCTTTCATGGAGTTTTATTCAAAAAGCTGTTAACAGTTACCCGTTTGTATAGATAGTGTTGTAATAAGCCTTAATGGGGTGAAATATGTTTACAAGTTCATATTTAAGAATTGACGAGTTTTTGTTTTGTAAAAAATGAGATTGTTTGCCCAAATTCTAGACATTAAGTGAGGCGAGCGTTTTACCAAATGTACGATTTAAACATCAACAACGAACATAGGGTCGTTGAGATTAAAAGCGTTGTATCTGTCGTCACTTATCATGTTTTGTTTCATATTTGCAACATATGCTCTGAGCGCGACATTTCAGCTGAGACGCACGTCTTTAGCAAGTGAAGTGTTTCGGTGTGTTTTCATTTACACAAACCAGGTCAAACTGAATAAATTAATCCATATCCTACATGATAATATGCTTGTTATTTGTATGTTTTATTTATGTCTGCTTTATTAAAAATGTAGTACAATGTAACCTTTTTGGAAATGACCGGTGTCTCTGAAAAGATTAAGTCATCTAATCGTATCCTCTGTCTGCCTCACCCTCACGATAAAGGAGGGCTTGCGGCAAGATAAAGTACCCTCACAAGGGTTTCTCCTCAAAACTCAGCCCTAATCAACGAAATCAAAATACAGAAGAGAAATTATTCAGATAATTGCGCTACGCATTTTTGGTGTCGGTACGTCCTAGACGCACTATTTGGGTGTACATTGCAATGCCCTTATAATATAAGATTGTTTTTTAAATTACTGTCGTATGGTGGAAAAAGCTTTTTATTTTTTATTTTATAGAAAATAATTAAAACATTAGACGTTAAGTCTTTTACTAGTTTATTAAATCATTGTACCTATTCAGTCATTCAAATATACGGCTTGTCTTGTCGTTTCATTTTAGTAATTGATTGTCCTTGTTGTCTTGACTGATTAATTCTGCTCGAAAAACAACATATTGTCGTCGGAGAAATTCAGGCAGTATCAACATAATATTTCACGTATTTGACCTAATATCACTTCAGTTGAAGGACGAAATTACACATTTGAAAGATATTCCTTTCTTAATTATTTTAATCTTATTCTCTCGAAGTAGCCCTTAATATTGTGAGGTGCATATTAAAGGGCCTTTCTTGTGAAATCTCTTGATTGAAGTTCCGCGAGGAAGATGATTCAGGAATTAAATAATTTCGCTTAATTCTTGGTTTGTTAACTTGTGAAGGGTTTTGTTTGTTTGGAATTGGCTTCGGATATTTGGCACATTCATTTACTTTTAAGAATTGAACTTCAAAATATTTGTGTAAACTTTTTTATTATCATGAAATATAATGAAATTATTACGAGTACGTACGATCCAATGATTCATGTAAAATTTCACTAAGATTCCAACGTAATCTCAATGAAAGCAATGCAAAGTTTAAAAAAGTCCCCATATCACGTAAGAAAGTTTTTTTATATACAATGTTTTCGGTTTCATTACATTAACTGAAAATTGAATCATCTACCTTCGTTTTTGGAGTTCTGTCTGTGACACCTGTGTAAATATTGACAACAAATTCTATTTCTACGAAAATAAGGAATTATTTCAGGTATTGTCGCGTAAAAACTATAGTTGTGTAATGTTGAAGTACGTTTCAATTGAACATTATAATTGAAAGGTTTGCACGAGCGACGCGACGCGACGTAGCAATACGCCGCGCCACCTACGTAGCAGCCGACGCCGATTGTTATATTATATTCGCTCGTGTTTCGACAAAAAAGCAATCTATGAATCGACCACCGGCGGCCACAATATTTCCAACAACAAATAAATTTATAACACACGTATCCCGTCGATATTAGGTCGTCAGTCGCCAGTTTCCATTTTACGATAGCGTAGAACGCACAGTAGTGTAATACGAGATTTGCGGCCATGAAAGCCAGTGTCGCTGAGCTTCGTGTATTAGATTACAACTCTTTGCGGTTACCAGAAATGCCGTGAGCATTGTGGTTCCGACGCTTCTCACGGTGAGACACTCATATCTAATTCAAATTCCTATTTTACGTGTTTTTTCTATGGGTGCTCATTGAAATTAAAAGCGATTAAAAGCTTTAGTTTATAAATTGATGTCGATCCATGGCATAACTGGCGTCTCAGCTTAGGGAAATGAAGTCTCTCTTCTGTGCTGTAGGTATGTATGGGTTCGATTCCTACCCAGAACAAACTCGAGCTATGTTTAGTAGCTATCTAGATGGCGCTTTGTGTAATGTCTATCAATATTTATTTATAGTTTCATTCCGATACTTATTTGTTGTATTGCAGAAAAACGCTCTAGATTTGTAGCAAACTTCGCAGTTTATTTTTCAGAGTCTGTTTTCTCACGACTATTTTGTTCTTGATTTAAAGTGCCCCAGCGTCTAGGGACACATTATTTCGTACTATATCTAAAGATTCCGTGGAACTGTATGCAGCGTAAGTTTAGAACGGACCGTCTCGGGTAATTTATTCGTTCAAAAAGCAGTGCATCACCGTGGACTGCGCTGCTGTTGCCAGAAGCGTGGGCGGCACCACTATTGTGACAAAATAATGTCTCTTCACTACAACCTTCCGACCGACAATATCGCACCCGAAAAAACACTCTAACGCCCCGACATACAACTCGGAATCCGGCAACACAGTCGGCCAGATGGTACGCCGTGATAGCACTGAATAATCAACGCTTAAACGTCTGGAAAAGGAAGATACGGTAATGTAATATGAATAACAAAACGACAGAGATATATTCCTATTTAATTCTTATTACTCGGCCAACAATGCTATATAAATTATGCGAGTTTATTCTATGAATCATAAGGTAACTACCGGGGCGATAAATAAAAGGGTGTATTCTCGCGCGATTGTATTTCGCGGTCGAGTTTACGTCGACGTAGCAGGTCCAATTTTCCAGAAGAGCGGGTTGTAGGAGGCAAGTGATGGGATGCGACGCGGCGACAGCCCGCGAGCTGGGCTTGCGATTAATTACTTTCGCGAAGTCGAACGCCGCGCCGTCAACGAGGTGGGGCTTCGCTTCAATGTCGGACGAGTTTTTGTTACGATGTTTTTGCATAAAGTTGGCGCTCATATGTTGACAGCAACGCCTCGTATAGTTGAATTATTTTCAATCTGTATGAGCCTTCATGAGAGCTCATGTGGGCGAGTGTCAAGATTCGGATTGGGTTATTTCTCAGACGTGTAATACTTGATTAACTAGCCTATTCATAGGATTAACTACGCTGCTTCTATTCGTTTTGTGATAGAACAGCATGATGGAGTTTTTATGATCTATATATAACTGAGCCTTCAACTGTCTATAAAAATAACCTCTCAAAAAATGAAAAAACTATTTGAACACGTCAAATCTCGCAGGACTAAAGAGAATTTCCATCAAAATCTCGCTAGCATATGTTCAACGGAAAGAACTCTTCCGAGACATCACACATTTCAACATTTTCTCGGACTGCGCCTTCGACTGCCAAAGTTGCGGTTATAAATCAGTGCACACGTACTAGGGGTGAGAACCGCTGGCTTGGCAGCGCGCCACGCACCCTCGCTTGAATTAACCAGTGGGTTTAGAATAAAGTTAAGCGAACTGTCGCATTGTTGCATACCATACCAGCGGCATTATAATACATATGTGCAGGTGATTCAATATTGCAGACTTTACAGGAAAACTAAAAGGCTTCATTGATTACCACAGTAGCTAATCTAAGCAAGCAAACCAAAGTCTATTTTTAGTCTTGAATTTCGGGACAAACCAATAGACGTTAGCTGCGTTCTTTATTTTTACATTAATGTATAATTATTGGATTGACATATTCGGGGAATTAAGTACGCAATGTTAGAACAATATTGGATGATATTTTAATATAACGCTGCCTTATTGCCAATATAGTAAACGTTTTTTGTGAAGCCAATAATCATCCTACAAATTTACAAGAAGTCTTAAAATAACTACCTTAATTTTATCCGTGTCTACACTTTGTACGTTCATCCTTGCTAAAAACAATTGGATTTTTAGTTGTAAGGTTAGTTATTCATTCATTATTTATTATGTTCAGTTATTGTTGGCACCCATGACTGATAGTGCATTCTAGAAGTATTTTAAGCCGCCATTTTAAACCGTGTGGTGCAGTTCATTCGCATCGTCAATGTCGATTCTTTTCCAACGCATGCATGACTCGAAGTAACTTTGTGTATTCTGTGGTTGGCAGTGGTGTTAAACACAAATAAAATTGGACTGGACCGTGGCGCAAGTGTGGTAGGAAATTTTACACCTCAAAAATAATTTAAAAAACCACTTTGGTTGAATGGCGCAAGAGTTTCAATAGCTAGTAAATTCAGATTAATAAAAAAAAGTTATATGTCATATGTGATCAACAAACAGAAACTTTTAATCCAAATAACTCGGTCCTTTCGAATGACGTTAAAAATACATTAAAATAAAGTAAAATAACACAGATGACAGATGTTCACATGCATCCACGGGTTTTCCACCCCGCAAACCCGGCACGCACAAGGGGAAGGACTCAGTTTAATGTTCGATTTATAATCCAAATAGTTCTAATATATTGGAAAAATCATGCAACTAATTGTCTTGTATGTAACCAGGAAACGGTTCTCAGAATGAGTCTCATTTATTCATTTTTAATATTATTATCAATATACCAATTCAAAAATCTAAACAATTCACGGGTTGTATCAACTTAGCTTATGCCACAGAATTTCGTGGAAACTCACTTATGATCAACATCTTTACCTGACTTTGCAAAACTTTTTATAGTGAATCCAATTTAAATGCAGATTTTCATGAAATACCGACTCGCAGAGTGTGGGAGCTTCAACTGATTTATCACCGCAACTTTATCAAGGTACGCTCCATGATTTTTTTGCGGCTGTGAATCCTTTATTACGTTACATCGTTTGAATTTATATTCTGCTAGCTTCTGTCTGCGGCTTTACCTGCGTGCAAACCTGCTGCATGTTTCAAATTTCGGCGAAATAGTTTTAACGGTTATGTGAAATAGTAACAAATATGCCCGTGCATGTAAACTGAAAAAAAAAATAACTGATCTGATTTATTATGTAATTTGTGTACACAAATATTGTCTTTGTTTAAAACGTCAGTAAAAAAATCAATATTAGCTAATAAGATTCGTTACTTAAGTATAAATGTTACTCTGATAGTCCGTGTAAAGGACTTTCGAACTAAAATTATTTGCATGTCTCATTCGATTGGCTAGTCATTATAAAATTAATTCGACGCAAAGTTTTTTTTTATTTTTTTTTATTTTTTTATGTAATACATTTACGGAACGAGCCAATGGCCCACCTGGTGTTAAGTGTAACCTCGGCCCATAACAGCCGATGCGACTTGGGTCCTCCCATACTATTTATGACAAGACCCAAGTCGCATCGTATGCGCCCGTAAATGTGAGACGTGAAGGTAGAATGTCTCATGTGCCTGTAATTTCACCGGCAACCACACCTTTCAAACCGGAACACATTAACGCGAATGCGTCACTGCTTGGCGGCAGAAAAGGGCATGGTGGCAGTACTTCTCCGGACGAACTTGGCGAGAGTTCTACTGCTCTTAGATTATATAAATAACTGGTCCATTAAAATATGACGATTACAACTAGTTCAAAATATTCAAGTATTCAGTTGAAATAAAAAAAGCATAATTTCGAGCCACCACGTTCATTTACATTCGTTAAGTTGCGTCTACACTACATGGACAATTGTTGAAGCAGGAGGTTAATATGATAAAAAAATTGCTTCTTTTGCTTTGAAAAAATCACGTTTAGTAGTTTTTTTTTTTTAATAAATAATATATTATTGTTGCATAGGTATATTATATATTTGATAAATTATACAGCGTATGGAAATATCTCTAGCAATAATTGTTACGTGCTGGCAAAACAGTAAATTAGTTACTTATTGTCGCGTCTTTTTATTCACCGATATATCCAAAACCAGCAAATTTAAGTTGCCCGTGTGAGCACACTTTTAAGTAGCGGTCTGAGTATATGTTAATTGCTGTATAATTCATGCGTTTCTCTAAAAGGCAGAGGCACTAACGAGCTTTGAATAAACCTTTGAAATGGTGTTTTGAGCATTTCTTTTGGTTTATCATAATTTATTCTGAATGTTATTTAGTTGTAAGCTAAGTTTTTACGTTAGCATAGTTGATATTTGTTTTCAACTGCAGTGTGATTTGTTAAAAGCTCTGAACAATGATTTTATTTTAGATACAATCTTCATGTATTAATACTTTTTTAGAGCTTAGGGTATACAAACTCTGCACTAGAATACTAGGGCAGGTGGTAAAGATTAGCAACCCAAACACCGAAACCCCAAAATTAACTTAATGCTCACCTGGGCATCACCTGGGAGAAGTTTATGGGATCATCTGCTGATTTTACTCAATGTCATATCTGAAGTTGGACTGGCTGATGGGCTCGCAATAAATTATTGCGGGATCCAATGCGACAATATTCAGTGGGAGCAGATCCGTGGGATCTGTCGGGATTGAAACTAGCAGCAAAGGTTCGCCGCGCAATTTATCTGCCTTTGTCACGTCCAGCGTAGTTCCACAAACCTTAGCTAGCCGCCTATTTAACTCGACCAGCGAATGGTTAATCAAGGCCCATATCTATGCCCATAGGTATCTATGTAATTGGGAGTAACTCGGAGCTTTGATATGCAAATGTTGTGGACGCAACATGTGGCGTCAAGTGTGGTTGACGTCACTCTGAGCTTGAAATTGGCTCCCTGCACTTTGTGTGATATCGCAATGTTTCTCTGTACAAATGCGTACGTCAATTATTGGATGAAGTTTTCAACCCAACCCTTGCTTAGTGGAACGACGATATTACCGTTGCTTTCCAGAATGACTTGTGAATCAAATTTTGCAGCTGGCTTCAAAGCTTAGTTTGTAGAAACTATAATAATAATAATAATATTGGTGGACAATTCGCACATCGCCATCTAGCCCCAAACTAAGCATAGCTTGGACTGTGAGAACCAGATGACTGATAGAATACTTATATACTTTTTTCTGTAAATACATACATATTAACACCCAGACATAGAACAAACATCTATATTCGTCACACAAATGATTGTCCTGGGTGGCAATCGAACCCACGTCCTACACCGCAGAAGGCTGAGTTACTACCAACTGAGCCTTCTCGCTGTAGCTCGTTGGTTCGATTTCCACACCCACGACAAATATTTGTGTAACGAACATAGATGTTCTGTGTCTGGGTGTTCAGTATCAATTTATGTATGTATTAACAAAAAAGTATATTCGAATTCTATCAGTTGTCTAGTACCCATAATACAAGCTATGCTTAATTTTTGGCTAGGTGGCTGTGAAGCGTCCAACAATATTTATTTATTTATATACACTTAAACAAACACCTCCGACCGTATAATTTAATTAACAATGATATCAGTAAATGTTATATCACCAGTCTATTGTCTAAAGCTAGAGTAAAGCTAAATAATCGATTTCCTCCTGCATTCGTGCGTCTAGTCGCCGAGAGCCCTCGAGGTTTAATCTCGTAGTCACTATTTCATATCCAGAAGTGAGCTAATGAGATTTTTGCTTGTAAAAGTTATATGCACAATACCATGTTTTGAAAACGGTGAGTAAAAATATCGTCAGTAAAACACGCCTGTTTAAATACAAAAATATGACGACATGCGTTTAGCGCACGAAAAGAGCCTCCGAGGCGCATATTAATCATTTCACTTTAGTGTTTCGAAATAGTCAGTGACACAAGAAGTACTAGTATCGATTTCTTGTTAAATTTAGTTCACAGTCACCAACTCACTTTCTGTAAGGTATGAACGATGTCGCCGCAAAGCAAAACATCGCCCCTCCAGACCCTTGAGATCGTCTGAGCGCGTCACAACTTAATTTGCCATTCGAAAGACACGTAACACGACTAGACAGGGTTCAATTTGATGGCGCAAAACTGATACGTTTCCTCGGCGGGGTATACGTGCTCGGCAAATCAAGTGCGTGAAGAGCGGATGGGATGCTACCTCTATGAAAAATCGTGACAAGGGCGACACAATCAGGAAGGGGTGTATCAAGGTGCTTTAATCGGAAGCATGGCGTGCGTACGTCAAAAATATTAAAGAGAATCCGCTTCATAAATATCGGATGTATACCTAGAAATTTACATACAAAACGACAAGGTGAATGCTGTAAAGCTACAAAGCATTTTCAGCCTTAGGCTTTCGTCGGCGAATCACTTACGGCCTGGCGTTTACTTGACGTAAATTCGGACTTGAATTTTATTCGGTTTTGATGGTACGCTTATGTATCTCAGTAACTAAAAATAAACTAAACCATACTTGAAATCAGTTATGTGACGTAAGGTGAATTACAGGCACATGAGACATTCCACCTACACGTCTCCGAATTACAGGCGCTACGATGCCATTTGGGTCTTGTCGTACGTAGTAGGGGAGGACCCAAGTTACATCGGTTGGGCCGAGGCTACCATTTAACACCAGGTGGGCCGTCGGCACGTTCCGTAACGTTATAACATAAAAAAGGTGAGGGCGAAGTGAGTCGCAAAACTGTGCGATAGATCATTGGCGTTAACGCAGCGCTTGGATTGGTCTAATAATCTGAAATAACAATTCCGGAACATATTCTAAGGTACTTCGCGACATCTTCACACGTTGGGGATGGAGTTAAGTTAGCAAGGAAAACATTCAATGGTGTGTCTCCAAAATCTATCTATATAGTTGTGTTTTTTCAATCTAATTTCCTACATATTTCAAGTCGGTGTCACTACTAACTAAACACGAAAGTCTGGAGTGATCCGCTTTACGTGATTTATCGGCATTAGTGAAATTTTATTTATTTTTATTTATTAGTAAAACCAACAGTATACATAATAATTATGAAATAACATTATCCAGGTATAATTATCTCGCCAATTACAGTTTCCCTAAATAGTAAAATATGTATTAAAAATGAAAAATTCACAAATCAGGATATAAAACCTGATTTGTGATTGCAGACCTAGCACATCAACCACAAATACACTCGGACAGAGTTAATACTAACACATTAGCCGGACCTCAGACCGCCGTCAAAAACTTAGGGAAACTGCCAGGACCTCACATCGTAATTAGCCATAGAAAAGTTTTTCTAACAAAGGGCGAAAGGAGAGCAAAAAGGCTCACCCGTTGCCATGACAACGCAGAATAAATAGGATACTGACGCATCGGCCGAATGAATGAATAATTCGGGTTAGCAATAATGTTCTCTTTCAGGGAAAGATAAAGAAATCGAAGAAACCTATGAACTGTTTTATACACTCGTAATATTAAATGACCTACTCACTTGTTCCAAATCCTAGTTTATCACTGGAATATTTTTTGTTAAGCCCAACCTAATAAATTATTAGTTACTAGCATCGCCCCGCGGTGCTAACCACGGAATATAAGTCATCCTAAAAAGTTTTATATAAAGTTTAACCCTCCCCTCACTCCACCCCTATAAGTTTTTTTGCGAGAAAAAGTAGCCTATAACCGGCTATAGGCTACTTTTTCTATTATTATTCTTAATCTACGCCATATCAAAATTCATCATAATCGGTTGAGGAGTAAAAGCGTAACAAACAATTAAACTTACTTTCACATTATGAATATTAGTTAGGATTAACGCGATGAAAATATAACAACGTAAATTGTCAAATCATCACAACTTTTTAAACCAAAGATTTTCACCCTTATAAAACTGACTCAAATTCTTTGCCAACAAATTTGGCACCATTTTCTGAAGAAATTGAAATAAGATGGGCGATGAAAGTGCTTTATTTTATTCATAAATATATTTCTAGATATATATTTTCATTAAAACTTTTATCCTCATACAGCTGACTCAGACTTTTTACCGACAAAATTGGTACCATTTTCTCATAGTAATTATCTTGGTAATTTGTTATAGGGCGTAGTTATTTAGGCACAATGAACACCTCTGCTTATCTCGCTGTAGCAATAGTTTTGACGCTGGCAAGTTACAATGCGATGCAAGTTGTGCGATAGTAATTACTGAGAAGGAAGAAGCGAATCGATTATTTCGTCATAATTCATCATTTAGACTGGCCTCACAGCTCAGTTGGTGGTAGCTCTGCCTGTATGTAGGTCGTGGGTTCGATTCCCACTCAGGACAAACATTTTTGTGACGAATATATGTTTGTTTTGTGTCTGGGTGTTAATATGTATTTTCATTATGTGTTTACAGAAAGTATATAAGAATCAGTTTTCTGGTTCCCATAGAACAAACTATGCTTAGTTTGGGGCTAGAAGGCGCTGTGTGAATTGTCCACCAATATTAATGATTGTCACTATTATTTATTCAGCTTCAGGAAGAGAATAAGTGTTTAACAAATTTGTGAGTTTGTTCCTTTAAGCAAACTTTTATGAGCATAATGTACTGGATATGCATCTTAACCTTCATCTTGGGCGGATCTGACAGGAGTTGCCAGTTACATCTTAACTCTAAACTCCCAGACATTTTATTTATTACCATAAAATTGATTAGCAACAACAGTCTTTCTGTATTAAACAAAGTTGTCTACAATGTTCATAGTATCAATATCTCATATTTTGCATTGAAAAATTTGGCTAGTCAAAAAAAATGCAAATAATTTGTTCCATCCAGAACAGAACTAGGACAATGTCATGAAATGAGTACAATAAGAATACCACTTTCTAATTTTATACATAAATTCCTCATGAACCCACAACCCCAGGTGGTATTTCCAATAATGAGTAGTAGTAATACATAGGCACCGCTTTATTAATTATTAATTAATGTTAGTACACAACGACTTATTACTTAACTTACTTATTACAATTGTTAGTAGACTTACGCTTCTATACGCTACTATCATTCTCATAAAACTAAATCACCAGTGGCCAAGTTCTGATTTATTTACTTGTGAGGTCGCCGGCCACCGCGCCGCCGCCGCCGCCGGACTGGTACTTAGTATTGTTTATTATCTTTTATGGTAAAGTATATAATACCTATATATATATAGTATGGGATTGTGCGGGTAACTAAGTGCCGCCAGGGACGAGTGTCATTCATCAACATTTTAGTTAGATTTTAAATAAAATTTTTACATGCGTTGATTATCTATTCTATTTCCTTTCTTCTTCTTTATGTTTGAACGGTCAGAAACTAAACGCATTTTTAATATGCTAACATAAATTATCATGCTTTATGTTGTATGCTCTTAAGTTATAAATCCGTGAATCAATCATGTAAGAAAGAATAGAAAGAATAGAAGAAAGAATATGTAAGAAACTCATCAGTGGTCCCCGTGGCTGAAGACGACAATACTGATAAACACAATAACCGATCTCATTTCATATCGGGTTGATTGATTTACGACGGTCGAGATGGTAGATTTGTGATCAATGGATTCAAACAATCAAATAGTTCTTCACGTTTGACCCCAGGTTCGCAGGCTTGAGGCTGTCATAATTTAAAGCACTATGTAACATGTAGTTATTACTGAAGTAATTTTTGTTCGGGGCAATTTATTAGTTAACTAAATAAATAAATATTGGTGGACATTTCACACAGCACCATCTAGCCCCAAAGTAAGCTAAGCATAACTTGTATCATGGCAACCAGACAACTGATTTAATAGTTATATACTTTTCTTTTGTAAATACACACATATAATACATATTAACACCCAGACACAGAACAAACATCAATGTTACAAATGTTACATAAATGTTTGTCCTGGTTGGGGATCGAACCCACGACCTACAGCGCAGAAGGCAGGGTTACTACCAACTGAGCTATGAGGCCGAGGCCTTCTGTGTCGGTGTATGAATTTACAAAAAAGTATATATGTATTCTATCAGTTGTCTGGTTCTCATAGTACAAGCTACGCTTAGTTTGGGGATAGATATCGCTGTGTGAATTGTCAAAAAAACATTGATCAACAGATTAATAAAATGACAGAAATAGTGAACATTCATTAGTTTATTTTTGATTCAATAACTCTATGATATAGCATACATTTTGTAGAAATGGATCGTCACTTAAGATCGTCTTTTAAGAGCAGTAGAACTCTCGCCAAGTTCGTCCGGGGAAGTACTGCCACCATGCCCATTTCTGCCGCCAAGCAGTGAAGCATTCGCATTACTGTGTTCCGGTTTGAAAGGTGTGGTTTCCGGTGAAATTACAAGCACATGAGACATTCCGCCTTCACGTCTCAGGGTTGCGGACGCATATGATGCGACTTGGGTATTGTCGTACCTAGTAGGGGAGGACCAAAGTCGCATCAGTTGTTATGGGCCGAGGTTACCACTTAACACCAGGTGGGCCGTCGGCTCGTTCCGTAACTGTATTACATAAAAAAAAACTTAAGTATGGGTAGAACCAAGAAGCTGTGTGTGACACAGTGCATGTCGCAATCGTTACTCGAAAACGTTCAGGTGGAATGTCTCGTGCCTGTATGCTCACCGGTAAACTGCTGTTTCTAAACTAAGCTTCGATAACGATAAACGCAAGCTGTTGTAAATATATTTTATCAATCACGTCCACACAACAGAAGATTTGGTGACGTTTCAACACAACATTACTAGCGCCAATTATGCATGAACACCGAAAGGTCAAACATTTGATTAGCTCCGATCGAACATTCCAGAAATCAAGCAATCAAGCTACAGGAAGGCATCCATCCATCAACGCAAACGACGCTGGGTCATTATTTATTTGGCAACGATCATTATTTCAAAGTATACTCGTGAGATTGTATGGTTTAAAGTTAATCGCAATTTTTTTAAGAAAATTGCCGAAGACAAGATAGATAGATATATATTATATAGATTAGTTAGGTTTTCCGAGCCCTTGAGATGAAGCAGAATTGATTTCCACAATAAATAATATTAGATAAAATATAAAATCACGCGTACTTATCGCTAAGTTTGACGCCTGTTCAAACCCTATCCGACCCTTCATTGGAAAGAATTTGCAAGAAACCACCAAAAGAGGGATTCCTTTTTTCGCGAGCGCTATTCACGTCTTATTCGAGTGTGGTATTATAAACTGCCGATTGAGTGCTAGATTCAGATAAGAATACGGTTTTATCGTCCACAATGCGTTATCTTCTGAAGGCTTTTTTTGAATACTATTGCTTTTTATTCATTGAGTTTCTTCTTTTTGGTATGTATTCTTCAACTTATATTGACGGCTTTTTCGAATGTCAAAAAATTAAATTATTATTATATAAATATATGCATATATATATATATATATATACATTATTTTATTTTTTTCCCACAAGTTCCCAAAAATCATTCTTATTATTGTTAAGTTCCATTGAAAGCCAAACTATGGATATGAGATAGCTCCCATAAAATCGTTCTGAGTAAGCGATATTTTCCATATTATTTAGAAAGTTGCAATATTATTGTATTCATATAACTTTGTTTCTGACTTTGGTACTTTGTTGGCAGTATTTCATAGGATTCTTCAGCCAATTCAAGATTTATAATAATGGTCCGGTATACTTTTGCATTTCAGGACATTCCTATTGTTTTTAAGCGTAACCGTTGAATCGCTTATGATCTACACCACGGTATAGTGACTGTCCAATTTCACGAAATGCGTTGATTCCCGACGTAATTTGACTGAGATCACTGTAATTTCGTTGTGAAATATCCATTATGAGAAGCTCGAATCGGGGCACAAAAACTAAATGAAATCCGCTACTTCTATTGTAAAAAGTTTATCTTAAATTGTTTGGCCTTTGTTTATTCTATTTCATTTTTATGTTTTGTTTGCTGTATCTATATCATTCGTCAAAAATCACATATTTTCTTGACACTATTCAGAGAATTTCATTTTTTTTCACTCACGAATAAAGCTTTAGACAGAAACGGTAACGATATAGAAATTTCTTTTTTATTACTAGACTATTGCAGCTGATTTCTTGTCCCAAATTTTTATTATGAATCGGAACCCACTTGAATACACCAAACAAAAACACAGATTTTTTATTAATAAACTGTATGCTTGTGCTCAAATTATTATGTAGATTAGACTACAAACTCATAGTTTACTAGTTAACCCATGTCAACACCCTAATATAAATCATTCTATTCAGACCCCAGTGTGGGGATAAAATATTACACCGGTAGCATACGGGAAACTGTAACAAACAAACGCAAAACTTCTATCAAAATATTCGCTAAGCGACATAACATTAGTTTGCTTAGAAAACATTAGAAAAATTGTATAGCACGCACTTGCACTTGCAGCTTAATAATCAAGTTATTTCTACTGATATTATTAAATTTGTATAATTTTATGGTATATATAAATATAAATTTATAAAAAACCAATTTATACATATTTCTTCGGTATATATTTTTTTTCAAGGCAAAATACTGAACAAAAACGTATAATGAGATATTAGTACTACGTATTACAATTTATATAATACTTTATTTATATATACTACTTTTGTGTAAAATTAAACTTTAATCTTATCTTCGATTAGTATTATTTTAAATTAGTATTTTTACAATTAATATCTACAATTCACTTGCAGACATCACTTGCTTTATTACAAAGTGTCTGTCTGAGTACTATATTTTCGTTAACGCTCGCTCATGCATTCATTCGTTTCGTTCGATGTGTAAAGCAAACTGCATAGAGTTCATCACCCGGCGCGGCGCGGCGTCAGAAGGCATGTCATAATCCACCGACCAGATTAACATTTAAACAAGTTTTATGTAAATTCTCTCCATACTATTTATCTATCTCACTCCGTCTTTCATTTTTGTGTTCGCTCTCTGGAAAAGAATTCTTTGAAATTGCATTAGTGTTTTGATTAGTATCTTATGCTAATTTTGGATTTGGAATTTTTGTCTTGGTAAAATGTCGTTTAGAAAATATCGAATCTCAAGCTACGTAGAAAGATTTAGTTTGAATCGTTGAAAAGATATAGTTTTGTATAGAATTAGGTTTGACTAGTTCTCGGACATGATGGTAATAAAATCGTTGGTATAAATATGTCCTGGCATTCACTGAGTTTTATATGAGTTGTGAAACTTATCTCGTATACACAAGGTCAAATGAAGCCCATTGAGACTCTTGTTGTCAATTCGGGTATAAATCGTCTAGCCTATATGGAAATATTCCAATACCTTGTACGGTAATAAATTACAACAGTGAATGATGTTACTGAAGAAAAGAATATTTACTCGAACCATGCTTTAAACCTAAACACTGACCCTGCGAGACTAAAATGGGCAGTATTTAACACAAAGGGTTGAAGCAGCAAAATGGTACGAAAGAAATTACAGCATATAAACAAAATATCTCAAAAATTCTAAACAAAACCATGATTGGCCAAACCTTCAATGTAAGAATTTTATCATCAGATTATTAATCTACACGCAAATCGTAATAATAATCAAACGCAGTTATTGTTCAGGGGTTCCAGATATTCGTTTTATTGCAGCCATATTTCGCAACCAATTAGCTCTTAAGGGTTAGGACCACCCCTTCTAACCCCGCCCTTTATACCTTGAATCTAAATAATGGAGGGCACAACTATTGTTTTTATTTTGTAGGCAATTTCGCAACCCTTTTATCGATATTAAGGTCGGGCGTTATCCACTAGTTGTTATTGCTAATGTTTTTGATTTTCATGCATAATCGAAATTGTATTAATCATTTGTAAACATAATCGATGTACCAACGGAAACAATGAATCACATTCCATACTTTCATAGCTTATAAAGCAGTTCAAACGAGCAGCAACCATTTTGATTTTTCCATCTGGAAAACTTTCATTATTCTTTCATTAGCGGTAAGCTCATTTTTTCCGGCGTTGAAAAACCGAAACGGCCGTCAGGCGGACGCACGAAAAACACAAAAAAAATACGACACGAAGGGAGGAATTGCGGGGAAACAAAAGGAGAATGGGACGCGTTTAATCCTGTCCGGTCGTCATTTCGACGGTTCGGGAGAGAGAAAATTGAATTTATTATCGTTTGTATTTGACTGACGTGTTATTTTCACGCGACGCCAAAGGAAAGCGGCGAAGCGTCGGAATCCAATCAGTCAGTGCCGTCGATACCGTCGATATAGTAGTCCGTAGTCCGTCGGCGAACGTCTACAAATGAACTGGCGAACTGAAAATGCCGTTTTCCGTCCGATATGGCTCGCGGGTTTATTTTTTTCGTTGTAGATGCGGAGATTTGGTTGTGATGCGTTAAATGGTTCGATTTCCCTCTTTCACGTTGGCATGGCGTGCTTGTGATGTAATACAACTTTGAAAAGAAAATAAGTATTTGGAGCAAATTTTTCACGTTTTGTGTATGGTATTCAGTGCTAAATTAAAAACATTTATGTTTCTTTGAATATTGAAAGGTAAAGTATTTTCTGTTACTGTACGAATTGATAATTTTATTTTGGATATCACATATTTGTATATATTAATTTGATAGTGAAAAAGGTGCGTGATTATTTTTATCGTAAAATAGACAAATCATATGATGAATCACAACTTAGAGACGTTTCCGAGTGTACATTAGTATCAAAAAGGAATAAATAAATAAACTGAACTGAACAAGAGACTACTCTTTTTACAAATTTGATGGTTACAATAAATCTCAGTGCAACAACAATTTTTAAATCATGATCTAAATTTTAAATCATGGTCCAAACATGTTCAGAGTTGCTTCAGAAAATGCACATAAATATTTTACTTAACAGAAACTCGACCCTTATTAACGTTTTACATGGAATCTATCACGTACGATTGGTTCTTCGAAGATATTTATCGAAATTGTCTAACAAATGCAACACAATCATGTCGCAGCACGCCAACACTTAAAGACACAGGGTAAGTAAATAAATAGCTTTCACACCAACTTTATTGCGTTAGAAAATAGCAGCTATTTAGCTCAAAACTACAGAAGATTAGTAAAGTATAAAAACTAGGGCATTTTAAGACATACAAACTGCAATCAAATAAATATTTTTTTTCTCACATAAATACGGTAATTGATGGATGAGTGATATACTTTAACAGTTTGTGTAATCAATTTCTCATGCGGGTGAAGCGCATGAAATATCTGTTTACTAAAATCAAATCTTCGAAGGTTTGTGAGATGTTATAATTATAAAACACCAGTGGTATTCTGCGACTGTGAAACTCTAGTCCTCTAAACGAATTTAAAGCTCACTATATGGTGTGCACGTGGAATGAACAAGGTGTTTCTTACTTACCTGCATCAAAGTATTCTCAGAAGCAATGGTCATGTTCTTGGTGCGAGCCAATTAAATCGGGTTACCGCTCTGCTTTGTTTTGTTTGCATTTGCGATCCGAGACAGAATAAAACAATTTAAGTATCGCGTATCGCAATGTTTAATTCAAAATGTTAAAAATATTATTGTTATTTTATACAAAAAAGTTCAATTTTTGTATTAATTGTGTAACCTGGTAGGACCAACGTGCTACGAATAGCACATGCTTCTTGAATTTTCTTAAAGTAGGCGATTTGCATGTTTATTTCCTTTTGCGCTTTGGGTAATCAGAAATACATACATTTTTTAAATATTAGGTTTTCAAAACTGCGATAGAAAGCACCATAAAAAAATGAGATTAAATTCAGCATTTATTTTAAGAAATAAAATACATATGTCATATGTATCATAAATAACAGTTTGGTAAAGAATGGGTTTCTATAATAACAAGGTGCTGAAAATGTTTTATTGCACTGTCTCCTGCTCCGCACCTTAGATTATTGTCTAGTCATAAAGCCGCGTTTACACTACGCGCAGTAGCTTTAAAGTTTAAAACATTCCACTTAGGTATGGGAACACCCATCAAGAAAGAAAGACAGTCTTCCACAAAGTAACCATAACATAAGAAAAACAGAATAGCATAATAACAAATATATATATTATAAGTATCTACATCGTGGGACAAAAGGGTTACTACCTCTGCATTATTTTGTAGGTACTATGAAAATAGTACCGTGATGGTTTTCAGGCAGGGCCCATCACGGACACATATCCAAAACCGTAAAATATATTCGATTAATAATATAATTAGAAATATATATTTTGGCGTTATTAAACGCAGTGCTTTATGTGTCACCAAATGATTATAACATTAATCAGGAAACAAAAATTGTAAAGGGCAAAGGGAGTGATATAATTAGTAAAAATTAAGATGGAACACCGGATTTTAATGTTAAATCTGATATTTTCCGTGCACAATAACGTAGATTCTGAGCACCGTCAGGAACGTGCTTAAAGTAGAAAACATTTTATTATTTCTTTGTTTTGTGTTGAATTGTTTTCGTTGCGTTCTCAAGCGATATCGGATTGAACGCATCCTTTGCGTGGTGTGCAGAATGCAAGCGTTTTATACGTAAAAGGGATTTTATTTTAAATTGGTGTTGTGTGATAAATATTTTCACTTAAGTTTATGTATTTTATTTATAGTAATATACACAATATCTGTGAGTATGCTAAGCATGCGATAGAAAACACTGAGATAGGTGGTTCGAATCCGAGCTCTCTGCCTAATTGTAAACAAAAATATGTACCACCTCGTATTCAAGACAGTGAGGGAAAATTATATTAATTATTTGCCCTCACTATAATTTTAAACCACTATAAGAATCTAATCGACACGCTCAAAACTAATTAGTAACTGAGCTTCCATTCATATTATGTTCATTCGACCGTAAAGAGTAAGTTAGTTTGCTTGTGTAGTGGGAACAATATATGTATATGTATAATACCTAGATAGTTTTCACGGAATGACCAAATTAGGCTGGCCATATACAATCAAAATTCTGTTCCGTTATTTGGATTCCGGATTGCAGCAGATTCAACTAAATTTATGTCCTGTCTCATACGCTCGGAAGTCTCGTTCCTAACGTTTCCGATTTTTATGTGCCCCAGTGCGAATCCGATTTTCGATTTCGATCTGGAGAAACAAATAGGAATTTCACCAGCCACACATTGCACAGATATCATGCAAACTTATGATGACAGGAATTCTTCAAAACTCTGAAGATAAATAAAATAACCTTGAACATGACTATGTCATCTTTCGAATTTTCTTCCCCATGGAGGGTCGGATAGGGTTTGAACAGGCGTCAAACTTATCGATAAGTACGCGTGACCTTATGTTTTGAATATTGACGTTTCCAAGCCATTTCTTTATGAATTCTATGGAAATAAAGTTTTTGACTTTGACTTTGAATTCGCTATTTCTATTTCTCGGACACTTTGACAGAGGGAGTACAGTAGAGAGACAGTAGGTAGCGATCAGAGAGCAAGGTGCAGTTAGAGCAAAATATTTTAACTTCACATATTTATTGCGACTTAAGTTAATATCATTAGATAGGTTACATTCAATTTGATTGAATTCGATGCATCCCTATTGATAGTCTTATAAAACAAGGTGTTTTGCATCCTGCAACTGGTCAATAAAGTTCTTTTTACCTAAAGCGCCCGTACATAAGTGAGACAAGAATTTAACGGTACCGAAAAGGGTCCAATAACGAAATTAAGGTGGAAAAGCGTTTCAACGAATCGCCAATTGGTAGGCGATGCGCATTACAGCAACAGCCTCGATTTTGACGGAATTATTCAGAATGAGATGTTATAAAAAAATATTGGTTTGCTTTTACTCGCTACTAAATATTTACCAATATTTATTTACTCTGTAATGGATTTCGTTAAAACTGGGCCTAAAGACCCAGAACTAGTTAGATTTTGTGACTTATAGCTTCTAAATCGTATAATTTAGAACAAATTTGACCTTTAAAGTATAATTTTAACTTTGAAGCTCTTGTTGCGAATTTCTCGAAGACAAGTTTTTTAATTACAATTTAAATATTGCGTTTAACTGCCTAGTACCTGATGGTTAGTGACTATGTAGGCAATGTTGGCGCCATTCAACGTCTACATTACTTACACATACATTACATACATTGAGACAGTCTACCAGATATTTTCTTGACTGTAATATATTAATAGCATCTATTTAATTAGAAGAGGAATTTTTGAAATATAATTATTGTAATATACGTAGTATACTTCATTGCATCCATTCATATTTTACGAAGACTGTTTAATTTTATGTGTTCATTGTACATAGTTACTACCAAAATGCCCCGCACTATATATTTTAAGGTTATCGGTTACATACTACGATTTTTTCAAGATTATTATGTAGTCCGTGGCAGTTGGACTAGATAAGTACTAAATAAGCTCAAAATAAGAAATAAACACCTCCATTAAAAACTATAAAAACTCCATTTTCCGGAATAAAATGAGAATGTAGGCCGCAGAAACTTGGACAGCTACAATTCTTTGTGCAATTCAGTAAAGTAATATTCGCTTGCATCCATACGTATTGAATATTTTATTGTTAAACAATTGAAAGTAAAAGGTTTTATTTATAACATTAAGCTGTTTATTTAAATTTAGAGCTACTTGTGTGGGTTTAATAGTCTTGACTATAGGACTGTTGACTGTCTTGACTATAGGATTGTTTCAAGTGTTAGCTACACTTTTATTGGAATAGTATTGATTGTAAATTATTGAGACTTTTATGTTATTTTTATTTGTTCCTATTCATCGGAGCTATCTAATGTGTATGCCGCACGTGAAAACTTTACTGTCGATAGTTTAATATGTTTATATTCCCACTTACCTCATACTCGTACTATATAATTTACAATTAACATGGACTTTATAAATGTATCTGATAAATTATTGTTTTGTTCCAGGTAATTAACAGTACAGCAAACGTGTAAATAGTAGGTCCATTAGTACGCTCAGCGAAAATTTACCTTGATGTGATCGTAAAGTGTAAAATAAAGGATCCCTCAAGTCATGAAAACCACTCATCTCAACTCCAAATAGTGTGACCGTCTAAAACAGGTATTTATTTTAGTTCATTTCAGAAACAGGCTGTGGTTTATGCACGATGATCGACATCATCATCATCATTATTATATCATCATTCACCAGGTCGCATTTAACCGTTGTTGACTTCTCTTAGCAAGCGCCACTGAGTTTGGTCTTCAGAACTTAGATTTGTGAACACATTTGTTAGTTATGAAAAAAAAAACTCTAATATAACGTAAAATACTTGTCTTGTATTGTATTAAACATCAAAAGCATTTAAACCATGAAAAAGGACATATTTGGTATGTAATTGCAACCTATTAGAATGTGTTCAAATTAGTTTGTAGGTAACATATTTTTTCTTAAAGTTTAATTAATTGATTTTGTCACTGCACAATGATTTCCTTTCAAGTGGTCACGGGAAAAGAATTTCAATGAGACTCTTCGATCAAAAAGTTCTCAAAATATATTGATTAACGGTTTGCTATTAATTAATATTATAGACTAAAAACCATTGGTTAACATCAAAACATATAACAGACCAATAAACACCTCGCGATCAAATAAAATTGAATGAAATTGTAAACCAGAGAATTACTTTAGCTCTATCGTTTAGCATAATGGACGCCTGTGATCCTATAATGGATATAGGAAGCCATATGGAAGACGTCCACCTTATAAAAGGAAGAAACTATAACTGTTGGACCACCGGCGGTGACTTCAAAGGATTGTAACCATCGTGACAAACGTAGATACGGCTTTACTGGAAGGATCAAAAGCCATATTTTTTTGTAATACGCTTGCAAATTGACTTTCTGAAATCTGGGAATATTTGGATTCTAATGAAATGTTAAATATAATAGTCAGTTTAGTAAAATCTCACTACTACTCATATTATTTTGCCATAGAAAACGTTACTCGGTCATATGGAAGATTGATTTTGTGGAAGATCCAGTCTCAATGTGGTATCATATTTAATTAAATAAAATATAAAAAAGTGATTTAAATCTCCAATACTGAAGCAATCATTTTATACCCATTTTAAATTATAATATATTTAGATTCACCTATGTATCCCGTATTTTTTACAATTCCTTAGCTGTAGTTTATTTATTGGACAAACAAAAAAAAATTACTGATTTACATGATATTTGAGTCTTAAGTGTTTATTTCTCTTTTTATAACTGCATATAAGTTTTGTCACCGTGTGCTGCTTTGCATAAAGTTTTTGTATGAATGCAAATATATTTTTTATTCAATGCACTCTATTCCTGTACATAAAACATGCACCAAACAATCCCGGTGGTTGAGAGGGTTTTTCTACATTTTCCGTGATTAAAATTTCACAAACGGAACAGCTGTCAACCTGCTTGCCTTCCAAAGTTATCAGACATCAAAATCTCGAAAGCTTTTTGCATGTAACATGTTCAGAACGAATGATATTACCATTGCTAATAATACCTACCAATTGGATGCTACATCCACATTAGCCGAACGGACTGAAGAGTCGGACGAGTGAACGATCAATCACTGAACACTCCCTTTTGAGACCGTAGCATATGGCAGCCGCTCCGTACAACGAAAGCAATAGATATTCATGAAGTAACGAAAAATATTTGCATCAAATATAACTATAAGTAATTAATTCACTTACCTATATACGGGTTTATAACGGCGTAAATCGTTAGAGTAATTATTAAGATTCTATTCTACTATTTCGGTTCCGTAAGACTATACGACAGCTTTATCTGTAGGCAGATTTTTTTTGAACTCGATGTAAATACAAGAATGTGATTAAAGAATTTAGATGTACAGAACATTAGTGAGAGCGTGTAATGTGATGTTATATGTACTGCTATCCCCAATTGCTTCTTACTGTTTCCGATAAAGGACATCAACAAAAGACCATATTACCCAGATGGCATCTATGAGCTCTAATTATTGTACCAGCTGCATTTATCAATCGTATATCACACGTAATTCGGATAGCAATGACCCGATAAAACAGAATATGTATCTAATTAAGTGGCATTCTCGGAAACCGTTACAGTCCAGTCTAGTCGTGCAAGTTCGTTCATTTGGTTTGGATTCAATAAAACGGAATACAAATTGTATTATTTTTCCACAATTTTTTTGTTTTAGTATCTTTTGTTCGTGCTCAATTAATATGGGTGTTCGTAATATTATTCATGATATTCATTATTATTGTTAATTTTTCTGTAGATTTTATGTTAATTTTATGTTCTTTGCCTCTTTCACAACGCCTTTGTGTCATGTATTCTAACATGTGTATGTTACATTGAAATAACATGTTGGTATGAAAAAAAATACTGAATTGAACCCATAATTACTCTACTCCAGACAAGATTTCAAGTTACTTGAAGCTGTAAGAGATATATAAATATTTTCTTTATCGTGAAATAGTCTTATATATATTTCCAATTTCAAGTTATTGGTAACACTAACCCTCAAGAGTGTCCCAATAGTTTACTTTCCCGTTCTTGTATCTACATTAGTAGTCTTCTCTATGATTGATGACCATAAGATATTGCTACTAGTTCAGTATTTCCTAGATCGCACGAATGTTCTTATAGGTAAATGCACACATTTTCTAAGCAACCCAAGTGAATAGGCAACGTTACGAAAACACAATTTCAAAATCCATCTACATAGTTACGCTCTGTAGGCGCGGCTGTAAGAGGATTTTGCATCGTCGAGCCGTTTACAAGAGCACTAACAATGTTATTCTTCGTCTTGACAAGCAAGCTTGGGACGCTCGGTGATCAATCATTGTCTAGTGAGGGGCCAAACATAGTTATATTATCGATGAAAATAAAGTATAGATAGGTTACTGTACTTTGCATTTTGTACCAGCAGTTAATTTGCCTCTTCATTTAAATTGTTTGTTTAAGTTAGAATTCACTTCAGGGGGTGGCTGTTTATTAATAGACTTCATAATTAAGCACTTTCATGGAAAGGATATGCTAAATTGTCGTTTACGTATATTAATCTCTTAAGCAATCAAATGATTACCCCCCCTTAATAAATGAACTTGCTTCCTCAATGGATGTTTTTCTATCTCTATTGATACCAAGTGTTAATTTTTTCACTTAGCTAATTTACTAGTCGAAAAAATGTTCAAAAGAAACGCTCGACTAGATACTTAAAATTTGCATAACCTATCGCATACCGTGATGATTGTCCCACAGTATGTAAATGAATGTAGTCTTCTTCTTCTTCTTCGAGTCACCGGTTCTGTCGAACCAGTGTGGTGAAAGGATTGTAAGTGCGCCTCAAAGATGCTCCTTTCGTGCACTCGACACATGTCTTCGAATTTTTAGTTCTAGGACATGTCGGTTTCCTCACGATGTTTTCCTTCACCGTTTTGAGAACGTGGTATTGCGCACATAAATCTTTCAATCGAAAAACTCATAGGTGCACGTCGGGATTTGAACCGGCGACCTCCGGATTGAAACTCGGGGGTCAGTACCGCTAGACCACCACGCTCTCCAATTGATGATGTAATCTCTCTGTCTTGATGAATGTAGTATAATATGTATACGTTATTCATGATACTCATATAACTGTATCAGAATATGAATATCACAGAACTTAATCCTACCTACACCATTCATTCCATATTTAAATAAGTAACTTAAAACTCAAAACACCCGCAATTTATAAAACGATTATGATTCCGTACCACCTTCACATAACTTGTAGATTCTATTATTTGTCACCAAAACCTTTTTCTCGATTTCGTATCGCTTATCGATAGCGAGGGATCGGATATCATTGAGGGCCATCACATAAAGACATCACTATTTAAGCCCCCTTTTCTGAGGGGATTTAATCGGGATAATACATGTGTCGCATCTTATTACCAATCTCAGATTGTAGTCAGAGCAAACACGCTGTCCCTCCTACATTTCGAGTCAACATCATATCACTTACGAGACCTTTCTTAGGAAAGTGTATTTGTATTGACGAATTTCTTTTTATCTCTAGTGTATCAATTTACACAAAGAGCGGATCAAGTGTATCGATAATTTGGTCTTTATCGTTGTTGGTAACGTATCTAGCGTAGAGAGCGATTCTATATAGCTATGAGTGTGTTATCTATATTGATAGTAATTTTCGTGAGATATTTACAAAAAAATATTATAATACACACATTTTCTTCCAATACGCTCTTATTTGAATTTGTTAAAATGATATGCATTCATTGTATCTTATTTCGAATATGGCTGGCTGAAAAAAAATATATCACAAAACCAGCTCAGCTCAGCAAAAAAAGCCAGCTGTGAGTGTGTAAATGTTGCGCACTTAACTTGTTTCTATGGTTCCCAGTCGCGTTAATAAGCTGATACTTTTACGAGTTACTTAGAATAAAGTGTTAATGATTTCCAATTGGATGCCTAATAAATAATCTTCAAAGCTGTCGTAAACATTACATTCTGATCGCATTGACATAAAATAAGACGTGTACCATTTTATTGGACTCGGTGTATGAGTGACAGAAGTCATAAATACCATCCGGGCGTGTAGTAAAAAGCGTATCTTACACAGTTGTCAACGAGTAGGTGACTTAATGTGACAGTGAATTAGCCTCTCTTAATATTCCAATAAACAAAACGAGAAGGCGTCGGGACGTAAAGTTTCGTATTAGAGATGATTCAGATTAATTTAATGACGCTGTGATGAACGGAGTTGAAGTTACTGAAGATATAAAAATTTTGAATTCGTTCTATATTAGTAACGGTTGGGGAAGGTTTATTGGATTATAAATTTTATTATGTATTTTTATTTTATATTGCTTAGAATTTCCTGTTGCTTCCAATGGGACAAACAGAAAACGTTTAAAATGATGATGAAAAATAACATCTTAATACAAAGAAAAATTTCGAGATATGTTTCGTAGAAGTAAATAATAAAACTAAATAAAACATAAGCATTTAAAATTGAATTTTTGACTAATATTCGTGTTCACTAATAATAATTCAATATATCTAATTAACTTTACCATAATAACACGAGGGACATAAACGTTGCAAGAAATGGTATCTCACATCTAGGACTACTAAGTTTAGCACCAAATGATAGATAAATATCTCACCTCAAGCATACTTGAAGTCTCACATACTCGTACATACTTAAAGACAGCTAAACTCATAATCCTCCTAACGTCGCAAAATAAAACCCTTGTCTGTCCCGCTGCGCCAAACTGAATGCAACTCTGTCAATTTCGATATAAAAACGAGAACACTTACGTGTACAATAGACAGATACCGACAAAAGAGTTGAAGAACGTATCGATCCTGACTGAAATCCCACGGGAAATTTTACGCTTCCGTTACTGACTACTTATTGCTTTAAGGTCACCTGCTCGGTTGCACACGAAAGTGCAAATACGTGATAAATTTTCAAATACTGAAGATAGTGGAAATTCGAAGAGTAATATCATATTGGAAACTTGAAAGTATTGGAAGGAACTTCACAGGTTTCTGGTTGTATAGTGAGGATTATATATGAACGAAAATAATAAAGCCGTAACAGCTCAGCTTGTGTCGACGTCTTGTGTGCAAACTGTCGATCGCGGCCTTGAACAGTAAAAGCTGAGAAGAATAAGAAAAAAACATCTTGTGAAAGACAATGGTAATTCTTTGATGATTCTTTGATGATTTGAATTCTTTGATTTAAATGCTTTTATTTCCGCTACACTAAATATAAAACGTGAAAACGTTTCTCCTAAAACCATAGTTTACAGGCCTTTAAAGGACATTTCTATTGACCTGTTCAATGTAGATTTATTAGGTTTTGATTGGTCTGCCGTTAACGATGCAGTGACTGTCGACCTAATGGTGGACGCTTTTGTTTATATCGTTACTTCTTTGATTGATAAACACGCACCAATTAGATCAATAAAAATTAAAGGCAAACCTGCTCCGTGGATTACGGATACGGTGAAGGTAATGATGAGCTGTCGAAACAAAGCATATGACAGATACCGTCAAACAAAGTTGGAAAAACACAAAGCTGATTACAAAGAACTAAAATTGCTGGTGAAACAGAGCATTTACAATGACACACGTGCCTATTATGATTACCGGATCAACTCCGAGCTGAAAAATGAGAAAAGACTTTGGAGGAATCTAAAGGAGGATGTTCTACTCTCAAAAAGTGATCACTACTTGCCAGAACACTTTGATGACCCTGACGCCATAAATAGATATTTCTTGAACGTTCCAGGTGATGCGGCTGTATCAATTTCAAAATTGACTTTTTTTGAATTCAACAGGTTTAATAATCACACGTTTTCTATTCAACCCGCCTGTGAGCAAGAAATCGCCAAAATACTTCAGGATATTAAAACGAATGCGCGCGGGATAGACGGGTTATCCATGGATATGGTATTGCTCACGTTGCCACATTCTTTGTCACTAATTACTGCAATAGTCAATAAGTCAATCCTGTCATCCACTTTTCCCAGCAATTGGAAAATTGCATCAGTCAATCCCATTCCGAAAGTCAGTAACCCGACTGAAATTAAAGACCTCAGGCCAATCAGCATACTTCCAGTTCTCTCTAAGGTACTCGAAAAAGTTGTGTACAATCAACTGAGTAAGTATGTTGAACTAAACAAAATTTTACCAGATGTCCAGTCGGGTTTTCGAAGAGGGAGAGGGACCATTACTGCATTGTTGGATGTCGTTGACAATGTCCTAGTGGAACAGGATAAGGGTCTAGGATCAGTACTCACCTTACTCGATTTTTCACGCGCATTCGACTCTTTAAATATACCACTACTTCTTTCCAAGTTGTCGTACTACGGTGTTGACCCCTGCTCTATAAAATGGTTTGACAGCTATCTTACGAACCGTTCCCAGTTTGTACGGATTACTCGCGAGGACGGCTCAAAACTCGAGTCATCATTTCAAGCCATAAACCGTGGTGTTCCGCAGGGATCAATCTTAGGACCTTTACTTTTTATTATATATAGCGCTGATATCTGTTGGGGTATTAAAAATTGTAGATTCCACCTTTACGCCGATGACGTGCAACTGTATCTGCCTATACCTCTTGATGATGTGACTTGTAATGTAATGAAATTAAATGATGATTTGGAAAGAATAGCCCTGTGGTCGCAGAACAATGGCCTTGTGTTGAACCCTTCGAAGTCCAAGTTTATGGTCCTGGGTTCAAAACGCCAAGTTAATGAAATCGCCAGGTACAATATCGCTGTTAACATAATTGGCCATAGAATAGAGCAGGTTAATGAAGCCAGAAATCTGGGACTATTGTTTGACAGCTCTCTCCGATTCGAAGGGCACATATTAAACTTGGTTAAAACGTGTTTCTACAGATTAAAAATTCTATACAAAATAAGAAATTTCTTAAAAGAAGACATTCGTATAAAAGTTTGTGAATCTCTTGTTCTATCCAAACTCAACTATGGTGATTTAGTTTATGGTCCACGCTTAACATCAAAAACCTCTCGTGTTATTCAAAGGGTGCAAAACACTTGTTGTAGGTTTTGCTACAACATTCCACCCAAAACTCATATCACGCCGTATATAAACGAATCAGATACTTTGAACATGGAGTCAAGGAGGTATTTGCACATGGCTGTTTTAGTTCATAGCGTTGTAACTTCGGAGTTGCCGGAATACTTATTTTCTAAAGTTGATAATTCTCGAACCAAGTATAGCTCAAGGTCAACTAGGAACCTACTACATTACAGTAAGCATAAAACGGTAGCGTTTAGGGGCAGCTTTCGGTACCAGGCAACCAAGTGCTGGAACAACATACCGCCACCTCTTCGACTGATAAAATCTAAAGTTACTTTTAAGAGGCGATTGAAATTATTAGTTTTAGAGCGTCAAAAAGCTGGGTTGCCTGGTAAAGATAAATGTGAGGCGCCCTTTGCCTGCTAATTTTATAGTTACAACAATTATATAATTTATTCTTTAGATTTTCATTCCGCTAGAAGTTTGACATGGCTGATATAATTTTTGACATTATTTATTAGATATACATCACACACACATTCATATATATACATATATATACATATATATATATATATATTGTAGCGCTTGTCTGACAGGGTCTTGTGGCTACTTGAAGTGGTTTCGGCAGAATAACAGCGTCCACTGCCAAAACAGTGGGCATAATGCTGAGCTGAAACCTATTTGCTGGCGTAGCACACATTATATTAGGTCTTGTTTTGTACTTCTTTTACTATTTCGATGTTATTTTTAAGTTATTTTTGGATTGTTTTTTTTTATACCTAATTTCTTTGTGTACATTGTTTTTATTTTTATGTTTCCCTTCTGCTAAATTGTTATATAATGTATTGTGTGCTACTTGAGTAAATAAATGTATGTCTATGTCTATGTCTATGTCTATTCAGCTGCCAAGCACATAATGACAGAAAAATATTTAAGTTTTATTCAGCAAGTGCTTTTGATACTCTGTTTCATATTAATGATTTTTTTGATGTTGAGTTTTGATGTTACTCCTACAATAAGTTAAGATCTGTCACAAGTCGTCATTGTCAATGTCAGCAAGCAGTAAAATGATTTTATTATTAAAAGTTGTACCAGAAAAAAAATTAGTTGAAAAAAGAATTGAAAAATTGAAGAAGATAAATGTATTTAATTCACATACGGAAATGGGCCTTAAATGTACCATAAAAATGATAACTAATAACTGTATCTAAATACAAACAATAGCGAAGCATTTCCTGTAGCATTCATCTGTATAATTATGGATATCATCACCAATAAAAAACCGTTTTGACTCAAATAAATCTCCACATCTCGGATTTC
The DNA here is from genome assembly GCA_947359385.1 of Chesias legatella. Lineage (NCBI taxonomy): Eukaryota > Metazoa > Arthropoda > Insecta > Lepidoptera > Geometridae > Chesias > Chesias legatella. The sequence goes on from OX375766.1 coordinate 4,057,703, forward strand.
TTTACATTGTACAGGTTGATGTAAAAACAATATGTTTTTAATGAAATGTACTGGGTTGTCAAACCTTGCCACAATATTATAAAAAAAATTGCAATATAAATTTTATTAATATTATATATTTATTATATTTTATAATTTTATTTTATATTTGAAATTAATTCACCCAGAAAAAAAAAATGAAATATTTCCCCGTTTTATATATTTTAGGGTTATTACATAAAAGCTCAACATCGTGTTTGTTATACATTCACAGCGTCCTACTTACCATCAGAGCTATCGGCTTCATTATTTACACGTATAAAAAGGACTTAGCATTTTAATATGACGAAAATGAGATTATCCGAACCTGGTCCGTAAATTACCAATTACTTTACAAGCGTACTATATAAAGCAAATTATTGGATTTGTATTACTAAAAGCAAAACTAATTTCATGCATTTTGAACCTTGTTGGTTTTAATATTTTAAGATAATCGTGACTAAAAATGCTGTATTTTGTTACAGTATTAACGTTAGGTTTGGATATGCCAAGGAAAGAAGAATGAAACTCAACTTTAGACTCAAACCGCCATGTTTTACCGAATTCATATGAACATTATTCATTGTACCTACGTATATCTTGATCAACATCCTGTATACCGATATCACAGACGCCGAAAAACAGTTCAAAGTGTTATTTATTGTATCAATTAGAGAATTCTTCACACGACTAACAACAATCATTAAAACGGTTAAACTATTAAGTTGTATTTTTTATACATTCAGATTTCTGATTTGGTTGGATTAGAAGAGGTCAAGATGAGTTTATTGATGCCATCCATGAAAACTAACTCAAAAATCACTTGATAATCAAATTTATAACATTAGATTGAAATCGCAACTTTTTTTCTTAAACACTGTTACACACTGTGGGTTTCCTGCATCACACAAAAGAGGTGGCAAGAGCAGACCGAAATACAACCAGAAAACATGAGAGCAAAATTTATGTTTTTAATCATAAAAATGTTTGCTCCGACCGGGAATTGAACGTGGGAGAGAAACAAGAGAGAGACTTTATATACAAAAATAAGAAAATTTGCAGTATATAGTAAATATAGTACAGTATAATATGGCTGTTAAGTTTTTTAAAATATTAAATAAAGCAAATAAATAATAGCGCTTAAATAATTTGTTATTTTTCCGTATTTATTGAAGTAAGTTCGTAAAAACTGAAATTATAAAATAACCACATCTCTGCTCATTTCGTCAACTGATGTTAATTATAACACAAATTTATCAAAAAACCAAAATATGTTGTTTGAATAACACGACCACGTAAACCATCATAACACTCAGTCATCATTTCAAAGGTGTCTCAGGAACTCGGAAATTAAAATCTCATTACGGACTGCACCAAATTACTCCAATTTTAACGAAGTTTTGGAGTTTCCAGGAAACAACAATAACAGCTGACATCATAAAAAAGAAGAACACTTCTATAGATAGTAATCAAATTGGTCGCTTTGGACAATTTATAACATCTAATTTCGTCTTTCCTGCTTACGATTTCACCAATTTTCTTCCTTATCATTACATCTAGCTAGTAGATATCCACTGTTGGGTACAGGTCTCGTCTCTTATGTGCCATTCCTTGCGGTCACGCGCAGTCTTCTTCCGTTGCTGTTCTGCTATTTTGACTATTAAATAATGACATTCGACCATTGGCCCTTGACCACAATACACAATCACAGACGTTATTATGTTTTGCGTACCAGTTTTACTCAATATAATTCAAATACAAAATGCGTTATATATTCTGTGTGTTTTCCCCTGTCCAAATCCAATGTGCATGCAGTGGTTTCAATCTATCTATCTATTAATTAAAGTTATGGACAATAAAAACAACTTAATGTTCAATAAAGTAACATTCAAGTGCCATCAGGTTATTTTTAACTAAACGTACGACTGATTCCAATGCAAATAATTATTTGTAACTGATCTCAACAGCTAAATTAATTGCAAGAATCCACGTCCTTAATAGATAAAAATAATACGAACAAAAATAACAAAAACATTTTGTAACAGTTCAAATCGCCACACTTTCACTGCCTAAATAGTAAGCCCAAATAATGCCATATTACGGATAACAATTAATGTTACTTTTAGCTGCTCTCAGATCATAAAGTAATCATAATAACGGCCACTGTAGTGTTTTGTCCGCTCGAGTAGTCGCGGGACGTAAAATATTTTGACGCAAAGATAAGGGCAAAGGGCCGCAGGTTTATCTTATCTGGGCCTTTAATGAGAACCTGCCGCCTGTTGGTTGACGAGAACATTATTTTTCGACTAATGACGAGTTTGTAATCGGGTAACAGTGGAATGCGATGAGATATGCTAATAATATTGTTATTAAACGGTTTTATTTAGCTCGACCCGTACGGAATTTATTTGGGTCAAAATTAGAAATTGAAATTTAAGCACCTTCCCGTTGTCAGATTGATCTGAAATTTGGTACACACATTTAATTTAGATGACAATACAATATAATAAAATCAATAACATTATAAATCTAAGATGGCCGCCGATACAAAATGGCGGATTACATATTTTTCCTTAACCCCCTCAATATGGGTATCAAATCAAAGGGCTACACTAGTAAAACACGATGATTATGTCAAAATTTAAAATTCAAGATGGACGCCGTTCCAATATGGCGGACTAGGTACATATTTTTCCACAACCACCACAATATGGGTATCAAATCAAAGGGCTACACTAGTAAAACACGATGATTATGTCAAAATTTAAAATTCAAGATGGACGCCGTTCCAATATGGCGGACTAGGTACATATTTTTCCACAACCACCACAATATGGGTATCAAATCAAAGGGCTACACTAGTAAAACACGATGATTATGTCAAAATTTAAAATTCAAGATGGACACCGTTCCAATATGGCGGACTAGGTACATATTTTTCCACAACCACCACAATATGGGTATCAAATAATAGGACTACACTGCAGAATACTGTCATTATCTCAAAATTTCAAACTCAAGATGGACGCTGTTACAAAATGGCGTATTAGGTGGGGGCATGATTAGTCGTGTCGAGAACAGTTGCGTCCAAGATTGTGTGACGTTAGAGGGGCAGATAAAAAAAAATACGTAATTAGATACCTCGTTAGTAAGCGGTAACTATACCACCCAAGTTAAGGTAATAGGTTAAAACGTGCCGAGGACTGTATGGCATTAGGGTGGATAAAAATGTAATGTCGTAAGCGCTTCCCCCTCAAGATTGGGCGCATCTTGTTGTATATTAAGCCTTGTCCCTTTACTGGACCTCTGGGGAGGGGGGGGGGGGGGGGTCGACCGTCAAAATGCCCCTTAATCGTGGGAACAACATGGTAACAATAAATAAAAAAGCAAACAAAAATAAAAACGAAACTGCTACACAACGAAAAAGAAGGCTCGAAAAGGCAAAAGAAAAGTATAGAACGAAACGTGCAAAGGAAAGTGAAAATGAAACCCATAGTCGACTACAGAAACGAAGAGAACGGAAAGAAGAAAAAAAAGAAACACCTGAGCAACATGATACCAGGTTAATAGCACAACGTGAGAGACAAAGGCAGCTGGTAGAGTCAGAAACACCTGAGCGTCATGAGTGCAGGCTCGCATCACAACGTGACAGACGAAGAGAGCTAATAGCGTCAGAAACACCCGAACGTCATGAGTCCAGGCTAGCATCACAACGTGACAGACAAAGAGAGTTGTTAGCATCAGAAACATCTGAGCGTCATGAGTCTAGGCTAACATCACAACGTGACAGACGAAGAGAGCTAATAGCGTCAGAAACACTTGAGCATCATGAGTCCAGGCTAAGATTACAACGTAATAGACAAAGAGAGCTATTAGCGTCAGAAACACCTGAGCAACATGAGGCCAGGTTAACAGGACGGCGTGAGAGACGAAAGGAGTTAGAAGCTTCAGAAACACCTGAGCAACGCCACGACAGGTTAAATAACCAAAGTGAGCGTGCACAGCAATGCAGAGCTGAAAATCATGTACAAGCGTTTGAAAATGCTACTAACACATCGTGTATACACGTTTGTGACATTTGCACGAAGCATTGTTATCCTAACCAAATTCATACTGTACGTTACAACACAGCTGCATTAGGATATCTACCTGCAGAACTGTCTTCAAAAACAACATTACTTTATGTTCGCGCTGCCAAACACATGTGACCAGTAATAAAACAATAGCACCATCAAAGGCGTACTGGAATAATCTGGATCCAGGTTCAATACCAGATGAGATTCAAGCGCTGATGCAAGCAGAGCAGCGATTGCTGTGTAGAATCATCCCGTTTGTTAAAATCGTAAAATTTACTGGGCTATACGGGCAGTACCTACGGTTTCCGCGGACAAGCAGTGTTATTTGCCCAAGATATCTTTGAGGTCAGTGAAAGATTACCTAATATGCTTCCAAGATCTTCCAGCCATGTAATAATGATGCACTGAATGAATTAAATAGAATGAGGAATATTCGGTAGACAATTTCACTAAATACTAAAAACAAGAAAATAAAAATCGGTAAAAAAACTTTTAAGTTAAACAGTTTTATTTTATGTGCACTGAAAACTACAAAATAAATAAATAGTTACTTACCTATCAACCTACGTTGGTGATCTCGGTCATTAATATCTCTGATGGTAGTGGTTGTCATAACATGAACCATGTCAGCGGCCGAAAGGCAGTTCATGAAAGAACACTAACACCAGGGTTTGCTTGGTAGGTAAACTAAGCAGCCCACACTATAACAAGTAGGTATTTTGACCTTCTAGTTCAGAAATATTTTAGTACTAGGCAGAATAGCTTTTAGGCATATTAGACTAAAATAAAAACGTGGGGCCCCTCTGAAATCATACCTATGGCAGAGCATATCTTATACTTTGGTAGATCATGAGCTCGGCGCGGCGTTCGCTGGTGAAGCCGTAACGGCTGGTTATTGATGGTCAAAACCTCCAGTTACGATTATAGTAGTTTTTAGATTATAGTTAGTCGATTCAGCGGACCCTGGAATCCGGAGCTATGAGGTTTCGGATGCGACCGGGATAAACCGCTAAGATGATGATGATGACGATTATAATAAGTCGATGCAATCCACATTTAGTATAGTAGAAAGTAATACAGAAATAGTTAATGGGCCCCACGTTTTTATTTTAGTCTAATATGCCTAAAAGCTATTCTGCCTAGTACTAAAATATTTCTGAACTAGAAGGTCAAAATACCTACTTGTTATAGTGTGGGCTGCTTAGTTTACCTACCAAGCAAACCCTGGTGTTAGTGTTCTTTCATGAACTGCCTTTCGGCCGCTGACATGGTTCATGTTATGACAACCACTACCATCAGAGATATTAATGACCGAGATCACCAACGTAGGTTGATAGGTAAGTAACTATTTATTTATTTTGTAGTTTTCAGTGCACATAAAATAAAACTGTTTAACTTAAAAGTTTTTTTACCGATTTTTATTTTGTATTAGTCTTCAAATAACCTGTGCCGAGAGCACACTTTTAAAAGAAAAGATGTTGCATTTTGTCGAACAGTATTTTCTGTAATGTACTATAGATACGAAACGATCCGACGGCCCACCTGATGGTAACCTTTGCCCATAACAACCGATGCGACTCGGGTCCTCCGATACTAGGTATGACAAGACCCAAAACGCATCGTATGCATCTGTTACTCTGAGTCGTGTAGGTGGAATGTCTTATGCCTGTAATTTCGCCAGCAATCCCAGCATTCAAACCGGAACACAGTGACGCGAATGCGTTACTGCTTGGCGGCAGAAATGGGTATGGTGGCTGTACTTTCCCGGGTGAACTTGACGTGAGTTCTACTGCTCTTGAATTAGACAACTCGGGTGGTAACGCCTTGCCGTTAATGATAGCAACGAGACCAAAACCGTTAATGCAAAATCACCTTACCCCAGAATTTGGTGGCCCAGTGGGACATACCTGAGTTTTATTCTGAATGTCACGTCACTGATTCCTATTCAGACAGATTTAATTCACTTTAGAAACCTATGTGACAACTTTAGTGGCACAAATAGACTTTCGTCTTCCAAGCATAACAATTATTGACATTGGCAATTGATTTAACTATAACTTAACTTTATGGAAGCGATGAATAATTTACCAAACTGGAAAGTTGTGAGTAGATTATACTTGTGATCCATTTTCATCTCCGCAGCTTTTCATCAGTGGTTTTTATCTAAATCAAATCTGCCTAGGGTGGAATAAAATAGTAATGCAGCTTACGCTCGGCATTCTGGGGTTGTCTAATCCCGGGGATGCTTTGTCAGATTTTGCTGACTGTCTTGAGTCTATGCGATTGCATTGGGGTATTGGGGAAATGGGATTTTTAGTGTGGTGTTTTATTTCACAAGTCTTACATGAAAATTCTCTGAATTTTATGAACCTTTCATGAGACTTAATTTGAAAAGCTGTATGATCACTACAATATTGCCAAATTATGTAATGTAAATAATATCAACGCTAAGGATGTGATTTTTTAAATAACTGCTCTTTAGAATACACTAACTGTTACCCGCGACTTCATCCGCGTGGAATTCGGTTTTATCACGCACCCCTATTTTACCTCTCGGAAAAGTAACCTAAGTTACTTCTTGTTACATCAGCTATCTGTCAGTGAAAATCCCGTCGAAATCGGTCCAGCTATTTCAGAGATTAGCCGGAACAAAAAGACACAGACAGACAAAAATTTCAAAAATGTTATTTTGGTATATGTGCCTTTTATACATCCATAATTATGCACTTAGTAATAAGCGGTTATTTTAATATAACAAACAGACACTCCAATTTTATTTATTTGTATGTATATATTATATAGGGCTGTGATCCGCATTTTAAAATAAATATTCAAAATTGAGATATTTAAAATGATATCGGAACACATTCGTAATTCAAACTCCATAGTACTTTTCGCTTACACATATCACCAATAATTAACGTATCAAATGAAATTATATTCAGATGGAATATTAATATTGTTACACATTCAGACACGGTTGAGTAGATTTAATTAGTCCTCTGTTCGGTAATAATTATTATATCTAAATTCATTATCATGCGATCTACATTAAATTTCTGACTTTGTAATTACTGCTGAGTGGATAAATTATATATAAGTTTAATACGTAGTTTTTTTTATTTGTTTTTAAGGCTAAGTTCAGATTCTGATCTAAATAAAACAAGCTTGATTTTCATGGATACCATAGAGTAATGGGTATGCATATTTGAAAGAGGCAGTGAGCATCAATTAGTTCTAATAAAAGTAACATTAGTAAGAACACGGTTATTATTGATTTTTGTTTTGTTTGCCATATTCTGGTCTGCAATTTCACAAAGGCGCTGTGAGACCGAAGTCACATCTAAAGCCAGGAAGTTGCTATAAGCATTAAAATGCTCAAAAAAGCAGATGTACAAGAGAATAGAATAGAAAATATTGTTTATAGACAATAGTCAATAGTATATAGTATTGGTAATATTATTTTACCCGTCAATTCTACATAAATTACTTACATTTATAAATGTTTATTTAGTACAGTGTAAAATTACAAAATTTTCTCAATAATATACACACTGTCACGAACTATATCGCCAACGTGTTAAATTTAAATATGTTCTCGGTAAAATTATTCATGATCTATTAAACTGACTCGGCTCAAAGTTCAGCCTAGGTCGTAACAAGCTGAATATCGGAAAATTGACACGAAACCGGGGTACGAGTAGGTACAAAACTATCGTTCGGATATTCGCATTGGATTTCGTGCGTAATCGCGTATTTGTTACCTCGTTTTGTGAATATGTTTGCGAATTGTGTAGTAATAATTCGAATTACTGGGAACGATTACGTTATTGTTCGCACTTCACCGTATCATATCTAGGACACATTGTTACATTCACGTCCACCGTTAAGAAAACTTACATCTCAAGGGAAATTTCATCGGTGCACACTATTCGAATTTGAAACAGATACTGTTCGATTAAAAGTCAGAGGTCCTAACCACTTATTAATATAGGTTACCACACCACGATCTTCCTAATATTAGCCAGCTAATGATAACCCTTTTCAGTTATCACGAAGCGCCAGTAAATAACCTGTGATTGTTTAATAACGTACAAAAGACATCGTCAATTAAGTTTCCCACTAACTAGTCCTTTGATCTTACGAGTAAGGGATAGTTCAGTGACACAAGTGAATGAAGAAATAATAAGCTTAGTTGAGCGTTAAGCGAATCATTTCCGCTGTTTTATTTCGAAAGAGAGCTGAGAGAGGCTGAGTTCACTGTTTTGTGAAATAATTGGATTCTGTTGGCAACAAAACTAACTAATTTTTCTCACTGCTAAATGAAAAGTAGCGACAAAGGCCGCATACTGCATTTTAGAAATGTCAGACTACATTTTGTTGGTTGCTTGTATGTTTAATCGTTTTCGTAAGGATACAACACGTATATAGTTGTCTGCCTGGGCGCCATGCTTATTTTAATTTGGTACTATCGTTTTTCTCTTGTTATTGTACTGGAATGAAAGTAACCTATGTGTAATTTCAGGTTATCATCTACCATTTTAAAATTGTAAATAATACTCTTGAGTAATTTCAGTGTGAAGAAAAAACAACCAAATATCCATCCATGCTCACAGACTAACTATCGAGTTTGTACTAAAATATGATCTTGGCCATCGACATTGCAAGTAATGATATTATGACAGTAGGTTTTTAAGTCTAAATCATAATATTTAAACACATATATTATGTGTTCATTCGGTTCGTAATTTTTCATGTGAAGCTCGAGAAAACAAACAAACAATTTCGTTTAACAATAATTATGATTACTCCTTGTAAGAAAATGTAAGCCCATTAGTTTTTCGTGATGCTAGCAATCCTTGGAGGCTAATAAATCATCTACTGGTATATAACTTGAGCTACTAATTGTTCCATACAATCAAGCTGGCGTGCAGGCAGTGCGTATCGAACGTGCTTCCTGTACCCATTCATTGTCATTAATATGATGCTGTATTGATCTCGGCGTAGTCACGTACGCTGCAAGTTATAACATAAGGCGTTTTATTACTGCGGCTCGGTTCGACGGTGGCTTTTGGCAAGTTGCGGAAAATCTGTGCTTATTTGTGAAGAGGATCGGGCGGAATTGTTATTGCGTTCGTATCATGAATATTGCGTTTGCAAAGTGTGTTCAATTTGTGTACGAGTGTGGCTTTTGAAAAGGCGTGATTTAGTCTAGAGGCGCTCGAAAAGATTACCCTTGCATTCCATATGAAAAACTGTTTGCCGCACACCTCTGGTTTTGAGGTTGAAGAAATGCGAGGTTGGAATGCAGCGCGATGCGGCTTAGAGCTCAGTTTATTCCGAAAGGCAACAAAGATTCTTGTTATTCTATTTATTTTCCCGGATTAACCCTTGTCGTATAATATACAATAACAAGACGTGATAATTACCAATTCGCGAATATGAAAGCGAACATTGTGTAAAATTTCCACTATTTTGATATTTGTTAGAACATTCTGAAAGGGAGAATTTAAATTAATCTCACATATGACAAGTATACAGAAGGATCTTCTTTGAGGCATATTATAATCGTTTCGCTAGGGCTCGAGACAGCCGAGATGACACGGGTCTTTCACATAGCAGTAGTAGTAGACGTCACAAGACATCGTCAGCCCTACGGCCTATATAACTATTTATCTTCCGTTGGTTTCAAGACGAGGATTCCCGTGTTCGTTCCCTGGCTGGAACATACTTGTATGATATGTTTAAAATCGTGTATGCCCATAATTCTGGTTACTAAGTGCCTTAACACCAAGAAGTAGAAAGGTTTTTAGTAGTTAATCCCATTTTTGTATGTTTTGTCATATTGTAATGAGTTGCGATAATTTCATACCATTATATCATATGTTAATCATTTTATATTTACCAAAGAGCCCTAATGACACGTTAAGCACTGCCAACAACACGGTATAATCGCGCACAAAACACATCGTCAGCGACTGCATAGACGTTCTAATATAGCAGCAATTTCCTTTAAAAAAGCTAAGAATTTTAGCTAAAAACGTTAACTAGGTAGCGTGAATAACTAACCTAGGTCACGGCATTTTGAGGTTATTTTGTACGATATTCTAGCATGAGTTTCAGTAGGATTAAAAGAAAATTCTACTTATACATATGACTTATTTTACAATGAACAAATAAATCTAACAGTAAATAGATAAAGGTTTTGATTAAGTGCACACCCTAAAATAACAAAATTCAATCAGTCACATGCCGAATTTACATTAGGGATCCCGAAGTGGATAAAAATAATATTTTTCGAAAGTAAAATTAAACTTGGCAGGTTTGCAATCAAAATGATTGTAATTTACATTTTCAATAGTACAACATTTTTAACAGTTACTAGCGTCATTATTTTAAAGGGTCATTTTTTATTAACATGGTTAAAATATGCTAATAACCTATTAGCGGGACTTGTGTCAAACTTAAACCAATAACTTATTTTATTCTGTAACTTTTGGAAATTCTAAGCTTTTCAAACATTTTAGGATTATATTTATCTTGGAAATGTAAAAATACTCTGAAATGGTTAAGCTAACAGGTACAGAAGTTGCCCTTAAGAAGTTTTTAACATATTACCATTACCTAACTCTGTACATTATGATGGACGAAAATGAAGAATAAAATGAAGCCAAATTTCAGGTTGGCGGCAAAGTAATATTAACCTTATTTAAACCGGAAATTTGAATTCATGGAACTGATTCTATTTAATCGTGTCACAGCATTACAATTTAATTTACCACCTGCTTCCCTCGATTCACCGTCTCTGTCTTAGCTTAAAGAAGTGATAAGGAGGGAAGTGGATTCAATAAATTCCTGGTAATGATAGGAAGCGGCGTCAAAGCGCACATCCGGCCCATTGATGTTTATACGGTATCACAGTAAATTTATTGCAGTACTGGCAGTTCAAGTGACATTACCGCAATAAAGCCGCTAAAGTAATAAATATATGTATAGTATATTTATATTTTGTATTAGTTCCTTCCTTTTATGTGTATTTGTACTATGCTGAAATAAATATTATATCTATCTCTCTATAATACAATCAGTTAGTAATAAATCATCATCACACAAAAAGCTAAAATAAGTACAAAACGTAAAATAACAGATACGACTTTCATCTTTTTGTAATAATCTATCTCTCACATCTATCTCTCATTGTAGGTAACTCAGCTGAACTGAGCCGGCATTGGACTGTCAATGTCATTGTGAATTGTCATTATAAAGTAAATGTAAAAAAAGGGTGGTTAGTTACTTCTGCTCATTACATTTCATGTGGCCATTAGTTTTTAGTACCTAATTACCTACTGTAGGCGTAAACAATTACAACCGAGATTCTAACATTATTATAAGAATCCTTAAGGATTAATTTATTAATTTATCGTTCATTACGAGAGATTAATGGATCAAACGTGTTGCAGGAGATGTTAAACCTTCGGTCTTAGTAGTTTTTCTACTTAATAATTTACTCTTTTCGTCTTTTTCTGTAACTGTTCCCAAAAGGATAGAATAGAATAGAATTTAGAAATAGAATTTATTTGCAACACGATAATAAGAAATTACATAGGTATAAGGTAACATTGTTAAAAAATATGTTAACTAATAATTAAAAGAAACTACAATAAAATGAATAGCTGTGTGCCTTAACTCAGCTTTATGCTGGTTATCAATGCGCGCTGGTCTTCCGTTAGGACCTTTATGGTGACATCACAATCGTAAAAATAAACATTTGCATGATGTGTGTTTATTTAGATAAATGTAATACACATACAATCGACTATATTAAATTTGGTAGGCATTTTTAGGTTTTTGGATTCCTTTTTTACCTTCTGGAATTCGAAATTTGAAAGACCCATTCAAATAACTTATATATATATTGAAAGGAAAATATCACAAAATATGTGTTAGACAAAAAATTTTAAAGATGAGTTTTTGGGTATCTTTTGCGAACTATTCACTAATAAGCGTATGTACTTAATAATTTTTAATGTAAAATTAAGGGTTTTAATTCTATCTAACATGACCAAAATGCAAGAAAGCACTTTCAAGTTCACACAAACTTGACATAATAACTTCAGGGACAATTCCAAGTTCTTATTCTAAACTTTATCTACTTGAAAATGTTCAATGACATAATCAATATTAATATCCACTATAATAGCATTTTGTTCGGTACAGTCGCGTACATTTCGCTGAGTCGTCTTGCACTCGAAGTTTGTGCCAAATCGCTCCGAGTTGCCGTCTTCGCGTCATTTACCTTCATGCTAGTACAAAGCTAAATGGTGTAAGCGATAGACGAGTTCTCTCACTGGTATGTTTTAAAGTGAGGTGAGTTTTTTTTTTCTAAGCAGCAATGAATTTGTATAAATAAATATTAAAGGATATTTCACACAGTGCCATCTAGACGCCAACAAGCAAAACTTGGACTATGGGAACGCAATAACTGATATAATGCTTATATACTTTTTTTATAAACACACATATGACACAGAACCAACATCTATGTTCGTCACACATAATGTTTGTCTCGTGTGGGAATCTTTTCAGGTACATCGCAGAATGCAGAGTTACTACCAACCTCTGAGTGATGTTTTATATTTTGACAATTATAAGGTTTTTATTTTTGATTTTTAAGCTATTTTGGATAAGCTCACTTTAAGAAATTAATATGCAAAACAACATTTAGGAAAGAAGTGAAAAAAAACTACCCTTCAAGAAACTATTATAAATGTATCTTTCAAAGATTTTATGGTTTTATTACATCTGCAAACCTTCCTCTGCAACACAGCAATTTTTATGGTTTTACAGCCTCCAAGCGCTACGATTCTAATATAACGTTATGCTCTTACAAAACAACTTCGGAAGATTTGGCAAGGCTCTCGCTTAGTTCAGATCTTCCGCTATTTTTGAGAATGACAAAAAAAATATTGGGATACGCCAAACTTTCCAATCGGTGCAAAAGATTTGTTACCTTATTTTTCTGCACGACTGTCACTGTTCAATTTTCTCTAAATTGAACGTAGAACAGCACTGTGCTATTTAAGTGATTACTTTGACTGGCCTCATAGCTCAGTTGGTTAGTAACCCTACCTTCTGCGCTGTAGGTCGTGGGTTCGATCCCCACTAAGGACAAACATTCATGTGACATTTGTAACATTGATGTTTGTTCTGTGTCTGGGTGTTAATATGTATTATATGTATGTATTTACAAAAGAAAAATATATAAGTATTATATCACTTGTCTGGTTCCCATGACACACACTATGCTTAGCTTACTTTGGGGCTAGATGGCGCTGTGTGAAATGTCCACCAATATTATTATTATTATTATTATTACTTAGTAAGTTTGTTAAGGTTATATAACTTAGTATTAATAGTTACTTAGACGAAGTAAATTCAACGAAACACTTGCGTGCAGGATAAATATATCATTTTGGTAGCTAAATTTATGATAACTCATTTTTTGTCATACAAAAGTTTTTAGAAATCTTTCAAGACTAAGATAAAGGGGCTTAGTAAAAGGGATAATGTAAATGTAGCGTAGGTATCGGGCAGCCCTGTGTACCTACAAGACGTCCAAGGTGTCTGCCAAGTTTAACCTGAATATTGTAGGTTCCCCTCTCCCCCCACTCGCAGGAATCCATATTTCAATATTTAATGCGTCTAGCCGTTTCGGCCTCACAGTTTCACTCCCGGCGAATACTTAACCGGGTTTTACCACTAAGATATTGAAATCGCTCCACTTTGAGATTTTTATCGGTGTTTTGCATTATTAAAATATTCAGATCAAGATTTTGTGCCTCAAGAATAAGACTGTATTTCGATTTAATCACGTGTAATTGTAATTTTCCGGTTAAAAACCTTTAGCCTTGGCTTCGATGGTGTAGTCGTTTGATCAGCTGAGAAAAAAATCGGGGGTTTCGACTTTGAATTTTATTTATGCACATTACTTTTAACTTCACACTACAAGATGAGTCACGAGCGGGATAAAGATTATATTTCTGTCAATTAGAGTGTTTTTTTAAAATATCGGTGCACTCTGCCATCAGCTACTCTTTTATTTTTTATTTATGTTTTTTTTTTACCGTACACAATAGTTATAATAAACAAGTTTACATGCAATTAGTATTCTCAGATTCCAGGTTGAATGTTTTAATTAAACAATCAGGGGCAGTTAAATGATGTTAGGAATCTAGCATTACAATATAACAATAACTGCCGGCCGCCATAGACCGTGTGAGATCTCAAATACTCTAGATAGTTAACGGATAGCAAGATTCAACATTCATATTTGGTATTATTAGTTAGTTATTTGGTATTGGCTAAGTTAGGACTGCTTTTTATGCAAAAATATTTTTTTATTGGTGGGCATTTCACACTGCGCTAAAGTAAGCTAAGTATAGCTTGTATTATGGGAACCAGACAACTGGTATAATACTTATATACTTTTTTTATACTTATTATATATATTAACACCCAGACGCAGATCAAACATCTATGTTCGTCACACAAATGTTTGTTGGGTTGGGTGGGAATCGAAACCACGATCTAGAGCGCAGAAGGGTTACTACCAACTGAGCTGTGAGGCCAGTGTTTGGAGACGTTCAAATTCTTTAAGAGACGCTCTGTTGTAAACTTACGAAGTTACTACAATACATATAGGTACCTATCTGAGAACGCGCCGCGTCATATCAATACTAGTATAATAAAGAGTTAAATATTGTTTTTTAATTTGTATGTAAAGGGCGATCACTGGCTACTAACTAAAAACTAAATTGATTCTGAAAATGTTCGCTACGTATTTTCAATATTCGTAAATCAAGACGTAAGAAATAGCGCGAAGTTATTGACGTCCATTGGCCTAATACGGGAATATCGTAAAATATTGTGAAACAAAAACATTTGTTATCATTAAATCTAAATGAAAATCACAATATAAAGTTTCTGTAGCTTGCAGCCACGATAACGTTTTAATAAAATATTTTACTCACAGTCACGGATCGACGTTTTTTGGTTAAACTATGTACGTTTTATCGGTCGGAGAATAATCACGGAAGTGAAGTCGCAGTGAAGCTAGTATCTAGTACCTAAAGATAATTGAAAAAGTAATCCATCAGGGCCGAGGTAATTCTGGGTAGGACTGTCACAAAACAATTCAGTACGCTGTCGCTAGATGGAAACAGTCGATAGCGTACCGTAATTATTGGCCGGACGGCCGGACGGGTATAAACTATAATTTGTTCGTCGATAATAGGCAATGAAACTACGGACTCCGGAATATTGCAAATAGGTTGTTGTCATTTAAGTTTCATTTTCTTTCATTGATTAATTCAGTTTTGTTCTGCGTTTATGTCGGTAATATTGGCTTAGCTGTGGTTGACGTTCTGTAACTCTGTGGCTACATTGCGTGAAAAACTAGGGAACCTACGTTCGATGCCCAGCCTGGGCAAACATTTGTTTGTTGAGTATTAAGTTTTTCTTGGGTCTCGAATGTTTGTGTTGTGTATGTCCATGCCACCTGCGTAACAGGGAATCCTATACGTGTGTGAGTGCGTAAGTGTAATTTTAAATTTGAATTTATTAAATAATTATATTGCTCCCAGTAGTAACTTAATCTCGAAATCCTAATTGCCTTTTATGGTGCATAATGGTTTCGAGATATGGTTCTAATTCTACGCATCACCAGAACCACTCGAGTATCATTCATCATGTTCAAGTACCAACTAAACAAAACATTAGCAGACATCAAAGAGCTTGGAAATAGTTTTATTATTGCTAAAAGATAGTTCTCACTAAAGTACATTTGTATTTTAACGTAGTTTCGCCATTGGGACGGGACATGTTCAATTCATGGGTACCAAATATTTTGGAAAAAAATTACATTTAGAGTTGAGAAATACGTACACCCATTTCGATTTTTTAAAGATAACACTTCAAAATTGTGCAGAAAAACTATTCTACCATACTCATTTCATTCCAGGCCGAGCATACTAAGTCACTCTTAACTCGTCAAAAATTAAATTGTAAAATAAAAGACAAAGATTTCTTAAATTATTCACCCAATAACTTTCCTCAATAAAATAATTGCGCCGAAAAGAATCATCAATTGGTATTTGATTCAAAACTAAATTTACGATAGCCATTTATACATTTCAGTCATAAAATAATCGAGTTTCGAAAATAGTCTCCAAAGAAATTAACTCCAAGAAAAACAAACATCAGCGGAAATTTCATCCACAAAATAAGTTACGTTTGACATTACCGTCCCAGCAGTTAAAACAGTAATTACCAAAGAACCCGTCTAACGTTTCTCCGGGGCATTCTACAAAAACGTAATTTACGCTTGCCTGAAATTCGAGGGGTACACCAGAAAAAAAGTCGTATCTAAAAAAAAGTTCCGTCAAAAAAGTCGTATTTACATGTCTCGCATTCGACGACGCGACTCATTTCTGGGAAGACAAATGACGGAATCCGAGGCAGTCGGGCGCGGAAAAAATGCGGCAATTAACTACTGGAGCCAAAATAACCGTAACTATTTCTGTAAGCTATCATTTCGCTCGTTATTTTAGGCTGTTTACGCTTTTTTGTCAACCAATCGGGAATTATCTACAAATTATTGTGGCGCGCTCATCGGCGACATCAAAGAAACGTTGCCAGTTTGTTTGTTTGTTATGTAACGACTCCATTCATACACATTAATCTGTTTCCTTAATATGCCAGCGCGCATACAACTGGAGGCAATAATGAATAATCTCGATATTAATGTAGCTTTAGCTCGAGGCTTGCATTCGAACCTCGCGGAATTTATAGCCATGAGAAAACGATCGAAAAGTAAACCGTAAAAACGAGAGGCAGTTAACGCTTGCAACGCCAATAAAATAATAAAGCAATAAAAAATAAATCCAACTCCGCAGGGTGCATGTTTCAAGCGTGGAGAGTTTTAAATTGCTTCCATTTCGTCCATTGCTCGCGATAATAATTGTCCGATATTTCATAATGGACGGGGATATTATGAATTGTCAGGCTAAGGGCCATAATACCGATGTCGGTAAATGCCGCTTAGATAACTCGTGTCAATTAATTGTTAAAGCAAAATGCACTGTAAAATAATCAGTTAATTATCACCGATGTGACAGAACGGCTCATTTGTCACCGGTTTCACCCACGGCGCGGTGCGCCTTGAACATTTATCACTTCCAGTAATTTGAACCTTAGTTTCCAATTAATAAGGGATATATTTCTTCGGGCTACTCCGATTAATCTGGCTGGTGACAACCTGAGATCGTCAGATTACCTGATTTCGTCGTCTCTTAGGCTATTTTTGAATTCAACGGCTAATCAAAAACAACTCTCATAAATTGTGGGACCTAAAATTCAAATGATCAAGTTGTAAACGTTTCATTAGTGCCATATATGCTGCGGTCTGTATGAAATAAAAGTCGAGCGGTAAAGGCCACGTTGAATTTAAAACGAATGCAGGCTGTCGTACTCTGTTATTTGTTAAATCAAAAAGGAGCGATCAATGCGGCTGTCTTCTTGTGCGACGAACAGAATGCAATCCGTGCACTGTCGGCTCCCACAATCAAACCGGCAACCGCTCGGCTAAAGAGAAGAATTCAAACAACGGCTTTTGAGCGGCCCTTCACTATTCAAATTAGCTTAATGCATCGAACAACAAAGCTTTGCGATAACCGGGGAAGGCCGGAAGCTCTCGCTGCTTCCCGATCGAAAATTAAAACTAAATATTCCGAAATTGGAACAACGACGTTCCAAATACGATTTTAGTGAAATCAATTGCGTGGTTCCCTTTCATTAACTGTCTTGAATAAAAAAGAGTTAGAGTTCCGCTGCAGACGTTTCAGTGACAAATCTGAAAATAGACAGCAGATGTAGGTAGGTATCGTTCGCAAGCATTTGTCGTCGCACAACACACGCGCCCAACCGTTGACAGATTGGACGGTTTATTTATAGAATACTCATCCCTTATTTTGAGAATAAATCTTGAATGAATAATTGACTGACAACGTCGATTTCTCATTTGTCTCAAATTATTTCACGCTTTTGAGACAAAGTGGGTAGAATTTCACGGCTTCGCTGTCTTGCGGTTTTATAGCGTAATTAAATAGAAATACGAAATCAATGGCGACGCGACTTCCGCGGGCAATACCATAAATCGAAATAGTGTTTCACTGAGGTAGGTATTGTGATATACGTAGAAACGAACTAGCTGTTGCCCGCGACTTCATCCGCGTGGAATTCGTTTTATCACGCACCCCTATTTTACCCCTCGGAAAAGTAGCCAAGTTACTCATTGTTACATCAGATACCTGCCAGTGAAAGTCCCGTCAAAATCGGTCCAGCCATTTCAGAGATTAGCCGGAACAAACAGACAGACAGACAGACAAAAATTGTAAAAAATGTTGTTTTGATATTATGTACCGTGTATACATTCCTATGCACTTAGTAAAAAGCGGTTAATATTACACACAGACACTACAATTTTATTTATTTGTATAGATTTACGATACGGCCGCGTCTGTAAGTGTAGCACGCATCGCCGCCGCCGGCCGCACCGTTGTCATGTCACTCGCTGCCCACGTGACTTATTCAAAAGCTATTGTTTATGCATCTCGTGGTTTACGCTTTACAGAATACGCCCGCGGTTTTCGTTACCGAAGTTGTTACATATTTCAATAGCGGTCACCAAGTTTATCGATCATAAAAGCAAACCGAATATTGTTAAAGTGCCCGAGTTCTTTCAATTTTAAATTGTTATTTATATTTATGGCGATATTTTTCCAAAAGAGAGCACAATAACTTGCATATTGTAACTGAGAATGGAAAGATCGTGATCTTCAATTCTGACCCTGTTATCACGTAACCAGTCGGAAATTGGAAGTGAAACTATCTATTCGATATACCCAACGTCCTAATCAATATTAAATTAAAGTAAAAGAAAGAGAGAAAGGAAGAAAAACATTACAGCAATAACAGGTAGCAAGATATTAATGGGTAAAAACATGTTGGATTTAATAAATAGGTTACTTATTATGCTGAGAACTTACATCTAGGAGTTAACGTTGGTTTCCTCAGTAAGCTAAGCCTATATCGAGGGAGCTAGAGTACAAATGAAATATGCATAAATTTTGAGATCAGAGAACAGTTTAAGAATGGTTGGGTTTACATACCTATAATAATAAATGCAGCATTAAACGATATCCGGTCTTGTAGCGGTATCAATTTAGATTTACTCTTAAATGTCCAATAGCCCCCCGATGCCGTTCTTGATAGTTTTGCTGTTTTGTTGACATATTAAATACTATTATTTTCTAATAATATAATTGACTTTTGAAACGACGTCCTATGTAATAATTAAATTAATGATGCTGCTATATACTCGTACACGATATGGTTTGCAACCCTTGGTCCTTAGCTGGTCTAGAAAACCAATAACGGAGCTTCTAACTGGTTTCTAGATTTTACAAACTTACTACCTGCTTATTATTTAAAATATAAAAAGACGTTAAACGTGCAGGATACGAAAAATATTGATTACGAAAACTGCTTTCATAAAATAATTCATCTATATTCAAATTTCAGTATAGCTGTGTACTTAATGTTGACCATGTAAAATTTAATCATAATTAAATCTGGTAACGGGAAATCACGAATTAATAAAATATGCTCGATAGCTTTTCCAAAAAGCCCTTTTTTAAACTTTCATTCTGGTTCGCCAAACGAAAGCGATTTTTCTTTTTTTTATACATATACTGATAAAACAGAATCCTTTTATCTTACCACAACCAGTTTTAGATAAGTACGTATATATTATTTGTCGTGTCAGACAGCCGAATCAGCCCTTGTCGCTCTGTACATATTTTTCCCGACTAATAAAACCATAATCTCCAAAACCTTGCTATGCGTTTCACAGGTGAAACCTGGAGTGTTATCTTGTCTCACTTCATACCAAAATATACCATGTCATGTCCCATGAGTCACGTGATTACACTGTTATTTCACAAGCCTGTTATTACACCGATCCTATCGCGTGCACCCACGTTTGTGCCATACCATCTCGAGGAAATAATTCGTCATTGTCAATGTGAGATCCCAATTATAAGTTTGCCTTTGATAGTTTGGTAGTTTCAATAGTTTGTAGGCATTAATGAGGATGCATAATCTAAGTTTCCACGACGATTGCTTAGCTTAGTTGGTAGTTACTCTGCCTTCGAACCTAGAGGGACCCACGATCGACTCTTAGCCGAGGCAAATATTCGTAAAATCGTCCAACAAAATGTGTTCTTTCATAAAAATCTTTTATAAAAAACAGACAAGAACTTGAATTACATCGATTTCTTAAAGAAATAACTTGAAACCGACAATCAGTCTACTTAAAAATAGCAAAATCACGCGAACATATCCTCTCCAACCCCGTCCTAATCGTGTTTGTTATTTAACCCTATTTCAATTAGAAAATGAGTTTTCTCCATTTACTATTTGGACAAAAATAAATACGTGCACATAGATCATTCCTAGAAAAAACTTTGTGAAAAATAGTGAAGGAAAACATTTTGAAGAAACCGGCGTGTCATCTAACAAAAAAGATGGGTATTAAGTTCTGTCCATTTTACATACACACAGGGAATCCTAGTACAGGAGTATGAGAGTGTAAACTTTTGTTTGTTTCCCATATTAATGTCTTCTATCATATCTTAAAAAATAACTACAAAAAATTGTTCTTGAACAATACCTAAGTTGCAAGATAAAACTCTACAGTACCAAGTTAGATTACACTGTCATATAAACGCACTAAATCAGAAGTAAAACTTTAATAAAGTTTATTCGATTCGGAGTCGTCGCATATGTCTAGGTATCATATCCAATATCGCGCGCAGAACATAGATCGGAGATTTGTAATATAAATGGAAATAACATTTTAAGAACAGCTACTTTTCTCATAGATAAAATATTGAAGTACAATGTTTTCTTCAGGTTGTGAATGTTCTCGTCAAATTTTCTGTAATGATCATGGTTGAATTTCCACCACTGTGGTGAACACTACTGATTATAAATATTTAAGGAGCACAATACCACGTTTTCGAAACGGTGAAGGAAATTATCTTGATGCAACTAGCATGTCTTAAAACCTTAAAACAAAGTTCAAGACATGTGTAAAGTGCACTTTAATCCTTTCACTCCACTGGTTCGAGGGAACCAGTGATACCAGTAAGAGTACAGAAACGTGTTGTTGATCTCCTATGTTTCTGATGTTTCAAAAATGATACAGGTAGACGACAACGTTTCAAAATTTGTAAATAAATGTTTTGTTTAAGTTGAAATGTACACTTAATCGCTATTCAAGAAGATATTTAATAAAAAAAATATAAATTAAGTTTATTATCTAGATCTTAATACTCTACTTCCCTGAAAACTGATTGCCAAAAGCTTACTATGTAGACGCACATTTATCTACGAGAAGAATCAACCACGGCTGAATGAACATGGTAGAATAAGTCCAAGCCGCGGTGCATAAATCGCGCACTGACTGTCGCCTCGCGGCACGCGGAACCTCGTCTTATTGTACTTTCGTTTTGTTCTGCGACTGCGTTATTTTGAGAGATCTCTATAGCTGATTTGGAATTTGCATTCAACTTCTGGCGGTTGGCTAACTGGCCTTTTGAGCTTCTGGATGCTTCGTGCGAAATTCAGTATTTGGTGATTGCGCCTTGTTGTTTGTTTTTATCGTATTATTAACACACAGTTTTGTAACTTAGTTTATATAAGAATTTCTTATTATTGTTATCAAAAAACCTAAATATTGTTATTATTCTTAGCGAAAATTATAGAGATGACTCTATTTCAACGAAGCTGGTATTTCCACCATTCTTTTTACGAAATCTTAATTAGGTACATGAAAATAAAAAGAGTGACAGAGTTCAAAGAAATTGATGGTATTAACCAAATAAAAAATCTAATATGATTATTTTTATATTCTAAAATTAATCCTTATAAACCTAAATAGATGAAGATTAGATTTATTTTGGTATATTCTGGAATCGTCACCATTTTAAGAAGTATCATCTGCTGTTACGTATTATATTAAAATGGTTAAAGGCTTGCGACTTGCAGTTAAAAAAACCAGTTCCCTAACAAAAACACTAAATACAAATGGCGCCTCGCTCAATAAAGAATGTTTCCATTCATTCCAAAATAAGACGAGACAGTTATTTTAGATCGCAGATCTCTGAGGACTGATAGGACAGTACGAAGTACTGCAGCGATTCAGTGCAAATAATTTGTTACTTTTTTTCTCTAGATTGATAGAGCCACGGGGAATTCTAAAGTAGAACATTGTTAATTCAGAGAACGGAAGATTGCCTTGCTTTTATTAAGGCCAGACAAAATTGTACTGATTTTAGACAAATACAACATTGCACATAAGCTAAGTTACATTGTCAAATTCAGAATAAAGTATTATCTTCACGCTAATCGCTTCGGGATGCGCAATATAGCGTGAAATTCAATTTTTAAAATCAAGGAGTGGATGTTGTTATTGCTAGGAAAGCTGCTGGTTGCAAATTAAGACAACGCAGGTACTAAATAAATTCATATTGAAATCGTATCACTTTTAGCCCAGTACATAAATTCCACTAAGGTCGAAAAAAAAACAAATAACAAGTATGTTAAAATATTGAAAGCTATCAATTCGTGAACAAACATGAATACGTATTGAACGAATCCGTTTGGAAAACTACCTACAGATATCACGAAATAATATAACTGTTGAAATCTTCGGAAAAAAAAACAAAAAAATAACAAGCCAGTGTTTATTTGCTATAATTAATAACATTGTAAATGTTTTGAAATGTTTTTGTAAAATAGGTGTGATAAAACCGAATTCCACGCGGACGAAGTCGCGGGTAACAGCTATTTATTAATAATTTTGAATTCCAAGCGTTAGGTGGCGCTACCATCGGTAGTCCCTTATCATCAAGTGATATATTGTAAACGCAAACATGTGAGAAGTAAAAATATCTACAAAATAGCCTCGAGTCTTTAGAACCAGTATCTTCCTAAATAACACAACTTCCGTTGAATTAAAAGTTTATGTTAATTAGATATTAATAGTCAATAAAATCATTATAACTTAATTTTTGACACTTTGTAATCGTTATTTACGACCATTTTAGTGTGATGAATTGGTATTTGTGAGTCTTTAATTTATTGCAATAAATTATCATGAAATTTGAGACGAATTAATCTGACTTTCGTAATAATGCACTATTACGTCTATAAAACTAATTTATACTTTGGACAACTCTTTACCGGAGTGATTTGGAACGTTTTAAAGGATTTGTTTTTGTCTATTTAACGGACCCCAGTGCATTATTTTGAAAAAGTTTATTTCGCCAAATAAGATACTGAATTTTAAACAGAATCATCTTACAATTTACCGCCTTTTACATTTATTTAAATACAATTTTACGAATTATAATAAAAATAATGAAAACTTTGATTGAAATGATAATTATATACCTACTTTAATCAGTTCTTGTCACGCTTTCATTTCGTGCTTCCTATTACAAAACGATCTGAATTAATGGACGTGTCCTGATTCTATGTATTCATCATATTAAAACATTAAATTAATCATCTTAATTATTATTCATTAATTAATCAAAAGTTGTATACTCATTGGCTATGTACATAAATTATTTAACTTCTTAAAGTATAATGGCACATTGTACTCGTTTGGCTTGGCTTATTTGTGAATTTACTTTATTTGTATAAGCCAAATGAGAAGTTACATTCATGTCTCAAGTAGAAGGGGGATTGCAGTGCGACTCTGGTCTTGCATGATGTATTGGAGGACAAGTTATATTGCAGTTATGAGCAGAAGATAAATAAAATAATTAAGTATTGGTGGACACACAGCGCCATCTAGCCTAATTAAGCAGACGGAACAGACTCTGTGTGTATATCTCTTTGAATAGAATCTATTTCGTTACACAAATGTTTGTCCTGGGTGGGAACCGAACCCACGACCTACAGCGCAGAAGGTAGGGTTACTAACCAACTGAGCTGTGAGGCCATTCAGTCCAGATAAGTCTAAGATATAACGATATGTATGTTAGATGCAATTCAGAAATGTATGTTATTAAAAATGTAGTGGTCTGTCGGACGGGTATCAGCTGATTTAAGGATAAGCTTTACACTACCATTACAGAATCTACATCAATAACTTGAGTAGTAGTTACAATTTACAAAACACACTCTACAAGCTATCATTACGCTCCAACGCAATTACATAAATTAATTTTCAATTAATGCAACTTGTTTTATGTCATATTTCATCTACCTATTTGACGCGGCGGGGCTTGGTTTGTGATATTAGCTACTGCCCGTGGCTTTGCCCGCATCATATATCTATGTTTAAAATTTTAGGTTTGGTTTAGGGGTGAAAAAATAATTAATATTTACCAATCCATACAAACATACATTCGCATTTATAATCATTAGTTATGATAAAACAAACCAACATGTTGTACAGTAAAAACAGCAAATAGTAACTTAGAGCAGATTTTTCTTTGCATGTCGACAGATGTGTTTCTATTAATTTATCACTTGGAGAAAAAAAACTTTCCCTCAATAGTTGGTGATAGTACTGTCGCGGCCAATTTGTCGATTTTGAACGTCAATGATTAGATAGCATCCTATTCGTGTAATGGACGTGATAATGTATATTTACATATGAACTTTATTTTCGTTTCAGTAAGCACATTATTGTATAACCACATCACCTCAAGGATACGACCAATGTTGCCATCTGAGCCGCTGAAATTTATAAAATTTCACCGTAATCGGTTTAAGCAAATTGGGTGCAAAATCGATTATTACATTCAAATGGTAAATCGTTTGCATAGCATTCTTTGTCTAATATACCTAAATGGTGCCATTTCCTTCGGCTTTACTACGCTTTGCATCTCAGTTTTGTAAATTAAAAATCTATATTATCACATGTAAATTTTAATACTTTCATATGCCCAGTTATTGATATTTGTTTCCGAGAACAATGTATTACGCATGTTACCCATAATTAAATATGTTATTGAGTTAAGATGATCCTGATCTTAGTAATATGATGCTGTGAAACTAATTAAATTCATTCCATTTAAGCGTCTAACTACTTGTTACAAGAATGAAATCTATGTCAAAGGTTTAGATTTATTTACCGGATGCAGCATCCAATTAAAGTCGTAATACGAAACTCTTGAAAAACGCCTTAAATTGACGCAAATAATTCAAAAGTTTTGAAATTAATACGAAATTTGGGAGGAATATTGCGGACGTCGCAAAAGTGATAAACGTACCAATTATATTGACGCAATCAGGTTTAATAATAGAAAGTTTAGATGGCTTAATTGGCTGTTTCCAAATACTAATGTCGAACCTGTTGGCATCAAACTCAACTCGATTAATTTCAACAGTTCTTCAGATTCGTGTCTCGTTTACTTCATAATAGGAAATACGGTTACAATTACAATACAATACAAGATGCAAATATCATAAGAATCAGCCATAGTTTTAAGCAGTTTTTCAAAATTTAATTTATATATTTATTGACATGTATCTCATAGAATCTCAAACAAAACAGAATCAAGAGATCAATGTTTTATTTCTATTACCTAAGTTTCCGTTCGGTCGTTTTTCTTAAACATTCCGTATGTCGTTGGCGAAACATTCAATGAACTCGTTTCTATGCTCTAAACGGGAGCATGCGGTCTAAATAAACGATTTAAATTCAAGAGCAGTACCTACTGCCGTAGTATCATGGGCTATTTATTGTTGTCTTTCATAGAGGTTGGAATAAACGTTCGTAGAACAAACTTATTATTTATGCTTTTCGAATTGAACAAAATCGTTGCAGATGTTAATGAATTTCTTCAGTTAAGTATTCAAAGGCGTTGAGGAAAAACTAAATAAAGCACGGAAGAGGGTGCGAGGCGAGGTCCCGCTGGCACTTTCTCATGCAAAAGTCGAATGGTTACTTTAATTCTTAGCCGGAGCACTTGTCGGTTTTACGAGCGTGGAGCGATTTAATCCACTTAAAACGCAGAGCACAACTCAAAGCCGACAAAGCTCTCAGCCGCTCTCATTTAAAAATGGAAATAAACTCTACCATCTTTGACTCGTCGCAACCGCTAGTTGAATTCTAAGTGCGGCTTCGCTGTACCCTCGGTCCTTCGGTCCATCGGAATTGTAATTGTGGGCGATTAGGCTGATCTGCTGTGGAATCATGTTGTAGACAAGATATGATGTTTTTCTCTTGTACCTTGCCGAGATGAATTTTTCATAAGACGCATGATCTTATGTTTTATTAATTGTTTATGCGTTTGTATAAACTTACCAGCCAATAATTTGATTTATAATAACCTAATATAACTTAGCCACTACTTACAGATAAAAACAAATGTTTGATATAATCACTTTTCAAATAAAATTCTCATATATTTTTAGTTTCAAATTGTTGTCATTTTTTTTAGTTAATGTTGGAGTACAATAAACTGGCAATATTGCGTTCTCCGCAAAGATCTTTTAAACTTGAAAATTTTAAATTCTTTTTCATTAGACCCTCCGTTGCCTCACCTAAAGTAATTACCGTCTGACACCGCAGAATTGGCCAAAAAAACTGTAATTATCTTAGTAGCCCTATTTGGCTGAAGTGATCCCTTCCTTCCACGCAATTTCCGCTGTATCCCCAAGAAAAGGGGTAAAACGCGAAAATGGGGAAAAAATAGATGTACCAAAGACGGGTAATTAAGATCAACGAAAAAGAATTATGAACCGGATTTAAAATTGGGGTTGTTTGGATATGCATAATTAGCTTCGCGTGCTGGAGTAAAGTTGTTTAAAAATAGAATCTCCAAGCGTTGCGCAATCATAGCTTATTTTAAGTCTTCAGGGTAAGCCTTTTGCCCTGTTTCATAAAGTTTCCTGTTTCAACTTGATACAACTTTTAAACATTACCCAGCTTTTGCAGCTTTGAAGAAGCAGTTTAGTTTAGTTATGGGATATATTCGTACGTCTTTGTAGAGTTTTCACATTAGTCCATATCGGTTATTGTAACATTTTTGCAATAATATCAAGCAAAAATATTCATATATGAAATGAATATGAATATGACTTGTGGAACATCGTTTCTGAATCTCATGTCAGTACGACTCGTGATTTAGTTATATATAACAACTAGCAATCGGCCCCGGCTTCGCACGGGTGCAATTCTGAATAATAAAAAATCGGAATATTGATTTCTATGCACAATGTATTTAAGGTACTCAATTGGATAAGGATTAATGCTATGCATAAACAA
Source organism: Chesias legatella (assembly GCA_947359385.1). Classification (NCBI taxonomy): domain Eukaryota; kingdom Metazoa; phylum Arthropoda; class Insecta; order Lepidoptera; family Geometridae; genus Chesias; species Chesias legatella. The sequence goes on from OX375766.1 coordinate 4,085,207, forward strand.
TGTATATAAACCGTGGTATAAAAAATGTATTGCCAGCTAAGATTACGTATAAATAATATATGACTAAATATTTATAGACTGCACGCCACCGTCTGTCGCACTCAGATACCATCTTAAGATTGTCTGAAAGAGAGTGCCCATTACTATAAATTACATTGTACTGTTTTAATAATTACTACGTGTTTTTTGTTTGTACTGTGTTATACGATTGAAGCCCGACAACACAAGTCGTGTTTGATGCGTTATATTCCCTGATGCTGTTACTGAACCAGGGCACCTGAAGGTGTTTATTCCATATGAATGAACTTTTGGAAATATGCGGTTGTGAAAGTGATGTTTTTGTTCACTGCATTGAGGATGTGGTATTGTGCGTAAATAATTGCATTTAAAATCTAATTTATACTCGTCTGGATCAACATGGATCTGGATTTTAAACGCGGGTTCGGTATCATTGGGCCACGCATGCTCTCTGCAAAATAAAATAATTACGGAACTCTAATTACGAGTATCTCAGTGTTCATAAACATATATTTACGAAAGCTTAGCTATTTTTATGTTGTCTTTTAAGTCATAGAAAAATTAACATTTCCTTAAAAATAACGCTACATAACTAAAGAAAACCATAACATTAACAAAGCAAAAAGCATAATTTGCAATACCATAATCCTGGCAATTTGAGTAACAATGATAAATAGACTCGGTAACTCACAAGTCGTTGCCAGTCACCTGGTTTTTGAGCCCACGTCTAAGCTGAAGGTGGACAGAGAAGCGAGCAGAAATATAGTCCTGACAAGCTGATGAGAAATTATTGTCTGTTAAAGTTGCAAAGTTTTTGCGTACGAAGCCGACTGTTGTGATATTTTTAAGACTGCTATAAAAATGTCGAGGAAATACAGTTTATTCGGTTTATTTCGGTTGACAAATGATTTTTCTTTGTTGGTTTCATAAAAAAAAAATATTTCATGTTTTTATTTTTTTAAAATGAGGTCCGCCAATTTGAGAAATCCATACTACATCATTTTTATAGTCATTGTACAAAGCGTATTTTTTTAAATAAATGTCAGCTTCTTATGTTCATAATAAATCATAAATTTCACACTTTATGGACTTATCCTAAAACCGAAATAATAATGGAATAAACGCCGTCCATCCAACAATAATAATACTGAGCGAGTGTATAATGCATTATGCACATTTGGATTAGTTTCAACACAATATTCAGAAGCATTAGCATTAAGTTAGAACTCATTCCATGTAACTTTAGGCCTAATTTGCTAATATTGTCTGGACCGCTGCCCGTTTCTACTCTATTTTCCGTCACTAAGTTAGACGAACATAAACGAAGCTAATTTTTGTAATAGGTAGCTATTGGGTTTGCATTGTGTTTATATCACAACAGATAAACACAAGTTGAAAATATAAGAATGGACCAGTATTCTTGAATTTACGCGTTCTATATATACATATTTCATTGGTTTATATACATATTTATTGAGATTTTCACAGATTTTATGAGGCAGTTTCCCGTGACTGACAAGCAAATGCACTCACATTACTGTGTGTGTGTTCAAAATTAAATAAAACGTATATAGCATTATATACAATTGTTTTTAGCGGACACCATTGAATCCCTAGTATTTTCAAATGAGATTGGCGCACATGGAACATTGTGGTTTCAACTATAATTCTTCGTATGTTCGACATAGAATTTGACATATTCGTAGAAGTAAGAAATATTTTTTGGGTTGATTCTTAGTTTTGATATATCTATAGACAGCAATCGTCTTCGTTCAGTTTGTGTGGGCCTGCCATTTGGTGCTCCAACTGGCAGTAGGTACCATGAAAATAGTTATCATTTGCATTCATTCTACAATTAACGTCGTTGCAGTGTTCCAGGGACTTGGGTAAATGATTATAGTGTTTGTTTTAGGTGAGTATTTTAATTTGATCAAAAGCAGACTTTCTAACAGGGTTTCATAAAATACTGATCAACTGAAGCCGCTTTCTTACATTTTACAGTAACTTTGTCAAGTATAGTTGAATGTTATTTAATCGCATTGTTATTTTTACTCTAAATGTTTGATAAATTGGTTACAAGCACTTCATAAATCACAGAGAAGATTTACGATAAAAAAAGGTTACACATAAATCCATTATATCCCTGTATAGGTATATAAAAAAGTAAACACTGAAGCATCACGAAAACTCTAAAACAACGAGCCTGAAAATTTTTAAGGTTCCTTTTAGGATGTACAAGAACACTCGTAAGAACTCGCTAAGAGGGGATCTTGGAAGATTTCAGCCTAAAAGGGGTAAACTTAACCAAATTCCACGCGGACAAAGTCTAGGACTAGTCCACTCTTCGTATTTATTATCTTTTTGTTAATCTTCTGTGGCACTTGAAAATACTGATCTTTTTAAAGTACTGACTTGTAATTTTAATCATTTTGAAAAATATTGTATTGTTGTTCACAGGACGGCGACCGAGGCTACCTAGAAGGTTTAGCCTCTCGCTACGCGGATCTATTCTCCACTCACTACGGCGACGTACTTGACCACCTCGAAGAACTACGCCGGCACGAGTGGGACGAGATGTCCCCTCGCATGAGGGTCCTCGGAGGCCCCGGGACCCCTCAGACTCCTCCATCCACCAGTCCCGGATCCCTTGCGCTGAATAACTTATCCACGTCGCATTCACAACCTATTTACGTACCTGGGAAATACTCGGTGAGTTACCTCATCATCATCGTCCCTAATGAGTCCATTAATTGATGGAATCTTCAATAAGCTTTTGTTGAGAATTTCATTTTTCAAACAGACTATTACAATCAGACTCTGGATACCATCTAGTGCTATAGTACTTGTCAATATAAATGCAACGGGCGCAAAGACGACTGAATTATGTTGAGAAGTTGAGGGAGTTCCTGTGGCCACCTCCTGACTTCATCATGAGACCTCCATGTTAACATTTGATTACATTATCATCGAAGATAAATATTGTTTCAAATTTCAGCTCAATTAGTTAAGGATTACTGCTTTAAAATTTGACTACAAGATTTCGCCCTAGCAAACATAATTATATTGCAGGTTAAATAAAAGCTTGTAATAATAAAAAAGAAACAAATTTCGTATTAGATATACCGCCGATTCAGATAATGTTTTCATTACGAAACTCAAGGTTAAAAATCCCAATACCTATAACAAACATCTGTTGTTATTAGATACCAAATAACAATAGATTTGAAAAATATATCACGTAACAAATTCAAATCTAAATTGCCATTCTGAATTTACCATTAGACGCGGAGTGTGCTCATTTGCCAAGTATTCGCAATTCAAATGATTTGGTTTTCATATGAATACTGTACGAATGATTCACATCATACACTAAATCACATGAAACAAATATTTTATTATAAATGGCGGTTATGGGATCAGAAATAACAATAATAATGGTCATAATAATATAAGTTGCGAATTAGAGTAGGATAAGTAATTACCATACCACACATACAAACATAGATTGACATCTTTTTCCTCGAAGGGGTAGGCAAAGCCTCAATGGTGGTCATTTTTCACCTTGTGGGTTAGGCTATCGTGGAAATTTTGACATGATAACTGGAGTAGTGAATTCATCGCCACCATAGTTTTCTCTCGAATAACTCTGTAAATACATGATATATAGGTAAAAGACATAAATGAAGAACAGCGCTGTCGTGGTATATTAAAAACTTTATTGACTTCTAATTGTCCATGGTAGGATTAACTTACTGCAGTAGAATAAAACAAGGTATAGAATAATTTCAAGGGAAAGACCAAGTGTCGATCGCCAGTGTCTTAAGGAAGGATTCAGTGAGTCGCGTTAATTACAACCTACATGTGAAATGCAACAAGGCTGGCGCTACTCTCTGAAATAGAATGAAGCTTTTGATCCATACTCGATAGAGGCGTGTTTCTACTCTTCGTATCTTTTATTCAAATTATTCACCAACATCACCTACATCGAAAAAGCAGGCCCTTATCATACTATCATTCAACTATCTCCCCTATCATAGTATTCCTGCTTGGATGTGGCTGTGTGTTTTGAGTTTTAGATACTCGTATCAACTCATGGGGGCATAATATTTAGAACGCAATATAGAAATCAGTATTTTATTAATTCTCCTATCCTCTTCATGAATCCCTTTCTAATGACATCAAAATATCCGTCACCTTTTTATAACACTGTGGGATACTTGTATAGCTGTACTTTACCATTTATTCGATAAAGTTCATTTCTTTCGTCTCGTTATAGTCTGTTAGGAATTACGGACTCGTTGTGTCTAAATCAGGAGGGATCTTCCCCATGGAGGGTCGGATAGGATTTGAACAAGCGTCAAACTTAGCGATAAGTACGCGTGACCTTATGTTTTGAATATTATTGACGTTTCCAAGCCATTTTTTTAAGAACTCTATGCAAATAAAGTTTTGACTTTGACTTTGACAGACGTGATATGCGCAGGCCAGGCTTAGACTAAGCCGACAAGCTCAGTTATTAACCGTAAAGACTGTCAAGGATAATTATGAAGTAGCCATTGCCATTGTTCCAAAACTCCATGCAAGTTATCCAAACTTGCCAGTTTTAGTAAATCTGATGGAAATTCAAAACATGTACTACGTAGGCGACAAAATGCGACCACGCAGAGTGTCTGCTATCTCACTTCAAACAACAAATAAGGTGCTGTACATTCATGAAATAGAAACCTTTGACGTTTGTGTCGCATTCTGTCACCCACGTACATCAGATGCACAACGATAGAACAACGCATTTCAGCTCGCTGGGTGGGATCCTTAGACAAGCAAATCCAAAAGGTGATAAAATTCAACATAGAATTTGCGACTAAGAGGCGCGTCTCGTGAAACGAAGCTTTATTTTGCGTAATAAAACTCATTCCACCGTTGGTAAAATATTTATGTTTGTAGGTATGTTGGTTTGGGATTGACCACAAACTGTGCGTAAATATTATTGGTTTGATGATTTGTGTTGTATTGATGTATTTAAAATTGTATGCCCGTTAGATCTGAAGTAAAGTGCATTTAGTTGAAAAATGCATATTATGTGTGTGTAAATTTATAGGCATTAAAAATTTTGATCTCCTTAAATCTTTGTTGCGTTAAGGAATACATTATTCAAACAAAATAAATATAAACAAATACAACAGTAATACATATTAGGGCTTAAATCGCTGATTAACCCAATTCGCGAAATCTCATTAAAAGCTTTTATTTTGATAATCTTTAATGACATGAAGAACAAGTGTCTGAGTATCATTTGGTCGAGATTTGATTTTGGATAAATGAAATGGGCACTTGGTTCATAATTGTTTACTAAGGGATCTGATGGCTATATTTCTAGTCACGCTTAAGCCTCCGATAGATACACAGAGAACAAAAGTCTTAATATCAAAATCTTTATGCAAATATGCTAACTAACACTATTTATTATATAATACCAGGATATTACCACGATTTCAGAGAAAGTTCCTATTATTGAAAATCTTTGTGGACAGCTATAGATGACATAACTAAATCTTTCAATATACCTATACTATAAAAAATACAACTTTTAATAATCATCTGTTGCACATCATGCCATAGAAGAGATATTAAATAAAAATTAATATATTCTACGTCACTTTTTGTGGAACGATTGATATTGATTTAAATTCTTCAAAGAATCGTGGCTATATCCTGGTATTATCCCAAACACTAACCTTTAGTGCAAATATAACACACCAACGCAGTTCTCTACCCTCCAGCCGTCGAGCTGCCTCACCGACAAGGAAGAGGATGAGATCTACGGCTTCGGGTATGGCGTCTTCGGGAAGCAGATGCTGGCGAGGCAGCAGCAACAGAAGCAGTTGTTGCTGGCGCAGCCGACGCAGCCGCTGATGCACAATCAGCAACACAATTATCAGAGGTAACGATTGTCTCAGGAGCTCCACACTTGGAACGCGCTGTGTGGTGTGGCGCAGCCTTCCATAGGTTGTTGTCGCATTTTGTCACTAAACAATACATCGAGAATCACAAACTCAGCAACCATGGTCCCGCCCCGCCCCGCACTGCGCTCGGTGTGTGAAGCTTCTTACAGCTAATTCAGTTACATAATAGTTATTTAAACTACAATAGTGTACCGACGCAATAACTACCACAACTCAATGAACGATTAATTCAAATATTGAATTAAGTCATAAATTATTACTTTTAGAAACGCTGCATAAACGAATAATAAATTGCAAAGCTAAACTATAATTCATCACATACTACATATATTTGTTGGTTGAGCTTAGTTTTTATTTTGTAATATATAATATTTTTATCTTGTAAATGATAATGTTACATGAAATCATACCAATTTCCAACCTTCACACCTCGCAGTACCTGTCATAAAATACAGCACATTTTGAGATACATTGCGAGATAGTAGTGAGAACCATCAACGCAGAAATAACCTTTAAAAGGTTTGTTAAAGTGAAGCAATCACAATGGCTAGCAATCAGTGGCCCTATAGAGAAACCAGATAGGCTTATCCCTTAGAAATAGGAAAACCGCGCTTTATTCGATAACGAGAATGTTATTAGCTGGAACGTATTCAGGATCTTTTTTGGGTTCTGATTATAATTTTTAATAATAAGCTAGTTGATCCTCCCGCGACTTCGTCCGTGTGCGTATTAGGTTAAAGTACACGTATAAATACAAATACTAAAATTATGTATTCTTAAAGTAAGAGTACAAATAAACGGTTGAAGCTCTGCCTCCTCTTTTAGTTTCGAGAATCTGTGTTGTAGGAGGATGTGCGGGATACAGTTCTCCATACAAACCTTTTTTTTTTTTTTTTTTAACAACAGGGAATGCTTTTATGCATACCTCTCGCATTTCGGGGCTGCAAGAGGTTATGTGGGACTCACCCCCCTCCCATTATTAAAGTGATGGTATTGGGGGGAATACCCACTAAAAACCTGTTGGTGTTCCGTCTCGCACCATGGGTGTTGGAGGCAGTAGGTTCGCGGACATTCTACTACGCCTCCTACGGTGCTGGTCATGTGGACCCCGTCTTAGATCGATTGTACGACTGGATTTTGTCTTCTGAGGAGCGCGTGGGAACACACCACGCGCTGCCATCTCGGGCCTTGACTAATTGGACGGTAGGCTCCCGAACCTGCCGCCCGAAGGCCGCTTTTATGGAGGCTGGAGAGAGCCATAGGCCCTTCTCCTACGTCCAGGTCTTCTTGAGCGGGCCGGGACTGTGCTGGTAGCTTCCCGATCCCTTTCCGCCGTTTCTTTCGATACCATTACATCTTCACAATAGGCAATCATCCCATTCCATGACCTCTCACTTTCAAGCATGGACTTAATGTCTCCATACAAACCTGTGACGACCTTGCTAAGGAATTTTTCAAAATTTTTAAACTCTATAAATTTCACGGAAACCTAAATAAATATTTTCGGTTCTTATTATGAAATCTTTGTTGAAAAGAGTACATATATTATTATAATTAGCGTATCATCGACTGTACTTAAATATAAATATATCAAACGTTTTAGCTATCAAAGGCTTAGTTTAGCAAATTTGTAATTTGTTGAATCAATCAATCATATAATATTTTTTTCATAACGTCACACACAGCTGTTACATTCATCAAGTAGGGCCAATCTCTCCCTTCTCTACATTCATAGGTAGTTGTAGGTAGTTGAGAAATATTTTAAAGTCGTGCCCAGATTAAGGATTGTCCTATAAATTGAGTCTTCAATGCAGTTGTAAATACAAATCAAACAAAAAATTCGGTTTTTTGCAATATTTATCCAATTTAACACAAGTATGTACTAAGTAATAGAACATTTGAAAAACCTATACTGTTTTTAGACAAAACAAGTCAAAAAAATTATATTATTTTTCTTGTAATTGTTGTTCCTATTTTTGAGCTGAAATAAATGTTTTTTATCTATCTATCTATCTAAATCTGATCATCCAATACGTAGTCATTCTCTAAATCAGTATTGCATCAAATAGTAGCAGCATCTGCAACCACATTGGCTCTTAATTCGAACTAAACGGGGGCAGTCACCCCTTCCTTCAGTACACTCGGACGTAGTCATAAATTATTTGGACTTTAACAGGTGTACTCGTTAGATAAGCGCTTGCGCTGCATGTTTATACAGCTAATCTAAATTGAAATCAGACGTTCGATTGGCGACAGACGCGGCCTCCACGTTTGAGAGCGTGAAGCACAGACTTGCAATTTTGTAAGCAGTTTCCGACTTGATATAAATAAATAAATAAATAAATATTGGTGGACATTTCACACAGCGCCATCTAGCCCCAAAGTAAGCTAAGCATAGCTTGTATCATGGGAACCAGACAACTGATATAATACTTATATACTTTTCTATTCTATCACGTTTTGAAAATCAATGCTGTCGTGAGAATAATTCCGTTTATATCACAACTAAACGAATTTACGGATCGAATACTTGCAGGTATATCTCGAGTAGTTATGCTTGCTTGATTTTCAGAATTCACACTTCACCCATTTATAAATTCAACCCATGACCACGGTAGTTGCTGTATAGACGACATATGGAAGTCAGTAATAAAGTATCAGACAAGTATCAGACAAGTATCAGATAAAGTATCGCGTACGAATATTAAAAGAAAAATGTTTCGATTGCCAAAACTTATAAACAATAGGTACTAGTAATAGGTATACGTGACAAAATGAAGGTAAAAATAATATCAATATATCCCTCTAAGTCATTTTTGAAGTGACGGAATGATTGCTGCGTGTTTACACAGATAATCTAAATTGGAATCAGATGTCGATTTGCGACAAGGAACGTTATGCATGTATTTGCAATTTTGTAACCATTTTGTACGACTCGACTCGCCTTTAGTGGCAGAGAGCTGTAGGTATTATACCTAGTATACCTAGTTGTATTTATTCAGTATCATTGATTTACATGACTACTAGTCAATGAAAAGGTACAATCAATTAAAGGGAATTAGGTAAAGTGTCTGGTAATTTTCCTTTATAAGTTTATATTTTTGTAATTTTTACTATTGTGATCATTCATCACAATCGGCATTTTGCAAAGTTTGTTTATTAATTATATATTTTTTTCCACGTAAATGCAATGGTTGTTAATGAAATCAATCAATGAGAAAAAAAACCCACGATAACTACACGGAGTACCTACTATTATACTAGTCGTGTTACAGGTTTGTCGAACCAGTGTGGTGAAAGTGTTTAAGCACGCAAAGAGGCTCCTTTCGTGCACTAGACACAAAAGACACGTGTCTTTAATTTTTAGGTTCTAAGACACGCAGTTTCCCCATAATGTTTTGCTATTTTTTCACTGTTTTGTAAACGTGGCACGTATTTTTTCAATTAAAAATTAATATTAAAAAAATCTTTTTTAAAAACGGGATTTTAATGGATTGGAGCAACGGAGTTTAATTCGCATTCGTTTTTTTTTCATTATTCTCGGCAAGTCCTTTCATTTGATACCCATATTGGAGGAAAGCATAAAAAGCTTAATCAGCCATCTTTACAAGTCCGCCATATTGAATTTAGAGTGACGTCACTTTATTTTTCAAGTTATTCTCAGCAAGCCCTTTCATTTGATACCCATACTGTAGGAGTGCATTGAAAAGAACTAGCCCGCCATCTTGGGTATTCCGCCATGTTGAATTTAGAATGACGTCACACAAGTAACCATGCATTGTCATCCAAATTAAACGTGTATACAAAATTTCATCTCAATTGGTTGAATATATCTGCTTCAAAATTGAGTTGCAAGATTCCATCAGAACAAACATAGTTACCTACATACATTGCAAGTTAAATAAAATCTTGTAAAAAGATAAAATGTTCTCCTTCACGATTAGAACCAGAGACTTCTGTACTTAGGGTCTACACTACTGGGCCCTCACGCTCACGCTCAAACGGGCTTTACGCTTATAATTGAATATGAATAATTTATGTAAATATAATTTGCCTTTACACAAGGAACGTTCATAAAATAAATTGTATACTCATGATTGATACCAAAATGAGGACTCACTGACAATGTCAGATGTACACGGTACATCAAAGGACTAGAAATTCTATGAATTCAATACTACAGCTAAACATTAGACGGTATCACTGTTACCCATAAATCTTGGCGGTCCCTAAGAGCACTGTAATATATTCGTCAAACGTAATGACCGTGTGTCACATGAATGTAAGCAATTCAAGGTATCATTACTTGCATGCTCGCTGCAGAATAAATTCAAATTAACTATCTGATGGATATGTCCGGGGGATTCAAAGAAATACTGCGGATTAGTGCGCTACAGGAAATGACAACAACAGCTCGTTCGTTAAAAAGGAGCCCAAGTTGTAAATTATTTTATTCACACATTTTACAGATAAAACAAAGATTTAGAGGCAACGATCAATAAATAAATAATAATAAATTGTAAATATTGTTGGAAATTTCACAAGGCGCCATCTAGCTCCAAAGTAAACTAAGCATAGCTTGTAACATGGGAACCAGGCAACTGATATAATCCTTTTTTTTTGTAAATACATACATATAATACATAGTGACACCCAATCTTATAAAATTAAATAATTGTACATTGTAATTAATTATTCATATCTAACTTTGATCACTTAAAAATAAAAAAGGAAAATTAAAAATATTGCAATGGAATTAAGAGAAATAAAGATTTCAAGATTGAATAAACATTCAAGTTTGTTTATTAATTCAAAATCAATGGAACGACCAAGTAACAAAATCAACCGCTACCGCTTAAGAATAGCCAAGTAATATTTTTACTTGTTTTTTCCAATAGCCGTAAATCTTTTTATCCGAGTAGTTTCGATACAGCTTGGGTTCTAGTCTGTGCTCTATCTTAAACGCGGTGATCAAATTAACTTACGTCGTTTATTCAACTTTACGACTTGTTGTAAATGAAAGCGCATAGGATTCTGTTAGAAGATTACACTCGACTGACGGATCAAAACGCTTGTTCGAGTAATTTTCATTTAAATTGCAATCTTCGATTAATTCTATATCTAATTATCGTGGGAAGTAATCGTATAAGAAAACATAAGGAGATATACAATGATAATGATTTTTAGTTTTTATTTTGTTTTGAATCTGTTGTCATGAATGTATGCGAATTGACAATATCGACATAATTTTTTTTATAATTTAAAAAAATATCAGTATATTGCAACCTTTTTGATTGAAAAAATAAAAACAATCCGCATTTAACAAACGTTGCTAGATTTCCTTTGAAATAAATCAAGCATACGTATATACAATTATGCATTTGCCCCGAAAGGGTAGGCTAAGCCAAATTGGGTCTCGTTTCACTGTGGATTACACAGAACATGCAAATATACAAATACCTGCCCACGATATGCCTACGTTACTCGTTATGTAAAATACTTTGAATGTTCCTATAAATTCGCTTTTCCTAGAGCTTTCTTTACCACCGCATCTGATCCCACGCAGGAATGCGGCATGCTAATTAGATTCACGAAGCACAAGTTCGGAAAAGCTGTGTACATACAAATGTTCTAATTTATTTTCACCTCCGCGTAAGGCGCTCCGGAGATTGCTTTCAAAATGGCCACAAAAAGCAGGATAGTTTTCCGTTGGCAACATTATCCTAGTTTTGGTGCAGTCATGATAGTAAATGTTGCTATTACTAGTACCTGTTCGTGCCACTGATTCACTCGAAACAGTATGGTGATTAAAGTGAGCCTCAAAAAGGCTCCTTTCATGAACTAAACACATGTTGGTGTAAGGACGTGCCGGTTCCCTAACGATGCCTCGTAACGCAACATTTTTGAAAGTGAAAAACTCATTAGTTGAATTCTAGGTTTAAACCAGCGTCCTTGGGATTGAAACTAGGGGTTATCAGTGTTGTTGTAGTTTCTGGTTTTATTGTAACTTATAGTAGTAGTTATAATAATAATAATAAATTTATTTATATTTGTTACAAAAACATTACATCGTAGCACTTTAAATAGTAACAATAGTTGAATACTTAAAACTGAATCAGATAGTTAACTTGTAAAATTTTATCAGAACCCAGGGTGATACAAAAGGTGATTGTAGGTTTACTGCATAACTTAGTCACACCAAGAATCACTGCGAAATATTTTTAAACTTAAAATCAGTAATAATTCGTTGTATTTATGTGTAATTAATATTTATGGCCAAAACATGCGAATCCTACTACTTTCCGGTGCAAAGGGCATAAAGTCATCCCTAACAAATTTTTTTATTTTACACATGTTACCCGTACACTTGTATTAATCGTGCTGAAATGAATGATTAGTAGAATTCTTCTCTATGCATGAAACCGTGATTCAATATTGTTAAATCCATTCTTTAATCCATATAAACGTTATTCCATTCATTTTCTCATATACTAAAACCAACTCGCAGCTTTTATTTGTTATTCTTGTGAAAAGCAGAATATAAGCACAATTTTCATGGAAAAAAGGACAATAAAAAGACACGACTGCCCGAAGCCGGCATTAGCAATGCAATTTTCGCGTCACTATTCCAACGATCTAAACACCGACACGCTGGTACTTTGGCCACAAGCACAATGTTTACTTAAGCACATATTTTATTCAATGTACGCTCGTGTGCGCTCACTTTGCAAAGGTAATGAATAAGCAGAATAAATAGGTAAATGTCGCAATGGTAAATAAAGAGAAATACATAGACACGTGAAGGAGTGAGAAAGGAGCCTCTCGGAGGCGCACGCTGGGTCGAGAGGGGCAGTGGCAATCATAGGGGCAATCGTAGAATATAGAATCATGTTTTTCTCCGAAGGGGTTAACAGAGCCGCCAAGGGCCTTTCACAGTCCTTATAATATTGTGTTCATCAGTAAAATTGTCAGTAAAAACATAGTTCTGAAATAAAACCGACAAGTCATAGTTATAAAATAACGGCTAATGTATTTTTCAACTTTTTAATGTAGTAGTGAAAAGCGTTTTATAGCAGTGGGTCCATTAGAGCCAATCATTTTAAATAGTCGAAAAGATGATGAAACTATCCATATTGAATCTCAGATGGAAGCAACCCTGCCTTCAGTGCTGTAGGTTGTGGGTTCGATTCCCACCCAGCACAAAAATATGTGTGACGAATATAAATGTTTGTTTGTCTGAGTGTTAATATGTATTATATGAATGTATTTACAAAATAATTTAATAAATGGACATTTCACACATCGCCATCTAGCCCCAAATTAAGCATAGCTTGTACTATGGGAACCAGATGACTTTTGTAAATACAATATAAAATACATATTAACGCCCAGACACAGAACAAACATTAATGCTCGTCACACAAATTATTGTCCTGGGTGGGAATCGAACCCACGAACTACAGCTCTGAAGGCAGTTACTATCAACTGAGCTGTGAGGCCAGTCTATATATATAAGTATTATATTAGATGTCTGGCTCCCATGATACAAGCTATGCTTAGCTTGGTTTGGGGCCCGATGGCGCTGTGTGAAATGTCCACCAATATTTATTTATTGCTAGTTTTAGAATTAGGTAACATAGCAATTAAAAAATGTACAGTAAAACATGCAAGCCTATGTTTTACTGTACATTACTACATACATACTTGTACTTACAAAAAATCAGTCACGATTAGATTAACTTCAATACAAGGTTGCTTGGAAGATATAGCGAGAAGCCATAAAGCCAGTGGTATTCGCACTGCAGCCCGCCGTCGCCTCGCACACTCATGCCACAGGAGAGGACTGAGTTATTTGATATACCTATAAATTGAATTATGTTAATTTCATCCACGTTTCACTTTGAATCACAAATTGAGATGGATTCCCACTGCGCTTCTACAGCCATAATCTACGATAGAATATTTTCATCGGCACTATCATAAACTAATGTGAACATCATTCGTTAGCCGTCAATGTTTATTCGTATCAATTCAATTTTGAATGATTCAACATTTGCATAAAGCGTAGGTTCGTTAGATATGAATGTTTCGAATGTTTCCGATCATGTTTCGAAATGTAGGTGTATTGTTACCTCGACTACTGAGTTAATAGCTATATAAATTTATACGGCTTTTACAATAAGAGATAATCATGGTATTATTTTACTGGAATTACCATGTTAAGCTTTTGAAGTCATAATATCAATTGCAAGCTGTTTATTTTATATACATTACTACTCGGATTGATGGAATTGTAAAATTATAATTTTTTTAAACGTTTAATGTACTTTGGTGGAGTTTTTTTGGTGAATTCAGTCGAACTCATATACTTTTTTGACGAAGTATAGCAAACTATTTAAAAAAACCTTCTAAGTAACAGAAATGGGAGGAAATATTTAACATGCAAGTATTTTATAATCCCTTACGCGATAGCAATAGTTGAGGTTCTTTTCAAAACTAGATTTTTCCACTTTTTATGTTTCTCAGAATTTAAGAAAGTAGTACATAGGAGTTTCGGTGTGGACCAGCGACCCGCCCTTGGTTCGCACGGGTGCAGTGTAATGTAGTGTCAGTGTGGAGTGATTAACAGTATTACTATTATGATTATTTCAAAAGAATAAAACCAGCATTTTCGATGACAGCTCTCAGTCAGTTTGATTTCTTCCGGCATCTTGAATAATTGTCGTCATATTTTGACAAGTTAATATAAAATACTGAGTAGAGATAAGTATTTACGTACCATAAATTCAGAAGGTTTGTGACAGTATTAATTTTATTTTAGTCTGTTGCGCCTGGAGCCTGTATTAATATGTTATACTTTGGTGCTCCATTTCAGATTGAGCAAACAGAATTCAGAAAACGTCATAAAATAATAAACTTTACAACTGACGAAAAGCACCGTGAAATAAAACTAGAGCAAGACAGACAAGGTAAACGGAATTTCATTTGACATTCATAATATGTCTTAACTGTCAAACAAATGACATGAGTGTTGAGAAAATCAAGAAGGTAGACTGACATCGTAAGAAAAAGAAAATTAAACTTTAAACCGAAGAAAAAACTAGATAAAAAGCATATTTTGTAGCAATTTCGTATTTAGTATTAATTAAGGTTATTCCGAAGCTGTTTTATGAAAATGCTTAGTTCGAAGTGGAATGAAGAAAGAAAGTATTAGTTATTTAAAAAATTACCTATTCTATCGCACTAAAGTATAAACATAGTGAAAGAAAAAAATGTTACGAAAACGATTTACGTTTGAATCGGAAAAATCCCTGTAGCCTAAAATACGTCGATTATTGTCTACTCAATAGGGATTTACGAGTAGCTTCATTGGCAGAATAAATCTTATTATTTTAGCAAAGAAGAAAGATAAAAATATTACCCACTGCGAAATGGGGCTGGTTAGTGGTTACCGCAAAAAAATAATTGTTTGTAATATACAATAGAAGCATATATAAATATGTCATATATTTATAGACTGGCCTAACCGCTTAGTTGGTAGTTACTCTGCCTTCTGCATTATAGGTCTTGCGTTCGATTCCCACCCAGGACACACATAAATGTTTGTTCTGTGTCAGGCTGTTAATAAGTAAATAAATTTATAGAAGTATTATATTAGTAGATTAAAATGCAAGCTATGTTTAGTTAAGGGCTTGAAGATGCTGTGTGAAATGTAAAAAAACATACATATAAAAATATTTAAATCGAAATAACTCCGAAGACGCCATCAAAGCCAGTGGCCGCGGGTGAAATATAGCTGGGGCAAATATTTGTTTAAAGAGCATAAAATTTGTTACAGTAGTAAAAGCGATTGTGTTTTTGTATCCATGCTGTCACACAACGAATCCTTTACCCATAACCTTATATGAACGTCCTAAAACAAACCAAGAAAATTCGCATAAGCAAACAAAATTTACGTTATACTGTAAATGAAACGACCATCTATTACCTTTATTAAAGCCAGTTTTATACCTAACTATCGACGCAAACACCGTAAATTTAGTTACATCAGAGAAATGTGTAATGTCAGTAAATGGTAACACGGGTACCCGGTACCCGTGGTATACAGTAACAAGACAGGATTTATCTAAGTGGCCAAATAAACGGGGTTCGTTACTCGCTCATACCTTCAGGAACTGTTATTTACGCTGTGCTTTGATCGTTAGGGTTGCCAGGTGGCATTTACGGGTCCTTTAGTTTCAGGTAGTTAATCAAGAATTTACTCTCTTAAAGGTTGCATGAGTGAGCGTAGTTATTAGTTTTTTTTAAATACAGTGATAGTTAAAGAAATAACTAATAACAAAAATGAATAAATAATGAAACAAATTTTGTCAATAGGATGAAGCAGTATAGAAAACCTAAACATAGGGTTCCTCAGACATCACAAGTGGTATAATTGTTACCTTAAATTTATTTAGGACTAGCTGTTGCCCGCGACTTCGTCCGCGTGGAATTAGGTTTTATCGCGCACCCCTATTTTATCCCTTGGAAAAGCAGCCTAAGTTACTCCTTGTTACATCAGCTATCTGCCAATGAAAGTCCCGTTAAAATTGGTCCAGCCGTTCCGGAGATTAGCCGGAACAAACAGACAGACAGACAGACAAAAATGGTAAAAAATGTTGTTTTGGTATATGTACCGTGTATACATCCATATGCACTTAGTAAAAAGCGGTTATTTTAATATTAGAAACAGATACTCCAATTTTATTTATTTGTATACATATAATTGATGTCTATAAACTTTTTTAATCGACCTTTGGTAAGTGAAATATAAAAAGTCACTAATTACCCCGCAAATTAAATTGAACTAAATATCAACCAATTAAGATATATGTTTATAACTTTGAGGTTTGTAAAACAAATGTAAGATATGCCGTTATTATTTGTACCGCCGCTGAAGACGCTTTTTGCTTCAGGTATGAATACTCGAAATCGACAACAACTTTTAACGTTATATTCCATTTACATAAAAAAAATTCACATCACAATTTTGTTAGTTTTATTAAATATTCTTATAGAAGTCACCTTTTCAATAGTAAGCGATTCGAAAATAGCAAAACGTGGAATTTTACTATGACTGATATTAAATTAAAATATTTCAAGAAATGGTTGCGTCCCTAAGAGAGCGCAGTATTTGGTCGAGTCCGGTTTGATATATTGTTGCGTTTGATATACAAACTATTACCCACTTCAGTAGTAAGTATATTTCAAGCAGGAAGGAAGATTGCTCTTGAAATCCAGATTTGAGATTGAATAGTTTCGGTACATTGTAGATATTTTATGTTTAGCTGGTTAGTAGTAGTAACTGCTTTCTGCGCTATTTGTAGTGGGTTCAATTACCAGTTTTTTCTGTGTGTTATTATATATTATATGTATGTGTTTACAAAAAGTATCTAAGTAGTCTTATCAGTTGTCTGGTACCCGTGTACAAGCTATGCTTAATTTGAGGTTAGGCGGCACTGTGGGAAATGTCCACCAATATTAATTTATTTGTTGACACACAAAAGTATATGCGTATTATTTATCTGGTTCTGGTTTAGTTTCTCCTCTTACCATGTTCTTACATTTCTAGTTGTCTTACACAGGGAATAGAATACAAAAATCATTCAGAGCCGGAACTTGACGAAAAAAGTTTTATATAACTCTGATATAACTAGATAAGAACTGATTAAAATTAGTTACATTTCAGCTATTTATTTCTCTATGCTAAAGTATGAGTTTATTTGTATAGTCATATTATAATATCACGGATCGAATTGTGGTAGAATCAATATTCATTGCGGCTCGTTGCAACAGATATGATACGGTTCATACTGATTTATGCCGCTGAGTTATAGGAATTCAGTTTCAATACAAACGGTATCTCTTTAGGAATTTATATGAATCAGCTGGTAATGTCTATCTATTTATCATTGCGACAGTTTATGGAGTTTCATGATTATAAACCAACTGTAATTGATAATTTGCAATAAAGGTTATATAGCTGGGAGCCAAACGGGTTGTATTTTCCGAACAGTCAAAGCGTCTATGGTTTATCGACTGTTAGATTCTGCCCGCGACTTGCCTCGTTTTTTGCGGGAATAGGAAAGAACCTCTGTATGATTTAATTTTCATTGTCATCATCTACCTATAGTATTCGAAGTTTCAGCCCAATTCTTTGAGTATTTTTCGTGAAAAACTCATAAATATACAGACATCTATCCAAACAGTTTTTTTTGCCTTTATAAGATTAGTGGAATAGCTTGAGACATAAACTGGCTTTTCAGGCTCCTAAGTAATATTTGCAAGTACAATCTGGAACAAACTGAATTCTGAACTCTTTTCGTTTCTCATGGTTATAGACACTGTCATCAGCAGGTGCCAGAGAACTCATGAAAACCCGTTACGAATTCAGGTTTTCACGAGCGGAGCATTTCATTACGGGCATTATCATTAGCGGGCATTGTTAATGTCGTAGGCGATTAATTCCCCATTTTCTGAATACCGATAGTTTTTGCGTGGGTGGCGCGGTTCACGGATAATTATTTGTTGTGTACTGTTTGATTTCCAAGTGTTAATTGCTTCGGTGAAACTAAATTACTAATTAACTACTGTAGTACTTCGAATAAATATATATTGTTAAGTTTCCAATAATTCTTTATTAAGCCATATAATCGTTACATACCATTTTGAATTTTAAGAATTTTCTCAATTTCATCCTAATCCACCATTTTTCGACAAATACATGCATTTATTTTATTCGAGAAAAGCTGCAATTTTAGTAGGAAGACTGTTGACCATTAGAACTGTGTTTAGATGAAAAGAAAAATAACAATAGGTATTTAGGTCTAATACTCATAATTATAAGTAAGTTTTTAACTAAATGTCTTTTGTTTCAGTTGCCTTAGTCCACGTTCAGCGTATTTCTACGAATTCCCGCCAAGTGGTAAGATACATTACTCTTTTTTTTACACTGCTAGTATCAGAAAATAAACCCTACTCTGAATCAACGAGAGATAATGGCCTCCTGAGGCAATCCATTCCAGTACTGTGGTATGAGCCTTTGAGACAACCTCATAAGAAAATAACTTAGATACGATATTTTTAAACTGACGTAAGTCAAAGTTTAAAAATATCAAATCAAATACATCTCATAAAATATAAAATACATCACAGTTTGCATTTCGAAATGTAGAGCAACTATGTTTTTCATAACATTAAATAATATTTGAGATAAGCGAGGTCTTACTTAATTCCAAAACTGAGAAAGTAGATATATTCTCATGAACCGAGTCGTCTACATAAGTCGTTCTTGTAATTGCCAACTCCGAAGTCTATCAATTGTCTTCAAACTCCAACTAAAGTCAATTTGGATTTTAATGGAACTTGTGTAACAGGATGTAATAAAAGTAAACATACAAACCGCTGAACTTGCTAAAGTAATTTCAGAATTTGATTATAGTCTAAGTTTTATTCAACAAACTTAATGTAGCTGTTGAGGGGTTTCTGAAACTTAAATAAGTGATAGTAATTTAAAAATCTCTTATATAAAAAATTTGGAAATAAAGGGTTCCACAGATTATATCTTCTTTTTAGCTCGAACGGTGTGATGCTGTTACCCATCCATCCATCCATCCATACCCATCTCTGCCATCAAGCAATAGTGCAGCCGAATTTGTATGTGCCGATGGTGTAGGTGATAAATACTGTCATGTAATTCTTTTTTATCACTTATGTGGTACATTGCGAGAAGTATCTTTTCAAAAATATTAGCGTTAATCAGTTGTTATTGGTTTCTCGTACATATTTAGACCATTGCTTAAGATAAATGTTTTACTTGAAAAATGATTATATATAGTATATAATTATTTTGTTTTATTGTTTTAGATAACTGCCTCGGTACTGCGAAGAAAAAAGTAACAACATTCTCACGACTACTCCGTGGATTGAAGTCACATAGGAAAGAAAAACACGGATCGTGTTCGCCGAAACACTCGCACAGTCCGCGACAAACGATGCCTCCACAAAGGGTGAGTAGACATTATCTATTCTGAAACAGATAACCAAGATTTAGTCAATATTTGCAATTTTCACCCTATGCAGTGCATCCAAATGCTCGTCAGTCAGCTTGAGTAAACTGGTTGACCCTGAGGCGGTGGCCTCTCAGTTCTGCAAACGTACATAAGTCAATAAATATTTTTAAAAATATTTCTAATTAAGTGATTAGCAATACAATGTAAATAATACGGAAAGTAGTCGAAAAATATGATCAAGAAAGTATAATAAAATTAACTTGTAGTTGATAAGTTGAATGCAGATTTATGTAACTTTATCATTTTAATTATTAAAATTATACAATATTCAAAAGAAAATATAAATTTGAATAACACCGGCTAGTTCAAAACGATTATCACTTCTACAAAACAAATTAGAGAAAGCTAACCTTCCAAAAATAAATATTTTTTTAAATAAATAAAAAAGCTTTTCAAATGGATACGTATACTAATAATATTGTTTATTAATTTTATTTATTTTTATTTTTACAATTTTAGGAAATCTTACAGCTAGCTTAATGAATAGGTTAATAAATTAAAGACTCAAGGTTGTTGATGACATTAAGTTTTAATATATCAATTTAATTTTATAATATTTCTAATACTATTAGAGTTCTATTAGACTTTTAGATTTTAAATTAAATACGCGAGCTCACATCGAAATTAACCATGTCTCCAGTGTAATAAACCTTTAGAAGTCCTTAATTACTTTACATTCTGTACCTAGTGGTATTGCGTCAACTAATTCTGTTCAAGAATATTAATTTGCGGTTTGTTCCAAAGGAGCTTACAGAGTGTTTGCGCGGGGTGATTAGGTATTGTAATTACGCACTGAATACTTATTTATTAAATCTGATGAGTTTTAGTTGGTCTATTTACGAGTACCCATTTTTATTATTTTGGTTATTTTGGTATTCTGGGAGGAAAACGACCCCTCAACAGATGCATCTCGAAATCCCAATAACAGTGAATCTTTCAGAATATTTTTATAGTATTGAAATAACTAGGAGATTGTTTTCTTTAATAAAAGATCAATTTATTTTGGATACCAATCTTTCAGTTCATAGTTTCAAGTAATAAATGTTGTTTAAATTTTTTGTTATTTCTAGCTTTGCACATTTATTTTAATAACACATAAACGACCGCATCTGTTACTATCCTGTCATTTTAAAAATTGCCGTCAATTCGAAACTATCCGCCTTTTTATGTAAAGACCAAAAAATTTGAGAAAATGAATCGAAACTATTGTCTTGCTTTTTCTCGTTATCTCGCGTGTAACCGAATCCTAGTTTGGAACTCCCGCGGTGTCTGTCACACTATTTTTTGTCATACATTTCTTTTGCACCCCCATCCCCACCTCCCATTATGTAGATCTGGCGCGACGCCGGTCCGCTTTGACATGCACTCGTAGCAATTAGTAAGCGTATGGGGGGCGTAGGTGCTCGTTTAACGTGGATTTTCGAGAGTATTGTTTACATGTTGAAAAGCTGGAAACACCGTTCGTCAAAATTTAGATTCGTGTGTGTGTAACATCAAGTTTACTCGAGGCTTGATCGAGTAAATATTACCAAAGCATGATTTTAATGACAAGTGTGCTAAGAGTCAATCTAGTTTCGATTCTGCCAACTTGATGTTAGATAGAAGCTGCCGTGGCAAACTTTATCGCATGTGGTGTCTCAAGTGACATGGGAATTAGACGTTTAATTTGACGGCGTAAGGCTATCGCAGCTTAGTTCTTGCCTAAAAAAATTAACCAAATATCACGTGAGCAGCTTCTTTGAGGCACACTTTAATAACTTTGGTTTTTAAGAGAGGCTGAGTGACTAGTAGTTGTTTCAATATATATGCCGGTATTTAAAGAGAACATTTTGCATAGCTATAACAAATAGATCAGTGAAATTCCTAAGACTGAAGCACAGAGCACAAGCCTTCAGTAACTTAGAGAACCCAATTTTGGTCCAACAAAGGCAATATTTTGTACCGCAAGAGCCCGAAATATTTCCCATAACATAAATTCCACCAGCATCGCACAATTAATATCGTTATCAAGGAGAGCAATGCCGGTAGCGTGTTCACATTAGATACGCAACTCATTCTATCCGAATTAAGTGCTACATTTTTCCACGTCCACCTATATTTATTAATCCTGAGGGGTACGTCACCGCATGCCTTTTGAGAAATGACGCCTGCCAAAGTTAAGTCGGTTGAGCCAAGACGGGGTTGACTTATGACCGTTTGTTGGGCCAACGGATAAAGACCATTAGGGAGGTGGTTATAATCCTTATCGGCGGACTTGCACTTAGGATTAGTTCCGTCACAAGTTGCTTTTTTCGGTTATTGACCATGCCGTACAGCAAAGATTAGAGGATTTGCTCGGATAACTTTAGGGCACGCTCTTTCTGTCTCGCGGTAACCTGTTTTTCCTATTTACTTTTGGCTCCGGGATTTTTGATCATGTGTTTGAAATAGTTTCAAATAGATAGATAGATATTAGAGATATACCCTTTATTGTACATAATTAACACCGTAACTAAACAATTACAATCATAAAATAAAATAATCTAACAAAAAAATTATAATATTATATGCATAATGGACGGTCTTATCGCTTAAAGCGATTTCTTCCACACAACCTGCGACTTCTCCTTCATATTAATTATCCATATCTTGCCAATCAAAATATATTTCATATTATATGAAATTCGGAATAAGACGCATACATTGTAAAGAAAATGATTAGCGATAACATAAATAGCACTAATAGCAATATTGACCAGCACGAGATTGCTCACTTCAGCTTCAGAGGTTCTTCAATCCCAATACAATTAGGAATTGCAATAAAACGTGAATAAATGGGGCTCAAATTACTGCACAGTTGAAATAACCACAAAATTGTTTGCGAAAATCTTCAATTCAATCTTTAATTACAAGAACCCGTAATGGGTTTCTTTGATAACATCAACTAACTCAATCTTTCCTCTGCGTTCCCCTGTTATGAAATGAATATTCCATGTAATTAACTTCGGTTAATTTTCACTTCTATAAATTTAATTTTATTCATTTGCGTGCTTTGTCATCACTTGAAGCGAACTCGAATCTTAGCTAAGTTCATTAGCATTTTGTGTGCATTGGTATACTTTGGTTTTAGAGAATGTGGCTTAACGGATCCTGCATTTCCATTCTAAGGTCTCTGGTCCAAATCCAGATATGCAACGATGAATTTGTCACTTGAAAGCTTTCGCCACTACGTATTTATACGTATAATAAAAATATCGTCGTTTGTAGAAAATCGGTATGTCCTCCTAACATTCATTATATGTGACATCTACGAGTCTCTAGAATCATCTCTAGATAGCATCTATACTGTGGCAGATAAACGCCTGTTCACTCTCGCTTTCGAAAATAGGCCTGTCCCTGCAGTGGGACAGTAAGACCGGGGTTACTCCGACCACGCTGGCTTGGTAGGTGCGAAGTTGTAGTGATTTCTACTGTTCAGCCATCAATATATTTTGGCTCTATACTAAAGTGCCAATTGCAGTCGGAGCGAAACGCTAGCTTTCAGTATGGTACATTTGAGTAGAATTTTGAGTAGAACCAAATCATTGTGTACGGTAAAGTGACATTCACAGTACGTGAAAATTTGTACTAATTACTTAAAAACCCATTGGATTTCATAGTAATATAATCAGAAATTCTGTTGTGGTCTTTGTGGTTGGTAAACTGTTGACGTATTCCCTGTCGGCGTGTATTGGCACCTTGCCTTGGCTCCTTGTGGGGAATATTACTCGTGTTACGGCTTTTCGGGCTTTCGATAGGAGCAATAAAATGTTATAGCTGTTCCGTTGGTTCGCTTGCGAACGTTTCAATGATCGTAAATTCGGACCATCTTGTATCAATAAACATTATTATTGCATGCAGCATTGTAATTTGGTGTTCGAACATTGTGAACATTGTGTTGCAATTCGATATCTACTTCCAATGGTATCTTAGCACCAATTTTAGAAGCTTTATTCTATGTACTCGATATTGCTGAGATATCATTACTGAACGCTATCTAACGGTAACTGTAACTAAATAGAGCATTCACTCCTTGATTTAAGTTTCAATACCTATGGTAGATTATTTTCGGCTCCTTTACGTCTAACGAGAAATGTGTAATACATAAATTCTTGCCTTTTCCCGAAAGTTTACAGAGACTCAAAGCGTTAGGATGAGTAAAATGTCAATGCCATGGGATCTTATACCCATCACCGCCGTGGTTTTCCCTCTAAAGCTTACGCTTTTCTTCACTACCTAAACCATTAACATTAGTAATGCACCAGCTAGGACAAATTATATTCACTAGTTTGGGTTAACTGGTCCAGTTTTACAATCAATGTTAATTCTACAATTTAACAGTCCATCCATTAAGATTTCGTTCTTCCTGCCACGTTGTGACCAGCCTTCGATAACAATAAACTTATATTGTTAAAAGCTCCGTTAATGCGCTTATAACCATGAATATTTTACTGACTTACAACTTCACGTTATATCTGATCGAACAATTCCAATTCATTCGTTAAAACCCGACACGAAATATGCAAATAAATAAAGAGATTGTCGTGAAATAAATTGATATGTGTACGTTGACTGTATTTAATGTTTCACCTTGTTTTGTTGAAACAAGAAAATTTCATGCGTTTCATTTATCACCGTTTCTTATAACACTTGATGCAAATGTAATTGACGTTAGTAGTATAAATTTGACAGTTACAGTTTCTACAATATTTTGAAAATAATATTGACAATAATTGAATAATATTGCGGTTAACAAGCGATGAAGCAGAGTAAAAAACCAATAACACTCATGTTACAACAACAAACCAATATTTGCTTACTAACTACATCCTCCATTATTTCCATTCGAACTGAATACAAAACACGAAATCAAACTATGACATTGTATAGACACAAAACATGCCATTTATCACATTCACTTATGGAAAAAGCTAAGGATTTCTGCATCACAATGAGAGAGAAAATCAATTAATCATAGGAGGCACAAAGCTTGCCCATTAACTTCGCACTTGATAAGGGAATAATGCGAATAGCCGACAATGCCATAATGCGACAGGCTGAAAACGCCGTCGAATTTATCGGTCCCTTATCAAACGCACATTGTTTTCACTCAAAAATTTTCAGCCTTCTAATATCTAACATTTTTGTATTTAAAGAAAAAATGTGACCTCTAGGATTTTTAACGCGATTACTTTGAAAATAACGTAATAGGACTCTGTATTTACGAAATACATATTCCAAAATAACCATGAGACGAATTGGTTGGACATTTAATATTAATGTGTGTTTTGAAGTATTTTTAAAATGTGTTTGTGTTGCTCGCATGATATTTTGTGGCACTGTATTCTATCTTCATTTCTATATATAACCTACTTAATGCTTTCACAAAACATTAACGAAACGAGATATCAAGTCGAGTTGAAACTTAACAAGTTCGAGCCGTCAAACTAAAAATAAGATTACTCAAAAAGTTTCCGAGACGATAGACGTAAATTTATCATAAAACCGTGATTCGTGGAAAACTTTAGTTGGATAGGGAAGTAGGTGTATTTACACATTATGAGAAAAATGACTATACAGTGAGTTGATGATTTATAGAAGATGGAAAAGGCATGAATCTTCACTTTTAGATTTTCCTAAATTGTATAATAATGGGGCTCAAAAACTTTTCGGCAACTTTACACTTTTAATCATATAAAAAGCTTTATACTCATTTTAAAGAAATATGCTTCCGGCATTGAATTAAATTAAATTATAAGTCCACTTTAGTTGGAATAAAAATTTATAGAGCTCAAATAAAATCGGTCGAAAATATTGAGCAGATAAAATTGCTCGAATTATTCGAACAATGTTTCGCCGGAAAAAGGATAAAACTTCTGACCCTCCGCCATAAATTGTGAAACTTTCCTCAGGTTGACACACCGGACAGCGTTCTCCAGAGCGGGCTCGGCTTAGGCCCAGGGCCCGATACCGCCCTTAGGTCCATGGTTGACCCCAGGGACTATGATCGCCTCAGATTCTTACAAATGAATGCCGCCCACCCTAACACCTTTGAAGAGACTATACATAGGGTGAGCTTGAAAACCTTCTGCTGTAAGGCTTTCGTTCGTTTTACGAGTAAAGCTGAAGATTGATACTTTACGTTTGACGGTTCGATAAAAAGTCGTATAGCAGAAATGGTTTGCTCTGGTGCGCTCTGGATGGCAAATATTTTAACTTTTCTATGTTATTTGTATTCTACTTACGTAGATTTGTATTATTATTGTTTTTTTTTAATTTTTTTTCAAGAATTATATCTTAAGTAGACAATCAGTCAGTCGGCTTTGAATTATGTCAAAGCCATTCATGTGAAAGTTGTATTAATATTTTAAAATATTAGCATAGATTTTGAATACTATATATATTACATTATTTGCCAGAAGAGACGTAGCAGATTTTTTTCAAAATTCGAAATTTCACTTTGCATTTTTGGCTTTAACTTATTGGGCATGCTCTGAGAATTGGAGGTGGATCCTAAAATTTCAGTTAAATAACATAGGAAAATATAAAACAAGATTTATTAATTCATTTTCGCTCTTCTCCTTTCAAATCACAAGCACTTTTTTGCACATGCACATTTGCTTCGGATCACGCATTTTAAATGCACGAAATATTATTTTAAATGCACGGAATGGCATGTTATAAGTATTAAAAGGATTTTGAGTTTTCTTTTTTCATTTTGTAGTACAATAATCGATCTTTTGATTTAATCTTTTCTTAATGCATTTTGTCTTTTCAATTTTTGTAATGGCATGGAGTATCATATTTGCAATTTACAAATTTGAATTTAGTCCAAAATTTGGAATGAAATAACAGACGAGATACATACAGAAAACACATGTTGTAATAGTTTTCGTTAAAAAATAACGTGGGATCGTTGTGCTTTGTTGCAGTTAAAAGTTCAAGAAGCAATGAAGAAAAAAGACAAATTAGCGAGAGAACAAGAAGAGGTAAGATATTGTACTTAAAAATCATATATTAGTTCAAATTACAAAATATCACAAAACTAATTAACGTCTTGTCCTGTTTAGAACGTTAGTAAGCCGACACTTTCACATGCGGTAGTGAAGTGGTGGTCTCTTTCATTCTTACATAATCCCTAACAGCCTCGTCCTTGTCGTTTCGTATCGTACGAATATATAAAAAAACGGCGCTAGTATCAAAATCGCAATTATCACTGGTCAATCCGAAAAACACGAAAATTCCCTTCCTAATACACACCGAAACTAATCTGATGCGAGAGTCACATTTGCTTGTAATCTCACTGGAACCTCCGCCGCCGAGCCGCGAGCTAATCGCGCCCTAATCTGAAGCTAAGCCTATTATAGGCAGTCGTATTGCTTCTCAACGAAACTTCGGAAGCCCTTTGGCTCAGCACATTTCACTCGTAAAACTATGCCCCGTACTTTGGTATATAGAACATTGAAATTTTAGTACGCCCCCATAAACTGTTTGCCGCGGGGTTTGGGTGACACCGTGTGGAACGAGACAGCCTTGCGGCTTATTAAAAATTTAGGGTCGCTATCGATCTGCGTGAATTAATTTGCATTGCTTTTGGTATTTTTCTTTCATTGAGTATCGATCAAACGGAGATAAACGATAAATAGACTCTGAATGGATTGTAACGGGAATTTTTTAGGTAAAAATTATGCTACATATAAAAATGTTTATTTAAGAAGTGAGATGAGGGCGGCGAATAGTATTTTCAAAATTAATTGTTATTATATACGCTGACATTTCACACAACACCAGCTTACACATAACTAATCAAAGCTTGTAATCTGAGAACTGGTTAATTGACAGAATACTTAGTACTTTTGTTTTTTAAACCGAGCATTGTACATAAATATTAAAACATCCAGACCAAGCAAACATGTGTGTCCGTCACAAAAATACAAAAATGTATGTCTTAACTGGGAATCGATCCCACGACATACACCACAGAAGGTAGGAAAGTATTATGGGGTATATATTGTGATATCAAACCGTGTTGATTCTTAACGGTTACCTCCAGAGAAAGTCAACATTAATGTTGACTATTTTTGAACATAAAACCATGTTATTATTTAACTCTGTGTTCTAGGTTCTAAATGGTTCCATTAAGTTGATATAATTCTTATAAAAGCTACTTTATTAAAAGCTACTCCTAAACTGTGAGACCTGAATTAAAACAGATAAAATGTTTTCAGGTACAAATAACATTTTCCTGATTTATTCCAGGTCAATTTTCACTTGTCTGGATCTTCTTGTATTGAACCCCGTTTCTTTGGTTTAAGGATTATTGGATGCTTATAATAATAAAAGAATACTAACACTTCTCATTTCATGTAATACCGCCGTTACAGCGAAAAATAAACATCCAAACGTATATTTTCCGTACACGTAAATCCTTTTCGTGCGCTAACCGTCTTGGTTACAAAGCGCGCATAAATTAACTTAATGTTCAATACTTTTCTACTTGCGAGAAAGTGGTCGTTTTATTGCCCCTTCTGAATATTTATCACCGTGTTCACGCGTTTAAGGAAATATTTCACTTTAAAAATATGCCCTTAATATTATATTATTTCGTTTACCTGGTTCGCTCCTAAAGGTTTTCCGTTGGCCATCATGCGCTGAGAAATACGCCTATCAAGCTAATTACGTCTTGTAAGTTATTAGTATTCAGAAAACGTGATGATAATTTAAAAAGTCTCAAGGTCATTTCTATTATTGTTGCTGTAAATGTAAAACTATTCTCATAAAACTAATTAGGTAGGTAATATACGATAAATTGTAGTCTACGAATTCAGTGTATAGAGACTTTTAATCTGTACCTTTCAGCATGAATATAAATCAAATGTTTTTGTCTGTAACTGAACTATAATTTAATTTTCAAATATTGCTAAGTAATGCAAGTTTATTACTCATATGTGACAGAAATAACCTGTCGATTATTTTTCTGTAATCTGATTCTGCTAATAAAATTATATTATTAACTTAGTCTTAAAATTCATTGTTTGACATCAAAGTATAGTCATAAAAAAAAAATTCATATTCTGTGTATAACAATATTTTCTTCCATATTATATTTATTATACGTCAACATTATGGCAAATAAACCAAGCCCCATTTCCTTGTAAAAATCGTTAACTTTTTTATGCCTAAAAGGCATTGGTATTTATGAACACGCATATATTTTAGTGGTTATTTAGAGAGAAAACACGAACTTAGTAGATGAAAGAAATGAAACGGTCGAACGATAATCACGCTATATTATTATTTATTTAAATTAAAATGTTCCCATCTTCTCACCCTCCCCTTAATATGGCAGGCTTAGTTTTCTCTTTAAATTAAAACAATACTATCTTATTTAGGATTACATTATTTTAAACAAAATTGTGTTTGTTTCAGATTTTGAGAGATATCAGACATGGTCTGATGAATATGGGAAGAGATGGAGTAAGGGGCCCCTTCGGAGGTACGCTTTGTTTGAGTAACATTATGTGTGAATACTTGAAGGATATTTTTTGATCTATTGCCAAGTTTGTTGGTATTTTGTTTGCCATTTTGGGCGTTAAGACGCTTCTCAGTATATTGATGTTATTTTTTCCATAATATGCTTCTGTTTTATAAATATTTGGCTCTTAGCTTATGTGATTTTATTTTATGTAAGAAGTATAAAAAGAAGTTTGAAAAAAAAAATTTTTTTTTCTCTTTTATTATATCGAAGCGCCTTCACATTATGAACTTTAATGACAAGAAGGGCATTTTTGCTCGCACAAATGTCGCAATGAACGATGTATTGATGTATTTATTGTATGACTTTTTATTTTCTTGTACGGAATGTTTTACTGTATCGTTTTCGGTATGCTTTTGATGTGCATTTGTAAGCCTATATCATGAACCTCCATGCCATGTCCAACATAAAAATCACTCTAGTAAATGACTTAAAATAGCGGGGAAAATATCGAAAAAGTTTGCGAGCAAGCGGGATCATCGCCATTCATCTGATCAATGTTTACTTTGCGTCAAAATGCTGAATGCATGTTTTTGGAAAAATATTTTGCAACGCACGGCTTTACGATGTTCGTACACAGCTTTAATCGCAGTGTTGTGAAACCGCCACTTTGTGGGAAGCATTGTTACGGTAAAGTTTTTTCGCAATTTTGTTAGCATTTTTTTTATTTGCATTGGATGCTCCGCCGTCGAAGTCTAATAAAGGGCTCGTTTACAGACGACACGTATATGTACGATGACGAGGCGAGGTGTCTGTCCGGACGGGGGCACTGGTACGACGAGCCGCCCTACGAGAGCGATCCGGAAGACTTCCTCATGGGCGGGGGCCAGCCCGCAGCCACCTTCCAGAACGGGCGAGTTTGTTTCACGCTCAATCTCCGAAACGAGCCGCGAGGCGAAGGCGTGATATCCCTGCGAAGCGCGGGCGATATCAGTTTGGCGCGAACCCCACGGAGAGGATTAATAATTCCACAAAGTGGCCCCTACCCGACTACCGTGATCCCTCTGCGAACAGCGAGAGATCGGGAGAGCGGGGATTACGCCGCATCTGACATCCAATCTATAGGATCGCGGCTATCAGGCATTTCGCTGGAATCCAGCCGATCGGAGCGTGACTCGAGGAGGGGTTACAGACAAATGTCCGGATATCGGATAGGAGCCGACCCTTTATCACCTGCCTCGTCGGATTACGAAGATCAGGAAAGCGAAACTGATTCACAACACATAGCCACTGTACATCAGGTAATAAATAATTTACATGTTAATTTTGTAGATGCTTTTAGAAAAATTATAAAAAAATTTATCAATTTTGCGAACCTTTAACCTGCTATAATGGGTTTGCTTATTTTCAGTCTGCTGATGAATGTGAAGGTGTATCGCACCTCGCGGGGAAAGTGCGAGGTTTAAGACAAGACGTCCAAAGAAAAATATCCAGATTAAGACAAGAGCGAGGCCCCGAAGGCAGCGATAGGAGAAGTGGAGATCAAGCGTTTCCGTGTTCTAATAGTTCATTCGAAAGTCTACCCAGCGGATCAGGCAGTAGTGAGTGGATTTATTGAATTATTCGTTTCGTGTTAATATAAAAAAGGTTTTGTAAATACGTTTGTCTTTCCTTTCTTTTTACTGTAACGCCCTTACTTACCAAACACTTGATAGTCCTAACTTTTTTGCACCCCCTTACCTACTAATTCATTAACTTAATTAACAATCCTGTTCGCAGTCATGCAAAGATGTACCCGCAGGTATTTTTATTTCTAATGTGCTGGTGGTAGCCTAAATACGGATAAGGCGGTAAACTAAGCTCGTTTATGTACAGGCACACAAGCGTTGGTTCGCGCCGGTAGTAATCACTCATCTCTCTCGGCAGAAGAAAACATAGAATTAAGTCCGGCCGGGCGGAGCCTACTCGTGCCGCAACTGCTGTGTCGGGCCCGAGCACTCGTCGATTATATACCCAATATTTATGAGAAAGATGCCCTGAGATACAAGGTAAAACATAATAATAACAAATTACTGCTCCTAGCTATAAGAACAATTTTCTAACGGAATACCATTTGTCAACAGAAAGGAGACATCATCGAGGTGATCAATATGAACGCTTCGGGAATCTGGCGAGGCGTTATGAACAACAAAGTTGGTAACTTCAAATTTGCTAATGTCGAAGTTCTATCGGAAAGAGAAACAGTCAGATCCAGAAGCACAAAATGGTGCAAGAGTCGTGAGAGACTTTGGGAGCAGCGTCCGCGATCTGTGGAGGAGTTGCTGAGAAGGATAGACTTACCGGAGTACATAGTGGCCTTTGCTAGAAATGGATATGAAGATATTGAACTGTTCAAAGAGATTGAACCATCTGACCTTGATTACTTGGGTATCATGACTCCAGAGCACCGTACGCGGATTTTGGCTGCTGTACAATTACTTCATCAGCTTGAATGTAAGTTTGCGATCTAAATTAGCCACTATATTATTTGTTGCGACTATATTTGGAACTGTTTTTTTTTATTTTAGCAATTATAACCCATTTAATATTTGATTGTACCTATATCTAATCATTAGCAAAATACTGTTTACCTATATTGTGGATGATGGCGGACTATCTACCTACAACACAGGTTTTTAACCTATGGTGAGGGATAGTGACTTTTACCTATATTGATTTAAAAACCTAACTTAAAAAAAGATGTATGTCTAAACATATACTCGTAAACAGCAGTCACACAATAATACTAAAATAAAAATAAAAACTTAAATAAATTATTCACTGTGGAACCCACACCGTTTACCACAGATTACTATACAATTCAGAATTATTAATTTTGTATCAAAAATTCAAATAGCAAAACTTATTATAAGAATTGTGCAAAAGATATGTGAAAGAATAAATTACTATTATTGTTAATTTTTTAATTATTTATTGTTAATTACTAAAGGTGGGGAAGGAGAAATGGAAAACGACGGCGGTGGTTCCAGTTCAGAAGGCGGTGACTCACCGTTCGGTCGACGCCAGTTCCCTCGTGACTCCGGGTGCTACGAAGCGAGCGTCGGAGTTGGAGGCGTTCGAGTGAGGACGTCTCCTCTCGTCCACAGAGCTGACGAGCCTTCGCATAGGCCTCCGGAACCCGCTCCACAAGCGAAGCGATCCATCCGCCGCCGAGCGCCTGACGACGCCGAATGTGACAGAATCGAACGCTATCCAGGTACTGTACCTGAAAGAACGGCCACCAGAGGCGGAGGATTACCCGGCGGAGCCAGAGACGACACGTGTGAATCAGACCACAGGTTAAACGTTGTTAAATTCGTGGCGGGTGGTGAACCCTGCGCCTCTGAAAAGAGCAGTGATTCGGGTGTGAGCAGTTCTTCTTTGAGTTCCGCCCATCCTCATCGACCATGAGTAAGGGTATCTGCGTCTACGCCCGCATAGAGGGTGCAGGGCGCAGGCGCGAATGCATTCGGCCTTGTCGCCTATGCATTCCACCTACACTAAAATGCCACCGTTTTGTTGAGACAATAAGACCACTGATGTTTTATTTATATAAGCACACAGGTAACGTAAGAGAGCGAATATACCTCCATAATAGACTGCAGCTTTGTATATTTGAATTTACTCAATTTGCTACTCGATATTTGTAATAAGTACTGATTTTACGCGTTCACAGTTCTTGTAAACATTTATATACTTTAATTTAAAATAAGACTGAATTGCATGATCATTTTCTATCGCTCGTTGTCTCAACATATTGGCCGTTTCTGATGTGGGTGATTAGAGTAATAGTTATCAAAATGTCTTCAACCTTCTAGATATTTCCTTACATTGTTGGATGAGAGAAAATAATATTAGTGAATCTGTATAGTGAATAACTAATACATTTATATTGTCGAATAAAATGTATAAACATAGGTTTTAAAGACTGACCTAAGTTTTCTGATGATTCCATGTTGGTTCACTTAAATTATAATATTTCTTCTTCCCCTAAAGTAAATAAAATATTGGTGTTAATAGAAAATAATTAGAAAGTCGTTTACATAAACGACAAAACGATGAGATTATGTTTATATGCTTGTTACGGTTTCGAAATGTGATTATAATTATTGAAATCGCTTTATTACCATTCCGTTGAATTAAAAGGCATATCAATAACGTTGCAATTTATTATTGTAGCTTTAGTTGCAAAAAAATATATTTATATAATGTTCAAAATATATGAAAACACTAAGCGGTCTGGTTTATTTTGTAACCGAAGAGAAAGGTTAGAAGAATCACTCCCGAGATCTGTAAAACAAAACAAGACCGAGTATTGTTGAAATTTTGAACAAAATATAAGCTGATAGAAGCATTTATAAATTGTATTTATTAATAAGCGGAGGCAATAAACCGGTTGAATAACTGGAGCGTTGAAAGCGCAATATTCGATAGCAATAAATGTAAATAATTTAGATAGTTTCAATTACATTCAATACATTTTGTAATTTTTGTATGAAAGCTTTATGCTGAACGGGATAGTTTTAGTGTGAAATTCAGAATTTCACTGTGAATCTTCCGAGTCATGTTATAACCATTTGATCTTTACGAGTCTGCCACTTGTGACTGGGCTCGTAAACTGTGTCGCCTGACAACTGTACTGACGTTATAGTTTTTGTAAGTAACTGACGGAGGAAAGGGCTGTGTGTTATGTGGGAATGTTTTGGAGAAAAAATGGTAGAATCGTAGTTGTGAATATAATATGTATCATTGTATATGACTGGCCCTCAGAGCTCAGTTGGTAGTAACTCTGCCTTCTGCGCTGTAGGTTGTGAGTTCGATTCCCACGCAGGACAAACATTTGTGTGACGAGCGTTGATGTTTGTTCTGTGTCTGGGTGTTAATATGTATTTACAAAAAAGTATATATATGTATTCTATCAGTCATCTGGTTCCCATACTACAAGCTATGCTTAATTTGGGGCTAGATGACAATGTGTGAAATTGTCCACCAATATTTATTTATTCATATTTGTATTCCGGAAAAATATTTGGAGAACACTATCTGCGAAAATTTGAAATTTAACGTGCACCTTTGTTTTTAATGCATCAAAGATTTATTTTATATTTATAAACAAATCTGCATGCTGTAAAGTAGAACATAGTTGCACTTGTACCCTTTACTGTCATCTTTTTGATACCTATGTTTCGCAAATAAATGAATTATAAATTATATTTTCTTAAAATATCCCGTGGACTAGAGTATAGTGTTATAACAAAAATTATGTTTTAAGAAATAATATATATCAACTTTTTTGCTTTAGTACCTCCACTTTTTTATTCGGTTGGTAGATGCTTTCATTCCGCTACCCTCACCCACCCCTCTGTCATCTCGGGGTTCTGTAACGCTGCAGGAGAGCACTGTGTTATTTGGTTTATCTTTATTTTAGTAAAGTTTATGCAGTACTTAATATATATATTAAATATTATTTTATTTGTGTCACTGAAATCTTTATTATGGCCCAGTCAAAGGTTAATAAATATAATACCGCAATGGTTTTCCAAAATAACTCCTTACAGCCAGCAGTAATCCTTATAATGTAAATTTGTAAAAATTCTTCACATTTTTTGACTACGATCGTGTAGGTACTAGTCCGACTATTAAATGTATATAGATAAATGTTTGTTACTTGTATATTGTAGATAGAATATTATTTCTTTTGAAAATTATTGTATATTAAATAAAATTTAACTTTATTGAAACAACGTTGATAGTTAACTTATTTACAATTGAAATTTTATTTCAAATGCTCAGATAGTTTTCGATTTTCCATAGCTACGTGATTATATTTTGTGTTTAAGGTAATTAAGGCTGTATAATTCACAATTTCATTTTACTTTTTTAGCCATAATTTCAGTATCTGTACTTTTTCGTAGCCATATTGATATTTTTTTAAACTGACTACTTGTAAGTTTACAAATCTGTTTACAAACATGGATTCTAAATAAATAATCCAAAAAAAACATGGCCTTTTCGTACCTTTTTTAGAATTTTATTAATGATCATGTTGGTGAAATAATCTCCCCTTTAGGGGTGGGAAAGTAGAGTCTTCCGCTTAGAGGTACAGGTTGAGTCTTTACGGGTCTCAAACTTAGCAATGTATGTGAAATTAAGGCTTCAGTAATTCATTCTATGAATTTTTTAATACCTTTAATGAGTATGCCTTTTTAATGGTGCACGAAAGGAGCCTCTTTGGGGCGCACTTAAACCATTTCACCACACTGGTTTAAGAGAACCAGTGACTGTGAGTGCGTTTTCATTACTATTACATCATCTTTTTAATCGTTATGGTGCATTTACACGATGTGAGTAACATGCGCATACTGAGGCACTTGCGCTGGTTATATGAATCTTGTAAATTACGTATATTATGGAAGTGCAAAGTCTAGTTACTCAAGCATGTAACGACGCCAGCCTTCCACGCATGTAATCCGCTCGATGTACGTGCGCGGATTACTCGCACAATAGTGACAGAGTAGTAATCAATTTCGCGTGTTTAATCGCTTTAATTTTTTTAGTTTAAAAAGATTAGTAATTAATTACTATAATCCAATACAATCCACCAAACGGCTTTATATAAATGCCTATATATTTCGACACTTACGTGACGGAATTCGTTACGCCTGGATAGAGGAAAACTAAGCACGTAATCCGTTAATTTAGTCGTGCGAAATGCTTTCACATGTAGCTGATGCCTTTACTTGCTCCAGCTACGCCTATAATAGCAAAATGAGCACGTACCTTGTGCATGTTTGACTGGCATCACAGCTCAGTTGATAGTAACTCTGCCTTCTGCGCTGTAGGTCGTGGGTTCGATTCCCACCCAGGACATACTTGTGTGACGAAAATAGATATTTGTTCTGTAGCTGGGTGTTGATATGTATGTATTTACAAAAAGGTATTTAAGTATTATATAACTTGTCTAGTTCCCATGATACAGGCTATTTAATAAGCTTTGGCTCTGTGTGAAAAAAAATGCCACCAATATTATTATTATTATTATGTTGGTCTTGCATAAGTTTCACGCATGTAGACCGCATCTTTACTTGCTCCAGCTACTCGCACCGTGTACATGCACCATTACTTATAGCTCATTTGTCCTTTCAATTACCATAAACAGGTATAAAGTCAACTAATCTCCACAATTAAACTGGTCTGTTTTATAGTTTAAAATAATGAACTTAACAAAGGGTCTTTGTAAATACCCTATAAAAAGTAATGACCCACATCGTAAACTTTGGGAGTTTTTAATTATATCATACTTGAGTGCTAAAGTAGCTACTATTCACATAATTAAATGTTTATAATTATGGAGCAGGCTATCAACTATTTTTAATTCTTTTCAATGTGTGAAGTTTTGAAACATTTGGATTTGACAACGGAGTTTGAATATCACCTTTGTGATATTTGGCTTCTAATGATTATTCGTTATTCGGTATTTATATGTTTATGTCTCAGAGCAAGTGATTAATCAGCGCACTATTATAAAACGTGAAGGAAAACACCGTGAGGAAACATACATGTCCTAGAACCAACAAAATCGCAGATATTTGTCAAGTGCACGAAAAGCATCGAGGCGCACTTAAATCCTTTCAGCACACTGGTTAAAGAGAAAACATGACAGAGTAACTCTCTGATGCATTGGCAGTACCTCGCAACATTCGTTTTCTATTCCTTCACCGTGCTTATAATTACAGGCGATGACTTATGGCCACGCTATGCCCTTTATCATCCACCTTCGGCCATTTTTCAATTCGTACGGGCATAAATCTTAGCAATTGGATACTCGGGGGAGCACCGCAATTTCTTGGCTGTAAAATTTTCTATTAGACTTGCGTTTAATGAGTTTGGCAGTTATAAGTCAGTTGTAATGAGTTTATGCAAAATTAATATGGCCTGTGGCTATGAATTTCACATAGGTGTGAGGCCGCGATTTTTGAATTCATAGGTATTGGAACTTAAAGTTATAACATATATTATAACAAATAACATATAGGAGGTATATGTGCCATACGGTGCCCGTTTGTGCCGCCAAGCAGAAACAAATTAAAGACATTCCACCTTGTAGTCTCAGTGTTACTGGCATTATTACGATGCGACTGCTGTCTTCCCATACATAAGCAGGGGACGAAACAAGTTGTTTTGCTTTTGTTTAGGGAAGAGGTTGCTGCTTAACATCAAATGAGACATCAAGCAAACATCAGCAAACCGGAACCCAGAAATGCGGCAGACGTTTGTATGGTGGCAGTACTTCCCTGTCATATACACACACACAAATATTGACCACGTTCGGAAGTCGAAGCCGGGTTTCACTTTGCTTTGAGGATTACCAACAGCTTAGCCAGCAAGGAGCCGCCAACCATTTTATCTGTTCCATTTACTGAAAGAAACATCACCATACCTATTTATGGCAACCAGACAATAATACTGACCTAGGGTGTATCCGCCCTTATAATAATAAGGGTGTACACAGTAAACATTGCCGCTAAAAGCTATTTTAAACGCGACGCGGGTGTCCAATGTGTGTCTACTGGTGTAATTAACTTATATTAACCGAACCATAAATGACAGGAAAATGGTAATTTTACAAGGTATTTATTAGCTTGCGTGGTTGGTAATGAGTAATTTTACAATCTGCTTTAACCAGTCCAGTATTAAAAATTGAAGAATTCATGATCTGAATTACGTGTAACCACGGTGCGTACGGGCTAGCCACCGTCGCGTCGCCAGTTGAAACTGGAGACCACACTTTAGACATGGGCAAAAATTTTTTTTTGTGGCTTTTAAATGTTCTCTAGGTAAGGTCCGAGCTGAGCGCTAATATAATATTTATTCTTGTGTAAATCTACATACTTACCGTTATACATATGATAAATCAATTACAATTGAAGTTCCATATCATTTAATTAATCTCGTTTTCGCATAAGGCGCTTTTTGCGTTTACACCTGCAAAATTTGGTTATATGCCATTTTGGATTATGCCCATAATAATTACAACTTAGGGACTTACTTAAACTATCGGAAGACCAAACTGGCATTGTATTGCACCCATCGTTCAGAGAGTTGTAGTATGTAATGGCTCTTTGGCCAGTAGTAAAACGCGAACTTTTAATGTACAAACATGATAAAAGATTACCGGATTCTTTCAATTCGATCGTAATCATGACAGCATCTCCCATCGACGGGCCACCAAACGATTCGATTATCTGCATCAAGCGAGAGCATTCAATGTTTAATGACACAGACAATGTCAATTTAGCAAATGCATACACGATTGAGCATCTCCGCTTATGGTCCACGTATTTGTATTAAGCTGGTGTTAATGTCGTTCGAATATCAACTTTATTGTAATGGCATACAGTGCATAGCAGATGGAGGAGCGACCCGGTCACTGCTGTTGTTCCATGGTAAACATTGTAGACCGGCACTTAACATCACTCTTATAGCTTAGTTTACGGTTTTGGTGGTGCTACAAATCTATAAGTATGTATTGTAAGTGCTTTAAACAGTGTTTCTGCCAGTATTTACTATCGTTAGTCTATGAAGTCTGACTTTAACTAACGAAGTTTTTGAAAGGCTGTAAATTATGTAAACAAATAAATAAAATTGGAGTGTCTGTTTGTAATATTAAAATAACCGCTTTTTACTAAGTGCATATGGATGTACACACGGTACATATACCAAAACAACATTTTTTACAAATTTTGTCTGTCTGTCTGTTTATTGCGGCTAATCTCTGAAATGGCTGCACCGATTTTGACGGGACTTTCACTGGCAGATAGCTGATGTAACAAGGAGTAACTTAGGCTACTTTTCCGAGGGGTAAAATAGGGGTGCGTGATAAAACCGAATTCCACGCTGACGATGTCGCGGGCAACAACTAGTCGTAAATAAAAAAGAAACAATGTTTGTCCTATGTGAGACTTGAACCTACAGCGCAAAAGGCAAATTTACTACAAACTGAGCTGTGAGGCCAGTCAAACCTGCAAAGAGCGATATTTGGAATATTTGAAATACCTTGAATGACTTGGATGATGGAAATGATTTTCTTATGATCTAGCAACTTCTCAGACATGGTTAATATTCGCAGTTTTCGGAATTGTATTTGCAAAATAGCACAAATAAGCTTAACACGATTTAAGATAACCATTGTTATTAGTCTACCCCTTCGTGAGAAAAGTTTGCATGTATGTAATCTGGATGAAAATAATAACAGGTTTTATTGTATAATTTATGTCAAAAGGTATATTTTATCCATAATCTTGTTTATCCATATAATGTATTTCCAGTATTCCTTGAGCAAAATCCTTTAATTAAACACGAAAACCGACAAACTAAAATATACTTTTGCATTATTTGTTTGGAATAAGAAAACAGGTTTACTGAATGTGAGTATACACACGGATAATCAGCTGAGATAACTTTGTGTTGAAGTTAAACTTTTGTTGGAAACATTATTCAGATACTGATTTCCCAACTGAGATGAAAATAAAGGAATTTATGTGAGTTATGTTGATGTAATAAAATAAAAATCGTGCTTTAATCAGTACATTTACCGATCCTGCTGTCGGCATTTCCAGATCACCGTGGTATCCGTAAAATTTGGTCCGTATCAAATGTAATGGTCAAACATTAAATTTATAAATATCCTAGGCGTTAACCGATAAGATGAAAATAGTTATGGGTATTGTTATTAATGTATGCCTATGTTTAAGAGAAAATCTCGCGTACTAATGTTTTTAATGAAAAATTCCCAAATAAGGCTCCTATTTCTTTCAAGCCTTTAATAAAGTACTTCAATATTTTGAGTATTAATGACACATTTACAAATTTTTGGAGTTTTGTTGGCAACACATATTTTGACTTATGTGAAACAAGTGACATTCTACAAGTCTCAGGGTTACTACGGGCGCATACTTAGGTTTTAGCTTAGGTTTTTTACCTAAGTAGGACTTTGTACTGCTTATATGGATAGAGATTACCACTTAATGCAATGTGGGTCATATGCTTGTTCCGCACCTACATCACGTAAAAAACTAATTAATTCACAAAAGATGTTCACAATCATGACTGTAGTTTCATACAAATTGATTCAGTCCATTACATTATGCAAAAGCTCCTCAACGGAAAGTTCTGTAATCTGAAACACGATGAAACACAAGCAAATCATGCCTAGTAATTGCAGACACTACCTCCCAGGAGGTCTAAACGGAATGTTAATGCATCTCAAGTGCCATAATTTTTAAACAAACTTGAACTTTTTACAATAAATATTGTAGTTCTTGGCTGAGGTTAGTTAGGCCTCTAGTGCTGAAAACTGCATCACTTCCTTGTAGATTACCCTGAAGCAACTGTTTTTCTGATAAACTTACAAATATAGTCAAATGTGTGAATATGAGTTTCAAACCGTATCACTTTTTTTATATACGGAGGATCTTCTATATATCTTCTATATTTGCCACATATTTTAGGAAAATTACAGATATTTTCAAAAAAGTTAATTACGTTCGTATAAAATAATTAGTCCTATCGGTTGGATTATTTTCGTAATGTACTGTAGGAAAGTTTTAGTTGAGTTATTCGTCGGCATAACAATAGAAGCAATGAGCTTATCACTTGTTAAGCCGACGTTCCCACGACAGTGTATTCCACAAGGTAAAAATGGTCTATTGTGTCTCTGCCTACCCCTTCGAGAACATGTCATTATCAATGCATGCAAGATCAATATGTTATCAAAATGTGCATTTTTTACAAAATAATATTGGATATATTTTTTTAATTGACTAGTTACATTTAACGTCTACATTCAGCATAAACATATCCAACCATAAACGTACGTGTACAAAATCACTCTCCCATCCAGATTTAGCATTTAAAACATGTATATTACTAACACGTCTACGCAGGTGGTCTGCAAAGACACAGCTATTGTTAACTGGATCACTCCAAAGACATTGAATAAATAGAAAAGTATAACTCTTTATGTAATTGTTATTCGAAATATTTTATTTCTGTGACATAAAAATATTATTTATTGGTTGACATTTCACACAGCGCCATCTAGCCTAAAAGTAAGCTAAGCATAGCTTGTATCATGGGAACCAGACAACCGATAGAATACTTTTAATTATTATTTTTTATAAATACACACACAATACATATTCACAGACACAGAACAAAAATCTATATTCGTCACACAAATGTTTGTCCTGGGTGGAATCGAACCCACAACCTACAGCGCAGGAGGCAGATTACTACCAACTGAGCTGTGAGGCCAGTCAAATGTTTGGATATGTCAACAATTACAAGCACAGTCATACAAGTTTGTGCGCAACTAATGCGTAAAAGATATGTTAAGGCATATGGCAGCACACAGATAATATCATAGAATTAAGTCAAGTTACAGTTAATTTTTAAAATAAAAACCAAATCTTACAAATATTTCATTTATAAATTTACTAAAGAAGTTTCATAAATATGTGCCTTCCTCTAAGTTATTTTATGACATTTAAAATTGATAATAATAAATAACACATCGCACAAAATGGCGCTACAGCTCCTGCTTTCGGTAGAGCATAAGTAGATTGTAAATAAAACTCGTATTCCACACGAGAGCACCAGCCGCTTTCTCTCTTAGCTATGGGAACTGGCAAGGCTATAATTTCCGAGACGGTCCCGAGATCTCGCTAATCGATGTTTACTCCGATAAGTCACGAGTGGGTGCCAATTTAAGAAGATTCCTGTTTCAACTTCCTTGAGTAAATGGGGTGAAATTTGCGTGATGCTTTCTGTAGGTATATGTGCTTTTACACGATAATTGAGCAGTGTTTATAACAAACAACTTTTTACAAATGACGATATAGTCTCGACATAAATAAGTAATTCGAACGATACATTAAGTATTTACAAACAAGGATTGTTTGAAAACTTTCCATAATACCTTAATTTTTAATTCGAAATTATTATTTATTTCCCTGGAGAATGGCGGAAGCCAGGTCTGTGGGATAACTCTTTGATCAGGTTGTATCACTTGGGGCTAATAAACTATGCCTGCGGCATACCGCGATAAGGGGGAGAGAAAACCGGAATGTCCTAGAATCAAATTATGTGTAGGTGCACGAAAGAAGCCTCATTTAAATTTCCAGTTTATTGTTCAATTTTTATGTTTGGTGCCAAAAGAATTGACATCGTTTTCATGAAATTGAATCCAGAATCCGGCCCAGTCCGGTCACGTTACGGTGAAGTGCAATTGGATGGAAATGCCATGATACTTTTTTACCACTACCTGAATATTTCTGTCTTATTATAGAGGTATTAAAATAATGTTTATTTTTACGGTATTTTTATTTAAAGTAAAAGTGGTGTTCGATGACGAGAACAAAGAATGTAAAATGTAAATGCTACGAAGCGAAAAGTAAAGTTTAAAATATGTATCTGTTGCGTTGTAATTCATAGGGCAAACGTGCGAAGTGTTGGTGTTATTATTATTTTGTTTAAAAATAAAGTCTTGCTATAAAAAGGACACGTTATTTTATTTTTTATTATTTTCAGAAGGCAGCGTCAATCTTCAGACATTTTATAGTGTTATGTAAGCAGACGATAACGTTCATCATTTTTGTATTATACTGAATACAAAAATATCTTGACTAAATAATAAATAGGAATGTGTGTATACAGAAGAATGATTTTAGTACATTATATCCAGCAAATCTTGTTCCGAATTCAAGAAAAATCAAAGTTCCAAATAATTATACAATTTAAATATGATCGAAATTCCTAAATTTGTGAAACAAATATTTTTGGTTATGATGTATGATGAAGTTTGTATAATAATAACAATAACCCTTTACCATGAGCATTGTCCGTAAAGTAAATAAGAATCTCACTAAATAACTTGCGAATCATAGTTATCAAATTATAATTTTGACTTAAGATGAACCATCTCTCCGGTTCAAATACCGATCTTCTGTTTCGTTACGCATTGTCTCCCAGCCTCTTTGTGTTCTGAATCTCCAACTTCCCTAATTGGATTATGATCCCTTGATGAAAAACTTACAGTTGAGATATCTGAAAGTTGAGTTTACTTTGAGATAATTAAGTTTTGTTGATGAACGCACTGTTGTCATTGGAATTATGGCTGTGATTGTACTACATTTTAATTTATTCTTCACGAGTTTTAACTTTGATTAAACAATTCGATTTTCTTTGACAATTTAAGATTTTAAGGTTTATTGTAGCTTCGTAATGCAACATAAACAATCCTGAAATAATACAACAGCTATTAGAGTCACTGGATCTCTCAACGACACATGTCGTCGAATTTTTCATTCTAGGACATGACGATTTCCTCACGATGTTTTTCTTCACCGTTTTGAGAACGTGGTATTGCGTACATATATCTTTAATGCGGAAGACTCATTGGTGCACGTTGCGATTTGAACCAGTGACCTCCGGATTTAAACTAAGGATCAATACCACTGGGCGACCACCCGTCAAAAAACTATGATCTTGTAATTATCTTGTATCACTGTGCCACCGACTGTAAAATTTTAGCAAGAATAGTTATTTATACGACACATAATAGAAAAAAAAAACAACAAATAACGACATAAAATATGCGGTAAAAGTGGTAAATAAAACTAGGAGTACATTTGCCAAGAAAAACGTAGTAACATTGTGCGCGTTACAAGCGAGCGAAACTCCTGAACTATGCGACAAAGAAACAACAGGAATGCCATTAATATTACTTAGCGCAGCTTTTACCTTATTATCTTAGTAAAATTAGAGCAAGTCTTAAACATTAATTTAACGAGAATATTTCCTCTTACCTTTGCAGAGCCAGGTGTGAGTAAAACTAATATTAAGGATTCCGTAATGAAAATAAAATTAATGCTCGGTATGTGTGTGTGTTTGCTGAGACTGCACAATGCACGTTAGCAAAACTTATATATTTAATAATAAGACTATTTTGTTTGTTTCTACATATCCAAGAAGGATCGGTCGGTTTTATAGGCAGGAGCAACACAGTAAATCGTATTAATTTATATTCGTTTTTTTTTAATTAATTGTGTAAAAAAATCAATGAGAAGTAAGTTTTGAGTAACCCCTGTGTGAAATATTTTGTTAACTGTTAAAGTCCAGAGGTGTCAGAGGAGTGCGCGTAGAAAGCGAGACAGAATGTCTCGC
The DNA here is from genome assembly GCA_947359385.1 of Chesias legatella. Taxonomy (NCBI): domain Eukaryota; kingdom Metazoa; phylum Arthropoda; class Insecta; order Lepidoptera; family Geometridae; genus Chesias; species Chesias legatella. The sequence goes on from OX375766.1 coordinate 4,130,056, forward strand.
CTGCACAAACCTGTCACACAACTCATTGGGCTGAGTTATCTGAATAGTATATAAGTTCGTTTTTTATGGCTGTTTATATTGGCAGCATTTAAATAGGGCAAATATTCAGTTATAGATTTCACAATAATCTGTACCATTATACAGTCTCAAAAGTAACACTACCACATCATAATTTGATTACGATTCGGGAATCGAACCTGAGACTTAATCTTCTATAGGTCATTTTTGGTTTAATATTTGCATTTTCAATTTACTCGGAATAACATTAACACAGAACCCTCAACTTATCAGTATAAAGTTCTAAATGTCGCAATTTTTCATAACTTCGAACTACCGGCACGTAGCGGGCATTTGTAAACCCTTCCGGATTTCATTCAGCCTTTGCCAGAGCTCTTTATTTTATTGGCAATGTAACGTTTTTTGTTGCAATCGTTTGTTTTTTCCGGCTTAAAGAGAACAATGTTTTAAAAGCACAGATTGAGTCAATTTGAGTAGCAGCAGAACTTATACCAATTTTGTCCGGTGATGTACTGCCACCATACCCAAATTTGCTGTCAAGCTAGTATGCTTTCGCGTTTCTGTGTTCCGGTTTGAAAGGTGTGGTTGCCGCTGAAATTAGAGGCAATGTCTGTTTCCGCCTTTACGTTTCAGAGAATCCAATTCGCACAGCTTGTTATGCGCAGAGGTAACCACTTAACATAGGTGGGCCATCGGTTCGTTCTATATCTTCTCACATAAAAGAGCAAGCTGCAGATCTATTACGATGTTAATTTGACTTTTTTCTTAATTAGAGTTTATAAAATTTTGAGTGTAAGTGGATTTTCCGTTCTAATTAGTTCAATAAATAGAAAAGTATCATCTCTCATTTTATGTCAACCATTAGCAGGTAAGTTAAATAATTTTTTGTAATATAAGTCATTTTGAGGTGTATTTAGCTACAAAATAGTTTTAATTTGTACCTACGTCAATAAAATCACCTATTTGTATTACATTATTCCACTAAAAACTTTGATTAATAAATAAAACAATACGTGGCAAATATTATAAAAAAATAATCAAAGAGTTTAACTACATCCATAGGGATCTGAGACACCTCACATTTTTTACAAGCCCTTTCGCAAACGACTTGAAACCGACACTAACTATACAAAGAATTCACTTTTCACGATCCACCTATTCTGTAAAAGTATACAAACCGTATGCCGCTCTCCGTGAATGCCACTGCGAAAAAAGAGGCCAAAAGATAAAGGGCTCTGCATCGTCCTCCCATAAAATTAAATGGGAGGCTTGGTGCGGCTGCTGTGAGATCTGTTACGTAAACTTTGAGATTCAAGGTACAATTTCGAAGGACTTTTATACGTTGAAGCTAGGACAGGAACGATATTCTGGGGTCACGGTATCTATTCTCACAGTCTATCAAAGTTTACTTGGTTCTAATTCTACTGCATAGACACTGGCCTACTGTCAACATGCAAGAATGAATTGACTTATCTATCATGGCAGTTTAACTGGTATTGCTAGAGATCAATATGCATATCATCCATTCTTGTCTATTTTTCCCATGGAGGGTTGGATAGTGTTTAAACAGGCTACACTGAATGTAGTATAGACCTTATTTTTGAATATTACTTATTGATGATTCCAAGCCATTTCTTTATGAATACTATGGAAATCAGTTTTCTAGACTTTGACGTTCACTTTTTAAGCTATTGCATAGCTTCTATCGCGGGCCTTGAGCGTGGAGACCGAAACCAGAAATTCCGTAACGAAAAAACCTAACACCCCCCACTCCGACCGGCACAGCGGTGATACTTTTTAGTTCCATCTATCGATAAATACCAGAACTTTTAATGACTTTTTGAAATATACGCGCAATAGCTTTACCGCGGCAGTCTCCGAGTGCCACACGTCTTTTTCATTTGTATTAGGTACACAACAGGTCGATATTCTCACGAGGTTTTACTTCACCACTTTGATTATTAGTATAGTTATTATTGATATTTACTTTATGTCTTTGTAGTAACCAACAGATGACCCGACTGATACTAAACAGTATAATTTAAGCCAAACAGCATAAAGCTTTGTACTTTTGGAGTTTACTCCATAAGAATCGATTTCATTGAAAGCCCCCGGTACGAAAATTTGATGGATAGTAAAATCGAGCGTTAACAAAAAGCGTTATAAACAATGTCATGGTACTTAATGAGTAAACTTCAGTCGCGCATCGGAACTGACATGCACAATTTTATGGAGTTTAGAATTGATTTAAGAACTGATTTCATTTAAAGCCCAAGGTATGAAAATTTGATAGGTAGTAAAATCGAGAGTTAACAAAAGCGTTAAGACAATGCCATCGCCTTTAAAGAGTTAACTGCAGTTATTTCGTTATTCAAGCTAGATACGTATATACTTCAGTATAAATACATAATTACTCGTCGCAGCCCTGTGCTGAAAATCAGCGCTGCTACATGTTGCAGCACGCTGAGCTCGGGGCTTTTTATACAAGTATATGTACGCGACAACGATCATCATTCGTATGTCTATGTGTCTTTATCTTTTTTATAATGTGTTGTGGTGTACATTTTGTATTTGTATAAATAAATTTTATTCTTATTCTTTCTCATACATCATAAAGTCACATTCACCGGCAACCAGTCGAAAGTGCACAATATTTCTTGAGCTAAGCTATCTGATACGCAGTTTCAAGAATCCTACAGCCATTGATCGAATAGTGTGCCATGTCTTCCCTAATAAAATCAATAATTAGGTACTTGATTCCTAAGAGATATATAGATAAGATAAGATATATATATATGGATTCCTAAGAGTTTCCACACAAAAAATGCTATACCATGGATTTATTTGTGCGACAACAATGCGAGTGATAATTCCACTTACATCTTCCAAATCGATTTACACTCGACACGAGTGTCCATCGTCAAGGGAGGCAATCATGTACCGACAGCGCCACGGATATTAACCACTCGATGGCTAATTGTCCCAGTTCAACTATCGAGCTACTGTCAACGTATTCATCTGAAGCTCTGAAACAAGTCTGCGATTCGATAAACGATTCTAAAGCGGAGTGTTGTACAGGAATCCATGAAATAAGAATTATTCAAAAATTACCTACAGCCTATTTATTAAGGTCAAAATTATCAGTATATTGTTATTAGGTTTATTTCCATTGAATTAACGAATAAAGATATTCGTGCCAATTTCATTCATGCCAGGCTACGCTAAATTAATAAGCCTGTATATTTGTTTAGTCATAAAATATTAAAATATTCTCTCAACTTTCATAATATAATATTTAGAGTTGAGAGATGCCGCACATACTTTTAAAATATGCATGCCTGGGTGCCTGGTGCCCTGGGTGGTATGTTTAAAATGACTGTTTTAAAAGGCGCCAGAAAGTTATAAAACCAATGAGACTATCGTTAAAAAGCACTCTCCCAAAGAAGCCACAAAATAAGTAATATTAATAAACCTTACTTATACTTCACAGCGCCTAAGTATTTATGCCCAATATCAAAAAAAGGCTTGTGTTTGCTTGGCATGAGCTAGATCCAGATAGTCTAGTGCGTGAATGGTGTGAATTTGTGTAGATTATTTTACTTATAACATCGCTTTGAACATGCTGATACGGTATTGTATTGTATTCTAAAAAATAACTAAATAATGTAAGTGCAATACAATCTACAAAGATACCCAAATAATGTAAATGTTTATTTTGAAACTATAGTTTCTCGATTTTAATTCACGAGGAAGAAAAAGCAAAGATTACCACCATCGTAAAAAGACATGTCAAAGTGAAATACTTTTTTCCATAGAATTCATAAATAAATGCCTTAGTAACATCAATAATATTCAAAATATAAGGTCACGCGTACTTATGTCATAGTGTGACGCCTGTTCAAACCCTATATAACAAGACCTAAATAACAAGAACTTATAAACATCATTACTTTTCCATTATATCCACGCTTTGATATATTGATTTCTGTTGATAGTGTCCATGAGTTCATCAACCCGTGCTTCACAGTACTATATACTTTTATTATCGTTGTAATAATGTAACTCAGGTTATTTTAAAAACTTCTTTGGCAGGCTAAACTCATAATTTCACCAGAAACATTCGGTCTTTTTATGCTGATATTGAAAATCTTGGCATTTGTAATTCATTTGAATTCATAGCTACGTTGGTAATAACCCTGCCTCCTGCGCTGTAGGTCGTGGGTTCGATTCCCACCCAGGACAACATTTATGTGACGAAAATAGGTGTTTGTTCTGTGTCTGGGTGTTGATTTGTATGTTATTACAAATAGTATTTAAGTATTTTATGAGTTGTACATTATACATATTTTGTTGTAATTGACAGTGTAGCAATAAGGTGTCAATAAATATTATTATTATTATGTTATTATTATAATTATTATGATTAGTTGTCTGGTTCTCATGAAACTAGTTAACTAGCTATTTACTTAGCTTACTTTGGGGTTAGATGGGGCACTGTGTGAAACGTCCACCAATATTTATTTATTTTATTCACTCTCTTATAACTGCAATTAATTCTCCCTCTTATGACTATTACTCTTATAACCTATAACATGCAGTAGTACTTTCAAACACCCACAACTTATTTTATAAGGTCACGATGCAATTATTTTCGGAACCATGGTGCGTGCAGCGCACTAAAAGAATACCTGCACCTCTCTTTTAAAATCAAAGTATTTTATTGCGAGCCCGAATCGTTAATTCTGTTCGTGGGTATTCTTAAATTGACCACTTCGGCAATATTTAACTTGTCATGGCATAAATTATCAACGGTACAGTTTAAAAGGTGTCTCGTCATTTGGTGGTCTTGAGAGGATGCTTCAATAAAATGTTTTTGAATTAAACTCAATATAAATGCTTATCTGGAAATCATTGAGCAAAACCTTTATTAGTTTATTTATCAGATTTACATCAATTTTTGTTAGTAATAATATTTCTAAGACTTTTAAGACTTTAAGCTTGGTACTTTAATTTCGGAAGTAAGAACGATGCCTCCCGTTATCCGCATTATAGTCTCAACTGATAAAATACTTATATATACTTTTTTTATAAATACATACATAATATATTACATATTATTATTAACAACCAGACACAGAAATAATATCTATGTTCGTCACACAAATGTTTATCCTGGGTTGGAATCGAACCCACGAACTACAGCGCCGAAGGCAGGGTTACTACCAACTGAGCTATGAGGCTAGTCCCACTAATTGTCCCGCTAATCTCGACAAGCAAGCAAGAAAATAAGTAAATGTGCTTTTAATCTACCACGGACGCCCGATCCGCACTGATAGATGCCACGTGTGTTTGAATTGTTGGTTCTTAAATATTCCGGTTCAAGCACCGTGTTTTGACGTGATAATTGGCTAAGTATTTTTTAGCGAAAAACTCACAAGTACTATCCTGGAATTGAACTAGTGACCCATGGATTGTAACTGGACGCCACTAGTCCATCACGCTTTCACATCATAAACGCAACAGTAACAATACTGCCACAACCGAAATAAACGATCCCGTTTTGTACACTAAATTTCTGGAACATTCTGTAGATATTCTGTGACATCGTCCAAATATCTGATTACGAGCAAGCGTGGGCGCATTCGAATAACGCAGTGACCCTATACGATACATGTCCCAACATTCTCGTTACTCGTAATTTTTATGCAAATACCGTTAATGCACACAAATAAAAAAGAATTTTTAATCTTTCATTCAATGAAACTTACACCATATTCAGTTCAGAATAGGATGAAAGTCGTGTGGCAAGTTATAGGCATGTGGTTGCAAGGTACAATTCGTTTTCTCTACACCTAATTAACGGAGTCAAAATTTTGATTCGAATTATTTTACGAGTTGGATTTCGGACCAATCAACCATAAGACCGAAAATAATTAGGTATTTTTACGTTTTACCTAACGGATTACTATGACTTAATTATGCCCATAACTTCGAATGGCAAATTTCGCTGATTTGGTTTGAGGTGTAGATTTAGGTTGCTTTTGTTGCAATTTTTGGTGAGTAATGAAACTTTTCAAAGGTTTACAAAAACGTTATCTTCAGTTGATATATTATATAACCAGAGCTTTGTCTAGTGTTTAAAATCAGGATTAGGAATTTTTGAAACTGAGTGCCTGTAGCTGGCATAGTCCTATAAAAATGACATAAAGATGTTTAGTCACTTTTATTTCATTAATGGACTAATTTATCACCTAAATATTCTTTCACATTTTAAAATAAAAATATTCAAGTTATTATTTATTTTTTAAAGGATTTTATCATCTATGTCGCTAGCGTGCATATAATAACCTCAAGGGCTGTTATTTGAGTATCATATAAATAACTAGTTAAAGTAGTCTAAGTTACTCCTTGTTACATCAGCTGCCAGTGAAAGTCCCGTCAAAATCGGTCCAGACATTTCAGAGATTAGCCGGAACAAACACACAGACAGACAGACAGACATACAGACAGACAGACAGACAGACAGACAAATAGACGGGCTGACAGACAGATAGACAAAAATTGTAAAAAAAAACAAAAAACAGACACTCAAATTTTATTTATTTGTATAGATAATATCTCTGATATAATTTGGTTAAGTTAAGCGCATATCAACCATCAAAAGCTTTCACCAAAATGGCGAATACACAGATAATCTTTGTCACCATGTACACACACTTAGGCAAGTTGCTAGCCGAGAAACTGCTGAGAGATTCGCAATAAGTTACTTACTGACGTTTACAGTTCAATTCTATGGCATAAAAAGTGTATTAGTTCACACGAAAAGTGCCACATTTCTGCTACAATTTATATTATTAGTTTTTGGTCAATATTCTGTTTCATGCGTGTATTTGTGTGTATTTTTTAACTTTACGGTAGAACTGTGTGTACGGTGGTGACAAACAGTTCTCTTAAAACTAATTGACTCCTTTCAGGTAACTTGATTAGATAAACGCATCGGGGAACCGAACGCGATGACCTGAGGTGTACTGCCAAGCTAATTGTCGCCGGTCGAATTAAAGTTTGGGTATTAAAGTTCAAGATTTTGGGGACATAACTTAAGGATTATTCCTCTAAAAAAAATAATATGAATGTAGGCATCTATCTAAGTAAGCGCGAGACCCTCGAGACACCTACTTACCTAATTTGGAGAATAATTTGCGGGTTCCGTTGTCATTATATCCCGGGCGGTAGTCGAACTCACGACCATTGTATCGGTTGCTCAAGAAACTCCGCCACAGTCTACACTTCTTCTTCCATTCGAGTTACTGGTTCTCTCGAACCTGTGTGGTGAAAGGATTTTAAGTGCGCCTCAAAGAGGCTCATTTTTTTCCTTTTTCTACACTTAATCTTGTATACTTAATACTAAGTCAAAGAGTGAACCAAACTAAATAATAATTATCGTTCACCTCATAGCCTCCAAGCCATAAATAATGCATCGGACGCTCTTTATGGTAATTACGTCATAATGAGTGGCATAATAATTGTTAATTATTCTGTGTTGGTGCATCGTTGCACTAAGGCGGAGCTTTTACCTACTATTGAAAATTATATAATGTAAAATACGATTGTTTTTAATACATTAGTGATTACAGTAGTAATTTAGCGTTTTTCTAATAAGTTTAATAAATTCTAATAATCTGGTTCAGATTCTGCAGCCCGCTTGGCTCGCGACCCTTGGTCTGTGTTAACCGTTTGTTATGTTTTTGCTCCCATGTTTTTATATTGTTTGTTTTTAGTTGTTTTAAAATAAATATGAAATTAAAAAAAAAATATAAAAATTGAAGAAGACAGGAAAAATTGTTGAAAACTGGAAGAAACCTAATTTGAATTTTCCTTCGGAATAATTTTCTTTGATCCCGAATTCGTGTAGTTTCGTACACAAACACCTGAAGGTATCCTTTACAGTGTGCATAATAAATGCGCCAACATACCTACATGACTCGTTTTAATTATTCAATGAACAAAACTACAGTGTGTCCCTGAGTGTACCTCTTCAGAGAATACGAAAATATTTGCGCTGTTTCAATGAGCGACACGACATAATATAACCACACTAAAAAAACCGACAAATATCATAATTATCTCGCCATTAGAAGCGCTTGCATTTATGCAGCTCATAGTCAAATATGAAATGAGCCTAGTAACTAATACAAAATGTTGTTCGGTAATATTACGTTTAAGAACACGTTGGCACAAATATATTTTTTGATGAAAAGAATCAGTATACTCATTTAAACTTGCTATTATCTTACTTATTTAAACGAGCAATTCTTGTATATATATATATATATATAATCTGAATCTCGGAAACGGCTCCAACGATTTTCATAAAATTTTGTATACAGGGGTTTTCGGGGGCGATAAATCGATCTAGCTAGGATTCATTTTCAGAAAATGTTGTTTTATTCGTGTTTTCAATAATCAACTTAACGACTGTAACGCCATCTCTTGTCGAGTAGCGTAACTGCTTGAACGTAAACTCTATAGTCGTATTTTTAAATAGACGAGGCCAACTGACAGTAGCTAATGTCACTTTGTAAAATAATGTTGCCATATTTAAAGTAATAGTGATGCGTTCAGTTGTCGTTCAATCAGATGAGTGAACAATGAGTGTGAATACGAGTAGTTAATCATTTCAAGCTATAAAAGAATATTATTTCTATTTTACAATAAAATTGTATAAAAGTGCTCTGATATAAATATACAAACAGGAACATTGCGATAAGTATGTTGTAGACGAGATGGCAGCGCAGCATGGGATAATTGTTTTACGTCTGCCCCCATACCACTGTGAGCTCAATCCCATTGAGTTGGCATGGGCGCAGGGTAAAGGATATGTTGCAAGAAATAACAAAACCTTAAAAACGCCCTAAAAAAACCTTAAAAACCTTAACCTTAAACCTTTTATACCTAAAATGTATAAAAGTGCTCTGATATAAATATACAAACAGGAACATTGCGATAAGTATGTTGTAGACGAGATGGCAGCGCAGCATGGGATAATTGTTTTACGTCTGCCCCCATACCACTGTGAGCTCAATCCCATTGAGTTGGCATGGGCGCAGGGTAAAGGATATGTTGCAAGAAATAACGAAACCTTAAAAACGCCCTAAAAACCTTAAAAACCTTAACCTTAAACCTTTTATACCTAAAAACGCGTGAATTCTGGAAATTTCGCGGCTTACAGTCTCACTACTGAACGCTAGATGGCTCTTTCTTAAAATGAGATTCTAAACCTTTGGCTATTCATTAGATACATTTTTTCATGCATCATTTCAATATCATACCTATAATATAATATGTTTCACCTTCGAAATACAAAATTTTGAGTACGATGATTGTTTCACACCTTGTATCTTATATATTTAAACGAGCAATTCTTGTATATTTTATGTATATATAATATAATCTGAATCTCGGAAACAGCTCTAACGATTTTTATAAAATTTAGTATACAGGGGATTTCGGGGGGCGATAAATCGATCTAGCTAGGATTCATTTTCAGAAAATCAACTTAAACATAAACTTATTTTTTTTTATTGAAAGAAAATAACAAAAACGTGGCGTTTCTTCTGTCGGTAAGATCGAAAAATATTATTCATATTTCATCATTTTATCAGTATGTACTTCGTACTTAAATATAATTTCTACAAAACACAATTTATCAAAAAAAAAAATATACCGAGCAAAGCTCGGCCATCCAGGTACTTGTAATTTATAACCCTTTCATTGGTTTCTTGCTTATTCAAAAAAATACTATTTATTCAATACTAGCGCAGCTTTGAACGCCTGTTTATCGGAATAAAAACTAACCAATGTATATATGGTTCAGATCATCATCAGCAAAACAGTGGACTAGTGTGTGACTAGTTATACTAATAAGATACTTTGAACGATTTTGAAAAACATAATTAAATAAAATAAACAAAAATTGGGTAATGCTAGTATATCAAGAGATTGATTCATTGCATTATCATGTATTTAATCCCTTTCAAATTAATTCATAAACATGTTTTAAAAATGTGTTCTAAACCAATTTACTACAAATAAACGTTACTACAAAAGCCTGAAACAACAAATATACCGGATCGCTATCGTGTCGCAAGTAAAAACACCCACGCCGTTCGCGTGTACCGTTTTAGCTTTTGTCATTTGGAAAGTGGACAATCATACTACTTGGATAAAACTTTTATATATTTTTAATCTCCGCTTACTATATTATGTAATCGCTGACTTTATCAATGTGAGTTCACTTTTGTGTATTTTATACTTTTACCGGCGACAGAATTGTCCTTAAGATAGTCTTACCTCGAGAATGTGTCAAATAATGACAAGATATTCAATGAATTCAAGAAAAAGATTAGAGTTTTTTCAACATGTTTTGCACCGTTATCTTGACAACATTTGAGAAATCGCTCCCACACATTTATTAAAAAAAAATGTTGATAATTTTGCAAGGATTGTTGTCAGGTGTACGAAATTTATCATGTAAAAAGTTTTTCGCAAATTAGATGACGGGTTGCATGTTACTGATGCAAATAATATGTATGTGTGATTTATATTTAATACTTTTAAATGAGATTCTTTAGGTACATATGCAAAAAAGGTTTTTGATACAAAGCGCTGTTCAAAAGGGTTTCAAAATAAGCACTAAACGACTAATACACTCAATATATGTAATATACTTAATATATACTCACTATAACTTTGAAACTCAGATATATCGTAGTCTAAATGGAAGATCAGTGTGACCATAAATCAGTCAAAGGCAACACGCACTAAGCCAACCCAATATTACTTAGTCACTCCGCCTGCCTATTGGACCGTAATGGCAAAATATCTAGCTGAATTAATTCAAAGAATTTTCGACTATAATATTAGACATATTTTATAACATTTTGTGGAATTTATTTGAAAACGTGACACTTCATACACATTAAAAGTCTAGAAATTTCTCTAGATTCACACTTTTTTCGAAGAGGTATAGAAAGCCTGAATATGAGGTTTTTATCTTGTGGAATAACTAAAGAAGAATGAGAAGTGGTGAGCGCGACCTCTGTTTCACTCAATTTACACAATAACACTGCTTTCTAGTAAATTTTTCATGGATTATATCATTTTCGTCTAGTATAAACACTGTTTCTCTCAGAACTCAGAATTAACTTGGGTACTCTTTTAAATTCTGAGATACTCTGCAATACTCACTAGGATAATACGAAGTTTTCTCCTATCTATAACAATGACATTATCATATGCACATTATTTATATTATACGTAGACAGCATATAAATAAACACACCTATGCCCCTATAATACGGCTAAATTGAAAAATATTGCCGAAGTTTACCGTCCGCAAGAAACTGTCATGTGTGATACGCACTCAGTACAACAAGGAACAGCACTCTGTGCCTCATTAGAGTTTGAAAGCACCCTGTATCGTGTAGATATATATATATAGCCTTGGGGAAAAAATCATTAATTTTACGGCAACTGTCAAATATCAGTGTTTTTTTTTCAGTAAGTATAGATTGATATTACTGGGAAGCAGGGAAATGGTGACTTACTTCAATATATATTTATTTATATATATTTCAATTATATATTTATATATTGTGCACTATATAAATTTCAATAGTTAATGCTTTTTGGTAGGTTTTGTTAGTACAAGAGATATACTGGCTGAGGTACGATTTAGGTACTACAAGTGTTAACAAGTTATTTATTTAAAAATAAGGGCCTTTTGGGATACCCTTTGAGAAAAAAGCGTAATTTTTGCTGAAATAAGGAGTTCAAACTTTTAAAATGAGTTTTTTCGCAAATTAATTTTCAACAGAGAACAGAAGTTATTAAAATTCAAAAATCGAATTCTTTTAAACATGAAAAAATGAAACAAAAATTTACCGAGCAATTTTTATTGCATTCTAAGGTTTTTAGTTTGTGTGAAAAGCATAGTGACTCATCATTATAAGGGTCCTAAAATATTTGATTAATTTAGCGAGCTCTCTTAATTTAGAAGACTCCCAATAGAGTAAGCTAAAATGGAGTATTTGAAGTTTATTGTTATATATATATTTTGTATTTGTTATACATTTACGTCGTGGAATATCCAAAGGAAATCTGCGTACCCTAGAATACCGATTGATTATTGTAACATGTTATATCTTGGAGTTGAATCATTTTTTCGTGAATTTCATAAAAAAAACTAATAGTAACCAAAATAATAAAAATATATTATTCTCTTCCTCTAAATAAACGCATTTTTCTACTACTACATCGTAGCAGATTATATAAATAAGAAGTATATGCTTTATATATTTAGAAAACACCATATTTTGAAATTTTAACAAAGTATTAAAAGTACTTTACAAGGTTTCCCGACGCGACGCGACACGACGTCTTAACTACAATATATTAAATTAACATTCGTTTGCACGATTTTACTTCTCGTAACGAATAATGTATTGTATGTATGTATGTAACGTGTTATATGTGTGATATTTTTTCCTGATAATCATATATTATTTCTATTGACTAAACCCAATGACAAAAGCAATGCCAAACAGAAACAAATACGCCTCTTGCATAAAACATACGCTAAATAAGTAATGTTTAGTCTCTTTTTACATTAACACGATGTTCACAAGGGAAGCCCTGGATGTAACTCAATAGAGTAACAAGTAAAAGCAGTGAAGTAACTAAGAATATCAACCTAAACATAATTTACACATTCGACTGGCCTTACAGGTCAGTTGGTAGTAACACTGCGTTCGTTCGATACCCACCCAGGACAAACATTTGTGTGACAAACATAGATGTTTGTTCTGCCTGGGAGTGAATATATATTATATGTATGTATTAACAAAAAAGTATATATGTATTATTTCAGTTGCGTGGTTTCCATGATACGAGCTATGATCAGCTTACTTTAGGGCTAGATGGCGCTGTGTGAAATGTCCACCAATACTATTATTATTATATTACATCAATACCACAAGGAAAATGGGCATTTGATTTTGATATATGTGAATCGTTTTCAGTTGGTTTGGTTTTAGCGATTCTTTGAGGCATCCAAAAACCTAGAAGTCCCCTAAGAACAACTTTTACCCGCGGTTTCACCCGTATGACACAAATATAAAAAATAACATATCTAGGCGTCATCTACCTGTAGTCAAAATATCCAGCAGCGCTTTTCCGATTTTTAGTACTACTGCAACTACTACTTTTACTAATACAACTACTACTGCTAATCGTGTGGTGAAGGCATTAGTCTATTCTCTGATAGGCGGGGCACACAAAACTTCTCGCATATTTTTTTTTTGTAGTAGGATTAATTAATTCTCTAAGCCCATGCCACCTGTGACACAGGGAATCCTAATACAGTCGTATACGCTTATATTTAAAGCGTTTGTTCTCGCATTTACTGTTCCTACTGCGTGGCTCCAAATCTAACCTGTGCTCGGTCGTCACATTGTTTATTCAGTCCAGACCTTTCGGCTTAATCCTCATCGACCAGTCTATGTGGTGTTTTGGATACAAATGTACACATATCAATGCTGTGTACGTTTGTATGTGGTGATGTTTGTTATTTTATGATAGACTAGTTTTGTCCGCAACTTCATTCAAGTTGTGATTCTATTTCCAGTGTCCGTCACTGAAGGGAGTTCATCACTGAAAGAAAAGAAAGAAAAGTTATAAGTTTAAACATAAAATTTTAAGTTCAATAAGTAATAAAATCGTGGCAGTGCTTCCCCAGATGTACTTGGCACAAGATCTGCTTACTGCCTAACAGTGCTTACTACCTGAGATACAGTAATAATCTACTGTAGCTCCTAAGTAGATTAACTACATACGAGCTACAGTGCGATATATTTTCAGTATAATGGGAATTATATAATTACACTCAGTAACTTGATGCTGGATATCGACAACACTCATAATGTGTCTTGTGTTTCCTTACTTCATCTACCTTGATACCAATAGTCATTTGGAAAGATAATAAGATTGAAGAAGAATCATATCACACGTGATAAATTCATTGCTTCTGAGTTACAAAAACGACACAAAATGTTAAAAGTAATATAGTTATAGTATTTATTCACTTTTATGCAAAACGATCGGTATGACTCCTTAAACAAAATTACGAATATATTCAAATCACTATTTCATTTGCTTTTTGCAATTCTTACGTTGCATGTGATTATCAAATACAAAGCTTGAATATATCCTGTGATTACTTCATACTAGGCCTTTGATATACCACGTCCAAAATTCAAGACCCGCCCCTCCCGTCGCAGACGTTAGGATTACAACAGATGAAGGGGTGATTGAAAGGACTATCGTGGGTCAGCATAAATTGGACGTGTTTACCTGAAGCATCGGTGGAGCACCCTCGACGTCGTGGAAGTAGATTGTGTGGAAGTGTCAGAAATAATTAATCGTCTCAGGAGGCGTACACTTAAATATTTGTAGGACACTGAAGTTGTAGGAAATTGGAGTGAAGAAAGCCTCTATAACAATTGAAGCCCGCAGATAACAGTAGGATTGTAAGACAAGTTATTATGGGAAGCTCATTAAGTTCAAATGCTTAACGGATTTTGGCTTAAAGTCACTCAGAAAGCCAGGAAGAACACTATGTTAAAAGTTTTACAACACGGTCAAGTGAAGAGGCAGTGGACTGGCCATATCGAATGGCGACGACAAATCAGACGAGGCGAAGAACGGTCCTACACCCGATGGACTAAGGTCGTGGATAAACGGTAGATGAAAATAGCTCGAGACAATTCGTTATGGCAGTCTATGGGAGGCCTATGTCCAGCAATCGACATCTACTAGCTGATGGGGTAGGACGATTCTGGTATACTGTATGAACACCACAAAATGCCAGTTCTACGAAATCTAAACCGTCATTGCCACGCCACGTATTTGCATTCGAGAGACGGGAGCTGTCATCGAGCACAGTTTATACAGGACTGACCCATGTTTATAATAACTATGCAAATTATTCCGATACGTCCCCAATCGGCCCCACTCTGAGTAAATTGAATTTGTAACTCTGATTAAAGCCCCCTTTGGTATGCCAATTTTGCCAAGTAACGCTGGATGGTTTTTAATGAATTTTTTTTTCGGTCGTGATATTGACTGGAATTCTTTTCAATCCATGTTTGATAAAACGTTAGGCTTATAAAAAGGAAAGGTATATGGAATATTATAATTTACATGACTATTCATTGCACTTTTGCTTTGAAATTGGCAATTACTACATATTTTTGTCATGATGTGTACTTTAGATTGTGGTATGGTTGATGTGAATTTTAGAATTCCTAAGCCAAAAAAAAACCCTAACCGTTCGTCTATTTGTCTGTCTATAACATCACAACGATTTCACTTAAAGGCTACGGTAACTACACAGATGAAAATTAAAGGTAGGTGTATTCTTAAAACTACTATACAATGGTCTATTGAAATTAAATACAATTTTAGTAATGGCATGTAACTGAGGAATGAAAAACAGCGTAGGTACGTCTTCAAAGTAATAGAGGTTTAAAATGACTATTTTTATATAGGAATTTTATAGTTCAATTAGGTTCTCCTTCCTTTTTCATATTCAAAATATCGGTCAAAGAACGTTATTATACCAAATTTCAGATCGATCGGCGGTATGCACTTTTCGGAAGTTTATCCAAAAGTAGTTTCATTTATTTAAGTTTAAGCTTATCAAATAAATATAATATTAAATTTATTAGTTACACATTTAAATCCCTGGCTTATGGTCCCCTCACGAATGCCTTGGGTATGATCGGCCGCGTGACGCTGGCTAGCAATATCTGATACACACAGTTACTCCCTTTATTATTCTAGATGTTTTGGGCTTATCTATATATATATATCATAAATATACGGCCAAAGATTAAAAATCTGTAAATGCATAACATATATCTGAATATATGGCATAGTGTACAGACGATTGAGTGATACCGAGAAAAAGTCCCTGAATAAAGATTATTCATGGAGTGAAAATATAAGTGTAAAGTAATTATGTTACACTGAAAAGAATGTATTTCATAATTAATGGGCCTGAATGTATATATATCAGACGATTTTTTTTTATCAACTATTATGCTTATTTCACTGGTGAAAAACGAAAACTTGCCTAAACATATACATAATAGATTCACGCTTTTATCTGGCTTTATAGCTCAGTTGGTTAGTAACCCTACCTTCTGCGCTGTAGGTCGTGGGTTCGATCCCCACTCAGGACAAACATTTATGTGACATTTGTAACATTGATGTTTGTTCTGTGTCTGGGTGTTAATATGTATTATATGTATGTATTTAAAAAAGAAAAGTATGTAAGTATTATATCAGATGTCTGGTTCCCATGATACAAGCTATGCTTAGCTTACTTTGGGGCTAGATGGCGCTGTGTGAAATGTCCACCATTATTTATTTTTATTTATTTTTATCACTAAGGGCTAGGCAGAGCTTCAGTGAGCCATTTTTTACCTAACAAGGTGAGTGTAACAACACTATCACGGGAACGCAAAAGCGACGAGGAGTAAGCCCGCCCGCCGCCGCCGCGCCGCCATTGTTTTCTCACGAATAACTCACAAAACAAACGTCTGTGTTCATCACACAAAGTTTGCCCTGGGTGGGAATCCACCCCAAGACCTTAAGCGTAGAAGGCAGCTGAGTTGTGAGGATTGCCAATTTCATCATCTTCATTAATCTCTTTATGTTTCACCTTAGTAATTTTTTGCAAAAGTGAACAACCCACATAACAATATTTATTTCAGTTTGATGCCTACACATCTACACGGCAACAATTTCTTTAAATTTAGGTACCTACGTAATAAAAATCTGTGAAAAGTCATGATTTTATAGCCAATAAACTTTTTAGGTGATAATATTAATAGATAATTTTGGGTCCCATACATCATTTTCTTATCCTACCGAATGAAAAGAGCACCAAATCAATGTTAGACTTCCTAATTATATCTATATCTCTATTTCGCTATATATAAAACAGCGTGTTGTATGAAATTGACGGTCGTGTGTGTAATTAAAGTCACGCACATTCCTACTCGATTATACTAATGCTCTTTTGATTAAAATTCACTGCCTTTTCAATATTGAATTTGACGCTTTGTTTCGTTGATAATCGTTTGACTTCTCTTCCTATGGAAAGTAATATAGATGACATTTTACAAATGATCATATTACAAAATACGATCGCAATTTAGTACTGGAAATACGAAAGAATTACTCGGAGAATTTAGTTAACGAATACATGCCGTACTGTTTTGTGTTATTGCAAAATCAGAACTAAATTCTAAGTCAATTCAAAATAACACGTCAAATAAACGTTATTTTACGTTTTTTACGGATGAAAAGACATACAGCAGAAATATTTCTTAATTACTTACACAAACTTTTCTCATGAATTCAAAATTCTAATGAAACCCGTATCAAAGTACTTGCTGTAGTTTATGAGATTACTAGCTGTTGCCCTCGACTTCGTCCGCTTGGAATTCGGTTTTATCACGCACCCCTATTTTACCCCCAAAAAAGTAGCCTAAGTTGCTCCTTGTTACATCAGGTATCTGCCAGTGAAAGTCCGGTCAAAATCGGTCCAGCCATTTCAGAGATCGGCCGGAACAAACAGACAGACAGACAGACAAAATTGTAATAAATTTTGTTTTGGTATTATGTACCGTGTATACATCCATATGCACTTAATAAAAAGCGGTTATTTTAATATTACAAACAGACACTCCAATTTTATTTATTTGTATAGATAATAATATTTCGAATCAATTAGGAAACTTTAATGAAACTTTGATTGTTTACATTCTGCCAAATGACAGGGCGTATGACATTCACTTGACAGCCGAGTGGAACGGAATAATGAGTATACAACCCACCGCGCCTTGAGTATACACCTACCACTTTTAAATGACCCACTGCCCCTCCCCAAACATGTAATTAACACAAGGAAGGCGTGGAACTCGATACAACGACACATATCAAGCTAATTTGGACGATGGATCGTTGGGAAAATTTACAGTCCCACGCGCATTGGAGCATATGAATGTTTGTTTTATATTGGAACTATTAATTTTGCTTGAATGATTGTGTTTAATTTGTGTGATTTGTGGTACAAGAGCTCGGAATTCACCATTTTATGTCGCCACTGAATTGGTTGTGAATTATTATTGTAACCCAATTTTTGTTAAAATATCGGCTTGTCTGTTTAATTATAGGCGATATAATATTTTCTTCACTCCCTAGTCGAGGGTAACACTGCATGAGACTGTGGTGTGGTTGTATGATAGGAAAATAACTTATGTATGGGAAGACTTCGCGTCGTATATTGCCCCGTGACTCGTGAGACGTGAAGGTGGAATGTCTCATATACCTGCATATACTTTCAACTAGAATACAGCAATGCGAATGAGTTACTGCTTGGCGGCAGAAATAGGGTAGTGGCAGTACTACCCCGTCTGTCATTTGACTGTTTGAATATTATGAGAACAAAGAGAAGAACAACACTTATTAAGAATAAAAATGTTTATAGGCTTTTCTTACCTTAAAGAAATGTGATAGCTGTTAAATACCTTTTATGTTTGTACCTAAATTAGTCGACTTATACAAAATCATATGATGATATTCCCCTTATTTTACCTATTCGATTTATATTATTTTATATATCTAGCTAAGTGCTTTATTTCAACCGAATAGGTAATACGTTTTGACTTAAAGGGGAAACATCCATTTAAATACACTTTTGAATTTACGATGAAAATTTTAATTTAACTAATATAAAATAATTCAAAGAAAATACTTGCTCAAGTTTATATTCAAAAACATCTGAAATATTAATATAAAACCAGACGTGTGTACACGAGAGCAGAGAGAGCAAGATTTAATATTAAATTAAGGTGTTTCGTGTAAATCGAGTACAGAGCCGAAGGTGGAAATAAATCCTTGTGATATATGAGTGCCGAACCCTCGTTGACAATTTTTGGCAAAAACATTTTCATGTTTCCTTTCTATGATACTTCTCACGTTTTAAAATACGACATAGAATGTCTTCTACCTATGAATGAATCTATGATAACCATGAATTATTGATAACGTGAGTTGAAAAAATAATTTTTTCTTTGGCAATGGCCATATTTTAGTTTGCCTTAAAACCCGCCGCCGATTAATATTAAATGTATTTTATTTAAAAGGACATAATAGGTAACAATATATACTTATGCAAGTAATTTGGTTCTCAATTAAAATACTCAAAAATTAATTAATCTAACTGGCTATGGTATGCACTAAATTTATAGCAACACTTGTAGAAACATCGAGAGCGGTTTTTTAATAGAATATTACATAACAATAATGCACAAGGCAAGCGAACAATATTTGTTTAAGAGCCCCGAGAACAAATTATGGCAAAAAGAACATAATGTTTGAAGGTGCGCAAATGTACAACAAACTGCCAAAAGATATTAAAGGGGTAAAATCATTTGCACTTTTCAAAAAAATACTCAAAGACCACATACTAAAGGATTCCTCTCTGGTTAGTTGTATAGATTAATAAAACACTCAAATAATTGCAACTGAATGTTTCGGTTTATCACTGTGCACTAGGCCTTAACAAACAACTATTACTTAACTTATTTAACAGCTTTTTGTGGGTATGATTCGCGAGCTTGATGTGCCTACCCTCTTATGTTCTATTATCTGTTTATCTCTTGATTTGTATTATTTTTTAGTTTTATTTAGGCTCAAATTTGATGTAGCATATGGGATTCACAATTGTTGGAAACCAAATAATGTACTTGCTTACTACGCATACCGGCAAATTTATTATTTAATGTGTTTTTCTCTGTAAGTGAATTATGTAATTCTTTTGAGAAAATAAAATTCTTAAACCGTCAATAATGAAATTTAGTCCGATAACTAATAATGTATACATCGCGACCAATCACCGATCGAATATTAAAGTGATGATTTGAATTCGTAATAAATCCCTATCGTTATGTCTTATTCAGCTCTATCACATCAGGTCACTCATAATTTTGATGTCCCTAGCGCCTAACGTAATGAAGATTCGAAACAAAAACATAGTTTAGAAAATGTAAGATCAAAACAAATTAGAATTGAAAACGTCAACCTCAGTGCCAGGCACAATATTCGGACTGTCAAGTTAAATCCAGATCAAAATTCGAATTCAGTCGTGGTGCGAAATACAATTACACCGATGCAATTCTATAACAGCAAATTAACATAGAAGGGAATAGATTTTATTCTTCAAAATTAAAAATTATATGGTGATCATAATTTATATCAACCTGACAAAAAGTCTTGCTTAAAGGAATAATAAACAACGTTTATCCGGGATGATTATGCCACCTATTTTTGCAGTCAACCACAATTTAGTATTAGTTTGTTGTGGTTTTAAAAATGATTGCCTATGAAATTACAGGTTAATAAGACATTTCATCTTCCAGTTTCAGACGCATCTCGATGTGATTTGAGATGTTCCCATACTAGTAGGGTAAGACCGAAGTCATGGTGTTATCGTTATAAGCAGAAGGTACTGCCTAGCACCAGGTGGGTCACCTAATTCACTCCACCACAACTTACACCAAGAAACTTTGCGTACTCCAAACTCCAAATATAAATAAGTATATCAATTTCGCTTCTATATGATTGTAGTTAAGAGGATGGTTCCGCTAGTGTCATGAATAAAGCATACTAGAGGGGTTCAATTTTTCCACTGGTTTACGCTGCACCTTACGTTTTTTGACTGCGTTTGATATCTACCAAATTTAATTCCGTATAGATTTATGAGGCGCCGCGCCGTCTGAAAGAAAGAAAGAAAAATGTTTTATTTGCGGCAATAAGCTTACAACATACAAACAAAGACATAATAATTTGACTGGCCTCATAGCTCAGTTGGTTAGTAACTCTACCTTCTGCGCTGTAGGTCGTGGGTTCGATCCCCACTCAGGACAAACAGTTATGTGACATTTGTAACATTGATATTTGTTCTGTGTCTGGGTGTTAATATGTATTATATGTATGTATTTACAAAAGAAAAGTATATAAGTATTATATCAGTTGTCTGGTTCCCATGATACAAGCTATACTTAGCTTACTTTGGGGCTAGATGGCGTTGCGTGATATGTCCACCATTATTTATTTATTTATTTATAATACGTAACTAAGTATTATTATTAAAATATGTATTTTATAGTGTTAAATAATAATAATACAATATATAATAGTGGACATTACATACAGCACCGTCTAGCCCCGAACTAAGCACCACCAATATTTTTTTATTATTATTATCATCTAGATTATATTATTAAGTATATTTTCAGTGTTATAAACTACCTCTTTAGGCTTAAATACAAAGTACACAGCCACATCATACACAGCTTCAGTACTGATATTTGGTAAAATAGGGGAAACGGCATGCAATCAAGTATCCATAACATGTCATCACTGAAGATCTTCGAAAGCAATATTGAATAGATCCGGATAAAGATTGACCACGTTGTACAAAAAAGGGTCCAGAAACAATATATCTGCAAATTTGGCCCCAATCTGGACATCCCTTTCGTTTTGCGGTTGCGCCTACGAAATTATGACAGTAATTTAAAGGGACCTTAAGGGCAGACAGACTCCAATTTTAGAACTGAATATTTCCATCTATTATTTTGCAATTTGCTCTACATCATTTGTCTCAAGATTAACCAAATGCAATTTCAATGCAGCAAAGGGATCAAAACTCAATTAGCACGATCGACAACGCGCTATTCGACACAGGATTTCGAACTCTATTTTGTATATATAGAGTCTGATTTAGAGATATGGATGAACAGTTAGCATGGGGAATTAGAGTGAGACATCTGGCGCAATGAAAGCTACTTATTATGGGCTTTGCGCCTAGGGAAAAGAACTTGTACAATCACAAAATATTTCACGATTGTATTTGTAGTATTATATTGAATACTATTATTATATTTTTTTATTTATTAACTTAATCAACTTGCTTAAACTTTATAGTTTATAATGTTTTATAATATTCACAGGAATTAGTAATTACATTTTCATTAAAAATCCAATTAAAATTTGCAATGACAGGTAAGGAGATGTGGACTATATAAAAAAAATATTATAGAAAGTAAGTAGTGAGGAAGATTAATTGTGTTTTTTTTTCGGATATTAAGATAAATATTAATATTAAAATAAATTTGAGTCATTTGAACCAAAACCCTCATTAATAATGTAAATAATGTTAATTCTACTGATGTCATATTATTTATTTTATTTTATTTAAGTTTCAGTTCACCTGTACATGTAAAACGTACTGACATATTTATGAGTACCTAGCGTATATGGCTGGCTTATGGAACTATCATCGACGAAGAGACATCAGTTGACTGGTAGGTACACTTTTTGAATTATTAGTGGTTTTGCCCTGAACTGAGAAATCTCGATAATATATATTAATAAATTAGCATTAAGTATATGATCAAGATTATTATTCATTATGTAAATGACTTAACTTTGTTTCAAACTTAACTGGTATTGAAGTTACAGATTATGGTTTATGCATTGACATACCTAAATCTACCATGTTTAGTTATCAAAACTTAGATAATAATGAGCATATTCTTGAAAATATTGATTATTTGTCAACATGTCACAAATATTGACGAATATAAAAAAAATCGAAACACTTGAGACACCCTATAAGATATGTTTTCTTTAATTTGTGTTAGTCGGCAACTGGACACATTCCCAGCTGTACACGAAAGGGATTACCAACAAAAAACTATGGTACTAGCACGGGGTAATTATTAAACACAGATCAATATATTAAGCAAGAAAAAAACAGGGAATCTTAATCCGGAGATAAAACGCAACATTATTTACAGTGAGAATAAGCTGTGCCCTATAAATTTATTTTCGAGTTTACGAGACAGACGTTCTAAACGGCGCGTTTCTACACAATTAAATTTAATTAATTCGAATAGTTCGCGAGTCGTGTGCGCTAATGGGCTGAATACGTCTGTTTCCACAAAGGACCATAAATACTGTGATGCAACCCGATCTACTGCACCGAACTAGCTCTAGACAATGTCAGTGCCAATTGTATTCGTGTCAAACCAAAGTGAAAAGCTATACGATATCCATATCATTCCATGTAAATATAATAGAGTAAAAAGGACCAGATTGGGAGACAATTTTATAATTATTATACTATTTTCTTAAAAAAAAATAGTTTAGTGTTATTTACATTAATTTGCAAAGTACAATTCTTTATTTTTTTATGTGTTATCTCATAATTATAAACTTCATAATTTTATAGTTCACGTTCAGTTCACTGTGAACATAAAATTCACTCAGGAGATAATACTGATTCGATTATTTTTTCACATTCTCAGTTAACTGCAAAAAAAAATTGAGTAACCAAGCTACTTAAACTGGAATAAACAGAAACCAATAAAACACCAAAAGGACAATTATCTATATTGCACAAGTTTAATTGCAGTAACGTAAAATCAGTTTATATGTTCAGACAACAGTAACCGTGGATATTGCACCATTTCGTGCTAGTTTGATGAGATGATCAACTGTGTTCTATTACTGTGACCATGTGAACGTTAGTATGAACTGTGGGAAGGCATTTGATTTTGGTACTTATTTTCAGTGGTTAGGATTCATTTTGCACTTGTTAATAGTTTTCATGAGAGCATATACCTACCGCGAGAGCTAGAGATTTGTAAGCTATAGTGATAATAGTTTCCAAATTATTGAAATGTAATTGCAAATTACCTAACTTAGGTCTTCATTAACCTGATTGAGTATCTATCTTTAATTAATAATTGTAAAATTAAAATTAACAGTGTGAAATTTTAATTTGAAATGTTATATCCATGTGAAATGGGAAATATTTGTATAATCTTGATGTCAAATAAATTATTAATTTATTTATTCCTGGTGACTGTAGCAAGATTGTAGAAAGAGTAGAAACAATGAAGTTGATTTCTCGTGTTATAAAAATTCAGTGATTATTCAAACAACCACTTCTTGACTACTTATGCAGTTCCTAATCAAAAAATTAACCCATACCGACGTATGCATAGTACATTTACTAATTTTCAGATATAATCCTACTAATATTATAAACGTAAAAGTTTGTATGGATGTTTGTTACTCTTTCACGCTCAAACGGCTGATTGGATTTGGATGAAATTTGGTACCAAGACAGCTTATATCCTGGATTAACACATAGGCTACTTTGATCCCGGAAAAGTGCAGTGTTACCGTGGGATTACTTATTCACCGCGGGTAACACCGCAGGGCGCAGCTAGTAATTGTCATATAGCCAAGAGTGTCAACCCAATGCTTATCTCAACATGAGCTATCCACCACATTTTGAATTAATCAAGATGCCTTCTTAATATTCAATGTGAATTGGGCACTGACTGGTAATACACTTGTAGCATTTTGGTAACAAGCCAATCGCTAGCACGTTTTTATCTCATACCTTTTCCAACAGCTGTGGAATTTATATTTTTGAAAATAGTATCTTGCTGTCTTTACACAATAAAATATTTTTTTACAGAGCACCCTAACTGTCGTATATATAAAGAAAGTTAGTTATCAAAGCTAATAACATGGTGTTACAAAGAGTCCCAGTGTAAGAACTTCAATCTGAGTCATTATTTTACATCGCTTAAAGAGGATCTTGGAGGGGTGAAGTCACGAGAACTGGCCGGCTTTGAATATTCTTAAAGCCCTCCCTTGTAATCTGTTTCCCAATTCTGAGTAAGTGACATTATGTCTTAAAACAATTTTTGCACTACATCATAACAAAACCAACGTATTTACATATTATTATTATTTTCGGCGGAAATGGGTATTTTGGCAGAACTTCCGGTATAGAATTCCGGAAGTTGGCATTAGTTCCAATTCTACTGGGTTAAGGTTTTAGACCTAACAAAAATCACTTGGCTAAAATCGACCAATTAATCTTTTTTTTAAGTGATACGGTGACCGATTGAGCTAACGGCCCCCTAGTGTTAAGTGGTAACCTCGGCCCATAACAACTGACGCGACTTGGGTCCTCCCCTACTAGGTACGTTAAGACGCAAGTCGCATCATATGCGTCCGTATCTCTAAGACGTGTCGTTGGAATGTCTCATGTGCCTGTAATTTCCGGCAACCACACTTTTCAAACCGGAACACAGTAACGCGAATGCTTTACTGTTTGGCGGCAGAAATGGGCACGGTGGCAGTACTTGGCGTGAGTTCTACTGGTCTTAAAATCTTTAGCAGTTTCTCAAACGATTGTTTCACCAGGTTGTCAATATGATGATGGTGTTTCAACTGTTGAGAATAAGGCCTTTTCAAAAGGGGACACTAAGCCGAGTGTTGTGGCGCGGATTTGACCAACTTTTTTGTTGTTGTCACAAAAGTTTTTCTGAAGCCTTTGCTACAGGATTATTTGAATTTGTTTCGAGTTGCATCGTCACCAAGGTGGTTTTGGAATCACCTGTCATCAAAACACGTGGGCGTAGCCGCGATGTCGTGTGATGAATATAATTATCATCACCATCACACCGATGATGACATGAATTTGAATTTAAAATATATAAATTACTAATCATTTATGAATGCGCTATTCAATTCAGTTGTCAACTAAGTCAAGTTTTTTTTATGTCATATTAGTGACAGAACGAGCTGACGGCCCACCTGATGTTAAGTGGTTACCGCCGCCCATAGACAACAACAATACGACTCGAGTCTTCTCCACCAAAGTACGAGATAACTCAAGTCGCATTGCGTTCGGCCCATCACCCCGAGACGAGATGTTACGTCTCATGCGCCTGCAATGTAGCAATACGAGTGCATCACTGCTTGGCGGCAGATTACCGGGTGTGGTGGCAGTACTTCCCCGGGTGAACTTGGCACAAGTTCTACTGCTACTTTGGGTTGCTTCTTTCGCACCACCCGAGGGACACGTGTAGGGATTCAGAGGGTTATCATCTACGGACGCGAGCAACAAGGCCCCCCAAACTTTCAAAGTGCGCGTCAAATAGGCTTTTTTCTTGCATTAGACACAAGACCTCGAGTTTTTGACCAGGAACCAGCATCTCCTAGGACATGCTGGTTGCTTACGATATTTTCCTTTATCGTTTTGAGAATGTGGTATAGCGCACACACATTTTTCTAGCTAAAATCCATGTTGGTTTGGCCAATGTGACAAATGAAAAAAATAACGCTACGGACAGGAACTTGCAGCGTCACAAAACGGAACCAACAAACAGTGCCAAGAAATCTTGGAAGGACTGTCAATAACAATGACTGCACTTTGTCCTGCTACGTGCACAATCCGAAATCGGCTCTCCGACTA
Organism: Chesias legatella; assembly: GCA_947359385.1. Taxonomy (NCBI): domain Eukaryota; kingdom Metazoa; phylum Arthropoda; class Insecta; order Lepidoptera; family Geometridae; genus Chesias; species Chesias legatella. The sequence continues at coordinate 4,156,550 of OX375766.1, forward strand.
TAACACGCCAACTCTGTCGGCCAAACGAGCTGAGTGAGCATGCTGTACACGTAACGCACGTGCGACTCCGGCCGAGGTCGAGACGAGACTGTGGTTCCAGATCCAGTTTTAAGTGGAGGGGGTAATTGATGTTATAATGAATTAGGCTTCGTTATTGCGAAACATACTTCTTTTATTAATTTTTCTAGTTCCCTAAGTGCTAACCTCTGCCCAGACGGTACGACAAGATCGAAGTCACATAGTACGCGCCCGTAACTTTTTTAAATATTTTTCAGACAAAGCTTACTCTCAAAAGTAAAGATAATTTCGTTGCTGAAACATGTGTAAATTACATTACATTAGATGGTAAAGTCGTTTTCGACACAACATGTTTTACCGAGTAAGTATGAATAAATTCACCCGCGCATTATAATTTTAATTATTTATATAATTTTTGGAATGTATCTACTTATTTACAAGTTTGTTAATACCATCAAAGCAAATAAAAGTGGGGATAAAATTCCATCATTTTGATGAATATAATATTTTGAATTCCATTACATCAGTCCGGGTGTCCCCTTTTTAACTACAAACCTATTTGAATAAAGTATTCAAAAGGAATGCCAACTCGACCCTTATTTAATGTCCGAGTGGTTATGCCTTTAAACTTCTCTAATACTGTATAAGGCTCAGCTTCACACTGCACTGAACTGACCACTGCGAGTGAAAACATAAAATATCTATGTTATTCATCTATTCACGTCACAATAAACGAAGTTTACACAGTTGGTTGAAACGTGAAGTAGATTGATATTATGACATGTTATTGAAAAAATTTTAGAAAAGCATTAGGTGCATTTAAAAAAATGACATGTTTGTTTTAATATTATATCGCTAACTAGTTATCATTACATTATTTTTTTTTTATACTAGCTGCGCCCCGCTGTGTCAGCTGCCGTGATAATGTCATCCCGCTGGAACTGCACTTTTCCGCATTTCAAAGTAGCCTATGTGTAGTAGGATATCCATTTACCAAAAAATCATCCAGATCTGTTCAGCCGTTCTGATATGATTAAAAAATATCCATACACCCAAACTTTGGCATTTATAGTAGTAGTAAGATAAAATAAAAGGTATAACTGCGGTAGTCACTAGATTATCTATAAGTAAAACCACGTTGGCGCATATCATTTCAAAGCACGTGACGTACAAAATTTTCATGATGTCTGGCAAAGGTTTTAGAACAAACGTCCATTCGCAGGACGAAATATCTCCTTTGATATATTTTAAGTTGTATTTAATTCGAGTAATGCTCCAAAGGGATTCAAAGTTCTCAATAATATTTTTACTTTAACTTGGTTCCTCTACAAAGTTCACAACAACGCAGTAACTTCCCGTTTCTGGCGAAACTTTTTTGCTTATTTTCTTTGTAATTTAATATTTTGTATGTTCATGTGCTGCAGTACCTATTTAACATACGTTGTTTCTATGATAGGTAAACGTAATTAGTACTGTATTTGCAAATTTATTTTCATGCGGACGTCTTATCGTTTAGACGATAACACGTCCTAGATATGTCCTATCTTTGGTCTTTATATAGCTTTCTCACACCAGGTCAGCCATCTGCTTTTTCATTAAGTAATAAATACATAATAGAAAAGATTATAGGTATTACCAATCTGGATGGGCTCCTATTGTAGATAACGACCCATTCACTCTCGCTTGCCGAGATTAGGCCCACGTTAGAGCATTAAAGAGGTACGGTATTAGTTAATACAATTTATTCAAATAACATTAACACACTCCAAATATCTGTGAGCTCATCACACGAACATAAATAAAAATCAAACGTTCAACCTCGATTGTCGGAGTGGTTTTATTTAAAACGGATTTAAATTTTGGAGAGACCGGAATTTAAAACTGGATCAGATTATTCTGAGCAAATCCTCTCCATAAATAACCGTTAGTGAAGTCATCAAAAGGGTGGGAGTTTCGAGGGCGAGCGATGTCATGTGAACCTACCATCAATCTTAGAGCGGGTCGCGACTCGCACGCATAGACCAACTGTAGTACAATTTAGTAGTAAGCGGTAGCGAAAATAACAGCGGTAATGATAACATCTGAGATATTGTCATCCCCAAATACCTACCAAATTCGGGGGCATTAACTATTTCATTCACATTTAATACTGTTTCTAGAATGGGAACATTACAAAATTAAAGCTATGACGGCTCAGTTGGTAGTGACGACCTTTAGATCTGTGGGTTATGGGTTCGAACCCTATGAGTTCGAGGTTCCATAGGAGGAAAACTAAGTGAAGAAATCATAGCATGGTGGCAGGGCAACTGTCCGGACTGGTAGCTAATGTATCTCGGTAGCCTCAATTAAAATTCAATTCGCAATTCAGGCGTGTCAATATCGGTTACATAGTCACTTAAAATCACCTATGTAGACACACCCAACCTAGATAGTCTAAAATATACACTTGGCTCACCACGATTACTTATTATTACTGAAGTAACTTTAAAGCTACACTCTCCAAAAGTTTCATGTTCTGAAGCACTGACTATTTTGTTATTTAGCTTGAGACTAATTGGAGGCATGAAATTGTAAATTTCACTTAGAATTACGTTTTTCGGGACTATCAATGAATTAAAATGTTGATAGTCTTGTAATTTTGTTATTCCATCAAGAAAAGAATACCGTACAACCCACAAAATAACAATTGTGATCAAATTTAATGCCACTTCATTCTTTATTTCTTCCGGCCGGTCCATCTCAGAATGTCAATATCTAATCGCGTAGCTTCTGTGTACAAACTCACCCCCTTCAAGGGCTCGAAACTGCTTTGTCTCGCGTCTAGACTCGTAATCCATTATTACAGACGCCCGTCCCAGGAAACCGGGGAAGGCGCGATTCTTTCCATACAACTCACCATACTTAGCATATTTACTAGAGTTGCAACGCATTTTCGGCGACTTTTTGACGGTCAAAGTTATGTAGGCAAAACTTTGAACTATCAACTAGACTTTGAGTAGTAATTTATTTTTTGAACAAATGATTTTGTGCTATTGTAATTCATTCAACATTTTGTATGGAGTAGACATTATTTTATTGAATCTATGTTCTGCGTGTATTTTTTTTCTAATGTATGTCGTATATACCTAGTTATTGGTTATCTAATATCTTTTATAGTTATCTAATAAAATAATTGGTTATCTTCTGTTTCTATTTCCACATGTTTTCTACTGTCCTCTCATTATTGTTTATTGAATAACAACGTCTTTTTCTCTTCAATGCAATCCGATTCTATGCGCAAGAGCAATGCAGACGTGTGGACGTTCTTCATATAGGTAATATATATATAGTTCACGCGTTAGACATACAAAAGATTAAGACACTTATAGTTTAAACTTGATTCATCAACACTTCTACGACGAAATCAAGACAAAATACGCAGTAAAAGATTTGACTTTTTTTTCTTGTTTATATATCAGTCAGATACAGTTATACTAATAGTTAAAGTCGGTTACAAATTCGGCTCGAGAACAACCAACTCTAATATTTACGCCGCTGATAAATGCGTATCCTTTTTCTTCACTATCGTCCTTCGTGAATGAAGCTGTTGCGTTTTTCTTTTTTAAGATTTTTTGGGATGTACAGGGAATTGGATCGGCAGTCGTCCATTCACGGGGATTTATCGGATTACTTTTTGGACTAACATTTGTAGAGTTCCAGATTTTCCTTTTCTGAAATACGCTGTATTTGTTTCCGTCATGTTGCTGGCGCGAAAGGAGATGAAACATTCGTTTGTCGAAAAATAATCTTTTGGTACGACGGAAAGGCAAATGGCTTTTTATTTTCTGGTTTCTCATCGAATCAGATCCAAATCTAAAACCAAAAATGTGCAATGGAATAGTTTTGTTTTTCAAGCTTGAAACGGGAGGTAACTTGTTCAAGTCCATGCGTATACCAATAATTTCGTAGGTGTGACGCTTAAAATATATGTGCGCGTCACAGCATTCTACAAACTGGTATGGTAAGCCAATGGTAATCTGTGTATTCGTTGGTAAAATTAGAAATATTGTAGAAAAGTAGAACGAAAACATATCGTGGAGAATCGGGGAGGAAGGATTTCTTCGAGCCGCTGGTCTGGGTGAAAAATGGCCTTCTACTGTGTGATTAATAAATCTGTATACATTTTTTTTTCATATAAATATGCAACAAGTTACTAAAGACAGATAGATAGACAGATAAACTCTTTATTGTACACACAAAATAAACAATAATAATTACAATATTACCACTATATTAAAAAAAATGGCATAATGGGCTATCACTAAGAGTGAGAAAACATAATCATTCAAAAAGTTGAAACGTCACACCCAATTTGCATTGATTATTCTATTCGTCAATTTTCATTTTTAAAATGTTTTATCGCATACACAGTATTATACTAATACTCTAATACTTTTGTATCTTGAGCGTTAAAATTCAACAACAAAGCGTAATTTTAAATCGAAGGGTCTGGGATCCCATTTCAATGGAACTTTTTATGGTGCAATAGGCAGTTGTTTTGTCAAAGCCGCTATTACTTCGCCAAATAATCAAGGGGCCCTCTATACTACCTGATCAAATTATCATACATAACCGTATTATTGTCGCCAAAATTGGCCATTAGAAAGTAATGTAGTTTGTTTTAAACACAGCTTTCCGGTAGCAGTACAGAGCTTTTTAAGGGGTCCTATAATTTATCGTCCACAATGATAAAATTTCCCTAATGGATATTGTTCACGAGACAGAAAGGTCTATTTTATCTCTATTATGCTGTTGCGAGGGATGACCTTTTAGGGGACAAAAAAAGTGGATACAGTTTTCAATTTAACTGATAAATAGGTACTAAATATGTTCAAGTAATCAACAAACGATGCCGCATCTAAAAGTTATATTCCTGTAATCATTTTGTAAAAGAAAACGGCTTATAATTTTGTTCAATGTCTGTAATAATAGTACTTTAATAATAAATATGAATATTAGTGGATATTTCACACAGCGTCATCTGCTAAAGTAAGCTAAGCATAGCTTGTATCATAGTATCAGATAACTGATATAAAACTTAATGTTTTTTTTGTAAACACATACATATAATACATATTGACACCCAGAGACAGAACAAACATCTATATTCGTCACACAAATATTTGTCCTGGGTGGGAATCGAACCCACGATCTACAGCGCAGACGGCAGCGTTACTACCCACTGAGCTTGAGACCAGTCAGATCAATTAATGGATAAACGAACTCTGCACCACTACTCAAAACACACTTGCCTAACGTGATGTATTTTATCATAATTTTATTGGCAATAAATGAGAAAAACGTGTTCCAAATGACAAGTTTACAAATGTTTGAAAAGATTGTCAAGATTTTACACCGCATGCACATCACGGTTTTGCGATTTGTGAGAAAAATGATTTTATTTATTCAAAATGAAGGCACAAGTCTCACGTTCTCCGTCTAATAAGCAGTATAGATGACACTCACGTACTTGACTAATTTAGCACATTGTCAAGTGACACCCCCTGTAGTTGCCGTTACAAATGTAACGGGTGGGGCTACGGTTCATTTCGATATGAACTTTCATTACGAAAGAGAGTCGGAGAAAAAAAGTTTGAACTATAACAAATATTTTAAGTCTCCTACTTGCAATTTAGCCGTCACTATATTGCCATAATATTATTTCAATTAATATTATGATGTTAATTATAAAAGTGGAGACACTGTCGTTATTTGTATATATTACGTTATATTTCTTTTGAGCATTTGGAAATAATATTTCTAAACTGTGATTCACGGCAAATAAAATACGCCCAGATACTGCACCAATGGAACAATAACTCTAGATAGAACTGAAATATAATACGATAAAAATATATTACGAAATTAATTACACTAAAACAAATAAACTCGGTCGTCTCCTGTGGCGTGACAGGGATGTCCGTTGTCCACTATACGCGCATATTCTTCAGCATACACGCATTCTCCTCTGCAATATCGCTCCGCACCTCTCAAAAATTTTATCACCACTGTATCGAGGCAATCGATTGAAGGTTCGATTCCAGTGACGCGTATCTCACATCAAACTAATTCACAGTCCATTTGCGTCTGAGGGAGTCATCACCCTTTCATTATAGAAGCGCAAAATTGGGCTTACCCCAAAATATGACTCAAGAGGTTCAATTGACATTCCAGTGCTTGTCACATTTGATCAAAGTCATATAATAATAATCGTCATATTGGTAGACATTTCACACAGCGCTGTGTAGCCCCAAAGTAAGCTAAGTATAGCTTGTATCATGGAAACCAGACAACTGATATAATACTTATATACCTTTTTGTAAACACATACATATAATACATATTGACACACAGACAGAAAATAAACATCTATATTCGTCACACAAATATTTGTCCTGGGTGGGAATCGAACCCTCGACCTACAGCACCAACTGAGCTGTGAGCCAAGTCAAAGTCAAAAACTTTATTTCCATAGAATTCATAAAGAAATGGTTTGGAAACATCAATGATGTGTATGAGGTCTATTCTCTAGGCCTAACGGGTGGGTCCATAGATGTCTCTGAACATTATTAACGATACTGGATGTCGCCAATGTCGCACCTTCAAATTTCTATCACCATTACTTCCAGCTATTGCATTTGATAGGTCCAGTTGTAATGAACTGCATCTCGCTTCGGTGTCTCATTCTCAGTCCGGTCGTGTCGGTCGGGTCTGAGGGAGACGTCGCCCTTCAGTTTTGGCGGCGTAAAATTGCGCTCGGTGACACTGCAAGTGACGGTTTGACTATTAATATATTGACTGGCCTCGCACTTAGTTGGTTAGTAACCCTACCTTCTGCGCTGTGGGTCGTGGGTTCGATTCCCACCCAGGACAAATATAGATGTTTGTTCTGTGTCTGGGTGTTAATTATATATATGTAAAAGTACAAAAAAAGTACGTAAGTATTATATCAGTTGTCTGGTTCCCATGATACAAAGCTACATGCTTAGCTTACTTTGGAGCTAGATGGCGCTGTATGAAATATCCACCAATATTTATTTATTCCGCACAAATTAGTCAACAAGCGCAATTTTAGGCACCCGGAACCCGGCACAATTAACCTTAAGTATTAATACAGTTTCCCCAACGCTTCCGCGCTATTTCTTCGCTTATTGCGTGGGGGGTGTCCGCTATTTATTGGCACCGATTGTGTGTACTGTGTACTTTGCGACACTTTCCCTTTATGAATGTTATTGTTTACTAGCCCTTCCCCTTGTCTGTGCCATTTCTGATGCGGACAGAATTTGTTGTTACTAGAAACATGGTTGCGAAAAAGACTCATATGTTTTCTTTATTCTTTATTGTACACAGAAAATAAAATATACAAAAAAAAACTTAATACTATTAAGACTGCAAATAAAATATTTCAAAGCAATTTGTGTCTAGCTAGCTTTTACTTTTTGTTTTAACCCAGCTGATTGACATTTCTGACTGGTATGTACCAAGTGAAAAGTATAACGACGTATTATACAGGGTTACAGGAAAAGTCGTGCTAGATCCGTTAAGGGCGTGGAGTACCCATCATTTCTGACTTATTTCACTATGAAACACCCTACCCTAAACTTAACCCTTTTCGAGATATTCGACTTTTAATTTTTTATTGAATAATGCCGATTTTTAGGCTACGAAATTTATTTTTGTTTATTTTGTGTATCCTATTATTATTATTATTGCATTTTTACATGTGTAATAAGATGCTTTAGGACATCAATCATTAAAATAGTGCATAAGTTAATTGAATAGACCGTAGTAGACAAGTGAAAGTAAAAAAATAAAAAATATATTAGCAAGCTTATTTTTCTCTAAGGGATATCTAAAAAAAATATTATGACACTTGTTCGGCAGATATTTTTTAAAATATCTACGTTTCATCAGCTATCTAACGAGGTATAATAATCTAGGGTTTTATTCAAATGCATTGGAAAAAAATTAGTTTCATAGGCGACAGTGGAGAAGAAAATTTATACTTAGCCCTAAAAAGTAAAATAAAACATTAGGTATGCATGAAATGTCATTTATTAAAGGTTTTCACACAACTTTTTCTTATTCTACAGTTCATGTTCAACATGGCCGCCTCTATTTCTGAAACATTGTCGCATCCTTCTACGGAGACCAGTCTTCACTACTCCAGTGGTCAACGTGGTCCTCATTTTATTTGCTGCATCCACAATCCTTTCTCTTAAGTCTTCCACAGACAAAACTGGATTCGGCTCGCTGTACACAAGACTTTTCATGCACCCCCATACATGAAAATCCATGGGAGTTAGGTCCGGACTTCTTGCTGGCCATGGCAACGGCCCACCTCGTCCTATCCATTTGTTTGGATAATTTGTGTCCAGCCAGTCTCTGACACTTCTCCTGAAATGGGCAGGGCAGCCATCGTGTTGGAACCACATGTCCCTGATCAGGTTGAGTGGCAGATCATCCAGCAAATCACTCAAGTCTGCTCTCAGGAAATTTTCGTAGCTTTCCCCATTTAGATTATCCGGGAGAAAGTAAGGTCCAATCAAATGATTAGAGATAATGCCCATCCACACATTCACGCTGAATCTTCGTTGGGACCCTTTCACTCTTTTCTTATTGGGATTCCTTAGTTCTTTTGGGGCCCAGTAATGGACGTTGTGATAGTTGGTTATGCCATCTTTATCAAATTTGGACTCATCCGTCCACAAGATATTTCTTAGAAAATCTGGGTCTTTCTCTACTTTTTTCCACGAAATGTAATACAAACCCTAGATTGTTAGACCTCGTTAGATAGCTGATGAAACGTAGATATTTTAAAAAATATCTGCCGAACAAGTGTCATAATATTTTTTTTAGATATCCCTTAGAGAAAAATAAGCTTGCTAATATATTTTTTATTTTTTTACTTTCACTTGTCTACTACGGTCTATTCAATTAACTTATGCACTATTTTAATGATTGATGTCCTAAAGCATCTTATTACACATGTAAAAATGCAATAATAATAATAATAAGATACACAAAATAAACAAAAATAAATTTCGTAGCCTAAAAATCGGCATTATTCAATAAAAAATTAAAAGTCGAATATCTCGAAAAGGGTTAAGTTTAGGGTAGGGTGTTTCATAGTGAAATAAGTCAGAAATGATGGGTACTCCACGCCCTTAACGGATCTAGCACGACTTTTCCTGTAACCCTGTATATATAAAATATAGTAGTAGGTATTTATTTTGCCAGTTTATGACTTTACCCAGCTTTGTCATTACATAACACTCAATTTTTATATTGAAGCACGAGTAAGTATAATAATAAGAACAATAAGTCAAATTATCAAAAAAAAAAATGTATAGACAATTAAGTAGGTAAAATAATTACCAAGTCTAATAAAGTGTAATATTTTACTACAACGAATCGCTTTTTTCTCAGCACATCTCTGTATTCGTGTCGCTCTCGTGAATTAAATGGTTTATTCTCCCCTTGTCTAGCTTGAGAGTAATTGGTGTTGCTCCTGCTAGGATTATAGTGTGACTTACAGCGCATGCAAATCCACAAATGGTATTGGAATATATTTTGCAGTTACGATGTCTTACATGAGATAAATTGTTGTTATTATTAACTTCTCTCCTCTAAAACATTAGAAGAATGCATTTGTAACGAAAAAGGAGGTATTTTTTAGCTGCACGTGCCAGTTATATTTCGTTGATATGGTTTGGCTGTGATTTATTTGAACAATTTGCTAAAAGAAAGCATTAGCTGAGTAATTAACGGTGAGGTAATTTGCAAGACTTAATTAATTATATTTTGAGATAGGGTTCCAACGATGGGATAAAAACAGCTAAAGTCGTTTATTGACAACGAGACGTGACTCTACCTACCTCTTCAAGAAAGAAGGCAATATAATATTATAATAAATTTAATTAACAGAAAATACCTATATCACAAATGGCCCTCAGAGTCTACTTGCAAGAAAAGTGAACTCTGATTCTCGTACATAAGTGCTTGTTCTGTGTCTGGGTGTTAATATGTATTATATGTACCTATGAATTTACAAAAAAGTATATAAGTATTGTATCAGTTGTCTGGTTCCCATGACACATGCTATGCTTAGCTTACTTTGGGGCTAGATGGCGCTGTGTGAAATGTCCGCCATTATTTATTTATTTATAATTATTATTTCTCGATTATTACTTACACTCGAAATTATTAATTTATTTACTTTTTTCTCTAACTTCAAATTAATTATGATATGAACCGAATATATTATGAAATGATGGTACAAAAGTACCTTTTAATTTTGTTTCGAGAAATGTCCTTATTCGCAACACGTTAACAAGACATAACGGCCTGAAGACAGCAAACGAATCGGTAATTGTCTATTAAGACCCTGTAGATTAATCGGAAGAAGCCCACGAGCAATCAATAGACCATGTGAAAACATTCTGGCTAGAGTCAACCGTAGCGAATAAACTGGAGAATTTTGTATTGAGTTATTTAATGATTACTCACGCATACTAGGCCTGTATCGCACATATTTGTCATCTGATATATACGATAGACACATAATACGAATATCCAAAATGGGAGAAGAAACTCTATTTTCAGATTTCGATCACCAGAACTACTGCCAGAATGATTGTTTCTGTTGCCTGAGATGATGAGAACATCTCAAAACACATATATAACTATCAGTGGCCATTTCACACGGCGCCATCTATTCCCAAACTAATCCTAGCTTTACTATGTGAACCAGATAACTGAGAGAGTATAATAAATATATATACCTATATCATTTTTTGTAAATACATACATACATATAAGCATGAAAGTCATCTAGGTTGGTTACACAAACATTTATCTTGGGTGGGAATTCAAACGACGACCTGCGCTGTGTGAAATATCCACCAATAGTCATTATGTATTTATTTAATAGGAATAACATGAAAGTTTCATGTTCACATCTCATAGGAAACGCCAAATGCGATGCGGGTATTCTCATATTTTATATTAGAATCCACGTTGTTTCCCTATTGTTATGGACAGAGGTTATCTCTTAACACCAGAGAAATATCTCACTTACAATACCAAAGCTCAAATAAAAATTGACATTTCATTAGACTTTTATATTCTTAAATTAAATGTCGTCTAGTTTGGTCTGTAGTGGCCTTTTGAAGCCCTTTACACCAATCAACAGTCTAAATGGCAGGAGCGGAATGTTGTGATCAATCAAATGGTCCATTAATGCTCCGTTAGGTTACCTTAAAATGTGACCGAAGCTTTAGGGCTGAGTGATATTAATTTAATATTACCTAATCTTTTGTTTTTATTTTAGGAACGGAGAAAATATTTAAAAAATAATTAATATAATTTTAAAATTTTATTTGAATAACAATAATGTCATGAATCGAGCACATAGCTTGACCTATGTTATGTGACGTCTAACACATACAATAAAAAAAAACTACAAATGTTACGACTAGTGGCTTTGGCAGAAGATTCAGAGCCAGCATGTAATTATTCCATATAGTGTAAATATTTGTTAGGGTTTTTTTTATATATTTTTTTACGTACAATTTAAAGGTTTCTTGGTAAAGCAATGACATTTTTGTACAGGCTGGAATTATATTGGTCAGGAGTCTTGGATGTTAGTGTTGAGTTCCTATGTGGTTTTGCGACCTGCGTAGCAAAGAACTAGTGCAGGTGTATGAGTGAGTAAACGTTATTATTATATCAATATCACTAAATCTTCATTGTCATAAAGCCATTATTAAGGGGGACTGTGATACAGATCACAATAAAACCATTTATCGTCGAACAGAATAACAAACGCAGAACTAACAAAACAAAAGTTATTCACACAACAATAAATAATTTATCCGACCCAAAAACAAGCTAACGACACCACTCTTGCTCAATTCACGAGCCCCTCGAAATACGTCCACACCAACCGATTGCAACCGAACGAATGATAACATACTGAATCAAGGAGTTCTGTAAAATATGTAGTTCCTGGTTAAGGCGTATAAATGAGCTCATGACGTGGGGTTAAAAAACTTGCTTACAAATTAAATATTTATTATCCATGAGATGCCGTTTCCCAGTAATCCCCTTTAGTTTGGAAGGCAGCTCTCTTTATTACATATGTATAACTGTTCTGTCTCCCAATGGCAAGAAGACAATGAAAGAGTGCATTTCACAAAGAAAAAAGTTGACAATGTACTTAACACCCCTATTCTGGAAGAAAGAAAATTGTAAGAATATTTATTATACCCAATTGACACAATATTAAATTCTAAAACATAGATGAAATAGATGTATCGAGTGGCAAAAAGGATACCTGTCTCAGCATAGTCCTGGACATCGGTTCAGAACTTAATCACCCCCAGTAAGAATATAATTATTAAGAGCATGGTCTAAAATAAAATTGCATAAATTTCAAATAATAGCTTTCACAATACATTGTAAATCAAGTCGTTTGTACGAAAATAATTGTTTCGTTTCACAAACCATGCTATTTTCAAACTTTGATTCGCCTCCGTTCTGTTCATCTGGATGTGGCAGAATAATTATCACGGCTTCCCATCTTCCATTAGTCTTATCAGTTATATCTGTTACAGAACTTAATAGGTCATATTAGTAACACATACTGTTTTGGTACTAAAGCGAAAACGACGTAACTACATATTAGAAGCATGGACTTACGACGTTTTTGTTAAACCGTATTGTTCTATATTCGCAATAGCCGTGGGGCAGTTTCGGCCGTTTGCCTGTCCAATAACTCCGTTTACAACGCTCAAATAATTGCGCTGCAAATGTTTAGGTTGAGAGTTAAGAGACTAAATAGACAGCAAAAGTTTGAGTGGACTTGCTTATCAAGTGGCTTACTGTTAGTTAGATCTGATTAACTCAAGCGTAACGTGTTAATAGCACTACTAGTTGTTTCAGTTATGGACAGTTTATCCTTATGGATTGGAATGTAGCCTTAAACAGGTAGGAAATCTATACTATAGAGCCCTGTGAATAAGTTACGGAAAGAGCAGATGATCCATGATTATAAGTTACGGATTCGGTACAGATATAAACAGACCTTTATTCTGCCCCTTTTAGGAAGTTTTTTTTTTAATGTATTATAGTTACAGAACGAGCTGACAGCCCACCTGGTGTTAAGTGCTAACCTCAGCCCATAACAAGCGATGCGGCTTGGGTCCTCCCCTACTAAGTACGACAAGACCAAGTCGCAAGTATGCGCCCGTAACTCTGAGACGGGTAGGTGGAATGTCTCGTGTGCCTGTAATTTCACCGGCAACTACACCTTTCAAACCGGAACACAGTAACGCGAATGCGTCACTGCTTGGCGGCAGAAATGGGCATGGTGGCAGTACTTTCCCGGACGAACTTGGCCAGAGTTCTACTGCTCTTAAAATGCTCTTAAAATGTCCTAAGGATAGAAATCCTGGAAAGTACGAACATAACAGTATGTGTAGGAACGGGTTCGTAATGAATTACTTTATTTTACTATAAGTTTTAAGTGAAAGGAAACAGTCAACTGATTTTCCATTTAAGTGTTTTATATAACTGTAGAAATATTTTCCGAAAATTTATAACATACTTAATAATAACACGTCTATGATTGCAAAAAATTGGCTGTCGTCCAATACCTAAATATCAACATAAAATATGCATAAAGCAAAACTTAAAATTAAACTTTTATTTACATAAACATTTATTTTCATATCGAATCGTACTGGCCCGTTATGCATGGACGCTTAAATAGTAATGGCTGACAAATGGCGCTACGCCTCTGATATATTGACGTGTTGATATGAGAAGGGGACGTTCCAACTTCATTGACATAAATCCGTTGAAAGAGCATTAATATCGAGTTTTGGAGAATTGAAGGCTTTGTGTGAAATATCGTCGTGAAAATGTAACCAGCATTGCGTTACATTGCAGTTTTGATACGGCTGTAAAATGTGAATTCTAGGCCAGTTTTGGTTATGGATGCCAAATTCAAATCGACTAAGACTTCTGTTTTTTTTTGTCTTTTTATTTGCGATAGGTTAACATTTGACCGCAATCTCACCTGATATTAAGTGACGATGCGGTCTACAATGCAGCATGCTTGCGTAGAAGATCTATTCACTCTCCTCTTGAAGACCTTTACATATAGATGCAGGCAAGGAGTTCCACTCTTGGACTGTATGCATTATATTATAACCCGGAAACAATACAAAAAAATCTTAATAAATATAACTTAGGGTTATTACCATTATACAATTTATCAAGATAAGCGGTTTCAATCCCGAAATTTTACGCATGACTTAGATTTCCGTAAACAGTGGCCATCGAGGCTGTGTGCAATTGGGTAGCGCACCGCCCGGTAGGGCCGTGATTTTACGCTTTAGCCCCGTCCAGGGAATTTCTGTGATTTATTTAAATTTACAAGTATTTCTTAGTGGGAAGTAAAAACTATAAATAAAAATATTATAACATATTTTAGTGACTCTTATATGATTATATATATTTTATTCCATTTATTAAGCCCATAATGCTTGTATCGCGTGCCAACACCACAGATATAATAAACATTTAGTATACCAGCACGCATTGCAATATAATCTCAATACTAATAATAAAGCTAAAAATAAAGTGTTTGAACGAGCTTATGTCTGAAACTAACAGACGGATTTCAAAATCTTCATAGCCATTTCATAGCCCAATACTCGAGGAAGGTTTTAAACTATTTCACATCACGCTACAGTCTTTAGGTAGCGAGAAAATATAAAAAGTCAGGAAGAAAGCTAAGCGAAAACTAAGTAATAGCGCGGGCGGGCGTTGCGGCGCGGTGCGGTGGCTCGGGGGGTCTAGGGCGGCAACTCTACAGAGACTCGAGCATAAACGAGAAGAGCCGAATTGCCGTGCGCAGCTTGTAATAATATATTTTTATTGCAATGCAATCAGTCTGTCAAACAGCAAAAGAGCTGTCACTATATATCGTTACTAGCTGCGCCCCGCGGTGTTACCCGCGGTGAATAAGTAATCCCACAGGAACACTGCACTTTTCCGGAATCAAAGTAGCCTATGTGTTAATCCAGGATATAAGCTATCTTGGTATAAAATTTCATCCAAATCCATTCAGCCGTTTGAGCGTGAAAGCGTAACATACATCCATACAAACATTCACGTTTATAATATTAGTAGGATACAAAAGTACGTACAAACATTTTGAGCACGAAACTTTATATATTTTTGCACACGATACGATATTTAAACGGGATAACGTCGGCCTACCGTTTCCATTTTTGAGTAAAATTCTATTTGCATATAAAAAAAAAAGCTTTTTACCGTTTTCCACCACGGTCAAAAATTAGGGATACGCAAATAAAAAGTAGCTAAAAGGTCTTCAAAAAAGTCTGTGTTAGTTTGACTCGAATGTTATCAGGTGCTAGTGTTATCAAGTGAGTTGTGTGGAATTTAAAACTCTTTTAATAAAATGTAAACATATGTTTTTGAATACATAACATAATTATAATAAATTATATGAGAACGTTTAAGCGCACTTTATATAGTATTTAAATATAACTATTATAATGTAATATAATATAAGATAATAAAACACATAATTTAGAAAATAATTCATATTTTTTTGCCATATCTGGATTTTATAATGAAATTAAATGCAGAACCCTTAGTAGAAAAAATAACAAAACGAAATGCCTACTTTATCCGATGCTTACAGAACTGAATTATTATTTACGATGTAAACAGTCACAATGTGGGGTTTCGTGTTGTATATAAACAACGTGATAAGCCAAGGGTGGCGTGTTACTGCCAAAATTACATTAAATGATCGAGAAGGAGAAGTAATACAGAAAATATTTATATGAATTAAGTTACCATACATTGACTCCTAAATGTACAGGAAGTGAATAGAAGAAAACGAATATATTAGAGCATTAATAAATATAATATTCCCCAATTCGAAAATTATAAACTTTGGGTTTTTATTTTAGTAGTTTATTCCCACTGTTCACAAAATGTTGTCTCCACGGGGGGACATTATTATAATTATGGTTCAAATTTCAGTAGTTGAAACAATGTAAGGTCAAAATTTCATCGCAATACCGCAATACTAAAATATAGGTAAGGTTAAACAGGAAAGCTGCTATACACCTTTTTGCGTAGATTTGTACATAACATGCTCAAAAATAATTGTACATTAAATGGTATTGGAAATTTCATATAAAATAAATCTAAGAAATTTATACAAAAAGTTTTTTTATATAAATATTATTAGCAAAAATAATAATTATTTTAAATTTATTATTTTTATTCAGTGCGTAAAAAAGACAAATGAAGTTTAAAAAACTGTTAGTAAGCTAACGGGTATTGCTCCACCTTTTAGCTCCCATTACACTGTTGTGAATTTATATATTGGAACATTCACAAATATAATCACTCCTATGGCGATGGTCAAGTGGCACATGCCCGGTTATTGTTTGGTTTATTTGATTCGGAATTAAAATGAGGTCAATTGATAATTTATTTTGTTTCGCTTTGCTGATCTGGTGATCTGTTTATTTTGATGTTACAGCAACGTTTTTGCTGTAATTATGTTTAGTGTATATATGTAGTGAAAATAAATGTTCACTGGCCTCATAACTCAGTTGGTAGTTGGTAGTAACCCTGCCTTCTGCTTTAGGTCGTGGGTTCGATTCCCACCCAGGACAAACATTCATGTGACGAACATAAGTGTTTGTTCTGTGTCTGAGTGTTGATATGTATTTACAAAAAAGTATTTAAGTATTATATCAGTTGTCTGGTTCCCATGATACAAGCTATTTATTTAGCTTACTTTGGGGCTAGATGGCGCTGTGTGAATATCCACCTATATTTATTATTATATTATTATTATTAATTGATTGTTTCCTTATTCGAAATATGGAGATCAGATTTCATTTTGAAG
This sequence comes from Chesias legatella, assembly GCA_947359385.1. Taxonomy (NCBI): domain Eukaryota; kingdom Metazoa; phylum Arthropoda; class Insecta; order Lepidoptera; family Geometridae; genus Chesias; species Chesias legatella. Next base: position 4,173,573 of record OX375766.1, read on the forward strand.
ATATCTGTGGAGGATTGGTTTGAGTAACTGAGTTAACGTAGAAAATATTTATATTTCGGTTCATATATCCTGGCATTTTAGGATAATTGAAGACTGAACTAAACCTACACTAAACCTATAAACATATGCAAAAAATAAGTATATTATCTTGTAGGAAGGCAATTTACAAAACAAGCTTTATTCCATTCAGTAAATTCCCGATTGTCTCGTACAATTCAGTGCTAGGTGTTCTATTCATATTCACATTTTGTTTATTTGTACTTAATTTTATTTCTGATGTAACACAAAATAAATATTTTTCTTTCATTTTTTCTTATTCCTGGTCCGATCTCACAGTAACTTTTCATTTTCCGCCAAACGAGAACAAGATTCGTAAAAATAAGGACTACAAATTAAGTATTTTATCATGTCTATTAATCTCATATCGACACGAGATTGTTGCTTATGAAGATTCTATCCCATAGTTTTTCTAAAATCATTATTTTGATAAAAAATATGTATATATTTAATTATTTATTTGTTTATTTATATATATATATAGTATAGCTATGACTTAATCTGGATCATCAATATTGTATGAGATTTCTGTTCAGAGTATCAATGTTCTATTAAATAGCCTGCGATAGAATTTAAAATACACTCATAAGTCCATCGAACCTCAGCCCCGTATGTGCTTTTTATTTTTTATGACACATCAAAAGAAAGTGATATCACGTAATTTTATGATAATGGAGGTTTCGCCCCCAGGTTTGCGAAAAAGGATCCTGCTCATAGCAGTGTAGCACTGAAATGATAAAACACGAAGTAACTTGTATGGACAAAAGTTATATGTTCATAAAATACTCTTATGTACATTATTTACACCGCCGCCAAATGTATATTTTATGTGTCTATCCCATCCATCCAAAGGTTGCAAGGAATAGATCAGTTTCATGATATGCCGCCCATTGTGCATCTACCTAATTTTATAATGTCTTTTCTTAGCAAATCCTTCTTTCTTTGATGAACAATAAAGAGTTTATCTATCTATCTTTCTCATAATCAAGTGCCAGTACAACATTAGACACAGTTTTTTTTCATATTCATTTATATCCATAAATGAATTATTAATGATTTCGTACATGCAAGGTAACCTAAACCAAAAATATTTAATAAATTTTCTTTTGTTAAAATAGTCAGTTAAAGAATTTAACTTTTTCTCTTTGTTTCTAGTGAGAATTTTTTTCTCTTACTTATTTTTTTATTATTATGTAAACTCATCAAGTTGTAGTTGTAATTAATTTTTCTTGTTACCAAAAATGTGAAAAAACATCGCGAGGGAACCATCATGTCCAAATCCAACAATTCGAAGACAATATGTGTTAAGTGAACAAATTGTGACTTTTTAATTGAGCGCGTTTTAATCATTTCTCACACTGGTTCCAGAGAACTTACAAGAGTAGCAGCACCTGCTAACTAGTTCTACTGCCTGTTACCTGGCGCGTGTGTAAGTGCCCTTACAGAGGCTTTTAAATTTACGGCTCGGCCCGCTGATGAGAAGTTTATGGCTTGCAACATTTGAACTTATAATGCGCGGTAATGTAGGTCACGTTCCTCGGGAACTCTTTTTTGACTGTTGGGAAATGTAATTCTGAGTAAAGTGCTGTTTAGAGTTCCGTTGATCTGAAAAGTTAAGATACACTCTCTGTAGAAATGTCACAGAATCGCAGCTAATGGAAAGAAAATTAACCTCAAATGAATTCCTTGTAGCTTTGTAAAAATTGTTTTTGACAGAGTTTCATGTTAACAGTTATTTCATTGTTAAGCAAAATCAACATTTGTCATGTTTTGATTTCTAAATTCATTTGTTGAAAATGATTAAAAAATAATTTACTATACTATTTACTTCTTGATGATACACAAGCTCTAGCCATATTAAATCATATATTGATATCTATTACATCCATTATTCTGCCCACGGATAAAAATTATGTTTTATTTTCTATTATGCTGTAGGATAATTGATTCGTATTGAGGCAATATCTTTGCCTCACTAAAATATTAGTACTTGCAGGTAATCTATACGCTAGCAATTTGACGCAACGTCCTATTAAAACTTTTATGCAATTTAAATTTAAATGCAATTTAATTGGCTGATGCGTAGTCTATTACTACGGTAGGTAGTAAGAAAACTGAAGAATTGAAAGTTTCATACAAAGCTCAACATGTGTATATAAACGACTAATTATATTTATATATACATGTATTGTATTATATATACTACGTATTGCAACACCATCACTTACAATTTCGGCTGTCTTACAGATTCAAACGTAGAGTAGCCACGTCTTGACATTTAGATCAAGACTCGGGTCTACTACCATCCCTCATGAATATCTCCAACCAAATAAGATTTGGCATTACCCTGTGAAAGGTCTGCCACGCAGCAGGTAATATATTTTTCAATATCAAATGTGGTTTGTCAGCTCCTCATCAAAGGAACCTCAACCTTCGTCAAGTGAGTCCCCACTTGACATGCTTCTTTCATTCGCAGACCCTCCTGATCTATATTGAGTCCTCTGATTTGCATAAAACTTATTAAAAATGTAGCTCTATAAGGATCGCGATCGGCTCGATATGAAACGCATAAATTATTGGTGCTATTGGTTTCGTTAAATTTATTAAACTTTCGTACTTGGCGTACTAGGTGGAACTTAGTTTTTGGATTTTATTAGTGAAGTAAGTGAAGTTTCTATAATCTATGTACCTTTGTCTTAAAATACGAAATAATTTTAATATAGTGTAATTTTAAATAGTAATAAAGCAAATAGCCAATACGGCGATATTGAATTTCTCTTAACTCATTATTAAATATATTAAAAGTCATTTATCATTAGTAATGTCCGAGCACAAACTAAGTTTACAAAGTTTTATGATAGTTTTTGTATTTTAATGTTGTTTATTTTCATCTTGTAGAAATCTTACACCTGAGAGTATATTAAACTAGACTATATTAAACTCAATTTTTAAAAATCGAAATTATTTGTCTTCATCTACATTCAAACCTTTGTAAATGATACTATTTATGAAAGTATAAACTTCCTTCCAAATAAATAACATTGAAACTATCTTGAAATGGAGGATTAATTTCACATATCAGTAAATTGAAAGTTTACTCCGTTATCGTCGGCGCTGATTCGAACTGCAATCGCTCCTTAAGAATACAGCAAGTAAATCATTGTTGATTCAAGTTTCTGATCGACTCGTCTACGTAATGAGGCAAACGATTGATCTTGCCGTGACAGCGATACTCGTGATAAGCTCTATAGCCTTATCTGTAGGCAAGACAGCATCGCCGATTCAATTAACTTAATAATGTCTAGCCTCGGCGTTTTCAGAACACGCACTTTTTCCTGCGTGGAATGATTTCGTAAGCGTTCGTTTTTTTTTTAGCTGCATGTATTTTGTAAAACCCAAGTCGTATTGTTTGTTACCACTTAAACTAAAGGTAACTTTATAAGATAAAAAATAAATAAAAAATACCAAGTAACTTTGAGAAAGCAGATAAGAGTTTCCATAGAAACACTATTATCCAGCTCGACTCTAGCCACCGGTACTAGTAAAGAACTGATCTTTACTGGCATAATAGCAGTAACATTGTTTACAGAAGGCAGTTATTGAGAGAAACAGTGGTTAGTTCCTACTGAATAATCCACAAACAGATCAGATTATTATTTGTTTACCGTTATTTTGTACACATTGTCTTTCAGTACAACTAACTGTGAAGCGAGTAATTTTGAAATGTGAATGTTGTAGATTCGAATATGATAAGCTTTTTCTATGTGAATCAGTCACGGAACTTTTGACCATAACTACAGCAATACGAATTAGGATTTAAATTTTTATCTATGCACGGGCATCGGTCACTGTCACTAGCTCCATCTAGCACCAAAGTAAGCTAAGCATAGCTTGTGTCATGAGAATCAGAAACTGATATTATACTTATATACTTTTATCTAAATACATACATATAATACACATGAACACCGAGATATATAACAAACATCTATGTTCCATATGTTGTCCTGGGTGGGAATCGAACTCACGACCTACAGCGCAAAAGGCAGGGTTACTACCAACTGAGCTGTGAGGCCAGTCAAACTAAATGGCTAACTATGGCAATATTAATGTGCTAGTATTACTACTTCTCTCACTTGCTTTATATAATATAGTAGATAATATCTACATATAGGGAAGAAACAGTAGCATAGTGTGAGGGATTTTATAAAGCTCAACTATCTACTACGCTCAAGTCACGAAGCCGCCACTCAAAACCTGCGCCAAATTTAGTATTCTGGAAAGGCAACCGGCCACCAATACATTTGTTTTGCAAACTCGCTAAAATAAAGGCAATTAATGTTTTGCCGGTTTTAATGTACAGTAAAACCTAAGTAATACTTAATTGAAATTCTCCTTCAAAAAGTACATGGCCGTAAAAACTGTTTAGCAATAAAACTTACCAGGGGTCAGTTACCTAACTTAAGCTGCGCTTTCCCCAAAAATATTAATGATAAATTACACCCAAAGGTCACATTAAATGGATCGAGTCCCAGAAATCATTTCCTTGTACCATTAAAGGTAAATTAAAATAATGGCATCACGATATTAACCCTAACCATAAAACGCAAAATTAAAACTTTTATTTTATACACCGTTACTTCAAAGGAAATCAGATTTGAAGGAGTATAAGTGCTTTCTGGAGGTGCGGGTGAAACTAGTCTTTTAATTACATAGATAAAAAGAATGCCTTTTTCCCTCAAGATGTAGGCATAGCCTTGATAGGCCACTTTTCACCTTGCGGATTGCACTATTGTGAGAACGTTGACGTGATAAGTGGGGAGTTGGATGGTGTAATCGTTCTCCCGCGAATAATTTAGCTAACACTTTCCTCTACCAATTCGCTCCCAAAATAATCTTACACCCAGGACTGATTTTGTACTAACGAAATCACCAAAAAGTCCTATAATAACGAAATATTCATTTAACGACATCACTACAGGCTTTCATACCTCGTTCACAAAGAACTTGGATGATTGAGTTGATCTGACCATCTGACCAGATGTCGGTTTTTTAATCAATCATTATTTTTTTAGTCATTATTTAAGTCGCATTATTTTCTGAGCAGAAGCTCAGAAGTGCAGTTGTGATTCGTCGATAGTTTAATTATTTTTATTCATTTCACCCGTGTGTCTCCAATATCGGTAGTTCTGCCCTTCGGGGCTGTTTACAGAGCTCGCAATTTTCGCTAAATTTGATAATTTGACTTTGTTTTATAGACTGTAATGTACAATCTCGCCTCGGGCCCTAAAGCCTGTCCTGGATCCGTAAATTTTACGTCGTTCCGTATTGCTCGGTGTTTTTATTTTCAGCTTTGATAGACTATAAATTCTTGATTACAAACTTAATATTTGGTTTATCTTTCCTTTCCGTATTAATTAAACTTTGATATTGAACTATAAAAAGGATATTTTTTGCAAAAATATAATAGTCAATTTTCATTTATTATTTTGTGTAAGCCATTTGAGTGGAATGGAATCGATGTAGTATATTTGTAAAATAAGTTTAAGAAAATACTAACATAACGAGTTATCAGGCAAAATTTATGTATGTAATATTATGTATATACTGATAATTTATAAAAAAATGAACATTATCTCTAAATAGTACAGAACACAGTCGCTATCTGCCTGTGTCCATTCTCCGCTTACTTTCTTCTAAACCACGCAACGTATTTTGATACAATTTTCACTAATAGAACGAGCGATAAACGAGCAGGATTTGTGTATAAAAATGTATAAATAGTTGCACCCGCGCGAAGCGGCGTTGGGTCGCTAGTTACACATTTATTCACAAATTAGACTTTATTTTATGAATCTGTTTGTTGATTTGTTTTAACTTTAACCTCTAAAAAATAGATAGTTTAAGAAAATATATTACAAAGTAGTACAATGGCGAGCTTAACTCTAAGAAGAGTTCTCTTCCCGTAAACCTTTGAGGCTAGAGAGAGATAATTTTATAAAGGTCCAAGTCATCCACGTGTATGTAATAAAGATAAATTAAAATTAAATTTTCAAGGCATTTAACTATCAAAACATAACATTTTAAAAATAACTACATACTTTATACAAACATACAAAATTCATCTATTTAGTTTTCTGATGTACACTATATACCATACTATAAACATTTTATTCATTATTATATATTCTAATAATGTATGTTAAAATACATGAATAAAAATACAGTATAATGACGACCGATTACAAAGAAATGTATTGCTCTTTTAATCTCTTCTTAAAAACAAAGACCCACTCCCACGAATTTCGTGGGGGAGACAGTTAGAGGTATATTATATTCCCGTTGAAGGAATAATCCCTAACTTTAACTGTATTCTTTGTATCACCAGTGGGTCATAAAATGAAGATTCAAGGGAGACATTTATGTTAGTCTGAGTCATTCATAACTTAATCACATAACATCAAGTTGCACTATCCAATTCACATCAATTTCAATGGTTAATCGATATATGCTGTCGGGTTATGAAATAGGCGGGTAAGTCCGCGGCCAGAATTAGCATAACAGAAATGCATAAAAGCTTAAACATTCCATTATTAACAAACAACAACATTTTTAAAGTTATCTCTACCACCATGACATCTCTACTACCAGCGGATAATTTGTGCTTTAAAGGTGGTTTTTACTAAAGTACACTTGACGTTTATAATGTAAACTTATTGGGAATATTAAAATAACTCCAATTGAAATGATGTCAATTAGAGAATAATGCAATTTTTTTTTTAAATATAAAAAAAATATGAAATTTTGAGAAATCATGAGATAAATCTTGAGAACTTTTTACTTATCATAAAATAAAGGGGCTTAGTTAGCTGAAACAATAAATTTTCCAACATGAATGTGCGTAATAAATTATTCTTGCACATACAACGTAACTAATAAACCAAAATGATCGTTTATAATTTCATGTACTTAACTATAAATTAACACGCTAGTGTTTTTGAATTTGGATAATCTTCAACATATAAATATCATATGCCTAGCCTTGCCTTGCCTTATCTTACATCAGATTCAACAGCTCTGAGACCAAGTCGGCAAGATCCAATCATCAAATCAAAAATCAACTACGAAATCATAAAATCAAATCCTGTTATCCTTTTTATAATATCTGACATTACAACTTCGCAAACAGTAGTGTTTTATGAAAAACTTAACAAAATCAAAATTAGTTTCTAAATATTTATATAAGTACTACATAAGTAAGTGTACTTACGTAATTAACACCACTAATTTAAGTCTCCTAGAAATTAAAATAGAAACATATGAAAGATAATTGCATCTGTATTTCACCGACCTTATTACTTCTCTATCAGCTCCCGGAAGTAATTGAATTGAATTGTTAAATTCTCGCTAATTTAATGGCCACACACAGAAAATTCATCTAGCGAGTCCGCGAGAGGCCGTTATCACGTTTGTCCCCACGGAGGGCAGGTCGGGGGTGACAACGCCAACTAATGACTAGGTTACGTTATTCCTAAATGGACAGGAGTTTTTGTGGTATTACGGTTCTGCGTTAACGTGGAATATAGGTATATTTTTGGGGTAAAACGACTGTTGTTTGGTGAGACAGAAAGTGGGAGCAATAATTGCTTTGTAACAACAACATAATGTGTTTGGGCGAAATATATGCATACTATCTGTGCCCCGCGATATTCTCCGCGGTGAGTAAGTCAACCCACGGTAATACTGCACTTTTCCGGGATCAAAGTAGCCTACGTGTTAAGCCAGGATATAAGCTATCTTGATACCAAATTTCATCCAAATCCATTCAGCTATTTGAGCATGAAAGAGTAACAAACATATAAACTTTCACGTTTATAATATTAGTAGGATTGAAAGCGATTATGTTTAATTTTAATTTGTAACATTTTGCAAAAACATTGTGCAAAATTGTAAATAAAAAAAAACATTAATTTACTTCTCGTAAGGACAGCTGTTGTAATTAAAATCACAATAAAAATTATAGAAATTTCTTCATCAATTTGTTTCATTACTTATATTTTATTAATGAAATCAAAATTACTAGGACATCTGACGTCTGTGTTGAACTTTACATGTTTTTCTAATACTATTGAACACGTCAAAGTACGTACTCGTGTGAGGATCTATACGTTTCCATTCTCTCGTTATCGCAAGTATGAATAAACTTATACACAGTATCAAATCGACCGGCATTTTGTCGACTGAGAAAGCGCTCCGACAAGCGAATCAAATGCGCGTGAAGTGATCAGTATCAGCATCCAATTTCTGAAAACGATATGAACTGCGATCGGATACGCAAGGATCCAAGTTCTGTTCCGCAGTTGGAGAATACACCGGAATAACCCATGTGTCATTGGCACAAAAACAACTCAGGCAGAAGAACTTCTGCTGAATTCATTCCATGAAGTAATGTCACACCTATTTCTGCTGCTAAGCAGTATTACTGTTTTGATTTGAAAGGTGAGGTTGCCCGTGAAATTACAGGCATGTGAGATATTCCACCTTCACGTCTCAGAGTTACGGGCGCATACAATGCGACGCAGTCTTCCTATACCTAAAGAGGAGAGGACCTTAGGATGTGTTGATTTTGTTATGGGAATAGGTAACCGCTTTACACCTGATGGTTGTTGAGAGCGTGGTGGCTGAGTGGTACCTGAATTGCAATCCAGAGGTTGATGGTTCGAAATCGAGCACTAATGAGTTTTACGCTTGAAAAATTGATGTGCGCAATATCACGTTCTCAAAACGACGAAGGAAAACATCGTGAGGAAACCTTCATTCACATCACCAAACATTCAAAAACATATTAAATTTATCATTCCGAACTGCCAATTAGTCCACTATACGTCTTTATAAATGTTATAAAACGAAGTTTCTATTATATTATGAATGTTTGATTATATTCGATTCTTACTGATTTTCTATGTTGTCATTTTTGACCTAAGAGCGCAATGTTGTTACATAGTATGCAGTCGGTAAACCAATCACAAAATGGTAGTTATGATTACTTTAACACATGAAACACAACTAGTTTAATTTATAAAATTCGAATTGGTCAATAATTTACCTAAGTTTATGAAAACACCTGACCATTACCGTAGTCATCACAAACCGAAAACATTCAAAAGATTTGTTACATTCGAGTATAAAAATAGTAATTAAAAACAATAATTTTCGAATCAGCATCCAACAAAGACAACCTCCGCCTTATTTCGTAATTAAACATCGAATATCATCGATTCTGGTGCCGGCCATAAATCAGAGCAGTCAAGGCGTAAAAATAATTTCGCTTTAATATTAACCGATTGTTTCATTTCTCACTAAAATATTGCTGCGGCAATTGAGTGCACCAGAATAAGTGGACCTCAGGTGATTACAACATAAGGTACATTTTTTCTTGCAAATAATAATATTAGTGGACAATTCACACACCGGCATCTAGCCCCGAACAAAGCATAGCTTGTATTATGGGAACCAGACAACTGATAGAATTAATTCTATACTTTTTTGTAAATAAATACTAATAAAAAAAGTAGAAAAAATAAAAGTATTCAAGCAGCCTCACTTAAGTAAGAGACACATCTCAATCCGGGTACCAGTTGAAGTCACTATTGGTCATTTATAAATAAGAGTTTCTAACCGGAGGCCGCTGATTCAAATCCAAGACATGCACGAATGACAGTCCTTTGGTAGGATAATTTCGTGTGCGTACCACTTAAAACAGTAAAGGAAAATATCGTGCAGAAACCGGTATGTTTAAAAACCAAATATTCGAAGACATGTGTCAAGTGCACGAAAGGAGCCTCTTCGAGGCGCACTTTGATAATTTCACCACAATAGTTCGAGAGAGCAAGTGAAATGATTAGTACCCGTATTTGTGCTGACTGCTCTATATACCTTGGCTCTGTTCTGTGGTAACACCTTATACCGGAAAAAAAAATTGTTAAAACAACGAAATGTCTTCAAAAACTGGTCGGAATACACATTCCCCTCAGATGGCTCATTAAAGAAATATCTTGAGGCTGTTGATAAAGCAAGTTTTTAATTATTATTCATGTTGTCATAATGTGGCAGCTTTTTAAAAGGTTTTTCGATAAAGTGTACTTAAATGTTGAAATGATTGTACAATATGGGTTCAAAACTTTGAATGTATCCGATGGACGGTTGTAACTCTAAATTTTAATCGCATGAGTTGAATTGTCGTTTATTCATTCTGCCGTACCCATATGAACAGTAGTAGTTCATCACTGGGCTACCTTCTTTTGGGAGCCTTTCTCCACAACGTTTATACTCAGATAGCTTAGCTAAGAAGCTTAGCTTAGAAATTTACTAAAAAATGTATTAAAGTTAAATAATTTTTTTACTAACTCATTTCTCAATACTACTACACCCAAGATTGATCATTTCTCTTAACGCGTGAGATGAATCAAAGATCCCTTAAATTGGTTATTTTCTTCCATATTTATGCAATTTTTCGTAACTATTTACGGTATGCAAAGATATGATTATGTTATGATTTTCCTGGTATAAGAAGATTCCAACAGTTTTATAAATAAATAAAAACATTTAAATTGCAACTGCTAACATAAATAAATAAAAAATCGTATTAACGACCCATATGTTACTCAAGATTATTTGAATGTTATGAAAATTCATTTTATATTAAATTACAATATCTGTATCAGCTGTATAGTTACCAAAATAGTAAAGTTATGGCAGTAACCATTTTTATTTGTATATTCATTTTTAACTATCACATCACAGACACGTAGGTACACCATAAAATCAAATGAACAGGGGCCAAACTTAACAATAAGTGGACGTGATCGTAATAATCTTCTTTATAATTTTTATTTGACTAGTGACGTTACCCAGCCTTTGATTTAAGAATTTCATAGAAATAAATATTATGTCTAATGTCTAAACTGATAGACCCATTAATATGAAAATACCAATCGTTAGTATGTTATTCACATTGACTTTGCGACAAAAAGTTTACTCTGGGGATAAACTGTACGGTTTTAACTGAACGCTTACTGGTGAAAGCAGTAGTGGTGAATTTTATAGACATTGTCTAGTACATATAAAATGAACTCTTTGACTGGCACTCAAATCTTTTCACCGCACTGTTTAAAGAGAGACTGGGAGTAGTCGATTAGTCTCAGTGCACTTGCTATCACGTACAAGTAAGCGAAATTAATAAATTATAAAATTAATCAGGTAATTTATTTCCACAAACGGTTAGTTCCACGACAATTACAGTTGCTTTAACATTCATAATTCAAATACGAACCAAATTGCTACTGGGCAAAGTTATTCTTAGATTAACTGCAGTAGATTTATAATTCCATTAGCTTCTGAAACTTGCTTGAGAAAACGACTTGAAGCACAATGTCCGTTGAAAGTTCTACGGTTTTCTTTCAAAGATTTCTTTGTTTCAAATTTTAATTTATTCACCTCATGCAGTTTCGTTTACGATGACGCCGAGTTAAACTTGTTATAATAAGTTTTATTCGAATGTGGGTATGGTTTGTACACATATGTTAACATAGTTACACAAACTTTCTCAGACATGACGAGATTAAATTAAGAGATGAATCTGTGTACTTCTCCGGGCAAACTAGATTTAGCAGTCCCTAGTTCACTTGCGTGATGGAAGCGTCTTCCAAAGGGTCTGAGTTATCTGGTTCGACCTTATTATACAGGACAACAATCACTTATATTTTAACGAGGAAGAAAAATACCGGTTTTTTAATGTAATTTTTCAAAACTAAATGGAAGTGGGGTCTCTAAGAGTAAGTTTTGAAGGCTTTGGTTTTTATTAGATTTTTTTTATTCTTTATACCTACACCTAGCTTATATTTCCATGAGCATTTGATTATAATTTGAAACACGTTTCCTGTAGCTGGGGGTGGTTTAAACATTGATAGCAATGCAAACAACCTCGTTTTCTATTCTTGGTTACGAAGACTGAAATGAATGTTTGTTCTACGAATCTTGATTGTTACTTTTGTGTAATTGTGTACGTCTAGTAATCTAGTCTAGGAATCCTATGCATCATGGGCAATGGCATATATTTTGAAGGGTCGCTTTTAGTCACGATATAATCGATAATATATTATTTTCATAGCAACACATGTTTGCACATTAATTCATACAAATATTCCGCAAAAGTGAATTCTCATCCAGAGCCAATGTGGATTCATCGTATTTTATTTGAAAAACTCAGTACAGGCGATAAGTCACTACTACTGAAATAAAGTGTACCCACGTAGCACATTGTTTCAGTAGAACTTACCGAATTTTTTTATGCTTCACTTCTAATAGACTCATAGGTCTACTTTAAAGTACACACTGCGGTTCACGTTTCCCTTTATACTTTAAAACCGCTAAAATATTGTTTCTGGCGGGCGCGATACCGCCGACTCGGCGTACCGAGTCATACTTGCATGTGCAAGTTTCCTACAGATTCTAGATGTGGTATTTTTGTTTATTTAAATATTCAGTAGTAACAGAACAAGTTGACAGTTCATTTGGTATTTAGTGATAATCAAAAATAGGCATGTGGTGGCAGTACTTCCCTGGAATAACTTGGCTCACGTTCCACTGCCTGAAATTCATGAAAGTCACAAATTTTTTGGGAAATTGATTTACAAGTTAAGTTTCTCACTTGAAAATAGTTAAAATAAATATTAAATTGTATAATTTTACTTTTTTGTTTTATCAGGTTTAGTTTGGACATTGACCCCTCGAAATGTTTAATATCCCATAGTAGGAGTTTAATCTTAAATGTTATGTAAGTGATAGAACGAGCTGACGGCCCACTTGATGTTAAGTGGTACCGCCCATGGAGAACAACAATACAACACAAGTCCTCTCCACCAAAGTTCAAACTCATTTCCAATGTCTTGTATTCTTTGCCTGTATTGTCACAAATAAATATATTTTACTTTCTTTCTTTCTTTCTATCAAAGTACGAGATGACTCAAGTCGCAAACGTTGCGTCCATCACCCCGAGACGGGGATGTTACGTCTCATGCGTCTGCAATTAAGTAAGTTCGCAAGGCCCTAGTTTTTAGCAATGGAATTATACAGTTCTGATTCTAGAACATACACAGAATAGATTAAAGCGAGATCATATTCTGTGAGAATTATAGACCTACGCAAATACATTTTCTCACTTATCATTTTGTTCATTTATCACATCTAGAAATACTACATCCGCTAATTCTGTATTTTCCCACGCGGCATATAATCAGACGCCTGGATATTGGACCAACCAATATCTAGTTTGTATAACTAAACCAACGTTTGTTAAATTCGCGATGTTGAGATACAGCAGTGGTTCTGCTGTGATGTGAGAACCGACTTAGTTTCGTGCCAATTAGTGAAGTGTTTTATAAATAATACTGTGGGTTCTGTATACTACGCAGTGTTATATTCGTTTGTGAAGATCTTGTATATAATTTTGCTGCAAAACAAAACTTTCAACTCGTGTTCGAGGGATGATTTATATAAGGTAGAGCTTGCGATTGGATAGCTCAGTCAGGTATAATAATGCACATGGGAGAAGTGAAAGAATACTACGCATTCGACCACACAATAAAGCAATGCGAGCAACGCAAGATAACATTTATTTGCATGGAAAACAGCATAGATTGAAAATGATTTGCTTAGGTTTATTTTGTAATGTAATTATAAAAAAATAGTTGTGCAATTAGATAGTTCTGACCTTTCTACTGGAATATGTGGATTTCGGGCAAATTAGGTATTTGCTTATCGAAATATATTATTGTATACTATTATAAATGCAAAAGTTTGGATTTGATGTTTATTGATATTTGTTACTCAATTACGTACTCATACAGAACTTCTGAACGGATCTGGACGAAATATGACATAGAAATAGATTATAACCTGGCACATAGGCTATTTTCTGTCCGGAAAAATGAACGGTTCCCGTGGTATGACTTATTCACCGCGCGTAACACCGCGTGGGGCAGCTAGTATTCTACATATTATTACTTTATTCTAAAAGATCAAAAAAGTTCACAGCTATTAAGCAACTTATAATTTAGTAGTTTTACTTATTACCATGCAAAAAATGACTCCCAGCGTAGCAACAATCTACAGGTGAAGTGACCTAATTCGCCGCATGCCATGCAACGTAATCAATCAAGCTGTGTCCAAACTCAGAATACTATTATGAAGTTACGCCTTGACACCAGTACACAGGGATACGTGATTAATTAGACCGTTGTAATCAGAATGTTAGGTAATTAGGGGGTTTTCAATGATTTGCTAATGTGTTTGAATTAAAAAAAAATTGTGTCGAGGGTCACATTAATTGCTCACATTCGCGTAGCAGTATTTGCGCCCCATTACATCCGTAGAAGTACTGCCGACATGCCTATTTTTGCTGCTAAGCAGCACCGATGTTACTGTTGCAGTCTGAAAGGTGTGGGTTCTAATGAAGTGACAGGAATTTGGGGACTATGATCTTCCCACACATAAGTAAGGGTGGATCGGTGGATCGTACTATGGGCGACCAGGTGATCTACGAAAATGTATCGTTACTTCGGCCAATAAAAAAATATTACCTTATTTAAAGTGCCAGACTATAGCAAAAACAATCTCAAAAAATATTATCATAGACATTATTATATCAAAACCTAGATCAAAGATTAAGCGTTTCACTATCTTACTGGACAAATAACAGGATCTTCAATATTTTGTGTGTGTGTGTGTGTGTGTGCGTGTGTGTGTGCGTGTGTGTGCGTGTGTGTGTGTGTGTGTGTGTGTGTGTGTGTGTGTTTGTATATATAAATAAGTGAATTGCTGGCTAGTACTATATGTTAGCATCCTGTGTAAAAAAAAGAAACAAAAAATACCATTATAGGTAATTTAAATTGCAAAGGATTTTCAAGAACATAACAGCTCGATATTATTGTTGAGACGTCTTATGTATATTTTCTAGAATATACAGCGTATCATGCCAGCATTTCCAATAGTAGGCCGATGGAATTTCAAATATTACGCATATATCCCTCTATGTTTCAGAAACAAA
Organism: Chesias legatella; assembly: GCA_947359385.1. Lineage (NCBI taxonomy): Eukaryota > Metazoa > Arthropoda > Insecta > Lepidoptera > Geometridae > Chesias > Chesias legatella. The sequence continues at coordinate 4,188,736 of OX375766.1, forward strand.
TTTCATATTTTAGTGTCTCTTAGCCTGACCTACATTGCATTTACTCATTTCCACTATATTCAAATAACTCCAGTATACAAAGCGAACAAAATACACAACTAAAATACCTCGAATCTAGAGCGGAGAGGAATGTAATTCCCTAATTCGCTGCATGTTCGTTAAAGTCATCTGGACTGTTATTTGGTCTAACCTGTTCTATTTGTCGACTGAGTAAATTGTAACTCGCAACTTGCTCCTTGAGCTTTTAGTGTAAATAAATATATATAATTTGGTAAACATTTCACACAATCACTCATATCTATCCCCAAACTAAGCAATGATTGAACTAGTGAACTAATATAATACTTATACATTTTATTGTAAATACATATTAATTACTCAGGCCAAAAATCAATATTTTTGTCCGTCACACAAATTTTCTTTTTTTTATCCTGGATAGAAGTCGAACCCACGATAAATTAATATTAAAGCGAGAAACGTAGGTACCGGTGCGCAGTAGGATCTGAACCAATAAACTTGACAGATTGTAAGAGTGTACTCCGTACTACTTAGCTTCAAACTCTTTAATTTTCACAATTTAGAATCGGTGATGGATAAACAATGAACGATCCTATTAATAAAATCACATTTGTGAATTTCCCTAAAGTAATTACTTACTTTAGGCCTCCTAGGCTATTGGTTGCTGACAGAAGGCCAACGGATGGAAACATTTTTAAGGGCATACGAATGCAGCTACAACAAACACCACGACCACAGCCATTACCATAGCCGAAATGATACCTTACTTGTTTCATTATGTATGAATAGTACTATCGTTTATTAGCCAATAAAATTAAGACACTTTACCATTTTACTATTTACTTTTAAATTTATGTAAATGGTTACTATCTACCATTTTTGTGTTCTAAGGTTTGTGTATTCATAAATCTTAATTAGAATAAAGTTTTTAAATAAGTCCACCTACAGTTTTAGTAGCACTGTAACGTTTTTCAATGTTTGACACAGTAGTTGTTCATTTTAATTTTAAATTTCAGTTACAAACACCGCAACTGTCGCCCGTTTCAATGTATGAAAGATTTTTGAGTGAAAATCAGCTTTGAGTAATAAATTACTCGGCTAAGCTGAGCCAACCCCCTTTCTCGGCACTGGACGCACAAGTACATATTGTTCCTTGTTTTCTTGTTTTTATTAGTTTCTATGTATCACTTCCATGTTCCTATGTATATTTATATCCTATGTGCTGAAACAAACGTTTTATCTATCTATAGAAATTTATGAGTATTACAAGCTCAGTAACGCAAAGCTCTCATTATTTATACATTACAAACGTTTTTCCTACAGGCATCTTATGTAATCCTCCACTGAACATTTTGTTGAACAAAGCTCTATTAAAACACGCGTTGAGAATGTAAAGTGTATTATATTCAAGCTAGTACGAACAGGTATTTATCGCAGAAAAATTGATATGAAGTGATAATTTATTCATATTGAGGGTTCGAAGATGAATAGATGGTCTTGTGGGCTACCCTTGTCATTACAATGGGAATGGAAATGCACGTTTTATGACAGTGAGGATGAAGTCATATTTTGAGTAACCGAGTGAAAATCACATAAACATAATATTTTCGAGAGATGGAAATTTGACAAGTCTCTGTTACTACATGAATTTTTTCCGACAGGGCTACAACATATTATAACGATAAAGGTGATTCATTACTATGTTATCGCAATAGAAACCTTACCTTACCAACTCATGTCCAATGAGTCAAATGAGTCGTTTCGAAGTCCTTTCTAGTCCAAAATAAAGGCTTGTCGGAACTCCGTCTTTGTATTGAATCCGTTAAACTTTAGGCAGAAACCATGAGTAACTAATGCAGCATACGTCGAATACTGGATTCGATTCTACAATTTGACTTCTCGAGCTGATGAGCACCGTTCACGCACAATTCGATAGACGCAACGCATTAGTGGATTCTAACCAGAAATTAGTTATTTCAACCGTACGGGTACTATTGGATATTGTGTGGTTTGCTACCGGGCTAAGATGCTTTGGTCGCTAAATTGACGGGCGCGAACATTTTACATCAATGAGTACCTATTTATCCCGGGTGTGGGTATTTTTGTACCACTATTTTATTCACTTATATTACTTATATAATATACTTATATAATATATTTAAACTATTCAGTTTCCGATGTGATTTTGACGTAAGGCTATATTGTCTGAATGTATGAAGAGTTTGGAAGGCAGATTATCAACATCAAATGAATAAATGTTCGCGTATATTTCACGCAGTTCCCTCTAGTATTATGTACAAATTGATTTCACTTAAGAAACAAGTTTTTGTTTACTTTTATTTGATCACGCATGCATGAAGTCAAAAACACTCGGTGACATAGGTCATTCGAACCAAATAAACGGTCATTAAATTTTTACGACGTCACAGAAGGACCCTAGAATTTATGCTTTGAAAATTTATCGGTGACCCAATTGAATTTATCGTCAAAACTAAAAATTTTATTGCAAACATTTACATGCGCGTGCTTCGAAATAACGACTTTACTTAAAATAAGCCAACGTAGTAGGTAGATGTTTTATAGAAGCTTAAACTTTTTTTGTATGCAAGGTAATTTTTAGACCCAAATTTGATCTATAAAATAATTTTGACTGTTCACGGTCAAATATCTATTGTATTTTGGATGAAAATCTGTTATACCCGTTTGAGGTAGTACAACACTTAAAACTATTCCATATGTTTCAAGCATTTTCATCACTTTGGGGGATTGCTACCGCAACCGATATGGCCGAGAGTAGATAAGCGGTACAAGGACAAATTGCTTTATTATGTGACTGAAGATTACTCACATGATGTCATGCGCCAAAACAGCATTCCATGTTTCCCATACTTAAGTCAAGTCTTAACTTACCGAGACAACACTGGGCTATCATGTGAATATTTTTTGCATATGAGTTATATTATATACAGTATTGTTATACATAAAATAATCTGTAATCTATTCTCAAATCAATGATCTATTTTCAAATAAAATGCTGTTATTATTAATGGTTTATTGGGATGTTTTAGCTTACCCAGTCGTTTCTATGTAACTACTGAATTACTGAATGCCATAAACTTATTAACCCTAGAAGTAAAATAGGTACAAGTCCTTGCTTTCATTCGTGTCTGAGGATTCAAAACTATTCGTACTCGTTAAAATGATTGTAATTGGTGAGTTTGACGCTCTCGAAATACAGAGGACAGAACAACTATAGTATTGTGAGGACACCACATTTTGTAGCAGTAGAACTTGTGCTAAGTTCGCCCGGAGAAGTACTGCCACCACACCTGGTAATCTGCCGCCAAGCAGTGATGCACTCGTGTTGCTGTGTTCCGGTGGAAGGGAGTGGGTGCCAGTGAAATAGCAGACGCATGAGACGTAACATCCCCGTCTCGGGGTGATAGACACAACGCAATGCGACTTAAGTCATCTCGTACTTTAGTGGAGAGGACTTGAATCGTATTACTGTTGTCCATGGGCGGCGGTTACCACTTAACATCAGGTGGGCCGTCAGCTCGTTCTATACCCAATATTATATAAAAAAACACCCAGAATGTCAGATTAATTCAGCCCATTAAATTTCACAGGGCGAGAGTAAAAATTAGTAAAATACTGAAGATTGTACGATGACTTTCATATAACTGTCAGAAAATCGAAATGGTTATTTAATCATTCAGCTTTCGATAAGATTCTGATCGAATTCGTATTTATAGATACATAAACCTTTTTACGATCAAGAGTATTAATCCGAGCATAAAACCATAACAGTAGGTATCAGAACCAACGAAGGCAATAAATCTCATTTCGCAACATTTCCTGTTGAACAAGAGACTCTCCATCGTCATGACTCAGGGAGACGGGAATGCAGTACTAGTGTATTTCTCTAAGGAGAACGTAGTTGAGTGGTACGGAATCTGACTTTTAGTCCGAGGGCATCTGCTTGAATTGCGTTTTTCTTCTGATTAACTTATGCGTAAAATAACTTCTAAAACATTGAAGGTCATACATAATTATGTATTTTTTGTCACATTTTTTTTATAATGTCTAATATAAATAACTTAAGTTGGCAAGTTTAGTGTTTTATGTTAATATATTTATTTTGAGTTATTATTAATTATTGTATAGGTAAATGATCAGGTTGATTACTGAGTAGACAATTTTCATAATTCTGAGTAATAAAATAGATACGGGAATACTTATATACTTATTTAGATACATACATATAGGTATACCAGGTATATGCCCAGACAAACTTGTCACTAGTTCTATTGCCTGAAAGTCAGAATTCGATTAAGCTTTACTAGTAAAATCAAATTTAGCTATTATATTATCCTTAAATCATTTAGTTTGTAAAGCAAACTGAAACTATAGGACGCATGAAGCGGGACGCGCCGGGTTCCTTTAATCAATCTTATTCCTTAAATGTTTGACCTAAACGAGACAATGGTTTAACTTGACTCAAAGGGCGTCAGAGTACCTAATTAAGTATTAAAATTTTAGTAACGAAAGCTCATTTAACTAAAGATTTAGAGAGATAAAACTTTGCAAAGTTCAGCGTAATTTATAGTAAGAATTATTGTTACATTTTACGATAGCGGACCTTAAAGATTGTCTGAAACAGCAAATAATACCCCAATTTAAGCTACTTTTTACGTTATTTGAACGATAAAAAAGTAACTTTTGATATAATACTCCCAGTGCGAAAATGAGAAGTTGACTAATTTCAATGACCCAGACATGCTGAAAATAAGAATATAATACAATTCCTGCTTCAATTTATAATAATGAACAGGTAGATAATAGTTAAAAGTACTCAATATTAGTTTATTATGTAAATAAGCTAAGACTTTCAGCGTGTCTTCTTGAGACTTCGCTCAGAAGCAAGGTAAATATAATTATGCAAAACATCCATTGCATTCGAAAACATAAATACGGCAATGCAAATAAAACGACAATCGACCGTCCGAGAGGCATTCAGCGCCGCGTCTTCCCTTGAATCTAATAATCCAGTGATTTGTGCATCGCTCCAGGTCCGTGCATAGGTTTAAAAAATAATAATAATAATAATAATAATATTGGAGGACATTTCACACAGCGCCATCTAGCCCCAAAGTAAGCTAAGCATAGCTATCATGGGAACCAGACAACTGATATAAAACTTTTTTGTACTTATATACCCAGACACAGAAAAACATCTATGTTCGTCACACAAATGTTGGTCCTGGGTGGGAATCAAACCCACGACCTACAGCTCAGAAGGCAGAGTTACCAACTGTGCTGCGAGGCCAGTCAAATGAGTCGTATTGCTTCTATGGGCTGAAGTTATCACTGAGGTGGGCCATCCGTTCGTTCAGTAACTTATTTTAACCTATTACAATATTATACAAATTGTAACACAGCTTCCATACTTTAGCGGCTAACGAATCATTTTACGATACATTAGAAAGTCTCGGGAAACCGTTCTATGTGAATTAGTTTTAATGCAAAAAAATCATTTTTTCGTTTTTCGCATTGTGAAAGCATGGTTGATAACAATACGCTACTAAAAACCGTCCACGAACAACGTTTCGGTAAACTACAACGTGTGATCAAGCTGTGATAAGTCTCATTACAAAATATAGGTACCATTTCGATGTGGTATTGGTGGTCATAATTCTCCGCTTTCGTATGTAGAAAGTGGTTTATTCTGTCTTAAAAATATTACGTATTCTTACAATATTCATCATCATTTTCACAGTAGTTCTGTGTTCCCTCTCTGAGCTGGCAAACAGCCTCAGTAGGTTCTGAATTGACAGCTTGAATAAGCTTTGACTTTTATTGGAAATGTTGTACAAAGAAACTGTTGTTGTCAGTTTTTATTTAAAGATAATTAAATAGGGTGTATATAAAACCTTAAAGGTATTTTAAGTTGTTACACATTTTCTATTTTTTCGGAAATATTTATATTCTTAAATTTTCTTTCCATTCAAGTATTACGTAAGCACCAAAAGAGTGCGGGGAAGTCTTTGCTTTGCTTATTTAACGCAAATTTAAGTTTTAATTTTGATTACGTTTAAAAATAAAGGTATCTTTGGATTATTTGTTTTACCATTGATCCATTTATACCAATATTGAGTTACGTAATTTAAAATGTAGTCTAATATGTTTAGACGAATCCAAGTTATGCCAGATATTATTCGAATGTTTTAAAAAATCTCACAATAAGACTTCATAACTGCTGCTCATAAATAAGAGAATGAAACTTGAACGGATTATAAGATATGTACTATTGCTTAGTTTTGGACGGGAGTTGTTAATAATTACTAAAATTCTGATTACATAATAAGTGAATGGCCCTTAATGTCTCGAATTAATTCTGGGTCAATAATTATAATTAAGCATTTCTGATGAAGTATCGAGCAACAGGTGAGAGACTCCTTGACGAAATTAGAATGAACTGACATTGGACCGACTTTTCATCTTATTCCTTATTTTGATCGGTTGGGTATCTAATTAACATCCTCGTGATTATATATAGTGATTATCCTCATTGTAATGAATCTGTCATTATTATATTATATAAACTCAAAAAAAAATTTAATGACCATGGGAAATATACTGACGAGAACGGAATAAAAAAAAAATGTAGTGCACATAAATAATATATTAGCTCGTATTGAGTCGGCATCGAACCCACGACCTACAGTCCAGAAGACAGAGTTCACTACTAACCGAGCTGTGATGCCAGTCTATACAGGAATAGAATACTAACAGCAATTTCAGTTTGAAATTTCACTGTTTCAAGTCACAAATAAAGTTAACTTTTTTTAAGTTTAGTAACATTCTGTCCAGTGTACAATTTCTACTCGCATTTAGTGACGAATCTAACAATTTACGGCCAACGTTATCTCGTCGTACAACCTCAGAAAACACTATCCATTCGGTTTCATTACAATAAATCTAAAGGCTTGAGTTATAAAGTTTTGCGTCGATCGAAACTAAACTACGGAGATAATGTACCTCGATCAGGCTATTCTTTGCTTTCCAACCATCATTTCTCAAAATAGAACTATACTCCGTTCGGAGAGAGTTGAGTTTTGCATTGTATACTTTTCGATTAACAGGTTTATCTGTTTGATACGTAGAAAGATAGCTCGCGAGCCATAATTGACCAGTTATTTATAGGCGAATAATGAGATTAAAGGATCGGTACACACTGAGTGTATTTTTATTATAATTACGATAAAAGTACTATGGTTTTTTTCTACAAAGTTGTGTAGTTGTTTATTTTATTTCATTTGCAGTTATTTAAGTTCTGTAATTAAAATGAGGGTCTAAATGGCATAAGAATAAGTAGTATTAAACAAAATACCAGGTATACGCCATTAAGCTAGTTTATAATTATTTACTTAATTTGTAAACATTTTAATGCCAAACAATAGTTGATTTTTAGGGAAGCCTTTCGGTAACTGAAAACAATCTTATCTTGATAGCAAACTAATAAATCTTTGAGTACGTTTCCCGAGAGCTATTGCTGTAAGCTAGACGCAATTAATAATAATTGACACTAAATGAAGTATCATGAGTGATTATATAAGGAGTGAAATATAGATAAATATGATTAAATAATTTTTGATTTGAGTCTTTCAAAGGCACTAGTAGGTTTGTTGTGTTAAGTTTCATTACTATCAATACGAAAACTTATGAGAGATGTGTGCTCAAAAATAAGCCGGTGTGTGGCTATTCCTTTATCCCTGGTATTTCATCAAGTTAAGAAAATAGATTAGAAACTCATTCAGTATATCAAATGAGACACATAAACTTCTAATGACATTACAAATCGTTCGCGATCGATTTTGCAATAACATATTTGATTTTTCCTGTTATTTCCAGGGTAACATTTGACAAAATTTCAAATTGAATTAAATCATTTTCCAAACTGAATAATATGACAACAAAAGCTCAAGATTTTCTTTAAACTGAGAAAGAAAATACGCTTTTATATTTTTTCTCAATTTTAAGAAAACCTTAACTTAAACCTTACCTTAACTAACCTTACTTCCAGAACAATTAGAAAGTCTCCAAACGCATCTGGACGGGACGGGCATGGAGCTGTGACGGATTATAAATTATAAGTTTACAATATCCAAATATGGTTAAAACCTCATGTGACAGTAATTTTACTCTATCCATAACTTTCAAACGAAAAATATAGTAAGGAAGTCTACAAGGATAAAAAAACACAAAAGCTATTCTATCGAAAATCCTCAGTGTACCATTTCATAAAGGCACGATGAGTTGTGGAGTCAAACATCTGCTTTTACTTCTGCGATGCGTAACTATCCAGATCGTATTTGCCGAACGTGATCTACTTCTCACTGGCGGTATTACACTATTACACTCGTCGGTGAGTGGGCGGTGACAATGGCTCTCTCAGTATTGTTCCCAACACGTGCCCATGTATCAAATTTGACGGCACTATGGAAAAGTACATCTGCGCCACAAGATTTGCAGTTTGGTGCCAAATAATAGGTAATTGCGTTGAATTACACTGTAATATTTGAGGTGATTTTGAAATGTGTTTTGAATAATGAAACCTGGCATCGCCTAAACTGGGAACTCTCTCGTAAGTGGGTTTGCCGTAACAAACATTAGACTAGTAGCAGATTTGTTACTTGAATGTGGTAGGCATTTTAAAATGTTCATGACAGAAGGCACGGTTTTCTCATAGTTTCCTAAGAAACTGAGGTTTAGAAAGAAATCTGAAACCTCTAACATTTTATCACAGCTTCACTGAAACATAGCTATCACCGCGTTACATCACCGGGACATATGAATAAAATTACGAGTACCGCCGTACTACCGTGAACAAATTTGTAGATGAAATGATGCTATAGTATTTTTACCGAGATGTTCCCGTGTCACCTCAGATTTTTTCTGCCAAATTAGTTACGGAACGAGCTGAAAGCCAACCTGATGTTAAGTGGCAACCGCCGCCCATAGACAACCGCAATATGACTAAAGTCCTCCACCAAAGTATGAGATTACTCAAGTCGCATTGCGTTGCGTCCATCACCCAATATTGCAGATGGCATTAAAACGTCGCAAACAAAACAATTATCCATATTAAACATTTTTCTGAATTCCAATGTATTTTAGGTATAATACAAGGTGTAAAATGCTATTCCGAGAGTAGGTGACTTAAGTGGCAACTTGTGGATTATACCGAGCGAGAGTCGCAAAAAAATACCTCACACAAAGCGTAGCGTCAAAGTACCTATAAATTTCTCAAAGCGGGAACTCAAACGAATTCGCCATTCAATCTCACGCTACATTCTCTTTTAATCTGTTTAAATGACGACAAATTTACTGCTACAGAATATTATGCTACTTTTTTAAAGGCCTCACTACATTCCCTACTTTGACGTACACATATTTGTTCAATAAATGGACTTAATAGCTAATCACATAAAGTTTTTTTTTTGCTAAATGTTTTAATGGTGTGTTATCACGGTATTATTAGTTACTGATGACGGCGAAACATTAAAGAATTCTAATGTGAAATCAGAATAACGTGTATTCTATTATACAGGGTGTGGCGTAATGAGTGGATAATAGGGTACCTGCGGGTAGGGGCCATTGTGGCGGTTCAGAAAAATATTTGTTATGCTCAGTAAAAGTGCCTCGGTTTTCGAGATATTCGACATTTTCGAAATTTAAGAAATATTTCACCCTTCGTCACTATTTTTGGCGCCCAGACTGCAAATGATTTTTTTTTTCTATCTGTTTTTTGGATAGTATTCTTGGATAGATGTGCTATCGAATGGAAACTATTATTTTTATAACACAAGCACAGTTATGTTTTTAAAATAAGATTTCACTAAAATTTTACTTGCTTTCGTTTGTTTTCCTGACCTTTACCCTTCTGTGGTGTAAAAAAAATGTATGGTCACTTGAATGCCAACGTTTAAAAAAATTAGCCTTTTTCATCGAGATTCCGAAATGGTATATTACATGGTATTTCCACAAGTTGATTCAAAATTAATTCCTATTAAAATGGGTAGAGCTAATTATTATAAAATTACAAATAGTACTAAAATTTACTTCATTACTTAAAATCACCTAAAAACATTAGTTTAAAATTCGGTAATGAAATAAAACGAAACAATAAATTTTAAATGCATTTCATTTATTAAATTTACTATCACAAAAGGTGTTCGAAAAGTCCACCACGTGCTCTGATGCATGCTCTGCACCTTTTGATAAAAGATCTTTTAATCCTGTTCGCAAATCTTTGCTCTGTGATTTTCTGAGCAGCTAATCGCACACGCTCCCGTAGCTGGTCCACTGTATTAATTGGGTCTTTATAAACCTTTTCTTTAAGACATCCCCAGTAAAAAAAGTCCAATGGGTTGAGGTCTGGTGAACGAGGTGGCCACAAAATTGTCCCCAAACGACCGATCCATCGTCGACGATATGTTTCATCGAGGTATTGTCGAACATTTCGGGCGTAATGAGCGGGGCAACCATCGTGCTGCAGCCACATTCTTCTTCTATCTTCTAATGAAACATCTTCTAATAAAAGTGGAAGTTCGTGCCGTAAAAAATGTAAATACGTTTCTGCAGTCAATGTTCCAGACAATTCGAATGGTCCGATGATTTTGCCATTTAGAATTCCAGTCCATAAATTAATTTTGAACTGGTACTGGGACCTGTCTTCTCTGGCCAAATGAGGGTTTGTACGCTGCCAACTGTGCAGATTGTGCATATTAAAATACCCATCTTTTTTGCACGTGGATTCGTCGCTCCACAAAATTTTATCGAAGAAATCGGGATCAGCGTCGGGATACCTTTTGTGATAGTAAATTTAATAAATGAAATGCATTTAAAATTTATTGTTTCGTTTTATTTCATTACCGAATTTTAAACTAATGTTTTTAGGTGATTTTAAGTAATGAAGTAAATTTTAGTACTATTTGTAATTTTATAATAATTAGCTCTACCCATTTTAATAGGAATTAATTTTGAATCAACTTGTGGAAATACCATGTAATATACCATTTCGGAATCTCGATGAAAAAGGCTAATTTTTTTAAACGTTGGCATTCAAGTGACCATACATTTTTTTTACACCACAGAAGGGTAAAGGTCAGGAAAACAAACGAAAGCAAGTAAAATTTTAGTGAAATCTTATTTTAAAAACATAACTGTGCTTGTGTTATAAAAATAATAGTTTCCATTCGATAGCACATCTATCCAAGAATACTATCCAAAAAACAGATAGAAAAAAAAATTTCATTTGCAGTCTGGGCGCCAAAAATAGTGACGAAGGGTGAAATATTTCTTAAATTTCGAAAATGTCGAATATCTCGAAAACCGAGGCACTTTTACTGAGCATAACAAATATTTTTCTGAACCGCCACAATGGCCCCTACCCGCAGGTACCCTATTATCCACTCATTACGCCACACCCTGTATATAGTAAAATATTAGCTACTACATAGTTGTATGCGTTATAGATTATGCAAAGCAATCAGTAGAACTTACCATGCCTATTTCTGCCGCCAAGTAGTAATGCATTCGCGTTACTGTGTACCGGTTTTGTAAGGCTAGTTTAGCTTCATAAATCGATGGATTGTGATTGAATACTACAGTTTCTCAATCTAAAATTAACATGTACTTGAATTAACTCCAAAACATCATAAAAATATAAAAATAAAGGAATAATATACCGTTAAGCAACCTCCGAGGACGATCCGTCACTTAATCGCAGTTACACTATAAATCGCCGATATGCGACTAAAAGTATCGTGTGTAACAGAGCCCTAAGCGCTGACACATTGTTTCTTCTACTGAAGTGTCGTTTTGTCTTTCATTGGCGCGATACACATTCATTCAAATTTAATAGGGCAGTTCTGGAAATTATATTTCTGGAATTGTGAATTGCGGGCGATAGTATGAATATTTGTCAGCCAGTGTTTATTGCATTAACGATGGTATTATTACACTATAGTTTATATGTTACACAAATTAAAAAAAAAAATGTTTAAGAATTTTTCATTTGCAATACATATTTTACTATACTTTTTTTAGGAAACCTATAATTGATTAGATGATTAAGCTGAATTGAATGAAGCTAATGTCATTTATATTAAGTATGTGTTTGTTTTATTAAACAAATAAAATAAAATGAAAATTAATTTACCTGTTTAATTAATCCAAACTTGCAGCAGTGACTTCTTCACCATTTTCTCAAAGAAACCGGCGTGTCCTGTTGCAAATCCACAGATTACAACCTTATTACTGTCGCTTGGCAAAAGATGCCTTTGTTGCGTTCCTACGGGGAGGCTACATCTGATACAGATAGTACCGAAAATTTAACTACGAAATCCAGACCGTGCTTATTGACCACATATCACGAAAACATGCTCTATTTTCGATAATACACGTTTGAAATTTTTAGAGATCCCGTCACTTGGGTGTTAGTGTTGTTTATGTTGTATTGACTGATTAAGTCACACCAACCATTAAAGTCACACCTTTATTTTTGGGTATGTAAGAATGCGGTTTGTACATTTTTCCGTTTGTTTCGTTATTGTATTCCCATAACGCTCATTTTCATAGGTCAACTGTTCACCGATGACAGATATATTACACTGGTATTCATAGGAAAGCTTGATAAAAACACATTGATATACGTTCCCATAGTAAAAGATATGCTTAGTTTGGGGCTACATGGCGCTGTGTGAATTGTCCACCAGTATTATATTACGAGTATATTAAAATGACCTCGAAATTAATAAACACTTAAAAGCGATGATTGAATAAACATGACTTTTTTTATGAATATCTCCTATAATTTTATATAATTAGTATTAGTAATTATTAGTAAGTATTGACTGGCCTCACAGCTCAGTTGTAGTTACTCTGCCTTCTGAGCTGCAAGTCGTGGATTCGTTTCCCACCCAGGACAAAAATTGACGAGCACTGATGTTTGTTCTGTGTCTGGGCGTTAATATGTATGTATATATGTACAAAGAAAAGTGTATATGTATTCTGTCAGTCATCTGGTTCTCATAGTTGTATTTTATTTGACATGAAACAAACGATCTCGCAGATATTGTGTACGTTAAAAATACTTTTAGCGATATTTACCTTTAATCGTCCAAACGTTCAAATCGTTCAAACCTGTTAGAGCAAAATAAGAAAAAAAAATAGTTTTGCAATTAATTTAGTAAAAAATACAAACGTTTATTCCTTTAGAAAATAACGCGATCTCCGGCGAATACCTCCTTGCTCAAACAATTTCTCTGACGCGACATTTTGGTTCTTAGACTTGACTATCAATACCATCGTAAAGCTTCCCACTTGTTTGAAATAACATTACTATTTGCTTTCCCACCATTTTTTTTTTTTTTTTTTTTTTTTTTTTTTTTTTTTTTTTTTTTTTTATAATGGTGGACATTTCACACAGCGCCATCTAGCCCCAAAGTAAGCTAAGCATAGCTTGTATCATGGGAACCAGACAACTGATATAATACTTATATACTTTTTCTTTTGTAAATACATACACATAATACATATTAACACCCAGACACAGAACAAACATCAATGTTACAAATGTCACATAAATATTTGTACTGAGTGGGGATCGAACCCAAGACCTACAGCGCAGAAGGTGGGGGTTACTAACCAACTGAGCTATGAGGCCAGTCAATGACCACTTGCCGGGCAAACGAGAGTTTGTAGTAGTGTGTTTGTCTAATTCACAGATTTAATGAACAGGTTATTAAAATTTAGTTCAAATGTTAAATAAAGATGTAGATACGCTTTTAAACACAGATTTTACAACATGTTTTACTAGTTTTAGCTTGAAAGAAAAATAAACATTTGATTTTCAATACCCACGTCACTGTTGATATAATATCTTATAGTGGTGACAAAGTAAGTTATTAAGATACCGGCTTAATTATATGAAGTAAAAACTACACAGGCTATGAAAAAGCAAAATTTTACCGAAAATAAAAAAACAAATAATAAAGAAAGAAACAGAAGTGTGCGTGTAGTTTTTACTGACTTCTTCGGCGTAACTTACTGAAACTTACCTATACACTACAATGTGAAAGAATATCTAAGCGTATTGGATCAATAACAATTACATTGATGCGGGCTTGTCACGCAATTAATTAATGTTTGTTGGCAACATTTCATAATATTGACACATCTAGAAGAAATCATACGGGCCTGTCGATCATACGTTTCATTGAATCTGTCAAAATAATAAGTGATCATTTGATCGACGAGTGAGTAGGTACGTTCAATTGTAACATCACATCTAGTTTGTAAAGTTGTCGACCACGATTAATCATAGATTGTGTAAATTAAACAATAGTGTTTTACCCAATTTTATTATAAAATTGGGTACTCTGGTGGTACTCTTGCAGTTAGCAGTATAACTCATCGATTTCGGACGCCAAGTAGTAATCGCTGTCATTTTACATTTTTTTGTTCCAGATGGATTTGCGGAGTTAAGTGGTTGTTTTGTTTCAATCTTTAAAACGAGGATAATAGGATAGGAATAGGATATTCTCTTTTTTATGTGACAAAGTTACGGAACCATCACGGACGGAAGGCCCACCAATTAATAAGTGGCAACCTCTGCCCATGCATTACGGGTTGTATTCCCCCCTACTTAGGTACAAGATGACCCAAGTCGCAATATATGCACAAGTATTTGTTATTAAAACAAAAGAGAAAACTAGCTGCGAACTGTATATAATGTAGCTAGAATAAAATAAGTGCTCTATACAAATTCAAAGATTTTAAAAGACAATTGGTTATAAAAAAAAAACTTTTAAGAATCTCGTTGCAATAGATGATGATGGCACAGTTCTACACAACACTTCTCACAACCGTCATATTGCCGATTTGCACAAGATCTGATTGCCCTTATCCGATTCGATTCGATTCGCACGAAAACAAGGTAGTCTTCACAAAAGGTAGGTCCAGAAATGTATGAACAAGGTGCCATCAATCACCACCAAACAAAATGAAACGTCACACGCGCGTTGCCCTCTACTGGACGACGGCGACGGTGTGTCAAGAGTAGCTTGGTTACAGATATTGCATTTTATTTTAAGGCTTTACTAAGAATACACTCGTTCCGTAACTTTATTGATTGATTAGCTAATATGTGTTTAGTAATATGTTAGCTAGAATGTGTAAACTGAGTAAATTGGTAGTGGTTTTTCATCCGACTTCAAGAGGAGTTTCAATTCGGTTGTTTGTTTTATATTTGTTCATATCTCATTATAAATTGATTAAAAAAATTCTTTTTTTTATTGAAGATTAACTGCGCAAAATAATTATTAAGTCGATATGTTTAAAAGTTAGAATAAAATTACTCCATTTAGTTTAGTTCATTCCATCTTTTGTCCAAATCATATATAAATAGTATTAAAATAATTAAAATTACATAAATGGATAGTAGGTAAATAAACAAATTAAAAACTTTGTCTAAATATTACTAAAGACAACAATATTAGCATTTGGACGATAGTAAATGTGATTACTGTAATATCCTTAACAATCTAAATAACTTTTTTTACCCTAGCACACAGTCTTATAAGTCCATCACATCTTTGCTACACAAAATATGCGTTATACTGTATATGTGATTATCTGAATTTTTCCGTTACTCTACACGTCAAAACGACGAACTCATTAATACAACATTTGTCTCGGCAAGAGACAGAATTCCTTCCTCATTCACCGTTATTAATATTGTATCAGCATCATTACTTCCATCCTTTTCAAAGGCAGCATCGTAATTAGATTGTCAGCGAAATTATTCAAATCATTTATCACTTTCCGCCAATTGAATGTGTTATTGAATTTGGAATTACTACATGTTACGAAATTGCTTTTTAGGGCTTATTTAGACAAGAAAAGTTTCTAGAACATAAGGAGGCGAAATATATATAAAAAAATGCATATTCTTTCAATCATAAACAATCATTACAAACTTTCACAGGATTAGACACTCTAAAGAAATACAGAACCTTAATCTCTTCTCAGTCAAGAAGATATGTCAGATGTAAACACGAAACTTGTCTACTGCGGCGAGTTTTATCGTATTGTGAATAGTGGAAGGCGATAGTCGTACCGTGATACGACTATCGAATGCGATTTTCTTGCTTCATCGTTCTAGTATTGCGACTACGACTTCAGAAATATTGTTTGTTAATGGGTAGATTACGACGTAATTTTTTTTTATTTGCTATATGCTCACGTTTGACCGCAATCTCACCTAATGTTAAGTGACGTTGCGATCTACGATGTGGCATGCTTGCCTAGAAAATACCTATTCACTCTCCTCTTGTAGACCTCCAGATTATAGTTCTCGGGAAATACAGACGCAGGCAAGGAGTTCCACTCTTGGGCTGTCCGCATTATGAAAGTGGAAGCAAAACGCTTCGTACGGATGTGAGGTAATTGGACCAAGAAAGGGTGACGCGATGCTGTACGTCTCGATGTAAAGTGGTCGAATGGACGTAATACAATGAGACTTAGGTGATCCTATGCCTAAGTGGGAGAGAAGCCAAGTCATATTGGTTATGTTATGTGCAGAGATTGAGATGATTACCATTTAGCACCAGCCAATCTACTTGTACCCGTACTTGTACTACAGCATCAAGGATTAAAATATTCAACACGAATAAAAATTTGCTAATTACTTGGATAACAAAGCACCTCTGACGATAAACGCGCGTGTTTACTTGTGCGGACCATAAATAATGCGATAAATTCGCCTTAAGCTACGGTAATGACACATAATATAAGGCATGTTAAAATTACAACCAGTATATCCGATGAAATAAATTTATAGAATGTACATGGTGTTTAAATTCAAAGATGATTTCAGTTTTAGAGCCAGGTCGTCGAAGGAGCTGAGCTGAGCCAGCTACATATAGTATTATAGCTACATATACTCGTATATAGAGTGCTTCTGGCGGTATATAGGTATGAACTATTTTTATGTTATAAATTTACGGCACGAGCAAATGGCCCACCTGATTTTCAGTGGTAACCTTTGCCCATAATAGTAATAATATAATATTAGTGGACATTTCAGACAGCGCCATCTAGCCCCAAAGTAAGAGCTAAGCATAGCTTGTATCATGGGAACCAGACATTAACTGATATAATACTTATATACTTTTTTCGTAAATACATACATATGAACACCCAGTCACAGAACAAAGAACGATCGCACACAAATGTTTGTCCTGCGTGGGAATCGAACCAACGACCTACAGCGCCGAAGGCAGGGTTACTACCAATTGAGCTGAGGTCAGTCAAGCCCATAACAAGCAATAAGAATTAGGTCCTCCAATAATAAGGTGGAACAAGACCCGTTTGCGCCCTTAACCCTGAGACGTGAAGTTGGAATGTGTCAAGTGCCTGTAATTACACCGGAAACCACACCTTTGAAACCGGAACACATTAACACGAATGCATTACTGCTTGGCGGTAGAAATGGGTATGATGGAACTTGGCATAAGTTCTACCGGTACTGAATTAGCTCACCTATGCAAGCTAAGCTAAAACTGTTTAGTTCTCGGTCTTCAGCCAGCTTTAAGTATTCGTACATAAGCTGTTACGATTAGTCTTCAAAATTATGGATTATTAATTTTAATAAAAATATCGGTTCTCCATAACTTAATTCTGTGACTTGGGTTTATAAACAGATTAAAGCGAGTCCGTTGACATACAGTAACGCCATTTTGGTCTGTCATACCAAATACGTGGGCCATGCTGAAAGTTTTTCGTATTCACCATTTGCGTTAGACATATCATAAAAACAACAAGCATTTTTTTTTTAATTGAACTCTGGCGCAACATTTTTTGTGTTTACGTATTGTTATGGCACCTTTTAATTGAAAAATTACATGCGAGAAAATCTTCAGTAGTTCAGGTAGGTCTGTACCACTGGTCCAGCACGTTAACAATAAGAATTTGGTGATGAAGTCCCATTTATTAGCTATATGTCTTTCTAGCATAATTAATTCAAACGTAGACGTTTTATCTCCAAAACGATCCACTTGTTGGCTGGCGACGGCGGTAACAGAAACTCATTGATGCTGTGTGAAAACTTAGTTAATCGGATGGAAAAATACATGTTGTCACCAATTGCAAAATATTTTTCACTTGCACCTGAATACTTGGAAACTTTATTTGATAGCCGCACAATACTAGCGGCCCATCTCAGTTTCGCACGGGTAGCGTTGGAAATTATCTTTCTCAGTATAAAAAATAAAAATGCAGTAATTAGTGCAAAAATTTTCAGAATGAGACCAGCAGTTTCGGTAATTACATCCTGTATTACATTTTTGTTATTAGTTATAAGTAATATTCGTGTAAATTATTTGTTCTAAGTAATAATGATTTCCTATTTTTAAAAACCGAAATAACGAACTACCGACAACCACTACTCCACAGAATATTTTTAAACTTATTTCACATATGATTTATCAAAATTGCCGTATAATAAATAACTGAAAACGTTAAGTATTCAAAACAGATCAGTTAAATTATCCCACCGTGAGCGTTTAAACGAAATTAAAAATGTCACAAATTATATTCGGATTATTAATAAACAAATAGGTGAAGTGTGTTCACGCCGATCAAAAGGGGATCTATGATAAATCTGAATAGATCGAGCGAGCTCTAAATGGAGCAGATAAATCAAAGAGGCAATGAATAAATATATTAAATTAACCTACGTCGTTAAATTCATTTTTCACTTTATTACTCTGGTTCCGGTTCGTCGTAGCAAAATATGATATATCGCAGTTTTTAAGTGTAAACGTAAGTTTGGTCAAAATTGGTTTAGCTTTTTTGTGTGATTTATGGACAAAACACAATGGGCACTTTTAGAATTAACCTGAATAATATAAGCCTATAAGGCATAGTGGCCCGGTGATAGAAACAAGTATCAATATAGAGGTAGCTGCTTCAAATCCAGACGATTCCAGAACCAAATTCGAGAACCAAAATGTCAAAAAACATGTGCCAATTGCACGAGAGGAGCCTTTTTGAGTCAAATTTATTCCTTTCAATATGTCATTCAAGAATCTGTCATGAGTAATAATAATTCTAACCTGAATTTTTATTTAGGCTCCCATCTCTACATTCTGTATAGGTACCTACTCTTTGACAAATACAAACGTAAGTTGCGCACGCGCCGAGGGGCGTTATTTTTACGTCCTTGATTTACGAGCCGTGTTGAAATCAATTCACGTAAAGTTAAACGTGGCTTCATCTTATTCCAACGGAATTAAGTTCAATATACGATATTAGAACCTTAACTAATGGTCACATATTTAGAATATGTTTGCACGCCAACATCAATTGACTTTATTCAGATACTTCATCGCATTGTCTGAAATGCAAAGAATTCATAATAAACATAGTTTAATATAGAAAATTTTCAAAATATTTTATAAACACGTTTAGCGCGATACGCACATTGTGACCTGACCTGCTTGTAGCATGTGGGTTTCAGTCTTACGATGAGCTCTAGCTTCCAGTGAAGGAAATATAGTGAGGAAACTAAATATCTATACAAATAAATAAAATTGGAGTGTCTGTTTGTCATATTAAAATAACCGCTTTTTACTAACTGCATATGCTATACACGGCACATATACCAAAACAACATTTAAAAAAAAACTGTCTGTCTGTTTGTTCCGGCTAATCTCTGAAATGCCTGGACCGATTTTGACGGGAATTTCACTGGCAGATAGCTGATGTAACAAGGAGAAACTTAGGCTACTTTTCCGAGGGGTAAAATAGGGGTGCGTGGTAAAACCAAATTCCACGCGGACGAAGTCGCGGGCAACAGCTAGTAGCAAAATAAATAATGTTAGTCAAACAATGGCCGAGCAGTAGGTATCGCCGAGAAAATAGGTATAGGCGTTTAGGCGCGGCTTAACACGATGAAATAGATTAATTTCACAGTTGTCAATGCTTACCAAATTGGGGCGACCGAGAGGGTAATTTTATTGCTCTCCCGACAGATGGCTTTTGTCAAAAGTAGGGAATTAGGTGTGAATTAGTGGTGACATTTAGAGCATTCGGGATCGTCACCTGGTGGATTTATTTATTTTAAACTGTCGGAATTGGTAACTTTTCGAGATTGTGTGAGAATTTAATTAAATATTCTCCTGGAGATGTAGGAAGACTAAAGACATTTGACTTCGAGTAATTATTTATGTATATATGTAATAAGTTAAGGAACGACCAGACTGACTAACTGAATTGTAAGTGGTAACCTCTAGCCACAACCATCCCTTATTTAGGTATCGGATTATCCAAGTCGCAATGAATTACGTCCGTTACTATAAGATGTCGAGGTGAAATGCCTAATATGGATGAAATTCAGTGTTTTTTAGTATCATGTGGATTTGAATACCTAAATTATATATGGCACGGTACCCTAGTAGATTGCTGACTGAATTTTTCACATAGGTTATCTACGTTACTAATAGCTATTACGAGTACATGAAAATATCAAAAACTAAAACAAGAAACCAATCATAAACAAAAAAAATTTTTTCAAGCTCTTCAAAACCCAGTTTGAAGAGTTACTTACGATAGATAGTCATTGTTATCACCTATTGCAATACCTATATAATACCTATATAATAATAGTTTGAGAGCGTGGTGGTCTAGCGGTACTGACTCCCGAGTTTCAATTCGGAGGTCACCGGTTCAAATCCCAACGTGCACCTATGAGTTTTTCGATTGAAAGATTTATGTGCGCAATACCACGTTCTCAAAACGGTGAAGGAAAACATCGTGAGGAAACCGACATGTCCTAGAATTAAAAATTCGAAGATATGTGTCGAGTGCACGAAAGGAGCCTCTTTGAGGCGCACTTACAATCCTTTCACCACACTGGTTCGACAGAACCGGTGACTCGAAGAAGAAGAAGATTGCAATACCTAATATTGCATTAGTACTTGGTGGCAGAATGAGAACTACCTATATCCTCATGATCATCCAATTTATTTCATAGCTCCGTATACAGGGTTACAGGAAAAGTCGTGCTAGATCCGTTAAGGGCGTGGAGTACCCATCATTTCTGACTTATTTCACTATGAAACACCCTACCCTAAACTTAACCCTTTTCGAGATATTCGACTTTTAATTTTTTATTGAATAATGCCGATTTTTAGGCTACGAAATTTATTTTTGTTTATTTTGTGTATCTTATTATTATTATTATTGCATTTTTACATGTGTAATAAGATGCTTTAGGACATCAATCATTAAAATAGTGCATAAGTTAATTGAATAGACCGTAGTAGACAAGTGAAAGTAAAAAAATAAAAAATATATTAGCAAGCTTATTTTTCTCTAAGGGATATCTAAAAAAAATATTATGACACTTGTTCGGCAGATATTTTTTAAAATATCTACGTTTCATCAGCTATCTAACGAGGTATAATAATCTAGGGTTTTATTCAAATGCATTGGAAAAAAATTAGTTTCATAGGCGACAGTGGAGAAGAAAATTTATACTTAGCCCTAAAAAGTAAAATAAAACATTAGGTATGCATGAAATGTCATTTATTAAAGGTTTTCACACAACTTTTTCTTATTCTACAGTTCATGTTCAACATGGCCGCCTCTATTTCTGAAACATTGTCGCATCCTTCTACGGAGACCAGTCTTCACTACTCCAGTGGTCAACGTGGTCCTCATTTTATTTGCTGCATCCACAATCCTTTCTCTTAAGTCTTCCACAGACAAAACTGGATTCGGCTCGCTGTACACAAGACTTTTCATGCACCCCCATACATGAAAATCCATGGGAGTTAGGTCCGGACTTCTTGCTGGCCATGGCAACGGCCCACCTCGTCCTATCCATTTGTTTGGATAATTTGTGTCCAGCCAGTCTCTGACACTTCTCCTGAAATGGGCAGGGCAGCCATCGTGTTGGAACCACATGTCCCTGATCAGGTTGAGTGGCAGATCATCCAGCAAATCACTCAAGTCTGCTCTCAGGAAATTTTCGTAGCTTTCCCCATTTAGATTATCCGGGAGAAAGTAAGGTCCAATCAAATGATTAGAGATAATGCCCATCCACACATTCACGCTGAATCTTCGTTGGGACCCTTTCACTCTTTTCTTATTGGGATTCCTTAGTTCTTTTGGGGCCCAGTAATGGACGTTGTGATAGTTGGTTATGCCATCTTTATCAAATTTGGACTCATCCGTCCACAAGATATTTCTTAGAAAATCTGGGTCTTCTACGTCAGCATTTAGCATAAATCTGCAAAAGTCCAATCTTCTCGCGGGGTCTCCTTCTTCAATAACGTGTACCGGCGTGTAATGGTACGGGTATAGGCCAGCAGTATGCACTGTAAACCACACTCTCCATTGCGAAAGTCCCAGATCACGGGCAACAATATTAGTGGAAGTAGTCGGATCCGCTCGAAAGCGTTGCACTATCTCATTGTCCTGTTCTTCGTCGTCAATTCGTGGTCTTCCCATGTCTGTATTTCGTCTCAAAACAGAGCCAGTTTCTTTAAGTCTTCGATAAACTCTGTCAAAACAGGCCACATCCGGCACTCGACGACCGGGGTAGCGAGTTATGTATTCGTTACGAGCTTGCGCAGACACAACTACTTTTTTCCACGAAATGTAATACAAACCCTAGATTGTTAGACCTCGTTAGATAGCTGATGAAACGTAGATATTTTAAAAAATATCTGCCGAACAAGTGTCATAATATTTTTTTTAGATATCCCTTAGAGAAAAATAAGCTTGCTAATATATTTTTTATTTTTTTACTTTCACTTGTCTACTACGGTCTATTCAATTAACTTATGCACTATTTTAATGATTGATGTCCTAAAGCATCTTATTACACATGTAAAAATGCAATAATAATAATAATAAGATACACAAAATAAACAAAAATAAATTTCGTAGCCTAAAAATCGGCATTATTCAATAAAAAATTAAAAGTCGAATATCTCGAAAAGGGTTAAGTTTAGGGTAGGGTGTTTCATAGTGAAATAAGTCAGAAATGATGGGTACTCCACGCCCTTAACGGATCTAGCACGACTTTTCCTGTAACCCTGTATACATGTACCGTACATACATACATGTATGTTACTACTTGGCACAGATCCCTACCGCTATGTATAAATATTTTCAGTTCAGGCGATAATTTTGTCTAGGTGTAGGCGATTGGATTGTCTCAAAAAAAGGCGTCAAATATACCGTAAAAGGACCAAAGTTTAAGTTTCAGTCGTAAGTATGTACCGTGAAAACCTAGTTACCAAACACTTAACGTCGACATAAACTTCTCATGGCCGAACGCATTTTCTCTACCATGCAGTATTGGAATACAATATTCTATGCACACAGTAGACTTGATTTTTGGAATAAACTTATTCAAGCGTTGGTTAATTTCAATTACTGATAAATTTATTGTATTTTGGTGTAAGTAGCGGTAGTACCTTATAAATAATATATATTATTTTAAACGTAATAAGTAATCGTAAAACTTCAGTAAGTATTTAGAACCTTGAAAGGCCTACTTAGGTACAATCTATGAGTCGTAGCATTTCGTAGTTGCAAGTAAATATAAAATTAATATTTAAATTAAAACTAAAATACATAAGTACATTTAATTACAAACGCGTTTAAAATAATAAGTATCTTATTCCTCTCTAATCCCATACAAATCTAATAACAGATTTCATATCCAAAACGCCTACCAAATGTTTCATAGCAAAAGTGCACCCGTGCGATTTGTATATATGAAGACATCTGGCGGGACAAGCGGACAGAATTCAATTATGTATATAGAACGATAACATAGCACCGGTGCTCGCATTAAAACCAACAGACCTCCTACTTATATTTCTCGATTTTTTATGATAAAAAGTAAAATAAATCATAATATCACAATTTTCCAGCGTCTGTGAAAGTTAGTTTTACGTACCTAAGTATAAAGTCTGGGCAAATTGACAAATCTTAATTTCTAAAGATTTCGGGTTATCCTTTACAAAATAAAATCTCTGAATTTAACATCTATTGATCAATAGGCACCAATTAATTATTATAGATTTCAGGTAACAACTCTAGCAACAAAAAATTAAGTAGTTAAGTTTTAATTCCCGTACAGGACAAAGGTTTTGTTTCGAATGTCGTTTTCATGGTACAACGGTAGGTACCTATTCGTACTAGTTTTTGGAAAATAAGATACTAGCAATCCTTAAAGTTTGGTTGGGAACAATACATCCTAAATGCAAGGTAACCACTTTTAAATTATTAAAAAAATCTGCAGAGAAAGATGGTCTCATCTGCACAATAAGCCCCCAAAAATTCAGTGAACATACTGCAAATGGCAATAGCAGTATTTATAGATTGACAGGAATAGGTAGTAATTTACGCAGCAATAACAGATATTTATATCTGATACTTTGTGACGGAATGGGTATTGTCCATTTCAACAAAAGTAGCTGCATAACTGAAGTGCTCTCGTAAAGTAGGTAAGCTTAGTGTTGTTATTGCGCGAACTAAACAATTAGCGACGCATATTAGGTCTCTAAATTAATTATTTAGTCTAAATCCAAACACTTAGGTATAGGAATATTTCACATAACCGTTAGAAAAAATATACGTTTTTATAAATAGTCTCCAGGGGACGTAGTAAGGGACCTGATCCTCGCAATAACACAATGTTTATGTTCTTTGCGGTGCACCTACATTATTTTCTTTTCTATCTTGAAATGGGCCAGGGGCTTACGCTTGAATCATTCTATTGCGGGATTATCTATTAGACCTAAGTAAATATTTAAGTAATTTTGTTCTAAATATCAGACTCTTACTGTCAACATTTAATAAACGTTCCTTAATTATACTCTGAATAATTTTGTATTGCGGAGTATATAACCTACCTATATAATTTATGTTAGGTATTACACATCTAAACATGAACTTTCAGACAATAAAACAAGTTCAGACAGCAAATATACGTATAAAATGAAAATTCTCATCACGTCTCGAAGCCACTCAAAATCAAAACTTATATAAAATACGCGAGATAATGAACCCTATTTACTAGGGATGCTGCACTGAGATCGCGTTGCCGTGGAGTGCCTCAAGAAATTCAATCTGAGCCCACACAATGTAGTCACTGGTTGCTGAAGTCTTCACAATGGAATTGCACACACATTCTTCTTGAGACGTATTCCACATTACGCTTCGTTTTTATTTGTTGTGCAGTAAGGTCCGACTGGATCTTCAGTCTTGTTTGAGCTAATGCTGCATCTCATCGTACAACCCCCTTCTAGGCAAACCTATGAGAATACGACCAATCCTACAATCCAGCTTTTTAATCTCTCTATTTTTGTATCAGTAGAAATTATGCCAAGTTTGTCATGGGGAGTGCTGCCACCATACGCATTTCTGCTGCCAAGTAGTAGTGCGTTCATTTACTGTTTCAGGTTTGAAAGGTGTGGTTGCCGGCGAAATTACAGGCATATGAGATATTCCACCTTCCTTTCTCAGAGTTATGGGAGCATACGCGTGAATTGGGTCTTGTCGTACCTAGTACCTAGTAGAGGAGAACCCAATTCTTATTGCTTGTTATGGGCAGAGATTATAATTAACCCCAGGTGGGCTATCTTCTCGTTCCGTAACGTTATAACACAAAAACCAGATCTCTCCCAACCCTCAAACCCTCAACATTTCGCGATGAGTAAATCTACTTAATGGATGGTTTGCGATATTCACGAAAAAGCTATAACCCTAGCGGAGGTTGGACAAGCCATTCGGAGGTTGGACAAAATGTTAACGCAGGGACTGTAAATGATCTCCTAGGGATGAATCAGAGTAAATGCGAATACTACTGTGTTCTATTTATTGACAATCGGTTTTAGGTTTTCAAATTTCAATTTGAATGTAGAAAACCAAATTCAATTCGGGCTAAGTAATTCGATAAGTAGGTATATTTGTTACTAGCTGTGCCCGCGACTTCGTTCGCGTGGAATAGTGACTTTTCGGGCAGCATATTTTGAATAAGAATCCTTATGGCAGCGGCGCGGCTCTCAGCGCGCTTTATATAGCCACGGACGCTCAGGCGCGAGGCGTGTAGTACGTACTCTGTACGTTAAAAATGTTCGCCGTGATTCTTTAAATTGACATAACTTTTTTATTTATGAACCGATTGACATGAAATAAACACTAAATGTTAAGTGAAGCTTACTACAATATATTAGTGAAAACCGTATCTAAATCGAATAAGCCGTTTCTGATATTAGCGTGCACAAACACACAGACAAACAGACAAACAGACAAACAGACAAACAGACAAAAAAAATATTAATTACAATTTCGGGTTCGGCATCGATATAATAACAACCCCTGCTACTTTTTTTTTATATATTTCCATTGTACAGACACCACTTTCCTACAATTTTATTATATGTATAGATTTGAATATTTTATTATTGGTTATTAGTTTTATGGAATACTCACATCGATCTCTTTTCTTCTTTTTATATATATTTTATAAGCAATTTCTTTGATTAATATTTAAAAATAAGATTCTGGAATTTTACTATTGAGTGATAAATTAAAAAAAAGTTCTGGCGATACCAATTAGTTATTCCTATAGGTTTTACATGTGAAATAATCATTTATTCAGAAATAGAGATAACATTTTTAATCATAAAGTATAGTCAATCTAATCACCGTAACGTATCATCGTAGGAAACATTACAAAAGTATGTGTCAGAGAAACTGCCGACGACCGACGCCAGAATGAATCCGACAACCCAAAACCGAGACTGCGTTTAAGGTCGGAGCCTACAGTAGTGTAAACTGGAATAAATGAGTCGATGGAGTCTGTTGTTTGGTTATAAAAGCCGAGGATTTGCACGAACGAAACGTTTAGTTATGTTTAGAATACAAAAAGGCTGTCAATACGGGATCGGTATCAGAGAGACTTGACTATAGACAACTTTTTTATGGTTGAGATTATAATTTCGAAATTTTAACACGGTTAAGTGCCTGGCGGCAATTTTTAAGTTTTGGGCGATACTCGTAGCTATTCGTACCACGCTATGTAGGATTCTAACCCCCGATCTTTGTCACTACGAACTTAGCCATCAGTGCAACGAATTTGAAATATTAGCCTTTGCAAATGGCGTAGGGACTGATTATGCCGGCCTGACGATTTTATTTGCTCTCCGATGAATAATAACGCACAATTCAGATCATCCAAAACTTTGATGATCGGGAAAAATTAATAAGCTTGTGAAATAAGGTATTTGTATTATTGTCCTTTATATAAATGTATTTTTTTACTAGCAAATATGTGAAGGTTTTGAAACATGTAAATCGTAGAGAAAAAAGGTTAGTGGTACCTATGGGATCCATGTAAAGAAAAAGTAACATTATTTTATGTGAATATTTTTTCCGAAGACATGTTAATATATGAAAGAAATGTTTTGAATTTATTACGAACATAATGAAATCATGTTTGACAATTATGGGTCGCATGTTACTAGAAGCCATCGTAAATAAATATTGTCGGAAATTTCAACAAACGATTACATCTTTATCTTGACCAACATAGCTTTACTGTTCGAATTAATAATTTTATTCTGAATGCAGACAGACCCGCCCTAGGATCAGCTATATTCTCATAACTCTCATGTTTCAGTTTAAAATTCAAAATTCCAAATTAACCTAATTAAATATATCTTTAAAATATTAATATAATTAATAAGCCCATTGTTTCTATCAAGATTTTTACCCGATTGCCCGAAAAAGGAGTGTAATGTTTTCAGGGTTGGGGTTGTTTTAATGGGTTATTGTTAGAATCCTTACATCATCCTGAGTGAAATTGGCTATACTTTTTATTGCGAATATTCAATATGGCAGTAAGATGGCTCCAGTTACAAATGTGACAAATAAATTATTCATTGGGCGTATTCTTTTATTTCAATTGTAATTAATAGCTTGTTCTCTGTACTAATCTGAACTATGGGTAGTTCAGAATCTCCCAATACCGGCAGGGAATGCTCATATATACATCCAATCACGCCTGTTTCCCGGAGGGGTAGGCAGAGATCACAGTTTTCCACCTACTACGATCCTGACATACCTCCTTAGCTTCATCCACTCTCATCACATTCTTCATGCATGCTCGGTGGTTTAGGGTATTCTTGACCTGGTCTTTTTCCAAAACTTCACAGGGAAAAGCTCACCGTTTATAAATGCACGGCTGTATAAGTTTTTTATTCAACTCGACACATCATTTGCTTTTCCATTTTACTGGCATTGCACTCTCACATAGTCAACCCACTGGTCGTTATCACGAAAATAGAATTCAAAAATTCACACTGGCGCTGCAATAATATCGGGGGTAAATGACGGACAAAGCCGGACCCGGCCGTTTCTGTTTACGGTCCCGTTCCGGCGTCGGTTCCGGGGCGTGCCGGCGTCATTACCATATTACCATATGGTGTGTGTGACTCCTGTGTTGCCGTCAATAACGCAGGTTCCGGTTTCGTATAATAAGGATTGTTTTGGTGAATTTTTATCGAAAATACTTGTGCTCCGACAGGTTAGCTTCGTTTGCTTTTCTTGATTTTTCTTTGATCTTCCTAGTATTATTAATAAGTTTGAAAATAATTAAATCGAGATGATGTTCATGTCGATTAAATTAAGAGAGGAAGGAGAAGAAACCTCACATGAATTAATTCTCCATACCAGTATAGTTAAATGACTCATATAAGCATCATCCTACTAATCCTACTAGCATTATAAACGTGAAAGTTTGTATGGATGCTTGTTACTTTTGCACGCTCAAACGGTTGAATGGATTTGGATGAAATTTGTTATCAAGATAGCTTATATCCTGGATTAACATATAGAAAACTTTATCCCGGAAAAGTGCAGTGTTCCTGAGGGATTACTTTTTCACCACGGGTAACACCGCGGGGTGCAACTGGTATAAAACGACAAATAACATCATAAGAAAATGCAAAGAATCCAATTAAAAACCTCTAAAAGTTTTCAACCTTCTTTAGATAGCTCAAGTGTTCCAGATGGCCTAAAGTGAGTAAACTAAAGTTACCCAATTTAACATGCAGCACTCGCAGCAAAGTTTTCAATATTTTTTTAATCCCGAAGAAGATGCAAAAGTGTTCGAAGGCTGCAACGTGTTTACTCCGAACCAATATCAATGATCAGGATCGCTCTGCACTCAAACTTTGCACTGAGGTATTTCCCAAAACAAACTGAAGCACCTCAGAAATGTAACATCAGATAAGGTGCTAAAGCCTGTATAGGGGTAATCGTTCGGGAACCATCTTCTATAAACGAAGCGATTTAAGTTTCTCCCCGCAGTGACTCAGCCTGGCCAAGTTTAAATTGCTACCAAGAATTTTACTTTGAAGGGCTCGGCGATGTCACTCTACTTGTGAACGGTTTATTTTGCTCTTAGTGTTGATATTTGGATAAGAAAATATCAAAGTTGCATATCTTTTGAGGTTCAGATCTAGTTCTTGATTCATGTTTTATGTACAAATTGAAATCAAGTTTGTTGAAAAAGTATTTTTATTAGCTTTCACAAGTTTTTGATTAAAACGAACTAAATAGTTATTATAATGTCAACATCTTGCACATACCCAATTTTAAATTTTCCCGACCGTATATATAAAGCTATCTGTAAGAAGCTGGGACAGGTCTTTAGTTAGCAGTAAAATAGTAGACGTGGAAAATATTTAACCTACATAATAATATTTAGATTGATTTTTCAGGGTTCCACACTATTGCAAACAAATCATATTATAATGCTGGCTTTGTTCCATCCTGCTAGCTTTAATGAACACATTGGGAAGACCAGACCAAATAAAGCATCATACGCGTATGTCGAACAAGGCATGGCAAAAGCGCTACGTTATGAGTTACAAGGGATCCCGCGCCAAAACTGTACACGTCGAATCGACGTACTACTAGTTTCCCAAGCGGATTTATACTTGGATCTATAAGCTTCGGATTCACCGTCGCATAGAATGAACAACTTTTTGTGAGAGGGGTTTCGCTAAACAGTTTTGTTGCTATTTCCGGGACTTGTTCTTGTAAAATGTGTCCTTGCTTTTAGATTTTTCTTGGGAAGCAATTGCTGGAGGATTGATTTAGCCAGTTATTGTGGGAAAATAAAGGTTAAGTTAAGTTAAGTTCACAATTTAGCAAGTTGTCGTTTTTACGACAGGTTTTTCGATATGGTAAAAAGTGGCCTCTTGAAGTTCTATCTCACATCGCATATGATTTTCGCTCTGTATTCGCTTAAATGATTTAAGTGAACAACAGACGAGGAAACTGGCTGTAATTCTGTGTTTCGGCTTGAAACTTTTAATTTTTCTTCCATACTGATTTGAGAAAGCCTAGTAGTGTAGTGGTTAGATTATTCCAACTGTATATTAGGGTCCATACAGATGAATTAAACTACCAAATAAGGCTAATGTTTATTCTCCGAGGCCGTGTGTCACACAGCAGACAGGTCTGGCAGAAAGCCACGAGACTCGTTTATATATCACCATGTTGTGACGCAGCCATCCGACTACCCACTGAAATTGTAAAAGAAATGCACAAATTGATTATCGTGTACCTTTGTTTGGGCATGGAATTTCAGTAAAATTCGTAATTAGAAGTGTTATCTCAAAACAACATTCTGTTTAAACAGACGCAAACATTGCAGTAAATACATATATTGATTTACAATTCTTACAAAACGGGAATGAAATTTCTTAGGATTCCTGTTAAAGTAGTATGTTTACGTTTTGCATGTAATATAATATATATATTACGTTGTTATATGTATATGGGTGTTCATATGTATTTACGGAAAATTAAGTGATATATCAGTTATTTGGTTCCCATAGTACAAGCTATGCTTAGTTTGGGGCTGAATGGCGCTGTGTGAATTGTCCACCTATATTATTATTATTATTATATTAACTATTGTTTGAGGTCCTCATTAAATAAACGCTGTTTAAATCGCAGTTTTCTTAAAGGATAAGGTTGTTAAGGTCTTGTATAGTTTTTTCTAGTTAGATATGAGACGAGGCACTGTATTATCGCAAATAGGTAATGCATTATAAACGTTATAATAAGCTCCATAATCTAAACAAGTGTTGAATAGTTTTTCCATTCTGTTTATTATTTTCTTAACCATAATACTCATATTTTGTTTGTAATGGGTATGATGTGTCTTTATTTGTCTTTATTTTAATGAAATAATTTCTCCTCATTTTTGTCTTTGTAGGAGATACGAGAAAACAAATCAAAATTTAATTATAATTATGTGTACTAACATTGAAAATACGCTCCTGCCATCGTAAATATTGTTAAATTAACTCAAAACCCTTTGTCTTCATAATATATCTGTATAGCCTTTTGTCTCTAAGATTAAATTTATACGTATCTGTATGAGACATCATCTGTGTTTCAATTCCTAGCTTTACGACGGTAATATTGCTGAGAGCTATAAAACTATGCAGCCATTTCCGTTATTATTTCAGGATTATGTCATTGTGATTAAGAATGGTATACGAAGAATGAAATCAAAATAATGAACAAATTCGCTAAATTCCACAACTATTTCTGTAGCAAAGGAATGGAAAAACAAAAATCCCTTTGCATTCCAGCTTTCACGCTAAGAAATGAATATTGGAACGTAAAATTTGCCTTCATCGGTTCCGATTCCCGCAATAGCAATGCGAAAACAGGTTGATAATAAACCTGCTTACTGTGCATGGAAAAATGGCCAGACGAAAATAAACTGCAATTTTATATTTGACAAATCAAATGAATGATGAAAAAACTCTCCTTGGGGGGGTTTCTTTTTTGTTCTTCCCCACGGAAGGATAGGGTTTAAACAGGCGTCAAACTTGGCGACAAGAACGTGTGAACTTATGTTATGAATAGGTATTATCTGACGTTTCCAAGCAAATTCTTTAGAATTCTATCAAACATTTATTTGCTTCGAGTTTTTTGCAAAGAATATATACATTAACTATTTTGTATATGCCTATGTGTAAACTACAATAATTATTAGAAGTATTTTTTCATCTGTTAAACATTGGCGATAGATTATTTTTTCATCTGTTAAACATTGGCGATAGATGTAGGCACACGTTTTATTTTTAAATATAAGGATCGTTTTTTTTTAAGTCGCCCCGTATCCCGGATATTAGAAAACATTCGATATAAAGATAATTAAGAGATAAAAGGCAAATCGTAGTTCTTTCACAATTAGAGTTTCAATATGGAGGTCACTGGCTTAATCAAGAGATTTTTGCTCGATGCGCAAAACCAAATTTTCCAAACAGTATAGGAAAACATAAGAAAACCACTATGAATAAAAAAAAAACAAGTCATGTAACATCTACCAATACGGATTCGGCACCCATGGTAGATTAAAAACACATTAACTGTCCCTCGTCTACAATAAGATTTTTACCTAGCACTGGGAATAGTAGACAGTTACAGAAACAAAAATACCCCGTGAATATATCGTCGTACCTATCACGAAAGGTGTATCAAACCTTATTTGAACTTTCGAGTTGAACGCGAAAAGTTAATTAAATATGTTAGTCTGTGACATGGAAAGCAGCGGCTAATTGCAAACGCTCCTGGGAGCGAAGGTGAAAGTGCATATCAGTGTAATGTGCTTTGTGGTAGGGTTGACGCCAAAGTGCTGTGGTGATAATGAAACTGTAATAAGCTGAACTTTATGGCAATGGCTTACAACCGCGTTTACTCAACGCCCACGCTTGAGAACTCACAATTTTTTGTTTTCAAGTTAATATATAATTAATTATGTGCACATTATATTTCGGGACAAAAAAGGTGACAAGTAAAATTGATTTTTTATTTATGTCTTAGAAGCAAACTTTATATTGATAGTTTTCATGTTAACTTTCATGTTTTCTTACAATTTGAATATTGTTATTTTTAATTTAGTTACATATTAAAGTTTAATTTATTTATTATTGGTTGGTATTGGGTATATGGTCAAAATGCATCAATGACCATGACCATAACGTCCATCTCGATCGTACATTGAAATCTTGTTTACGGGACCTCATTGGAATATTGCCCACATTTGCTAAATATTTATAATTTCTGATAAAATATTATATCTACTACTATATTTTGGGATATAACTCAACCTACATAGAATTAGTACATAGTACATAGAAAGTAACGTCAATACATACTGAAGATCTGTTAGAGTTTTATGGACACCTATCAAATCGATAAAGAATTAGTTGGTTAAAAGAAAAATATCGAGATAGGACTGAATTTTCCATATGGTTTTAATCAATTTATACCATTATAATCATAAATGGTACAACAAATAAAGTAAATCTTAAGAACTGTAGATATAGGCGCATATGTTTAAAACAATTGTAATGTGCATACGACATCACATTATCCTTAGGATGTCATATTTTTATTTTGAATTATCCACAATTTCATTATTTTCATATTTTTAAGTTCTGGTTCCACAAATTCATTATGTCTGTTTCCCAGTATCACATTAAACTACGTCTTAGATGCGTCAAATAAAAAAAGGGGAAATTTGTATACAACGTCATATAAATAAAATTTAAATGGAAAAATTATCACATTGATCCTAACACTTAAAAGTTGAAATCTAAAATAAGGATAAAATTTTCTACTTTTATTTATTTTTCATCGTTCTATTCCATCTATATTTTGTGTAATTCCGAGAATTCTGTCGCTCCCCCCCTCGACACGGCCGAGGCAGTCGCCTCTCCGCGTGTCTTGCATGTCTAATGCCGAAGGATTGAATGGAAGTATTGTTCAGGAACAGATAAAATGAAAAAACGAACACCGGGTGAGGGGCCGCGGTGCCATGCCTTTCAAACCGAGAACACTTGTCGTTGGTTGTCGCAGTCAAATTGAATAAGTTTCCCCGCGGTGCAATGTTAGGGAATGAGAGACTTGTAACTCAATTTTTGTTTTGGCGTGCTCTCAGCACCGCACTTACTGCACTTTAGTTTTGTTACTCAACAGTTACGTTGACTTTTGAGATGTTCCCAATGACGTTTTCTTATGTTTTGTTTATGAGAATAAGATATGGAAATGTAGAGGGCCCATCACCCAGGGGTTACCTCTCCCCATAAAAAAAAATACGACGAAATTATTTTTAATTTCTTTAGTTGATTTTTTAGTTATACAGGTGTGATTGAATAAAATCATTGGACAATTTACATAGCGCTATCTAGCCCCAAGCTAAGTATTGCTTGTATTACAAGCGATACTTACTTGGGAAACAAAAATCTTCAGGTTGAAAGATATTTATACCCTGGGTTTGGCAACGTTGCATGTTATGAATGAAATGAATATCGTATGAACAATGTCAGTTCACTTAACAGTCAGTTAACAGGCACTACTGTTAAAAAACTAGAAAGTTAATATTCTTATCCAACACTATTACTACAAAATCACATCAGTATAAAAATATGTGCACATTTTCAATTACAATTGACATTAAATAAAGATAATCCACTGATCACACGATATCCAATTCTATTGGCTGAAAGCAGTCCCATTGGCTCGTGCAAATGAACCTCGTCTGTTTGTCTTCATACTTTGTCGCTTGAAACTCATACATTATTGATGACTGAGTGTTGAAACCGTTGACGATATATTATCTGGACTCTATTTTGGATAAAACTATAGCAAGAATATAATAACATTGGTGGACAATTCACACAGCATCGTCTAGCCCCAAACTAAGCTAGCTTGCGCTATGGCAACCAGACAATTTATAGAATACATACGTTTTTTTTTTTGTATATACAATATATATATATAATACATATTAACACCCAGACACAGAACAAAAACCTATGTTCGTCACACAAATGTTTGTCCTGGGTGGGAATCGAACCCACGACCTACAGCGCAGAAGGCAGAGTTACTACCAACTGAGCTGTGAGGCCTTTCTAGAATGCTTGTGTTATTTTAATTAACCATAGTTTCTATGGTTTAGTATTTTCGGTGCAAAGGGTCCTGGAAGGATTCAAAAGATATTAATGTGACGTTGGCTAAAGCTTGATCCTTTGTCAAAGATCTTATGCCACCTGCGAATCAGTGTGTAAAACATTGTTCAGTTATTTTTTGAAATGTATTTACAGATTCAAGTTGATAAACAGTCCCGCTGAAGTCCAGGTGTGTATGTTTTTACTAAAAGCTCGCCTACACGTTTGATAATTTCATAGGTCGAAGTTTCTGAAATTGCGGTCACACACGAATAGAATTCGAAGCGTATTTCCAATGATGTTCTTTGTCTGGTCTGTGGTTTATTTTTGTATTTATTTGAAATAACCTATTTAATAGCAGCGTAAATATTTTATTTACAGTATCAGAATATGTTTTGAGAACTTTACAGACTTTTATCTGGGTTAAATTATATCATGTGATTTTCATTCGAATGCCCTGAGGGAGTAAGGTTGTGTTTTTCGGGTATATTTGTATGTACGTTCGTCTTGTTTTGGGAGGCTACATGTCTAAACAGAATGTAGAATTTTGATGATTTGGTAAATTACTATCATGATCACGAAACTGGCATAATGTATTTATATACAGCAATATTGTCGGCTGTAATAGTCAACTTCATTGATAACTTTATCAATTTATATATTTATTGCTATTTAATATTATAATTAATCAAGAGTTGGAATTGTTTTTTTTTTTTTTATGACTGGACAATTTGCTGTTGGCCGCAGATGGCCTTGACAGCGTTTACACGGGCTTTTGGTGAGAGCAGACGGCTCTCAACCGGTGAAACTTAAAATTATACACAACGTCACCAAGGGCACCACTTAGGTTTGGACCTCGGCTTGGGGCGTTGCGAGTCGGGAGGAATTGGAGAAAATGCGCCCCGCGCGGGCATTTACGGAGATAGTGCATTTATGGAGATAGTTGGAATTGAAATAAATCGTATCCATTTAAATTCTACGATCCTCTGATCCAAACTACTTTGGTGAGAGCGAGATGGTCTAGTGGTACTGACCCCGAGTTTCAATCCGGAGATCGCCGATTCAAATCCCGAAGTGCACCTATGAGTTTTTCAATTGAAAGATTTATGTGCGCAATACCACGTCCTCAAAACGGTGAAGGAAAACATCGTGAGAAAACCGACATGTCCTAGAATTGAAAATTCGAAAACATGTGTCAAATGCACGATAGGAGCCTCTTTGAGGCGCACTTAAAATTCTTTCACCACACTGATTCGAGAAAACCAGTGACTCGAATAGATAGATAGATAGATGCTTTGGTCATTTAGATAACCAAAATTTCAGTCCATTTTCTAAATACGATGCCGCCTCATTACTCACCACACACTGAAATATAAGTAATGAATCACATCAGCTAATTCTATTACTTGAAGCGTGGTCGTTTGTTAGCCAACGTGTCGGCCATTTGTCAACTGTGTGGGGACATCGGCTCACGCACTGCTGCTAACCTAGTTCCGGATATAGCACTAATTATATTGAAATATCCGTCTGTGCCTGTGTCAATGAATAAAAAAAGAGAAGGGAGTGAAGGTCAATGCCGGTAAAGTTTTCTTAAATCACTTAATTGGCGTTCTGCTGATTTGGCATTGTTGGTATATGGTCAGATTGATGTACTGGTCTTTTGCGGTTCTGGTCATGTAAACCTATCGAACTCACATTAAAAGAACACCTTGATAACCCTCCATCTTTGTGTCAAAATGTGACGAGTGTAATCAGATGTGACAACCCTCAAAAGGAAGGAAAGGAAGGAGGAAAAGAAACACAGTAGAGTGCACTTCTGCTTGGCAGCCAAAATTAGCAATGCTTCTTTGGATGAACTACTATTAGTTCTATTCTACGGCTAGAAAAACTTTTGTTGCTTTAGAGTAAACAAGCAAAGTGTTCAAAATAATACATATATTATCGTAACAGAAACACAAGGTATTCGTTTGTTTTCACCGCTGCATAAGTGAAAATAAAATAGGTTGGCCCCTATCCAAGACTGAGCGAGCCAAGCCCAATCTTGCAAGTGTCAGCCACTGTCATATTGAACTGAAGTAGCTAAAAAATATAAGTTTTTAAGTAGCTTTTTTTGTTTTATCCTACGTTTCCCGACTTTAAAAGGAGGAAGTTATCAGTTCGGTCGGTATTTTTTATATTTGTCCGTCATTTATAAACCGACTTACATAATTCTTTTTTTAATTGAAAGGATAAACTATCAGATTAGAACCAAAGAAAATTCATAAAAATCGGTTCATTAGTTTGATTTTTAAATCATAATAACTGTATATATGTCATCCAAGTACGAGATTACGAGGAATCATTTTCATTCATTGGCGATAATGTCGGTTTTTCGTTTAGTTGATTACGTTATCATTATTACATCAATGACTCAGATTGAATCTGCAATTAACGAGTCTAGCTGTCTAAGTAGACTTTTCTAAGTATAAGAAGTGTTATTGTTTATCATGGGTATAGAAGATACCCTGTAGAGGTTGTAAAAATATTTAATTTACTTAAAATTCATATTTTCATCCATTTTGTTAGTACTTAATGCAATTATAATTTAAACCTATGTTAGTAATAGCTTAATAAATAAGATTTCACATTCCATAATTAATTCACATTACTTAAAAATGTCTAAATTAAATAAAATTTGCATGTAAAATTTGTCATATGTAATTGATAATAAATGGAAATAAATTTTAACACATTAATGCATTGATCCAGCATTATAAAATTAAATTTGAAATAATAATAAAATACAACAAAGAAAATAATAATACTAAATGGTTACAACAAAGAAAATAATAATGCTAAATGATTAAATTGGGTAATTGAATAATTGAAAAAATATAGCGCATTTTGGATTTAACATCAAAATAATCTTCAAATATCTGCAAAGCATTATCTCCATGTATAACCAAACGATTCAAATAATTCGAACGGAAAATCGACAGTTTCATTTTGTTTAGCATTATATATTTGAAACAGAACTTTCGTCGCTGTACTAAACGACAGCTGTCCCTACATCGGAGTGAATTCAAATTATGGAGATAAAATTTTGTTGAATCCACTATTTTTAGCTTTTAAGAGTTTTTGAGCTTTGTTTCGAAACAACATTGTGATTCTTGGTGTTGCTATAGTTATTATAGATTATTTGCTTACTATTTGTTTGTTAAAAATTCTAAAATGGCTATTAGTGATATTTCCTAATATTACAGTTACTACTCGCATCACTGGCTCTCGGACTATTGTGGTTAAAATGTTTATTCCCATAAAAGTTATTTCCTTACACTATTAGTTGCTTACGTAGACTTGGTACTGACATTTTGACACGTTTTTGTATTGAAGTATGACTATTACAAAAGTTCACACGATAAATAGGTATATCAAGTATAGAATTAGTCCTCATTATTCCGCTGACTAATAGGCACTTTAAAATGCAACAACATAATGGATGTATTAAAATACTTCATACGATATACAAACACACCGCTATCAAAAGTTAGGTGTATTTCGACACTTGCAAGAGAATTGCGATATCCGATCAATCGCTGTTTTCCAAAAATTTACGTTAATTGAATCTTGCTTAACCCCAATCGCAAGGATTAGCGTGACAAATATTAACATCCATTTGATTAAAATTACAGCGTTAACTACGTTAAACTTTAAGGTATATTTAAGTTCAGTAACGTTCGCCATAACAGCTAACGTTAAATTTATACTCCAACAATCCATTCTCCAACTTTTCAAGTGTCTTCCAGGCCACTCTTGATTAGAATACCACTGAAATAGCTCCATACTGACGTTACATCCTGAAGTTTCTCCAAAAATGCTAGTTTCATCTAAATGTTTTCTTTCAGTCTCTTATAATATATTGGCATATTCAAATCGTTTGACACATTGCTTTACAGCCGCCTCGCTTTGCGTATCGCTTCTATATGAGAAGAAGCCCTTAGTGCAACTTCTTAGCTCGAATGCATAATACAACCTTTCTAAGACGGGCACTTTATTCCGACGGTCCATCTCCATTAAACAAGAAATATGCTAACCAGAATCGAATGCGGCGAATCTAAGTAAGCAAATGTTTTATTCATGGCCCCGCAAATGGCAATTACAGTAACAGTACAGTTTGACACACTTGAGAGGTTTATTCTGGAATTTATGTGACAAATATCCACATAAAACACAAAATCAATTTCAGTTAGCTTTTGTTGAAATCTATATTTCTCAAAACAAGCTTTTACTATCTGACCCTGGACGCCACAGTGTTATATTGAAAAGTTGAGGAGTTCCTTTGCACCCCTCCTGACTTCATCATGAGCACCTCCACGGTACCATATTGCAGCATTGTCGTCGAATTACATATTTCCAAATTTCGGCTCAATTGGTTCGAGAGAACTGGTCTAAATTTAGTTGCAAAATTTGCTCTAATTATAAAATATAAGTAAAATAAACGTTTGTACAAGTAATTTAATTTAGTTTAGCTTTGGGACTAAAATCATTTTGATAAAGCATTTTTTCTTAAAACTTAAGGTGTACAAATGAGATTACTTATTGCTAAAATTAAAGAAATGCCCTGTTTAATCATATAACAATTCAATTCAAGTTTAGACTATAAGTTAATATCCCCAGCGAGATATACATCGTGGAAACGGAGCGTATCTGTTTCAAAAATATATTATTTATATGAAAGCAATACGTAACGCATAGAGGACACATTTTGCTATTCTATTTAAAAAAAAACTGAGCTCTTTGGATATCTTTATTTATCTTTAATCGATAGAACCTTAGTATTATACAATCCTGTACAAGGGTAAGAAGGAAACATTGTATAAAAAAGCATTGGCACCAGTTAACCGGACAGGGCATTGTTGGTGGTAAAATTATGCCCTCAATGGTACGGCTTCCTTTTCAGCTATCTTTCTGTTATTTATTTATTGCTATTTTAATATATATTTTTATATAAAAGAGTGCCGATAAGCTGACTGGCCAAATGATGGAAAACGGTCAAAACGGTAAAATAAATAAATAAATAAATAAATTAACAGAAGCAATGCTAATGCACTTTCAGTCGTGAAGTAGGTCTACTATTACTTATTATACTATTTATTTTTATTGTGTTATTTTATACTATTTTAATTTTAATTTCATCTACTATAAATTAAATGCAAATCGTTTGTTGAAACTTTAATTATTGGATATGTATTGACCTAATCACATGTAGGTATATATAAATAAGTCATGTTTGCGTGATGCGCGCGCTGCGAGCAGCACACGTGAGTAATTTCCAGTAATTTTTTGTACTGCATGCTGCGTGCTGCGTGCTGCGTGCTGTGTGTGGTGTGTGCTGTGTCCTGTGTGCTGTATGCTTTGTGCCGATTAATCCTTCAAACACACCATTTCGAGAGAGTAAGTGACAGAGTTGTATTAGTAGTATTTTCATTACATTTCATTAGCCACTCTATTTTAATGAAAAATAAAATATCCAATGCGTGCCCCCGAGTGATCCAGCCGGTTCTATTAGGCACTTTATTATACAATTCGGTCACATTACAAATGGGTTGCAAGCATGCGATACATGGCCGTGATTGTAACATGTTCCTAAATATTATGTTAATTGAACTACGATTGAATTCATGCTTATTTCAATGTACATAAAATTATAATGTTTATAATGTGACAGACACTGAAGTATAAATGTTCTGATAGTTTCCCCACAAGTTCTTAAATCAGGAGATATACGAATTTCATTTCCATAGAAGTCATAAAGAAATGGCTTGGAAACGTCAATAATATTCAAAACATAAGGTCATTCATACCTATCGCTAAGTTTGACGCCTGTTATGTTGTTACATTTGAGTACTTAAATCTATGTTACATTTAGTGACTACATAATACTGGAATAAGATATAAAAGATGTTTTATGTGTCATGGAGCAAGGCGACAGAGCATGGGGATTTATCATTTAAATCATCATTTACAGTTTAATAAGGTGGGCCGTCGGCTCATTCCGTAACTACAAAACATAAAAAAAAAGATATTTTTTATAAATGATAACTTTATCATTTATATATACATATTTACAGATGGGCTAAAGAACAAAGGATGTATGAATCTGAAAGTGCCAATAAGTCTGCAATATTATCAAATTAACACACTGTCATAACCTAAGATTAAGAATTAAGATTTAGAACATACTCTGAATATTTTTTTGCCCAATTTCAACTCCTATAGCTGGTCACCCTTGTTACACACACACATACACACACCTATATCAATAGCTACTAACCTCTTCGGACAACACACGAGTATAATATATCCCATAAATGTAATTCTCTCTCATTCAATCAGCAATCAGCGTAGCGCTATGGCTTATCAGCCATCCTTCCAAACGAGCATCTGAAAGCGATGAAACGACGAAGCGACTGCCTTTATCTCAGTTAAAATAAA
Organism: Chesias legatella; assembly: GCA_947359385.1. Lineage (NCBI taxonomy): Eukaryota > Metazoa > Arthropoda > Insecta > Lepidoptera > Geometridae > Chesias > Chesias legatella. The sequence continues at coordinate 4,230,366 of OX375766.1, forward strand.
CTGCAATTACCAGTCGCCAAACGTTCTAAAGAAGGAAACAGACTCTTAGGAAAATGCGCTTTCACACCACGCAGCAACAAAAATGCAATCTGTTCCCTTTCTCTGTCCCTTTTTTGAAATTATCTCGCTGCCTGGACAGCCTAGCCTATATCAACTGTATTAAATAATATTTTGACAAGCCTCACAGCTCAGTTGGTAGTAACCCTGCCTTCTGCGCTGCAGTTCGCGGGTTCGATTCCCACCCAGGACAAACATTTGTATGACGAATATAGATGTTTGTTCTGTGTCGGGGTGTCACTATGTATTATATGTATTTATTTACAAAGAGTATGTAAGTATTATATCAGTCGTTTGGTTCCGATGACACAAGCTATGCTTAGCTTAGATGGCGCTGTGTGACATATCCACCAATATTTATTTATCTATTTATTTCAAATTTATTTTAATATTTTTTAAAACTTAAAGCAAGGCTCGGGATGAAATATTTTGCGTAGGCGTACTAACATTTGTTTCGGGATTATCTTGAAGTACTTTTTGTGGATCCCACAATAAGGTGTTTCCGGGCATAAGCTACGGATCATGCGTCAGGTACGTTATCCTTGATCCATTTCAAAACAAGAACTGTAAAAAATACGTAAAAAATACCATTACATTTAACGGATATAAATAAAAAATACCCACTTATTTGAGTAGGTTCTTTTAACTTCTTCTTCTTTTTAGTTAAAAACAAACTATTTAGCAAATAGGTATCGTGTACAGGAACACGCAGGAAGAAATGGCTGAAGGAAAAGTTAAATAGATATTTTATCACTTTTATGGGCTCTTACTTTGAGCCCCGTTGAATTACAACGCATCGACTTTACGTATCGACGCAACGTTAACGTTTGACGTAGATTTACTTTGATTTCGGAGAAATATTGTGATGGCAGCTAGAATATTGAGAAAAACATCAATTTAGCTTTTGGACTTTCACTGGCAGATAGCTGACGTAACAAGGAGTAACTTAGGCTACTCTTCCTAGTGGTAAAATAGGGGTGCTTGATAAAACCGAATTCCACGCGAACGAAATCGCGGGCAACAGCTAGTATATAATAAATCACTTCAGTCTCCATTGGTATATACCATCGCCCCCCTCCATAATATGTTACGTAATAATATATTTTCATTATTTCAGTACATTTAATTTGGGGATTGTTTAAATATAAATTGATGAAAAATTCTCGAGTGCGGTCGACGCAGCGCATTAAACGTCCGAGTCTGCCGCGGCTGTCCATCAAAAAGCAGTTTGCGGCGCGGACGCCACGTGGCGCAGATTTACCGCCCGCGGCATTTCATGTCGACCACACGTAGGGAAACACATGGATATATCTCAATACTGGAACGAGTTCGTGATTTTGTCTTAAACTTTTAACGTACCCTATTTAGCTTCAGTTGCCATATGACGAAAACAATGACAGTACTTTTTCATGTCGACCGATAGGGAAATACAGAGTTTTTTTTTCTTAATATTTCTCACTACTTGTATATTGATGTATGCAATACCACGTCCTCAAGAACACAAAGAGGCTGCTGAGCTTGTCCCGGTTCCTTCTTCAGGACATCATAGGAGCCTCTTGTGTGCTTCTTATATTCGTCTACTATGTTACTTTAAGCTCTTGCTCCTCAAAGTGCACTGGATATATGTAATAGGTTATATATATATATATATAATAGGTTATATATATATATATATATATATATATATATATATATATATATATAACCTATTATATATATATATATATATATAATATATAGCTACTCATCTTGAAAATCATTTTTTTTATAACAGATCTCTTCCATTGCTACTTAAGTCATATCCTTGTAACGTAGGTACTATCTCCAAGCTGACAAACGGAAGTTACAATTAATTTCAGAAATACGCCATTGTTGACTAAGTTCCGGTGGAGAGATTAAATATAAACAAGTGAAGACCTATTTTTGGGTTTTATGACGTTTTTGATGAAATAAGGCTCCACTTATTTACTTTGATCTTAACTTTGGTCGAGATTCAGTTAATGAAATAGTATGTAAAAAAATTGGTTGAATTTTACACGACCTGCGAATATGAGGGTAGCTAATTGGAAGGACTCTTTTTATCCGAGAGTTACAGGTTCGAATATTGAGAAGGCGTGGAATAATGAGTTTACAGCTGGAAAAAAAGGACGTTTGCAAATACTACATCATCGTACGTTAAAGGGAAAAATTAGAAAAATGGCATTTTTAGTTTTTTTTTTTTTTTTTGTTTTTTTTTTTTTTTTTTTTTTATGTAATACAGTTACGGAACGAGCCGACGGCCCACCTGGTGTTAAGTGGTAACCTCGGCCCATAACAGCCGATGTGACTTGGGTCCTCCCATACTAGGTATGACAAGACCAAAGTCGCATCGTATGCGCCCGTAACTGTGAGACGTGAAGGTGGAATGTCTCATGTGCCTGTAATTTCACCGGCAACCACACCTTTCAAACCAGAACACAGTAACGCGAATGCGTTACTGCTTGGCGGCAGAAAAGGGCATGGTGGCAGTACTTCCCCGGCCGAACTTGGCGAGAGTTCTACTGCTCTTGAATACTGCTCTTGATTAAAAATGATCTCCCATTCTTGTTTGTGCTCCCGTGAAGGATTACAAAAAAATACTTTGAATAAAATATTATTAGGGTTTATATTATACAATAATCATTAAAGTCTATTCCCTCTCACTTAGGCACTTACGGGTCGGTATTGATCCAGTGGGAATATGGAAAGGCTGGATAAACTATCAGTCGACTGACTGAGATCACGCGTGGCGTTAAAAACGACCATTGTTACTAGCTTAAAAAGTTAATATTAATGATAATACCTTCGACCTTAGAGCAATTTTGGATTTATAGTAAATTCACTTAGTAATGTTTAAATGAACATAGAAAATATTCGGGAATTATTTTATAAATCTAGTTACATCAGTATAAATAACAATTTTTAATTGAAACTCTTTACTCGGAAAACTACACATGAGCATTAACTCGTATTTCAATAATTGAAAACAAATTAAAACGTTTACGGTCATATAAAATATCCATTTTCAAACCAAACGAACGAAATCAAACAAACATTACAGTTTAGATTCTATGGTTTTTGGAACAAATACATATTTTTATATCTATATCTTTTAAGGATCTTACAAAACTTACAAATTTTCAAATATAAAAAGAGATAAATAAAATAAATAGCCTTATAAATCTAAACTCGCTTAACTTAAACAGTGATAGTTTCATTTTAACCACTGAACCTACTATTCATTATTCTGTACTAAACTTCTAAAATATATAATAACTTAGATACTAGTTCAATGAAACAAAGTGATTGTAATATAAAATATGAATACTAGCCATCTACCTAATTACAACTCTACAGAACGACGTCTTCTTCCGTCGTTTGATTGGTCTACATAATGTTTTAAATATTGGATGAAACGTACTCAATTATAAGTTATTTCGGGTACGGAATCATTAAACGAAGTGTATTAATCCAATTATCTCCATACAAGGGTTATCCAATTAAAATATTTCCATGTTGACCAGGAAGCCTGCGCTATTAACCCAAGTACGCATTAATAAATAACACTAGAAGAGGACAACGGGATTTAAAGTGAAATTATGAACACCGACTAATGTATATGACTATTTTTGCATCAACGTCGTAAGTCGTGAGCTCCACACATCGAACGCAGTGTGGGGTGGTGTGCGGTTAAGAACAAGCACGGCATTAATCGCGCCGGATGATTTATCTCATATGGAGCGTGGTGGTTGAATGGTATGGACCACGAATTTTAGTCGCAAATCCCTGGTTTGAGTCTTGAGTGCGCCAATGAGTTTTTCTCTTGGAAATTGATCTGTGCTCTATCTTGCTCTCAAAATGGTGGCGGAAAACATATTGAGAGGCGTGCTTCATCCGCAGTACTCGCGTAGGTACCCTTATTCGGGAATTAGAAGGCATTTGTTTTTTACCGATTCGGATTGCTTTTCCGTGTATCGGTAGCCTATTCACATCTCTTATCTAAACCAAGTACGATTATGTGTTAGCAGGAAAAATTAAAGACTGGTAAGTATAGTATAACGAATTCAAAATTTGGCAGACAGATCATCGTGCCCGCGTTTGGTGTGAAACTCTTTACCAAACATATTAATGAAAGCTCTAAGTTATAAAACGTAAATAATCCAAAAAACAAATTTGTAAAGTGTGGGTAGTATTTTTTTTTTGTACTAATATTGCAACGATCCCGTCGAAAACCCAAAAGAAGATTCAAAAACAATGATAAAGTGTTCACGCGAAGCGGCTTTTTGAATAATTTGTTAGCAATCACGGCACTCCGGCCTTGTTTGTTTACACGGTGTTATTAGATACGCGCGCGATGTTGATCTCACCCGGCCAGGATACCATCTAAATTACCTTGTACAATACTTTTAGTTCGTGCTCCGGAAGCCGTAAGTTTGGAGTCATCGAAACGTATTAACCATTTGTTTTTTTATGTGAATAAGTTACGGAACTCTTCATGTCAAGCGCTAAATCGGGAAAGTGCTTCCACGCAACCATATCAGTTTTTATCGTCAAGGTATATTCGCATTGCTGTATTCTACTTTGAGGGGTGAGTTATAGAACTGTCTTTGTCTAGATACAGCACTCAGAATTTGAATTTCTATAATTCGAGCTTTTAATTCAAAAAAAATATCTAGCATAGCATCACTACTAAGAATTATCATTATATTAAGTGTAGGAATAAGCATTCAGTTTCTTTTTGAAGTTAAGCAATATTATCTGCCCGTAAGAGTGCCTCGCATTTTCTGTCGGTGGGAAATCATACTGCGAGGGCTTATAGAATTATTCTACAGAGTAAGGGATAAGGGTGCGCCACCCTTGCTATTGAGGAGCACAATAACATGGCCGAAGAAAAACACGAACAAGAATGCGGTTGACTGTTTGTATTGGCTTTTGATGAATTTGTAAAATGACAAACAATAATCTGTTAGTATGATTTCATTAAGCTTCATTTATTCCTCAATGTTATATAGATATATCCGACCCTGTTGAAAATATCCGCTTCACGAAAAATAGGCTTAAGCAGTAGAAGTAACCTTCTTTCTTTGTGAAGTTGTTCCGGGGAAATACTGATCACTGAACGAACAGCTTGCTTGACGGTTGTAATTTTTCGCATAGCTGTTTTGATTAAAGTCAAAACTATATGTCACAAGTATGACAAAACCATGATTAGCCAATCAACCCCCTAGGGGTTTTAGTTAAAGCTTTTATTTTAGTTCAAGTTTTAAGTTTGAACCTTCCAAAATTACAAGGATTTTGAATTTACATTACCACTCACTAATGCCCAAATATCCAAAACCAAAGAACAAACTTTTAGGGCTAGCACAAAAATGTTTGCCCCACTGGGGAACCTGACTTTATTTATTTCACTGCATCTGCTAACGAACGAAAAATTCTCATAAAAAAAACTAGCGCCTACCTCTCATTTAGTGATCAAATGTATAGCAAAAATGCACTCCCTCATAAAACTAGACAAGAACAATGAATCGTGCCCGTATTTCTATCAAAATTGTGACACCTCTTTAATCCGAACAAAGCATGAAACGTCATTATTTTGAGCGAGATCGAAGAGTTATTTATGATCGAACACTATTATTTCGAACTCATCAGTGCTTGCTGCCACAGGTGCAAAGAAGACAGATGATTACATTCTATAAGAAGATTGCGTACATCGTTTTAAAGGAAGAATTTCGTTGGTACGTATAAAAGGTTGTTATGGACAGAGGTTACCACTTACCACCAGGTGGGCCGTAGGATCGTTAAATAACTGTGTCAAAAAAAATGCATCACGTAAACGCAACGTACAAAATGATGACGTCATACTATTGAAATAGATGGTGTACTGCGTATCAAAAATATTGATTAATCCAAACAATTAATAAGGAGGATACGAAAGCAAAATCATGCGTGCGTGCGCGCGTGATTGCGTGCGTGCGTGCGCGCGTGAGTGTGTGTGTGTGTGTGTGTGTGTGTGTGTGTGCGTGCGTGTGTTCGTGTGTTCGTGTGTGCGTGTGTGTGTATAGTAGTAGCTTAGACTAACGCTTGGTAAAACTGGAGAGCCAGCGTTTTCTTTGAATAATATGTACATACAAATTTGCTAAATGTAGAGCATGATTTTATATCTAAGGACAGGTATTTCATAAAATAAAACTTATTTTGCTACAACAACATTTTTCAATATATTTTTCCTTTACCAGTTGCTGGAGTTGCTCTAAGTACTAAGTTGGTATTTCTTCAGTTATTCGTGCGTTGAGAAGTGAACCAGCTATACAAATTTCTCTATATCCAGTCTGCCGGGGAATTGAGATAAACGACCATCCGAATAGTGTTGAGGATCAAATCCAATTTTCCGTTCGCAAATTGAGTAGGGAACGGTGTTTCGCGTGTGAACGAATTTGAGACGTTTCTTCACCGGATGTGTTGTAACTCAACATAATAAGGACAACAGTTCATTTAAATCTTTGTGTAATGAAAATGCTTTTTCTTTGTGGAGGAGGTTTTGAGACTGATCCAGATAGTTGATTAGGAAACAATTGTTCAGAAGGAATTGAATTTATCCGTTGAAAGAACTAACATGTAGTATACTCTCATTTTAAAAGTAAATGAGTGCAGTTTTTTCTAGAGACTTAATCATATTATACTAGCGGAAGATGCCCAAGTGATATATCTGTTGTTACAGGCAAAGCGTGTCGCCTAACTAAGGTGGGCCATCTGCTGGTTCCACTTACTACGCATTATGCGCTGATATTACTAACGGACGGTCGAACAGAATCTGAGCATACGCCAAGACCGATATTTAGCGAAAATAATTCATTTAAATTATTATTGCAAGAAAATAATTTAACTTTGACGGAGAATGCCGTAAAAATCCTATGGCATAAAAAAGTTTCCTATTTGGAAAAACAGGTTTAAATTATTATTTTTCAAACATGTGTATTCCTCCACGGTCTCGCAATAAAATCTATCCGAGGATCCCCATACACAATCCTACTTTCCCTATATTAAAGCGTGAAGCAGTTTTATAAAATGCTTCATAAAACATAAAATGAAAAGGAAACATGTCGCTACACGGTAATTGAATTTAGCCCCCCTTGAATTACTGTCATGAATTGTAATTGAATGGGGCAGGTTGTTTATATAATATGCATTGAGAATGCATAATTGTATAGACTAGTTGTATAGATGGCATTAATGTCTCCTAGATTTTTTCGTTACCTAGATTGTCACTCCTAAATTACGCAATATGATGCCACTTGGGTCTCTCATAGCATAAGGGCGTAGCAAGTAATGTTTTTGTTATCAGCATATTTACCGCTATACACCTGCTCGTTCCATAATTTATCGAAAAGAAAAATATTGATACATTATAAGATATGACTGGACTCACAGCTCAGTTGGTAGTAACTCTGCCTTTTACGCTGTAGGTCGTGAGTTCGATTCGCATCCAGGATAAACATTTTGTCTGACAAACATAATTGTGTATTCTGGTCTGGGCGTTCATATGTATGAATTAAGTAAAAAAAAAGTAATAACTATTCTATCAGATTTCCGGTAACAAGCTATGCTTAGTTTAGGGCTAGATGAAGATGACTGACGCTGTGAAATATGCTCCAATATAAAACAAATCTTTACATACTTCTTGACTACTTAAGGCAATTTAAATTTTCATTGTATCAATACCAAGAATTATTCAAATTACAAATTATATTGCAAATAATATTCTAGTAACTTACCAACACAGTAAGTAAGCGATTAAAACAAATCCAAAGACACCACTTAATCAAAATTTGACGTTTTAAAGTTTAGGCTACACACATACATAACGCTTATAGACATAACTCCGATTAACAAACCCTTTTTGCTCTGGGCAGTTGAGTTTACACTTCAAACAGACAGGGAAGTGAAAAAATAAATTAAGAATCATTTGAAATAAAATTAAAATGCTCTTGTCATTGTCACACATGGTACCAAAAACATTTTGAAAATCGTCACGTCCAGGCAATACTGAAATCATAAAATGAAACATCATGAAGGGAAAAAAGTGAGAAGCGGTCGTAACGACCCTGGTCGGGGTCTTAACAAATCGGTGGACATCACTCAAGGTTATAGCCAGAGGGTGTTAGGGGTCTGGGGTCATTCGGACCCTGTGCTCGCAGATAAGTCGGACTTTCATTGTGTGCTGTGCGACGATAACGGTGTAGTTCGATTTATTATAGACCAGCGTTTGCGCGTGGCTCTAACCGTCTTTTAAAGCCGTTACTTTTTTACATTACTACACTAATAAATGATGCCATAGGTACGGTGCGTTGCGGCGCCGGTGCTACAAGAACTGAGCTGCTACAAGAACGCATGCACGAATTTATCTTATTCTATCGCTTTGTATCGAATAATAACGAAGAATACAAGAAAAGACTATAATAAATAAAGAATAATAATAAATATTAAGAATATAAGTCGCTCTCTTTCTATTTATCCCTTCGTTACATCTTTCTTCTCTCGCATGTAACAAAATGTGGCTAAAATTCCTTAAATTTTACACTCAATTCTCGTTTGCTTATCGATTATCGTATCGCCATCTAAAATGTTTTACTCTAAAAGTGCAGTGTATTCTGCTCTATCGTTAAACCGTGTACCACACGAATATTGCAACGTTGCAGTGCAACACGTTAAGGTGACGCTGCAACACAGGAAAAATTGTATGCAATGCCACACATTGCATTACGAATACGCCCACGAATTTCTTGGAAAGGAAAACTAACTAAAAACCTCAACGCCATAAAACTTATAACATCAATAGTTTACTTATAGATTACAGAAGAATAAAATGGAAGTCATTAGTTACATACAAGCATGACATACAGACAAATTTTAAATTTTTAGTATGTAATAGAACGATTGTAGTTTGTTCCATTTGTTAATAAATCGAGGTTTGGTTAGCCTGTTTTTTATGTTATTTAGTTGCGGAACGAGCCGATGGCCCACCTGTTGTTAAATGATAACCTCTGCCCATAACAACCGATTCGATTTGGGTCCTCCCTTACTAGGTACGACAAGACCCAAGTCGCATCGTATGCGCTCGTAACTGTGAGACGTGAAGGTGGAATGTCTCATGTGCCTGTAATTTCAACGGCAACCACACCTTTCAAACCGGAACACAGTAAGCCGAATGCGTCACTGCTTGGCGGCAGAAATGGGCATGGTGGCAGTACTTCCCCGAACGAACTTGACGTGAGTTCTACTGCTTTTTCTTATTTTATTACTGGCTACACGGCTGATGGATGTGCTTGGAAAGGTTACACGTATTGTATCCATACAACAGGTTATCACTGAATATGGGAAAGACTTTTCATATTTTCGGGACGACCTTCTTTATGTAATTCGTTTTTTTTTCTGAGGTTCTGCCTAAATTCAGTAAATCAAAAATATACCTTATTTTTGTTTGCGTTTTCATGAACAACTCTTAGCGGCTTTAGCGACCGTAGAACAGCATTTATTAAAAAAACACAACACAAAACTTAATAAATAACACGCAACTTCAACTGTACTGGAACAGTATGTTTTATTTATATCAATTGTTGTTAACTTAATTTTATAATTGCATTTCGTGTAATCTTATTATCGACGCATTCGTTCAAATTCCAATTATGTGATCCAGCGATATCATTAAGTATTTTTCTTGCTCATGCAAACAAATTAATTTACTAGCGAAATAATACATGATTTTATCAATAAAAAATACAATTATTCCAGTAAGAATGAATGGGATAATATATTCTGGAATCCATATTGAATTAAAAGTATGAATTGCGATTTCAATTAACACTTCAAAGGGGACCTTGAATGGGAATCCATTTCGACATAACGGTTATGCGCTCCAAAAATATTTGTATAATGGTATTTAAATTTAAAGTTTAACAGTTTTATTATTTACAGCATACTTTTGTCACCTGAGTACGTTAATCATTCAATATTATGTTAATATAACAATTTTGACTAAGGAATTTATACAAATTTCATTAAAATATGTAATATGCATATGGTCTTTATAAAAATTAAGCTTAATCTCAACTCTTGTGAGTGAATTCATGTTGGAGAACGTTAACAAACATCTTAGCTTATTATAACATTATTATATCTGAGATCTTATTAATCAGTTGTATCAGATCTCCTACTTGAGAATTGGAAACTCCATATTGCATGGCATTGTGCTCCTCACCCTGATACAGGAGATGGGACGTCTCATTATTCTCATTAAAGTAGAACATATAGTTGAGATTACAACGCTTCTTGGGCATATATGAGTAGGACATAGGTATATGTGGTTGTATTTCATATGTACAGAAGTGATAAACTCTGCATGGTTTGTTCTACTGCAAACTTTTGAATACGGAATTAAATTATACTCGTACAATAGACTATAATTCGTTTTATATGATAGGCTACATGTGTTTAAAATAAAACATATTGTATTCCTATACCCTTATCCTACTTTATATTGTATAAGTCAACAAAAAAGGGAAAAAAATGTGAAAACTACACTTAAATATTGTCTTCTCCGCTACAATGTGCAATCAAATGGATCCTAGCTGCTGTTTATCCTTGCTCCTCTCATACTAAAGCTTGCCCTCAAAAGCTCAGTATCACGTTCAGTTTCGTTGCTGATCCTCAGATAAGGCCTGCGGTACGAGTGGCAACGCGAATGAAACCATTCTACCCAACATACAATAATTATTAGTAATATCCTAGCAGCTACTTACGTTAACTACTGTACATTGAAAGCAATAACATCATTATATCTGACAATAACATAATATTGAAATTATTTTTGTAAATTTAACGTTAGAGTTACTTTAAAATCACCTGTTTTTTATGCATAAATACCATAACCTCAAATGTTTATTAAATTATGATTTGTTCGGCTTTATCTTTGCTAATTTGAAAGTTAATCCAAATGTCAAGTCACGCTAGTCATTAATGATGAGTGTTCCTCATTATTCCAATTCGAAACATTGTGAATGGGAAACTTTTAAAACAAATTGTCTAATGGAGAGGAAATCTGCTTCTGTGAAACAAAGACGAAGTTTACATCAAAAGGAATGATTTTCACTATATTGGTGCCGGTGTTGCTCAATTCATTATTGCACCATTTCGTTTTTCACATTTGACACAGCGCCATCTTGTTCCAAACTAAGTAGCTTGTACCTACTATTACAACCAGACATTGACGGAATAAATATGTCCTTAAATATGATTTTAATATTATGTATATTGCATAATAATACGTCACATTTTTTTGTAATTAACCAACAGTGTTTTAAAATACTGAAGATATAAGAGGGAAGGGTTGACTGTTGTAAAATCATGAATGGAGTTTGAGCAGGCAAGAGGCTTATGATATCATGTCAAGAGTTTAATCTTTAATTTTAATTCTTTTAAATCTTCTGGACACACCAGGCCGTTCTGCTGATCTTGTCTGTATCGAATTTCATCTTTATTGATAATAATTTCGTCTAAATAATATTTGTTCAGGCTATGAGATAATTTACTTAAGCACATCACACCAAGTTTAGCTGCTGCATGTTACTCATTGTATATTATTATTTGTATTGAAATTCACAATAAAGTATATTCAAATTCATTAAACGTTTTAACTATTAGGTACACTTAAAAATCGTTGGACAGACGGGAAAAAAATTAATTCATGAACTCGTCGAACTACCTTAATTTTATCGAGTCAAGAGCATTATGGCTTTGTGGTACATATCTCGATATTCATTTCAGAGGTCACTGGTTCAAATCCAGAGATGCACCTGAGCTTATATGGCATGTATCAAGTGTATGAAAGGCGTGAATTGATTGAAGTGCTCCTCAAAGACGTGCACCAATGTAAATAAACTCTCTAGAAAGCCAATGAATAGAGTATGTATTACCAAGTTGACTCCGCATTCAGTTTTTATTGTCAATGTTGATGTGTTTTGCAGAACATAAATTCGATCCGGCAGTGTTTCCATCATTGTAAATCCATCTATTTGTTCTGTTTAAACATGTTTTTAACAAATATTTACGGTTCACATGCACCGCGGCCGTAATCGTATGTCAGGTTTAAGCTTGTGTTTAAATAAATACCGGGGAAATCCACCGATGTGTATTTGTTGGGGATGAATGTAGGGGAAGGGCAAACGTACTGAAAAAGTTGGCCCTGTTTGTACTATAATAAAAATATTTTTAATTTCTGTACATAGGAAATATGATCCAGAAATCACATTTTAAACAATTAAAAAACATGGTTTGGGTTAATTTGTGTCTGTAAGTTTGTACAACATGCTTAAACTATCGGAACGCTATCAACGAAATTTTAAATGTGAAAGATAAGAAAACTCTTTGGTACATTTTATGCCGCTGTTACTCCATAACAGAAGTTCAAAATTGGTATAAGGAAAATTATACTATTGGTTTATCTATATCCACTTGAATTTAAGCACTCCTAAACAAGGAAACAAAGCAATTAAACCTTGGTTTAATGTAAACGCCTTCTAAGTCAGTAGAAGCCTTGCCTGCTAAGCAGTTCCGTGCTCCATCCTCGGCCAGGATTTTTGTGCGTTGAACATAACGTTTGTTCACTTCTTGGATCTTTATCTTCTTACGTTCGATGTTTACCAGGCAGTAGAACTTATGTTAAATTCGTCCATGGGAAGTACTGCCAGATTACCTATTTATGTCGCCAAGCAGAGAATTTGCGTAACTGTGTTACGCAAATTAGAAAGATACGGTACGGATACGATTAGAAAGATAGTGCCTGTGAAATTACAGAGACATTCCACCTTCACGTCTTAAAGTTACAGGTGCATACGATATAGTATTTTGTAGTAGATCTAGTCTTGTTATGCGTAAGTAGGGGAGGACCCAAGTCGTATTGCTTGTTATGGGCAGAGGTTATCACTTTACACTAGGTGGGCCATCTGCTCACATAAACACAAATTGCATATCTGTATTTGTTCGTGCCACCTGTGGGATACCGGATTAATTCCTGTTTCAGGGATGAGTATTTAATCATATATATTTAATAAAAACCACAACAATAACTATAAATAAAACAAAAAAAAAAAGCATTTTTATCGTACACCAGTCTGAGCGATGAACTTAGTAATAGTCTGCTAAGTTCATCGCTCTTAGGCAAGATTCCGTGGGAGGAATTCTAGCAGAAATAGCACTGATTAAAACGAAAATATGTTTTATAATATTATGTTATTTTCTTCATTATGTACCATTTTATGAACGTCAATTTATTTATTAAATGGCGAATCCTTATGACGAAAATAATTAGAAAAAGAAAGACAGATTGCATTATAAACATTTGCGAGGAATGCTCTTAGGAATCAAATCGTTACAGTGAACCAGAAAATGCGATAATAAATGGCTTTATCGCTATCGTCGAGTGAAAGAATTGCGCGTTACTGTGTTCCGGTTTGAAGGGTATGGTTGTCGGTGAAATTACAGCAACATGAGACATTCCACCCACAGATCTCAGAGTACGGGCGCATACGATGCGACTTAGGTCTTGTCGTACCTAGTAAGAGAGGGCCCAAATCGCATCGGTTGTTATGGGCCGATGTTACCACTTAACACTAGCTGGGCCGTGCTCGTTCCGTAACTGTAACACGTAAAAAACCTTTATAGTTATGTTAACCTTCTCAAAAAAGAAAAACGTCAAATATTTCGTTACGGATACAACAATGTTGATAGGGGTGACTCTCGCAATAAAACCCGTCATTAAATTATAACCAGACGCAAACGCAATAAATCCGAACGCAGTGCTATAATCTAACAAAGAGGAAGTGCACCTAAAATGAAGGCATTTAAAATTTATCGTCGGAAAATATTACCACTTTTGGAAGAAAACCCGCTAACTCGGCAAACTAATGTTGCAAGCAACTTTCCGTTATAAAAAGAAACGGGCTTGCGTTATATCGTTAAAATAAAATTACAGAAGCGAAACTTTTAAATCGAAATCTTCTAAATACATACAGGTGATAATTATGATATCACAAAGGTATCATAAGAAGAAATTTCATTCAAATTAATCATTCACTGATAGGTACCCTACACTAAGGACTCCCTGCGTCGCTGATTACTGGACACACATACAAATCCATAACGCCTGAAAAACTTACGAGTACAACTAGAACTAATCGATAGGACTTTTGCGTGTTGATTACTGATAGGCGCTGATACGATATTGCTTTTCAGTCAGTCCTCAATCAGTCAGTCAGTAAAGCTTCTAGTATAATATATCCATTGGTGATATTTTATAGTACGGAAAGGCCACGTTAACTAAATTTATCATAGAGTTTTTGTTTCAGATAGATTACTATGTTAAATTTGATGGGTAAGTAAGTATTTTCAATTCAGTAATGTACCTATCAGTAGGTAGCCAGTACGTACTGGTGTTAGGTATGGCTTAAGAGATTCACTTCTATGGGCTTACAATCCCAGTGGTTATTACCCTTGGGGTAATGTAATTTCCCTGTGAATAATATTTTTATAAGTGCCGCCTCTATGTTCGTCTAATTTTGCTCGAGATTAGTGCCGGCGGTTGTTATCAGCGGGAATGTTCCCAAAAATGTGAAGGTTTGTTATTTTAAGTTTGTTTTTATAAGTATTGTTTTAGCGAGGGTCGTAGCTTTTTGCTCAAGGAATAATTTGAAATTTTATAAATTTATGTGATGGATGAGATGACATAAAACATGTATAGGTGTTTATATCCTTGCTTGCATTGGAATATAAAGTTTTAGTACATAATGCAACTTTAACTACCTATGTTTATGTTTTTGTAACGGTTTGCTTCTTTTGTTAGCCAAACGCCAGAAACAAATATTTTCTTTTGTCCATAAAAAGTTGTGCAATAATTATAATTATAATAATAATATGTTTTTTAATTTAACCATAGTATACCGTTATCTATGGTTAGCTGTATGTCAATAACCAGCTCCTTCTCTTACATAAGTGATAATAATTACAGATGGTTTATATTTAATAATTTTGCATATTATATATAATTGTTATAACAATTAAAATTGACTCGTTTTTACACATAAACATAGTAGCACGTGGGTACCTACTGCCTAGTAAGACAAACATTATAAAATAGATGTTAATTTAAAAAAAAACCGTTGTTGAGAACATCCGAAGCTCTCTGGGTTCAATATCCTCCAAGCCCTAGAACAATAACTTCGTTGGCATTGCATGCCTCACGTGCGGACTCCGGGGAAGTCCTCGGATAAGTGAATTGTACCGAGTACATACGTGACGTGGTGCTTTCAGCGCCTGGATTGGACGCATAAGTGGCAGAATGGTATCAAATTTGTATAGATGTTGTTCAAATCCCATACTACTTTTTTTATGTAATTGAAGTGACTGAACGAGCTGACGGCCCACCTGGTGTTAAGTGGTAACCGCCGCCCATAGACAGCAATACCACTCAAGTCCTTTCTATAGTAGAGACGACTTAAGTCGCACTGCATTGCGTCCATCGCCTCGAGACGGGAATGTTACGTCTCATGCGCTTGCAATTTCACCGGCACCCTCCCTTCCACCGGAACACAGCAACACGAGTGCATCACTGCTTGGCGGCAGATTACCAGGTGAGGTGGCAGTAATTCTCCGGGCGAACTCAGCACAAGCTCTGCTGCTACTTTGGGTTGCTACTTTTGCACCACCCGGGAGACGCGTGTATGGATTCAAAGGGTAATCGCGTACGGACGCGAGCAACGTGGTCCCCCAATTAAATTATTATCAAGTTTTATTGTAATATTATCGATGTTTTTCAAATTAATGGTAAAAATAATATGCTAGATGTTATGCTACTTGGACACGGTTTAAGGAGTAATCTGCTTACACATTGCATGAATTATGCAAATTTTCTATTCAACTCGTCCTTAAATCACACATTTACATGCATTTTTCCGTTTCAGCATAAGTTCCTTGTACAATACTCGCTTTGAATATTTGCCGCCCAAAATAAGTATCTGCGAACTCCGAACAAACTTCTCTACGAACTCGAAAAATAACGTCTACTTCAATTTGTAGTTCGGGAACAAGTTACCAGTTTACTTTTATGCAACACCGTCGCTTGCCTTTCATTTCCATCTCATTGTCCATTTTCATGTTTTACGAGCGTAAGTTTGTTAGCCACGTAGACAAGGAAATGTTTATTAGCGTATAAAGTGAAGCGAATAAAGCTGCGAAAATCCTCCGCTTGCGGGGTGCGGCACGCAAGGGACAGAGGGGTTTAGTAATATTAAAGGGAATGCAAGTTCGTGGCTGGATCAATTATTTATGACATTACGTCACAGACGTAGGGACCAGCATTTCAAGACAGGTATCATCATATTATTTTTGTTTATTTTATTTGAGCTTTTACGTAAGCTATTTTTTTTTATTGAGTCTATGTCAAAAACTTTATTTCCATAGAATTCATAAAGAAATAGCTTGGAAATTTCACGCGTACTTACTTATCGTTTGATGCCTGCTCAAACCCTATCCGACCCGCCATGGGGAAGAACAAACAAGAAACCCCTAAAGGAGGGCTTCCTTTTTTATGAGTTGCAGTAGAACCAATTTTATGTGTTTGTCCAAGTTTTTTTTTTTTGCCATTTCTCCAAGCTCTTGTTTATGACTTAATCTACGTTTTGCCTAATTTGTTGTGATATACATTACATTATGAGTTATTCTTGGTCCCTAATAATGCTGGTATAGCTTGTACAACTTTTAAATAAGAATACAAAGTTATAATGAAAACAGACATCTTGCTTAATATTTACCGATATAAGCAAATGTATGAGCTGCCTGTAACGGTGAATACTGTTTTATAATTATTTAGTTGTATACAGTAGAGTTTTAAAAGTATCCATTTATATTGTTTATAGGACGGAAAAAGCGCAATGCACCAAAATGAAATGATTACGGAATCATGAGCCCGAATATGTGTTTACACTCCGTTAAAATAATCCCGAATAGGCCGTACAAAATTCACCCCGAACTTGTTTCCGACTCCACTTAGCATTTTTATCCGATAGTTCTGTATGTAGATAGTCATGCCTGAAATTCCTGGGTAACGGGGAACCTGGGTAAATTCTAGCATCGAAGCGAAAAGAGTCAGAATTTATAAATTTTACGTGCCCAAACTTCTCTTGAGTCGTTTCTAACGACGATCGACAGTTTTGAAATTTCACCGGCAATCTGGAATCGATTTAATCACGAATCATGCAAAGTTCCGATACAAAGTTTGCTTAAACTTCAGAATTGGTACGAATTGGAGGAATTTAGCCTGCGGCGCTAGGTACTAATGACAGATTCATGACGCCTATATTTAGTTACGATTTCTAGATGTCATAAAGGTGACTGGAAGAGGCATGAAATACTAATTGTAACTTTGGCAGCAAAGATTCGTATGGATCAACTAATGGTGTCTCAGCCATCACATCATATCAAAAATGACATTGTTTTCGGAACTCTGCTTAAACTACACATAAACACAATAAAGATCGATTAAATCATAAATCAATGACGTGTGCGATGTGCGTCATGTTTGTGTGCGATGAGTGCGGAGTTCGCGATGTGTCCAATGTGCATGATGTATGCCATGTGTGCTACGTTCGCGATGTTCGCGATGTGTGCAATGTGCATGATGTATGCCATGTGTGCTACGTTCGCGATGTTCGCGATGTGTGCAATGTGCATGATGTATGCCATGTGTGCTACGTTCGCGATGTTCGCGATGTGTGCAATGTGCGTGATGTATGCCATGTGTGCTATGTTCGCGATGTGTGCGATGTGCGTGATGTATGCCATGTGTGCTATGTTCGCGATGTGTGTGATGTGCGTGATGTATGCCATGTATGCTATGTTCGCGAAGTGTGCGATGTGTGCGATGTCCGTGATGTATGCCATGTATGCTAGATTCGCGATGTGTGCGATGTGCGTGATGTATGCCATGTGTGCTAGATTCGCGATGTGTGCGATGTGCGTGATGTATGCCATGTGTGCTAGATTTGCGATGTGTGCGATGTGCGTGATGTATGCCATGTGTGCTAGATTCGCGATGTGTGCGATGTGCGTGATGTATGCCATGTGTGCTAGATTCGCGATGTGTGCGATGTGCTTGATGTATGCCATGTGTGCTATGTTCGCGATGTGTGCGATGTGCGTGATGTATGCCATGTGTGCTAGATTCGCGATGTGTGCGATGTGCGTGATGTATGCCATGTGTGCTAGATTCGCGATGTGTGCGATGTGCGTGATGTATGCCATGTGTGCTAGATTCGCGATGTGTGCGCTGTGCGTGATGTATGCCATGTGTGCTAGATTCGCAATGTGTGCGATGTGCGTGATGTATGCCATGTGTGCTAGATTCGCGATGTGTGCGATGTGCGTGATGTATGCCATGTGTGCTAGATTCGCGATGTGTGCGATGTGCGTGATGTATGCCACGTGTGCTAGATTCGCGATGTGTGCGATGTGCGTGATGTATGCCACGTGTGCTATGTTCGCGGTGTGTGCGAAGTGTGTATGATGAACGTGTTTAACGGGCTAAATATGACAATACATGTTATTACTTGATACAAACGTGCAAAATATTAACTCAATTTTTTCATTAGCTTCAATAATATCGGAATAAGTATACAAACTTTGGCATTAACAATATTACATACTTATTATTGTAATTTGATATGATGTGACCATTTGATGTACAATTAGGTTGCTTATTTATAGTATGTTTGTAAAATGAATCTGAATTATTTTTGACAAATATGCACTACCACATCCACTCCATACTACACAAAGATTAGCTGGAAGAAAATGCTAATAAGCATGCACGTCTATACTACTTGTTTCTCTTATGCAACAAAGAATTTTCTACCTATGTATTTCTTAGTATTTCACAAAAAAAAGGCTTCCGCCTATTATCTGTTGTCTATATAAACAAGATTTAATCATGTCATCGTTATTTAAACGTGTTGTTGACAATAATAACGCCGCTTACATACGAAAAAAGTCTGAACGGAAAACTCAGGAAAGGGATATTAGTCACCGAGCATCGTAAATTTCATTGTGATTCAAGTTGCGTTCGCGATACGAGATCGATAAACGGAACGACCCTTTTCTCGAAAAAAGTGGGCAGTGTTGCCATATCTCAGTTTCAGTACATCGACTGATTTTACAACGGCATTCCTGGTATACGCTATCTCTACTGGCATACTGTAGTAACAAATTTTTCAGACAGTAAAACGTATATCGTCATTCAGGGAAATACTGTCACTATACCTGTTCTGGCATAAATCAGTGAAGCATTTGCAAGCATATTCTAAGTCTCAGAGCTATACAGAACACGAACGGGGTGATTTTTGTATAATTCCATGAAAATATAACGCCTACTATCAATTTTAAAAATTGTACAGTCACAAATAAATTTACTGAATCTGTGCATGCCAGTTGAATATACCAAACAATTTTTGTAATGATCCGAAATGTGTCATATATTTGATATTATTCAAGTGTAGCCGGAAGTATCTTTATTCTGAAGACAGGGCTTTATTTTTTTATTTAATTATTTTGTTGTGCTTTTTTCCTGAATTATGTCTGAGTCACACAATAAGAACAACTCACCTACGTACATTTTACAAAAATAATGTTACATAAAGATAACTTTTAAATCTTAGACTACTACGCAAAAATGATAAAAATTACTTCATCTTCAATATGTTATACCTATTACTTTATGCCATTACCCACCGAATTTGAAAATCAGTTGTTGAAACACCGAATGTAAGATTCACCGTTTACTATTCAGCCAGCGAAATTTTGTCATTGAAAAAGAATAGATAGTATTGTGCATTCAGCAGTGATAAAAAGGGATAAAATATGATAAGTGCCTTCACTGGAATCTGAAGGATCTGAAACCGTTACGGGTCGTTTCCGAATGACGATTTGAAGTATTGCTTTTATTGCGTTCAGTATTGCTGAAAGAGACGGTTTGTTTAAGCTTTAGTATCGGATAAATATTCTTTCTTTTACAAATAAGAGTTCGTGCAGATGGTCGCGCAAAAACGAGGACTTTGCAATACTATATTTCCGAGCTATCAGCTATTGCAGTTGCCGACTTCAATGAACGCATTAACGCGTTTATTGAAATCACTATGCGATCGTTGCGCGACTGCTGTTTTCGTAACGAGTAAGAACTACGAACTAAGTCACAAGCACTCGCATCATGGCTTGTCTATATTGTCATTTGACTGGTCTCACAGCTCACTTGGCAGTAGACCTACCTTTTGCGCTGTAGGTCGTGGGTTCGATTCCCAACAGGACAACCATTTGTGTGATTAATGTTCTGTGTCTGGGTGGTAATATGTATTATATTTAGTAATTACAAAAAATAAAAAATTGAACCAAATATATCAGTTTCCTGGTTCCCATGATACAACCTATGCTTAACTTACTTTGGATTCAGATAAAGCTGTGTAAAACGTCTACCAATATTAATATTTAAACAGTCATATCATAAAAGAGAGCACTAATGCAAAAAAAGACGCTTGTTAAATATTTGCACCAGTTACTGGCAGTTTTATGCTTAAGTATACCATACCGTGTGTCTCGCAAAACCTACGTTGAGCGAAAATTTGCATTTTTATGAAAATATTCGCGCATCCCCGTTCGACCGCTCAAAACAGGAAGAACCTTCCATTTTGCATCTGACAAAGATTATCTTTGTGACAAAATGGATGTTGTTTTACAGTGCCTTAACACTTGCCACCGTCTGATTATGATATCGCAGATCAATGAACACAGAATATCCTTGAATCGTTCTCACTGCAGAGACGCTTGTCTTATCTCTATGACAAACTTGTTTGGACCCATACTAGGACCAAGTATCCAAGTAGGTCTTGTACTTCTGTATTTGTAACACTAAGGCACCGAACCATGGCTTTCCGTGGATCCTTCCGCTATGCAGCGAGTAGGTGCTGGAATAATGTGCCCCCACCAACGCGCACTGCAAAAACAGTAACAACTTTCAAGAAACTGTTGAAGAAACATTTATTAAACGAGCAAATAACCTTAGGCTGAAACTCTTTCATAAACACTTTATACTTAAATCAACTTTTACTCACCTCTTTTATCTACACGTCAAATACGAAACTCTTGATTCTTCGGCATTACTGCCCTTATAGTATTATCCGCTTGCAGTCAGCCTGATGAATGAGCCTGTTTTATGTTCTATGTTTTACGTTTTACTTTTCTTTATTTGTTTATTTTTTATGTTATCAGATTGTATCTTTTGTTTGTTGTTTATGTTATTGTATGTCAAAATGTATGTACATGGTTTTAGTTATCTTTTTTATTTCTCATTAATTACTGTTTTGTAAAAGATATCTTTGTTTCCATTCTTCTTTTCATAGTATTCAGTATGTTTGTGGATCGTGTCCGTGACCTCACCTGTGGGCCCTGCCTGAAAACCAGCGCTGCGCTCTCTTTTAGTGTGCAGCACTATGCTGAGACAGGGACCCTTTTTGCCAACTCAACACATCAACTGCCTACTCCTATGTTATGAGTTGTGTCTCACGTTATTGTTTTTAGTTTTCGTTTTAGTGATTAATATGTGTTGTTTTGTGCAAAATAAATACTCTTTCTTTCTTTCTTTCTTTCTGATATAAGCAAGAGTATATTCGCAAATTTTTATTTCAACTTGAGACCCTATATGATAATTTAGCCTTCCTTCTATGAATAAAAACATGGCATTTGTTTTGGTTGATTATAATTTAAATTATCTCTGAAAGTTTACAATTATATGAATAAAATTTACCTAATTTTACACAAATTTTTGTTTCAATTTGAGGCCTGTAATAGTCACACATGATTGAGATATCCTTCTATGATTAAAAAAAAAAGATATTTGTTTTTGTTGATTGTAATTTAAATGTTGTCCGAAAATACACAATTACACAAATAAAATTTACGTTATGCTATTATTTTCAATGCCAATATATTATTTGTTTCTAAAGATTGAGATCGCTGACGCACACACAATCCAATAAATTCACACCAACACACCTTTTGTTTCAATTTATCTAGAAGCACGTTTCTCAGAGTGAATGCCCAATGTTTGCAAGCCACCTGTCCCGTCTAATTGGCGGGCACGTTAACCGGATTTAAGTTCACAATCTGGTTACGTAACATTTAACGAATTCAGTCCCCTTAGTTAGGACTCGCACGTGGACGACTGGCTTTACAATGGACCTTGTCGGGAATTAGTCGAATTTCAGTGATTTGCATGCGAAGTAGGATTTTTAAACAATGTAAGTTCTGGATTCATTTGTAAGATTGCAAATGCGATGAAAAGGAAAAAGTAGCAAATTAAATTAAATATTTGCATTCTTAGATTATGTGTAGAGATCTATTTATGTAAATTAAGAAATTTCGGACATGAAAATGAGAATCCATCAAATTTACAAGAGTTTGTTTTTGTATATCATTTATATATAATAATAATAATAAATATTGGCGGACATTTCACACAGCGCTATCGAGCCTGAAAGTAAGCTAAGTAAATAGCTTGTATCATGGGAACCAGACAACTGATATAATACTTAAAATACTGATTTTTATGTAAATACATACATAATATACATATCAACACACAGACACAGAACAAACACCTATGTTTGTCACACAAATATTTGTCCTGGGTGGGGAATTGAACCCACGACCTACAACGCAGAAGGCAGGGTTACTACCAACTGAGCTATGAGGCCCGTCACATATGTTCATCATTGTTTATATCTATTGCCTTCTCATTCCATTACCGTCCAAGTCAGCATAGCGTACTAATTGCATCACAATGTTATTGTGCGTGGTTAATTACCCGCCGGTTATATCATCATTGGAGCATCGTAAATAGGTCAGTAAGACAAGGACTATATACATTCGTTATTGTGACGTTTACACACGACGTGACGGTAATTATATACGATTGGAGCTTTGGAGGTATTTGAAGTTAAACTTTCTTTATTTGCAGTAATAGTGATGGATGGATGGGTGGGCCGTCGGCTCGTTACGTAAATGAAAATATAACTAAAAAAAGTTTTCTATTACCTTGGCTCAGGCTCTTAATTTCAAATCGGAACCAAATTTAAGGCCTGCAAATGACAATTCAACTGAGAAGCCCCATTTTTAAATCCTTACTGAAATCGGATGCTTGTAGAACTACAAAATCCATTTATCAGGTCATGCCACGCGTCATGATATCCGATTTGATGTGTATCGCCTGTACATGCGCATGGATGTTGAAGTGCTTATATGGAAGACTGGCTGTTGCCCGCGACTTCGTCCGCGTGGAATTAGGTTTTATTACGCCTATTTCACCCCTCGGAAAAGTAGCCTAACTTACTCCTTGTTACATCAGCTATATTTTTTTTTATGTTATGTAATTACCTAGTTATTCCTCCCCTACTAGGTGCGACAATACCCAAGTCACATCGTATGCGCCCGTAACTATGAGACGTGTAGGTGGAATGTCTCATGTGCCTGTAATTTCACCGGCAACCACACCTTTTAAACCGGAACACAGTAACGCGAACGCGTTACTGCTTGGCGGCAGAAATGGGCATAGTGGCAGTACTTCCCCGGAAGAACTTGGCGAGTTCTACTGCTCTTAGATCTGTTCTGCCAGTGAAAGTCCCGTCAACATCGGTCCAGCCATTTCAGAGATTAGCCGGAACAGACAGACAGACAGACAAAAATTGTAAAAAAATGTTGTTTTGGTGTATGTACCGTGTATACATCCAGTTAGTAAAAAGCGGTTATTTTAATATTACAAACCAGACACTCCATTTTTTTTGTATAGGTGTATGAAACGAAAACAAGGGAGCCAAAGCCAAAGGCAACGCCGATGGTAAGAGCAGCACCCTCGAATTACTTTCGTGTATATCTTGTAACACAGTACGAATGGTAATCACTCTCCGTAGACCAAGACACGTACTTGGTGACCCCCCTGACGAGATAACGGCCGCCTATCCCGAGTTATTCCTATCGTCAGCCCCCCACAGAGAAAACATTCACCCTTCGCACCGACCCCGCCGGCGGGGTCGAAGTATCCCCGTAAACGCCCGCGCGGGGCGCTGTTTCTCCAATTCCTCCCGACTCGCAACGCCCCAAGCCGAGGTCCGAACCTAAGTGGTGCCCTTGGTGACGTTGTGTATAATTTTAAGTTTTACTGGTTGAGAGCCGTCTGCTCTCACCAAAAGTCCTTGTAAACGGTGTCAAGGCCATCTGCGGCCAACAGCAACATAGTCCATTCATAAATAAAATGGCAGTCACTGTCAAAGAACACTGACAGTAACGAAAGCCCTTACAATATATCTAACCGGAACAGAAGCCATTAAATTCAGTAGATTAGATTTGACCCATAATCCAATCACGGCTATTAGTCGATTATTCCTGAAATTGCACGAATGAACGTAATTAACTTCATGCTGTGCCGTTATAGCGTAATAATAGGACATGCACCAGATAACTGATGGGGCGTTGCGCAGCTGTAACGCCGTCGAATATCTAACCTCGAGAGAAGATAGATAGAATAATAAAATAAAAAACTATAGGTATTTTCAAAGTCAAAGTCATAAGGATTTCTTTATGACTTTGACTTTGAAACGTCAATAAGTAATATTAAAAAAAAAATTATTGCTAAGTTTGACGCCAGTTGAAACCTTTCATGGGGAAGATCAAACAAGAAACCCCTAAAGGAGGGATTCCGTTTTTTCGCTTTTATCAATTTAAGTACTTAAATTATTTTAAATACTATATAGTACCTACTGGTATGCTTCAGATAGGTATTACAAGATATTTTGTGTCGTGGAGCAGGGCGATATCAAACCACGAGGAACATATCATTTAAATAATCATTTGTAGTGAAGTAAGCTTGAGTTTGAATTTTTGAGTCTGAAGCTTCGTTGTATTTCCAGGGAGTTTATTATAGAAGTGGTGGTGGTTATAGAACTTTCTTGTCTTGTCTATACAACATCTTGTCTATTGTTTGACTTGCGGTCCGTAAGTTATAGACAAGATTATTGATTATATACTAACAACATCTACATGCCTCTTCATTCTCTTAATAATAATAATTTTAGCTGTCACTATCAAACTGATAACAAAATGGAGATTTTGCATACACATTATACTAAATTACCTATAAAAAATAATTTTAAAACAAGATCCCCGTGAACTTCAGTGCGTCCAGTGATATATAGTGATTGTTTTACTTATAAAATTCGACACTACACTAGGTATTTTAAGGTGAATAACGCATTTAAAAGAAAAGTTCATTCTCACACAACAGTATGGTACCTATACATAATATAGTACCTATCAGTGTATCCTTAAGAGGTGTTATAACCAATAATTCTGTATATGCACTAATTAGTCGTATAAAAATGTTAGCGCCTCCAGAGGCTGTATAGTCACCAAAAGTTGCAGCACACATTTATAGGCCACCGAGTGACTGGGTAATTTTAGGGTTACAACGAAATGTGGTCATGTAACTGTCTGAATTGCAGGCTTACATGGGGCAATCGTAAATCTGCTTCCATTATTTGGTTAGTTTTGCAAAATGTATTAATAATACAAGACTTTTGGCTCTTTGGCCTGTATGTAGCTACCAATATTAAAAAATCTTTATTGATTATTAACCTCAAAAACTAAACTGGAAATATGACAAAAACAAATGTAAATGATTATATTTACTAACTTTACAAAATACTAGAATAAAGTCTCGCGCAATATTACGTTAAGCATTTTGCCACAGAGAAGAAGGAATTAAATTAAGTGGATAATAGAGGGATAGTACTTAGATCAGATAATGAATCCGCCCGTGATCCCGTATCACTTTAATCGTTGTGTAATTGATCTTGTAAGACCATTTATGGTTCAACCTAGAGATTAAACAACTTCCTGAAATCCGGTAAAAATGAAAAATTCTCTATTTGGCTCAGCATTATTGAAAAGATAAAATAAGAACTGATAATACTAGACGATGGACTGTACCTTACATTTCTTAGAAACCTAAAGTTTTATGCGAGCCATATTTTATCGAATTAAGAAGGAAATATCGAAATAAATTATAAAAAAAAGTCTGCGCCTTAAAACTATGTTACCTACTACTATTAGGCACTCGTAAGTGGACAAAAATATATCCTTTGGTAGTAAATACAAAGAAGTTGAAGTCGCAACAGATATTTTAATGTGTTTATAAAAAAAAGATTTTGTATTTATAAAGCAGATGTTACCTTTTGATTTGATAATAATGATCTCTAAAGAATTGTGTAAATGAAACGTACGAAAAGAAAAAAATAAGATTCTTCACATATTTATTTCAGTACGGCCATTATGAGAAGATCAAGTTTTTGTTCGTACATAATCCAGTAACTCTTTACCATTTACCGTTACCATTTACCATTCCAAAGATTAAAAACACTCCTATCAATCCAACTTTGGCACAAAAATTTAACGATGCAAAGGAAGCGACGTTTATTCCAGTGTCATAAACTTTAGACGGATTAAAATTATGCGTTCCTTTTACGAGTTTCATGTATGTACCTACCTGTTCGTTGGATAAATGAAATTTTACGATATCTATCAAATTTGTTCCGATTTTTTTTTTTTTTTTTTTTTTTTTTTTTTTTGAATGGACATTAAGCTGTTGGCCGCAGATGGCCTTGACAGCGTTTACACGGGCTTTTGGTGAGAGCAGACGGCTCTCAACCGGTAAAAACTTAAAATTATACACAACGTCACCAAGGGCACCACTTAGGTTCGGACCTCGGCTTGGGGCGTTGCGAGTCGGGAGGAATTGGAGAAAATGCGCCCCGCGCGGGCATTTACGGAGATACTTCGACCCCGCCGGCGGGGTCGGTGCGAAGGTTGAGTGTTTTCTCTGTGGGGGGCTGACGATAGGAATAACTCCGGATAAGCGGCCGTTATCTCGTCAGGGGGGTCACCAAGTACGTGTCTTGGTCTACGGAGAGAGCGCCTAGCAGGGGGGACAACCGAGTAGTCGGGTATGGTGCGAACCAGGTGGTTCGGGTGGGACTCGACCGAATCATAATATCGCTGGGAGGCGAGTTTCATGAAGCGGGCTATAGACTCGAGACGCGCGTCTCGGTGGAGGGAGCGATTGCGTACGTACCAGGGAACGCCCGTGGCTTTCCGTAGGAAACGATTTTGAATAAGCTGTAGGGGGCGGGTTTGAGCATGAGCGAAAGCCACGGAGGCGTATGTCATGATGGGGCGTATGCAAGCTTTGTAAAGTCTCACCTTGTTGCCAAGGGACATTTTACTCTTCTTGCATACGAGGTTATTGAGGCGACCCAGTATAAAGGCCGCCCTGTTACGAACAGTCCTGATGTGTTCGTTGAAGTTAAGACGTTTGTCAAGGACGACGCCTAAGTAGCGGGCAGACTTCGCCCATGGAATGGGTTCGTCATAGAGAGTGAGGGGCTTGAGCGTTGGGCGTCGCCGGGAAAAGTACACCGCGGTACTTTTCGTCGGGTTCACCTCAATGCGCCACTTCGTAAACCATGCACCGAGTGCATTGAGTGCGGCTTGCAGCTTTATGCGCACCCTATCGGCATTCCGATCAGATGCGTATAATGCTGTGTCGTCCGCAAACAGGGCGAGCTCTGTTTGGAACGAGTGGGGGACATCGCTGGTGTACAGCGTGAATAAGAGGGGGGCTAGTACGGAGCCCTGAGGGACTCCGGCTCGGATGGGCTTGGGTTCGGACAGCTTCCCTTCCACTCGATAGCGGAAGCTACGATTGGTCAGGAAGTCTCGTATGATGAGCACGAGTCTGTCTGGCACACCAAGTTGAGAAAGCTTGTAGACCAAGCCGTTGTGCCAGACCTTGTCGAACGCCTTTGCCACGTCAAGGAAGACGGCTCCGGTATCTTTAGGCCAAATGCCTTGAGAGTTTGAAAGGACGTGTTCCGTGAAGCGGAGGACCTGCTGGGGGCACGAGTGTCTGGCTCGGAAGCCAAACTGTTCGTCCGGGAGGAGTTTAAGTTCATTGACAATGGGCCAGAGACGATTAAGGAGGAGACGCTCGTAGAGCTTCCCCATGGTCTTGAGGAGACTGATGGGACGGTAACTAGAAGGCTCCGTGGCCTTCTTGCCTGGTTTGGGGATGCCAATGACATTGGCTTCCTTCCAGGCGTCGGGGAAAGTGCAATTGGCCATTGCCGCATTGAAGATGCTTACGAGGAGATAAATGAGAGCAACAGAAAAGTGCTTGAGCACTCTGTTGCTTATGCCATCGGAACCGGGGGATTTCCTCGGAAAATTATGCGTTCCTTTTACGAGTTTCATGTATGTACCTACCTGTTCGTTGGATAAATGAAATTTTACGATATCTATCAAATTTGTTCCGATTCCTTATTGTTTGCAAATTTATAGGGTAGTTTGCTCACGTTTACGGAAGTGTAAACATATCTTTCACAACATTTTATTTTTACCTTATTTTTAATCAAATAAAACGCAATTATCTGTAAAAAATCAATAATTAGGTACAACTGGTTTATACAGAGGTCACATACATATATAAATATATACATATATATGTATATACATATATTATAATTTATTATCATTCGTTATTAAGTTTGTAGAAGGAATAAAATAAAAATAGATTTGGAAACTGGTTACTTCGTGGGGCATTAAAATCATTTAATATAATAATATATTTACCATCAGCTTTGATAAAGTTCATCTTTTAATTCATTATTTTTCTATAATATATCAATGTTTACCCATGGATTACAAAAGTGCAGAGTTAAAATTAAAAAGCGTTAAATAAAATTCTTAGTCTTTATTAAATTCGCTTACAAAGTCACCCGCCGTAAATTCACACTTCGCTTACTTTGATTCACTTCTCGAACCTTGAAACTCTGAACTTATAATTTTTTTATCTAAATCGTCACCACTGGGATACGCAATTTAAGTTTGAACGTAAAATCTTCATAACGCTGTGAAAAATTCACGACTGTGCGGGAATATAAACTTTAGATTTGATTAGGTCACGTTTTCAGAGAATTGCATTTTGTGTCTAAAATAATACAATGTATAAGGGAATGCCTCTTCGTATCTGTGCCACATTAGTATTGGATACACAATTATACACAAAACAATAATCCCTGAAACCAGAACAAACTTAATGTACCCCATAAAAAATACGTGTCATGGTCAAGGATTTAACTCTAGACCCGTCGCTTACCAGGCAGGGTATTGCCAGCTAGACCATATTCAAACAACATCTGATCTGTGCTGAGCAGTTCACAACACATCAGAGGGTGAGATGAGCGCATTATGACAGAAGACATCAGATACACTTACAGATGCATCACAATACGAGTCCAAATCTAAGCTAGTTAATATGCTATGTAGATTATTATTCTCTTCATTTCACACATTTCACTTCCAACAATTTCATTTATTATCTTAATACATTCCAGTCGGTTTATCGAAGAAGTTGGATTCAAGGACGTTGAAAATCAACCCCCTAAATCTCCTAAGCTGACTTATCTTCTTACTTCACTCACGAAGGAGAATTTCAGGTATTTGATTTTCATGGTATAAATTCCTGCCGTATAATGCGACCTCAGGGTAGTAACTGTAGTTACAGTTTAGAGGCGCTCAAGTCCGTCTTTTTGGTAGGTAAATCCGGCTATGAATTTCTGATTGACACGGAATTTTAGTGACAATAATTTTTAATTGTACTGGAATTGTGATGGGTAAAAGCTTTCATATAACGTTTGTAAATATTATTAGCTCAAATAATACAACCATAAGTGACTAGATTTCCATAGTTTATTTTTCTATAATCTGTCATTTTTTTATGTTATGTGTTATGTCAACCTAACATACGAAACTCTCAAGTAAAGTTTCTTCAAACTAAAATAATAGTGTCCTTATCTAAAGACAAAGTCTAAGTCAAAAAATATTTATTTCCTTATAATATGAAAAATAATGGCTTGGAAACGTCAATAAGTAATATGGGGCGCTGACTTCAAATATATCAGTATAAACTTTTAAATAAAACCTATCGATAATTTATTTATTTTCCTCTTTTTACCTTTTCCTTATTTTTCTTTTTCGTATATTTTTGAAGTCGGATAAATACTTTTTAAATATGTATATTTTTATTAATTTTAATGCTGATGGACATTTCACACAGCTTCTTCTAGAGCTAAACGAAGCGTAAATTGTACTATGCGGAACTAGAGCACTGATAGAATACTTATATACTTCATTTGTAAATAAATATTTATAATAGGTAGGTACATACACCCAGATATAGAAATAATATCTATTTGGACAAATATTTCGCCTACTTTTATACTTCAACATTTTAGGTTCGATACCTATCACAACCGCCTTTTTCATTACCTTATGGCAGCCCTATTCACTCCAAGTCTCTTCAAAGCAACGAAGAGGGCTTATCTCCACTTTGTTGCACTGATGCAGGCTAAGTTGTAATTTCTATTTTAAATTTTAATAGATAAGAGAACGTGTATCGGCGCCCTAAGAGGATCATACTCCAAGTTTGAGACAAAGCCATTCTGAGTATCGCAACTTCAGTGTGAGAGCCAGTTTGATAGGAAATTTATTTTTACTTGCTGGTATAAGGGTTATGATATTTTTTTCTACCACGAAACCTAATCCGATTTTATACATGGGACATCCTTATAATTTGGAACATGTAAAGATATTTTACTTAACCGGTATGGGTACTTGACATTGGAAACAATCATTTTTCAAATGGATACATTTTCAGACGTCTTTATCAGATTCAAACCCTTGATTCAAAGTCCCCATCACTAAATTACCAAGCTTCCAATAATGTCTAACATAGTGACTGTTAGTAATTACTTATAAGTAAGGAGCTGGTATGTTTGTCTAACTTAGCTCATAAATAATCTTGCGGCGAGTTCATTCGGGGAAATACTATCGATCTATTTATTTTTACTTACAAATAGTATCTGAGGTATTTTAGCCACGAGGCCGTTAGTTAGACAAACGTCGACAAAAATAGCTTGAAGCAATAATTTATGAAATCTCTACGAAAATTATCAAAGCTTCTTTACTTCTTTACTGAAGAAGAAATCATTGAAACATTTCAGAGATAATTTGTAAATTAGGATTCCTTTCCAATTCACTTGATCATCGTATTTTTCATTGTCTCGTCAGGTTAAGAGAATGTCTCACGGTTAAGGGCCCGTCTTGAGCAATTTGGAGTACAATTAAATGTAAGCATTAATTACAGCGAGCCCCTTGTTTCGTCTTATTTCCCTTTGCTTATTCAGCGGGCCATATTATTACACTATTGTTCTGTTACTGGAAGGATTTTTCTGAAGTTTTAATGTAACTATACAAATACATCCTATAAATCATAAATTGCAATTTAGTAATTGGTGTAACTGAGAAAACATGCCATAGGAATTGATTGAAATCAGATTAGTATATATTTTCTTATTTTCACTGCAATATAAGAGCAGTAGAACTGATGTGACTTGGGTCTTGTCGGACTTAGTAGGGGAGGACCCAACTCGCATCAGTTGTTATGAGCCGAGGTTACTTAACACCAGGTGGGTCGTCGGATCGTTCGGGAACTGTATCACATAAAAAAAACGGAATGAAACTAGCTATACAAAAATGTAACATTAAAAATTTTGGCTGTGTACTTTGAGATTTCCTTTAAAATTACGTTGTAACAGATATTATTTCACTTGCACATATTCATGCTAGTAAATAAATTTAGCAGACCTCTGTTTTAAATCACTTAATCGAAAAAAAAAAGTATTGCATTACTATAACTATAATATTAAGTCTAAATATTGTATTGATTTTATGGGTAGAAATTACCATTGATGGGTCATCTGCTCGTTCCACGACTTTCTAACATAAAAAAAGAAAAAATTGAATATGCTATCATCAAAATTATGGGAAAAAAGGGACTACATATACGAACGAATCGGTTTCCGCTTTTGCCACATCTCGTAAATCTATATCTCCAGTGTACAATTTTATTGTTCGCCATTCACGGTGGCGTAGGTACGGGACGGGTCCTAACGCCGCGCCGACCTGCGTAATTCAGATTGTGATTTTGAGATCAGTACGAAATTGTGACACGATAATGCTCATTCATTAAGTAGATGTTTTTTTCATTATGTAGATGAAAATAAAAAATGCAATGTGGTAGAAGGAAGTTCATTTGTTAAAACTAAAAGAGAAGAAGGCTAGTAAGAGAAGAAAAGACGAAGTCATAATACTGAGACTATCTTTTTGGACTTATCACACAGCGCCATCTAGCCCCAAAGTAGCATAGCTTGTATCATGGGAACCCGACAAATGATATAATACTTATATACTTTTTTGTAAATACATACATATAATTCACATTGACAACCAGACATAGAATAAACATCTATATTCGTTATACAAATATTTGTCCTGGGTGGGAATCGAACCCACGACCTATAGCGTAGAAGGCGGGGCAGTATTACCGTTATACCAGAGTACCCCAGGGAAACCTGTGTTTTCTCGGTAAGAAGTAGTCAATGGGCTAAGTCCAATATGGATGTTTCTAGATGTTGTGCGCTGTCCACGTTAATAAACAAACCTTTTCTCCTGTTTTCAAATACTACATAGTTTTGAAAACGTCTTATTGTGCAAACGCCTTTTAAAAGCTTATTGTTAGGTTGTTAATTGTGTACGCTTGTTCCAGATTTGAACCGGCAACCTTAGGTTTGAAAAGATGTAATACTCTGTGAGCTGTAAATAAAAGCCACCAAATAATTGAAATTTCTTCCAAATTATCCGTTGTCCTTACAAATTTGTATTCGGCGATAAATCATGTCCCTGGGGTGGCAGTAAGGGCTAATTGTATTAATATTTACGACCCCGGGGCAGTAGTTCCGTGCAAACAAACTGATTGTTTAAATTGCTTAGGTTGATAAAGTCCGTTGTCGGGGTGAATGGTGGGGAATTGTGAATTAATAGACAGTATCATTTTAATACTGGCTTGTTTTTAAACACTAGAGGTAATTATTTTACTGAATCATGGCCTATCTACGTGAGTTTAATAATATTATTTTTATATAATATTACTTAATTATATAAAAAACATTTATATTCGTCACACAAACGTTTGTCCTGGGTGGGAATCGAACCCACGACCTACAGCGCAAAAGGCAGTTACTACCAAATGAGCTGTGAGGCCTGACGGGTCTCATTTTAAGTCCCAGGAATATTCCGTTTGCTACTTAAGACCAAATAAACGTCCAAAAAAGCCTTGGGCAGATGCTAGTATTGAATGAGTTTGCGTTTTGCAACAAAATTCAGATGCAACGCAGCTTCACCAACTTATTCGTAGCTTGTCGCAGTTGTTTCTACCCGCATTGGACTGCAGCTAAGATAACGTTACCCAGTTTAAGTTTACTCATTTCAATGTTTCGTACAGAATGAAAATGCTTCGAAAGGAAGTTTTCTGGATTTAGTTTACAGCTAAATTTTGTCTGAATTATTTTTATATCTCCGATTACTGTAGCGAGCTATGAGCTCATAAAACTTAAAAGTCCGTTCAGTAGTTTTCACATGATACTCAAACAAAAAAATACTCAACTTAATAAGAGTATAGATTTCAGTTAAGAAGAAAATATTTACTATCTTCTTATATATATTTATTTTTATTATTATTTTATTATTTATTATTATATATATATATTACTAAAAAGCTATACTATTGACTAAAAAACAATGTTTTTAATGCAAATGAATTGAAACCGTGGTATAATAATATATCGTAATATAGTAGATATTTTTGATCAAATTAAGAATCAAGCACCGACCGATGAGAAACTAGCTAGACAAGTAAAAAAATAGTCAATATGTAATTAGTTTTTCATATTTCATTCAGTTATACTTTTGCTTGCTTTCTTTTCAAACAATCTTAATACTAACGCACAGTATAAAATAAAATTGTTGAATCATTTACGTGACAAATCTTTCGCGACGGAGAAGGACCAGTGTATCTAATTTAGTGGCCAGTAACTAAAGAAAAAGGAGTCAGTCATCTTAGCGGCCAGTAAGTAGACAAAGGAGTCTGCAACAATTACTTCTCAGTATCGAAAATCCATTGACACTCAATCATACTCGTTATAGATCCCGCCAAGTACAGATTATTATAATATTACACAAATAAGATGAATTGATCAATTAGAATCCAGTCAACCTGTCTCCGCAAAATAATTAAACGTTAATTGGACATTAGATAATAAAGGGGTTATTTTCAGAAAAATCTCTTATTGACACTACGTTCAATCTCGAGTGAAAATGCTTCATTTATATCGGTGCTAACATGATGTAGCACCATCTTTTAGTCGAGATCGATCCGAGAATACGACCTTTACTTACGCTGAATTCGCTGGAATTCATTTAAGGACTTCGTTTATTAAATTTAATATCAATATCACGCTACGGAACATCCTCCCATCCTTCGCTACTAATTTTGGGTTAAATACTCAAATTAACGATTTAATCACTCTCAAGTTATGATTTTCATTATGTTAGAGCCTTTTGGGGTAGAGACGCTAGGTCCATGGGGAACGGAAGCCCTTAAAGTTTTCAAAATTATTAGAGCCTGGTTGAAGCGACACGTGAACCTAAAGCTGGCATCTAGCTCAGAGATTGAGTATTTCACCTGTTAGTGAACAGGATCAATTGAGCTATACGTAATCAGTGGAAACTGTTTTTAGATGGCTCAGTTAGGTTTCATTGTAATTTGAAAATATTAGTCATAGAAAATAAAAAGTTAAATTCAATGAAACGTTATGAAATTTTCTTTGTACTGTAAATAAAAATAATATACGCCCATAAATTTATTGAAATGACCAGTTTCACCCTTGATTTTAATCCGTGACCTTCGTTCTAAATTTATTTATTTATTTACACAATGAAAGACACATTTTACCAAAATACAAGTCGATAGAGCGAATCGATGTGCTGACTACACTATGTGTATTATATAACGACGGGTTTTGTTATTATATAAAAAAAAAATTGTACTGCGTGAAAATATATTCGAAATATATATAATGAAACAAAGACAGGAAAATGAATGCGAAGCAACGATAAGTAACTTTTACCTCGAAATCTGAATATAAATGCAAATCCATACTTTCTATCCCGTTCTTTTGAGAGATTATTATAATTTGGTCCGAATCCTTTCAAAGTTGAGGGTTCGAGACTTTAATTAAATATTTTAATACGAGTTTTAAACAGATTTTATTTAGTATCATAACCGCACCGAACCTATCTAGCTTTTTCTTGCAACTACGTCTGCATTATTGTTATAATTTCGGCGGCTGCCGTCATTGTAGTTTTGATGACGTTTGCTTTACCACTTATAATATGATTATTTCCTTCAGCTTAAGCTGATTTTAAGATCCAAACCCACGGCTGACATCGCTACCAATTGGGATGTCATATATCATAGAAAGAAAGAAAGAAAGAAAGAAAAACATTTATTTGACACGCCCAAAAAAAATAAATTAAATAATTAACAAAAATATACATAGGTATGTTGTTTTAACAATAATAATAATACTAATACTAATAGGTACATCAAGCCAGTAATCCAAGTACCTACCTATTTTGTAATAGCGGTAAATCATATTTATTCATAAAGTTAAATTATGTAGTTTATTGTATGTATACAAAATTATTACCGGAATATTTCACACATTCGGTAATCAGATAACTTCGAATAACTTGAACAGACAACTCTCGGATATAAGTATAACACAACCAATGTACATTTGTATTGCAATATAGAACGCTTTCATTGTACTTCAGTTCGGTTCTAGCTTCACACCTACGTCTATGTCTCGTTTCCTATTTGCAATACGTTATTGTTTTCCCCCACTATTTTATTGTTACCGTTACAATAGAATATATTATTCACTTCCAACCATTCTTTAATACAGGGATGGATTCAGTTTTGGGGGTTAGATAAGACATTTACGAGGGATTTGGAATTGCCGAATAGCTCAGATGTTTTCAAAGCTTTGCATGAG
Organism: Chesias legatella; assembly: GCA_947359385.1. Taxonomy (NCBI): domain Eukaryota; kingdom Metazoa; phylum Arthropoda; class Insecta; order Lepidoptera; family Geometridae; genus Chesias; species Chesias legatella. The sequence goes on from OX375766.1 coordinate 4,266,653, forward strand.
ATGGTTAACATTTAGGTCATAGGACCTAAATGTAATTCAGTAGTAAAAAATCAATAGTGGTTTTTGGTCTCAAGACAACGAAGCCATAGTGTAAGGATACTATTAAAAACCAGGCGGAAAATGAGCACGCTTGGTGCCACAAAAAAAGGTAACATATACGTGAAATAGAAATTTACATCGACCATATTCAAAATTCGAGTCTTCAATATAGACAAAATCAATGTCCCTCAAGACCTCAATATAATTTTTTCTCTCGCGGTCACATCAGCTGAAATATAAAAGCAAAAAAGCAAGTGAGCCATTCAAGATTGTGAACTCACATCGACCCTGTAGTCAAAATCCCCTGCAAAATTCCTTTTCAGTTGACAAATAGCTCTTTCTTGCAGTCAAGACAACGAGGCGATAACGTTTTAAAAGGAGACATGAGAGTAATGCCCCGACATGTGATCAAACTGAAAATGGATAAGAAAAAATATATGAACCAAGTGACACCTAAGGAGATTCGAAAAAGCTCGTTATACTGATAAATTGTGTTCCACAGTTTGTTTGGCTCCACAAGAAATGTACGTTTGCGAGACAAATCGACGCAATTGTGATGTGTTGTGTCGTTTAAGGAAATAAATTGTTTTATTTGGTAGCTAGCACACTTGCCGATGACCTTGTCTTACTGGGTAATTATTTAATTGGGTTTAATTCTATTTTGGATTGTGGACAAATGTATCACTTAATTGGTTACAAATTTACCTTATTCATTAATTTCGTTTGTACCTATTATGATCTGTAAAGATTAGAAATAGGCGTAATTTTATGAAAGTATCCTCAATCTTCTAATCAAGCCCGAAGTATTCCTTTGTCTACTCGTAAATAAATGTATAACAATGTAGGACATCTCATGTAAATACCAGATCGATGCCCACCAGTGGATAAACCAGTACATAAGTAATTAAAAGCAGTCGGTCTCAGACAATTAAACGCAGATGCCATTACGGGGAACGTTCATTTCCTGTCAGACTAATTAATCGTCGGCGATTACTATCCTTTCCAACTTAATTTCAGTGTAGAGACAAAAATGTATTTCCATCCCACTCCCCTTTAATATGAAAGATTATATGAAGATTATTCAGAAATTTTGTATATAGACAGATTATGACCTGAAATATGACATATTTTTATACATATTTGAGAGGACATATTTGATTATTTATATAAATAAATTCCGTTTAAAAATTAATCAGTGTATCAAATGAGAATAATGTGATTGTGAACATCGTTCAGTATGACGCAATAGCGTGGTGGTCCAGTGGTAAGGACAATGAATATGTATCCGGAAGGCGCTGGTTCAAATTCAGCGACGCACCGACTGCAAAAAAGACCGCACTGTAAAAAATCGTGTGTGCAATACCGCGTTCTAGAATCGGTGAAAAAAAATATAATAGAAAATTTGTCCTATCCGAGACCAAACATCGAAGAAGGTACCTATTTATCCAGGGCAAAAAGTAAACTCTTTGAGGCTCACTTCATTCTTTCACTACAGTTGTCAGACAGAGGCAGTGACACAAGTATAAGCACCCGTATTAAGAAGCGTTTATGTCCTGATATTGAGGTATATGTGACGCTAATTTCAGTTTTATTGAATGGTTTCTTACTCCAGGTAGGTGCAATTTCAGAATCTATGTTGTCTTGTGCCTGAAATAGAGCTGTCTTTGTCATTCCATAGCGTGCTTAAAGAATAATAACGGCATCTGTTAACGTAAATAGAATACGAACTGTATCCATCCACGATTCACAGTACACCTTCTTTTATAAAACTCACACTGTGACCTCATCAAACAAAATACGTAAATACAAGATATTTTCTGTTGAATTTTTTGTATAAACCACATGAAAATAAGGTCGAAATTGAGTTGCTGAGCTAAGACACTTCCGTGAATAAAAATGTGAAGTGTTACTCTAGAGCTTTATAACAATTTAAGCGATGTAACAAATTGTAAAACGTGAATTCAGCGCACGTCAGTACTTTGTTTAGGGTTTTCTTTCATCCTTCTGAACGTATTCTGACGTTGCCCTTCAAACTTGTACAATAACATAATCTACTCAGTAAATTACCCACACGAAGTTTGTAGAATAAAACGGTACACTGATGTGGGATTCTTGGTTGGTGTACCCCGTGTCTACACCAGGACCAAGCTGCCCATTGGATACAGAATTCTGCCGCCAAGCAGTAACGCATGCACTATTATTAATTATTACTATTGCACTATTGGCGGTTACCACTAAACATCTCTAACAAGGTTGGCCTTCAGCTCGTTCTATCACCTATGTGAACATAAAAAACTATTGGGTACCCAAACTAATGATCGCATTGCACAGTTTATGTACAGCTTTATCAGTGAGCTAACGCTTCAAGGTGAAGTTTCGATTAAATTTAAAATTACACCCCCTGAGTTTCCTCAAAGGACGTATTATTTCAATATTACATTCCTAACGAAACCCGCTCAAGAGGCGTACACGATATGAAATCCCCTTAGGTAAGTATTAGAAAAATATAAAGAAGTCTTAGATATAAAGAGGGGTTTTGCAGGTTTTATAACATGTTGCCATAAATACCATCTGAATGGCATATTAAAAGTCAGGAAAAATCAATCTTTGGAATAATGGTGGACATTATACACCATCTACTATAGACCTATTCTAAGCATAGTTTTAACTGTAACCACAGTAAAATCTAAGTTTAGGTCTAGATACCTTATACCGATAACTAATAGCTTACCCAAATATTGTTATTTTGTCGACATATAATACATAACAACACAAAACAATGCCTACACGCAGCAACCTGTGTCACTAGTGGCATGGGCATACATATACACAACAAGTACAGTTATTCCCAAAGTAGCAGCAGGAGTTGTGCTAAGTTCGCCTGGAGATGTACTGCCACCATACTGCCACCACCTGGTAACCTGGGTCCCGGTGAAGTTGCAGGCGCATTTGACGTAACATCCCTCTCGGGATGATGGACGCAACGCAATGCGACTTGAGTCATCATCTCGTACTTTTGTGAAGAGGACTTGAGTCGTATTGCGAGCAGCGGTTACTGCTAAACATCAGGTGGGCCATCAGCTTGTTCCGTCACTTACATCGCATCAAAAAAACGTCAGAGTAGATTTGTGTGTTATTTAGTTTTCAGTTCCATGTCTGTAAACAGTTCCTTAATGCTCAGCCTAACGGTATCTTCCAACAGTGTCCGACGTTGCACGATATTTTCACGGTATTTTAACAATTTTAACGAGCTACCATATTTACTTCAATGCTCTTCTTCTGAGAATCTTTCCTTTAATCGTATCCTTATTATCGTCGTATGAGACTTGCAACGGCTTAAGAGTTAAAATGGGATAAAAATATGTCAAGAGTAAGAAAACTTTTTAGAAGTCACTCAGTGATTTTTAAGACACAGTGAAAATATGTTAGACTCATACAAATTTACAAAACGTTTTATTGTAAACTTTGAAAAATAATGAGAAGCAGTTACAGATTTAGTATTTCAAATTCTTATTTTAGACATATATATGTTTATAATCTTTGTTGACTGTTTTAGTCACTCAATGTGCATTTTTCCGGTTGTATGTAACTAAAATGATACGTGAAGTATTTTGTCTTGCATCTTGATCTTGATAGTAATTTCAAAGAAAGCTTTTAGTTTTGAACATTAATGGAATTTTTTACCAAAATGCAAGATAGAGGAAAAACAATTCATTCAGATATACTCATCATCTTGTCGATACCAGATCTATGTATATCCCTGTAGTAGGAATAGATTCTGAGGCTGATTTGCTATTTATTATATAGCTCTACGCTTGCCACTGAAAAACATAAAGATACCAGTTTTTTGTATAAAAATAATTGCACTTATGTTTGCACATTTGTCAAATATAACTCTAACTTAACTTAATATAGTATTAAACCAGTTCTCATTTTCATTTCCAGAATTCTAGTATTTTCTCTGAAAACAGCGAGCCCTTCGAAGGTTTTTGTTATTCAACATTTTACATGAATCTATTTTCATTTAATTTTACAAGAATAACTAAGGCTGAGAGGGAACTGTTGAACTTTGGACTTTCAAATATTATTGAGACTTCTCGTGACCTCACCTGCCTGAATAAGAGCGTGGTCTAGTGGTACTGACCCCGAGTTTCAATCGGGAGGTCGCCGCCGCCGGTTCAAATCCCGACGTGCACCTATGAGTTTTTCAATTGAAAGATGCGTGCGCAATACCACGTTCTCAAAACGGTGAAGGAAAACATCTTGACAAAACCGACATGTTCCTAGAACTGAAAATTCGAAGACATGTGTCAAGTGCACGAAAGGAGCCTCTTTGAGGCGCACTTAAAATCCTTTCACCTCACCGGTTCCAGAAAACCAGTGACTCGAATAGATAGATAGACCGGCCTGAGTGAGGTAAGATCGTGGTGGCCCAGTACAAACCACAAGTATTATTTCACAGGATGCTGATTCAAATCCACATGAGCACCACTAAGTTTTCACTTCAAAAAATATGTGCGCAAAATAGAGTTCTCTATAACGTTTTTTTTTTTGTTGTGTCATCTCGGTCGCTGATCGGTTACGGCCCGCGAACGGTACGTCCTCCTGTGAGTAAAATTTAATACTGTAAACTGTAGATGAAGTAAAATAAAGTATTTACTTGATGGTATTTGTGGCTGCAACCAAGCTGCGGATAGACAAAGTAGATTCTCATTTTGCTATCTCAACTGGTGTATATCAACGGTTTTACACGTTTACCACCGCTTCTGAACAGTAGTGCTATGCTTAGCAGTTCTATTTAAAGTTTAAGTAAAGCTAGTGAGCTTGAAACTCACAAACTACAAAAAGACACCGAATTGGTGATAGAAATACAAATACAAATTGCATGCTTATATTAATATAACTTTATTTCTATAGAATTCATAAAGAAATGGCTTGGAAACGTCAATAATACTCAAAACATATGGTCACGCTTACTTATCGCTAAGTTTGACGCCTGTTCAAACCCTATCCGACCCTCCATGGGGAAGAACAGACAAGAATGGAGGGCTTCCTTTTAAGTTGAATATAAAAGTCATGCCATGCAGTGCCAATGATCCTGGTTGCATTCAAGTGTACCTACTCGTGCCCTAAGCCGGCGACTGCACGTGGCTACCCGTGAGCAGGCCATGTTAAGAGACACGCGTGATGGGACCATCTCATAATATCTTTAACCATTTTTCACACAATCTTAAAATACTTTTTTTTTTAAGCTATTGCATAGCTTCTATTGCGGGCCTTGAGCGTGGAGATCGAATCCAGAAATTCCGTAACGAAAAAAACCTAACACCCCCCACTCCGACCGGCACAGCGGTGATACTTTTAGTTTTTCCATCTATCGATAAATACCAGAACTTTTAATGACTTTTTGAAATATCACGCGCAATAGCTTTACCACGGCAGTCTCCGAGTGCCACACGTCTTTTTTTTTATGTAATACATTTACGGAACGAGCCGACGGCCCACCTGGTGTTAAGTGGTAACCTCGGCCCATAACAGCGCGACTTGGGTCCTCCCATACTAGGTATGACAAGACCCAAGTCGCATCGTATGCGCCCGTAAAGGAGTGAGAGACGTGTAGGTGGAATGTCTCATGTGGCTGTAATTTCACCGGCAACCACACCTTTCAAACCGGAACACAGTAACGCGAATGCGTTACTGCTTGGCGACAGAAAAGGGCATGGTGGCAGTACTTCCCCGGACGAACTTGGCGAGAGTTCTACTGCTCTTAAAAACTTACTATTAAAATGTAAATTTTCTGTAAAATATCTTCAATTCAGGTTGTTGGTGTTGATCAAAAAATCGCTGCTCAAATACATCACAATCATCATACACAAACTTAGTAATTAAAGTTGCTTCTTCAAGACTGAGCTAAACATATCCCTGTCTGACGTGACGATTATATTCCAACTGCCGGTCGTAAAGCAAAAAGCCTGGTGTTTCCTGGCAATTTATATGGGGATCACCTGGGGCACGGTCATCAATTTAAAGGTCTTCCATAAAACAAAAACTAGCCATGAGTCTTAGAACTAAAATAGGAGTCAAAATATATATTTTTTTGTTCTATTGCTGATTTACACACTTACACTTAATGTATTACACAGTAATGAATAGTAAAACAAAGGTAAAACATTAAATCCGAGGGTAACAGCTATATAATATATGTATTATAAGACTAGCCGCATAGCTCAGTTGGTTAGTAACCCTACCTTCTGCGCTGTAGGTCGATCCCCACTCAGGACAAACATTTATGTGACATTTGTAACATTGATGTTTGTTCTGTGTCTGGGTGTTAATATATATAATATGTATGTATTTACAAAAAAAAAAAGTATACAAGTATTATATTAGTTGTCTGATTCCCATGATACAAGCTATGCTTAGCTTACTTTGGGGCTAGATGGCGCTGTGTGAAATGTCCACCATTATTTATTTATTTATTATTATTATTATTGTTTATAAATAACTCTGGAATCTTCTACTTGGCCTTCAGTATCTATTTTCATTACCTGTTTACGTAGATGGTAGTAAGATTAACAAAAAAATTAAAATAAAATTTAAAATGTCTAAAATATGAGCATTCATATAGTGTTATGACCGGTTACTAGGCTTTAGCTAGTTTGGTATACCTACAGGCAAACTAGAAGAAATCTACAGAAACTAGATGACTCAGTCCCTACGGCGACAAGGGCGCGCGGGTGGTAGATGTGTCCATACCTGTAATAATATATCTACCTTTACCTGTAATAATAATCCACGCGTCATTAAAAATTTAATTAATTAAATTTTTCCCCTAAAAATTTACAAGCAGCAGCCAAATTATTATTCATATTTTTCTGAATGTTATGGTCTTTTATTCACATAATTTCAATCCAACTGACCCATAAATGTCAAAAATTGTTGACAAAAACGCGTTTAACCGAAATTCGTTCCTACGTGCAACTGACACCAACGACCTGAAATGCTGTGATGAAGTGTGAGCCATGATTTTTCCATTGTGGCAAAATAAATGTGCAAGTAGGTGCGAGTAGTAGTTTAAGCTCTGCAGTCATTTCATTTTTAATCCTTTATTTTTGTAAAATTTTATCAATCAGGTTTAGTGACAGGTTTCACCAACCGTTTTTTAGCAGATAAAAGAATGGGCATCTATTTATTTTGTTTATTATAATATTTAAACATAATCGTATTTGTTTTATGGCAGTCATCCCTATAACAAATTAAAATGAATTATTTCATAGTAAGGTCTTGACACATGATTGGACTCTAAAGATAAAAGAATCTGAATCGAATATTAGTCACCCTCAACGCTTTGGATTTATTTAGCCGGTCAAATCTCCAATTCAAAATCTTCTAAATGAGCTTTGTTGAGATGTTTTTCTAATCACATTTTAACTTATGAATTTTAGATATTTCGAGTTGAGCATCGTTCCATAAATAAAAAAAATAAAAAAAACAACAAAAATAAATAAATCGAAGAATTATTAGCACCGAGTTCGAGCAAAACATGATATTGTATTTAAATTTATGTAAAAGGAGACGTAGTTAAACCAATAACCTCACCGTTTTTTATTTATTGCCACGAAGGTTATTTTTCGGAATACGATTTCACTGTACAAATTTACAATCTGACCGGAAACAATTTGCCTGAGTTCAGCAGTTGTTAACCAAACGATGACAACAGCTAGCTCACTGTTGTATATATCGAGAACGAATCCGATTTTATGGATTTACCTCTTAACAATTAAGAAATTAGAAAAAATATTTATTATGTAAATGTTCTTGGATATATATAAAAAAAACTTATCCGCTCAGTAAATTCCTCACATAATTAAAATATTATTTAACTGTGTCTAAACGTTAAACTTTTTTTTTTTAAGTTTTCACTTCCCTATAGCCAGGCTATGTTACGAAGATATTTTCACATCATAGCCCGGCCATACATAATATGGCCATAATCTGCATAATATAGCTGTATACAATAGGATACCTACAAAAATATGGATAATAATCATTGTACACCTACAGTAACCTTCAGTTTTACCATTTTTTAAACATTTTGTATGGATGACGCTATTGCCGGCTATACATTCCTCGTTCAGGGTAAAATCTACTGATCGCAAACTGAGCTAGCTGTCCGTATTCCGACCAAAGGTCGATGCGTGCAGTTGACAGAATGTTCCGGTGTTATACCAACCATAATTTTTTCACAGCCCGTACGTCACTACCAGTGCATTTTTTTTTTAAAGTCAGACTTCATACTTACAATTCTAGATCATTCACAAAAAGGAACACAAGGTTTAGCCGATAGTATTTAGTTCCCCGTACCTAAGAAAGGAAACGAAAGGCAACATAAGTTCACTTTTAAATAAACATGTCTTTTTCTAAGTACTAAAACATTTCCTCGAAGATAGAAGCAATTTGAAATGTTGGAAACTGACGTAAGACGTACACAATGGTATAATTGTTTGTTCCAAAGCAATAATCAGATTCGGCTTTTGTATTACAGGAACATAGACATTAAGTGTGGTGAGTTTGTTTTACGAACTCACCCATGAAAATCAACATCACTCAGAAAACTACTTGGCCACATCTCGTCTTCCCACATAAATATTTACACCTTTAAAAGTTTTGCTGTTTCGATTGTTTATAAGACAGCGCGTCGTGCCTTATTTCCGACTTATAAATAATTCTCTAAAGAAAAACAACATAAATCAACCTGTGATCCAGCAGGATATCTCGATAAACAATAGAATTTTCGACTTCAGAGCTAAAACAATAAATGTTGTCGCATAAAACACCGTTTACCGTCCAATGTGTGTCGTGTAAGGCTTCATACAATATTTATGCGGCATAAGGCATAGCAATGGGACCAATGCTCTATCTTTTTACCGCTATATTATTTATAGAGCTCTCACTAAAGTACTCGTTGCTATATTTTATAGCTTTTCGTATTTTGAATAAATTTTTTTTATGAGACTCAAACATTTACGCAGTCAAGTAACTTAGATGTTTTTAATTTCATCGCATTTATGAGACTCACGCCTTTTAATCGAAGACATGGCTATTTATTTTTATTTATTATTATTTATGGGCCCAGACTTAATGGGTCAATTTTGACTTGCTACATCGTATCATGAAAACAAAAAAAAACCTACAAATAACTAAATAAAAATATAATATAATAAAATAATACTATAATATAATACTATATAATACTATAATATAATACTATATAATACTATAATATAATACTATATAATACTATTTATATTTGTGAATTTTTCCTACTAGCTGTTAGTTTCCCTAAGAGCCTTAAATAAAATAAAATAAATAAAATATAACTTTATAACTTTTTCAATGTCAAATCACACCGTAATTTATCCGATACAACAAAAAAATTATTCAAATAATTCATTTCATTCGTAATTTGTATGGGACGGGACTTATGCAAGAATAAGCAGATGTTAAGCTGCAAATATCCTCTGCCTAATCCTATAGGTATGGCATAGTATGGTATTCAATATGGGTCTTATATCAAATATGATTTGTTCATAACTCTTGAGATATGAAGACTCATGTTCTTTACTCATTTATTATTTCGAAAATTTTAGACAAAGAATCTGAAATACTATTCCCTAGAGTTTCTAGTGTTCAAAATTTGCATAAACGGCTTTAAATCAAACTTTACGACTTTAGAATTGCATTATACTGTAAGATGAGCAAAATGGGATTATTAAAAGCAAAAATGTTAGTAATCATAAATCTGAGACTTTCTCTGTGATTGTTGAGAAACTGAAAAGTTTTTACGATATTGGATGAGAAGGTGCCCCGAAAATCCATTAGAAAATTTCAAATTATTCTAAAACTTTGTAAAACTTTCAACTACGCAATATTTTTTGCTTAATTGAATAAAAATTTAATTTAATTACCTTCTGTTCGTTACTAAGGTACTTGAATAATTGTTTTGAAATATTACTTTAGTTTTGAGAGGTTTTAATGATAAAGCAGTTTTAAGTTCAGAGAATAAGTTGTTTAACTTCGAAGATTTTAAGGCAAAATACGTTAAAAGAACCTTTGAAAACGGCAAATCGATGTTCATTTGTGAAAGAAAGTTTCTTATAATCAATAAAAGTAAATTAAATATAAACTTCTGATTTACCTGTAACACTTTTAGCTTATGATAAATCAGATGAATCAGATGATCAGATAAATCAGTAAAAAGCAGTAGGTCAAATATGGCTCACAAAGACGAAGCTTTTTTAATGTTGTTTGTTATTGAATTTTGTGAAGCAATTTATAAAATAGATTTGTTAACATTTATCTTGAACCGAAATAAGATGACTATAACAAGATATTATTTTTCGTAATTATTAACAAACCTCTTAAAAAGATGTCTGTGCGATTCAGGGCTTAGTACTTTAATTGTGAAGAGAATAGGAATAGAATATAATAAAAAAAAATAAGAGAATCTAATTATTAATAATTTCTTTATTCCCAATTTAAATATGGACGTAAAGATGTTTAAATAAGAATCATGTGCGTTTCGCATAAAACGTATGAAATGTGGTATAAGTATGGCACGCTACGTCATTATTTTGTATTGTAGCAACGAAATCACCAAACTCATGTTACGCACCACAAAAGGTCCGATACCCAATAAACGCTTAGCCGAAACTTTGTGACCATATCCTTATTTTCTTTTTTATTCGTTTAGGGCAAACTACCCAGAAACACTCTCGCTAAAATTGCATGGAATAGTTATAGGTGGCGAACCCTTTTATAAGAATGCAAATTTTATTGTTTTTGGACCCAAAGGTGCATTTTCATCTGTTTGATACTTTTCACTTGTTTTGCTGGTATAATCGTATGAGTATTGCTGGTTATTTACAAAAATAGTTTGTTATTGACACCTAATTTTAGTTTGGCCGAATATACGTGAAATAATAAAATATAACGTATGGTATTCTTGATTCCTTTAAGCCTCCTTGTGAAAAATACATATTATATACATATTTTTTCAGGTATCTTGATAAAATAATATATTGATATGATATATTTTTTCCAAATATAACTACGTCACCAGCCAGATATTTCGAATGTATCTACAAACTATCGAGCTTTTTTTATATTATTTGCATTTTATTTAACACTAAAGTTTTATATTACTGATTCTAAGCTTGAATGAAATTAATAATTTTGAACGATAGGTATGGTAGGTATATATTGGATCCTTACACAATACCACAGTGGGATTTCCTGGTAAAATCGACCAGATTACAATTAAAAATAATTCACAATTCATGATATTAACGTTAATACTAAGCGCTATATATATATTATACTTACTTACCATTTTTCTGTGAAGGTATAAATATATCAAAATATAATGCATTTGATTGTACGTTTTTCTAAAGAAAGCAATGGTAGCTTTAGACTCACCACATGTCACTTCACACAGCAATATAAGTCCCACTGAATTTAGGACATTTTGGAGAGAATATTGGTAATTTTTTGGAAGGAGAGGCACGATTAATGTGTTTAATAATCATTTATATAAGAATTTAGATATTTTCAAAAAAAACCCATTAAATATTGAAGTTTATTTACAGCATCCCAGAGACCTGTCCCTTTACAAGGCATAACTAACTTTGTTTGCTTAGGACAAAGCATTTAAATTATTCACATCGCTGTACCAACACATTTTATAGCCTGTCTGCGGCCACCCTATAATTCTTTGTATTTTTTCCAACCCTGACTTTAAAATGCTTGCGTGTCTGCAAAAATATTTAAAATGGTACCGCGGTTTTTGTACCCAAGATTTTTGAGCTCTGCAGTTTAAATACTTACTTAACAAAATTGAGAGAGTCCTTAGAATGGCTCTCATGCTGAAAAAGATTAATTTGCAATCTTCGATTCCCTCTATTCTATTCAAGTCACTGGTTCTCTCAAACCGGTATGGTGAAAGGATTTTAAGTGCGCCTCAAAGAGGCTCCTTTCGTGATAGTAAAACAATAATCTCGGTAATCTTCAGCTTTATATCTCTACAAGATAGAGAGAGCTATCTCACGGACGTAAAATCCCGTGCCGGATGTCATTGCTCCTGTAATTCCAGCCTCAAACGGTAATTACATCGACCGCTCTGTCTTTAAATTACTACTGGAAAACCTTTTTTCCTGCTAGTTTTCCATTGTACGGTTGCTATTTAGTTTGTCCGTTTTATATGACTGGTAAAAGAATTTAACTTGAAAGTTGCTTGTGTCTTGTTAGTAAGTCTTTCTCTCGTTAGTAAGATAGGAAATTTGAGTTACCCTTCACAAATATATAAAAACATATGTACATATATTTTAAAAGTATTGAACGAGCAAAAGGCCAATCTGGTATAAAGCGATAACCTCTGCCCACAACAAGAGTACGACCTGGGTCGCCATTTATGTAGATTTGTACCGAATGTGTAGATTGATACACTGAAGGTAGCAAAACATATTTTTATAGTATCTTATCAACAAAAAAAAATTCACATGTATCCTTTTAAGAAAATTTCAAGTGGAGAAGAGTATTTTGTAATCATTTACTCGTATGTAGTGACACCTAAAAGTTCCAGGTGGCTCATAATAGGTAAATACACATCAATGCAAGTGGAGGTAAATTGATAAATGGAAGTAAAGTGGAAGTAAAAGTGACGTCTTTATACTGAAAATAGACATGGTTTTCCTGCATGCATTCGTAACTCTGAGACGTGTAGATGGAACATCTCATGTGCCTGTAATTTCACTGGAAATCACACCTTTCAAACTGGAACATAGTAACTGGAATACGTTACTGCTTGGCAGCAGAAATGGGCATGGTTGCAGTACTTTCCCGGACGAAATAGGCGTGAGTTTTACTGCTCTTAAAAATACTGATTATAATAAAATACCCGAATTACTGAATCTACGCACGTGATCGTGATATCTTCTGCTTCTCCTCCCTACTTTCTCTCCCCTAATTCCTCACTAACTGCGTTCACCAAGTGATCTCGCTTCAAAATAACATCACCGGATATCGCGCGAAAACGAGCAGCGCACCGCAGCTTTCTAGTGGTTGGTTACTTCCCCGTCAAATACTTCTCAGTAGTATGGCCATTTAATTGGCACGTCCCAGAAGGAGTTACATGTAAGCTTCGTAATACGGTTCACATTTGAGGATGACTCAGTCCATAAACACTATTTATTATCAAATTAAGTTAAAGTTAAAGTTTATTTTTCCGAGCATAGCAGCATTGGTAAAATTTAGAAATACATTTTTAATACATTTTTACAAAGACACATTCTAATAGAAATCAAAATATGATATATGCGTTGAACTCTAAATAACAATATAAATACAGTATACATACTACTATATAGTATACCATATAGTATACTATATAGTATAACATACAGTATACATAAATAAAAATATAAAAACCTTTTTTTTGTTATTTGTACACATTTGTGTTGTTTGTAAGTTCGTTATTGAAAAACGACTAGCGAAACTTTATTTAAGTTTTTAATATGTATTTATCATCTTATGTAAGTGAACTGTATTTATGTTCTTTTGAGAGTAAACTTCTTTAAACCGATAAATACAGTTTTGGGTTTAATGACTATATATTTTAAAAACGAAGACTGTCAGAAACAGGGAACACTTAAAAATAAAGCGATACCCGTTATTCCATTCTGTCTGCAGGTCTGAGCGAGCTTACTGTGAAATTCGTGGGAACCTGCCGCTTGGAGCAACAACCCGCCACAACTGCAGGCCGCAGAGCAAAGCCTTATTTAGGCCCGGCTCGCAACCACCAGAACACAAGCCTCGATTCCTTTCTTAATTCAAATTCTACATATTTTTTATCAGTTGTCTGGTTCCCATGATACAAGCTATAATAAGCTTACTTTGGGGCTAGATGGCGCTGTGTGAAATGTCCACAATATTATTATTATTATTATGTTATTATTAGTACCTTAGATGAAGAGATCGAGACCTACTGAGGCCTACTACGGGGAAGTATCCCAGGCTTTAACTGATTAAGTTACCAACGAGCAAATGGCCCACCAAGGCCCAAGTTGCATCGTATGCACCCATAACCCTGAGAGCGTGGTGGCCTAGTGGTACTGACCCCGAGTTTGAATCCGGAGGTCGCCGGTTAAAATCCCGAAGTGCACCTATGAGTTTTTTGATTGAAAGATTTATGTGCGCAATACCACGTTCTTAAAACGGTGAAGAAAAACATCGTGAGGAAACCGACATATCCTAGAATTAAAAATTCTAAGACATGTGTCAAGTGCACGAAAGGAGCCTCTTTGAGGTGCACTTAAAATCCTTTCATAGCACTGGTTCGAGAGAACCAGTGACTCGAATAGAATAGAAGAACCCTGAGGTGTGAAACTAGAATGTCTCTTGGGCCTGTAATTTCACCAGCAACCACACCTTTCAACCCGGAACACAGCAACGCGAATGCATTACTGCTTAGCACTAGAAATAGGAATGGTGGCAGTACTTCCCCAGATAAACTTGGCATTAATTCTACTGCTTCTAAAGATTTATTAAGACGCTGAATACAATTGACTAAATATTACATTTTAACGTAAACAAAACCATGTATGAACCAGTATTCGTAAGATATTATGGGGTGTAATGATCTTAATTTTCCTTCGCAATTTATTAACGTACATAAACGCAATTACTCGGCATCATTGATGCTCAAATCAGGAGTGATTGTGGAAGTAAACGCAATCATTATCATTACCATAAACTTTGAACGCACGACGTTGTAAACATACAGTGTTCTATGTAACGATCCGAGAAACAACTGAAAACAAGTAAAAACTACCCTCGCGCGTCAAATACGTTATTCGATTCCCCATTTCAGCTGGCCCCACCACACCACGCCGATGACTGATCTGTCGATTTTTCAACACTCTGTAAGTGTGTATAACGACAGGGATTCCTAGTAGATACCCTTGTACTAGGAATCCCTGTCGCAGGTGTCACGAACTGAGATAGTATATATCTGTACCGCAAAATTACTTAACCAGCCAGGGACAAAACATGGGACCCTGACTTCGCACGCAAAAATATTGAGCTGATTGAGCCAGGGTCACCAAGCATGGGAAGTTTGTAGGAGGAATGGACACATACTGCCCTAGTACACAGAATATTAAGACAATAAGAGCTTACTCATTTTCTCTGTTACGTTTGCTCATAAAACGCAGCGTTTCCGCCTGAATACCTGCCCGTATGTTCCACCAACGCCTCTCCGTTCGTCGCACATGTTTATCCAATTTGGCGTAGTCTGCAAAGTTGTGAGCTCGCAACACGTGTGACGCTCAAATTAGAGATTCATATTAATTTAAGGTTTACTGTGACAGCGCTTTGCGGCGTGCGCGCTAAGACGCTGGGCAAACTTTCATTGAATTTTCAACACTTACGTACGTGCTTTGATTAACTGTGGCTCTTTATGCGGCATTTTGCTGGGCGAGTTGAATAAAGCTCTTGGCATTCTGGAAAGTTATTATAGAATAAGAGTTAAATTTAACATGGTTTACATAGAACTCATAACGTGAGCTTCTAAGCTACAAGTTTGATTTGTTTATCTCATAAAAGTGGTAATAAACACCTACCAAACTAAATAATTAGTAGGCATGGAACACTTCACAAAATTAGATTTTCGAGCAGATTTTATTTAAAATTGATGCCAATTGTGCTGTAGTCGCTTAACATCTAATAAAATCTAGTCAAATACCAATAGACTTCAACATAGCCGCAAAGGCATCGCTTGCAGTAATCATGTGACTCGGTGCAAATAGCCATTGCAACGAGCGCCGCTTAGTAAATTCGCTACGAAAAAATTGCTGCTAGAACACCCGCTTCGTTTGACCGAAACTTTACTCAGTCCTATGCATGAACGCTTTTACTCCGCTTTTGTCTTGCACCGTACAAATGATAAAACCTGAGCCGATTTGGAGGAGCATGAGAAATACGCAAATGGTTACCACCACTTGTTTAGGCCAAATTTACGTTATAGATATTATTACGCGAAAAAAATCACTTTATACATTTTTTATTCAATTTAGGTACATATTTATTTATTTATATGAAATTTTAAGAAGCCTCTACCTAGCTCTATATATTTTTTTATATATTTCTTCACGCTGTATGGCCAAATCATCTAAACCTGGACCTTTTGAATTTCACTTAACTATGAACATCGAAATATTGAAAAAAATGCAAACCATATTCAAAATTGTCGAACATTAAGTGAAAGTTATAATGCCAGGCACTGAAAAATCTGCTACAAATTTTTGCTTAAATTTTAATATTATTCCAACCCTCACCGGCCACTCATTACATTAAGTTAGGTTTAATTAATACGTAAATTCACACTATTCTGTGAAATTAAGCCCCGGTTGAAATTTTATTAAATGTAGCATGCGTAGGTCGGACAAAATTGTTAGTGGATAGCAGGGAGGTAAAAACACTGGATTTGTTAATATTATATGTGGTTGATTGATGCAGAGGATTTGCGGAAATTATTAATACATTATTTATGAAAACTGTAGACAAAACTATTAACATTTACATGTATACGAAAGTATAAATTGCTTGCAAAGCACACACAATAACATTTATAATTTGTGAAGTGTATGTACTGTAATTGTAATGTGAATAAAAAAGCTAAGTATTAAGTGATTTTCAAGTGTCAAAAATTGCATGTGAAATGATTTTAGTAAGTCTTTAAGTTTCTTAGAAATTCCCAAAAATATATTCATTTAATGCTTTGTATCCAAACATACGGCATGCATATGCCAGTAGAGATTCTAATCTGTAACATTAAACTCAAAATCTCCGGTCCATTAAAATCCCACAGTCCCACATCAAAGAGCGAAAGTACATCCAGTACAACTATAATGCGACGAAAGCATGCAGGAAAGCAGTCTCGAGGGCCGTCTGCTGTAAAGTATCGCTTAATGACGTGTAACGAGCGGTTCTCCATGGCATCGTGTACCTGAAAAAAAGCTGGGACCACACTCGGCACGACTGTACGCGCCTATTGTGTAACTTGTATTTCACATTATGTTTACAAATTAATTTCAAGTATGTAGTGCGTGATTGTATATGCGTACAATCTACAAATATATTTTTGATATATATGGAATAATGCTTTTGGTCATTTGATTTAGATTGTTATATTTGTACTGTTTTGTACATTTAACGGCTTTGTGTTTCTGTATTGTTATAGTTTTTTTTTTGACAAAATCTGTTTGGCGTGCTGCTTTAAGTCAGGTCAGTTTAACATTGAAATCTTTCGAATCTTCTCAAACAGTTATTTTCTTTCCTTAACGAAACAATAACAAATCTAAGAAGCGTTTGTTATTCTGGAATTTACGTTTTATGTCTTATACTGCGTTACCAGATCCTAGCCAATTTATAGAGGACTGCTATGAAAGTATACCCTACATAATAAATAAATAATCTTGCAAAAAAATATTTTAACGATGGATATATCGTGTGACAAACATATCAAATAAAATAACCCGAGAAACCGAGAACCTCTCTGAAGTCGGTTGAAAAGAGGAGTGAAAATTATTACCGGATTTGCATTTTTGACCATTAAAAGAAACAAGGTCATTTTACCTGCCTTATAAAAACTCTGAAACGGGTTGAAAACAACATGAAAAGTGACCCAATTACTGTTTTATAAAAAAAATGTTGACTCCTCACGCTCCAGAAACCACGGACACAACCTTTTTAGATTCTATCCACATAAACAAACAGATTCAGATTTTAGTCACGGTGACTAAATCTTGTGTTTATATTATACAGGACTCTTTTGAACCCGGATCCCATGCTACATCCACTAATATAAAAGATTCCAGTCAAAAACTACAATAACAATAGAAATAAATTTGTCAACATAATATTTATATAATAATATAATATTGACTGGCGTCGCAGCTCAGTTGGTTAGTAACTCTGCCTTCTGAGGTCATGGGTTCGATTCCTACCAAGAACAAACATTTATGTGACGAATATTGATGTTTGTTCTGTGTCTGGGTGTAAATATGTATTATATGTATGTTTTTACAAAAAAAAAGTATTTGAGTATTCTATCTGTAGTCTGGTTTCTATGATACAAGTTATGCTTAGCTTACTTTGGGGCTAGATGGCGCTGTGAGGAATATTCACCAATATTTATTTATTTGTAAAATTACCAACGGAAATAAAAAATAAATAAAAAAAGTAGGTGAATAAAAGCAATTAGTTACGTAATTATAATCCAGTATATATGTGACTAAAAGGCTTGATGATGCGATTCGTAAACGAGGCGTATGTTAGTCGCAATTTTTCGGACAAGTTCGCGAATCGAAACCGGTGGTTATTCGAAATGGTTATGTGCGGGCAAATGTCGACCGACCGTGAAAATGTAAATGTACTGTATCACGTTATAGCCCAGCATTCCGAGTATCCGTGTGATCATTGATATGCACCGGGATGGACGTAAAGATAAATACGGCAGTTGCTGAGTTAAACGGTCGTTTTGATCTTCCGTTTTCGGGTGCCGAATGGGCCTCGGAATGGCTTTTGTACGTTCGTAAAAAAGACCATCAAATTTTTTTTCAGTGTCGCTATGAAATGGGTACAAATATTTCACGCAGTCCGCTTAGTTATGACTGTTGACAGGTTTTATCTTGTATGCACAATGTAACGTCAATTGAATTATATGAAATTATTTTTTGTTTTGTCAGTTGCCCTGACTGAGGACCAGGTTTTTGGAGGCCCACGTTCTTCGCGTCCGTAAGTGATTACCCTTTGAATCTTACCACTTAACATCAGGTGGGCCGTCAGCTCGTCCACCATCCAAATAACATAAAAAAAACCCCCCGATCGGGGCGAATATTGTGTGGTTAGTGATGGTGATGTGCATATGATGTGCATATATTCCCATGCTACTTGCGAAAAAAGGAATCCCAGGTCAGATAAAGTTGTGTGATTGTTTTTTATTTATTTATATGCAATTTATTACGAATAAAATTAAAGCCATAATGAGGTTCAGTTGTGTCAAATCCCCTCAAATCATTATAGAATTTTTCCGCATGGTAATGATTTAATCAGCAAGTCTACGTGTTCCGACAAATCTCATTATCTTTTCTGTCCGTACGCTCTGTGCGACTTTTTCAGCTTTTTTGTCAATTTGCATACATAATTAATTAAGTTTTTTGGACAATGTTTTTTCCGCCAGGTGTCCTGCGATAAAACTGTGCTCGTGTTGTTTAGTTTATATTTCCGGTTTCCGTTCATAAAATGCGTGGTTCCATTATTCGATTTTATATTTAATTACCTACAAATCTTTGCTTTGTTCTAATTTTACATATAATCCCACTTGAAATAATATCATTCAATTTTAAGTATGCTGACAGCAATCTACAGTTGAGCAAAAAAAACATATTCGAATGATCTACTGCAGAGACAACCCTACTCTTCCTACTCTTAATTTACTAAAGCTTGGAGAAACACATTGGTAATGGTACACCTCTTCGAATGATTGATCCGAGACTTGCTGGTTTATTTTTATTTTTAATCGACCGATAAATTCAATGTAACTATTTAACTTTCGAATTTAAGGGCTAATTTTTCTTCTTCTTCTTCTTCACAAAATTGACGATGTTATATATATAATAGCTCATGGCTTTATTTTACCGTTAATTCGATTACCAACAAATAATTTTACCGCCCCTGTGACTGAGGTATAGTCAGTTATTCAATAAATAGTTCGATGATAGAGTATGTAAATAAAGCATTTTTGGAGTTCACTTCTTTAGATTTGATTGAATTTAAAGCTTCCGTCTCCAGTACGTTAACTGATGAGTATTAAAATCGAGCGTTAACAAAAAGCGTTATGATAAATTAGTCAAACATTCCAGTCGCGCGTCAGAAATTACATGTACAATTTTTTATATATCGTCTTGTATATGGTGATTGTGTGTTTATTACAAAGTTAAATTACTCAAAATGGTATGTTACTCTCGAAACCTGGAATATACTTAAGTCGAGTGATATTGAAATGCGCATTTGTTTTGAAGAAGAAGACTCGCGCAGTCTAATTGGCACGAACAAAGAATAAGATTATGTTACGTGACTTAATTTGATTACTGTTTCCTTGAAAATTGGAGTGAAGAAGCAATTAGTCAAAATAGCATATGAATTCCAAACGATTCGGAAGAAATTGTTTTATTTACTGCCTTGCTTATTTAATGCAATGTTATAACAGGGTCCTTGCTTTGTTCATAAACTTATTGATATAAAAAAGTAAGTATTACTACACGAACGAAAATACACCCAAAATATAGGTAACCCTAGGTGGATGAACAAATCATTTACACTTACAGCAAATTCTAAGAACAGTGAAGTGTCTGAAAACGTATGCAATAGTCAGTCTTGTTCGAACGTTATTTTATGCAATATATTTGTCAGTTCAATTCAATCAATTCCTTAAACTTGTTATTACTCTCCAACAATCGCTTTACAAGACAAAATAGCTTTTGCAAAATAAACCGACTAGTGTATAAAGAAATATAAACCGTTAATATCAGTCCGTATATAGTAGTACTGAATATAGTCGGGGCCGTTTATAAACCGTTATAAACCGCCCGTACTTGTTGGTATAAGAATTGTCCTGGCGTCGGACATTATTTTTTTAGCGACATTGGTACTCTTAATTTTTAATCATTAATAAGGTACATTTATTTAATTAATTTACACGACTAAGTATACACATAAAAATCTCTAATGCCTAAACTGGGCCGTGCCTGTATTACAGGCATTTGTTCCTTCCTAATTTCAATCAGTTTTTATCATGTAGGGTAGGTAAGTAAATATAAATGGATGTATGGATGCGTAATTATCAATATGAATACATTAGTTAAAATTTAATACATTAAGGAATGAATTACTGGAAGAAAGTGTTAGCCTGAGGCCTACCACTTCGGGGATAAAGGTGTGAATGCATGTATGTATGTATAAACCGTAAATCATCATGGTATTGAAGTAAGATGTGTTTTGTGTGGATTGAATGTTTTTTATAAATTACATTTTTATTAATAAGTAATAAAATATTCTCAAAATACCTGTAAGCACTACGTAACGTATAGTAAGTAGTTCACTGACTAATAAAGTGAAAAATAAATTTTGAAGTAAAAACTTATTCGTGAATAATCAAAGAGAGGAATACCCATTGAAGCAAAGCTTCTTAAGGTATCGGGTCTCCTCGGGGACGGTAAATAATTAAACAAATTGGTACTAAGCTTAAGTTTAGGGTTCAATCTGACCACACGCCCTTTACAGCGGAAGCTTCTAAGTAGTAGTAAACGGGTTCCGTAGAGACCTAATAGGTTAATGCACTATAGTTGAGGACGTTTCATTTGCCACTGACAACTCTTTAGCCTAGTTGGTTTTAAGACGCCGTTAATGCAAATCACGACGAAAATTACGACAGCGAAAGTCAAATTACCTAAAGAAAAGCTGCTATGTATCTTGTTTTTAAATACTTGTTATGTGTTCATATTACTATCTTGAATCCGATGGAGGGTTTTTTTTTTTATTTGTCCATTTATTTCATTAAAACAGTAATGTTGTAATAAATACAGGGCATATAGCATAAAACCTTAAACCTAGAAAATACAGATAATATAAAAATACTAATTTACTAGCATGTATAGTCTGTGACGTAGTATGTGACTGTGGCGTCGGATGGGTGGATTCCCACCCAGTACAAACATTTTTGTGACGAATATAAATGTTTGTTCTGTGTCTGGATGTTAATATGTATTATATGAACGTGTTTACAAAAAAAGTAAATCATATTCTATTAGTTGACTGGTTCCCATATTACAAGCTTTGCTTAGTTTGGGGCTAGATGGCGCTGTTTGGTGTATTATTATTATTATATACAAAAAATAGGACATAACTACGTAAAGTGTCACGTGTCACGTGTTATCATGAGAACTGATACAATGTGATTCTATTTGGCTTTCCTCAAAGCAGACCCCAATGGTGGCAATGGTGGCAATCAAATTTTTCCTTCAAATTTAACATTCTATTAAAAAATTACGTTTTATAGTAAATGCAAAGACATTACTGCGAGTATCACCGGGTACTACTCTCATGTGTCGGAGCGAAATTACATCGAACCGACTGAATTATTTAAAAGTTGCCGGCGATTCTCCATTGCTAGACTAACATTATCATGGTTAGAGTTTTAAATCGGTTTCTTTTGAATAAACAATGTTCTCTTCTATATTCATTCTGCATTATATCGACGAAACCTATTACTTTTAATTTTTACTCAAAGCGTTTAAAAATCCTCATGTAATATTATTGGACAAAAAACTTGACATGCTTGCGTTTTGTTTTCGTAAAAAATAAAGAACTAAATGACAGAAAAGTCAAAGATAAAATTCGTGTTTTCAGAAAATAATCCATCATCATGAAATAGCGCATTTGTTTACCTACAACTTTTTTAATAGAGATATTATTTGCCCGCATGGTACTACATAAATATAAATTGCCTGTAATTCAAAATTACTACGGTTTCAGTGTTTGGCGTAAAAGAGTGACAAACATATCCATCCATATAAACAAACATACTCTTGCGTTGTGTAATATATATATGTTCAGTTAATTATCTTCTTTAACGAAACATAGATAATGAATTGTTTAATTAAACTTTCGCGCATCGCATTAAGGGCTACTTAATCGATAAAGACCAACTTAATAACAACCTTTAGCTTAGGGAATGTTGAGTTATTTACGCTTTAAGCACCATGGGCGAAGGTAATTAATTTTCAAGGGATTACTGAACAAATACCGGGCTAAGGGAGGGCCTGTCTGACCGTCTGTGGAATTATACAGCGCAAATAGAAATACTTTCATGTTTTGTTTGAGATGTCTTGAAATGTTTCACTTCAGTAATTTGGATAGCGCCAAATAAACGAAATTGTGTTCAAAAACGTTTTCTTGATCATTACAGCTTTTTATGTTGGATTTGTGTGATTATAATGCGTGATGTAACATTTGTTTGAAAAGATGTAATTTTGTATTTATTATTTTCTATATACTTTTATATAACTTTGCATTTATGAGTATTGATTATTAACTAATGTGTGGGGTAAATCTCTGCTCAACTTGGTACTGTTGGCTTAATCTGTGTAAATACTTGTTTCTAATATATATATATATATACATATTACACTAAAACAGTGGAAATTTTGATTTGGTCAGCAATCTATAGATCTCTTGATAACATATAAAGGACACGCGTAAGAATGTTTTTCTTTACAAATAATTTAACGGAATAAAATTAATTTGTCTCATTCTATAGCAACAGTGAGTCGTATTTTGTTTTGGAATCAGTTAATGTTTCGGGGGACTAGAAGGTATAAATAAGGTAAGGTATATCGGAGTATATATGAATTTTGGTCAAGTAAACTACAGCATTCTCAAAAGGGTGAAGGTACACATTTTAATGAAATTGGCGTGCCCTAAAAGAATTCACATAAATTTATGTAAACGACAAACATTATATATTACAAACTAGATGATCTCTCACACAAACTAAAGTTGCATTTTTTGAAGGATCAAATATTTGCAGATAATAGACACGCCGAATGCAGCAAAATAAATAAAATTCAATTACTCTGACACCACTCAAAGGCGGAGATATATGAAAAGCTTGCCGCTCTACATTCAATTCAAACAAATCTGTCGTAGATGCTACCACTTTCACAACGTTCTACGGGTTTCGTAGCATTCGTAGCGAGCTATACGAAGCTTTTTCACCTATCCACTATACAAACAAGGACGCCCACAAAAAACGTTTCTATGCAAATAGGGGCAAATAAACCGGGTGTGTCAGTTGCACACAGATCTGAGAACCAGTGGAAGGGTTATTGCATGGGATATTATTAACTGCTTTTGTACTCATACTATAAAAAGAAACAATTACGTAGAAAACTAGAATTCCGAAGATATTATAACTTATATAACTAGTATTATAACTTAATATTATTAATCAGTATTACATTATTATTATTTATTTATTTTATTATTATTACAAAATCCACAGCTCTTAATTTAACACAATAAAATCTTAATTAAGTTATCGTATAGTCAATAAAGGAGTTACATTTTATATAATTTGAATATATAAGATAGTCGAGTTTACCAAACAGTAATAATTTATAATAGTTATTATTATAACTCCAATTCTATATATTAACTATTATTTGAGAAATTATTCTTATTCAGAAAGATTTTGATTCGTTATCGTTTATTACTATATGAAACTGTTTGTTGTAATGTTTTCTAAATATAGGTCATTTTGTGCAGAGTGATAATTTTGAATCATCGTTCACTGGTGTCGTCCAACTTGGATATTTCACTTTAAAAGTGTATGTGCAATATTAAGTTCACAAAATGGCGAAGGAAAATTAATGTCTAAATCAGGAAGTCCTAAACTCAATCTAAGAGAACTTATTTGTGACATTAACTAAAAATAACAGTCAAAAACTCACTCAACTGTCCTGGATGAGTAATAACCTATGTCGCGGAAATGAAGACGAGAAGAGATTATTTTGTTAATTTGACATTAAGGAAAATAAACAGTACAAACAAGTACAAAACATAACAAGTCATTATCTAAAATTCCATTAAATTCTTCCTGGCATGCAGCAAGGCCATCATATATAATAATTTATTGTGGGAAACAAGTTATACAGTCCAACTCTGTTTAGTAAATATATTAAATATTATTATATATATTATATACAAAAAATACAACAATTTATGCATTTATTAATAAAGTGTAAGTATTTAAAAAAGTATAGTAGGTGTTTTAATGACATAATCTGGGCCAAATCCAGTATCATTATAGCAAGACAAACCACCTTCGTCTCCCGAGATCGCATTTTCGGCGTCGTTTTATACGAGACGCATGCTTGATTCCCACTATACATATTTATGATGCCCCTGCTCTGCGCCGGGAAGAATTTTATGGACTTTTAGATGGGTGACCGTGTCTTTATGTTTTGTTTAGGTTTTGAGGGTGACTGACATTGTAATCGAGTTTCCCCATCATTTTAAAAGTTAGTTGTATTTTAAAAATATTACAAAATATACCAACCGTATTTTATCATATTTTTTTAACAATATTGCGTTGTTTCTTCTTCTTCCTCTTTATTTTTAACATAAAGCACGGTTTGATAAATAAAAATATTTCCTTTATTTTAACGTAACACATAAGTTAACTCTACCCACTGAAACAAATTGATTCACTAACTGAAATTTCCGACAATTATTTCAAGAAGTTGCGAAGTCTTACCACATGATCCAAAACTCACAAGCCAATTGATCCATCCGGATGCAGAGAAGTTGCATACAGTTTCAACTTGCTAAGACGAATAGTCGGAGTCAGGAGTTTGTCCAATCAATAGCGAATTCCAATGGATTGTTCCGTATCTTCTCAATCCTTGTGAGACTTATTCGAGGAATAAATCCTGATAGGTATCCCTGGTAAATGTATGATGGTTATACCTAATATAATAAATGTGAGAATATTGTGTTTGTTTTTTACGTCGTGTTCGTCCGCGAAAGTACTGCCACCGAATGAATCAAAGAAATGCTGATAAAATAAAATTTATTTTCGTGATAACGTTATCTTTTTTAACTACTCTGAAAACCATGGATAAAAGTATTAAGGCTAAGTTCAAGCGGTTGCGCGATCATTTGGACGAAAGATATAATAATACAAATTAACAATAATAATTAATTAACATTGAAATATTAATTAAATTTACTGTTCTAACGATATTACAATCAAAAGAGATTAAGTAAATTTAAGTCTCATAAATCCGAGTTAAAACCAAGATAAATCGCTTCAAGAGGTCGAGTGAAAAATGCACTAATTCTAAAGTAGCGTTGGTGCTGCGCAATTCATTCTCATTAGTTGCCGGAGCCTTTCTCATAACACTACGGATCAGACGGTTGTAGCACGGCTCCAAAAGTGTGGACACTGCAATGAACCACAAGTAAAACTTCAAGGTGTTTCCGCTCGATGACACGTGACATCTGCATCAAAACTATGATATTTTGTGGTTTGATCACAGTTTACGAGTAAACAATTATTCTAAAATTTATTCTCATTTTTCATGAAGCTGGAGTAATAAAAAGGAACAATTTAATTAAATATTCAGTTTCTGCAAAAAACATATTGTTAGTAGCGGTTTTACTTGATTTAAAAACGTTAAGGTTTATAGTAAAAAAAAGATTGTGGACCAAATATTTGAAGTTCTTTCACTATCGCGAGTAAACTCGTTTCTCGTTAATTATATAGTTTTTTTACTACTTGAAAGAATAAGTGTTAAATAGGACTGTTTTATCTCCATCTGCTTGTTCCAGTATTATTTATTTCATCAGTCACCTCAACATTTGCACCGCGGTATACAAGACCACTTCACGGGCAAGAATTCTGATGAATTCTTCTAAATTGTGGTGTATACGTAAAGGAACATCGCCTTGCTCTCCGCTTGCACTTTAACTTTGCATCAATCAACCTTTTTACTGGGGGTAAAATTCATTTTGAAATTTCAAGTTGTTGCCCTCTTGGATGCAGAAAATTGGTAGCTAAAATAAAATAACAATACAGAAGAACAGCAGCAGTCGTGAGTTCAATTACTGGCGGGAGAAAGATTATAAGATGAGCGTAAATTATATGTTCTCATACCTAGAATGAATATGTAAATGTGTGTTACCTGCGACACAGGGATTCGCGGTAATTATATCCTTACTAAGTAAATTAATAGTTAATAATATAAGTAAAATAATATATACTCAAAAAGTTTCGGTATCCTAAACTTATATATTTTGTATTCATAATTTCAGTTTTCTGATAGCGAAAGTTGTTATTTCGTCTGCACTACCATTCCCTGGCAGTACCATGAACTGATTCAGTTTATAAAACATTTATCGAGAACAGAAAAAACAACGAAAACTGAAGTTCCTAGCTCAGTCTATCCAGGCCGGGTATCGAACTGCAACCCCCTTGCTTCTAAGCCATGGTGGCATAATTAATACCATTTATCCATAAACAACCATATATTAAAACAGGCTAACATAAATTCACTTGTAATGTGGGCCATACTGAGTGATTCGTAGCCACTGCACTGAAATTTAATCACAAAGCTAATGGTTCGCATGCAATCAATCATAAGTAACACTCGGTACGAACGCACTGAAAATGTTAGTTATTAACCGATTCATCATAGTTAGCAAACGGTGGCCAAGTGGGAGCTCTGTGGCAATGTGTTACGCAACTTGAATTTGGTTCCGAAGGTAGCCGGTTCAAATTTTTCACAACACCGAGTTTTAATTTAAGAAATATATGTGCGCAGTACTGTATTCAAAATAACAACGTGAACATACAGGCACATCCTAGTACAAAAAATCAAAGACATGTGATCTTTACCAATTCTTCCTAGGAACTACTGATACCAATATTTTAATAACTATTCATAAGTAAAACATTCCATTTTTATGTATTCTCTGCTATATACCAATACATAAAAAAAGTTATTTTTGTTATATGTAAAATTGATTACTGGATGTATATGGCATCTACGTTACAGGGTAGTTTACGATCATACTTTTAAATTAAAATTTAATATCCAACCTTAATGTGTACAACGTGCGCAAATAAATAGACACGAAAAATATATTCCGAATTCCAGACGTTTGCTGTAAACTATTTACAACGCAAGACAAGTCCAATGTCCTAATTCCTCGTAAGCCGTAAATCCCACGCAGGTGCAAGAAGGTCTATCCTACTAATTAAGGTAGCGTAAATCGACGGCCTTCAGCCGGGTGTACTTTCAGAAAGTTATCTTACCGCAGTGCGGGGAAAAACTTTATCGAGATTAGACAATGAGATGGCACTTGAAAAAAAAAAAGTCGCACCTGTTACGTTTTGCGATGCTTCGATTAACTCCGTTTTCTTAGAATGGCTCAGCAAAACCAGAGGAACTCTAGAGTTTTTCATTCAATTTATTATATGTTTATTCTTGTTGCTATTAATTAAGAAGGCAGACGTTACAAGTGGTGAACTCATCGCTGCTAATAATTCCCACGAATAACTCATTTGACACTGCCTGCAAGAATTTTCTTAGCAATCCAGCAGCCAAATAAGAATACAAACAAAATTGACAAATTCATATTGTACGAGTAATATCAGGACACAAATAAAAAAGGCCGGCAGCGCATCAGCAATGTCACTGAGCGTCGGTGATCACTTGCCATCAGGTGGCTCGAAAGCTCGTTTGCTTGCATTTATTATTCAAAAAAGAATAAGTGTTCCCGTCATGGTATATTTTTGTTTGTTGCAATTATAAAGAAGAGATGTTTCAGCTTTGAGAATAAGTGTCTTTCACGTACAATATTGCTTCAGAGGTCAGAAGATATTTACCGTTTATAATAAACCAGCCATACGCTCGTTCAAAGAAGAACGTAACTTATTGTAATATTTTAGAAGAATTAAGTTCTTTTAAGTAATAGCAAAAGCGTAATTCATGCAGCAACGAGAATATGGAAAATTCATTACATTACTCTTCATATGAAATTGTTTGAAACCTTGTTCGGTTAAGATAAACATGTCAGGAGCAGTCTCTCAATCAAAATAACGAAGTGGGGGTCGTAAGAAAATAACCTTTCGCCTGAGGCAAATGAGTTAAACAGTGAACGTTTTTTAAGAAAGGAAAAATATGGTTTTCTTAAATTTTTTATAAAAAAGGTAACCAAATTTAGAGGTTTACTATCAATCCGGGTTTTGGTCCTGTACTTGAAACCCATTCACTCTTATGTTTGTGCCCTCACTGCTATATTAATGAATTTAGTTGACATGTGCTTTTATTAGTTCAAATTACATTAATTTTGATTGGCTACAGCTGATTTGATAGTAACCTTACCTTCTGCGCTCTAGGACGTGGTTTCCATTCCCATCCAGAACAAACATTTGTGTGATGAATAAAGATGTTTTTCTGTCTGGTTGTTGACATAAATAAATAAAAAAATAAAAAAATATAGTTGTCTGGTTTCCATAATGCAAGTTATGCTTCCTTTTTTTTGGAGCTTTATGTTAAATGTCCATCAATATTTACTTAATATTTATTTTATCTATAATTAACATTTTACTTAAGATAGGATTGACATCTTACGGTGCTAATACATTTTCATTCAACCCTCGAGTTGCTTTTCCAACTTTCAAAGTGTAAATGTGTGGTTTGTATATATGTTACTTATTATATAAATAGTACCCGAAATGTACGTGAAGAAGTTTTGTCTGAGTTAGGGAAAGAGAAATGAGAAAAATGGTTTGCTCGAGGTCGGAGGTTGGACGATATTATAACTACACCTTGTTACCTTCGGTTTGACGTTCCCTCTTCAAGACCAGTAACCTAGACGTGACTGGATTTTTTCACAGTTTGAATATACTATTTCTGTTGGTTTTGATAGAAGCAGGCACACTGCAAAATATCAGGTAGGCCATCTGCTGTCTACTCGAAAAAAAAATATTAAAATATTTCTCCAAAAAAAAGCCCTATTTTTCTGTATAAAAATCCGCTTAAGTTTTTAAAGGGGCATTTATCTCGATACGTCTCCCGTGGGACGTCATACAATATTCAGGGATCCACTTGTAAAAGAGACTGCACACTTAGTCCGTGTTCATACTCGAGCGAGGTGAAAATATATCTGCATTATTCATACTTGAATTATTCAAAGCGCCTATATACTAAGGCCTTCTTTACACAACAGTTATATAAAAAATTACCCACTGTAACTTTATCGAAAGTGTTGACAACTGTCCCCTTTAACTGACTGCCCAGAGCAAGGGTAGTTATGTTTTCCAGGTTATATGCAGGTGTGTGTGTGCCTTTGCTACATCATGTAGTCTAAACAGCTTGATGTTATAGCGTTGGATTCGTTTACATCCCAAGTGTGACCTACTTTAAAAACACAGATAATATCAGTAAAATGCACCAATCCAATACAATTGCTAATGCAACTGCAATCCATTTCGTTTGCAATAAGAAACTACAAGAAATATGTAAGTTATTTATTTTCATAAATGATGTCTTTTTTGTGTTGTTTATAGTAGTAATTAATAGTAGTAGTAAGTAGATAAAAACACATCACTTTAAGTGAATTACGTTTATTTATTTAAATAATTAATATGTGTTTTTAAACACTTATGTTAGTTTTTAGAATGATATAATTATGGAATGAAATATCATGAATAAAATGGCAACTCAAATATTTTTAGCTACTAGCAGAGTTGTGTTTGACAAAATTTTACCCGCTTTTAAGTGTCTTTCTTTGTAATTGATGGTGGCCTGGATTGGAAACAGACTGTCAAGTTTAAATACCGGAATACAAATTTTGAACTTGGTAACTGCCAGCCAGGCATTTCCCCTGCCACCGCGTATAATGACTGGCCTCACAGCTCAGTTGGTAGTAAACCTGCTTTCTGCTTCTGCTTTTGTAGGTCGTGGGTTCGATTCCCACCGGTGGGTAGGAATCGAACATTTGTGTGACGAACTTAGGTGTTTGTTCTGTGTTTTACCATCCATAATATGTATTATTTGTATGTATTTACAATAAAAAGTATATAAGTATTATATCAGTTGTCTGGTTCCCATGATACAAGCTAAGCTCAGCTTGCTCTGGGGCTAGAAGGCGCTGTGTGAAATGTTCAACAAGAAATAAATAAAAAATATAAATATATCATAATGAATAT
Organism: Chesias legatella; assembly: GCA_947359385.1. Taxonomy (NCBI): domain Eukaryota; kingdom Metazoa; phylum Arthropoda; class Insecta; order Lepidoptera; family Geometridae; genus Chesias; species Chesias legatella. The sequence goes on from OX375766.1 coordinate 4,297,587, forward strand.
CTCAACTAGCGTTTACGCACGTTTGTGTAGTTTTAGCAAAAACTATTTTGAATTAACGTTGCTACGAATAAACCAAAGACAGCGGTAGGATAGTAACGTCGATTCCTCCCACAAAGTCGTAAGATTTTACGACTCCTCTTTCCTCAACCTTCGAAATAATTCGAAGCCTTTCTTGCCTCAGTGTGAAATGCCGCTATCGGAAGGCCCCGCTGACAAATACCATGTTATGTTTCCTTTTGCATGTCAAAAAGCGTTCACAATTCATATGAATCGATCCGACAGAAACTGATACAATGCGGAACGAATTCAATACGAGGATTTTGTACATTTTGTTTTGTAGACGGTTGGCGGCTGAAGTAGGACTGTGCTGTTTTTATTGTTTCGTGATAAATTTAAACTAAAGGACTTTAGTGAGTATAAAAGCAGCAAAGCACAAGTTGAAGTATTTCAAATTTAGTTGTGCTGATTGTTTGGTGCACAGATGTACTGCCTAGAACATACATGGCCATAAATTGCCGGAAGTTATCGTAAAACTCTACGGAACCAGGTTATTAAGTCTTATATTTCCTCTTTGCCACAATAGATAATTGGTCTTATATAAAACAGGCTTTATAAGCTTCAACAATATCACAGATCTTTTTGTTCAAGTCCAAAGTTTAATTTTGTGTTGTTAACTCATTGAACGTAATAAATTGGGTAAGTTCTAAGCTTAGATAACAATGAACTTTGTTGAATAAAGATATAAATACTTCATTTTCGGTTGTGATATTGTTTTTATTTTATGAATAGTAGCGACTCGCGTTCTATTGAAAATCCCTGACACTCATTAATAATTTGAAAATTAAAGTATGATTATCTGGATGTATCTTTTAGCGAAACTGATTCGGTTGAAATACGAAAAATAGGTTGGTTGTGACCTATAAAAATACATACACATCATACCCACCTTTCGTTAACAAACGTTTTCTAGCCTCAAAGGTTTGCTGGAAGAAAACTCTTTTTAGGGTCAAGCTCGCCTTTGTACATATTTTTAATATATATGTTAATTTATGTTTATTTTTCTGTGTACAATAAAGAATAAAGAATAAGCTAATCTAAATCCATGGACCACACGGGCGAAGCTGTGATCACTACTTTTCATCTTCATAATTTAAGTATACATAGTTTTCATAATTTTTAATTATCTGATTTCCACCTTTCTAACAGGTAGTTGATGATGCTCCACCAAATTTTATAATTTTATATTTGTATACCAAATTTTATATTACCTAGATGTGACCTATGCAATGAAACTGAGCAATTGAATTCTTGTATGGCACGTTCAAATTCTCTCGCCCATACTTGGTCATTTCATTACCATAAGACGTTACAATAATCCGGTAGCTCTATCTATGACGACCTTACCACATATCACGTCTTAGTTCTTTCAATCGTTTAACGCACGAGGCAAAACGTAGCCTACTGATACTACCCAAAAAGATGCGAAACTCCATACATATGAAATATATAGTTTTCTTGTTTCGTTCAAAGTAAGACTTTAGGTAAGACTTGGGTAACTTAGACGATTAACTACATCGATAGCATTCGAAGCAGTCTGTAATATCGACAGAATTAGTGGCCATTTATTCGGTTACTATAAAACTTGATAATCATTTGAAAGCTATCGATCAGCCCAGCAACATCAAAATTAATCAGCACCCAACTTAGTAACAACATGCATAAATCCTTCGAAGATTCTGAAATACAATGGTATCAAAATTCAGCAGCGTCACATCCAGCTAACTTTGATGGTTGATATAACTCAACAATATAATAGCATACAGTACCGCAAATTATATATCTCAAACAAGCAGATTTATACAATAAAAACATTTTCACTAAATTTATTCTTATTATATAATAGCATTTTGTCTGTCTGACAAACAAAATCTGTCAGACATCATAAGAATACATTCACATGATTATGTGAATAGGTAGGTTATGACTAGATATCTTGTGATTTTATAAAAAACAATGGGAATCAGCAGAACCTCAGAAAAACATATAATTATCTTCTTGGAGTTGATACACTGTTTTAGCCAAACACATTGGTAATAAGTCATCTATCCAACTAAGGTGGAAACTCCTGATGCTCTCTTGAACTCTTAACTGCGTTTCGAAGTCATACAGCAAGCATGTAGTCCACTTTACTTATAAACTTTGTACTTCAACGTTCAATGAGTTGAAAGATCTTGTAAACTTCATTTATCTTTCGCGTAGCGGTTCAAAAGTTTAGTTAAAGTAGTTGTACCTAAAGTTATAAATAATAAATTAATGTTTATTATTAGATTAGTCCTGACTATTGGACAATTAAAGTATGATCTATTGAAGATAACTCAGCTGCAGTGACACGTGAGAAAATAATGGGAGTGATGAGAATACCACTTGTACTAGGCTCATTAGTAAACCAGTTAAAAGTAGCGCACTGAGGTTTTGCTTTCCCCTAAAGGGAAAAAGCTTGTATTTGTGTAAGTTTTGATACTTGTATGTGCATGAGGCGTGACCTTTTTCTATCATTTTTTCATCATAGAGCCCAGTGATATTCGATAAAAAAATGCAACTTAGAAACAAAATTGCTATTGTGTAAAATATCCTGTAAAAAGTTACCCTTCCAGAACAGAAAAACGATATTCATTTCACAACAGCAATTATCAACGTGGCTGGCCGAAAATAGACAACCAGGTCCGTATACTCGATGTCTTAAGTACACGCTGCGGGCCCCAGACATCCTTTAATCTCTCAAGTGCCTGCACAGCGCAGTTTAGATCCTATCCCCGCACCATTGAATCTATAGCGAGATAAAGGGGCGTAAGTGTCGAAAACGTAAAAAAAGTCAATGTCTGGCTTGTAGAATGTACTTTGATGTGGGTGGTGGCGTCAACGCATTTTGTTACACTATGGCATTCATACCATTTCGTCGATGTCCCGTTGAAACAGAATTCTAGATATCTCGATTGCTACTGGTTTGACCAACAAAGGTTACCACAAGTCGGTTAAAATTGGATAGAATGGGTTCCGAAAATATGTATGTAGCTTATTGCATAGAAGCTGTACGGTTTTTTGCAAGAACTTTGTCTCAGCAGACTTTAACATGTATGTCTCAAATATAATTACTACAAAAGCCAATTTGAGGCACTCAGGTACACACAATACTGATTTGAATAGCCACTGGCACGAGCAATAGAAATATTTTATTGCGCTGCAGTCAAAACTGCACTTCATTCATGCACCCGTGTGTTTCAATTCCGTACGGAGTAGGTACACACATTGCAGGGATTTAGGACCCTCGATCAATCATCCGTCAGCAACAAATAGAAACGTAGTATTAAGAGTCCACCTATCTACAGGAATTTTTCACTATCACTAAATGCAAAAATACCGTGTAAATACGGTACGAATTCGACTTCAGATTATAATATCAAAGTGGTTGTTGTAAAATAGTAAAGATTATTTCATCACTTATTCAAATAAATTCTTCTTAAATACAAATAAATAAATCAGGGGTCAAATTCCTTTCAATTTAAGTCATTTTAAGTTGCGTGGTAAAAATTGGCAAAAACACAGCCAAATTGTTTACAAAATGTTATAATGTTTAATATGTTTTTACATTCTCTAGATCTTTTTCTCTCTACAAGTTTTTAGATTAACTTAACGTTAATCAGTTTTTTACCGAACGGGCTTATTTTACCTAATTTTAAACAGTATCCTCCGCCCATAGCGAATGCTATACATTGAGTCTGGCCCTACTTATGAGGTTCGCAAAATCCCAAGACGCATCGTATTGCGCCCATAGATAAACTTTAAGCTTAGAGCTGGAATGTCTCAATCAAAGAAACAAACAAACAAAAACTTCTTTCTTTTTTCTACCATAACACGAAACTAAAAATGGATTTTTATAACGATTACCCATTATCACTGACATTTTGCACTAGTCATACATATATGCTTATTTAGTAGTGCATTGCAATCGCTCAGAACTCCCATCATTATTTCGTCCATGCTGCGTCGCGTCGCTTCCGTCACGGACTCGTCACGTCACAGCCGTAATTTCGGACCCTCTTCAATCGTCGTCGGCAGCAAATTGAATTTGATCCGTAACAGCGTCACAGTTTGTTCAAATTGACGGATTATATTTTTTCAGCAAACTCGCATGTTCTCATGATTGTTTGTACTCTGTTGTTTCTATTATTTTTTTACAGCCCGATATAGATGGATAAAATTAATTATGCACTGAAAGATAATAATAATAATAAAAATATTGGTGGACATTTCACACAGCGCCATCTAGCCCCAAAGTAAGCTAAGTATAGCTTGTATCATGGGAACAAGACAAATGATACTTATATACTTTTATAATTTATTTTAGCGTGGTGGTCTAGTGGTACTGACCCCGAGTTTCAATCTGGAGGTCGCCGGTTCAAATCCCGACGTGCACCTATGAGTTTTCGATTGAAACATTTATGTGCGCAATACTACGTTCTCAAAATGGTGAAGGAGAACATCGTGAGGAAACCGACATGTCCTAGAACAAAAAATTCGAATACATGTGTCAAGCGCACAGTGTTAGAATCCTTTCACCGCACTGGTTCGAGAGTACACTGGTACTCTCGAACCAGTGCGGTGAAAGAAGACTCGAATAGAATAGAATAATTTATTTTGATATTAACCGTCGGATGACAAGAGACATAACTTACAAGTACATGTTAATTTGAATTTGAATAGTCCAAAAATCCTACAAGATATCGTTACCATATTTTTGAGAATTGAGAGAACTGAGAATTGATTTCCGATTTTTATTTGTAATAATATTTAGATAAAACTTAAACTCATTCCGTGTTTTAACTTTTTTCTATTAAGGCCTTAACATACTTTTATCTAAATATTCCCAGAAAATAGAAAAACTTAACACGTTATTTAATATTCGTTATATTGCCAGCCACAGCGTTTATGCGTTTTTCGCGAGCGTGAAAATAAGATCCAGATTTTTGCAGGGACATTCTGAAAATACTGTTTTAGTATTGTAAAAATGTGACGTTGAAGAAACGCAGCGATCCAGTTCCGTCACAAGTGTGCTCGCAATAACTCATACTTCCTTCTGCCGGAAACATGTCATCGTGTTTTGCTTGACGTCGACGTATTCTTGTAAAATGTTGCTCGTCATTTCCATATGACGCTACACTCAGTTTTTAATAAAGTTTAGTCAACGGATTGATATGGGATTAGGCCGTTTTCCCGTGAACAACAAGGGATTAGCCACAAAAATTCATAAAAAATATCATCCAAAAATCACTCATTAATCATATCAGATATATCAGATATTAATCGTCATCAGAAATCATCTCATTAATTTCACTTGTCATAAGACAATAATATAATAATATTGTTATAATATTGGTGGACATTTCACACAGCGCCATCTAGCCCCAAAGTAAGCTAAGCATAGCTTGTAACATGGGAACCAGACAACTGATATAATACCTACTAGTATAATTTATTTTCGTAAATACATACTCAAATACTTATTAAACACCCAGACACAGAAAAAACATCCATGTTCGTCACACGAATGTTTGTCCTGGGTGGGAATCGAACTCACGACCTACAGCGCAGAAGGCAAAGTACTATTACTACCAACTGAGCTATGAGCCCACTCAAATAGAATAAACTTTATTAATGGATGGCAAAATCTACTGTTATATTCATATAAATTATTTGCAGAAAAAAGCTATACGCGGGCAAGCAGGTACCTTACATTATAAATTCACCCGACGTCATCCGTTCGCTCGAGGAGAAAGAATTTTTAATCTACCAAGTTTCTAGAATGTGTGTCGTGGGTTATTGTTATATAACAGAATAAATAGTAGTACATCGCAGTTACATTGCAGCTGTCTTCTCGAAACATGAACTTCAGTTGTGCCTGTAATTTCAACGGCTCGCATGTTACCTTCTATATTAGGGTAGTGTACTAGTACTAATTAATGACAATAAATATTGTTAATTTGTATTTTTTACATAAATACCTTTGTAATTCACACCTTTTCCCTAAGAATTAGAAAGACACAACGGCTCTCGTGTGTTTGGGCGTTATACCTGGCATCGTAAACATGAGAAGTGGTGAGCTAGTCGCTATGATTACTTTCCCATTGTTGCCTTTTATTAATGTATTTAAAACTCAATACAAAGATAGCAGAAAAGTATTATGAATTTCCATTACTTAACCTTTCATATTTTATAGTTTATTTGATTTCGTGTTGTGTTATGTGTAAATGCGTACAGTGGGAGTGCATATCTCAGGTCCTCCTTGCCCGTAAAGACCGTGCAAAAAGCTCTCACGTGAAACACTTAGGTATATACTAAGCAATGTTCTGCTATTCTTCTGTGCTTGCTTCTTTGAGACAGATTATAATAAAACATCCAAATACATAAAAGAAACTACGTGTATTCAAACGCTAGACTTAGTTTTTTTAATTTAGGTAATAGATTATAGTGTATCTAGTAATTATCTTAATAACTCTCATTACTGTGTGCCAGTTTGATAAAATGCAAATATATAAGCCAGCAAGACCGCATGCCAGTCGGATATAGTTAAGTGGACAAATCGCACAGCGCCATCTAGTCCAAAGCTTGTAATATGGGAACAAGACAACTGATAGAATACATTTTTATACTTTCATTTGTAAATACATACATATAATTCGTCACGCAAATGTTTGTCCTGGATCGAACCCGCGACCAACAGCGCAGAAGCCAGAGTTAAGCCGACTGAGCCGTGAGGCCTGACGAAGTTATAAATATAGTTCAACAATACACAAAGGATCAGCGTCGTTGTATTATGCAGGTATTTTATATAAATACCTGACCAACAATATATATATTATAGTTGCTGGTTCACGATGAGACCAAATTAGTTTGGGCAATTATTACCAATTAAAAATGACTTTTTGCTGCTGCCAACAATTTCAAATGCACTCAGGCTATAATAGTTTAGCTAAGAACATTTCAAGCAAGTGCAGACTAATTAAGTTAACTGGCTACACTGCCCCTTCTAAGGTACAGATTATATAGCAGCGGCTAGGGAAGTCTTTAAGCATTATTGCATAGGTATAATATACATTTATGTATCTTTTTGTTTCATAGTTGTGTTTAATTATTCTCTACTTCTTCCCGAATCATAGGATTGTTGCTAAGAGGATGGGGAAATCATAAAGAGCTAAGAGTTAAGTTAACAGTTATTACCAAAACATTACATAACAAAAGGGAAACAGGGCAATGAAAAATACAGGCAGGAAAAAGAAGGAGACAGTCTAATGAAATATCAATATATATTGTAAATATAGAGACAGTTATATAAATGGAAAAAGTTGTTTTTTGTAGATTTCATTATCTAGTACTTATGTAGATTGCAGATAAGAAATAATTTGTGTGAGTAACTTATTATCTCATTTTTATTAAATGACACCAAAGAGTATTTCTGTCATTTTCATTTCTTATAGTTTCTATTAGTCAAGTTTGAAAGTTTTGTGAACGCTTTGGTGCGATTTATCTTAATATATATATACAAAACAAACTAACTTATTTTTTTCCCTAATCAGTCACTCATTGAAACACATTGGCATTGCATTCCACTCTCATGTGAAGGAACCAGCTGTCTCAGAAGTCTGTACCATATTTGCCTCATGAAGTCCAAGACGCGCATCGCAAGTGAATTTGCTTTGCATTAACTTTTAATCTATTTTGCTTTTGTTTATTCCAGTTTCTGTTCGTAAAATAAATTAACCTTTAAACTCTGCTAAGAAGAAAAAGCACGAAAATTGAAAATGTTTATTATGGTTATTTAAATTTTATATAATTTGCCTGGGCGTGTGTACCACAAATAGCGGGAAGATAAACATAACGAGTGACCTGCCTTTGGAGTACCTACAATGAATGATGTCTCCAGAGCTTAGTAGGTGATGAATTCAATCCCTGGACGGGAAAATATTTCTGTGACGAGCGTATAATTTTCCCGTATTAAACAAGAAGCCTTGAAGGTGTATGAGGTTAAAAATTTTATTTCCAAAACTATTGTGATAACAGGTGTTACACTTTAGCTGACCAAAATGAGAATACGAAACGTTTATTTTATTTTTCATACACGTTAAGAGCTCAATCGACAACTACTTTCATTATATTACACTAATTTGTGGACATAAAGTTAACTCACTGCGAAGAAAACACCTACTCAAATTGAACGGATTACTTTATTACCTCTTCACCCGAATCCTTGGCATTTGATTGCGTCGTAAAAGACCATGTTAATTTTTGTAAGTTCCTTAAGATTCGAGATGATTTATAGTATCTATCACCGTAGCACATCGACATTGCCTGTGGTGTTACGAGTGACATTGGCATCTAGATAAAAAAGTATGGCGTAGGAATTTCACTATTTATTCCGTTTTGATGCGATTTGAGCTAAAATTAATTTGCCGCGAGAGATGATCATGTTTTCTGACACACCTATAGTCAAAGAAATAAATATCGATAATCTATCCGTGATTAAATGTTATATACTTTTCCGTAAATACACTTACACTCAGACACAAAACAAACATTTAACATCTATCAATGTGTGGAAATCAAAGCCACGACCGACAGAGTTCTAACTGAGCTGTCAGGTCAGTCCAGAGTAAGAGAAGAGCAAGAAATACCTTCTAATTCCATTTATATTTAAAAACAAAGAAACATAATATTATGTTTAGCCGAATGCATTTACTTAGTTCACGCGGGCAAAGCCGCGCTATAAAACAGTATATTACCCAAATTCGTCCTAAATCCGAACATTACCTTCTAGCGGTTAGTGAAACTAAAGAGTTTTACTATCCTCGTTCGATAAAATCCTCTCGAATAAAAGCAAATCGCGATCGGGAAACGAAATCAGTGCCCACTGCCCTCCCTCTGTTTTCTTAGGACGGTCCATTAAGTCGTAAATTCCGGTGCCTATTGGCAAAATTCTTTAGGGATTCTTTGCAAGACATTTTGGTTGTTACGAAATATAAGCAAACATCGAATCTTTCGTAGTTTATGCTGTTTTGATATGGCTAATGTATGTATTATATATATACCTATGCCAGGTTTGGTCAGGGTGCAAACTATTTTTTTTCTTTCAGTCTTTGATGTAGTTTCCGTGATACAAATCGTTGGGTTTATTCTTATCGTCTATATCATACCTATCACGATTTTGGCACGGTATATGAAATCAATTAATTCGTTCATAAAGTCTGTAGAAAGCTATAAATAAATGTGAAACTTTTAAAAATTTTATGTTTTGTTTTTCAAAGTGTTTTATTTTAGGTCAACTTTTACCCGCGGCTTCAAAAAATTCTGGTAATCGATGTATGCAGCAATCTTATTTTTTTTTTATAAATTTATATACCAAAATAAAGGTGGAATCCTGCAAGCAGTTATTTTAGTTTAGCGGTATATCTCTATATCAAAAATAATCACAATAGATTCTGCGGTTTAGGCGTATAAGCGTAACAAATGAACAAACAATCAAACTCGCATTTATAATATTAGTGACGTAACTAAATTTTCCGGAATATTTGTAATATTTCATAAGAGAGGAGGCTAAACCTGAATATGAATATTTTGAAAACATACAGAAACAGTTTTTTTTCTTAAAAGTACAAGAGAATCCCAGATGAAATACGGCTGTAGGTAAGCTCGCGACGTGCTGTTAAACAAGACAGCCGGCTTATTTATACCCTCAATATTTCACGAACCACAAAACTTCTTCTTGGAAATAGCTGTGTTTTATGTAAATAGGTTTTTTGGAATTTCGTTTTGGCAAAATTTAATTGTCGAAGTTTATGAGTAAATTATTGAAGCAGAGTAATTTAGACAAATTAATTGCGATGATGAGTGTTTGAAAACTTGTTTAGGCTGTTTGAAAAGCGATTGATTTATATGGTTCTTTTTTAAATTAGGAAATTAATTATACATTAGATATTACATGCATGAACAAGCGACAAAAATATCCCATCATTAAATGTATTAGTAATAAATATTTTCCGTCCCTTTTTATTTCAAACATAATCTCCATAAATCTATATGTACAACAAACAGACAAAAATGTCAACAACATAATTGAAACGATGGAATATTATTTAATATAATTTGCCCAAACCATTCCCTAAAAGTAATTTTTATGCTAATACACAATTTTAATAGTCCCTGGCGTACGTAAATAGTGCTAAAATTTCAAACTCATGCATATTTATTAGTAAAATCAAGCGCCACTTTCAAGCCGAGGGCCCCTAATTTTCACATAGCGTCCGTTTTGAGCGAAAATACAATATTCATTGTTGAAAGAACACAAACATTACGGTTTGAAAATGATGCAGCGTTCGATTGGGGAATGTAGCTTTGTGTTTACAGATATTTACAGTATTTCATTAAAACATCCAGTATTTTATTTTAGGATCATATCATTTTGAATTTAGGATTTTGTTGAAACGCTAAATAAGTACCTATTAGGTACATACGGTAAACTAAAGCCTCCTAAAACTAAGGCTCCTATCAACCTCCTTTGAAGTTTCATGGATGGACAGATCATAATCATCATCCAGGATTTCTTATGATCAAGTTTTTACTGGTGAATTATTTCATTTTCGACATAATTTTTAAGAGCAGTAGAACTCGCCAAGTTCGTCCGGGGAAGTACTGCCACCATGCCCATTTCTGCCGCCAAGCAGGAACGCGTTCGCGTTACTGTGTTCCGGTTTGAAAGGTGTGGTTGCCGGTGAAATTACAGGCACATGAGACATTCCACCTACACGTCTCATAGTTACGGGCGCATACGATGCGACTTGGGTTTTGTCGTACCTAGTAGGGGAGGACCCAAGTCGCATCGGTTGTTATGGGCCGAGGTTACCACTTACCACCAGGTGGGCCGTCGGCTCGTTCCGTAGCTACATAAAATAAAAAAAAATAAAAAAAAAATATGACAAGTCATTGTAATTATCTCTTGACATTTCTAGCGGACTTTTTTTATTTTTTTATTTATGTACTTAACTAATGATTTAATGATTTCTAATTTTAATATTAACGTATAGACTAGACTAGAATATAAAGTACTTTATTGCATTGGGTGTGCCCGTAAAGATATTATGTACATGTTTATGAATAAAATAAATAAAAAATAATAAAAAAAAAATTATAAAAGATGCTCGCGAAAAAAGAAGAAAACCCTCTTTTAGCTGTTCCTTGGCTTTTGTTTTCCTTAGAGCGCCGGGTTTAGAAAGGTGTGAAACTGAGCAATAAGTAAAGTACCTACGGGTGATTTTGTAATTTGTAACTTACCAACCTTTTCAAATAATTAATTTAAGAATTAATTGGAATTATTAAGCATTTTATAAAGCAATTTCTTTATTATTGTTTATACTTCCACAAAGCAGGTTGAAATTTTACATTTCCAATGTACTTTCTTTATATACCTGGTTTATGAGAGAAAATAAATTTGATTTATTATTATGATTATATTATACATCAACAGAAACTGAAAATATATAATCTTAATGGAAGAACTAAACCACATTACTTATATTTTATTATTATCATTTCTTCTATGACAATAATACTAGGTACTATTAAAGTTATTCGAATCGGCAATGTTTGTGTTTTCAAAGCAGCAGAGATACGAATATGCAACCAATGTCCGGTTTCCACGTCCCGTCATTGAGAACTTAGTGGCCCAGTGGTTAGATCACGAATTGTAATTCCTTGGCACAACTAAAAGTAGCAGTACTAGTCTCAACAGTCACTAACCAGCACTGGTGCGTTAAGCAGGTACAATAAAAGTTATTGGATGTACAAAGAGATGTAACACCCACTTAAAAAGAATCAGCACGTGGTTGCTTTCAAAAAAAAGGGGAAACTGGATGAGAAAAAAAGAGGAAAGAGGAGAGTGAATTGAAGTTCCTTCTAGACAAGCATGCTACATCGTAGACCACATCGTCACTTAACATCAGGTAAGATTGCGGTCAAATGCCTAGATAAAAAAAAAAGTCATCATCAAGCGTTCGTATTTTCGAAGATGAAAATTGTTGAGGCAAAGTTTTTGGAAAACCAGAATTGTTATTACTTATTATTTCGTTTGGTTAATTTGTATAATATATAACATTAACATATTGTGAATTTACTACACGAAATAGCCCAAAACTAGTCTACTATTCCAAATATGCGTCATCAAACAAGTTTAACCAAATAACACACCCTTGCAATACCATTAAGCTATTGTCGCGAACTTAATGTCATAGCGTCCTTTCAATAACTCGTCTTTTTGTGGCCCTTAAATAGATTTTCTTCCCTAAAAGGTATTAAGTTATGAACTATATGTTTTTGGGTTGACTTCCGTATGGTTTAAGCCCTTTACCGTTTATTCACCGCATTGATGCTGATATGTAACGGACACGATGCGTCTAGATGTTATAGATAATAAATCTTGTGAGGAGTTAGTCTATGTTGATAATACCATTTAAGGGCAGTAGAACTCTCGACGAAGTTCGTCCGGGGAAGTACTGCCACCATGCTCATTTCTGCCATCAACACGTGTTCCGGTTTGAAAGGTGTTGTTGACGGTGAAATTACAGGTACATGAGACATTCCCCTAAGCCCTTATGTGAAGTGAAAAATAAAAATAAATTCCACCTACACGTCTCAGAGTTACGGACGCATACGATACGGCTTGCGTCTTGCCTCCACTGGTAGGGGAGGACCCAAGTCGCGTCGGTTGTTATAGGCAGAAGTTACCACTTAACACCAGATGGGCCATCGGCTCGTTCCGTAACTGTACACAGAAAAAGGTGTCAATTCGGTATTAAAAAATATTTTGCTGTACATGTAAACAACCAACTCTGCCCGCATAGTCGAACGGTAGAAAAACCTAATATCAGGATAGAATGCACGAGCAAAGCCACGGGTTGACCAAACCGTGCGTGTGCGATTGTCATTCCGTCATGGAACGGGAATCGAATCAGGTATCCGACGTACGCAGCGAGGCTCAAGAGAGAAAATGTTTAGCATAAATTACCATTACGTAGAAATGTTGAGCAACGAAATGATAAACTTGCTTACAGTTAATCATTACTTTACAAACGAACAAACAGGGCAGTAGATTAGTAGTAGCTGTTATTTTCGTGTAAATTCTAATAGTGTTCATGTCACCTGACATACCATATTCATATATTTGGCAGAATTAAGATTGTGAAAATTTTATCTAAATCGACCTTTAAATTTCAATTGAAATGCTTTTCAAAATTTTCGCACATCCTTCGGTTTTTAAATTATAGATTGTTCCACGGGGTAATATAAATTTACCTTTTGAAGAAATATAATGGGAATTTCAAGCAATCGCTCGGAAACTCAACTCTTTGATCCTGAGAATTTTGAAACGTTGCAGAATTACTGAGCTGGTTAAGAAATTCTGAAAGTTTGGCTTAGACAATTAGAGTTCATAAAAAAGTGACAGTTTCAATTTGTTAATTTTGGACAGCACCTTGAACTTTTTTTTTGAGTGCAATGGTTTACCACTGGTTAACCAATAATTTATAACTACTCAACAAATTTAAATAATTAAATAATTAATACATATAATGTACATAATATTTACAAAAAACTTAATATCTAGATAGTTATACTTATAATCTAAATAGCTAAAATAAAATGTTCTTGAAAATCAAAACTACCAGTATAGAGTAAGGAAATAGTTAAATAAATAAACAATACATAAATAACTAAAAAATACGTAACTAAATAAAAAAATCATTGATGTAACAAAATCTGTTTGTTACATACTAACTATTGGTATACACGGTAGCGATTTTTAGTTTGTCTCCCTGCTAGGCTGCAAATAGGGACATAAGTCGTCCAAATATTTTGTTCTTAAAGGAATCGAACCCAAAACAAACGCTTCTCAATCGATAACCACTTACCATCAGTTGGGCCGTCAGCTCGTTCTATCACTAACATCACATACAAAAAGAAAACGACTACGGCACCTTCAAATGAACTACAAAGTTGCCATCAGACAACCACAAATGAAACACAAAACGAGTTCAATTCTAGTTGTTGCAAACAAAACAAGTTATATAGTAAAAACCTTTCCTTCATTGTTAAAGTTAAATAGAGAGTGAGTTCGCGAATGGAGTAATCGATACTTTATTGCGCCCGAGCTCCGGTTGCGAAGTGGGGTAAAAACCTAAGTTGTAAGATTGCAATGAAATTGTAAATAAGAAAAAAAAAGGTAAGAAATAAAATAAATAAATATTGTTGGACATTTCACAGCGCCATTTAGCCCCAAGGCTAAGCATAGCTTGTATCATTGGAACCAGATAGCTGATATAATACTTATATACTTTTTTGTAAATACACGCATTATAATACATATTAACCCCAGACACAGAACAAGCATCTATATTCGTCATACAAATATTTGTCCTGGGTGGAAATCGAACCCACGACCTACAGCGTAGAAGGGTTACCAACTGAGATGTGAGGCCAGTCAAATGCATTATAAATGACTCGAAATCAAATTTTGATATTCATTCCACGCTTTTTCTCCAATGCTTATTGATATGCTGATTCAGAGTTATTAGTAACCAGTACTATCTTTGCGTTCCGTTTCCACGGGTTTAAAAACTTCCATCCAGTTAAAAATAAAAATCCAACACAACCCTTTCAATCTGCAGATATATTTCGTGCATTTTACAGAGCCTACCTCTTAAATTTAAATTGTGTCATTAAACAGAGTACAGCTGGTAGCGCCAAAAAAGACCCCACCGAAAAAATTAATGATTGTGGAAAAAAAATACAAAATCTTAGAAGAAATGAGCTCTGCGTCTTTCGTCTTTCCAAGTTATAAAAGGTAAAGAAAGAGCTTGCATTTAGTGAATACCCATTCAGAGTTGTGAATTTCAGACCGCCTCAGCCGCGGACTCTGCACTTTATGAATTCAACTCTTTGATGGAATTCGTACTTTTTTCGACAATCAACCCGGCTTGTTTTTTTTATACATTTGCCAACGTTGAAGATTTGCACAGTGCGATTTGAATGTTTTGAAAACGTTCTGAATCGGTTTTAAAATCCCTGAATGACTCAATCTTGTAAATCGAACTTTTATTTGAATCTCGGATTTCACCAAAACCTCAGTACTGTAACATTATCCATTAGTTTTCTTTGCGATAAATCTCTCAGAGTTAATTACGGCTATAATTTCTAGGACTAGGACTAGCACTAGGCTTTCCAGGACAAATTTCAAAAATGTTTAAACATGTGCTTGTTTTTTTATTTATGGAATCTTCATATAAGTATCTATACACGAATCTACATCCAAATAAACTTCCGATTTCCGAAATAAACCATTATTTCTGTTGTTTCACATTAAAACTTTGTTCGATCCCAGACGTAAAATATTTAAGTTAATATTTTACCTATCTAAGATATTGAATTTCCAGTTTTCTTATTCTGTGCCCACGCGCTCGCTGTTAGAAACACACTCGCAATTTTACGTATTTGGCCTGGTAACGTAAACGATTAAAGCTGTAAGTTGAAAGCCGGCAGGGACATCCACTTTAGTCTTAAATGTTGGTTTGTCACAGAAATTCGTAATTTTATTATAAAATATGTTTATATTTTATAATAAACTTTCTAAACATACATTTATAACATTAAACAACTTATGTATTCCAAAAGAAAGAAAAGAGCTGAGAAAATCACCATTTCCTACAGACGTAAATAAACTTACACCAACATTATGTACATCCCTCCATCTTCATAAGCAAATGTATGGTAGACCACGATAAAGAAATTATACTGCGTAGAGACGCCTCGTACCAAATGTTTTATTGCACTTCGTTATGGCACCAACCGACTAAGAAGATTTCTTTGTGACAGAAATCACTCTATTTATTATTGTCACTGCGCCTTACTCATTTTTGGTAAGAGGCAAGTACTCAATAATTTCAATTCTAAGAGTGATTTGTTAAATTAAATAGGAATAAAATCAATAGGTATAAAGTTGATAAATTCAGGCATAAAAGTACTTATTCAAGTGGTGAGCCCTTTTACATCTGTCAAATACTTATGAAACAAAAGGATTAACGAAATATTAGTACCACTATTCATAACAGTGGTAAGTTGATGTAATAGAAAAATCATTTCGTCGACACGCAGAATAAACTTTTGCTATAAAAACAAAATACTGTTAGTGTCGCAATTTCAAACAAAAAGATTCAAAATGTGTGATATTAACCGAATGAATAAGTAATTAAAGGTTTAAAAAACACCAGAATAAAAAAACATACAACTAAATTTAACAAAATAATGTTCCAAGAATTATGCTAATGCTAATATTACACGAAAAAACGGGCAATATTTTTCTTCAATTAACTCCAAATGTTTCCCCAGTCAACACTTGAGTCCTTGCCAACGCAGATGTCTTACACATCTGCTATTTCTTACGTTTTTAATTCATAAACATGAATAAATGTGTGAAAAAGAGCACCGTTTTTGGGGATACATAAAGACTCGTTCCGAGCATTTTTGGCTGTTATTTAAAACGTTTCGGAACCCTCGCACCTACTTCGCTATTTTGTCCGTGAATTTTATAAGGCTAAGCATCTGAGCAACAACTATCTTATTTTTTGCTTTTTGGTAAAGACACAAAGATTGCCCAGCCGATCTGGGTTCGAACCCGGGACCTCTCGTTTTCCCTGCAGAGTTACTACTGAATTAACCACGGGAACGTTATACTGTCACGTGAATTTATTAATATCTGAAAGTCAACGCTCTAAAATTCAGTAACCGTACAATAATGAAACAAACCACATACTCCCAATGCTTCTAGAATATCAGTTGCACGAAAATATAATTAGGTTTTAAAATGAAACAACAGAAGCTAATACCAGAAACATTACCCGGCGGTATTACGGGGGTCGACCTCATAACAAGTTGAAGCAAATGACATTGTCTTCTAAAAAGTATTTTAATTCGATAAAAGAAGTTTCGAGAACGACGCGACGCGCCGCCGGCAATACGTTGTCGCCCGATTTGCATTTTTATGAAAACGTTTTACGACAGAAACGAGTGGACGGTTTTGTATGTCCGAGACGATTTGATTCTTCTCTATCACTTAACTAAGAACTTACAGCATAGTTGACCCGGACAATTTTAATTGAACAGGCAAAGCTAAGTTCTGGATCACATTTGGACTAGCGTTTTCAATTCGACGATGCTTAAGATGACACATTACCTAGTCTGCTCTGGCTTTAAATTTGGATATGCCATACAACACCGCTTACAAATATGCTCAGAAGATCTGATCAAAATTTTCTGTAGCTTGAAAGCTGACTATCTCGGCTCCCATTTCGAAATCTAAATGGTCAAATCTATACATATAATAAAATTGTAGAAAAGTGGTGTCTGTACAATGGAAATATTATATAAAAAAAAAGTAGCAGGGGTTGTTATTATATCGATGCCGAACCCGAAAAAATAATTAATTTTTTTTTTGTCTGTTTGTCTGTGTGTTTGTGCACGCTAATATCAGAAACGGCTTATTCGATTTAGATACGGTTTTCACTAATATATTGTAGTAAGCTTCACTTAAAATTTAGTGTTTATTTCATGTCAATCGGTTCATAAATAAAAAAGTTATGTCAATTTAAAGAATCACGGCGAACATTTTTAATTCAAAATATGCTGCCCGAAAAGTCACTATTCCACGCGAACGAAGTCGCGGGCACAGCTAGTTTTTTTATAAAAATAGCATTGTTTACGCTCCTCAGCGGGAATTATGATATAAATGTAGAAAGTTTGTTGATTATCGTGTAATACCAACCCCCACACAAACCTTTCAGTACCTTTCAGTATTCCATATAAATTTGTGTCGAGTAAGACATCCTTGTGTTTACATAGGATTAACTTGAATTGGCTACTGAGATAATTCATGGAGAAAGAATTTTGTTAAAGATAATCTGGACTGAAATTTACAACGGATAACATTTTGCCCTTAGCGATTTTTTAGCCTAACAATTAGCCTTATCGAAATATGTCCTTTTTGCGCTGATTTTTGTACATCACTTTAAAATTAATTCCATTACATGTTTAAGTAAAGTATCTACTGGTTTAATATCATAATTCTAACGATTTCTTATAAAGTTGACAATTTACTGCTCACCAAACCATGATAACAATTGTTATTATAATTACACATTAAGATAAAACAACGGGCGTTTATATACCTATAAAGAGATCTCACAAAAAACTTTTGGAAGGGCAGAAACTAATGAACTATGGTTTGATAAACTTGCTCAAAACCACAACTCACTTATAATATAACTTATTTGTTACTTATTATTATTACACAAAAATTATTAAGTTCACAATAATAAATTATGCATCATAATACAAAACAAATTAACAAACAAACATTCAAGTAGTTAAAAAGTGGTTAAACTACTTATATTAAAAACTATTGATACTAAGCTTACAACACACCTACTCGTAAATGCAACATTTTTCTTGTAAGGTAATTTTTTTATTTTTGATAATGTTTTATCATTTTATTCAACAGCACGTTATAAAAAATGAAACTTCGCCATACATGGCAACAAATTTAATTAAGCAAAATTGTGTTTTCATAAATCCGTTCAAATGTTATGATACCAAACTTTAAGCCGTTCCTACAACAAAGTCTCTACCAACTTTCCGATTAAAATTTCAACACAAACTAAAGAGAAACTTCTAAACTAACATTTATGATAACGTGAATGAAAAATATTAATTAAGTTTATATAAAATTCTGAATAACATTCACAAGGAAACAATTAATTAGGGATTTGTGGCGTTTGGTTTGATCCGTGTTACTTTAAACACTATGTTCATAAGCATCTCTATGGTTATGTATGAACGTATGAATGTATAAACCTTCAGTGGTTTTCACCCAGAGTTTTGATATGAAGTTTTATTAATGGCGGATTATTCTGCACTTAAAAGCCTAGCAGCCTCTGGTGTTACAAATTTCCATTGAAGTCGTAACCACTCTCCGTCACGCGGCTAAGGTACGCTTGTATGCTAACTATAACATGATAAGAGGTTATTTCTTTAATTAAACTCAATAGGCTCACTGCAGAATAACCTCTCAATAACCGAGAGTGAATGGACTTTTAAGCTCCTACGTGTGCCCAATCTAGGCTGAGATATTGTATTGTCCTGTTCCTGTATTAGATTCTAGAAAATGATAGTTTTCAAACAATGAATTTTATTCGCTGTTTTAAAATCATGATATTACCATGGTAGTGAACTCATCCGCACGTATGGATTTGAACCAACAACCCAGATTGAAACTCAGGGTCGCTTTCAAATCATGCCATTAGATTGTCCTTGCAAATTGTGAATGGAATTGGAAAGTCAGTCGAGTTCCGTTTAACTGGAATGAAAATATTATGAAACCATTACGTACAAAGGGATTGATAACATCCCTATAATTAACTATCACGTATGTTGGTTTTGAAATCCAAAGGTTTTTGAACCATTTTAAGAATCCATTATTAAAAAAGGTAACCTTTAGCATTCATATTTTTTCAAGGAGATTACAGTAACTTTTCGCATTCATATTTTTTTCAAGGAGATTACAATAACATTAAGAGCTTGGTGCGCTAGTTAAGTTACTTTGTACATAGGATGTGGTGTGGCTGCGGTGGAAAACGCGGCTGCTAAGCTCTTTATGCATCACTACTATGGCAGTGCGCGAGCCGGAGCGGTTTCAAATCGCATTTCAAATTACTTGGAGGTTCGAAGTTGTATCCTTTGCCCATAACAACTCATCGTCATGACGTATTGGAATCATCAATTTTGACTGCTAAATTGTAAAAAACCTTTTTAAATTCATGTGACAGGTTCAAAAGATAAGTCTAGTGCATCTTCTTAAGCACTCATGCGATATATTTACACTTGAAATTTTCAGACTTTTTGTATAACTTCAACCGCGTTTGCGAAGTTATGGGCCAAGTGAAGTTCATAACTTTTTAAATTTTTACTTTAATAATAGTCGACCACTTAGTGAGGAGCGAAGAGATCCCAGAACTTAAGCAATTAGTGAGCTCCAATACAGTGAAATTTAATAAAAACCGGTTCACTTTGAAAAAATCATTAAGAACGTGGCACCCGAGCCGAATACATACCAGATGACCGTACTACGTATGAAAGAATATTTTTTAATTATAATACAATATCTTAAATATATATCTGAGATCGTAATGTTCGTCAGACGAAACAGAAATGAATTTGAAACCTCAGGTAGTAGATATGGTAATACGAAAATAAAAATGCCATCACATAAACTTTGACTAGGATATTTTAATTACCAGCTTGTACGATTTATTAAAAACTATTAATATCAGTAGTAACCTTTGTTCTTCAATAAGTGTATTGGCTGCATATTTTAAGCTGTGGTCATAGTCAGATAGCAATTAAGGAGAAATGCTATTTGAAAGCAGAAAAGGTAGAAATAATTCAGCCAATAACAAGACGAGTTCAGTCGTTAACTAAATTATTCATTAACTGCTAATGGGCCGAATATATCAAAGGTTTGTGACTGCAGCAGTGACGTCACTACGCAAGTGCAAGAAGTTATGACGTCACTAAACTTAAGCAAAGCAGTTCGAGACTGCTGTCTGTACTGCTTGTATGTAGAAAATTTATAAAGTACTGATATCGTATCAATAGAGTCGAATAACTTTATCGAATCTATATCGATCCATAAACCCATCCCCACACGATGGGTGGATAGGATGGGGATGGGTTTATCTACGATTATTATAATTATATGTATATAATCGTAGATACAAACATAGGTCAATATTGACGACAGGTACTAATAGGAATAGCCTCAAACTAAGCGTGATTAATTTCAGACTCCGAGGTTTGCCGCCGTGCGTCGAGGTCGCTTCGATGAGTTACGTAGTTAATATTCATTACCTCAAACTTGTTTTCGCATATTTTATTTTATCTATGTAATTCTACATACTGTACTTTGAAAGGCCCGCGTGTGTTAGTATAATAATTAAAAACATGTTTTTGATTAAATAGTTAAGCACAGGCTGAAGAGCTTGTCTTATTTGAAATCATTTATTTGCTTAATTTAAAAGTTGTACGTATTTTACTGAATGTTACGATGTTGATGAAATGTTACGACTTAGACTGATTAAGTGACAAGTAAAATAATGTCTAAGCATACTTCATCAATATTTGAATCGTGTGGTAATGAGTTAGGGCGATTTATTTCATTTTATATTCAACTTCATTGGTATAGCCTTGATTGGGAAGTAAACACTGCCTTCGCACCTGAAAAAGAACAAAGAAAATAAGGAAAAAGAAATTACAACTATCTAAATATATTTCAACCTGCTACAGAGTCTCATTATCCCAACTTCCGTTCAAACTGGAAACAGTAATTCTATACGAGCGGTCAATGCCCACGATTTCCGCTTACTTCTCAATTTAATTTGATCCGCCTCTGATCCGGCCACAACATGCTATGAGCTCCTTATAAACTCTTTCAAATCCTTCTCTCAGTAATGTTAAGTTAACATGGAAATGGTTAGTTTGTTATAATTTTTTTAGCTCAACATAATTAAAGTTGCCACCTAGCTGGTAACGAAGCAATTTTGTCTTATCATGTTAATTTGTTAGGTTTATACAACGTTTGAATTTGAGGTTGTTTAGTTGTTAATATTTTCCGTTGGAACGACTCTAGAGTCGGTGTATATCAAAAAAGTCTTGAAAGTATTGATATTCACCATATCTAATACTACTAGACATATCTCAGATAAAAAAATTATTATGTCATAAATATTAAGTATTAATATTTATAATAAAAAAGTATATAATATGTATTCTATCAGTCAGCTGGTCCCATAGTACAAGCTTATGCTTAGTTTTATTTATTATATATATATTTATGCTCATCTTTAAAATTAACATAGAATAAAAGTTTGCAATAGTCTAAATTTTCATATGACAAATAACTGTGGTAACAATAAATATATTTACTCGCGTAATTACTAATAATATACGTAAGTAGTTGATCTCGGCCTTGATCTTAAATACAGGGTGAAAAATTTTAACTAAACAAATATAAAAAAGGCATTCCATGCTTTCATATCATCAGTTTAAAGAGTATCGCTTAGCAGAATCCCCGACATCAAATAAGACTGTAATGTTGAATCAGCTTCAAAAACTATTTCCTGAACTTTTAAAGTATGCTTTATTTTTGATATTCTTTCATAGATAGATACTTCAATATCTAAACTAAATTGACTACTAAATTCAATCGTTAACTACGTAGAGTTTGCTTTCACTTTAAACGCAATAATTAACTCGTTTTGATAAAACTTGTTACCTTTTCACGTGTCAGTTTCGGGCGCAGTACGATGCGACTTTAACCTAAGTAAGGTCCTAAGTCGTATAGCTTTTGTGGTAGAATGGGTAGAAGTTATTACCCATTCCAAAAGCTATACAGGTTAAAGAAATATATTCACAATAAGGATATGTATGTCACAATAAACTACCTTGATTATAAATAAATAAATGAATAAATATTGGTGGAATTTTCACACATCCCCAAGCTACGCATATATTGCATTATGGGATCAGATAACTTTTTATTTGATACAGTTACAGAAAGAACAGATGTCCCACCTGGCGTTAAGTGATAACTTCTGCTTCTAACAGCAATGCGACTTGTGTCCTCCCCTACTTAGTTACGACAAGACCCAAGTCGCATCGCATGCCCCCGTAGCTTGAGATATGAAGGTGGAGTATCTCATGTGCCTGTAATTTCACCGGCAATACCTGTAATATACCTTTCAAACGCGAATGCTGCTTGGCGGCAAAAATAGGCATGGTGGTAGTACTTCCCAAAATGAACTCTGCGTAAGTTTACTGCTCTTAAAAACAAATAACTGAATAATACTTTTTTGTAAATACATTTATATGTTTATATACACATTATGTAGTATATACAGTATATTTTGTATCTTAAATTATTCAATCAAGGTCCGTTTTCACACTGAGCATTTTGCCTCTCCCCAAAGCTGGCCCAAATCGAAGATCAGTACTTCAGCGCGGCCAGTAAACCTCGGATTGTAGTTTAAACGTTATCAGCGCAACAGCCAACATCCAGCGAAAAACTAAAACAAATTTCAGGTGACAATAAATAAAAGCGGCAAACGGAATAAACTAGTTTCCGTTTTGGACGCACAGACAGGCCATTTGCATTTTTATTGATGCCGTTTAAAGAAACAAAGGATGGATACGCAGTTACGTCGCCCGTTTGGGAATAACTGTTTTCCTCCATTTCCTTCGATTCTAGATGGAGTCATTTCCTTGCTGTTATTGGAAACGTTTCTTGTTCATGTAACAGATATTCAAACGATCCATGGGCATTCAGTTGCCAGCTATATCCGTTGTTGTAATTAACTTGTCGTTAAAACTGTGACAACTCGATTAGTCGTTTTTGGCACTCGCTTCAACTAAAACTCAGAAAAAATTTGTACAATGAAGAACGTGCACTTTTGTTTACATCTAAGGTTTTGTAATGAAATTTTTTGCTGATACATAGATATATTTTGAGGACCCAGATAAAATTGAGTTTAAAAACTGACAAATCGACTATGGTATGATTAAGAAGGGATATCAAAAGTCTAATTAGTCGTCAGTTTTTATGCCAACTTGTATTATAAATGCGAAAGTTAATTAAAGTGTTGTCTGATTGTCACACCTATCTATTAAACCGTAATTGACGAATTTTTTATTTGCCTCAAAATAAAAATAAAAATATATTTGTTTCCATAAAGGTACAATTATACATTAATGAACAGTTAATAGAGTCACATAATATATTGTTAACGATAAAAGTTGACTAGTCCCCACACTAGGATTTCCTGTGTTATGGGTGACTAGTTCCTTCCAGGAGAAAGTAGTGTACAGGTCTTAGACTATATATAGACCAAGCATTTAAGGGGTTTATTAACTTAATAATACAAAACTAAATTTGGTAAGCATGAAATCACCAATTTGTATATGAACAAAACTTCATCTTTTTCTTACGCCATATAACTCTTTTGAGGTTGTCACAGACAAAATCTCATATTAATATGCATAGACGAATACTTGGAACTGCCACTCGTCGCTTTAATCACGTACGAGGAAGATACAACAAGTGTGCGCTTCTTTGTGAAGCTTCCGACGGGTGGAGTACAGTTTCGCCTGCATCGCGTTACAAGCATCCCTTACATTTGGATGCACCCATCCTAAATTTCAACCGTATTCTGCTACGGATTTCCAAATTATTTAAGCATGCAATACTTTCCTTTTCCTTTAAATATCTTTTTTTTTTTTTGTCTATATATGCTTTTCAACTTCGATGTTCATCGAAGACGTAGTCATTTATTGCCAAAAAACCAACAAAAAAAAGTCAGTGTGTTACCAAAGTAACACAGTGACTCATGATAAAACTATTTTTTTCGTAGGTGTTTTTGTTTACTTTGTGCCTTGGCGTACAGGACACGGGAATGCGTATGTGGCGTGGCGTTCAAAAGGTTAAATTTGTAGCTTTTTACGACGCCAAGTATCTTGATATTACGAAAAAAAAAATATTGAGCTATAAAGTTCAGACGATTTTACAACATCCACTAATGTTTCAACTGTCGCATATTTTAGAAATGTTATGTTTTAAAGTAGATTTCGTTTTTTATTATAAATTATCATTACATACTCCGCTATGATTTAATTTCGTAATTAAACTAATCGCTCAGTGCGCTATTTCGATAGAGGCCGCGTTTCGATGACAGTAATAGTAGATAGTATTAGTATTAACAGTATGATATTTTGACCACATTTATTTCAAATAACCTAAACCTTTCGGTATGAAGCGATATCTCGGAAGTATATGAGTGACTGAATACTCAAGTTAAGTTCTGGTAAATATGTATACTAGAAACAAAACATCACAATTTAAATTGCATTGAAACCACAGAATAAGCGTGCCTTTGTTCTTTCCAGAGTTTGCTAATGTCACGTGAAATAAGACTAAAACAGGGATATTAAGATGAGAGCGCCTTTGAAGAGTCTGCGCCAAAAAGAGTGGTAGACGATGGCACTCCAGAGCGCAGCAGCCATTGTTAGCAGGCTTCCATAGTCTGCGTTTGAGCTACGTACTTTTCGATGGAGTTCATACAAGTTTTTAGGTAATGAATAGGTATTTATACGTACCACGTATTTACATTACAACTAAGCACTCTCGAAATATATACGATGCTTGAAAAAAAGCGACTTACTACGACGGCGTTTAACTAGTTTATACCTACATTAGTGCATGCAAATAAACATTTTGTATCTGGTATATGACAACCGTACTAGATAAGACATTTTTATTGAATGACAAGTTGACCTGACAGATCCACTAGATGTTGTCATGTGAATAATAACATTGGAAAAAACCTGTTTATTTTTATTTTCCGACCAACTTTTCCAATTTTGCTTCCCCAAAAACCTTATTGTGACTATTAAGAACATTTGAATAAAAAAATACCCTCATGTTCTTCAAATCAAATCGTTCTAAAACGATGCGCATTCTAACAATGCCTCGGTTTAGGTTACTGTTTATTCCAGAACAGCCAAAGAAAACAGAACCTGCGGTTGAGAATCAAATATGATAACTTAAGATTGGGAGTATCAAAAACAATTGACAATAATAACTAACTGACAAACGTTACGTTTGCATAACAACTTACCATTCATTCGAAACACCAACATTGTGTTAATAATTTATCAAATCTAACCCGTTTATTTTGGGTACAGTTAATAATTTAGTTTATGCAAATCAAATCACTAATTTCGGTTTGTTTTAGAAATTTGAGGAAGCGAAAGTGCCACAATTGTGGCACTGAATTTCAATACAACTTGGAATATTTAAGGGAAATTACACACACTGCTTCGGAATATTAAAATGATTATAATTATACTTCGGTAAATTTCAGTATTTTGGATAAAATACTTTACTTTGATACTTGCTAAAGTTCTAGACATAATAAAAATATTCAAAGGTTATAGCAGCAATAATTCTGAACAGTGGATTATGTTATAGTTATTCTATGTACTATTCAATAATTTGTAGTTATTTCCAACATAAATTGCATTATTAAGATTATTTTCGTATTAACGAAAATAACAGATTTCTAGTCTTCGTAGCTAATATTTATTTAATATACTAAAATATTAATAAAATTATCAATTCAACAAGAGATATTAAAAAAAGAAACACAACCAAAACGAAAAAAACAGCTAAAGCGAACTCAATAAACCGTCAGCAAAAACGAGGACCCTCGTAAACGTGATGGCTTTCAGGAGCGGTCATCCCGCGGTGCTGACTGTACAAATAATTAATTGATATCATTTTCATTAATGGAATAAGGATTTAGGCGAAATTGTTGCGGGTCCAGATGTGCAATAAACCAATACGGTTTAAAACTTTGAAGTAAAACATCGCGAGGAAACCGACATCAAGAACCGACAAAGAAATCTGAGTCACAACAGATGTCACTCTGTGAATTCAAATTGGGTTTCCATGGTAGGTTGAACCACACTCACTCTCACTTTTAAAAGTAGGCCTGTGTCCCGGTAGTGGGCATATTAGAAACTAGTACGGCTATGGGCACCTCAAATCAACCACTTTATTCTACAACAGGATATATTAAAGAAATATCTATATTATATTATGAATATAATTAAAACAGTGGCTCATTTAACAACACAACACTACAAAATATGCTGGAGCTCTTTAAGAAAAGAATTTTATTTTTTGTAAAATTAATGACTAGATTTAGATGCCCCTCTTTTCAGGTCAGTTTTTACTTAAGTCCAAATGAAGGTGAGATATATAACTCTGAGTAATGTTTCCATTGTTTGATACTGATTTTGATATGACAGTTATTATAAATCTCAACTTCATTAATTGGCTTATAAGTAAGTAAGCGCATGTTTTTCTCAGAAAATTTTATGTTAAAAATAATTTAAATTTCAATTAACGGTAAATGAAAACACGACTACTACTACTCGAGTTACTGGTTCTCTGGAACCAGTGGTGTGAGGATATAAGTGCACCTCAAAGAGGCTCCTATCGTATATCTGATACATGTGTTCGATTTTTTAATTCTAAGACAGGTAGGTTTCCTCACGATGAAAACACATTCACAAGCAAATGCAGTGGTAATGGATTTCAAACAGATATGGTTGCAAATTTGTTCTCCAAAAATTCACTCGTCGCTACTAAAAGGCGCAGATATTTGGCCGTCGCAGCCTTCCTCTACAAGCACCACTAATTTGGCTCCAACACCGCCGGGCAGAGAGGCAGAGGCTGCCAAAACCGATGTGATTCCGGCACTCAACCCACCGAATGAATGCGCTTCTGCTGTAATTACAAAAACATTATGCTAATGTGTATCTGTTTTGTTATTCGCAGTCCAGTTTGTTAAATAAATTTTGAAACTTTCTAGAACACTAACATTAAATTAGTTAACTCTGACGTAAAAGGTGATTTCAGATTTGGATAAAATTGCAAAATTGTAATTCATTAAACCGAGTTTAACTTGAATAAATCCAGTCGTCATTATTTAAATGTAAATACATATAACACAATACAAATTTCACACATACCTAATAAAATATAATCAAAAATCTAATTAACTTTAATGTGTAACTGAAACTTTTCTAGAATTTACGTATAAAGAAACATCTGATAAAAGTTAATAATGGTGTGAAGATTTTCAGAGACACTTTTCTTTATAATAATGTAAATAATTTACGTAACTTAAAACAGTCTTGTTTACGGTCACCAAAATTATTTTAATAGGATAGAACACTCGTAAAGCACGGAAAAACCTCTACAAACTATAGCCTTCACATCTAATGGGTGGATAGCACGCGACTCAACGTGATGTTATCGTATTTAAATAGAGCATAATTGACAAAAAAGACAATAATATGGTTTGTAACCGAGTGGCGTAGTGGCCACAACCCACCTCCATTGAAACATTTTAGCTTAGAATTATTTGGTTCAATCGATCAAAGTAGATATCCTTACTTTTGTTCATCTGAAGGAAAATGACAATAATCTGATATCAGTACATAGATCGCTCATAAACAACTACGACTTTTGAAGTTACGAAGTTAATAAAATATATATATATTAGTTTTATTTTTATAATATACATTATTATAATATATAATATAAATATATAGAATCTCTCATTAAAAATAAATTCTTCATTCTAAAACAGAACTTAATTTACTGCTACATATTCAATACTACATTATATAAAACAAAGTCGCATCCCGCCGTCTGACTCATAGATCTTTTAAGCTACGCAACGGATTTTCATTATTAGATAGAGCGATTCAATAGGAAGGTTAATATGTATTTATAGTTTAATACTGCTTTCTATTATTTTTTTAAATAAGACGATAATTGTTCAAGATATCGGAAGAAATCTGGCCGACTGAGAGTTTCATCGAAAATGCTGTCTTATTCTTTTGTCATGTCTTATGTCTTGTTCTGTAGTATAGTCTAATAACAGATAAAGATAAAGTTAAGACAGTTTATTTGCTTGAACACAATGTAATACTAATCAGTTACTAAACAGTAATACTAATCTAATCCATCACACTGACAACATTAGTAGAATGTAGATAACATTGCACCCGGGCGAAGCCGGGGCGGATCGCTAGTATCCAATATTAGCGCCACTAATTCATCCCATGTACAACACTTTAAACTTGTTAGGTAAACCTTAATGCCCTAGAGAGTAAATACCCGAATGATAATGCTCTTACTCCCCAAAATGCGGTGCAATGTATTAAAGAAACGATATTTTATGAGTTAAAATGTGGCTACATCCATCGTGTACGGAAGAGCTCTTCAATTTATGTGCGTAATTAAGTGGAGTTTGCGCCGGGGCCGGGGCCGCTCGGCACTTTCCAGCGGTAAATGAAATTTACGTACGCCTCCACCTTTCGAACGTATCTTCAGCTGCTGGCGTAAGACATAGGGTTTCTATCATTTCGAGTGGGGAGAGTCATCAGCGCGCGGGTAACTCGCGGCATATCGACTGCAAATCGACATTATTATTTTTTACTTTTTTTTATGTCATGTAGGTGATAGAACGAGCTGACGGTCCACCTGATGTTAAGTGGTAAGGCATGACCAACAGCAATACGACTCAAGTCATCTCCACCAAACTACGAGATGACTCAAGTCGCATTGCGTTGCGTCCATCACCCCGAGACGGGGATGTAACGTCTCATGCGCCTGCAATTTCACCGGCACCCACTCCCTTCCACCGGAACACAGCAACACGAGTGCATCACTGCTTGGCGGCATATTACCAGATGTACACAGTACTCCTCCAGGCGAACTTAGCACAAGTTGTACTGCTACTTTGGGTTGCTCCTTACGCACCACCCGGGGGACACGTCTAGGGATTCAAAAGGTTATCCACCTACGGACGCGAACAACGTAGACCGCAATTTCGTCCTTCAAACTGGAATGCACAAATATGCATACCAGAGGCAGAAACGGTCATGGTGGCTGTGCTTCCCCAGAGTCCACTGCACGGTTAAGTTGCTTCTACAGCTTCCAAAATGTAGTAAAACAAAGATTTAAACGCAGCACGGTTGTCAAAATTTTCATATTAGCCATAGGAAACTCCAGCTCAGTTTGACTCTATTCCTATGCAAGTTCTTAGAGCATATAGATTCCCATTCCCATTGTGATTGGAGCACATAATAATTAATTAACGCATTGTACTCCCAACGGCGATGACAAACGCTACACTCTCATATACTCGTAAACAAGTATTCTGGATTCACAATTTCAAACACCTTGGCATATGTCGCAGTCTTCATTCACTTGGGACTGGAATCAAGGCTTTCAGTCTTGAAACATAAGAGAAAAGGGTAGCACAGACGCTGACTACGCTCAATTACATTAATAATCTAGTTCGGTCATGTACCTTGTATGTTTTCTAGTAATGATAAAGAATTACCTAACAAATTTTATTAAGGTTGGTCTCTGGATTTATATTTTATATTTTCGTTTATCAGGACTATTTATTTGAACATCGTTTGCAATTTGGCGCAAGTAAGCGTTGGCTGAGAAGTACGTGGTGTTGGTGAAATCTCGCAACTTGCCACGTTTAATTCTCACGAAAGTGTAACTGAAACATTCAAGCTTTTTTATAAGTCAATTAAGAAATTCATGAGCGTGGTGGCCCAGCGGTACAGACACCTTTATATCCGGTGGTTGTGGGTTCAAATGCTGACGTGCACCAATTTTTTTTCACTTTATTAATGTGTGTGCGAAATGCCGCATTCATATAACAGTGAATAAAATCATCGTGAGGAAACCGACATGTCCTCGAACCAAACGATCAATAACATGTTTCAAGTGCACGAAAGGAGCCATTTTGAGGTGCACTTTAATCCTTTCACTAATTTGGTTCGAGAGAATCAGTGACACGAGTAGTAGTAACAGTACCTCTATGTCTTTTTATTGACGTTCCCAAGCCATTTCTTTATGAATTCTATGGCAATAAAATTCTTGACTTTGACTTAGTCATTTTTAATTAATCGAGTCTATACGACAATTTTCGAATCAGTGTATTCTTGAGCTGGCTCTAAAATACATACCCTTATATAGTCCGTAAAAATAATACCAATCAGGTAACTCTCTCCAGTAGCTCGCTCTGTATAAACCTGGCTTGCAGAGAGTAATCGAACCTGCATTATCTTCTCCGAGCCCGCTTACACAAACATCGTCGTTAGTGTAGCGTTACAAGATATATCAAGTAAAATATGTGGTGAAGTGTCTGTTAATTACAGCTAAGCGGTTAATAGGGTCAGGGCTGAACAAAGCGTCCCTTGGGCTTGTATTAACTGACGTCTGCCCTTTGCTGTGCGGTGGATAAGCGGTAATGATATTAGTGAAGAAAGGTTTTCGCTCAATGATGAAACGATACGGTGAGGTTTTTGTATAATGTGATTTTATTTTAATTCAGTGTAGTTATTAAAGGAATGTTGTTTCAGAAAATGGGTTACTTTTGCATAAAATCGTAACCCCGCCTTCACATATACCTCCCCAGTTTTTAATAGAGTTGTAATGGAGATCTCTGGCGCCAGCAGGCTCAAACCCAGTGAACAATTTTTAAGCGAACCTGTTGAACTGCTTTAGAAAAGCCAAAATAGTGATAAATCCGCAAAGCCGTTGTTTATTCAATATAATTGCAATTTCATTTGGTTTTCTTAGTTATCACCCATAGTAATAAAATTTAACTTAGATTGGCAGTGTGGGTTGATTTATCCACCGAGCAATATAATATTCAATATTATATTATTGCTGAATTTTTTTAATAGTAATAATAATTATATTGGTTGACATTTTACACAGCGCCATCTAGCCCCAAAGTAAGCTAAGCATTAGATAGGTATGGAACAGGCGTAAACTTAGCATTACTTATGCTGCCTTACCGTGGCCTTACATTTAATAATATTAAATTTAATAATACTATTGTATAACATTATTAATTATATGGTATAATTATTGAAATAATAACAAAATAAAAAAATATAAATACATTGCCATTTTTTTTATGAATGTATTATGGTTTTTGACTTCTACAATGACATTGAAATTCGTTTGAATACAAGTATTTTTTTAATGACAATATGAAAACCGTTGTACCACTTCAGTTTTTCCGTTAAGTTTTCCGCTAATAAAAACTAACGGATACATAAATTTCCTCAGAAATTACACTAACTTACATTAGTCGCAATCTCCGAAACATCCATTGATGCATCATCTATTTCAGTTCATTATCCGGCCGATTCCTTTCCTGAAAAAAGGCTTTCAGTCGAAACGACACACGGTTGAGAGGCCTCTCAAAAATTCATCGCCCGTCTGCGCCCTGAATGAGGTTTGACTCAGACGCTACCGACTTCTCAGCCTTTCCTATAATCTGCTTAATATCTTAAAGCCTTATTATGTTGCAATAAGAGCGTTGTGGTGAATTCTCTAGAAGAGAGTTTAAGCTTCCTTTCAAAATTTTCCTGTTATTTTGTAATTTTGTAGGTCAACTTTTTTTTTTATAATGACATAATTACTTTTAATTACATTTTAGGTGCATCAACTAGTTGAGTTATATTTTTGTTATGAAAATTTCAATAAGTTGGTCAGATTTTTGCATTACTTTAATAAATAAAGTGTTACGATTACTAATTTAATTGGATATATATCAGCTACCTGATCTAATCCTTTGCATATCCTTATGTAATTAAAGATACAAATGGCATACTATTAACATACAACATTACATTACACGTGCCTGCCTACATTAATTTAAATAAATGATAAACATATCGAAATGTGCAATCATACTGATTATCAATAATATACTAGAACACGTTCAAACGTGACCCGTGGGATCTTAAGCTCTACGAGAAATCAGAATATTTTCCCTCGCACGGGTTCTTGCATAAAAAAGCATATACCAGCTTCCGGATAATCCAACTCCTAATAAAAAATGGAATAAATTAAATAAAGCTTATATAATAATTCCCTGCTCTAGGATTAAATGTGACGCAGGTAATACAGATACATACGCGAAAAACCAAAAACCGAGAACAAACTTTATGCTCACCAAACAAAGTTTTCCCCAGCCGGGCTTCAAACAGGACACCTCGCGATGCAGGCAAGTCTACTACTAATTTAGCCAAGGAGTCGTCAACATCAGACTGAATCCACGTTATATTCACCTGAACAAATTGAAAATAACAAATAAACAAGTAAAAAAAATTGCCGGGTATTTCTCACCGCATCCATGTAGACCCAATGGTGTACTTTTATTTATTCTGTGCCCTAACTAATTATAGATTTTGTTAACTAGATGGCATAGAATGCTGATATACTTTTTTAATTACATACGTGTAAGTACATATTTTATCAACAACGCCCACACACGGAGTAGGTAAACGTCTACGTTTATCACGAAAAAAATTGTCCTGGGTGGAAATCAAACCCACTATCTACAGCCCAGAAGGCAGGGTTACTACCAACTAAACTGTGAGGCCATTCACTACTTGAATACTGGATTAAATTTTCTGTAACACGAAGACAGCGAAAAGTTAACAAGAATAAATATTTATAGGAGGTGGTGGAGTGGTAACGGTCCTGAGTCTCAAGTACGGATACATTTCTGCTATACCACTTCTTACTCTGACATGGCGTCTCATCAACATCCCTCAGTAATTAATGCAAATGTACGAGTCGAAGTATGCAGATGAAGGCTTTCTTTTTGACACACGGGCGGATTTTAATCCGAATATACGCCGCCTGTCTCGCATGGGGCCCTCAAAAATTCAACGACACGAGGCGCCCGAAGCCTTATTCTGTGAAACTGAAACATCGAATGCATTTTTTCGTTAGCGTAAGATAATTAGTTGTTATGACTTGAATTTGATATGAAAATTATGTTAGTGAAATAAAGAAATATCAGGTTGTTTTTATTATTTTCTATGACATTGATTGGTTTGAATTTTTGACATTAGGATACTAATCTTATAAGGCTCTATCTGATAGCTTTTTAATAATAGTATTGCTAGATAATTAAAAAAAGTAATATCTATTTTCGGGTGATCTTTACTTTTAATAGGCTTAAATTTATCAGCGAAATATGGGATTTTTTTCCTGTTATAACCTATTTAAACTGGAATTTAATTAAATTTGATATGAAAATTATATTAGTGAAATTAAGAAACATCTACAAATTATATTTTCTAGAGGTATACTAATGAGTTTGAATTTTTGACATTAGGATACCAGTTTTATTAAATCTATCTAATAGCTTTTTAATAATAGTGTTGCTAGATAATTCAACAAAGAAATATATATTTTCGGGTGATTCTTTTATTATTATTATATTATATTATATATTTATTATATTCTTTTGGCTTAAAATTATCGACTGAGATTTTTCCTATGGTAACCTTATTTTAACTGGAACTTAAATTATTGAAAATACTTTCAGGCACTAAAACTTGTGGAAAACTTTCGTACGGTGAGGCACTGCCACCCTACCCATTGCTAGTGACGCATATTCATTACTGTGTTCGGATGGTGGTAAAATTACAGTCACATGGCACACAGGTCAGTATTTATATAAAAGTAAATATATAAAGTATATAGTTTATATAAAATGTTCCAGAATATCCCGGCAAGTTGTTTGAACTCCGTTTTCGGGGGCTACCGTGTCGCGGCCAGGTCTCCTCTCCAGACGTCGGCTGATGAATATTTCACTTCATTATTACAGTCTGTCTCGCGTTCCTTGTGTAATATTAAACTTGATGACATAACCGACTTAAAGCCTACAATTGCTTACCAAATTAAAAGCTTGTTATATTCTGAATTTTTAATAATTTAAACAAAGGGGAGATGGATTAGTCACAGAATTTGCCTGAGTGCTTGCTATATCTTAATGTTTAATTCTGATAACGTTTTGTTTGTTTATGAGTTATTCAGTTGAAGATGCACTTTCATTTCTTCAAACTTTATATAAATGTTTTTTATTCTGTAGGTAACATTTAAAAAACATAACATTTAACACAACATAAAAAAAATTTAAAAGCGAAAAAACATGATATGGTTATGATATGGTTCCAGATAATTAATTCTGGAATCAAGAAGGTAACTGAATCTGCAGTGTGATAAGGTTCCTCTTGAAAATATTAAGTCTACGTAATACAAACATTCTTATAATGATAAAGTAAAACATTGGGAGGTAACCGGTGTATCGAGAACGAAAAACTTTACATATAAAGTATTATCTTATATAATATTACATATATTAAGCAACATCCTTTTTTTTAAATAAAGGGAAAGTCCGTAATTTAAAATGATGCGAAATACACAAACGATAAAGAGCTTTTTTTCTCCGTTTTTTTTACGCTGGTTAGTTTCATTTTTACCTCCAGTAGGATTCAAATCATTGAAGCGATCTGTATTGGACATTTTATAAACAAAGGATTTACAGGTCCTTAGGGTCAATCATTCACACTTTATGGAGTTGAAGCGATGGGGTTGGCGATGGGAAAAATTCGACTGATATTAATTGTCGATACGAAAAATTATACTGGTATATGTAAGGCAAAATAAACAAAACACTGAATACAATCACGTGAAATTATGTATCATTCCTTTGCCTCAGTTTAAACTGAAATACCTATCTAACCAAATATTTTTCATAATGAAAGCAAAATTATTCGTTTTTAAACATGTAACTAACAAGATTTAATTAAAAAACCAAGTGAAGTGAAATATGTTTTATTTAAATACTTATCAAGATATTTCTGACATTCAAAAGATTCTCACTTTCCATAAAATGAAACCGCGAGCTTCCCGCAAAATCTCAGCATAAATAAAATATACGTGAGATACCGTAACGAGCACTTTTTCAATGCAGAAATTTGCATTCAGAAAATCTTTGCACGCTTGTTAAGAGGGTGATACATGCAAGTCGAGGGTGCGAGTCAAAACGTTAAGGGCATGAAAAAGAGTGAAAAAAGCAGACAAGTGTGTAACGTTTCTCGCAAAATGAGGATTCCGCACCATGGTTGTAGTTTTTCATCGATCACTGATAAAGTTACTTAACTTTCGCTTACAAAACAATTGCATTTTTTCAATATCAATCACACTGCCTAGTTTTTAATCTTTTAACTAGAGAACCCTAGTTAACTAAAAACAAGCAAGAATAATTAGTGTTGGCTTGTTTGTTGTAACTTAACTTCGAGCTTCAAGAAACAATTCAATAAAAAAAAACTAAAGTATAAATGTAGTCATCAAAACTTCATTCGACTTCAAAACTATCTTTAAAAATTATGTCTGCAAGAAACTAGCGTACAGACAGAAACACAACAAGTTGCTTTATGTGTTTCGTTTTTCTAATTTGTTACGTAGCTCCAAAATATATTCAGTGTATCCTCAAGTTTCCTTACTGCGGTTAGATTGCTTACGTATATGGAAAATATTCTCAGACGGTTTTTGAGACTACTCAGGGGAATCTTAAGACAAGTTTCCGTGCAAATATATGCCTTCAGAAGAAAATTGTTTATTTTAAAATGACTCAAAAGAATCTTTTGAATTGCACAACCAGTCGGCGAGTACTCGGATTTTTAATGTTTTTAAGTCCCATTTTGTGATAGTTTTTTATTCTGAAATGTGCTTTATGTAATATAAAACTTCTACTTTGTTGGAAATGGAAAAAATATTACCTACGCGCATTGCCTAAGTCTGTGACTAAGATATCCGTGTAACCTTTAAAAGAAGGCGTTGATTCAAGCCATTGTATTTGTTAACATTTTTATAGTGATGATAAGTTTCAAAGAGTTTTATACAAAGTTATTCTATTTTTATCGTCATGAGAAGAATACTTCGCTTTAACTTTCTTCTGAGAAGCGTCACCAGCACAAAAATAACTTAATCACTTCCAAATCACTGTCCTTAAGGTTTTTAACATGTATTGAATGTAAGGAATAAATTAGTATTAAAAGTCAGT
Organism: Chesias legatella; assembly: GCA_947359385.1. NCBI lineage: Eukaryota > Metazoa > Arthropoda > Insecta > Lepidoptera > Geometridae > Chesias > Chesias legatella. The sequence goes on from OX375766.1 coordinate 4,334,324, forward strand.
ATTTTAACAAGAAAGTGAAATGTTATTTTAACAAACTAAATGTTTTAATTCGAACCAAAAGCGGGTCATTCGATAGCGTACTTTCCTGAAGAAATCTAAAATCGCTAAAGAATGAACGCCAATGGATTTGCGACAGCGAGAATGAATGACAGTATTAAAATCCACTATTCGTTCTCGCCATCGAACGACTTGACGAGACTAGTGGATTCAACAGTTTTATTTTATGCCGTTTTCATTCTGTATAGAATGTGCAACAGGATTCAGTGAGAAAATACGCTTGCCTGCTAATGAAATGATAACAAATAATTTATAAATATTAATATAATTACTTTGGGCAGCAAAACGAAAAAACCAACTTCATTGCTAATGAACGAAAATGATTCCGCGTTATTTCATACTATAGATGATGTATTTTTCCAGTTATTTTGCTTTAAAAACGAAATTACTGAATCGATTTTGATGAAATTTGTATGGGACCTAGCTGGAAGTATCCATTCAAAAAATCATATTTTTTTTCTACTTTTTTAATGACAGTTCTGACGTAAACATCATAAAAAAATACAACCGAATTGAGAAACTGGTTTATTTGAAGTCGGTCAAAAAAATGTATTAAAATCAACCTAGTATTTGATTCATAGGGAAGCTCATTATGAATAGGTGGGATAAAGTGGGTGGGACCTAATCTACAAGAGCTTTGCATAATTTTTATTGATTTTTATTGATCTTTATAATTCATGACAGGCCTCACATCTCAGTTGGTAGTAACAATGCCCTCTGCGCTGGGCTCAGGTCGTGGGCTCGATTCCCACCTAGGACAAATATTTGTGTGACAAATATAGATGTCTGTTCTGTGTCTAGGTATTAATATTTATTATATGTAGGTATGTATTTACAAACAAATTTTATATGTATTCTATCAGTTGTCTGGTTCCTATAGTACTAGCTATGGTTAGAGCATGAAACATATCAGCTAAACTTGTACTAATGAATAATTCACTAAAACCTTCGAATTTACTCACTTGAATTTTGTCCTCAGTACACTAGCACATATAAAAAATGTCTGGAAATTGTTTGAATCGATACCAAAAAATATCCGGTACTCAATAGGCAGCAATCAGCCGTGTAACCGCAACATGTCCAATGCAGTTTGAAATCCCTTCATTTGATTCCTGAATTTATGCACCCAACTCACATAGAAATTACCGAATATTCCACAAATTCTGATCTTTGCCACGTTGAAATAAGGTTGAAAGCGTTGCAGATATCACTCAGTGCGTACGTCCAACCTACGTTAAATTCACGCATGAATTACTTTTCGATAAAAATCCGATGATATTTGGATTCACAGACGAACCCTTATTCACGTCGAATATATTCTTGATTTTAATTTAGAACGATTTATCGATAAATAAGAAAGTATCATCTTCACTATTTTTGTACATTAATGACCTGAATTAAAAAAAAAAATGTATTAAGTATTTTGTTTACTTTAATACTAGATCTTTACCAGTTTTTTGTTGCATATAAAGTTAAGATGTTTTTACTTCATATTTTTAAACTTAATTAAAATATGATGACCGTGTAAACTGTTATATGTAATTATATGGTAATAGTCCAGTACATTTTTTCCGTTCATACAACCAAAATTATGTTACCACAATATAACTAAGCTTGCAAAATCCACGAAAGAATAAACCCACGTAAAATATTCTGAAGCCAAACTCTTACCTAATTAGGAATTATGCAGTATATTGCCATTGTGATATGGCCTATGTTCGGGTGTCGAGTTTGACAAAGCAGAGACATCCGGCCCTCTTGGCTCAAGTTCGGCAAGAGGTCTTCGTCAGCAGACGTGCCGTCAGAGTACACAGTAGTAAGCTACTGGCCGGCCTTAAAAGCAGAAGATATTTATGATCGTTTTTATATTAAGGACATTGAAAGAAAAACTTTAAATTGTGGTTAAATTACAGTGCAAACTTAATGCATCTGTATTTTTTATTACGTCAATGCTTTTTGTCGAACTTGAAGGGAACATGCTGTTAGAATAGAACAGAAAACTCTTTATTGTACACCATACAAATACATCAAAATAAAAATGTTTAAAAGAAATAACAATACTTGTGACATACAATAGGCAGCCTTATTACTCAAAGCAATCTCTTGTAGGCAACCTTTGGATGAACTAGAATTGAAACTTTCATATGAGACGGTGATGTTAGTGTGCGATATCAGCATTTTCTTTTTTCGATAAACCACAGCCTCGGCTCGAATTAGTTTGGTTCGACTCCGCTCGTTTAGGTTTTATTGATATAACGGTTTAAAACTGCCATAGACAAATTTTCATGGAAATCGATTTAGTAAACCATAAAAAAATTCCTATGAGAGCGTGTGCTTTTTGGTTTTGTAAAAAGCAGATATGTAATAAAAGAACTGTTGAAGAAAATAACAGTTCCGTTCGTTCATTGGAAGAATAGATACCCAGATAGCTACTTGCAAACACTACCGTGACCTAAAATACAGTACCTTCGAAGACCAAGATCTAATTCATTTGTATATATATAGGTATATAAATAAATACGTAAATAATCAGGGCACCAACGCTCTTTAAGATAAGGAGGAGAATTTGGGCTGAACAAAACATTATGCAGAAGAAAGACTATAGCATTAGCATTCATAGACATAGCATTCCGGCGATGTCTTATAGTGAACCACTTGAGTTTTGCGCGAAATTCTGAGACATGGTCATATTTGTGAAAACCAAATACAAAAGTTTTGAAGGCGCTCACGATTGGTCAGTTGAAATTCGGAGATATCAAGATAGCTGGCGTCAGCACAATCTAAGATGGGAAGCAAGAGATATTGTACAAGCGCAACTTTGGTAGCTGTTGGCAAGAAGTTACGGAGTCTTCTTAAAGATGCAGCAGATGCAATTTACGGCTTATCTCAGCAACATATGGTGAGCTTCGATGGACAAAGAGACATAAGGTCAATCTACTTCTATGCCTCACTGTAATAGTGGATTTACATCGAATATGGGATTAACTACGGCAATCCATTAGGCGAATGAACGATTGCTTCAGTAAATAAAGGGGACGTTGAATTGAATGTGAAAAAGGCAAGTCATCAAGGCCTTACTAGGTTAATTCATTAGTTGAAAGCTTGTTTACTAGAGTGTCACCATTTAAAGTTGACAATGGTATTTTTTTGTGTTCCCGTGTAAGACGTAAACACTTTTCGTTTAGAGAATAGTCTAATGTGCAGTTCAGAAAATTTTCCAAAGGTTTTCAGTCATTTACCTGGTTTTTTAGTTTATTTTTCTCTTTTTGTTCAGTTTGTGTTAAGTATTTATTCTAATTAACATTAACACAAACACATTTAACATAAAAGTGAATATAAATTAGTATTCGGTACCAAGATTAATTGAATTATTAAAGGAGAATTTTATAAAAAAAAATTGGACCGGATTAAATGAATAATATAATTAAAGTGATAATAAATTAGATGATTTTGAGCAAATATCAATAGGTCATGAAGAGTATTCATAAAAACAAGTTTTAAAATTGTAATTCTGAAATAGTGGATTTAGTGCAACTATCAATTTTTTTTTTTGGAACACTATTAGCTGAAGCAACTTGTTTACTTAAAACCCCTTATGTTAAAAAAGTATAAAGATTTCCATGTATTTCAAAATGCTTATAAAATGGAAAATTATAAATAAATATTGGTGGACATTTCGCACTACGCCATCTAGCCCCAAAGTAAGCTAAGCATTTTTTTTTCGTATACGACGTGCTTTATTGTTGTACCACCAGATGGTTCTAGTATGAACGCGCACCGGACCATCCCCTGCTTAAGGGTCGTCTCGCTGTAGGGTGCTCGACCTTCCCCAATAAAGGGAGGTCCTGTTTTAACTTCATCTCAACGCCACTTACGCCGTTATTGATTGCCATAGCCGGGTTAATTTACGGAGGACAATGTATATTCGTCGCGGTGAATAAGTAGTGTATACTTTCACATAATTCTGGTGTAGCTAAGGGCCTCTTACTCGAAGGTCATTTTCAATTGTCGAGGGAAGGATAGGATAGGTTAGTTATTGCTTCACTTAATGTTTATAAAGACATTTTTTTGTTCAGATGATGAGTTTCTTATTATGGAAAATGCTGCAGAATATTGGTAAAAACGCATTAAAATTAAAGTGAAATGTTTTGGTATATAATTTATAATTCTGCCTGTCATAGATACTGAGTGCTGATGCGGGAACACGAGAAGGTCTCTTGTATAAAAGAAATCAGCCGATACTTCGTAAAATGTAGACTAACACCCGAGGTTTATATTATTGAGACGTCTGAGTCTCTTGCGTCACCTTGATCGTCAAAGCGAGTACTACGGACGCGATTCAAACTACAGGTGGGCGGATGTTTCATAAAACTATTAAATTTTTCAATTAATTTCATATTATGCTTGTCCGTAACCGAATTTATAAAGGATAAGTAGACGCGTGGGAATTAAAAGATGAGTTTTTTTTTTACGTGATTCGTGTGGCGGAACGAGCTGAGGCCCACCAGATGTTAAATGGTACCCGCCACCCATAGACAACAACAATACGAGTCGAGTCCTCTCCATTAAAGTATGATGACCTAATCGCGCGTTACGTCCATCACCCCGAGACGGGGATGTTACGTCTCGTGCGCCTGCAATTTCAGTTTGAATACAGATGAAAAAGGTCACAATTTCCTAATATTTTCGTAACCGTTAAGGAAAATTAATATTCGTCCAAAACATTAGACACAAACAGTCACCTGGCCACAAAGTAACAAAACAACCATCGGGAGACGGCGCGGCGGTCTATCCGGTGACCGCACGTTACTTTGTTCAACAAAGTTTCATAATAACAAAACATTTTACATTATGACGCTCGAATTGTCCAAGCTGCGGTGAGACCGGAGTTGCGAATCGTAGTTGGTAAGGTGGCACTTAAGTTCAACTCGCTTTTATTATCTCAACTTTGACACATTGGTGCTATTTTGTGTGCTACAGTGTGCTCAATAACCGCTTTCCGCTCCAGCCTTGCGCAGAACTTTTATTGTTTCTTGGGTGATTACCTTTACAACAAGATAAATAGTGCTCTTAACATCTATTCAATGTGCAGGCCGAATTGCAAGAAGGCTGTTACTACTTATCTTAAAACGCTCAATTACCAGGAAACTGAAAATCTTTTAAAACCTATCAGTTGATATTGTACTTGTATTCCTTCTCTTGATGCCCATATGAAAGATTAGTTAGGAAAAAATAGAACGCTTGCACGCACACACCACACACACACACACACACACACACACACACACACACACACACACACACACACACACACACGAACACACCCACACACGAACACACTCACACACGAACACACACACATTTATGAAGGTACATGGTTTGTACTTACTTATTTGTTTACTGTAAAATCTTTAGTATTTAGTTTTAGATTATATAATTTTCTTTTTCTTAATTTCACTCTGTTCATTGTTATACATTAGTATTACTATTTTATTAATACATAATGTCCGAAGGTTCCCTCTGCTGACATCCGTTAAATGTACTTTCAAAGTGGGGCCTGGTGACCTGTAATTCAAGTTCGCATGAACTTACTCCAGGCACCAGTCTCTCACAATGTTAGTCAACTATCTTATTCTGGTATTACTATGTTGTTAACCTAAGTTCTGACTGTACTGTGAGAGAAATAAATAAAAATATTATTATTATTATTATTTTCTTCAGTCTCTTACATGAGTCAGTGACATAAGTAATATTATGTTACGTTTTAGTTTGTCAAATATTATTACATACTAGTTACATTTAATGACTGTAACTAGAGGTAGTATCTAACTGGCCTCCCAGCTCAGTTGGTAGTAACCCTGCCTTCTGCGCTGTAGACCGTGGGTAAATTAAGCTAAGAATACCTTGTATCATGGGAACCAGACAACTGATAGAACACTTATATACAATTTTTTCGTTAATACATACATATATTACATATTAATACCCAGACACAGAACAAACACCTATGTTCGTCACACAAATGTTTGTCATGGGTGGGAATCGAACCCACGACCTACAGTGCAGAAGGCAGCGTTGTTACCAAATGAGCTATAAGGCCAGTCAATAACTATATTTGAAGTTGTGAACAAGCCAGGGCAATCCCACTTAACACATATTCACATCACGACGATTATAATTTAATTCGCATGCCACATCCATCCGAATTTATCTTAATGCTTAAGTACACTGTAGTGTATTTCAAATTATACCAGTCTGGCCCGTTTATGCATATCTTATGGTCTAAATGGATACGACAAAATACTGGGTACAGAGATCTACATTAAACATTGTGACGCGGGTATCATAAGCTAGCGGCGACACTGTTGTGAAGGCTCTCACACTTTATTATGTACACATACGTTATACACATACAAAGGTACAAAACACTTTATTATACATTTCTTTCTTGTACAATAGTTATCAACTTAATACATTTTGTGACACAAAGGAAATGCCAAAAATTTTGATTATGTTAGCTAATTATGTACAAATATATTAGCTATTGCTGGTATTTTTTAATTTTACTTTCATAGGTTTTCACAATAAACTTTTTTTACAAAAAAAATGGTGTAAAATGTTATGGACTATATAGTCCATGATTTTTATTCTGATTCCTATTTTTAACCCTACAGGGTTAAGGCAGTAAAATTTGTGCCAATTTCATCCGGGGAATATAGACGAATATTTTGCTTATAATAATTCAATTTCTTTATTCAGACAACAACAGTCCATGGGGTTAGTAAAAGCTTATAGGGATTTTAGTACTTATATAATAACTAAACAAGATTTAGTCCTCTGAGTCAACTTATAATACATCAGAGCACAATCAATTTTATTACCATTTTATTAGCATTTATATTCCTACAACAGGTATTTGCATCAAGCTAGTTTTTAGCTTTAAGTTAACAAGCCACATCGTTAGCTCTGTGTAGTGAATGACAATGGATGTGGGAAAGCAGACTAAGGGTCAAGGTTACGTAGGTTTAGGTCTAAAGTTATATGGCTGATCCCCAGACCCCGGGCTAAGACCGGAGATAAATTCTCGTTTGAATTAATTTAGGGAAAATGTTGCTGACTGGTTTATTATTACTGGTTTATACTCGTAGGCAGAGAAATATATTTTGTACATCATATTTTGAACATTACTTATTGACGTTTCCAAGCCATTTCTTGATTATCTCTATGGACATAAAGTTTTTAAGTGTAACTTTGACTATGGATTTGTTTATTCAATTTATACCACGAAATAACCATTGAATAACTTATACGTGCCTGGCAAAGACTGTTGTACACTTTATTACAAGTACTTATCTGTTCTCACTAAAGGTAAATAAGTGGATTACGATCTGTTGTTTAGGGATAGCGACATACGGCCGATTAGTTAGGTAAACTTAAAAAAAAATGACTTTTTTTTTTAGGTGATTTAATTACAAAAGAGCAGTTGGCCCACCTGGTTTTAAGTGGCAACCTCTGCCCATAACGAGCAATATGACTTAGGTCCTCCCACATTATGTATAACAAGACCAAAGTCATATTGTATGCGCTCTTAAGTCTGAGACGTGAAGGTATAATTTCTCATGGCCCTGTAATTTCACCTAAGAATATGACAGAATCTGTTATTGGCCCAAGGAGATTAAACTAGTAGCTCGACTCCTATTTTCCACGCAAATACTACTGAATTATTATAACTAGCAATAATAGCGTATCAATCAGATATTAATTAATACAACAATAGAGTTTTGATTTGATTTTGCCTATATATTTAATGATTTTGACTTAAGTAATACTGTTTTCAAATGTTAAAGGAATTTTACATTAATGCAATAAAACCATTTTTCAAAACGCAGATCCAACACAAATGTAGCGTGTACAATAGAACAGAAAAATGTTACAAAAAGTCATTACATACATTATGTACCATAACTTGTATGAAATAAAATAAAATTATTATTATTATTATTACGAATCGAATTTATGTTATCCATGTTTATTGATCGTGTGTATTGCATACTTTACTAAAGTTGTCCTTACTTCGGCCTATTGTGAAGGCAGTGAATTATCTCAATGAACGCTAATTAAATTTCTTTACGTCTTACTATGCGGAAGGCGCTTCGCACTGAAATCGTTAATTCGCCAAACGAACTGTTTTGTTTGCGAAGACGATCGTGAATTTGCGCTTGTTATTCTGTAACAGTTTGTTACACAAATTTGTTTAAATTCGGTTGTCTTTGCGAGATTGCAAGAATTTGAAAGGAGATATTCTAAAAATCCGGTCGGCTTCTAAAATGTCGTAAATATCTTATTGACTTACAGACGCTTTTTATGTCTTCAACGAGAAGTTTCCTTCGGTAACCACGTTTGGTAAAATGATGGTCTGAATTGAACCGTAGGTATGAACCGTAGGTTTCACAGAAAAGGACTCTCTTAGCTAGCCCCGGAAGACCAATCTTTTGGTTACCTATTTTACGTTTACTTTTCGTGAAATGTGGTGTTTTTTTCGATGGGTGGATGAAAGTTTAGTGATCTAGCAATGGCCACCCATAACTACTATCGTTTTTGTGATTGTAGATAAAATAACTCTTTTCTATGGAAGCGATAGTCTATGATGCTCCATGATTTCTCATGTATTTAAATGAACTCAAAAATATTTCGTGGATCACTGACTTTTTATACCAGGTTTTTGAAGTATATTAGAGATGATAAGAGATGATTAGTGACATCCGCAGTTTCAAACAAGAGTTTTCGCAAATACCAATATAACTTTCCCAAACAAACAATATGTAGCTACCTCACGAATTTAAAGATAGACTAATGTGTAAACAGTCATGTTAGTTTATGCCAATATACTAAATAATGACTAATTTAATGTTAATGCATTTATAATTGAATTATAATATATATCTCAAATAAGTATTGCTAAAAATATATGTCATATTGATGGAAGATGGACTGTTTGCCATATACCAAAAGACTGAAAGATTGATGAGAAGAACGATTTTCAAAAACATATCCATTAAAATCTAACTAAAATAGTTTTGAACATTTCACTACACCTGGTACAAAAGTGGGCAAAAAGGTAACAGAGATAGTAATTAACCGAATAATATCCCCGGAGAGCAATGAGTTACAAGCTAAACTCGTGACCGGGGTACCAAGGCCGCGGGTACGGACGTGACCATTGGTATTTTTGAAAATAATATCAGCCCCGGTATATCAGGGCGGTATATCCGGAATTTTACAGTCGAATGCAAGTGAAAATTACTGCATTTGAGAAACGATTGCTGATATTGCAAATACATTCTCTTGTTCTTTTCTCGTGTTGCTCTACCCTGACAAATTACTGGGCATTTTTTTGGGAAATATATACAAAACTACCTAGAACGCACTTTTTTTCCGTTACGGAAAGAGCCGACGGCCCACCTGGTGTTAAGAGGTGGCCTTTGCAGAGACAGGACCTGATTGAACAAACAGGGATGGTGGCTAACTTAAGAAAAGATAACAAAGTACCTACTTAGATAAATAAAATTATAAAGATAAGTCGAAAAGTCAAATATCTTTCTAATCTTAAGTCAGAACCTGATCTATCCTCTCCTCTTGATTTGCGGCTCCCCGAGTGTCATTGTAAAGCAATAGTGATTTTCACAGCTTTTCAGAACGTGAACCAAAATGTCTTTAAACTGATTGTAGATCACGAATTTCTATAACAACCATTGGTTCGGACGTTGGAAAACCACAAACCTTGAAATCGAATGTCCTGAATCGTGAAATTTGAAACGTCATCTCACATTGTCACTGAGCGTATTTCTCTCTACTTGGTACGTGGAATTGCTTGATTTAAAGGAGATTGGTCGATACTGAACTGGTGCCATCGCTTTCAGGCCACATAATTTAAAGACATCGTGTAAATACAGCTTTTAGGCCCGCAAATTCGAAGACATGTGTGTTATGTGCACAAAAGGAGCCCCTTTAAAGCGCACTTATTTTACCACACTGATTCGAGTGAAAATGTAAGTTTAGTAGTAGTAACTCACATTTTCTGATATCCACTGGACAGAGATTCCTGTATCTTGGACACAGTTAATGATTGCCGATTGTTAAGCATACAACATCAGCTCCGTTAGATAATGTTATGCAGATGTTTGAGAAGAATATTGTTATATTATTTTGATGCTAATCGATTAGTTAATTATTAAATATATTTTATTATTGCACGTCTAAAAAAGGACTGTATTTGACAAACTTATTCACTTCAAGACAAATATTCTGTAGATATCACGTGTCTGGATATTAATATGTATATATTATTTACAGAAATAAAAATATACTATGTATGTATGTTTTCAGTTATCCTGTACCCATAATACAAGCTAAAGATAAAGATAAAGATAATTTATTCACATAAGACATGGCTATGCCTAGTTTAGGGCTAGTGTAAAATATCCACCAATATTTAATTAATAATAAAATTAAATAATAATAATTAATATTAATAAGAATTCAGTACACAGTTCATTCGCTGTACAAATATAGTTAAAATCCTTGAGACTTTTTATTTATAAGAGGTCTACGAAGTTTATTTAGAAAAGGATTTGTCGATGTAGATTGTGGAGTCCTTTCGGGGGATGGTGGTATGACGTCTTCTTATATTACCATTTAAACAAGTTTTATGGTAATCGGCACAGGTCTGCGGCAGTTTATTTGCAACCGAAATTTCCAAGGGCATTTTTCTTTTGTAACTTTAGAAGCGAAAAGTTACCAGATTACTGATCGCGCCTTAATGGGATTGGAAGTTGTTTTAGAATAATTTAACATTAATTAAAATAACCCCGCTGATCTCTCGAATGCGCTGATAATAATTATAATTTATGTACTAGAGAAAATTGAAACCATGAATTTATTACCGTTTGATTTTATTGATTTGTGTTTGTAGAAAATTAATATTGTTAGAAAATAGTCATGGCGATACACGATATGCAAACATCCAAGGTCGAGGAATAATCTGTATGTTAATCACGAATATATTTTCCTCGGCCAGGAATCGATCTATGGACTGATGTAGTTTTACTGTAAAGAGGACGAACATCCAAACAATCTTTCACATATTTATAATAAGCGTGACACAGCGACTTAAGCAAGCTTACTACGTTCATTTATTGTTCTTTCCTGTCCTCACAGCTCAGTTGATAGGAACTCTAGGTCGTAGGTTTGATTGCCGTCCAGGACCAACATTTGAATGACGAACATTGATATGTGTTCTGTGTCGGTTTCTTGATATACATATAATTATATATATTATAATATTCGTGATATTTTATTATTTACAAAAAAAAAAATAAGTATATTCAATCAGTTATCTAGTTCTCATAGTACAAGCTATGCTTACTTTGGGGCTAGATAACGGTGTGTCAAATGTTCACCAATATTTATTTTTTATTAGCCGCCTTTTTAACTAGAGTACATTGTACTGAAATCCCTTGTTTCCCGCTGAAGTCAATAGTTCCCATACATTCCAGTTTATACTCGACCGCGGGCCATAAGTTTCGTAATGTATTTGGCGCAGCGGTCCGTAGGGAATAGTTGGTTTCTAGCAAGCTTCTAACATAGATCTTGTGTGATAGTTAATTTCATGCATGTAGGTTGCTGATTTATTGTAAGACAATACAGACGCTTCAATTCATAAATTCCATTCGTTGACGAAATAACTCGATTTGACTAACGACATGAGTGGGTGCCAGAATAAGCTACAAGAGCGCATGATCTTGTAACTTTTAAGTTGACGTGATGTTTACAGGCTATTTCTTTGAAAATTTCATGTAAATCAAATATTTTCTACAGTATATTGATTATTTGAATATGTTTTCTCCCGCTTGTGAAACTTAGTTACAAAAGCTTACACAGTATTAACTATTTTTGACCTGTTCCTAATTCCGATTTTTCCATGTCTTTATAAAGTTATGTCTGTCAGCATTTGCTGGTTTGCACACTATTCCCGAACAACTGCACAAAGGATATCTAAATATCTGGTCTTCACAACTACTATGAAAAGAACCAATGAAAGAAGAAAATTATCAAGTAAAATTCGATCAACAATTCTCAATATCTAAGATCAAGCAGCGAAGAGCCAATTCGATCAATGTCGTGATGCTATCCTGCAAAAATGGCTCGAATCAAAACAGCTAAACGACGAACGTCTTCAAACAAACATAAACGAAGATAAGCTAAGGTCCATTAAATAGATAAAGAGGAGAAACACCTCGACAACACTCGTCTTATCGTGACCCACACATAACGAACTTAGGCGAGCACAGTCAGTTATCAAAAATACTACTTGGACATAGATTAAAATTACATAAATATGTTTCAAAGATTTGAAAATAGTACGCGAGAGCAAAGTTTCATTTTTGCGAAATCGAAAGTGTTCCTCGTAATAGCGTCTTTAGAAGTTAATCGTCTGAAATTTCCCCTCAAGTGAACATAATTACATGAGGTCTGATGGCATTACTGGAAAACGATAAGCGCTTTGCAAGAAAGTTGCACATGTGGCTACCGAAACATATTTTATTCAATCGTTGGATAAATTGTGAAGCTAAGTAGAATAAAAACACAGGTTAAATTATTCCAAGCAATAGAGATACCAAAATTATAGAAATTATCATTTTTGCTCATTAGTGAGGAATATAATTCGTCATAATTCGTTATCTATGGCCCAGTATAAGTGCGGAATCGATTGCACAGAACAGTTTTAGCGGGAATACTCGTGCATCCGAAGTAAATGGGAAAACGTCTCGCTCCTAATTGCGTCTGAGAAACTAATAAGAAAAGGATTGTCGGGAAATTATTTGTTATAGCGGATACTTAGTACCAGCAGAAGTTTACTATCTTTTTTGTGATGCGAATAACGGATCAGATGGCTAACCTGATGTCAAGCGGCATCCCCTGTTAATAACAAAAGCACAATATAACCTGGATCTTGGCGAAGTGATATACGTGAAGACGCTAGTGCCATCGCATTGTATAGACCACGTACACCTGAAAATTGAACAAAGTTCCCGTAATTTCACCAGCCGCCGCTCTGTTCATAGGAACACACCGGTGCACTAATGCATGGTGGCATTAGCAGGTATAGTTGTAGTACTTCCCCGGATGAATATTGTATCTACAGTTTACAGTATTTTACAATGTTCTAGCTACACGAAGTAATAACTTGTGGTCTACATTGCTACAATATGCTATCAATTATGAACAACATATTTTTTAATTTTGCGAGGGTGTAAATGTTTTATCTCAATAAATACAACGCAAGTATCCAAGAATACCAGATAACTCGCATTCCTGTTGAATCTCTCAACCCAAGTGGAGCTCTGATAAGAGTAATTTTTTTGCTGAAATCGAGAATACATAAATTGAGTTGAATTCTGTAATAAATCCAAGAGATTTTTTTCTGAATAAACTTCAGAACTCTTTTTCGCTATCATTAGAACGGTCACTCAAGTCGGATCGTTTCAACTCAAGTAACCCAGATTTGAACTTATAATACAAATCAATAGGACAAGATAAGTCCGCATTCGGATCCGCGAGTTTATAAAACGGAGATGACATGGCGCAAAAGCAACAGCTGGTTCGTTTTACTGAACATCAGTATTTTTATTTATGTTTATTTTTTTATATTTATTTATTTTCATTTATGGAGTTATATACAGATATAACATAGATAATAACATTGTATCTACTTAAGTTGTTTCTTTGCAGATTAGAGCATGTATTCCTCAACATCACACATTTATCTATCTAGCACAGGAGGGAAGAAGAGTTGGTTGCTGTATTTTAACTTAAATTTGGCATTATATGTAAACTGTGTTTTTTGTTGTACCTTATACTTTTTGAAAATCTGCAGAGTTTTCCCGAGGAAATATAGCTACATTGCTGGGTTGAATGATGAAAAATCATAGGCACAGGAGAATACATGAGGTGGCTGGCGTGCAATGAGAATGTGATCAGAAGTTGCCACACATAACTAAGAAGACCTAAGTCTTATTTGTGTTTTATGAGAAGAGGACATCTGCTTATCTGCTCGTTCCGTAACTTAAAATAAAACTATATTTGAATGTGCTTTAGAAAACATATTTGACATTTGAAGAAGAACAGCTGCTCGCATTGTTTTCAAACATGCTACTAAAATAAAACCCAATTCATTTAGCAACCTTTCACCTACGCTTGAAATAAACTAGCTCCCCTGCCCGATCCTTGCACCCGGAACATCTCAGCTTAACTTTTTAAATGGAGGTCCGCGCGATCCAGTGATTTATGAGTCGTATCTTCGCCCTGGAAACTATTTAAATGAGAATGTTGTCTTCCGATAGCTCCCGACGCGAACGATCCATTATCAATTGAATTATTGGCTGCGCGAACCCGGAGGCAAAGGGGACTTTTAAAAATGGAGGAGGTGGACTGAGGTATGGTTCCGTTAGTTACTTTTATAATAAACTCTACCGTACTGAGGAGATATCGAGGTTTTTCTTCTTACCTTGTAGCAGACTCGGAATTTGCATGATGATGTTTTTTCCTTCTACAGCTAACTTCATAATGCCAAGATTCACTGCTAAAACAAGCTTGTCTGGTCGTAAACAGCCAACAAATTCGTTCGCAGCTGTCTTAACTTGGATGGGTGACCATTACCAGCTCAGTACTTCTGTAATGACCACAAGTTGTTAAACCGCCGTTCCCAACGTTGGTTTGTGGCCTAGGCGTTCACTTTCATTCTAATTGACTATAAATTAATTATGTACTATATTATTAAATTATTCACATGGCTTGACGCTGGTAAGATATGAGATCCTTAATTTAACCGTCTTGTGTGAATAAATTATCTTTTATCTTATCCTATCAATATTTGGACAGGTCAACATTTGACAGCTAAGCCCTTCCGTGATTCAAAGGACAGGTTAAGCTGAGGTCGCTGCTTCAGGCGCTTAGACAAATCTTGCTTGCTAGTGAGACGTTTTAAACTGAGTTGTGTTTTATATTATAACCGCAAATTCCATTAGGTAAAATTTTTCAGCGGAACTGATAAAAAATTCAACGTTTCGATGCTGTACTGCACAGCGATACCAAAAAAGTGATAGAGGATCGGTGAGTTTTTAAAACTATATGAATGTAAAATATGAATTGTGTTGAAATGAATGAAAATAATTAAAGGTTTTATTTAAACATTGTTACAACAATTTTGTTTATTTTATATTTTTGGTGTATGCCATGACTAAGAATTATAATGACCAGAATAGAAGATATCGAGACGCATTTTATAGTAACTTGCTGATATAACAGGTATAACTTTTCCTTCGTTCTTCCTTATCGCATTATTGCAATTTTAGGAGTCCATTCATAGTCAATACGGAATTATAATTTAAAATGCACATGCCATCTAATTAGGCCATTTATGATTATGCATAAAATATTTTTCCCCATTGTTATAGGGCACATTTTATATATTTTTTGTATTTTGTTATAATTATGCTTAAAAAAAGTCTTATTTTTCCTTCCCTTAATATAAAGGAATGTCAAATATAAATTTGCGTAGAATTTATTTATAAAAGTATATTATTACTATAAAGTACTAAAATCTTCTACAATATATCTATGGAGCATGGAAATTGCATCGAGATCAACCCACTTTCCTCTAAGGAAATAGCTTTCATTTAGCTTTTATACTCCGTATTCCTTGTACATAGCTAGCCAGATGTAGTGAGATTTTAATCCGTTGTATTCTCGTGAAAACCAATATGAGTATAATACTGGCAGCCAAAAATATCTGTACGATATAATATGTAATATTGGGTATGTAAATTGAAAACTGCACCAAACATTTGACTTGCGCCAAGTTCGTTTTCTACACATCTCAAAGTTACGGGACCAATACTATGAATCGCGGTCTTCCCGTACTATATGTTATGTTCACAGTGTTACTGTCCCTGATTTGCGGTCACTGGTTCAAATCAAGGCGTGTCAGTTTGGTTCGATGTCGTTAAGTATAATTAACTTACAAGTAACTTAACTTAACTTACAGTTAACTTACAAGTATATAAGTATGTAAGTTTGTATAAAGAAATATAAAGAATATGAGAAAATACGGTATAGATCAAAACTTTGTTTAACAACGAAAGTGTAATGTAAAGTGGAAGGCCATTTCGACGAGCAAGTATTTCCCGTGACCGTAACACATCAGCGCCGACTGATGCAAGTCTTTGATATTGAAGTGATACTGAAGTCGGTTGGCAGCCAACCAAAGGCTCCGTATTTCAAACAGACGTTTTGTATCTGTAAGGAATCACTTGGCCTACAATAAATCCATCACCGTTCAACTTGAAATCCTATTTGAATTACGACTTACATCGTATCCCGAGATACTAAACCAAAGATCGAGCTTTAAATTTGACCTTATTTATATGCCATTGAATTATTAACCTTAATTGTTTGGTAATCAGGTTGATATTTGCAGTTGGAATTGATGTTGTGTCAGTGAGACAGTATTATCAGGCTGCTCTTGTCACCACCGATGACACGACATGACAGTTTTAATGTGAGCAAAACACAGAACGGCACTCAACATCTTAGTCCATTTCGTCATATGAGCATCACCCGTCATTACGTTGTACCAGAATTGTGATTTAATAAAACCACACAAGAACTTTTCAAAAATTAATGCATAGGTCTGTTATAAAGTCTGAATGATTTCAATGAGAATAATTTTAGGTAAGATTTTTATTTCACGTGTCATTTGCATTTGCATTTAAAGTTCGGGTTTTAAATTAAAAAAAGTAGGTTGCTCAATAAAAAAAAAATTGGGTAGCCAGACATAATATATCAAAGACGAAATACGATAGAAAATTATGTTCTTATATCTGTAATATGGAAAAAATATGGCATGAAAATTTAAGAAAATCGTTATAATTACCATCGTATCAAAACAAAGTGTGTACAAAAATTTCAATGAAACTCTAAACGTAACTTTTTGAAAATATTTTTCCTCTTATTTTCTGGCCATTGTCAATAAAACTTTCTTTTTCACCTTCATAAATTCATGTATTTCCTTGTCCGCTTCAAAATGCCAGTACGTGAGTTCCAGTCCCAAGGAGCGGGACATAAATTTCCGACGCAAACTGAAGCCAGCTGTTCCACTGTTTCGGGGAAATAAATACGGATTAGGACTCGGTGGGGTAACGGTGGCGACACACCGGAGTTGCCAACTGAAAAAATAAAACAATATAATACAATTTATACCAAACTCATACCAGGAAGTATACCGTTTACTTTACACTCACATTGGGTTCAGACTTGTGATGCAAGTATAAATACTCAACACAGGCATCCAAAATGGTCCCGCCATCGAACCCGGAGCTCCTTGCATCGCAAATGCGTACGGTGTTACCAGAACAATGCCAAAGACAACACAGACATTATTTCTTATGAATTCTCCCCATAAAAATATGGTATAATTTGGAATGCGCTCTCGGTGAAGCTTGCCCAGGTGGTCATAACAGCCTTTGTCCACTTATACCGCGAACCAATCGACACACGAGCACTTTAACAGCAGTAGAACTCACGCCAAGTTCGCCCGGGGAAGTACTGCCACTATGCCCATTTCTGCCGCCAAGCAGTAACGCCTTCGCGTTACTGTGTCCCAGTTTGGAAGGTGTGGTTACCGGTGAAATTACAGGCACATGAGACATTCCACCCACACGTCTCAGAGTTACGGGCGCATACCATGCGACTTGGGTCTTGTCGTACCTAGTGAGGGGAGGACCCGAGTCGCATCGGTTGTTATGGGCAGAGGTTACCACTTAATACCAGGTGGACCGTCGGTCGGCTCGTTCCGTAACTGTATGAAATAAATAAAAAAACAGCCCAGCAGCGCAGTGTCGGTGGTGATATTTGATAGAATCATGTCGGCGGAATGCCGGCCTTGCGAGCCGGCTTAATATCGACGGGTTTGGTCTGTAGAGGGCACAGCTGGTCGATTATGCTTAGTTCACGTCAGTCGTCACTTGAGAAACACTCTCGTTTGTCAACAGTAGTTACCATTGCAGTTTGAACATTTAATTGAAATCGGTGTGGGGCGACCTTAAAGCGTGCTGCACACGATTCGGCTGAATTATTGATCGCTCGCGTACACTCGGCTTTATGTGGGTTGATGATGCCGTCGCTTTGGCGATGACGGTGGTTCTTCTCCGACAACAGGCTTTGGCTCGTAATGTATACCATTAACAAGAAAATACATGTATGGGAACCTGTTACTAAATTTCAATAACTATTATCCTTGAGATGTTCTGTTTTCTTTATAAATGAAAGATTATTCGTGTCTCTCACTTATATGTATATAGCACTCGTTTATATTACATATGTAGAGAGGTATTTATGGTAAATGTTTAATCGAAAAAGAAAAAAAGTAATAAACTTATAAAAATAAAACTTATAAACTGCAAGTTAACTTTTATTGTAGTAAAAGTTAACTTGCAGTTTATAAGGCACCTGCACACTTCCAACTACTATATAGATCAAATTTAATAATAGTAAACGCAAATAAATTTATCTATTAAGATTTTATGGGCATAGGTTAACATCAGGTAGGTCAATCTATTGTCATTCCGCAATTTATTCACATAAAAAACTTGCACACGAGTTAAAACCTATTTCCATATTACTAATCTAATAAACTGTAACGCATCTTTATTTTTTGATTTACCTTTTTATAATAAAAAACAATTATTGACATTTATAGTTATATTTTTTGTAACAGGTACTTTTTTTACAATCGGTCAGTCTGACAATCAGTATTTGACCTCATTTTTATATAAAAACAATGTAATCACTTTGAGTTGGTATTCAAAGCTGTAACTCAATTTAAAACGCTGAACCCCGGCCACCTCGGATGCATATTAAAATAGCCAATCTTGCGGCCGTTGATTGTAATAGAAATACTGGAATAGACTTCACTGTTTGTGAAAATATCATAGTACATCCCAAGGATTATTTTTATGTATCACACAGCGCCATCTACACACGAAATAACCATAGCTTATACTATGGGAGTAACTGATAGAATACTTATATGGTTTTTATGGAAAAGTAATCGTGCCATACGAAATCTCAAATCGTCACCTACTAGCATGAAATTACAAACATAATCTGATAAGCGATCCAGGTTATATGTTTGGACGACAGCAGGAAGATTATTCAAACGCTGATAATGATAATAACCGATGGTAAGCGTGGTGGCCTAGTGGTACCAGCCTATACTTTGAATCCAGGCATGCACCTACGACTATGTCGCTTGCAAAATTGTACCGAGCTGTAACTATCACGTTCTCAGACGGTGAAAGCGAACATCGTGAGCACAGCATGTCCTAGAACCAAAACATCGAAGGCATGACATCTTTTAATCCAGTTTGCTCACGTGTAGATAAAAGGAAGCTCATTCACTCTCGTGTTCCTTCTGTGGGAATATATGAGGGTACTACAGAATGATGATAAGAATCGGAGTATCTACTATTAGTTAAAATTACTTGATATTTGTAGAGAGTCGCTTCGTCACGGGAAAACCCAAGGTTTCTGTTATTTTTTTTTTATTAACTGACTTCAGAATAAGGTTTACATTTCAATTGTTTTTTTTGTGTTTGTTACGTCAGCTCTACCATTATTACTAAACCGATTTGGAAAATTATTTTTTCATATGAAAGAGTATTCTTTTTTATTTGTACTTTCAGATTGGTCTCATAGAAATGTCATCAAAAACGGTTCAATATATTGGTTTTTAGTAAGTAATTATGGCAATAAAAGTGGTCATCAATAGTTCCAAACTAAGAAATGACATACCTGTCATTCACTTTTGTGTGCGTATACTACCAAAACCATGGCTGTATCACAAAGCAGAACTATACACTCACAGTTAACATTTCCGAACAGTAGCTCAACTTTAATTAATAACTCACAGCATAAGGTCAGAAAATATATAAGGTATAAAATGTCTAAAGTGGCGTATGCCAGTTTGAATAAATTCCGGTATCTAAAGCTACATTCACATTAAAAGCAGTCACATCAATAGAACCCTATCTCAAATTAAGATGCCAAACGTCTTGAATAGCGAGTATCTAGAAATTGGAGTCGCAAGGAGCTTACCAATTAAATCCAGTACTAAGCTGTATTAAGTGAAAACGTTACTTAAACCGAGCTTAACTTGTAATTGTAATCGTTATTCAAACTTTGTGTTTGATTAAATTTTAGATTGAGTAAAGCCATGATGTCATATGCGGTTTTCTTATAATAGGTTAATACACTATAGCACGCATGGGGCTACAATTAATTATACATTTACCTGCGTTAGTGTAATAACACTCTTTTATATATACTCGTTTTATTATATATCTATTTTAAAGTATTATTTAATGTGTACATAACCTAGCTCTTAAAAACGTTTAAGCTGGAATTTAAATTCTTGTTCCCTATAATGTCCATTTCGTCGTAGCTTGGTACTACATTTTAGAATTATTGGCTATTTGGGAAGAACTGTTGTCTACTACTAATGCAAAGAAAGCTCAAAGAAGCTCCTTACGTGCCTTTGTTTTGCTCAATATGTAGAACTGATAGACTATAATAATTGCATATACTCGTATATTGCACGGTTCGAACCGCTCGCGTTGAGAAACGACTAAGGACCCAAATTATAATTCCCCTTCGGTATGATTTAGTAAACGGAATATTATGCAAAATTCACTGCTTTCAGCAATAAATATGCTTTATCATACAACCACGTTAATTCTGCATTTCTGCATACACAAACAAACGGCAAAATGTTCAGATAAATAACAAATAAACATTTTCAAACAGATAAGATATAAGCAACTAGTCGCATTACCTTTGTCTATTAAACAAGTAATTAAGTTCAAAGCTTTGTCTCAAAGCTTCATCTGATAGTTGCAATGAAATAACGAACAAAAAGACGAAATTACAAACAAGTTGCGAAATAATGAACCAAAGCAAAAGGTAATAATACATGTACGATAGTTAATTAAATACCCGCATATGTCTCACACGTTGTTTACTCACTTTGATTACACTCAGGATGTTTGTCTGGGCGAACTGTAATTAACAGTTATGTAGTTATACATTATTGAACAAGGAGTACGTGCCTTTCCAAATAAATAATATGAAATTAACAGATATACATAATGTATATCTAGTCCCGATTCCAGGATTTGTCGGGAACTCTGTTTGAAGCATTGGTTCAGAATATTGATGCCACTATTATTAACTATATTGATGTACTAAGTCGGAGATATAATTTTACTATCAAATATACAAATTGTTTTCGCCAAAAAAAGAACAAAATATTTAAACAAAAATAAATCTTAATTGGTCACGTTTATTCATTTAGGTTGAGCTTATTTTTTTATATAGGTATAAATGGTAACCTTTGACGGCCCTCAGCTTAGCAACTACACCCCTACAAGACAAAATGCTTGAGATGAATGAGTACGCTGTTTGATGCTCAAATTTGATTAGCTGCTCAAACTATGCGCAAACATTCAGCAAACCCTTTGAGGGGTGATCAGACTCTGAGAGGTGTAACTGACGTCACTGTGTCATAATTTTAAATAACTTATTATAATAACTTTTTTGATATATAAATTCTTTAAAACTTTATTATTCAAGCCAGCAGTCATTTTTCCGTTTCAAATCTAAGTCAAAAACTTTATTAATAAAAACATATTTTTATTGTTTTTATCATATAATTTTTTTTAATGCCATAAAATATGTTAACCACTCATTTTACAACAATTCACAAAGAAAAAAGACGTGTGGCACTCGGAGACTGCCGCGGTAAAGCTATTGCGCGTGATATTTCAAAAAGTCATTAAAAGTTCTGGTATTTATCGATAGATGGAACTAAAAAGTATCACCGCTGTGCCGGTCGGAGTGGGGGGTGTTAGGTTTTTTTCGTTACGGAATTTCTGGATTCGGCCTCCACGCTCAAGGCCCGCGATAGAAGCTATGCAATAGCTTAATAAAAAAGATTAATAAATATATATAATAGGAACGTAAAAGCCATTGGTTTTTTTAATTGAAATAACAGAATATTGTGTTGCTCTGGAAAGAGTGGATTTATTTTATTAACACATTTTAAAAGCTTAAACATTAACTTATGGATTAGTACATTATATTATAATCTTACCTGGAAAGAGAAACAACATTTAAAGCTATTATTTACGGTATTATAATGTGAGGGATACCTCACATTATTCCAATTCTCAAAAAGACGACTCATGCTTCCAAAGTCTTGTGACATTGACATTGACAGCAAAGGCCACAGATCATAAAGAACATTATGAAGGGCTTATCTTCATTACATCTCCCCTCCCAGAGAAGTATAAATACCCCTATTATTCTAATATTGCAGGAACTAGTTTTGTTATATGAAAAAGATTTGATTCACATTTCCTATGCCCTGTGTTTATCTTGTATATCGAAGTCGACAATTTTTCTAGGATCTCATAGGGTCCTATTTTTAACTCATCTAATTTTTTTCTGTGTAACTTATTTCCGTTTTCGACGTAAACGAGGTCTCCTATTTTAAATTCGTATTTTAATCTGTTTTTATCAAATAGTTTCTTGTTATAGTTATGTGATTTAATACTATTTTCTAATGCAATCTTTCTATCTCGCAATAAATCATCTTGAGTTGTTTCTTGTTTTAATTCATTTGGTAAAATATCAGTATTTTTTCCTTCCAATAGGTATTTTGGAGAGAAACCTGTTACAGTGTGTTCCGTTTCATTATATTTTTGGATACATTCATGAGCAATAGCTGTCCATGCTGATTTTCCTTTCCTTTCGTTTATTTTACATCTAATTTTATTAACGAGTGTTTGGTTTAGTCTCTCATTCAAACCATTTGAGAATGGTGCGTTTACAGCCGTGAAGATAATAGGTATATTGACTTCATCTAGAAACTTTTTAAAATCTTTTGAATTTATTCCTGGGTATTGATCTGATAGAATTAAGACAATTTTATTTTCATGTGTCACTTTTTTAATCAATTTTATAAAATCACTAGAATTTTGAGTTTTTGAAGTTGTAATATAAGCATATCTGGTGAAGTGGTCTACAAGAAGATGTAAGTAAGTTTTTGTGGAACGGGAGCCACCAAATCCACCAATGGTATCTATAGATACTATTTCAAAAGGGTTGGTAGCTGGGCCCAAGTGAGACATTAGCCCAAATTTATATTTCCCTCTTGATTTATTTTTTATGCACACTTCACAGGTATCACAGATTTTTTTTATATTAGATATTAAATTTTTAGCTTCATAAAATGGTTTTATTTTATTGTTCATTTGTTGTATACCTATATGGCTGTAAAAATAATGTATGTTTTCTATAAATGTTTTACTGAACTCTTCAGATATTACAATTTTTTCCCTTTTCCCCCGTTTCTTATAGTATATATTATCTCTTAATGTTAGTTTATTCTTATTTTGGTTTATATCTTCATTTGTTTTTTGATCATTTAGGATATCTTCTAATTTTATTAAGTTTACTATTTTTAAGATTTCATTTTGATTTTCATAAGGCTCTAATACAGGATTTCTACTCAAACTGTCTGCCTCTAAGTTATATTTCCCGGGAGAATAAATTATTTCGAAATTAAATTGTGACAAATAGTATGTGAGATCTCCTAAGTCTTCATCCGTTCTAGCTTTTACATTCATTCTTTCTAAGGGCTTATGATCAGTAAACACAGTAAATTTTTTTCCCATCAGCCAATGTTGCCAATATTTTACTGCTTCTTTTATTGCTAAACACTCTAGGTATATAGCCTTTTTTTTTTTTTGATAGTCATTTAATTTTCTTGAAAAATATGCACAAGGTTTCAGTTCCCCATTAGTTTGTGGCTGTTTTAGAATAGCACCTATTCCCTGTATACTTGCATCTGTATAAACATGTATCGGCAAATTCGGGTCGAAGATTGCTAAAATTGGTTTTTGACAAAGCAGATTTTTTATGGTTTGAAATGATTCTTGACATTTTTCTGACCAAATAAATTTTTGTCCTTTCCGTAACAAATTATGTAAAGGATCTAATATAATTGATATATTACATATATATTTTCCATAAAAATTTATTTTACCTAAGAACTGTCGGATGTTCTTTTGTGTTTTTGGAATAGGAAACTCTTTTATAGCTATTAAATTATCTTTTAGTGGCGTAATCGTATTATTTTGGATAACGTGGCCTAAATATTTTACAGAGTTTTGTGCGAAGTTACATTTAGAGAACTTTAATCTAAAACCTTCCTTTTTAATTGCTTCTAACAACATTGAGAGATGTTTAATATGGTCTCTGAATGATTTTGAAAATACCAAGATATCGTCAATGAAATTTACAGTAAAATTTGATAGGTTATGTTTTCTTATTATGCTACTTAATATTCTTTGGAAAATTGCAGGGGACGTTTTTAAACCAAACGGTAAACAGGTCCATTGAAAATGACTTTCTTGAGTAACGAAGGCTGTTTTATATCTGTCTTGAATTTTTAAAGGAATTGACCAAAACGAGGAATTTAAGTCCATTGTTGAGAAAAAATTACAATTTCTTGTCTTTATCATTAAATCTTCAATAAGTGGAAACGGTTGTGCTTGAGGCACCAAAATTTTATTCAGCTCACGAAAATCTATACATAGTCTTGTTTTCTTTCCTTCTTCTTTTTTATAGGCCAGAGTTACAGGAGCAGCAAAAGGACTATAAGACTCTTCAATTAAATTTTTTTGTAACAATTTCCCTATTTGTTTCTCTATTTCTTTTTTATCTTCAATAGTGCATCTATATGGCCTCTTACTGCAATATTTATCTACTAACAAATCGATGTGTGCTTCATAGCCTTTTACAGTGCCTATGTCATATTTATCTTTAGCAAAGAGAGATTTATTTTTGTTTATTAATGTCTCTATTTCTGATTGTTGTTTAAGATCTAAATGACTTACCGATATATTGAAGTTTGTCTCTTCTATGTGTTCATTGAAGTTTATTTTATAGTTTTCCATTGTTTTTTGTAAGACCTCTACCTTTCCCTTTTTTTCTTCTATTCTTAAATTATGTAAATTTTGTGTAACTTCTAATCTATCATTTTGGGTAAGATTGAAACTTTTTATACAGTCTAACCCAATCAAGAAATCATAATCAAAACCTTTTTCATCTACCACAAATATATTAATGTTCTTTTCAATATCAAATATCTTTATTTTTAGTGTTACTATTCCTATACTCTTTTTCACACCATTAATCGTTTTTAAGTTTGGATTCACACCTATATTCTCAGTTTTATTTTTAAGGATAACAGTCTAGAATTTATTAATGACACATTTGATCCAGAATCATAAATCCCAGTGGTTTCTAAAGTGTCATTTAGTAGTAACTTAATTTTGATTAATGGTGGAATTTCTAGTTTTTTGGATTTATTTCATTTAATTCTGTTTCCAACTCAGTATTGTTAACATTTCTTATCTCATCTCTTTTTTGTCTATCACAATTTTTTATTTTGAACCAACATAAAGATTCCGGATGATACCGTTTTCCTTTGTTTTCTTTTTCACAAATTTTGCATGGTACTTTTCCATCTCTATCTTTAATTTTATTTTCAACTCCTAACTTCTTTTCAGTATGGTTTCTGTTTATTAAATGTTCTAAACCCCTGATGTTATTAAATAACTCCTTAGTTTCTTTCAGATTATCTCTATCTATTTTATCGGCTACAAAATTTGGTAATCCTGTAGCAATAAGATCAATTAGAGTTACATTATCCATTGATTTGTTTATCTCTAATAAAAGCCTTTCCTTTTTTAATGCATATTCTAATAATGATCCTTGCCTATATCTGAACAACATTGCATACCTGATCGGTGACCAACCTTTGTCCGCATAAGTTTCACAAAAATTTTCTTTCCATATTTTCCATTTTGAATCAATTGTATGTTTTATTAGCATAGAACTATACCAATCTAGACATGTATCCTCCAAGAACAGTCTTAAGGCCTCGATTTTTCTGGTATCTTCTTCTATTCCTAACCGAGTACATTCAGTTTCAAAAATAAACATCCATTGGGAAACATTTGAGGTTTTCCTAGTGAATTTATCTATCACAAACTTTTCTTTTAAATTTTTCATGCTCTGTGGCTTAGTTGTATCTTTCTGTATTTGAGAAAAATTCTCCAAGATCCTTTTTAGGGCCTCTTCAGAAATTCCAGCAGCAGGAGTTTGTTCACATGTTTCCGGTGTCACTTCTTCCAGAAGATATCCTTTGAACTGCATATTTCCATCTTCATCCATGTAAACATTTTTCATCTCCATTGTAATAGGGATCCAAACTTGTCTTTTATCATGTCTCTTTTGCAGTGTATTTTTTACTTTCTGAAAAACTTGAGTTTTCATCACTTCGTCATGTAGTTTCACTGGTTGAAGTCGTTCCGGGAGTAAGAAGGAATGTTGGCTGGCATCAGTAATTGAGGTTATGCATAATGTATTTGTTTTTGGGTCTTCACTCGCTTTTACTTGAAATTCAAACTTAAACTTTTCCATCGTGATTTTCAACAGCTGTAGAAATGTTGTTTTATAATAGGAACGTAAAAGCCATTGGTTTTTTTAATTGAAATAACAGAATATTGTGTTGCTCTGGAAAGAGTGGATTTATTTTATTAACACATTTTAAAAGCTTAAACATTAACTTATGGATTAGTACATTATATTATAATCTTACCTGGAAAGAGAAACAACATTTAAAGCTATTATTTACGGTATTATAATGTGAGGGATACCTCACATTATTCCAATTCTCAAAAAGACGACTCATGCTTCCAAAGTCTTGTGACATTGACATTGACAGCAAAGGCCACAGATCATAAAGAACATTATGAAGGGCTTATCTTCATTACATCTCCCCTCCCAGAGAAGTATAAATACCCCTATTATTCTAATATTGCAGGAACTAGTTTTGTTATATGAAAAAGATTTGATTCACATTTCCTATGCCCTGTGTTTATCTTGTATATCGAAGTCGACAATTTTTCTAGGATCTCATAGGGTCCTATTTTTAACTCATCTAATTTTTTTCTGTGTAACTTATTTCCGTTTTCGACGTAAACGAGGTCTCCTATTTTAAATTCGTATTTTAATCTGTTTTTATCAAATAGTTTCTTGTTATAGTTATGTGATTTAATACTATTTTCTAATGCAATCTTTCTATCTCGCAATAAATCATCTTGAGTTGTTTCTTGTTTTAATTCATTTGGTAAAATATCAGTATTTTTTCCTTCCAATAGGTATTTTGGAGAGAAACCTGTTACAGTGTGTTCCGTTTCATTATATTTTTGGATACATTCATGAGCAATAGCTGTCCATGCTGATTTTCCTTTCCTTTCGTTTATTTTACATCTAATTTTATTAACGAGTGTTTGGTTTAGTCTCTCATTCAAACCATTTGAGAATGGTGCGTTTACAGCCGTGAAGATAATAGGTATATTGACTTCATCTAGAAACTTTTTAAAATCTTTTGAATTTATTCCTGGGTATTGATCTGATAGAATTAAGACAATTTTATTTTCATGTGTCACTTTTTTAATCAATTTTATAAAATCACTAGAATTTTGAGTTTTTGAAGTTGTAATATAAGCATATCTGGTGAAGTGGTCTACAAGAAGATGTAAGTAAGTTTTTGTGGAACGGGAGCCACCAAATCCACCAATGGTATCTATAGATACTATTTCAAAAGGGTTGGTAGCTGGGCCCAAGTGAGACATTAGCCCAAATTTATATTTCCCTCTTGATTTATTTTTTATGCACACTTCACAGGTATCACAGATTTTTTTTATATTAGATATTAAATTTTTAGCTTCATAAAATGGTTTTATTTTATTGTTCATTTGTTGTATACCTATATGGCTGTAAAAATAATGTATGTTTTCTATAAATGTTTTACTGAACTCTTCAGATATTACAATTTTTTCCCTTTTCCCCCGTTTCTTATAGTATATATTATCTCTTAATGTTAGTTTATTCTTATTTTGGTTTATATCTTCATTTGTTTTTTGATCATTTAGGATATCTTCTAATTTTATTAAGTTTACTATTTTTAAGATTTCATTTTGATTTTCATAAGGCTCTAATACAGGATTTCTACTCAAACTGTCTGCCTCTAAGTTATATTTCCCGGGAGAATAAATTATTTCGAAATTAAATTGTGACAAATAGTATGTGAGATCTCCTAAGTCTTCATCCGTTCTAGCTTTTACATTCATTCTTTCTAAGGGCTTATGATCAGTAAACACAGTAAATTTTTTTCCCATCAGCCAATGTTGCCAATATTTTACTGCTTCTTTTATTGCTAAACACTCTAGGTATATAGCCTTTTTTTTTTTTTGATAGTCATTTAATTTTCTTGAAAAATATGCACAAGGTTTCAGTTCCCCATTAGTTTGTGGCTGTTTTAGAATAGCACCTATTCCCTGTATACTTGCATCTGTATAAACATGTATCGGCAAATTCGGGTCGAAGATTGCTAAAATTGGTTTTTGACAAAGCAGATTTTTTATGGTTTGAAATGATTCTTGACATTTTTCTGACCAAATAAATTTTTGTCCTTTCCGTAACAAATTATGTAAAGGATCTAATATAATTGATATATTACATATATATTTTCCATAAAAATTTATTTTACCTAAGAACTGTCGGATGTTCTTTTGTGTTTTTGGAATAGGAAACTCTTTTATAGCTATTAAATTATCTTTTAGTGGCGTAATCGTATTATTTTGGATAACGTGGCCTAAATATTTTACAGAGTTTTGTGCGAAGTTACATTTAGAGAACTTTAATCTAAAACCTTCCTTTTTAATTGCTTCTAACAACATTGAGAGATGTTTAATATGGTCTCTGAATGATTTTGAAAATACCAAGATATCGTCAATGAAATTTACAGTAAAATTTGATAGGTTATGTTTTCTTATTATGCTACTTAATATTCTTTGGAAAATTGCAGGGGACGTTTTTAAACCAAACGGTAAACAGGTCCATTGAAAATGACTTTCTTGAGTAACGAAGGCTGTTTTATATCTGTCTTGAATTTTTAAAGGAATTGACCAAAACGAGGAATTTAAGTCCATTGTTGAGAAAAAATTACAATTTCTTGTCTTTATCATTAAATCTTCAATAAGTGGAAACGGTTGTGCTTGAGGCACCAAAATTTTATTCAGCTCACGAAAATCTATACATAGTCTTGTTTTCTTTCCTTCTTCTTTTTTATAGGCCAGAGTTACAGGAGCAGCAAAAGGACTATAAGACTCTTCAATTAAATTTTTTTGTAACAATTTCCCTATTTGTTTCTCTATTTCTTTTTTATCTTCAATAGTGCATCTATATGGCCTCTTACTGCAATATTTATCTACTAACAAATCGATGTGTGCTTCATAGCCTTTTACAGTGCCTATGTCATATTTATCTTTAGCAAAGAGAGATTTATTTTTGTTTATTAATGTCTCTATTTCTGATTGTTGTTTAAGATCTAAATGACTTACCGATATATTGAAGTTTGTCTCTTCTATGTGTTCATTGAAGTTTATTTTATAGTTTTCCATTGTTTTTTGTAAGACCTCTACCTTTCCCTTTTTTTCTTCTATTCTTAAATTATGTAAATTTTGTGTAACTTCTAATCTATCATTTTGGGTAAGATTGAAACTTTTTATACAGTCTAACCCAATCAAGAAATCATAATCAAAACCTTTTTCATCTACCACAAATATATTAATGTTCTTTTCAATATCAAATATCTTTATTTTTAGTGTTACTATTCCTATACTCTTTTTCACACCATTAATCGTTTTTAAGTTTGGATTCACACCTATATTCTCAGTTTTATTTTTTAAGGATAACAGTCTAGAATTTATTAATGACACATTTGATCCAGAATCATAAATCCCAGTGGTTTCTAAAGTGTCATTTAGTAGTAACTTAATTTTGATTAATGGTGGAATTTCTAGTTTTTTGGATTTATTTCATTTAATTCTGTTTCCAACTCAGTATTGTTAACATTTCTTATCTCATCTCTTTTTTGTCTATCACAATTTTTTATTTTGAACCAACATAAAGATTCCGGATGATACCGTTTTCCTTTGTTTTCTTTTTCACAAATTTTGCATGGTACTTTTCCATCTCTATCTTTAATTTTATTTTCAACTCCTAACTTCTTTTCAGTATGGTTTCTGTTTATTAAATGTTCTAAACCCCTGATGTTATTAAATAACTCCTTAGTTTCTTTCAGATTATCTCTATCTATTTTATCGGCTACAAAATTTGGTAATCCTGTAGCAATAAGATCAATTAGAGTTACATTATCCATTGATTTGTTTATCTCTAATAAAAGCCTTTCCTTTTTTAATGCATATTCTAATAATGATCCTTGCCTATATCTGAACAACATTGCATACCTGATCGGTGACCAACCTTTGTCCGCATAAGTTTCACAAAAATTTTCTTTCCATATTTTCCATTTTGAATCAATTGTATGTTTTATTAGCATAGAACTATACCAATCTAGACATGTATCCTCCAAGAACAGTCTTAAGGCCTCGATTTTTCTGGTATCTTCTTCTATTCCTAACCGAGTACATTCAGTTTCAAAAATAAACATCCATTGGGAAACATTTGAGGTTTTCCTAGTGAATTTATCTATCACAAACTTTTCTTTTAAATTTTTCATGCTCTGTGGCTTAGTTGTATCTTTCTGTATTTGAGAAAAATTCTCCAAGATCCTTTTTAGGGCCTCTTCAGAAATTCCAGCAGCAGGAGTTTGTTCACATGTTTCCGGTGTCACTTCTTCCAGAAGATATCCTTTGAACTGCATATTTCCATCTTCATCCATGTAAACATTTTTCATCTCCATTGTAATAGGGATCCAAACTTGTCTTTTATCATGTCTCTTTTGCAGTGTATTTTTTACTTTCTGAAAAACTTGAGTTTTCATCACTTCGTCATGTAGTTTCACTGGTTGAAGTCGTTCCGGGAGTAAGAAGGAATGTTGGCTGGCATCAGTAATTGAGGTTATGCATAATGTATTTGTTTTTGGGTCTTCACTCGCTTTTACTTGAAATTCAAACTTAAACTTTTCCATCGTGATTTTCAACAGCTGTAGAAATGTTGTTTTATAATAGGAACGTAAAAGCCATTGGTTTTTTTAATTGAAATAACAGAATATTGTGTTGCTCTGGAAAGAGTGGATTTATTTTATTAACACATTTTAAAAGCTTAAACATTAACTTATGGATTAGTACATTATATTATAATCTTACCTGGAAAGAGAAACAACATTTAAAGCTATTATTTACGGTATTATAATGTGAGGGATACCTCACATTATTCCAATTCTCAAAAAGACGACTCATGCTTCCAAAGTCTTGTGACATTGACATTGACAGCAAAGGCCACAGATCATAAAGAACATTATGAAGGGCTTATCTTCATTACATATATTCTTAAGACAGATTATGTACAATACAATTTATAAAGAAATGATTTGAATACATGATGTTTTAACCCGAAGATTTATGATACCAGATTTTACATCGCTCTGACAGGCATGAAACAACTTAAGTATAAATATATAGTTATATATATATATATATTATATAGTATATACTATATAATATATAGTTATATTAGTTCATAATAAAAGATAATAAATTTCTATATTACATAATAAAATATATTAAATTGCTATAAAAAAATGACATAGTTTCTACGCGTTTGTGGTTTTCTCTGTTCAATATATTGTTATTATGTTGTATTATTATATAGGTGTTCATACTTCACCGCTCATACACAAACCGATCAAGACCTGTCACATTATAACTCTAGAATCATACCATTAATTCGTCTTGTAATCTCATGTGGAGAAAGTTTAATTCCCTTTAATGAAGTTACCGTAATAGTTTTAAAAGCTTAACTATGTTTGTTGTGGTTATTTATCATGAGAATACCTTCTGACTAGCCCCTGTACGTCCTTAGTAATAGCAACCGGAAACATTTTATCAGACCGTGTACATGTCGGTATTTGTAGTAAAAACTTGAGAGATTTTATTCGTCATAATTTTTATCAATGTATTGTATCAACAATATATTATATATTCTGACGCTCTTTTTCATGTTCAATAAGTTTACCTGATCTATGGTGGATTTTATGTTCTACTCTCATCTTTGATGACTGCAAAAATATCAAAGTTATTTTATCACAATACGAAATTTTAAAAGTACTATCCTGGTAAATCACAAACAACATTAAAACTGGCTCGTCATCCAAGTAATTGAACCCTTGCAACCGCCCGCAGCATTTCAGAGGTGATTACACCAACTTTCCCAGGAGCGATCAACAAAATCGCCTTAAACTCGAACTGTGCCCCATTCATTAAGGCTCAAGTAAACTGCGAT
The DNA here is from genome assembly GCA_947359385.1 of Chesias legatella. Taxonomy (NCBI): domain Eukaryota; kingdom Metazoa; phylum Arthropoda; class Insecta; order Lepidoptera; family Geometridae; genus Chesias; species Chesias legatella. The sequence goes on from OX375766.1 coordinate 4,366,940, forward strand.
CCAAAGTTGCTGTCAGTCACCGAAGAGGGATTTTAAAGTAAACGGCTGGGTCACAACACACCTACACTTATATTATAAGGAGTGGTTTCTTAGTTTGCATATAGAATACCTATATACAGGTAAAATTTCATAAACCAATATTGATGGACATTTCATAACATGAACCAGACAATTGATATAATATTTATATACTTTTTGTAAATACATACATATATTATATATTATATATATAGAGGTATTATAAATATACTAACACCCAGATACAGAACAAATATCTATGACACAAATATTAGTCCTGGGTGGGAATCAAACCCACGACCTACAGCTCAGAAGGCAGGGTTACTACCAACTGAGCTGTACGGCCTGTAACCTGTAGTGCCCCAAACTCAGCATCTGCTGTAACTAGATACAGCATTGTATGTGGGTGACTGTATGTATGAGTCCATAAGCTATTTTTTTATTCCTAAAAAGATTAATACCAGCATCATATAAATACTTAACGCTACCCAAGAGAAGCCGGGGCGTGACACTTGTTTAAAATAAAATTATAATATCGTCGTTGAGTAAACCGACATAGTCGTGATAATCTGACAGTTTTTCCAAAAGTTTGCGATTCAGTCTGTATAGACTGTATATACCTGGTCTTGCCATAAATATAGTAACAAAGAAAAAAATTTTTTTTATTGCAAATAACATTTATTACTTTTACAGTGTGTTAGTTTAATACATAAATATAAAACAATTTAAAATATAAAAAGCTTATTCGAAGTGGTCTCCATTGGCTGCAATACAGTCCTTTAAACGTTGAGGCCAGTTATCAATAGAAGTACGCACTCTTTCCATGGGAAAATTCTTCATTGCCAATCGTATGGATTGTTTTAGGGGCTCCAAATTATCATGGCGTTTAGAGCAAGCCGTACTCTCTAAAACTGACCATAAATCATAATCCAACGCATTAAGATCGGGACTAGACGACGGCCAGTCTTCAGCTCTGATGAAGTCCGAAACGTTCGCTTCCAACCAAGACTGCGTGGACCGAGCTTTATGACCCGGCGCCGAGTCTTGCTGGAAGGACCATACTTGGTTATTGAACATGGTGTTGTTAAGGGGCTTAACTACCTTCTCAAGAATGGTATCTTGATACACTTGTGCCGATGTTTTGATACCTTTTTCACAAAAATATGGCTCAGTCACTGCTTCATAGCTAACACCCACCAAACCATCACTGAAGTCGGATAATGCCCACGTTGCACTCTGTCGACTAATTGGGAAGCTTCCTTAGAGCTTTGAGCATAAATACGGACATTTTGTTTGTTAAAATGTTGCTCAATTGTAAAAAAAAATTCATCCGTAAACTAAATTTTTCTGTGACCTCCCTTTGCGTACCGCTTCAGTAGTTGTTTCGATTTTACCACTCTATTCTTTTTTAAATTATCAGTTAAGAAATGACCAGTGCGTCTCTTATAGGCTGCAAGTCTTAAATAATCTTTTAAAATACGCGACATGGTTCTAGGTGCTATCTTTATCTCCCGAGATAAAATCTTTTGCTTTCGGATAGGATTTCTTAGAATTCTTTCCCTTAATGCTTTGACCTCCTTTTTCGTACGAACACTACGTGGACGGCCAAGTCTTTTTCTGTCACAAACAGAGGAGGTCTCATTGTACCTATTAATAGCCCGGTACACAAACATTTGACTAATACCAAGTGTATGGAGAGTTTTAAAAATTGCACTTGGCTCCATACCTACTTTGTGTAATGCAATCACAGCGATTCGGTTCTCTTTATCAGCCCACTCCATTTTAATATCGCAAAATATTGTACAATGTATTGGCGCCAAAACGAGAAAACACAATGAACAATCTTATAAAAATGACAGATTCCAAATTCAAATGTAATATTTTTTTTATTTTTAATTGTAACAGTATTTATGGCCAGACTAGGTATAGATGATAGTCTGTATATATAGCTTGGTCTGCAAACATTTGAATGACCAAAATATAATTTGAATACCCACGATACAAAGCGTTCAAATGAGATGACCATTACGTACCCGTTGGGGCGTTTACTCGTAACATTAAATAATCTTATAAACTAACATTTATATCTGATAAATCATGCATGTCGTTTGCATGAAGAAGGCTAGCTATTCTATTTAATCTGTGCCCAAAGTTCCAGTCAGTCACTGAAGAGGTAAGTTCTCAGAGCAATTTGTGGTTTCCAAGTCCTCGCTGTCTCGCAAACCGCAGTCCACCTAACTTAGTGTTTCACATGGCCCTACTTCACTATGAAAACTCTTTCATACGTAATTCTCAGTAAATAGAATTTGTGCCAAGTTCGTCCGGCTGACATCACACTTTCTGCTGCCAAGCTCGCACATACATTTCAAAATGTGTGGTTGCCGGTGAATTTACAAACTTTCCGGATCAGAGTTACGAACGCAATAAGATGTGACTTGGGAATTCCCATAGGTAGGGAACGACCCAAGTTGCATTGCTTTTGTAATGGACAAAAAAATAATATAAAATCCAAATATATCTAGTTCGGTTATATAAATTTTGTATGCTATTTATGTGTGACTAGTCTGGGAATTCTTGTGGGACTGAAAGTCTTGAGCGGTTCGGTTTATTCTGTCACCACATAATTTATTTTATGTATTTTAAATAAATAAATAGCTGCGTATCTATACCCTCCATAAAGGATATCTTTTAATAGCGCCCCGTCGCGACGGGGCGCTATTAAAAGATATCCTTTTTTTTTTTTTTTTTTTTTTCCGACGCGTCGGAATGGTAATTAGTTAAAGATACACTTATGGTAACGGGCAACTGTTTTATTACTAATACCTTATCTTAGTAAAATTAATCTTTTGCTCCCTTATAACTACTACCCACGTCTAGTAGTTTAGAATTCCATTTGTAGTTAACACTTAAGTGACATGTAAGTGAGCAAAGATTAGAAATGTAGAAAAACGTATTATTTTGATACGATCAAGAATTACGAGAAACTCACTATAAAATAAAGAGAGATAAAATAACTGAGAAACAATCAAAATGAAACAGTATTTTCATTTTGGCCAAAGTATTAGTATGATGGTTGAGGAGCCGTACTTAAAACTTATGTTTTATTACACTAATTCAGAAAAAGTTATTTTATATTAATAAAAATAACTTTACGAGAACAAAAAACTTTAAGACAAATTTAATCTTTTAAATTGTAACTTGTCTGATTTTTATAGTGCGAACAAACTATCCACATTATCCGAGATTTATCGCTTCAACAATCTTTCCTGCTCTTTACGTCAAGACCCCTAAGTGACACAAATAGAGTGTCACCTCGTATGCAGCCAATATAAAACGTGCTCCCGACTTATTACCTACTACACATATTGCACCAATGCACACAGCTACATTTGTAATATTATGTGAATTATATTTGAGTTTGATGATCTTCAAAATACAGCTGGAATTACTTAAGATAACAGTAGCAAAAGCAGCACTTGTACAAACAATTATTTTAATATTCGACATAAAATAATACAAAATATTTCATTATCATGTGTTTTTTTTTGTTGCTTGTACGCTTGGGAGTAAAATTATGAAAGCTTGCAAAATATTTTCATCTTGGATAGAACATAATATACCTTGAAAACATAATGTATCACATACAACAATGAGGTTGTGTAAATAAAATTATTTTTAAAATTTGAATTTGAAATGTTTAACAGAATTGTTTTTTTTTCTCTATACGGGTATACGTTACTCATACCTCGGTCAGCTATATCTTCGCGAAACGAACACTACGAGATTCTACCATTTGTACATCTTAAGAGATTTAAAATACGTTGTTTATACGTTAAAACCTCGGAAAAACAAAAAAAATGAGACCAATAAATAGAATAACTTCAACTTTGCTAACACAAAACACCACAGCATTTCCATCAAAAAAATACTATATGCGTCCCAGAAGATCGATACGGGATGCTTAGAAACTGAATTATCCACAGGGGAGGGTGGGCAAATAAAACCACCCCAAATAAATAAGGCTAACAACGTACACGTAGGCAATCATTTCGTTAAGAAAGTACGAGCAAAGTTATTTCTCTTGGGTGTCAGAGGAAGTTGGGGAAAGTTGAACTACAAATCACTATTATGTCAACTATAGTGGACTTACCGTGAACTAGGTGCTGCTGCAGTTCTGTATTTTTGAGTTTTTCTTAGCTAAGTTAAGTCATTTACCTATGACTTTTGTACTACCGTTCAGGATATTAATAATTGCGACTGAAGTGTTTATTCTTTATTTGAAGTAACAACGAAGCAACGGATTTGCTTGTTTGCTAATATTATATCGTGAAACTGTGTTTACTTATTGTTTCTAAAAACCATTAAGATTTGAACCGGTGTCAAAATATATATATTTGTTTATTATTAGATCCGTCTTATGGGGTTACCAGAAACTTGGAATGAAAATATCAAGGACTTAATATAAATGCACTTTGCTGGTTTTTCAAACACACAGGCATTTTAATTTGAATAAGAATTTTATAAGTCGAAGCTTGAAAGTTTTAAGAATCTAGACTGGCACTTAAGTTATTTTGCATTAAGCAAACAGTGGTTAAAGTCTGGAATTCTTTTAAAAACTTTACAAGTAACGAGGAATTTGTTCCAAACGGTTTCGTTTACTTAAGGAGGCATTAATTTGTTGTTTTTATTACTGTTAGGCGATGACTACACTGTATACTACTTCAAATATGAAACGAATAATTTTTAATAACTAAAGGCGTTCACGTAAACTCAATGCGTGGAATTTTATTTTGTAAAGAAACCTTTATGATATCTTTAATGCAGGGTTTGTGTAAATTGTTTTAGCATGAATACTGTCTGTTATCAGAAATATTTTATGATTTAAGCCCATAATACAAGCTAATGTTATCTTTCTTCGTAGCCGACTTTACTTTAATTAAAACAAAAGACGGCCTTCTTTAGTGAGCGTAAAACCTATTACACACACTTGACACACTTAATAGGCACGCACGCCGCGTGTATGTAACTACCCGCATCTCCGGTGATATAACCAGCATAACTAAGTTATACCTATGTTACTGTGGTATTAATAAACAAAGCTAAAGTACGAGCTACATTGTTGCCTGGGAAACTATATGGGTTTTTGCGTTCTAATGACGTATTAGTCTATATATTTTTTATTTTTTTTAAGTAGCTAGACAACATTTATTTGTTTTCTCAATATGTTGGCTCAGTAACGTCAATTATTTAAACCAAGAGTTTAAAAGGTTATGTTTATTGTTATAAATATCGAATCTTCTCTAGGTCTAGCGGTCCTGACCCCCGAGTTTCAATCCGGAGTTCGCCGGTTCAAATCCCGACGCGCACCTATGAGTTTTTCGATTGAAAGATTTATGTGCGCAATACCATGTTCTCAAAACGGTGAAGGAATACATCGTGAGGAAACCGACATGTCCTAGAACTAAAAATTCGAAGACATGTGTCGAGTGCACGAAAGGAGCCTCTTTGAGGCGCACTTACAATCCTTTCACCACACTGGTTCGACAGAACCGGTGACTCAAAGAAGAAGAAGAAGGCTTCATAATTTCAAATGTGTTGTATAATCATTTATCATTATCTCTATATGATGGGATTTTTCGTGTCTTAGTATGATTGAGATTTGATATTTACAATAATACAAGACATATTTTGTGGGTTCAGGGGTGATATTCAAGTGCAATCGGATTAGTGGACTCAAACTGGTGTTATCCAAAGTTTTAAGCCTATTCAAACTCCATGCTTTCTATCTGGGAAGGCACAATTTTAATACAAACATATTAACATTACCTCGCTCTTTTTTATGACACAAGAACTGGTTTACACGCAAGTACACGCATTTTTTACACGTTCAATTTCACTTTGTTTTCAGATTGCTCTAGCTTTTACGATAACCCATAAATAAATAAATATTTGGATGAAAAACCTACTTGTATCATACCTTAAGGTATCACCATGAATACCATGGTAAGATCGGAGCATAGGCCACTGTAATCTAATATGTATCGAGAATTCTCAATTCACCAATACTATGACCAAATCTGGGTAGCACTCTCAAACGATATTGATACTTAATTCTACTTAGTTACAGTCCACAATCTACTTGGTATTTCATCCCTGGCTATGCTTTAATAAGTGTAACGCATATTGAACATTCAGTCAAAGAGATAAAGCTTACTTCGAGCCATTTAAATCTGTCTGACTGTTAGACAAAGCCTAAACAGGCTTCCGTGTAAGGTACTCTATGTACATACTATCTGGGAATCTGGTAGCGCCGGAGGTACTTTAATGCACTTAGAAATCATGAAGCACGCTCAGCAAACCCACTCCTAAGTCTACCCCATTACGCCTGTTAGCTATTTGACACTTCAACCATTCACAATTCTATCTACCTATTCGAATACACCTATCGTTTGTTTTCTATCAATAGATCGAGTATACGAATCGGAAACCACACAAGTTAGTGAAATGCCTTAAAGTCAAAGAGTAGTGAAACATTTGAAAAAATAATAATTGGAAATGTTTTATTTTGATAGCGAGAAATATGTATAATTTTAGTCCCGCTAAATCCATGCTGGAACTTTATTAAGACGGGCTGAAATAATTGGTAATAGGATTGATTACTTATTTATGGAAAACTGATAGTTCAGTCTCAGATAACCCTGATCTCCTGATAACAGGTCCGATAATTCCGAAATCGAATTGTTTGCTTAAGATCTGCGATACTCAGTCAAATTCTTGTTTAAAATAGGCCATTAATGGCCACAATCAGAAGACATGAAATCAATCAGATGCAACAAATCCCAAGAATTGAACAGCGTGATCAAACAAGCTGATATGTGAGACAGGCTGCTTGGAGCAAATATCGACTTTATGGACACAACACTAGAGGTCATCTGTCCGATATGTACTCAGTCCACTCGACTTTCACTTGAAGTAGTCGACGCTATCGAGAGCTCTAATCAGCTTTCTAATGTGTCCGCTGGAAGAAGAGTTCATAATGTGTGTCTAGCGTAGATCTTGCATGTTTTATATATAACATAAAATGTAAGGTATATAATAAAAAAAGTTCAACAAGTACACGTTTTATTTATATTATATATACACGTAATACTTGTATAAGCTCCTCACGATGTTTTCATTCTCTTTTATGACCTTTTTATCTTTTCGTGTTACAGATTCAAATAATGGAGTTGGTGAACTTTTACTCCAAATGTGAACCAGCTATCTTCAGATGAAACTTACGTTAACGCGTTTTTTCTGCTATCTTTGCACGAACATATGCATACATATCACAAGCGAGTTCCATAAAACCTATTAACAACATTTTAAGCGAAAAATCGCTTTAGCGAGAGTTGCCTGATGTTTTCTTCCAGCAAAAAAAACTGTATACATCGTGATCAAATACGACGAATGAGCTCACAGCGCTCGGGGCAAATATCAGATCGCTGTGGACACACCCCTTGAGTTCTTCTATCCGATATCCACAGAGTGCACTCGACTCTCACTTGAGATAATATTGATGTACTCGATGGCTGTGTGTAGTGACAGCCCGATTTGAACTGTTTTTTTAAATGTATTGACGGTACAAGCAGTCTGAAGCTGAAAATGTATACACGCACAACAAAACTACGAGATTTGAAACCTTTCAATTGATTGTGACATATGAGTTTTATTTGCGTTTCATTTAGGTGGCTTTTATACTTTTGAAGCTACCAACCAATCATGACATCTGATCGGTGATAGGTATCTTAAGAACACGACCATAAAAACTGTTTATCTGTAATAAGTTTATCGTTTTCAGATCAGCCACTAAGGTAGGTTATGCAGCATTTATTGTCTCAACATTGTCTGAAGAAATTTATTTATTTATTTAACAGACTTCATTAAAAATATGATCTCTTTCATAATTACGCACTTGCCTCTTGTCTCCAAAGTGGAAACAGTCTCACTGCCTTGACTAAAATATGTCTCCTGTTTCCGCCACAACTCGACCGATACCTTTAAGATGTATTGGGACCGTAGCGCCATATTTTATTTTATTTAAAAAAATTATAGGAAACATACAGCCACAAACATTATGAATATATATAAAAATACATGGCAGGGCACATGTATTTTGAGCTGAAGGCTAATTAAATGTTTCCACATTTCCTAACGATTCAACTGCGTGCTATTTTCCTTGCGAAGCAAACGTTTGACAGGGCTAAAGGTGTACAATGAACGATAATTTCTCGAACTTGGTTGTAGGCATGAAGCTTGAACTGCAGCATCTAAGACCATGCGTGGCCTGGCAAGAGACGCATCAAAGACGACCCGAAGGGCATGTTTGCATAGCTGCGTAGTGCAATAACTAAGTATGCAAATTGGCAGGCCTCACAGCTAAATTGGTAGTAATTCTGCCTTCTACGCTACAGCGCAGAAGGGGCAGAGTCGTGGGTTCGATTATCACCCAGGGCAAACATTTGTGTGACGAATATAAACGTTGTTCTGTTTTTGGGTGTAAATTTGTATTATATGTATGTATTTACAAAAAACTAGACAACTAATAGAACATATGAGTTATATATATATATATATATATATGTTCTATTAGATGTCTAGTTTCAATAGAACAAGCTATGCTTAGTTTGGGGCTAGATGGCGCTGTGTGAATTGTCCACCAATATTATTACTACTATTATTATATTATAAATATAATGTATGTTATTCTAGTCTATGTTTTATTGGCTTAAGATAGGATGATGATGTTAATGCTGTAGGTATGATCCACGATCTGATATCAAAGTAATAGCAATTCCTAGAGCAGTCATCACTATGTATTTTCCGTCAGATATTCATAACTATGTAGGTCAAATAAAAAGATGCATGGGAATGTTTCAATTACCACACTGAATCCAATCATCCCGGTACCAAAACTATGTATAACAATAAAGATAACAGTAACAATGTTATGATTGTCATAAAATCCACGAGGCAGCATAATTGTCCATTAGTTTCCGAGGAGCCAATTATGCCTCCATTAGGCGAGAATCTCCTTAATAGCAATTTCGTAGCGAGCGGGCGACGTCGAAGGGAAGACGTGTTCACAAAAATGTCAAACTCAGAAAAGTCTCGGTTGGACTGGTGGGATGTTTATTTTCGCTAATTGGTCCTTACTTACTGTATTTTTGAGCTATACAAAGTCCCTTCAATGTACCCTCACTGTATAAGACCCGATAGCGAAAGCCACAAAATGTTGCCAACTGAATCTGTAAGCGGATACCAGATGTTTTCAGCGTCTGCAGGCAACATTTTGTTGGTATTACAAGTGGGAATTTGCGGCAACACCACCAACTTCAAACGCAGGTGTCTGATCAACATTACCTGTCCATACAAAACTTGGAATAAATTGTGCAGTATTTATATAGGTTTATGTATAATTATTATGTATGTTTTGTGTGTGTATATATATATGTGTGTGTATATAAAGTTTAATTATGTAGTTTTATATATTCTATGTATGAATAACTTTAACCAAAATGCACTACCAAATCCAGTCCATACTACAAAAAGGTTAGCTGGAAGAAAATGCTTTTTAGCATTAAGTTCGCACATGTACTTGTTTTTACATTAAATATTCTAGAACTGAATTCATTTATGAACATAATTTTTTTCTGTGTGATAAGATCACGAAACAAGCAAATGGCCCACCTGGTGTTAAGCGGTATGGCCATAACAAGCAATATGACTTGAGTCCTCCCCTACTTAGGAAGAACAAGACCCATGTATGCGCCCGTTACACTGAAAAGTGAAGGTGGAATGTCTCAAGTTCCTGTGATTTCACCGGCAACCACATTTTGACGGTATCTCGTTTTTATGAAACGTGCAAATCTCCTTATGTTCAGCATTTCCCTACTCTATGTACATAAATTGTAGCAAATTGATGTAGTACGAGTATGTTACTGAATATTGATTTCAGTAACTGAATTTATTAATGATGTCAGAGTTTCTTAAACATTAATTACAGTTAGCTCAAAATCACCTGAACAGTTTATTGATTCACATTAAATTTTATTGAGTGTAACTAATTGGAATTGGATTCGAGTACCAAACGTCGCTGCAACTTAGTTTCGCATAGCTAGAGTTTGTACGCGCTGCTTCAGTCATCGTGGCTAATAATATCGATAGACATTAGATAAAAACTTTATTTTAATTGTATTCTTGAAGCATACAATTTGTGGCTAAGGGGTCGGCCGATAGGCAATTCTCAAAAACTGGCAATAGGTAAACGGTAGCCACTTAGGTTATTTGCCTCTTCATTCACATAAAAACGGCTGAAGATAACTGAGTTGCCTTTAAATCAAAATATATTTTACTGAACTCTAATTTTGAAAACCATTTCTATACAAACAATAATTCGCTCATCCTGCACGAGAACACTTATAAAGAAAAATACCAACAGCTGTTGCATGAAAGTAACAATAGGCATTTAGTCCATTGTTTTTGTAAGTACATAGAATCAGTTAAACAATTTAAACTAATTTTCATTATTATCATGATTACAATATTGAAAATTAACTTACAACATATTTGTATTTATTTATAGGACTAGCAAATAGAAGTTCTTTTCAAACATAGCCTATTCACTATCCGGCTTGTCGAGTATAGGTTGATGTCCTAGTATTTAGAACTCTGTAATTGCAAAGTTATCTCCATTTATAAAGTGTACTAGCCATTTGTTTCATGCTGTGATTTTAATGTCCAGTAGTTTGTTGTATAACAAATTAAACAATAGGAAACTGCATAACTGGCTTCTAGAACTGTAGCTAGTTCGGAACAACATGTTGCCTCCGTTAAATGTTGCTAACTTGCAACATTCGGTTTTGAGTTAATGTTAATATCAATTTACGTTAGTAGGATATAATGTCGGTCAAACTTTGTAACTTTTTCTTAGTATTGAATTTGTGTATAATCATGGGTAACAGGATATTCTCATAAATGAAGTTAGACTATGGTACTGTAATTTATGTTTAACCGCAAAAGATTCTAATTTTGAGTAAAACAAATTGATAGGTTATGTGTATATTATTAGTTTGCTTATCGGGCTCTACTTTTTAATAGATTATGAAACTAATGAAAGATAAATCAATGTTTTATTTGAAAGATAATTTCTCGGCTTTGGCTTTAATGCTAGAGCCTAACAAAAACTAAAAATGTGTCAGCGTTGGCAGTGACTAAATTAAGCTTACTAGAGACCTAAATTCAATTTCAATTTAAATAAAAATTAACAAATAGTTTTATGATACGGCTGAAATAAGAAGAACCCCGAAAACTATGGCGGCCGACAAAAGAGATATCACATAAAACAGTGACGCAAAATATGGACTTGTATTGTTCGGCGCACGATAAAGAACTTTTTGATGGATCCAGATGATACACCGTGATTTTTCGCGTGAAACTTTTCATAGATATTGCACCAGTATTCAAAAAAAAAACTAAACTTTATTTTATTTTTAACTTTGCGCGTTCAATCTGACATCAATCAACGTTCTTCCGTCGGTTTTGCCCCGCAATGGATTCAATCTAACTGTCACCAGCTGATTCGAATGCCTGTCCCGGTTGTCAGTCACGGGAACGCGAATATACGCCACCTACAAGTGCCTACATGTCTGTTTACGAGTGTCCTCCAAAAACAATCTGCTCGTAGTAACGAATTCACCATGGACGGGAAATTGCGTAGAGTATACTAATTTCAGGGAAAAACCTATAAAAGATAAACTAGTCAAAAATGAGATTTTTTTTAAAAGTTAACTTGTAACTTATATAATCGAGGTAAAACACCTCAGTACAATAAGTTACGAACACTTCTAGCTGCTCACTGCTATCTTCGAGAAAGCTGCCTTAGTAGTAACCGTTAAGCATGGTTGTTTGAATATCACTTGCTTTCAAATTTTCTAGACATCAAATTCATCAAAATCTAATTTATTCCAAATACTGGAAGTCCTATAATAATCATAAATAATGCGAAAGGAGCCTATTTGAGGCGCACTTAAAATCCTTTCACCACACTTTCGAGAGTTCAAGAGAACCAGTGACGCGAATAGAATAGAAACTGGAAGTTTCCCGATATTTTTATAATATTATTGAGTCGTAAAAGCTTTGTAAAACATAAAATAAAATTTTAAACATACGAAACAATCGTACGTTTACTTTTTCGTTAATAATATAAAAACGGAGGTAGAATATTTCGTAACAAAAGAATCATAAAAATTACTCAAAATATGTTCAAAGCAAAAGCTAAACCACAAAAAGCTGACCTTTTTTTCATAATTCCAGGCGATACTCCCACAGGACTAAGAGGTTTGGTATCGTTAAAATCACAAGCAAAACTTTGGGCTTTGGGGAATACCCAAAAACGCTGATACGAAAAGGAATTCGGAAAGGACATTTTCATTGGCAGCAATAAAAGTAAAACATTTTGTTCGACCTACATTTCAATGTGGTTTTGTTTTTGTTCAAGCAAAACAGCAGTGTGAACGATCCGATTTTCTGCAGTTCAGCTATTCTGTAGTCTAACTGTAACTCTTTTATTAACATTCTTTAAAAGCACATGTTAACACTACGATTTATGCGAACAGTTACCAATTCATGTGGGGCCTTAGAAGTGTTACACAAAAATTGCTGGATTCTTATTTCTGTGCTTTTATATCCCACAAATGTCAGAAATCATTTAAAAATCTCATTACTACTATATTTGAAAAACACAATGCAATTTTGCAGCTTCAATTCTCCAAACGAGATGTAGCAGCAAGAAAGCTTTCATAAAACAAGACAAATAAAGGAATCTGTCTTGCCGCCGTAAATAAATCTTGCAAGATACAAGTACGACGGCGGCTAACTCAAAATCAACAGTACGCCCCTTGTTTGCCCATTAGCCACCCGCTAACAGGGCAAATATAGAAAAAGAATGGCCGACAAAGATACTGTCATTTTTTTGTTACAGTCTGAGTTTTGTGAGAGACATATTTTGTACACTTGTAAAGTATGACAAAATAACAGTTTTGGTAAAAGCTCTGGCAATGAAACAGTCGGGGAAGTCAGCTTTCGTATGGTCCGTTTTCTGTGGAAAGTCTCTTGAACAAATAGCTTCAGAACTACCAAGTTTTAAGAAATAAAAACTACTAAGGTATCAGTGAATCTATTTTATGCTTTAAATTCAGTATATAGAGCCTTATATTACTACTATTATAAATGCAAAAGTTTGTATGGATGATTACTCGATTACGCCGAACGGTTGAACGGATCTGAATTCGTTTGATAAAGACAAAATATAAATTAGTGATTGACATTATAAACTTTTTTAATCCATGATCAACACCAAGACACAGGACAAACATTCTGCACACAAATGTTTGTCTTGGGTGGGAATCGAACCCACGACCTACAGCGGAGAAGGTAGGTTTACTACCAAATGAGCTGTGAGGCCAGTCAGCCATAAAAAGTTCTACTGCGTTTATCGCTCTCATACAGTTCTGTTCTGTTCTCATACAGTACATAATTACTAAACAAACCATGCACAAAAGTTGGTGAACAAATATAATAAATTTAATAAATACCGAACGAAAATTATTCTGTAAAAGTAGAAAATAATATTAAATGGTTACATTTCATAAACGAGAAATAAATTCATTGAATAAAAACGATAAAATCACAAAGAGCCGCAAATGAGATTCCGTCAAAAAGGCGCTAAAAGCAAATAACGTTAGCAAAAATATCGGTAACTTCGTAAAACGTTAAAGACGTTACTTTCTTTTGATTTTATCACAAACCTCTTTGATGTCAGACATATAGACATTATTTATCAGTCACATCGTAAACATATCCGATGATTCGCGTAGGAATTTTTTGATATTATTTTATTTAAGTTTTGTGTTGTTGAAATATATTTACGTGTTTTTGAAGTGATTTTATATGATTTTCTCACCACATCATACAAACGTATACCTCTAATTTGGTCATTTATATAACTCAAGATTGTTTTCATTATGTATTAAAAAAATTGGCGATATTTATACACAAATGATCTCCTTAGCGTAGCATTTCGATAAATCGACTTGAACGCAAGGTTTGTTTCGATCCTCGTGCGGGATAATAGTTATCTAGTCTTTATATATTGCTTTCCCACGAGTGTGTTATGGGACCATGGAACTTGAAACTCAGGACCGAAGTTAATTACAATCATCATCATCTTCCTACAACAAACCACTGCTGGACCCAGGCCTCTTCCAGTAAGAGCCACTGAACTCAGGTCTTCAGACCCACTTTGTGCCAGCTATCTTACGCAAGTCACCGCTACGTCGAAATTGTCTTACTGTTACCAAAAAAAAAAAGGTAAGATGGGGTCAGGACGCCTAAAATATGTAACTATATATTGCTGGAGATTTCACACAGAGCCATTTAACTTCAAACTAAGATATATACTATTGAAGGCATTTAATTAATTCTATCAGTTATATACTTCCTTGTAAATACATACATAAATTATGCAATTTAATACCCAGACAGAACAAACCTGTTTGTTCATCACCCAAATGTTAGTCCCGGGTGGGAATCAAACCCACGACCTTCCCAAAAACGAACCTACTACCAAAAAGTATTTACGAGGACAGTAAATCATTAAACCACTGGAGAACTAAAATGTAATTTCACTAGGAAATACGTCTCACCATTATGGGCATTTCCACGTGCTGTTGTAATAAATATTGAAGACGAAGAGTGAGAACTGAAGAGAAAAAGTAACGGTTGGGTATACCTTCAAAAAGCAGTTAAATCGTTAGGTCAGTGTTTAGCTACTCCAAGGTATGATGATACGATACCTATTTATGTCCCCAAGCTTGCATTTGCATTTCTGTGTCCCGTTTGAAATATGGAGTTGCCAGTGAAATTACAACCACTTATGACATTCCGCCTTCACATTTGAGCGTATACGATGTGACTAGGGTCTTCCCATACTTAAGTTAAGATGGACCAAACTATACAAAAAACTTAACATCAGGGGGGTCTGTTAGTTCCGTTAGTCTTTCACATAAACGATCTGAATTTTTTATGATTATATATATATGATAGCAACCATACAATGAACTATCTGTTTCAGGTGATGAATTTAATCAAAGAAAACGATATGGTTATGGAAAAATACGAGAATGCAATTTTACAAACTGACAAAAAGGAGAAACCATATCGACTGACACGATTTATAATCACATTTTGTGAGTATGTTTTTGGTCTTCCTCCTTCCTTGGTCAATTGCATTCGGGAAATGAGACGCTTGCATTTTTATTGAAATTAAATTATTAATTTATTTTTATTTTATTTTATTTTTTTGTTTTCATTTTCAATTTTTATCAAATGCTCCGTAGCTATAAATATATATATTATGCAGATATTACTCATTTTCAGATTTGTTTTTATAAAGATACCGAAGTTCACGTTTGTTTCTTTTATTTTGTTAGTCCATAACGCACGCAAAAGATTGTCTAGATTTTCTACATATTTTGCTAAAAACTATTCACGGTAATGAAATGTCCTATATGTAAATTGATTTTTATGTTATCAAGTTACGGAATGAGTAGATGGCCCGCCTGGTGTTAAGTGGCAACCTCTGACTATACCAAGCAATACGACATCGGTCCGTCCCTAATTAGGTACGATAAGACCCAAGTCGTATCGTATGCGCTTGTAACTAACCTTTAACTCTGATACGTAAAGATGGAATGTCTAATATGCCTGTAATTTCACCGGCAACCACACCTTTCAAACCGAAAAAAAGTAACGCGAAAGCTGCTTGGCGGCAGAAATGGGTGTGGTGGCAGTACTTCCCCGGACGAACACGGTTTGAGATCTACCGCTTCAACTAGCTAGATCAACTCGCTTTATATATGAGAGACTTAATTTGTTGCTTATTTTTAAATGTTTAATTTCCAGGAATATTGTATTTTTTGTTATTTTACCAGGTGAAGGTGAATTAACATCCATAGATATAAAAACTTTCATGGAAATGGGCTTGAGAATAGTCCGTTTCAAGATGACACATATCACGAAAGGTGATAAGATTGGCATGCTCAAAATGATCCGGGATGCTGCTAAATGGTGTTGTGATAAATATGAAGTTTCCACCTGGCCCATTACCATATCTATTGACATCCCCAATGCATGCATTAGAACCGGATATCTCAAAGATGTAAGTTACAACTTCCTAGAAGTCTAATGGTGGGTTTTAAAAATATACTGATGCTTCCATATCATGGTTCCATGGTATGATAAGATATTTATAGATTTTTACCTGAAAAATAACTCCGAATAACGTTCTATAGGAACTCGTGGCTTGCAGAGTAGTGATCTTGTTATTTTTTTATACCGATCACAATATTCACAGGCAGTTTTTGCAAGTATATTGCCTTTTGGAGGGCACGTTGAACTATCATCCTGTAATCGTTAAATCATGTTGGAAGTTTAATTATTCCAAGTAATCTTACAACCAGGACGACCATTGTTCCACAAAGCTTTAATTTGCTTCCGTTCAAGATTACAATAATCTATATAAATACTGATGATAATAAAAAAAATACTTTGTTTTTGATTTCTAATGAGCTTCGTGATTTTAATCCCATCTGATGTTAAGCGACAATGGTGTCTACAATCTACCTAGCTTCTTTGCCTATGAGTAACATATTCACTTTCCATTTAAAGACTCCCAGATTATTGTAGTTTCAATGTAGTGATGAGGGCAATGTTTTCCTCAGCTGGTTCCTAATGCGTTGTGTAATATAACTCTCTGTTAATTTTTTCATTATTTTTTTATGATATTTGGTTTATTTATGGTTATACAAAGACAAGAATTAATCTTAATTCCAAGAAAGTGCAATAAGAACTGCAAGCAATAAATGATAATTACAAGAAATTACATTTCTAATCGTATACAAATACATTACAGGAAATAAATGATATCGAAATCGAAATGAAAGAAGATTGGATAATTGAACTAACAAGTGACACCAAATTTTGGAATAGATGTGATACGAAAAGAATATTCATAGATGATCCTTACGTTATAAAAGAAATCAAACCTGGCACGGAAATAACGATTCACTTTGGTAAAATCGTCATGGTCTGCGTGGAGATCGTTGATAACAAAACGATCAAGTGTAAAGTACTGAGAGGCGATATGTTCGGAAGTCTGGAATTTGTTTGTATGCGTGGTGTGAAGCACAGGAAACCTCCACTATCGAAAACTGATATGGATCTGATAGCTTTTGCGAAAGATTACAAGGTTAGGATTACAAGGGATTACAAGATTACTATGGACTGACTTAAATTTTGTTTACAACGATTTGCGGACTCATTCGATGTATAGCTCTTATTTTATGGCTATGAAGCAGAGTTGTTAGTCCTGACTCTACCTGCAAAATGAGGGGATTCAATAACCGGCTTGTGCAAGTTAGCACAAAGTGTTATGACAAAATTTTATGTTTGAGTTGTGTGTCTATGCTGCCCTGAATGCAAATAATCCTAGTGCAGTATTATGAGGTGAAAATGCTTTTAAGCATTAGTTAAAATAGTATCTCATACAAATTAATGTTTAGGGATTTATGTAATTAATTATTAATATTCCTAAATTAGAAATTGTCCTTAAACTCATTGCGACCCTGAAACACGAAATTTGTAAGTTAGTATTTTTTAACAACTTTTGAACGGATTATATATATAACAAAAACAAATGGGTGTTTGGACCTTTAATACGAATACCTTCATTCTAAATAATTTCACAAAATTAATTCTGTACTTTGAAATAATTTTCATAAAATTCTTTGTAGCTCGATATAATTACGGTAAACTCTGTCCGGACCGTTGAAACTTTGAGAAAGATAAAGAAAATGTTCGACGGCGAAGCATCGACTCCGTTGATAATGAGCACGATCTGCGAACAAGAAGGGCTGGACAATCTCGATGACATTATCGACGTTAGTAACGCCCACGATACACGATATTAACGTCTTTCCAACTAGAAAGCAAACGACTAGCTCTCTGGTTTTATGAATACACAACTAGATTTCTACAAACTTTCTAGTCCAGAACTTTACATAAGTCTAATTTTTCTAGCTAGGATGTCAAGCTAGTTCTAGTAAGTCAGCTACACTGGCTTCGTAGTACATATCAATTATTGGCTTAATCTCTATCATATACGATACCGAATTTACTGCCTTGCTTTCTTACTAAAACTAACTTACTCTTCTAGCTTAACAAACTAGACTCGTGTGTCGCGGACATAATAGAAAGAGTTACGAATTTATAGATTTATTTATAATAATTTTATACTTTCCAAGGCAAACTTTATCTTCGCTTAACTAGGTTTTTTTATCAAAATTTTTGTTGTATTGCAATAACAAGAATTTTTTTATATATAAATAGAATTCCGCACTACTCTGCGATCCTCTTTAGCGTTACCATTCAGAGTCCTGACAAAGATAAAGATAAAGATATTTATTTGCATAAACATGTGTAGGTTAGATAGTAGAAGGTGACTTAACATTAGGAGTAGGTAAACATTTGTTTACATTTTCATGTTTTTATGTTTTACAGAATTCTGATGGAATTATATTGGCACGCGAATTTCTTGCACATGAAATTATAGAGCCGCATAAAATGATTACGATACAATTACAAGTTGGTGCAAAATGCCGACGGGTAAGAGATAAGAAATGTATCATCAGCCTATCTTAGTCCAGCGCTGGGCATAGTATGTTACATCAAAACTCGATTTGGATCAATTAAATATTTTGATTGCATGTCTTGAAACGAAAAATGAAAAACTAAATGCTTTTCACAGATTCCAGCCTATTTTGTGTGTCTTATGACGGAACGAATAGTGGGGGGAATCATTTGCTGATAGTAACAGCAGCAACTTTAAGATCTATTTTTCTACTGTTGGGACAAAGATGTACTTTCAATAAGAATGTTAATGTACAAAGCACATTGAAACTGACACGAAAGCTGTTTTTTTTTATTGTAAACGAAACTTTTGAACCTTGAAGCTTTGAAATGATTTTTTTCTTCATCGTTTTAATAACGTGATATAATTTGTTCATACCGTTCGTATAAGACATGCACGAATCAAGATGAGCTTGTTATTCAAAAATTATATTACAGCTCGCACTTTCGCTGCATATGAAATTTGCAATAAGAAACATAGTACGGAAATATTATCTTATATTTTCTTGTCTAAAATATTATTCTATTCGTTTCGTAGCTCGGCAAGCCATTCTTTATATCAGGCAATATATTGGAGCGAACTTTACACACAGGTACTATTACTGGATGTGATCTGACAGATATTACTAACGCGGTGATGCAAGGAGCAGGTGAGCAGTGTTGGGGCAGAAATATCTTTTACAGAACAAAATTTTATATTTGTTTGTTTCCCTTTAGGATTTATACTCCGAAGTTACAAAGATCCGTCAAACGTGTTAAAAGCTATGAATATACTGGATGAAATCAGCAAAATGGTCGAATCTTTGGGTGACAGAGAACTGTGGAGGATGACCGATGAAGTAAGTGCACAATAATAATTACGTATTTTCGTTATTTACGTGAGTCAAAAAATTCATTATAATACATTAAAAATGAACTTGACTACATATGATCTGATGTTTGCGACTATGTAGCCGTTGGTCACCGCCACGCATTTAAACCTGTTCATTCTCTCGTTATTTCCCTGATTAGTACCTATCTGTGCTTTTGAAACGTCAAACTTGATTTCTTTACACGTATATATGTGTTTTAACGTGTCCAAGGAGTAAAAATGTTGTCGAGTTAAGATTTTCCTTAACAGTGTAGTAATTTCTTATTTCTTTTTGAAATAAATGGTCTTCATACCTTTGTAAATTAAAGCGATAATCACTTTTGTTCCAGCAGAGGTAAGGTTAGGTTTTTTATTTCTTTGACGTAGTTTGAAATTGCAAGTTCTTTACTTGACTGAAGACATTTTAGTTCATTAAATGTTGACAGGTGCGACAGGTCTGTAGACAGGTAGTGACCCATTTATTACATATCTTTATTTATATTTTTACAGTTTAAAATGCCAGTCAACGCTGCGGAGGCGTGCATTTTAGCGTCGGCAGCCACTGCCCAGCAGTCGAACTCCGTAGCGTTTGTAGTACTGACAGTGACGGGGAAGACGGCTATTCAACTTTCACACGTCGCACCAGAAGCTATCATTCTGTCTGTCAGTACAAATCCTCTAGTGGCGAGGCAGCTCCAGATATATAGAGGAATCATTCCAATGATCTACGATCGTAAGTGTATTTATAATATAAATATATAATATAGATACGTAAATACAAAATTAGTTTAATTTGTTTGCAACAAAATTTTACATTCGTATTGCTACTACGTAGCCGTGCCTACGGACTACTTTATTAATCTCTACGCCGTAGCAAAGTACTACGTATTTCGATACGTTAATATTTATCACTCTATGAAATGCATAACATTCGCTGCTTCGTCCTGTGATTCCAATTAATACAATTTTTATTTCATAACTATTAGTAATTGTATGAGTTACATGTCTAGCAAATTAATTTTTTTTAAAAGATTGTAAATCCAGTTTATTACTTCTAAACGAGTAAAGCTAATAAAATTTATTTCCTATTATATCCTAAAAACTATAATTGAACTTGGAGTCAACATATAAAATTGCTATTTATTAAATGAGAAATATTACTTTTCATCACTTTAAAGATAAAAATATAAAGAAACCATAATTTATCAGCATGTGAAAAAATGCAAACCAATCATTTAGATATCTACAATGAAATCAAATTGTTCATTTCCCCATTCCAATCTTTTCGTGTCTACCCACAGAGCCCGCGCTGAGAGATTTCCACCAGGAAATGGAGGAGCGAGTCAAATTTGCCGTCGCCTACGGGATAAAACACGATATCCTGAGCTACGGCCAGAGCTACGTGGAGCTCAAGAAATCTTCGCCGACTAGCGCCTACTGCGACTCTGTCAGCGTTTGGAAGGTCGTCACCGAAGAGAATAAAAAGAAAAAGTATGTTTTAAAACTTATACACATGAACGTGAAAACCCTATACATACTAGGGATGTATCCACGTTCATCCAAACAAAAATAAAATGTTAGAATCAAAGAGAAAAAAAATATATCTACCACATAATTGTTTACGCGGGCCAGCGATAGAACCTGAGGCCACGTTTTACAGGCAGGGTTAGTTACCTTTAGAGCCGCCAGTCGTATTTCAGTTGTCCATTTGTTATGTTAACCGACACATTTTCTATAAAATGCAAAGTTGTATAGAAGTATGTTGATGGTTTGCAATTATGTACAAAAATTGTAAAATATACTAAAGAAATTGTAGAATAATTCGAGGAATTTTTGTACAAGTCTACATAAATTTAATATGAGATAGTTTGTTTTTTTGTTGTTGTTGAACGTGCTTATTTCAGGAACTGAAAAACTGAAAAAACGTCATTCATCACAAGTATTTAATTTTGAACAAAATTGCGCTTTCATATCATTTGATTTCAATGAATATCTTAGAAGATATCACAGTTTTAATATAACTCCGTAATAAAAAAAAACCGAGTAAGCTCGCATTTATGATGTGGAAGGCGGGCGAGGAGGACGCTGGCCGTCGCCCGTAGGTCTGCGAGGTAGTGCTGCGCGGCTCACACGCGTGGTTAGTAGGTTTTCCTCAAATTAACGCGGGTGAAACCGCAGGGCACAGCTAGTAAATAACCCGTCATCATAAAACAAATTTGTTAGGTATAATGAGTTGAATTCTTCTTGTTACAGGTACTATTGTCCATATTAATTCATTTTTATTCAGACATATATTTTAAGATTTACCTATAACGGTTAATTGTGTTTTTCATAACATAAAAAATGTGTTTTGTAAAACGTTTTCTTTCTTACGTTTACTTTTATTTGTTTTGTAATAAAAAAGTTCTCAATTTTTTTTTTTTTAATAATGCCACATTTATGGTAATTTTGATTT
This sequence comes from Chesias legatella, assembly GCA_947359385.1. Classification (NCBI taxonomy): domain Eukaryota; kingdom Metazoa; phylum Arthropoda; class Insecta; order Lepidoptera; family Geometridae; genus Chesias; species Chesias legatella. The sequence goes on from OX375766.1 coordinate 4,389,049, forward strand.
TTGTTGTGGTATCAGAATTCCAAGTTATTTTGTAACACAGCCTGATTCGGATAAAATATTTACGAAATTATTATTTTCAGCGAATATTAAACCAGAATCATCAGTTCCACTCGGTTGTTAGAACCACTACATTATCAAAGTTACTCTATGTCGTACTAAGTAAGTAACAAATGGACTTTGCTTGACAACTATTGAATTCATTAAACAAAGTTCTACCAAACTGATGTTACAAACTACAGCTGACAACCATAAAATTGGAGTAGCATAATTTTGTCATGTCGATAAGAGTCATCGACATAGACATGTTTACCTTATAGAGTAAATTACAATATCTCGCAGATGTTTATTGCCTAACGCCGCCCAAATATTTGAACAAAGACAATGACAACAAACACATTTGAACACATGTTTGATGTTACTGCCAGACATACTTTGCGGCACGCAACTATCTGGCTCAGTGATGCAATAGGAAATGAACTTTGCGCAAGAGTGACAGGCTTGACAAAGTGCAAATATTTAATCAAACATTGAAACAAATCTCGAGACACCGGCGGCGGCGCCAGCGCCAGACAAGTGTTCAAATAAGTGTTCAAATGTTGCTGCTGTGTCTAGCGCGGGGTAAGAACCTCATTTCAAAAGTTGACAGCTCAATAGAAATATGCCAAAATATGTCGTTGACATATTTATTGAGTGTATTCAATAGAAAACAATTCTTACTAACGTATTTTCTGTACGAATACCTTTTAAGATTTTTGTGTATATCATAAGCTACAAGCAGATTCAAACATTTACAAATACAATAATAGGTTTTTGTAATTTTAATCAAAATGGATAAAAGACTTAATATGATTAGGTTCAGTAACACTGACATCAGTGATCCTTCAATCATGGATGAGAAGCCCTACAGGCGAAGAAGGAGCCCTATTATTGTTACCTTAGGTACGTATCGGAAAATCATAATGTCCTTCTAAGCCATTTTATGAGAAAACTGAAACGTGATGTCACAATTTTACTAAACCACTAATCATAATCACTGGCTCTCTCGAATTGGTGCGGTGAAAGGGTTCAATTGCCTCTCAAAGAGGGCACTTTTCATGCAACATATTACTACAATTTGAATTATTTATGTAACAGACGTGCCATGTTTTTGCGAGAGAAAAGTAGTTTGAACGGACTCACAGCTCAGTTGGTAGTAATCCTGCCTTCTGCACTGTAGGGTGTAGGGTTTGATCCCCACCCAGGACAAGATAAATAGACCCTGTAATATTTATTATCGAATATATCACACAGTTTTAATATCCCAAGAAGTTGGACAACGATTTCAGTAGAAAAATGTGAAACAGCTAATACTCTCTGTACAAAATAGCTTATTATTATTCATCAGATGACCCAAAAATAACTCACGTTGACATTCAAAAGATGCTGGAGATAGGCGTGAACGCCGTGCGCTTCAAGACGTCGCACAGCACGCGGGGAGATAAAATACGTTTCCTTGGTAAAATAGATAAAGCCGCTGCGCTCCTGTGCCAAAAGCACGCCGCACTGGACTGGCCTGTCGCCACTTGCATCGAGCTGAAGACATGTATTGTCAAAACTGGGATAATTGAAGAGGTAGGTACACTTGTTGGTAAAATCATTGGTATACGATATTTTATAAAATATATGTAGAGTAAAAGAGGAAAAGAAGGGAGGAGGAGAAAGAAGGTAGGCCGGTAGATCTTCGGTTTTTATTTTGAATTAGAGTTTTGTTATCTATGCAGTCTATATTTATATAATATATTTAGTATATAATTTCTTTCATCTATCTTCTACAGTATCACGAATCTGAGATAATAAGAAACTGCCCAAATAAAATCTGTCTTAAAAGGACAATTTTTCTGTGAATAGTAAATAATTATAAATATTGATGGACATTTCACATAGCGCCATTTAGCTTCAAACTAAGCTAGCTTGTACTATGGGAACCAGATAACAGATATAATACATTTTCTTTAATAATCTGACATTATACTATAATTTAAATTAATATAATTTTTAGTTATGTAACTCTAGGTCAGTCTTGTCTATTTATTCAGGACGAAGACTTCGTTATACTCAAAGAAGGCACAGATGTGACACTTACGTATAACCTATCTGAATACAACAAGTGCAATTCCCGTCGCATATTCGTCGACAATCCCAACATGGCGACCGATATTAAAGTTGGCATGGAAATATCTGTCAATCACGAGGAAATCATACTGCGATGTAGGGCAGTGAACAGCGACAACTCACTGGAATGCCTCGTCACTAAGGGAGGGAAACTGACGAGCTTGTGTATTGTTTGCGCGAGAGGGTCGAAGACGAGTAGGCCCGTAGTCACGAAGAAAGACTTGCAGCTCGTGAAGTTCGCATTGGAGTATCAGGTTAAATGCGTTTTTTCACTCATGGGTGTAAATAAAATGATATTAATGAACCACAAAACCCCATATAAAGTCCAGTATTTCTTTTCCATCCAAAAGTTGTCTGTACGAGATCGCTTTATAGCGATATGCCCGCCAGTTGTTTCACTCTGTTGTATATTGTTACTGATTGTTGTTATTTTGATTTAGTGAGCAATAAAGTGTCATCTATCTATCTATTCATATCAATAGGTACGAATCTTCAGTATGATTCACTATGAACAACTCTATCTACCTATAGTAAATGGTTCAATTAGAAGTATGTTGCTAGATTTCAGAATACATATGATGTTTCATCAGCAATGTGTATTGTTGATGAAATAGATACACATATAAACTGCCGTAAACATTTACGCTCATCACATAAATGTTTGCACCAGCCGGTGATTATAACCCAACATTTTTCAGTCAGTTTTATCTTCTTCTCATACCACCTACTTTATGCTGGGGCCCACGTTGCTCGCGTCCGTAGGTGACACCCTTGGACACGTGTTGAGATTAACGTGTCCCCCGGGTGGTGCGAAAGGAGCAACCCAAAGTAGCAGTAGAACTTGTGCTAAGTTCGCCCGGACAAGTACTGCTACCACTACGCCACTTTCTGCTGCTAAGCAGTAACGTTTACGCATAACTGTGTTCCAGCTTGAAGTGTATGGTTGCCGGATATTACAGGCACATGAAATGTTCCACTTCACGTCTCATTGTTCCGAGCGCAATACAACGCAACTTAAGTCTTCTCATATATATCGATCGAATATAATCGCCATATAAATAATAATTATCGATCAGTTATTACAATGCTACGAAAAAAAAACAACCTAAAACACTTTCGCATTATTTTAGCATGTTAATATTTATTGTTTATTCATTTTTCACACTTTTATAGAGTTATATCAAAGTAACAAAAACATTATTTCCCTAGAATTCATAAACAAATGGCTTGGAAACGACAGTACCTTATATGTATTTAAGTTATTGTATATTTCTTATAAATAATTAACAATTTCACGTAATGAAAAACATTTTACTAATTTAAGTCAGTTAGTTAATTGTGGAATTTCCCTATGTTTACTTTACTTTGTTTGTTCCATAATAAGATTTCAAGTGAATATGTTGACAGAGTAGATTCGCCCTTTAACCTTCTTTTGAGGAGCGTGGGCGAATCTCACAATCTGACATGCGACTAAATGTGCTTTAATCTACTTTAGGAGCCAAATCCAAATCGTCATGATATAATATGCCTTTGAATTTTTGATGAATTTCCGCATAAGTATATTAAAAAAAAAATTATATATATATTTGTTTCCATAAAGGTAATTTTATACTGTAAATATACTAGCGGAATATATAGCATAATTTATGTATATTATATATTATGTTCTACAAAACATTTTTCAAATATAATATTGTACGTTTTGGGAACAAGCCACAAGCTACAATTAGTTATAAAGTCGGGGTACGTACCGATCAGTTTGCACTCTCTGTAATAGTCCTTTATTATTTTAGGTCGACATGATAATAATAAATTACGTTCGTGAGGTTGAAACCATTAGGAAAATAAAACGGTATATGGGTCGAAAAGTGAGGAGGCCAATCATTATTTGTGGTATTTGTACAGCAGAAGGACTTCAGAATGTGGATGATATTATAAGGGTAAGTTAAAAGTAAGTTAAAAGGTATGTATTTCATTTATTGCCTTCGATCCCCGTACATACATGTGGACGTCACAAAAAAGAGAAGAGTTCAGGAAATATAACCAGCTACGTGCCATTCTGAAATCACCTTTCAGTGTCATTTAATTAAGGCTAAGTTACAAATGTTCCTATTTTCTATTTGATTAATTGATAGGCCTTAAAGAAGCTTTGCCATGAGTATTTTATCATTTTCGAACCCTAAGTTTTATTTTGTTAAATTTACCTCGTATGAATTTGTTTCTATATTTAGTATATTTTTAATAGGGATAGTACTATTTTTTTAATAGAATTAAAAACATATTTAATGTTTTTTCAGGAATCGGACGGGATAGTGTTCTCACGAGAGTTCCTTGCTTACGAACTGGAATCTAATGCCCGTTACCGCATGATGCAGATTCAGAAATGGGTTGGGGCTAAATGTCAGCAGGTAACATATAAAAACGAGCGAGTAAAGCGAGTGTGTATTTTAAATCAACTGGGATAAATTGACATTGTCGGTACATACATACATATAAAATATGTGTCTAATAAAAACTAACGCCAACTATCCAGTCTTTTTGAAACTTGTTTGGTATTTAGGTAATGCTGGCACACTTGCAGTGGTAGATTTTCAGTTGGTAGTAAATCTGCCTTCTGGCTGTAGGTAGTGGGTTCGATTCCCACCCAGGACAAACATTTGTGTGACGAGTATAGACGTTTGTTCTGTATCTGGGTGTTAATATGTATTTATTTACAAAAATATATATGTATTATAATAGTTGTCTGGTTCCCATAGTTCAAGCTATGCTTAGTTTGAGGCTCGATGGTGCTGCTTGAATTGTCCTCCAATATTATTATTATTATTATATATATTAATCAATCTGCTAGGAAATGATAACATATGAAAGAGCTTTGCTTAAAACCAAACCATTTTTCTTAATTATTCATAATTTCGTAACATTCCCTTCCCAAAGGCAGGAAAACCGTTCTACATCTCGGGTGGGATATTTCGGCAAGCGCTCGCAACTGGTAGATTCGTGGATAACGAGTCGTCAGACGTGACCAACGCCCTGCTAGATGGCGCCACTGGGTTCATGCTGATCAACTGTCCCGAAGTGGAACATGTGCTGGAAGTGATTCAGGCGATGAACGATCTGTGCTGTACCGTGGAGCCATTCACCAATCCGAAAGATAATTTTTGGAGGGTCCTTGATGAGGTATAGGTTTACAAAGTGCTTATTAGTTATTTATATTTTATGTGATACAGTTACGGAACGAGCCAACGGCCCACCTTAAGTGGTAACCTCTGCCCATAACCACCGATGTGACTTATAATAACTTATTATGCATTTAAGGTAGAAATGCGAGTTGTTAGTAAATGAATAAAAATAGTAGTTCTTATACAAACACATTTGATTACCATGATCTTGAACATTGATCTTAGTCTTGGTCTTAGTCTTAGTTTAAGTTCTAGTTGTTTTTACTGAAATTGTTACTATAACTAAGGTAATTACTAAAATTGAAGTAGTTACCTTAAGCATAACTATTTTTAAGTTTCTAAGTTTCTATGTTAAATATATAAGGTGCAAATAAATTAATATTATTATTATCCGCGATATTTGGGACGTTCTCGCCAGATTCCCAATGGAAATAACGCCACTCCAATTAATGTCCACTCGTGAACACTCCATTATGTCACTTATCGAGGCTATGTGTGGACGTTGGCAATTTTAATACTTAAACCGCATCTTCAGATAAAAATGCCAGTGAACGCGGCGGAAGCTTGCGCCCTCTCCTGCGCCACTCTGGCCAACCAATGCAACGCCAGGGTCGTTGTGATTCCCACTGTTACTGGCCGAACAGCCAAACTGCTGATGTGGCTGCGACCTTCATGTCTCGTCATCACTGTCAGCACAAGGGCTGGTGCAACGCGGCTTCTTCAGACCTACAGATGTATTGTACCGCTTATGTACAAAGGTAGGGTTTTTTTTTACCAAAAACAAACGATTACGGGGAGTACCCCTGCAGTAGGTTTCTATGTGTTGCAAATAGTAAGCACACACAGATAATAATATAAAACACGCAAAATTCCATATCAAGCGTTTCGCAGTTAGGATTTTGCCGCAATAAATTCAGGTTATTTTAAATTTGTTTCTTGAACTTTTCGAATTGAATTTTGTATTTTTATCCTTGCGCCATTTTGTGGTGAGAATATTATACAAGTTAGATAGAAATTTTTGCAAGACAACAATGATTACCCTCTAGATAGCTGAACGTAATGGATGAGTGTTAATACTTTGGTGTGGTCTTTGAAAATAAGTAACTTCCAAAAATAACCTATAAAAGGTATCTAATCACAATCAACTCCAACAATAACTCAAAGTCATGTAAGTAAATATTGATAACAAAGTAAATTTTCTCCTGGAGGAAATATAATCAACAACGCGTCTAATATTTTTTCATATAACTTACTACCTATTCGATACGCAGTCGTAACCGACTTATACTGGCCTCACAGCTTAGTTGGTAGTAACTGATCCTTCGCGATGTAGGTCTTGGGTTCGATTCCTACACAGGACAAACATTTTGGTGACGAACATAGTTTTTCTGATCTGGGTGTTAATATGTATTATATACATGTATTTACAAAAAATATATAAAGTGAAATACAATATATAAAGGATATATGCATAATCCAATTGCCTAGTTCCCATAGCACTAGCTATGCTTAGTATGGGGCTCTATGGTGAAGTGATAAAATGACCATTTAAAAAAATATGCGCAGTTCGTAGATATACCTGCGGTTATAATTATATTACTCTTAGAGTTGGTACCTACCAAGATATATCGCTCCTATACCGTACGTCGAGATTACGCAAGATTGATGTATACACTCGCATATTTCAATATATCTTGCTTTCTATCAGCTTGATGGAAATATTTGACTTTCTGATACAAATTCCTCAGGCGTCTGATATACTCTTTTCTAAATCTAATTTATGCTCGCTTGAGTGATACACTTGTGAAAAACATTTCGTAATTGCTCCATTATTTGAAAATAATTGGAACGGGCTTAGTTTCGATTAGTTTTCGTAAAAGTGCTCTGGTGGGAGTCATTGTCAGCGTATACTATTGTTACGTTTACAGAATCCAAATTTTAATTAGCTAAAGTTCTAAAGTTGCTAAATGGGTTAATTAAATTTAACACTGTTTTTCGATTTGTTCCTTATTTACTAATAGTTCTGTTCACCTATATCGCAAGTTGTGTCCGCGTCCGTAAATCAAAACAATGCGTGTTCATGTCCACTCTAGAGTTATATTGTCCGATGATTACACAACACACAAATAATATCCGTGAAATCTGGATGGTATCATTTGAATATATATATTTATTATTATATTATTCAACAGTCAAGACAGAAATTACAGAATTTCAGATTTGTCTACACGTGCACGCTACATATAAATAGCACAGGGATTCAACTTATTAAAAAGGAAAAAAAACTAAAATAATATATCCACATGATCTCAATAACAACAAAACTGGCGAAGTATAATTTAGACTCGCGCATGGTAAAAATTTCAACCTACCTGCCTACCTATTAGGGCTCTAAAGAAGTAGGATCTCTATAGAGATGGGCGGTGTTGTAATTATTTTCACGGGACTTTCACTGGCAGATAACTGATGTAACAAGGAGTAACTTAGTCTACTTTTCCGAGGGGTGAAATAGGGGTGCGTGATAAAACCGAATTCCACGCGGATGAAGTCTCGGGCAACAGCTAGTTGTAAATAAGAGAGATGCACTTTTCCATAACATTTTTTTTTTCTGAAGGCGGTACAACACAAAAGAAGTGGCACAGAGCGATGGAGTCCAAAGTACACTTCGCAGTGGAATACGCAGTGAAGAGAGGCTGGCTCATCTACGGAGACACGTACGTCACGCTGCAGCGGGGCTCCGAAGACAGCGCTTTTTGCGACACTGTGCGAATCTGGACCGTCACTATGTCGAAAAAATCTTTGGTTGAGTAAGTGCAGTCATCAGTAGACATGTTTGTAAAAGGTAACTTAAAGCTTCGTTTTCTTTAATCCAAAATATTGTATATCTCAGTACTATCTATTCTAAGCGACCCATTTAAACTCAATCTGTGGACATTTCACGGATCATATATGTGTTTCATTTTGCAATTTTTTATTATACTTTGATTTGATTTGCACTATTACTTGAAAAGTATAGTTAGTGGCCGTGAATGTAAAGTAAACTCAACTACACTATTTCTGTTTCAGGTGCCTTGATGAAGATGGAATAGAAGCTGCTAAACAATTCTAGTAGCTGACTATTATAATAAAAAACAATAACATATAGGTATGTTATGTAATAATAAAAATTTAAAATTAAAATTTATACTATAATAATTTATTTATCGTGCACAGTTAGATATAACAGTTTTATTAAAGACTTTTTGTCATTGGTCCTAATCTGATCTAAAAATCCATGTAAAATATTACGAAGGCTACAGGGCTACTGGTTAGACAAGATTACAAATTGCAGGTGTCAAGTAAGAACAAAAATTAGGTGTCTGGCTTATTCCAAATAATCGCATTCAAAAATGGGTTTATCCCCACATGGTTTTAGTATAATAGTACAAAAAAACATATAGAATTTATACAGGACCTTTTTCATTTTGTTGGTGACGTATTTACAACTAGAATGAAAGCGAGTCACATAAATATGTATTATGGATACACTAATACTGATTCGATCGAATGTATCACTAAAACGGTCATAAACATTTTCTATGTCAACGTAGAGTTCCCTGTATCTTGTTGATGCTATATATTCTTCTTAAAAGTGTCTGCCCACCATAAACGTTAACGAGATTCCCCGTAGACAAAAAGCTTTCAAAACGTAAGATTACGAGTTATTCTCACGCTCCCCCAAGACCGCCACAAGCTAGTTTCCTTAACCTTATATTTTAGAATCAAGCTGAATATTTTAGAATATATTCTGGCGCTGAGAATTTCATTGTATCGCTTGATGTGGGCCTCTGGGAGCCAAGTTCGGAGCACAAAGGGTTTTACGCATCAGGCGAACTAGAATTTTATAGATTGTGGACCTCTCGGGATGCTTTGATGGTGTGTACGCGAATTGGAGGCTGCGTTTTATGGAACCACTAACTGGAACTAGCTTCTACACGGCAATCAGAGTTGGGTAAGTTTTATGGCAGTTAATGAAGTCCAACGAAATGTTTTGTTTAACTTCGTTTCATACTTAAACGAAAGACATTATTGAAAAAACTTACTAGGTACATTTAATGTCATTTTTTTTTAATATAAGACTTGTGTCAAGTACTTTCAAGAGTCACTTTGGGGCGCATTTAAATCCTGACACCACACTAGTTCGAGAGAGGAACACGATTAATAATTATAGCATTTTACCCACATAGAAAAAAAGAAAATTCGGAAGAAGTTATGAGGCCGTGAGTAGTATGTTAAATAATAATAATAATAAGAAGAAGAATTAGAAAACAATAATAACAACTAAGGGATATTAACACCCAATTGTGAGTTAGGATCACTTTATACTGTAACACTCATGTCCTATTTAAACCACTCTCAGATAAATACAAAACCCATGGGTATACAAACACATCTGTAGCAATCGATCCCATAAAAACCTCCCGCAAGATTTATTCCTAAAACCTGACGTAATAAGTTTAAGGTGATACGAATTCCTCTAAGAACGCCTATTACGCCTCGCGTCCGAAAGAAATACTTCTTTCTTATTTATCTTTTTCGTCAGCCTCGTTTTGATCCCCTAATGGTTTTCCCACAAATAAAACTTGGCTTTGTTTATTTTGTTTCGGCTTTATTTATTTTAGCCGGCGTCGTTACAGACAGCTGTGTCGTTTGTTTATAATTCGGCTTAACCGCGATCGGGATTCTTGATTCACCTGAATTTTGTTTAACAATAACAAATCTCATCCGTTGTTGTTTAGACAGAGCTTTTCCGGATGAATAAATGGGAATGTTTTTACGAAATGTAATACATATTCGTATCCAGAACATTTATGTAATTGGGACCACGGGTAAATGTTGAATTTAAAAGTTCTGTAAGGATCTACGCTGGAAATAAATTTCCTTCATTTCAGCAGGAGTTCCTCATCAGTAAGTGTTCCTCATGCACTAGGCGGTCTGCAAAACTAGTTGCGAATAAATTAATCATTCAGTACCTACTATGTACTTCTTTTAAGCACATCTAAGTGCTTGGAAAACGTTGTCGGCTTCTACCTAAATAATATTACAACTATGGTGCCTTTATTGCATTGGTATTATTTTTATTTAAGAAGGTGCTATTTTTGATGTGGACGCCATCGCTAACTGAATTACACGTAGTGGTAGCGGTGAGCTCACATCTTTTCCCGTCAATTTTTTTCTTTACAGTATTTTTATTACACTGCATATTACATGCTTATTCTGCCATGGATTTCATACCTTGATGACTTCTGATTACAAACACATTCAAAAATATTTAAAAATAAACACCTTCGTACGTACAATCTTTTTTTCAGAAATACGGATAAAGCCTAGAAGTCAAAACCTTATTACACCTGTACCTTTCAAATGCAACTGACATGAATAATTAATTGACAAGCATATTTTAGTACCTACATAAGTTTTTTAAAACGTGTAAATGATTTTACTACGAATATATATTAATTATCTTTTAACTCATAGTAATTTTTATTTACGATGGTGTGGCCCACAGAATTCGATAACAAATTAGGAGAAGTAAGTATCATTTCCAAATCATTACGATCTTCGCAATTATTTGGCAATATTGATATTGGAAACACTAAATACCTACTTACCATATAATTATACCTACATAGTTCAGTTTACAAAAATCCTTTTAACAATAATTGAAAATGATCTTTTTTCTTTCTTTCATTATGTATTGATCTTGTTTCTTTAGTATGATGCCATGGAATTGCCTGGGCAGCAGCTTCCAGCCGCCCAAGCATACACACCGTTAGATCATCTGCTAAACCTGGATATAAAATCTCCGCCTGGATGCCAGAGATTGACTGGCATTGTGGCTACAATGGGTAAGCTCAAACAGAATCAAAACTGTAACCAGAAATGCAATTAAAAACTGGAACCTGACAACATTAATTTTGTCCCGTGGTAAATCACTTAGCGAGTGTAGCTGCATCTAAAATATTATACAGATATAGTTTTCAGATATAATTGCAGATTTAAGTGAAAACTTGTACGCTGTATTTTTTTCAGATCTATCATGTGTCCTATGTCATCCTATCACTGTTTAATGATTTGTAAAATGTAAAATGTAAATCCTTAATTGGCTTTTTATTTAGTATATAAGATAAACATGTATTTATTAGGAGCTGTGGATTTTGTTAATAAATAAATAAATAAATTTTTTTTTTATCAGCGTCCGATATGTTATTATAAAATTGCAAAGTTTATCTACTGACTTCCAGGCAAAGCGACGAATGATCTAGAAATAATGGAAACATTGATGGCTGTTGGCATGAACGTAGCTCTACTGAACCTCTCCTACGGCTCGAAAGAAGAACATATCGAAGCCATAAAGATGCTGAGACAAGCAGCCAAGAATTTTAGTGTGAAAATGGGCCGAAACTACCCACTGGCGATAGCAGCGAGTATGCCGGGCCGAAAAATCAGGACTGGGAGAATAGCTGACGTAAGTTATTCTCGCAGAAAATGATACACGTGAATTAAATGGGTTATCATTTGATAACCCATTTCGACGCCCATAACGAATTTTCGTTGAAAATCAACGGCACCGAAATCGACGGTTTCACTTTTATATATATATTTATTAGACAATTTAAAAATAACACATCTTAAAAACGAAAAATCTCGAAAGTTACACATCACAGTTATGGCATCAATGAGTAATGTACATTACCTACATCCGTTATCCAAACCAACAACTACGATAATAACTAATAATTTTGTGTGTAGCCATAAAACAGTATTGGAAATTCAGCTGAAATATTGATGAAATACTGAAATCTTTGATGATGATCTTTGATATCTTTGATTTGTATAATATAACGTAACATAAATCTCTTAAATTTGCAATAGTTCCTAAACGTTTGTTTTTTTGTAGTTATCGATCAATAAATAGCTCAGTCCGATTGTTTGAAAGACAGTCATATACAACCTACAATCGACACTCAATATTAATACCCGGTTATAGCACTGACTTGTTTTTCATAACATGTATCAATCTTAATCTTCTTTTTGCAGAGCTACGGCGACAGTGTAGAACTTAAAACAGGCGAAGTGGTCAGATTGACCACTGACGAAACATATAGTGAGCGATGTTCCACGTACACAGTGTACGTTGATTTCATGTACTTCGCGGATCAGATGCACAAAAACGATTCGATTTTGCTCGACAACGAAACGATTATGCTGAAAGTTGAAATTATATCTGCGACAACGCTCACATGTAAGATTGAAAGAGGAGGCTTCCTTGGGTCTTATAAGGATGTGTTTGTGCCGAATGTTGTTTTCCAGATGCCAAACTACTCGGATAAGGACAAAGCTTTTATAGATATGGCGATACACCAACAGGTACGTTTTAATTACAAACCATTTCGGTTAAGTAAAATTAAGAGAGTTTTTCATATGTAAATTACGTCTAGCTTCAATATTTGAGCGTGGCGAGGTGTGGAGTTTCAATCCGGAGGTCGCCGGTTCAAATCCCGACGTGCATCCATGAGATTTACGATTGAAAGATTTATGTGCGCTATACCACGTTCTCAAAACGGTGAAAGATAATATCATGAGGAAACCGACAGATGTGAAAATTCGAAGACATGTGTCAGTGCATGAAAAGATCCTCTTTGAGGCGTACTCAAAATCCTTTCACCACCAGTGACTCGAGTAGAACAGAGTATAGCTTCAATATTCATATTCATTTCGTTTATTTATTTTTGTTTGTGAACCTGGGTATACATAATAGATGGTGTGTGGGGCTTAAAATAATACTAAATCCTCCTACTTAAGCATGCAAATATTACAAACACGAATTAACTTATTATGTTTTCTATTTACAATAAAGAACTAACAAAGAATTAAATTATTTCTAAAATTAATAATGAAGTAAATAATCTCACCAAAACTTCAATTCATCATCATCGTAGTCGATAATAACCCACTATTGGGTGTGGATCCGCCTATTATGTGGTCTCACTCACTCCTTAAACGCTATTATAAAATATTTTCAAATGTGCTGAATGATAATAATAAATGAATTTTGTAGATCATTGTTAAGTTACAGGTTACAGAAATTTCCATAAGCATTTGTTGACAATATTATTGGTATTAAAACAAGACGAGGGTGATTCTCCGAAATTCATCGGATCTTCCACGAATTCTAACAATTATCCTGTCATTAGTACGTCGTAAGTTGAGCAAAGATTTGTGCCAAGGTTACCGATCCGTCTTCATTACCCGAGACAGCGCCGAGTTACATTTTGTCAAGTCTTTCAGCTGATATGACGTAACGGATGATGGATACCCTCGGAAACTTTATTATTTCTGTTTCAGATTGACATACTCGTAGCATCCTTTGTCAACTCCGCCGATGCTATTATGGAATTAAGGGGTTTGCTGGGCGAAAAGGGGAAGAAAATTGCTATCATTGCGAACATACAGACGAATGAGGGTTTTCGTAAATTCGACGAAATTCTTGAAGTGAGTTAAGCGTATTATTGTACAACGTTGGTTTGATTTATTAATAGTAGCATCGTAGTAGCTGGATTTTTCATAGAAAACTAGAATTGGCGATGTGCTCGACACTTATAAAATCAAGTTTCCTAGCAAAATGTGCAATATGTGAGCAATAAGTGCTTCAATTATTAAGTACCGATAACTCAGCTAGTCATAGAAGAATTGTGCTAACTTATAGATGGTAAAACAATGCTGGCGTTTAGCTCACCACTTGTCACATCAAGTTTCCTATAAAAATGGTACCCAGTGTGATATAAATATTTACATGCAGGTAACGAATGGCATCATGATAACTAGACAAGAGCTGGGATCAGATATCACACCTAAAAAATTGGTGATAGCGCAGAAGAACATGATTGCCAGAGCAAATAAGGTAATGCGTCATGGTAACAACTACAAGAACGAAAGAGATTGAGATTAAGCTTTCAATAGCTTACTTTATTTATATTCACTGCATTTGTTTTGAAAGTTGGATAGTAACGTAATATTTGATTATGTCCTGATCATAAAAAATATACCCACTCTCTTTTTCGGAAAAGAAATCAAACGTTGTCAACGTTGTATCATTTTGATGAAGCTCATTAGGACGATTTACATTAGAATCAGAATCATTTATTTGCATAAAGCCTGGTTGTATGTCAAGTGGTATGCCTTACAGGATCTTATAGTTACATAAAGTAGTTCCACAAACTTTATCATTACATGACATGCCATAATTAAGGGGTGCAATGAATACAGAACAAAAGATAATGTAAAAAAAAGGAATGTTACCTTGTTTATAAGTTTATCTTTAAAATTGACTACGCCAACACTAAAACTTGTCAAAAATGTTTCTCATGTAAGTGAAATTGTTATTTCTTTTTGAGGAAATAAATGTTCTTATTTAACCATAAAAAAATAGTCTTTTAATTATCTCAGGTCAACATACCAGTGTGCGTAAGTGCTCACCTACTCAGCAGCATGAGGTATAAAAGGATTCCCCTCAGAGCGGAAGTGCTGGACATCGCCAACTGCATCCTCGACGGTGCTGACGCCCTAGTACTCTCTGCTGAGACCGCAGTCGGAGAGTACCCCGTTGAAACAGTAGCCTGCTTGGCGAGCGCGTGTAAGGAAGCCGAGGCGTGTGTGTGGACGAAGCAGATTTTCCATGATCTAGTCGACAAAGTAAGATATATTATCACTAAATGATAAGATGATTTCCTTTCGAGCAGCATTATAACAATATTATTGGTGGACAATTCACACAGTGCCATCTAGTCCCAAACTAAGCATAGCTTGAACTATGGTAACCAGACAACTGATAGAATACATGTATAGTTTTCTTTTTTTAAATACATACATATATATAACACCCAGACACAGAACAAACATGTATATTCGTTACACAAATGTTTGTCATAGGTGGGAATCGAACCCACGATCTCTGCGCAGAAGGCAGAGTTACTACCAACTGAGCTGTGATATCTGCTGCATTGCTGGGCATTTCCAACAATATCCTTGACTCAGTTGATAACCAGCTAGTTAACGCTGTTGGAGGGAACCCTTTTGAAACTGTAAGTGAAGCTAATTTTCCTTTGTCATTGTCGATAAAGCCATTTTGGTATTGGAATGTCTTGAGAAGCTCTTTTTCTCCAACCAAAAGTTTTGACATCACCCCCGAATTTACGGGGTGGTAGATGTCCTGGTAAATTTAGTAGGAGAGTAATCCAATAAAGTCCAGTAAGACAAAGATTTTAAGTTGACGTAGCAAATTTTTCATGAGTTTAAGATGAAGTCTTATGAAACTTTTATTACTTACTTATTTTAGTCTTTATCGTACGAAATCTCGACGACACAACGTCCCTCGTAAAGGCGCTTATATAAAGAAAGAATTATAAGGATATAACTACACACAATGGTCTAACTTTTGCAGTATTCATCGTTCCTTATTGTTTTATGTGTCATTGCGTTTCGTTCCATATAAACTATATGTATTTGTATTACTTATTCAGACGCCAATCCCGTGTAACCAAGCTACCGGAGCAGCCCTGGCAGCGGTTCTGGCTGCCCAGCGTTCCATAGCGGCTGCTATCATCGTGGTCACCACCACGGGGCAGTCTGCCCAGATCGTCGCCAAGTACCGCCCTCGGTGTCCTATCATCGCGGTGACGAGGTACGCGCCGGTTGCTCGCCAGTTACACATGTGGAGGGGGATTGTGCCCGTTGTTTATGAAGGTTGGTCTCAATTAATTCAATTCCATTTATATCGATTGCAATGAAAATTTCACTGTTTATTTTTGTAGTTGTTAATTCGCAAATATCGAATTCGGTGCCCCAATATTGAGTTGAATTTATGAGTTTAATGCTTTCTCAGAAGTGAAGTATTAGCAGTCGATAATATCATGATATATGTATGTTAATCTTTAAAGTACTTATATATATTTTCTGTGGGCCATTTACTGTATATGTTGCCTGAAATAAATGGATATTATTATTACAATAATTTTACATAAAAGTTGGTTACACTTACTGTTTTACGATTGTAGAATGCAAAAATAACGACAAAATGTTGTAAAAAGAAACATAGTCGAAATTGACTTTCAATTTAAGATGTAGATATTCATTATAGCTCAGAATCGTACATACCTTACATACCTTTGGAAGTCTAGTCCAAATTGATTTGAACATTCACTCGCCTGATAAATAATTTCATTCGCCATTTTTGTATTACATTAACGAAAATTGTGTCTTCTAAATCTTCTACTCCAAATATTATTTATTTATTACTTGGTCGCATCTCAAGAGATATTCATTGATTCAAATAGTATTCAACTGAGCCAAGGACGTTCTCTGAACACTATCCGTTGAATTCAAAGGCTGAACACCGGAATCGAAGCCAATGTATTCGGAGAATAATGGATTATACCATTCTATATACTTACCTACGTGTATCACAAATTCTTAACAAGAGAATTCGAGCGTTTAGAATTCAGGTGCCTATCTTATAACCTGAATCGGATATCAACTAGAGAAAAAATAATGTACCTATATCGGTTTCTTGACTTTTCTTTATGAATAAATATAAAAAAAAAAACAATGGTACGCATCGCATTAAATAAAATTAAAAATTATATTTTTATCTTTGATTAAATTTCAATTAATTCAGTGTCTCACAGATGACATTGACACCACACAATACAAACAACCAAGATCCGAAAACAAAGCTAAATGATTAACACGTTTAATAATTTTTGTACAAAAATAAAATTTTTACTGATGTGGGTGTTATTTACCAGATTCCCCAGATACAAACTGGCAGTTGGATCTGGAGAGGCGCGTGAACTTCTGCACCAAGTGGGCGATGGAGACTGGCTTCATCAGGGTCGGCGACCCTGTGGTCATAGTGTCCGGCTGGCGGCAGGGGTCGGGGTTCACGAACACCATGAGAGTGGTTTATGCTGCCGCTGATACCACTTACATATGATTGAAGCGAATTCGAAATTATTTTAATATAGTGTTTTTAACTTTTCCGTGCATTTTATTTGTCTTTAACAGATCAGTAAGATAAGAAAGATTGAATCATCAGTATTTATAAAACATTCCTTCCTCAGCCTACTTCAGGGCATATGTGGCTCGCCTCCGTCTTCAGTTTCTGGCGGTTTTCTGCACATCTAGAGATATGACTTGCGCAATTCATGAAGAGAGAGATGACTTACGCAAATAATGTAGAGAGATGCGCAGGAAGCTGGCAGGAATTCGGAGACGGAGACCTCACTAACATTTAAGAAAACTAGATTTAACTATCGTTTCATAGTAATTTATGGTACGGCAATAAATGATCCAATGATCTTTTATTGAATTGATTGAATAATAGTTAGAATATTTTCTATTATTTGAATAATAAATTTTTTATTCCAAATTATTGGAAAAATTACCACAAAGTTCCAAATGTTTTTTTTTATTGTTATCTATGTTATTAATATCTTAAATGCATTACAAAATTACAGTGAAGTGAATTAATTTAAAATTACATTAGTCATATAAAAAAAAGTTAATTGTTTTAGCTAATTGCTAATTGTGAATCGCACTAAAACCTATGTTTTTAAAATCGATTTCCAGTTCATATCACGAGCCGAAAATCCAAAATTCATCTACGGTTCCGATCACAAGCCAAAACGCCCGTAAGCAAACTGCCTGAAACGCAAGCAAATATTTGTCCGGCCACCGTCAAAGCGTAAACTCAAACTGGACGAACTGTTCGTCACACTCAACCCATAAAAACCCACTATTATTCCTCTTTCGCTGCTTTATGCTAATACTCCTCCGTTTCGACTGAATCTACACTTTTAACTTTTAGTGCAAGTCGCAATGGTTACTGCCGGACGGAGCATCTAGAATTTTAAATTCACTCGTACAGCTCTTTGAGTAGTGGAATCTATTGAGCGATCCGAATAGCGAGTGGCCGGGTGACTGGATGACGATCAACGCCGTCAAAGGGCGACCCCGCTTGGTACCAGGCAATTTGCTGACTCTCAGGTGGTTAGATTGAATTTATGTAACCTCGCCTTCGTTCGGTATGCTCTGTTAGTACGCTGAACGTTTTAAACAGACTTCTCGAAAGATGCTGCTGTTGGTTAATTAGATAGATATAACACATTTATTCAGCACATAGGACACGAAATTAAAGAGCAATGAACTAAAAAAAAAACAATAAAAATTTACAATCATTCAGTACCTATGCCTCCAGTGCCGAAAAAAGGGGCTCAGCATATGTCGAGTAATTTTGGCAGTATTTTACCCAAAAAACATCGAAAGGCATTTCACTTGCAAAATCATTAAGCTGACTGATAATTATTCACGTATAAGCTTTTTTTTATATAAAAAATGCATGTGAGTTTATGTCACAACAACCATTTCCGTGAGATAACTTACCGTAATACTTACCTTAATAACTCATCAGTTAAAATAGTAGCGTGGTAAGTTAACTGATGTTGAGTTGTTTGAGTTTAATTGATGAGTCCATGACTTGACCCCTCCCGGATCTAAGACTTGGACGATTGTCATATTTATTTGTATTAGTATAAGTTCTTTTTCTTATTTAAATGAGTTATTACAGTTTACCAACGTCATTTACCATTGAAAGCACTACGGTAACATGTTACAGATGGGTAACCTCATTTTTAAGATTTCTTCCAAAATGTCTAAAAATCTTTGTCATTCAATGTTCAAAACGTACCTAACAATTGGCATACATTCGGAAAAAACTAGGATTACTTTTATATATTTCGCATTTTGCACTATTCCTGTACATTGCTGTCGAACTTACATGTCTGTGTGTATAATGTAACAGCGACGGCCACGGACGCACGTACAACAGTAAAGGCAGAAGATACCGCACTCCGATAGAACTACATCCAGACAGTCTGCTTCTCCATTCTCTTTACCTTTATGTTGTACCATTAAGCAAACAGGTGAGGTGCAGCTTTCCAAATCCTCTTTGAGCCGCTGGAAAAATATTTTGTGGAAAGTTAAGCGGTATGATGGATTCAGCAGAACGGTCGAAGCCCCCCAGCTCGCACAAAAATAATCCCCTTTGCGCTCTGTCAGTCATTTCGATAAATCAGTTTTTGAATTAATTTCAAATCGTTTTTGTACGCATCGCAACTACAGCTCAATTGTGAGCTGTAGTTGCAACAGTGGGATTTTGTTGGGTTGTTCTTAAGTTTTATTTAATAAAATGTTTCCCTTTAATAAACCATTATTTCTATTCGACTGTTTATATTTAGTTTTAGCTGATAGTAGTTATATTTTATCTCGTCTAGATTCGTCAGTATCATTTGGTTGGCACTACAAGATTGTATGGCTTATTTAGGATCGAAAATCGTTTTCTGAGTTCTCGTCAGAACAGAGAGAGGCAATTAGCATATCATTTGTCACTTTCATGTTTAATACATTGCAACCCACAGAAAATATAACCCACTGTCGCTCGATTTACGTTTAAGCACGTTTAGAAAATGATATATGTAATTGTATTTCATTGTCTGTATTTATTTCAAGCAGTTTCACACTAATAAATTATGTTATTGTAGATTATATAAACAAAATCTGGACTCTGGATCAGGACACAAAAATCAAATCTTTTTAAATATATAAAAGTTATTAGTTTAATATAAAAAGCAGTCCTTATACATTTATTTTCCAACTTTACATTGCCGCAGTTTAATTTAAACCGACTTTAGCTTCATAAAATTACATAATACATAACAATATAAACAAGTTACTACATTCTCGGAAAACAGCAAGTTTCGAACGAAATGAAAGTTTAACAACGGTCAGGGAGCGTAAAGAGCATATTGTCTGTAACGGATAGAAATGCATTGAGAGGTGGCTACTACTCGGCCGGGCGGTCGCATTGTCCGTGCAAGAGGACAAGCCAATTTGCGCTCAGCTATCTCCGAATCCAATTTAACGTTAAGCTCTCATACTGTGTCTGCTGGAGCGTTTTAATGTGTCATCGAGCCAGTGGGTTTGACTGGATGCTGTAACGGCGCCAAACGCCGGGTGTCGAGTGACCGATTTCAATTGATTTGACTCCCACATGACTGATCCATTTACTGAATATGCAGTGAGTAATGTCGAGAGAAATAAAGAATAGTTCGACTGGATTTGTGCTAAAAAACCTCGCAGAAAATGTAATGCCTAGTAATCGGATTTACACATTTCGGTTGGAAATGTTTAAAGTAGCAATTGAAACTCACAAAGCTAACACTTACGAAAAGCACATTTTTTTTATGTGATTGGTGTGGCGGAAAGAGCTGACGGTTCACCTGATGTTAAGTGGTAAACGCCGCCCATAGACAACAATACGACTCAAGTCCTCTCCACCAAAGTATGAGATGAATTAAGTCGCATTGCGTTGCGTCCATCACCCCGAGACGGTGATGTTACCTCTCATGCGCCTTCAATGTCACCGGCACTCACTTCCTTCCACCGGAACACAGCATATCCCATCTTTCTATATATAAAGGAAGGAAAACTGAATCAGCACTTACTGACTCATCACGATATAATAAAAAAACAAGGCCTACGAGTCTGTAGTTTATTTCAGGACTCTCACTATATTGGGAAATTCCATCTCAAATGGCATACATAAACCAAATTCTACGCGAATAAAGTCGCGGGCCACGAGCAACGTATAATACTCAAAGAAGTGCGTTCAATTTCATAAAACGCGCACCCGACATCGTGTTTCCCTATAATTTCAAACAACTAAGAATTCTCAAGCTCGCTCCCAAGCGTAAACGAGGTTACTCATAAAGAAATAACATCCAAACAAAAGAGAAAGTAACGTGAAATAAAAAATCCGGTAATAAAGGTAGCGAATAGCACTTTTGGAGGCATCAAGTCGAGATGGGCGTCTAAATTGTAATGTTTACAAGTTAAATTAGATGAGGGCGGTGGAAGTTATTCATAATGGTTGGGAAGCTCACCTTTTTGCGGCCGTTTGGATGGTTCGGAGATTACGCGCAATTTGTTCTGTCAAGGCAACAGATATCTGTTCTTCTATCTAATGTCTGAGACTTCCGTTTCATATATTTAATGAATCTACAATATAGTCGATATTTTTCTACAATACAATCGGATGTTATGTAGGGGAAATTCCTGGTCCAATTCTCAAACGATTCTGTGGCCGTTCGCTAAAATAAATGAAAAATAATAAATAAATATTAGTGGAAATTTCACACAGTGCCACCTAGCCCCAAAGTAAGCTAAGCATAGCTTGTATCGTGGGAACCAGACAACTGATATAATACTTTTTTTTTTTTTGTAAATACATACATATAATAGGTATTGACACCCAGACACAGAACAAACATTTATATTCGTTATACAAATATTTGTCCTGGGTGGGAATCGAACTCACGACCGCAGAAGGCTAATTGCTAATACCCCAGTATTAGCAAATTTTTACTAACCAATTCATTATTTAGAGGCAGTAGAACCAACTGCATGCACACCGTTCGGAAGTACTGCCATCATGCCCACTTCAGCGATTCACTTTTATATGTCCCTGTTTAAAGGTTATCTTCATGTCTCACGGGGCGTAATGTGATGCGAATTGGGTCTTTACACACTTCTTAGAAGACCTTTAAAACTATTCGGCTGTTGATCACTTCACTTAAATAAAAAACATAGTTCTGATTAATACTAGGTAACTATAACATATAGAACTTATTCTCTCGTTCGGGAATCGAACCCACGGTACTCCCGTTTCAATTTGTTATTTGAGCATGACCTACTACGCCACTGTGACTTTAGGTAGGATTTGTTGGGGTCCTACCGTTTCATTGATATTTAGAACATAATATGAAAGTATGTCTGGCCAATACATGACACAAAATAGGGGTGCCTTGATCTCGTTAAGGCCAGCGCCTGATCGACAGGACTTCAAAGGAACCTTTAATGATTCTGCCAGCGTACGATACCATGCTTTCACACTTCTCGAGGTAGTCTATAGGCTGTTTAATGTTTCGGGCGTGTAGCCTAGTTTTTAGGGTTGCGCTCTCAAAGGACCTCACTCAAAAGGGACCCTATTATTGAGTCCATCTGCCTGTCGGTCCTACATTTAAAAGGTTGTATTATTTGAACTAGCTTTATTGGCAGTTGAAATTTTCACAGAATATGTGTTTGTGTGGCATATTTCCAAAAGATAATAAAAATATGCTAGCGGAGCCCATACAAGTCATTTTTGTTTTGCTCTATCATAAAACTGTAAAACATTCAAACGTCAAATTTTGTACAATTATAAAACAAACTCTAAATTAGTAGCCGATTCATAAAAAATTGTGTGTGCCTGAATTTAGGGATTATTAGAAAAAGCTATTCTTCAAATAAAAATAAGGCGATTAAAATACTTTCAAACATAACTATTACCCACACTAAGGCATAATTTGAAATATCATATATCACTGTTATACTCTTTTAATCTTTTTCTTCTAAATATTTAATAATAATTATAAATTATATTTATTGAAAAATATATCACCACTCTTCATCTCAATAGTATTGTATAATATTGTAGGAGGTTACATATTATACATACCTATATAACATTTTTTTCATTTGTTCAGAGCATGCAAAAGCCTATTTACAGAAGCTTTTTAACGACCGAAATTTCTATTTCACACTCTCTTGTTCCATTAGCATAATAAAGTGGCGTGAGAGCTAGCGAGGGCTTTCCTACTACGTCGAATGAAAAACCCACTAACGTCGAACACTTCCTGAACAATGTTGAAAAAAATAGTTACCTGATAAAAATTTCACTTAAACTAAAGCTAATACGCTAAGTTCAATTAAGTAGTTTTTTTTTGCAATACCTTTTAAGACAGTTAGAAAGTTCAAGTTTCCAATTTATATAAATTGAATTTTACAATGGCAAGGTGATCTTTCAACATATATTTACGTCATATAATTGGTCAGCTGTTTTTTTAAGGTGTTGTCAATGCTTGACAAATTAAATTGAATTAGGTATCATAATATCATTAGCTTTATGTACTCACTGCCCTCATCGCTCGGGAGCTGTAATTATATGAATTCATCGTCGCCGGCCCTCGAACTATTAAAATGAACAGCTAAATGGTTAATTTAAATTTCGGACGCGTTGTCGCGTCATAAAACTGTAAAATGTCCTTTAAAATTTACAACGCCGTAAAGCAAATCTAGATAAGGGACCGAGTTAAATAAATATTATAAAAGGTTTATCTCAGAATCAACATTTATTCCAACGTTTATTTAGATTTTCCCGTTGAAAATATTTGGTTTGTTTGAATTATGTGAGATATTTTCCCTGTTGAGGTTGAATTTCTCTAATTCTAATGCCGAAGTTAAAATATTGTCAACGGTGCGAATGAGCTTCCATTGATATTTCCCTGCTGAGAATGAGTCAGTCCAAAATAAATGATTCCTCAGGGTGGGTAACGCATCTGCATCTCCGAGGTTACAAACGAGGGTAATTGGTGGATGCACGGTGTTTTGGTGATCTAACTAGAGCTACTTTCCAATCCAGGTCTTGCGATGCGCTTCCTTTTTGGATCGGATACACAATAAAAATGCCATTTTGTGACAATTTTGTGTACGTTTGTCATAGCCCTCTTCTCCGAAACTATGAATGCGAAAAGTGATAAACAAAATTCAGACAAACACAGGTTCCTTCCAGTGATCAAAAACATATGGTCTTCTGCAGTCAAATCCAAAACTGGATTTCACCGTGTCTATACGTCCAGTCTTAACTAAGGACTATGACCTATGTGTATCTTAAAGTCCGTAAGTAATCCGTAGGTGAAAACTGTTTCTTAAACATGTACACACGTATTTATTTTGGGAATTAAAATAATAGTTTATTCCTAATTTAATTGATTAGTTAATCCTAATTGATTTAATTTATTCCTAAGTTCACTTATATAATGACTGCCACGCCGCGTTAATTATAATAAAACAATGTAACATTGAATATATACCTAGTTACATTGAATGTAAGATAGTGTCTTTTTACTTATTTCTTCCTAATATTGATTTGTTTATATTTTTTGTTATAAAATTATGTTTTTAAGGTAATCAATATCATTCTAACTTAGAGTGCCTTTGTCAGAGTCTACGTGCGAAACTTTGCTAAATTAATGCCTTCTTATTTGCGCAAGAGGGCGAAGGGGCAGCAAACTTTGCAATAAAACAATTTTCAAAGAATCCCGATTGTATCGGAACTGTCTAATACTTTGAAAATAATTTTACTTTGGTAATTGGTTTTACCATCGGGTTAATTTTGAAATTAACGTAATTAATAAAGTGTTAGAGGAAAGTTTATAATTTAGTTCTAGTGATGATTAAACATCAATTTCTCTATGATATAACTGGATGTTTTATGTTTATGTTAGTAAGCACGATGCATAATAATATTAAATAATTTAATAAACGCTCCATTTATAAATGTCTAAAATAATTCTAGTCTTGAGTAAATTCAGCTCACAACTCGCCAGGGAAATAATGTAGGTACGTGAAGACACGTAAAGACCGTAATTTTATTAATTCTGTTATCCACCGGCTTCGCACATGTTCACATACTTCTTCCATCTTAATTTTGGCGTAACTCCCACCGGCATTGAACGAACTAGTATTTTTTAAATTAAAATGGAACGTACATTTATTATGAATTTGGAAATTTCAACGTTTGTGGTGAGGGGCACAGAGCTAGAAATAAATTGTAATGAATCGCATAAGAGTTTCTGCCTTGTAATATGCATGAACTATGTTAGCATAAGAAAGAGAAATTTTGTAAATATCTGTGTTAAAAACTTGTAGCATTGACCAAGTGTACTAGTAAATTTTTAATTTCACTGATTTTACCGTGATATTCTTAATCGCACCATGAAATAAACTGTAAATCTCACTACAGAGCATAAACAATTTTTGTAATTAGATGCTTCCTTAATTTTAGTACTGTGTGTTGCTTTCACACGGTTTTATAATCAATTTATAAATTCATATATCCTGCAATCACCATGCTTATACTCGTTTATATATAAAGGTATGCCTAGAGATTACCAGCTATCAAGTAGGTTCCTAATTTTATCAACTTTCTATACTCTATGGCGTACATTATATTTGTTTGCAATGGCACTGCAGACAGCAGGTACGGGCCAGACTTTAAAGTAATTAAAAGTTGTAAGAGCTGAATCTATGCCGGGTTTTATCACATTTGAACTCGAGTAAGGAGCACGTTATCGCAGTCTCGTGAATTTAAAAGTTAGATAATAGTTTTTTAGTTAATAAAAAAGGTGCAACTTCACTCCAAAGTTTCTTACAGACTTCCGATAGCATACCGGTAGTATTTATGTAGCTAAGAGAATAACTTAATCTGCTGCCAAGTACTTGAAAAGTACAAAATGGTCGAAAATCTTTATTGGCAGTTAATTGTGTTTTTGAGGAAGACCAGGGATATTTTAAAAAATAGATCGAAACAATCTATGCTCGAAGACTGTGTGGTTCGCTTTTTATCTTATTAGTTAACCTTTATTGCTACGAGTACCATGGTAGTCCGATTGGAACAAGATTCGCTATTGTTTACATGATCAAATCGGTATAAAAAACTATTAACCTTAAAAAGCATTATTTTCGGGTGGTTCTATCGACGCTACAGTTATTGTTTCTGGTTATCGCATTGAGAAAATTGAATCTGTCCACAATCCACGGGCGCAATGGCACTGCGCTCCCGAAAACAAACATTTCGCTTTCCAATCCCGCGAACAACTATGGAACGGCTTGTTCACTCATACGTAAATTTGCACATATTTTCCTACGAAAATTATAACTTTATAGTATAGTTTAGAGGTGGGTGTTTAATATTATTTATAACACATCAAACTAGGGCTAAGCGTTGTTTTATTCTATTTATTGTCAGAGCATAGTTTTTATGGGAATTAGTGACGGTACGAGCTGACGGCCTACCTGATATTAAGTGGTAACCGCCACCCATAGACAACAGCAATACGACTCGAGTCTTCTTCACCAAAGTACGAGATGACTCAAGTCGCATTGCGTTGCGTCCATCACCTCGAGACGGGGATGTTACGTCTAATGCGCCTGCAATTTCGCCGGCACCCACTCCCTTCCACCAGAACACAGCAATACGCAATAAGGTTTTAATATTGTCACATAGCGTAGCACTCTTCGTAGATGCTTTACGTCATGGCTACATAACATAATTTGACTACCAGTAGAACTTGTTTTAAGTTCGCCCGGAGAAGTACTGCCACCACACCTGGTAATCTGCCGCCAAGCAGTGATGCATTCGCGTTACTGTGTTCCAGTTTGCACATGAGAAGTTCCACCTACACCTAAACTACTGCACCTACACGTCTCAGAGCTACGGGCGCATATGATGCGATGAACTTGAATCTTGTCGTACCTAGTAGCGGAGGACCCAAGTCGCATCGGTTGTTATTGGCCGAGGTTACCACTTAACACTAGGTGGGCCGTCGACTCGTTCTGTAAATGAAATACATAAAAAAAAAAAGAAGACTCGTGACTATCAATTCGTATTGGGCTTCCGTGGCATATTAAAGACTCACTCTCGCTAATTCAATAGGCATGTGTCCTTGCAGTGGGAAAACTAAGGGCTGGTGTACGGTAGTGATGATTATAACTATCGTGTTTTAGACTGTGACCTTTTTATACTAGAATTGGTAGAATTGCACGTCTGGCTATGACCGGTGTAGGTTTCAATACATTGTAGCGCCGTTCGGAGCCTAATTGAAGTCACGATACAGCCCCAACAAAATAACCGCAGCTTTAGTTCGATTTTACGATAAAGGTTAACTTATTGTTTTGTTTTCCTTTGATATAGAATTCCTAGTTTAGTGAGCAATTTCGTGGTGAAACTTTGTTCAACTTGTAATTTGTTTTATATTAAATCTTTAGCTTAGAACCAGATCTGAAGTAAGTTTCTTATATTCGTATAAAGTATTACATTAACGAACGATAGAAAAATATTGAGACTACTACTATTGGGTACTAATCGTGTGACAGGTTGTTTTGAACAAGTCTGATGAAAGGCTTAAAGTGCGCCTCAAAGAGGCTCCTTCCGTGTACTTGTCATGTCTTCAATTTTTGGTTCTAAGACATGCCGGTTTTTTCATTAGGTTTTTTTTCGCGACTTTGATAGCCCGATGTAGAGAATATAATTTTATCAAGCTAAAAATTTCATAATGTCCCTTATGAATTTGAACCAGCGATCTCGGATTTACTCTCAGGGTCTGTATCACTAGGCCATATTGTCCATGACTATTTCATCAGACGTACGTACGTAGTCGAAAATATTGTTTCTTTAGGAATTATTTTTATACCTTACTTACTAGTATCTTACTTTACTTACCTGGTATATATATATATATATATATATATATATATATATATAATATGTGAGCAAGTAGGTACCTACGTATTCAAGTTTTCCCAAAAATGTATGTCTAGTATATCTACAGAAGAATAATAAAGAAGGGAGCATAATGCCATTGGCTGTCTGCTGCCTAAGACGTAGCGCAAAATGTAAAAGAGCTTTAAAAGAAAGAAACCTGATCAAGTTAATTAGTGAGAGCGTTTTGTAGAACACTAACTGTGTACTTTTTGTGGCCTTTTACACGGACAAAAGTTAACGTGGATGGCCTCATTAGAGCTGGAGCAGTCTTAAAGAGATTTTATTTCGTTTCATTCGGTAACAGTGAGATTTCAGGTTCTTTTAAGGTATGATTTTGAAGATTGTATATGATACATTGTTTTGTGGTTATGCGTCTTGATTTATGATCACCTGTAATTGACTTTCAACCGGAGGATTGGTAGTTCACATCAATGTTTCTACTACTAATCGTGTACTGTTCTACTAAACTCTTACAAAACGACAATCTCGAATTAAAATGAAATCTACAGCATTTAGTACTGACACAAAAACACAATGTTGGAAAATGCAAAATAAGGATCGCTTTAAATGGAATTAGTTTCATTCCTAACGAAATAATTTCAAACTAAAACTGGATATATTAAGGAATCGAATAAAAAGCTTTACTTATTGAAAACTTCCAGTCTCGTGCACCGTTTATTTAGAGCTCTCGAATACTATCTTTGCTTTTAGTCTTGTTCAAATAGTTATAACTATCAATTTATATTTGCATCGATCCTTTTGAAATTCAGCTAAATGAAAGCTAACATTTGTAATTTATTCTGTCTAGACTTTTGTATAAATAAAATTCCTTTGATATGATCAATATTTTTCTTCTACAAACTATACCGTTACGAATTTAACCTGTAATAAAATGTTGATGTTTAGTAATATATTTACGTGTTTAATATAGATCACTAAAATACTAAGAGCCTTAATAAAAAGTTACTACCCGACTGACGAGCTAACTGGTTTTTGTCCTTTGTATTAAATTCAAAACGACTATATATTATTATCCCCCCATTAAATACAATCCGTTAAACGGTTACTAAAAGAAGACAGCAATTGATAAGCAAAAACTGCTTAATTAATCAATAGATCTTCGCCTTTCTGTTCTATCAAAACTCAATTCTATCAAATAAAAGACCGCAGTTGATCAACTAAACTTCTAACATCACCAATAATACCTTACCTAAATAGATCATTTCGCCTTCATGGTCTATCACAAATCTAATAAGGTGAAGGAAGTCAGAAAATTGTCAGTAAAAATCTCAACGCTGTAAAATATGATAGGCATTACACTAAATACAGCTTTTGAACTCTAATAACACCTAAACCGAAGATATAAAAAGTCACATTCTAAAAGGTATTATACCATATGTCACTTTCAATAAGCAGCTATCCGCAAACCCGCTCACAAAGAAGTCGTGTCAATAAGCAATATCCAAAATCCGTATAGCCGGATAGTCCTCGACCGAGGGCCCTCGACTCACGACAGGACGATACGGCACATTCTGCGAACACTCACTTCTTATAATCCCTTTTGTCCTTTTTCCATTTTACACCTGACTTAGCCGGGATGAGGTGTCACTGGGAGCTACAGATTATATATTGGTTTATTGTGACGTCTTCTGACCATAATTATGATACAAGGAAACCGCTCGTCATGAAGTGCACCTCCGTTAGTTTTTTACAGACCTCACAACACAGTTGGTAGTAACCCTGCCTTCTGTGCTGTAGGGCGTGGGGTCGATTCCCATCCAGAACAATTGTGTGACGAATATAATTGTTTATTCGGTGTCTGGGTGTTAATATGTATGTATTTACAAAAAAGATTTTAAGTATTATATTAGTTGTCTGGTTCTCATGATACAAGCTATGCTTAGCTTACTTTGGGGCTAGATGGCGCTGTGTGAAATGTCCACCAATATTATTATCATTATTATTATATACATACATTTTTGATGGGTAAACAAGCACTAACCACACGCACACAGTATGATTCCCTGTGTCACAGGCGGCATATTAACTCACAGATACAATACACAAACCAAGAGAAGAGGTCCCGGGAACAAACTTTATCCCCCACCTCATAAATGTTTGCCTTGGTTGGAATCGAACTCGGAAGCCCTTTCTTCGAAGGCAAGGTTACTACGGACCAAGATACAAAGCTCTCCTAACTTCTCCCCACTCTCTGTAGTCATGAAATCGATGACATAAATTTGTTAATTCAGTTTCTATCAACTTCAACGACAAATTGATGGATATCACATTGAAATTGATAGAAACTGGCTGAAACAAGTTATGTAATCATCCCACTGGTTTCCCAACATCAGAAACAAGAAGGCTGATTGGCTTATCTTTCAATAATTAATGTTTGGGTTAATTTTCGCGTCAGTCCAGTCCATCCAATAAAATGATGTGCCAATCAGCAGCCCTTTCATGGCCCACTACTCAAGTTTATTTAGTCATTTTTTTAATTAACCTGTTCAGATCATGTTGATAAAAAAGACTTTGACTATGGTTATTAGCCAGTGTAAATAACCATAGACAAATTAATTTAAAAAATGACTGGTCTAGTCATTTTTTTATATTGGATATCATTCTCAATCGATGTAGTTAAGACCTAACTACATCGATTGAGAATGATATCCAATATACATCATCGAAAATGTAATTCCTAGTCAGCCATCTTTATAGGTAGGTATGTCAAAGTCAAAGTCAAAGTCAAAAACTATTTCCATAGAATTCATAAAGAAATGGCTTGGAAACGTCAATATTCAAAACATAAGGTCACGCGTAGTTACCGATAAGTTTGATGCCTGTTCAAACCCTATCCGACCCTCCATGGAGGAGAACAGCCAAGAAACCCCTAATGGAGGAATTCCTTTTTTTTCGCGAGCACGATCCTTGTAACAATTGAGTACTTAGGTCTATGTTACATTTATGACTACATAATATACTAAAATATTACAGGATGTTTTGTGTGTCGTTGAGCAGAGCGACATCAGACCACGGGGATTTATCATTTATATAATCATATACAGTGTAATAAGCTAATAAGCTATGGAATAGTTTAGTTCCAACCAACAGTTCAGAAGCGTATATGTAGCAAACCAAGACATGTAATGTTATACTTTTAGCATAGTAAAGGCATATGCAGGATCTTACCTACACCGTTTGCCTGGTCAGTTTATTTATCGTCAGTATGGTGGACATTTTTAATCCTTTTTTGGAATCGTTTTACATGTCATACAAAAGATGTTACGGGAATTTTTAATTTTCAAGTTACCGATTATTGTATGCTCTGTTAAATCACTGCCTGATCAGTTTACTTCTAGATTTTGTACGTTTTTTGCAAAAGGGACGCTATTTTCTAATGTTTAGTTTAATGTTTCATTATAAATATTTTTTTGTAGGCCACACACTCATTCCCCTGTGGTTGCAAACGTCAATAGGCGACGGTAAGCAATAGACGATAGGTCAGATTGGTTGCCTAGCTTTTACATTAAAGAACTTACAGCGTGTTGTCTGTTCAGATAAAAACTACTTTGTACAATAGAACATGAATGATCATCAAAAACTCTTCCTTGTCTCTCAGAACAAATTCAAAGTTAAAAACTTTATTTCCATAGAATTCATAAAGAAATGGCTTAGAAAAAAAACGGCTTTAGGTAATAATCAAAACATAAGGTTACGCGTACTTATCGCTAAGTTTAACGCCTGTTCAAACCCTATCCGATCCTCCATTGGGAAGAACAGACACGAAACCCCTAAAGCAGGGATTCTTTTTTTCCAACCGTAACACAGGGACCTACCATAGTCGGATATGTTATGAACAGGAAATCGTTACCCATGTTTTGACTGTTCCCTGTTAGGTACCTCAGAACAATAACTAAAGTTTATTGTTGCGAGTTAGGTTCGATGTTGAGCTACCGTCAAAGCTAGCTTCCATTGACAAATATTTGTTGTTTAAACTATTATAGACAAGCGACAACTTGGGTTTATCCAATGTAGGTATATCGACGGCGCAGCCTCTCGCCTGGGACATGAACACTATTAAAAGTTTCGCCGACCTGCTGGAGACAACTAGTTTACGTAAACCTGAAGTTAGGTCGTACCTAGGATAAGTAATCTAGCCTTTGTAGGGTTGACCCGATTTTAGAACACAACACTAACCTCAACGAATATTTTCCACCACTTTTATTGCTCCGAGTTTTTGTGAGCAGAAGAATGATAGGTATTTCATCGTATTTAACTAGGGTCGGTAATACTTTAGAAGTTGGTTTAATTTCACCATTGTATTCATTGTATGAGCTCAAAACTTAATTTTAAAACAGTTCCCAGTAAATGGGAATTAATTATTTCACACAGTGTGCTGAGTCCTGCGTCCTGAGCAAAATCCGTATCCATTATACTTTGTTTATGTTATTAAAAATAAGGTATTAAAGGTGAGATGCCACGTAAATATAACAAGTCTTACAAAAATATTTTATTGATGCTTTTTGTGGGTAGTTAATCAAGTTTGTTGCAATTATGAAAAAAAAAAGTGATAGTTCCTGTAAAAGTAGTAAATCATTATACCGGAAAAATCCATTAAAAATAAGTGAGATGGTAAAAAATAACTTCAGTTCAGTAAAAACTTTTTTTTATATTTAATATCAAGTGATTTTTTTATATATATATTATGCTAGGCATTAGCGTACCATTTGTCGGTGCGTGATTCGCATTGCATTTGTTTGAATTATTGATTTTCATATGATTGATTCCATGGGCTGTGTGATTATGTGGAAGTGAAAATTATGTGCGTAAAAGTTGAAGTTTGATAGAATAATGTAGCACTAGAATGCTACAAATTAAAAAGCACAAAGTAGATACACGGCTGGTATGAAAGTGCCAGCCACAAACTAAAGCACTTTCAACCCAGATAGTAATAAAGTAACGCGATAAAATAACGTATGACGAAAATTCACTATTAGAGAGCTTTTCAACTCGCAAAATCCACTAATTGCGAGTGACGACGCCAAACTAAAGCGTGATTACCGCTACCGTCTCGCAGACCACTTCAGACGGTATTTCGTCACCTGTTGAAAATAATTAGGCAAAAAAATCCATAGCCAGCAAAACAAAAACCCAGGTGCTATGTACACTTTTCTGTGTTACCCACTCAACGCGTACTCGAATTCCGTGGAAATTCGGCGGGAATTTTTCAGTGCAAACTATTCGAACGAGTGTGCTCAGTCGTCTGGTGGCACGAGTGGAAAACAAACCTCTTTGGATTAACGGCATTTTTTACTTGGCGTGTTTGGCTGCCGCGTTACAGCACGATTTACACATGGCCATGCAAAATATTTACGGAATTACTATTTAACGAGCTGATAACAAGTTTACCTATTGCAATATTTTCGAAAATTAATTTTGTTTTGTGTTTGGAAACTTACGGAAGCTGTCTCATCGGACGCAGTAGTGGTCGCTAAGCAGCTCACTTGTTATAAAATACAACAGACAATGATTGAGTAGTTTATGAAAAAAGAGGGTGATTGCCGAGTAGGTAGTACAGACCAACTTTCAATCCGAAGGTTGCTCGTAAAAATCCGGAGCAGACGTGCACCAATAATTTTCCACTTGGGTATAATAAAAATATAAATGAAATATGTCATCGAAACGATTACCGAAAACATCGTATGGAAAGTGACATAGCCTAAAATAAATAAACGGTAATTTTAGAAACGGCAATACTGGAGGTCCATAACGGGCTTATTGCCCGACCGTTAGGGCAGGTAGTTGGGGGATTAGCTTAGACAATACAGAGGTGAACTGCTTAGTCTGTATTGGCTGTTTGAGAACTACAACAGCAGGAGCAATTCACAGCACTAAATATGCTCCAGCCAAATTAACCTGAGTTCAATCCGATTAAAAATCATTCATCGTTCTCTTCATGAGAAAGCGGCCAGTTCAGACCAGTTGTAGCGTAGAGAGACACTTGCTATCCTATTCGTTTCGAGCATTCCAAATATTCAACGTAAAAAAAATATAAAGCCGTGCACCGCTTGCTTTCTGTGTTACCCACTCGACAAACTCGAATTTTCCGTTGATATTGGTAGACTTTTTCACATATCAGCACAACCTAGATACACGAATAATTGCACTCAGTCATCTGCCTAGTGGATAACGCACCCTCTGTATTAATGATATATATTTGTGCCACCTGTAATCAAATACGATAAATATACGTACCCGCTTCTCTGTATTTTGCATTCATTTTACTTACTTATTTAGAATTTCAAGGATTTTTATTACGTAATTTATCATTGCTCAACTTTTTGAGTGTGCGACTGTAAGTACTTGTAACAAAGTGGTCACGATGAAAGACTGGAGAAATTACCATCTTTCTGACTATCAATTACCATCGTTATTTCTGGCTTAGTATTCCGTATGGTTAAGAGCGTCAGAGCATAATTATAACTGTAAGATACTAGATAGCTGACAGTATATAACAAAAAAATAAAAATTAAGGGCAGTCGAATTTGCTTCACGTTGACAATAGTTTAGCACTTAAAGAAAGTGAAAACGTCGTCGGAATTTTTGTTACTATTGACAGCTTTTGACTAGCCTCAGCTCATTGGTTGGTTGTGGTGTCTTCTGCGTTGTGGGTCGTGATCGTGAGCCTGATTCCGACCAACAAAAACATTTGTGTGACTAACATAGATACATGTTTGTTGTGTCTGGGTGTTAGTTAGTACGCGTGTTATATGTATTTATAACAAAAAGTATATAAGTATTCTATATAGTACAAGCTTTGCTTAGTTTGGGTGGGGCTAGATGACGCTGAAATGTTCATAAGTATATAAAAATGTATAATTCCGCCCTAATCTTCTTGTGACGCTTTTCTCATGTTACTAGTAACGGAACGTAAAGACGCCTATAATACTCGTCAATGTCAATTTCTGTCAATCTCTTGGATGCGGGACGGCACTCACGCTGTCATTTTCCGGTCGGATGTAAACATTATTGATTGCTTCTAATTTTATAATAGTCTATTGAATCGCAAACATACATTAGTTTAGCCATTTCAAGTTATTGAAGCAAAATGGATCAGGAGACTGCGAAGAAGCTTCTGGTCGATGGAGGGACATTTATATTCCTTGGGGTGCCTGAAGAAACAGTGTTCGGAATCGATATGCAGTGCTGGAATACGGAGGAAGATTTCCGCGGGATTAAGATGATTCCGCCTGGTTTACACTATATTTTTTATTCTGGAGTTAGCAAGGGAACTGGCGATGTGAGCCCGAGGTGAGTTTCATACAGTTTTTATCTACACATCTATGTTGCTTTACTCACCTGACTGTGAAATTTTGATGTACGTTTGTTTACCTAGTTGCAATTTAACTCATAATTCGTGTATTTTAAAAAATAACGACTTACTTAGATAGTAAATTTAGTGATAGAACATTCTAGCGAAACAGAACATTCTAGCCACACACCTGACTAGCAGTATTCCTGCAGTATTAACTGCAGTAAACTTTTGGTCCCGTCTAATATAAACTGTCCCGTAATTTGGACCTGAATAACAAGAAAAATAATAGACTTACACTGCATCAGTCTCAAACTAAGCATAGCTTGCACCTACTGTAGTACCCACATAACTGATAGAAGTTAAAAACATGTCTCATGTCTGTAAAGTGTGCTTTGTATATGGTATGTCTGTTGAGGCTTTTGAGATATAAAGCCTTACCTAGATATAATACCTTAAGGTCGCAGCACTAGCTATGTTTCGGCACCCTACTCCTTAAGTTATACTGGCTAAGCTATAAAGTATGAGCAAAAATGCCAAGTACTACTATATAATGCTAATACTACCCAATAAAAAGTTAGTACCATAGTACAAGATATGCTTAGTTTGGGGCTAGAAGGTGCTGTGTGTGAAGTTAAATAAACAAAACTTTTACATTTATAATATTGCAGAGATAGTCTTGGTTATGTAATTGGTTTATCCATTGAAATAAAAATACAATGATTATAAACAAAGGTAACTTTCCCTGAACATAACTGATGAACAATACTGAAAATTCATTCTACCACTTTCCAGATCAGGCTTCATGCACTATTTCCAAAAGAAAGAGTTCCTAGTTAAGATGTGGGACAAGAACACAGAGGACATCTCCAAGGATGAGCTGGTGGATGAAACCATTCAACGCTTGAAGGACAATCTGTTCAATCTGGACCGGCAGCTCGCTCCATACCCCTATGAGATCTGGCAGAAGTGGAAGCTGCTGACCTCACAGATTTCAGGTAAAAATCTGGTTAAACTTATTTAAGTATTCACTGTCGCTTATTCAGAGAAATCTAGTATCTGAAATGGTAAAAACATATGCATATTTTTTTGCTATGTTACATCTACTTTGTTCTAATGAGATATAAATTAATACTTAATGTATTACAAATGTATTTGTTATTTGCCAACCCATTAGTCGATAAGTTTTATAAAAATAAGATATATGTGCATAAAATAAACAATTGAACAGGTCCACTGAAAAAATATATTAATAAATTATTAATAATCATATTACAAAAATGACTGCACTAAAACTGAACACACCTGATTGTCCCTGTTTTATATATGGTGTTATGTTATATTTGAATTTTTACATGAAAATATGCTACAAACTTACATATTATTTTCTAAATAGAGAATATATCGCAACATTTCAGCCGATCTAGCAGCAAAGCTTTCACCAGACACTGGCATCATCAGAGCATCAGTGGAACTCATGTCGACGACGGATGCTGACAGACCGAGAGGTGTAAAAACTGCACCCTCAACAGAAAGTCAGGAGGGTGAAGAATCTCCTGCAGAAACACCCGAGCAGAGCACAGCAGAGCAGGGCACATCTGGGCACTCAGATGCTAAGAGGGCCAAGAGGCTTACGAGGGAAGAGAAGGAAAATTCCATGCTGCCAGATCTCAAACCTGCACCAGGCATGTACCCTTTCTGACACTATTACTTATTCATAGTGGGGTGGGAAGATAAAGGCTTGCAATGACATGAACACCCATTTATTTTTTATTTTTTTATGTAGTTACGGAACGAGCCGACGGCACACCTGGTGGTAAGTGGTAACCTCGGCCCATAACAACCGATGCGACTTGGGTCCTCCCCTACTAGGTAAGACAATACCCAAGTCGCATCGTATGCGCCCGTAACTATGAGACGTGTAGGTGGAATGTCTCATGTGCCTGTAATTTCACCGGCAACCACACCTTTCAAACCGGAACACAGTAACGCGAACGTGTTACTGCTTGGCGGCAGAAATGGGCATGGTGGCAGTACTTCCCCGGACGAACTTGGCGAGTTCTACTGCTCTAAATTTTTTTTCTCAGCTCCTCTGTAGCTTCGATCCACTAGCCTCACAGCTCACTTGGTATTTAATTTGTACAACCAATCATTACTGAGACGAGTCGTAACTGTGCATGCTGTTGCACCGCTATGAGTTAATATTTATCTTGTTTTTTTTCAGGAGCAGCACTGAAATTCACAGAGATACCGCGCGACAAATACCCACCCGGTTCAACCCCTGAAGAAATCACAAAACATTATCTGGACCAGTCCTATTCACTGGAGCTCATGATTGCACAACAGGATGAGTAAGCAAAACAAATTTATATACCTATTATAATAATAATAATATATATTATATTCTATGTTATTTAATTGAACAGTACTAACGATCTTATTTTGCCCCCGCGCTGTATGGTGGCAGTACATCCCCGAGCGAGCTCTTGACATCATGCAAATAAAATGCCACAATTCATAAAACGATTCACAGTGCTTAGTAGCTTAGTGCGTAGTCCTGTATCCATGTAATCATGAAATCCATGTAATTCCTTCTATGTCATTTTTAACCCCTGACGAGGGTAAAGTGGGGTGTTATAAGTCTGTAGTTTGTTTCTGTCTGTCTGTCTGTAGCATCATAGCTCCTGTACGGATGAACTGACTTAGAATAAGTTTTATTTTTTCATTTGAAAGGTGTCTTAATTAAGTCTTAGCTATGTTTGAAAAAAAATCTGCTCAGCCATTTGAAGATCATCACTTCTTTTCTAGTTGATGAAGAGATATAAACAACTCTCACAGGTCTGATAGATTCAAAATTTTAATTCCTATTACTTGTCAGTGATATTACAAAATATGATAACCTTGAGCTGATGCGCAGCCATCACCAGGATCCTGCGGGATACC
Organism: Chesias legatella; assembly: GCA_947359385.1. Classification (NCBI taxonomy): domain Eukaryota; kingdom Metazoa; phylum Arthropoda; class Insecta; order Lepidoptera; family Geometridae; genus Chesias; species Chesias legatella. Next base: position 4,427,153 of record OX375766.1, read on the forward strand.
CAACCCGCCTGAACAACTGGCCAATGATGTGTGGCATCTACCTTGTGTTTGGTGCGACTGGTGACTTGTGAGGGGTTTCTTTACATTTTTAATTTGTATTATTTTAATGAAGTTGTTGTTTCAGGCCGCTGCACATAATCGGCGAGCTACAATTCGCATACCTGTGCTTCCTGATCGGGCACTCTCTAGACGCGTTCGAACACTGGAAGAACATGGTGGTACTGATGTGTTCGTGCGACGACGCCATACACAAATACAGAAGCGTGTTTTTCCACTTCATAAGAACGCTGGAGATTCAGATCGAAGAGATGCCCGAAGATTTCCTCGCGGATATCGTGATGAACAAGAATCTCATCTACAAGAAACTGAGGGAGTTCTTCAAGACTGCATATATGAGTAAGATTGATGGTAGGCTTTTGACGTTGATCGTGAGATTCCAGGAGAATTTGACTTCTAAACTTCAGTGGGATTTCACCGGTTTGGACGCTGATGAGGATGATGAGAGACCCGTGGTAGTGAAGGTTGATGCTGAGCCAGTCGCAGATACGGAATAATAAGGATTTATATGGCGTACTTAGTTGCTTATCCGCCATTTGACTTTGTAATTCCACAGACCCTTTTCAAAGTTATGTAAATTAATGTTGTGGAAACATAAAAAGTTTTTGACCTTCTAAAATCTAGATAAACAAATAAAAAGTGTTTGTTTTTAGTGTCAAAATAACAAGATTTTTTAGCTACAAAATGCACTTAAAAGTATATACAGCACGTATAACAAAAAACTATTTCTAAATATTTTTGTCCGAGTGTCTGTTCCGGCTAACCTCCAAAACGGCTGGACCGATTTTGATGGGACTTTCACTGGCAGGTAGCTGACGTTATAAGGAGAACTATCTTTACTACTAGAAACTAAGCTAAGTTTCTAGTAGTAAAGATAGTTCACAAAACTAAACTCAACGCAGGATCGCTAGTATTTAGATATGTCAATAGAAATGAGTAACTTTTTGTATTGTTAAAAACTATTTACATAATTTTGATAAGGGACGTGGAAATTCGTTAAATAATAACTACACGAACTATGTCGCTGGTTGACTATGCCATCTGCATATTGGAAAATGTGTAGGCATTTTTTCTTATCTATCTGATCTGTTTTATACATTTAAGTAATTAATCGTACACAGTCGTGTAATTACATCTTTGATCCAGTAGACTTTGTGTAGTTGTGTACTGTGTACATTGTTGGTAGGTCCAAATTTAATCATGATTTGTAAGTACAAATTATATTTTAATGTAGTGATGTGTGTCCATGTCAATTTGACCCATCGACTTTGATATATTAATACATTTTTAATATTACAAGTAAGGTGTTCTACATGCTGATTCTATTCCACGAGGCTTTTGCAGTCGTTAATTAAATAATAATTATTAAATCAAGTTCACTCAGTCACCACTGTAACAAATCCGGATGTAGACATAATTAATTTCTTTCTTCTTTAGTGCAATAATCATTGTCGGATTAAACTAGTTATATATTAAATGTAATTAAAATAAAACTAGTTCGTAATTTACATAATAAAATATTTATTAATATTTCACTTCTTCTTTTTGAACTGTTTCTTCATAGGCTGTTGAGTCTGTTTTTCGAATTTGGGCTTCTTAGGACTGACTGCGTTTTCTGAGAATAAAACATCACGGTTATAATCTATTTTGACAATGATATAAATCTAAGTTTGTTAGGTTACTTTTTTATGTTGGTGGACTTTTCACCCAGCGCCATCTAGCCCCAAAGTAAGCTAGGCATAGCTTGTATCATGGGAACCAGACAACTGATATAATAATTGGCAAAAATCTATGTTCGTCACACAAATGTTTGTCTTGGGTGGGAATCGAACCCACGACCTACAGCGCAGAAGGCAGGGTTACTACCAACTGAGCTATGATGCCAGTCAATTCGCTCCACTGCAGTGGCGTGGATATATGTAGCTCTGTGTCATATCTCTCTTCTCTCGCATGTTAATGTGCCTAACCGTGACACGGCTAAAATTTTACTCTCAATTCTCGAATCGCTGAATTTTCACTTCGCAAATACAAAAAATAATTACAGAATCGATCCATCTCAATTAAAAGCAAAATATTCGTACACAGCAAAATAGAAATTTATTCATTTACACTATGATAATGTTCTAATACTAGTTGGCAATAATTCTAGATCAGTTTAATAATACTCAAATGTAAATCAATTATTTTCCAAATTTTACAAAATACAAAATGTTTAACTGCTGTATAAACAGTTGGGTACTTACTTTGAGGAGCCTTTCTTTTGATTTGTTCAGGGGATTGCTGCTCTTTCTGTGGCACCTTTGGTCCTTTTTGTACTGGAGCAATGGGACCTTTCATTTTTGGAGCAATAGGCCCTTTCTGTTTAGGATCAATAGGACCTTTCTGTTTAGAATCAATAGGACCTTTCTGTTTAGGATCAATAGGACCTTTCTGTTTTTGAGCAACAGCAACTTTTTGTGTCGCCTGTTTCTTTGTTTGAACTGCCTGAGGCAAGGCGGAGCCTTGTTTGCCCTTCTTAGGGGGAGGAAGTACTTCTTCATCTTCACTGTAATGGTAAGAAAATAAAAATGTCAGTACAACAATAGTTATTTCAAAAAAGAAATGAAATGTAAAAAAATCTATAATGCCACAGAAGAATAAAGATTTTAAAATCGACAATTACAAATGTTTTGTACACATGTTATGGTATGGTTTTAAAACATAATGTGCCGAAAAGATTTCCAACTGACAATTTTTCTGTTTTTTCTTCAATGTTTTTTGGGAACAGAATAGTGCATTTTTATTTTAAGGGTCTAATATTTGTTCGATAATGTGCCGCTCTGAATTTCAATGGCCTTTGAATTCCATTATCACTATGTTCAAAATCAGTAAATATGGATCGTAAAAAAGCTTGTAACAGATGTTGGTTTCGGCAATATTTAGCTGAGTGCTCGACCTTTCGAAGTTCTTGTGAACAGTTTTAATCAGAACAGTTTTCATCTTACCTTTCAGCAACATCACTATCGTCGTCTTCAGAGCCAGTTATTTCGAATTCTTCTTCATCATTCTCCGATTCCTCTTCGCCTTCAAGATCATCATCAGATTCTCCATCTTCACCAGATTCGCCATCATCGCTCTCTTCACCTGAGTCAGCATCTGAATCATTTTCTAACATCTTTCTATACTCATCAGAATCAAAATCAGCTGAGCTATCACTATCCTCAGACTCTTCTTGGAGTTTGATAAAATTCTCTGGTGGCTTAACACCAGCATCTTTGAGTTTCTGTTGTTTTTTATTCTGTTCTTTCTTATTTACAACGGGTTCTGGTTTATTTTTCTTTTCTTTTTTCTCTGCTTTCTTTTCAACATTAGTTTCCTTTACTGCCTTTAGTGTTTCTTTTACACTTTTATCTGTTTTCTGTGATTTACTTTCCTCATCTTTGACTGCTATGTTCTTGTTCTTTTTATTATCACTTTTATCTTGAACAGTATTTTGGACATTTGTTCCTGTATTTATACCTTCAGGTATATCTACTGGTGTAAAGAAATCATAATTGATTCCAAGTTCTGATAGTTTCTTCATGTTGTTATTGAAGCTGAAATCAATAAAAATATAGAGCAATGAAGTGTTAATACTCTGGAAGATTAGTCTTGATAAATATAAATTTCCTGTTGTAGTAAAAAATGTTTTCCAACTGTCAGATACAAACAACTTTTAGATTTCAAAACTTCCGTACTTCCTAAATACCCCTGAATCCTAAATAGTTAATAATTTAACTACTTACTTTACTTACTGCTCAACAGTAATAGTTAATTTAATATTTAACTTTAATTACTTCATATTCTAGACTCATTAATAAATAGTGAGTATATATGTTTTGTTTTAACCAAGTTAGTTAATAGATATTTACTTTTTCATAGTTCGCCTTGCCTTCACTAGTTCACCTTGGTCATCTTTATTTTGATTGTGAGCCTGGAAATTACAAGTTATAATTAGGGTAAAATATCATGTGCAAATTTTACACAAATCCAATTAACAAATTGTGAGTGAATCTGAATCTGAATATACATGACATCGACTGGCCTGACAGCTGAGTTGGTAGTAACTCTTGCCTTCTGTGCTGTAGGTCGTGGGTGCGATTCTCACTTAGGACAAACGTTTGTGTGAGGAAGATAGATTTTTGTTCTGTGTCTGCGAGTCTGGGAGTGTATTTCAATTAAATTAAATTAAATGCCCACCAATATTTATTATTTGTATATGGAGATATTTTTTTTTACTGACCTTCTTTTGCTTTAACCGCTCATTAACTCCAGGGTTGTTCAGGCGACTCCAATGTTTTCTCATAGCCCTTGGTCTTTGCTTTTCAGGAGGAATGTAAGCAGCTGAAAATTTAAAAAGAATATTTTATAACATTATTGTTGCCTGTAGGATAACCTTATGATCATAGTGTGGCCTAGTGGCTACAGCCCCCGAGTTTAAATCTGGAGGTCCCTGGTTCAATTTTGACGTGCACCAACCGTTCACTGGTTAAATTCATGTGTGCAATACTACATTCTCTGAATGGTGAAAGGAAATAATCCTGAGGAACGAGTCATAGAACCAATAACTCTAAGACACTTAACATGTCTTTTCGTGCACTTAACACGTGCACAAAAAGAGCCCCTTAATGTGCTTAATGCAACATTAATCCTTTCTTTACCTGGTTCAAAAGAGCTAGTGTCACATTAGTAGTATGATGTAGTTAGTAAGTTTGCAGCTTTGAAAATATTATTTTAAAACTATTCCTAATGCATTATAGAGTAAGTTGGCATTATTAAAGCAGGGCTTGTCTCTAAAACTCTGATGATATCCAAATATTAGCTACCTACCTAACAACCTGTCAATAAGGCAAATTAGTCTCAATATTCCAATTACCCCAGCAATGATAGTCCTTACTCAATGTTTTCTGCACTCATTATACTTTCTCAATTCATCGACAAATTATTAAGTATTTCACATTTCAACTGTTACTACATTTTGGCCATTGAAAATTTCAACTCATCTGCGCTCAATCATCATCTACATTTGAGGGCATCGAATTCCCTTCTTGTTCTTAACAAGACCTATTAAAGCTTCTCTACAGTTGTTCAAGAATTACAGCATTTTGTATCAAAAATCTTAGTGGGCAAGTCATTTCAGCTCAACTGATCCATGAAATCAGTAAATAAACAGTATAATAAAATTACATTTTATTTATTTATTTTGTTACAATTCTGGTGTTCCAAGTATCTCATCAACTTATCTTTGAATGGACTGGTTTGGGATCGATTTATTTAAACATTGTATGAATTTAAGATAGTTAATACATTACTTTTTTGATTAGCCACACAGTTCAGGGGGCAGTAACCCTGCCTTCTGCATGGTTAGGTCATGGGTTCGATTCCCACCCAGGACAACCATTTGTGTGACGAACACGTGTCTTGGGTGTTAATGTGTTATATGTATGTACAAAAAAAGGATATTATATCACTTGTCTGATTCCCACGACACAAGCTGTGCTTAGCTTACTTTGGGGCTAAATGGCGATGTGTAAAATGTCCACCAATATTTATTTATTACCTTTTATCAATCTCTTTCCCATCAGATAATTGTTCATGGTTTCTGCAACGATTTCAGCGACGGCCGGCAGCTTAAACTCCACAAACGCAAACCCTTTTGAGTTTCCAGTGCGCTTTGATCTGATCACTCTCACATTGCTGACTGCACCAAATTGTCTGAAGTACTGTGACATTTCATGCTAAAAAAATATAAGGTAAAAATATAACTCAATTGGCCTCACAGTTTAGTCACTCTGTCTGTGTGCTGTTGGTTGCAAGTTTGATACCTACCCAGGACTAACATGCATGTACTAGCTAGTGCCCACAACTTCATCTGTGTAGAACTCGTTTTATGCTTAATCACAAATATACAAAGTTAAATATGACTGTGGCAAAGATCTACATACAAGCGTGCAAACATTCAATACAAAACTTACACAATTATAATACTTTGGGGAGACATCATAACTGGAATGAATTTATGATGTTTATTATAGAAACATGAAGATGCTAAAATTATAGCTATTATGGAGAATTCCGGGCTATTGCAGTTGAACACTAATTATCTGGTTATTAATTCAGTCTAATCTATTATAAATAAATAAAATTGAACTGTCTGTTGTAATGTCATAATAAAAAGTACAGTATATGTATATACAGTATGTACTGATACGAAAAACAACTGTTATAATTTTGTCTCTGTCTATCTGTTCTGACTAAATCTCCGAAACGGCTGGTCGGATTTATAACATGTCATTATTAACGGGACTTTCGCTGGCAGACAGTTGATGCTTTAAAGATTAACTTAGGATACTTTTAATAAGGTTAATAAAGTGCGTCGAGGTACTGTGGTTATTAATAGTTTTACTATTATACTACTCCTGGCGTTATGCCCATTACTTCCCTTGAAGCTCTATAGATGTGTTCAAAACGATCACGGTAGGTACAGACTTTCGTGTCTAAATGATAACATTATCCAATGGATCTACCAAAAACTAACCTCGTAAAATCCATGAGGAATATGTGACAAGTAAACCAGTCCTCGTTCTGGGCGCCTTCTTTTCGATTTCTTCGCATCTTTGCTTTTGAGAACAACATTGTCAGGTATATCGCCTTTGCCAGCTTTCTGAAAACATGGGCAAGCATAATGTACACATAACCTCAAACACCGATGATTTACCACAATTATTTATATTCATAAACTAACATGGATCAACTTTTGAATTCCTTTGATAGATTTCACGAACTTCTTTTGTTTGCTGGTGTCCAATGCTACGATTTCTTCCATTTTATGATTAGTTTTAGATTACATAGATATAAAGAACCATAAACAGACTGACTAACGGACGCACGCACGCAGGACTTCAAGTCTCGTAGAATTTCGACATTTCACATTTTCCTCTCCTACTTACACGGTAGGTATGAACCAGTGTGACCAGACTAAATTATACGAAAATACCATTTTGACAGATCAAATGCTCCATGAAGTCGTTTAATGATAGAAAAATCTCTTTTACACCTATGTATTCATGATTAACATCAAATGTTAACAGCATTGTATTTCGACATTCTCTTTGAAGGGATTATATTTAAATATTGCTAATTTACTGAAACTAAGCAATGCTTGTTATTATATCTTATGGCCATTAACAATGATTTAACCCTTAATCCTTCTTGTTGGCATGCATCAGCATTGGTGTGCAATTACAAATCTTTTTGAAGGGCAATAATTATTAGAGTGAGTTTTAAAAATTATAATATTACTAGTTTTTGAACATTTATACTACCAATCCAACCTGCTTTTCAAAAAAAAAAGACGTGTGGCACTCGGAGACTACCGCGGTAAAGCTATTGCGCGTGATATTTCAAAAAGTCATTAAAAGTTCTGGTATTTATCGATAGATGGAAAAACTAAAAAGTATCACCGCTGTGCCGGTCGGAGTGGGGGGTGTTAGGTTTTTTTCGTTACGGAATTTCTGGATTCGGTCTCCACGCTCAAGGCCCGCGATAGAAGCTATGCAATAGCTTAATAATTTTGCGCCCTAATATTTCAGGTACCCTAAACTTGCTGAATTAAAAGAAAAATGGATCAAACCTACCAGGCGGGAAATTTGGTTCCCATTACAATATAGCGTTATATGCTCCCAGCATTTTACTCAAGACTTCTTTTTAAAAATGAAAAATCTTAATGTAACGTACTTACATCTCAATTCAATATACTTAAGACTATTATTATATGTATTTACACCATAATAATTCGTGTTAGATACTTTTTAGTAAACACAGATAGGTATACCTTGTTACAACTTACAAGTATCGATAATGAATTACATAGAAACTAAGTACCGCATCACTAATAATGTTTATGATTTGTCGTAACCTTGAACGGACCAATTAGCGCTCATGCCGTGGCGACGCGTCGCCACGCCAGAAATCGGTTTTACGTGCGGCTATAGATGTTTCACATCAATATTTGGCCTTGACTTCAAATTAAGTAATTTTAAGCAAACATACACACAAACGTTTGTACAACTTTAGGCCACTCATACCCCTAATTTTGATGAATTGGGGGTATGAGAGACTAGAGAGAGAGAGACTAGACTAGACTTGTGACTTGGCATTTAGTTGGCAACACTGGTGTGGTGTACATTTAATAAAAGTTGATAGTCTAGCTAGCCAAATAAAATAAAAGATTTTTGCAACATAGATATAAATTTGATAAAAGTTGCCTTTCAGTGTGGGCTAGAAATGTTACACGGTCGTATTGTTTGATTCCACTCAACAAAATAAACACAACCAATAATGTCGTTCACCGGTTCTCTGCATCAATACATTCAGTTAGTGGAGCGCATGTTTAGGACTTCGCAAGGCATTACACTGTCCCGGCTACTGTCCCTCAGAGATGACCACGTAGGGAACAGGAGCCTCCGGTCAAGTGATATCGCTAGTCTGGTCGAAGGAAACTGTGTCGCCCCACTCGATGAAATTGTCATTGCTCATTTGCTGTGCGTAAAGGTAAGAAAATTAATATTCGAGAGCTACGTAACTAAGATAGTAATAAATTTAACTCTTCCTGCAAAGTAACGGGTCCTTGGCTCGATTTACTTATATCTCAGTAGTACTTAATCCCTAAGCAAATTGTTATAATGTCTATTTTTCCTGTTCTAAGGCGCTGTTCATGAAAGACTATGTGGAAGCGTATAACCACCAGAGCGCCTGCGTGGGATGCGTGGTTCGTCTACTTCAGTTGCAAAAGGAGGAGAACTGGACCCTTCCACTTATGTACACAGTCTGTCTTGACTTGCGGCTTGTTGCACAGAAAGCGGAAACTTGTAGTCGTGAGTATTCATATGAAAAAAACTGTTCAAATGGAACAATATTTCTACAGTTCTGACACCTGGATCTTAGAATGTAGCGCTAACATAAATAAAATAAATATTGGGGGACATTTCACACAGAGCCATCTAGTCCCAAAGTAATCTAAGCTTAGCTTGTATCGTGGGAACCACACAACTGATATGATACTTATATGCATTTTTTGTAAATATATAAATACACCCACATAGAACAAACATGTGTGTTCACCACAAACATGTTTGTTATGGTCTAAAACACATTAATATTGTTGTTTGGTTTTCAAATTTAACTAACAGTACAATAAAACATCTATTTATGTGTAAATTTATAGTTACAGATACTTTGCTAGTTCTATATTATTATTTTGTTTGTTTATTTTTCCTAATTAGTAGTCCTAGTTATTTTTTAGCTTAGTATTATCTCACACATTCACCTTGTTACTGTGTGTTACCCCTAATTCATTTAGTTTATTCAATTTGTCATTTCCACCTGGCACAGGCTACTCCTAGCCCCCCATCAGTAATTCAAAAAATGTAAGTTTCTTGCTTCGTGAAGAAATGCATATGTATTTGGATAACTCTTATAACTTTTTTCAATTCCAGCTCAAAGCAATGGAAAAATTCTGGAAAAGGCAGCAGAAAGCTTACTGGCTTGCTTCAGAGTATGCGCTGCTGACAATAGGTCATCCGACTATGACACAAAGAGAATCGGCATGTTGAACCTTGTGAACCAGCTACTCAAAGTATACTTTCGCATAAATAAGCTCCACCTATGCAAACCTTTGATCAGGGCGATTGACTCCTCACCATTCAAAGAAATGTTTCCATTAGCCCAACAAATTACATACAGATATTTTGTTGGACGTAAAGCTATGTTCGACTCAGATTACCGATCGGCTGATGAGTACTTGTCATTTGCATTTCAAAACTGCCATCACAAGAGCAGTAAGAATAAGAGGTTAATTCTAACATACTTGGTGCCAGTAAAAATGCTGTTAGGCTTTATGCCAGCTAAGGAATTGCTTGAGAAGTATGATTTGATGCAGTTTTGGGATTTAGTGTCCGCTGTGAAGAATGGCGACTTGCGGGGGATTGACAATGTTATGGAAGAACATGAAGGTTTCTTCATTAGTGCTGGGATTTACTTAATTGTTGAGAAGTTAAAAATCACTGCCTACAGAAATCTGTTCCGTAAGGTTTATTTAGTTGAAAAGAATCATCATATTGATATAGTATGTCTCCAAGCAGCGTTGCAAGTCATGGGTCAAGATGATGTAGATGCTGATGAGACACAGTGTATTGTAGCTAATCTGATATACGATGGCAAGATTAAGGGCTACATATCGTACCAGCACAAGAAACTTGTTGTTAGTAAGGCAAATGCTTTTCCACCTCTTTCAAGTTTGTATTAGTTTTCATATAAAGTAATTAAAAAGTTCTTTCATTGAAACTAATAGGTACCATACTACGAAGACACCAAGGCAACAATGTGTTTTGTTAAATATTGTTAATATATTATTTCTATCTGGAAATCGAACCCACGACTATCAAGATTGCTATAGCATTATTTTTAACTGTAAAAAAGTTAAATATATTTTTAAGCTATTGTTATCTTGCAATACACAGATAGAAAGTATTAATTATGATATTTTTGGATGTTACTAAGGAATTTATCGTGGAATATTTTAAAAAGAAAGAATAATTAGTATGTTATTTTACATATATACTCTTCAGGTAGGTTTTATATGGTACTAAATATTCACTCTCTTTAGAATATCCCTAGGATGTATTCATAGTGGAATTTTAAGCAATAATGTTTATTTTTGTAAAATATTTTGATCAAATGTATAAATAAAACTCCACTGGTCATTAAACTGTTTTTTATTAAATCCACAAATATATTTCAAAGAATAATATAAATATTATAAAGTTTGGTGATCACTATCGTAGCATTATTTCCAACAATGCAGATTAGACTTACAGATAAAATAATTAGTGATTCCAATGTCATGGTTGTTGGGCTTATTACTAAATATTTATTATGATTAGGTAAATATGCTGTGGGTTTGCTAATTTTTAAAAGATTTTTGTGATGTGCAATTCAAGTATCAAAATACTTTTGTCAAAATATGGCAGTACTGTTTTGATATTAGCTCAGATAAAAATCTTTACTATATTTTGATACTAGCTGGTGCCCGCAACTTCGTCTGCGTATTAGAACTTCGAGTAGCCCTTGAGAAATGATTGATTCCCCATACAAAATTTCATCCCTTTCAAGTTATATTTTCGCATCAAAATGTAGCCTATATCCTTCTCCATGGTTCAATCAACCAAATTGATACAATGATATTAGGATGGATATTTATACCCAATTTTTAGCATCATACAACTGAAAAATGCGCAAGATTCCTAGTTTAATTAGTTTTTATTTCGTATATATTATAACCTGAAGATATGTTATATGATTTAACTTTGATATGCCCAATTTGGTTTTAAGATTCAGGTACATTTTGTATCATTATGTAGATAAATATGTCAAACTGTGTAATTGCACATCACTTCATAGAACATTTAGTAGAAAAATACCAAGAAATATTTGACTAGCTATCCATATGTTTATAGTTTGGTATCATCTTACGATTAACTTACAATGTAACATTCCAACTACCTATATTAATAAGCTTAACATTTAGGTAACACGCAAAGCTTTTAAAATTGATAAGTAATATGTTATGAAACTATGTGTTGAATGGAATGATAAGTCTTTTGGGGCGTTAAGGATTTTCTAAGCTAATACTTTATATACAATAAATAAATTTTGGAATTCACTTTAGAAGTATAATAAAATTGGAAATATGTAAAAAAGAAAATCTGCTGTCCTTAAGTTTGCAAATCAATAGTAGTACCCGCCTACAATCAAAACAAATTTACTCTATAAAAAAAAAATAAGCCACATACAAAGTCAGCTACTTCATAAATAATTCTTAACAATACATTCTTATACCTAAATAATTCATACCACAAATAAGTTTATATTAACTTAGTAAAATAAAATGTTTAAAGATGCATGAAGCAGGGAGATGAAAATTTATTAATTATTTATTTGCCCCTAAAATTTAATACCTAATAATAATATTCACTTATCTCTTGTTATTGTGAATTGTATGTGGGTGTGATGAAAATATTCATTTAATCATTCATTCATTCAACAACTTCGGTTAGGTTAGTAAAACTAGTTTTAATGATCGAACGTGAGTACATATTTATTAGGGCTATCTGAAGAATAAAGTTTTCTATATAGAACCTATATATAAAACTTTATTCTTCAGATAGCTCTCAGATATATCGTGGCAACTTTGAAGTTGTCTTTAAAAAATATATAAAGATTATAGATTCTATTAGATAAAGAATACAATATTTTCCTTAGAAATAAAACATGTAGGATTAGTCTTAATATAATGTTGCTTGTAAGAAGTAAGCAAACTAGTATTAAAAATCAGCCATCCTTTTATGCGAATAAGTTAAGGAACAAGCATGATAACCCACCATGGTAGGCGGGTTCTCCTTCTCTTCATCTCTTTTGCATTTCGTTTGCAGGGAAAGATCGAATGAATGAATGATGGCATAGATAGGAGTGAACTAAACAATATTGTATAAATCGTCGTGTCAACGCGTTAATTCCGGTCAAAGGCGAATTTGTGCAGAGCCGGCCCCTTCAGCAGCTCGTCCTTGTAAGCGGCGAGGATAGCGCGCGACATGCTCGGCTCCTCCGAGCTCGCTTCCAGGAACTGACGCATTATCCTATTAACAAGAATAAGAATAATAATCAATAATTTCCTTTATCTATTTCAATAAAAAGGATTAAGTAATCATACCGAAACCAACATAAAAAATACACTACGAGCCTACCCTTTCAGAGTAGATCAAGAATTTATTTTCGACGACTTATCGCCAGAACTATGTGCTGTCTAACTATGTCCTGTAAGCAGTGAAGGTTGGATGGTTTGGTACCTGTTAGCAGGATTCAGGCCGGTTTGCTCGTGCGACTGCAGCAACTCGGGGTGGTCGCCGATGGTGTCTGTTAGGGCTGCAATCATCACGTCTGCAAAATTAAGATGATGATCTCAATCAGAATGCACAGTATGCACAATCTCTGACAACCCTGTTAAAGTGACACTTGTAACTGAAGTAAATTGTTGAAAACCGTTGGGTGATGTGAGAAGCTAATCACCCAGAAACTAATGTGTTTTTATGTAGCAATGTTACGGAACGAAGCTGATGGATCATCTGGTGTTATGCTCGTTCTATCACCAACATGACATAAAAAAAGGACATTTGTTTTTTGGGCGCATGGAGCCTCTTTCAAGCGCACTTATAATCCTTTAACCGCACAGAACTAGTGACTCGACTAGTAGTAAGTAGTAATAATACTGACCGAGAACCTTCTTCTCAATGGTGCGCGAGAGTTGTCCCCTCTCCGCCTCCAGCTCTAGAAAGGTCATGAACCGCTGCGTGGCCGCGCGCGCTGACGCCGGGTCGCGGGACAGCGACTGCGAGAACATCATCTGGAAATACGCAGCTTTTTGGGGGTCCATTTTGCTCGCACCCATCGGTGATTACCCTTTGAATCCTTACCAGTCTCCCCCGTGTGGTGCGAACGAAGCAAACTAAAGTAGCAGTAAAATTTGTGCTAAGGTCACCCGGAAAAGTAGGTATTGCCTCTGGTAATCTGCCGCCAAGCAGTAATGCACTCGTGTTGCTGTGTTCCGGTGGAAGGGAGTGGGTGCCGGTGAAATTGCAGGCGCATGAGACGTAACATCCCCGTCTCGGGGTGATGGACGCAGCGCAATGCGACTTGACTTATCTCGTACTTTGGTGGAGAGGTCTTGAGTTGTCTATGGGCGGCGGTTATCACTTAACATCAGGTGGGCCGTCAGCTCATGATGATAAGATGGTATGGTAGATTCCATAGTTATATGGTGCAATGCGGTGAGGCTTGGGTCTTAGGAGTTGGAAAGATAAGAATATCTCCTTTAGGGGTATCTTACTTTTCCGAGAGGTAAAATGGGGTTGCGTGATAAAACTGAATTCCAATTTTGTCTACTCACATGAAGAGAGAAGAATATTCTAAAGTGTACTGTACCTTAGCGAGCTGGTAAATGATTTCCTCCAGAGTGTACTCTGTGTACAGGTTGTCAGCCGCCTTCAGTTTGTCCATCATCTCCTCGTATTCCTCCTCTGTTATTATTGGGCCATCACGGTCATAGTCTGATGTGCCTGAAAATATAAAAAGATTTGGTGATACAATGACGATCAGAATAAGAAGAGAATGGTGGCCTAGTCATATAGACCCCGAGTTTCAATCCGGAGGTCCCTAGATCGAATCCAAAGATGCACCTCGTACTTTAATTTGACCACCGGCATGTTCTAGAACCAAGTAACCAAGTTTCCAGTAAGTAAACCCATTTCTAACATAATTATCATTGTAAAAGTAGATATCTAGTGCCCACTTCCTCAAGGTAACCACAGCTTACACATGAATAATTAGTTGTTGAGAATGCGTGTGATAAAAGAAGATAGAAGCGCTATTGGTATTGTATAGACTACATATACCTAATACATATTAACACCCACACGGAACATACATAATATATTCGTCACACAAATTTTTGTCCTGGGTGGAAATCGAACCCACGGCAGAGAAGGCAAAGTTACTACCAACTGAGCAGTAAGGTCTGTCTGAAGTATCTAATTCCTAACTTACTGATAATGTTGGTCTGCAGCATGGGGTCATATCGCTTGACGGTGTCGGGCCTGAGGTCACTGCTCACAGGCAGATTGGGCACCGGGGAGAGGTTGTTGCTGAGGTCCCACGTCTTGGTCGCGATGGTTCTGATGATGTCGGGGCTATTACCGAATGGGAACGACTGCAGCGACGGGTTGCGGTATTGGTATTCCTAGAAATGACAAATGTTATAAGATAAATATCTAGTCAAACTGCAAACATGAAATAGCAGCCGCATGAGACGTAACATCCCCGTCTCGGGGTGATGGGACGCAACGCAATGTGACTTGAGTCATCTCGTACATTGGTGGAGAGGACTAGAGTCGTATTGCCGCTGCCCATAGACAACAACAATACGACTCAAGCCCTCTTAACCAGAGTACGAGATGACTCAAGTCGCATTGCGTTGCGTACTGAAGGGATATACACTGACAAACTTACAGATAGTTTGTTTCTCAAGTTTCTCTTAAAGCATTCGAGGATCAACTAGTTGACGAGCTAGTTACCTACCGACTGTTTTGATGTACGGTCAATTGTAAAACTTGATATCTTAGGTACCCTACCCAATATCTATCGTGATATTTATTTGACTATTAATATAAATTGTCTAAGTTTTATTGCATCCATAACTCATGCAAATTCCCTACACAGCCACAAGTTACGTTTAAAGATGAGATTTAAAATAGTTGGCATTACTTTATAGTTTCAAACGCGTGTGCAAACTCTTGTGTAATTTAAACTTATATAATTTAGAAAGTTCTGCTGCGGTCCAGCGGTCCTGCGGTCCTGCTTGCTTTATATCAATAGACGAATGAAGGCCAAGGTTTAATCATCTCGTTCCGAGCGCGTCCCACAACTTATTAGGATGTGTTTACACTTCGTGTCTGATCATATCGCAGATTAATCTGGGCCTATAGAGACTGACTGACCTATTTTCGATCAATAAAAGCATGAAATTGAAAATTTGTCCCTTAAAGCTTAACCTGTTAAAGTTAACTGAACTGTAACAACTGTTCGATAACTTCGAAGAAATTTCATGATGTTTTTGATTGAAGAAATTTTGTTTGAGGAAAAATGTTCAGGAATTTGTTAAAACAATTCTCAATGGAACAGGTTTTTTCACAAAATATTTTCTCTGACTTGTAAAGTTATAGAAGCCTTTCAAAGGACGCCCGGAGTCGTTCAGAGACGTACTTAATTATTCATTTCACGAGTGTAATGTAAATTTCAATTGAAATTGTTCCTCATTCATTGTCTTCTCGTCTAACCGTTCTGAGTTTTGTAATTGATATTCTAAGGTATAATATAATGCATAACAGCAGCAAATGAAGTAATATCGGAAGCAATTCATAACTTAGTTGGTAGTAACGGTGCCTTCTGCGCTGTAGGTCGTGGGTTCGATTCCCACCCAGGACAAACACTTGTGTGACGAGGTTACCAACTGAGTTGTGAGGCCAGTCGAAAAAGTCAGAAACGTTAGCTCACCTTGGCGCTAGCTTGTTCCAGCAGCATATTCCTCAGTTTGTCCTGCTGGGCGCGCTCTTGCGCCGGCGCCGCCCTCACGTTCTGGGAGTAGTGCGCGCGCAGGTAGTCTATGTTGAACTTGATCTCTTGCAGGAACGCGATAGCTTCCTCCTTTGTCATCTAGCAAATAGTAAGTGATCTCTGATCTCTCATATCTAGGGAATTTGAACTCTTTTTTTATTTTATTGTTTGTATTGCGTGCCGTGTGTAGAAAAGTAAATGTATTTTCTTATTTTTTTCTTTCTTTTATATACACAAATATTTACGAGCCCGTAGCCCGTACGTAGAGTTAGTTTTAGTAAGTAGTAAGTATTTATAGTTGAAGTTAGTTAGAGCGGCGTGGGGATGAGGTAATGTGAGTAAAACGACCGCCCGAGTCGCCGGCTGTGTGCGAACTGGTTTATTGTAACAGATTATAATGTAGTTTAGGTTATAATGCTGATTGGGCTACATTCATTCTTATAACTGTACGATTCCGTACAAAATAAATTATATATAATAAACAGAATGTGTGAAATGTCCTCTAGATTAAAGTCGTGCGTATGAAAACTATCAAGCATTTTATTACATTTCAGCTAAGCATTTGTTCGAGATTTGTGTATTAAGATTTATATCCTGGCTATATTATTGAGGAATAGTTTTAAGATTAAATGAAATATTGTGTAAGCTAAGTTATTCATCGGGAAACAATGGCAGCGATAAGTCGTACAAAGTCTTCGTTACCATGACTGATAAATGAAAAGTTGGTAACCTGCCTACCCGTTTGTGAAAAAAAGCCGTTAAGCATGTATGTCAAAATAACTATAGCCAACATTTCAATAATAATATGGATTGGATGAATGATTTATTATGACACATATTTTTTGTCCAAGAAAACACAGTAGAATGTGACTTATTCTGAATGAATTTACTTCATTATTTATTTTTCATGGAGAATCAACAGCATTATTACGATGCAATAAACAAAGAATTAGCCACGGAGAGCCAACTAGATGTTCTCACGATTAAGATACGAGCTATATTTATCAAAAACTGAAAACTAAAACGAAGTGGATAAAAATATAACGATACTATAAGTGGAATTAAATAATATTCAATTAGTGTGAGATAGGCTTATATGGTTTTGTTCAATTACCATCCCTTCTTGCAAAAACTCTTCGATGGCAGTGGTGACACCCTTTTCATCCCCAGTCCAGAACACGTACTCTGCCATATCGAGAGGCGAGTATTGCACGCCGGAGTACGCAGCGTAGTGATCCATCTGTTATCAGAAATATACAATGGATATATGTAGAGTAACGCAACTGACAAAGAAAACACAAATTAGCTTAAATACAGTTGTATTTTAGTTTACTGAGCTTCAACAAAGTATAAAAATAATACTTCTTAAAAAAAATGTGACAGTCACCGTAATACAAAAAAATACTGACTCGGAAACGAGGCATGTTTAGGCCACTTGATAGTAACTGTCACCATTTTCAATTAAGCTCTAGAGACTTCGTCTCGCTGAGATCTGGCATTAACTCAGCATCAATATAATTTTAACAAACAGATTTAAAACTAATTGGAATGTGTTAAAAAGAAAAACAACAGAAACGTTCCTGCCAATACGAAATAATAAGACGTAGACGAAAAATAAAATGATACTCGGAAACACATTACGATTAAAATCTTTTTTTTTTTCACATGCATGCTCTGGTAGTTAGGTGGGCAGTGCGTAAAGGGAATATAAAAAATATAGGAAACTTCTTATTGCGTTCCTCTCAAGAAACGAGTGTTCTAAAAGTCGATCGAATATTACGTTATTTTTAGTTTCTTTGGTGATATCAGCGTTGAAGGCTCTTCGCACAGCTGTGTGCCCATTTTGTGGGCTATTTGAGACCGACCCGGGCTGCACCAAGCGAGCTGCTCCGTGGAACACCTGTCAATGATAAACGTAAATAAAATCAATGCTTTCTTCAACTACTACTAAGCTGTTGTGGTGGTAAAACTTTAAACTTCTTCATTGTCTTAAGGTTCGAGAGCTGGGGTGAGAATTATAATTACTTTTTGAGTTTTTGTACTTAATTATACGATTTCAAATTTCGTAGTGTCGACACTTTTTGTAACATTTCCAAAAGTTTGTAGAAGCGCTAGGTTTACTTAACTTTGGTAGTAACCGATTAACTTTGGTACCTATTGTTGACCAATTTTAATTACAATTTATTGAAGATTTTTACTCAGTTATACGTATTTCGTAGAGTCTCTACATGTTTTGTAGCTTTACTACGAGTTTTGTAGAAGCGCTACGCTTACCTTAGGTGTAGTTTCCTCATTAGGCGCGACAGTTGCGGTGCTATCGACGACACTGACATGTGTTCCGTCTTGCACCACCACGCGGTGGATACCTTCAGATGGCACGTCAAGCTATAAAGAAATACATTTTTGTAGTTTTTTTTTTGTTGAAAAATGCCTTCATGTGCAGACCGTGGCAGTACCTCGTGCTACAGTACTTATAGAGACAAATCTAATGAAAACGCGATAAGTCTATCTTGTTTTGACGAGGAGTTTTTATGTACCTTCAGGTTCCATTATCAAACCAGTTCCATAGTGTGGTGTAGCCAGTGACAGAATTAGATGAATAATAACAATCTATCGTTTCTGTTATATTTTACAATTCTAGTTATTTACAGTCAAAACAGGTAACTTAGGTACTTAATTTGTTGTGATATTTTGTTATACCTAAAAACTATACAGTTTGAAACTCCTTTTCTAAAAGGACGGCGTTTTACTGAAAATACCAGTAATGATCGAACCTGGGACTGAGATTGTACTCTTGGCGGCCCTCCAGGAACGGTGTCAGCGGATGCTTGCTGTTCCAGCCGGGAGACCAGCTCGCCGTCCTGTTGTAATGCATCTGTTGGGCAATATAATAAATGAGACAAAATAAAAGCTAATACATATTTTGTGAGAGTTTTGATTTATCTGAATGGACGACTGACATTTCAGTTAAAACGTCTCTCCAAAATTATATATCATTTTCGTAGTGTATCTAAAAAATATTTATTTTTATTTGTTTCTTTCTTGTTGTATAACTTCAAAAGAAAACATACTTATTTTTCAAGATATCCGAACT
Organism: Chesias legatella; assembly: GCA_947359385.1. Classification (NCBI taxonomy): domain Eukaryota; kingdom Metazoa; phylum Arthropoda; class Insecta; order Lepidoptera; family Geometridae; genus Chesias; species Chesias legatella. Next base: position 4,446,546 of record OX375766.1, read on the forward strand.
ATGTCACTACTGTTTACAACAAAAAACTTCAACCCTCACTGACTTATGTCCATAACAGCAGCGAAATCTCAAACTCAAGTAAACGTAAACAAAAACTAAAAATAGTGCGACCCAGTTTCACAAAGTAGATTAAACAAAATACTCTGTGAAATAGCGACCGAAGGCTGACCTGTACGGCGTAAAAATACGTTTATATTAGGTAACAAACCGATAAGCTGACAGCTGCCTATAAACCAGAAAAACCTCGTGACTGTGCTAATGGCTGTTATCTGTTAGGTTTACTGATAACTGGGAGCTTAACATGAGCTGGATAATGGTATCACGTGGTATTGATTTACAGGCTAAGATAGGTTGTTCAATATTGTGTATGTTATGAGATGTTTGGTTGTTTATGTATGATTACTCATACATTTAGGCTTTTTCATGACCAAATAACAGACTAAACCCTTCGATATAAAGAATATTTATTTTCTCATAGAAATTTACATTTCACTTAAAGAGAAAACTTAAGATCTAACATAAAATCTAAAGTGAGCGTGCAGTTTACAATACTTTAACTATATTAATTCTTATATTTTATACCCTCCATATAGTTTATTCTTGAGTGGGAATAGTTGTTGTGTGTATCTGGAGCATTATGTAAGCTACTATTCTGTTAAGAGTTAAAATAAACGTTTATTTAATTTGAAGTATCATTATAATCATTTGGAATTTTATTACGTCTTGTTCTGAACTTTATTTTAGATTTTAGCATCTTTTTGGATCGGTAGTTAACTCAGGTTACGTAAAAAAAGGTAAGTCATGATTTAGTCAAGAATTACATTCTGCAGAGTAGTAGTATAATGTTATTTACTAGGTGCATCCAGCGCTCCTTTTGATCTGCCATTAATAGACCTTCCTTTTGCTAATCAGTAGAAATGAAAACAAGAAATGTTTTTTATTATTTTACATTATTATTCAACTTTCATCCAATACCACCAATATTATTCAGCCAGTACCTACATCAAAAATCCACTCAATACTTCATCAAAGTTATTGAGGAACGTATATTGGCAACAGCGAAAAGACGTGCGATCGAGCACTCTCTAGGAATATTAACACAATAAACAGGGACGTATTTATTTACCCTTCGTGACAGGGGTTTTGTCTAGAAAGAGGAATGAGGCGGTGTCTCAGGTTACGTTTATATTGGATCAACGAAACAAAGTGACCCAGTAGTTTCAAAATAGAATACGTCTTATTGGATGGCCAAACATTCTGGTCATCACTGACACACCTTTTCGTAGGGTTTACGAGTAATCTTGTATGTAAGAATTAACAAATTTATTTATTTGCTAGATAACTACTTGAGATTTAAGTCTAATTTTCCACTGTCAGTCTGTGCGTAAATATATATTAACCCCCCATGTAACTGCCTACATGGTGATATGCATTACCATGTATGTAGTTACAAAAGTATATAAGTATTAGTTATAGTAGTATAGTATCAGTTGACTGGTGCCCATAGTACAAGCTATGCTTAATTTTGGACTGTGAAATGTCCACTAATATTTATTATTATTATTAAAATCATCTAAAATCGTTTCATACATTAGTGTCCTTGCAGATATAGTCAATAAGGAGCAATATAGATACCTATAAATGTAAGATATTTTGAAGATTTTTGAAATTTGAAAAAAAAAAATGATTTGTATTTGTATTTAAGTTAAACTTGTCGGAATCTTGCAAGATAAGAGGTGAAAAGTTTCCTTGAATACCTCCCAGGTTTACATTTAGAAAGCTGTGGCACCCTTGAAAGAGCGAGTAAGGGAAATGTACTGTAGTCTCATATTTATGTGAGATTTGCCTTGTAATTTAAACTAAGCAATTATATATTATAAATATATATTATAATCTTTATCTAAGCAACAAAACCATAATAAAATTCACACACCCAATATAGGTTTCCTGTGCCTAATTTAAGAAACAACTAAGTTGGATCGCTATTGTTATAGACCGAAGATATCTTTTACCAAGAGGCGGGGCATTTAGTTACGTAATTTTTTTTGTGTATTAATTTTACTCTGAGCTCATACAACAAGAATTTTCTTCTTAACCATAAATAAAAAGGTACAACTCACCGAGCTGATGATACTCGACGTGCGCCTTTACGTCGTCCTTGGTCTCGGCTGTAAATTTAATATATCCGTTTCACACTACTAATTAAGAATGTAGTTAGTTGGCTCCGGGTACATTCGGTGGCACAAGGTCCTTTTTCAATAATAGGCGGCAATAAGTAATGTACAAGCTGAGTTAATGAGTAGTACTTAAGTCACAGTATATACAAAAGTGACTTTAATAAACATTTTTACTACTTGACTGTTGCTTTGGATTGGAATAGCTATTTCTTAACGTTACGGTAAAAACCGAAGTGTAATATGGCAAATTTTTATTCAATAATGTTCGACTGAATTTAAGATTTCAATTCAGGTAAACAAGCTTTAGTTTTCCTTGCTCCATATAAAACGCATAGAATATTTGAAAACAAACTCTCATCAATTAAATTAAACATGATAGGACGTTTGAAGAAAAAACCTCTTTGACAAGCTCAAGGATACAAATGATGTTGATAATGTATCTGTCTCATAAATAATAACATATTATATCTACTCGCACGAGTTTTCCACTCTTGTGAATTCACCCCTCACAACACGCGGTAGATACTTACAAACTGTTCACACACTAATTGGATCAAGTATTTTTACTAGACCTGATAATAGAAAGAAAAAATACATTTAATATTCATCACTAACATATAACTTGTTTTGTCAACAAAAACTGGATGAATGAATATAGTGATTGTTGATTTGTGATGTGATGTAAAAAAAAAGAAAAAAATAGTTCGTGGCAGTTCCGACGCGCCTCTGGAGTTTCCTTTTTGTTTTTAATACTCGCTTTAATACTCAACAAATTCTCGTACCGGGGGCTTTAAATGAAATCTATTCCAAGGAGTAATTTCCAAAAACTGTTCTTCTCCGCTTTGAGAACGTTGAATCGCGGACATTTTTCGAGCAAAACCTCATTGGTGCGTCTGGATTTGAGCCAGTCTTCCGTATTCAAATTCGGGATCCACTACGGAGTTTTATAGTTAGAAGGTATAAACCAAATCCAAAGACAGATTTAAGATTTAAAGATTATAAATTAAAGCTTGGCTCAAATCTCCTCTTTTTCTATATTATATTCCGATTATATACCAGGCTATCCACAACTGTTATGATCTGACCTAGTTGTAGTTTCGTGCCTGTTAGACGAAGGCAAAGCGGGAAATAGCTCGTTAACATTGATTATTTAAGTACTTATGCGGCTTCACGGTTATTTCAGCAAATGCTGATGCGAGAGCCTGTTTTAAGTAATCACAAAGTACAATTAACATTTTTTTTTAATGTAAGTATTAAGAACGAGCAGATGGAACACACGATCAGAAGCGATAACCTCTATCCTCAGCATGGGTCCTCCCGTACATAGTTACGGGAAGACCCAAGTCGCATCGTATTACACCCGTAACTATGACACGTGAAGGTATAATAAGGTGTTTCATGCCAGTTTATTTCGCGACGCCATTTGACCTGGAACACTATAAAGCAAACGCGGTAAATAGTTTATAATTTCCTTCAATTTTATGCCTACATTTTTGTAAACATGTTTTAATCTGAACAAAATGAAAATCTATTCTTGGTTCCCAGGCGGTCTTGCCCCGAGGTGGACAGTTTCTCATTAATATTTATCACGTTGTTAACTTATGCGGTAGCATGACCGCTTACATTTTAAACCTGACAACACAATCACTCTTAGTTACGAGTATTTATCTTAATAAAAAACGAACCCTGACTGACTGGCATTTCGCAAAAGCTAAACGAATGATATGATTCTTTTTTAAGGTGACAATGAAAAGGAATTAAATTGTTGCAACGAAAACATAAATGTGTGTTTAAAAGTTTGTAAATTTAGTTTAGTATTAAAATGGACGTAAATTAATTAACTGAAAATTAACAATTGTTTTAGATGGACTATTAAATCTTTAGCAAATTAATTTACACATGGTTTAAACCAACAAATTTTATTCCTAAAGGAGATTTGCGATGTGAGGTGAATGCCTTTTCTTTCTTTTTGTGATAATAGTGTGAGTGGGTACTGGATTATTTATTTTGATTTCTTCTGTAACCACTGATTTATCAAGCTCGTCAGACAAGGCCCCAACAGAATTAAAGATGTAATTTGGGCCGTGTAATAAAACTAGATGTATTTCATAGTGTTATTGTATGTTGGCTCATTCTTGGTACAATTATTATTTTTTTCGAAAAAGATCTTTTATTTTGTTTTTTCTGCTTTCATAGATGCAATATTTCTATAATATACTAATACTTATAAGCATTTTAAAATCTATTGATAGTTATCGTTATTCTGTTAGTAACTTACAAAAACGAATTTTAGAATCATGTATCTTTTTCTCAGCCTCGTGACGGAGAAATATTGGATAAGTTGCCTGGAAAAATTGGTAACTTCCAGAAAAAATTATAATCCTTTTTTAGAGGATTTTTGCAAGAACTTAAAACCATAACTCACAATCATAACAAAACTATCACAAACAAAATATATTGAAACATGGATAGGGCAAAGTCTGTCGGGTCAGGGAGTTTCCAACAACAAACACTTGCGGATTATAATTTTATATGGCATCTAAACCATTGAATTATTTGTAAGACTCGGAACGATACTAATATGTTACTATTTGGCTGAGTTTTAAAATACTTATTACAAGTTACAAGCAAAATTATGCACCAGTAATTATTTTTTCTTTGTCTGTTATGGATTACGGATCATGGATGATACCGGCCAAGTTACTGGATAACTGAAACGGCCCTCTATATAAAGGAAAACTGACTCGTAGCTAACTAGCCAGTTGTCCTTCAATTTACACGAGCTACCTACTCGACCGATGCAATACAAAGCCGTCTTTAGGGGTTTCCATCCATAGACCGGTTCAGAGAACAGAGGAAAATTTTCAAGAAAAGTATTATATTTAGGACATTGTTTTTTATATTTCATATGCTTACTTTACATATAAATGTGAGATGTAAAAATGAATCCTTGTACACGTTCCTAAAATATTGCCTTAAAAACAGGGAAAACAAAAAAAAAAAGATCTCATAGCGGTCTTTGAGAACGGGGCCTTATTCATCACGTGTCCAAAGTCCATTATGCCGATACAAAAAAGCAATCTTAACCCACGTTTTTAAATATTAAGTCACGTTTACTCACCCATTTTCAACTTTTCCAACTGCTCAACTGGTACGTCCTGAAACAAGAAAGAAAATATTTTTTTCAACGAAATGTGGAAAGATTTAATTAGTTGAAACATTTGTATGGGTTTAATTTAATTAAGAGCGAATTGAAAGCTCGGTTGGCGAGTGGTACTGAGGTTTTTGTTTAATTGTCATTGGAAAGATTAACATGCTGGTTCAAATAAGGAGAATCATTTCGTTATTTTCGCTTCAAAATGATACCTTCTCAATACGGTGCAGGAAAACGAATCAATAAAGCAATATTTGCTTGCTATCGTGCATCTGTTGACTGACAATTAATTAAGCATTATCGAATCTAATATATACCGAAGTAAAAATACACTATCTCATACGATGAACATTTTTCGTGAATAATAATGAATAACATTTTTTTTAATCGTAACTTATTTGCTTCGCCAGCGATCCATGCAGTAACTCACAGAGAATGGATTTAACGTTTTAGGATCTAAACCAAAATATTTTTAGGTTTCTTCTATTCTTCTTTCTATTTTAGGTTTCACTCGAGATTTCTGCTAAGCGTCGAATAAACACGAAACAATGTAGCTTCTGCATGTTCATAAAGGGAATTGTTTTTCGAAGCATCACGAGATGAAAAATGTTGTTGAGAAATTCTGGCAAACAAGCTTTGTTTGACATGGCATAGAATTTCTGCTAAGATTTTGTATTTGTGTCTTGTAAAATTGACGTTAATGTTTTATTATTTGTAACCTCTGGTAACCTCTGCCCATAACAAGCAATACAACTCAAGTCCTCTTCTCCCCTACTTAGGTACGACAAGACCCAAGTCGCAACAAATGTGTCCGTCTTTGAAACTCCTACTACAGTATTGGTGAACCACAACACCCATTAGAACTTCAGAAAGTGGTCGTGTCCATGTTTTTGCTCGCTAACAAATATTCTTTTGTATATTGGAACTGTCAATTGATAAATTGACAGCTTTAAGTTGACCTACAAATTGAATTTCAATATACACGATACATGAGACCAAGGACCGGCACGCCACAATTTAATTTTCTAAGGAATTTATTGCGCGCCCGCCCACGTAAGGGTAAGTTCAGATGTCGTGCATACGGTCTGTTCATTGGCCTGGTGACTGAGCTCAGACTGCCAAGGGCAGTCACCAACTTGCGCGCGACGACAGATGATCATGTAAACGATTGCACTGACTCATTTGATCGATCAAAAATCATCAAATTAAATCATTTTATTTGCCCAGACCTATTGGCTGTTTCATTGGTATAAGAATTGTCTTGGCAGTTGGATTATTTTGGGAGCGAATTTCTCGAGAGGCTGTTAGCTGAGTTATTTTTGTGAAAGCAATGGCGGCGATGAGCTCACCACTTGTCACATTAATGTACATTATAGTGTAATATACTTGGTGAAAAGTGGCCTTTAAGGCTTTGCCTAACCCTTCAGGGAAAATGTGTGATTCTATGTATGTATGAAACTCAATCGTGTGATGCCAAATCGTAGGTGACCGCACGACTATCTGAAGTATCCTTAATTTTCAATTTCCACCGAGATGAAAGACCTGATTTGAACTTCATCCTTTCTAGGTTACGGTTAGTTCATGTCCGATGAATCTTTCAACTAAGTTTGTCTTTGACTTTACAAACTTTTCTCTTTCGATGTAGGCGCTAACTAGTTGATAATGGAATTCGATAGTGTTGTCTTTATCACTCACGAACATCTTAGATATTTCTTTTTTTTATGTTATTGAAACCCCAACGACTTTTCTTTACGTTCTTTCTTTGAATTAAACGGTACAATATCACTTTGGATTAAATTTAGAGAGATCAAATTAGTGTTTGCTTCAAACAGGGAGCGAACCCGCTCTCCTCGCTTTGAAGGCAAGATTTACTATCAAGTTAGCTAAGAGGCCGTCAAAATACAAAATAATTGTTATTATTGTTATTACAATGTTTATTGTGATAGGTCCTTTTGATCTTGTGTTTAAAATTATGTATGTGCCTGGTATATGAAATTTAAAAACAATAATTTAGGAATATAAGGCCAGTCTTGCTGGATTCTTTGGAATGTGTTAGGTGATGTAATGTAATGTGATGTTGATTCGCGAGATTAAAATGAAGGCGATGACGTGGTACGATAACGTAAACCGCAAAGTGAAAAGTGACCCCCTCATTCTATGCCTAACCCTTCCGGGATAAAAGCGTGAATTTTGAATGAACGCATGACATGAACCTATCAGTCAAAAAAATATTTTTGTTCAACAGTATTTTGGTACAAGTTACTCACCGACTTATTTTCCGATCCATCACTCAGATCTGAAACAAAAAGGAGAAATATTAGCTTGACGACGAAATATTTGCATTAACTAAAACAAATATTACTTATTTCTAGACTTGAACCAACGTCCTTGTGTTTTTATTCGGGGTTCGTACCATTTGGACACTACGCTCTCGTATTGTATCGTTTCTAAATCAAAACGGTAGTAAATATATTTAAGAACTGAAATATTCTCAGATTTCCGTTCAACTCAATAGTTAAGAAAAATATATAGCTTGTCGGTTAATTTCTAGTTCAAATGTAAGCGAGGGTTAAGTTTCACCGGTGATTACGTAATACCTATAACTATTGCGAGAATTTCTTCATTGAACGGAGTTTAACAACAAAAGGAGCATATGAAAGGCCACAAGTGCTATTCCGGGAACGATAAGCGGAATCGCAAAGTTTGTACAATGAGGCTTGCGGTTAGCCTGCTTCATACCCTGCGTGATGCAGTAGTTTGCACGTTACGTACGCCGCTATGTAGGCGTGACACGTGTGGGTAAATAAGTAAGTAAGTGTTGCCAACTTATATAAAACCTGTTTTAAAAAGGTAAAATACTGAAAGTAGGTTAAATGGAACTGTAAGGTTTTTTTTATGTAATGTAGGGTATAGAACGAGCTGACGGCCCACCTGATGTTAAGCGGTAACCGCCGCCCATAGACAACAGCAATACGACTCAAGTCCTCTCCACCAAAGTACGAGATGAAAAAGATAAATTAGAAAAAGATAAATTAGCAGTCAACATTTTTTTATGTGATTCCGTTACTGAACGAGCCTACGAAATTTGACTTTATTGCCAATAACGAGAATGAATGAATCGAATGTTTTTTTTTTCAGTTATTTTGATTAAGATACAAACTACTGAACCGATTTTGTTGAAATTTCCATTAGATCAATTTATGTAGAATAAAGTATCCTTTAAAAGAAAGACTTTTCAAATTCAATTTATCAATGACTGAGATCTGAGATAACGAACATAAAAAAATTACAACGTAATTAATAATCTCCTCGTTTTTCTGAAGTCAGTTATAATATGATTGAGTGTATTTGAGTTACCACGTTATAGCAAACATAAATAAGTAAATCGAATTCCATCGGCAAATGCAATGGCGAATATTTTACTAAAGAAGCAATATATATTTTTACTGTACAAATTGTGCACAAACGAAAAAGCATTTTAGTGAACAATGCTCAAACCACTTCTCATCTCAATTCAATTTATCTTCGAACCTATTTTTACGCATCTCTTTGACCACTAAAACCGTAGAAAGTCAGGACGAAAATACTAACGAAATAACAAGCATCGATTGCCCTTGATCCTCATAGGTGAACTAAATAGGTGGGCCACGGCACGAACCGCTATTAAGTGATACATAAATTGAATACACTGGCATCACTTATAAATTTTAGGCTATAATTATACTTATATAGTATAGTATATAGTATATAGTATATATACAAATATCCCATTTAAAGTTTATGCTTCCCTGGTTCCCTGGTTTATCCCCGAGCATTGTACTCGAAATCAAAAACACGTGGAATTAAATTAAGGGCGGCGACTGCATCGGTTATTCAATTTGTCTAGCTTTCCCGTGAACGGCTTGATTGATTGGATTAACGTTTTCACTGGATTTCGAATATCCGGCACGTTGGATGGTGATTTGTTCAGGGACGATTTTATAAATAATTCTCATACATATCTACTACAATAAATTGTGTAGGTGAAAAATATCGTCGCTCTTGTTTATGCATGTATGGTTGATTTTAAATACCATGCAAATTTACACGTTTGAAGGCGTGCAAATTAAAAAATATAATGTAATAACATATTTCCGACCGTCTTCTTTCAAAATACAGCGAAAATAGTCCTGCTTCTGTGATGTTTAGTGTCATAATATCAAGAATTGCTAAATCTGTGTCTAAATATTTAAGCATGGATAAGCATTTATTTTCATTTGTCAAGTGATGAGTCAAGTTATTTTCCGTCCGCTGGGTTTATTACTATGCAAAGTCACGAAAAGCAATTTTATTAAAATAATATTTCTTTGGGGAGTGATCCTTGCAGCTCTTCCATCATTGCTGTTTAAACTTTTATTAGTCGTCTTTTTTAATTTATCGAATCGAATGTGACGAAATTCCTTCAAGGAACTTCCTTTCTATTTAACGCGAGGTAATGAGAATCTTTACCGAATACGTAATATTTCGCCGCTGACATTACGGACAATTCAATTACTCTTAGAAATTTAGGTTCGTGAAAATACCGTTTTGGAATTCCGTCGACTCGTATTTTCCACCTGAAAACCGCGTTAAGAAGGTCGACATTTATCTGGGTCACTGTCAAGAGCCAACCTACCAACCTATTGCCCTTAAGTAATTTATTTATTGCAACTAAAAGCGAAGGCCACGAAACTAATTACAAAACTAATTTAAACCTAACCTAAACCTTAAGGCAAACTAAGTTTGACAATTGTGTAAATTGGTGGGTGTGAGTATAATATAATGTGTCTGAAAGCTAAATTTTGTTATTTCCCGCGTCGTTTGGTTCCAATTCAATGGGACGTGTAATAAAGTGCAAAGACACGACGGAGACAGTTATTTGAAAGGAGATACGTACATTGTGTAATGTAGAATGGTTCGCATGTCACGAGTATTTGCTTTAGATGAGTTTCGCCTTTTGCGTTCTCTTGAAAAGGTCGATCTGATACGATCGGGCCAACTCTTTTATATTTCTCGTTTGAACAAGAAAAAATGGATAAAGTTCTTTGAAATAGACAAAAATTTCGTTGTTGATAATACATAAATAGAAATTTTCGCTTAAGAAAAAAATATTATTTGTAAATACTTTTCAAATCATATATAGGAAAGAAAATTACATAAGTTCGGTGGAAATTGCATTTGCATTTGCATGATTTATACTAATTAAACACATAATGTTAATCAAAGAAGAAGTGCGAAACGGTGAGACACATACTTATTACTTCGGTTAAACTAGGGTATTTTGTGTGGTAGATAACCATAACTATGAATACTGTGGTATACGACATAGTTATAACAAATTACGTTAAACTATAATAACACTAGAAAATTTCCCCATCGTAAGTGACATGAATTTATACAGATATGTTATTGAATATTGTCGCAAACTTTATTAACTTATTAAATACCCGTCAATAATTAAAATTCATTGGATGAGTACACACGGAAATTTAGATTTATTTACTCCTCGGAACGGTTGTTTACTTGTGAACCTGTATATAAAATGTTAGTTCTGTTCAAATGCCTGTATTTTTTGAGAATAAATATCTTTAAATCAAAACCTGATACGACAAGCCTGATAACAAACTTTATGCTTCTTAATTTGTATAAAATTGTTTTTTCGGCCGTGATAGAAAATGGTACCTCTCGATTTTCAAACGGGATTACTGCTAACAGTCTTCAAGCAGTTAAAAAGTTTATTCGATCGTATTAGGTATATCAAAGTACAAGATCGTGTCTCCGAATTTATGTTTGACGTTGATTTCTCTTCAATATAAAATGTTAAATTGCCAATTTCTTTAGTAGACTAGAAGAAGTAATTATATTGAAACCAAAATTACAGGCACGTGGGAAATTCTAATTTCACGTCTCAAATTTACGGGCGCGATATTCTGCGACGCAGTATTTCCATACCTAAGTAGGGGAGGACTGTTGCCTATTGTTATGGGCACAGTGTACAATGTTCCAGGTCAGCTGCCTAGCTAGGTCCATACTATTATCATAAAAAAAATTTGACCAGCAGAGAAGTCTTTAGTGATACTCTTCCTGGAAAAGTCATGTCATAAGTATCAAAGTAAGAGTTAAATGCTTTTTGCAAGTAAATAGGATGTTTGCAAATGCGTTTTATATTGTTTTAGAATCTGTGTGTTTTTTCTACAGTGTGGACATTTCACTAATATGCACTATATCTAATACACTGCATAACTTTTTTGAGATATATAAACGTGAGTTTAAATATACATTCGATGTAAAAACTTCATTTGGAAGATTTGGCACACGCAAATATATCTAATAATTCGTTAAGTTAAAGTAAAAATGGATAATGTACCCTTTTTCACCAATAATAAACTTTAAAAACATATTGAAAATAAACATTTACCTAGTCTCTCAAGACAGGCTAAGACCCTCATAAAGCGAAGGTCTAAAGTCAGCTTAACTGATCCAACTCGTTACTAGTGGTGCGCGTGCCTAGAATAACAACTCTTGTTTTTTCCACGTTCGGGGCTAAAAATATCTTCTACACAGGAGCTTATTGCCTGTAGGGCCGAGTTTACTACCAAGGGTAACTGATGCTTATTTTGGCAAATAATATTTTATATCTATGCGAGTGTAGATCTTCATATAGTTTGACATTTGGTGGTGAAACGCTTAGTATCAGAAAAAATTCAATACCAATTTATGAAGAGGAATTTTAAATTGGTTACTACTACTACTACTACTACTATTTAGTTACTAACCGTGTCACTTCGCAAAATTTGTTGGCTTCGCAGAATTTGTGTGATGAAAAGATAAAGTGCAACTCAAAGAGCTCCTTTCATGCACTTGACGTAAAATTATTTTTATTTTTTGGTTTTAGGCCATGATGATTTTGGTCACGATGTTTTCCTTCGCCATTTTGAGAACGTGGTATTCGCTAGTTACTAAGCCATAACTAAAATAAATAATAGGGATATCATATAACACATACATAATTATTTTCCGTTGAATTGATGTATGTAATAGTTTTAAATATGTTTTACTGTTTTACTGCAGTATCACATTTTAAGTGGGCCTTTATCAAATTAAGTTTCCAGACCAATTGAGATTAAATTTAAACAGCCAAATTGCTAAAAATCATTTTTCAAACTTATTTTATTTTGAGTAATATAAATAACCGATATCCAATCAGTTAAGTAAAGCACAGCTTCAAATCTCATTGGTTCCCTACTTCCGAGTTAACTGGGTATACCTCCGATTCGGTACACAATATTATTGTAACAATCTATTGATTTCATTGTTACACTCGATCTACTAAGGCTAACAAGATGGCTATTCTGTGATGAAATACTTTCATATCTTCTAGAACAGAACCGCAGGACTAGGTTCTATTTAGAAATACGATTATTTTCATTTTAATCAGTGTTTATTTACACCTTTTCCATTTGAAAATAAAGTACAATAAGAAGCACCGATACCAGCCGACAAAATGTTAATTATGGATTTGAGAAGTACTGAAATTTCTAATGATAAATTCTCTATAGGTTACTTAGATAATATGGCAAAAATCCCGTGGCTGCGTTAAGTAGATTTATGGGATAAAAAGAATAAGATCTACCCTATTTTCGTCTCAAAATTTTCATTTTAGCGTCATGATTATACGTTATAATGGTCACCAAAGAATATATTAAGGAACTTACAGATTTAAGTACTCTTCTATATGTATGCAATAGATATTAGTACCTATAGCAAGGTCTGTAATAATAACCATTCCCTTCGTATGTGAGTAGCTCCATTATAAATAAATAATCAAATAGAACGCTGCAGTCAGAATCTGAGAAGAATGCATCCTCAGTCACATTTTTCATCAAAATAGTTTCAGTATATTTATCATTATAATGGTAACCAACTCATATGCTATCAAATTAAAGCTTTACCTACATGTTCCATATAAAAAAAATGTACAGATAGATGCCTGAAGTAACCTAACCTATATTCTACAATAATTACCATTCACTTCATATGCGATTAGTTCCATTACTCATGCATAATTGAACAGAACACTGCCAGTCAGAATTCTCATATTAAACGCAATATATTTTTCTTTATATTTACGAATTCTGAGAGCACCTCTTTACTCAGCCGCCGCTTTTAAATCTTTTATAGAATGCTCGTGTACAGTAAGTATAGAGTGATTTGCATTAAATCTGTATAAGCAAAATACCACAGATCTTGCCAAGCCTACATAATTTCTAATTCACTTCTTCTTACCTTTTTGTAATCGCTAAAAGGCATATGAAAACCTTCCGTTATAAATAATATATCTGTCTGTTATATATAGTAATAGAAAGTGCGGTTTCGCATAATGCCAATAGAACAGAACCTTTGAGAATGCCGTCAATAAATCACTTATCTTAGAATTGACGCGCTAAGCGGGGTTAACTAAGTGCCTACTAGGGCCGACCTAATAGGCACTTCTATTAATATTAAAGTACCAACAGGTTAATCCGGTATCCATTCCACGCCCACGTCCAAACATAACAAACATAAACCTATTGTTGACTGTTGGTGGTAGTCACCATGTAAGTTTACCCAAATTGTAAAGTACATGCTATTGGACTTTCAATTTTTCTGCTTTGAACTACTGAAACTTAAGCCTGACAGCATACGTCGTTCGCGTTAAGTTCCCCATCGCCACCTGAAGTCAATTTCATATAAAAAACTCTTTGCCGCACTCGCCCGATTCTAGCCGTACGGTTGAATAACGTTATAATCGTTGGAGAATAACATTATAATCGTTTGAGAATAACGTTATAATCGTTGGAGAAAAACTTTATAATCGTTGGAGAATAATGTTATAATCGTTGGAGAATAACGTTATAATCGTTGGAGAATAACGATATAATCGTTGGAGAATAATGTTATAATCGTTGGAGAATAACGTTATAATTGTTGGAAAGCATGGGCGATGCGTCGGGTTAACCGAAGCATGCATTGTGTTCACCAAATGGGGGAACAGAATTTAAGAATCGAATCTGGTATGCATTGCTTAGGTTTCGACATGTTTTCCTTCATTAACCTATGAATTGTTCGTAACAGACCTACCTAAAACCTTGGTTTCGCACCCGCTGTGCAAACCAATATCAGCGCAAAGTAAATTGGCAATAAATGTACCTAGCATGAAAGCTTTGTCGAGTATCTACATTACAATAGTGTTTGTCTCATTGAGAGCGACCCAGTATTATTTTCCAAAATATTTAGTAGCGACGCGGCTGGACAAAACAGTGGTTACATAAGTTGTGCTTCAATGTCAAATCCAAACATGGTTCATTGTAAATGATAGGTATAGAATTAGTCAAAGTTATAACCAACTTCATTAGATATTGTGGTTTCAAGAAACTTAGCACTTAGCACCTCAGACTTCTTAGTCATTAGCAAAAACAAAACCAATTTCTAAAAATGTTTTAACCTAGTATTTCAATGATTAGGAAGATATGCCATTACTCTGGTTTATCAGAAGCTTACAAAAATCACGCTTGACATAACGTTACCTCTCAAAATAATGGACAACAATTTTCATGTAATCTTTTACAGATTAGTTTGAAATTTATGGAAATAAAGAATAAACCTCTTTATTTCCTCTTTTGCTTTTAATCGTTCATTTTCTAAAGCAAAGGCACTTATGGAAGTCATCGAGCGGGGTGCCTACGTTATATAAGCTACCTCGATGGCTTTACCTATTTATAGGTTGTGCGCTACCGCCATTCAATTTCCTTTAATTGACCTGGTTTATGGCTGAGGCAGGATAAGGAAGTGGCAGTGACATGATGAGCAACAGTAGACGGGGTTTGTACTGGTAAGTATGTCGGTAATATCAAAGCGAATAGACACGCCTTTGATAAGGATGTGATTATTATTTCCAACAAGCAATAATATACAGGGTTAATGTTGAATCCTAGAACTGTTATTTTAAGATATTTGTAACAACATAGTGCAATAAATAGTTTGAGTTTATATTGAAATGTTGGTTTTCAGACACGTTTTTGATTTCCATGGTTACCTAGGTTTCATAAAATTCAGAGATATTCTACTTGTTCTTTGATATTTATTTTAGTTTTATTGTCGTTAAAGCCAATTTAATCGTGTTTTTTCACACAGTAGAACTCTGTAAGACCCGCATATAACATATTTGGATCGTCATATTTATCGAATTAATTGATTGAAGAACCATATAAATAATCTGACAAGCACGATATCTAGTGATACAAATGTAATGTTATACTGAAATATTCAAGTTGAAATCATAAGAGATCAACAATCTATTAATACAAAATAGGTTACTTGGATTTTTGCGCAATTTCACCTGATGTTAAGTGACGGTAGAGTTTAGAGTAGCACTCCGTATGAGTAACATATTCGTCGCCAAATACCAAATATTTTGTATTGGTATACACCATTTTTATAACATCATTGTGTTGTTATTATATAACTCATTACTCAGTTTAGATCATGGATTTCCAAGTTTCTTTCATTAATACGCGCCTTAATTTTATGAATGAATAAACTATAAAGATACTTATTATATTTCAGCAGGTTCTGTCTGTTAGTATAAATAAAAATTTGAATAAACCACATTCAAGCTTTTCGTAACAAATTAATTAAAGTTTACACAGGCGTAACTAGGTGTTCAATTTCATTTCGAGTAATTTCAAGCTTTATTTTAAGAATTGGTTGCCAAAACCGTAAATAGATCCAATCGATACTTAATAAAATATTTCAGGTTCAGGCTTGTCGTTCACCATCTATAAAAATATTGATGTATGTTCAGAATATATTTTGAACTTGTAGCGCGTGTTATTTTCGTGCATTGAGAATAGCCAAATTTCCTTCATATCTAGTAGCCATGCACGACCCACAACCAAATCCACTTAGATTCCATTGATATTTTGAATGTACAGAAGCCTAACAATATATATTAGTGTCCTACAAAAGCTCTCCTCTGAAACTTAAAGGACAAAGGGACGGAGAAGCTATTTTAGGACCCAAGAGTTACGGAACTTGTTGCCCGACTTAGAAATTCATCAGTCATCTTCAAGTTAAAACAGATTATTCAATTGAAGAGTAGATGTGCTTTTATGTACTTTTATTTTATTCACTTGTACATTCTGAAAATAATGTTGCTCATTTTCTCTTCAAATTATTTTTTTCGGAGTATCTTTTAGTTTAAAAATACAACATCAAATGTTCACATTATTTGATTGGACTGAATGAAATAAATTAGTTACGTTAGTTTATCTTTGTAATTATTGACATGACAATGTCTTATAATTCGATAGAGCCGGCTGCACGCACGAAAAAACATGACTCATGCGGCGTTACCTCGCTCTGAGGCGTTCCATGTAAGGCTTGTGCAAGTGCAAGCGAGAGCGCGGAACGAGCGACAAAGAAGCACAATCGGCCTTTGCGTTCGGCAGCGTTCGACATCCGTCTCTCTCCTACTTGAGTGAGCGATGCGTCTGCGTGGACAGCTGCTAATACTTACATTTACATGTTTTGATCGAGTATCAAGTGCAGTGTAAAACTATTAAATTGTAAAAAAAAAATTGACATAATTGTATTTATGCGTACAAATAAATCTAACTTGATCAATTTCATTGTGATTTCCAATTACCTCCTTCTCTATATATATACAAATCTATTAAACAAATGAAATTAAAATTTTCTTTTGAAAAATGCTACCATTCCATCAGTATTTTCTTAAGACGTTGTCATGTTCAACTATCGTCAGTAAACCGACTTTACAGACAACCATTTTTTTATTTTACAAAAAGCTTTTAACTTTTTTACAACTTGAATTAAGTGCTAAAATTATTGAAAGTAATGTTTGAAAAATGATGTGGAAAGTATTTTTTTCGTGTTTATGGCCATTTTTTTTATATAAGTGTTATATAATACGGCAATTATAGCTAAAGAAATAATCAAAAACTTAAAGCTAAATTTGCAATAAATTCTCATTTCTGATCTTATTAATTTAAATGTCGAGTTTCAAGATCTCATACAGAGTGTGGAATAGACACAGTTAGTGTCACAGTACATTTACACTCATAATGTTGTGTACGAAAGTATCGTTTACGCATTTTGTGCCTTCACGTTATAGATGATAGCACCTAGTAACAGTAATTTACGGTGAATAGATAACCTGATATTGACTATCCTGATGTGGCGTGAAGATAGAAGTCTCATGAATTGGGTCACGTCCCGGGATTTCTCTCGATGTGGGATATTTCAACACGAAAATATATGTGGATACTCAAAACGTTTTTCTTTTTGTGAAACGTTTATTATATATACGTATCGGGCACAAAAAATAACTTCATTATGTTTGCCGTAAACGAAATTTATGGTGAGAACCTTGTTATTTACAATAATTTCTAGGTAATAATATAAGACATTATATATAAGAGTATAATTTACTCATTTCAGGGATACAGGCCTATTTTCGACAGTGGCAGTTTTAGCGTTTAAAGAGTGAACGCATTTTGAGCATAAAGTTTTTCAGTCGATAAACTGTATGGTGCGAATCTGCTCCGGATTTCAAAAAGGAACTCTTGTATTCAAAATCAGAATTCATGCCAATCTACCAGCATACCGCGGCCTTTTTATGATAAAACGAAATTGAAATAAGAACATCAATCATCGCCCCTTATGTATGCTCCCGAAATAGAAACTTGTCCAGTGTGGGCGTCATGGGTGGCCGACGAAAGGTGTGGTATTTATAGTACAAAGCCTTTGTGGCTATGTGTTTTAGGTAATCCAATATTTCACTAGTCAGTTACATGGACGACAATGAGTAAGCAAGATTTTTAAAACAAGTCTCATGATTTATAATATTATTTCTTCCTGAGGGCCTTATAATAAAAACTGAGCAGATTTAAACACTGATCAAACTATTGGAACTCATTTTGTGATTTTTAACATAAAATCTTTGTGCCTATTAGGCACTGAAATTTTGTACATTTAATGGC
Source organism: Chesias legatella (assembly GCA_947359385.1). Classification (NCBI taxonomy): domain Eukaryota; kingdom Metazoa; phylum Arthropoda; class Insecta; order Lepidoptera; family Geometridae; genus Chesias; species Chesias legatella. Next base: position 4,464,935 of record OX375766.1, read on the forward strand.
ATAGTGATTAACTAGTATATGGGGTTTATTTTGTGCTTAATTCGCGGGAAGAACAGAAGATCCATAGTGGATTTTAAATCGTATCATTTGCCAATAACACTTACATCTAATATAATCTTTCTAAAGTACCAAGTCATATCGCATTGCACCTTTCACCCTGAGAGAAAGTCTCAAGTGCGTCGTTTCGTTGACACCCAAATTCTTCAAAAAGGCACACAGCCTTCGTAAGTATATTATTTTAAGTTATTTCACATTCAATAAATTTAAGGAACGTGCAGATGGCCCACCTGGTGTTAAGAGGTAACCTCTGCCCACAAGCAATACAATTTGGGTCCTCCCCTGCTTAGGTATGACAAGACCCGCGTCGCATTGTATGAACTCATAACTCTGAGACGTGAAGGTGGAATGTCTTATGTGCCATAATTTCGCCAGCAACCACACTTTTCAAACCGGAGTGAATGCATTACTGCTTGGCGACTGAAATGAATATGGTGGCAGTTTTTTACCGAATGAACTTGGCATAGGTTCTATGCTACTAGACTGGTTACAAATATATTTGTACTGTCTCGGAGTTGCCGGAGCTCGGGAACTTCTGGTTCGAACCCTTCGAAACAGGTTTACTATGACCTCGTGTAGCCTCCATGAGAGCCAGTAAATGTTGGCAAATAATTGAGTATCGAGTAATGGAGTCATTTCAACAGTTTAAATCAGATAAGCAGTGGAAGAATTCCAAGTCTACTTGCAAATACTGCAATTACTTGACTCCACTTGACCTATGCATTGATGCTTCGAAGCACCCAGTCCATTCCAATACTCTATGTACTTACTCCCCCTCGATCGAACCGAGTGCTACTTAGAACGAGTGCCTACGAGATGCCTAGCGCTTGCTCGAGATAATGGATCATCTACACATGAGTGATAAAAATTTAATAATAACTATGGTCCCGTTGTGCTAATGGCATGAAAATACATATCACAGTCAACCCAAGAACAAACTTTGAGCTCACTGCTCCTAGTTTTCCTGGTGGGAATTCCTTTTACAAGCAGGGTTAAACTTGCTAAGCCAACCCACTTAGCCAATGAGCCGTGAAAGTATTTTGTGAAAATTGCATTCTCGAGAAATAAAATGTAGCTTAGATGCCGTTGTTACTTAATTTACTTATACGTATAGAATAGTTTGAATTCTGAAATTATGCAATTTAATATTTCACGGCCAAAATAAATATTACTGAGTCGTACTGTTTCAGTGGGGTTAATAAAAATGTCGTTTAAGTGTGTAAACATCAGTGAAAATATTACTATATGCACCTTACAAGCACTGAAGTACCAAAACTCAGTACCTGAAACATAATTAGGGTTGTAAAACCGTCAACCCAAGAAAATGCTACGCAGCTAAACAAGCCTTGCTTGGCTTCTGTTTTCCGCGTTGAAACCCCGCAAATATCAGGAACAATATAAATATCAAGGAAGACATATTAAATGAAAGTGACTCAAGTTACACCATCACAAACCCAAGATTACTACACAAGTAAGTGTCGTAAACGATTACTCCAACTACGCAAATTATACATTCCGAAAACAAATATATTCTTAGACTGCAACCCATTAGGTCCTTTTTACATCCATTATCCAAGAAGTTTTCAACGTAACTAAGTGCCGAAACCAAATATATTCTTAAACTACAACCTATTAGGACCTTTATACATCTATTATCCAAGAAGTTTACAACGTAAATAAGTGCCGAAAACAATTGGGATTATTTCAACAACGCAATTCAGAACTAATATTTTTTTAAATGGTAAATAAAAAAACCTAACTTAAAGTAAACTTGTTATACACATATCCATTCTCTTAGATAGAACAGTATCATATTTTTCGTTTACCATGCCTCTATCAGAATGTAAACTTGCGTGAACACGATAAAATATGTAAACTGCCATAAACAGAATTTATCGCTATGTACCTACTGTCGAAGTCAGAAACCTTAACGCGGAACTGTTAAAAACTTCCTCGGAAAACACCACACTTGCTTTATACTTTCAAAGAAGGTGGAAACTATTATAATAAGAATAATAAGAAACAAACATGGATTCAAGCCTTTATCCCTGATAAAGTCCCTGGGGTAGTCCGAGCTTTCATGACACACTTTTTATCTTGTGTGTTACACTATCGTGGGAAAGTAGACGTGGCTACCTATAGTTTGGTTTATTGTTCTTCACAAAGAAACAATAAGTTTGTCCAAACTTGTCTGACATTAAATGGTAATGATATTATTTCAATGAAGTTTTGAGTATTTGAAGCTCCATCGCTGAAAAGTTGTAAACATTAACGTAAAATGGCGTAAAACTAAGTTGTTAACGATATAACTTGATAACTCAAAAGTATGAGGAAACAATAAATTGAGAAATAATACTTGTATTTACCCCCTTAATAAATACTCGAAGGAACAAACAAAATTTTCATCAATATTTCGATTTTATTTTTGAGAACTTACGTCTTCTTTCAACGCAAATTAAATATTGTTGATTATGTTTCGATAAACTTGTACTATTGTTATCTCATAAAAGTACATCTAAGGCCTGTAAAAATAAATAAGTTTATCGTAGCTTGCTTCGCTAAAACAAACCACTATAAACCAACAAAGCTTACGTTACAAGCAGAGCCTGTGGGTTTACCCTCCGAACAAAGTCCACAAAACATACCCATTACATGATTACAAAAGCAGTCTCGAGTTTGCGGCCACTTCAATCAGATATTTATTTTGAAAGATTGTTTACACACGGATCATAAACCCTGATCTGTGCACACTTGTTTATTAGATATTTTTGGAAACAGACTGGAATAATTTTAGTACAGGCAACACATACAAATAACAACAAAAATAACCTCCATATATTAAATGAAAAGTGGCTTCTTATAAAACACCTAAAAGTGTTATCAAATATCATCCACAAGACAACCGACAATTTCAAAACTAAAGTAAGACATCACGACAAAAATAAGGCCACCCTATGAAAACGAATAAATGTTGTTTGACAGTTCTAAAATTCAAGTCTCTAGTTTGTGTCTGTTTCTTTTCGTTCACTGAGGAGAGAAAAGGAAACGTAAAACTAAAATTAGTTAATTTTGTTTACGCAGAATTACATTGACGGAAGACACAAAATAAGCATATTATTAACTTGAGGTCATAATTTGATTGGTGATATATAAGTCACAACGCGGTAATTAGTCATATTTGCCTAACTGTATCTGCCTTTCAGATATGATCCAAAATTTCATTTTGATAGTATTATAGAAAGAAAGAAAGAAAGAAGAAGATAAAGTTCCTTTCATGGAGAGGGGACTGAATCAAGATTTACCACGGATTTCTGATACCATGTACATGGCATGCTGACTAAAAACTTCTCATAAACAATATATTTTAGATAAATTATACATTATTTTGATTTTCCATTTCGTTAAACAGAATAATTAGGCAGCGAACAAAGAGCTAATCTAAGTATCATTATTTACGTTAATCCTACTTAAACCTTTTAATCAATTAAACGTTAATAAGTAATAGAGCCGGTAAGTACTTGTTACTTGTTCACTTACCGACGATATTAGTTATTTAATGAAAAGCAAACATAACGAAATAGACTCTTAATAAAGGAAACAGCACTTGTTCTGAAATTTCCAAAGCTATCAACAAATTTAATATCTGTAATTAGAACTAATATTACTCGGTACGTATTTTGCCAAGTTTATGAAGCTATTTCATGTGAAATGCAATCGATCGCAGGCGATATGGATCCCTCAAAGGCGTGAAAGTAATTACGTGTAGATATGTAGAGTAGTTCTCGTAGAGAAGCCAGGGCCGAATTCAGAACTAGTTGTGGAGAATAATTTTAAAATACACGTTCCACGGCCTATGCTGCTGGCGTCCGTAGGTGAACCCTTTGAATCTCTACAAGTGTCCCCCGGGTGGCGAAAGGAGCAATCCAAAGTAGCAGTAGAACTTGCGCTAAGTTCGCCCGGAGAAGTACTGCCAACACACCTGGTAGCCGCCAAGCTGTGATGCCCCCGTATTGCTGTGTTCCGGTGGAAGGTGAAACTGCAGTCGCATGAGACGTAACATAGTCAAACATAACATAGTCTCGGGGTAATGGACGTAACGTAAGGATTTGAGTCAACTCGTACTTTTTCGAAAGAGGACATGTAGACATGTTGTATTGCAGTTGTCTATGGGCGGTGGTTATCACTTAATTTAAGGTGGGCCGTCAGCTCGTTTAGCTTTTAACTAACGCTCGATTTTACTACCCATCAAATTTTTGTATTGGGAGCTTTAAATGAAATCAATTAGTAAGGAGGAATTTCCAAAAATTTCCGTTTGATAATATCGCGTTCCCAAAACTGTTCAGTAAAATCTTGAGAGAAAGGGCATGTCCTATTTCGAAGATATTCTTTATTCTTTATTGTACACAAAAAATATTATAATAAAAAAAATATCTTATAGAAAAGACATGTACAAAGGCGAGCTTAACCCTAAAAATATAGTTTACTTCCAGCAAACCTTTGAGACTAGAAAATGGCTGTCAACGAAAGGTGGGTATGATGTATACACTTACAACGAAATAACATATATATTGTATACAAATAAATACATACATACAATAAGAACATGCATGCAAGACATGTACCTATCAAACGCATGGAAGGAGACTGCTTGAGGCGCAATCATACCCTTTCACCACACTGGTAATATAGAGCCAGTGACACAGCAGTAGCAATGCTACAATAATATAATTCATCAACTCCTAGGTAGGATTCTGAGTCATGCATAATTCCTCCAGCGTGACCGAGCCGAGCAATTATCTTTGAATTGACAGCGTTAAACACCATTTCAGCGAACGAGGCGGTACCGAACAAAATGCACTTACGTTTTTTTTTTTTTTTTTTTTTTTTTTTTTTTTTATATTATAAATAGGCAAACAGGCTTACGGCCCACCTGATGTTAAGCGGTCACCGCAGCCTATAGACGTCAGCAACACCCGGAGCATTACTGATGCGTTGCCTACCCTGGAGATTTCTTTTTATATTTCTCTTGAAGCTGCCCATGTCATACCTTGCCGGGAAGACCTCAAGAGGTAGCCCATTCCACAGCCTACAAGTATGCGGTAAGAATGTCCTCGTGAAACGAGTCGTCCGAGCCTGCCATGGTTCTATAATGTGTGGATGGGCCTTAATCCGGTTCCGAGAGGTACGATGAAAAAATTTCGAGGGTGGTATCAATTCGAAAAGTTCGTCCGAGCATTCCCCATTGTATAATCTATAAAAAACGCACAGCGAACCGATATCACGACGAACGCTTAGAGGTTCGAGTGAGTCAGTGAGTATGGGATCGTCAATAATTCTAACGGCTCTTCTTTGTAGAGAGTCAAGTCGGTTGAGCTGGTACTTGGGCGCACCGTGCCATAGGTGTGAGCAGTATTCTACGTGCGGCCGAACCTGAGCTTTATAGAGTAAAAGCCGCTGGTTTGGTGTAAAATAATGCTTGGCACGGTTAAGAACTCCAAGTTTTTTAGAAGCAAGTATAGCTTTTGCTTCGAGATGACTCCCAAACTGGACCTCATTAGAGATACTGACACCCAAAATCTCAAGATTTAATGAAATGGGGAGAGAAGTGCCCTGGAATCGAGGGGCTGTCGCAAATGGGGCTTTTTTGGACGAGAAGAGGCAGACTTGGGTTTTGGTAGGGTTAAAAGTAACAAGATTTTGGTTACCCCATTCTGAAATTCGCACCAAGGCGCTCTCAATTTCAGTAACCAATAGCTGCCTCTGCTCCTCCACCTCAGTACGCGTAGCACCCGCTCGGCCGGAATAACTGGTGTCACCCGTGCTGTCATCAGCATAACAATGGAGACCGCTTATTTGAAGCAAATCATTGATATGTATGATGAACAGCGTAGGTGACAACACCGAGCCTTGCGGAACACCTGCATTTATAGGCTTTGGGTCAGAGCATGAGCCATCAACTAACGCTCTAATACTTCGCCCGGATAAGAAACTAGCAACCCATTTGCAGAGCCCCCCAGGGAGACCGTAACATGGAAGTTTTGAAAGGAGTGCTCTGTGCCACACCCGATCAAAAGCTTTGGCAATATCTAAGCTGACGGCCAGTGCTTCTCCAGTGCTCTCAACGGCTTGAGCCCAACGATGTGTAAGGTAAACAAGAAGATCACCAGCTGATCGCCCATGACGGAAACCGTATTGACGATCACTGATCAGCTGGTGTTCCTCCAGGTAACCAAGGAGCTGAGCATTAATCAAACGCTCCATCACCTTAGAGAGCAAAGAGGTAATCGCTATTGGCCTGTAGTTAGATGGGTTTGACCGATCACCCTTTTTGGGTATAGGGTGCACGTGGGCCACTTTCCACGAGGACGGCACGAAACCAGAGGTGTACGATAAGTTAAAAAGGCGTGAAAGAGGGGGACACAGCTCAGCAGCACATTTCTTCAATACCACGGCAGGAATGCAGTCGGGCCCGCTCGACTTCCTCACGTCAAGAGATGCAAGTTCCTTCCGTACCGCTTTTTGGTAAAAGTGTACTTCCGGCATGGAACTTAACGATCGGGGTATTAATGGCGGTTCAGCATCCCCATCGTGGAGCGTCGAGTTAGAGGCGAAAAGAGACCCAAGAAGATCGGCTTTCTCTTTCGCACTATGGGCCGTAGATCCATCAGGCTTAAGAAGAGGGGGTAGAGAGGAAGCGCAGAAGTTATTTTCTGCAGCTTTCGCAAGGGACCAGAAGGCCCGACTACCAGAAGGGTATCCAGCCAATTGGTCTCCAATTCTGCTTATATGCCGCTTTTTTGAAATGGCCATAACCTTCTTACACTTCCTGGCGACAGCATTAAACTTTTTCCTAAGTTCAGAAGTTTTTGGATCCTTACCCTTACGCGCTTGAGTCCAGGCTCTAAAGGCGACCAGTTTGTTACGGACAATATCAGCACAGGCCTTGTCGAACCATGGTTGACTCCGGCCACCGACCCGTACCAAGGAGTTGGGAATGAAACATTCCATACCCTGCAGCACGACGTCAGCGACAGAATCAGCGCAAGTGTTTAGATCGTCCGTTGAGAAACAGAGCTGCCCCCAGGGGTATGATGCGTAAAACTCTCTCAGACCGTCCCAATCAGCTGCCTTATAGTGCCAAACCAGTCGCTTTCCAGGTTGAGTGAGATCAGCTGGACGAGACACTGGCACAGAAGTTGAGATAAGGCAGTGATCGGAAGATCCGAGAGGTGCCCCGACTGCTATCACGTACTTATCTGGATGCGATGATAATACAAGATCAAGCAGTGAAGGTTCTTGGTCGGCAATATCGGGTATCCTCGTTGGCACGCGGACCATTTGGGTGAGCCCATGAGTTACAGCCAAGTCTTGGGCAATCCTCCCGGCATGGTCAGTACATCGAGAACCTAACCATTCAGCATGGTGAGCATTGAAGTCCCCGAGAACGACCAGCTCCGCCCCAGAGAACTGCCCAAGAGCCCATTCGACTCCTTTGGCGATTCGTTCAAATAAGCGGGAGGTTTCCGCATCACCACTATGCGACCGGTAGAGGCAGGCGTAGATGCGAGTAAGGCCCCCACAATCAACTCGAACCCAAAGGCAGGACTGGTCTATAGCTTCAAGGCCATTGAGACGACGACAGCAAACATCCTCCCGGACATACAAACACACGCCAGCTTTCCGAAGAAAAGCTTCTTCTAGTCTATAGCCAGGGTAGTGGAGATAGGACGTATCGGCCGGGCAGGATATTTGAGTCTCCGTCAGGAAGAGCAAGGCGGGCTTAGCAGCTTCAAGATGGTGGTGAATAGCATTCAGATTTGAGTGCAGTCCACGGATGTTGCATAAATCAACTTTTAGCATGGAATTAGCCGCTGTAAAGGACTTATTTTTCTTGTTTTTCTTAGCCATTGAGAGAAATATAAAAGGGGAATTGTAGTAATAAACATTTCTGTCAGAAACAGGGACAAAGTAAGCTATTTAGGAGTGCTGAGTCATTGGAGTCGCACTATGGATAGCTGGCGCGATGCACGGAAGGGCCCCCGATCCGACCTTATAGTAACTACCGGGTTCCATTCCGGTCTCCTACTCCGGCACAATAGCCACTACAAAGCTTTTTTCATGGACTGGCGGGACAGCCTCCAGGGGCGGAGTTTAAAAAGTGATCCCAAGGTTCGGGTCCCCAACTAATCTACGGGCGGCCAGCGGACAGCCGTTTCACCGGGTCTCCCTGGACATCGCGCCAACCAGCCATCCCAACCCCAAAGAAACAACATAGAGATAACTAATGGGCCCTGGAGTGACAGGAATGCTTATTACGGGCGGGGGGGACTGGCACTTCTGCAAAATACCGAAACACGGCAACACTTTTTAAGGTATTGGCATTTCACGATAGACTCTAACAGAAGGGTGGTAGCAAGCCAGACGGAGTCCTTTCGGAATCCTACCACCAGCTAACTGGATTAGTCGCCTCTTACGACACGCTGCCCAGCGGCGGAGGGGAAAATAGTATTCTTTCTCCGTCCCCTCACGGATAAAACGTTTACGTTTACGTTTTACGTTCGGTACTACTACGAAATAACATGGAAAAGGCTACGATATATTAATATTATTGAGCAAAAAAATTAAAAACCGCTTTATGCCCACGACTTCATCTACAATACTTATATCTCTCCGGCATCCGTCACCGTAGTGGGATAACATTTTTTTATGTGATACGAATTCTAACGAGCTGACGTCCCACCTGGTGTTAAGTGGGAACCTCTGCCCATAACAAGCGATGTGACATGGGTCTTCCCCTACTAGGTACGACAAGACCCAAGTCGCATCGTATGCGCCCGTAACTCGTAGACGTATAGATGGAATGTCTCATGTCAATTTCACCGGCAACTACACCTTTCAAAACGGAACAAAGTAACGCGAATGAGTCACTGCTTGGCGGCAGAAATGAGCATGGTGGCAGTACGTCCCCGGACGACGTTGGCGTGAGTTCTAGTGCTCTTGAATTGTTCTAATGCTCATACATATTAGTGTTTAATCCTAACCATAGGTATTTACGCAACAATATACATAGATAAACTCTTTTACATACCTACAACATGAACAAGACCTTTTATTATCATTTATTTTATTCGATTAATTAGTTAATCAGTATTTTATCATTCTCTATCAGAAATAGTTTTGAATTCAGAAGAAAAAGACAAAACACTTCGTTTCATTAGTTTTTGCGCAATTCTTGAACAAACAAGAGAATTACAGCTACAGTTAGAGCGAGGTGGCCCAGTTGCACAGACCCTGAGTTTCGGACACGTGTTGTCCAATCTTAGTGTAATTGTTGGCGATTATTTAGTTTAGCCTTGAATTGTGGTATCGCAGACTAAAATTGTATTGTTACGTTAGCTTCTGCCAGCGCGGCGTTGCCCGCGTGGGCTAAATAAGTGTATGCAGTGAGTATAACTTAACAGTCTGATATTAGTAGAAACAAACTTAAACTTGTTTGTTTGTTTATTATGTTTACAAAATATGTTCATTGAATTCTACGAATTTGCAGTTGTTAAAGGCCGAGGTTACCACTTACCACCAGGTGGGCCATCGGCTCGTTCCGTAACTGTATTACATAAAAAATTTGCGCTAACGGTTTCTGAAATACAACGTTTTATGTTGTCACACAATAAATAATCCTAGATTTAAGACCGCTTTACTAGGGTCGGAATCCCAAAATTACCTAATTAGTGTGCGCCTACAACCTACAACCCACAAATTCTCATCCTCAAAGTCTAAGTCTAGCGGTTTGTGATGTAGGTGGTCTTGCAGTGAGTTAGTCACGACGTCCATCAGTTTCAAATAAAAAATTAAAAAGAACTACGATATTTATTATGCTGGGTACACACTATTAACGAGATTGTATCTTGTGGTTTTCACACTAGGCAAGCCTATATCGTGAAAACCACACATTTGTGTTTCGTTCGGACTTGACTTGACGTCGTGACTAACTCACTGCAAGATCACCTACATCACAAACACGACACGATAAGATAGGTCTCATGAAATTGTCTCATATTCAGAGGCAAAATGGAAACATTTTAGGCTTTAATTACATGGCAATTTTTTTTATATTAAATTTATTCAGACAATAAAATCCATTAATATTAGTAACAAAATAAAATCAACTGCAAAAGTGCTGCTAAAAGCAAAGCACTTAATGAGATTTTTCAAAATACTCACTGTCAAGTCCAAATTATGAATAAATAAGTAATAAAATAAGGAGAGTAGTTTGAACTTATTACCATTAGCGGTAGAAAAGCTATGGTAGCAGCACTTCCCGTGTTAACGTTGCACAAAGAATTAAAAAAATTCAAAATGATGTTTTTGAATCATACATGTACTACACCTACTATACACCTACTCGTATTATATAGGTTAGCCGCAGAGTTCGCAAGACACGAGAAATGTAAAACATTTAGTACTAAATGTTGGTAAGTAAGTTTACGTGGCATTGCGTGCTTCACCAGAACTTCATTTTAGTTACCATCTAATGAATTTGGCTTGAGGTCAGTTTGTATATTCATTCTGTTTGAAACAAAGTACATCGATTTATTAACAAATAGGTAATCAGTGGACATACCTACTCATTTATAACAGAATAAGAGCCACAATCAAATTTCTGTTCCCCATATACCAATGAAAGATGAGTTCAGTAAAGGTATTTAATCCATTAATCATTAATATTCGGGTAGTTCAACCAAATCTCCATATAATCTGTGACAACTCATCTCAAAGCGTTATCCTTTTAGTATCACAAAAGGCATTTATGCGACGCATTGCAAGTTTCAAGTAACAAATTAACATTTCTATGGCAAAATTGTTAAACCAGATAATTTGTTAGAGACTAACTAACTGCTAATGAGTTTTTTATGGAGATATATGCAAAACAGGCAACGGGATAATGCATAAAATTATCGCAGCCAGTGATTTTTCATGATGTGGTTAGTAGATATTTTCAACGATAAAACTTTAAATAAAATATGCTTAGCTTGGGACTAAATGGCGCTGTGTGAAGTGATCTAATATTTATTATTATTGTTATTAGTGTATCTCGGTTTAAACCAGAATTCCACATGTGGCCTATAAACGAAAAGCACACTACGCTTAACGACCACATGAGGTCTGCTCGTCCTAACTTCTAGGCTCTCTGGGGTAGTGGAATATATGGGCTACCCGTATAATTTAACTTGAACTTGGTAGGACATATTATATACTCAACTGGAAACTGGCCACTTTTCAACAACACTAATAACATTCGTCACACAAATGATTGTCCTGGGTGATCGAACCCACGACCTACAGCGCAATTAAAGTACTACCAACTGAGCTCTGAAGCCAGTCGTAGGTACTAGTGTATTTCATGTGAAAAACAAACTTCCTGACACTTCGTGATAGTGGCCAAAAATAACGGCGCACTCAATATTATCCAGGAAACAGAATCCATTAAATTCCAATTCCCTCATCAAAACATCGGGTTGTGATCGTGTTTGCGTCACAATTCTCATTCGTAAACATGACATCGGTTCTTCCGCGAACCCCAAAATAACTAGATACCTATGTGACATGGTTCTTATGTAAATTGGTTCTTACTGGTTACATAATTACAGTAGTGGTAACAAGATTTCAGAGCCAGAGTAATCTGGATACTGTAATTATTAATTAATAAGAATAAGGCGTTGCCTAAACGTAGACAGCGGCTAGCGGTGAATATTTTAATTTAAATTTTATGTATAGTTTACTGAAATAAAAGTGCCATTTGTGTTAAAGCAAATGGCGTCGATGAGCTCACCATTTATCACGTATATACTCGCTGATGTGAATGTAATGTCGTTAATGTGATAATAAGGCAAACTTTATAGCGATTCAATTCAATTATTTGTCCCTAGAAGTTCTGAACGCAGGTAATGAATATTCAGCAAATAAATATCATTAATTAATTCATTCATTAAAATCATTAAATTGTGGCTCTTTCTAATTAACCTTCAAAATCTGGTTGTTTGGAACGATTTACTATTACACTAAATGTGTCACATTGTATAAATGCTCGAGTTCAAGCTAACCGCGAGGACCGTGCAGATGGACCACAATTTACAGGCACTGTGTTCATTCAAAGGTAAATCCTTTGGTGTGGTGTGGGCGACCACAACTATACATAAGAGCAAGAACACTGCTCCGGTTCTAATGAACGCCATATCAAACAAGACGATTTATTCAAGCCGTATTTTAACAAGAACACAACAGAATGGTTGTTGTAATACGTTAACTAGTCACATATTTGTATTAGTAATTTAAATAAACAGTTTCATATCAAATACAGTGTCGTGATAAATTGAGCAATCAACTCCTGAGGGTTCCTTTAGCGAGAAGCTCCAAATTTCTCAACAAAAGTGAAACGGCGGAAGCAATGATGCCCGAGATATTTGTCCTATAATTCGTAATGTACAAAGGAGAATGCTCAAGCTCCATAGAAAATTAACTCAGGCTGGGCGGAAAAACATAGTTAACGAACATTTGACATAAAAATTTATGTGGACCGATTTTTTGTTATTATATAAACGTATATCTTTTAATTACATCACAATGTATGTTTGAAATGCAAATATTCTTATTTCACTGATAAGTGCTCAAAATCACAAGTCATGTTGTTTTGTAAAACTTGGGCCTGGAAATATGTTTTATCCTTTTCATGTCAAACATTGATTATATCGACTGTTTATTAAATTAACATGTATAGGGTGTATTGGTAATATGCTAACACTCACTTTAGGATAGATTTTTACGTAATTTATAAGTCCTTTTGGAAGATCTATGTTTTTCGAAATGTTTCACGCATAGCAAGGCCATTGACGTGCATATTCATATTTTCATTTCGCCTTCGATTCTTAGAATTTCACAAAAGACAGCCCGGTAAAAGATACTTTATAAAGATATCTGACTACCTGTCCATTTATTCTGAACGATATACTCGTACTTTCATTGGAATACCTTTGTGAACAGAATCTTGTTTCACAAAGTCTACCAATTAACGACAATCGATAATTACTTCCCACTTATATATGAGAGCATGGTCCATAACCGGGGTCTAGCGGTACTGACCCCGAGTTTCAATCCGGAGGTCACCGGTTAAAATCTCGACGTGCATCTATGAGTTTTTCAATTGAAAGATTTATGTGCGCAATAACACGTTCTCAAAACGGTGAAGGAAAACATCGTGAGAAAAACGACATGTCCTAGAACTGACAATTCGAAGACATGAGTCAAGTGCACGAAAGGAGCCTCCTTGAGGCGCACTTAAAATCCTTTCACCACACTGGTTCGAGAGACCCAGTGACTCGAATAGATAGACTTAGGTATATAGCAGGTGAACGAAAACCAAATAGGAACGTAATGAACACATAATAAACTTTGACTGGAAGACTTTGTCTATCTCATTGCTAAACCGACTAAATATCCCATTCTACTACATTGTACAGAGTTGCTCAACTTCTTTGAATAATTCTACTACTATTACTTGAGTCACAGGCCCTCTAACCCATTTGCTGAAAAGTGTGCTTCAAAGAGGCTCCTTTCGTGCACGAAGTATGCAAACAAAACGGATTCTTCCTTAGTTCTGTACCTAATAACGTAAAAAAAGTGTAACTTTCTCGAGCTTAAGTGTAAAACGAGGCGAATATTTCAATTCTAATAGACACTTTGATCAAAACCCGAGTCCAAACAACTCCCCAGGCGCGGCGCGTGTACAAAATTCTTAACTTCGCGCGACAATATTTTGAATATCGTAACATAATTCGTGGCAGTTAAAAAGTTTTCTAATAAAAAACGAAAAGTGTGAGGGGCGACTTGTTGCTGTGTTAAAATAAATTAGCTGCTCGCCTCCGAGTTCTTCCGCGTGTAAGCTGCACGGACGATGGGAAGTTCTTCCCCACTGGGGGTCGGATAGGGTTTGAACAGGCTTATGTTTTGAATATTATTAACGTTTCCAGGACATTTCTTTATGAATTCTATGGAACAAAAGTTTTCGACAACGTGAATTTTATGTGTGTTTTATGTATTTTATGTGTTAAGTAACGAAGAAGGAAATCTCCCACCCGGTGTTAATATTATTAATAATAATAATAATTATTATTATTATAATTATTTATTTATATACGGCTACTTAGTATTGAATACATTAGCCCATATAAATAGATACTTTAGTGACTAACATACATATAATAACTTAAGAATACAGCAAATTAAAGGGATTTTATTTCTTGGCCGCTTCCCTAAAGCGTCGGTAAACGATCCCAACAAGCCAAAATCCAGGGTCAATGATAATAATAATAAGTACCTCTGAAAAATAAATAAGCACTAGGACTTGTGTCGCCCCCTTCTTAGGTACAACAAGACTCAAGTCGCATGGTTACGCACCCGTAACTTTGAGATGGGGAAGGTCTCAAGTGCCTGTAAATTCATCGTAAACCACACCGGAACACAGTAATACTAATTGGTGGCAGAGGATAATGGCGGCCAGTGGGTATGGTGGCAGTTGGTACTTTACCGGACGATATTATAGCACAAGCTCCACTATAAAGTTGCGTAGCCTGTAAAGTATTCTAGTGTGGCGCATCCCGAGACACCAAATAATTTCGCCTCTACGCCAGCTATAACTTAGCTTTCACTACTTCTATGAGTATTTCACTCTCAAGTCCCACTCGACTCTAAGACACGGTAATAATAATATTGGTGGACATTTCACACAGCGCCATCTAGCCCCAAAGTAAGCTAAGCATAGCTTGTATCATGGGAACCAGACAACTGATATAATACTTATATACTTTTCTTTTGTAAATACATACATATAATACATATTAACACCCAGACACAGAACAAACATCAATGTTACAAATGTCACATAAATGTTTGTCCTGAGTGGGGATCGAACCCACGACCTACAGCGCAGAAGGTAGGGTTACTAACCAACTGAGCTATGAGGTCAGTCACGGTAACTTGATGAAATTAATACCAAACAAAGTTAAACCCAAAAAACAAAATGAATCAAATATCATGCCCTTTCATACGATTTCAGATCTAGTTTTTCACTGTTTGCCCCTTCGAGAACAACTAGAGGTACATATGTGGGTGAAATAAACACCAAATAATGTTCGACTCACTGGAATCATATCCAACCAGACTACGTCGTAAACGTTTCGGTATAATAGGCGCTCGATTTCACAAAGGCGGCTCCAACTGCGTCATTCGTGAAATATTGTGGGTACCTATTACATGTTTTGTAATGAAAGTGGGTTTAACTATTAGTTACTCAGTTAGCTTTTGAATAAATATTTTTAACAATCCAGTGAGTAGAAATATTCCCTGAATAGAAGCAGCTTTGTAATTTCTCTTACTTCTTTACTACTCTACTATCTACTTAAGTTCTCTTTAGTAAGTAGGCAGTAATGCTTACAAGGTGCTTGAGAGCGTTTTATCTTTTTTTTTCTTATAAAATGTGTGACAATTTATACGACTAACGTGTATTTTTTCCATAAATGTTGTTGGTATTTATTTCACTGGTATAAAAAACCATTTACAAATGGGATATCAGTATATTCTTCTACTTAACGCACATCAAAAATACAGAGATGAAGTAAATGACGAAATCTTTGTACAAACTCCATTTCGAGATCCGGCGAAATTCGAACAAGAAATAATTCAAGTTGTGTTATTTTTATCCATTACGAGGGGTCACGTAGTTAATATTTGATGTTTTCACCGGGTGACAGAAAGATAAGCTTTTTCATCCTTATCAAAGGGAATGGTTTACGTAAAAGCTTTGCTAGCTAAGATAAGCCCTCTGTGTGCTGAGAACTGTCAATGCGTGGCTCCACGAGAACAAGTGTTATACATCATTAAAATACAAGTGTGAACTATGGAAACGTATAAAATTTACTCATAGAAAATGCTATTAGAATCTCTTGACACGGTTTTACTGGCATTTTTGTTTTTAGAATCAAAATACTCGTTTATTATTTACAACAACTTTCATGACTATGTTTTGCAAAAGAAGTTGAAGTGAACGCAAAAATAATGTTATAAAAATTCTACTTCACAAATATCATCACAAAACTCCAACATATAACATTTTTGCTGCATTCATTGATTAAATGAAAACTAAATATTTGGATATCTAGGCCCGTAGAGGTGAGTAACCTCTCTAAATAATATCATAAACTACCTATCAATTTTCATCAATCAATAATGAACGTACAAAAGCCTTTACCGTGAAGATATTAATGGAAAAGGTTCAAAGATCTTCGCCATTAATTTGTAGATGAACTATTTTACCTAAAATTTCGATATCATAATTCGGCTCGGTAACTTGGGAATACTTACATTTTTGGTTCGTGACTAACCCTAACTTATTTATTTATTTTATTTATTTATTTTTACAATTGACAGAGCTCAAAACTTGACAGAGAGCTGCTGCCAGAAAATAAATAGTATACTAATGTCACAGAAGTATATAGCCACATGTTTACGTGCAAGCCCTATATAATATATAAATTTATATAATATACTTTTATCATTTTAAATTAAAATTAGAAGGCTTTTGAGAGCATATTCAAAAATCAAATAATAAATAAAACCTCTTCTAAGGACCGTACATAACATTTTTCATTTTAAATTACAATTACTCGGCTTCTCATAGTTATTCAAAGTGTAAATAATAAATATGACCCCTCATTTTACCGTTAACGATATACCTACTTTGCACGGTTTTAAACGAACTTAAACATTCGTGACTAAATGAAATACAAATTTGGATCATCAAATGGAATTATTCTTGACGAAGGCGCGCTAATTACCCGTGAATACAAATAACGGGCCAGTATGAGAGACTGGCGGCAAAATATATTAAGTACTCAATTAGTAAATATTAATACAAAACAATCTTATTAAATAAAATTCCTCGATAACTAAATGAAAAGTTTCGTGGAAATTTCACACAGCGCTATCTAATCCCAAACTAAGCATGTCTTGTACTATGGGGACAAGATATCTGATTGAATACTTCTATGTATTATTTGTAAATACATATATATTATACATAATAACATCAAGGCGGAACAAACATCTATGTTTTTTCTGCCTGGGTGTTAACAAAATCATCACCTATCTACTGGGTGGGATTACAGCATAAAAGGTAAAATTTATGAACTGAGCTGTGAGGTTAGTCACTTCACTAAAAAAAATATATAAAATACGATAACTGATGTGCTGTCAAATCAGTTTTAAAGTAAATACTTACATAATATACTTTACAAAAATTTGTCAGCCCCTTCTTCCAGTCTGACTTTAGCCTTTGGTAACCGCCATCATTACTTAAAGATATTGAAATTGGTAAAATCCTAAATTGGTAAATTGTTCTGATGTCCTCTGCTAAAAACGCAAGGATTACTCCTGATTATCATCTATCACGATTTTTATTTTTATGTTATAAAGTTACAAATACAGCTAATAGCCCACCTGGTGTTAAGTGGTAAACTCTGCCGATATTCGGCAATGTGACTTGGATCCTTCCTTATTTAGGTACGACAAGATCCAACTCGCACCGCATGTGCCCGTAACTCTGAGACGTGAAGGTGGAATGTGTCACGTGCCTGTAATTCCACCGGCATATCTTTCAAACCGGAACACAGTAACGCAAATGCGTACTGCTTGGCGGCAGAAATGGGTTGGGGGCAGTACTTCCGACGAACGATACGATTTTGCATAAGTATTACTGCTACTGTTATAACTTAAATTTAAAATCCATCAGTGTAAACATCATTCCCTTCAAACCAAGCTAGCGTAGGTCTCTTTTACGGCTTTTAGAAACAAACGACAAACAACAAGTCAGTAACAAAACATTAACGATAAACAAACGGTAAAAAATTCAATGTCAAGTTTACGGGTGTGACGCACATTATGGAAAATCAAATTGCGTCACAGATATTACGCAGAGCTCGTTCACAATAGACAAGTCAATGTCTATTTTAAGTAAATAATAATAATATTGGTGGATATTTCACACAGCGCCATCTAGCCCCAAAGTAAGCACTAGCTTGTATCATGGGAACCCGACAACTGATATAAAATGGTAATTAGGAAAGTATTTTTATAATATTTAAACGGATAATTTCGATCCACCTAACTATTAATTATTTCTAGATGTAATGTAAAATTGTTAATATTACTATTACCAATGTAGTAGTTGTGTTACACGAATGGATTACTGACAAAGAGGCTACTTTTATGCACTATCGCTTGCATTAAATTGTTACTTAAAAATTATTCGCAAACCGTACACAACATGAATCACATACAGTATGCAAATATTATTGGCGGATCGGTACAATACTGCATAAGACTTGTGAAGAAGCTCTCAAATCAGAAAATCTGTTCCTATTCCTTGTCTGTTCTTTTGTTCCTTATGTAACATAATAATTTCACTAAAAACAGTATGATTCTTTATTGCAATTTTTCCTTTTCCTATCACATAGGAATAGTCCTATGTGATAGATGCGGTTATCTCTGCGATATATTCACAGCAGTAACTAACTTACGATTTTCTTTACACAAAAACCTTTTAAGAGCAGTAGAACTCTCGCCATGTTCATCCAGGGAAGTACTGCCACCATTCCCATTTCTGCCCCCAAGCAGTAACGCATTCGCGTTACTGTGTTCCGGTTTGAATGGTGTGGTTGCCGGTGAAATTAAAGGCATATGACACATCCCACCTACACGTCTCAGAGTTACGGGCGCATACGATGCGACTTGGGTCTTGTGGTACCTAGGAGGGGAGGACCCAAGTCGCATCGGTTGTTAGAGGCCAAGGTTACCACTTAATACCTTCCGTAACAAATTAGAAAAACATACTTTATGACTTAAATACAAATTGATCATTCATTTTTCTCAGGACATTTTTGCGGACCGTCACAGTAATTGCAGTTACACGTACTCCCGTATAAATATTTATGAGAGTCTTGATTAAAGGCTAAACTGGGATGAGAAGGGAAATAAAGCTTAATCTCGGACTCGTAAACCTTAGCCGAATATAAGTACGGGTTGGACGGAACGGAACGCCACCATGAGCTTTTCTCTAATGTAATATAAACCTACTCAAAAATTCTTTATACAATAGAACAAACTCAACTTTATTAAATGTTATTTGATTTTTGTTTATGCTATTATATACGTATTGTATTTAAAAAGTATTTAAAAACGGCTTTCACATGTTTTTTCTTAAATACAACTTAGATACGAAACAATATCCATCTGATAAGATCTAATACAATACAATACAATACAATACAATAACTCTTTATTGTAAACCACAATACAAAAAGAAAAACTTATTAAAAAGAACATTTTTGTGTACACTAAATGTGGATGACAATGGGCGGTCTTATTGCAATGAGCAATCTCTTCCAGACAACCTTTGGATGAACCGGAATTATGGGTACAATATAGACGGTGGCGTACAATACACATCTAATAATGGGATATATATATATATATATATATATACATTATAATAAGCACATATAAATAGCATTTACACACAATATAATAGAGATAAATATGAACTGTAAGAGTATTAAGGAATTCTACAACATAGACAAATAGTGACTTCGCACGAGTCTCTTAAAAACTGGAAGAGATTTAGCACGTCTGATATCCACAGGTAACGAATTCCACAGACGGACAGCTTGTACAGTGAAGGATTTATCATAAAAAGTAGATGAGTGAACTGGAATTTGAAGTTGAATGTTCTCGGTGGAGCGTAATGAACGTGAATGGGAAAGATGAAGAAATTCAAAGCGCTCTTTGAGGTATAGAGGTGTGAAAGGATGAAATAGAACACTGTACAAGAGAGAGAGAATATGAGTGTTCCTGCGAAAACGAATTGGCAACCACTTGAGCTTATTGCGATATTCTGAGACATGGTCATACTTTTTGAGACCAAATATAAATCTAATACTCAAATTTTGGAGGCGCTCAAGCTTATTTAATTGCACTTCAGTCAAATCTGGAAAACAGGCGTCGGCGTAGTCGAGTATAGGGAGCAAAAGAGATTGAGCAAGCGCAACTTTGGTGGCGATGGGTAAAAAGTTCCTTAGTCTTCTCAGTGATGAAGCTGAAGCAAAGGTTTTGCGACTTAGTTCGGTCAGGTGATTACACCAAGACAACTCTTTGTCGATAATAACTCCCAGATTTTTTACCGAATCACTAAATGGTATGTGGGTTCCATCAAAAGTAACTCGGGGGACTGAGGACCAGTTAATTTTAGAGATGATCCTGGAGCTCCCTATGATGATTGCTTGGGTTTTTAGAGGGTTGACTTTAAGCCCAAAGGTCTTACTCCAAGAAACAATCTTCTCGAGGTCACTGTTTATTGTAACTATCGCATTATTTAGATCATCAAGCGGAGTTTGTGAATAAATCTGAAGATCATCTGCATAAAGGTGGTAGGAGGAAGAAAGATTTTCAGAAATAGAACTAATAAATACAGAAAATAGGAGAGGTGATAAAACGCCACCCTGTGGGACACCAGCAGTCAACTCGCACCAAGATGAGTAAGTGTCACCTACGCGAATACGCTGCCGGCGACCAAACAGGTATCCATGAAACCAGTTAATAACCGTTGGAGATATGTTAAGATTACGTAAAACACCCAGAAGAATGTCGAAGTCCACATTATTAAAAGCGTTGCTAAAATCGAGCAATGACAGTATAGTCACATGTCGGTTGTCCATACCCTGGCGAATATCATCTGTAATTTTGGTTAAGGCAGTAACAGTACTATGGCCTGGACGGAAACCGGATTGAAAAGGGTTGATGACAGAGTTTTTAGTAAGAAACGTGCTCAATTGCTGATGGACCAAGCGCTCAAGAACTTTCGATAGGAAAGGAAGGATTGATATTGGACGATACTCAGAAAAGGATGATGGGTTGGACTTTTTAGGTAAAGGAATAATCTGAGCGCCTTTCCAAGCAGCAGGAAAAGTTCCACTGTTTATGGAGAAGTTTAGAACATGGGTAAGGATGGGAATGACTTCGTCAATTATGGGCATTAACATATTGCGACTAATACTGTCGTTGCCAATTGCATTGGATGTAATGGATGTAATACTTCTCTTAACATCACAATCGGAAAATTGACTAAAATGAAAAGGAGCAATATGTAGGGGTGGCCTGGAGGATAAATAATTCAGAGTGTTGACTTTAGTATTTCCATCAATGTCGGAAGAAGATGAGAAATGTTGATTCAGTGAATCAAGGTTTAAATTATGCGGAAGGTTATTATGACGTGAGTTGCCAACCCCTAGAGTCTTAAGAAACTTCCAAACTTTTGAAGGATCTTCATTTTCAACAGAATTATGGATATGTTGGCGCAGTGCCTCTCTACACACCTTGTTACAGTGATTACGGCGTACGACGTATCTTTCCCGATTATCGTCCGTTGGACGACATTTCAACTTAAACTTAGCTAAGTTTTTTTTATGCATGGCCAACCGGATCTCACTTGTTAGCCATGGTGCAGGTTGATGTTTGATTTTGATTTTTCTCAAAGGAGCATGTTTATCATATAGATCTATAATAGTGTTATTAAATACATATAATTTGTCATCAATCGTAGTTGCATCACCGACATCAGACCAATCTATCCGGCGTGCATCCTCACGAAGGGATTCCAGATTCATGCCACCGAAGTTACGCTGCAAGATTATTTGGGGTTTGGCTTTCGACGGGCGAATTTTGTAGGACAAGAAGATCAGATCGTGGTAAGAGAAAGCATCCGCTGAGCATTTACCATGTTTAGAAACATGACTGCTGGATGATACAAGTATCAAATCCAGAAGAGAGGGATTACAATTTGGAAAATGATGCGTGGCACCAAGGGGAAGAATTGTTAAATTACTTGACTGTACAAGTGTTTCAAAAGAATAGGAACGGGAGTCTCGTTTAAGTAGACAAGTGTTAAAATCACCCATAATTATGGTGTGACTGAAAGCAGGAGATAGATCCTCTAAGAGTTTCTCAAATGAGGAAAAGAAGTTAATTCGTTGGGAAGGGCTGTAATAGACTCCGAGTAAGATTTTATGATGACAGAGAGTAACTTCTACAAAAAGATGTTCACCAGCATTGGGTAACGATGGCTGGGGGGATACGCTCACTACAGAATAAGGGATCTGTGCACGCAAATACATTGCAACACCCCCACCAGCACCATTAATGCGGTCATTGCGTATTAGATGAAATCCAGGCAAGGAATATGATGTAGAAGAAAGGCATGGCTTTAACCAAGACTCAGAGACTAATACAGCATGAATATTTTTATGATCGAACGACGCCAGTAAATCAGGAAAGTGTGCAGGAATACTCTGTGCATTAATATGAATGACGTTGAAATTTTTAGGGACATCAGAAAATTGAGACTCGATAGACTCTGAGAGTGTAGGAATGCTCATGTAGCTATCATCGGTGCTTAAATCGCGAGAAAGAGCAGAAACAAAAGAGTCCAATGACTCATCACTATCACTGCTGGTCATAATATAATATTACATATACTACATACATCCAAAAATAATAATAATAATAATACTACAAAAATAATGTTTCTGTTTACCTAGTAAATAGGTACTACACAGTTTACCTCCTGCCAGTGTGTACAGAAAGAGATTACTTATGTAAGACAAACACAGAAGCGTATCTTCAAACAGAAATATAAATAAATAATTAAAACACATCCAAACCAATCACTTATAGGTGACCACTAGGCTATTACCTATTGTATCTTGCCAAAATCAAAATCATTACTGTTACAATATATGAAATAATAATCTTTGAATGTAATATAAGTTAAAAAAAAAAAAAATGTACAAAATATCCGTAACAAATAAAACTAAGGTATTATTACAACATACAAAATCCTGTAAGGCTAAAAAAGACATCGCCGGCCGAGATGAGACTGACAGTAACTTCAAACATCCGTCACGATTAGAGTGAGAAAGATAATAAAAGAGTGAAATGAGAATACAAACAAAATTATTTTTCAAAGCCGGTGGTTAAACAAAACATTGAACTAGTTAACTAGAAAAAATAGATACAGTTAGGACTATTGCAACAAAGGAAATGAACGGCATGTTAACTTACGGAATGCCAAGATAACAAAAGGGACACCCAGCGAATTCGTGATTGAGCCCTTACTGCTTCTTCACTATCCTCTTAGATCTAGGCACTGCCAACTCCTTGGGCGCTGCCCCTGGCTTCGGAGAGGAAACCCCTGGTTTAGGAGGGGCGACGGCCGTTGCCGATGAATCTGCCAATGCCTGCCCAGCAATCTTGTGGAGATCTCCCAGCCAATTGACTCGCTGCCTGCTACCATCAGGTCCCACGATGTAGACGCTGCCATCTCGAGTCCATGCGTTCTTCAGGCCAAAGCGCTGTCTCGCAGCCATGAACACCTCATGACGCGCTCGAGTAAGAAACTCTGAGACGGTCACGCCGGAGGCCTTCAGATTAGTCTTTGCGAACCAGACTTTGTCCCGCATGATCACATCTCGAAACTTGATGAGTATGGGTCTCGGCCTATTAGATGAGGAGCGCCCCATTCTATGACAGCGACTGATGTCATCTTTGGAGAACTGAGAGAGTTTTAGCTTGCCAACGATGACCTGAACCACAACAGAAGAAGTGACTTCCTTCGGCTCTTCTGGGACTCCATGAAGCAGAAGTATCTTTCGCCTTCCTCGCATTTCCAGAGCATCAATTGAGCGTGCAGTCAGCTCCACTTGATTTTGTAATGCTTGCAAGGCATTCAGCATGAATGCTTTGAAGCTTGAAAACTCTGACGCCAATGCTGAAACATTTTGCGGTTGCATAATGTTTTTCTGCAGCTCACCTTCAAAATTAGCCATGCGCTGCTTGAAGTCATCACTCATTTGTTGAAGAGACAGGTGTAAATTAGTGTTGTCCATAGTGCTGAGTGAGATTATCCAAAAACACAGTGTAACTTTGTGAGTGATTGGTTTTTCTGAAAGATAACACTTTGTGGCAGGGAGTACCTTTCACTCTATCGTGTGGTACATAAATATACTATGTGAGTACACTATTTCTTTTTTAAAACATTAAATAATATTAGACAAATTTATCAAAGTGTGTTCATTTAAACTACCCTCGCCCGAAATGTGAAAAACCTAATGTGTGGGGATAGATCTCGTGTTGGTGGTGGGCGGTACATTGATGAAAGGATGCAGGTAAATATCGTGTCAAACAATTCCTCATAACACATGAAAATAATATCGAGATCGAGATCGAGAATAATAATATCAAAAGCAAAGTCTTAATAAAGGGCTCAGTACCGCTCGTAAGTTTGGGATCATCAACAATTCTCACTAGACGTCTTGGGACCAAGTCAAAGGTCCAAGCTGGTATTTAGGTGCTCCTGCCCAAAGAAGCAGTAGGTACTCCATGCGCGGCATGGCTTGCGACTTAGAAGCAGGCTACTCCATTTTTAACTACAGCATCACCCTGAATCCCAATATTCTGGGCTCACTCATATGAAACATTATGATTTTGTGTGAATTGACCTTTTGGTACTGAGATTTTAGTCAAAATGGTCAGGTGTTGGCAATCTCATATAATAGGCGATACATTTATTTCTGAATTGAGAGTTTGATGGGTTTTGTTTTTAGACAGCTTTGTTTTTTGTTTTTAGACAGTTTTGTTTTAGACAGCTGAAAAAATATTGTAACGTTGTTTTAATAAATTATAACCCGTTTACTGAAATTGCGTTTGGATTCTATCGAGTAGCAAAAATATATCTATGTTGTAATACATATTCGTTTATTTTACATCGTTTATTTGTATCAAATATTGAGGTTTTAAGCGAGAACTAAAAGTGTATTGCTTATAATGATATAACGCTTCCGAAACTATGAAAGAAAGTTAAGATACAAAAGTTCCAACGCACATATAAAAATAAATTATGATGCTTATGTATCCAAATTTGGCTCCCAAATGGCCAGAACATTAAAGGCCCTTCACTTTAGCTGGAGAGTAAGTCAGTGACCTTACAGCGAACTCATTAAAAAACTAACACATTGACTCTAGAGAAAGATATAAATATAAACAATCTGCAAAGACTAGCTTTACCAAGTAATATGTATACTGTTATAACATGAATTTTTAAAGAACTCGTGGGAGTATTTCGTAGTAGACAACCCAGACCTCAGTCCCTTTTATACGCAGGTATGTTTCCCTAGGACTATGTTTATAGTTTACATGGCAAATATAAACTAATCTACCTTCCTGTCTGAACTCCGTTGAGATTTGAGAGCCTTGTAATTATCTGGGTAGGTTCTAATATAGATTTCCTCCGTAGACGTCAATTACATAATGGGCTTTTATCTACTCATCGAGCCGTACAGATTATGAATTCTGGATTAGTACTAGTAATGGTATACGAAATAATAGTGACCCAATTCGTACTGCTTGCTATGGGCAGAGGTTACCACTTACGCTATGTGGGCCATCCGCTCGTTCCGAAACTTTATCACATAAAACAATGTATTTTTTTATAGCTAATATCACTTCCTCGCGCAGACTTCGGTCCGTTATTTCACTGGTACGGGGAAAAGGCGCGCGAAAAGTCTAATATCGCTAAGCACCGTTTTGTAAATAATGAAACTCCTGATTTATGCACTGAAAAGTTGTAATGATTGAACAAATTGACCGTGCATATTTTATGGATACTGCGGATTTTGGTTCTTATGCATTACACAGAAAAGTAACATTATTTTTTACACCTTTAGTGGAAACAAATAGAAATTTTTAAAAATACCGCGTATAATTTTATATCTAACCACATTATTTTAGTTTTACGAGATTCAATTGGTACTACGAGCCCTTGATAGCGTGAGCAAACACCTCAAAATATAGTTCTGACAGATATTATTTGGGACGCGATTAAGTATGATACACCCACTTCAGCGACTGCCTCCAAAGGATTCGCAGGGCTGCAATAAAAACTGCCTGAAACTGTTGCTCGTTTACATTACCCTTAAGAACACTACAGCCTGAATAGTAATAAGATTTCTAAGTCTTGTTATAACTGGAAATGTTTTCCCTTTACTCTAATAAACATATGAAACATTGCGTACATCCAGAACAATTAACTCGGTTCTTGAATTAACTGCTGGCGAAATGAAAAGAAAATGCATTCATTTGCGCTACACATGTACAATGTATGAAGAGCTGAACCAGTGTTGGCTGCATTGCTTTTATGGACATAGTCTTACATGAGTTTTTCTAATGTTCATTATAGAATTTCAAGTGTACCACGATGTTCTTTTCACAGTACAATTAGGCATTTCTTTGTTAAAAAAATGTCATGAATTAAGTAGAAACTGTTCACAAATAAAATATTTTTCTTTCTTTACATCGGCGATCAGATTAGATTGATCGACTTTCAATATAGTCGCATATATTGAACATATATGATAACAAAGATACGAACATTAAGTTACAAAGATTTATACCATGTAATAAACCTCATATTTAATATGTTTATATGTTTTCGAAACCCTTTGACTGAATAGAGGTACAATATTGGGGACTTCGAAGTTGAGCATTCAAGAGTAAAACCGTATTCAAATGATTCATAGCATCGTGATTGATTTCACCGAGCTTTTGAATATGTAGTAGGTAATGTTCATTTCGTTATGAAATAAAATACAACTTACCCGTGTTTACGCCCACTGGAGCTGCTGTCACTTGGGCTGAACCCACGAGAATCACCAGCGCAATCGAAGACCACAACAGACTCATCATCATCTGCGAACAAATAAATAAAGATCATACATTTTTTCAACGTTGCGACGTTTGTGATCTTGCCTGGCTTCGTTGGTGGACATATCACATCGTCATCTAGCTCCAAGCTAAGCTAAGTATTATGGGAACCAGATGACTGATCGAACACATAAGCTTTTTTGAAAACACATACATATAAATAGATACTAATACCCAGACACAGAACAAACATCAGTGCTCTCACACAAATGTTTGTCCTGGGTGGGAATCGAATCCACCAGAAAGCAGGGTTACTACCAACTGAGCTGTGAGGCTGTGAGGAAAATATATTTTTATTCAGAAACGAAAAGTCTAAATTCTTACACAACTGTTTTTGACGAACATTATGAAATATACCCACTGTAAAACTTGCTAGATACATTTCTTGAAGTTTTTGTATTGATTAATTAGGAACAAATATTTAATAGTTTATTTTTGGTGTCTAAATGCACGTATTTTCACTGTAAATGTATTTGCAAATCAAATACTGAATGCAGAAGTATACCGATACTTACCTAGTTATCCGCTGGTACTCGGCAGAGACCGAAGATTCAAAGTGATTTTAACAATATATACATTTACATACTTCCAAATCACTTGTGTCTGGGTAGCCGAATCGGGGACAGATGGCCCGCGATGGAAATAAGCTTCTCACGATGTATGCGATATCAACAAGTAGTACGAGGGGAAAACGATAACTTATTTTATATTCAGCGTTCACTTAAGTATCATCGGCATATTGGCACTTATCTTAAGCAAAGTGGCGTACTATAAAAGATAGGTCAAAGTGTTACATGATTGGTAACATTGTGTAAACACGTATTTCTATAAAATTATATATTAACAGAACTATTTACTATATGTCTATACATAGCATAAAACAAAGTCGTTCCAGCTGTCTGTACGCTTAGATCTAATAAACTATGCAACTAATGCAGTTTCCAGCAGTAAATGGAGTGATTCACAGGTGCATTTGAAAAAAACAAAGATTCACGGTCTGACTCGAGTGAGTGCGTGACGTGAAATCTCGGATCCATAATGCAATCCATATGCTTCACTGAATTAAATTTTATCTCGTGAGCGACAAGTCATATTAGAATACACTCAACTAACGAAAATACTCCGACAAGGCTTCTAGTATTCGGCGGAAAGCTCAATATAAGATTAATTCCTTTTTCCGTTCTGAAAGAATAAGTTATCTTGTGATTCCGGCTTTGAGAGAAACTCGTTTGAATTAGATTTTTGTAGTTGTTTTTCTTGGAATTCTAAAATTGTTAATATTAAGAGACCTTTGACCTAGTTTTATCTGCCTTATTTTTTACTAGATCTGCCCGTGGCTTCAGCCGCGTTTAATTCGCTAGTGACTTTAATAAAGGAGCCTCAGTTACTCCTTATAACATCAAATATCTGCCAGTGAAACTCCCGTCAAAATCGGTCCAGCCGTTTCGGAGGTTAGCGGAAACAAACAAACAAACAAACCAAAAAAAAAAAAAAAAACAATTACGTTTGAATGTTCTATTGTTTATTTCTTGGAATTCTAAAATTGTTAATATTAAGAAAACTTTGACCTAGTTCAACTGCCCTACTGTCCTTTTTTATAACGTTTTTTGATGCCATATACCCAGGACAAAGGATGACATAAGTTACCAAGGGGATCTTAAGGACTACCGATGATGATGCTATAGACCCAAGAATAGATGGTGAGGACCTTGTAATCACATTAGCTGTGGCATTAGAATGTAACGTGTGGATGGTGAGATAGAACACCTTTTTCCACCACTAACACAAGCTCAGTTATTTCAAAATTATTTAAAAAGCTTAATACGAATACTTATGAAAATAATATTTATTTTGTTGGTATTTGTAGACATTTGATTTTCAAATATAGCTAGAGGGCCTTATTTACGGACTAAAATGAAAGGTACTTATAAAATAAAAATAATAATTAATTATAAATATCTGCAAATCGAGATTTGTAACTTTGTACCTTTTAGTCTGACAACTAGCTTTTTCCCACGACATCTTCCGCAGTATTGTTACATCTCTGGCTCCTGTCATCGTAGCGAAATCAAATATTTCTCGTGATTCGTAAACTTCGTGTCCCATGAGAACGACATAACAGCGTACAACGGAGGTATTCCAGTTTGAGCATATATGCTTGGTGCTCAAAGGACAATTTGGTATTTCTTCTGCATGTGATTCAAATATCGAAACGAGCAGATGGCCCACGGACGTTAAACACACTAACGCAATAGGATTCCCTGTGTTGTTACACCTACAAGGTCATGCTCATGTGGACGTTTTTTACTTGCGATAAGTAGACGGCCTGGCCTAACTTAGGCTTAACTTAACTTAGGCTCTGTAATCAAAGTCGAATTAAAAAACCCACAGAATCTTGGCTTGGAAAATTCAAATTAAAAATAAAAGGTCATGCGCACTTATAGCTAAGTAAGGCGCCTGTTCAAACCCTATCCTACCCTCCATGAGTAAAAGAATCAAGATCTATACATGTACGAGAATAACTTATTTATTGTTGAACCAAATAGTATATATTTCAAAGTGAGGTATCGATATCTTAGAAGTGTTGCTACTGCATTTCAAAGTCTTCTGTGACGGCGAGGCGTTTTCTTCTTTTTCTAGAGATTTCTTTCCGTTTGTTGTATTCAATACTCAATACTCGATTCATTTATTGCTATACATAATGGTTGGACAGGTTTTCTTTAGGTACATGATAAGTTACACATTATGGACCCTTGTGAGGGTATTGCAATATTAATACTGGAGGCAGAGGCCGAGGTTTTCTAAAATACTATGTTATTCGCTCTCTTATTGCTTGTTTTATCAAGAAAGGGAATAAAACAGTGACTCACAATAAGTGTGATGGATCTATAGGTACAACTCTCACGTTGCTAGTGTCCCTGTTAATTGAGGAGTCGCACTCAGTCAGTCATCAGATAATCATTCGTGTGGTTTTTTTATGTAATAATGTTATGAAACGTGATTGCCCTTGATGTTTCCCGCCCATAACGAAAGCAATAAGACTTTGGGTCCTTTACTAGGGTATGGGAATTGTATTGCGCCCGTAACTCTGAGACGTTAAAGGTGGAATGTCTCATGAGCATCTTTTTATATTGAGCATAAGTAAATTGTACTTAGGGCTCGGATGTTTGTGTAGTCTATCGCAGAGGTCTGTAAGTTAGGTTATGTTAGCGCTTTAATTAAATATCTTAGAGAAAGTGCATCCGCCTACGTAACATAAAGTATTATTAAAACTGAAAGTTCTACCATGCAGTTGGTAGAACTTTCAGAAAGCTTCGTATAAGCTACGTCATTTTTCCCACTCTGAAAATGGAATTTTCACATAAAATTTTCTTGGGAACATATCTTCCAAGTTGTGAAAGCATTCTTAAGTACTTCTACCAACTCAGACTCCAGTAAATTGCATTATAACTCTCAATGGTGCATATTATATATTATATATGCATATTATGCATGATACAATTAAGAAACACTCGCTTTACAGTATTATATAGATCGTTCCGTAACTAATTCGCATAATAAAATAATGTCAAGGTACTACCTACTCTTATCACTGGGTCTCGAAACAGTGTGGTAAATTGATTAAAGTACGCCTCAAAGGAACTCTTTTCATGCACTTTGGCATTTTTGGTTCTAGTACATGCTGGTTTTGATGGATGGTTATGATTTCCCTTCACCATACATGAAAATTTCGTAAAGATTAATATTTGAGCTAAGGTAATACAATGTGTACAATGGTGGTCTTAAAGCTAATAACGATTTCTTCCAGGCAACCTTTGAATGGACCAGATATGTAATAGTAATAGAAGGGTTTGTTGGTGTAATATATACATATATCAAATAAGCTCATTAATAAGGAAATAAAAATGTGGTAATAAAATAATAATATTAGTATATCAGCATTCTGTGACAGAGGTATTACACGCGTACTTAAAGTTTTAAAAGAAAAACTCATTGGTACAAGTCTAGATTTGAACCTCCAGGCTTGAAACTCGGGGCTGCACCAAGGGACTATTTCAACTTGACTTTTAAATAATCTTAAAATGTGTCCTTTTCTCTTTCTGTGAAACCATTTAACACAGATCGTGCATTGAAAATGATCTAATCCATTTTCCGTCATATAAATCATGTAAATTATATTCCTTACAAGACTTGCTTAACTGATACTGCTACGTGCAGCCATTAATAAAACACGGCGACTTTACTGCCCTAGTAATTTTAACTCTCGTTGGTAGAACGAGCTTTCGTAGCAGCCTCGTAAACGGGCGATGTTAACGCTGCAATGAGTGGCCGGCAATAGTCTTCTGGCAATAGTGTTCCGGCAATATTGCTAATAATCTCAGCCAAACAATAAATATGTAAATTATTTTGACTGGCCTCACAGCTCAGTTGGTAGTAACCCCATCAGCGGTATAGGTTGTGGGTTCGATTCTCATCCAGGATAAATATTTGTATGACGAATACAAATGTTTGTTCTTGGTCTGGGTGTCAATGTGTATTATATTTATGGATTTACAAAACAAACAATATAAGTATGTATATCAGTTGTCTGGTTCCCATGACAAGCTATGCTCAGCTTACTTTGGGATTAGATGGCGCTATGTGAAATGTCCACCAATATTTATTTTTGTTTAGGAGAGGTATTACAAAAGCCTCTACAAATTTTATAGCATCGTCTCGCATGAATAATGTAAATCAAATTTCAGAATCACCACTGGCATCAAAACGTATCATACGGCATATTACCTGCCTTTCAGGTGTTTGTTTGTTTCTGCAATTTTAGGCAACTAATTTCAGCCGACTAACGGTTTTTTAAATATATTATGTACCTACACATTTTTTGAACTTTCAGTAAATCTAGAAAGATTATTTAGTTAAATGGTCTTTGTTCTAAATAACCTATTCATATTATTATTTTCTACTCAGTTTTTATATTTTAATAAAATATATTTAGAAAACAATAATATTTTAATAAAAGTTTTTTTTTTGCTTTATATCACGGCATACAAGAACACTAAACTAGATATTTGAGACATTGGAAATCAGTCAAATAATTCCCAAAATCTTTTAGCCATAATTAGACGGCAAAATAGTATAAATAATAACAGGTTCAAGTTTCAGTTCTAGGGAAGTCTGCTTAGCTGCGCTGCAGAAAGCATTTACTGAGGTTTTAGTGCTTATTGAAACACTACTAACGTGCTTTTGTGTCGTATAACAGATTATTCTTAGGTTCTCCGTAGTAAACTTTTATAGTGCAGTCTAGCTAATGGAAGGAGAGAGCCGCGAAGTAAATATACATACATAAATCGTGCCTGTTTCCCGAAGGGGTAGGCAGAGATCACGGCTTTCCACGTGATACGATCCTGACATACCTCTTTTGCTTCATCCACTCATTACATTGAACTATTGAGGAGAGATAGATAGGACAGATTACAACTATAGAGGACGTCTAGAAAATGTCATTACATATTTATCACAAATGTCAACAAATTTCACCTGTAAAGGGAGAGATTGAGAGGAGATTTTGTTCCGAAACATATTCCTCACTGACACACTTTACCAAGATATTAAAACGCTTGTGGCGTAATTACAAACCCAAAATGTAATTAACAATTCATCAACGGAACCCTTGTAACTTGTATGTTGATGCTTTGCGAATAAAACCCTGCAAAATTACGTTTAAAAAAAGTAATTTGAGCAGCTATCTACATTCATAGAAGAGAGTACAATATTCTTTATTCACAGTCAAAATAATGATTTATAAAGGCCTGATTCACTAATAAGCCCGTCACAAAATATTTGTACCTACAAGGAACTTAAAAAGCAGATGCCTTTAAATTAAATTTTCAATTTTGTAGTCGGCTCTAATTTAAAGACTAAGAAGCTCGCTAAAATGGAGTTTTCGACTTCTAAAAGTGAAATAGTGTGTCAAAATTTTTGTATAGTATTATATACCTATAAGGTTTAAGACTTCGTCCCACGAATATGTGTAGTACGAGAAGATGGCCCTTCCAATGACAACAGTAATATAACTTGTGTCCTTCGTGACTAAACTATGACAAGATAGATGTCGGAACGCATTGTGCCCAGCACTCTGATATTTGAAGATAGGACAGCCTGTAATTTCACCGGCACCCACACCCTTCAACCGGAAGACAGCGTTGTTTGTACTTCCTTGGCGCCTACTTGGCGGCATAACTAGGTATTTCGTCCCAGACAAAAACCACACACTTATTTACTGTTATCAATTGTAACCTAGGTTTACAGACGTTAAGTTAAATGACTATAATTATCATTAGTATCTGCCATCGCGGCTTGGCCCGTGTGGTTGGAAATGCAGCTGGTTTCACAGTACTAACTTCAGGTTTCAATCGTATATTAAAAGACAACTAAAAAGAAAAACTTCTGACACGTATAATATACTGTATTCTACTATTTTCAACTTCAAGTTGGTCAGAAAATACGAAAGACTCGAAGTTACCTATTTGACCTCGGGATAGTTTTTTATATAGGCAAATAACTGAGAACAGATAAAAGAAAAATAGGTACTTAATAGATGATTTTTCTTGAGACTCTTCGGGCATAATAAAGATACTACGCCGTAATTAAGATTACCATTTTGGTGCCAGGGAAAAATATAAAATAATTACAGTTTTCAACGAGGGCGCGGTGGCCTGGTACAGATCCCAAGTTCAATCTGGAGGATGCTGGTTCAAATCCTGACGTGCACTAATGAGTTTTGACTTGAAACATTTATGTAAGCAATACAACTTTTTCAAAACGGTGAAAGAAAATGTCTTTAGGAAACTGACGTTCTAGAACGGAAAAATCGAACACATGCGTCTAGTGAACGAAAGGAGAATCTTTGAGGCGCACTTTAATTCTTCCACCACGCTGGTTCAAGAGAACTATCGCGATGACTAGTAGTAGTAGGAGTGTTCTGCATTTTTAAATATGGCCACTCTACCTGATTATTTGTGATATAATGTATTTGTCGAAGGAATGTCTAGAAAATATTGTATATTATGAATATATTACACGGTACCAAGAAACAATAATTATCCTTATCAAATTAATCGTTATTAATGTGAGAAAGGAAAGTTCGGCAACTCTCTTCATATTCAACATTAATTTAATTAATATCACGATGGGTAATAAATTTGTAAAAACAATTTTGATATTTTCTCTATGCTCTATAAAGATTTCCAGTATACAAGAATGATTAGTCCATCCCTAATAAATATCAATCCAAAACAAGGGCAGGTTTATAATCAAAACATTATTACCTAATAAACTGATTATCAAATTGTTTGTTTTTAATTTTGCTCTAGTTCAATATTTGAGTTACTTAAACATACACAGGTTAATACTGAAACGATTGAAAGCTGCCGTTCCTGTTAAATTGACCCCAACAGAGCTTTCAGGAAATCAAATAGATGAGTTATCCGATATTCACTGTCATTAGATTGTTACCTTTGCATTAGATTAATATAATAATAATAATATTGGTGGACATTTCACACAGCGCCATCTAGTCCCAAAGTAAGCTAAGCATAGCTTGTATCATGGGAACCGGACAACTGATATAATACTTATATACCTTTTTTGTAATTACATTATATAATACATATTAACACCCAAACACAGAACAAACATCTATGTTCGTCACACAAATCCTGTCTGTCCTGGGTGGGAATCGAACCCACGAACTACAGCGCAGAAGGCAGGGTTACTACCAACTGAGCTATGAGGCCAGTCAAAAATTGTTAGCTGATATGATTTTATTCTTAAGCAATACCTACCGGTAGGTTATGTTGTGAGGAAGTTAATCAGTAGATAAACAAATTATTAGTAAGTTAGAAAAATCAATTGCAATTTTTTTTAAAGTTATTCTCGATTTCAAACTTTGACAAGTTGGATAAGTTGGTATACCTACTGTGATATCATCACATAAACTTATATAAACACATAAACGAACTTAGGCACATAAAGGCACTTAAGACATTTACATAAAGGGTTACCTAAACTAAGGATAAAACAAGCACGACAGTAACTTCTCAAGATTTAATGTTTGTTATTTAACGTGTTTTTTTTTTGACAGGTAACGCTCTCCGTCCTAAGATTATTATAAGAAATGTCTTTAACCGAAGACTTGTAGAAGAGATTGTACTTAATATGTTTATTTTTTGTATGAGTTAAGTTTTTTTTCTTAATGTATCTGTATTCAAATGGTCTTATGTACATTAATAGGTTACCTTTGTAGCTATATATGCAGCCTATATTTTTATAATTACTCTTATGTTAGACCTTCGTTTGACTTATTGTCGCCTGATGCTAAGCAATGAGGTATTTTGTCGCGCCGTGGGAGAATGCATCAGTCTTCCCGAAGCCATGATAAAAAGATAAGAGGTGGACCGAAGAAAATAAACCTTAGTCACTTGTCAATCAAAACAAATGCAGCGATGCGTGGCAGGGAGCGAAGTGCGGGAACTAGGTCAGCGAGCGGTACAGGAGATCGGGAACAGCAATCTATACCATAACTGGGACAGAGGGTTTGTTTACCTCCACTTGTTGCATGACCCAGTTTTGGGTATTGACTGATTTTCCAGTCGTTTCTGTGCAGTTTTGAATTTAAGCTTATATTGTATTCGTATTTAAGAAAGAAAGAAAGAAAGAAAGAAAAACATTTATTTTGGCCACTCACAAATACACACTAATAAGAGGAAAGAAAATACATACAACAATAAAGATAGAACAAAAAGATACAAGTAGGCACATATAAATATAAACTTAGTATTTAGTGGGGCCAAAATAGGTCCTGGTCTCAGCTTAAAGCCGTACTAGTATATAGGTGACAGTGCGACGCTGGTATTTTTACTGGACCTTAATGTACTGAATAGGAATTAGAGATTGTATGTACTGAATAGACCCTCTAAGCGAAAAACAAGGAACTAAGAATCAAACCAAAAATGAACAAACTTGGATTTATACATAGAATTGCAAAAGACAGGGCAAAATGGAAAGCATTAGAGAAGGCGTTTGTCGAAGGACAAGCTGAAAAAGAAAATCCGCCTGCCGATAAAAAAAATGTTTAAGATAGCTAAAGTTTAATTATACAACAGAGTTAACAATCAAATAAAGAAAAAATAATTAACAAAAAGATAGAAGTTTCAGCAACAAAGGCTTTGATTATTATTATTATGTACTGAATGTGAAGTTACAGGCACATCGGCACTTGCATTTTAGGTATATTTATAGTTTTCTAAGGAACAAATTGAGACAATTGTCAGCTCCGTTATGTTCTACATTAGTATTCCTAATAAAATTGTACACAGGCTGTTTTCCTAAAGGCGAAATTGTAGTTCGATTTAAATGGAAGCCAACTGTAACAGAATCACGATTATTTTTATTGCCTCAAAAGGTTAGGCTACGTTCTAGATAATATTAAACTCAAGTGCACAACCCTTTTATTTGAAAAACAAATCTGCTTGCCAGATTTGTTTTACAGAGACCTACGCAGTTACTTAAATCGAGAATTATTGAAAATCAATAAAATCTCATCAAACGTTCTGTACTGTTTCTTTACTTCCTCCAGTTACTTGTATTGTATGGTACACGAGCTAATATAAAAACACAAACATTTCGGAAGTGATTTCGGTTTAGCTTAGGGTCTACAGAGTGACGTCATTGCTTTCTCGGTTGTAGCGTCACAGCTCGGAGTAACCCTTTCTGCGCTGTAGACCATGGGTTCGATTCCCACTCAGGACATACATTTCTGTGACGAACATAGATGTTTGTTTTATCGGGGTGTTAATATTGAATTGTAAGTAGGAACGTATTTACAAAAAACTATATAATTATTCTATCAGTTATGTAGTTCCCATTGTACAGGTTATGCGTAGTTTGTGACTAGATGGCGCTGTGTGTAATGGCGGCATATATATATTATTTATGATTAATTTCTGTTAAATCCATTCGAATTCAGATCGACTCAACTGTGAGCTTCAACTTGCTCGTAAAAAACAACAAACAGGATAAAAAAGCAATTCAATAGAACATAATTTCTATCCCTCAGTGCCGCAATTGAAAAGTAAGCAATCCCCTATATTGAAGCGGTCGACACGTGTAGATATTATGTATGATGATCGTTAGTGATCATGGTGGCTTAATTAAAATATTTTGATATGCAACACTAGTATTAAAATTAATTCCCGACAAATTTCTGATTTAAACTACATAATTCGTTAGTACAGCAGTTATTTATTTATTATTATTATAGACTGCTTTTTTAATAAAAACTTGTGATGTAAGCCACCGTTCGTAATGCATATATCAAAGGTTGCCTGGAAGAAATCAGTTTTAGCGATAAGGCCACCCATTGTTCCGCTTATGTTTTCAGCAGTATTTTTGTTTGTTTTTATTAAGGTGTATAATAAAGGTATATTATATTCTATATACATATATACACTTCATTATTTTGCCCCTCGTTATGTAAGCCAGGAGACTGCAACTCTGGCATAGCGTTTGCTGTAGAAAAGCAACTGTGAAGTCTATATATTTATTCCCCATCATGCTTTAAAGTTCCGTAAATATCCTGTATGTTATAAAATTATAGGTTTATCGGCTATCCA
Organism: Chesias legatella; assembly: GCA_947359385.1. NCBI lineage: Eukaryota > Metazoa > Arthropoda > Insecta > Lepidoptera > Geometridae > Chesias > Chesias legatella. The sequence goes on from OX375766.1 coordinate 4,502,578, forward strand.
ATCTCCTCCCTCTACGGTCTACTACACATCGATTACTTCTTTCATCTCACTTTTATTAACAGGTCCTTTGTGAACGCGTGCCCCGACCTTTATTCAATGAACAAACACCGTCTTCATTTACTTCTAATATCACGACGAAAAGATGGATAGACTTTTATAAGCCAATAAACCAACGGTTTGCTAAAGCTATAGCTAAATATATAGCTACTAGCTGTTGCCCGCGACTTCGTCCGCGTGGAATTCGGTTTTATCACGCACCCCTATTTTACCCCTCGGAAAAGTAGCCTAAGTTACTCCTTGTTACATCAGCTATCTGCCAGTGAAAGTCCCGTCAAAATCGGTCCAGCCATTTCAGAGATTAGCCGGAACAAACAGACAGACAAAAGTTGTAAAAAATGTTCTTTTGGTATATGTGTATACATCCATATGCACTTAGTAAAAAGCAGTTATTTTAATATTACAAACAGACACTCCACTTTTATTTATTTGTATAAACTAGCTGTAAATAATTTGTTCGCTTATGGCAGACCACAGTGTACCTCAATATTGCTACCTATTAAACCTTAAATATAATATATAGCTCCAGCTTCCAAACTTCCCAGTAAGTTTGTATTGTTTCCTTTTTTATGTGTCATTCCTTAAATGTATTCAGTGTACACTATGTTGGTGATCTATAAATAAATAAATAAATAAAATAAATAAGTTTGGAAGCTGGAGCTCATTGAAGATTCTAAATGTTCTACCTACGCTACAATACACTGATTTATTTATATGGAAAAGAGCTGTAAATAGGCAATTATATCAGAAATGTATATAAATCCAGCCAGTCCGAGTGCTGATCATAACATATGTGGGATCCCCTATAATTAAAAATGAATTTTATTGTGCTTTTAGGAAATTTAAGGGATTGAGGAAAACGTAAGCTAATTAAATTTTGATAAAATAGAACCAGCTATATATTACGGTAAAATATAAAAAAAAAAAAAAAAAATTTATTATGTGTAACTATGTTTGAAATCTCCGTAGTTTCGCTCATTATATAACCCTGCCTTCGACGTCATGGCTCGAAGGCGAATTGTTTAAGAGACTGTTTTATTTCCGACATTAGATACTCTTTGTTGAGAGCAATGTCGTTACTAAAGTTGTGTGGGCTGGCAGCGACCGTTGCTCTTATTTGTGTTGGCGTATATATATCCATTTTCATTACTTAGGTAATTTTGTTTTATACTTAGTGTAATAAACGACAAAAATGACATGCTAGTTTTTAACATAACTATAGATAAAATATTCCATGGTATACACAAACACTGAATTATCGGCCATCAAACATTTTTGTTTCGGGTTAGAATCGCACCAAGTTACACAGTGGCCAATCTCATACACGTAACTACTATACAAAGCGTGAATGCATAAATCACAATCATTCATCGCTGACAGCTGTGCTTGTCGTCAGGCCATCATTTGTGGGACAATCGCTTGCAGGCAAATTTGCCATACAGTCCATACTGGTGGGAATATTTACTACTATAAATATGTCTGTTTGGTCCCTTATTATGATGAAAAACTTATGATCAGACTTAATAACGTATATATTATATACGTATATATTTTGTATCGCTACGTCAGCGGCATAACATAGGCGCGTAGATATAACTTTATACGTAATATAATAAGATCTAATCGGTAAATACAGGAGTGAAGGCAACAACAGATGGGACATGAAAATATTTGATACGGGAAACATTTTAGGCAGAGGATATGAGCTCATGTACCATTATTTAGGTGCGTTTATGAGAATTACAGTTTTATTATAGTTAATTGATAAAAGCTAAACGGCTTAAAATAAATATATGTAGAAAAACATTTTTACGATTACAAGGTTTACAATTAGTTTCTAGATACCACGAAGGCTACAGGTACTTGCTAAGACGAATATAACGAGCCAAAGCACGATATGGTTGCTGTAAACTATTGAAGAGATACCCGGTCTGCAGGTGGACCTGATACAGCATCAGCTCCAGCTCACCATAATATTGCAGCAGCATTTATGCATGAAAAATAGATATCAAATTTCAGCCTATTCAGGCTACGAGAACAGGTACAAAATTCAGTTGCGAATTTTGACCTTTACATACAAACATTGCCGTTAAATAAAAGCTGTAATAACTGGAAATGGTTGCTCATATCCTGCATGTACTGGCGCTGATGATGACGACGCTAAAGAGGTACAAATTTGCTAGCACTATGAAGATAAATAGCAAAAATATTCTTCTTACGCTGTACTGCTCCGTTTTGAGTCGATACTGGTCTTAACCCGGGCATAATAGGGTTTTCTTAATGTTGTAATAATACACTATTTAATAAGCCATTTTTCTCAATAAATTGCCAAATTTCCAAATGAGTGTTCAAAGACACGTGGTTGAAATATACTTTTATTGATTATGATTAACTTATTGACTTATTGATTTTCTGATAACGTTGTCGTTATACCCCACTATTCCCTGTGTATTCATTATTGAAGGACGAACAATACATATACAAAGTATAATGCATAGTGACAATTATTCAAATACCAATATTCAGTAAAAATAATGGATAAAATAAAAATAGAATAAAACAATAGTTTAATAAACAAAGTTATAACAAAACCTGAAAAAATATACTCTGATAAACATAAAATTAAAACAAAACCTGAAAAACAATTATCTGTAGGGTGGATGTACCGCGATGCGGAAATGCGTGGGAGTAAGGGAGCATGCTGCGATATATAAATGCAATATTTATTTACCGCGGCACCCTCCCTTCTCCCACGCATTTTCACAACACGGTACATTCAACAATCACTCATAAACTTACACAGACAAAATTATTTACCTAAATATCTACCAATTGTGGAGTTAATAAACGTTATGATCCCATAGTATAAAGATGTTGCAGTACTTACCGGTGTTTCCCGCGTTGCAACTTTGATTTGAGGGTAGGCGACGACTGCCCGCCAGTAAAGCGTGCCGCGTTCTGAATTTGAATTCCTCCCTCTCCATTGATGCGCGAGTCTGTGCGCATGCGCGAGTGCGATGACGTCAATGATTCGTTCATAAGCATACAGGTGTTGGTGTGTGCCGCAGTCGAGTATGGAACTAATGGGTTACAAGTTTTAGCGGTAGAAGTTGGGAGAGGTTTTATATAAGATTTAACATGGTGATGCTAAAATGAATTGAATGATAATAGAATTTGTTTATTTTTGTACCGCATCATTTATTTTACTATATTCTATATCATGTATGTAGGAAGTAATTTTATATTATGCCTAGTCAAATTGTTGAAGATCTTACGAGGATTTTTCATATTTCAGTATAAAAAACGAATACTATTAGTCATTCGCTAGCTCTCTCCAACCAGTAAGGGCAATGGATTAAAGTGCACCTTAAAGCGGCTCCATCCGTTCACTTGACACATTTCTTTGGATTTTGAGTTCTATGACATGTCGGTTTCCGCACGATGTTTTCCTTCACCGTTTTGAGAACGTGGTATTGTGAAAATACATTTTAAGTGGTAAAACTCATTGGTGTACGTCAGGATTTCAACCAGCAACATCCTACATATATAATTGAAGAGGTACACAGCGTAAAAATATTGAAAATGAGTAGCTTTTCAATATTTTTACGCTACCCACCAAACAACTATTCAACTCAATAATTTGTGTGCTTTTTTGTAAATTTTTACTTGTTTTGTCTTTGAATTTCAAAGCTACAAGTACTAGAACAAAGCCCTTTCACAAGGCACCTCACTTGACTAAGTAATAAGAAACAATTTTTAATTTATTATACGGAACACTGAGCTTTCCATTTACGCTGCGAGGGTAGAAAATCCAAATACATATTGTACTTGTTTACTGGCAAACTCATAACCGTAGTTATTGCCGTAGTCATGGTTGGGTTAAGTAATAAAAATCATCTTCGCAGATATTCGTTAGTGCTACGGAGACCTACACATGCTCCGTAGGGTCTACGAAAGTTTATGAGTTTGTTTTCGCTTAGCTTTTCACATTAAGATTTTTGGGCGTTATTTTGTCTTCTTTTATTAGGTAGGTGCAGTCCAAAACTTAATTCACTACACCATAAACAAAAAATCTAAAATACACATACTACATAATTATCTACAGTAGAATTACCTTTTCTTCCACGAGACCCAAGCCCAAAACAAATGTTTGCAGGTCTTGCAATGAGCAACAGTCTGAGGGTCCTCATTCGGTTACTTCAAACACTATACCACCGAACGAAGTCAAGAAAAGAAATTTTTCTATCAGATTCAATTAAAATGTTTTTTTATCCAGATATATCCACGTAGGTGTGATCAATAACCCATGCACAGTACAAAAAATAGAGCCGAGAAGTTTTTACATAGTGTACCTAACTTACAATTAGATAAACGAGTCACTAATGGTATTAAAAGTGGTCTAGTGTCTAAGTGGTCTCACACTCATTACTAATTATGTGGGTAAAGATCTATGCATACGCTGCGTAGCTTAGTTTCGAAACCCTACGCACGCCACGAAGTCGTACATTAGGGATTAAGGGATGAATGGCGATAATAACGACGGCTTATCCCTATCTGTATCATTTATCATTGTATTAAGGTTGATACAAAACTAAGAAAATTAAAAAATATTTTTCATTGTTTATTACTTCGAACCGAATCTGACCTGTTTTTTTTTTTGTTTTTTTTTTTTGTCGTGGAGAAATGCACTCGCATACCACCCAGCCACGGGGAAACTGAGTGGTTATGTGGGACTAGGAGTATATAAACTCCACGGTGTCCGCCTCTGCCGCTTAGTGGTGGGAACACGGGGACGGTTACTCTTCCGTGAACCCACCGCGACTGTTTCCAGACCCTCCATCGGTGTCTCCACCCTCCTGGGTACGACGCGCCAGAACACATGGCACGTCACAACCACCTCGAGGACCAATTAACCAAAGGGCGTCCGACGACCCCGTGTCAAGACGCCCGAGGTCCTCCTGCGACGGGTCAGTTCTGTGGCCCCGTCGCCTGCCACTGCGGCCACAGAAGATAGGGAGAGCGGCGCCTCGCTATACCGACACTCCTCTTCCCCTGCGGCCCCACCGCGTCCGCCATCGAACGGTGGCGGCCCCGTTGTGGCCACAGAAGGTAGGGAGAACGGCGCACCGTAATACCGGCACTTCTCTCCCGCCGCGGCCCCTGCCCTCAGCTGCAGTGCCGCCCATAGGACACCGCAGCCCTCCTCAGTTTCGGTGCCCCCCATAAGGCACCGCCACCTACAAGTGCCGTTCTTTCGGGGCTTGGAGGCAAAGCCCGAGGAGCGGCCCCTCTCAGGTTCCTTTAGCTTCTCCGTGGGTTGGCAAGGTCCACGGTTACTAAGCCCCCCCCGCCGCGACAAGGCAGAAACCCCGGGGGGGAACCAACTCTAACCTACAGAAGAGGAAAAATTAAATCAGCAAGAAATTAAATCAGCACATTAACTTGATATTAGACGACCATACGTTTCTATAATATGTAGGTTAAGGTGAATATTTTTTTAAGTTGTGCATTAGGTAGGCACTTGTTAGCTCGCAAACGTTATCCTTCTGACAGCGAGTATGACGTCACGGATTATCTATATCAATATCAGGGATTATGACCGCTTACGGTGGCGTCGGCGACCTCAACAAATGCCAAAATATCATGAGATATTTGCAACAATGCATGATTGTGTGCTAAAACTATATTCTATTCTAAATCTAAGGCAGAGGGACGAGGGGTTTCCATAACTAGGTAATAAATATACCTACACAGATGGTAGAGATAGAACAAAGAACATAGTTTTGACTATTAAAAAAGAGCACGTGATATTACTGACAACTTGTTAAATGGTAACAACAATCAGTGACGAGTCAATTTGGGTTGGAATATTGTCTGAATAAGCCACCGGCCGAGCGTCCCTAGAAAAACATGGATGTGCAATATCTAGCTGTACGTTAATTTGTTCCAGCTGTTTTGAATTGTTGTTTTTCTCGAAATAAACGATTCCCTGGGTTCCTTTGCTTTGGTTTCCTAATTTTCATTATTATGAAATGAGTTTAAGTGTAATATCATCAATACGCGGTAGATTACTTGCTTCCAACGTTAACAAAATGTCCTTACGACAGTCAAGTGATATCACCAAATTCCGTGGAGTTCTCAAGTCTGCGAAGAATGTTGTTATTTTGTCTGGCGCTGGTATGAGCGCTGAATCTGGTATACCAACTTTTCGGGGTGCTGGTGGATACTGGAGGAAGTACCAATCGTCGTCTCTGGCCACACCAGAAGCATTCAAGACTACTCCAAGCTTAGTGTGGGAATTTTACCATTATAGGAGAGAAGTCGCCGCTAAAGCACAACCAAACCCGGTACGTAAATTAAATATACCTGTAGTAATAAAATATAGGGAATTTAATCAAGGGTTTTCTTTGAGGGTCAGGGGTTTTATCAGTCTGATGAGTTAGCAAGTACTTATCAGAAACATCACAGTGAGTGCTTGCCGACAGATCTTGGCATGTCTGCAGCAGCACAGGTAGATGGCTTGCTAGCTATCATCCGCAAGCTGCTGATGATAATAAACAGTATCCTGCCAGCCCTTGCAACAGGTGGTTTTCCTATTAATTTGACAAGTTTACATAATTATTACCTCCGTGCCCTAAGTACTTGCCAATTTTTATACATCAAGTAATTTTATTTTTATATTTATGTTTGTGTTTAGCTGATCAAATTTGACATGCTTTATTTGAATTTGGTTTAGACTAGTTCAGTATGAATAAATTTGCGAGAAGTGAGGTTGTATTTGATTGATTTCAATTTGTAATACATTTTTATTCCATATTAAAAGAGAGATCAATAGAGATCTATTTTTCTATTAACTATAAACTTAAACTTGGTAGGCAATTCTGAATTTTTTATAGCCATGATAGTTGCTAAATTTATATTTACTTTCATGTTTCAAGGGTCACATAGCAATAGCAGAATATGAGAAGAGACACAGTAACGACAAGAACATAACGGTGATTACTCAGAATGTTGATGGATTGCACTCAAGAGCAGGAACTAAAAATCTTCTAGAACTTCATGGATGCTTGTACAAGACTCGGTGTACAAAATGTAGGGAGGTTCTGGTGAATACTGATAGCCCTATTTGTGAGGTAAGATAAGAGTTTACTTGTTACTGGGTTAGTTGAGAGTAGCAGTTTTTGTTTTTATAGTGTAAGCAACACAATGCCTCTTTAATCTTCCCATACCTAACTATGAAAAGACTACAATAAGATCATATTGCATTTGTTATGAGCAGGCATGACTACTAAATATTACATGCTTTATCACTTCAAAGGCATAATAAATGCACCTATCTGTAAAATAATCCTGCAGAACCCATGATTATAATAACTAACCTACTACTACTAATTGGTTGTTTCCAACAGGCACTGACAAACCGAGGGGCCCCTGATGTACAGTTAGTAGGCTCTGACATCCCGGTGAAGAGTCTGCCGCATTGCAGGAAACCCGATTGTGGCGGCCTGCTTCGACCACACATTGTATGGTTTGGAGAAAATTTGGAAAAAGCTGTTATGGACAAAGCAGGTAAGTTCAGCCATAAAATAGTTTTGAGTATGCAGTTTTGTATGACAGAGGGGTAGGTTATCATGATGGTTCGAGTTGAGATTGGAGGTTCTTATCTAGCATCCATTGAAAAAAACTTAAATTGGTTTAGTAGCAGTTCTTCATTTTCTGCCGCCAAGCAGTGATGCTTTATTTAGCATTACTGTGTTCCGGTTTGAAAGGTGTGGTTGCCGGTGAAGTTCCAGGCGCATGAGACATTCCACCTACATGTCTCCAAGAGTTACAAGGGGCATACGATGCGATTTGGGTCTTGTCGTACCTAGTAGGGGAGGACCCAAGTCGCATCAGTTGTTATGAGCAGAGGTCGCCACTTAACACCAGGTGGGCCGTCGAATTGTATCATACAAAAAAGTACCCACTCAATTAAAATGAGTATTTGTCTCCAGATGAAGTGATGAGCGAGTGCGAGGTGTGCCTGGTGGTAGGCACCTCGTCCGCGGTGTACCCCGCAGCGCTGTTCGCGCCTCAAGCGGCCGCGCGCGGCGCTGTCGTCGCCGAGTTCAACGTACAACCCACACCAGCGACGACACAGTTCCACTACTACTTCGAAGGGCCGTGCGGTACCACCCTGCCGCACGTGTTGGCTGAATGATCCATATCAATCTTTTGCATATTGACAAACGGCGAACGTTATCAGTTTTTTGTAGACATTTCACACAGCGCCATCTAGCCCCAAAGTAAGCTAAGCAATAGCTTGTATCAACAGACAACTGCTATAAAACTTATATACTTTTTTGTAAATACATACATATAAATACTTATTAACATACAAACAGAACAAAAATCAATGCTCATCACACAAATGTTTGTCCTGGGTGAGAATCAAACCCACGACCTACAGCGCAGAAGGTAGATTAATATACTGATATATGCAATTACAATCATTTGGTTTATGATCCTTTCGAACCAGTGTAGTGAAGAATTTAAGTGCGCCTCAAAGAGGCTCCGCCTGTGGACATAGCTTTTAATTTTTAGTTCTAGGTTTACAAATTTTAGGTATAGGGCAGTTGTAAAAGCCATAAATAATAATTAAAATGCATATTAATAAAACTTATTGAAGTACTTGAGAGCATTCACAGTGTAATAATATGTAAATAAATTATTTATAAGAGGCATTACTTTTCGTTTTATGCCTTCCAAAAAACTTAGCAATGCTGCCGATTGTCGGACCGAAACTACAGTTTGTCATCAGAGAATTCTGAAACAAAAATTCATAACATTAAGGAACATTTTCAAGGAACTTTTCATAACTCGTGCCCGACCCACAAGTGCTAAGTCAAGTTTTCCTATTAAATAGTTCTCCAGTGTGATTATGTAACTTAACTTTTGGGGCCCACGTTGCTCGCATCCATAGGTGATAACCGTCTGAATCCCTACACGTGTCCCCCCGGGCGGTGTGAAAGGAGCAACCCAAATTAGCAGTAGAACTTGTGCTAAGTTCGCCCCGAGAAGTACTGCCACCACACCTGGCTATCCGCCGCCAAGCAGTGATGCACTCGTATTGCTGTGTTCCGGTGGAAGGGAGTGGGTGCCGGCGAAACTGCAGGCGCATGATACGTAACATCCCCTTCTCGGGGTGATGTACGCAACGCAATGCGACTTGACTCATCTCGTACTTTGGTGGAGAGGACATGAGTCGTATTGCTGTTGTCTATGGGCGGCAGTTACCACTTAACATCAGGTGGGCCGTCAGCTCGTTCTATCCTAGTTCATAGTTCATAGTTTTTTTATTAATAATGATAATTACAGGTCAATATACATGGCAACCTACACGGTATCACCTACACGGCATTAAAAAACTTGTTTCTATCTATCTTTTTTTAATCAATTAAATATCGAATTGATTAAAAAAAGAAACTTACGTACATAGATAACCTCGGCCTGCCTCCTGCCTATTGTAATACGCCAGATTGAAATAAAAGTTATGAACCCACTGGTTACCTGAACGAATGAGGGCAGTGCCGATGTGGTTTGCGGCCTCGAATACCTCTCATCCACCAGCACGACACAAGCGTAGTCCGCAGCGTGGCGCACTGCTCTGCCTGAAAAAATAAAAAGATTTTTTAACAATGGCTACATAAATTTCCCCAAGAGAATTAGATTCAAATTATAATCATTTATTTGTGATACACAGGTTAAACAAAGGATAAATATTTATATATTATATTTAAGGTTTAATAGGTAGCAATATTGAGGTACACTGTGGTCTGCCATAAGCGAACAAATTATTTACAGCTAGTTTATACAAATAAATAAAAGTGGAGTGTCTGTTTGTAACATTAAAATAACCGCTATTTACTAAGTGCATATGGATGTATACACGGTACATATACCAAAACAACATTTTTTACAACTTTTGTCTGTCTGTTTGTTCCGGCTAATCTCTGAAATGGCTGGACCGATTTTGACGGGACTTTCACTGGCAGATAGCTGATGTAACAAGGAGTAACTTAGGCTACTTTTCCGAGGGGTAAAATAGGGGTGCGTGATAAAACCGAATTCCACGCGGACGAAGTCGCGGGCAACAGCTAGTATGTATGTATTTACAAAAAATGTATAAGTATTCTATTCGTAATATGGTTCCCATAGTACAAGCTAATCTTAGTTTGGGGCTAGATGGCGATGTGTGAAATGTCCACCAATATTTATTTATAAATAGTTACATATTGTAACACATCCGTTACCTATACACTGGTTGACCGCCTTCATACACAGGTTCTCGTAGTAAAGGGCTCCCGCGCCGCCGCCGGCAGTTCTGTTCAGGTAGCTCATCTTCTCATGAAGTTCCGGTGATTTCACATTCGGGTAAGGCATTCCTATCACCACCACGCAACGGCCGAGATCGTCACTGGCAGCAACAAACAATTTTTTTTATGTAAATTTTTAGTGGCAATGTTACGGAACGAGCTGAGCTGATGGCCCACCTGGTGTTAAGTGGTAATCTCTGTCCATAACAAGCAATAAGACATGGGTTCCTACAAAGGTACACGACAGGTCCCAAGTTGCATCGTATGCGCCCGTAAGTCGGAGACGTGAAGGTAGAACGTTTCATGTGCCTGTAATTTCACCGGCAACCACACCCTTCAAACCGGAACACAGTAACTCTAATGCATTACCCCTTGGCGGCAGAAATGGATATGATGGCAGTATTCCCCTAACGAACTTGACATCAGTTCTACTGCTACATATATTTATAACAAGAAAAATAATAAAAATTGTAAAAGGGATGCCTTGTCGCTGCCGGGGCCACTGCAAATGAGTATTTAGTACTTTATAAGGCAAAGTCAAAAACTTTATTTCCATAGAATTAATAAAGAAATGGCTTACCAAGTCATAAAGTAATATTCAAAACAAGGTCACGCGTACTTATCGCTAAGGTTGACGCCTGTTCAAACCATGGGAAGAACAGTCAAGAAACCATACCTAAAATTCAGTCCTTCACTTAGTTTTCCGCCGACAACACTCAGCAAAAGAGCCCCATTTCGGTCCCCTTCCTTATTCCTTACAGCGTGTGCAAATTTGTTCAACACCTGAAACCAATACAAACCAATTTGAACTCTCAGTTGTGATATTACGACACAAATTAATAAATAAATAAATACTGGTGGACAATTCACACAGCGCCATCTAGCCCCAAAGTAAGCTAAGCATAGCTTGTATCATGGGAACCAGACAACTGATATACATACTTATATACTTTTCTTTTGTAAGTACATACATATAATAAATATTAACACCCAGACACAGAACAAACATCAATGTTACAAATGTCACATAAATGTTTGTCCTGAGTGGGGATCGAACCCACGACCTACAGCGCAGAAGGTAGGGTTACTAACCAACTGAGCTATAAGAGCAGTCGAATTAGCATAACACAGACTAAACCGTCCAGAAACCAATTTTAAATAAATGATGTCTGAAAGAAATCGCTTATTACTAAGACCGCCCGTTTTACTGTCTTATTTAATAAGGGCAGGTCCTTAGTTAGGCAAACAGCGTGATGCCTTGATGCGCATAAAATTTGGATGTTTGTGTTGTGTCGATGCTATCTACGGCAAAAGAAAATTACAATGGTCAATGTTCACTGGTATTTTATTGGTAATAAAGTTAGTTTCTATTCTAAATAAATTACATAAATTGTTATAATAATAAAAAAAACTAAATCAAAAATAATAAAAGAGAAAAACACAAACAATCATATACTCAGAAAAATAATGTATATTCCACTATGGTAATATAAATTCCTCAAAACAAGCAGTAGAATTTGTGCCAAGTTCGTCCGGCGAAGTACCACACCTATTTGTGTCGCCAAGAGTAGCCGATACGCAAATACTGTATTCCGATCTGAAAGGTGTGGTAGCCGGTGAAATTACAGGCACGTGAAACATTCGACATTCTCAAAGTTAAAAAATCTAAAATATTTATTCAGAAATTTAAGCACTAGAACACTTATGACAGAACGTTGGCATCTCTTAAAGTTGAAAACTGTGTTGCAGATAACAAAGATGCAACGCGGTCTTCCCATACCTGAGTACGGAAGGACCACTTAACATCAGGTGGGTCATATAAATCGTTCCCTTATTAAAAAAGACCCTAGTGCAGGATTATTGTTTTGTAAGCGATTTTTATCTACCTGATCAACTTCAGACGCTGATTTCGGTTCGCGAAAGACAACTTTTTTCTTAGCAATGGTGTCGATTACTTTGCTGTTTCTCATGTGTTCGTACACAGTTTGTTCGTAGGAGTACGAGGGGAGGAAACAGACTACTCCCCCTGGCACTATGCTGCAAATGTTCCGTAGGATACGCCCAATTTCACTCAGCTGAAAGATGAAAAAATATTGTTAGCAATTTTTTATATGTCCAGTTATAGCGAATTCGAATACTCATTTACACTGACTCATCTCAAAATGTCTGAAATGTCAAAAGGGCCAAAAGCCCAGTCACTCTCGCTTGTCGAGAGAAGGCCTGTGTTGCTTTCCTACTGTGGGGATATAAGAGGCTAGTAGGCTAACTACAGTACAGAGGCGTCCCTTGCTTGACAAGTCAGTTCATATATATCTTCACAAAAACAAAGCGGCTATTCGAATCGAATCTAGAAAACAATTGATTATTCGTGAAATTTTCCGTGATATATTCTAAAGCAAATGCATGCCCAAATCAAGGACAATTAGAAAAAGAGGATATTAAATTGATATTAAGTATATTATATGTGTCAAAATAAATCATTTTTCTTTCTTTCTTTATTCCGCTGAAAACTTGTATATCCAGAAGAAGGAAACGTTTCCTTCCTCAATAGGCTAAGCCTGTATCGAGGGAGCTAGAGAAATTAAAGTAGAGATAGGTTTTTCGATCCATGGGAGACTTTCAATGCGCTTCGTGTGTGCCTTGACTCACCAGCTGTTCAGACATCCGGTTCTCGTAGGAGAAGTGAAGCGCCACATTGGTGGGTCCCCGCGACAGACAGACGCCCAGTACGTTGTCGCGCGGGACCACATGTTCGCAACGCACCACGCGCACCGACTCCGCCGCGCGGCTACCCGTCAGGAGGGATTTGAATTCGCTGATCGGTTCCATGGTTCCGCCGGCTACTATTACCTGACAATTTACAGTAAACGAATGAATGAAATGAATACTTACTAGTCACCCACAACACAGGTAATGTAGTGTGGGGAATAGTGAAATTTTATCGTAATCAATCTATTATGTGACTCAATTAACTGCCCAATAATGTATTCACACATAATATATAAATTATGCTATATATTCCGCTTGTACCTATATATTTACAGTATAAGTGTACCTTTATGGAAAAATACTTTTTTTTAATGAAATGAATGAATGAATGAATGAATAAATAAATATAAATATTGGTGGGCATTTAAAGCACCGCCATCTAGTCCCAAACTAAGTATAGCTTCTACTATGGGACCTAGATAGCTGATAGAATACTTAATACTTTTCTTTGTCAATACATAACTACGTATTAAACACTCCAGATGCAGAATGAACATCTGTGTTCGTTACATGGTTTGTCCTGGGTGGGGATCGTCATCTCACTACATAATTGCAAACCGTTAGTTAACGACGAAAATAAAGGAGATTGCGAATGGAAAATTAATGCACAATTCATTATTTTTTAACAAAAAAATTTGTTTAGTTATCTATTGAAGAACTTAAACTAATAATATAAAATAGTATAACAATACAAATGTTCTAACAGATTTTGGTTTCGATCTAGGCCTAGTTTAGGACCAGTATGGACCACTTAAAAATTATGTTTGCTAAACATAATTAGTACCTATAGTAGCATAATAGTATTATAAAATTATTCATATTGTTTTTGTCTTGTATTGTATTGTAATGAAACGCTTATTATTTATAATCTAACTTGTTATTTTTTTTCTATAAAACATTTGCATGTATGTTGTTTTAAAGCCCAAATTCTACATCTTTGTATCTCTCCTCCTTAAATATTTCTGTAACGTTTTTTTTAACATCGCTTAGGTACATTAATTTTTCCATCGTTCCAGCACTCATTCGGTTTACATTGTAACAGTTGGCTCACTCACCGACCGACACTGCGACACGACATCCGCGAAATGTTCGTTAGGATTCAACAGCAGGTACTTCAGTTGTGCGGTTTCCGTTTGTGCGAGCACTCGCCCGTAGTCGCTTCGATCGCACAGTCGCTCTAGGAAGTCCAGTATTGCGTACAGCCCGCTCCCGGCAGATGTTTCTGTAGGCACCTAAAATAGTAACGTTTTATTTCTACAGCTACATTTGACGCTTGCGATAAAGAGCAGTAGAACTCACGCCAAGTTCTTTCGGAGATGTAATGCCACCGTGCCCATTTCTGCCGCCAAGCATTCGCGTTATTGTGTTCCGGTTTGGAAGGTGTCGCCGTTGAAATTACAGGCACACGAGACATTCCACCTTCATGTCTCAGAGTTAGAGAGGTGCATATAATGCGACTTGGGTCTTGTCGTACCTAGTATGGAAGGACCCAAGTCGCATCGGTTGTTATGGGCAGAGGTTACCACTTAACACCAGGTGGGTCGTCGGCTCGTTCCGTAACTGTATGAAATAAAAACAAAAAGTTTTTTCCTGCTTATTTCCTATTTATTTGTAATCTATATTTTTACTATCATCCCCTAAATCGGTATGGGAAAATCGCGTCGCATCTGTATTCAAATCGGACACAGTAATGCGTATGCATTACTGCTTAGCGGCAGAAATAGGTGAGGTCCTATATTATATTTTATTCTAAGGTGAATGCGTTATTTGATTCAGATAAAGTTTTTATGTACGATGGAGGAGTTACCTGCGTATTTTCCTTCACTTCAGGCTTCACTTCTTCAACTACAACTTTTTTCTTAGAAATATTGCTCAAAAAAGATTGAAAATTGCTTTTGTTACTGACGGTACTCGTCTTCATTTCCTCCTCAAGCGCCTGCTGACTGTACCGCATAGAGAATCCGTGTAGTTTAGGAGCCAATCGCGTGTTCCTACAGAATTGTATCAGCGGACGAAGATTCATGTGATCTATCTCTGCTTTTATAACGAAATCCTCCGCTGTATATATAGTTGTATCGTCTTGTTTCTTGTCGGTTTTTGGGTTTATTATTCCTGTAAAATAATATTGATTACTAATATTACTTCCTTGACCTGGTATAGAAAACGAGGTAGTAAAGGGGTAGGAATCATGATTATTTTGCTGAAATGCAACAAGGTACAAGAAATAAATGAGATACTGTATCGCAGATACATTCTAGCTAGGAATTCAAACTGTTGACTTAATGGAGCTTGCTTCTTAAACAGCCATTTAGGTAGAGGTAGACAGGTAGGTTGTAACTAATACGTACCTCCATATACCACTTTCTATATGTACTAGTATGTGTTTTTATAATAATAAAAATATAAAAACACATAGGTACATAAAGAAACTGGTAGGTTTGTAGGTTTATCAAAGTATTTAGTATATATTAGAGATAACTTATTTCTTTCTTTGCACTATTCCTATTTTTTGTTGTTAGTGCACTACCAACCAATCTTCTACAACTTGTTAAATCATTTCCATCCATAGGTTGTCTGGAAGAGATCGGCTTCCTTTCGGTAAGACCGCCCATTGTACGTATTTTAAGTAGTTTTAACGTTTGTACTGTATTAATGGTGTACAATAAAGAATTTCCCATTCATTTACTTATATTTCTACCTCAGTGGTTATTAAGTTTTTGAAGCAAATGAGTCACTGAATGAGCAAAATGGCTAATAATGTAACATAATTGAAGCTACAAGCAATGGTTAAACAGTATAATCACGCCGCAATAGCACTTGTGGATCGAGACTATAACGAAACGAGGGATTCTCTAACAGAATCAAGAGCGCAGCGAGGGATTCAAGCCGTCACCCGAGACGGAAAATACTAAATTAGAACCTAGATTCTTATATTATAAGACTCAACCAAATGATAGATAAATAGATAGATGACATATTGCTCATAAAATTCAAATACCAACAATCATTAACAATATGCAATACATTGAAACAATGGGCAGTCTTATCGCTATAAAGCGTTCTCTTACAGACAACCTTTGGATGGGGATATACCTTGTAACTTCTGCACAACAAACGCCATCTGATTGAGCGCCAGTAAATTTTTACTACTCAGTCTCGCTCTGTATTTGTTGACATAATAGTTGAGACAGGTTCGCACAGCGCGCAGCTGTTTGGAATGCACCGGCGCCGAGTGCGCGCTCTCTAAGGCAGCGGTCAAACCGTGCGCCTCGTCCACTATCAGTATGTTGTTTGACAGTTTCAGGGACACACCAGCGCGCGCGCCCGCGCTTACAACGCCGGCGTGGCTTACCAGGACCACCTGCGAAGGAAGGACTGCTGATAAATTATGGGGGCCCATTGCCATTGCTCGTCGGGGGCCCGTTGCTCGCGTCCGTAGGTGATAACCCTCTGATTCCCTACAAGTGTGCCCCGAGTGGTGCGAAAGGAGCAACCCAAAGTAGCAGTAGAACTCGTGCTAAGTTCACCCGGAGAAGTACTGCCACCACACCTGGTAATCTGTCGCCAAGCATTGATGCACCCGTGTTGCTGTGTTCCGGTGGAAGGGAGTGGATTCCGGTGAATTGCAGGCGCATGAGACGTAGCATCCCCGTCTCGGTATGATGGACGTAACGCAATGCGACTCTAGTCATCTCTACTATGGAGAGGACTTGATTCATATTGCTGTTGTCCATGGGCGGCAGTTAGCTTTTAACATCAGGTAGGCCGTGAGCTTGAGCTAGTTCTATCACCTACATAACAAAAAAAATGCAACCACGTTTATCTTATTGCGTTGACACTCAAGGGTGACTGGAGGACTGGGGCGCTGCAAGGAATATTAGAAGTCGAGAATTAATAAATTCAATTTCTCTCTCCAAGACAAAAATACATAGGCACATAAGTACAAATTTCAATTTTATTTGTGATGATGAGATTTTCACTTTCTTATGTGAAAAAGAAGGAACGAGGAGATGGCCCACTTTAGTAGTAACCTAGCAATACTCCCTGCTTAGTTACAATAAGACCCAATTCGCATTGTATGTAAAAAATACTACAGAACATAATACGATGCGACAAGTAGGTGAAATGTCTCATGTGCCTGTAATATCACCGCAGACTTATACTCTTTTTTTTTTATGACTGGACATTATGCTGTTGGCCGCAGATGGCCTTGACAGCGTTTACACGGGCTTTTGGTGAGAGCAGACGGCTCTCAACCGGTAAAACTTAAAATTATACACAACGTCACCAAGGGCACCACTTAGGTTCGGACCTCGGCTTGGGGCGTTGCGAGTCGGGAGGAATGGGAGAAACTTATATACTCTTTTTTATTATATATTATATACTCTTACACTTACGGTGACTTCGTCTCAATTATTTACAAAATAACTCATCAAATCTTTACCTCAGCATCATTCAGAGCCATTCGAGAAGCATAGTACGGGCAAGCTTTCAGCTGCTTGCCACATTTGACCAAATCCTCCATATCCAATATTTCTACCAGCATTCGTTCCTTTAGCTGAGTGATGTTGGTCTGATTGTAGTAAGGGCACGCTGAACAGGACTTTGTTTTGGTCTTTTTGAGGACCTTCCCTTCTTCACCGATGGTGGTTGACTTACTTTTTGACTTCTGCATGTCTAAACATCTGAGAGGTTTGGTACAGTTATATAGATTATTATTTGAACAAATAAAAATATACAATAAAATTGTGACCGAAATGAGCTTAATATTTTAAAAGTTCTTTGAAAAAACAGGCCTATACTCGGCCAGAGCAAATATTTGTGTAGTGACCATACATACTGTTTGTAAGTCTTAAATAAATTGTGTTATATGAGTTTGTCAATGCCGACCAAAGATCGAATTCTAATGCAATAAGTATGAGTCTACACAACATAATTGATACCTCATGGTGGAAACTTCACTGGTTTCTGTGTTATTTATTAGTGTTAATCTAACATGATTTATGTACTGTATGTTTCCCAAATAAAGCAAAATAAAAAAATAAAATAATTTATTAATTAACCTGTCACACAATATAAATAAAAAAAATTAATTAGGTTTGAAGTATTTTAAAAAGTAATCGAACCTTTCATTGATTAAATTAACATTCTTCAACTTGCTAACATCGGCATTGATGCAGTAATGTTGTCTGGAAGCTAAGGTGACCACACTGGTATCATCTTTGAAGACAGTCTGTTTAATCTCACCAATAAACTGGGATAGCTGACTATGGGTTCTGCTGCTAATGTACAGCTGGAAAATAGAGAAGTTAATTATTAATATATAATCCATTAGAGATGCTTCAGTGGGTTTCTTTCTAGTCACATTTTTCTTTTAATTGCAATATTCGGTTCATAAATTAAATATTATTGTACTGTGAAAACAAAGACAATCTGTAAAGTAAGTGAATGCTGGTAAATTATGCTGTGCATTTGAAGTGTGACATGTGTTCAAATAATGTTCTCTATGCGTAATTAATCAATTATTCATAAAAACAAACTGAAACTCATAATCGCCAGCAGCTGGTTTTATTTTACTTCATGAAATCCTTAAATTATTTTTTAATGTATATAGTTATGGAATGAGCATATGCGCAATCTGGTGTTGAGTGGTCACTTCTGCCCATAACAAGCAATATGAATTGGGTCCTCCCCCACTTAAGTAAGACAAGGCCTAAGTCGCTTGATATGTGCCTGTATCTCTGAGATGTGAAGGTAGAATGTCTCATGTGCCTGTAATTACACTGGCAACCACACCTTTCAAAACGTAACACAGTCATGCAAATGTGTAACTGCTTGGCGGCAGAAATGGGTATATGAATGAAGGTATATGAAATCAAAAGTGTCACCATACCCACACTATTTGAAATGGATTTAATAATAAGTAAATGCTCATGGTAGAGTAAAGAAATCCCTGTTAATCACTAGTAATAGGTAATAGACCCACTTGATAGAACTATTCCGTCAACAGTGTAACCAACTGTGAAATGAGTCTCATTCAGAATGAGCCCTCTTCCATTGGGAAAAAGGCATGTTTTACTAGGGCTTCTACATATCAACTATTTCCTGGCAACATATACTGATGACACTTACTTTTATTCTTTCATAATCTTCATCTACCTCAGGCATTTCCTCATCTGAATCAGATTCTATTTTTTCATCAACTTCATCTAAAATAAGATCTTTGTCCTCTTCAACGTGGCTTTCTTTTTCTTCTAGAAGATCATCCTTATGTTCTGCTTCTTTTTTATTCTTATCCTTATTAAAATATGTCTCTAATGTTTGACTCTTCACATTTGCTTTTTGTTTAGACACACGGTCACGCATTTCATTTATTATATCTATTTGTTTCTTGATTTTTTCAAATTTTTGTTGTAAAGATTGCAGTGCTTTTTTCTTTTTAATTTTTTCATATTCATCTTGCAGCCAATCGTCTGATGCTGTAAGTTAGTAATTTAATTGATATGTATCACGAATTGAATATTTATAGAACAGAACTAACATAGGGAACCCTATGTTAGTTCTGTGTGGTAAATTTAGTGTAATATTACATGCGAATATTGCAAATTTGTAGTCTGATTCTAATAATTTTATTAAAAGTTTGGCTAAGGCTGCATATTGTTGTAATGTTATGCTTTGCCACTACCCATGCATAGTTCAAAGGTAAAGGAACAATTTATAATAATATAAAATACATCCATTTCACTGCTAAGAAATAATAGCACTACTCAATTACCTGGTTTGCTTTTAATCTCGACTTTCAATTGATTTATTTCATTTTGTAATGCTTCAATTTCTTTTTTATTGTTATCCCTGAGCCATTGCAAGGCTCCGCAGCAAATACTCAATGATTTACCCTGAAAATATACCAGTTTTAACTGCCTTTTTACCCAATTAGATACATCTATGAAGTAAAATATCTCTTACCGTTCCAGTTGGACTTTCAAATATCCCCAGTTTTTTATTTTCGATTGTACAATACAGTTCCTTCATAAACTTCTCTTGAATGCCGTATGGTTGGAAAGGAAATTGAAAAACAGGATCCATTATTATTTACTTTGATTATAACTTTCCTTTAGTGTTTGCGCTGAACTGAACTGCGTTTACGTATAAGTTTATGTACGTTTTTGAAATACAAAGGACTAAAAGTATAAGAGAACAAAACAAAAACAACCTGTAAATTAGTTTTTTTATAAATAGCAATAGTCCTTGCCGGACATTTTGACAGTCGTAAATAATTAGATTCCCGCCGGCCTACAATTAAATATTTTTGATTTGTGGATATGAACGCTTGGCCAACTAAAGTATGGCTTGATAATTTACGACCTAAATGAAATGAATATTAAATGTGAATATTGCGAAATGATAGCTCTTTTTACATTGACAGCGTCTAAATATCCGTGATTTCAATCTAATTTTGTTTTGAGCATTGATTATTATTTTTAATAAATAAATTCCATTAAATATAAATTTTAAAGAAAAATATTTCCAATTTGCATGCTTGCTGTTGCTTAAAATGTGCGGAGACCTAACTAGTATAGTATTATCATAGAAGTAAAAAAAAAAGTTATCAGGCAGACAAGAACAGGGTTCAAATCCACCTACAGTCAAAGTTAAAATCAAAGCCTTAATTTCCATAGAATTCATAAAAAAATGACTTGGCAACGTCAATACACAATAAAAAATAAAAACTGACCAACGTCATTGCCAGTGTCAGTTATTCCATGATTTCAACTGTTCGTTCCCCTACTTCCCCCCCATTCTTCATCTTGTTGAGGGATTTGGATTTTGTTGACTTATTTTCTTTTATCCTCTTGATTAATTGGTTTCAACTTTCTCGGGAAGAGGACAGAATTATGACGAGAAGAAATTTACAGTAAACCCGCATATGAGTTAGTTGTAGAGATTTTATTTCAAGAAGTCTCATAGCCGTCATTAGTTCACGATAAACATCGCCATGTCCCACAAGTAAGAGGATGAAGTCATCCAAAATAATTTTACTGGAACCATTTTCTGTTTAGCTTATTTGGCTCATCTGTTTTTCAGCGTGAAAATACTGCCAGGTGCAACTGTATGTGAAGACTGCACATTAGAGGGTGATATAACTATTGGAGGTGGTACTGTTATTCACCCCAGAGTCACTATTATTGCTGAGGGTGGTCCCATCATCATTGCTGAGTATTGCATCATTG
This sequence comes from Chesias legatella, assembly GCA_947359385.1. Classification (NCBI taxonomy): domain Eukaryota; kingdom Metazoa; phylum Arthropoda; class Insecta; order Lepidoptera; family Geometridae; genus Chesias; species Chesias legatella. The sequence goes on from OX375766.1 coordinate 4,523,990, forward strand.
AGGAGTATTCTACTATTATCCACAAGTAAGTCACATGTACCCTGAAATCCTAATCATCATTTACCCACACACTAGCGTTACTGGACAAAACCCTCTCCCAGGAAAGGCCACATTTGCCTGTAGGTCTTTTCATTTATTACATACAACAGAGAATAATACTAAATTTAAGAATTGTAGTGTAATGTTAAGAGTAGTCACTGATACAAAATGAATTAGATTATGTAGTTTTCCATTTTTATCTTAATATTTTTTTTGTAATTTGTATTGTGTAATTAAACTTTTTTTCTATTCATTTTCAGAAAAAGTGAGACACAGGAGAATCCTGCAAAACCCCTATTTATTGGCGCACACAATGTGTTTGAAGTTGGGTGTAAACTAGAATCATGTTATGGTCATATAGGAGAGAGCAATGTCTTTGAATGTAGATCTTTTGTGGGAGTTGATGTCAGGATTGGAAGTGGTTGTGTCATTGGTAAGTTATGTTTTCTATGAAAGAAAGACTGCTGCGAGTGTACTTTGGAATGGGACAAAATTGTGCCCTATAATAATTATTAAAATAAAATATACAAATGGGTTATTTTTTATTAAATTAAATAAAGTTTTGTTTAATGTTTGGATTGATTAAGTTTCTATATTTTTTCTACTATAAAAATTATGAACAATAAAGACTGATGACAAATTACAGAATGTGATCCTCATTATGACTTGAAATTCAATAGAAAGAAATACTAAACTGTAACCTATTCTCAAATGTGGGACAGAGAGGCTAATACATAGTAAAAGTTATACTATGGAAGAATAGGTGACTCAACTAATGGTTTACTCAACTATTTTGTTTTAGGTGCAGCCTGTCATCTCACTGCGCCACAGACTTTAGTAGACAACACCGTTATATGGGGCTCAGAGCATCATATCCGCGAAGCATTGGAAAAGCAACCATCTCAACTACTGCAGTTGGACTTCCTGAGCAAAGTGATGCCTAACTACCATAGACTAAGAAAGCCTAATGTGCATAAGCGACAGCCTTCAAGAACATCACTAGACTCATCTCCTAAACCTTAATTTTAAGTTAATATCATTTATATTTATTAAAACTACATTTTATATTATTCACTGCAGAGAAAAATAAACATTGCTGACAAATATTTCACCTAGTACTCTAAAAATGCTATCTGTTAATAACAACCATTTACCCTTTCATGACCAGTTTTTTCTTTTTCTAAATATCTGGCAACTCAAATGTTTAAAAGAGACTTATTTATTTGATTTTTATACACATCGATGTAAACACCAAATTAGTAGGTACAGTTAAATAGGTACATACTGTATTATTATACTGAGGGACATCATTAATATTGTATTTTTCCTATCAGTAATTTATTGGTCATCATTCTTAACCTCACACATGTATACCACATTGAAAAAATTGCAATCTAAATGTTACTAATAAAGACCATACCTAACTACCATATGTTTCGGTTCGACACCTATAAAAATAATTTATAAATCACAATCATCATACATCTTATAATAAAACAACCATCTACAGACCAACAAACTACATTCGTAAAATAAACTAGTTTCCTTTCAATCGCGTATTTTTTCGGGTAACTAAATACAATAAACGATATTCACATAAATGTTCTTTGCCAACAACATTTTCTTAATGGATAATATGGTACAATGTTCAGAAAACTTAAATCAACTGACATAAGGTTTGCAGTACATATTCAAATCAATATTATTTTATCGTTGCCCTATGGGAGATAGCTTTTATCGATATCGATATCGATAAAATGTATATAACTGATTAATTGAATCAAGGCTCGACACTAGCGCCAACTGACTTTAGAGATTTTGTGACGTCATGCGTCATGAAGTTAAAAAGTATCGCTTTATAGAGTGAAATCGATTACTTCCTTTATTTTTTGATAAATTGTTTGTTTCATTGTTATACAACATATTTTTGTCGCAAAATCTTTTTAGTGATAATTATTTTATTATAATAAACTCAGTTTTTGCTTTACGTGTTACACTTTTGTAGGGCAGACGAACATTCACCATACAAACAAACAGTTGTTATTACAAATCGAGTTGACAAGAAAAGTTGGAAAATAAGTTGTGAAGATACAGGAACATTTGTTGGTTTTATGCAGAGGTTTGTTTCGATTGTCAGTAGATAAAAAGAGTCGAAAGTTTTTACTCTGTGGTCGCCATGTTATTTACGTTGTGATATTACTCTGGGATTCGTGTCATGGGCCTGATTGCGATGTGACGCGGAGCCCTGGGTGAGCATGGAAGATGTGCCCGTCCACGGAAGTCGCAGTGACACCCAGAAACCTGCGACGCACCAACGGAACCTTAGCCTCGATTTTAGGTATGTCTTATCATGTTTTTGTTATCAATGAAGGGCCTGTGATGTATGTTTTAGTCTATGTAATCAAACGCCTGAAACTGAGAATTTAATAACATGTTTAATTTAAATACAACCTACTGCCTATCAGCATTTCAGTCTATTTTCATGAGACATGATCGCTGTATACCAAATCCTAATAATAAAGGATGATTTTGTGTTGCCAATGTAATGGTAATCTATATTTTATCTGGGTTCCGTCCAGTTGGTCATCAACACAAAGAGGTGTCCTGACTGAGTGACTGACTCACAGACAGTGTACAGTGAAAACTGTTGGTGGTTCTAGAGGCTTGTAAGTTTAAGGTTCATTCCGTACAGGATTTTATTGTACTAGCAGAACCTGGCATATGTTGTTCTGCCATAGGTAAAATGGATAGCAAATATCATCGTTAAATCAACTGGTTTTGGAGTTTATCAAATTCATGCATATCTTCTAAATTCATTTTTATAGATACAACTGATAAAATTTGAAGTAGGCATATCTTCAAAATACATATGAGGCATCTCTGCAAAATCTTTTTTTTATATTTCTTGTGTGTAATGTATATGTGTGCTAAATAGTGAATAAATGTTTGTCTATGCTGTCATATTGTCACAAATTTTTGAGGGACTGTCTTCTACAATTATGAATAATGAAATGTTACAGCAATATCCGAATCCGAATTTGCTTATACCAACCTATTCATAACTTTTGAGTTGGTTCTGTCTAACTTACGTAAAGTTCTCTTGGAAGAAATCAGAATATCTTTGTGGATCAAAAACCTTAGTACCTATACATTATGGGAGCAAAAGATCTTGTCTGTTTCAGGAAGTACTGCCACCATATATATACCTGTTTATTTTGCTAAGCAGCAATTCACTTGCATGGTGGTGTTCTGGTTTTAAAAGTGTAGTATAGCAAGAGTTTATTTGAGGAAATTTATAGGCACATGAGACATTCCATTCACATCTCAGTTCCAGGTGCATAAAATTCATCTGGGCTCGCTAATTTCCAAATCGAATTCGTTTTGCGTATTTGTAGAGGTTACCACTTAACACCAGGTGGACCATCTGCTGATCACATTACTGTTTATAATAAAAAACCTTCACACCAAAGTCACTAAGTCACAGTTTATTGGTCAATCCTCAGCGCATAAGAAATATTTTAACATAGTGAATTCTTTCAATTTATTTTATCTTAAGCTGTAGGTGCTAAACTTGAAGGAACAACTTTCAGATAGCCTTGACTCATTTAATTAGATTAAATTATTAGCAGCCTGAAAGATCAATGTTGTTTACTTTCCTATCTAATAGTAATAAATACTATTTATAATTGTTTGAACAATTAGGTTTATCTTAACTATTAAGTACATCATTTGTGGTAATGATAACAAACACCTTATCTGTCACGTTAGTTAATGTAATGTACTTGATAGTCTTGACTCATTTTGAGAGAATGTGTATATTATTTTCTTCTTGTTTTGTATTAGTTTCTATGTATAATCTCATGTAATTTGTGCTGAAATAAATGTTTTAACTATGTATATAAGTTTGTGTGTGCACTGAGTGAAACTTACCGAGCACATTCTAAACCAAACCCTTTTTTGACATCAGGCACTTCGTAGTATTGTATATTTTTTGTTTTTCCATTTGGTGTAGTTTTTAGTTCATACTAGCTGCGCCCCACTGTGAATAAGTAATCCCAAAAAGTTTCATTCAAAGTTTACCCCTCCCTCACTTTTTTACTGAGAAAAATTAGCCTATAACCATCTCCTGGGTCCCATCTATCTCTATACCAAAATTCATTATAATCGATACAGCGGCTTAGGCCTGAAAACGTAATTAACAAACAAGCAAACCCACTTTCGCATTTATTATTAGTCAGGAGTTTTTGCATAATTTTCGTTGGTATCTGCGTCTTGTACTGAATTAATGTTTTTTTTTTGCTTTATATATGTAAATTAATTGTAGCCGTGCGAAGCCAGGGCGGGTTATTAGTCCTAAATGAAAGCGCTATTAATTATCTCAATTTAATCTCACTATTAACGAACATTGAATTAATAATATTACTTTTAACCCACCCCTATTAATGCGTGAAATTATTAGGTTTAATAGCTTCATTTGAGGTTCAAAACACAATCTGCTTTGTGTAAATACTGTTGGTATGTAGGGCGTCGTCGGCCATCGGCCCAGGTGAACGGACGGAGACAGGGCGAAAGTAAAAGTGGACAGACTCTCATCGGCTGCGGAAGCCGTTTATTTCCTTACGAGCAGACTTTGCCGAGATACTTCTTTATTTAGAAAATGTCTTAATTCTTAAATACATATAAAATAAATAAATATAGATGGATGTTACACACAGCGCCATCTAGCCTCAAAGTCAGCTAAGTATAGTTTGTATCATGGGAACGAGACAAATGATATAATACTTATATATAGGTACTTTCTTTTTGTAAATACATATAAACACCCAGAAACAACAAATATCTATGTTCGTCACACAAATCTTTGCCCTGGGTGGGAATCGAACCCACGTCCTACAGCGCAGAAGGCAGGGTTACTAGTTACTAGCGACTGAGCTGTGAGGCCTGTATGTATAAATTCTTCACACAAAGAACTTGGATATAGGTAGTTAATACTAACAACTCTCCCCTACTTCGCATGGGGTGTATTTTACTTATAAAATGACGAATGCGAGAGCTTAAAAACACCTGTATAAAGCTGAAGTGATAGCGTGTCAACACAACAGGGGTGTGCCATTCTGAACTCTACATTGCGTGTAGCCATAATTCGGGGCCGTCTGGTTACCACCGACAACTGATATAAGCATTTGATCGTGTTTCAGCTGACTTGTCTAACATTAAAATACTAAGTAACGTAATTCCAAGAAATAGTTTCAAGCGGAACTTCAAAGGTAAAGGGCCTCAAATCAAATTTATATATTTTCGGGGTAATGACTCTTTGTACTAAGCCAATTTCGACCTCAGACAGGCGATTGGATTGTTCCATAAACGATAAAATGGAAGGTTGTTGAATTTAAAAGTAATATCAGTTAACTAAAAAAATGACATTAAATTTATCCTTAGTTTTGTACTTTTTTTTTACTACATTAGGAATGTAGTTTAAGAATGAGATTCGTGCTTGAATGGTATAGTATTAAAATAAACGTTGACTATTAATGTTTTTATAAGTATCTCAAGGAGACAATTAAGACGATAATTAAAGATTTTGTAAATAAATCTTGGCAAAAAATCTTAAGTCTATAGTGACATAAGAAATGTATTTGACCGCTGATGGCCTTTAGGTACAAGCTAAGAAACTGGCTACTTGCGATTTCCATCGCACTTGGTAATGGCTATATGTTTTCTATTTCTCTAGATTGAGAAAGTTGATTGAAACTTGTCATATACAGCTTGTATTGATGAAACTGCCTGTCATAGTGTTTTGTGATTGATAGCTCACTTTACTATTTATACTTTGAAAGTAGAAAAGACTATTATATGTATACGTGATAACGTAGTATGTCATTTTGAAATTATCCATAAGTGGAAAGTTTTGGCAATGACCCAGTATTAACAAGTAGACGTTTTCAATACTCTTTTGTTTTATTTGCTTTCATCATTTTGTTATCACTTTCATCATTTCGTTATCAGTTTGCAAATTTTGAGAGAGCGCTAAAAAAATACAACTCTCATACCTACAGTGTTAATGATACCTCGCTGTTTCACATTTATTTTGCAGTTACCAGAAATAATATTATAATAATACTGATGGACAATTCACACAGCGCCATCTAGCCCCAAACTAAGCATTACTTGTACAATGGGAATCAGATAGGTAACTGTAAAATAATAAAACAGACAATAATTCAAATATGAACTCTACTCTAAACAAGTCCTTTTATCATATAGTACGGTAAATGCCCTGTACTTTAATTTCCTCCGTACAATCGCGCTGCTGTTTCCGCTAGATTTCAGCACAGTGGGGGAAAATATTATTAGTTAATAAAGTGAATTTCGTCCATCAACGGAACAGTACAACCGATAATATCGGTATTATAACTGTCATCGAAAAAGTTACTTCAAATTAACGTTGTCGCTTATCATCGTCTTGATGGTAATTTCGTTGGTATAAGATTTGTCCTGGCTGTCGGGTTATTGACTAATGAATTACTTGATGAAAGTGTTAGTCGAGTTATTCGTGAGAAAGCAATGGCGGCGACAAGCCTATCCTATATTATATTATAGTATTATGCTATAGTATATTGTCACGTCTATTTTGCCACGATATTGTAACGTAGGTTGGAAAAAAGTGGCTCACTGAACCCCTGCCCCCTACCCCTTCAGGGATAAAGGCGTGAATCTATGTGTGTATTTATGTACCACTAACTGGTGATGGAGTGACGATAGCGGGAATGTCCGCTTTATTTCACTCTCGTGAGCTGACATTCTCATGATATGAGAACTGATACTATAAGTTAAAAATTATAATCAGAATGGTGAAATATTTACCACTTAAGTAAAGGTAAAACCACACCTAGTATATTTGGCTTTTCGTATAATTACAACACGGTTAACTTTACCTTGTATATTTCCTACCTTAATAATACTGTTTCCTACGACTTCCTTAGGCCGTTTTTGTTTTAACCGATAATTAATGATGGATTAAAAGTGACTCATCAGAAAATCAGATTTTTGGCTGATTTAAAATTACGTTCTCCTTATCCACAGAATAATTAATACCACTGGGAACTCCATGCAACCTTTTTTTTCATGATTAAGTTAAGCAACGCTTTGCCCCTATTATATTAAGTGGTAACAAAAGCAGTACTTCCTAGGTCCTATTTAGGTATCGAAAAACCCAAGTCGTACTGTCTAATGTGCCTTTATTTTAACCGACACGTTTCAAACCGGAATCCAGTAATACTATGCATTGCTGCTTGACCATAGAAAAAGGTGGCAATACTTCTCCGGTAGAATTGGGCATAAGTTTTAATTCCTCAAAGTTTAATTTCCGTTAAAGAATATAATCTTGTCAAAATATTTCTGCCTTGTTGCTAAAGAACCAAATACCTTTTTAATGTAGCTTTCGTTAAGTTATATAAGATCCAAAACAAAACAAGTCCGAACAGATGGTTTGTCAGATGTTAAACGGTATAGAACAGCACCACGACTGAGGTTCTCATCTTTTCAACTTCTTCGGAATATAGTAAGAGAGAGATATATGTAATAAGACATGCTCAGGTAATATTAAAGGTGTGGAAGGGGGAAAATGCACGGGACCCTTAACAACCGGACCACAATAATGCTAGTTCACTACAGCTTAGTGGCAGAAACCAGTGTGTGCAAGCGGTATCTGCGCAAAGAGTGCACTTGACTAATCGCTGCCAACAAATAAGATACACTAGTTTGAACATAAAAACAATGTTGGTTTGTTTTCTACTCCACAAGCATTTACCAAATATTGAATGCGCTGTGCATCCGCGCGACGATTCGAGAATATCTTCTTAGGCGGAGCAAAATAATTGATTAATTATTAGTCTTGTTAGCATCTATAGCAAAGCTGTTTGTTATTTAGCAATCGATCATCCGTTAACAATTAATTCTAAATAATGGTTGCCTTGTGTTGACGCGGGTCGGTAGAGGCCGAGACAATTATTGTGTTGCAGATTTGTCTTAGCCATTCCGATTAACTACTTTTCTTACTTTTTTTTTTGTATACTGCTTGACAAAGTTGATAATAAGATTTTTCCCAGGCACCATCGTTAAACATGTCAATAATTATTAGTCAAGTGCAAAAGAGCCATCGCTTTTGTTTGTTCCATTTCTGAAACTGCCCTCTTTACATAAATCTTCATGTTTGCCCGGCTTGAGCACGTTCATACTCTCCTTATAATATTTCACTTTCCTAAAATCCATCTAACTTCGTTTGGTAGGTAGAAGTTGGTAGTTGAATAGCTACATAATTCTTGTGAGCACATAGTATTCGTATTTCCTAAGATACTTACGATTGTATTTTTTTTTATAGATGTCAAAAAAGGGTCAGTTCATACCGGACGGAAAAATCCTCGCGTACTCAGGCATCCTCTTTGTCAGAAGTCACGCCGAGAGTTTGATGTATGTGTCGAAAGCAATACTAGTATAATAGGATTTTCCCGTGTGAACTGACCCTAAATCTGTTGTCCAAGCATCTCATTTCAAGGTTTCGCATGAATTGCATTCAACCGTATATGTCTGAATCGACAATATTCCAAAGGGAATTAATTGTCTGTTATATTAATCGTTCTGAATATTCAGCGTCTGTCTCTTCCTGACTTTGTCTCGTTGATTCATAGTAGCGCCTACGCCCGTCTAATTGTAGATATCAAGTTCATTTGTACTGACGATAGTAAATTTTATTGACCCTTCCTTGGTCTGCCAATCAGCACTGGCAGCCGCGGAATGTGACTCGAAGCCCGCAATAATTAAACGAACCACTTTTGCTATGTCCAAACATGCTAGACCCTTCTTAATCACGTATCCTATCGTAACAAACAATATCTTTTGTCTATGAACGTAAGATTTCATTTTCAGAAGCACGGTTCAGTTAGCCGGTTCACGTGTCGATGGGCATGATTTATTTATCATGAGCATTTTTGTAGTGAATTCGTGACACGATTACATTCACGGGGACATCGATATGTGTGTCAGATCCGTGTAGTATTGGCGAATTTAATTCCCTTTTATATATTTCACGCCGATATGATTATGAAATGTATCTTTACATATTTTAGTGGCGCGTGGAATGAAAACAACCAAAATTACCCGTTATCGCGCCAGCAGCATGGCTTAAATTGTATTTGTGGACTGGCTGATATGAACACTAGCCGATAGTAATATCTGAGGTAATAAATTATGCGAAAGGCCTTTTTACGTTAACCTTCATTTTGGTTCCCAGAATCGTAGTCTATGTGTATTGAAAAAACCAATTACATAATCCACTGCAAATATGTATATGTTTTTATGAATACTTATACCCCTTAGAAGAGTACAATGTTATGACAGTACTGCTTTACATCAAGTTTTATGGTTCATATTTCTTACGCATTTCCTCAATAACTCATGTTTTGAACTAAAAATATGCTTACTGTGTGTCTAAAATTATGTCTTCTGCTACAGTATTGGTGTGGTTAAATAATATTGTGAGGAAGTAAATATTACTGGCCAAGAAGGCTCCTCAGTCGAATTTGAATAACATATTACCAAAGGAATTTATAAAGCAAGCAAGATAAATACAATCGGCTAAAGGGATGTTTGTTTATTGATAAAGACTTGGATAAGGGCCCTTAAACTTCGGTATTTGAATATTTGCTGGATTTATTATGGGTGATTTGATTCAGTGCCTTCCGACGGAAATAAGGTTCGGATGTAGATAAAAGTAGTATTTAATACAATACCTACAACACCGTGTGTTGAATGTGTTGCTGTTTTACCAATTTGATTTATATATAAAAAAAGGCAGTTTCCTTGCGGTCAAAACATGTTTTCAATTTTCCTGCTTCGTTATGGCATTTACTTGATTTTAAATTAATTACTGACTTTGCAGCTCAGTTGGTAGTAACCCTGCCCTCTGCGCTGCAGGTCGTTGGTTCGATTCCCACCCAGGACAAATATTTGTGTGACGAACATAAATTTTTGTTCTGTCTCTGGGTGTTAATATGTAGGGTCAATGTGGGTAAATGTAAACGGATATGAAAAAAATAATCCCGCTTTTTTCAATTTTAACAATAACTTGTAAATTAATTGTAGTACAGGATTTTTTTTGGTCTATACAGTTAATAGATAACCAAGTCAGAGATGCAGATTAAATATAAACAAGCAAGTGCTTTATTTCATGTTTTATTACAAGTTTACATTTGCCCCTGTAACTTTTTTTAAAATATGCCATTTTGAGGAAATTGTAAACACAATATTCTGACCAACTTGCTAAATATTGATGAAATACCACCTTGTATAATAAAAATGAGGATTCTCTGACATGTATTATATTTCACAATCTTTATATCTTATATAGGAGGTAAAAGGAATCAAACTAAAACGTCCTTAGTTCTTCCTTGTGGTAACATCTGGGGTAAATGTAAAAATTATACTTATAATAGGGTAATTGTAAACTAAAGGCTAGTATCTGTATATAATCAATAGTAAAACACAGAGGTAATATTAAACAAACTGTATTTTAATCCCAAATAATCTAATTCACATTTTTTCAGAAATGTCTAAAGGTTTTGGGAATTTGTAAAATATTCTTTCCCCTTTAAGAGATAAGATAGGTTCTGGTAAGACACCAATAACGTCTTTAATGGACACTGAACTCATATCGTTTTCGTTGAGGGCAAAGACTTGCTTAGATGAATCGATACTTTTTAAAGACGTTACTAGTATTTCGCTTGAGTCCTCTTCGTCAATGCTATCTACCATACACAAGTAGCGAAAGGTAATAGTTAGTCTTTTTCCTCCCTTAAACATTACCAAAACAAAATTTCCTTTTGTTAATTTGTCAGTAACTGATGTCGTCTCAAGAAATTCACAGTCCTCAGTTACAGTTTCGCATGCAGCGTTGTAATCACTGTCTTCACTTTCTGCATATGGCACTGTTATTTCTTCTTCCTCAGACTCTTCTATGTCACTGTCGTATACTTTATTTCTTTGGCGCACATTGACAAGTGGAATTGGCTTATCTAGTTCCTTACTAGTTTTTTCAACTTTTTCTTTCTGATTACTGTTAGATTCGTCAAACTTGGCTTTCTTACTATCACTATTCTCCTTGTCGTCTTTTTTATTTAAGTTCTTACTTTTTGTGTGTTTTCCTTGACTCTTATTCTTTGGGTTCTTTTCTGTCTTTACTCTTTTCTTAAGTCCTTTACCATTCTTAGCTTCCTCCGCCTGTTTCAATCTTTCTTTAACGGCGTCTGTAGTAAGAACTTCTCCATATGTTGCTACCTTTAGCCTTGGTACTACTATTTTCCTTTTCTTTTCAGGACTATTTTTATGTAATTTAAACAACTTCTCTAGAGTTTCTTTATTTGGCGACATAATATCATCAGCCTTGTCATCATCACCATTAGTTGATGATATAGCTTTTAGAATTTTTGCTTTAATAGCGTCATTTGCGGTTGTATCCAATGATATCAATTTTAATATTTTATTTACCAATGGAGATGAATTTTCATTGTTGGTTAATACGACGGAATCATTCATAGCATGGCCTTCAAAGGTACTACAATCCGGTATTGCTGATTCACCAGTTATATCCTTCAAAGGTTGTTCACAGCGAACGTCAGCATGAATACTTGTGGTGGGCTGTTGAAAGACCGAGCAACTAGGAATGACATTATCTTGAACAGTCAATGTGTGTTCATCAAAATTTGAGCAATGTGGAATACTAGTTGTTCTTGCCATGTTGATTGTATTACTAGTAGAACAGATTTCAAAACCAGAGCAAACAAGATTAGCATGTTCCTCAATACAACCCTTTGTTGAAGAATTATTATCGATAGCATTTTCTAAGTCTGAAGTAAGTATAATATCCTCTGGTGCAGGTTCGTCTCTTTGGTCAGTGCATACTGTTGATGTAGAACCATTATATGTTGGAACAAATTCACCTGGAAAATTTGGCGATTCTTCTGTAGACATACTATTGTCACAATTGGCATCAAAATCTGTCTCTTTTTCGTTTAGTGCATTTATCAGGTTGTGGTATATTTGTAGTTCGATAGGATTGAATATTTTTTTGGAGAATTTTGTAGCATCTACTGGAAAAATACCTGTTGTGTTGAATCCAGACACAATGTTCTTGGTTGTAAAGGCCTGTGCCCATACCTCCCCTAGGAGTTCTGTGAATTTTTCTTTGGATAGATGGCCAGTACCTTTTCCCATTTGTTTTATGCCATGTTCTACTAATGTTTTTTCCCAATGACGTTTCACTGGTCCAAATACACATTTGTCCAGAGGCTGGATGCGGTCTGTCAAATGGCTGGGAAACTTGACTAAAATTATATTTGCATTTATAGCATCTTCTACGATTCTCACGCTAATGTGGCTAGAATGACCGTCATAAATCAGAATTACCTTATGATTGGGTTCGTTATTTATTTTCCGGATGTTATCTACATAAGGTATAAATCCGTTTATGAGCCAATTGTGGAAAGTAGGTTCCTCCATCCAGCCGTTTTTCGTTGCTCCGAATAAAGTTCCAGGATAAGCCTTATCAGAAACCCATCTTGCCTGTACAGCAACTCCTTTAAATACTATACAAGGGGGCAAAAATGTACCATCTGCAGCTACACATGCTAAGACGCTAGTCGATTCTCGACCTGAGCCGCCAGTTACGCGGGAGAGAGCTGTTCCTTTTTCCCCTATTGCTCGAAGTTTGCTGGGATCGCTATGAAAACCACTCTCATCGGCGTTAAAAATGTACCTTGGCTTGTCTTTGAGATTGTTTTCGGTTATTTCTTTTGATAACATATCGTAAAAATCGTAAACAACGTGAGGTCTCCTTGCATCAGTGCGGGCCTTTTGTAAAATTTCAGGCTTTTTTAGTGAAAGACTAGGGTTTCTTTTCATGAAGGATTGGTACCAACAGTCTCCAGGAATGTTATCTTTAAAGGGCGTTTTTATTTTATGTGCTTTCACATATTCTCCTACCAACATCAAAAATTCTTCTTTATGGCACGGGTGATTCATTCTCGCTCTTGTTTTCAGGCAATTAACGAGATGTTGTTCCACATGATCCGGTAATGCTTTGGAGACCCCGCCACCCATTCTGTCTAGAGACACTTTTCGGCCTTTAATACGGTGATAAATAACAGCAGTAGGTATTCCATAGTATTCGCTAGCTTGTCTAAATGTCTTCCGTTTTTCTGTGACGTCTTCCACTGCTCTTCTAATATCTTCTACAGTATACCGGGGCGGTTCCTTCTTTTTTACATAGTTTCTGGGCATATTTAATCCTGAAACAAATTGTTTACATTTACCTACCCACCACCACAAAGTAAATATAAAACATAGAAAACCTCTTGTTTCCAATTCCCTCACTATTTACATTTACCTCAAAATGCGATTACATTTTACCCTGTAAGCTAAAAGTTGAGGCAATTGTAAACGCAGCTCAAAAATGGCGGCCGTATTTTGCGGAGAACAAAAGCAGCCTGAATCATTAGCATAAATCTACATCCATCACGTTCAATTTATTATATTAATCACTTACCTTTATTTTTTTGCAATGTACAACATAAATTGAAGAACTTGCGAACTGTATTTCTATTATTTTTTGCGAAAAAATCTTAACACTTCAAACACCGTGTTTTTGATGTCTGACAGTGACAGTTCAAAATGGCCTCCATAAACCATAAACAATAGTTGCGTTTCGTTATACGCACATTTTTTTGAGAGCAAAATTGACGAAGTTATCGTGCGTGTCTCCATTTACCTCTGTTTACATTTACCCACATTGACCCTATTATATGTATGCATTAACAAAAAATATATTTTTAAGTATATATCAGTCGTCAGGTTCCCATGAAACAAGCTATGCTTAGCTTACTTTGGGGCTAGATGATATTGTGTGAAATGTAAAAAAAAACTGCTATTCGAGTACAGAATCTAATCTAAATCCCCAAAATTCTCCACTAACGCTAGAGGTTTAAAAATAATACAATTGAAGATCAAAGAGAATTGCGATCTAAGAAGTCCGCAGACCATCATGGTGAAAGTGTTCTTAATCATGATAAAACAACCATCCTATATAATACGTTATACTCTCACAGTTTCTAACCCATTGGGTATCTGATACGTTTTCTCCAAGCTTGGTGGCGTTTAATTACAGCCGCTTCTTTATTACCCTCAAGCCTCAGCTAAAGTGTTTATCGACATCATAACGCCGGGTTCGTATTAGCTATCTCACGATATGAAGACAGACCCGCAGAACAGGAGCTTTTCTGTGTGATACAAGCTTAAAACATGGTGAAGGTACATCAGGAGGGATTTTGGACTTTTACCAAATACTTCATTTTAAATGTATTGGCATAGACAGAGAAATGCTTAGAGCAATTCGTCTTTTGGTAGAGATTACGAACAGATTTATTGACTTCTGAAGGGCTTCACTAAATGAAAAGTAAAAAAAATAATTTACCTTTCTAACGACAATGACCGACTGTACTATCGAATTCCTTAACAGATTTAAACTCAGTGTAACGCTTCGTAATCCTTTGACAAGCGATTACTTGATTTACGATAGCTTACTTACAGCTTACTAACTTACATATACGTAGCTCAACATGATTGTATTTTGTTGTTGAGCTCAGTAGTTTTACTTACGAGCAATTTGTGATTCCCGACAACTGTAGGGCGATAATCAAATCCAGGAACTTACGCATTTGCTGAGAATCGGGGCTCTTCGGTAATGTTGTTTTCTAATGAGAGTAGTTTACACTCAAATAATTCTGCTGGCTTGTGTTGTAGCTCTGACTGGCCCCGTAGCTCAGTTGGTAGTAACCCTGCCTTCTGGGTCGTGGGTTCGATTCCCACCCAAGACAAACATTTATGTGACGAACATAGATGTTTGTTCTGTGTCTGGGTGTTAATATGTATGTATTTATTTACAAAAAAAAGTATATAAGTATTATATCAGTTGTCTGGTTTCCATGGTACAAGCTATGCTTAGCTTACTTTGGGGCTAGATGGCGCTGTGTGAAATGTCCACCAATATTATTATTATTACGTTTAAGCTTACACATATTAACAACACAAATGCTACTGTGCAGTTTGCAGTATAAGTAGTTGTGCATTTTGTTAGTCTCTGGCATGTCGTTTTACATATTATGACGATCAAAGCCCGTATGCCTTCCCACGGATTGATATCGAGGTCGCACATACGCCTACAACGCGGTATAGAGGTCGCGATTATCTGAGATTGTGAGCCTCCAGATGTGATGGATATAGAGATTACGTCCGCACGAGCAATTTGTGAATTCCTAACAACGGTTGGCTGATAATCAAATCCAGGAACTGATCTCACGCACTTGCTACGGAATTGCACTTTGACTTGATTTGTTTTTAAAGAAGACTCTATATTATGTTTACTCTATTAAATTGAAAAAGTTTCAGCAGTATTAGTCACTTCTTAAAGATTAAACGTTGACATATACGTTTTAAGTTTTATGAAAGCACTCTCTGATATAACTCAAAGACAAAACACCGTGACTCATGAATATCGAAGGCGATGTACGCTGACCCGCCGAAACGGGGACGTCCTAGTAACCCCCAAATAGGTTGTTGTTATATTATTTTAATGTCTGGTTCTGGCCGCACCCCAATGTAACACCTACGCAGGGATAGGCCCAGTTAATACAAGTATAGCTGTAGCTCAGTACGTGATAGCTATATTTACAATTATGTAAAAGAGAACAAGGCCTACGAGTCTGAAAGTTTACACGAGGTTCCTCTCAGAACGTATATTATGTATGGATTGCGGGAAATTTCACCCCCAATGCGGACATATTTATTAATATTTTTGGAAATTTATCACAGCGCCATCTAACCCCAAAGTAAGCTAAGCATAGCTTGTATCATGGGTACCAGATAACCGATAGCATACTCATATACATTTTGTGAATACATACATATAATACATACTGAAACCCAGACCCAGAACATACATATATATTCGACATACAAATATTTGTCCTGGGTGGGAATCGAACCCACGACCAGCTCATAAGGCAGGCTACCAACTGAGCTTTGAGGCCAGTCGCAACTGCAACGGCTGTATAACCAAATTACACTCATCCAGTCCACTACTGTATTGGTAGAACGAGTACTTTTCGAGTGTAATTCATAATACATTCTACTCAATCAAAGTCCAAAATCTGTTCCCGCTGATGACTTGTGCAAAAATAGAACAATGAATATTTTTAGCACAAGCGCTTGCGTCATCATTAAATGAATGGCAGACAATGTCGATAACGTTTTGTCACGGTGGAAGCTAAACGGGCGTCGAGTGGTCGGCCGGACTGAAAGTATAGAAGGGAATGACACAATGGACGGAAATCATCAATCAGGGGCCCTCACCCACGATGAGAGGGTCCAAAGGCGTAATGACCGTGTCGCCTACAGAAATGCAATGATCCCCTCGACTGTGTCTCAAGTTGGTAGTGATTTCATCGCAATGTAGGTCATACATGGAACATACAATAAAACTAAATATTGATACGCGAAGGAATTGGTTTTAATGGCACCGACCTTGTACAAAGTTAATTGAAATTGCTAAGGATTAATTAAGTTTTTAAAATAGAATTGAAATGACAGTCCAATCAAAATAAACGTAATTGCTTTGCAGCAGCGCTCTAGAAAAAAATATTAATTTTATGATCACATCTAATGGACTGTAACCAAACTGTTTCGCGGATAACAGCCGAAATACATGTATAAATGAGTCGACCTCGCAGTTTCGGAAGTAGCAATTTAGCAGTCGGCAAGGTCATCGTCGGCTGTCTCTGCAAATCTAGCCGACGAGACCTCATTTATCTAATGTTGCACACCTCCCTTTCAAAGACATTCATTTGTTATGTGAAAGTCTTGAGTTTTAACTTTTGATTATAATAATAATATTTTTCTATTTCTGAATAAGATACAACAGATGTGTTCAATATACAAAAATGAACACTGGAAAATATTAAAGTAAAAACTGTCGCAGTTTCCAGTGCCCGACCTTAGGACTATAAAAGATTCTTATCTTCCTCGGGGTTTTTTTTACAGAGTTTACTTATTACTATCCAAATTAGCTCTCTTATCTAGTATACCTTTAAAAAAAAATGTTGTGATGTCATTATGTCTAATGTGTATTGGTGATATGTATGTGTAATGTTTGTGTGAAGTGTAATGGGTGTATGTTTAAGGTGGATTTCTACTGATAAAAGGTTTTGTTGGCTCTCAAAGCCGCCACATTACAATTATTATATGCTCACTTTAACCGGGGTATGTAAGTTTTCTCGAGGTCAACCCTCCATTCATAATCCATTTTCGTTTGAGTGGCCACTCTGAAGGGACTGTATTATGAACAATTAACTTAATGGATGCTGGCCGAAGCTGTTGTAATTGAATAAACGTTATTGAATAAATCTAACAGCTCAAAGTCAAAAATCGTACAGCCGTAATCTTGTACTGTTTTTTGTCTCATTATATGTGATCAGTATGAGATTAGAGCTTGTTTTTAGTCTCGCTCAGTAATTAAAATTCTAAATTATTGGAAAGTCTAGATTTTGTCGCCTTTATATTCGTCATATTATCTCCCGTTTGAATTCATGACTCCTGGACCCTTGCAAGCACAAAATCTATCACAGGACTTCTGAGACACTTCGTTATGTTTATATTGTGCTAGCTGCGCCCCGCGGTGTTACCAGCGGTGAATAAATCATCCAACGGGAACACTGCGCTTTTCCAGGATCAAAGTGGCCTGTGTGTTAATCCAGGATATAAGCTATCTTGGTACCAAATTTCATCCAAATCCATATAGCCGTTTGAGCGTGAAAGAGTAACAAACATTCACGTTTATAATATTAGTATGATAGTATGATGGAACCAAAGTAGAGAAAATCACAATAACAACAATATTACAGAAAAGACAATAAGCAATATGCTGGCCACATACATTGAACAATAGACATGGGTGGGCTCTCGAATAAATAATCTAAAAAAGTATTCATAGGGACCGCAAAGATTATCTATCACTGTTATTGAGTAATATGCAAATATGATTTACTTAAGATATATAATAAATAATAATTACAATGTAGCTTAAATGTTTTTAATTTCATTTTAGTTTCAAGTAGTTTTTAGGCGTATCTGGGGTTATTTTCTCTGGTGGGTCTGACCCTGAAAAGCGATGGTTATGGTTTTAAAGACATAGCTCAATGTATACATTATACTTTGAATATGATAACGTAATCAGCAAATTAAGTAGGGTGTAAAACTCTCTTGTATTTATTTCAGAGGGACCGAATACTGGTTATATCTGTCCCAGCTTCAAATGCTTAGATTTTTTATTTTTTATTTGCGCTATACGGGGACCAATAGCCATCTTCGTCAAATAAAATAAAAAACTAGATAATACAAAATTTTTAAACGCCAGTCATCTACCGTTTATATCGACAACTCGTAATTTTGACGCTGGCTATCCGAAAACCAGGAATGGACAGTTAGCAACCCAACCCTACAGTCATGGCAGTTGATTTTTACGTTCCGTTGAGTGTGAAAGAACCTATCTAATTGGTCTTTATTGCAGCGGAAGGAAATACACCTTTTTAAGTGTGTAGGAAACTTCATTGTTCCAGGGAAAGTTCACAGTGATTCTCGTTTCTAGAGGTGTTTTGTTAACTTCTTGAGACATTTCATCTTGCCGCGTGTTTGTTCCCAGAATAAATCTTGCTTTTAGTATTCTATAATTTATAGACACTCAACGGACACATTGTTGTAATGTATACCATAATCGTATATGTACATCTCTCGGTGCCGAACCCTAAAGGCTAAAGGTGCCCATTGACGATGCGGCCATCAATCCAAATGGAGTGGACGTCTTCCAAAATCGTTTCGTGAATGTGAAAAACGTATGCCAATTGAATGGACGTCGTCCAGGTCTGGATTTCCAAACGGATTGAAATCCATGCGTCCAGGCCAAATGGACGTCATCC
The DNA here is from genome assembly GCA_947359385.1 of Chesias legatella. NCBI lineage: Eukaryota > Metazoa > Arthropoda > Insecta > Lepidoptera > Geometridae > Chesias > Chesias legatella. Next base: position 4,543,105 of record OX375766.1, read on the forward strand.
GCGGCCGTCCGTCAATGTCAGAAACGTGTGCCACGCCATATGGAAGCAGTCCGAATTGTCCGTGAATGGGCGAAACGGCGTCCATTTTTTTGAGTTTATTGTTTCAGTTTATGTTTTGATGTCGATGGTGGTGCATGTGCTGTGCATTTGTCAAGCGTTATAATTTATTTATTTTATTATGTCTTTGTCCGCGCGTGACTTTGTGTTGGAAGTAATAGAAAAATATAAATCATATCCATGTTTATGGCAAGTAAAACATCCTGATTATCACAACAGAGAAAAGAGAAATGCAGCGATGAATGCTTTGTTGGAATTGTTTAAAACAAAGGATCCAGAAGCTAACCTAGATACGGTTAAAAAAAAGATTACCACTTTAAGAAATTGTTTTAAAAAGGAATTAAATAAGGTATGTGTTGTAAATTTATAGAAAATTATTCGTTTCGGTAGTTATTTGTAATATGTGTAGACAAATAAAATAACACAATAAAATAGAATATTTATTTCAAGTCTTCGATCATTAATATAGGTACATTAAAATTAGGAGTTTATGTTAACATGGTTAACGAATTGCTTAATTACTTATTTATTATATTTGAACCGACTTTATATTGTGTTACAGGTTAAGGCATCAGAAAGATCTGGTGCAGGAACAGCAGAAATTCACGTCCCTAAGTTGTGGTACTACAGTGAAATGTTTTTCTTAGCAGATGTGGATGTACCAAGGGTCACAAGATCAGTGAATTCCATCCTCGATGACATGCCATTTGAAGATAGTGCTGAGGTACATGCATACGTTATACTATTTTATCATCTTGCCAACTGACACTACCTTCCCCATTAAAATATTGCACAAAGGCTTCCCTTACATTTTTTGCATTACTGCTGGCATTCCTATTTGTAATATTTAATGAAGTAAAACCGATTGCAGAAGTTGAATCATTAGTATTGATGTCAATATCGAATACATTATCCGTTGCATAAGGGGAGCTAGATTTTCTAAGAAAATTGTGAAGGAGACAGCAAGTTAAAACAACTAGATCTATTCTATCTAAACGTAAGTTTATAGCAGTATGAAAGATTCTGAAACGGTGTGACATAATACCGAATACATTTTCTATTATTCGCCTAGCTCTTGACAACCTATAATTGAAAATTTTTCTTTCTTTTGTCAGAGCTGCTCTGCTAAATGGCTTCATAAAATCACTTCGTAGAGCAAAAGCTTCATCTCCTACAAATACAAAAGGTAGTTTAGTGTGGCTGTTTTGACACCTCATTGGGGAGTCATCATTGGGGATGTTAAGTTCCTTTCTCAGTAATTTTTCATAAAAAATTGTATTCTGTATGGCTCCTCCATCTGAAACTCGACCATTTGTACCAACTTCACACCATATAAATTCATAGTTGGCATTTGCACAAGCCATTAACACAATGCTATTGAAATTCTTGTAATTCCAAAAATAGGAACCACTACCTGGAGGTGGTATTATCCTTATATGCTTTCCGTCTATAGCCCCTAAACAATTAGGAAACTGCCATCTTTCTTCAAAGTCCTTTGCGATTTTCCTCCATTCTTCTTCAGTATCTGGCATCTGTAACAAAAACATTTTTTTTTTTCAGATGAACGATGATGAAACTGAAACCAGTGTATCAATGAATGTGCCATCGCCACTTTCACAAAGTAGTGTGGCTTCATCGTCAAGGACTCAAACAAGAAAAACCAAAGCCCAAGCTGACTATGTTCTAACAAAGATAGCAAAAAAATTGGAAGAACCTCCACAAGTGAAACAGCAATATGACTCATTTGGTGAACATATTGCAGAAAAATTAAGAAATTTGCCGGCAATGATGGCTACATACTGCCAAAAAATAATTAATGATGCGATATTCATGGCTGAGACCAACAATTTAACTATTCATTCGCACATTGTAGATACCCATTTGAACCAGAACAATGCAAATAATTCGCAAATATATATGAATCTGCCAAACCAGAATAATGACAATTCTGTTTTTGTGAATAATTCAGTGAATGAGCCTGGATCTTCACAACAGCACCATAATTTATTGTATGAAGCATTTGTTACCGCTGTAGGCGACACAGATTCAGACAACACTAAATAATTACTTTTAAATATGTTACTTTTACTCTAATAAATGATTGTAATACTCGATAATAAAAATACTAAATACACATTGTATTATTTACTTACCTTCATATAACTCTTCAAAACCGTTATGATTGCCTTGCAAGTTTCTGGAATAATGGTTCCCAGGCACTGTGCAGAAATTGCAGTTTCAAATTTCAGATTTTCATATGTCGTTCCTGAGGCTAAAAAACGAAGTGTAGCACATAGCCTTTCGTGAGCAGTTATGGCTTGCCTCATATTAGTATCTTGTTTTATTATTATTGGCGTCACAAGTCCAAGTAATTTGAAATACGTCTGTTCGTCCATTCTTAAGAAGTTTCTCCAATCAGTGGGCTCTAGAGACAATTCAGACAATAAGTTGGTATGTGTAAAAGTATTTCTTTGTTTCAACCAATCCTTCATCCACTTTCTCTTAGGTTTTTTTTGTCTTTTTAATAAAATACACACAGCTGCTGCTACCAGTAAAGTATTGTTATCCATAGTATTATTTATTTCCGTTCCGTACGATTGCAAAGTTCGAAGTGACGCCATGCATCCAAATGGAAGTATTGTGAATGGTACCGTATCTGGATAAATTTCCATTTGGAGTGCATCCAAAAGGAAGTCTACTAAATGGACGTATCGTCAATGGTAGCCTTAACATATTTTTTAAGTTTTTGCCTCATGCAGATAAAAAAAATATTGACTTGCCTCACAGCTCAGTTGGCTGTGGACTGTCTTTGGCGCTCTCTAGGTGTTGGGTTTGCTGAATTAGGACAAAAAAAAATGTGTCAGTGGTTTTGTTCTGTTTGGGTGTTATGATATATGAATGCATTGCAAAAAAAAACTATTATATCAATTACCTGATTCCCTTAGTACAAGTTTTGCTTAGTTTCGGGTTAGATAGGGCTATGTCAGTAAATTTTATTTATTTTGTATTAAAACTGCGTTTAATAAACATCATAGCTAACAATTTGTATATGATTACCCGTATCCACAGCTAATAACAAATGACCCGCAGTTCGATGACGACCTTTATCAATTTAAGTTAATAAGAACATTTTATTGGGTAACCCCAACCCAACCCAACGATAAATAGATATATATATATATATATATCAACCCCAAACATGCAACGCACAATTGTATATATACATATTTGCATTCAGTGTTCTTAATTTCAAGATTGTCTGTTCTCAGCAACGTATATTGTACTAGAGATTAGTTTTTATTTTTATAGTTTTTCGTGCACGTGTTTAATTGCATTTCAACCAACATGTTCGCCACACAATCGCATTCCGCGCATCACAGTTCGTTTCTGATACATTGTGGTCATTCGTTGGAGCGCAGAGGGCTATCCGAGCGCGTCTTTTATTTGGCCTTCTGAATACAATGCCTAACAAAAGTTTTATAGTTTTTAATCTTTTCAACACACAGTTAACATTGTACATATATTCATATCGCTGGTTTTAAAACGCTGGCATTTTTGAGATAACCTTCAGGGTTCAGCGACTCGTCGCGTCGCTTATTGGGGAACGTGCAGTTGGCCTACTGACATGTGGATATCTGCTGCTTAATCACAGTTAACCCTAATCTTTTACAAAACCAACAACGTTATATGAATACTAGCTGTACCCGGCATGCGTTGCAATGCCACGTTAACGTATAAATGTGATTAAAAACGAAAAAAAAGCATTTTATCAGTAATCGACAGTATCGTTGTACTAATATTGCAATTAAAAAATAGGCATTGGTGGTAGATGGGTGAGAATTTAGGGTTGTATGTATTTTTTAATGCTGAATCATAAAAAAATTGTCAAATAAATAATTTTTTTTTTGTGTGGAACACCCTTATCACTTGGGCGTATGAAAAATAGTTTACATCCTATTCTCAGACCTACCGAATATACACAAAAAAAAAATTAAAAATCGGTCAAGCCGTTTCGCAAGAGTTTGGTTACAAACACGAGAATTTTATATAAATTAAGATTGTTTTTCTTTTTGCTTGAAGCTGACTAATTTCTGCTAAATGACCAATAACATCGCAAATCACTCTCTTGTATTTTCACATGCATGTCTTATTTGTATATTTATTTCCATCTGTTCTCTTATCTGGACGCGAAATCAATCCGGCAGATGGTTGGTCCACCGACCAATCGCGCGACGTTTGCACATCGGCAGCTGCATATTCGTACGCGCAGATGTACCTACCCTAAAGTGACCCCGGAATATTTACTGAACTGAATACACGACAATTTCTCTCTTAAATGAGATAAACACCAACCAAATAAACGGCTCTTGCGGATGAGTCTCTTGGTGAACTTTTCACTGAACCCTACTAATATTATAAACGTGAAAGTTTGTATGGATGTTTGTTTCTCTTTCACGCTCAAACGGCTGAATGGATTTGGATGAAATTTAGTACCAAGATAGCTTAATATCCTGGATTAACACATAGGCTACTTTAATCCGGGAAAATGGAGTGTTCCCGTGGGATTACTTATTCACCGCGGGGCGCAGCTAGTACCAAATATGGTTTGAATGGATTTCACATAAACTTTATTATTAGGTGTCCTGTCCAGACAAGTCGTACGCATGACACTTTTTTTTTCGAATAATAAGCATCCGACCTTCACGATTAGCAGCATGCGGCATGAAGCGTAACAGATCGGATGATACAAACTATTTAAAAACATTATTCTTTATTTTCCGCAAAATACTCTGTAATTTTAGTAACTTCCACGCCAATTTAATATTTATAAGGTGTTTTAGGGCTGGCCGTGTTGTTTTGCATTTTACACTCCACTAGCTGTGCTTGGCAAAGTTGGAAACCAACCTTAAGTTTCACGAAACACCAATCTCAGGTAATGTAAAAAGTTGGTGGTGTTATTAATATTAAAGAGATTTTTAATATAATACCCTGGCACATATTCGAATTTTTGTTATGGTTGTCAAAGATATCTTTAAATTTCAAAGATATCTTTAAGTTGATACGCTTTCGAGAACAAACAAGTCACTCTGAATTAAAATTAAAAGTATGTGGGAATGACTGGTGGCATTTAGTGATTTTTACAAAACAAGTTTTTATGTCCTGTAGCCTGAGGTCATACCACAGATGAATACTGTGACTAGTAGTCTAGAATTTATGCTATGCGCTCATTTCCAGTGACGCTGTCATTTAAAATGTTTTTGTAGTCTTTTTATGTGAGAAGCGTCTGGTATCTTCAATAAATTGTTAGCTAAAAAGTTACTAATTCTGAAATAAGAGCAATGGCAAATTCTTGTGTGTTTCTTTTAGCTTAGTATAGTTTTATACGATTTTGTCAAGTCTTAAAGAATAACGTGCCTTTCTATCGACTGCTTCTAACCTAACCGCAGGAACTCGAATACCTTTCCGTCACAGCATCGCGTAAAACCAGTGCCTGCGAAGCCATACAAATAACTTACACACTTATATAGGTTGGATAGACCCAGGTTTTTATTGGATTACTTGTCGAACGTACTATGCTATTCTTGATTTTGTATGATGTCATTGGTAGCTAATTTCGTTATCGTTTTTGAAGTGAAACACGTGGATTATGCACGGGGCTGTTTGTTGAGTTACATGACGTATGAAGACTCAATTCTTTTAGGACACTTTAAAAAAGGATATACAAATCAATATGTTTTTAAAATGTGACTCCCTCAGGTGGATATGGATATTGATAGTTTCATGTAGTGGACATAAAAATCACGAACTTTATATAGTAAGTTAATGCAGGTTAGAAAGCAAAAAGATCGAGGGAAAAGTACAAAAAGAGAGATTGGAGAATATGAACATCACTGTATTATAAAACATAATTCTAAATCCTATACTTAATAACCAAATAAAGTAATATAGATTCATATCATCGTTTGAAATACCTTGCATAACGTCGATACTACGGTCCAGATGCCTTTGAGAATAAGCTGTTACCCAATCTTTATAATTGGTTTATAGCTTCCACTCCGCATATTAATTTGTTTAGTAACGTGACATTACGAAACTGGGCCGAATGTGGAATGATGTGAGAAACACCTAATAGCTCTGCTGAAATATAATATTGCAACTCATGTAACCTTTGGGAGAGCATGGTAGCGTGGTAACACTTGACTTTCAGACTAAAGATCAAATCAATAAGGAACATGTGTGCAAATGTTTTTTTTTTTTTTTGTAATTTACGGATAGCCAACAAGTCATAAAGCCAATGAAAAGATTGAGAACTCTTATCATCTATCATCTAAAAAGAATGGTAATGGCTCAAATCATGGTTTAATCATTTTAGTCAATGATACTTCGTGTTAATTTAATTGCCTTACATAGAACTTTTTCCTTGTTTGATCACTTATCGTATCTGATACTCTTAATAAATGCACCCAACTCGTTAACCTGATTAACGTTATTTATTTATTTAAGATTAGCAACAACATTACATGTTTATACGTAGCCAATAGTTAGTTTAAAGTTTTTGGTAACACATAATTTCACTTACAGGTAGTCATAACATGCATTAGAGACCTTTGGTACACAACAACAACAATAATAAATACAAATTTAAAAATTACATTGCGCCCCAAAACTAGGTTTAAATATAATTAAATTAAAATTAAATTTAAGTAAATAAAATAGATAACGGAACGGCTTTACATTCCTTGTGTCGAAGAAATGACAGATATAACTTATTTTTTTCTTTTTACTATTTATGTTATTTTCTAATCATTTTTATTTTATTACATTCTATTTATTCAGTACTTTCTGTTCTATTTAAGGTATTTATACTGTACACTGGACTTTACTGTACTGAACTCTACGGTACTGAAATTGATGACAAATATTATTTAAAGTTTAAATCTACCAATTTTCTTTCATTCAAAATTAACAATGCCCCAAGAATAAAACCTGTAGATGCTCGTCTTACTAATCAATCCAAACAAAACTTTCAAAAATTAAAAATATATTTTCCTGTATGTTGTAAAATAGCTATATATACTTCAAGTTAAATTAAGAAATTTACCGTTACAGGATAATAAAAGAAACAGTCTTTTCAAATGCGGCCGTTGAATGCTCCCGCAAACTTGGGCACGAGAGTTCTTGTCGCACTTCAAATCCGATTCACTCAATAGAAAAGTTTTTTGCTTGAAGCTTATGAGCGGACGTAAAAAGGCAAGGCCGAAAGAGGCGTTCACTTTCGCTGCACACGATTTTGTAAACAGTAGATAAACGAGATTATGCTCCTTCGCTTCGTGGATATAATTGCTAAGAGCAATTATTTCCCAATCTTTCCAGCTTGTGTTACAAGATACGTTACATAATTTGCAGATGTTTCCGCTTCGCTGGGATTCTCATTCATATTAAATATGATATGGGATCCTCTGGACCATTGATGGGCGTATATTCCTCGTTTGGGCGCTACTGATTTATTAATCGCGCTTCGTGATTGATTTGTGGGGATCTATTTGCAGTAGTCACTCGATTAGCTTTCACCGATGTCCGTATAGAAATTTACTACACAGTGTGGTGCCGCGTCGAATCAATTAACCATTGTTTTATGATGACGTCACAGAGCTTCATGAGACCTTCATTCTCGGTTTTCGTGTCCGGTAACAATCACCTGTTACTTTTAAATGACATGATATTTGTCAATTTATTTCTTGATATGATTATTATATTGCATCGTTTTTTTCTGGCATCTGATCTGTGTTCATTGAAATTTTCAGTTTCAAATTACTTAACACAATTTTACTCGACAGCTTGAAAAGAACAATTTCCTTCAGTATAACATTTAAATTGTTTGTTAATATATTTCTTTGTTACCTTAATAAATGACTTAACAAAACTTGAAGTGAGAGTTGTTAGGATCTGCTTCATGTAACAAGTGTCATCCTGCCTGGCTGGTTATTAACTCTCCTGAAAATAACATCTTTTCAGATACTACAGTCAATATTTTTGATTTCCTTAATTTATTGTTCGGAATTGAGGTTTAAGTTCAATAGAAGTGTTTTTCATTTCATTTGGGCCAATATATAATCGGTCTAAAAAACTGTTAATTGAAAGCGATAATGGAACTGTTGTCTTCAGTGGTATATAGGTACGTCATGTACGGTGTATATTCTTTTATTGGGTGCCATCCACTTCAATTCAGCGACAATTGATTTGTTGCCTTGTATCATTGGTTTGATTACTTTTGGCGTCATGTTTAGATTTATTTCGTGCTGATTCTTCTGAGCGTGATTCCTTGCTGTTTTTATATTCTGTAAGATTGTAGTTATTCAACATGCGAGGTTTTATCATAATAATGAAGAGTATCAAAGTTCTAAAGTTGAGAAATATATGTTGTATATCGACTTCAGAGAAAAGATTGTGTGTTGCTTGACCAGGTAACGTTCTCGGAAGTAAATAGACATTACATAAATATCGGTTGATCGTTAATGTATTACGAGGATGAATATGTGTTTTTTTTACAATTATAAACTTCATAAAAGCTATGAAAGTAGCAGTAATAAAACAAGGCTGGTGGTAAATACTGGTAATAGTTTTAGGTGGTAATGTAGTTTTGGCACGCTGCCATGTATTATGAGCTCGGTGGTCGGTAATTGATCGTAAACATCATAAATACTCGCTTTACGGCTTGAGATAAAAAAATGTTTTACTCAAGTACTTCTTAGAAAGTGAGCAATGGTAAAAGCGTACATAAGGAGTACAGTTTTCTCCTATTTCATATTTGATGTTAATTCTTTGCTACAGTTCTGTATGCGGTTAACGATATTGCTTGTTTTATGCGTATTATTATCACGCTCATAATTGTCTTACAAATGTTACGGCCATTATCATTCCTGTAGTGATGAATGAGTGGGTTTGTTAATGGAGGTTTCCGGCCGCGCATACCTCACATATACACGTGCTAGTAATGCCAATAGAATGTAGAGATACTTAAGGGCTGGGTATCCAAAAGGGGAGTTTCCAAAGCTATTTATCTATCTACTAATAAACCGTAATGTTCTTCAATTGACAAAAAAAATGTTTTTGATACCTTTTGGGCAGACGTTGTCGGAATCCAAAACATAATTGAAAATACTTTGCTGGATAAGAAAACTATAAACATATCGCTTAATTGAAAAAAATCCTCCCAATTCTTAAATATTTGACATAAAAATATATACCATACAATTTAGCAGTCAAAACTGCATATATTGTCGGATAAATTTGATCAAATTGAAATAAATTTTTATTTGATCTTTTTTTTGAGATGCGCTTGGTTCATTTCGCCTTCGCCCGCATCGCGCCTTTGTTCGTTAGCTAGATTTTCAAGGTCGTGGACTAGACCCGTCCCCTTAAGCCACTCTTACATTCTGAATGCCGTTAGCACATGTGTACTCCGCACCATATGCTCCCCGATAACACTCCAAAAATAAACAACGATAATTCTGTCGTCACTCACGCTACGCATGGAATGTTGAATGCTGCTCATTGAGCGGCCGACACAACCGCTTCCTTCGCTTTCTTGATGGAGTGAGTGCGCGGCTGTGTTAAGTGGGTCTCGACAGCTTAGCGCTACTTGCGTATGGATATTCTCAGTTTGACGCTGTAATGGAAGTGGTGATTAAATGTTGGGTCATCGGCCGCTTTCTCTTTCTCCTATTAATCTGTCTGCGTTCGTTGATCTTCCGACATGTTTGGGTTCACATCGATAAAAACAAACATATAATGTGAACTGGACTGCTAAATTAATGTTAGTTGGTAGCATTGCTGATTGTATGCAACTATTCAAATCGTCATCGTAATTCTTGCGACATTGGAAAATACGCCACTCTGTCTCATAAGGAATCGCTTTTGCAATCGTCCTTTGTATAATAATGTCAAATAATACCAGTCTCATTATAATAATTTCTTTAATCTTAAAAAATTTAATATGTCAACTTCTACAAGTTTAATGTTGCCATACATAATAGAACAAAGTACTACGAAACATGCGTATCGTAAAACGAGGTAAGGCTCGGTGAAGAGTAATTTACGTAACGCGTTTATTGCGATACATGCGTCTATGTGAACAGGTGTGTTACAGTTAAATTGCAAATAAAGCACCAATTCTGGTTTAGCGTTACGTCTCCAAACACAAAGCCGGTTCGTAAATGCGGTCGGCGAAATCTTCAACCTGCAAAATATCTTTGTTTACGGTTTTGTAGCAGTTGAGTTGTTTCGGCTGCGCACGTAATCGTGTTGTGTTGATTCTTGGAATGGTATGCACAGCGCGCGTCCATTCGCTCGTTGCGTTGCGTAAAGCAGTTCCCTACACGCCGCGGTTGGGGTCGGACGTACGTTGGAACCGCTCAGCGTCCCGCTTTATTTACGCCATGCATATCGCAAGGCAGTCGGCATTGTTTTAAGTCTGCATCAGTGCTCGAGCGCAACGACCATGTTTGTGTAAGGCCGAATTGTGTGTTCAGTGTTCTACTCGGTGATTACGTTCAGTGCAATTACTAGACCAGATGGTGGTTAGAAAAATAATTGTCGTCGGCATACAGCACTATGAAGACCCGTTCTACAAGTACGTAGCTACGTTCACCTCCGTCTCGTGTAGAATAACGAAACGTGTTTACCACAGATAAAGGTTGGCGTGACTTAATATGATTTATCGTTTGTCCTCAGACATGTGACCGGCGCGAGCGGGCCGCCCCCGGGATGCGGCCACCAGAGAAATCGCTCTCTGGATTCCGTCCTCCAGAGGATCCCGGAGGACATGACGCCGACCTCGCCGGAGGGCGCGCCGCTTCGGTTGCCCGTCGAAGCGCCCGCCCCGAGACTGGCGCTACCGCCGGAAGTGCCCACGGGCTCGGACGACTCCGGCATCCACACGCCCCCCGACGGAAACGACGATGAGCGCCCCCCGCAGCCGGCCGCCGCCCGATCCAGGGAGAGCCTCGACTCGGGCAACCCCGAAGACACGGACAAACCACCGGATCCGCCCGACACCGCCGTAGAACCGATCAAAACGGAACTCTCCGCCGCTGAATCTTCCAGAAACAAAGATTTCCTACTAAGACTATTCGAGAGCAAACTGTTCGATATGAGCATGGCTATCTCGTATCTTTTCAATTCGAAGGAGCCCGGAGTGCAGACATACCTGGCCAACAAACTGTTCTCGTTTACATACGAGGAGGTTGATTTCTACCTGCCGCAGTTGGCGACCATGTACATAGAAATGGGCGACGTGGCGGACGTGCTGAGGCCCTACCTGGTGTACCGGTGTAAACAGAGTGCGGAGTTCTCGCTGCGGTTGGCGTGGCTGCTGACCGCTTTCGGGGGCGAGACTAAGAGGTCGAAGGCGATGAAGTTCCGCGATTCGATCCTCGCCGAGGAGATAAGGCCGGCGGCGCGGAGGGGCCACCACAGGTCGCAGTCCGACGCGTCCGCTTTGAGGCTCGCGACGCCGTCGGGCAGGCACCTCGGCGATTTAGCCTCAGGGCGTGCCTTCGACAATGGATGCCTGTGCGGGGAGCAGTGTTCCTGTGGCGCGCCGCGATTGGCACCGCAAATACAGGTAATTATTCCAATTCTTTCCATAGAATTCATAAGGCTTGGAAACGTCAATAAGTAATTTGTAGTAGTCAATAAGTCACATCACCATACCCCTTCTATCTTAATCACATATCTGGTCCATCCAAAGGTCGCATGGAAGAAGTCGCTATTAGCGATAAGGCCGACAATTGTATTACATTAGTTGAATGGTTTACAGTTAGGAAATTTCCATGTATGGTGATCATTAAAGTGTTATCTATCTATATTCAATAGGTCGCACCTACTTTTTGCTAAGTTAGACACCTTTTCAACTATCTGATCCTGAAGAATAGACGAGCCATCCCTTATGGAGGGTTTCCTTTCTTATTCCCAAGCATGATCCTTGCGACAATTCAAGCAGGTACCTAAATCTATCATTTAGACTTTGACAACATAACACGAATGCTTAAGATAATATATTACATGATATGCTTTATATTGACACGACTGTTCATAAAAGGAGTGTAATGTTTACAGAATTCATATGGCTCTATTTCCAATGTTGATAAAAAATTCGTCAATTGTTGCAATATGGGGCAGGACAGTCAGTTTCTTGATTTGAGAAACTTGTTTTATTAATTATTTTACGATATGTGAAATCCACAAATGAGCATATTCTCGAAGGTCGCGGCGGATTCAATCTGTTAGCTTAATATCGCTTAAACGATTTATTGATCTAAATTACTACAAGAGGTTTATTCATATTCGCGAACTGGTTACATATTGTTATGTGAAGACGTTCTGTAATTATTTGTATAATTTATTGTGTGGAGATTTTCGTGATCCTTTTGTTATCTGCGTGATAAATTTTATAGTATACAGGTACAATATGTAAGTGCTTATTATGTAGGCACGTATGATAAGAGTTTTTGTAAGCATGTCTCATCTATTTGTTATGTAAACAAGTTGCTATTTACTATGCAACGCTTCGTTATAAATACAAGACCCGATTGTTACGATGGCTTTAGTTCTCTTACCGAATCACTATTTCGATGACGTTAATATGAATTATTTTTCTCAGAGTACCTAGTGAATAAATAATTTCATAAAACAAGAATTATATCGTGAGCGTCGGTAACTATAATATTGTAATTTTAAGTAATTAATAATACAACTCGAAGTAACAGGATATAGCTATTTTAAGCAGCAATAGGCAATATATATATTTTAATTGTATATTTATGACCCTAAAGCTAACTCAGAACAGATAAAAACCAGCTTCTCAATACAGATTTAAAAAATAAAGTGACTAGGTCTTCTTATACTACTAGGGGAGGACCTGAGTCGTATAGCTTGCAGAGTTTACCGCTCAACACCAGGTGGGCCGTCAGCTCGTTCCGTTACTTCATCACATAAACAAACATAAAACACAGTATAATCCACGTGTGCAAATAATATCATCCATTTACTTGCGGCATTACAAATTATACGCGGTAATTAGCTAATAAAACACAATAATGCCACGGCCTACATAAAGCCGTGTAATAAGTCCACACCTGGTTTGTATTATTACGATACAATAGTTAACATACGTGATTAGTTTTTGGATAGAGTCGATTATAATAATTGAAAATGCTAACATGAATATGAACGTATGAATATTCAAAAAAGCACGTACCGTACACGTTGAAAGTATCCTTGTGATTACCAGCGACACTTTACTTACGTTTGAGTCGTGATGGTTGAAGGGCGATTTCCCGGCCAGGAAGCTAATCAACCTTGTTATACCTCACTAGGGGAGGACCTAAGGCATATTGCATGTTATGGGCATATTATCAGTTGTCTGGTTCCCATGATACAAGCTATGCTTAGCTTACTTTGGGGCTAGATGGCGCTGTGTGAAATGTCCACCAATATATATTTATTTATTTTATTATTATTATAGGTTCGTTACGAATTAACACCATGTGGTCCATCTGCTCGTTGCATACTACATTACATAAAAAAAAGGATTAAGAACGGAATATTTAACAACCTAGTACATAATACTTAAAACTCTTGGAATTGGTAGTAAAGCAGTTCATAAACAATATGCTGGCTGTGAAATAGGAAATTAAATACTGCGACTGACTGAAGAGTTTAATCGCACCTTAATTATGATATTAAAATGTATTTAGTGAAAAGCTGGCGCAGAAAAAGGCCTTGTCCGACCGTCTGGCCTGGCTATAGTGAACGGCCCTTAATCATATTAGCTTCGTTGCTAATTTGGTTGTAAAGGGGCCCTGCCTTAAAGCTAGTGGTCTCGAGTTATCTAGTACAAAACAAGATAGCTTCAGGGTCTTTGATTTTTGTTGTGTTTTATGGCACCTGTGACAAGAAATCCTAGTAATATATATATATATTATATACTCATGCTCATGCACACATAAGCACTCGTCATTAAAGTAGCAATCAATTGAAAGAGATAGATATGTCTCCACTACTTACTTTAATCTGTCTTAAACATGAAACTATATTTCGTGTCTCATAAACAAATAAATGCGCAATAATATATTTATATTTAACAATCAACCATTCCATCAATGTATGCAGTTTCGGAATTGCAATTTATTGGTAAATTTTAATGTGAATTAAAATTGACAGTATGGGGAAAAACTGATTAAAATAGTTAATTAAACAGCATATTTGAAGATTTTTCGTGCATCAAAGTAATTTCAATCAGTCACACTGAAACGTCTTAATCAGTTTCAAGATACCCAAAACGTTCATATGACGAATCACTTACTCATATCATTGAGATCACAATATTTTGAGCTTTATGATTCACCCAGATTCGGTAGCAGTGCAAATGACTGTACCTTTTTTGTAAATACATACATATAATACATATTAACACCCAGACACAGAACAAACATCTATCTTCGTCACACAAATGTTTGTCGTGGGTGGGAATCGAACCCACGACCTACAGCGCAGAAGGCAGGGATGTGAGGCCTGTTACTTTGCAAGGGAGGAAACAATTTTTTTATGGCTTGATGTTACCGCTTAACATTAAGAGGGACATCTTGCTCATTACTAAAACTTATTTACAAACAGTTTCTCGCCTCTCAGCTCGTCCAGAAACAGCACTGAAGTATCATTCTGACATATTTGTTGTAAATAAGTCACGTTTCGTCCTTCCTAGGAAGATAAGCAGCTCACAGAACAACTGTTCGTGGGAAGATACAACAGTTTATAGAACAACTAAGTACAGTTAGGTCGTTAGGGTCGGTACTGACAGATAAAGGCAATCTGCGACACAGATTTCTTTCATTGCTCTAATGGCGACTTCAGTTATCCATGCTAGCTTTCTAAGAAGATAATTTGATAGTAAACTGCCATAAATTGCTTGCATTAAGTTGTGGTCTTATGTTATTTACTCTGTAAATAAGCGAGCGTTTTACTCAGAATAACAGTACCTATGAAAAATCTTTCGACGGATAAAATATTTATTTGAAACTGTTTTGACCTAAGGCTCAAAAGTCTAGTCTCATTAAGGAAATACACAGTCAACCAAAACTTTTTGTGTTGATCAGTTAAATACTGATTAACCAAAGCACTGTTGATAGATGTTGTGATTTTGGGTGTCCGTTTATTTGGGTGCTGTTGGGTCTAACTTTTAGGATGTTGTTATCTAAACTCAAACAAGTTTCAAGTGAGTTAGTAGTAGTCTTGCTAAATATTCGGACCGTCCATCCCTTAAAGGGGTATTGACTATAGCCGGGGTCCTAAGCACGAAAACGCAGAGGTTGTGCCCACTGTTCGCTGACTGGCGTTACAGCTCGGTTGGTATTAACTCTGCCTTCTGCACTGTAGGTCGTGGGATCGATTCCCACCCAGGACAAACATTTAAGTGACGAACGATGTTTGTTCCGTGTTTTTATACTATATGTATCTGTCTATAAAAGGCGTATATTTATTCTGTTAGTTATCTAGTTCCCATAGCACTTACAAGCTATGCTTAGTTTAGCGCTAGTTGACGCGGTGTGAAATGTCTTAAAAAAACGTTACGTTGGTCAATCTCTTCAAACGACCTACACTGCTTGTAAAGTTGCTAGTTGCTAAAATACGTGTATGTTCAGACAAAGCGTTTACTTTCGACAACTTTTAGTTGTCCGTTGTGTTGCTCAAACCGGACTTAGTATGACACAAATGCAGGCTTAGAGGTACAACTCACAAAATAACGCGCTCTTTCGACGTCCCACTAACTCTTGAATCATTGTTATTACAAATTATCTATTATTTCCAGTTCCTCACATCCCTGACGAATATCGGGCGACGTCTCGCGAGCGTCGCCGACAAGGAGCGTCGCAACGGGCGGCTGAGAGCCGAACTGGCGACCTTGGATCTGAACCTGCCCGCCAGGGTCTGGCTCCCGCTGCACCAGAGACCACATTATGTGCTGAGGATACCCCCGCACGCGGCTGCCGTCCTCAACAGCAAGGATAAGGTGAGATAATGTAGCCATCAATTAAGAAGAAGAAGGTGAGATAAGTTACTGTCTAATTTGGCTGTGAAGATCCAAAATATATTCTACTCTTTTTCCCTGTCTCCTGCTTAGAGAGAAACCATTCTGCAGCCAATGTCAGTTCAATCGCCATTTTATGATGTTCAGATTTCTCTCCCAAACTATGCTTTTATACCTTCTTCTTAATACTTATTAAGGCAGTAGAACTTGTGCCATTTTCGTCCGAGGAAATACCGCCACCATTCGTTACTTCTGCCGCCAAACAGTGATACATTCGTGTTGCTGTGTTCCGGTGGCAGGGAGTGGGTGCCGGTGAAATTACGTGAGACTTTCCACCTTCACTTTTTAAAGTTACGGGCGCATTACACTTTTTTCTAAGTATTTTTATAAATAATGTGAAGGAGGACTATTATTTCATAATTGTTTTGCGCATTGATCACGTAACTTGTTTTACCGTCTCGACTACCACTATGTCATACGAATTTCCTGTACCTACCGCTCCTTTGGACTTTCCTTAACTAAAGGTCATAATGACTGAGTTAAATAACTTAATACATTCAGTTTTATTAATAGATTACGAACATGCAGTTCTGGTTATTATACGAATACTGCAGCTTAACATACATAACTTTACATAGGCAGTATTGAATCTTTATGTAAAATAATGATGAAAATCTTATTAACTGCGATCCTCAATTCGGTGAATCGTCAGGCGATTGTAAACTAAAAATAATAAAAACCTTACCACCTAGAGTCTGGCAACACCTAACTTTAGTTACAAGCTGAGCTAAAGAACGCGAATCACGTAAAGATCATAAAAATATATAAAACAAAATGGACGTGACTAAGACCTCAGTCATAAGTGTTTATCTCAACAGTAATATAAAATTTAATGGATTTTCCAAAGATTACAGCAAGTATGCAGATGTTTGTCTGTCGGATTCTCTTAATCTGCGACAGTGAGAAAGCGTAGTATCAATTCCCAGATGTTAATGTACCTACTCGTAATTTTGTTTTTGTGATCGTAATTATCTAAATCGTACTAATATTACAAACTTTAAAATTTGTAGGTATGTACGGATGTTTGTTACTCTTTCACGCTCAAACTTCTGAATGGATTTGGATGAGATTTGGTACCAAGATAGTTTATATCCTGGATTAACACATTTTGATCTCAGAAAAGTAGAATGTTCCCGTGGGAACAAGCATTGTATATACATTCCAACATTGCATAGTAATTTTAATTGGTGTAACATTGCAAACATTAATTACTTACACATATCAAACTTAATCGAAGTTTCCTGGTGACAATCATAGCTCCACCCTCCATAAAACCTTCCAACAAGTTACGCCAAAGCGGTCGTTTGCGAAATATCAAAATAATAAACGCCGCAAATCGTTAATGCTTCTTAGATTTGTGAAGCTTGGCGTAGAATTCTGCGTAATGTTTTGTACTGGCGTTCCAACTGATACATGGTGCTGTGTTATGACTATTTGTATCTTACTTTCATGTGTGTTGCGGAAGTTCCGACAAATACCTACACACGTGTCACACTCTGCGTAATGTTACTGTAAAGTTTTCATACTAGTGTAGGAATTTTGAGAGCGTGGTGGTCTAGTGGTACTGAACCTTAGTTTCAATCCGGAGGTCGCCGGTTCAAATCCCGACGTGCACCTATGAGTTTTTCGATTTATGTGCGCAATACCACGTTCTCAAAACGGTGAAGGAAAACATCGTGAGGAAACCGACGTGTCCTAGAACTAAAAATTCTAAGACATGTGCACGATAGGAGCCTCTTTGAGGCGCACTTAAAATCCTTTCACCACACCGGTTCGAGAGAACCGAAGTGTGAGTAAAAGAGTGTGTGTAAAAGAGTGACTCGAATAGAAGTGTAGGAGTTGAAACAAAAACTGTTCAGGTTATCAATATTACAAGTACGAATATATTCTATTAATAAGTGCGAATGACCTTAATTGGTTACCATTATCTATTGATGTTAATGTCGATACTTCGAATAACTTTAAATACGGCGTAGTTGCAGTAGCGCTATTTCATATTTTGCCGGAACGCAATTATTATTTATCGAGCTTTCAACTCTTAATATAATAAGGTACGGAAACAGCAGACGGCCCACCTCATGTTAAGTAGTCACCTCTGCCCATTAGAGAAGTAACAAGATTTGGACCATCACTTACCAAAGGCAAGACCTGAGTCTCATCGTATTGCGCCTGTAACTCTGAGCAATGAAGGATTCTCATTTGTCTGAAATTTCACTACAACCATAAGATAGGCATGGTAGTAGTACTACCCCGAATGAACTTGGAATCAGTCAGTCATACAGCCTGAAGTCTTAAATTTGCCAACGATCAATCAAGTGACCTTCGCATGACTCTCGGCTACAACATTAAAAACCTGTTATCAAGATTAAAAACCCAAAGAACAATAGACGACCTCACGTTTATAGTCAATCGATGGCTATTTAAACCAGGCTAAGCTTCTGTGTAGTTCGCACGTTGACTGATTCAATAATAATGACTTGTATGATTAAAAAAAAACTCGAGTTGCGTTAGACTATATAAAACCTTGTTATTGTGCACCTGTTCGGTTACTAGATAATATTTTTCTCAGTTATGAGTTTCCCATAACACTATTTCTACATAATTTTGAAATTACGGCCACTTTAGGACATACTACTTTGATCTTCTAGTGGCATTCTTAATAATTCAGTTGTATTATTTCCTAAGTAAATTTATTTGAAACTTGCACTTGAGACATTTCCCGCTCACGTCTCAGAGTTACGGGCGCATACGATGCGAGTTCGGTCTTGTTGTATCTTAGTAGGGAAAGATCAAAGTCTTATTTCTTTTTATGGGCATGGGTTAGCACAATTCGAAATGTTTTGGGGGCCCACGTTGCTCGCGTCCGTAAGTGATAACCCTTAGAATCCCTACACGTGTCCCCCGGGTAGTACGAAAGGAGCGACCCAAAGTAGCAGTAGAACTTAGTAGAACTCGTTAGTATAACAAAAATATATCAGAGATTAAATCCAGTAGGTATACTTTCGTCACTATAAACAAACAAACTCGTGGACTTTAGATTACTTTTTTTTTTAATTTATTTATCACGATGATTCATTCGTTATGTTTGTCTGCACTATGGATGTTGTGATGTAATGTATCACGACTCCTCAGCGTGTCTGAAACTGACTTACATTGGTAACAATAGATAGTGTAAACAAACTAACATTGTCGAACAGAGGATAATTAATGTATCTTGTATGTTGTCTTCATTGTACCACGTGTATACCTGCTTGATGTGTTTCGATACCCCGAAATATGGCTGTAAATAAAAGAAGCCCATTGTTGGCCACCTTTCGGTTGCATGACAGTTCATAATAATAGTAATATTGGTGGACATTTCACACAGCGCCATCTAGTCCCAAAGCTAAGTAAATAGCTTGTGTCATGGGAACCAGACAACTGGTATACTCAACTTTTTTGTAAATACATACATATTTACACCCAGACACAGAACAAACACCTATTTTCGTCACACAAATGTTTGTCCTGAGTGAGAATCGAACCCACGGCCTACAGCGCAGAAGGCAGGGTTACTACCAACTGAGCTGTGAGGCCAGTCAATAAGCTATGTTTTTACAAGGTTATACAAATAAGTAAGAACAAACCCGCTTATCCTACGCATGTACGCGTATAGGTAGGCGGGCTTGTTTTGAGATTGTCTATATTGGTATTGGAAATCTAATTTGCCAATATCTTCTGTTTATTATCTTGCCAATATGATATTTTGTTGTTTTCGTAAATGATCCCCCGGATTCGTTTTTTATTTCGTTTGTATAGGATTGGTTCTATTCTTACTTAGGATTTAACCGGAGGGAGGTGTTAGTACTGGCGGCGATGAGCTTACCACTTCTCACGTCTATCATCTCATGGTAGTCATAGCCAACGTGACGTAAAAAGAAATTATGACTTATTATAAACGAAGCGGTTTGAAGTTATTCGTATCGCAATAAACTAAAAATACCTTGTTCATGATCAGAGCGATACAAAAAACAAGAGGAAATGGCCGCTGTATGCAACTAATGAATTGTACAATCGTAGACCTCAAAATATCTGATCTATGACTCACGGAGTGAGTAATCAACCCTGATAACACGCCATTGCACTTTGCTGACATACTAATGATAAGCAAAGCATTCTTATAATGGCAACATTCAAACTGCTGTCCTGGTAAACTCTGAATGTATCTCACTGTGTTATATATAGTCACTGGATATAACATAGATTTATGTATTAGATTGTTACAAGGACCGTGCTCGCGACAAGAAAGGAATCCCTCCTTTAGGGGTTTCTTGTCTCTTCCCCATGGAGGGTCAAACTTGGCTATAAGTGTGCGTGACCTTATGTTTTGAATATTATTGACGTTTCCAAGCCATTTCTTTATATGGAAATAATGTTGACTACGGTATTACAGAAATTGTCCAATTAGGGGTAAATTGAACCGTCTCCACTAACGACAGTTTCACGTAACATGCACACCCTTAAAAGCGTTTTCGCAACATCTGATTCTATATCTTGACAACAAAAATTTATGAAATAATAGTCTTAGACATTATCCATTACATTATCGGATATCGATATCAAATATTACAATGTCACGCGTGCTTTTTACTAAGTTAGCTTGTTCAATTCAAACCTACCCGACCTTCCATAGGGAAGAACATAGACATTTTACTTGTCACGTTGTCCTAGAACCAAAATTTCGAAAACATCTAGTTTCCGAAAGGTTTTATGAAATACACTCCGAGGCAAACTTAATCCTTTCAACGCACTGGGCGTTCACAACTCCGAGAAAGCCAGTACGAGTCACGAGTATTAGTCCCAATGTCGCATCGGTTCTCCGACACCGATATCGTGTCGTGTTATGTGAAATTACTCATGATAGGCTGATTCTTAAAAGTCATCTCTCTTGCTCGACTTAATGATGTGTCTGAAGATTCTCAAATGGATAACTTACGGGAAATGCGGTCTCATGCGGAAAATCTGAGTCATTCGTACTTGTTAGGTGTGTCAGTGGGGACACAGACACACAACCACACAGCGTGATGGCCCTGTGCTATATCCGAGTTCCTATCCGGAGGTCGCTGGTTCATATCCCGACGTGCATCAGTGAGTTTTTTCGCTTGATACATAGTGCGCAATACCACCAAAAACGGTGATGGAAAATATCGTGACGAAACTGACATGTCCTAGAACCAAAATTCGGTATTCTTTTTGCAGAGACGGCCTGTCACACCCCTCAGACAGTGACAGTATATCTACTGTTATACCACGAAAGCGCATTCCAGATTGCCAAATGTATTCGAATATTTGGTTCTATACATTTCCATTTTGAGAGGACGCGGTAAGAACACAAAAATATATGCGCCCACGCTACAAACTGCTAGCGTGGGTCTAAGAGGCATACAATGTGGACTAGTTACTGTCTATCATACATGATCACTGTAGAGACAGCCAGTTAATGAAAGAGTGATAAGTTCTAGGAGGAGTCCTAGGAACAAAACAGGACACAGGAATGCCTTTCTACAGAATTCCTCTATCGTTATCGTCCCACGTTCGTCCACTGCTGGACGTATGCCTCGCCCAGTAATGAAATCTTCCTTACTTATATTACAATACTGATTATAAGGTTAGCTTATCTAAGATAAATTAATCCTGCTATTACTTATATTAATATACCTTGTATTGTGTCTGACATATTACTTAGTTTGTTGGTAGCATTTGTGTTAATTCCTCATCTTTAAATTTTTTGTTATATTAGGTCGATCATCAACAGAATTATATAGATTTAGTGGCAGAACATATAGGTAGGTATATTCTCAAGATATTTTCATCTCGAAGTTATTTTTCAAAGAAGGCTGGATTGCTGGCATTTAGTAATATATAATTTTATTTAACAACTAGCTGTTGCCCGCGACTTCGTCCGCGTGGAATTCGGTTTTATCACGCACCCCTATTTTACCCTTCGGAAAAGTAACCTAAGTTACTCCTTGTTACATCAGCTATCTGCCAGTGAAAGTCCCGTCAAAATCGGTCCAGCCATTTCAGAGATTAGCCGGAACAAACAGACAGACAGACAGACAAAAATTGTAAAAAATTATGTTTTGGTATATGAACCTCATCATAAATATTTACTGTGTATCCTTCCCAGGCGCCTTACATAATGTACGTGGAGGTGCTAGAGACGGAGGGTCACGAGCCCCTCCCCCCGCGGCTGCTGCCCCCCGCGCCGCCGGCCCCCCACTCCCCCCCCATCCGGCACACCAAGAGCGAGGAGAACCTCGTGCCGGAGTGGCCGGAGTGGCCGGCGCTCACACTGTACACCGCGCTGGACGACGGCGACGCGGGCGACTGCTGGAGCCACGACGACGAACAACTCAGTACGCAGTATCCTCAGAGAGCGCCGGCGCCAGATGCGCTGTCACAGGTAACCGTGAGCTCGAGCTCCGTAGATTGACGCGGAATGCGTTAATACTGCCCCTCTATTCTATTCTATTCTATTCGAGTCACTGGTACTCTCAAGTGCGCCTCACAGAGGCTCCTTTCGTGCACTTGACACATGTCTTTGAATTTTTAGTTCTAGGACATGTCGGTTTCCTCACTATGTTTCCTTCACCGTTTTGAGAACGTGGTATTGCACACATAAATCTTTCAAGCGTAGAACTCATAGGTGGACGTCGGGATTTGAACCGGCTACTTCCGAATTGAAACTCGGGGTCAGTGCCGATACGGAATTGATATGCGCAGGTGTCGTGCGTGTCCGCCCAATCCGCGTCGTCGTGCGGATCGCGCGAGACGCTGGCGGTGGGCGCGGGCGAGGTGCGGAGGAGACTCGAGCACGCGACGCAAGCGCCGCCGCCCAACGCGTTCAAACACGACCCTCACGACCCCTCAGCGACCGCACTCAAGGTAATTTGCCTCTAACCGCAACAATATTAGGGTCGAAATAAACATTAGCGGTGGGCGCGGCTGAAGTGTGAAGACTTGCAAGCGCGCCCGCATATTAAACATGACCTGCGTTACTCCCCGGCTACCGCAATTTAGGTGCTTTGGCTGCCTGCTAGCGTATCGGATTGAGGGATTGTTTTACCACCGTCCTCGTCTTTCGAACGTCTTTAATCTGCGTACTGAGAGACGCTAACAGAAGGCTCAAAACTTTCATTCTAATTGTGTCAAGTTCAACTTCCTCGAGATGCAAAATGAAAGAGATAAATCTTTAACCCGCAGCTTTGAAGGATTTTTTAAGGTAAATGATAGGTGAGGTCGGAAAGAGGACATTATGAGGAAGGTACTAAAGATTTTAATGTCACAGGTAACGACCGCGATGCATTATGATTAACTGTCAGAATTAAATTACCATTCTGAACAAGGATAAAGCAATACTCAGTTAATTAAGGAAATGTATTTTATTTCTTAAAGCGACAGTATTCTCCTGAATGCTGTTGGATACCGAAGATAATTAATAAAGATTTTTGATTAGTGACTTCTTATGTTACTTGAGTTTTCTGATACCATAGGAGAGTAAATCGTTAATTAGCTAAACAACAGGCGGCTTACGCACATAATAAAATAAATAAAAATAAATATTGGTGGACATTTCACACAGCCCCAAAGTAAGCTAAGCATAACTTGTGTCATGGGAACCAGACGACTGATAAAATACTTATGTACTTTTCTTTTGTAAATACGTTCATATACATATCAACACCCAGACACAGAACAAACACCAAAACAAATGTTTCTTTATTTAAATCGAACCCACGACCTACAGCGAGAAGGCAGGGTTACTACCAACTGAGCTACGAAGCCAGTCAAAATAAAAATATAATAATAAATATAATGTTCCAGGAATCGTGGGAGAACAAACTGGCGCGAATGCGTTCATCGTCCCCGTACGGAGCTCTCTCCGGGTGGCGGCTGCTCGGGTGCATTGTGAAAGTGGGCGACGACTTGAGGCAGGAGATGTTAGCGGCGCAGCTCCTCAGGCGGTTGCAGGCCGCGTGGAACCAGGAGCGGGTGCCCTTGAAACTGCATCCGTACGAGATCATCTGCCTGGACCGCGAGTCGGGACTTATACAGCCGGTATGTTTGTTCATAATGCACATTCCAGTATTATTTTGTTGCAGCCTGGTCATGGTCATGTATGCTTGAACACGGCCCACTTGCTGATTCGCATTACACGATGGAAACAAAAATCTAAATTACAGTCACAACAGTCTCGAAATTACAGGCGCGATGAAAAGGGACTTGGTTCTGTCCATACTGTTAGATCCAAATCAAACTCCAAAGATTCTATTGTTATTGTTATAGACCGAAGATATGGCGTAGCTCCAGGTGACATTTCCACTTTATCGATTTATGTCCAGTTTTAAGTATAATCTAATCCACATTTTGCTTGCTAAAACCTATATCAGTGGTTTTTCTGTACACTGACTTGAATGCTAACAACAAGCTTTTGGAAAGAAAATTAATCATATATAATCACCAGCGCTATAAAATTTCAGCTCGATCGGTTGGGGCTTACCAATTCAGTAGTGGGGTCAGAGTGACAAGTTAAACAGTCTGGTAATATGCTTCCCCCAGGTACTGAACTCGGTGTCACTTCACCAAATTAAGAAGCAATCTGGCACGAGCCTGCGCGCGTGGTTGGAACTAGAGCACGGCCCGCCCAACAGCGAGGGGTTCCTTCTCGCGCAAAACAACTTCGTGGAGTCCGCGGCCGCGTACGCGCTCACCAGCTACCTGCTGCAGCTGAAGGACAGGTGCGTGACACTGTCTGCATACAGCGAGGGGTTCCTACTCGCGCAGAACAACGTCGTGCAGCCCGCGGCCGCGTACCGCTCACCGGCTACCTGCTGCAGCTGAAGGACAGGTGCGTGACACTGTGTGCATACAGCGAGGGGTTCCTACTCGCGCAGAACAACGTCGTGCAGCCCGCGGCCACGTACCGCTCACCGGCTACCTGCTGCAGCTGAAGGACAGGTGCGTGACACTGTGTGCATACAGCGAGGGGTTCCTACTCGCGCAGAACAACGTCGTGCAGCCCGCGGCCGCGTACCGCTCACCGGCTACCTGCTGCAGCTGAAGGACAGGTGCGTGACACTGTGTGCATACAGCGAGGGGTTCCTACTCGCGCAGAACAACGTCGTGCAGCCCGCGGCCGCGTACCGCTCACCGGCTACCTGCTGCAGCTGAAGGACAGGTGCGTGACACTGTGTGCATACAGCGAGGGGTTCCTACTCGCGCAGAACAACGTCGTGCAGCCCGCGGCCGCGTACCGCTCACCGGCTACCTGCTGCAGCTGAAGGACAGGTGCGTGACACTGTGTGCATACAGCGAGGGGTTCCTACTCGCGCAGAACAACGTCGTGCAGCCCGCGGCCGCGTACCGCTCACCGGCTACCTGCTGCAGCTGAAGGACAGGTGCGTGACACTGTGTGCATACAGCGAGGGGTTCCTACTCGCGCAGAACAACGTCGTGCAGCCCGCGGCCGCGTACCGCTCACCGGCTACCTGCTGCAGCTGAAGGACAGGTGCGTGACACTGTGTGCATACAGCGAGGGGTTCCTACTCGCGCAGAACAACGTCGTGCAGCCCGCGGCCGCGTACCGCTCACCGGCTACCTGCTGCAGCTGAAGGACAGGTGCGTGACACTGTGTGCATACAGCGAGGGGTTCCTACTCGCGCAGAACAACGTCGTGCAGCCCGCGGCCGCGTACGCGCTCACCAGCTACCTGCTGCAGCTGAAGGACAGGTGCGTGACACTGTGTGCATACAGCGAGGGGTTCCTACTCGCGCAGAACAACGTCGTGCAGCCCGCGGCCGCGTACCGCTCACCGGCTACCTGCTGCAGCTGAAGGACAGGTGCGTGACACTGTGTGCATACAGCGAGGGGTTCCTACTCGCGCAGAACAACGTCGTGCAGCCCGCGGCCGCGTACCGCTCACCGGCTACCTGCTGCAGCTGAAGGACAGGTGCGTGACACTGTGTGCATACAGCGAGGGGTTCCTACTCGCGCAGAACAACGTCGTGCAGCCCGCGGCCGCGTACCGCTCACCGGCTACCTGCTGCAGCTGAAGGGCAGGTGCGTGACACTGTGTGCATACAGCGAGGGGTTCCTACTCGCGCAGAACAACGTCGTGCAGCCCGCGGCCGCGTACCGCTCACCGGCTACCTGCTGCAGCTGAAGGACAGGTGCGTGACACTGTGTGCATACAGCGAGGGGTTCCTACTCGCGCAGAACAACGTCGTGCAGCCCGCGGCCGCGTACCGCTCACCGGCTACCTGCTGCAGCTGAAGGACAGGTGCGTGACACTGTGTGCATACAGCGAGGGGTTCCTACTCGCGCAGAACAACGTCGTGCAGCCCGCGGCCGCGTACCGCTCACCGGCTACCTGCTGCAGCTGAAGGACAGGTGCGTGACACTGTGTGCATACAGCGAGGGGTTCCTACTCGCGCAGAACAACGTCGTGCAGCCCGCGGCCGCGTACCGCTCACCGGCTACCTGCTGCAGCTGAAGGACAGGTGCGTGACACTGTGTGCATACAGCGAGGGGTTCCTACTCGCGCAGAACAACGTCGTGCAGCCCGCGGCCGCGTACCGCTCACCGGCTACCTGCTGCAGCTGAAGGACAGGTGCGTGACACTGTGTGCATACAGCGAGGGGTTCCTACTCGCGCAGAACAACGTCGTGCAGCCCGCGGCCGCGTACCGCTCACCGGCTAACTGCTGCAGCTGAAGGACAGGTGCGTGACACTGTGTGCATACAGCAAGGGGTTCCTACTCGCGCAGAACAACGTCGTGCAGCCCGCGGCCGCGTACCGCTCACCGGCTACCTGCTGTATGTTAGATATGATGTTGTAGTAGTATGTGGATTCCGATAAATTCCAGTAGTAATTTGGCGTTTTTAGGTTGTGACGTCGTAATTTCGTGTTCCGTTTATAGGTCACGGTTAAATGTAAAATACCACTCCTTCGTCGCATTTCACGCGTATAATTCGTGTCGCCCTCAGAATGCAAGTTTTGCCAAAGCAAGTCTGTGAAGGTTTACTTCGACTTAACCAAATAAGGTTTAACCAACTAGTTATTTTCATTTATCGTTTTGGTTGACTGGTTCACATTAGTCTAGTTCAAAGGTTGCAAATAATTCTAGCAATAAAATGGTTGTTTTTTTTTTCCTAATTAACCTACTAAATATAAATAATGGCACATCGTTTTATCGTCAAAGATTACTGTGATGATTCAAAAGTTATGTTTTACAGTTTTGATGTTACAAACATCCATACATACATCCTATTACCCAAACACCGTGTAAACGTGCATACTTTCGCATTTATAATATTTAGTGTAACACTAACCTAACTTAAATAATTTTGTTTACAGGCACAACGGGAACATTTTATTGGATAGCGCAGGTCACATTATCCACATCGACTTTGGATTCATCTTCTCAATTTCGCCTAAGAATTTAGGATTTGAGAGTTCACCCTTCAAGGTAAAAATAACTTAATTCCGTTAGAAGCTCATTTTCGCATCACCAATTTTCATCCATAATTGCACTGCACTTGATCACAGGGTCTTGTCGAACCGCCCATGTAGCACCTTACTCTCTCATATGACCTTGCGATCCTGCATGCTCAGCACCGGAGGATTCCACCAGTTCTCTTTAGCCAAGGAAAGCTTGGTGAGGTTTTGTCAACACTTAAGACATCGCGATGGATACTGCACTTTACGTGGAGGAAGTATTCCCTCAGGTCATACACTTCGCGATTGTGGAGGTTTTTGGCATTTAGATAATCTCGACCACCACGCTTGCGCGGGTAGTACATTCCCATTGTGTGAGGCTGTGAGCAGTTGCCGTACTCTAGAATCCAGGGTTTCTAGCTCTTTTGAGTCCCACCTTAGTATACCAAAGGTGTGTATGGGGCATGACCCAGCCGTTAAAGGCACGCACTTTGTGACCACAAAATGCTGTTTAGTACTTTCTCAGGCGGCAACAGATACGTTCCTTAATAGCCTGTTTCATATCCCTGTTCACAATACCTAACGCCTCCGACGTAGGTTTCGACTTCGGTGAGAGATCTGAGAGAAAGTCTCGGATAGTTGTATTTCGAATATACAATATATAATAAATTCCTAAAGTGTTTAGCGTATTAACGTTATATATAAAGGTTATTTTATTATGACAGTTGACTCAAGAGTTTGTGGAGGTGATGGATGGAGAGAACTCGGACATGTTCCAGTACTTCAAGATACTGATCCTGAGAGGGCTGATCGCGGCCAAGAAGCACTGCGATCAGATCATACACGTCGTCGAACTCATGAGGATGGGTATGTTCTGCTCGAATAAATATATTTTTAATGATTCCGTAGCCAAACTGATAGTGACACTCGCGAAGCTGTGACCTTATAAGATATGTTTGTATTCGTCCAGGTGGGCAACTGGCCTGTCTGCGCAGCAGCAGCGCAGTGTCGTCGTTCCGCGCGCGCTTCCACGGCGGCAGCACGGAGCCGCAGCTGCAGGCGCTCGTCGACAAGCTCGTGCGGGACGCGCTGCACTCGCTCTCCACCCGCCTCTACGACAACTACCAGTACTATACCAACGGCATCCTGTGAGTGTGTCGTCCCAACACGTACCGACACCCGCCTGCGCCATCTACAACTGGCCTGTCTGCGCAGCAGCAGCGCAGTGTCGTCCCTAAACGTACCGACACACCTACCCTCGACCGAAGACAAATAAACACCTGGCAAATATGGGATTACGCTAGAGGCCTGTAAAATACCTGGCAAATATGAGATTTCGTGAGACGGCTTGTCAAATAAACACCTGGCAAATTTGAGATTTCGTGAAAAGACTTGTCGAATGAGCACCTGGAAAATATGAGTTTCATATGACGAATAAGCTATTTCTCAACTATCAGTCTACGCCAGAGACAACCTGTGAATACTTCGGAACTCGAGAGCATGAAGCAAGAATACCTGGTATCAAAAGTCAGTCGAAAATTACAGGCGTTGTCAACAGGACTGATTGGAGACGCCCTTAAATCGCTCTCGATATAATACCCGAATAAGACAAGCGGGAATCAAGAGAGGACTGTTTTGTAGTAGTTTTTTATATTGAGGGGTTACTTTAAAATATATATGCGATGTGTTACTTCGATCATCAATGAATAGCACTACAATCCACTGTTCGATTTACTATTGTAAACGTGGACTTGCTACTAAAATTGAGTGAGATTTTTAAAATGGACAATGACTGCCGCTTGATAAAGGTCGGGTACTGTTTTCATTACGTGCTGAAATGTGAACTTAATGATAGTTTATGACTATTTGGGGTATTGTACTAGTTATAATTGTAACTTATTAAACTATACTCGTGTTATAGGAAAGCTAGTATTCTCAGGATTGTCGAGATCGTGACTTATTAGATTTCGCTGTATGCTAATATTTTTGTGTTCAAGAATGAGTAATTTAAATATTCGTTCTTGGGAACTGGTTGCAGTAAGTCCCCATATTGACGGAGTTGGAATCAGCTTGAAACGTATAGAAACATGTTGCAAATTAATTCGTTATTTTAGTCTTCTGTTTACACCACCTAAAGGTTTTCGTCCCAATTATGTTGGCTCCTACATACAACATATCGTTGTTTGTTTATAAAATCCGCTTGTGAACATAGCTTATAACATGTTAGTGCCATAACCCACTTCTTACAC
Source organism: Chesias legatella (assembly GCA_947359385.1). Classification (NCBI taxonomy): domain Eukaryota; kingdom Metazoa; phylum Arthropoda; class Insecta; order Lepidoptera; family Geometridae; genus Chesias; species Chesias legatella. The sequence goes on from OX375766.1 coordinate 4,573,039, forward strand.
TGTTGCTATTATTTGCTCAAATGCATTAAAACACTATAAATGAAAAATATAAGTGGTGATTCTTTTTGCATCTAAACTAATTTTAGTAAATTTTAGTATCACGCATCTATTTCTCCACGGATAGAATTGTTGTATCTTCAAACTAAATTTAGTGATTTGATCAATGTTTTCGTCATACCTATTCATGATTCTATCGCAATGAAAGCTGTCTATGTATGCCTCAGGGACGCCATGTTAATCATATTTTAGTTAGACTATGCAGTTAGTCTCGTTTCATTGACTAGAGAGTGAAAAACACGAGTGAACCTAAATTTAATTTTACTTGGTTGCCAAGAGAATCACCATAATTTTGACCCGTCCATTTTAGCTAATTCTTAGGTGGTTCTGCCGATTTCTATTCAGAGACATTCTCGATTCTGAGACTCATTTCTACTAAACATCGTAATCTATGGAATTGCATAATTACAAATTGAATAATGGCAGACAGCAAAATAATTCTCAATATTTTGCATGCATTTTAGTGGTTCGATTTTTAAGCTGTATAATCTCAGAATCGGTCAAGTCTCTGAATAAAACGGGAGAATCTCATTGTGCTTTGACACCATTATTCTGATTTCTATCAGCAATTTTCTTGTACATAATCTGCGTGAAAGAATGTAAATAAAATAGATAAAGAATGTTTATGATAATTTTCGCAATGAGAAGACTGATTGTCCAGGCATGAAGTGGTATAGATTTAGGTTTATTATCATTGTAATTATTTTACCTGTATATTGAAATTAGTTGTGTATGCCAATGAATATTCGAATGGCTTTGATCGGTATATGAATGAACTGGATATTAATAATGAAACGTAATAATATGAATAATAATAAATTGGCGAACAACCCTTGTGTTGATGTTATGCGGGACACCAAATTAGATGTATAACTTGATGTTAGTTGAAGACCAAATTGTTGAAATTAGAGTAACGAGCAATTTGGTGTTTTACTGTTTCAAAGCTAAGTTTTATATATATATGTACATATGTGCTAAGTTTGTTGTGAATGTTTAATAATCTATATTACAGCATATTGATGTCTGTGTGAAGACGAAGTGATATGGTTATAAGATTCTTGGACAGGGGTGTCGAAAGGTGTTTATACATGTCAAGTAATTTAATTTCAATGCAGAAAAAGAAGTACTTACTTGAATTGAACTGAAAATAATTGTGAGCAAATTAGTAGGCACCTTTATATTGTTATTCATTCATTGTAAATGGGCTCGAATCTTGTGAAAATAAAATGAGTCTGCGACGAAAAGTTGTCTATATATTTCAAAGCCAAATCTTGAGATTTCGATTTAATAAATAAATTATTATTATTATTTGTGACCAATAAGTCTGAGCAGATTCAAATATAAAGATTTTTGTAATTTTCGCGAGATTCGTATGTCTATTTATTTCTAGCGGTTAATGTTAGCTATTGGGGAGTGTATGTTGCCAAATTAATACGATATAAATTTCGCGCAATAAACGATAACAAAATAAGCTTATATTTTTCGATATGTACCATACTTTTCTCGAAGAAAGCTTAGACTGTCATGATTCACGATGGTGTGAAAATTGAATTGTTTATAAACTATTTTGTAAATGTCAACACGGTTAGTGTTTCCCTTGTTTTATTAATCTTATATCTTATGGTGGTGGGTTTCAATATCATACCAAAGGATGGTTTTGTCAACAAGATTACTATGGCACCTTGTTTATAAGCCAAATGTATAAAACGAATGATAAAGTTGGTGTGATCCTGCAAATGGTTTTTACCATAAACCCACCATTATTGACGTCGTCTGGTGTAACTTTAGTTTTACTTCTTTCCTCGCCTTTTAGCTTCAAATTTAGTCATATACCTCACTCGCATTTTGTCCTTTTAAAACGACCTACATTCAAGGATTTTTGCAATTTCAAACGTAAGAATCAGATATTTTGTTCCTTGTACGTCGTTTTAAGAAGACTATCGTGGTTGAGCTTTTATACTTAAATAATATTGATGTGAGTGAGTGGCTTGTGAGTATACAGGACTTTAGATAGGTTAGATATTTTCTTGAAGGTCTCTTGAATTTATGGATTAAATTTAATTTGAATTATGTACATAAACGTTATGCTTATTATAAAATTATCCCCAAAAATGTTGCATTATATCCAAAGTCCAAACAAAATTTCTCAATATTCGATTTTATTTATCAACGTGTACAGATAATTGTAAGTAGGTTTAACGTTTATCTTAATTTTTTAAATATACATAATCAGGATTTTTATTTTTGTGTTTCATTTATATGCTGAAGTTTATAAATTTCACTAGATATACGTTCCGTAATGTTCGTAGCTCTTCATATCACTCAAATGCGACTCAAAGTAAAGCTTGTCTTCAATATTATGACGTAAAATGTTCAAAATTTGTGCCAGAACAAGCAACGCGCGCTCGTTACTTGTGGTACACTTTAGAATGCCTGAAAGGGTAGGGCGTTTTTTTCCGAATGCAACCCAACACAGAAGAATTCTTCGCTTGGCTTCCTTCTCTCTATTTCTACCTAACTACAGCTGCTATTTGGCCCAGGTGGAATCTAAACCTAATTCTTGCTCATTTTCTTCTGAATCTATTTGAGGGTTCATATTTTATGCGCAGTTTTCTGTTTGTGGGTATTACATAATATTTGTATATCTTTAAATTACAATGTGAAACGTGTAACTAAAGTTGAAAACAGTAATAATCAAAATATAATTTATTTCCGTCCTCTGCCCCCGCCCTTCCCGCCCCCTTTGCCCTTACTACCCTTTTTCTTGTTTTTGTGTTTGAGCTTCATTTTGATTTTCTCCTTGCGCAGTCGCTCCTTGACAATCTGCGACTTGTCTTTGAATTCCTTGGATTTGGTTTCGGCGGCTTTCTTGGCCACTCGCTCGTTGTGCTTCACCCAGTGCGGACGGAATTCCGATGCTGTGGGGAAATTCGGACTTTAACTCACCAATTCATAAACATAAGAGAGAAACGCTTCTCCAGATGATGAAGTAAGCTTTTAGTAGCAGTACAACTTACGCCAAAATCGGCCGGGGAATTACTAACATCAAACCCATTTCTGCCGCCAGGCAGTACTGAATTTTGAGTTACTGTATTCTGGCTTTAAAGATGTGGTTGCCAGTCAAATTACAGGCACATGAGACATCTCAGAGTTAAGGGAGCATACACCGGCAGAGGTTACCTCTTAACAACAGGTAGGCCATCTACATCTAACCTAACTATTGTTTTGTCTTATTCGCCTGAATACGAAACTACCTTACCTGTCACAGATAATAACAAAACACTCATCATTCGGTAACATTGTTAAGTATGACCGAAAAATATGAAACGAACAACAACCGCTTCTACACGATAGGATTTCCCGTGGTACGCGCAGCACAGTAAGTAAGGGCGACACTCACTAGGTCTCCGTGCGGTGGAGTCGTGCTCGTCATCGGAGCCGGTGTGCTGCACGTTGCGCTTGCGCCACTCCTCGTACTTGCCGGCGCGGTACGAGGCCGGCACGCGACCCCCGCTCTCCGTGCGGATCATTTTACGCCCACCGTCCTACACAGTATAATTATGAGTTACATCGCTTACGTACCAGAGTGACCTGTCGCAGCTGCACGGTCACGCTTTAATAATAATAAATAAATAATGGTGGACATGTCACACAGCGCCCATCTATATGATCCATATGACCATCTATATCATACCCATCTAGTCCCAAAGTAAGCTAAGCACAGCTTGTATCATGGGAACCAGACAACTGATAGAATACATTTATATTTTTTTTGTAAATACATACTTATAAAAAATGAAAATGTGAGCCGTCACGGGACGCCTGGCAGATGTGAAACATCGACATTATTTTGTAAAAGTAATATGCAACGCATGCCGTGGCGACGCGTCGCCACGCTAGAAAGCGGTTTTACGTGCGGCTATAGATGTTTCACATCAATACATTAATACGTATTACACACATTAATTTTCCCATTGTTATTCCGCAGTTAGTGTACACATAAAATTATTTTATTTTATAAGTATTCATTTGTATTGTGGTTTGGCAATAAAGTGTTGTTGTATTGTATTGTATTGTAATATGTATTATACGTATGTATTTACAAAAATACGATATAAATACCAAAATATATAAAATATAGAAGTTTGTCCTTAATACACCCAGACACAGTACAAACATCTATATTCGTCATACAAATATTTGTGGTGGGTGATAATCGAACCCACGACCTACAGCGCAGAAGGCAGAGTATTACCGAGCCATGAGGCCGGCCAAAAACACTGTAGACAATAATTTGTTTCTTATTGTCCCAAAATATTTGTTGGCTAATCAGATTAGGTAATCCCCGTTCAGTAGACACAAGTATACGCTGCATCAGTGGTAACAGTACCGGATCGACGTGCACCATCTTCTTCCGTTTGCGGTCCCACTTGAGCGCGGCGCGCTGTTGCCGCTGCGCGTCCCCGCTATCCGCGTACAGTTCCAGCTGAGCCTCGCCCGCGTGAGCGCTGAAGTTCACTGACATACTGCAATCATATAGAGCAGATACATAAATACTACTAGTCGAGTCACTGGTACGAGAGAACCAGTGACTGATGACATATAATCAGTCAGTACTAAAGATATGATGGAACCACAAATTAGTCAAGTATTCAAATGCGGGGAACCCCGCTCCTCACTCATTTAGTGCAAGCGGAATTGGCGTTATTACATTTGACTTAGTAATCATACACAATAATAATTGATCAGGACAATTTTTTTAGGATGCGAAGCCAGACCAGACAGCCCACCAGGTGTTGTGGTAACCTCTGCCCATAACATGCGACACGACTTGAGTCCTCCCTTATTTAGGTCGGACAACCTCACATCGTATGCGCCCCTAACTCTGAGACGTGTAGCTGGAATGGTTCATGAGCCCGTAATTTTATCGACAACTACACCTTTCAAATTGGAACACAGTAACGCTAATACACTACTGCTTGGCGACAGAAATGGGTATCGTTGCAGTACTTCCCCGGATGAATTTGGCATATTATGAAATATAATACCTAAATTTTTTAAACGGTATCTTTTAATTTCACGAATACACTACTTCTTGGCGACAGAAATAGGTATGGTGGTAATACTTCCCCGGATGAATTTGGCATATTATAAAATATAATATTTTAAATGGTGTCTAATAATACCTAACTAATGTACTGACTCGATATCGACAGACGAAACTAGTTCAATGTAAATCCGCCTTTATACTACCACTAACTCCACTGTTATTCCAACTGAGCTATTCTTAAAATAGTACAGTTCTCACCCCATCTCGGTGTGTTGATCAGTGGCGTGATGCGGTATGTAGTTTTCATCTCGAACCACTTCATACTTCTTCTTCCGGGGATGTCCGTCGAGAGATGATCTGCTGAATTTGTCGACAGTGTTATCCACTATCACGCCTTCAGCCTGCAATATTTATTTAATTAGGTGATAGAACGAGCTGACGGCCCACCTGATGTTAAGTAGTAACCACCGCCCATAGACAATAGAAATACGACTCAAGGCCTCTCCACCAAAATACGAGATGACTCAAGTCGCATTAAGTTGCGTCCATCACCGCGAGACGAGGATGTAATATATAAGTAGTAATAGTAAAGTAATAGTAAGTCACTGTTTTGTGGAATAGAACCCGCACCACAAAATTAACATAAAAACTATGTTGGTGTTATTGGTGGTCGACAAGATTTGAACCAGCGACATCCGGATTGATACCTATATGCATACAGTTTGGACATCAAATATGTAGATACCTGCAGTTTCTTATTGTCACGTGCTTTCTGTACAGTTCGCCCGTGTTTTAGTTTCTTTGCCTTCATCGCGAGATAGCTCGGCGAATCATTCTTTGCGGTAAGTTCCAATATTGTCTGAAAGTAAAATGTTTTGTGAGATATCAAGAAATAGTATAATTTAACTTATTTTTAATTATTAATATTCAGATGCGTCTCAAACTCGTAAACACCTTATAATTTTATTTCGACTTCACGTAGCAACAACCGTGGTCAATGGCAGATTTGGTCTTCGGAATTCGGTGTTCATTTACATTATGATTGGTCACCAGTATTGCCATTCACGGTTGATTAATGGGATTATGTCACTTTACCATATACCCACGTTAGTGTAACCAGCAAAGTGTAGTAGTACTGTATGTATGGACTCACTCCTCTGGGCGTGTAGTTCTTGATCTGCCTCGCGAGCTCGCTGGCCGCCTCCGCACCCTCGTCTCGCAAGAGGGGATGCACCTCGTCGGGGAAGGGCGTGCTCTTGGCGCGCCGGTTCGCTTCAGCGGACGCGGGTTCGCGCCACTTTACATACTGCTGCCAGCCGCGACCGCACACACGGGCTGCGTCTTCCTGAACAACCATTACAAGATTAACAAATGAAAGAAAGAAAGAAATATATGTGTACACGCAAATTAAACACGGTAGGTATGTAGAAACAAAATCATTAAAATTAAAACGTACACTTTACAGTGGTACTATAACGTCGGTATAATAGACAACAGACAACGATACCATAGACAATGCATCGCTCATTATGTGCAACAGCTATTAGCGTAGCATTCTGCGTTTGACTAAGTAACAACGTACAATGACAATTCCGTCGCGTGTAACTTAAATTCATTAAAAAAAATTACTTTACTATTTTATAACAAATGTGGATTCTAAAATAATTAGGACGAAGATAAAAAAAAAACTTGTGCGTATTTATTTTCACGTTCCACATTTTTGGAGGAAGCAAGTCGCATTGTTGTTGTAATTAGCAGAGATCACCACTCAACATCAGGCGGGCCATTTGGCCGATCCGTAACTTTTCACAAATACATTTTAGACTTTTAGTATCACGACTTTTTTTTTGTAATTGAAGTCACGGAACGAGCTGACGGCCCACCTGATGTTAAGTGGTAACCGCCGCCCATAGACAACAGCAATACGACTCAAGTCCTCTCCATAGTACGAGATGACTCAAGTCGCATTGCGTTGCGTCCATCACCTCGAGACGGAGATGTTACGCCTCATGCGCTTGCAATTTGGTGGTATACACACTGTATACTTACAATTTCCGAGTGTGTCTTCTCCCAAGTGACGACATCCTGATGCCTCAGTTCCAGCTGTCCGGTGGGCAGGGCGCCCCACACGCCGCTCGGACACACGCCGCTAACTTCACTCGGCACCAACAGATCTGCTCCCAGGAACAACTGCAGGTCGAGGAGATGGGCGATGTCTTCCGCCGCTACCAGAGAGAACGCGCGACCTGCCCTCCCTGCTCTGGCACTGCGACCTTTCCAAGAAAATTAGAGGATGTAATGTTTCCAGGGTTCATGTATGTAGATCTCCTTTTAATATAAATAAATAAATATAGGTGGACATTTCAGACATCGCCGTCTAGTCCCAAACTAAGCATAGCTTGTACTATGGAACCAGACATCTGATAGAATACATATACTTTGTTTGAAATTCCTACACATAATACATATTAACGAGCATTGATGTTTAATCTGTGTCTGGGCGCTAATATGTATTTAAAAAAAAGTATATATGTATTATATCAGTTGTCTGGTTCCCATACTACAACCTATGCTTAGTTTGGCGCTAGACGGCACTGTATGACCTACAAAAAGCTGTGGGTGCCGGGGAAATTACAGACACGTTCCATTCCACCTACGTGTCTTAGAGTTAGTGTAAAAGTACCCTCACTCACCAACTCTGTGCACAAACAGCTTGGGTTTAGCCGGGAAGTTGTAGTTGATGACGGTGTCCAGTGCGGGCAGGTCGAGCCCCCTGGCGGCCACGTCAGTCACCACCAGCACGGAGCACTTCTTGTTGGCGAAGCGGCCGAGCGCTATCTTACGAGCCGACGGATCGAGCCCGGAGTAAGCGTACGTTGACGATATGCCGGCCTTCTCTAGTATCTGCAACAGCACAAGTCTTTAATTATATTTAATTTGAATTCGCGATGCACTCCCTTATTTCAAATCGAGGATACTGTCTCCAATCGGAATTGTAACCTAATGAGACATGAAAATTTTCTTGTGTAATAGAAATAGATAAAATTATTTATTTTCGTTACATAAGGAATAACAGTACAAATAAAAGGAAATTGGGTTTGTAAAAACAAAAAGCTACCACTCAGCATGTGGTGTACAGCGATGTGGCAGCTTCAGCGCTGGTTTTCTGCGGCACCTGTGTGTATGTGCATGCGGCATAATAAAAGAAGAATAGCGGGGAAACTGATCGTTGAGAAATCTTCCTCCTTGGGTTTATAGAAAAGTAAATCTTCAAGATTTTTACAGTGATGCGTATTCAGTAACAAGCACAGGAATGAATTCGAATGGGTACGCCATGACACTTACAGATCTTAAAGACTAAAATAGAAATAAGATCGGTTTGTATCGCCGGTCGCTGCTCCAACAGTTCTTTAGACGTTATGCCCAAACACTGTTATGTCCCAGAATACAAAACTGAAACTTGTGATATATCAAACAGAATCGGACTTCAGTAGTAAATTGACCTACACACTATCGCTTGCATTCTCTACACTCGAGAGTATACACAAGTGTTTGAACACCGAGGGGTGTGTTGTCGGTAAACAAGGTTTTTAATAATAATAATAATAATAATAATAATAATAATAATAATTTGTTTATTTAATAATAATAATAATTTGGCGACAGCTCTGTCACGTACCTTAATAAACTTACGAGACAGGTATAACTAGCAAGTTTTGGTCATATGACAATAAACTTTATTTAAATTCCCACGCAATACAATTAAGAAATTAATTGAAGAAGTAGACTAAAAAAAAAAAAAAATTACAAGATTATATACTTATTGCTTAGTTGGGCGCGTGTGTTCCCTCGACCCTCCCGTGAACAGTCGTCAGTCAATTATATCAGTTGCATGTTTAATGAACAAACTTATAACAGATTTTCAGCAGCGATTTATAAATGATGAGTGATATTTGGAAGATCCATATGATAACAAAGCCAAGTGTACAATACAAACCATCTTACCAAATGTAAATATTCAACGTGATGTTTCGTAGCTGCAAAAACAACGGCCTGTGGAGTCTGAGGAGTCAGCACTTTATCTAATAGCAGCAGTAAACCAGCCGTTTTCAATTCAGCCCTAACAGCTATCCAACCTAGCCAAAGTGTGGACGGCAGCTTCCAATCTACGTCCAATCTTATCAGCATTGGGTCTGAGAGTCCGGCCCTGGCAAACTCCACTAACATCTTTGGAAGGGTGGCGGAGAAAAGTAATGTTTGTCGGCTGGAAGGCAGACGGGCTACGAGTTCTTGAAGCTGTTCACCAAAACCAAGCTCGAAGAGGCGATCCGCTTCATCGAATACAATGATTTCTGAAATAAATATAATAAAAATAATTATGGTGGACATATCACACAGTGCCATCTAGGCCCAAAGCAAGCTAAGCATAGCTTGTATCATGGGAACCAGACAACTAATATAATACTTGTATACTTTTTTCTAAATACATAAATATAATACATATTAAACAACACAACTACAAATGGTTGTCTTGGGTGGGAATTGAACCCACAACCTACAGCACAGAAGGCAGTGTTACTACCAACTGAGCTGTGAGGCCAGTCATGCATAATGCATTAAGCTTTCCGGTAAATCAGTTCAATATTTGTGGCTGAAATTATTCTGCGGCCCTTTGACAGCAAATATGGTACCACTGTATTTTATTTTATGAAGGGTAGAAATGTTAGTGTATATAAAATATACAAAGAACAGTTCCATCTTTGTTGATGATGCAATAAGCGTAGGATGGCAATGTATATGTTTACAGCATTAACACTGAGAACATCCAGTATTTATAAAAACTTGTCAACTTTATGTTTCACAATCTACATGAAATGGAAACTGATAAAACACAGAGACGCCAATTCAATGATTGAATCCCAAAAAGTGGACTGTGTAAATACACACTGAATATGAGTGGTGTGTACCATATCACATTGAACCAATATATGTCTATTCATGGGAATTGGGCCTGAATATCAAAATTAGCTGAAAATAATTGAGGGAATTCATAAGTAGAGTGGTAATTGCATTATTTTTAAATACCGAAATTCTTATTTCAAACAAATAAAAAATCAATGTTGTACTGGAGACTTACTAATGTTGTCAAGTTTTAAGCTCATCTCAATACAGATATGCAGGAATCGTCCGGGTGTGGCCACAACTATATCAGGAGCTGTGCCCGACATCACACTGAACTGCTGTTCTATGGACTCCCCTCCGAGGATAGCGGCTGATGTTAGACCGGTGAACTTGCCCAGTTCTCTGGTAAATCGTAATGTCTGTAAAGTGATTAATACTATTAATCTGGGTAATTAAGTAACTTTGCTCCTGAAATACATTATAAAAGGAAGTTATTGTTCATACAGTTAATTTTGGAATCAACTTAAAATATGTTGACAATTTAACTAAAGAATAGCCACAACAAGCCACTTACACAATGACTCTCCAATATACAAGAAATATTGATTGTTACGAGATGATTAAATTGAAGCTAGAACTAATAACATACTCATGGTGTTAACATACATCAAGTGACATTATTGCTGAGTGTGCCCAGAATGATATCCTAATTTAACTTATTAGATCAGATAGCGCTACAATATGTATTTACCTGAAGAGCCAACTCCCGAGTCGGTGACAGCACAAGGGCTCGGAAGTTCTTTCCAGGCATTGGTTTGTTACTCGGAATCAGCAGTTTTTCCAAAATCGGCAAAATAAAACATGCCGTCTTACCAGACCCTGTTCTAGCCATAGCCACCACATCTTTACCATCCAACGCTAGAGGGATCGTCTGAAAAATAAACATATTGAGTAAAAAGTTTTAGTGAGATTTTCAGTAGAAGTATTATATTTGGTAGCGTGATATATATATATATATATATATATATATATATATATATAAGTCATGGCAATTAAGTAAGTAGGTGGTATTTTAAGAGGAAGCATATTTTCAAGCAACTTGGAGCACTCTGAGCAGCTTTGAGGTTATATATGTAGTACACGAAACGTTGTACAATTACCTTTCGTTGTATAGGAGTAGGCTGTTTATAACCACGCTTTGTTATACCTTTGAGCACAGGGAAACTCAGTCCCATTGTCTGGAAACCACCAGATCCTTTATTTTTTTTCTTTGCGACTTTTTGCTCTATATTTTGACTTTCACCATCTTCTGGGGCATCAAAACCTGGGAGGTGATCTCCCAAGTCTTTTGGTTTTAACATGTTAATATTCTTTTAATCCTGATTTTCCAGATTATAGCATATATAAAAGAAAACCACATTTAGCACACAAGCAGACAGTGCCGCATGTTTTTGTTTTGACGTAATTTTTTGACTTTGACTTACCTGTCTGTCTATGACATTTGACGTGAGGCATGGTGTCAGTCCATGCACTGGCTTGTCCACTAATGTCCACCAATGTCTCGGCTTCGCATTAGTTCGCATGGTATTTAGCAATGTGTATATTATTTACCGGACGGCATGTAAATTTTATAAACCAACCTTAATCTTGAATCAGTTATTATAATTTTGAAATATAGCAGTAGGTATCTGAGATGACATACAGAAAAAGAGTTGTGTCGTTTATTATTAATAATAAAAATATTGGTGGCCATTTCACACATCGCCACCTAGCCCCAAACTAAGCATAAATTGTATGTACAATGGTAAGGAAAAAATGAGTGATAGAATACATAATATATCCACTGCTGACCCTTTGTGTGCACAGCAGATCAAGATACTGCATTTCCAGAGACGAGGTGTAACATAATACACTTAAGGTCATTTGCCGTAACTAACGCTCAACAGCAACGCAATTCAATTCTAGTTCATTATTTCTAAAATACCTATCTATTGCAGCCGTCCAACTTTAGGCACATCAACTACCTACTTATTGTATCTATATACATACTAGATTTGCTTGATTAGCTTGACATAGCCTAGGCCAAGGTTTAATAATTATACACAAAAACAATGCCACAGACCAAGCATAGAATATTTTAATAAATTAATATTAAAAAAACGACTTTTGAATGAAAGACGCGAGGTTCATTTGCCCCTAACCAGGATTTCTCTCATGTCTCAAAACCCAGTTACGGTAGGTACCAATACTTCTAATATGCAAATCGTGCATACATTTGTACCTAAGTGTGGGAATTCAAATCTTGACCCATGTCTCTCGATCCGTTGCTTATATAAATACAAAGTAAGGTTTGCTACCAAAGAGTTTATTATTATTAATTTATTTTTATTTTATTTACATTTATTGTTTACACATAAATATGTCACCGTTTCATCAAATAAAAATAAATATTATGCCCGGTATATACCTCTTTTGTCAATAACCTCAATGGTTTTAGTTTTTACTTTATTAATCTCCTTGCTGCAATGGACCTGGCACTCAAGCTACCCTATGGAATCCGATGGTTAGTGCAAGAAGTAGGTAAATTGGGGTCTGAAAAATCGGTCGGCTACTATTCACAGACCACTTAGACATGTATTCCTTGGTATTGACTCTGAGGAAAATTACCACAACTGTAAAATCACGCACTGTTTATGTATTTATTTTTTGCAATGAGACCTTGAGATCTATATCGCGGTCGGTAAACAGCTAACTTCATCCGTTTGGTTGATTCCGGATTGTAAAAAACGTTGGCTCTTGTACATGATTTGTACCTAATGTTAGATATGTGTTCCGGCGGAAAACAGGAAGTTACCGATTGATAGCTTAACTTGTAGACTGGTCAACCGTAGACTAATTATTTATTAATTATGAATAATACTTAGATTTCAAATTTTCCAAATGGTTTAGTTAGGTAGCCCTAAACAAAGATTCACGCTTTTTCCCTCATAGGGTAGGTAGTACGCTCTTTGGGTCACGTTTCACATTGCGGGTCACACACGGAAACAGAGACGTGACAATTGGTGAACGTCTGCCGCCGCCATTGTTTTATATTTATATTATTATTATATTATTTATATTGTTTACCCACGAATAACTCAGCAAACTCTGTCTTTCGGTAAATCATCCCTTATTTTTTTCTTCAACCAGTCTGAGCTTGATCAAACAGAAAAACTGACACCCCGGAAATTAATAACTGATTAAATTACATGTCGATTAATATAACTTGGTAATCAGTCTGAGCCGTAATTAACTTACAAACCAGCAAGGTAGGTCAGGTCAAGGAAGTAGCTAGTTAAAGTTTAAGTACAAAACTGGTATAAAAACTTGATCTACTATTTTAAAGTTTCCTACAGTTCAAAACGGAACAGTTTTTTTTGTAAACCGTTATCCGTAGGTCCATCAACCTCATGTTGTAAATGCAGGTAAATGCACTTGAATGGAAATCTACCTCAAATCTACAATGGCAAAAGTCACAGTCTTCATAAATCTTTTTGACTGGCCTCATAGCTCAGTTGCTTAGTAACCCTACCTTCTGTGCTGTAGGTCGTGGGTTCGATCCCCACTCAGGACAAACATTTTATGTCACATTTGTAACATTGATGTTTGTTCTGTGTCTGGGTGTTAATACTTAATATGTATTATATGTATGTATTTACAAAAGAAAAGTATATAAGTATGTATATCAGTTGTCTGGTTCCCACGATACAAGCTATGCTTAGCTTACTTTTGGGCTAGATGGCGCCGTCTGAAATGTCCACCATTATTATTATTATTAATTACTATTTAAAACGAAAAACTATTCGGTGCACTTTCGGGTTGAAAGTCGGAGTCTAACACTCAGCCACCAGGCTCTCCAAAACAGCGTTGCTGTTATTAGTTTAGTCAACAGTTCTTACTTAGGTAAGTTGATGGCTTGTTGTTGAAAATTTTAAAATAGGTACGTAGATACCTAGCGGAAGAACGCTAAATTCAGCGTAAGCAAGTTTGTCCTACCTACCCTGGGTGTACTAAGGAAAATTTTAAAGCTATAAGTTGGAAGAAGGAAATATACATAAAATCACACGTAGGTACTTTTATATAAGATACCTACTTGGATGTGCAAAAGTGAGTACTACTACTTTGCTTCAGAGAAGATACAATTGTTACCCAGGTAAGTGCTGTTTATGGATATGGAAAATTCTTTCCCGGTTATTCCGATTTCGACTGTAGAGTTGGCCGCTATACTTAACATGGAATTTCCTTTCTTTTACGTAAGTAGGTAATAATTTCAATCTGTCCCACTTGGAAACAGCGCCGCCTTCGCGCACCGTTAGTTGTAATACGTTCAGAAATTAATTTCCACGTTATAAACACCTAATAGGACCTACCATCTTCCACAAATTAAATAGGCCACATTTATTATTTCTTGAGTGCTTATTACCAAGGATATTACAACCCTTTGTGACGTCACATAACTGCTTACCACACAAAGACCTTCTACTCGCAATAGACATTGGAAATAAACCGGTAAATGTCCTTTCATACATAGTAAGTGGAATTTCCCTCGGTAAAAAAAAACCTGGTATATTCTGCGTAAAAGAGCATTTTCAAGAAAATCAAACATCTACTAATTGTTTAGATGACCAAACAAACAACGAATGACGCAAACGTATTATTAACACCTTCCTGAATCAAAAGACACAAATAGAAGCCTAGTTCCAAGTTATTTCGGTGCGGTTTGACTGGATATAAATAGTTTGGAAAAAATATACCTTATTTATAATAGTTTGACAGATGGCAACACCGGTTATTTCCGGATGTTGAATTTGATTAGGAAGCGGTAGGTACAAAGTACCTACCAGTACTAGGTACAAATATTAGCATGATGAGAAAGATTAGGGCAATTCTGACTGATCTCTTGATTTCTGAAATGGTTATGTTATTTTTAACTGTTACATTTTAGATACCTGAGTACTAAGTAAAAATTATATTATAAATAAAATAGTAAGTATCTTCATCTCACAATGAAAGTCAGTATATAAGAACTAGTACAGAAACTATAATACTAGTATGAAGACTTTGTTTGCTAGTTTTATATACCTCTAGGAAGTACCAAGGAAGCAGTCTAGTGTACGCATCGACCTCGGGTAGGTACTGAGCTTTTAACGAATACGGAAATGCTCTAAGTATACACCATTTTCCCTAAGATAGGTACGATATCTGACATAACTTGGCCCTGTATTTACATGCTTATACGAGAGATCGCATGTAAAGGATGCACGTGCGAACGATAAACATTACAATCAATGCCAACGCATTCTGGATGCAACCAGTTCAGATAAATTATTGTAAAGGTTGGATCCATCACATCTGACTGCCAGGCACCGGCTTTTAGCATAGCTCTACCCCTTGTTTTCATTGAGAAACTTCACGTGATAGAACGAGAAAATTCCTACGACATTCTGAAAATAGGGCGGGCTGATTCCATGGCCGTTTAATTTATTGTCGTTAAGTTTCTGAGCTACAGAAAGGTATAGAGGCCTTCTGCGCTGTAGGTCGTGGCTTCGATTCCTACTCATGACAAACATTTATGTGATGAATATAGATGTTTGTTCTGTGTCTGAGTGTGGATATATATAACATGTAAGTATGTGTATTTACAAAAAAATATATAAATATTATATCAGTTGTTTGGTTCCCATGGTACAAGCTACGCTTAGGTTACTTTGGGGATAAATAGAGCTGTGTGGCATGTCCCTAATATTAAAAAAAAACTCATACAGTGTGGACAGATGTGGACCAACCCCGGAGGGAAAAATGGTATCATGACGATACCTATTGTTGGAACCTGTTGTTACGTTCACGGTGGCTGTGGCGGTTGCACAGTGATGTTATTAGAAGTAAATAAATAATAAATAAATATTGGTGGACATATCACGCAACGCCATCTAGCCCCAGAGTAAGCTAAACATAGCTTGTATCATGGGAACTGGATAACTGATATATGAGTATTTAATTTGCCATTTGCAAAAACGAGACAGAAATATACGATTCGATTGAGTGCGACAGGACAAGCGAGCGGGCGTATAGCAGCGTCAATAAAAACTGCTAGAAACAATAGGCTGATAAAATGAAAATGACGTAGATTGGGTTAGGTTTTTGTTATAGGTTTCCTTAAGATAAACTACCTATGATAGGTATATATGTTGTGTAGATATTTATAGTCGTATGAGTTTATCTGTAATTTTATCAAGTCATGTCGCAACTTCAGAAATGTTAGAGCATATCGTATCTTCGCGCTCGCTTTTAATAAAATGATAATGGCTGAATATATATTATATTATATATAATATTATAGTATATTAGGTAACTCATACATAAATACTAGCCGTGGTTTGAAGGGCTTCCATTAATTACTATTGTCCTAGCCTATCTCCTAACTCCTTGTCCATTATTGTCCAAATCCTAAATGCCTCTAAACTCTAAGTCTAAACTTTAACCTTGCGCGGATCAAGGCTTACGCGATATATCAAGGGATCAAATTGATTGTTGTGTACAATATTAGGGTTAGCAGACTTAGTTAATAAGTTATCAACATGTACCTACCTAGTTTATTTAGCATTATGGTTTGTTAACTGCTTTTGTACCTAAACTATAAAATAAAAAAATAAAAAATAAATTTATACGCAGAACTAAGTAAACATGCGTAGAGAGAATCTATTATTGGCAATAAGATTTATTGATAAGTTTACACATGCATTTGTGTCAAAGTAGATGCGATCTATGATCTATACTTATAATAGAACTGTAACAGGTCCAATTCTGAACAACGAAGAATATATTTTTTTGGAGAGCCACTTCTGTCGATGCTGATGCGATAACTACATGTTTTTTTAATTTTTGTCTGTCTATCTGTATGTCTGTTTCTTGGCCACGCATCGCACCGATACTTCTGGATGGTTTCAAATGAAACTTGACATGATTTGAGATCATACTACGAGGAAACTTTCTATACGCGAAATTCAGCAAAGTTTCCTTGAAATAGGGATGAAAGTTTGTATGATGAATTGAAGATTTTTTCTGCTTCTTCGTCTTCATCTTCTTCCTCTTCTACTTCTTCTTCTTCTTCCTCGTCATCTCCTTCTCCCTCTTCCTCTTCATCTTCTTCCTATTCCTTTTTTGTTCTCTTCCTCTTCTTCTTCCTATTCCTGCGGTGACCGGTTCAATAAAATAAGGAAGCGGGTGCCGCATGCCGCCCCAGTTCAAAATCGATTGCGGGATATTTTTATCTATTATAATTTAAGAGAAACTTTGAAATATTTTATAGGAAATTACTTTGCCATCGACATCAAAATATCTCTTCCGATAACGGTTTTAAGAGCCATCATAAGCTGGAACCATGCTATAAAACAATAAAGTTAATCGTTTATCAAAAATAATGTACTTGCTCTGTAAAGAAAGCATCCATCTTGTATCTCTAGTATTGGCAGCTATTTATATTGCCCGAGACGAATTTATCAGCGCTCTGAGGTCAACTGATAACTTGTTTATCTATCACATGCTGCAAACGATGGCGGTAAATATAGTAACTCATCAAACCTTATAGCTCTGAGATTAATATAAATTTTGCCGGCAATCTGAAACAAATTCCTGAATATAATATTGATGAGTATTTCACACAGCGCCATCTAGCCCCAAAGCAAGCTAAGCATAGCTTCTATCATGGGAACCAGACAAAAGTACTTATATACTTTTTTGTAAATACATACATGTAATACATATTAACACCCAGACACAGAACAAACATTTATGTAGTAACCCGGCCTTCTGCGCTGTAGGTCGTGGGTTCGATTCCCACCCAGGACAAACATTTGTGTGACGAACATAGATATTTGTTCTGTGTCTGAGTGTTAATATGTATTACATGTATGTATTTACAAAAAAGTATATAAGTATTATACCAGTTGCCTGGTTCCCTTGATTTGTATCAATATACTATGCTTATATTACTTTGCGGCTAGATGGCGCTGTGTGTAATGTCCACAAGTATTATAAGAAAAGAAATATTATATTCCTTTGGATCGATTATTTAAGTTAAAACGAACGCATCGATAAATTAACGAGCCGTAAAGTTCGATAACGTCATCGGGACGAAACACGTGTCCAATTATATTTTTATTGTTGTATTTTCTTTTTCGTTGAAGTCCGGTTTTATTGCACTCCGCAGCATGTGTTTACACGTGACTGGATTTCGTGAAGCATTTGGTGGTTAATGGAGATATACTAATGGGATTTATAATAGAAGTTTTACATTTTGTTGAACTAGGAGCGAAGTCTTCTAAATCGACATGATTTAATAAACCGGCCAAGCGCGAGTTAGAGTCAGGGACAGAGAGTACCATGGCAGAAAAATGTAAAGCGCTTTAAATTGTTTTTATTTAACTCTGCCATAATAATGAATAGTCTGTAAAAAATAGTCGACGATCTGTTAAAGAGACCCTTAAACGTAAAAGGTAGGACAGACGGACGTGTAGGATCTAGGGTCCTGTCCTTTGAGTATGGAACTTTAAATGTAATTAAAGTAATTTAGTAATAAAGTTCATAAACTTGAGCTGCAATCGTCGTAGGCGGTGAATGACCTAACGATAAGTAATAGAGTCCGCCATTCGCAGTAATACAGAATAGGTAAGTAATTACTGCAACGTGAGCCACATTCACTTACGTAGAATACCCTTCATGCCTTATCCACACTTTTCAAAGCAAAGACAAAACATTTGGTAAGCATGTTGGCTTAAGATGGATCATAGGTTCGAATCTTATAATGAACTTGAGTCATCGTCTTAACATCGTGAGAAGACTATGGCAATATCCCTTGTGTTAGTTCCAGCCGTCGAAGAATCTGGCGCTAATCATGGAAGATCGCGGATTCAAATCCGGAAAAGGCGTGCATCAGTGCATTTTTCGGGTAGGAAAAGGTTTATTTGGGATTGTCACACGATTTATTAAGTGTAATATTGTTGTTTTATCGCTCAATGTAAGTGTTTGTCGCATCTTTTTTAGGTCTCCGTTGGTCTTTGCAGCATGCGCTTATTAATAAATAATAATAATAATAATTTAAAAATAAATAAATGGGAACAACTGATATACCTAACATTTTTCCTTAAATACTTTTTAAATAGTAGTAATGATATATTTTTTTATTGAATTCTCCTCGTTGTCTGAGAAAGATATAGGTAACTGAGGTTAGCTGCCAACGAAAGGTTATGATTACAGGCCACTGCACTGATGTATTTATTCTGTTCAGAATAGTCAATTGCTTTGTGATACTACTACGAATCGTGTCTCTCTCTTGAACCACTGTGGTGAAAGCATCAAAACGCGCCTCAAAGAGGCTCTTGACACATGTCTTCGAACTGATTTTAGGACATGTCCGTTTCCTCAAGATATTTTCCTTCACCGTTTTGAAAACTTGGTTATGAGCACTTTTTCAAATGAAAATCCTCATTGGTGCTCGCTAGGATTCAAACCAGCGACCTCCGAGATGAAACTCGGATCTGTACCTACCCCTGGACCACCACGCTCTCAATTGCTTTCTTAGTGCACCTGGGCCCTGTTTAATAAAGCTGACAATCCGACAAGTCCGACATATGTCAAAAAGTGACCATACGACAATTTTTCTGTTTAATAAAACTGACAGGCGTCAAAATTGTCATGGTGGAAAATTCACAAAGATTCATTTCATTCGGATTGTCGCGACAATCCGACATTTTTCTGTTTAATAAAACTTTTTAAGTGACAGGTCGTGACTGTTTTGTTTCAAATCTTTGGCAATTAATTATGCTGAGAAAAATAGACTCAGGTACCTACTTAGTTATGATAGGGTTAGTATAACGTTATTACTTACCCTTATTATTTTGCAGTCATTTCGAATATGTTCCAACAGCCCTGGTCTCAGCTACTGCTCTTGCAAAATAAGTACTCCAACGGCTACTAAGTTGATATCGTAACTTATTTATATTGTCTGCGAAGCTGGATTTAAGAATTAGAGTGCTTCCTCGTTCAACCCATAGGTAAATATTTTAACCAATAGGTATCTTGTTCTAACCATTTTAATTACCTACTTACCGGATCTTTCATTTTGTGTGTATAGGTCATAATTTCTGTGTCATTGTGTACATAGAATTCCAGTCCAGTCCTTTTGCAATATAAATGACTGGACAAGCGACATTATATTTCAGAGAGACTTTCAGCTTGGTTTCATAATTGCAATATTAGAGATTGTTCCAAAATACGAATGCACAGCAACCAGTAACTTAGATAGGCGTTCCGATAATAGCTTATCCAGAGCCCAGACAAGCTACATATAGACACGCCAAAACGAATTCGCAAGCGCTTGAATGATATGAAGAATTCGAATGCTAGTTCGAACAAGAATGGAAAGAGTTAATAAAAAAATAAATTATAAAAGTTAAAATAACATTAAAATATGATAAAAGTTACAATTAATAATTATTAAAATTAGTCTACACTGGAAAAGTTAGAAGCTTGAATTGAGTCATTATATTTTACAAAGAAAAACTGCAGAATAACATCCTGTATTTGAAGGCCATTTAGTGTGATGATTGTCGTCACTATAGCGATAACAAATCAATAGATGAGGGATTTCCACACACCTTAGAGTTTCTGATTCTCTGTTTATCTACAGGAGGAACTATTCTAGGTCCGACGTCATACGAAGCTAATTTAATTCAGTTTCTGCGAAACTAGGGGCGCCCACGTTGCTCGCGTCCGTAGGTGATGACCCATCGAATTCCTTACGTGTCCCTCGGGTAGTGCGATAGGAACAACCCAAAATAGCAGTAGAACTTGTGCTAGGTTCGCCCGGAGAAGTACTGCCACCATACCTGGTAATCTGCCACCAAGTCGTGATGCACTCGTGTTGCTGTATTCCGGTGGAAGGGAGTGGGTGCTGGTGAAATAGCAGGCGCGTGAGACGTAACATCCCCGGCTCGGGGTGATAGACGCAACGCAATGCGACTTGAGTCTTCTCGTACTTTGGTGGAGAGGACTTGAGCGTAATCCTGTTGTCCTTGGGCGGCGGTTACCACTTAACATCAGGTGGGCCGTCAGCTCGTTCTATATCCTACATTACATAAAAAAAACTATAACTACTTCATAAAAATTAAGAAAATGATAATTTCAGTTGAAATGTTTTCGTTAACGTTGCGAAAGTGGTTTTCTCTTGGCAGAAATTGAGTTAGGTGTGCGACATCGGGATAAAAATAGGACTAATATAGGACAGGTCTTCATGAATTGTTAAGTGAACTGAAAATAAAAAAGTGGTTTTAGCGAAAGAAATAACGAAAATATATAATCTGTTGGAACGCTCACTGAATTCAGATCAATTTGTATACGAGTGCTTTACCTTAAACGATTTTAAATGTATATGGTACCTATTTGAATGTATCTATCGGTTTCCGTTAACATCCGTCAAAAGATTTTTTATTTATGTCAGTTTTTACACCATTTTAACAGAAATTAGCTCCAAAGGCCCTTGACATATTTATTATAATAATTACTTACTTAGCGCAGGAAAATGTTGCCAAGGTTGACCCTTTTTCGAATCCTCCATCTTGTCCGACTCTCCATTGGGAAGAATTGGAGGCATATGGGTTCATTTTCATGAGTGGCTGATCGTCGGGATCTTATTACTCCCTTGGTAACATTACTTAACCCTGGAAGTAATCTGATACCGGTAGTCAGTTGTCTTGACCTCTTGATTCTCGCGCAAAATTCAGCAAAACCTTGGAATTTCTCTTATTTCTTTATTATGTATACTTCTCATCGTCATAACTTAATCGTACCATTATGATATTGTACTATAAATGAAACATATGTGCCTCCAATTCGTTACATAAATATGATTGTTTTTTTTTTTGAATAAAACATTGAGTCTGCTTTAAACTCTAGACCACACACACATCACACAATCTAGACTTTAATAATATACCTAAAAATAGGAAATAAAGTTTGAATGGATAGTAAAAATGCACCAATTTTTCCAATATTTTAATATAAACATTTTTACATAATGCTTATTGAAACTGGGTTTAAAGCTTCATATGGCTACATATTACATACTTATACCTACTACACATAAATTCAGTTACATGGATTCTTATATCTAAAGGTGCGTTAATTTATAAGTTACATAATAATCATGACTATGTCGGTGCTGTAGTGAAATACAATAAATAACTTCCTTTTTAGAGACAATCTCTCTAAAAAGGAAGTTATTAGTTAACTGTGAAACAGTGAAAATAATCAAGTTATAACCTTTTAACCATAATTTAAAAAAAAAAACAAAATTTAACCAAAGATTTCTGCAACTTTGAAGTGCAAGTGTTTGATATGATATTTTATTGATGTTGGCTTTACTAAACTCCTAAATTGTGAACTAGGTCTCAAGTGAGGCTTCCGGAACATACAGGCGGCAGGTTTTCAATTTGAAAGTGTTAGTTACAACTAGCCAGCATTATACATAATACGTACCTAATAATTTCATTTCAAATAAAACGTTGAATTATTAAGTGAAAAATAAATCATTTACTAGTATTAAACGATTAAATTAGTCATATCCTCACCAAACAATGAAAGCATACAGAGAAATAAATTTTTTAGTATTTAGTATGATTTTTTACAAATATTGTTTTTAATAAAATATGTTTCTATACGGAATATGTTTCTCTTCACATTACATCAAACATGATGTTGTCTTAATCACTAAACACGTAATATCCGTTCAACCTTCGCAGTTATGTATAAAGACACAAATCTAATATGAATCGCATCAAAGCGATGTACATAAATAATTTCCTAGTCATTTGTTTTTCCCAGTAATTACCTATGTAACAATTGTAGCATTTTTTTAAAGATATTTCTTACAATCTTATAATCATCGTATCAATGGTATAAAAAGCAAGTCATTAATGCATTCCTTCTAAGACAGGAAATGGATAATAAAAGAATGGACTCCATACAAAATTATGTACCTATTATTGTGTATACGACAAAATATAGATCACTTCTGACTTTAAACATTGCCAAGCTGGTTACTTTACAATGACGGGAAAGTCCTTTATATTACTTAATTGTCTAAATTGGTGCGATCCAAGGAGCTCGCTCACGTACCTGAAACGATGAAAATTCAGTTAATATTGAAATTGATTATTGAAAAACAACTTGTGAATCAACTTGTGAAAAATAAAATGAATATGGACAAGACAAAAATCATGTAAAATGTCCATGTTGCACCCATACCAGTGCTAGTTGGGAACGAAACAATTGAAGTAGTTGACGATTACGTCTATTTGGGTCAAACGATCCAACTAGGCAGGTCCAACTTCGATAAAGAGGTCAGCCGAAGAATCCAACTCGGATGGGCAGCGTTCGGGAAATTACGTCACATTTTCTCGTCGACAATACCGCAATGCCTAAAGACGAAAGTCTTTAACCAATGCGTGTTGCCAGTGATGACCTAAGGCACAGAGACATGGTCCCTGACTATTGGCCTCATACAGAAGCTCAAAGTCGCTCAGAGAGCTATGGAGAGAGCTATGCTCGGAGTTTCACTATGCGATAGAATCAGGAATGAGGAAATCCGTAGACGAACCAAGGTTATCGACATAGCTCTCAGAATAAGCAAACTGAAGTGGCAATGGGCAGGCCACATAGCTAGAAGAACCGACAACCGTTGTGGAATAAAGGTTCTCGAATGGCGACCACGAACCGGCAGACGCGGTGTAGGGCGGCCACCTACCCGACGGACTGATGACATAGTCAGGATCGCAGGAAATCGGTGGATGCAGGTGGCTCAAGACCGTTCAAAATGGAAATCTTTGGGGGAGGCCTATGTTCAGCAGTGGACTTTACTTTTACCGGCTGATATGATGATGATGATGAACTTGTGAATCGCCACAAGTATCTATGAGCCCTGCCTCACCACGAAGCCATGGCGTCGGCATCGCTGGCAACTGTTTCCGAATAATTTATTTATGTGATATAGTTCCGAAATGAGCCGATGGCTCACCTGGTGTTAATAAACACGAATGGCAGCTCACTGAGTCGCTCACCTTGGCCACCATACATTTAAATATAAGATGTTTGGGTGCTAAGACATGACATCTATATGACAACGGACTTATATTCGTGCATTTTCCAAAAATAATTATTTCTGTTAAAGATTTTACCACTGTTTTGTGCCCATGTCAATGTAAAACACATAAATAATAACTACTGGTCACCTTTTCTATATATAACTATACCATTCATATATAGATGTTTTTAGTTTTCTATTAGCATTATTGTAAGTGGAAATTTATGCCGATCTGGACTGCGTTCAAATCCCAAATAACAATAATAAAGAAAACAAATAACATATAAAATACTAGCGATTTTATGCCGTAAATTGTGCCAGTAATCTAGTAGCAGTAGAAGTAAGTAAATCTAAAGTTTGTTTGTTTCTTTAAGTCTTAAAACTACCGGATTTACGTTGAAAGTGAAAATATATTTATGGCTTTGAAATATTTTTCCGTTACCTACAGGTCAATAACATTGAATAGCCGAAAACGTGTATATCCGTAAGTGTGGTAATAGCCTTCAGTGTACCAAACCACTTCCTTAAAGGTACCCTTGCGAATATTTTCACCGTTCATTGATAAAAAACTATTACAATTTATCATCGACTCGAAGATCAACATCAAGGTGTTCGGGTCAAAAAAAGCAGAGCAGGTTTATGGACAAAGTAATACATTTTTAGATTGATTATTTTTATAGTGTGGTTTGGATATGTAGGTTTGTGTCATACAGCTAGCGTACTAGCGCGAACTAGCGTGATACACGAAAGGAGCCTCGTTAAGGTGCACTCTATCCTTTCTTTAACTAGTTAGAAGATTCTAACACTCATTTTAGCACAAGCTATATGTGACACGCACAGCTCTGAATTTAGTAATACTGCTTATAGGTTTTGGATTATCAAATCGTGGGTAGTCCATCTCCTTTGGGAAGCAAAGCCACGTTTCGGGTTAAATTTCAAAGAAAGTTCAAAAGATTTCCTTCAGAAAATCGTCTTTATTATTGGTTGAGCCAAATTACGGAAGGTATCGTAAACGACATATTTATATTAACGATGTATTGTTTCAATGAATTTTATTACGTTTCTCACGGTCTGTAGATGTATAAATAAGTCAATGCACATCATCCGTACGTAATTATGTCATTTTATTATTAACTGAGTTTTTCTCCATTCATCTCTGTCATCACTTCTGATGGAAGGGCCACTTAATTTTTATGGCCACCTGGCCATTCTCTTTGTCGTATCATTAGCGTGCAATGTGCCATTAATGTGCAGAAAACTTTCTGAAGACATCATTCGTCCCTTTTCGTGACTTCTTCCCAATGCAGTCCAACAATGCAGACAACTCTTATACAAAATTACCGACAAGTCCGCGCGAAGGAGGTTAAGTTTAAGTGAACCTCGTTACAAACGAGTTTGTTTAGAAATAATTCACTGTACACAATGCGGTTGCAACCAGACCAGTTCTTAGCCGCGCAACCGCGACGTATCCACACACTTGCACGCGCCTGCGCAGAGGAAACCAACCTCGTTTTTTCTGGATTTCCTTTATTTCAAGGTTATTTTTTTTAACTCTTTATCAGCCTTACCAAGATATTAAAAATGCACCAAATAAATATTTTTGTATTTTTTTTTTAGGATTCTACACATAATTTTTTTTTATGTGAAGACAAATGTTTATTATATTTATAGGATAAAAACATATAACAGGGTTAATGTTTGTATCCTATAAATATATTAAGATCTTTGTAACTACATAGTGAAATAAATACGGCGAATTAAAAATACAATAATTTATATCTAGTCTCAACTCTTTCCCAATTACAACGATTTACATTTCACAATAATTTTCGAATTTTACCTTTAAAAGTTTGAATTTCGGAATTATTTTTCTACGAAGTTCTTCCAAGTGCGCCTACGACCTTGACCCATAAAAAGCAAAAACATT
Organism: Chesias legatella; assembly: GCA_947359385.1. Classification (NCBI taxonomy): domain Eukaryota; kingdom Metazoa; phylum Arthropoda; class Insecta; order Lepidoptera; family Geometridae; genus Chesias; species Chesias legatella. The sequence continues at coordinate 4,599,151 of OX375766.1, forward strand.
TCTCTAAGCCACTGGTTAAAGCTGCACGTGGTCTGTCAGCCAGTATCAGGGTATCCTCTTTTATATGACTGGCTTCACAGCTAAGTTGGTAGTAACGCTGCCTTCTGCCCTTAAGTCGTGGGTTCGATTCATAACCAGGACAAACATTGTATGACGAACATAGATGTTTATTTTGTGTCTGGATGTTGATATGTATTATATGTATTGTATTACAAAAAAGTACGTAAGTATTATATCAGTTATCCGCTTACCATAATACAAGCTATGCCTAGCTTACTATGGGGCTAGATGGCGCTGTGTGATGTGTCCACCAATATTTATTATTATAATTTTAATATTGTTATTTGCGAAACCATCGTGGAATATGCTGTATAAGTTTGAGTGGTCATCAAACCGTATCATGCCTACAATTATTTAGCTCCATTACAATATGTAGGTAAAACCCCGGTATAATTTTCTTGTTTACGCCCGTGGAATAGGTATCTTACACCAATCTCTGTAAACTGTAAAATTTCCGACAACACTGTAACTCTGTGACTTGCAGGACTTGTAAAAATGTTTTGAGTTTCACAGCAATCACCGGGTGCTCTTTGTTTTAATATGCTACATAAATGTGTGTGTATTTAGTGATTAGCGTAAGCGGATATGAAAAGCGTACCTTGAAATATATTTTTGTTTTGGCAACGCTACATTTTTGATAACAATCGCTTTGACTTTCATAACGTTCATTTTTAAATGTGTGCGATCGAAGTGTAGTACAAAGCAAATTAGCTCATCTAATAGCTAATCAATTTAGGATTATCCAGATATTTGAGACACTAAGATTATTCAAACTTGACATGATCAAATAGGCTAGCTTTAATACTACAGATTTAGTTCATATATTTTTGATAAGCCTAAGATAATCTGAATATCTCTTTTTCAAAGCATCAGAAATTGATCACTTTGTTCTATAAAAATAAAACTTTTTTAGCAAACGAGATAGCTCGGTTGTCCAGAGCAGAGGATGGTGCGCGATCACTGTCAGCGTATTACTATTAAGTTAAGTGGTCCAGTGGTACAGACCCAACATTGATGTTGTCTGTAGGAAAACATCGTGTCAAGTGGAAGAAAATAGCCTCTTTGAGACGCACTTGAGTCCTCTACCACGCTGGTCCGAGAGAGATGTGAAACGTACTTTTTTATGTTATTTGAGTGACGGAACGAGCTGACGGCCCACCTGATGTTAAGTGGTAACCGCCGCCCATGGACAACAGCAATACCACTCAAGTCCTCTCCATAGTACGAGATGACTCAAGTCGCACTGCGTAGCGTCCATCACCTCGAGACGGGGATGTTACCCCCCTTCCTCTCACTCCGGTCACTGCTTGGCGGCGGATTACCAGGCGTGGTGGCAGTACAACACAACTTTTTTCTTTTTTATGTATTACAGTTACAGAACGAGCTGACGGCCCACCTGGTGTTAAGTGGTAACCTCAGCCCATAACAAGCGACGCGGCTTGGGTCCTCCCCTACTAGGTACGACAAGACCCAAGTCGCAACGTATGCGCCTGTAACTGTGAGACGTGTAGGTGGAATGTCTCGTGTGCCTGTAATTTCACCGGCAACCACACCTTTCAAACCGGAACACAGTAACACGAAAGCGTTACTGCTTGGCGGCAGAAAAGGGCATGGTGGCAGTACTTCCCCGGACGAACTTGGCTAGAGTTCTACTGCTCTTGACAACACAACGTGCAACGTGGCCCCCCTATTTCCTTCCTCAAAGGGTTGTTTATTGAAACAACACGCTGTCACTTCCGCTAACGCTGTTAACTGTTTACACAGTGGATGTGTTATCTTACAGGTGGATAACGAACAATACGTTGTAAACTTTGTGTGTAAGATCAAACGTACGTCCTATTGTTGTCGAGATGTTTCGGATGTCAAACGATAAGAGACTTGTGACGGCATGGCAACGACAAAAACAACCAAAAGTGTGCACGTACTAGGAAAATTATTTAAAAATATCTGTTTTTAATATACAATAGAATTTAAGGTAATATTATTTTGTAGTTTTACGTAATTAAAATTACAGTGCATAGTTAGACGATTAGTACGAATCGCTAGTTTGAATGCATAGCAGACATGCATTGATGCATTTTCGGATTATAATTAAGTTTTTTCTTAAACAATATTTGTCCCAGAAAGGGTGATATTTTGAAACTAAATGAACAAAATATGTTGATAATAAGTATGATCTGTTTGGAAGTCTTCAGAATGGTTAATACCAGGTAAACTATGCAGACGTCATTATTTACTCTAACAACTGTCACACAGTGTCGGCGTCGGCAATGAAGAATGCTTCTACTTTTATATTTGATATTACAATTAATATAAAACATACACTGAAATTATGTTTAAATTGTAGTTCTCCTCAAAAAACTTTGTACCTAACTTATGCTCGTACATCTCCAACAACTTTCATATGAAGTTAAGCCCAAGTTTTCACCCGCGAAGGAGGTTTCAAGAACTTTACTGCAGCTGATAAACTGTTTTCGTAGTTTCCAAGCACCATGTGTTATTTTCATCAAAACGTAATGGAGAATGTTTCCTTCCACACAAGACTTGTTTTTTAATACACGTAGATATTTCGTAAATTTTTGTTTATTATAACATAATAGCAATGACATTCTAATACCTAATTCTAATGGGTATATAGAATGTCATTGCATAATAGCGTAGTTTTAATGATGGTTAAGATAAAGTAAGCGAATAAAGTTTTTCTTTACTACTTATTAGTGTAGTTTGTAATTGAAAAACAGAAGCTGATTATTTTTAAATATAAAATTATTTAAATCTATTGCATTACTGTTAATCAGTACTGAAGTATGGGAGCATAATATAATAATGTTAAATAATAAAATAAAATAAAAATAATAATGTAATATCATACGCAATTTTTCATTTTCATGTACATGAAAACCTAGGCTATCTAGGACACAATTCATATTATGAAATACATGAATTTGTTTCGTGTAAATCTGGATGAAAATGATATTTTAACAACAAAATATAGACTAAACTCTTTTACACTTATCAGGTAAAATGCTGTTCTGAGCTCAAAACAGATTAAGAACTGTTAGTTCAGATTCTCCAAATATGTTTTGGAAACTTGTACTATCTCCGAATAAGATGGATCACTCCGACCAAGCTTTGATCAAATCTAGTGTACGCGAATGGTCTGAACTTTATCGTTTTATATTCCCAGCAAAGTTAAATAGTTTTGGAGCATGCCAGACGGATTGATGCAGTTTTCTGTATTTCGAAGCTAAAATGAACTATTTCTGACTTCGTTATTTGATGTCAAAAAATATGACATTTCTGCATCTGCGAATATAGCGAATATTTTAGTTAACGTTATAAGTAAATAAATAAATAAGTAAATATTGGTGGACATTTCACACAGACATCTAGCCCCAAAGTACTCTAAGCGTAGCCTTGTATCATGAGACCCAGACAACTGAAATAATATTTGTTATTTTTTTTTGTAAATACATACATATAATACATATCAACACCCAGACACAGAACAAACATCTATTTTCGTCACACAAATTTTTGTCTTGGGTGTGAATCGAACACACGACCTACAGCCCAGAAGGCAGGGTTAGTACCCAGGCAGGGTTATGTTATTAAGAGTTTCGAGCTTTATCTGATATCTTCAAAACGATTTCATCTTATGAGGGTGATAGACACGCGAGGAAGTACTTGCAGTTGTGGCTAGACGAGTTTTTCTCCAGTATGTCACAATAAGTACGCGATCTTTAAATGGAAGTTTAACTGTAAGATTGCGAGCAATACAACTAGTTCGAAATTTCAGCCGTAGCCCGCACTTGGAGTACGGTTGGACAAACGGAAATGTTTAATAGGGTCTGCTATTTAATCTGCCCCAATAATTCGGCTTTAGCCCCACGGTATTGGAGAAATTATTGTATATTCGAAATAAATAAACCCGAAATTCATCACCTAAGATCTAATTACTTTAAATGTGCACACAATATCAAAAGTTTACTTTATTTATAGACCGTAAGTAGGAATGAAAGAACCCTTCAATTAAAAACTACTTAAACTTACATCGGATTTAGAAATAAACTGGTAATGATTGAGTGACTTTTATTCCACTTAAAGAAAACTCCGTTTTTGACCTTTTAAAGGCACCCATTAAAAGGGATTTAAGTACTTGCCTATGAATTGAGATTAAGTAGGTATATAAAAATAGATGGGTTACACGTAGGTAACTTGTTCGGGGTCGAAGTATCTCCGTAAATGCCCGCGCGGGGCGCAATTTCTCCCATTCCTCCCGACTCGCAACGCCCCAAGCCGAGGTCCGAACCTAAGTGGTGCCCTTGGTGACGTTGTGTATAATTTTAAGTTTTACCGGTTGGGAGCCGTCTGCTCTCACCAAAAGCCCGTGTAAACGCTGTCAAGGCCATCTGCGGCCAACAGCAAATTGTCCAGTCAAAAAAAAAAGTTACTTGTTTTAAGAAATTCAACTTTTATATGTCAATGTTTAATTGATTTCAAATATGATAATCGAATATAATATGTTTTAAGAGTTATTAATGAGTTTTTGAAGGATTTGATTTGCTTGAAAGATTTATGTGCGCAATACCACGTTCTCAAAAGGTTGAAACATCTAGAGGAAACCGACATGTCCTAGAACTATTAATACGAAGACATGCCTCAAGTGCAAGAATGGAGCCTCATTGAGGCGCACTTAAATCCTTGGACCACACTGGTTCAAGAGAACCAGTGACTAATATTATTGATATTATATTTGACTATAGTTTTTACTGATTATACTGTTAAGTAAAGATCCTTTGCATAATCATAAAACTTGTTTTACACCACAATGCTCTTCCCATATTTTCTTAAATAAAATTCGTTAGCAAAACAACAAAATCATAATATTGTGCTTCTGGACCCTCCAGTGTATCACTTGTCCTAAGATAAGACAGATAAACGAATAGGTTTTACATTTGTGTCACGTTCCACCAATATTTAGCGGGTTACGACAAAAGCCTCTTTATTCAAGCGCCCTTTTCTCAGATCAATAAACATAAATATGAGCTGATATATGGATTTAGTGGTGACCACTTAAATACAGAACACTTATATAACTAAAATTGTTTAGTTATTTGAAAGCGATTCACATTGTCCGATCCGATATTTTACAATATGTGTGAAGCATTTTAATGCTCGTAAAAATGAAGAGTCAAAACTTTTATAAAAACAAGTATAAATGAGACATAAAAGTTTGTCCACTATTCCGCCTTCTGCCTTCTGCGCTGTAGGTCGTGGGTTTGATTCCCACCCTGGAGAAATATTTCTATGACGAATATAGATGTTTGTTCTGTGTCTGGGTGTCAATATGTAATATATGTATGATATTACAAAAAAGTATATAAGTATTATATCAGTTGTCTGGTTCCCATGATACAAGCTATGCTTAGCTTACTTTGGGGCTAGACGGCGCTGTGTGAAATGTCTACCAATATTTATTTAATGTATTTATTATTTACTTAAATTTTTGTTACTTTGCCGATTATATGTAGGTAGGCACTTATTTGATGATCAAATCTGAAGCAACATTTAAAGCCCTTTATGTTAATATTCCGTGACCGCACTGCGGGCGTTTGATAAAATCATAATCGTAAACATAAAAATAAAATAACGAGTTAAATAATCGATTTCTTAGTCTTTTCAGTATGAGATAATTTTAGATATGGGTTGACTTAAGCAAGCTTTGCGGGCGTGGGCGCGTCGTATATTGGTTTCAATGTGGTAATATGAATTTTTTCATCCGTTTAACTTCAAAGGACATAAGGATATTGTTTTAGAAATAAATGTGTTTACCTACTGTCATCGCTCATAATCCTTGCCTTGGTAATACACCATATTTGCGCTTTGTTTTCAGGAAAAACGCTTTGCATCGCCTTATTCGGTTTTATACATTTTAATATTTTTATTTCCTCTCTGTGGTAGCAATATATGACAATTACAGTGTAATGGAATACCGGAAAATAATAGTATAAATATATTTTTAGAACTAACACAATAACGCTAATTTGGTTTCTATGTGATACAGTTACAGAACGGGCAGATGGCCCACTGGATTCTAAGTGGTAAAATCTGCTCATAACAAGCACTTGGCTTCTCCCCTACTTAGGTATGACTAGACCCGAGACGCATCGCATGCGCCCGTAACTCTGAGATATGAGGGTGAAATGTCTCACATGCTAGTAATTTCTTCGGCAACAAAATTTTTATTGTTATTTTTGGAACTACTTTTTGACTGCTACTCTTTTAGAAACACACAGTTATTATGGTAAGTACCTGATAATGTAATGTTGATAATAGCTAAGGGTTTACATAACAAACACGAGAATGACCGAGGGCTGCCTTGGTAGACCAGGTCGTATCGAAAACAAACAAAATTTATTTCGAATTTTGATAACAGAGATTTTGTACGCAGACAGAATTTAATATTTAAATTTAAACATGGTTATTGTTCCCTATAGTGAAAAGGTGTGATATTTGTATATGTTATGTAACATAAAACAATATCTTTTGGAAATTTCACCTAGTAATTAGAGTTTATTCGGTATAAAAATCATAATGCGATCACTTGTTACCTACGCCAAGTACGTCCGGGGAAGTACCGCCGCCATGCCGATTGAAGCCAAGCAGTAACGCATTCGTGTTACTGTGTTCCGATTTCAAAGGTGTGGTTGCCGGTGAAATTACAGGCACATGAGACATTCCACCTACACGTCTCAGAGTTACGGCCGTATAAGATACGACTTGTGTCCTGTCGTATCAAGTAGGGGAGGAACCAAGTCGCATCGATTTTTATGGGCAGTGGTTACCACTTAACATCAGGTGGGCCGTCGTCTCGTTCCGTGACTGTATCGCATAAAAAAAAAATGTACGGTGATATACGGGTTAAAATACTTTGGACACATAATAACATATCTCGTATATTATACTGTATAAGGAATGTTTCATAAATATAAATTAAGTACAAGCGAAATTAATTCCGTAAGGAACATAGAGAAGCAACTTACTTATTACAATTTTCAAGAGGATAAGCGAACAATGTTTTATATTAAAATAATTCCTAATTTGGTGAAAATAGCACAGAAAATAATCGATTAAATTTCTTTCTCAGATAATAAGGACATAAGGAAAATTCCGTGCTTGAACGTGATAAGAAGTTAGAATGCTGAAAAAGAAAGACAAGCGAGTAATATATGGAATTATCTATATATTATATTAATCGCTGAAAAAACTTTTTAGCATTAGAATGAAGCAATGTGTACAAGACGACTATTCCGTACTGGTATCTGTACCTAACTATTATTACTGCTATTAGTTATCTAAATATACACTAATATAAATATGAAAGTTTGTATGTAGGAGTTAACGATATTACTTATCCGATTTTAACAAATATTGCACCTGTATGTGGAATGGACCTGGGAAATGTACATGTAAAAGTAAGAAAGTACATGTACACAAGTTGTACATTATTCAGATAAAAATAAAAGGCTATCGTGGGGACCAATTTTGCAACAAGATGACGAAAAAACGGTCGCTGAGAATTCGTTTCCTACGAATGCTGGCTAAACGGTAAAAGATATGAATGTTTGCCAAAAAAAAGATGTAGATCTTAAGAAATCCTGGTAAAATATAAATGTGTTTAAAAACGTATGGTTAGACTTATAAACTTTTATATTTGATCTCGCCACGTTAGGAGCCGCAGGTATAACAGTAAAGCGGAAGAAGTTGCGGGAATACCTAAGCAAAATAAACCTTGTAAGTTTTCTGTCTAAACAAGCTTTAGCCCTCCTGATGTTAAGTGGCATCCTCGCCCATACCACGAGCAATAAGTGCATCTTGGGTTTACCCGCATCGAATATGAAATAGTACAGAAAGACATTATCTAGTTAAGCAAATGATGTTGATGGGATGAATTATAGTTCCAAGAAGAAGTGGAATCAACTAACATTTCATATTCTCGCATAGAAACACACTTTCAGCCAAAACATCGAACCGTCGACCGCGCATCGAACCAGTCTGCGAAGGTCGCTTTCGGTCAATTCTCTCGCGTTATGTAACAGTCCATACCAAATTATAATCTGCTTTCATTATAAGTATGTTACTAATATGGCCGCTTAGTAAAAAACCTTCCTATGTGCCTAGTAACAATGAAGCCCGGTTCGGATTGTCGCGCGACGGTAAGTTCTATGGTGTTGCTAGCTGTCGCAGTCTTCGCCTTGTGCGAATACATGCGACTGTATTTTAGGAAACAATGCATGCTGCCGCGCGATTTACAAAATTGCGCGCCCTCTTTTTTTCATGCGATACAGTTACGGTACGAACAGTTGGCTTACCTGGCGTGAAAAGTGTAACCTCTATCCATAACGAGCAAAACGACTTGCGTCCGCACCTATTTTTAGGTATGGCAAGACCTAAGTCACATCCTACCCATGGCCCGTGAGACGTGAAGGTGTAATGTCTTGCCTGTAATTTTACTGGCAACCATGCCTATCAAACCGGAACACAGTAACGCGAATGCAAAATAATATTTGAATGAACATAATTGGGTATCAATAAAAAAAAATAGCTTAAGAGTTTCGTGATTGACGAGTGAAACTTAAGCCTGTTTACCTAAGCCATTTCAAATTGTTGCAAGGTCGAATGGCATATTCACTTCAAACAAGTGTGCACATTCTCGTCTTGCTAAATATTTACGCCAGCTGGTTTTATACGAGGTGACCGTACGAACATTCATAAGTTTGCCAGTCAAAATTATAATAAGTAATTGTCGTTAATACATCAGCTTATGATGTTGGAAAACTTGTCTATATATACCGAAAAAGCACATTTCAATTTTCACATCTGAGGCTTCTGAAATTTAAAACCAAATAAAATTTAGATACTGGATAATCATAAAGTTACAATAAATATTGTATGATACCATCTGATGCTTTATAAAATATCTGTTGAAAAGTTTCGCCAAAATTCATTTCATTAAATTTGTTTTGCTACGGATTAAAATAACTATATGAGTTTAAAATGCAGAAATACGTCGATCTAGAAAGTATCCGATTAAATAATATTGGTACGAATACATAGCGCTGTTATCCAATTATCCAAAATTACGCTATCTTAACGACTTCAAAAGGAGGTTATCATTTTGAGTATATATTACTTTTGTTAGTTCATTGAACTCCAGAAAGAGGTCCTTTAGCCCAGCACGTGTTCGCACTAGTTTTCAAAATATGTTAGGGATACCGTAGCGCCCTAGAGTGCATAGCGTAGAGTACATATATTATAAGCACTGACTGGGAGAGTAGAGTAGAGATATCCAAATTAGAGCCTATTTATTTAATTATTAAGGGTTTCCAGTAAGTGACACACATTTCTTACATTATAAATATCATCTTAAAAGCAGACTTACACTAATTTCTTTCAGGTCAGACCTCAGACCTCAGACTGCCTTGTATGCAACGTAAGCTTCTATTATATTCAAATAACAGTGTGAAATATAACACGATGCAGCTAGAAGGTATTGTATGAAGCATAGTTATATTATCAATATATTATCGATGAATAAAAGAATTTAGTTATTAATATTATATGGGCACACTTTCTGATAACATAATAACTGATGAATGCATTTATTTTTCATCAAGATAATAATTAGAAATATCTTATTTTGGTCTCAAGATTTATTAACTTTTAATTAGCTCTGCTAAGTAAGAGAATGAAATATATTCTTAGCGGGAAATAATATACTCGTATTATGCAAGCGGAATCGCCACAGCGCTCTCCTCATTCCGAGGTTTATACGCGTTATGAATCCTGTGTGAGAGGAAGAGCAGGAAGACCACGAAATGCGATACCTCCATGTGAACTCATCAATTAAATTCAGCATTAGCTAATTTATATTTAGTATTCTTTATATCTACTTCTATCTATCTACTTCTTTCGGTGATTGATTCGAGTCACGGTTCTCTCGAACCGGTGTGGTGAGAGGATTTTAAGTGCGCCTCAAAGAGGCTCTTTTCTTGGACTTGACGCATGTCTTCGAACTTTTTGTTCTAGGTCATGTTGGTTTCCTCACGATGTTCACCTTCACCGTTTTGAGAACGTGGTAGTGACAGTCAGACCAACCAACTGCGCTTCTAATGACGACGATATTTTTACGGAAGGAAGTGTGTACGCCTATGCCCAGTCACCAATCCTTACAACGTAACAAAATTTTATCAGTTAACATTTCTTATATAATACAATTGAATTATTTTGGGAGAAAAGCGCAGGAAGCCAACCCAATACTTAAAAATAATAATATTTATTTCTGATAAGATAAAACAGGGGTACACAGTGTACAAAAATGAACACTGGAAAATACTAGAGTAATTTTTTACTCTAGTATTTTCGACACAGTTTTCTGTGTCGCAGTTTCCAGTGCCCGACCTTAGGACTAAAAGAGATTCATATCTTTCTCACTTTTTTACAACTTGTATCCCATGTTACTTTATTACGGAGGAAATAAGCTTTAATAAGAAAATTCCTTACATGAGTGCTTGAAAACATCCTGATAGGAAGTCATAACTGAGAGAAGCTCCCCCGATGTTGTAAAAGCAGGCCTTTATTGTCGCTTCCGGTAGGTACCCCTTTCCCTTTACAGCCTTTCCGGGCTTGCAGCGTATGTAATAGATTGAAATTAGAAGAAATGATAATTTATTAATGAAAGGATATTTTATTATGAAGATTTGTCATTATTTTGAGTGAGGCATGTATATATAAATACAAAGATCCATCTCATATGACTAAGAGCTATAAAATCAACGCACAAGAAGGGAAGGCGTAGAAGAAGAAAAGTAACCAATTTATGGAAAATTCATTGTTATTATGTAGTAATGAGATCTCTTTTTATGATCAGCAAAACAAATCAACAAGTATTTATTTTTGACACTTGTCAATATTATAATCATACTTTTAATAAAAAAAAACCTCAAGTTAATTATACTGTAAATAAACAAGTGGAATATATATTCGGTTTTTCCATTTCGAACACAATTCATAAATAACAACTGTCACGTAAATATTAAAAAAAGTAAATATTAAAGTAAATATTGAAACTCAGCAACATGTTTTAGTTTAGGTGAAACTGTGTTACAGGAAAAATTGAGGACTTGGTACAATTTAAAATGTTTCTGATGAAATACCCTTTATATTATGGATTTGATAATAACTAGCTTAACATGATCATAAAGCGAGCAATCTTCTAAGACCTTGAGTTGTAGCGATATTTGCGAAATAATGTAGCCTGGAGGGAATACGAGTTTATGATTATAGGCGTCTATTGGAAACAGTATGTAATAACGTACTTGTTTACCATAGACGCCTATATTTTTTCTAATAACGATATCAATAAATATACTGTATTTTATAACAAAAATGCTCGTATGAAAACATATTGCCTTATTCCTCGCAACATACATGAAAAATGAAATATTTTCAGACGAGGAGTCCGTTTGCGTGAATGATCCTCAATTTTTTTTTATTTGTTTCGGGTGGCGTTACTAGCTGACGGCACACCTGATGTTAAGTGGTAATCGTTACCCATAGACAACAACAATACGACTCAAGTCCTCTCCACCAAAGTATGAGATGTTCTAAGTCGCATTGCGTTGCGTCCATCGCCCCGAGACGGGGATGTTATGTCTCACGCGCCTGCTATTTCAAATCGTGGACTCTGGTTTGTCAACTATACTATAAGCCTGTGTAAAGGGACTTCAGTTAAAATTCATGAATAAAAAAGCTTGTAAAATAGTACCATAAGTATTCAGAAGTCAGCACAACATTAGGGGCACAATAAGGCGTAAAATATCTGGGGTTCGCGATACCTACAGATTAACTTAATGTTTAATCAGAATTAGTTAAATTTACTGAAGATCATTTCAAAAGAACTATATCAATTCTAGACTAATCCAATTCTCAGTATTAGGTAATTATATATCACTATTGCTGAATTCTTGGCAATGCGTGACCTTGCGAGCCGTAATAAATAACGAAGGAATGATTGATCGATGGAAGCGACTCATAGAATGAACTGCATTGGAAAACAGATTGAAACGATCCTTGTATCTGATTAAGTTAAAAAAGTTCAAATGATTGTAATAGAAAAATCGTGTTTCACAGTGATAGATGCTCAAAACATCTAACCTACCTAAAACATAATATATAATTATATGCTAATGTCATATAATAAATAAATTGTTACTACTTAACTGAAATAAGAACATTTTCATATGTTTACATTTTCACGCAGTGCAGCAAAAAATGGTTGAAATGTTAAATTATATATTCAATCGAATATATAAGTACAACTTGCGCTTAAAAAGAATGACTTATGAATTCAAAACTAATTTATTTTAAAACATTCAAAGAATTACCAGTCATTAAAAAACGTTTTAAAATTTCATAGATTAGACACTTTTAAGAGTCGAGGGTAAAAAAGCTGAGAAGATTAGCGTCTACCAATTTAAAAACTCAAATATTTACTGTAATTACTTTATTTAAGCCATTTCTTGAAAGCTTAGGAAGAGGCTAAATTGAGCATTTCTTCTGGGTAAAATTTTCACTGGTGAAACGTAGCATGACAAGTTTGTTATCTGATCGTTTCCATAGTAATTTTCTGCTAACATTTGATCCAGAAATTCATGCATTAATATTCCCAATGCGATTGGCTTTGGGATGAAGGTCAAAAAATCATAAAAACACCAATAAAATAATTTGTTTTCACATAAAATTAGTCTATGTTAATAGATGTTTGGGCATTTATTCTTCGGTCTTCATGGTCGGCGTAAGCGTACCTACGTGCGTGCGAAGACTGGTATCCATTACGGCAGAAAACAAAACTGCTCGCTTGAAGTGGCACTGAGCAGGCATTGTGACTCGAATATATGCGAACTAAATGTGAACTCGAAGGTATGTGACAGAACGGCGGAATTCGTCACCCACTGGGTACCAGAGAATAATAACAAACACTGCAGTAGAGACAGAATAAGTTAGCTAGACAATCTGTATGGATTCAAACTACACTGGCCATTGGTAGCTCTCGATGCGTGGACGAAAGGGTAGACTTTTGGCCAGCAGTGGGACAAAATTAGTTAAAAACAGTTATAATTGGAAACTGACCGGCAACATTTCTTTGAACCGTTTTGGTCACCGCACGCCGATAAATTATCGCATCGGCCCTTTTTCTCGGAATGATTGGCAAATATTATTATTTCACATAAAAAATATATTCTCAATCACAATGAAACCTACCTATGTCACTCAGGAATAACGTAGCTGGTACTGGTGAAATAATTTTCCAAAAAAATCGGTTCAGTAAATCCAGAGATTACTTCCAACAAACAAACAAACTTACAAACTTTAACTCTTTATTATATTACTAGTGTTAATAGATATTCATCTCATTGGACTATAATTCCCGTCACATAGACCCATTTGGCCCTGCTCGTGTACTGATAATACGATACTAAAAACCCGGTCACATCACACTGTTTACATTAAATGCTCTTGATAAAACGGCATCTGTGGCGGTTCATGTCACTTGAGTCGACTGGACTAATGACCCCGAGTAGGTATGTCTCGAGTAGGCACTAAACAATTCTATTTTCTATTCGAGTCACTGGTTCTCTTGAACCAGTGTGGTGAAGGATTGTAAATGCGCCTCAAAGAGGCTCCTTTTGTGCACTTGACACATGTCTTCGAATTTTAAGTTCTGGGACATGTCGGTTTCCTCACGATGTTTTCCTTCACCGTTATGAGTGGTATTGCGCACATAAATCTTTCAATCGAAAAACTCATAGGCGCACGTCGGGATTTGAGCCGGCGACCTCCGGATTGAAACTCGGGGTCAGTACCACTAGACCACCTCGCACACAACACACGAAACAATTAAAAATAATCTCACCAGGTTGAAAACGTGAAGACGCGATGACTAGCAGACCACACTAATACAATTGCACTGTACATGATCACAGACACTTCAACTTTTAAAACCGAAGAACCTCCGACTCTCCGCAGAAGACGTTGAACAGGAAGAAGTATTGCTGTCCTTTCTCGTCAGTCCCTTTTTCACTCCTCTCTCTCCGAACAGCCGGTCCAAGACTTGCCGGATCGTCGAGTGCTTTCTGTCAAATGGGTTCGGATACATTTTCCCAACGTGCGTTCTCCGCAACGCGTATTGCTAAAGTATTCGTATCAATTGCTGCAACGTGCCAAGTGGGGGGCGTTGCAAAATATCAGGGGTCAAGTTCAAAGTAGCCGGTCGCCGTATCGTACTTAAACTTATGAAATGTGTGGTAAGCTATTGACTCAGTCTAGCATAGTCTACTGGCTGCGTCTAGCGTTGCCAGGCGTCCGGATAAAGCCGGACATAGGCTTTTTGGTTGCGTGTGCGGCCAATTGAGATGGCGTCCGGCTTTTGTTAGGCTTTTTAAGTTGGACAGTTTTTTACATTTGTCATGTGTCATAAAGAAGATTGATTCATTAAATTGTATTGTTGATTCCTTAGAGTTTAAAAAGGTTTTATGGTAAACGAAGAAAAAGCTATGAGTTTAAAAAGACGTGTGGCACTCGGAGACTGCCGCGGTAAAGCTATTGCGCGTGATATTTCAAAAAGTCATTAAAAGTTCTGGTATTTATCGATAGATGGAAAAACTAAAAAGTATCACCGCTGTGCCGGTCGGAGTGGGGGGTGTTAGGTTTTTTCGTTACGGAATTTCTGGATTCGGTCTCCACGCTCAAGGCCCGCGATAGAAGCTATGCAATAGCTTAAAAAAAAAGTGTCGTGTCCGGCTATTTTACCGAAATGTCCGGCTAAACTAGCTGTCAGTCGGCTTTTCGGTTTTAATACCTGGCAATCCTAGCTGCGTCCACGTTCGGTTACAAAATTATTGCACCGGTATATTCAAACGTACCTTTCGACTTTGCCAACTTGATATACAGGTGAAAATTGATTATTCCTCTCGTTTCAGGCTATTGACCCATGTAATAGATATCTTTGGCTCTTTGTGTAGTTGAGTTGTTAAAGAGTATTCTTTGCAAATGTCACTGAGTTTCTTCGTCACGTTAATGTAAATTAGAAATAGTATTCAATATTTGTTAACGATGCTAGTGTAAATGACATGCAACAATTAAGGTTATTAAGGTTATTTATAAATCAATTTTACGATTATTTACTAAATGAAAGGTGCAAAACATTACTTAAACAAAAAAGAGACCTCAAAGTAGAACCCAGCAGCGGCAAATTTGAACTTATCTTGGTACGAAATATGTTTTTGTTGAACAAGAATAATATATTCGCTTCGTCTAGGCCAACTTCTACCGGTTTCCGGTTCAGCTTAATTCTCTATTTTTATATCCTCTTAAGATGTATAATAATTAATTGCCTTCAAGTTTATGTATTAAAATTTTAATTCGCAATGAATTCATAATAAGTATTTTGCTAAGTATGTAAGTACATAAAGACTCAAAATAATTACGTTTCACTGAGCGACATAAAATATTGGCCCTAGAGATCTTTACCTGTAGTAAATTCTAGCCAACACAAATAAATAAGAATAAAGTGGTATTAATTAAATTTGTGTTTACGATGTAATAAAATATTTAGTACTTTTTTGACTCAGTTGAGAAATATTTTTTTAAGAACCGTTCTCGAAACTATTTAGTACATGCCTCTGAAAGCTCAGTTTTGCTCGCATTCGCTAAGAAACTAAATGAATTGGGCTTATCAGTATTGGTCTTAACCTAGATTATTATACCTCATTAGATAGCTGATGAAACGTAAATATTTTAAAAAATATCTGCCGAACAATTGTCATAATATTTATTTTAGATATCCCTTAGAGAAAAATAAACTTTCTAATATATTTATTTATTTCTTTACTTTCACTTGTCTACTACGGTCTATTCAATTAACTTATGCACTATTTTAATGATTGACGTCCTAAAGCATCTTATTACACATGTAAAAATGTAATAATAATAATAATAAGATACACAAAATAAACAAAAATAAATTTCGTTGCCTAAAAATCGGCAATTTTCAATAAAAAAAATAAAAGTCGAATATCTCGAAAAGGGTTAAGTTTAGGGTAGGGTGTTTCATAGTGAAATAAGTCAGAAATGATGGGTACTCCATGCCCCTAACGGATATAGCACGACTTTTCCTGTAACCCTGTATATACTTGTGCTGCTTGCGCTAATGTTTGTGAAGTGTGTAAAATAATCTGTTGTCGGCGAGCCAAACTGCACAAGACCCAAACTCTAGAAGCTTCGCAAATAAAAATTAAAACAATAATTTGCCCTGCAGCGTATCCCGTGTAGCAGGAATAAGACAAGAAAAGAAGAGAGAGGAGAGAAGAAGGCATATACACAGATCAACAAACCAAACAATAAATTGCCAAAAAAAAAACTTTGGCCGGAATTCAAATCCAGAATCTTTTGTCTTGATAGGAACCTACACTAAGCTACGTGCGTGGGTTTCTGAGAAATCAGCAGTTTCTTGTTAATAATCACTTTTGTATTATTACATACGAAGTAGTTAAGTACTTGATGTTTACGGAAAACAATGCCCAGGTATATAATGATACTCAGAATACCTGTCGAAATCCTAATCGTGCTTCTCATTAGTTAATTATTATTTAATCACGAATTAAGTACAATTGGCATTTTCTATGACTGCATTGACGTCAAAGTCCAAGTAATAAACTAGTTGTTCAATAGTTTAATCCATTGTAATGTTTGTTACTAAAATATCATGTCAAATATTTAGATTTCACTCTACTTGTGGCGCCATTACTATCATTTATATTTGCGTTGTTTATTAGCTCGGCTATCTTTAGAGTTCTAAGTATTTTCACTGCCAGTAAATAATTTTCCACTCTCTGTAAGCGCAGGGGCCCACGCTGATTAGGGGGGCCCACGTTGGTCGCGTCCGTAGGTGATAACCCATTGAATTCCTACACATGTCCCCCGGCTGGTGCGAAAGGAACAACCCAAAGTAGCAGTAGAACTTGTGCCAAGTTCGTCTGGAGAAGTACTGCCACCACACCTGGTAATCTGCAATTGTGCAATTGCAGGTGCATGAGACGTAACATCCCCGTCTCGAGGTGATGGACGCAACTTTGGTGGAGAGGGCTTGAGTCTTATTGCAGTTGTCCATGGGCGGCGGTTACCACTTAACATCAAGTGGGCCGTCAGCTCGTTCTATACCCTACATTATATTTAAAAAAAAATAGCCCAAGTGAATTAATGAAGACCAATTTAGATTGGTTAAATAACTTTTACACTTGGTTGAACGTTAACTACACAAATTTATAGATTTGAGTCAAGAGTTATAAATCTACCACGACGCGACGTAGCGATTTTACGACCTCTTATGTGTAAAAATCACATTTACGAAATAATCGATAATAACCTTCTAATATATACTCGTATTTTATATCTTCTGTACGTGATAACCGTCAAACATTTGTTTTACGACTTTTGGAATTTCGAAGTATTTTCAGATTCAGGGCAATGATGTTTTATTTATTTAAATAATTATACTTGTTGTGTGTGAAATTCTATATAGGTTTTTTTTTTTATGTAATACATTTACGGAACGAGCCGACGGCCCACCTGGTGTTAAGTGGTAACCTCGGCCCATAACAGCCGATGCGACTTGGGTCCTCCCATACTAGGTATGACAAGACCCAAGTCGCATTGTATGCGCCCATAACTGTGAGACGTGAAGGTGGTATGTCTCATGTGCCTGTAATTTCACCGGCAACCACACCTTTCAAACCGGAACACAGTAACGCGAATGCGTTACTGCTTGGCGGCAGAAAAGGGCATGGTGGCAGTACTTCCCTGGACGAACTTGGCGAGAGTTCTACTGCTCTTAGGTACTATGTATTTGGCTATATACATATAACTTGGCTATATAAATTATATAACAGCCATTACAATAGATTAAGGGCAGCTTCTGTACAATAAAAATAACATCGGGAAATTTTAAGGTAAACATAATCTGCTTTTCCATTTCGATGTCCTTATTATTTAGTTTTTTTAAATAACTTACATTTGTCAATACCCTAAATCAATGACACTATAAACAACACTGTTCCCTGTCCCCTACTTTGTAGGTATGGAAGAAACAATTCGCATTGTATTGCGCCCGTAACTCTGAGACGGAATGTCTACTACGACAAGACCCAAGGCGGGTCGTTTGCGCCCGTGACTCTGAGACGTGTAGGTGGAATGTCATGAGACATTCGTAGTACAGGCACATGAGTGCCTGTAATTTCACCGGCACCACACCACACTACACCTTTCACACTGGAACACAGTAAAGCGAATGCGTTACGACTTCGCGGATGAAATGGGCATAGTTACATACATGGTCTACTGCTCTTAAATTAATGTAATAATATCAAAGTATTAGTATTATTGTAGTAGTATCGATTTTAATATGAATAACTGTGCAGATGGCCCACCTGATGTTAGAGGAAACATCTGTCCATAACAAAAGCAATACCGATTTAGGTCCTCCCAGCTTGGTAGGTACTATGGAAGAACAATTCGCATTGTACTGCGCCAGTAACTCTGAGATGGAATGTCTGGCGGTGGAATATTTCAAGTTCTGTAAAAATAAATTTATATTAATAAATTTAGGTTGCCGGTGAAAAAGTATTCAAAATTAGTTTTTTCTATCGGTGTTGGCAGTATATTGCATGATTAGCAAACTTAAATGGTAGAAGTTTTTGTCGTGAAACCTTTTTTATTGTTACTGTGTACACTAATGTTTTATTAGAAACGAAGCCTTGAATATAAATTAAAAAAAAAACACAAGTGCTTCGTCACCAACTTATAAGTTTTACCATTATTTTTTTGTTTTCGTTATTTCCATTATTTACGTTAGATGATTTTAATATTCCATAAAACTACTTTTCTCATCTTAGAGTGAATTCAAACCTCAAGGAGGTATTTCATGTCGGTAATTTGATAATGTTAACATGTTTCCTCTTAACGCATGTACCTACACTTTGCCATGTACTTTGTCTAACCAATTATAGATTATCATGTTTGAGGGAGGATGGAGGTAGTGGAGGTAGTGTTTTGATATTGACTGATAGGCATCAGTCATTCAATAAAGTTTGTGTCACAAACTGTGACCTACTTAATTACGTCCGTCAGTCGTTTTATTCCGTTTTCAGTACTTGGATATTTCCTCGGCGTCGCGTCATTTGTTAATGCAGACGGTAAATGAAATAAATATCTTAACTAAAGTGGATGAAGCTAAGGAGGTATGTCAGGATCGTAGCAGGTGGAAAACCGTGAACTCTGCCTACCCCTACGGGAAACAGGCGTGATTTTATGTATGTATGTAATACAAGCAGATGATGTCCTGTGTTCAAAACTTCAGTCATATCGTTTATGGCGTTTAGAAGTTACAAATATCCAAACTGTCTGATTTTAATCTTAAGTGGTATGGAGCGAGAATGTAAATGTACTAAATATATTGACGCAAATCAGAATTGTAAATATTGAATACTAGAGGCACGTCCCGACTTCGTACGGATAGCGTAAAAGTTTACGACTGGAACTCCTCTCAATCAGACTTAATTAATAGCACTCAATACAATGTAGCTTTGTAAGAATTTTCAAAATCAAATTACTAGTTTCAGAGATCCTCTACATCCAAACTTACAAACGTTACCTTATTAGTGTAGATATGTTTACTTATATACAGTATAACTTAAATAAAGGACGCTTTGGGGTGATTTTGTATTCGATTCTATCCCAATTATCTAAAAAATAAACATAACCATAATTTAAGACATAATTATTCATTGAAACATAATTGATGAACAGCGTGCAAGAAACCGGGCTTGTGATCACGCCTCAACACACGTGCCTGTCCTGGGCAACGGACCCCGCGGCGCGCCGCCCGCGCCCGCGCCGCCGACAGACCGCACCCCGCACCCCTAGCCCCCAATATGACCGCAGTCTGTGCGCCCGCGCCGCTACGCTGGTAGTGCTGCGTGCCCAGTCGTCGAGCTTCGTTCATCCTATTACATGCCTACCCCGAGTTTTTGCTTGCCAAATGATTTCATTCTTCTATAGTAGTTTAGACATATCTTTTGTATAAAAAGACGGATTCCTTCACACATTCTTAGGTTAGTTGAATAATGATAATTTAAATGCACCAAACGAATTAAGGTTTTAATTAATTTTTAACATTTTTTGTTTTTCTTAATGTACAAATATGTTTGTAGTTATACCTCTAAGTTTAACGTTTAAAATAACGTTTTTGTTTGAAACACCCTTACAGGGTACATGTGATGTACTTATTTATACAGGGTGTGGCGTAATGAGTGGATAATAGGGTACCTGCGGGTAGGGGCCATTGTGGCGGTTCAGAAAAATATTTGTTATGCTCAGTAAAAGTGCCTCGGTTTTCGAGATATTCGACATTTTCGAAATTTAAGAAATATTTCACCCTTCGTCACTATTTTTGGCGCCCAGACTGCAAATGAATTTTTTTTTTCTATCTGTTTTTTGGATAGTATTCTTGGATAGATGTGCTATCGAATGGAAACTATTATTTTTATAACACAAGCACAGTTATGTTTTTAAAATAAGATTTCACTAAAATTTTACTTGCTTTCGTTTGTTTTCCTGACCTTTACCCTTCTGTGGTGTAATAAAAATGTATGGTCACTTGAATGCCAACGTTTAAAAAAATTAGCCTTTTTCATCGAGATTCCGAAATGGTATATTACATGGTATTTCCACAAGTTGATTCAAAATTAATTCCTATTAAAATGGGTAGAGCTAATTATTATAAAATTACAAATAGTACTAAAATTTACTTCATTACTTAAAATCACCTAAAAACATTAGTTTAAAATTCGGTAATGAAATAAAACGAAACAATAAATTTTAAATGCATTTCATTTATTAAATTTACTATCACAAAAGGTGTTCGAAAAGTCCACCACGTGCTCTGATGCATGCTCTGCACCTTTTGATAAAAGATCTTTTAATCCTGTTCGCAAATCTTTGCTCTGTGATTTTCTGAGCAGCTAATCGCACACGCTCCCGTAGCTGGTCCACTGTATTAATTGGGTCTTTATAAACCTTTTCTTTAAGACATCCCCAGTAAAAAAAGTCCAATGGGTTGAGGTCTGGTGAACGAGGTGGCCACAAAATTGTCCCCAAACGACCGATCCATCGTCGACGATATGTTTCATAGAGGTATTGTCGAACATTTCGGGCGTAATGAGCGGGGCAACCATCGTGCTGCAGCCACATTCTTCTTCTATCTTCTAATGAAACATCTTCTAATAAAAGTGGAAGTTCGTGCCGTAAAAAATGTAAATACGTTTCTGCAGTCAATGTTCCAGACAATTCGAATGGTCCGATGATTTTGCCATTTAGAATTCCAGTCCATAAATTAATTTTGAACTGGTACTGGGACCTGTCTTCTCTGGCCAAATGAGGGTTTGTACGCTGCCAACTGTGCAGATTGTGCATATTAAAATACCCATCTTTTTTGCACGTGGATTGGTCGCTCCACAAAATTTTATCGAAGAAATCGGGATCAGCGTTCATTTTTCTCAGCATTGTTTGGCAAAATGCAACTCGTGCAGGGTAATCTCTTGGTTGCAAACATTGCACGCGCTGGTAGTAATACCATGTAATATACCATTTCGGAATTTCGATGAAAAAGGCTAATTTTTTTAAACGTTGGCATTCAAGTGACCATACATTTTTTTTACACCACAGAAGGGTAAAGGTCAGGAAAACAAACGAAAGCAAGTAAAATTTTAGTGAAATCTTATTTTAAAAACATAACTGTGCTTGTGTTATAAAAATAATAGTTTCCATTCGATAGCACATCTATCCAAGAATACTATCCAAAAAACAGATAGAAAAAAAAAATTCATTTGCAGTCTGGGCGCCAAAAATAGTGACGAAGGGTGAAATATTTCTTAAATTTCGAAAATGTCGAATATCTCGAAAACCGAGGCACTTTTACTGAGCATAACAAATATTTTTCTGAACCGCCACAATGGCCCCTACCCGCAGGTACCCTATTATCCACTCATTACGCCACACCCTGTATATAGTAATAACTTTTACAAGTGCAATGAATAAATAAATAAATAAATAATTTTGGTTCGCTAATTATATTATTACTGAAAAAAATATTATTAAGTGTCTATGTAGTTTTGCCTGGCAGGCAGAGGCATAGGCTACTAAGCCAGTTGTAATGTATGAAGGGAAAACAGGTCACATGTAAAGGTCAATCACCCGAGTACATGACCTTTGATAACGAAGCTCAAGTCGCCAGCGCAAGGGTGTCCACACAACGTGACACGCGGCGAGATATTCAACGACTTTGTTTATACAGTTTTTAATGTGGTATTTTTTATTAATATTTTTATCTGTTACATATAAGTATGAATTATCGTGGACTTAAATAGTCCCTTGTTTAACATAAGTGAATGTTTATTCTTCTTCGTTATTATTATACGATATAAGTTGAATTAAAACGTAACGCCTCAATACCCAGTGGCCTAGCGCCATGACTACCTCTGGCAAGATTTGAATTTTGTCCTCTCTAATGCTAATGGTTCTTGTCCTAGAAAATTATTTCTAGGACAAGAACCGATACTAATTGTGAAAGTTTGCATCGTGTCTAATTAATGTCTATGTGTATGTCTAAAGTGTAAATTCAAGAATAAAACTAGTTCATATACAGGAGAGCTGTTTGTAATTTGTGGGGGCGCGGGCGCCGTACATCATAGGTACTTAAGTTTTCTGGAGTTGCATAGCTTTATCTACGAAGGGTTTGACATGTATTTATGAAGCGCCTGGGCCTTGAGCTTGCACCTATTGCTTATCTATTTAGTCTATCCAGAAATAGACATTTGCTATTCAATTGAGCAAGATATTATATAAGATATTTTGTATTTGCGAACTATACCACCTATTTGAACGTCGGAAATCAGGAAGCCAATTCAATAGTTATTAAAGTATCTGCTGGCCATTACTAGCACATTTTGCAACCTTTCATTTCTTAACCCTTTTTTTATTAATACTGATTATATAATTCTTGATGTCATACTAATTTAGACCGCAAGCTCAAGTTCAAGTCTATATTACGACTATGTCTTTAGATCGTTGGAAGAAGTTTGATTTTATTGTATTTTGTAAAGATTATGTACTATAATATATCGACTTTGTAAATAATTTGTCTAAGTAATAAAGAAATAGCTTGGAAACGTCAATAATATTCATAAGTTAATGTATTGTAATGTTAATACTATTGAATGAGTAGCTATTATTAAATTATCCGACTAATGTTGTGTTACTATATAATTGCTGAAGAGCATCTTTACATTGCGTGATCTCCATCTCCAAATCTGGTTCAGTGCAGTTAACTCATAAGTTCCAAAGAACTCTACGTGAATCCCTAATTTCATATCAATTCAGGGTCAGTCTATTGTTAACAGGTTTCTAATTCAATGTAATGATACGAACATATTTTTTTATATTAAGATTTATTGCATTCCACATTAAAGCTTCTAAGATATCCCTCTTGGCCCCTGATGACGTAGAAACTGGCTACAATTGGAGCCCAACGAAGACCGGTTGTTTCGATGCTGTTACGATGGTATACCGCCTGGTTCGTTCATTATCTGTGGCCAAAGAAACATGTTATTAGTTTAATTATCACAACAAAATAAATAGTTTTGCAACTACATTTTTTATGTCATTTGGGTGGCGGATCGAGCTGACGGCCCACCTGATGTTAAGCGGTAACCGCTACTCATAGACAACAACAATAAGATTCAAGTCCTCTCCACCAAAGTATGAGATGACCTAAGTTTGTTCATTAATGGGAAATTGAACGTATAATATTAGTTACATATCTAAATTACTAAGTTAGTCACTATCTAAATTTATAACGTCTAACGGTTTGGTTATTTATGTGTAATTTTATAAGCCGCTGTACTGTTCCACACATAGTAGTAACCGGATAATTTAACTGTTAAAAGTGATACTCATAAATTTGATAAAAAAATTAAAATCGATATAACATAATACAATATCCAGATATTTTTATGATGATCATACACTAATTATTTTATATTCTAAGTAAACAATTATTTGACAATATAAATGTAAAGAGATTCTCTCTGAAATGAATCTCTGGTAGTAAGTTATAAAATATATCTGTTTATGATCAAACATCATCTATCAAAGCATCAGAGTTCTCAGTCAATTGCACTTGATTGACTCTATTAGAAATGATTCTGTGTTGGCAATGTATGTTATGAAATTTTAATTATTCTATTTGGAATATAATGTCTATCTATCAACCGTAAGATGATATTAAATCAGAATAGATTAGTTGGGCGCGGTACCAGACACAAAATTTCCCACGCTCTTAAAATATGTACTTTTTCTTCTATAACAATAGTTTCATTTATATGCTCTTGGCGATATGGCTGGTGGTTAAACCCAACATCGCGTGCCGTCTGATTAATGTCGTGTGAACGTAGATTGTGTGTCATAAATTGTTTACCAAATATAGAAACGTCTGAGTCTTATCAAGACGCTATTCTATTTAACTATTAAGCCAAACAATTACGTTAGTCCAATTTAAGACACTTTAAATGCGTCTTAAAATTTAGTAGTAAATTGAAGTGACAGCTTGCGATAAAATATGTCAGGCGCAAGCCACGTTGTAAGATTAGTTCGCCTATTAAATTGAGAACTAATAAAAATGCTTTACAGTTACAAAACCAATAAGGAATGATACACACCTGAGTCAAAATGGAACTTCACATTATTTCACTGGTACCACACATGACACTGTCTCCTTCATCTCTTCTCGTTGAATTTCCTGCATCCCGAGTTGGAGGAACTCGAAGATGCCACTGAGGATGTGCTTCCACTGCTTCTCGGAAGAGTCGGCTTCTTCCTGAAGCTGAGCCTCGTCTCTCCCTTGATGAAGCGATCCAGAGCCTGCACCAAGGCAGAGTGTTTCCTTTCGAAGGGGTTTGTGTACATTTTGATTTTTTTCACGATCACTACACGTCCGTTTAGTGCGAGCGTTGAGTTGCGTTTGAGTCGAGCCCCGCTCCGCTGGTTAATATAAAGCGGCGTGTGACGCGTGCGCAGGTCAAACCGCAATATTAATGTTCAGACGGTGCGATGGACAGACGTCATAGGAGGTTTTGTTTGTGTTGATGGAAACGCTGCGCTTATTGAAGCCTCATGTTTGTGGTTTTTTTGTGATTCAATCTGTTGTGATAGTGTCACTTGTGACGTTAGACGTGCGACTTTCAAATGTATGTTGTTGCTTTGTCGTCATCGTATTGAGTTGAAAGGGTTTTACCTTTGATTGATTCATGAATTGTGTTACGTGTTGTTTGTTCATAAATATTTATTAATAAATAAATATTGGTGGACATTTCACACAGCGCCATCTAGCCCAAAAGTAAGCTAAGCATAGTATAAGCATGTATCATGGGAACCAGACAACTGATATACCTAATACTTATATACTTTTTTGTAAATACATACATAATGACACATATTACACCCAGACACAGAACAAATATCTATGTTCGTCACACAAATTTTCGTCTTGGGTGGGAATTGAACCCACGACCTACAGTGCAGAAGGCAGGGTTGCTACCAACTGAGCTGTTTAACGCGTATTAGCAGTTGCGTGTCCGAGCTGTGTTTTTGATTTGCAGCAACAACAAGAACATTAACATTGAGAACATAATGTCTGCGTCGTGGGTATTTTTTTTAGAAAGGGGTTATTTCACTTGCCTCGGTAATGACACTGGCATGAAAGAGCAATTCAACCGGTACTTCAACTGACGCACACGTAGACGGATGCAAATATCATCGACCTAACAGATAATGAACTATGATAGGAAAAAATGGTATGAAAAAATGAGGCAATTATTTTGGATAACTAGCGCTTGAACAGGATCCTTAGAAGTGTTATGTTTTTATACATTAGTACGTAGTAGATGCCAATAAGAAAAATATATAAAAGTGTAAATAATAATAATATGGGTAGACATTTCACGCAGTGCAATCTAGTCCCAAAGTAAGCTAATTATAGCTTGTGTCATGGGAACCAGACAACTGATATACTACTTTTATACTTTTTTCGATGATGAATACATACATAAAATAAATATGAACACTCAGACACAGAAAAAACCCACACACAGAACAAACATCTATGTTCGTCATACAAAATGGGTGGGAATCGAACTCACGACCAACAGCGCAGAAGGCAGGGTTAATACCAACAGAGCTGTAAGGCCAGTCTAACTTAATAAAATCTAAGTCTAAATATATCATTTACGAGCAACCATTTTTATTGTATTTACTCAGGGAGATATTGTGTATGTACCTACTGTGTGTATGTACATAGATGTAGGTATGTATGAATTAGAGTCCTCCAAAATGTTGTAGGCTTAACAGAGTCGCAGGTACATAATTTGGTAATTCAGCCTCAGATCGATTTAAAGAAATCTCGTTTACACCAGAAAATTCAAATTTGGGTCTGAAATTCAAAAGAAATTCAAATCAAAGTCGAAGTCAAAAACTTTATTTCCATAGAATTCATAAAGATATGGCTTGGAAACGACAATAATATTCAAAACATAAGGTCACGCGTACTTATCGCTAAGTTTGACGCCTGTTCAAACCCTATCCGACCCTCCATGGGGAGAACAGACAAGAAACCCCTAATGGAGGGCTTCCTTTTTTTTCGCGAGCCGAGAAATTAGTGACCTATTTCGAATACCGAGCCAGAATAAGTAAAACTGTTTGCCTAATTTGCGCAGGCATAAGTACGCACACAATTTCAAAAAAACTGTGACTGAGATCAGTTCTCTAAATAATTAATGGACTCCGGTGGGAAATCTTTACGTTCTCAAATGTTGACCGTTTGCAGCGTCGTTTTCGTATGATTAATTATGTTTGGCTACCTTTTAGAAACTAAATTTATTTGGAACGATGTTGAAAGGAAGTAGGTCATTTGGAATTCCTAACCTTGCTGCTAACAGTAAATACTATGGTAAAAAAATACAGTAACTAGTAATTTTCGATAGTCGTGGCTCATCTGATAGGTTATGTAGTTATATTAATTTCTCTTTGTAATAAAGTTATTGCCATTTTTGAAATAGTTGTATTTATATTGAAATTATATGAATTTCCTAAATACGTTCAGTGATATATGCATCCCATAAGACGAAATTTCGGGATAGTACCTTGCAATTTTAAACTTGTGAAGGCTGCGTGGAGTAGGTTATGAGAATGCCAAGTAAAAACTCATGAAAGCGTAGAATGGACCTTTATTTTGAACCTTAGTAACGTTTTTTTTTTCACCGGCAACCACACCTTTCATACTGGAACACAGTAACGCGAATTCGTTACTGCTTGACGGCAGAAATGGGCATGGTTGCAGTACTTCCCCGGACGAAGTTGGCGTGAGTTCTTCTGCTCTTATGTATTAAAAAACTTCCAAGTCTCATTCCCATGCAAGGGCATCGAATGTAAAGTATTTCTTAAAATTTTTCTACTTCATGCAAATATCTCGTAAAGACTCAAATTATCACAAATTGGTGTGCAAATGGAAACGTATTAGTACAATGAATTACGTAGTTGCATTCTAGCATGAAAGTTTTATAGTTGTTGAGATATAAAGCGAGCATCGTTTTGACTGATCTTCATTTGAGTAATGCAACATTCAAAGAGATCGTTATATCGGGAGGAGTCAAAGCTTACAAGCATCAAAGGGTGTTGTTAAGTAAATATTGTGAAGAAACGAGCTACCCCTTTGAGCGGGTAGCATCCCCTGCCTGTAAACTATTTGTTAATACGATAACTCAAGTCCCGTCACATTGCTTCCCGTAATCCCATCGGCAAAATATCATTCGAATCGGACATAATCAGAGTGCATTACTTTTCGGCGGCAGAAATGGGTATGGTGGCAGTACTTCCCTGGACGATATTGGTTCTACGCGTTACTATGTTCCGGTTTGAAAAATGTGGTCGCTGGTGATAATACAGGCACATGAGCAGTCCATCTTCGCGTCTCAGTGACGGGCGCAAACGATGTGACTTGGGTCTTCTTGTATCTAAGGGAGGACCCAAATGGTATTGCTTTTTCCGGGCAGAGGTTACCACTTAATACCAAGTTGGCCATTTCCTCGTTCCGTAACTTTATCACATCAATTGACAAATTGACTGACCTCACAGCTCAGTTGGTAGTAACTCTGCCTTTTGAGCAGCAGGGTTCGATTCCCTACCAGGACAAACATTTGTGTGACGAGATTTATGTGTTAATACGTATTTATAAGTATGTAATTACAAAAAAAGGTTATAATATATATTATGTATTCTATCAGTCGTCTGGTTCCCATATTATAAGCGACGCTTAGTTTGGAGCTAGACGGCGATGTGTGAAATATCTACCAATATTATTATCATTATTATTATTACCCTCAAAAAAGTAGAGAATTTGGGACATCTTAGAAGAACTAGTATAACTTTCAGACCAAAACGTTTGTTCTAGCTTCAGATCTGGCTAAACTGATTAAACACTGACTTAAACTAGAGAGGTCTAAGTTCTGCTACAACTAAAACGTCGATTTCAGCTAGAAGCCCGGTCAAACTAGTTAACTATGCATCACCGTGCTAAGCTTGCATGACTGGCCTCATAGCTCAGTTGGTAGTAACTCTGCCTTCTGCTCTGTAGGTCGTGGGTTCGATCCCCATCCAGGACAAACATTTATGTGACATTTGTAACATTGATGTTTGTTCTGTGTCTGGGTGTTAATATGTATTATATGTATGTATTTACAAAATAAAAGTATATAAGTATTATATCAGTTTACTAAATGTTCTTTCTGAGAACAATGCACATGTTTTCTACCACCGCAACCTGCTGAAATTCATGGAGATAGCTTAGGACGTTGTACATAATATATAATTTAAGTTATTAGGATTACATTGTTTTGTAGATTTTTTTATATTAATGTATCATGTTATATTTTTTGGGGTTTTTTATGTTCTAACATCGCTTTGGTTGTAATGTTATGGAGTACTTAATTAAAAATAAATTTTAAAAACCTATTAGTCTGAATTAGAGCAATCTACACGGGAATAACCTAACATATCCGGAATCAATTAGCTTTAAATGCGTTGTAGTAATTTTGGTTTTATTACGTCATTAGTAGAAATAGACATTTTCTCATTTACATGTACTGTGTTACAGGTACATAATGCAGCGTCAAGTCTGGTAGAATCTGGTATTCGATTTCATTCATTACATTCGTTGTTACAGCTGTTTCTCCTTCAGTCTTTGTAAGTTAATAAGTTACGGAATGGTCAGATGGCTCACCTGATGCTAAGCGGTAACCTCTATCCATAACAAAAGAAATACGATATGTGGTTTCCCCTACTTATGTGAAGACCCAATTGGAAAAGTATTACATCGGTAACCCTGAGGTGTTAAGGTCGAATATCTCATATGCTTGAAATTACATGCAACTGCACTTTTCCTAGATGATTACAGCTACGCATATGTATTATGCTTGGATGATATATAAAAAAAAAAGAAAAGCCATTTTCATTTCTCCTCATCGATAACTTTATAACACATGAAAAATACACCACAACATTTGTAATTCCAAACTTCATACATTGACGATTGTTTTATGTTGAATGCTAAACACATTATAACAATTTTGTTACATTTGATATCCTACCATACTACCGCGCGCACTGCGCCTGTTTCTCAGATGCTCGTCAGTGTAAACAGCGCCTTAATTGAGTCCTAGTAGGTACTCAGTGAAAATGTAGATATCAACATTTATGATCCAGTGCAGGACATAATGAATTCCGTTGAATCGCTTGTGTTCATAATCGATTTGACTTTGATCCAGCCCTGACGCCAATTGTAGCCGTTTAATTAGCTTAGAGGGAAATTATTTTAATACTTCTTAGGAAATGACTTGCATGATTACATCATTTGCGTGGAACACTAAACTTTGTGATCGTTAAGGATGACTGGAGAATATATAATATATAACTTACTAAAATGTAATCGAACTTGACAAATAATTAAGTAGCGTCTAGCTCACACTCGGTTTAAGTTCATTGCCGAGATAGAAGGTCATCTTGATTTTAGATTGTTACTAATTTATTCTATTAATAACTAGCTGTTGCCCGTGACTTCGTACGCGTGGAATATAATATACATATGAAAAAAAATGAATATGAAAAATATTTTATTTATATATATATATATTTTTTTATATTAACACCCAGACACAGAACAAACATCTATGTTCGTTACACAAATGTTTGTCCTGGGTGGGAATCGAACCCACGACCTACAGCACACAAGGCAGGGCAACTGATCCTTTTTCTTTTTTTATGACTGGACATTATGCTGTTGGCCGCAGATGGCCTTGACAGCGTTTACACGGGCTTTTGGTGAGAGCAGACGGCTCTCAAACGGTGGCAACTGAGCTGTGAGCCCTATTGCCATTTTATGTGAGTGTGTAGTTTTATTTCGAGGCCTCTTAACACAGGTATTACCTACATACATAAAAAGAGGTCTCAAACACATATAATTATGTATTGATTAAGATGATAAAATAAACATTTGATTTGATTATACATAAAAAAAATCCCTAACAGTACGTTGCGTTATAACAATTAATGTAAAAGTTAAATTACAGTCATAAGAATCCGCACACTAATTGGGGCTTTTGGGCAAATAAACAGAAATTGCTAGAAAAGGGCGTTTATCAGCACTTATGTTCAATTATTGAATTTTACGACTAATCATGTCACTAGTTCTGAGACCATTGCGGTGAAAGTATTAATGAGGCTCCTTTCGTATACCGAATAATTCCTAATAAATAATGAAAATATCGTCAATGTTACAAAGTTACTATTTCGACCTCATCAGTTCTGACTTATCCTTGACATTGAGATAATTTATTTCTACCGCGTTGATATAATAATAATAATAATAGTAATGGTGGACATTTCACACAGCGCCATCTAGCCCCAAAGTAAGCTAAGCATAGCTTGTATCATGGGAACCAGACAACTGAAATAATACTTAAATACTTACATTTTACAGGCAGATCTTGTGCCAAGGTCGTCCTGAGAAGTGCTGCCACCATACCTAAAGCTAGCTGTATCCGGTATGCGTAGCAATGCCACGTTAAGTGTCATTAAAAACGAAAAAAAAAACATTTTATCAGTACGTAATATAAATATTTTTCAAATCGGGTAACAAATTCAAGCATATTGTGGTAGCCATATTAATATACATGAATATGTGTTTAGGCAAGTATTCTCTGTGGGATGCGTCTCTAGTGAAGCATGGGAGAGGAGTAAAGACGCAAGTAAAAGCATTGTAAAAGTTGGAAAATAGCACTAAAAGGTGTCCGTTTCTTGCAACATTTGTATGAAACTTTTTAGCATCTGTACAAAGACGACCATGTGAGGAAGATATTTTAAGACGCATGCAATTTTTAATAAGAATCGGTATATTTTTGTATTTTTTATTTGATGCAGTTACAGAACGAGCCGATGGCCCACCTGGTGTTAAGTGGTAACCTCGGCCCATAACAACCGATGCGACTTGGGTCCTCCCTTACTAGGTACAAGACCCAAGTCGCATCGTATGCGCCCGTAACTCTGAGACGTGTAGGTGGAATGTCTCATATGCCTGTAATTTCACCGGCAACCACAACTTTTAAACCGGAACACAGTAACGCGAATGCGTTACTGCTTGGCGGCAGAAATGGGCATGGTGGCAGTACTTCCCCGGATGAACTTGGCGAGAGTTCTACTGCTCTTGAATAAATGCTTTTAATATGTATATTATTAATTATAAAGCCTGGATATTTGCTAGTTAAAATAATAATTATACTACATTAGGATATAAGGATTTCCTGCGTCGCAGATGGCACGACCATACACAGATACAATTGTCTGTTATTGTTGTCTTGTGTTGTCTGCTATTTTATAAATGACAAATGAAAGTATAGAAGAATGACGCTTGAAAACTATTATCTGCAACATAATTTTTGTCTACGATAAATCTGTCTGCATTATCATCGGTCGACTCTATGCTGTTTGACATCAAGCTAAAATTATATTATTTCCATTTTACGTCTGAAAGTGCTTAAAATCTGTGTATATTAATGACTATCTTACGCCTGTCAGATTGAATAAGCTCGGATATTATTCAGAGAAAAATAACATTAGATTCATTCTGGTGTCTGGGTTATTAAAGGTATGGGGGGGGGGGGGGGGTATGACGTGCCAACTTTTCTCATTGTAACTTAGCGATACCTAACTACCAATGTATTGTTTTGGCTTCACTGACCCCATTGTCTCATTAGACATGGGGTCATGTGATTTTCATGCAAATTTTCAAAAATTTTCCTATATTTGTAGGTATATTTGGTGACAACAGCAAAAACGTTGCAGTGGCAGCGTAAACATTTTAATATCACAATTAGCTGTTGCCCGCGACTTCGTCCGCGTGGAATTCGGTTTTATCACGCACCCCTATTTTACCCCTCAGAAAAGTAGCCTAAGTTACTCCTTGTTACATCAGCTATCTGCCAGTGAAAGTCCCGTCAAAATCGGTCCAGCCATTTCCGAGATTAGCCGGAACAAGCAAACAGACAGACAGATAAAAAATTTAAAAATCGTTGTTTTGTTTTATGTACCATGTATACATCCATATGCACTTAGTAAAAAGCTGTTATTTTAATATTACAAACAGACACTCAAATGT
Source organism: Chesias legatella (assembly GCA_947359385.1). Classification (NCBI taxonomy): domain Eukaryota; kingdom Metazoa; phylum Arthropoda; class Insecta; order Lepidoptera; family Geometridae; genus Chesias; species Chesias legatella. Next base: position 4,632,146 of record OX375766.1, read on the forward strand.
TATTTATTTGTATAGATAAGTTACGGGATGTGTCTCTCCCCATAACAAAAGCAAAACGTCTTGGGTTTTCTCCCACTTAAGTATGGGAAGACCCAAGTCAAATTGTATTCCGCCCGTTGTGACATGTAAAGGTGGAATGTCTCAAACTTAGCACAAGTTCTACTGCTATTTTGGGTTGCTCCTTTCGCACCACCCGGGTGGCACATGTACATGTTCGTGTTGCTGTGTATTCCGGTGGAAGGGAGTGGGTGCAGGTACGTGCATGAGATGTAACATCCCCGTCTCGGGGTGATGTACGCAACGCAATGCGACTTGAGTCATCACGAACTTTGGTGGAGAGGACTTGAGTGGTATTGCTTTTATCTATTGGCATCGATTACCAGTTAACATCAGGTGGGCCATCAGCACGTTCCGTAACTTACGACACATAAAACAAAGTCATAAGGTGCGGAAATTTGTCCTGCCCAACAGAGTGTTTGAGTTTTTGGTTGTCAATAATATATATTATTTTTATTTGGTTGTCAATAATATATAAATTATTGGATATATCGTTCGAAATTTGTAACAATTTTCATTATTTTGTTATCTGATAGTTTCATTTTTTATTTATTACATGCTACTGTGTTACATGTACTGTGTTGTCATCAATATTCACTCCCAATACAACACGATCAAGGTAAAATTACAGAGAATGCTGTATGCAGACAGTGTCAATAGAAAATAGCTACTTTACTATGTAAATTTGCTTGATACATAAAGTAATGCTTATTTGTATGCGAAAAGTAACAATATTGAAAAGACAGCCGGCGTGTAAGTCAGACAGCCTGATTTTAAATGTTATCTCTGTCAATACTAATTTTAATATCACTTTGCACTCCCCACCCCGAGAGACATAACGATAGAAATATTATAGCTTTTGGAATATCTCACAAAAATCTTGTGTTACCTACCGATATGTTGACGTCGTTAGGTGCCTAACATACGTATAAAAAACGTGTAATACCGTAGTTGACATGCGCGACCCCTACATAAAGCATACATTTATATTTCATTGTATAAATTTTAAAATTATTTTCTATTTATATTTCTCTCAGGTTGCTACTCTACAACTCTTTTGCTTCTAGGACATACCGGTTTTGTTTTGAGAACATTGGATTTGCGCAAATAAAATTTCAAGTCTTCTTCTTCCTAAACCTAATACGTGCACGTCCGGATTTGAACCACCGATCTCCGGATTGAAACTGGGAATCAGTGCCACTGGGCCATCACGCTTTCTGTTAGTTGAACATCTTGATCTATTTTTATCATTTGGCTAAAAACGAAAAATTAAATACTAAAATCTGTTAGAACAAATAAAAAACAATAGAGACTTAAGAAAAAAACTGAATCTGTATATAATGGTAATAACGATATAAAATATATTTAATTCATTAAGAAATGAACATATTACCAACTTTCCAGAAAGTCAGAAAATTAACCTCTAGATCCTCCTTCAATTGGTAACAAGTCCTTCAGAAGCTGTTCAATTCTCTCATTCTCGAGGGTACAACATCAGAAAGTTGAAACGGTAACGTACGGAGTATTTGAGACAGTTGATAAAACTTCTTGTTGATTTTGACGTTGCCCTTAGGATTTACTGCCCCATTTCTCTAGAGCCAGATTCATAAGCTACATTTTGAGTAGTTGTGCGGAATGCTCAGTGGGCAGCAACGTTTGCTAGCGATCTGTTCGTAGGTTCGAATTCAGCAATTAATGAAAAAAATAATTGAGAGAACATTTTCTCGCAGTGTTAAAGGCTTTGCCTGTGTTGCTTGGCACTACCTATGGCTACGACTAGTACGATACCATCCTGTAATTTTCTAACTCTTGGGACACAGGCCTATCTATACAAATAAATAAAATTGGAGTGTCTGTTTGTAATATTTAAATAACCACTTTTTACTAAGTGCATATGGATGTACTACACGGTACATATACCAAAACAACATTTAAAAAAAAAGTTTGTCTGTCTATCTGTTTGTTCCGGCTAATCTCTGATATGGCTGGACCGATTTTGACGGGGCTTTAACTGGAAGATAGCTGATGTAACAAGGAGTAATTTAGGCTACTTTTCCGAAGGGTAATATAGGGGTGCGTGATAAAACCGAATTCCACGCGAATGAAGTCGCGAGCAACAGCTAGTTATAAATAAACAAGAGTGAATGAGTTTTAATGTATCACGGGAGCCAAATCATATAATGGTTTCCGGTGAAATTACAGGCACATGAGACATTCCACCTACACGTCTCAGAGTTACGGGCGCATACGATGCGACTTGAGTCTTGTCATACCAAGTAAGGGAGGATCCAAGTCGCATCGATTGTTATGGGCCGAGGTTACCACTTAACACCAGGTGGGCCGTCGGCTCGTTCCGTATCTCAATCACATAAAAAAAAAACTACATTGATAGATGTTTTTGATTTTTCAAGTACTATCGTATATTTTTGCATTATAATTCATTGTCCTCACAAAACGAGCACCGATGCTTTTGATTGGAGATACCGAAGCTCATCCACTATGTTTTCTTTAAATCAGGTTAAAGACCCCCGAAAATCCCGAAGTAGCGGGTGCGGCCTTTTGAAGGTATTTTATTACATTAAACAAAAGCAAGGAAATAAGTACCATCAACCACAGGTTATACACCTAAGTTAAAGAGGTGCTATAAAGTCATGGATATGACTAATAAAAAGCCAAGACATAATAAACTCTTAAATGAAAAATATTTAGGAGTCAAGCAGTAACGCGTTCGTGTTCCGGTTTGAAAGTTGTGATTGCCGGTGAAATTACAGGCACATGAGACATTCCACCTACACGTCTCAGAGTTACGGGCGCATACAATGCGACATGGGTCTTGTCGTCCCTTGTAGGGAGGACCCAAGTCGCATCGGTTATTATGAGGCAGAGGTAACCACTTAACACCAGGTGGGCCGTCGGCTCGTTCCGTAACTTTGTCACACAAAAAATATAAAATAATTCAATGCAAAAATGTATTTGTGTACCGAAATATATCATCCCGAGAACTACGTATTTTTATTTCATTTTAAAATCTATCCCCATTTCTAATCACTGAACAATAATATTATAAATGCAAATGTTTCGATTTTTACTCTTTCACAAAAAGACTTAGAATCAAGAATAAAACAGGCTACTTTCTATCCCGACCCGGGTATAACCACAGGCCGAAGCTAGTATTATAACGAGATCTGACTAATTAATACAACGATTTTGGCTTACAGCCCAACAGTGAAGGTTCATGTTCATTGACTTGTTGGGAAACAATGTTGAGGTCATTGAACATAATGTTAAGGTCCTCGAACAAATATCCGATAATGAGTATGTAATACTCATTATCGGGTTGTTGTGCTCCGGTTGAAGGGTACGTTCCGGTAAAATTACAAGCCTTGAAATGTATCCTCTACCCACAACATGCAATACAACTTGGGTATTTTGTCCTCCCCTACTTTGGTAAAGCAAGTTCCAAGTCGCATTGTATGCACTCGTAACTCTGAGAAGGTGGAATGTCGCAAGTGCCTGTTGTTTCACCGACAACGTGAATGCATTACTGCTTAGCAGTAGAAGTGGGTACATCAGCAGTACTTCCCCGGACGAACTTGGCATAAGTTCTAGTGCTATCTAAATGAATCTAGATGATGAGCATTTATTTTGAGCGGTCTTGGAATTTTGGAATGTATTCGCCACCGTCTTTTCCAATGAAAGGCCTGTGTACGCTTTCTTACTAATTTAATTCCCGATAGAAACTTCCTTTTACTGATAAATGCATCGAAGAGGAACTAAGTGCAATCAGGCGTTGCATGAGGCTGAGCTTACCCTGCTTAACAGGTGCCTTAACGTCAAATTAAACTGATATATTAAAAAAACTGTATAGATAAAACCTATATTTTTCCTTTTGATTTTTTGAGTCTCGTAAATCATTTCAAGTCTCTTATAACCCTTCACAATTTCAAACAATTTTATAATAAGATATTGAACATGGACTTATAATTACGCTGTTCCAAGCTTCTTAGGACTTGACAACCTCACGAGCACTTCAGAAAAACTCATTGAGACGAAATAATTTCAAAAATAAAAATCTAAATAGTTGTAAGTGTTCATTTTTTGTAAGTATTAAAATACTACAGGGCCATAAACTAAATCGTTTTGAAATGATCGAATAAGTTCAACGATTTGTTTTTTCGATGCGCGATTGACAAATAATACTCTTTTATATTCGTGCAACATCGTGCAAAATTCTATAAGACTCATGGTTATTGAACGAAAATTGGGACAATGCTTCCGATCAACAAAATATGTAGCACTGTAGCTAAGCTCATTAATTTTCAAAATAAGCTTCTATTCCAAGAAACTCATTTAGTCGTCATCTTTATTTTTTTTATTTTTTCGAGTTACTGATTATCTCGAAGCAGTGTGGTGAAAGGATTTTAAGTGCGCTTCAAAGAGGCTCCTTTCGGCAGTTGACACATGTCTTTGAATTTTTAGTTCCAGAGCATGTCGGCATCCTCACGATGTTTTTCTTCACCGTTTTGAGACCGTGGTATTGCGCATAGGTCGCATATATCGTGGTATTGCGCATATATCTTTCAATCGAAAAACTCATAGGTGCATGTCAGAATTTGAACCGGCGACCTCCAGATTGAAACGGGGCTCATTATCAATAGACCACCACGCTCTCAACTCACCCATTTAGTAAGCCGTAAAAAAAGATCAGAACATTTTAAGTTACATAACTTTTCTTAGGGTTGAGCTCGCCTTAGTACCTACAAATATTCTTTAACACCTTTTTATTAATATGTTATCTGTGTACAATAAAGGATTAAACAATAAGGAAGGCTGACCCTTTAGAAGTTTGCATGAAAAATTACACCACGATGAGACTTAAAAATCACTGACGAAGTCATTTTAAAGGCGTAATAAAGTTTAGCCTTTTGGGATTCAAAATTTAATTGTGACAAAACTAAGTTCAAATAACTTCGGCATTGTTGGATGACTTTTGTGGAGCGTAGATTTATATTTAATTCACTTCTTCAGGACATGCTCATGTTCTCTTAACTGGGTTTCATTTGAGGACGATCTTAATTATTTTATTATTGAGTGCTGATTATAGGAAAACTTTTTAGGCAAATAACTGAGATAGGATCGCGGGTTCGATTACAAAGAAATGGAATAAATGACGTGATTTGAAAAAATGGAAAAACTGATCGCATGCCGGGTACCAAATCCGACTTGCACCCGGAAGTCGCTAGTTGAAATACGGCGCGGCACATGAAACGAGTATTTCACTTAAAAAAGTGGGCAATAATGACTTACTTACCAAAGAACTCAACTCAACTATATCAAGTCAAGATCATGGGCCTCGGCCCACTGAACGGATAAGAAGTAATTTAATATAGATTACTGCTAAAACCGATTATTGGAGATACAAGTAAATATACAACCTTATATCGTATATACTCTTTCGCCATCAACATGCTACTGGGTAAGTTGAAAATATATGTTATTAATTATAGTACCCTGCCTTCCCTCGTGTTCTCTATGAAACAGGTATAGATAAAAACAAAAATTATTAAGTGTTTATCAAAATAGATGTAATTTGTATCCAGACGGTAGTATTTTCGACAAAAAGTGTACAATGGTGTTCAATACATATTTGTGTCCATAAGCCACTAAACAAAAAATAAGTTAATGCGTAAAATACACTGCGCATTGCTTTGTAGATAGTGCCTTTTTAGCAGGTATTTATTAATTAAATTTGAGCATCTACCTGTCCAAATGATTGGCAACTTAATGTATTATACTTCCATTAAATGGTTATTCAAGTTCTATAAAAAAGTATACATCCATACAACACAACAAATACAGAGGTCTATAATGGTATTGATAAAAGAAACCGTGTAAATCAATGTTATTTTCTGTATGTCTAAAGTATATAAACAGAAATAATTTGAAGAAAATCAGCTTGGCTCGACATCCGGACAGATAGTACATTTCAAAGAAAAATGACGCTCCTTGAAACGTATTTCCTGTAACATTGGTCGTAGGAAAAAGATTTCAATTTGCGCATTGATGCACTTTTCTATCATCCGTTTGTAAGAATTCTGTATTAGTTTGAACCAAATTTTATTCAGGTGGTATTTTTCAAAGTTTCAAGTGATGGTATAAATGGCTTAGTTCAAGTTTGAAGTTCGATTATTACGCAACAGCACAAAAGGAGGCGGAACTCGATTCAATATTGAGAACTGCTTTTACAAAAATTGCATCGACGGATCGGAAATTCGAAGAATGATGATTTCGATAAATGATCCTAGCGTCATTTTATCAATATAGATAGATACATAACACATTTATTCAGCACATAGGACACAAATACACAAAGGAGCAAAAAAGGATCGGTATTTTTCAAATTATACATTTTTAGAAATAAATAGCTATTATAATATATATTATTTTATTTATTATGTTTTGTGAAGCAATAAAAAATACAATACAAATAATAATTATAATAGCTATTTATTTCTAAAAATTAATAATTTTATAATACCGATCCTTTTGGATATTTCCACCGCATCACTTGCTGATTAAAATTAGTTTGCAAGCCTCATCTGATTTTATCTGCGGGAAAGTTTTCAAATCGCGCAGTTTCCAAGAATTTGCCACGTCACCCAGATGTGGCAGAGCGCTTCTATTATGTTTATTGCCGGTGCTTCCGCGTTCACGTGTTATATTTAGCTTTACATTCTTATTAATTCCGCAAGTTTAAACGTATTTAGGCTCTTATAAGTGCGAATTAAGTTAAAATGGCTATATAAAATAGGGCCATAATCATAAAGATACATTAGCGATATTTTATCGATAGATAAACCAAATTGTTTTAGCTTTTTTTCATAACAGGTTTTGAATTTGTTCGAAATTAACTATACGATATCATTAGCATTCACTGAGTGATATGATTTTTATTTTTTTATTTGATACACTTGCAGAACTAGCCGATGGCCCACCTGGTGTTAAGTGGTAACTCTGCCCATAACAACCGATGCAACTTGGGTCCTCCCCTACTAGGTACGACAAGACCCAAGTCACATCGTATGCACCCGTAACTGTGAGACGTGAAGGTGGATGTCTCATGTGCGTGTAAGTTCACCGGCAACCACACCTTTCAAACCGGAACACAGTAACGCCAACGCGTTACTGCTTGGCGGCAGAAATGGGCATGGTGGCAGTACTTCCCCGGACTAATTAGGCGTGAGTTCTACTGCTCTTAATGTAGGTAGTAGGTATGCTCTTATATATATGTAAATAAGTTTTATTTTGATATTGATTGCACAACACAACCTGCTTGACTCATGTAAATTTAGCATCAGTAGGAAAATATACATGTTGAAAATACCATGAGTCGGTAAGTGTAATTAGCTTTGGTATAAATCGCTTTAGTGCTTGTTTTAAGCCAATATTTTTCGCTGACCTTTAGTCAAGTCTTCGATAGTCAATTACGGTAACGATAAATCCTTGACCAAGGGTTCTGCGTTTGACAGGGTCTCCTTAAGTCAGCCTACATGTAATCCTTATACGTGCAGAGGTACTGCAGGTCATCGGCGTGGACCGTGTCAATGACTGCAGAGAACGTGATTCAAGACTGCAGCCGTCCACGTTAAGAGCAGTAGAACTCACGCCAAGTTCATCCGGGGAAGTACTGCCACCATGCCCATTTATGCCGCCAAGCAGTAACGCATTCACGTTACTGTGTTCCGGTTTGAAAGGTGTGGTTTCCGGTGAAATTACAGGCACATGAGACATTCCACCTACACGTCTCAGAGTTACGGGCGCATACGATGCGACTTGAGTCTTGTCATACCAAGTAGGGGAGAACCCAAGTCGCATCGATTGTTATGGGCCGAGGTTACCACTTAACATAGGTGGGCCGTCGGCTCGTTCCGATTCTCAATCACATAAAAAAAAAGTGCAGTCAAACTATTGACAGCTGAAGTCGATGTTTCGACATTTCGGCATCTGTCGTCGACGCGGTCGTTTCGACGAGTTCGCAGTTTGCATCCACGGATATGTCGACGGAAGACATACTGTCAGCACGTGTTCATTCATCAAGCGCGACCGAAATAACCTAGAATTTGCCTGGCAGTGGCATCTGTGATTGGTTCAAAAATCAGACTTAACGTAATTAAGTTAATAATAAAAAAAAATATATATAATTCCAAAATGAAAAACACAACTAAATACATGTTTATTAGGTATTCCATTCGATTCTTTCAGACATAAAACTGACTAGCTAATTTCTCGCGCAGGGCAAATAAATGAGAAAATTGTTTAATATTTCATCGTAATTATCATCTTTCGAATCCAGATTATTTAAATTTTTAATTCTAATGCTACTCGATTGTTATATATATCGTTTATATTAGTATATAGTTTATAATTATTGGGGCCCAGTTGAACCCCTCAGTCAATCAAAATATTCAATCGATTTTTTGGTTAGTATTTCTATTCATGTTTTTACTAGGTATTACGTAATTAGCCCAATGCACTTTCATTGAAAGCCCCGTCATTACTCATACTTCCTGGTACATAAAATTTTGTGTTTTTGCCATCCTATGTATTTTTACAAAATACATTGAATACAAAATATTCAAGTAAATCCATCTATTGTTAAATTAAATTAATTTAATGTAAAATATACAAAGCTGGTTTTTATATTTCAACTTTTGATATAGGTGACGGAACGAGCTGTCAACCTGATGTTAAGTGGTAACCGCACCTATAGACAACAGCAATACGACTTAAGTCTTGTCCACCAAAGTATGAGATGACCTAAGTCGCATTGCGTTGCGTCCGTCACCCCGAGACCGGGATGTTACTTCTCTCACCTGCAGTTTATTTAATTGACTAACCATTTGAAGTTTTTACCCTAAATGAGCCGTTACTTTTGCATATATATCCCGTCCCGTAGCTTCATCTCTGACGTCAAGGAAACATGTTTCTTTTTTATATAACTGTATGTGTTGTAGTCCGTGGAATTATCCAAACTTTCTCCTGGCTATTAATGCTGGGCGTCTTCGCTTTAGGAGAAACGTGCTGTTAGTCACTAATACTGATTCAATCACAATAAATCTATTAATTTAAAGAGAAGGGTATATATACTGGTTTTACCTGATATTACACGCTATGACGTCTTTTTTTAAGATTATCAGTTTGAGCATGTATGTAAGAAAACATAATTAACTTTAAAGACTCGCGGAATTCAGGGGTTTCGTCGTTCTCTAACATTTTTTAGGAGTCCAGGTTTTGATCTCTCACAGCGGCAAGCATTTGTGTGATGAGCATGAAGAGTGTTCCGATTTGTGACCAGTTTTTGTTTAAATGATGGATAAAATTAATTTAGTTAATTAAACGCAATCGCTTGTACCTTCTACTTTTCCGCCGGCACCATAAATAAGGCCAAATTGCAGTACCTACATAAAAAAAAACTGCAAACCAGATTTGCTCACGTGTTTCATTTGGGCACAGCATTATCCTTAACATTGTCCTCTGTCGTTTTTATGTGTATTCAGTAGGTAACTCCTTAGTATTCACTACCAGTCTCAACAGCAAGTTCAGCAAACTTCTTAAGGTAAAGAGCTAAGTAGCTTCATATTCCTCACCTTTACCTATAACGAACTTAGAATTCTCACATTCTTGCAATTTCACCAATTTTTATACCCTACAAAACGGATTAATATAACCTGCTTGGTAAAAATAAATTTAAAGCAAACATTTTTTAATATAGCCTTTTTAAGCAGGTCTTAATTAAAACTTTGTCTTATTCTGCCCATGCTAAAGAAGCGAAAACTGATGTCAAATTTAGGAATGAAATTAGTATCTTGTGGGTTTCGCACTGTTCTTAGGAATAAACGTAGGCTGCTTCAATTGGGTACATAGTTTACTAAATTCACAAAAAGACTAAGTTCTGGATAAAGTGCTACTTTTATCATTATTTAACTGTTAGTTATCGTTTTATTTATTTTTTAGCCTCCAGGCCAATCGTCTTCAAGTCTTCGTCCCCTATCTCTATATCAAAATTATTCTTAATCTATTCAGCGGCTTAGGTGTGAAAACGTAACAAACACACAAACAAATTCACTTTCGCATTGATAATATTAATAATATATAGTTAGTAGCAGACTAATGTGGGGGAATGCTGCAGATGTCAACACATTACTGTGTTGCAGAAAAGGACCGCTCACGCAATTTATAATCTGGGCCGCCCAAAGAGGTAAAAGATTTAAGGATACACCGACGGAAAACTGGAATATGACATTATCCGTGTGCATGTAATGCGCTTCAATTAAACCCAATTTCCATTACTAGAAATTCTTTAAAAAGAGCACAAATCTTATTCACATCCTTAATTTTTTTATTATTTAAAGAGGCTCCTAGGCAAATAAGGCTAAATGCACTTCGATAGTCTGGCTAATTGCCTAGTATAGGTTTAGTTAATAAAATACACTTAAGACCAAATTTAATACACCTACGATTCACCAAAACCGACAAACAGGTTTCTCTCTTGAGACATTGTCGTTATTTCAAAGATCATTTGAAACGAACATTAACAAATTAAAAACACATTTTTTTTTGCAAATTCCAACAGCTACAGACAGGGGCGTGGCGCAGCGCTCCTCTTTTTTGTTATGATAGATTAATATTAAGTTGGTTATGATTTATGATACGGTTTGAACGTGGTGGACAACGTGACTGAGATTCGTTTTGGAGCGCGTCCTACTGAGTAACAACAAATGCATTTGTAAGTGGACTGTAGCACACTGGTAGTTAGCAAGTTTTTTGAAGGACTTAGGTATATTTTCTTATAATATGTATGTTAGCCGGTAAGCTTTTTCCACGGGCCTTTGTTACCTACTATATTTTTGAATAAATAATATTTGCTTTTTTTATGAGATAGGTACGGGAGCTACGGTATGAGCCGACGGCCCACCTTATGATAAGTGGTAACCCATAACAAGCGATGCGACTTGGATCCTCCCCTACTAGATGTCCATTGGACAGTGAAGTTTACATGCATCATAGATGTTTCCTTAATGTAGGTAAATGAAGTCACGGAACGAGCTGACGGTCCAACTGATGTTGAGTGGTAACCGCCGCCCATAGACAACAGCAATACGATTCAAGTCCTCTCCATAGTACGAGATGACTCAAGTCGCATAGCGTTGCGTCCATCACCCCGAGACGGAAATGTTACGTCTCATGCGCCTGCAATTTTGCCAGCACCCACTCTCTTCCACCGGAACACAGCAATACGAGTGCATCACTCTTTGGCGGCAGATTACCAGGTGTGGTGGCAGTACTTCTCCGGGCGAACTTAACACAAGTTCTACTGCTACTTTGGTTTGCTCCTTTCGCAGCACCCGAGGGACACGTGTAGGGATTCAAAGGGTTATCATCTACGGACGCGAGCAACAAGGCCCTCTTAAGAGTCATGCCACCTTCTCGTATCGGAGTTACGGAGCAAAGAAATGGAGGAATAAGGGGTAGCGACCCAAGTGTATTTGTTTTTTTATGGGCAGATGTAATAACATAATAACTTAATAAACTCAAAGTCAGAGAGTAAACTGTTTAAATGTGACGTCTTTTTCCTCGTTATTGAAATCTCGACCTTAATTCCTTTACCGATATATCACTGTAATGGGTGTTTCCATTAAATGATGAATGACCAGAAGCTACAAGCTCGTGATATGTAAAGCCTAATATTTATTGAAAGACTATCTGTATCCGGCATGCGTTGCAACGAAAAACGTTAAGTATAAAGAAATAAAGAAAAGAGATAGAGTACAATAAATAAATAATAATAATATTGTTTATTGAAATGCCAATAATATTCAACTAATATCAAAACATTGTGCAAAAAGTCATTTAAAACAAAACATTATCTTTATCACTAAATCAAAAAGTTTCATTAAAAACGAAAAAAAAGAACATTTATCTATTGATTTTTTGGGCCAGAAACCGTCGCGGGCGTCCCCAGAACACTGTCAAAGTTTCATGTCAATCTGATCAATGGTTTCGGAACGCATATGGAACAACATACAAACATTGATTTTTATTTATATTATAGATTATTATCACCATCAGCATATCAGAACACCGACAGATTTAATGAGTCCTTGCACGAAAACGTTTATTTATAACGCCATTAATGTACACCTATCTAAGTGATGATCAGAGTGGCTTAACTTAATTGATTAGATCATCGTAGCTTGCCATTAACGATAGACTAGATTTTGGATTTAAAGGTAGATTAAGGCGATTTTAGTTTTTTTTTTCTTTTTTAATTTGAAACAGTTACGGAAAGAGCCTACGGCCCACCTGGTGTTAAGTGGTAACCTCGGCCCATAACAACTGATGCGACTTCGGTCCTCCCCTACTAGGTACGACAAGACCCAAGTCGCATCGTATGCGCCCGCCCGTAACTGTGAGACGTGTAGGTGGAATGTCTCATGTGCCTGTAATTTCACCGGAAACCACACCTTTCAAACCGAAACACAGTAACGCAAATGCTTCACTGCTTGGCGGCAGAAATGGGCATGGTGGCAGTACTTCCCCGGACGAACTTGGCGAGAGTTCTACTGCTCTTAAAAGTGTTGTTAGTGTCGTATAACTAACTTATCCCAGCACTGGTATTGTGTCACAGGTGGCATGGACGACAAATATACCTAACATAAACATTCAAGACCTCACACGCTTTAGACGTATGGGTGCCCCATTAAAAGACATCTTCATTGAGTGTCCTAATTGATGTACACACGATCAAATTGCAGCGCAAAATTATCAATGTAAATTTTTAATGGTGCGACAAAGATCTCGTTTCGTCGTGCAAACAATGGCCAATTAGTGCGTCTAATAATGCACTACTGCGGTTTGCAATTTCACACTTAAATTCACGAGAAAAAACAAATACGGACCAACTCATCACATTTAATTGCGTCGATATCTGCAATGGCGGCTCGCGTGGATCGCATCTCGCTGTCTAGAATTGAATTCTTGACAAATTGTGCCAATTTATTTTAAATTGCATTACAAACTAAATTGAAATACTTTTGCAGGTTGTGATACCGTGTTTATACGGTTTTAATTTACACAGAATACCAGTAATACGAAACTAATATTTAACGGTCCAATAAAAACATAATGCTGACGTTGCAATGTACTACACCCAATACATTATCAACGATATCAGACTATATTAGGTTGGCAATAAAGTATTTTCTATTTTGAAACAAAGATATTATGTAATAATATTCATAAAATACAATGAAATCAATTGAGTGTAGCTATCTATTGAGCTATCTAAAGATCGTTTCCAACGATCTATAGATAGATCAACTGTTTTTTTTTTTTTTTTTTTTTTTTTTTTTTTTTTTTTTTTTTTTTTTTTTTTAATGTGTTGCAGTTACGGAACGAGCCGACGGCCCACCTGGTGTTAAGTGGTAACCTCTGCCCATAACAATCGATGCGATTTGATTTTTTGATTTTTTTTTGATTCAATTCACTATGCTCAATCTCTGAGCCAAATGTGCCAGCTTTCGGGTCACGTCGACACGTGACTATGACCACTATGACCAGGCGCTCCGTAATAATTCTGAATAGGTAAGCGAAGAGCTCCCGTTACCTATGGACCCAGGGTCTTGACCCCAAAAGGCTAAAATATTTAATCTCTCGCCGGGTTCACAATTTTGCAGTAAAGCCCTTCATGAAATAATTAATGATTTTTTGATTGGCAGGCATTAAAACCGTATCTGTTAAATTTCCCAATAATTAGATGGTACGGAACTCGTTGTACGAGTCTGACTCACACTGGACCGGTTTACATTTAATAATAGCGAGTACCTGGTTTACGTTATATAAATGATCTGTAGAAACACACAGACGTCATTCCATTTCCCTTAATTAGTTGACGATAAATAAAAAACTGTTCATATGTCGTGTCAGTTCAGTGCTTAAGCTGGATTCCTAAAGCCTTGTTTTTTTTATTTCATTTAAGTCACTGTTTGTCCAAAAGGATTTTCACTGATGACTCATATAATTTCTTTTTTCACTGTATTCTACATATTACAATTTATATTCTGAGTCCCTAAAGAGATTTATGGATACTGAAAAGCTTACACGGTTGCACTTCAGTCGACGAGAACTACAATTTGACATTATCTGTTTGAGTGTAATGCGTCTGTTTGAAAATTTCCTGTGTTGAAATTCTTTAAAACTAACGAATTGTCAACAAGAAACAAAAACCATAGTTTTCCTGGTTATTTTTCAAAATGTACTATAAGAGACTCCTAAGGTACATACTAAATTTATAGCATTTCGACATTAAATAAATTGTGTGGGATACATAAATACATAATAGAACAAAAAATAAAAAACATATCGCTGCCTAAATTCGATAGTGGCACAAAACCAGATGTGTCAAAATTGAGTTATCAGTGTAGTTCGACGCGAAATCTTCTGTATTATATATATGTGAATAAAATTCATATTCCTATTCGCCCAACTGAGTGAGTAACGTCACTAAATGTCGTTATCTGATTGGTTGGATTTACTCGCCATCGCTAAACGCAAAACAACTCTCCTGAAAAATGAGATTTTTTTAGTTGTGTCGTTGTAGAATTTAGGGAGCGATATGTCGCCAAAACTGAAAAAAGAGAGTGTCTTGATGCATTCGCGTTATATGAGAGGTTTTGTTACCTACTCGCCGAAACACTACTGAATACCTGACATTTTAAACATAGGCAGAAATGCCCTGGAATGCCACTTAGGCCGTCATCTCAGCCTTTAACTCAGTAAAGCCGCCGACAGGAATTAGTTCACTAAAAACTTATTTTCCTGTTTTCAAAATCTCATTTTTATGATATAGTTATGTTTTAATCTTTGACTTGTGGACAAATTTCTCACAACCGCAGAACTTTTTGTTTCATTTAAAACTTTGTCGACTATCCGTGTGCATGGCTTTCAGAAGAAAGGATTCGGATACACGATCTTCCAAGTAATCTTATCTCCTGTTTCTCGTCTTCTCTTTTCTAGATAATTGCCACAGCACTTAACGTTTAATAAATTACAATGCTCTTTAATAGAAATAAGGTCCTTTTAATGTTTCATTAGATCTTTGTCGATTAATGATTGATTAATATTGAGTTTTTTCAGTAGCTTTTTCAAAAACAGTTTAACAGTTATTTGCTGTTTTTAAGTTTTAATACATTTTCTTTTAAAAAGTTTCTTGTTTTCAATGAAGGTGCCAAAGTGACAAGAAGTTCATTAATCAAACGGTTTAATCATTGAAATTAACTGTTAGGTACAGTTAGTGACTTCATATTCGTTAAGGGGCGTGTCACTTAATGATTGATTGATGAGAGCGTGGTGGTCTAGCGGTACTGACCTCCGTGTTTCAATCCGGAGGTCGCCGGTTCAAATCCCGACGTGCACCTATGAGTTTTTCGATTGAAAGATTTATGTGCGCAATACCACGTTCTCAAAACGGTGAAGGAAAACATCGTGAGGAAACCGACATGTCCTAGAACTAAAAATTCGAAGACATGTGTCGAGTGCACGAAAGGAGCCTCTTTGAGGCGCACTTACAATCCTTTCACCACACTGGTTCGACAGAACCGGTGACTCGAAGAAGAAGAAGAAGACTTAATGATTTATGAGTTGTCTTCAAGTAACTTATAAGGTGAAAATTGTATATGTCAGTGATGTCAATGACTTTAGGTTTTGCTCTAAGTAAATACTGTTTATGTAGTGTTGTTCAGTGTACTTTAAATAAATACAAAAATAAATAAAATATTAGGTCTAAAGAGAGTTTATTTTACTCGTCTGGGCAAATCATTTTGCTCAGCTTAGTTCACTAGAGGCTTTTGATGATCAAAATTGGAGGTTAATATTTTGAGCACCTACTAAGATATGGAAGATATCGATATTTGACCAAAGTTAGTTAGAAGAGAGTCCTGCATCCCGGCTTGACTTGGTAAGAATAATGTAAATAATGCAATTTATTAGTCTTATATAAAAATTGTTGGAATTTTCGCAAACAAAACTTCGCTTAAATTTAATTCGTAATGACATATCCCCATGAAAGGTATTTGTGTCTCGAGGAAAACGCAGAGCAATACAAATAAAATGGATGCTATTTTTGGTTACAATAACAATTTGTTATGGAAATATATTATGCTTTTAGAAATAATATAACACCACCATTTTGCTGTCAGATGCACAACAATTCCATCGTGGGATTGTGCAAATAGCATTAAGGATAAAATATGAATTTGCAAGATTTGAATGGCCTATTCTTTACGTGACCTAGTTCTGCCTACAGCACAAAGACAGGAAAAATGATTTTTTGTGTGCGATATTAGAAATGGTACATAACAGAGCAAGATACTCTTACACAAAGCACATTTATAGATAATGGAAATCTGAGAATGTTCACGCGAATACAATTACACGTACACACTGTAGGTATCTTTGAAATTGAACTCAACGTTATGACTATTTATTTAATAATTTATTATTATTTTATATTAATTAATTCCATTTTGATGTTGATATTTGTGAAAACAATGAAAATTTAGTCAAAGTCATCTGATTGAAAGTGATCTGATTGTATTTATTTATTACGTGGAGAACCAACACCTTTATTACTATGTAATAACAATGGATTAGCTATGGAGAGGCAATTAGAGTTTCTCGCGTTTAATCATTAAAATATTATGATTATGAGCTAAAACAAAATAATTAAATCATACACGGTAAAAATAATTAAAGTTGATGTTCCTAAAATTGTTAATCCTACATGATGATATATAATGTATTGGAGCGGTGTTAGACTAATGAAGCTCCGACGCTGAGTACCTACCCTTTCGTATCCTGCTAGCGTGAACCTTGCCTCTGAGCCTGCATAGGTACCTCTCAATTGCACCGGTTATGGAGGTAGCTTTTGCCACTGGCAACATGAACAAGAGTCGTTGAAGCGAAAGATGAAGAGACATGAGATGTAGCTTATATATATAATATATGCGTTACCAAGTCGCCACAGATAGCGAACGCCTCCGAATGGAAAGACCCACAAAGAAGTCAAGCTAGTTATGCACAGCATAACTAAGCAAGTTGTTTTTTAAGGAAGGAATTTGTGGATATTTCATTTTTACTTTTTATTTTTTTATACTATTGATTGATGGACTTTCACATAGCGCCATCTAGCCCCAAACTAAGCATAGCTTCTATGGCAACCAGACAACTGATAGATTACAGATATACTTTTTTTTTGTAAATACATATTATTATTGCATATTACAATACCAGACACAGAAGAAACATTCGTCACACAAATGTTTATCCTGAATGGGAATCGAACCCACGACCTACAGCGCAGAAGGCAGAGTTTTACCAACTGAGCTGTGAGGCCTGTCATTAATTCGAAATATTACTAATAATCATGTGACTAGATCTGACGAACCAGTGTGGTGAAACGATTCATCACAAAGAGGCTCCTATCATGCACTATTATATAACGTGTAGTGAAATAAAGATTTGCCTCTACACATGTGATGGATGTAAGTGGAATGCCCTTTGAATTGAGATCACTGAACCAATGAGGGAGTAATGGCTCTAAACAAACGCATCCCAAGAATCACAACAGGGCTGCAATTCAAACAAAAAAACTGAATTTAGCTGGAATATTCCTACAATTGTGTCTTTATTGGCTGGTATACCAGGCTTATTGAAGCATTTTACATAAAAATCAAACACAAAGGTTTTCATAAATAAACTTTATTACTGAATGCCATGAATGTCTAGCAGAAAAAGCTTTTTATTTTACAAAATCTGTCTCACATCTGTGATAGGTTCTATCAAAAGGATTAATTTGAATTAAATTTACCGAGTGATTATGTTAGATGTGTGGTTCGTGGGAAAACAATGACAGTGATGAGCTCACCACTTGTCACGCCCATTTACCATTATAGTCTAAACTACAAATAGAAAAATTGAGGCAGTAACTCATTCTTCCGAAAAAAAATACAATTTTGAATGAATTTGACACCAACAAAAGAATCCCTTACGTAAGAATCTAAATATTATATTGTCTCTCTCTAGCCTCAAAGGTTTGCTGGAAGAGAACTCTTTTTAGGGTTAAGCTCGCCTTTGGATATGTGTCACTTATTTGTTATATGTTTTCTGTGTACAATAAAGAATAAATAATATATTTACGCAACCAGTGGAAGTGATGTTTTTCTTCACTGGCTTGTCCAGTGAGACCAAGTCTCAATCTCACTCTGTAGCTTGTCTCCTGGACTCTTCGTGTTGATGAGCTGGCGATGACCCAAGAGCTTGAAGTCCTCAGATAGGTGGCCGTTTTTCACACCACAACTTAGCAGCTCTTTGACTGCAGTGATAGCCTCTGGAGTTGGTAGTTTGGCTACATATAAATAAAAATAAATATTTGTGGACATTTCACACATCGCTATCTAGCCCCAAACTAAGCATAGCTTGTACTATGGGAACTAGATGACTGATAGAATATAATTGTACTGTATTGATTTACTAAAAAAGTATATATCTTTTTTTAGTAGGTAAATCAATACAGTTAAACACATATTAACACCCAGACAGAACAAACATCAATGCTAGTCACACAAATGTTTGTCCTGAGGGGGAATCGAACCCACGACCTACAGATCAGAAGGCAGAGTTATTAACCAACTGAGCTATGAGGCTATATTATTTTTATAGGTATATGTATGTTATTTTTAATTTGTAAGTGGTATGTAAATATCTGAATAAAATATTTTTGATTTGAGATTAACTTACAGAAAAGGAAGGCCATAACATCTCTTGTGTTCTTTGTCTGTATTGTCACGAATAAATATAATTTTCTTTCTTCCTTTCTTTCTCTTAGCGGAAAGTATGATTTAGTTGCATAAAGAATTCCTAATATATGATAACATTTATGCCGCTCTCTCCCCTTCCGTAAGAAATGCAATGGTTCATGTAATAGAATATTTGGATACCAGCCAAAATGCCAACATATATTTTTTTATCCGTTATTTTGGATTTCCTTTTTTTCTTCATTACCGATCGTTAAAGTTCGTTCGAAGAATATTAAATTAAATAATTACAGAACATACTCGTACATAAATATGTCCCGAGCGGGAACGAACCCGTGATTCCGTATTGTGAGCCATTTGGCCAATGCAATCACATAAAATTGTTTGTTGTCGGCTATCGTTTTAATATATATTAAACTAGAATTATATGACAATAACACCGACACCTAATATAAATTTTTTACCACATAACTGAAGCCAGCGTAGTAAGCACATTTTTATTTCTCGGATTTACGACAGAGCCGTTTAAAAGGTTAAAATACCTGGATATTCCTTGAAATAAAATTCTTTATCGTCAAAGATTATTTTATTACAAGGCCTGGACGCTGGAAATACTTCTGTCAAAAATTAGGTTGTGTTTCTATTTCGGATATGTTCACTACCACTCTACCCAAAGTGTATCTTTCTACAACCTAAACGAATTATATAGCCTTTTATTGAAAGGTCGGTGAAAAGCCGTTTTGCTATTCCGTATTTGTTCCACATTTATAGCGAGCTCATTTGACTGTGTCTATATTTACCTACTCAAACATATTCAAGATCAAAGTAAAAATATGTACTTCTACTGTATGAAATAAAGTCTTAAGGAAACAAGGAAGACTTAATAATGTGACTTTGGTCCTCATTTTGAGTACCTGTTAATAATAATACTGGTGGGACATTCACACAGCGCCATCTAGTCCCAAAGTATCATCATTGTCATACCATCATATTGCCCTTAAGTCTCGATTACACAATGGGAGCTAAATGGGAGAAGAAGAAGAACAAGAAGAAGAAGAAGCTACTCGCACCATGCTATCTTATCATGCAAGTTACTGTCACGTGGAACAGTAGAACTCACGCCAAGTTCGTCCGGGGAACTACTGCCACCGTGCCCATTTCTGCCGCCAAGCAGTAACGCATTCGCGTTACTGTGTTCCGGTTTGAAAGGTGTGGTTGCCGGTGAAATTACAGACACATGAGACATTCCACCTACAAGCGACTTGGGTCTTGTCGTACCTAGTAGGGGAGGACCCAAGTAACATTGGTTGTTATAGGCCGTCGGCTCGTTCCGTTACTGTATCACATGAAAAAAGTGGAAGTCGGTTAGTAGCTCACAAACAAGTTACTACAACATTATTGTTTTTACTCGCAAGTCGTGTTCCCCACGCCACAAGGCACTTTGGGGCCTTTTCGAACTGTAGCTAAGTAGCTAGCCCAAGTGGGCCATAGCTGTTACTCTCATTGTGTGACCGATGGGTCACAAGAAGGAGGCGAGTCAAGTTACTGGCATTCTAGCAGGTATCCATTAACTATTCATTGTCAGATTAGCAGCTGGTACTGTATGATCGGGTCATTAGACTGGTTAGGACACGTGTATTTGTTGACCTGTCTCGTAATTAGGTCATAAGTGTCAGAGCACAGTTACGTACCCAATATTTACTCAGCTGTATAATGTTGGTTTACAAGCTTGTGCTTGCTTAGACAAGTTTCAATCTCAGACAAGGTTTTTTTTTTTTATTTGCGATCGGCAATCATTTGACCACAATCTCACCTGATGTTAAGTGACGATGTGGTCTACGATGAAACAAATTATTATTATATATAATAAATGATTAAATATTGGTAATATTTATCGTAATAATTCTTTGGACCTATATATATACCTGCATTGAGGTGGTATAGTTGCCGGCAATCAACTCGAACAAGCGTTGGCGTAGTGGGGAAAAGTTCGCTCATGTAAGAAAAATGAGCTCTGCGTACCGAATGACATTTTTCAGGTTGTTTCCCGGGCTCCTATATTAAAAACTCTTTCACTCTCGCTTGCCGGGACTATATACTATTCTTGTAGTCAACGTTACATAATGAGATAGATATACTGAGATTAGTATAGCTGGTAAGGTTACAGGCCCGGATTGATAAAATTCACATGTCCCAGTTCTTATTGATATTAAGACGTGTCGATTCCTTCAGGTTGTTTGCTCCACCATTTTGAGAAGGTGGTTAAGCATATAACTCTTAATTTTAAAGTTTACGTCTAAGTTTTGAATCGGTGAGCTTCAGTTTGATAGCCAGGATCCGTGCCAATAGGCCACAACACTGTCAAGCTTTTTAATATTTCTACTCACCGCTGAAATCTCCAATGAAAGCTATACCCAAAGCCTGGCGGTTGAACCCTTTGGTATGTGCGCCGACGTGGGTCCAACCAGCTCCTTCATACACTCCTCCATTCCCGCACACCAGAAAACTAGGACAATGAGTTCATTGTGGGTGAAAAAGAAGGCATTTTGAGAATTGGTTGAAGAGTTTAAAAGTTAATTTTGTAGCACTAGAAAGCCCCTGTTAATTATAAGCAGCAAAGCTCATCAATCTGTTTTGCTGCTTATAATTAACAGGGAGATTAACAGAGAAGGAATGTAGTCGAAACGAAAGGTTCAATAATAAAGTTATATTCCTGTCTGTTTGTTTATTTGCAAACAATTCGGACATGAGGAGGGAAATTTTAAAAAATAGAACCAGATACAGCAGAGAACTTGCATTATTTACAAACCATTCCGATACCAGTTTAAAAAAATATATTTTTACGTAAAAATTTTACAGTTCTATAAACCCATCTGTTTGGGAGCTGCAAAAATAAGCACGGATATAGCCTTGAATTTTGAATCACCCAAGTATTTCGGAGTCGGGGTTAAATATACTCACGACTGTCCTACGTCGACAAACTTTAGCATCTTCATGTGATATTTCCTGATAGATCTCGCCATTTTCTCGCAGTCTGCGTCGCTGGAGGCTTCAGGAGTTACCGTGTGCTGGATGACCACCGTGCTCACTGTTGCTGGAAGAGCCTCTTTGCGAAGAGACGCCTCGCCGGCCCATTGATTTATTGATATTTCACCGCAGGTGTTGTCTGTGATAAGGAAAAATTTAGTGTATTCTCTCGAACTCGAGATTGATATTAGTACATAGCTTTTGTATTTTTTTTTATATTTCACACAACGCCATCTAGCCCCAAACCTACTTGTACTATGGGAAACAGACAACTGATAGAATATTTTTATACTTTTTTGTAGACACATACATATAACACATACCTATTAACACCCAGACACAGAACAAACATCTATTATATTTATTTGACTTTTCAATAATTTGACGAATATAATAGAATGTATGTAAATGAAATATAATATTGAATACTTTTATTGTGAATAAGAGCGGTACGAGCAAGATGGCCTGATGGCACCTGATGTTAAGCGAAAACGCAAATAGGTTTGTATCGCGTCCTTTAAGACATGAATATGTAATCTATATACTTTTAATCTATGATACTTTTTAGTTTTTCCATCTATCGATAAATACCAGAACTTTTAATGACTTTTTGAAATATCACGCGCAATAGCTTTACCGCGGCAGTCTCCGAGTGCCACACGTCTTTTTTTGATACTACTTGTTTTTTTTAATTTGATATTTTTTTCTGAATGCCCAATAGTTCTACTAAGACCCATTTCAAGGTTATCCATTCATTACCGGACACCTGTATATCAACATCCAGACACAGAACAAATCTATGTTCGCACACAAGTGTTTGACCTGGATGGGAATCGAATCCACGACCTGCAGTGCAGAAGGCAGGGTTGCTACCCACTGAACTGTCATGATGAGTTTCACTAACAAAATTGAAAAACTATGTAGCCGATGGCGGCGCCACGCAACGTCCAGATTTGTAACTGTCTCACAAGTGAAGCTGACGGAATAAACTTTTTGCCGGTGAAATTACATGCACGTAAGTCATTACATATTCAAAACATCGATATTATTTAAAAAATACATATCTTTGATACTACTTGGGTTACCGGACACCCTGTCCGGAGGACCGGAGACCGAATCCAGAAATTCCGTAACGAAAAAAACCTAACACCCCCCACTCCGACCGGCACAGCGGTGATACTTTTTAGTTTTTCCATCTATCGATAAATACCAGAACTTTTAATGACTTTTTGAAATATCACGCGCAATAGCTTTACCGCGGCAGTCTCCGAGTGCCACACGTCTTTTTTTATTGTAATTTACTAAATACTATTAAGTATACCTATCAGTCATCTGGTTCCCATGATACAAACTATGATTACTAGCTTACTTTGAGGCCAGATGGCGCTGTGTGAAATGTCGACCAATATTATTACTATTATTATTATTATAATATGATAGTTAAATATAGAATATAATAAATATAGAACTAACCTGTGGAAGCTTTGATAACCACGCTAGCCAATAATAAGATAATGTTAGCACACTTCATGTTTTAGTTGCTATTCTCGGAGTTGTTAATACTTTATGCTCAAGCTCCCACAAGAGACGATTTTATATACTTAGTTGATAGATAGCTACTGGAATCGGTGAATCCCTAATATTGTTGTGAAGGGGAAAGTCCTGTATATTGTAAATATTTATTTAATTATGTATTCATTAAATAGGTATCTATAATTTGACTACTTATATAATATGTATTGTATATACAAAAAGTATTTAAGTATAGTATCAGTTGTCTAGTTCCCATGATACAAGCTATTTACTTAGCTTACTTTGGGGCTAGAAGGCGAAGTGTAAAATGTTCAAAAAATAATAATTTGTCACCCTTGCCTTGTATTGACCTAAGCTTCAGATTAATTTGAACTTGTTTCTGCTCGTAAGTATAAACTGCTTTATTCTCCTAACTTACGAATTGATTCCCGTTTAAGTAATCCTAGATTCGACTTTGTTCATTTAGCTTAACAACTTACAAGAATACAAGATAATAATATACAGGGTTACAGGAAAAGTCGTGCTAGATCCGTTAAGGGCGTGGAGTACCCATCATTTCTGACTTATTTCACTATGAAACACCCTACCCTAAACTTAACCCTTTTCGAGATATTCGACTTTTAATTTTTTATTGAATAATGCCGATTTTTAGGCTACGAAATTTATTTTTGTTTATTTTGTGTATCTTATTATTATTATTATTGCATTTTTACATGTGTAATAAGATGCTTTAGGACATCAATCATTAAAATAGTGCATAAGTTAATTGAATAGACCGTAGTAGACAAGTGAAAGTAAAAAAATAAAAAATATATTAGCAAGCTTATTTTTCTCTAAGGGATATCTAAAAAAAATATTATGACACTTGTTCGGCAGATATTTTTTAAAATATCTACGTTTCATCAGCTATCTAACGAGGTCTAACAATCTAGGGTTTGTATTACATTTTGTGGAAAAAAGTAGTTGGGACGCTCCAGGTAGCAGTTCTAACGGTCCCGCGCCTATTTTCCTTCAAGTTAAGACGCACCGAGAGAGCGAGACAAGTGACGATTTATGTACGTGCGAATGAAAGAAAAAGTGTAGAGACCGGTTAGAGCTGGGAATACAACAGGGGGTATTGTTTTGGTTGTCAGTCTGCTTTTGTGCTTCGTACATAGTAGATGTGATATCGTTTTGCTCTTTTTCTCGACTTGGCTGTGATTCTGGACTATTTCTTCTGATTTGTGACTACTGTGCTTGTTAACCGGACTCTGATTTGTACCTGTGATACTGTGATATATGTGTTGAAGATGACGTCCTACACACCTGAGGAATATGCTGATATGCTTATTTGTTACGGATACTGCGATTGTGTGTCTGCGCAAGCTCGTAACGAATACATAACTCGCTACCCCGGTCGTCGAGTGCCGGATGTGGCCTGTTTTGACAGAGTTTATCGAAGACTTAAAGAAACTGGCTCTGTTTTGAGACGAAATACAGACATGGGAAGACCACGAATTGACGACGAAGAACAGGACAATGAGATAGTGCAACGCTTTCGAGCGGATCCGACTACTTCCACTAATATTGTTGCCCGTGATCTGGGACTTTCGCAATGGAGAGTGTGGTTTACAGTGCATACTGCTGGCCTATACCCGTACCATTACACGCCGGTACACGTTATTGAAGAAGGAGACCCCGCGAGAAGATTGGACTTTTGCAGATTTATGCTAAATGCTGACGTAGAAGACCCAGATTTTCTAAGAAATATCTTGTGGACGGATGAGTCCAAATTTGATAAAGATGGCATAACCAACTATCACAACGTCCATTACTGGGCCCCAAAAGAACTAAGGAATCCCAATAAGAAAAGAGTGAAAGGGTCCCAACGAAGATTCAGCGTGAATGTGTGGATGGGCATTATCTCTAATCATTTGATTGGACCTTACTTTCTCCCGGATAATCTAAATGGGGAAAGCTACGAAAATTTCCTGAGAGCAGACTTGAGTGATTTGCTGGATGATCTGCCACTCAACCTGATCAGGGACATGTGGTTCCAACACGATGGCTGCCCTGCCCATTTCAGGAGAAGTGTCAGAGACTGGCTGGACACAAATTATCCAAACAAATGGATAGGACGAGGTGGGCCGTTGCCATGGCCAGCAAGAAGTCCGGACCTAACTCCCATGGATTTTCATGTATGGGGGTGCATGAAAAGTCTTGTGTACAGCGAGCCGAATCCAGTTTTGTCTGTGGAAGACTTAAGAGAAAGGATTGTGGATGCAGCAAATAAAATGAGGACCACGTTGACCACTGGAGTAGTGAAGACTGGTCTCCGTAGAAGGATGCGACAATGTTTCAGAAATAGAGGCGGCCATGTTGAACATGAACTGTAGAATAAGAAAAAGTTGTGTGAAAACCTTTAATAAATGACATTTCATGCATACCTAATGTTTTATTTTACTTTTTAGGGCTAAGTATAAATTTTCTTCTCCACTGTCGCCTATGAAACTAATTTTTTTCCAATGCATTTGAATAAAACCCTAGATTATTATACCTCGTTAGATAGCTGATGAAACGTAGATATTTTAAAAAATATCTGCCGAACAAGTGTCATAATATTTTTTTTAGATATCCCTTAGAGAAAAATAAGCTTGCTAATATATTTTTTATTTTTTTACTTTCACTTGTCTACTACGGTCTATTCAATTAACTTATGCACTATTTTAATGATTGATGTCCTAAAGCATCTTATTACACATGTAAAAATGCAATAATAATAATAATAAGATACACAAAATAAACAAAAATAAATTTCGTAGCCTAAAAATCGGCATTATTCAATAAAAAATTAAAAGTCGAATATCTCGAAAAGGGTTAAGTTTAGGGTAGGGTGTTTCATAGTGAAATAAGTCAGAAATGATGGGTACTCCACGCCCTTAACGGATCTAGCACGACTTTTCCTGTAACCCTGTATAAGAACAGTAACGCCAAGTTCGTCCGGGGAAGTACTGCCACTATGCCCATTTCTGCCGCCAAGCAGTAACGCGTACGCGTTACTGTGTTCCGGTTCGAAAGGTGTGGTTGCCGGTGAAATTATAGGCACATGAGACATTCCACCTTCATGTCTCAGAGTTAAGGGCTCAAACGTTGCGACTTGAGTCTTGTCGTATCTAGTAGGGGAGGGCCCAAATCGCATCGGTTGTTATGGGCAGAGGTCACCACTTAACACCAGGTGGGCCGTCGGCTCGTTCCGTAAATGTAAGACGTAAAAAAAAGTATCAGTGCGTATCACACAAGCGTCAAAATACAAGATTATACGCGGAAAATATATGCTTAGTCTGTGAACGTTCCAAAATAAAATTTATTTCTTTAAATATTTTTGGGGTAAAGTTAGTATAACAAAAGGTAATAAATAAAACATATCTAAAAACTATTCTAATAAGTAGAACTCTTCCAATAAAATACATATTATACCTACTCGTGAAAGTCAATAACTGATATCGTTACTAAATCTCTTCGAAATTGCTTAGTTCTGGACGATCGTTTTAATTTTAATGCCTTTCTTTCGATTGTACCAATAGCAGACTATTTAAAAACATAAAACCCGACTGCATCTAAACAGAAAACTATATGATCTAATAATCAGTACAATATAAATCCAATGATATCAAATTTATCGAAATTCATCTGAATTTTGTAATGGAAAGAGAAACCGATTATTGCTACAGCTACAGCATATTGTAAAATTGGTGGACTTCACAGAGGGCCATCTTGCCCTGACATATGGAAACTGATAAAATACAAAGCTTTTTTTTTGTAAATACTTACATAATACACCCAAACACAGAACAAACATATTATGTGTTAGTCACAAAAATGGTTGTCCTGGGTGGGAATCTAACCCACGACCTACATCGCGGAGGACAGAGTTACAACCAACTGAGCTGTGAGGTCAGTGATGGTTATCGTTGTTACTTTATATAACCTGCTATGTAATTCTCTCGATGAAAAGGAATGCAATTAAGTCTTGAATTGTGAATAGGATCAAGGTTGCGAAATAAATAAATCTATTCTCAAGAGATTTCTTGTTTGAACAGGCGCCAGAATTAGCAACTTAACGCGTGACTTCCTAATTTTTAATTAGACTTTGTCGAGGCTATTTTTTACGAATGAAATGGATATAAAGTTCTGTCTATTCCCAATTTTTTTCTCAGTCATCAAACTCCATCGAGCCGTTTAGGATATAGGACGACGCTCGCAAGGGAAAATTACACAAACATACATTTTAATAGTTACTAATGCAATATTATAATTTTTTGTTTATTTTAGTTTCACACAGCACCATCTAGCGTTAAAGTAAGCATAGCTTGTGTCACATCATAGGTCGTGGGTTCGACCCCCACCCAGGACAAATGTTTGTATGACGAATATAAATGTTTGTTTTGTGTCTGGGTGTCAATATTTATTATATGTATGTATTTACAAAAAAGTATATAAGTATTATATCAGTTATCTGGTTCCCATGATACAAGCTATGCTTAGCTTACTTTGAGGCTAGATGGCGCTGTGTGAAATGTCCACCAATATTTAATTTAATTTATTTTAATAATGCCGCTCATTGCTTGCCTAATATTTTAATGTATTTTTTTGTTATAATGTTTTTCTGGTGTATGCAATAAGGAGTTAATCTATCTCTCAATTTGCTTAGTTCTGAATAAGTTGGTGGCCTATGCTAATATAGCTGCCATACATCATAGTCTCGCAGACTTGCAAGCAATGACAAACTTTCCAAGCCCTAGGCGTTATTAACGTTAATATACGCGTCGTCCGTCGATGCATAATACCGACACCTCAATGACCCGTGACGGTGATATCAAGCAATGTACATCGGTTATTGATCTACAGACCTCGCCGCCGCCGCCGAGACGTTTGCAATGTAATAAGTATTGACTTGAATGTGCGCAATATCCACATTCTTATAATGGCGAACAAAAGAGCGTGCATTTAAAAGCACAGATACATTCTGCGCTGTTAGCGTTATTGGACAAAGCGTCGAATTGCGTTTTAAAATTTCAGCGAAAACAAAGAATGTTATTTTTAATTTTATTGAGAATAATTGAGAATGAATCGCGCTATACTGATTAGCTAATCTGAAAATAATAACATCTTCACATTTTATCAAACGATGATAATTATATCACCATATTTCACCTCTCGTGAGTAATTTACTTCAATGTTGTTGATAAGCTTCGGGGAAGCCCCGATTTTCAATCGAAAGAAGTGAAGTAAATAATGTTTTTTTACGTGATACAATTACGGAACGAGCCGACGCGACAGTGACGGCCCACCTGGTTAAGTGGTAACCTCAGCCCATAACAACCGTTGCGACTTGGGTCCTCCCCTAATAGGTACGACAAGACCCTAGTCGCATCGTATGCGCCCGTAACTCTGAGGTGGAATATCTCATGTGCCTGTAATTTCACCGACAACCACACCTTTCAAACCGGAACACAATAAGGCGTTAGCGTTACTGCTTGGCGGCAGAAATGGGCATGGTGGCAGTACTTCCCCGGGCGAACTTGGCGATACAATGAAACTAGTATGCTTACTAGTACTGTTACATTCCTGACACCGTAATACGTTAAGTTGGCCTTCTGCTTATTCGTTTACTTCTCGTTATTATATTATACTCGTTATTCACTAACATACAAAAAATAAAAAGTACCGCGAACAGGATTTCGCAACTTCACTCATTCGTCATCATTACACGGAAACATAAAATTAAATTTGTTTATTAAAAACACGTAAAATTAATTAAAATAACTCGGAAAGTTTTGTGACACTTTCGGGTAAGTTGTAAAACCTGAACTTTACATAATTTGGTGAGCAACAAGCCAAAAATATACAAAAGTTGCGTTTGCTCTTGAGCTTGTTCAATACCAACTTTAATTAATGTTGTTTTACACGACTTTGAGACTTGTTTTCAGTTTTAACGGTAGGTATATTAAGGTGCTTAACTTTTTTGCAACGTGCTAAAAGATTCATCTAAGTTGGATTGAGGCACGTTATGCACTGCGTTAGACCTAAGTACAGTTCCACTGAACGTAATTATATTTCTTTATAACTAGGTACCTACCCCATAACCATTGATTGGCGGGCCTCATAGCTCAGTTGGTAGTAACCCTGCCTTCTGCGCTGTAGGTCATGAGTTTGATTTCCACCCAGGACAAATATTGGTGTGACGAACATAGATGTTTGTTCTGTGTCTGAGTGTTAATATGTGTTATATGTAGGTATGTATTTACAAAAAAGTATATAAGTCTTATATCAGTAGTATGGTTATTTTGGGGCTAGATGGCGCTGTGTGAAATGTCCCTAATATTTATTATTGATTTATATCGTAATTAATTAGTAGCAATTCTTAATTAGTAGCAAAATGCAAAAAGCAATTAGTATCAAACACGATTTAACTCTAAATTTAGAATAAGATAATAATTAAATCATATTATAAATGTAGTGCATGGAAACCACCTTTTTACATAGGTGCTTGTACTAATACCTACTGTACCTACCTACATTACTAAAATACTAAACTTGTAGTAAAATATATTTTACTAAAATATCATAAGTCGCTTCTTCGTTCGTCTCATTCAACAAACAAAATGTAAAGAGGATAATTATATTTATCTGAGTTCATGCAGTCAAAGAACTTAGTTCACGACCGTGTATAGTGCGAGGTAGTCTTGCAAAATGAACACAGTGTTTTGCATTTTCGTGTTGTGTATTTTTTATTATTCTGTGAATGCAGGTAATACATGTTATTTATTACTTTAATATTGTTACATTTAAACTTTGAGTTTATAGTTTTGAGGTTAAGTAAACTTAGGTAGCATATGAGTTGAAAGGTTATCTTGGGAAAAAATATTCATTATGCGGAGGAGAATCAACTCACGTCGTACAGCCATAAGATTCAATATGGTTATTATTCACCTAGGTTCATTCTCACGCAAACATTAAGTTGACAAAGTTGGTACCTATAGAGTTTGAGCAAGGAATTGGTTTTAATAAATTGATGTCTAAAAATGAGTCTAATGAGGCCTAAGAGCTTAGTTGGTAGTAACTCTGCCTTCTGCGCTGTAGGTCGTGTGTTCGATTCCCACCCAGGACAAACATTTATGTGACAAATATAGATGTTTGGTCTGTATCTGGGTGTTAATATGTATAAAAAGTATATATCAGTTGTCTGGTTCCCATAGTACATACAATCTATGCTTAGATGGCGCTGTATGAATTGTCCACCATTATTATTATTATATTAATGTTTACAGCACGGCCAGGGCGACACTGAAGTAAGAGAGACTACAAAACTTTTTTTTTATATCAGTCGAGGATATAGTTTATAGAATTATCTGTTTAGGTGGCGAGCTATAAATTTCAATTTATACGAATCGCATAATTACCACACCACACAAATAATTAGAATACCTAGAGTAGTAATTCTCTCGTACAAACTAACATGTTCCAGAATGCGGCGTTTTCACCAAGCAAGACTGGGA
This sequence comes from Chesias legatella, assembly GCA_947359385.1. Taxonomy (NCBI): domain Eukaryota; kingdom Metazoa; phylum Arthropoda; class Insecta; order Lepidoptera; family Geometridae; genus Chesias; species Chesias legatella. The sequence goes on from OX375766.1 coordinate 4,663,173, forward strand.
CGGACTGAGTCCGACTCACGCGGAGTACCTCCCCCGGCCGGTGAGCCTGGTCATCATCCAACACACTGCAACCCCTATGTGCACCACCAACGAGGGTTGCGCGGAAATCGTCAGAAACATACAAACACACCACATGGAGAGCCTACAGTTCTGGGATATTGGCCCATCGTAAGCTTTTTTAACTAATACAGCTGAGTTTCACATGTAACCAGGCGTCAAGTTACAAAGCCATTCTATACTCAAAAGACGAGACCTTACTAAAACTACCACCGTCCATCAATCTGTCCTTCTGCCCGTTTATCTGTCAGTCTGCCTGTCTACGTTTTAAGACCAACGTTTATTTTGAGTTGTAATAGGTTCTTGGCTTAAATTCTCACAGTAGTTCTTTATCATGGCGAATATCCTAACAAATGTCGCTTAAATTCTCACAGTATAGTTCTTTATCATGGCGAATATCTTAAAAAATGACGATAAAAGAAGATAATGAATTTGAGTTCCCTTATATTTTTGTAATCTGTCACTTATATTTTTGTAATCTGCCTTTTTTTAACTCCATTGATAAAATACATATATAATGTTAACTGGACAAGTGAGATAATTTCGTACCATACCACTGCAGAACCAACTCTCACAAGCGAGGAATAGCCATTAATCTAACAAGGATATCCAATCCTTCACATGACAAGAAATAACAATATTTCCCGGAACATCTGATGAGAAGAGCAGTGACGTTGTTAAAGCAGCAACTCCAGGGAAGTTGAATTTAAATTTGCATTATAATTCAAGGGTAGGTGATGGAGCCAGTCTAACGAGTGCTTTATTACAATTGCTTCACTTTCACTTAACAAACTAGAAATGTTTTTTTTTTTTTTTTTTTTTTTTTTTTTTTTTTTTTTATGAATGGACATTATGCTGTTGGCCGCAGATGGCCTTGACAGCGTTTACACGGGCTTTTGGTGAGAGCAGACGGCTCTCAACCGGTAAAAACTTAAAATTATACACAACGTCACCAAGGGCACCACTTAGGTTCGGACCTCGGCTTGGGGCGTTGCGAGTCGGGAGGAATTGGAGAAAATGCGCCCCGCGCGGGCATTTACGGAGATACTTCGACCCCGCCGGCGGGGTCGGTGCGAAGGTTGAGTGTTTTCTCTGTGGGGGGCTGACGATAGGAATAACTCCGGATAGGCGGCCGTTATCTCGTCAGGGGGACTAGAAATGTTAACCTTGAGTATTAAGTTTGTTTGATGGGACTTTCCAACAATGCGCATATTCAATTGCACATCGTGCACAAATTTTATTCTTTAGCGAGTTTAACGCAACCATTGATTTTCTGCCATTTAAATAATTTAATTTTGTTTTAATTCAATAATTATTAAATAAACCACAAAAATAAACCTACAAATAGATCCATGGATCAAAATACGTATAAACTCTCTGTGCGTAAATCGATTTTTTCTATTTTTATGTGATATATTACGGAACGAACAAGATATTAAGTAGTAATTTGAGCCCATAAGAAAAGCAATACGTCATGGAGTCCTCCACTACTTAGGTATGCAAAGACCGCGTCGCGCGTAATGCGCGCCTTACTTTGAAACGTAAAGGTGGAGTCTCATGTTACTGTAATTTTACCAGCATCCGCACCATTCAAACTGGAGCTCAGTAATGTATGTAGGTACGTTGTTGTTTGGCGGCAGATATAGTGGCAGTACTTCCCCGGACTTACTTGGCACTAGTTCTAATGCGTTTTTATTCTGCAGGCAAACTCACAGACTTGGTTTTAATTATATCTACCGATAAGAGATTAACGGCCTTCTGATGCTGATACCACTTGAAGACATTGAAAACTTGAGTTGAAACAGAATGATGAAAATCTTTTTAATATAGCATACTCAGGAAAACCCGAGGCGTCTATTATTTTTTCTTTATTGTTGAAACCAATTACTGTTGAAGTACCTAGCATAATATATAAATGGCTAAGAGACAAAATGTGACTTATGAAAATGAGAAGTAATTAAAATTTAATTGTGTTTCTTTAGATCGTACTCGATTTAGGTAGGATTTCCCAAGTGATCATGTACATTTTCTCGGCGAATTGGATTATTTAATTACCAAATTTTTATGGATTTCATTTTTTTACTAGTACTAATTTAGTTTATTTATTTTCTTCTAACTATTGAAACTTGGGTTCCTACCACTCGGCCACTCGAAGTATTATGATGGAATAAAAGAAAATTTACTATGTCATTTGATTATCGAGTATATAGTTATATATATAGTTACTGTGTCGAAGTGATAGTTTTGGATTTGCAGGTTTTTAATTGGAGGAAATGGGAGAGTTTTCGAAGGGTCAGGGTGGCTGCGAGTTGGCGCCCACACCTACGGCTACAACAGAAAATCGATTGGAATTTCGTTTATTGGAAATTTTAATGGTAAGCTGCCAAATTATTCACATTATCTATCCGATTACAAATTGCATGGGAGTTGCTATATTATAATTGTTTTACTACATACTGATGTGAATGTTTTTTTTGGTATAAAGAGGAACAGTAATTATTGAATACAAAGAAAATACTCATCGCTAATTTATCTGACACAATATCCAAATGAAATGGACAGGGTGGCGTGGCTGACTGTGGCGGTAAAACATTGATGGAAGAGATATTTTTTCTACAAAGTCACGCTTTCTTTTGGGGTTTTTGGGATAAACTATATTTAAGGGTAGATAATATGAATAATATCAAGTATGTATGGTAAAAAAAATGTTTATACTAAATATTTTTATATTAAATAAAAATAAATAGTTCAGGTACACTTCAAAGGACGTTCTAAAAATGTCTTGAAGACATTTTTGTAGTGGAGTGTTCTTTGAAGTCGTGTCTTTGATAAAAAATTACGCTTCCTACATGGTGTTACCTACAACTTCTATGTGCAGTACTAGGGTATAACATCAAAGATTCTGGACTCAGGAATTAGATCGGTTAGGCCTTGCCAAAATGTCTCAATTTCATTTAAACTTTTCACTTTAAATACTTGTTGAGAATTAAATAACTCTAGCTGACAAGTTTCCCCACAAGTTTTCTTTATTTTCAGTACTAATAGGGTTATTGTTATTGAGCCCAGAGTTTTTCCAATATTGTGCTCGATAATATTCAAACTTTGATCCACAACAGGATATGATACTCGTAGATCTAAATACTTATTTTACGTGACCGAATAATTAATGTGAGTTGGTATATTACACATTATAAATGAAGTAGCCAACCTTTCTGTCGAATTTGCGCTGACTGCGGCTATTCTTTCGATATAATGCTACGTTAGTAATAGTTAGTCACCTAGAGATAATATCAAGAAGTCTTAGAATATCTGGATTAAATTTAATTCACTTTGAACGAAATAATCTGTACATTTTCAGACAGAATGGGCACACCAAAGTAAAATTTCAATTGTAAGCCCTTATTCTGTTAAATCATGACAGATTATGACTAAAATATCTCTCATTACAGATAGCATAATACAAGATCTTTTGAGGATCAAAAGAGAATCCGAATTATTCAAATCAAAACTGACAGATGACAGATATGTTGATAATTTGATTAATCAGAACGTCAGAATTTTCACTCATAGTTATCCACTAAGAGATCATTTTAGAATTGTGAATACAAGGAGGTAACCAAACGTTATTTTGTTTCATAAGAAAATATTTGTTTATGAAGTACTTCTTATTAGTAAGCTAGATTTCGTTGCCGTGGAAAAAGTAGAGGAGAGTGAGGGAATTGAGAACGGCGGGTAATTGGGAATAGCAATATAAGTAATACTTTAACGTACAATCTCGTGCCTTGGGTTCTCCTGGTACTCCATTAACAGTCATTCGGAAATAACACGGTGGGGTTTGTTGCCGGTTGGTTTTTGCATTAACCGTCTATTGTCCCACAAAGGACCAATTAAGGACTATCCCATGAGAAAAAACGATAGACTGCACTGCCGCAAAGATCATTTCACGTGCCTATAATATCAGCAGTGACTAATAGAAAAATCAAGGTATTTCTGGTAAATTCGAGTCTGGCATAACAAATGTGACTCCTAAGGTGTTTTTTATTTATTTATTTATTAAAATTACATAATGTTTTTTTTTATTATTTATATATTATATATATTTATTATTTATACATAATGATTTATGTATAATTTGAAGTTTATGTTTTATTGAGCGTGTTTAGTTTTCCAACGTCTTTCAAACTCCTAATACAAGGTGAAATCTCTGAGAATTCTATGAAATACCCTCCGGCCTTCTTTCTACTCATAGGTCCGTCCTATTTCCAAAGCATACTTGACTTGAATCCTTAGTCTCATAGCTTCAGAGGCTAATCAAAGTTTACGTGTCTAATGCTGTCTGTATCTCATTCTCTGTCCATCCATTTGTTTACATTTAAAGGGCCGTTGAAAGCTGTTGATCCTATCATTGAAATTTTCAAAGCACACCACTAAGTCATCAGTTAATAATTCGTGTGTGAGAAAACTCAAGATTTAGAGAATTCACTCTCAAGAATTATAGCAATAAATGGCAGAATAAGAAAATAATTTAAATTAAAATTAGCTACAATAAAAGTTCAAAGCATTTTTATAGTAGTCGTAGTTTTTTTTTTAGTGATACAGTTACGGAACGAGCCGACTGCCCACCTGGTGTTAAGTGGTAAACTCTGCCCATAACAATCGATGCGACTTGGTTCCTGCCTTACTAGGTACGACAAGACCCAAGTTGCATCGTATGCGCCCGTAACTCTGAGACGTGTAGGTGGAATGTCTCAGTTAGTAGTTTTTTTTAGTTTTTAGTCTTAGTTACCATTAATTAAACTTTTTGCGTTCTGGAAAACAAATGAGGACAGATTTTCACTCCCAAAAATAATGACTAATGTTTAAGGCTAATTTGGAAAGATTTTTGCGGAGTAATAATTATCTGTACAATTCTGTACCATTCTCTATGAATATAATGTTACGTGCATACTAAATGATTTGCCACACCTTAGGTGCAGCCTGAGTAATTAATCATCCAAACTGAGATAATTTCTACAAGTATTATTTAGAAAATGAATAACAACATATTGTCAGCATCAAATTAGTCCTAAATAAATGTCTACGACTGAAAAGAAATATATTGTAACGCCTAGCCCTTACGCCCTACATGGGGGCCCGCCTAACCCGCCAGCCAGCCAAGCCAGCCAGCCAAGCCCGCCCGGCAGAACAGCCAACCATGCCAGCCAGCCAGGCCAGCCGGGCCAGCCAAGCCAGCCGGGCTAGCCAAGCCAGTCGCAATTCAAATAGACCGCCAATACACCGAGCGTTACGTTACATCGCCTTATCGTAGCCCTGCCCCGTAAGAGGGGCTGGGGAATAGCTTTAAATAGGCCGGGAGCTCAGATTGTAAAATCATTCTATACCCGACACGAAATAGGTCAAAGCTCTGTTTGATTGTGCTAAAATACTTATAAAGAACTGATCAGCTATTCGAGTTTCTATTCCCTTCCGTTTCAATATTTATAACACAATCGAGAAATGTAAAACTTATAGTTTCGCAAACGTAGCGGACTTATCATCCCCCGGGACATTACTACACGCGGTATTACGGAATGAGATGAAATAGTTCGAGAAATAAACCCTGAACGAAATTAGATTTCGATTGGTTTAACTTATTTACCTTTAATTTGTTGTACAAAGCTTGAGAGCAGTAAATTGTACGGAATTATATTCTATTTACGTATTTTGCCATTTATTCGGTCCCAAATTTAGCTTTTGGTTCTGTTTATATTAATAGGAACATAATTTGTATTAGGTAAGTAATCAAAAAGAATGCAAATAAGCTTCAGATCACACAAGGAATAAACTTTTTTGCGTTTGTATTCGTCGAGTTTCGAAAACTAGCGTAGCCTTGTGTATGGAATACGAAAAATCAGAAATATATGATGTGTTTAGCTGAAATATAATAAACGAATACATTACATTCGTAAACGTAAAAGTCACTTACTAATTTAATTACTTACCTACACTATTAACAAAAATTTCTTAAGGCCCTAAATCAGAAATGTTATTTCGCGTTCCATTCTCTATAATTAATAGCAATGGCTTAGACATCGAGACAATTAATTATTATTAGTTTTGTTCATTTAAAGAAATAGCATAATGGATATCGTGTTGATATATGAAATGGTATGCTCTACATATATTTTGAAAGTTGCTGTGTGTATTTCATTTAATTAACGACTGCGAATTCAAGGAATATATTGGGCTGTGTGAACTTGGCACCCAACTTTGGAAAAATTGATCTTTTTTACGTTTGTTTGATAGATTTAGGTTAGTAGTGGATAGAAGTAAAACTAATTTTGTTTGTAACAAAAAAAAAATTAATAAAAAAATAAAAATTGGGCCCCCATATTTTAAAACATAATTTTTTCCGACTGTTTATTATAGGAAAAGGTTAGTAGAGGATTTTAGTGCATTTTTTTTCGTTTGTAGTTACAAAGAAACTGAGGAAAAAAAACTTGAAAAAATCATAATTTTGAACACGTTCTTTACACCATAAATTCATTCGGAAATCTGTTTGACTACTACTACCAAAGATAGAGGTTTGTAGTGAACGAATTTTTAATTGTAGTCTGACAAAAAGTGATCACAATCGATCGGAATCAGAAAATCTTCATTTTCACTGTTTCTGACTGGAATCACGTCCGGTCTATGAATTATACGACTACTACTAACGTTGAATATGACAGAGAGATGTTCCTAGAGGTTTGTAGTGAACGAATTTTTAATTGTAGTCTGACAAAAAGTGATCACAATCGATCGGAATCAGAAAATCTTCATTTTCACTGTTTCTGACTGGAATCACGTGCGGTCTATGAATTATACGACTACTACTAACGTTGAATATGACAGAGAGATGTTCCTAGTGGTTTGTAGTGAACGAATTTTTAATTGTAAAAGTGTAAAACTTAAAATACACAACGTCACCAAGGGCACCACTTAGGTTCCGACCTTGGCTTGGGGCGTTGCGAGTCGGGAGGAGATAAGAGAGCCTAATAGGATGCCATACTATTTATCACTTATTCTTTTCCCTACCAGTGGACACACCTACTCAAGACGTGATATCTGCGGCCCGCAACCTGATCAAGTGCGGGGTTGAGCGCGGCCACCTGGCTCCCTCGTACCGCGTGGTCGCGCACCGGCAGCTCATCGCCACTGAAAGTCCCGGGAGGAAGCTCTACAGCGAAGTCCGCCGGTGGCCCGACTGGCTCGAGAACGTTGACACCATCAAGAATAGACGACGCTAGATTTGGATCAGATATTACAGTGCTTCATAATAATAATAATGGTGGACATTTCACACAGCGCCATCTAGCCCCAAAGTAAGCTAAGCATAGCTAATATCATGGGAACCAGACGACTGATATACTACTTTTTGAATACATATATCTAATACATAATAACACCCAGACACAGAACAAACATCTATATTCGTAATTAAAATATTTGTCCTGGGTGGGTTCTCTGAAGGATTTTCGCTATAACCTGTTTGTGTCAAAATTCAATAAAATACTTTAAAAACAGGCCACCAGGCTTACCAGGCTTTATGCAAATAAATGATTATGATTAACATGATACCAAATTACACAAGACATTATAATTGTTATTATTATTGATCTAGTCTAAAGCGTAGTTTGTGAAAAATTGGACTGGCCTCATAGCTCACAGCTCATGGTAGTAACCCTGCCTCTTGTGCTGAGATACATCCTGCCTGAACTATTCTGTTGGTCGTGGGTTTAATTCCCACCCAGGATAAATATTTGTATGACGAACATAGATGTTTGTTCTGTGTTTGGGTGTTGATATGTATTATATGTACATATTTACAAAAAAAATGTATTTAAGTATTATATCAGTTGACTGGTTCCCATGATACAAGCTATTTCCTTAGTTTACTTTGGGGATAGATGGCGCTGTGTGAAATGTCCAACAATATATGTATATATCTTTTAGTTAAGGTTACAGCGTCATAATAGCATTATAACAAATTGTTTCAGTCCTTGTAATACATTTAGAACTATCCAAGCGGAAAGCCAGATTATCTCTCATCCAGAGATAATGAGGCGAAATTAATCGGTAGGCTTTAAATAAGTAGGTATAAAGCTTTCAATCTCAAATAAACTTAGCCAAATCTAGCCGATTTTAGATTGTAATAGATAGGTACTGGCACTGAAAATATAATTTATTTCATTTACAGTTGCATGTTACCGATGCATGTAACATTCTAAAGCAAAAGAACTAGAGAGCTCATCCGAGGAATATCCATTTCTGGCACCAAAGAATTGTCAAATTATTACTTTGTTCGGATTGGATGTGTGTGGATGACGGTAAAATTTACAAGCATATGGGACCTTCATGTTTCAATACGCAGTGCGATACATACATTTTACTCACATACCTTAGATACAGAAAATTTTGCAATAACGTATTAAAAAAATGGTTGTCTGTAAAGTCGGTTTACTGACGATAGTTGAACGTGACAACTTCTTAAGAAAATACTGATGGAATGGTACTCGATCAAAACATGTAAATGTAAGTATTAGCAGCTGTCCACGCAGACGCATCGCTCACTCAAGTAGGAGAGAGACGGATGTCGAACGCTGCCGAACGCAAAGGCCGATTGTGCTTCTTTGTCGCTCGTTCCGCGCTCTCGCTTGCACTTGCACAAGCCTTACATGGAACGCCTCAGAGCGAGGTAACGCCGCATGAGTCATGTTTTTTCGTGCGTGCAGCCGGCTCTATCGAATTATAAGACGTTGTCACGTCAAAAGTTAAAAAGAGCCTATGAAGCTGAACAAATAAAAAAAGCCGGTTCCAACAGTACAAAACTATGGACCACTATTAAAACTGTAACTAATTTATATACACCTAAAACCAAATCCAAAGAACTTCTTAATTTACATTCATCTCCCAAAGAATCGCTCGATAAAATTAATGAATATTTTTGTAACGTGGGACTTAAGCTAGTGGAAAAAATTTCCAATAACATCCCACCAACAAATTTTGCTTCAACACTCAATGTAGCTCCTGCAAATTCATTTGTCATGCTGGATGTTACTGAGGACGAGGTCGAACGAGTCATTATGTCTCTCAGAGCAGATTGCGCGACTGGATGGGACGGTATACCCTCACACATTCTACAAAGATATAGACAATACATAATTCCCCCTCTCACCTATATCTGCAATTTATCCATACCTCGGGAATCTCTCCATCCGGTTTTAAGTGTTCGCTTGTTCATCCTGTTTATAAGGATGCAAATGAATGCCCATTTCTATACTGCCAGCATTGTCTAAAGTATTAGAGCGCATAATAAATAACAGACTTGTTAGCTATCTTGAAAGTAAATATCTACTCTCTAAAAACCAATATGGTTTTCGCCGTAATAAGTCAACTTCAGATGCCGTTCTAGACTTAACAGAGACCATAGTTAAAAACCTGGACAAGGGTACAAAATGTATCTCAATATTTATTGACCTAGCCAAAGCCTTTGACACAGTTTCCATCCCCAACCTATTAAACAAGCTGGAAGGAATGGGTATTCGTGGTAATCAACTTAATCTCTTGAAAGACTACCTCTCGAACAGGCACCAACGAATTGTAGTCGATGATTTGTCCAGTTGTGACCTCCCCATTGATTACGGCGTGCCGCAGGGAAGTATCCTTGGCCCAACCCTATTTCTCATTTATATCAATGAGCTCTCTAATCTCTCAATACCTAACGGTAAAGTCCTCTCATTTGCCGATGATACCGCCCTACTTTTCTATGGAAAAACGTGGCATGATGTATTCAGTTTTGTTCAAAACGGTTTCAATATCGTAACCACCTGGCTAAGGAACAATATATTGACCCTTAACAGTAGCAAAACTACATACATAACTTTTTGCATCCATAACGCATCTCTTCCAGACTTTAGGGATTACAGTATTCTCTCTCAGTCTTGTTTATGGGTATAAACAAGAGTGAGAGAGAATACAATAAGTAGTAATAGCGGTGTTTGGTAGGACTTTTATGATTATATACCCATATATATCTGTATCAATATAGGCTGCATAATTCCTACGACACATCTACACTGATACCTATCACACAGGTTTTTGCCTAGATAAGGGCCAGTATGATACACTTAAAATTATGTTTAGCAGCATTTTAAAATTATTAATATAGTTTTTGTCTTGTTTTGTCCTGTATTGTTATGAAATAAACGCTTTATTATTATTATTATTTTTCAAGTGAAAAAACAACTGTGCTCTCCAGGGTTTGAACCAGTGACCTTCAGATATAAACTCATGCGTCTAATCCCCTGATCACAGGGACCAGTAGGGGATGACTTAACTACCTAATTATTCTGTAGCTACCGCGTATTGTCATGTTTCCGCCTGCGAAAACACAGCCCGCATCTGCGTAATGCATCATGTACAATCACCGTTAATACCAGTACATCTACATTATCATGCATATCATGCATCACTGCGTGCATACTGAGACTATCGAATTAGTAACTTAATTTTTGCCAGCATTGGCACACAGCGAGTAATGAGCGAAACTGAGATGTTAAAATAATCGTCAATTTCCAATTTTAAGTCTATTCTTTCATTCTATTCGAGTCACTGGTTCTCTTCAACCAGTGTGGTGAAAGGGTTTTAAGTGCGCTTCAAAGAGGCTCCTTTCGTGCACTTGAGACATGTCTTCTAATTCTTAGTTCTAGGACATGTCGGATTCCTCACATTTTCCTCCACCGTTTTGAGAACGTGGTATCGCGCACATAAATCTTTCAATCGTAAAACTCACAGGTGCACTTCGGGATTTGACCGGCGACCTCCGGATCAAAAGTCGGGGTCAGTACCACTAGACCACCATGTTCTCACTCAATGTTAAATAAATTGCAACAACGAAAATCTTTTTGAACAGTTTAATTACCAAAACTGCCTTACGGATACTGCGTGGACGATTTCTCAGCAAGGCAACGTCAAGTCGAAATCTTCAAGGATATTTTCTGTGGATCATCAGGGTCATTCTTCATTCTCCAAGGCGAGCCTGACCTCGTACTGCGAGCGGTACCATATCCACCAGCCGAGCGCGTGCCGCGTCGCAGCAGACACTATCCAGCAGTAGTAACAGACCTGAATAATGTCACCAATATGCATGAGAGTAGATGAAGCTATGGAGGTATGTCAGGATCGTAGCAGGTGGAAAACCACGATCTCTGCCTACCCCTCCGGGAAACAGGCGTGATTTTATGTATGTATGAAGGTGATAGCTAGCCAGCTGGACATTTACCCTATTTAATATACAGTGCTATTGCAACATTTTAATATAATTGAATCTTGGACCAAGTTGTTAGTGTTTTCATAAAACCTTTAAAGAAATTTTATGAGTTCTTTCATGGTCAGAAAGTTACATTTTAATGTGCTATCGTGATTAAAAGTTGGTCGGTGAGAGACTAATCTTTCGATGAAAATCGCTCTTTCTGCTTTATTTATTCTATCAACGCGGTATGTTTTTCTTCACTGAAAACTCGTCTCATTGTGGGATAGAATTCAGGATCTACAGATAAGCTGACGTTGCTGCCAGGTCGAACGTCATTGTTTTCAAATACTAAAGCTGCAGAGTACAGTATTCTTGCTGGTCTTTTTTTGTCATTGTGTTCTAGTAATTCCTGAGTTATTAGATAGATTTTTTTTTATTGCACCTGAATAACATGTACATAGGCGAACTTAGTGCTAATTAGTATTTTCTTCCAGCTAACCTTTGTGGAGTGGATGTGGCAGGTATAATGTCTATTTGTTGATATCTGACTGGCATCACAGTTCAGTTGGCAGTAGCTCTCCCTTTTGCGCTTAAGTCGTGGGTTCCATTCCCACCCAGAACAAACATTTGTGTTTATTAGTATGTATGTGGGGACCGCTGTGTAAACCGGCTTAATCAGCTTTCATAATTGTAAACGAAACTTACAAGGGTCATACAAGCAAGCACAAATGTAGAAGCCAGCGGCCAGGGTGTAGCGTGGCTATCTTGCGTCATCAGGCCAGCGAGAGTCCGTCCCGACAGCCAGGCAGCCAACACAGCGAGCGGAGACATCAGCATAATGCCGAGACTGTCCACCATGAGCTGGGGAATATAGTCTTAGGTAACTCTGGGAAAACCCGTTTAATGTGGTGGCTTAGTGGTACCTACCCCCAATTTCAATCCAAAGGTGGGTGCAGTGAGTTATAGTGTGACAACAATGAGTTATCGTCTGAATTAATTACGAAAGTAATGCAGCGTTTTATAACCGGTTGTTCGAACATTGTGTGAAATCCGATATGTCCTAAAATAAGTCTTTTTTTTCTTCTTTTTTTGGTGTACCTTACTAGCTTTACTACTAATTTTACTTAATGTGCGAATAAAAGCGAGCCGGTAATTTTTTACACCTGAATAAATATTACATGTTGCCTAAACTCTCTCAGTGATTGACAAAGGACCCTCTTCTAATTTCCGATAGTTGTTGAAAGGTTCAAAGCTCCTTCCTATACGCAAGTGTGAAGACATTTTCACTTCAGAGACGCACTTTAGGGACTGACCTAAGAGTCTGACCAAACTTTCGCAGAATGACAAATTATTTTCCATGGTTGATTTAAGGACTGACTCCAAAAATCATTAGTAAGTAGTTAAGCTATATTATCTTTTTTATTTTTATGTCAAAATTGTATTATAAGTGCTACCTACCCGAGAGGTTCGCTCGATATCAATTCCATAGCCAGCATGAATTTTACAGAGACTCCACATCTTTCAATCCCCTAAAAATATCTTTATGAAAATCCCGTCCATCTGGTGTTCTATTGCTGCGTGAAATAAGGACAAACTAATAAACCAACAAACACTTTTGCTGTAGAAAGGAATGCATAGCACGATTTCAAATCGTTGTTGAATAATATAATAATAATAATAATATTGGTGGACAATTCACACAGCGCCATCTAGCCCCAAACTAAGCATAGCTTGTACTATGGGAACCAGACAACTGATACGATACATATACTTTGTAAATACATACATATAATACATATTATCACCCAGACACAGAACAAACATCTATGTTTGTCACACAAATATTTGTCCTGGATGGGAATCGAACCCACGACCTACAGCGCAGAAGGCAGAGTTCCTACCAAGTGCTGTGAGGCCTGTCAATCTTTTGTAACATTTCGTATTTTTCTTTCAAACACGTTTCAAGATATTTTCTTTTAAAAAGCAAAGGCAATGAAAATGAAACCTGCACAATTAAGCAAATTCATACTGATTAGAACCGCTTAGCCAAACTTATTTGAATTATGTTAGGTAAGGTTAGTAAAGCTGACAGTTTAATTGGATATGGAAGTTAAATTAGGCTTAAAATCATGTTAACGGGGTACTTTTCTAAATCTTGATTTATGTTATCTGTGATTCTTAAGCCAGAATTATTACGATTGTATCAGATATTTAAAAAAAAGCGTTATAAACTAGCAATACAGAGCCTGTTCTCACAAAATTTTGGATGTTTGGTTTTGGGACATGGTGATGGTTTCACGGTGGTTTCCATCAACATTTTGAGAAACCCAACATTAATTAGCCAAATATTTATTGCTTGCTCTGATTTTGAACAAGCAACTTTCGAATGCAGCGTATTCTGACCGTACCTGGCTACCGTGAAGGTAACATCAAACATTGTGCGTGTACCTACTCATTCAACGACGGTAATTAAATTAACGTTTAAAATTAAATTGCATGTAAATATGGGGTTGACCTTACTTGTTTGGCATTTTGGCTCAGTATCCACATGATCAGCGCTCTCGGCACGCCGTACCTGTGCACGCGTCGCGTCGCGTACCTCGTCCCGCACAGTTCACAACGGGACTTCCCCGACTCCGTCAGCCATCTCTCCAGACATTTCACATGTATCCGACCCACGGTCCCACGACAGGAACACGCCGATATCAGTGGCCCAAGTTCCGCAGACAAGCCGTTTCCACCGTGACAAATGCGGCACATGTCATCCAAGGAATGATCGCTTTGCCTCTCGTCTTCAGTAGTTTCTACCACAATTGCAGAGTAATCAACGCAAATCTCCAGCTCTTTGTTCCAGTTGATCGCTTCCGTACCGAAAGTACGCTTATCTACATCAATATTCTTGGGTTGGATGTTCTGTGGCTCTGGGACCGGAGTGCGTCGTTTGGGACTCCTTACCTTGACACGATGCTGACGGGAATACTTATCTCTTCTGGGTGGCGTTTTGTCTCGGGTCGTTTGTCTGGCACGTTTGGTTTCCATCTCAATTTTTTCTATAGTTTCTTTTTGTTCGGGTCTGTTTTCTGACGTGTTGAGTATATTGAAGAGATCGATGTTACTAGAACTGGCTGTAACATCTTTATCGACGGTTGTATTCGAACGTTTTTTGATGTTTAGCGTTGAAATGGAACTGTCGTAGTCTGCTATAATTTCTAGGCTTCTGGAATTCTTGGAGCTATTAGGTTGCATTTGGTTTTTGGACTTAGATGATTTCATAGCGACCAAATTATTTGCCATCGCCTTTATATCTGGTTCAGTTTCTGGAGCACTGAAAATTGAATTTTTATCGATATCTCTACTTTTTTATGACTTTTTTCTTCCGTAATTAAAAGTTTTATGTCTTGCATCCAGAAATTGGAAGCGGCGTTTTATTAGACTTATCAATATATTTGTATATACACGTTATAGTCATTTATAATGGAATCATTCAAAATTACAGGCACTCGAGACGTTCCACTTTCACGTCACAAAGTTACGGCCGCAACATAATGTGACTTGGGCCTTTCCATACCTAAGTAGAGGAGGACGACCCAAAACATTTTGCTTCTGTTGAGTAGAGGATGCCATCTTGCTCTTTCCGTAAGTAATTGGCAAAAAACTATAAACGTGAATGAATATCCTCCGTGAATGAATCTCCTATCACTATCCATTTTTAAATCAAATCTCCTAATGCTTATCTCAGGAACTGCTGTGAGAATTACGGTAGTAACATCATCATCAGCTTATCATAGTCCAGTACTAGATGAGACTTATGTCTAGCACTGGACCAGTAAACCCCACTGAGGCCTAACTTCTGCTCTCTGTATCCACTTCTTGGCTGCCATATTACGCAGTCGCCGCTCCAGCTAGCCGAGAGCGTTGGTGAACTAGCGGCACCATTCATTGACGTAGATTACGTAGTAGGTATGTATTTATTATGACACAGTTTTCACTAATAGATAGACAAATTCCCGAGGAAGGTTTGAACAGGTTTTAACAGTCGAGGAAAGGAAGCAGTGCGTTAGTAACATATTACATCAATGCAAGGAAGACAATAAACAAACAGGTAAGTAAATACCAATTAAATCAATTTTCACAAAGAACCCATATACCTGGTTGGAAAGTTCTTCTGAAATTTGCAATGGTCTCTGCCGGCAATTCCATTCTGAACAGAAAATCTACGGCGCCGAGAGTTTGGCATTTCACTGGAATTTATATATTTTTATGTTTTAATATTTTTATGTATCAATGATTTGAATATTTCATTTTGATTGATATCTGTCATCGGTGGCAGCTGTCATAAACATACTTTTAATTTTTTAAAGTAATTCTCTTTACGAATTTCGTACTACGTTTCTTTATTGCGTCTTAGCAGCAGGTTGATGTCATTAAGTAAAAAAAACCGGACTCAAGGAAAATATAAATAAATTAACATATAAATTAGGGTCTTTCTGTGTCAGATAAATAGATAGATGACAGGAAACTGTTGAAAAGACCTGAAACCTTATTACGATTACTGAGATAACTAAGTCCTTGATTGATCCTTGATGATCATTAAACCTTTCCAAGCCATTTCTTTATGAATTCTATGGAAATAAAGTTTTTGACTTTTGACTTTTGACTTTTTTGACTTTTGATGTTGAAGGTATTATAACTAGCTCAGGAATTAAGCCAACCCATATTTGTTATAAAATTAAAGAGATAATAAAGAAAATAAATAGTCTATAAAAAAGTATAATTAAGATTTTATTTCAAAAATATCTCAACATTCCATATCATAAATTAAAATATAAATTCTAACAATTGCCTAAAAACCTTAAATATATAAAATAACAAAGATTCAATATTACTAATTTTGTTTACAAATTACGTCGATTGTTCAATTTATTAGTGAAAATACCTAGCTACTACAAAAGGGTTTGCATGCGTAGATAATAGATCTACCATGATGCCGCAATATCATGAAGACAAGGCCTTTTTAGATCACGGTAGGCCCACTATTTACCAATACCATTGTATATACAGTTTTTGTAACGACTTAAAATCTAAATACAACGATGATACAATACACATTAATAATTACATAATGACACACATAAGTTCTAAAAATATCCTATTTAGATACTAATCGAGTAACTGACTCTCTCGAACCAGTGTGGTGAAAAGGTTTAAGTGCGCTTCAAAAAGGCTCCTTTCGTGCACTTGATAAATTTTGACGCTAGGACATGTCGGTTTTCTCACGATGTTTTCATTCACCATTTCGAGAACGTGGTATTGTGCACTTAAATTATTTATCTGTATTGAAATTGATGGACTTATAATGTGTACGCAATTCAATATTTTTTAATAAAAAAAAATTTTCATATTCTTTCTTGTTGCCTTGCTCTTACGGACATAATATTTTAAGTTTTAATTCTCTTAAAATATTTTTGCAGCGATATAAATTGACTATGTTACTTATTTGAAACGTTGGAATTTTACATATACTGTCAAATAGACATAATTAATAGACATACACTTTAAATGGAAAATAATAATTTGTCCTAGTGTTGAAGCACTTTATATAATACTTATAATTTATCGAGATGACTCACATTGTTTCTGATACCATATTTTGGACCCAACGATGTCTCGACTGATGATTCATTTCAAAAACCACCGCAGCAGTCGCTACACCTTTTGAATATGAATAATAAGTACATATTTATGATGAAATGATTCGATACAAAACTCGATATAAAACAGCGATCGATCTTTCGTTACGGTTTCTAATCTGAAACATAGTTTGTTTTTTATTAACTCGTCTATGGTTTTTACAAAAGGAATAATAATTAAACTGTCCATTCTTCACTAACTTCGCTAAATATCTAAATTGTCTTTATTTTAAAACCTCATTCATGAGACTGGCTTGAGATATTCTGTTGGTCGTGGGTTAGATTCCCACAACCAGGACAAACATTTGTGTAATGAACATAGATGTATAGTCTGTGCCTGAATGTTATATATGTATGTGTTTACGAAAAATATTTGAGCTATATTTGGTTTGGAGCTAGGTGGCTGCCTGAAATTGTCACCAATATTTGTTAAATGTACTACAATTACAAGTTACAGGAAGTGCAAATAAATTATCAGAAATGCAAATTGAAATTATCATATCAAATACAGCTTTATTAAAATACATACCTAAAATATTTTTCAACCGTAATAATTAGCAATACGATTTATCATCATTTAAAATTTCATTTATACTTTAAGTTATAACTTTCCACAACAATGTCAATTACTTGTTTTTCATATCTGCTCCATATAGTGTTTTTAATCTGTTATTTTGTAGTTAAATTCTTTTTTGACCTTATTTAGAAGTAAATAATGATATACCACACTTAAATAGTTCTTAACTTAGTTAAGTTAGTTCTAGAACTTCATAATTCTTACGAGTTTCAATTACAAAATACCATAAAACTTAGCAAAAAAGACACCTAATATCGACGCCGGTGCAAAAACTAAATTATCTTAATTCTGTCAAAGTTAAACAACAATAAACATAGTTGTGTAAATCGTGTTCTGAACCCACACTTGCGTCCTTGTGTTCTACGGCCACAAGATTTATTCCCATTATCTAGAACCAACATTTACGGAACATTCAAAAATTTGTCCCGTGCGGGAATTAACCTGCAACCCTTGATTCATTGTTGGTTCAAAATATTGCACTGGCGCCATAAAAATCCGTATTATTTATTATATAATGCATCATTTACACATATCTAGTTTCTTATTTAGTCTAATAATGAGCAAATTTTTTTCGTTAATTCAAAATATTTTTCTTCCACGTAATACTTTGCAGGAAATACCACTAAAGGAAATGGATTATTGACACTTGCTATTCGTAATACTTGACCTGCCATTCA
This sequence comes from Chesias legatella, assembly GCA_947359385.1. Taxonomy (NCBI): domain Eukaryota; kingdom Metazoa; phylum Arthropoda; class Insecta; order Lepidoptera; family Geometridae; genus Chesias; species Chesias legatella. Next base: position 4,681,446 of record OX375766.1, read on the forward strand.
TAATTATTAGTAATTAAAATACTGTTATGTTTAGGCAGAAAACGAGACTTGCTTAAAACTGTTATTTATTATAATAAATTTAAGCAACATAGAATTGAGTATTTCCAAGAAGACGTAAAGTGTAGCACACTGTAAGAAATCTCGAAAGAGATGTACATTAGAATTCGACAATGGTGTATCACACTTTTTTGAAGTCAAATTAATCTACATGACAGTCTTCTGTTTCACAAGTAAAGTAAGATTAAAGTAAAGTATAGTTTTAAGTAAACAGATACATAATGATATATTACTTATATTCGTAATGAATTCTAGTCCTATTGAAGTCGATTATAGTTCAGGTTGTTAGAAACATAATCAGATACCATTGTAAATGAATGCCAATATTGACATAAAATGTATGACGTAGCTTTATAACATCAAAATTTTAAATTGTTTTTCGATACGAACGATTTCAATAATATAGCTTTATGCAGAATTGCAGTAACACGGAATTGATCACATAATTCATGATCACTATTCGAATAGGACGAGTCAATAATTTATATCTTTATTACGAACACCATTCCAGTCCCGGTACTTAGACTTTTCGGCCGTGGATGTAAGCTGAAATAAAATAATGTTAACTTTAATACCACCTCATTGCTACCTTATCACTAGGACCTAAGGGAAATAAGGGCGAAAATTTTCTAGATCAAACTGAATGATACTGTAATAAATTCATGCGTTTTTACCTCCGTTCCATTTTATTTTATTTGAAAAACAAAACTATTTCACCTTCGTAAAATTATTATTTTTGGGGTTCCTACTCAAAGAGCACCTTTTCCTTTTGTCTTTATTGCTTTTAAAGAACTATATATCTGGAATACTAGTTGCAGTAATATGACGTTTTCGAAGATAACTAATTGGTTAAAATATTTGGGGGATTCTACTATAAAAAAATATTTTTCAAAATTATTTGTTTCTTTCAAACTCTTCATTTATAATTTCAAGGATTTCCTTATTTTTAGCAGATGCAGTGCCAAGTTACCATTTAACTTCTGCCCATAACAAGCAATACGACTGCAGTCCTCCCCTCATTAGGTACGACAAGACCCAGGCCGCATCGTGTACGCTCATAACTCTGACACATGAAGGTTTAATGTCTCATGTGCCTGTAATTTCATCGGCAACCACACCTTTCAAATAACACAGTAACGTGAATGCATTACTGGTGGCAGAAATGGGCAAGGAAACACTTCTCCGGACTAAGTTGGCATAAGTTCTGTTGCAAGTGAAGCTAAAAGCTAGTGTATACCATCATAGTAGGTCCGATGCGGGCACTTGGGGCAGCTAGCAAGCAAAGGTGGTCTCTGCGGGCGGCGGCCGCGGTCGCGCGTCCGCCACGACGAGGGCGGAAACGCGCCCGCCCCCGCCGCATTTCTTTCGCAGTCTCTGAGTTCCTCGATACCTGTGCAGACGAATACTTTACGGGAATTATAAGAATTATGGTTTTATTGACCAATGGTATGGTACTACTACTACTTTATACGTCACGTGTCACAAGCTGTCTTCAACCAATGGGGAAGAATTGAAGTGCGCCCCAAAGAGGCTTCTTTCTGCACGTGGCATTCGGGTTCTAGGACACGTCGGTTTTCACGGTGTTTTCATCCACCGTCTTGAGAATGTGGCATTATTATTAAAATATGTATATAAAGCGCCTACTTATACGCATACATACTTTTTTCAATGATTTTTTTTCTAGGTTGCGAGGTTTTGAACCCGCAACCTCCGGATTAAAACTAGGTGTCTGTACTACTCGGCCATCACGACTCTCAACAAAAAATAGTCTAGGGATACAAACGCGTTGGGATTCAAAGGCATTTTTTAGTTATAATGAAGTGTCGACCAGCAGCATTTCACGAAAACGCAATTTAAAAAATAGCATTCTATTGCGGGCTCTAGGAATAATTATATTATTGCTTAGTATTGCTTTCATGGCTAGATAAGCCATGGGAAAATAATTAATAAAAAACTGTAGAAATTAATTCTTTAGGAAATGTATGTAAAGTTGTACAATTGTCAGATTGCAGAAACCTGTGTTTAGGATAAAAATGGAAAGGAGATCACAGACACTACAGACTATTAGTTTCGTAGAAAATACATAACACCAATGTATGAATGTAGTGAACAAACTCAAAATGAAATTGATGGCAAACTTCATCCGCTCCGTAAAATTGTGTTTTACACCCTAGAGGGTTCCCGACGGCTGTACAGAATGAAAAGTATACTAATTATCCTGAGATATACCTAGACTACGCAAGTCACTGCTTGCCAAAGCTTGAAAGACCATAAGATATACCTGAAGACTAAAAGATTATAAGGATGATAAATCCCATTTTCAGAAAATCTGCGATAGCTGATTTCTCTGAATTAACTGCAGTAACATTATTTACAATACCCTTAAGTTAGTTTTGAGTTGAAGAGATCAATACGCATTAGTGATTTAAACCAAAGACTAATTTAGTACTTAACTAAATTATCTTCGCTCAAACTTACGTAAACTTTCTCAAACCATTCGAACTTTATGAAGTTAAATGAAATAACGAATTCTAATTAATATTCCTGATATTATTGAAGGTGATATTTATTGTTGGCATCAGATATAATAACTTTATTTCAACAAAATCAAGATTGAACAGGCTACGTTAATTCAGGCGCAAGCGGTTAATCGTAACATTTTGTAAAATGGATGAAAAAATGACCGTGACTCCATTAAAACATATTAAATGTATATTATAGTTAATTTAATAAGAATAATACACATGCTACGAAATATATTAAATATTTCGCTTTACAAATCTTATAGTAGGGTGTATATGTTCAAATAGGCGAAAGTAAGTCGTTTTATAACTCTTTTAAGTGTTAAGGTCATTTGGCAACAATTTTTTATTGATACACTTTTCACTCCATGCATATCAAAATCACGGGAACAAAGAAAACTTGACGTGTCAAAGGTAAAGATTTGACCGCTGCCAGACACATAAAGTTTGGAAGGCAGCATTTTATAGACATTCCGTAGCAACTTTTTAATTATCTTCCGATACCAATGAGTTAATGAGTTCAACTACTTTGTAACAAAATCTAATACAATTTTGATCAAAATTAGGGACAGAATAGCCTAGCATTTTACAGTTAATTTTGTGTAATAATTATAGAATAAAACAAAAAAGGATAATAATATGTATCCCATTAATTTAAACGAAATGTGCCAGTTATATTTCATATAAGAAAACAATCACAAACATCGTCATAATAATTTATTACAAAAATGTATTTTAATAGAGCTGAAACCGAAGATTAAATGTAATTAAAACGTTCCCAGATAAAAGCCCAAAATCTGCTATTCATCATGCGAGGCACAAAGCAAATTAAATAGATTTCCCAAAAAGTAACGATAAAGTTTTATTTGAGTTGATTTATTATTTTCTAGAGGGTTTAAGACAAATTTATTGAGACAGAGCGGCTGAACTCTTACAGTGAGTACAAATTAAATACCTCTGTCTCATTTAATCACATTAGACTGAAATTCATAAAGTGAAAACAATGCCAGGAATCTATGAAAATATAATTCTTGTAAGAAATATTGTAAAATTTGGTAGGTATAAAGAGTAATTTTGTTGGAAATTTTGCAGTGAACTCTTGATATAAATACTTTATAATTAGTGGCGGTATTGTGTGTGATTTTATATTTAATTTAATTCAGATTGTCGATTGTTTTGTTGTGTATTGTTTTTAGAATTGTAATGTGTTTTGTGCGAATAAATAAATAAAAAAAGACGGCGCCGGTAGTCTGTTTTTAATTAGCATATTCTGCCCACAACAAAGTCCTCTTCTACTTCAAACGCTACCTACCTAGGTGCTCTCTCACTTAGGCAAAGGAAGACCGTGGGCACAGCATTGCAACGTCTGGTGTGATGTCTGAGAGATAATGAGATAGCAATGTGATGCAGCTAAACTAAGAATAAAAATAGGAATATTCCATAAACAATGGTTAATCTTGTTAATCTTGGTGGTAGGCTATACCTACGTTAATTGAACAGGAATCATTTAAATAAAACATGTTTGTAAAGATAAAACTACTAGGTTTTATTGTATAATATTATATATTTTAGTATTTAAAAAAAGTGTTTATGTATTCTATCAGTTCCCTGTTTCCCATTTTACAAGTTATCCTTTGTTTGGGGCTAAATAGCGCTGAGTGGAGTTTCAAGGAATATAAAAAAAAGTATCTTATATACGAAATGACGCGTTTGAAACAAAAACGATCGAACACGCGGCGCAATACAGATAAGTACCGTAATAAAGTGAAATGAGTAGTTTGTTGTGCTTTTATCTTGTTAAATGAAGTTTTCGTAGCACTGAGACTCCTTGTTATTTTTATGGATTTCAGATGGAACAATGACATGGTATAGTAGGCGATAACAACAGTATAATTTAGGGGAACACAAAAGTAATATTGTTTTGCACCTCTTACCTTGACATACGTATATAGATAGTAATGTATTGTAGTATTTGAAGCCTGAACAACTGATATTTCACGCTGTTTATATTTTGCAAATAAACAATTAGTGAAAATTTCACCCCAGCCATCTAGCCCCAAACTAAGCATAGCTTGTATAAAGAGAACTTGATATATGATAGAATACTTATATACCTTTTTATAAATTCATACATATTACTACTACTAATAGTACCATTGGCTTTCTGGAACCAGTGAGATGTAAGGCCGCATTCGTTGCCGTACGGTTTAATAATATAATGTCAGCTTAGAATGCAAGAGCGATGTGTCGTGTCTACGTTTCAAAGGCTCATCCAATCTATACATCTATACAAATAAATACAATTGGAGTGTCTGTTTGTAATATTAAAATAACCGCTTTTTACTAAGTGCATATGGATGTATACATGGTACATATACCAAAACATTTTTTTTTTTAATTTTTGTCTGTCTGTCTGTTTGTTCCGGCTAATCTCTGAAATGGCTGGACCGATTTCGACGGGACTTTCACTGGCAGATAGTTGATGTAACAAGGAGTAACTTAGGCTACTTTTCCGAGGGGTGAAATAGGGGTGCATGATAAAACCGAATTCCACGCGGACGAAGTTGCGGACAACAGCTAGTTGGAAGTAAAATGAGAATGCAATCAGATATAGGACGAGTGCTGCCAGGTGTAAATACTACTTACGTCCGCAGCTTGTTTACTGGGCTGAGGATTGGGTGAGATTGATAGCGGTAGTTTTAAGAGGGCTTGCTATGTGTATCAATTTAATCTGGAAGTAGCTGCTTCTTGGGTTATTTATAGTTTCACTAGGGTGAGGCTGTGGGAGAAAACGAATAAAAAAGAGAAGAAAAAAGAATAGAAAAGAGTTTTCATTTTTGTCTTCAGATATATTGTGCCACACAAATTGGTCTGCAACGGTCGTTCAACTGTAGTGCGTTTCCAAGGCGTATATTTACATAATTTATGCTAATTGTGGTAAGACACGCCTTTGACTGATTAAGTGAATTCAGATTAGATTATTTGGGAAATTTCGCAGGATAATACATTTCAGGCTACAGAATATTCATGCTAGTGAGTACTGGTTGGAACTCTTTATTATTTTGATATCAATCACCGCTCGAGTGCTTGCTCAATGTTCACTTATCTAGCTTTTTTTTTTTATTCTATTTTTCTCTGACAAATTTACGGTAGAGCTGTTGGCCCTCCTAAAGTAAGTGGTAGCCTCTACCCATAACAAGCAATACCATCCTTGGGTCCTCCCCTACCCAGGTACAATAATACCCAAATCGCCTTTTATGTGCCCGTGACACTAAGAGATGAAGGTGGAATGTCTCATAATGACTTAATTTTGGAATTCGCTGTACTTAAAATCTGTTAAAAGTGAAAGATTGCTTAATTCAAGAAGCTATTTTGATTTTTTACATTGGGGTTTATCACTTAAATAGAGGCTACAGCGAAACTATTCACAAAGCACTCCTCGATAACAACTGAAGTTAACGAATAAAATCTCTAAAGAAATATTTATGAATAATTCCACTGTGAGCCGATGTAATGCCATCAATATAACCTAGATGCACATGCTTTACTACAATGTGCTTGAATGATAGCAAATACTTTAAATAATTACGTTAACGAGTAAAAACCTGATCGGGATCGACTGCCCGACTGCGAGTTCTCGGGGGGTGACTCTGGGGGTGTCCGCTTCTTGCGGCAGCACACGTCGCGCCAGCAGCACAGGATCGCCGTACGGAAATATGTCCTGAACCTGAACAAACATTACCACAATTATCGTTTGGTTAACTGTTCTGCCGTCCTTTAACTAAAAGGCCGTTATGCCCAAATTGTTGTTTTTGAGATATGTTCAGAAAACTCTTTTTAATTTCTATTAAATCCGTCACTTAACAGACTACAATTTTGTTTATATCTCCGGAATTAATTATAATTTACAAACGTTTCTTAGACAGAAAGATAGAGAATTTTGAACGGTATCGCTTCCTATTAAAAAGTCAAAATTGACTTTTTGAGGGTAACTGCTTTCTAGTTAAAGGATGGCAGAGATTTTTCTATAACTATTACAGGTACCATCGTGTTACTATTTTTTAACGTGTCTTTTCTTTGTTTATTCCCAATAAAGATTATTATTATTGTATATGTGTGTGTGCAAGGTTACGCACGGTACGTCGGTGGCTGAGTAAAGTCTTTGTTAAGACTTAGACAAACCGTTAGATCAACGTTAATTTGGGAACTCAGCGGACTTAGACATGTCCCAGACCAAGACAAAAAGACAAAAAAAAAACTGGTACCAAAATGTTTTTTTTGATAGCGCTAAAGCTTGGTAGATTTTTAAAGACGGCAGTTGCTTAGATTATTTCTCGTATGTGGGGGTCGATAGCCATAAGTATTAGCGTCTGCTAAGACAGACAAAATGTAAGTTCAACGTTAATTTGGGAACTCAGCGGACTTAGACATGTCCCAGTCTAAGACAAAAAGACAACATTAAAAAACTGTTACCAAAATGTTTTTGTTGATAACACTAAAGATTGATTAATGACGGAAGTTGCTCACATGATTTCTCGTATGTGGGGGTGGATAGCCAGTATACCATATACCATAAGTTACCTATTAGCGTTTGCTAATACTTATGGCCTTCTTGATGGCAGACACCAATAATTCGATGAATAGATTTTAGTTCGCCATTTTGTTTTTCTTGCATCGCATCGGTACACAATTTCTCATCAGTATTTAACCGCGTGAATGGAAATTGTGTACGGGTATCTCACAGGGATCGGAAATACGTTACAGTGGATTTGGGGAAAGCAATGTGTTTATTTACGAGCAACGGCGTGTACCTAGTAAAGGAGGTTTTTGAGTGAGAAGATATTTATTATCTTGTAATTTTGGGAGCATTATATTTGCACAGAAGCAAATTATAATCTCGTGGGTTTGATATATGATAATGTTTTGCAGTAACACTCAAAATAGTATGAGTTCTCTTTATGATTGGTACAAATGAACACAATAGGGTAAAATCCTCTTCATGAATGGTACAAATGAACACAACAGGGTAAATTCCAAATGAAATTAGTCAAATCCATATCTGATAATTTAATGAACTTCCAGAAAATAATGATAAAAGTGGAGAGATCAAAAAAGGTGATATCACCACAGTCTATTAATATATATTTTATAATGATATTACCTTAAATGAGTTACCAAAACTCACAATTTCATTTCTAATCTATGAAATCCCGGAATACGCTCTGAAGTTAGCTGTTCATACCAGTTTTTCCTTAATAAATATTCTGCCGATTCACAGATTCTTTCACATGCTCATAAAATTTTATAGTAAGGAGTAGTAGCTAAAACGTACTGAATATTCGCAATGAAACATGTAAGAGATTAAGGGATTTAGCCAGCGTGATTGAATCTCTATGCGTGGCATACTAGCTACAGGGTGTTTGTGTTCTAACGGTACCATTTCGGAAAATTTCATCTGTTCGGTATGAAAACTGAAAATCTATTCCATTCATTTAATTTTATACACATTTAATTTTGTACACACACACACATAAAATCACGTCTGTTTCCCGGAGGGGTAGGCAGAGATAACGGGTTTCCACCTGCTACGGTTCTATACCTCCTTATTATATTGTAATGCCTTATTTATCCACAGCATTTTATGTCTATTTAGTATTAATACATACGGCCTATACTGCCGTATACTATGTCCTCATAACCATAAAGGGAAAAACATCTTACGGAAACAGGCAAGTTCATAGATTTGTATAAGTTAAGTATACGATTTCCAGATTGGGCACTTGTGGTAGATACAATTGCCATTTACTCTCGCTTGTCCTGTTATGGAATTAACCTGCCCGGGTTAAGGTGACCCATGTAAATGAAATAAATTGAAGAATATAATTACGCAATAATGGCAAAAATGCTATGAATTGAGGGTCAATTGATGTGCCATAAAGGTGACCTAATAAGGTAATTAAATTACTGACCTGAATAATAGAACACTGAGGTAAAATAACATATACAATAGAACACTGAAGTATAATTTTCCACAAAAGGCAACCGTTTCCTGGATATTTCCTCGAAACAAAATATACTTATAAAAGAACGTCTATTTTGTCCCTATGAGATTTCATACATATTTTCGTAATCCGCTTTACTAACGCAAAACAATATTATAAAAATTCGGTACATTAAAAATAAAAATGCCAACATTGTGTTTCCTTCGTGATTATGATGGTGAAATATGTGTGCTTCATACCACTGTATTCGTTTCTTTTACTTCCTTCGACAATTTGGAATTTCGTTGGCCTGCTGAAAGGTATGCGTTTCTTTGTAATCCGCCTAGAGCGTAACTAGCAGTCGGCTGCTGGGTGGCTTTCATTCAGAAGGCAAAAGGGACATTATGTTCATATGCACAGAGTGCTAAGTTCCAAGGATTTCCGTATTCGCTTCATAACGCGGTTATTCACATTTTTTATTCTCATTTTATACCACCCGGTAGGGCTATTCACACACCCTACCAAAAGTTCTATTGAAACTGTTTTCCTCATTGGAATAAAATTATAGACTCATAGGGTCATGCATCTGAAACCTTCGAGAAAAATAAAGGACAATGTTCAAAATGAACAGTAATATATATTGACTGGCCTATCACAAGCCAGTAGGTAATAGAATAAGTAAAATATTCATTTGTAAAAGGCGAATGTGGGCGAATTTTTGCTATTGTTGCTCTGCTCGAGATATCTTTTGTTTTTCGAACCAATTTTGAATAACCATGGTCTATTACGTTCCTATAGATGGTAAAATTTTATATTCATTTTGAAACGACATTTAAACGTAGGCTCTTTGTTGTTCATAATAGTACCTACCGCGAAAGTTTTCTACAGTATTGAAAGTTAATGGATATAGTACTGGTATGACGTTGACATAAAAGTGCAAAGCACTCAGGTTTCGTTCTAAGATGACGTCACCATCCATTTGCTTTGCAGTTCATAAGCCAACGCGACTATATTATAAAGTCAAATATAAATTGCGATAACTACTGTCGCCAAGTGTGGTGGGCTGATCTCAAAATATACAACTAAAAAACTATAATATTGGTTCACTCTTTTATCTCATAAAATTATTGCTCTTACTCCAGAAATCCATAATAAATCTTTGACTATAACAGGCATTTGTCCGAATTATTGTCTTTTATCATTTCAACTTACACAACTCCAGTAATTGCTTAAATCATATAAACTAAAAACCCTAAAGCAATTAATTATAAACATATGGATTATCTCAAGAAATAAAATGTTTGCTATGACTACATATATTATATGTCTGTACGTATGTGTATGAACTATCATAATTTACATTAAAATACAATAAGATTATTGTATTTATATAATGAGAGAGTTAAAACTTCAACTTTAAAATACTAGTATAAATCGGACAAATTGACACTTCAAATTATCAAATATATTTTTGAAATAGTAGATACATTACAAAAACTAAAGTTAATGAGATGACTTTCAGACGCATTATTTTAAGGGGATCCCTAAATTAGTGATGACCTGACAGCATTGTACTGTCTAAATACCAGGATGTCTCTTAACGATAAATTTAATTATCTTGAATAATGGACTCAGTAACAGATCCAGTGTGAAGCCGCTTTAATTGAAAATTGGCGTACGAGAATAGAAAAGGGAAACGTGTAAGGGAAATGGACAAATAGCGTTGAAGCCCCTTTAGTTGTTGAAAATACGTAAATTGAAAACACACCCACGTCCTTAATCTACGCAACACAAACCTTGAGACTTCCAAAGTCTGAAATTTAATAGTTTTCATTGAAAATTCAGATGTTTTGGCAAGTTTAAGTAGGTGGATATGTGATATGTTATCGGATTTCATATTAATAGTTTGTATGGAAATATGCATAATGTTCCTAGATAATTTTGGACTGTCTAGTGCTTAATATGTAAATTTAAATGTAAAATAAGCTAAAAACAATTACGACGATTAACTCTCATATGGAAGACCTTTAGGCAGATTTTAAAGTGTGCCTTTCACACTGCGGAGGTTTAGTTTGTCAGTGAAAATCGTTTCATGACATTGTCATAAAATAAGTATACATTTCTATGGAATTATTTACATGACACAGTAATGCATATGTGTGGCTTCCGGCGGAAATTGATATGGTGACAGTACTTCCCCGGACGAACTTGACACCGTTAATGGAGCCGTTAAGCTAAGACCAGAACCTATTTGGCCCCACTAATACCTAAGCCTCAACCTAGTTTATGTAAGTATCTACTTGTATCCTTTTTGCTACATCTTTTTGTTCACGTATTATGACTTCCTTTTAGTTTGTGTTTTTGTGTGGTTCAATGTTTTTATTTCTTTTTTCTTTCTTTCTTTACTCTTTGGAAAATCATGTATGGGGTTAAAGTGTGGGTAGATGAAATATGGACGAGTAAGATCTTAAAGAATGTGATACGAAATTGCACTGGCAAACTTAGAGACTGGTACAAAAAAGATTTGCAAACATTTTGTGTACTAACTTGGCATTCATCCAGTAGTAGATGATGGGATTGACCATAGAGTTGGCCATGGCCAGCCAGTAGAAGCCCAGGTACACGTGCTGGACGTACTTCATGTAGAGGATGGAAGGGTTGAAGTGCGTGTAGATGAAGTACGTGTGATAGGGCAGCCAGCAGATTCCGAAGATCACTATCACCAGAATGAACATCTTCACCACCTGCGAACAAAAGTATATCGACGGTAAAATAATTAACTATTCTATTCTATTCGAGTCACTGATTCTCTCGAACCAGTGTGGTGAAAGGATTTTTAAGCGCGCCTCGAAAGGCTCCTTTGGCGCACTTGACGCATGTCTTCAAATTTTCAGTTCTAGGACATGTCGGTTTCCTTACGATGATTTCATTCATCGTTTTGAGAACGGTAAGTAACTGTGTTATCATTACTCGGAGAAATTATTTTAGGTAAAGTTTTTTCACTTAAATAGTTATGTGCGCAATGGTACATTCTCAAAGGAAAACACTGTTGTGAAACCAACATTGTTTATGTGATAAAGTTACGGAACGAGCAGATGGCACGCCTGGTGTAAAGTGGTAATCTCTGCACACAACAGCAATACGACTTGTATCCTCCCCTACAAAGATAAAACAAGACCCATGACACTGTATGCGCCCGTAACTCTGAGACTTGAAGGTGAAATGTCTCAAGTGTCTGTAATATCACCAGCCACATCTTAAATAAAAAAACTTTCCAATTTTTGCTTTACTAAACTTAACGATTATACTACACTTATTACATTATGCTGATGCTTGTCCGTGAAAATCTGAATCGTCTCGCAATTCCCGACGAACAATGAATCAAATTAGTCGTCCCGCCATAGTCTGCGCAAGGATGCATACACAAACGTTAATGTGAAGAAAATGGGTCATGTGTATCCAGCAAACAATTAACCTTGCGACATATAACAAGATGGATCATGAACAATGTGCTTTGCAGCAGAATAAGATAATATTCGTAGCATCATAATAGTGCAGTGTGACGTCACTTAATATGGAATTAATTCAGAAGTTGTCAGAGTGGAGGTTAAGGAGTTTATTCTAAATTATCATCCAATGAGAAAACTGACGCTAAAGTAACCGCCTATGCTTCAAAAATAGTTAAGGCAGTTGTTTAGGAAGAAGAAATGGAACACATAATTCCTGCCTAGGTACGACAATACCCAAATCGCATCGTAAACGCCCGTTACTCTGAGACGGGAATGTAGAATGTCTCATGTGCCTGCAATTACACCGGAAACCACAACTTCAACCTAGCACTTACAGAAGCAAAATCAGAGGAAGACAAAGCTGGCAAAGCCACAAGTCACGAGAACATAACAGAATTGTTTGATGTCATGCTTCTAATTTTCCTTGTATGATATATATTCCTTGAATGTACGATACACTGATATTCTGAGAAGATAATTTGTAACTGATAATAGGTACGCTAACTTAAAAAGGGCTCTATTTAAAACTTTACACACATTTGTTTCGAAGTACAAACATGCGTAAGCTCGTAACATTTCAAAACATAAGCTCATTTCATTAGCAAGCAAACCTCGTGGCCTGGAAATGAAATCAATTTGTTTCTGTTTTCAGAAATCCCTTCAGTGAAGCCAGAGCTCTGAATAATCCATGCACATAAATTTTCAGTTATTCTCATATGAAAATTTACAGAGAGAATGTAAAAAAACATAGTTTATTAACTGATTGTAAATACGTATTTTTTAGATTACCATTAAAATAATAGTGAACTCCAGCCACAGTTTATTCCAACGTTACAAATGATCTACCATTAATTTGATATTCAATTACTCAGACCGTACAGTAGACCCCTTACTTACAGACGGCATTTGCTCTACAGAGAAACTAATATAATAGTACGGACTAAAGACATGTCTACTAATGAAAAACTCGGCTAATAATTCGTGGTAGCAGGTAAGTTAATATATAGATAACATAAAAAAAAATATGCAGGAAAGTAGTAGTACAATTTTTTTTTATCTACATGGGCCTACTGTCATAAAAATAATCTAATCAATTTGTTTTTTTTTATTTTTAGCTATATATTTCTGCTCGTCGATATTTCAGTACCAAATACCTACTTCTTACATAGGGTATAATATTTATAATCGAATGCTATATCATAGCTATTTTTTGCTCGTTGACTTGACAGACCAAATACAATAACTAACTTTAAAGTTCATACTTAATAGGATACGGTGATATATATTGTATTCCAAAAATCATCGTCAAGCTATAAACGGATGGTAACTGTCATCACTACGATCCATTTCCGGCTTGACTTTGGTTTTGAAACCCTGTGTATCACAGTATCCATCTAATCGGGAAGTGAACTCTGCCGTTCTGTGTAATAAATACATCTTAGTGTGCATCATTGCTAATGCAAGAAAGTCCGTATCTTTCAGACAATAAATAATTCAATTCTCACAGGTACTTATATATTGATAAGTGGCCGAGTAAAATCGAACTTCAATCCAAAGGTCATTAATATATTCAGGGGCACAACAGGTGTGCAACATTCACCTTTTCCACTCCGGTAACACTCCAATAATATAAAGGTGTATATGTGTGCAACCACAATGGGGTAGTAAGTCACTCCCCAAGGTCCCCAAGTTCGTTCCCAAGGTTCGCTAATGATCTATTCCACATAACTATACATTTTATGGGTTAAAATGTGTTTATGTGACAAATATAACCGAAGTTCTCTTAAAGCGTGGGAGCGTGGTGGCCCAGTGGTAGACCGCGAGTTTAAATTCGGAGATTGCTGGTTCAAATCCAAACGCGCCTTTATGAGCCTTTTCGTGTGAAAAATCGATGTGTGCTATACGTTCTCGAAACAGTGAAGGAAAACATCTTGAGTTAGATCTCTCTAGAATTAGATTAGATCGTTATTATTAGATCGATATTTTTATTAGATCTTTCAAAACCAGTAATTCACGGTCTAGTGCATGAAATGAGCCTGTTTGAGGTGCATTTTCCTTACTTAACTGGTTTGAGAGAGCTAGCGACACGATTGGCATACTTTGAGAATGAAAACCGCTCGATTAAACACAAACGAATTCACTATCCAAAAAACCTGAAAACTACCACAATCAGATACACGTTAATATGATTAAAAAAAAATTAAAAAATGCCGGGCGCACGAACATATTCAGTGTTATATCCACGTTTAAGTACTTAAAATATTATGTTACTCCAGAGATAGTTGAATACTCATGTAACCAACACAAGAATCACCTCTGGCTTCATGTTTCATGTGTAGCAAAAATCACTTGTTGCATGAAAAGGAATAAATATTTTCTTGCGGGTATCAAACCCACGATCCCTGGGTTTATGTGGTTGCTTGTAGCCCTTTATGAAAGTTGATCCCGAGTAAACAACAATTAGAAAATGATTAGGCTTTTGAGTGGCAGCCATGCCCAAGCAATTTCAGACAGAACATAATATTGATTTATGAGGTTACATAATTTTGAATTCTTCCTTAATAATAAAATTCATGCCCTAAAAGTCCTTGACGTCTAAATATACGAAAACGAAAATTCTATTTTGCTTTTTTTTCCATGAACAAAAGTAATAAAAAGTACGAAATTTTAAGTAAATAGTATGAAATCCAAATTAGTTTAGACATGACTGTCTTTCACAGATCGCGTGTACAAAAATCGTAGGATTTGGGTATAAATCTGGGTAAGTTAATTTTGGACAGATATGATTACCTAACCTATCGACTACAAGTCAAGGTTATTACTTGGTTATACCCCAAGCAGGTAATACAACGCCACAATAAAAAAATACAATAAAGCATTGGATTCAAGCAAATTGTGCAATTAGTATTGAGTTTAGTTATCGAAATATTCATACTCTGACATTGCCAATTTAGCTGTGACCGAGTGATACGGACCTCATAACTGAATCCCGACATCTGAAGGACATTGTTTGAAACCAAAATATTTTATCTACACATGTAATTACTTATAATGTGACTAAATGAATGAATGTTTAGAGTAATATAATAAAAACGACCAAATGTACAGAGGAGGTGATAATGAAAAATGGAGTTTTTTTTTTATTTATTAATTTCAAAAAGTTACATTCAAGTATTCTACACTCAAAAATCCCTAGTGGGTTTGTCCTGAGTGCATGGTTTCCCCTAAATAACACAATTATACTAACAAAGTTTCGTAATAAAACAACAAAATAACCGTTGATTCATTCTATAGTGAGTTGAAAACAATAACCTTGCTATTAGTTCGTTGTTCCCTCCGTGGCTACTACCCGCAATAATGTGCCGCAACACATTCTCAAAACGTCATAAATCTAAAATTGAAAACCTAGGTTGGAGCAGAAAACCTGCTTAATGACGAACTGTATTTTCAACTAATAATATATCAACCGATGTTATTAAGAGGACAAGCCAACCCAAAGCGCGTCATTATTATAAACGTCTATGCCTATATACCTCTATATATGCATGTTAAATAAAGTCAAAATATTTATGCAGCCCAAAATATTTCATTCATAGTTTCCTGTAAAGCAAATAAAAACTCCCTGAGATGTATCCAGTGTGCTCCTAATTAGGCTGGAAATAATTAGTACATAATACCTAATCCCACAGTATCATGAAAGTTAGGATAACTAGTTAGGCGGACTGGTTTCATAATACTTGTTGTATTTGTTGTTCGTGTCTGACGTAGGTAGATAAAATAGGTAAAACGTGACTTACATTTTACATGCATAATCGCAGCAAGATAATTGATAACTAATCAGAAATAAGACGAATGAAATGATACTTTATTTGCTATAAACTGTATTCGACAAAGTTTCGTACAAATATTTCTGATAAAATCAATAGTAATAATTATTTGAAATATAAACAAGTCACTCTTTTTGTTATTTAATACTTATAGAGTTAATCCATACCAGGTTTTTAAATCACACAAATACAAATTACACATTAATAAGATATTAAATTAATATTTTGTAATTTTTTAATCTTTGTAAATTATTGTTTTGAAATAATATGATATAAAGTTTGATCATATTAGTAAGTATCTCTTTCCTTCAGGAGTGAAGGGGGTAAGTTAATTTAAAATTAGCTCCACGTCGCTGTTATCAGAATGACACCAATGTACCAAACGACCGGTTCATCGCGTTTCAAGACGGATTCTTCTGATAACAGTGCTCATATATTGAGTTGACCCTCATATTTCAAACCTTGAGAAGCTCGTAAATAAATTGTAATGTATTGTAATAATTGTACGTGGGTGTATGAATACAATGACGAGAATGTATAAGTTGATAAGCAGTTTGCAAGTACTGAATATCATGTGTCATCAATCAAGTTTGTGAAATTTATTTTCCTTAGTAGAGGTACCTTTTTTATAAGTGAGTAAAGTTACAGAACAACATTAGGATCTAGGCGGGCGGGATAACGTAGTTCAATTTTGATTTGTATCCTCGCTAACTAGCTAATCAACTTGATCTGTTGTGCACATCATTTGAAAAGACGAGTTGTATAATTAATCCACAAAATGAGAGCGTGGTGGTCTGGTCGTACTGACCCCAAGTTTCAATCCGGAGGTCGCCGGTTCAAATCCCGACGGGCATCTATGAGGTTTTTGATTGAAATATTTATGTGCGTAATGCCACGTTCTCAAAACGGTGAAGGAAAACATCGTGAGGAAACCGACATGTCCTAGAACTAAAAATTCCATGACATGTGTCAAGTGGCTCTTTGAGGCGCACTAAAAATCCTTTCACCACACTGGTTCGAGAGAACCAGTGAATAGAATATAACCAGAATATAGCTTAGAAATATGTTAATCTAAAAGGCAGTTCCCAATCCAGGCATTACGTGGTCAAACACAACTCCAACAGATGCTAATAATTTGTGCCTGTAAGTATAAAAGTCCATACCTTCCGCTTAGAGCGTATGGAGTCAGCTTGTCGCTGTGTCAGCTCGCCGATAGATCGGGACCCCCACAGCACGCGGCCCATCGCTGAGTAGAAGAACGTCATGCCCAGCATTGGG
Organism: Chesias legatella; assembly: GCA_947359385.1. Taxonomy (NCBI): domain Eukaryota; kingdom Metazoa; phylum Arthropoda; class Insecta; order Lepidoptera; family Geometridae; genus Chesias; species Chesias legatella. The sequence continues at coordinate 4,698,620 of OX375766.1, forward strand.
ACAGCGTAAGTCACCACTGAGAACAATACTTGATACCTGCGAGAGTTAAATACATAATTTTATTACGGGTATGACGCGGGGAACAACGGTGGTTGAATGTTTTGGGAGATATTGATATGCTTAGCTTACTTTGGGGCTAGATGGCGCTGTGTGAAATGTCCACTATTATTATTATTATTATTATTATATTAGAAAAACGCTTGGTTTGGTAACTTGACATCAGTAATACACTCTTCTACAGAGCGACTCGTATAGTGTTTTTTTTGCAGTTGTAACTTTATGAAAATGTGAAATAAAAGACGAACTTATCGCAGTTCAGTAGTCTTTTTTCTCGCGCAATACGGAAACAATCTTCAAAACTTAGAATACAATAGAAGAATTGAATAAATTTTATTTGACACACACAGTTTATATGCAACATTAATAAAAACAAAAATAAACATAAGAAGACAATTACAAAATACGACACTCGGTGAGTAAACTTCATACAAAGTTACTCTGTGCCCCAAGCAAAAACCCATTATCTTCAGAAATTCAATTGAACTGTGAACGGAAATTCCATTTTGTAGATACATCATACATTCTGAAATATGTTACATCTATTCTCTTGCTCAAGATAGAATACTTGACACCCTGCATAAGCACGCTATTGAAATGTAAAGGTTATTGAAATGTTATTTGGTTTCATTTCGTTTCAAATAGAATGTGATTTATTCTCCTCACTCTACGTATGTTCAAGAGTATTTTAATCCAATCCTTTTAATGGAAGTTATTTAATAAAATATTTTAAAAGCGTATGCAGCTTATAACACTTCCTATGATGTTTTCACACTGGCACATCCGGATGTGACTTCGATTATATATACAATGCGGTGGTATTGCCATAAATAAATTGCATTAAACAGTTTAAGGAACAAAAACTTTTTTTGCAGCAGAAACGGCATTCCGTTCTGGCAGAATAGACGAGTCGCTTAAAAAAAAACTGGTCGACTACGATGGCAACTCCGCGGAAGCAACATACAGATTGAACAGAACTTGAAGTTTGGCAAGACTCCAGGCACTTCAATGTAGAGTTTGTGAAAAGCTTAGTTGTAGTGCTATGTAATTTTTAATTAGTGTTATGCACTTCACTGCATTTTTAAATACAAATAATGATTTTTGGATGTATGTGCAGTTTATTGAGTAGATAGTATTGCCAGTACACCTACTTCTGCCACCAAGTAGTAAATTACTACTACCAACTTCATGTTTATACGTCAGCTTTTCCCGAGATCCATAGAACTTAGATTCGTATCTAAGTAACACTGTAGGGTAAAGTTATTGTCCTGGCTGGTAGATTACTACTGATTTATACTACTATTTGTACCACAGGCTCTTGACCAATGTGGTGAGAGGATTTATTTGCACCTCGTTGAAGCTTTTTTTGTGTGCCCCAGACAAGGCTTTGATTTTTTGGCTTCAAGGACATGCGAGATATTTTTCGTTGCTTTTTTGAGTGGTATTCGTACATAGGTATATTTTTCAAGTGAAATTATTTGAACATGTCTGGATTTGTACCAGTGACGTTCAATGATTAAAATTTCGGGGCCTGTACAAATGGGACAATGGCTTCAGTGGTTATGTACCCTCATTAAAGAATATATTCCTGAGAATATAATGGATGAGTTCACAACAAGTCAAGTCCTATTTGTAATTTGTAATTGTTCCTATAGTGTAATTAAAACAGTTGTTCATTGTGGCTCTACGTATCTTCAAGGAAAAGGTTGTGAATTTCCTCCTATATATAGTTTGAGAATACCGGATACGGATATCGAGCTGACAATTCTATTGCTTAAAAATGTTACTGAAAATCTGACTTCATATTCTATCTAAAAAACCTTTATTCACAACTTTTATCAAATACGTGAAACATTTGATAAAAGTTACTTATGTCGGATTAAAATACGCCCGTATGATTCACCGCAATGATAAATCTATGAATTTCGAATAAAGTTATACAATTTGGCTCAAAACTGTGACTATTTCGTTACTATTTTGATATGACTTTTTTACGTAATTAAGTTAAGGAACAAGCAAAAATGGCCCACGGGATACTAAGCAGTAAATTTTTCCCGTAACAAAAACAATATATCTTTGCTTTTCTTTTACACAAGTATGAGATAATCCAAGTTGTATTGTAATATACCTCTAACTCTGTAACAAGAAACCAGAAAATCGTACATATCAATCATACTGGAACTCAGTAATGCGAATTTTTTTGTATGTGATTTGGGTGACGGAACTAGCTGACGGCCCACCTTATGTCAAGTGGTAACAGGCGCCTATAGACAGCAATTTTCGTAATTTTAAGTATTTCTTATATTATTCTAAAAACTTAAGCCGGTCTCGGCTTGCCTCTATATATGCTGCATAACTTGTAACATATACAAACATTTTTAATATCGAAAATCCTTTGCAGAAATGTGCGACTCGTTTCAGTCTTAATCCGATGTCTTTGCGAGTTATCTTCAAAGAGCTTTCAGTTTGTTTAGCGTTCAGGTTTCAATTCCTTGCTGTATTTTATCCGTTCAGATAGCCTCCAATAATCAACCCAATTCAGCTAACTAGTAACTGCAGTTACATTATACTTTTTATTAACTAAACTGTCTGAATCGTTTTGACTGGCCTCACAGCTCAGTTGGTAGTAACTCTGCCTTCTGCACTGTAGGTATTGGTTCGATTTCCGACGAGGATAAAATTTTGTGTGACAAACGTAGTTGTTTGCTAGTTTACTTACATTAACTAGACCAAGTATTTTTGGAAAGACATATCTAACTTGGATACATCTACCAGAAAGAATTTCCGTAGCTAGCTTCCATGACGGTTATCATCAGTGGTTCTATAATGCTGCATTGCTCTTAGTTTAATATTGTGTACACAAATTCAGTTTACCATTATAAAAATAATCGTAGCAACAGTGAAAAAAAGTCATCGTTTAATAACTACTCTTGTATCTGGTAAATTTAGTTTTCATAAATAATTATTTATACCTATTTCTAATGTCTTATCATGGAACATTCATGAAACAAAACAAGAAAATCCTTACAGTTCTCTTATTTGAATTACCAACGCCTCCAAAAGGAATCTAACTTTTCTGAACTTAATTCAAGGGTTACATTGAAGTCAGGGTCGGTTTAACTCGCAAAGTTTATTAACGTTGATTAACACTTTTCGCGACGTTAAATTCCGTTATACAAAGGCGGTTATATATTATTAGTATTGTTGATGTAGAGTGAAAATTTATATTTTTCCTACATTGGTGTGTTTTATTTGCCATTTTTTTTACAAATATTTGAAGCAGAATTGGGGCATAGTACCCAAATTTGTGCTCGGCTATCAGTAGCTTTTTATGCTTGCGAGAAGTCTGACTGTTTGAACTGTTGCAGACTTGTAAACATGAATTAATTAATATTAGTGTACTAATCCACTGACACGAAAGTAAGAAAGAAAAATGTTTACTCTCGAACAAACTGTTAACAACACCAATTAGATACTTAAATACCTAGGTCACCTGGCTGATCGCTGTTGTGTGAACATGGATTGTGAGAAAAGCTTTCTGCTCAGCATTTGGTAAGGAAACAAGATCCCCAGCGCTGATTTTCCGAATCGTCTTAACTGAAATCACGGACATTGAACAACAGGTACCGATCTAAGGAAACAGACGATGAAAAGTTTATAAAGAAATCCATATTAACACAAAAACTTTGAATTTTTATTTTTTTTTTTTTTTTTTTTTTTTTTTATGTAATACATTTACGGAACGAGCCGACGGCCCACCTGGTCTTAAGTGGTAACCTCGGCCCATAACAGCCGATTCGACTTGGGTCCTCCCATACTAGGTATGACAAGACCCAAGTCGCATCGTATGCGCCCGTAAATGTGAGACGTGAAGGTGGAATGTCTCATGTGCCTGTAATTTCACCGGCAACCACACCTTTCAAACCGGAACACAGTAACGCGAATGCGTTACTGCTTGACGGCAGAAAAGGGCATGGTGGCAGTACTTCCCCGGACGAACTTGGCGAGAGTTCTACTGCTCTTATATTGAATAACTTAAATAAAAAAAAATACTACGATAAAGAACAAGGCGATAAACCTTATTTGTTAAAACTTCTTAATTATTTTCGTTTATTGTATACAAATAAATGAAATTGGAGTGTCTGTTTGTAATATTAAAATAAACATATACCAAAACAACATTTTGTTAAAATGTTTGTCTGTCTGTCTGTGTGTTTGTTGCGGCTAATCTCTGAAATGGCTGGACCAATTTTGACGGGACTTTCACTGGCAGATAGCTGATGCAACAAGGAGTAACTTAGGCTACTTTTTCGAGCGGTAAAATGGGGGTGCGTGATAAAACCGAATTACACGCGGACGAAGTCGCGGGCAACAGCTAGTATCTAATAAAATTAGTCAAAACAGTTGGTAATATATACTCACACGAAATCCATGTAGGAGACGTCAGGTAACCCGTCCGGCCAAAGCAGCAGACACGCTGTTTTTAGTGTTCCTTTGAACCTGGGGAAAAAGTTGTAAGTTGATCAATTATGGCAATAATTATAGTAAATAATGGAATTAGTGGACAATCTAAATGTTTATTAGGTTTGTCACGCACAAAGTCGGTCCCAGTATTAAGACAAAAGAACAAAGGAGTACGACTGAGAACATATGGCTGAACAACCCCAGTCGATTAAAAAGGGTTTGTGATTTAGAAGAGTATATGTGTACTAAAATGGCAGTGTACTAGCCGCAACTAAATGTCGAAGAACAGATAACCGTCAGGGTAGATGAGTACTCGAGTTAAGTTCGTGAATTGACAACTTGCGTAAGCGGCTGTGAAGAGTCGAAGACCAGGTTTAGCTACGCTTAGTGGCTAGTGTAGCATGTATAGAAGTAAATTTAGATACGCTGATGATCTATAATAACCATTAGGGGATGATGATTTAATATAAGAGCAGTAGAACTCTCGCCAAGTTCGTCCGGGGAAGTACTGCCACCATGCCCTTTTCTGCCGCCAAGCAGTAACGCATTCGCGTTACTGTGTTCCGGTTTGAAAGGTGTGGTTGCCGGTGAAATTACAGGCACATGAGACATTCCACCTTCACGTCTCACAGTTACGGGCGCATACGATGCGACTTTGGTCTTGTCATACCTAGTATGGGAGGACCCAAGTCGCATCGGCTGTTATGGGCCGAGGTTACCACTTAACACCAGGTGGGCCGTCGGCTCGTTCCGTAAATGTATTACATAAAAAAAAAAAAAAAAAAAAAAAGATTTAAGAGCAGTAGAACTCACGCCAAGTTCGTCCGTGGAAATACTACCACCATGCCCATTTCTGCCACTGAGCGGTAACTTTCGCGTAACTGTGTTCCGTTTTGAAAGTTGTGGTTGCCGGAGAAATTACAGGCACATGAGACATTCCACCTACACGTCTCAGAGTTACGGGCGCATACGATGAGACTTAGGTCTTGTCGTACTTAGTACGGAAGGACCCAAGTAGTCGCATCGGTTAGTATAGGCCGAGGTTACCACTTAACATCTGGTGGGCCGTCGGCTCGTTCCGTAACTGTATAGCATAAAAAATGTTATTATATCATTATTAAAATGATGATGATATTAATATATTCTTCTTTCAAGGGAACATTTGAATTGCACGAATAGATGAATGATCCTACAAAATTATACAACACTTGTTTGATAACAAAAGTGCGAGTATTCAAATAAGTATTATGTAGATGTTTTCCCAGCTTTGAGTTAGCCACAACGTAATCAAACCTCACGTTATTCGAAACGAATCATAAGTAATATCAATATGAATTGATATTGTGTCTTATAATGATGAAAGAATATATTTATATGAGAACTTCTGAATTTATTTCATTGTCAAGACAAAGTTTTGGTGATGAGTATTCGAGTCTCAAATATCGTATTATGTTATAAATACACAGACAAAAGGTAAAAAACAAAAAAAAAAATATTTACCGGTTTACAAAACGGCCACATTTTGTAAACCGGTGCGGTGGATTGAGGTTCGACCGCAGTCTTTGATATTTATTGAACAAAAGGTATCTATGATCTATCTCTATTTGGGTTTATGACAAAACATTGTTAAATTGAGACGCTATATCTTAACAGAGTTGGAAGATCTCACCACTTTTCTCCCATTTCATCTAAGGCAGGTAACGTTATCAAGGCAATGAAAATGTGAATTTGATATTGGTATTAATCATGAAATATTCAAAGCTTTGAAAGATCTAGTGACCAAATAAAACGCTTGGAAATGGAGTATTTCTTAGGTTCAGACCGTTTTGATTAAAACCATAGCCTAGAACAGTGTAAGGTATTTTTGTTTATAATCCATAATCCATTAAATCCACTGAAAGTCAAATTAAAAACTTTATTTCCATAGAAATCATCCTAGCAAAGCTGTGCTGGCAGAAATTAGATCACATAATATATGAATAAACAAACCATTTCATTCTGGATTAAATACACATTATAATAATTGAGACTGAAGACTTTATGTAATGGAAAGGCAGGTAATGAGTCTGCACCACCGCATTAATGCAGTCAGTTGTCACTAATTAAAACAACGAACTGCTGTTTTAATTAAAATCCAACTACGAAACCAGATTCAGAATTTATTATGTATGCGTCAAAAATAATAATAATTTGGATAGTGACTTGTACCTTTAATACTGGGGGCCTAATTAGTTATTGAATTATATATTTATAAAAATAATACTGTTTGGAGGGCCATTTTAAAGGATGTCTTTGTTTCAGAGGTATAACTTAGGATATAACGTTAAGTCAATCTTCCTACAACTGTTTGGGGATCCATGTTTTATTATATTTATTTATAATATTAATATAATGTTTATTATATTTTATTATATTACTCAAATACACTCAAATTATCTCCTTCTTGTCCAATTATCTTTCCTCATCCCGCTTCTAACTCCAGTTCGGATCCAGTTCGGACCCATGCACATCAAACACACACGCACGCACACACAAAACACCACACACACCACACCCTCGCACCCCCTCACCCACACACACACAAACACACACACACACATACACACACACACACCACCCACACACACACACACACACACACACACACACACACACACACACACACACACACACACATGCACTCAATCTGTCTGTAATTAATTTCAGTTTTTCTGGCCTATTTCTTTATCTAATTTTTGTCTTTGTCCTCTTTTTTATTTTTATTTTTATAGCTTTAAGCCTTTACTTACCGTTGTGTTTCCGTGGAGTGGGGGCCTGGTGACTAGTAACACAGGCTTTTAGCCTACCACTAGCACCAGTCTCTCATAAAAACCTGTTTTTGACGTGTTAACGTCTTATAATTCGATAGAGCCGGCTGCACGCACGAAAAAACATGAGTCATGCGGCGTTACCTCGCTCTGAGGCGTTCCGTGTAAGGCTTGTGCAAGTGCAAGCGAGAGCGCGGAACGAGCGACAAAGAAGCACAATCGGCCTTTGCGTTCGGCAGCGTTCGACATCCGTCTCTCTCCTACTTGAGTGAGCGATGCGTCTGCGTGGACAGCTGCTAATACTTACATTTACATGTTTTGATCGAGTATCAAGTGCATATATACATAAAAATCTATTAAACAAATGAAATTAAAATTTTCTTTTGAAAAATGCTACCATTCCATCAGTATTTTCTTAAGACGTTGACACGTTCAACTATCGTCAGTAAACCGACTTTACAGACAACCATTTTTTTTTCTATAATTTGTAAATTAGTTTTAATTTCACGTGTTTTTTGTGAGAGAAAATAAATATATATATTATTATTATTATTATTATTATAATATTTATTATATTTTATTATATTATTGATGTTGAATTCTTAAATATACTCTTGCAATAAAGTACTTAAACAAATAAACGTCTTATCTATCTATCTATCTATCTATCTATCTACTTACCTAAGTAATACTTCAGTAATTAGTATTTCTATTTCATTTCATATCAATCGCATGATTATTAATGTACCTCGTATTCAAAATACAATAATGGTTCTGCAAAAACTTGTTGGTCTTCACAGAGCACTATGTGGACTATTTATGATACGATATGATATGATATGATATGATCACTTATAATAAGCTTATTGCCACCAAACAGCAGTGCAATAGCATCATAGTCTTTCGGTATGAGGATTATTGGCGATGGGGAAAATGTAGATACAGAAGTACAACTTAGCGATCCCATACCTAAGTAGGGGATAACCAAGCCGTATAGCTGTTTTTATTGGTGGAAAATGCCTTCTGTCACAGGTGGTTTAGCTCCCCGTTGCGAACACACGTTAGCCTCATAAAAATAAGTTACTAAACATGAATGCGAGCCAAATTCGTTCTCAACAAAAAGTAATTTTCGCCACACTCATATTTAATTTACGAGAAATGTAATAAAATGAGGTCCGATGAATGTCAACCGAGGAGTGGTTGGTGATAAGTAATTACTTGAACCGAAACAATAATATGTGTATTTGCTTTACAATTAGAGAGACGAGCTTTTTGATAACAAATAATTAATTATAAAAATATTAAATCATTTTCAGCGTAAACTTACGTAAATGTACTTAAAGTTATATCATAAGTACGCTTATTTTTATTACGATCTAGTAATGTGAAATTAAATAGGTATGTAAAATATTTGTGAACTTAGCATTTGGCATTGTAATATCTTAATAAAAACTTAAATTTATTATACCTACCATTGTATTACATGGTTTAAACTAATGCTTGTTTTCATAAAAGGTTATCATTTATTTAATTTCGTTTGCCAACGATATACATTACTGATCATCGTGCATCAAAACATTTTATGTTTTAACATCAAAAAGGGCTCTTTCAGACAATAAAACGTATTTTTTACTAATTACAGGGTTGTATTTAAGTGCATATAATAAATCTGATGTTAAGTGACTATGTAGTCAATGTAGGTACCACGCAATGCCTGAATAAGGAATTGTTAATGATGTTACAAGAAAACACGGGCAGATATTCACATGATGACACGTTGGTCACAGACAGCTAGCCAGCCGGACACTATGCATAGATTTTCGAAATTTTCCAACATCGAAAATTTCCTGTTTCGACGTCATTATCATACCATACCATAACTAAATCACCATAGCTTCAAAACACGTGTTATTGATTAATCTTAATAATTCTTAAAAAATATTTATTAGAAATCTTAATAATAATCTTGTCAGATCTTGTAAGATAACATTATTTTAGGAAATCCGACTAAGCGGTAAAATGGGCGCTTATGATACGTTGTAATTGTAAAAATAGTATGATACACCTACTAACTATTAGGTTGCTTGCGAAAAATTTCTAAGAGAAGTGTTGCATGGAAATGGTTGCGGTATTTACAGTCAAGTATATATACTAATCACACACAAACAGTTATACAAAAAAACCCTTCCTAACAAATGATCTATTTTTGTAACTTGCCAAGCAAACAATACGATAAGAACATAAGCCAGATTTCATTCCCATTTAAGTCCGCTGCTCAACCCACATCATACCATATCACAAAGTATCCATTTCAGGAACTCATCTCACTCCGAGGGGCTGAAAGGTATCATAGTGAAAATCTTTTTTCTTGTCATTCCATTGTGAGCTCGTGTTAAGCGAGTTTTCCAACAAAAATTGACTTTCACTGGCTGTCAATCGTGTTCGCACACAAAAGTGTAACGGCGTACTTTGCAATTTTGCTTTCAACTCACGGGGCCATTATTCATTTTCAATAGTGACAAGCTTACAAAGGTTTTTGAATTCACAGTTAGGAGGTAGATTGGCTTTGTAATATAGACACCACACCTTTGAAACCGGAACGCTTGGCGGCAGAAATGGGCATGGTGGCAGTACTTCCCCGGACGAACTTGGCGAGTTCTACTTCTCTTAAAGTTAAACTAAGTGCGATAACATGAAACCTATGAAATCTCCGTATTTAAATTAAAGGCTTTAAATTAAATCGTTAAGATTCTTATTCTTACTCCAAATAGGTATAGAGAAAGAATGACTATCTCTATCTTTGGGTCCCTGTGTGTAAAAACAAAGTGATAAAAAGAAAGCTTACCTATATTCCTTGGTGGTTGAGTAGAGTAGGCAGGGTATGGCCAACAGCATCCCGCTGACCCATATGACGGCGATCATGACGAGGGAACAAGTTTTGGACATCCGCGGCCGCATCGGTCGCACAATTGCTTGATACCTACGGATATATTATCCTTATAATATGTAAGATGCTATTACCACTATACTACTGGCTTCACAGCTCAGATGGCCATGTCTTCTGCGCTGTAGGTCGTGTGTTCGATTTCTACACAGGACAAATATTTGCGTGACAAATATAGAATTTTGTTCGGTGTTTGGGAGTTAATATGTATTACATGTGTATTTCCAAAAAAGTATATTATTATATCAGTTGTCTGGTTCCCATGATACGAGCTATGCTTAGCTTACTTTGGGGCTGTGTGAAATATTCACTAATATTTATTTTATTTACTGCATAAATCTTGCATGAAGTACGCGGACGCTTTGTAATTCTGAACTAGAATTTACTGCTTCACAGGTAGCATGAAAATAGTTGCAACATCATAAACAATCATGGATCGAAACTAGGATTCCTCGATTTGAAAGTAGCGGCGTCAAGTCCCGTGCGTGCTGAGTTTTTGGGATCTATATGAAAATATAAAATTTTGTGTTTCTTTACCAAAAACATTTAACTAAAACTGGTATTGGGAAGCGAGCCGATTTCCCGACTTCCAATCTGAAGGTAACCGCTTCAAATTTGGAACAGACGAGCGCCAATTACTTTATTGTTTATAATTGTTTTAGTAAAATATCATATTCGCAAAGCTTTATGGAAACGTGAGTGTTCACATTTTATAAGAGTACAAAATTGAAAGAGGTTTAAAAAGAATTATGTAAAAATTAAGCAAAAGTACAATGGCTTATAACTGGAACTAACTTTATTTACGCATATTGTAATACTAATATAAACAACAAGTTATAAGGTAATTCTGTACAGCTGTGGTGTCTGAATAGCCGTCTGTATTAAAATTAAAAAGTTAAAAATATACAAGCTTCAAAAAAAAGCTGCGCTCTAATATATAATAGATGAACATTCCAGTAATTAGATATTAGTTTTGTGCAACTATGGTTGAATTATATACTATTACGCACAGATAAAAAAAAAAACGAAAATCTGAAATTTTCCTGCTGCATCGTTTAAAACAAGAATCTTCATAATTTTTCTTGTATTTTGTTCGCTTGTTGTTCTAGATCCCTAGATTTCTTATCATTGTCTAGACAAGAATAAATAAGATAAATTTGGTCAGCTTTCAACAAGATATCTGTTCAACCATGGAAAAATTCTATTCGTGTATTTTGGGAGTAAATTATTTTACGTAAATAAAATATTACTTATTCCTACTGTTTTTGTAGGCGGAGTAATTCTAAAATGGTCTAATTAAACTCTATGATCTGTCTGGTTTCCAAAAAGGAAGAGGTTCCAATTAGGTTCATATGTTTTTATGTTTGTTACACAGATCTACATCATTAATACATCGATTTGAAAAAATCTTTTTTTGTAGTATATCCTATGAGTCCCATTCATTGAACCCATTCGTCGAAATCGTTTCAGTAGTTTTGTTTGTAAAACCAAATAACTGAGAAAAATATGTAATCCAAGAACGAAAATAGGCGATGAAGGTTTAATCATTAAAATAGTAATTATTATAGTGATGGCTTGTTTACACCTTTTTCATTAAATCATCTATGAAAGCTACGTTAAACAAAGACAGTTTGACATTTTCGTCTGTCTTGTAGAAATTGTGTTAAGGGAAGCATGATTTATATGAAACTAAATTGAGGATTAGTTTGTTACTAACATAATCGGTACTAATTGTCTTCACTATTTGAAGGAGGCAATATTTTTATTTGTAAATTTGGAGTAGATTAGAATCAGTGACCTCTGAACTGATATTCAGAGTCTGTGTACTGTGTACTACTTGGATAATAATAATAAAGCCTTTTTATTTCCCATCACCTAAGTATTATATGAATAATAATAGCTCATAAAAAGAGAACTATACATAATATTTTAGGGAATCTATTAAGAGGAACGATTCCCATAAAACCTAGATGAATGCTAACATAAAACTATCCCGCATCATAAAACTTTGATTTTAATAATAAAGTAAAAATCTGATTTATCAGCGTTCGGGAAAAATCTACCTTGTTATATACACCACAAAAGCACAGTGTATGCTGTTGTTGAAAGTTTTGTGTTAGTATAGTATAGTATAGTTATATTAGTTACTAGCTGTTGTCCGCGTGGAATCCGGTTTTATCACGCACCCCTATCTCACCCCTCGGAAAAGTAGCCTAAGTTTCTCCTTGTTACATCAGCTATCTGCCAGTGAAAGTCCCGTCAAAATCGGCTCAGCCATTTCAGAGATTAGCCGGAACAAACAGACAGACAAAAATTGTAAAAAAATGTTGTTTCGGTATATGTACCGTGTATACATCCATATGCACTTAGTAAAAAGCGGTTATTTTAATATTACAAACAGACACTCCAATTTTATTTATTAGTGTTATTACCTGTCGAAAGATATCCCGGTGAGTGTAAACACGCTCGCGGCTACAGTCACGTTAGCTATAAAATTGCTGAGCTGACAGTACCACACGCCGAAAACCCAGTCACTGAAACCAAATTAATTGATTAAAGAAAATGGAGAGCTGAAATACATCTGACTCCAAACATGCGAACCCATTTTGTTTTAGTTTCGTGTACCCGCGGGGCCACAGTCGACTTTCGCATACACAATATATTTTATTTAAAATTACTAATTGAACGCTGCGAGTGAAACAGAACGTCAAAGGAGTACATTTTGTCTTCTATATATCCTTTGATAATGCGAACATCTGTAATGGTAATGATGTTACTAATATATAACCCAAATATAACCACGCCTCTGTTATCAACGCTCGCCTAACTTCATCACGAATTTTTGTGGTTAAATAAAAATAAAGTTCTTATTATTTTGAATACATGTTATAATATAATAAAATTTCCCTCTATATTATATTTCTCTTTGAAACACACTAAACAAATCATGTCTCCTTTCATCATTTCTCTCTAGGGAATAAAATATACAGGTTTCGCAATTTGGAGCGTAAAATTTGAATCTCTCATGTACCTGTAATTTCACCGGCAGCCACACCTTTTGTATCAGAATACAATAATGCGTATATCTGCTTGGTAGCAGAAATAGAAATGGTGGCAGTACTTCTTGGCATAACTTGGCAGTAGGTATATGCCCGTATATTTTGAATCGTGATGGCTAAACATCCTTTCTAAATTTATCGATGAAGATGCTGACTTTTGAATTCATAAAAGGAGGGTACATTGTTTGATACATTGACTGTATGTTTTTTGTTTGAAAAGGTATACTCCTCCAGGTGATCCAAGTTTCACGAAGTCAGGATCTGATAATGGAATCTTAAGGAAATCGAGGCAAATCCTCAAAACGACAGTTTGTTTAGTTTTGATTCTAGACTTTATCTCTTTTTATTCTTATTCTTATCTCTTTTATTATTATATAGATACTAATTTAATATGTTAATCTTAGCACGAAGATAATGAATAAATATTAATTATTATTATTACTCACGAGAGAAAGTAAAGGTTTATGAATATAAAAGAAGTTTGAGTTCATTGCCAATGGAGTTAGGTACCACAAATGCTAACAGTTTTGTCCATTCCCCTCAAACATGATAAACATAATGATGTATTTTTAGGACTAAGTGGCAGACCATAAAATAAGTGAATTCAAATGATTGTAACATTAAATCTACATACTCGTACATGCATTTACAAGACTACTGATTGTTTGCATATAAGTGAAAAATAGTATATTTTAAAGTGTCTAAATAGAAGACTTATATAAAAAAATATGAGCTTAGGTACCAAAGTAGCTTAAGTATCCCCTCGGCCTTAGTACGCCGTTTTTCTATCTCTACTTATTTAAACAAGTTATATTTCAACCATTATAAATAAGACGTGTGGCACTCGGAGACTGCCGCGGTAAAGCTATTGCGCGTGATATTTCAAAAAGTCATTAAAAGTTCTGGTATTTATCGATAGATGGAAAAACTAAAAAGTATCACCGCTGTGCCGGTCGGAGTGGGGGGTGTTAGGTTTTTATCGTTACGGAATTTCTGGATTCGGTCTCCACGCTCAAGGCCCGCGATAGAAGCTATGCAATAGCTTAAAAAAAAATTACAAACTATAATTTTAAAAATATGATTTAGCTGAAGGAAGTGCATACATTTCCAGTTCATATAAATGTGTGCAATAATATTATAGAAAATATACAAATTTATTAAAACGAAAATTTAATTTGCTCTTCTATTTAATTTGGAAGTATTCTTATGAAAATAATCACGATTGTGAGCTTATTTCATGCCTCATCAACGTTCCTTGTGATAATACAGTGAAATTAGGTTTTTTCTTGCTTGTCTATCACTCTGAGGATGTGCATATGAGGCGTGATATTAAAATGTTTGTTATTATGTATATAATGTTTATACGTATATATATTAATTGAAGTGCTGTGACGTAGAACGGTATCTATCTGAATCTTACCTGTGTAACATGTAGATGAAGTTGAACAGGCAGTTGAGAGAAGCCATCATGAGGTCAGCAAAGGACAGGTTCACCAGGAAGTAGTTGGTCACAGTCCTCATTCGACGATGCGCTGCAAGCAAATAAATATATTGGATAAGTCAAGTAATGCAATTACTGGACATATATAAATTTGACTGGCCTCATAGCTCAGTTGGTTAGTAACCCTACCTTCTGCGCTGTAGGTCGTGGGTTCGATCCCCACTCAGGACAAACATTTATGTGACATTTGTAACATTGATGTTTGTTCTGTGTCTGGGTGTTAATATGTATTATATGTATGTATTTACAAAAGAAAAGTATATAAGTATTATATCAGTTGGCTGGTTCCCATGATACAGGCTATGCTTAGCTTACTTTGGGGCTAGACGGCGCTGTGTGAAATGTCAAAAAAAAATATATATATATATAGGTGGACATTTCACACAGCGCCTCAAAGTGAGATAAGTAATTAGTATCATGGGAACCAGACAACTGATGTAATACTTAAATACTTTTTGTAAATACTTACAATCAACACCCAGATATAGAACAAACATCTATATTCGTCACACAAATGTTTGCCCTGGGCGGGAATCGAACCCACGACCTACTGCGCAGAAGGCAGGGTTATATCAACTGAGCTATGAGGCCAGACATTACAACTTTATGTGCGAAGATCGTCTCGAGAAGTTGTTATGGGCAAGAGGTCACCACTTAATAACACCAGGTGGGCCGTCGGCTCGTTCCGTAACTGTGTCAAATTCCATACATTCACCATTCCATGAAGGGTGTGTCAGCAAATTCTCGGACACCCCAACGATCCAAAACATGACTCAAGCGTGATCAGAAATTGTGATCCTGAGTTTCAACACAGAGTTTGTGGGTTCAAATTTCAACCTGTATCAAAGTGATTATTCGAAAATTTAAGTGCGCAATGTTACCTCAAAACGGTGAAGGAAAACATCGTGAGAAAACTGAAATTTCCTTGAACCAAAGAAATAGGTATTCAAAGATGGTTCATGTTTCTCCATAGCTTCGTAGTACCCAAATTGTATTTCTTCTAATATGAAGATAGGATACCTCTTTACATCTAATAGTATAGATATCAATAGACTAACAGCTCACCAGGTACCAATCTAGGCCTGATCCCAGCATCGTCAACAAGTCACAGATGATGTGTAGTCAAAATCTGCCCGTCACTTAAGCTAGGTTCAGATGGTCGTGCGACCATGATCGGAACGTGGGTATTAAAATTTTTATGCGCAATCGTACGGATGATCGGACAACTATCCGAACTGAGCTATATCAGTAATTACCGGTAACAATCCAGATGACAATAGCGTTTCCACCTATGGCGATGGCCAGCATTGCAGCGAAGAGGCAGACCCATGAATTATGGGCCCACAGTGGCATGCTGATCGTGCTCGGGGCCGCTGTGGGTCTCTTAGGGACCAGGAGGGTGGCTGCTCCTAACAGGCTTCGGTTGAAGTCCATGTTCCATGTGTAGATTACCTGGAAATTTTACAGCTGTAAGGGTTGGACCACATCTCTCCCTGTCCTTTCCTAGAAGCCGGTTTTCTAGTCATAGACGATAGACGATGTTCTGGCTAAGTAATTAAAGGCATTTTCCAATCATAACATTTGAATAGTGATAATCTGTATTTTGCACTAAGTAACTATATTAGTTACAAATTCTAAATTGTAAATTTTTCATCTTAAAGTGCTGTTGATTCTTTGATAATAAAAAAAGCATTGCATCTCCGATTTCCGCTTCTGCTGTACATAAGTTCTTCCTCTTTTTAAGATCCTCTATAAATCTGAAGTTGACCAGTTAATAGCATTCCTATTGTACGAGTTGAAAGTAAAAGAACTAATAAGAACTCGTAGTTTTTATTTATAAGATACTGCCTCTGAATAGTAGATCCAATTCAACATTGAATGTAACATTACAGTGATTAATAAAAGTAATGAGTCCCAGTCAATAAATATATTTATATTGGTACAGTATACTTACGTATTTTATTGTACTGATCTATAAAAGAAGCTTTATGTGTGATAGACATAGTTTACTTTTCGTCTGGATATATAAATGGAAAAATAATTACCTTAATATAGTTTGCAATGAATACTTTTCAAATATAGGTAAAGGTAGAGCTTTTTTATATACAAAATAGTTTTTGGATCTTTGAGTAAATATTTGACTAATCAGACTCATTAAAGAAATACACAATACTTACAACAGAACTAACAACACTTCCTGAATAATGTTAAACTTATTTGGATCTATCTTTATATGGGTTAAAAAAAAATCCAAATTGGCATAAGGCTCATTTCAATTCTTAATATTTAATATTCACACGACAGAACCCGATAAGCGAAACCGTTTGTCTCCCCATTACCAAACGACTTCATAATAAATGACATTAGTCCCTTGAAGAGTAACACATCACAGGAAAATACAAAGCATCACAGAAAAACTCTTTCATTCTATTATGAACTAAGCCTCTAATATTACGTAATTAGTTATATCAAGAGAAAATTCAAAATTCAAAATCAAATCGTTTAAATTCAAAATTGGAACGTCTGAGCTTTCTTTAACCCGGGAACGGTGACCTATATGTCTGTGGGACCGGGTGACTTGAAAAATTCGAATAACTTTTCCCCCCGCCACCGATTTTCAAATAAAAATCAAATAAAAACTAAATAAGAATAAAATGAAATAAAAACGAGTAATGAAATTAAATCAAAATTACATAAAAAAAAAAGCCAAAATCTTAAAATATAATACAAACTACTTAATTATTGGTTCAGGTGAACTTCAATGCTCATCATCTGAACTACCGTTGAAATGGAGAATGTCTTTCAGAGTTTTAACAAATTTATTTAGTACTGGATTTAAAATATTTAATATTCTTCTTTGTAAGCTTATTATACATATACATATTATACTGCCGAGACACTAGTTAAAGGGTTATAATAAGAAATATCGTTTTTATAAGTGAGTAAGGCAAAAATATTGGTTTGGTTCGATCGACCGGCACTAAATTTGATATTGACAGAGATATCTGAAAGTAATTCCGGTGAATCAATGAGAGAATGTATAATCTTAAAAAGGTACACCAAATTGAAGTAGGTGCGGCGTGTCTCCAAAGACTGAACGTAAAATTTGTTTAACCTCTTCATAACTGAGGTTAGAACGACCTGGCTGATGACGATAACTTAATAATCTGAGGCATTTCATTTGGATTCGATAGACTAGGTATAAACAAAAAAATGGAGCAAAAAAATCATTAATAAACTTGGGTATATGTTTTTCATTATAAAGTTGTCAAATAACAGTTCTGAGTATTCTCAAAGTGGATCATGACGCGCCAGCAACTGCTCACTGCTGGAAATGTCAAAGTCAAAACTTTATTTCCATTGAATTCATAAAGAAATGGCTTGGAAACGTCAATCATGTTTTCATGCCGACAGTGTCACTGAAAATTCACGATTTTCGAGGCTTGCTTTCAAGTTTATTCAATGTAGAAAGAGATTTTGTTACATTTTGTATGCGTGTGTGTAATTAAAGAATTCAATAGGCAAGTAGGTTTTATTATATATTATTATATATTATTGTGGATAATGTGGTAGGCTTCTGTACTAATAACACTTATTTATGTATTTTATCAGTTAAGAATATGTACTGTAGCTGTTTTTTATCCCCAATAAATAAATAAATTATGTTTTTGGTTGAATGCTACAGAAAGTGGATCTCGTCGGAGAAAAAAATACCAAAACAATTTTTTTTTAGATTTATTGTTGATTTTTACTATTAGGTGATTGTATTGTACCTGAATGTTAAGTGACTACGAACCAATAGTGGCTCACACAAGTACTGCTGCTACCGGAACACACCATTAGGTTCTTGGCGGCAGATTGAGAGTGGTAGCTAACTAAGGAGTCTTTTATAAAGTTTTCCTGCATCAGAACCGTAAGTTCATTCTAGTATTATTACAGATCGGTAAGCCAACATCAATACAAAATGAACCATCATCGCTTCAAAAATCTACGTTAAAAATTGTTTGCAAAACGAAAACAAGCCTTTTTGCTTATGACATGTGTCATGAGCATGAATGCCTGTACAATTTATTCCTTCCCGTCCTGGTTGTTCAACACGCATCGTTCCACTTTATATCAATACAGAGTGTAACGGAATTGTAATGTTTTTTGATAAAATTATATATAATACCCTTATTATTAATAAATTTGACACAATTTATTCCTTACTATCTCGTATTAGCCTCTGATCTTCCCAAAAAAGGGACGCATGCCTACGGTAGACAAGCGAGATAATAGGCATTTTCAATGCCCAATCTGGATTGGTATATGTAATGTCTTCTAATGTTTGGTTGTAGGACATGCCAATTTCTTCAAAAATATTTCCTTCGCCGTTTTATGAATGTAGTTTTGCGAATAGCAAATTATTTTTCATGAATACAAATGATTTCACTAGTGAACTAGCGAAATCCGGATTGAAAATCTGGTTACTACTGGGCAACCTTCCACTTATTGTACTGTAAATAATAAAAAAACGACAGCACCTTAATATTGTTTTTTTTTTTTACATTACAAGTTTATTACTATAAGATATGGCAACATTCTATGCCGTTAAACTTGATACGCCAATGTCAACATCTTTTGTTGTAAATTGTCTACCCGAAAATATTTTATGATCCTGTGTGTGAAATACGGTACAGCAGGAATTAATCAAACTTCACAGAATTATAGTGTAGAATGATTATTTTTTCAAGAATGAAGTTATAATGAAAATATCAGGTGAATGTTTCACAGCTGTAGAGAAATAAAATCCACAATGAATAGTTTATTCTATTTCTATGAGTTATTTTTTTTTTTATTCTTTTTTTTTTTTGAGGACTTGGGTTCTTTAATTAGAACATGTCAGTCCCATACATGTTACAATAAATGATTAAATAATTAACTTAAAATAAGTTTTCACTAGGAGTCCAACAGTGTAGACGTGGATCTGTAGAGTATGATAGCTGCATCTGAAGTCTGTGAGGCTAACACACTCTGGTACAGGCCCACGTCTAGCCAGTTTACATTCATCACAGAAGCCAGGTTGTCTCTCAGCAAACCGCTCCGGACACACTCCACTAAAAAGTGATATAAATCCTCCCTGACCCCACATTGCTCACAGTTTGGGCTATCCACTTTCCCCATCAGAAACTTAAAACTGTTTAGTGGTATGTGTCCAGAGCGGAGCCTGTGAGCAGTAACAATATATTTTCGGCGCAAGCTAATGTTGGTGAACCATGGGATATGAGGGGGCTCTGACTGCATGGTGCGATACCAGATGCCCTTCTGCCGAGAGGCAATATCAAAATATTCTTTCCATTTCATCTTGTTATCTCGCTTATACTTTGCATTCAAATCGAAATATTCCGCTTTTACAAATACTTCGGTTCCTTTTAATATTGCCTCTCGGGCAAACTCATCCGCCCTCTCATTTCCCTGTACTCCAATATGCGACGGTATCCACTGCAACCTCAGGGACGCTCCCCCAGATACCAGTGTCAGACACTTATTTAATATGGTGTAGGCAATCGATGCACCTCTGTGGCCAGAGGCGCAACGAGCCACATGCTGCAAGGCGCTTCTGCTGTCTGACAGAATTACCACCTTTTCAAGTCCTGTTCCGATAGCATGAGACAGCGCCTCTGAGATTGCATACAGTTCAATGGACATTATACAATTATTTACGCCATTTAATATTTTAAAACCTTCTTTTATATTGAGTCTGGGGTCATAAAATGCTGCACCACTTCCATTTGTGGTTTGGGATCCATCAGTATAAATACAGTGCCATTCATCATAAACAGAGTTTAACATATGCAAAGTGTTATATTTCAAAGTACTATGATCATAGGTATTTTTTGGCTGTAACACATTGTCGACATTCATTTTAATAAACTCCATATTAATATTTGAGACCCATGTATCCAATGTGAACATTTTTAACGGGTTACATTTGTTCATAATTTCATTTCTTGTATGATTATAAATAGTGGAGAGGAGCGCATATTTATTTCTATGAAAGTAAGGTGATTCAGCCGTCTCAGAAAGCTTTTTCAATGTTTCTATTGTTAAATTAGTTGACCACGCTTGGGCTTTTAGACAATACTTAGTGGCTAGCCACTCTCTCCTTAAATATAGAGGAGGTAAACATAACTCACACTCCATCACATGAATAGGGGTGGTTTTAATGAATCCTCCAATTGCGCGCAGTGCCATGTTTTGAGTTTTATCTAGTTTCAAAAGGTGTGTTTTTGCTGCACTATCGTAGATAAAGCTGGCATAATCGATTCTACTCCGTATGAGAGAAATATAGATCCTTCTGAGATGTTTTGGGTGTACCCCCCAGGATGATCCCGCCAAAACTTTAAGAATATTAACTAGTTTAGTAGATTTTTGAATTGTTTCATTTATATGCCTGCTCCATCTGAGCGACCTATCCAGCCATACACCTAGATATCGCACGCACTCCACGACAGCCAAAGTGTGACCATCAACAATCACATCAGCCTGATCATGTTTCCGTTTTCTGCTAAAAACACATAACTGTGTTTTTGGAATAGATATTTCCAGGCCGATTTGTCCGAGCAGGGAGGATATAGAGATAATGCAATTTTGTATAGCGTTTGAACTATTAATGGTATCATCATTCTGCAAATAAAAAACAAAGTCATCAGCATATTGTAGATGTGATATGTTGCTAAATGACTGACAGAGTTTGGATGTTATTATATTAAACAGAAGTGGAGATATTGGGTCCCCCTGTGCAAGGCCCTTGCCAGTCCATCTCATCATACTAGTATTATTTTCATCATTCCCATAATCCCCACTGATCTTCAAACATCTCATTCTAAGAAATTCATAGATATATTTACACACTTTTGCTCCCACTTTTATTTCATCCATCATCAGGACTAGCTGTTCAAGCAGGACATTATTGTAGGCCCCATCTATGTCTAGAAAGCATGCCAGTGTAGGAATATTCTTTGAGAAGCCTATTTGTATCTGGGAAACAAGTCTAACAACACAATCAATACTCGACTGACCTCTTCGAAAGCCAGAAGTAGTGGGTCCGAGTATATTATTTCTTTCCACATACCATTCCAGACGTCTGTGAATCATTATATGAAAGATTTTACATATGCAAGACATTAAAGAAATAGGTCGAAATTTTGGATTTGCATCATTTTGTGTATTAGGTTTAGCAATCGGTATGACTTTTATATTTCGCCACTGCTCTGGTACTGTGGAGGAGTGAAAAATTAAGTTATATATTTTTAGCAGGAATGTTTTACATTCTAGGGGTAGATAGTAGATCATTGAATATGTGATGTTATCATCACCGGGTGCAGTGTCCTTTTTCTTAAGACTGTTATACAGTTCTTGTGGAGTGAAATCGCTTTCTAGTTGAATATTCTCTGAAGTTAACACAGGTGGGGGAGGCTGTACAAAATCAGGGGCTAGTGATCGCAATAGTTCTTCTTTTTTATCAACTGAAGCGTGTACTTTTTTTCCCCGGATTCCTTTCATCCAGCACATTTTTTGCCACATTTCAGAGGGGCTCGTTACCTCGTCTATTTCTCCACAAAATCTCTGCCAACCGATTGTTTTTCCTTGTCTTATAACTCTCTGGGCGTCAGCGATGCTGTTATTCAAAATATCAAAGTTACCTGGGGTAGGGTTTTTCCTGAATTGTTTTAGAGCCAAACGCCGTCTAGCGATAGCATGAGACATTGATGGGGACCAATAATGTTTAGGCTTAAATGACTGAGATGGATTTGTACAAATCTTTTTGTATGGTATGGATAGGTCAGCCGATTCATTAATATTTTTAATAAAAGTGTCATACATTGACTGAACCTCAGAATTTAAAGGAAAATTAGGAGAATTTTCTGAAAACCGGGTCTGGCAGGTATTGTGAAAGAGCTCCCAATCAGCTAATCTGAAGTTGCGGCGCCTCACATATGAATAGGCTTCCTGATACTCTAAACTATATTTAATAAAAATGTGATCACTTCTAAGACACTCATTTGTCACATGCCAGCTTTTAAAAAATAGTGCTATGTCGGTTGTTGCAAAGGATATATCAGGAGTGCTTTTTTGTAAGATACCATTAACTAGTTTAATCCTTGATGATTCACCATTATTAAGACATATAAAATTATTATCTAAGCTAGAGTCGAGTAGCTGCATTCCTCTACAATCAATCTTATTAGACCAATTTGAATGGTGTCCGTTAAAGTCTCCAGCTATGATAGCTTTCTCGTTAAATTTAGAAAAAAGTTCATCCCAATCATTATGTGTAGTCCTGACAGACCCTGGGCAATAGATTGATGCAGCGAACTTAACATATTTACAGTTAAATATTTTCACACATATAATCTCAATTCCTAGGTTTGTGACATTGAATGGATACAGTTGAGCTTTTATTGAACTATGTACTATGATTGCTACGCCACCATAGCCATCATCTCTGTCATTCCTATAAACAGTATAGCCTTTGAAATATAAGTCTGTTTCATAGTTTAACCAGGTTTCACTTAACAGGCATATACCTATTTTATCCTGATTCAACAAAAGCTCAAACTCTAGTTTTTTTGGGACGAGGCTCTGAGAGTTCCACTGCCCAATATGTAGATACTGGGGAAAAGTACTACCCGAGCCCCGTCGGTAACATTTTCTTGTTTGGTTGTTACAATCCATTATGGAGAAGATTTATTAGTTTTTTCAAAATCTCTCCATTACTGACAGCTCTTATCAAGAAATTAACTGCTTCCTCAAGTAAAACTTTCAAAACTAACTGGACTTTCTCATAAAAATTGATGTTTGAAAAAAATATTTGCTCCAATTTACTTAGTATATAATTAAACTTATCTTGTTGGTTTGTACATCTCTGATCTTCTCTCTTCGTTTTGTTCTGAGTTTCATTTCCCACTGATCTAGTTTCTGTTTCTTTGTTTTGCAAATCAATCTTCTTTGAAGATTGTACTATATTTTCATGATATATTTTCTTTTGGGTTTGTGTTTTATTTTTGTTTTTCTTCTGTTGTGGTGCTCCATTTGTATTGTATTCATCATCACAAATACTGGTGGCTGCATTGCCCATACAGTCTCCAACTTGAACATCTGTCGAAATCCCTGGAAAATAGGATGTTTCAGTCACTGTAACTTCTAACGGAGGGTATTCCTGGATACTTCTTTCTTCAGATGGGATCGTATTGTATTTATCATTTTGTCTTTTCTTCTCTCCTTGTGGTTCTATATATTTTAATAAGGCTACTTTGTAAGTGCAATTTTGTTCCGACATGATTTTTCTTATTTCTTTCTCCTTCAGAAAAGCAGGACACTTTTTCTCAAATGCCATGTGGTCACCTTTACAGTTTACACATGTATATGTTGTAGTTTCACAATTTTCATGGTCTCCGCAGCACTTGGGACACTTTTTTTTTGACAAAGGGCACATCCGAACCAAGTGACCAAACTTCCAACAGTTTGAGCATTGATTAACCGGGAAGGTGTAGGTTTCTACTTTGAAACGGCAGTCATAGCCGTATATATACTGCGGTAACGTAGAGCTTTTAAAACAAAAGCGTACTGTTTCACAGGCACTCCATACTCCAGACTCATCCATACGTTTAAGCCGTTTCACAGATATTATATTATATTCACATCTAAAAGACTGCATCAGCTCTTCCTCTTCTATTTCCAATTCAATGTATTTTACAATGCCATAAGTAGTACTAACTTCATTGGTAAAACGACACTTAATACCCATTTCTTCAATTTTTTTATTGTGTATAAGTTTTTCGGCGTCTACCTTGCTCTCGAATTTCATCAAAACTTTATAAGGGCTTTTGTATTTTATATTCGTAATGCTCGGGATATTTTCTGATTTCAATAATTTTGCGAGGCCTATCTGTTTCGGCAACAACTGATTTGATGTCATGCAAACTTCAAATAGGCTTGAAATATCGTTTTCTTGCTCATTCAACGAAGATTTATTGGACGATCTACCTTCAAAGCTTTTCACTGTACTTATCTTTGGTTTCTTATTATTTTTCTTTCTGTGCACTGTTATGAATTCCTGTGAATCAAAAACTGGATCCTGCTCATCACTCTCACTTGTCTTGCTTTCATTGTCTCTCTTCCGCTTCGAACAAATATATGTCTCACTGACATCACTTTGTACACTCATTTCATGGGCATTAAACTCATCCAACTCGCAAACTATATTGTTTCCAGGTTCATCTTCATCACTCATGTTAGTTTCCCTGGATCGAGGTCTCGGGACCTCGTCCATCACGGGATTCGCAATTGAGGGTGGATCCAAATATAAATTTCGCGATGTAAACAACCTTATGCCAATACGTGCGTACACTGCGGGGTGACGCGCGCGACTGATGAGTTATTTGCTGGAAACGTAACAAATATAAATATATAAAAATAATTGTAAGGAATTTGAGTAATAATTGTAAGTCTATATAGCCTGATGGGCTCTTATGGCAGATTAAAGTCCATCAGTGACATGTCGAGGAGTTCTGTTTTCCTGCCTCAGAAACATTCAAAGTTGGCAAGGTACGGAAGCTGATTCAAGAGATGTTCTATATACCTATGTTTATATAAATAAATATTGGTGGACATTTCACACATCGACATATAGCCCAAATTAAGCTAAGCATAGCTTATGTCATGAGAACCAGACAACTGATATAATGCTTCAATACTTCTTTGCAAATACATACATATATTATAATAGGTACATACAAGAACTCTGGGTGTTTTATGTACTTTTTCATAGAATAAACTTTAAAAATATTACAAAACAAACATCTTAGTTCGCCACACAAATATTTGTCATGGGTGGGAATTGAACCCACGACCTACACCGCAAAAGGCAGGGTTACTACCAACTGAGCTGTGAGGCTGTCAATATATGTATTAGGTAAGTTGAAATACTTTTGTTGCCTATGATATGATTGGTATAATAGTTTTAGAGACCACGGAAAATAGGGTTTTTTTTTAATACAGGTTTTTAAACTTAAAAGAAGAGATCCCAACCCACTTTATCGTAATAAACTTATTTATTGAATAAAGTTTTCCTTTCAATTTAGAAAAGCCTTCAGAAATATTAAGAAAGCAGCCAAAGCCGCTGTGATTGCACTTCAAAGCATTCCCGGACGATTGTCGACTGATGTGAGTCATTGATTGAGTGATTTATTTCCGTCAATATTTGTCTTCGAAAAATCAGGGGTATAGTAAGTATGCCCAGTAAATCACGTCAAAAACTTCGTGTAATATTATAAAGTGTGAAAATATTAAAATTCACACTGCTAAATGCGATAGAGTGTCTGTTTATATGGATAGGTAGATGGATGTGTAATGTCACTCTTTGATGAGGGCTTGAAATAACGTATAGGATACTTTCTATTTCGTCACTACGCGGGCGAAGCCAGAGGTAAAGGGTACTTACCTACACTAAGAATTATGAAAGCTAACGAGTATTTGTTGATTTGTTCTTCTTAAACAACATTATAACGAAATTCCGTTATTTTTGTAAACGTCGTTTACATACCAGAACGTGACATAGGCTACTTTTAATCCGGAAAAAATATAGATATATTTGGATGAAACCCTAAAAACTAAACGGGCAAGATATATAAATTATAACATAACACAGGAAGGAACAGGAAATCATCCGTTCTTATAACCTGCACACAAAATGAGTTAGGGGTTTGTTTATTTTTAGTTAATAATACTATCACAAAGCAAAATAATGTCTCAGCGTTTTACGGCCAGACCCGTTTAATCTTGTTGGATTAGATGACCCACGGCCCAACTATGTGGGTACTTACTTTGTGAAACCTACACCAAGCTTTAGCTTTTTGCCCTTATCTTAAAATAGGTAAATAAAATACAGTTAATTTAATACCATTTTGTCTCATATAACACGTCCATACACGTTTTGGACGTGAAACTCATTTGAAATCATACATACGGGACGGGTACAATGTTTAAAAAGGGGACCATATGCTATGTAACTCAGTCTCTTCTCGTACTTTCCTCCATGCGCGAGCATTTCTCCGTCATCCCTCCCAGTACCCCTGTCGTGCCGAAGGAGTCTGAGTTAACTGGTTGAACTATATTACTTAAATTATATTTTATTTACATATATATAATTTAAAAACACAAACATGTGTACCTAATATTTTCGAAATACAGTGAAATCAATTGAGCTATCCAAAGGAATGTTTCAAACGATCCGTAGATAGCTCAATTGATCCAGTTCATTATCAGGTGGAATTGTGCACAAAACACTGGTGACATTGCCTCACTGGGTGGCAATGATCAATATAATTAGATACTTAGAAAACAAGAAAAATAAAATTTCCACTCACCTCAACTCCGTCAGTCTTGTCTAAGTTTTTGAAATCGTGGTTCTTGTAAAATTTCTGCCGCTCCAGACTAATATTATACATGACATCCATTCTATTCAGAATGTTTCATAATTAGAAAAGTTATATATCATCGCCGCTCACCCGCGTTCGATAATATGTATGATTGCATATTGTTTATAACATTTCGGGGATCAAAATATTTTAATTATACTACTCAGTTTAGCTGAAAACTATTTCATGGAGTTTGTTGTTCACAATAGATACGAGACAGCAACATTTCTAAAGGTAAAGTTGATAATATCTATTATCTATTCATTTTACCACTTTGGGAGGCAGTTTGATGTCACTAAACTTCTGTTCTGAACTTATTTGATGTTCGGAATCCGAAGGATCACACACCTGAAACAAGATAAAAGAAGTTTATTAAGTGTAACCGATTAATAAGCGCCTTAGCTGGCTAATTGATAGGTAAAACTAGTTTCATATTGCGCAGTAACGAAGTTAATTTCTTCTTGCTCTGCCACAAAGCCCATAAATGCTGGTGTCCCACAAGGCTCTGTGCTATCACCAACACTGTTTATTCTGCATATCAATGATATGTTACGTGTCCGTAATATTCATTGCTATGCAGATGACAGTACTGGTGATGCTCAATACGCAGGCCGTGCAAATATTTCTCGGGTCTCTGTGCAGCAGTGCCGAGGCAATCTCGTTTCTGAGATCGGGTCATCTCTGGAGCAGGTCTCGGACTGGGGTGAACAAAATCTTGTCCAATTCAATCCGAGGAAGACACAGGTTT
This sequence comes from Chesias legatella, assembly GCA_947359385.1. Lineage (NCBI taxonomy): Eukaryota > Metazoa > Arthropoda > Insecta > Lepidoptera > Geometridae > Chesias > Chesias legatella. The sequence continues at coordinate 4,726,661 of OX375766.1, forward strand.
GCGCGTTCACCGCCAAAAAAACTCCGTTTGTCGAGGCTCCTACGTTCCAGAACACTTCCCTTAGCATCTCAGCAAGAATTGGAATCCTTGGTGTCGACATTTCGAATGACGTCCAATTCCGTGGTCACTTGGAAGGCAAGGCCAAACTGGCCTCAAAAAAACTCGGAGTCCTGAACAGGGCGAAGCAGTACTTCACGTCGGGTCAAAGACTTATGCTTTACAAAGCGCAGGTACGACCCCACGTGGAGTACTGTTCCCATCTCTGGGCTGGGGCGCCTGAGTATCAGCTCCTTCCACTTGACCGGATTCAGCGCAGGGCAGTTCGAATTGTCGACGATTCCAAGCTTACAGACGACCTGGAGCCCTTAAGACTACGGAGAGACGTAGGTTCTCTGTGTGTGCTCTATCGTCTGTACAATGGGGAGTGTTCTGATGAACTGTTTAGTCTGGTGCCCGCGGCTAAGTTTCACCACAACACCACACGCCGCAAAACCAGATACCATCCGCACCACCTGGATGGCTGGTTGTCCACCACCACTCGCTTCTCGCGATCATTCCTTCCACGCACCTGTCAGCTATGGAATGATCTGCCTTCAGCCGTTTTCCCAGGGAGCTTCGACATGGCGACCTTTAAGCGTCGGGTTAATGCCTATCTTAATGGCCGGCAGCGCATTAGCAATGCCTCTGGTGTTGCAGATGTCCATGGGCGACGGTGACCACTTTCCATCAGGTGGCCCGTTAGCTCGTCTGCTAGTTTATAACATAAAAAAAAAAAAAAAAAAAAAAATAATTCCGAAGAAACAGTGGAAAGAACAATAAAATCAATACCAATTTCCGGTGCACCATGATCAAATGATATTTTCTCAAGAAAAACAGATTACTGGGAATTGCAATTAGATTTTAGTTGAAATACATTTCTTGTTATTGTGGAACTCAGAATAACGAAATGGGTACGAATAAAAATGTTTATTGTATTTTATTTCATAACACTAAGAAATTTAATGAGACATGCACATTAATGCATTTTTTTCCTTGTAATTAATAATGAACATTACTTGCCCCTACCAATAATAACTACCATGAAAATAGAAGAATTAAAAAATCTCTTTGTAAAAAGATAAAGCTTTCATTGTTAGACTATTCAAGACGAAGGGTAAAATGGTTTAAGTAAGATAAGGATTTGTAACGAGATAAATGTATCTATAAAACGGATTTGTTGTGGAATAATCTTAAAGAATCTAGTGAAACAAACCAGTGTTGTCCTTGACCGCGCCTCTAACAGGCTTTTAGATCAGTGATCAGACAGAGAAACAACCTGATATATTGGGTTTGTGTGTTATGTACTTTGCTGGTTATAAGTCCCCTAAGTTTAACATTGGAATATCTCCTGTGTTTATAATTTCACCGGAACCAGCTCTCTTCTAATTGGATCAAAGCAATACGCATACAGCAGCAGAAAACTGCTGCTTGACGGCAGAATTTATACGATGGCAGAATATTTTCCTGGACAAACAGTTCACTGTATTTGATTCTACTGCTTCAAAATATTTGCTTTTGATGCTTTATAGCTGTTATATAGTTCCTAACAATTTTTCCCTAAGGGTATTATAATATCACCTTATATCTGTTTTGCTCGTCCCTCTCAGTAATTCCTGAGTGCTCGGCAAAGCAAATCTTTGACATTATTTTGTTTTATGTTGGAATTTCACCATAGAAAAGAGTTAAGTTTACTTTTTTTTATTGATTATATATATTATACAATTGAGAGTTTCAAAAATAAATGAATTACTTAATCGCATTTCGTAACTTTTTATTTTCTCTTAGTTGATCCGCGCTGCCCGGCCTTCATGTCACGTTTGGACACAGTTGTGCAGTTTTGTTATTCACAAGAAAGAAGTAACAAATGGTGGATTTGGAACGCGGCCATGTGTGCTTAGGTATATGTATTGTTCGTGCAGTCAATATTTTTTTGAATTCTTAATATTTGTGTCCGGTAGAAAACAATCCATAGGAATAAGTTTTCATTTTTGATACGTTTATAAAGTCATTTTTTATTAAGAAATGATTAGCAGAATTAAGCGTTACCTGACGGCGGCGCTTGAGCTCACCTATTGTCACGTCACAGAGAAACGATAGAAAAGTCGTAAATTTACGTGTTCCTTTTCAGATAATGTTGTGTTATTTTAAGTCATCACCTGTGTACATATATCATATCACATATGTTGAGAGTAACAGCCAAATCGGCTTAGTAGATAAAATATTAGAGAGGCAAAAATATCCACACGCACTTTCGCATAAACTAATTACGGTGATGTAGAGTTATATTCTATAATAAGAACATACTACGTTTTGTAGTTAAATATTGAATAACTCGACTTTTTTAATTTAATCTGAGAAACGGTAGTTTAACCTTATTAAATAACACAGTTATCAGCAAAGTTTACATAATCAAATTATATAATCAAACACGTTCTCAGAGAAATAATTCAGTTTGCAAAGGTAAATCAAAACCAGGATATAATTTGAATGCTTAATTTATTACAAATAAACCCTCATTTTGATGAAATGCCTAGTTAATAATATAGAATTTTTTCGAAATTGCAGCTATAGATTGTCACAGTAACCGAGGTATTTCGTAAAAAAAAACGGGTGCGATATGCTCACCACATGTCACGAACACTGTTTCCTGCATGATTAAAAGCTACCCATTGAGGCTCTTCTTACTCCGTCGGGCAAAAAGGCGGAAGCCTAAAGCCACCCAAAACGTATTTGCCCGGAGACACGAGGCGAGCTTTTCCGACTAAGATAGCAAGCTGTACTTAGATTGTCAATGATTTGATTGTTCAGTGTACACAGAAGCTTTAGCCTTAGCTTATTAGGATAAGTGTGCTATCCTACCTTGAAATACTAGCCTTGATTATCCTGACATTATTGATACCAAAATAGTCGACATTAATATGCTTCAGTTTTCTATACATGTTTTGTGGGAAATTATCGTATCATTTTGACTAAAGTCATAGGAAAACTATATATAGATAGTTTTGATTTTTTTAATTTATATCTATTAAGCCGCTCTATTTCTTCATCTCGCTCGAAACTGTGGGAGAAGACCGAGTCATTTGGTTTGCCGATTAAAATAATGAATAGTGTTTTAAAATACTTCGGGAAAGGTTTATATGTAAAAAGTAATAAAGGTAAAGACTTTGTACCTGAGAGCCAGATCTTTTAATAAGAGATAACTCTTTACTCATTGGAAGATTAACATGAATTAATCTTCCAATGATAGTTCATTTGATAATTCTCGTGAAAATAAAGTCATTAAACATTAATTACATCAAAATGTGTTGTAAATTACGGCAAATTTTAGTTCAGTTTTGTTTGCTTTTGGCAAACAGTTCAGAAATGGGGAGGTTGAGATCATTATGAATCACTGGCACAAACTATTCGAGCAAGCGCCAAAATCTAGATTCAGTATGAAAAAGTAAAGTTGGCAAATTTTATGAAAATTAATCAAATTAATTTGACGATATTTATGTCATCTGCAGTTAGTCGTGCGATTGTAATAATAATGTAGAATATTTTCAATGAAACCAATACATAGACTTTTAGTTATTTCTTACAGTTTTGTATTTAAGAAATAATTCAATATTTCATCAAAAAATTTCAAGTTAATATCCGAAAACCGCCTGGATTGGAAGCTGGCTATCAGAGGCTACCGGAAAGCAGCGTAAGCAAAGATTAAAACAGGTTACCAGAAGCACCAGTGTACCAACTACTCTTTCCTACAATATTCTTCGTCAACGGAAGTATTGCAATAAAATCTAAATAAATAATAAAATCGTAGAAATGCCGTGTACATTTAATATTTTTGCGAATAACAAACTGGGATACGTTAGGAATAAGTAACAGATTATTAAAAAACTAATTTATAAAATTTTCGTCTCTTTGTTTGTGCGCGCATTACGCTCGAACGGCTGCACGGATTTGGATGAAATTTTGGTAATAGGATAACTTATATTTTGAAATAACACATAGGTTTCTTTGATCCCATAATAATGCAGGGTTCCCGCAGGATGACTTATTAACCGCGGGTAACACCGCCGGGAGCAGCTAGTTCTCTACAAAAGGTTTCGAATCTAAGTCTGCAAATATTAAGCCACCTTAAATTAAATTAACAGCAATTTCTAAGTCAATATCGATAATACGTAGTCCTTACTCTGTATTTTACCTATTATTTTGCAATAATCAGATAAATCTTTTCACATCCAGCAGGCATATTATACATAACTCATAATATCCAGCAAATAAATGTTCAATATTATTTGTCCAGTCGATTGCAAATGGTTCTAGATAATCCGTCGAAATTACCGAATTTGATCCATCCTAATGCTATTTCTGGTGGAACTAAAGCAGTAAGCACAAAGGTTACAAATTTATGTTACAAAGTTTAAATTTCTTGTTACTTTTATTTTCCTTTAAAAAGAGCCCTATTTCCGTAGCAGTTGAACACAATGTATGTGTATATTTCTGTGGGGACCCACTGCCACCATGACTAGATACATGTGCGAAGTAGTAGTGTAATCAAATCAAATAATGTTTTAGAATTTCAGTATGAAAACATATAGCAAAGCATACAACACTTGCTGCGCCGCGAGGTAAATAAGTCATCCCACGGGAACATTGCACTATTCCGGGACTAAAAGTAGCCCATGTGTTAATTCAGGATATAAGCGATCCTGGTATCAAATTTCATCCAATCCGTTCAGCCGTTAAAGTAGTAACAAACATACACACATACAAACATTCGCCTTATAATCTTAGTGTATTATAATTCACATACTGAATTATAATACAATAATTATGTATAGTTGTGATATAATATAAAGCGATATTCATTCCATAAGTGCGAATTTACTAAAATCCGGGAAGATATTATAAGACCAGTTAGATAATACCACGTTATGCCGTTTTTGAGTTGATGTTAATTTATATTTAATAAATTTATATTCTATAAATTTTGACATGTGCTACGTAACTAAACAAATTTTCTGACAATACACCATTTTTGACTTTACCTGAACCCGTTCTAACCATTGGAAACAGTCCGTACATTGTCTGTGAGATACACTAGCTGTATCGGACGTTATGTTATACAAATAATGATTATGAATATTTTAAATTACTCGCTCTATTTTTCACAGTTGTAATATTATACATCTTCAATACCACTAATATGTCAATGCCCTTACATGCGAAACGATCCCGAATCCTAAACGAAAATATTTCAAAGGACCAACTTCTCAATTCCATATCCGATAACTCACAATTTTTATCCAATTTCCCTTTCCTTACTATTTGTGTAATGCTATCAATCACCGTTCATTGATTTTCTTTAGAGTTTAATAATATAGATTTATTATTTCACATTAGGATATTTTGTTATAAAAAACCAAGCCAAGAAAATTTCCAGATCTATCACATCTTATTGATTAATTTATTTTCCATTTACAGTCCAAAAAACTCTAACTTGTTGTGGAATATGATGAAATAATACCTCTAGAAATACTACATTCTCTAATACTATCCCTATTTATTTTATACTTTGACACCACCGTCCAGTATTATAATATATGCCATTTCATCCAAAGGTTGTCTGGAAGAAATCGCTTTAAGCGATAAGACCGCCCATTAGCATTAATTTTTATTTTTGTTTAAGCTTGATATTGTTTATTTACGGTTTTAATTATGCACAATAAAGAGTATATCTATCTATCTATCCCACAATAGTTTGCTTGGAGTCTTTAGTACCAGGAAGTATACCGAGACACACCATCATCCAAGCGAAGAGCAAGCACTGGAAGTTAGGCAAATATTTGCACTGTGGAATGAATAAAACGGTCGACCCTGAGTCGACGTCTTTATCAGTTACTAGAGAACCTACGCAAACGAATTAACTACAATCAAACGATCGAGGTAGCAAGAGTTAAACACACAAGTTTAAAAGTTGCCCGTAGTATGGGCTACTGTTAAACTAGCTACAAGTTCCTGGAAAAAACTGAAATGTGGATGTTTATATGTATGTCTAATCCTTTAAACACAGTTATTTGAACGAAGCCCAAATATTAAAGAGCCAATCAATTTGTCACTGTTGGAGATAAATCTACTCTAACTATGTTGGCTAACGATTCCTCCGTGTAATTGGTTTACTGACTTCTTTTCTCTATAAAAAAGTCTTTGAAAACCGTTCAACTATTAAATTAATTCTTCAGTTCTTAAGTATTCTATTCAACTACTGAATGTCCTATTTATTTTATTAACTTTCATTGAGAAGTCCCTTTCTGTAACGCGTCTAACCACTGTAATATTTTATACTATTGATGTTAAGCAGAGAATAACATGTTTTCGAACCTGATTTTAGCCTTATTTGACAATATTCCAAAAGAATTAGGTATTCAAACTTTATTTGAAATCATAATTTTAAAATTCTTGACTCAGATTTCGCAGAAACTCATTTGTCATGATTTTTTTTCTTCTTTAATCGTAGATTTCAATTTCTTTTTCTTGAATTCTATTATTATTTTGCTGAAGCTTGTAATTACACACATAATTTCCAATGGAATAACAACGCTGGTTAGCCACCCTGTTGTAATCCAGCAAAATGCTGAATTGAGCGCCTATTTTAGGCTGTGACGCGGGACACAGAATACCTACTAATATGTTTTTTATATATGAATTTTTCTTTGGTTTACCCTACTCTTACTGTATTTGATAACTACTAAGTTTGACTTAAAATAATATAAAATAGTTACAGACACAATCATCTTTTAAACGATATTTTTATGACAGAATAATATAACATTTCAGATCGCTGATTCTGACAACTCGAAATTGTTTCATTTAAAATTGACTGATACAATTCTGCAAATAATGTTTAATTTACTTTTAAAAACTTCAAAACCGCTTATGATTCTCTTCAAATTTGTTTATTGTGAGATAGATAACTTTTACATGAAATCTAATTTATAATAACATTAAGCTTCTTTTAACGTGTTTAAGTTAAGAAACGAAAAAAACGTAAAATCCACTTGATGTAAAGGTGTAAGCTCATTAAGAATACATCTTGGGTTGTTCTCTTCTTAGGTCTGGGAAAACCAAATTTGCTATGTATTGCGCCCGTAACTTTGTAACGTGAAAGTTGAATGTCTAAAGTGCCTGTAATTTCATCAGCAACCAAACCTCTAACCAGATATTGCGCAACCGTTTCTGCCGGGCTGCAGAATAGGTTTGAACCTATTATGTATATGTGTATGTCACACAGGTAATTTTTGTGCATTAATATCGATGAAACTTTAGGATTATTATTTATTTTATAATTAAATATGCTATCGTTCACGCCAAACAAGGATTAAAAACTTCAAACCACGCATCACTTTTTGGGTCGGTTTTAGTTTCGGCCATCTTTTATGCATGACCAATCTTTCGCGGTTTCATCTACATCTCAACCTTTGCCAAAACTTTTCAGTTTATTTTGTTTTGCATTAGCGAGATTGAAATCATGCTTAGTCTTGTCCAATCCATCCGCAGTATAACGTTATTTTTACATTTCCGCCGAAATTGTTGAATTTCAATTTGCAAAACTCTTTTAGGTACTTATTTGATTATCTTTTAACAAGTGGTACATAAGTAAGGGATAAATTAACGAAAGTGAAGGCCAAGTCATAGGTGAGAAAAAAATATGGTGGAGATGATCTCACCACTTGACACGTTTATTGTCCCACAATAGCTTTACGGAAGAAATGAATAGTGGCAATTATCGCTCTGTTTACTATTTTCAGAAGAAAAAAAAATCTATAGAAATAGGTATGGTAACTGTTACGTTGTTTTAGATAGTCATTGGTTTCAGCTAACTCATAAACACAGCGACTACAAATCTGATTGTACCGAACGTTAACAAATTAGTTGAAATATGAAAATTGTTTATATAGCTAAGTATAAACTATGAGTATAAAGTCACATAAAATAGTCTATAAATTTGTTAATAAATAATTTTTAAACAATTTGTAACGGATATTTTTTTAGCACCACCTTTATAGCATGTTTCCTTCTTCAGAACAAAATATTCAGTTATGAATAATTCGCTCCGTAGAGATGAATCCTATTTAATTCCCTGAAATCACCTCAAAACCAAGGGTCATATAACAAACGAATAGTGAACCAAAATTATAACACTATAAAATCTGCATGCACGCCATTTAGAGCAGTTACCTGCCTGGCAAATAAGATTTTATTCATTTTTTTAATATATATAGTTAAAAATTATACAAAAATACAAAATACAAAAATTTTTATTCATACAAAGTAAGGGTACAAATAACTGTGGAAACTCTGCCTCCTGTTTTAGTTTATAGAAACTGTGTTACAGGAAGCAGTGTCTTCCCAAATATAGGAACATACATAATCACTCTTACGTTGTAGACAAGAAAAGAAAACAATAATAATTACTTAACATATTTGAGAAAAACATACAGCTACTTAGCAAATTTTTAAAACATAGTTTTTTTAAAAATATATCAAAATGTTTCAGTAACAAAGTTTAAGAAATTGGGTCTAAATGTATGATTGAGTAGCAGCATATTAACCAGCATTCTCGCATGCAACTTGTATCTGCTAACCATGTAAATAGCGTATAGTGCAGAGTATTTAGAAATGTGTATATATTATTATATTATTTTTTAAATTATGTGTAAATAAAATCAACAATTTTAGACTAGTTTCTCAAGAAACTTTTCAACTTAATCATAACCAAACCACTAAGCCAGTCGTTTATACATATTTTGATTTTAACAGAACAGAATTAATATGTATATATACATATTAATATAATTAACAATATATTTATATATTAATTATATTATTATAATGAACAAAACAAAATTCACAGCCATTTACTTATAAGAAATATTTAATTTCAATATAATCTGGAAATTAAAGATACTAAGTCTCTTTATTTTATGGTTAAATATAAACAGAATAATGTTTTACTCGACGGGTCCAGAAACTTGCATAACTTGTGCCAAGTTTATCCCGGGAAGTACTGCCCCATACCCATTTCTACCGCCAAGCAGTTATGCATTCGTATTACCGTGTTATTATTACTTACCACTTTGAAAGATGACCGGGTGAGCCATCTGCTTGTTCCGTAAATTATTTAAATAAAAAAATACTTGCATGCATGTCTAATTATTCATTATCATAATTCAACGCAAATTAATTTGAAAATAAAGAGCTAGGCCAAATTTTTTAACAGACTGATGTTCGTTGTGCCTCCTGGTATGAAATCTACTCAAAGAAAATGTTTATAACATTTTATGATACCATTTCTATATTCATGACAAAGAGCAAAATCCAAAGCGACAAAGTAAATTAAATATACTACAATATAATGTGGAATCCTTAAACTGTATCACATCCCTGATACTCACAGTATACCTCTATAAGTCTTTGGTTTCAACGTGAATAGTTCAGGTTTCCGCGGAAATTTATCGCATGTTGATTTAAACCCTTATTGCCATACCATTGAAAATCATAAATAATAAATACTTTATCGATGGCTGGAGTGAAATGTTAAGTTCAAACTTGGGTATGATGCAACTATGTTCAAGTATAAAAAACACTACTCCATAAGGGTATAATTTAAAAAATAAAATGCGGCTGAAATCACGTTCAGTTTGATCAAAGTGTGGTTTACGATCCAACCAAATGCATCTGTGTTGCATAATTAATATGCAAAATATCAGTTGCTGTTCATTTTGGTACTTATCTGAAGCAAATTAGGATTCAGGTAATATAAAAGAAACTATTAAGTTAAGTTGAATGTGATATTTCGATGATTAAATCATCATACACTACTATAATACGATTTTATTTATAATCCTGAAAATATAAGTCTGCCTTCTTATATGCAAAAACATGTCGGTTCTATTCAAGACGATTTTAAAAATATATTTGTTTGAATAGCTCTTCCTACCTGTCTTTGTCTAAGGCATATTTATTATTGAGATAATGAAGCAAAATAAGAAAATATTTAAATGATTTCCTAATTTATTCGAAATAAACAGTTCAATAATTATTGAAATGGCCTTAAATATTTACTTTATTTGGTTTTATACAAACAATGGTACTAAACTAAGTTTTAAAGTTTGGCGATGTATATTTCTTGAAATCTCAATCCCCGTAATCATGAACTTCATGCACTTTTCCCAAATTTGGGATGCGCAAAATATGTTTTTCACATCTGCACTCTCACTCTCGTACCTCAGTATAATAATAGTCGAAATCTCCGTATTATATGTACATTATTATGTTTTATATGTTTGGTAACGAATAAAAATTCTCCTTAACTTTTTATTTTCTCCTCTTGTTCAAAACTCTCATTTATTATGTTTGACGTATAGAAATGAAGAGCTATTAGAAATCCACGTATCATTTCAAAACCTTTGACTATAATTCACCAGTAAAAATCATTAATCTCAGCATCTTTCATCATTTTCATGTCTATAAGGTACTAGTTACGTAAATATAAGAACATACTTACTCTAAAAAAAGTTCATGAAATTAATAACTGAACAAAGAAATTCAATTCATCCAAGTGGTCATTTCATCCACCATCCAATTAAACATCACTAAACTTCTGAAAATACTTCGGCACGAATCGCGGAGTCCGCCCTAGGGCTCTCGGCGTCTAACTCGAACGAGAACTCAAACACGACTGAAATCTTCAGCGCGAAAATTTCAGAGAGGCGCCAACTCACTGATAAAGTTTGTCGCCCTTTCTGCTATATTTTGCAGCCACTAATAGGTTCTCCGCTATCCTGTTATTTATAACGAGATTGGTCGCTTTTGGAGGGTTCTGGAAGTGTTTGTGATTCGCCTTTTAGGTACGAAATTCACTTATACTTCATATTTTTAACGCACTAAAAGTTTTTCAGGAGTGTTTGAGACGCGCTCCTAATGTTATCAAGTGACAAAACGAGGGGATGACCCAAGTCGTAGTTTCCACATAAAAACAACAATACAAATTGGTTCCTCTGCGTTAACCCGGTGAATTTGTAGACACATGAGACGCGTAACATAATCGTCTCGGGATGATACACGCAACGCAATGCGACTTGAGTCATCTCGTACTTAGGTGGAGATGACTAGAGTGCTATTGCTATTGTCTATGGGCGGCGGTTAACACTTAGCATCTGGTGGGCCGGCAGCGCGTTCCGTAGCTTATATCACAAAACCTACCTTTGATCTCTATCCCGCCTGATGTTAAGGGATGATAAAGCGAGAAGGTCTACAAGACATTTGTGACATTTATTTATTCTTGACCTGAACCCGGGATCCTTTTAGCCCAAGTTTATTACGACAGCTCGAAGGCGATGTATGATAAAATCGTTTAGTTTATTTGAATAACAGAAAGGTTTGCGAGCTCATTCCTTGAGATAAGATAACCCTTTTTTATCGCCACCAAACTTTCAATGCCATCTACATGTTTAATTTTTTTTAAACGCAGGTTGCGTTCTGATTATGGGTTTCACAACGACTAATTCAACTTAAGAAAAATGATCCATGCATCGGTGTTCAAGATGATTCTTTGAAGGTATTAAAATAGTGAATCATTTAATAAATTGCTGCCTTTGGCTGAGACGTCCAGTTAATACATAAATTGGTCATCAAAGTCAGCCAGCTTTTAGACAGGTTGAATATCCTTCAAATTAAGAGCATTCTCCCTTGAGACGATCAATTTGTCCACCGCTTCCCTAATTGTTCTATGATTTTAGCATTTAATTCTTAATTGTCTGTGATAGACAAACGGCTACTTCAGTAGTCCAATATTGTTATATACTGTATATTTATAAGGACATTGAATATAAGCTAAGTAAATACTCGAAGCTTTAACATTTATTTGACATAATGTATTCAATATTTAAAATTCATGCAATAATACCAACCTCCTCTCGACGTTGAATATGTATTAATGAATGTAAAACTGAATACTTTTTTGTTTCATTTAATAGACAATAATTGTACTGGCAAGTTTATGTGAAATGATTTATTAGGTGATAATGCGAGGTAATGTGGAAAGCATAGATAAGCTCACCTCTTTTGGAGACGATGGACTGTTGATGTGCTTAATCCGTAGAAAAAACATTCAATTAAATGACACACGCAGTTAAATATAAATGTATGTAAATAACTTTCCGTACAATTTTCAAATTAAATGTCTGACATCAAAGCTCAGTTGGTTAACCCTGCTTTCTGCGCTGTAGGTCGTTGGTTTGATTCCCATCCAGGACAATAATTTGTGTGACGTACATAGATTTAATCAGTGTCTGGGTGTTTATATGTATTTCCTAAAGAGTATATAAGTATCAGTTGTCTATTTCCCATGATACAAGCTATGCTATTTTTATTAGCTGACTTTGGTGCTAGATGGCGCTATGTGAAATATCCATCAATATTTATTTATTGTTTAATTTCGGATCGAAAATAGAGTAGTAGAAACGTTTAACTATAAATAAAACGACCGGACATAAATATATATCAATTGAGATAGATATGTACTCACAAAAAGCTTTTACCTGATAAGGAAAATACTAAAGAATTCCGTAAGATAGGAAAATTGGTACTCATTAATTCTGCCTTCCAGGACATTTAAGACATCACTATGTATGACAACCACTTATTGTACGATTTATGTGCTACATGTCATTCATTCAGTAACGAAATATATCATAGGGCTATTTTCGTAAAGGTTTATTTACTATTGTACTATGCCTTCCAAATATTATTCTTTTTTCATATGTTGTTACTGTCTTTATAGGTACTCTTTGACATAAATAAAAGACTATTATTTCTTCTTTATTTGAACATGCTCAATAATACCTGTTCAGAAGATAAAAACCTAAAATCAAATTGCTAATCTATCGGTTACCTGAATGTTCTATGGGCATCGTCCCAATAGTTTCATACTGTAAACAAATGTTTAATACAACATATTATTACTTTTATCTGTAGATTATAACGAATTTACTTTCATCGTTTACCAAGCCTCAGCAAGCTACATACCTCGCTGGATTAGACAAACGTATGAACGTAGACTAGGTAGTGGTGAGCTGTCTTTTTTAAAATATTTTCTTAATTTCCTCGAGCACAAATCTTATAATATTAATTGATCCTTATCTATCTCCATGTATTATATTATTATTATTGTATTATTTTTTTACTCTCTGTTTTTTCATTCTAAGTAATTTTTAATTTTGATTTAATTTCATTGTATTTTATTATTTGTAATTGACATAATTTTTTTTTAATCATGCCTCCATTATTTTTGTTTTCTTTGTTAATCAATTTTTATTTAATCAATTTGCACATATTTTTTACGTAGACCACATTGATAATAACAGTAATATTTAACATCTCTTTACCTATTTGTGATTCAGCAATAAACTACTTAGACCTTATTAAATAATAGGGTATTAAATGATAAAAATACCGTAATCGCGTATGTCTCCACAGCAAAAGAAGCTGTACAATTTACATTGAATTATGATAATTAATTAAATTTTCATGGGAGTGCGGTGAACTCCTAATTCTCATGACTTTGCTAGCGACAATTACTCCGTGCCATTACTTTGTGACAGACAAATTCAATGGAATTTTATAATTATTACAACCATCACGTCGTGTCGAGGCTGCTCCAATCCATTTTAAAGCGTATTTAATTATTTGATTCATTATAGAATATGTCTATCATGTTGCCGAAGAGTCAAACTTTTAAATATTTTATTATTATTTCCTACAAGAACTGAGGAAGAATTTCACTCAAATCAAAACAAAAATATACCAATATAACACTGGAGAAAGTTTTTCTTCATTTCAGCAAAGTTTATTTGTCGTCAGTTTATATCTTCAATCTAGAGCATGCGAAGTTTTCTGTTGTTAAAGTGTTGAATCAAGAAAAAAGCAAATGTTTCCAAAATATAATCATTTCTAAATAAAAACGATTTAATGAGTATGGCGAAGGATTGCGAGAAACCAGACCATATTTGTTTTTTACGAAACATAAATTTTTGCTTTCCAAAATATTCGAATGAGCAGTTACAAAATCATAGTTCAAATTAATATTTAATTTATGGGAATATAAAAAAAAACTTTCATAACTAAACATTTAACATATTGTGACGTTACTAAAATGTCTGCTACTGCACTACATTTTGGAACGTTCCACATAATATAAGCTGGTCGTCAATAACTAAACAAAAATAATATAAATAAATCGATTCACAAACAGAAGAGAAAATGTTACTCACCTATTTTGCCCTCGCTTATATACTGATATTATATACAAGGCCAACAAAACAAGTAATTAAAACTTGCTTACCCTTCAATAAACTAAATTACCCTTCCAACTGAAATAGCTCTGTTGGTGTAAGACATAATAACAGAGATAATCGAAATCCACTCTCTCTCGGACGTGTTTTTAACTTATATATTTCATTCTTTCACAGGTTATCCAGCGAAGTATTTTCAGCGGTGGCCGACAGTGCGAGTCGTCGCTAAAAACTCAGAACAAAATATTCAGAACTTGCGCTTGGACGCTGCTATGCATAGATAAACAACATATTTTTTCCAGTATGCTCTGTGAAATGCAAACTTCGGAACTGGAACAAACTGAGTTGATATCGTGTTTTGAACTGAGTGTCTCGGGCAAATATTTTATTGCAAACGGCGTTCTGATTCCTACACATATATCGGGAAACGTTTCATAGAGATGTTTTCCAAGGAATTGAATTATTTTGTTTTAAATTTTGACAAGTTCATTTACAATATAATAATGGAGATTCTTAAAATTGTGGAAGTAGCGTAGTCGTAGTTTGCTAGTTTGCGATTATTTTTTTCACACAGCGCCTTCTAACCCCAAAGTAAGCTAAGCATAGCTTGTATCATGGGAACCAGACAACTGATATAATACTTATATATTTTATTTCTAAATACATACATATAATACATATTGTGTTAATATGACAAAGAACAAACATCTATGTATGTTCATCACACAAATAGTTCTACAGGGTGGGAATCGACGTAACGTAACGTATAGCCCGCCCGCCCTAGCCAACACAGATTTGGCTTAGTAAACAAAACTCCTAATGAAACAGTATATTGGCACCTAGCTTCTGGTTGTAACCTCTGTTAAACAGCGTTAAATTAGTTTGACTTGGCTTAACTTCAATCCAGCTGCAATCTCGCGGGAGCAGTGTATAAATTACTCAGTTAAACACGGTACTAGCCGGTCTATAACCGCGTTATGAGACTACACTATTGGTATCTAGTAAGCATTACATCTAAGAGCAGTAGAACTCTCGCCAAGTTCGTCCGGGGAAGTACTGCCACCATGCCCATTTCTGCCGCCAAGCAGTAACGCATTCGCGTTACTGCCTTCCGGTTTGAAAGGTGTGGTTGCCGGTGAAATTACAGGCACATGAGACATTCCATCTACACGTCTCAGAGTTACGGGTGCATACGATGTGACTTGGGTCTTTTCGTTAGGTACGACGAGATCCAGGGGAGGGCAGGGGAAGGTAGGGGAGGACCCAAGTCGCATCAGTTGTTATGGGCAAATGTTACTTTATACCAGGAGGGCCGTCGGCTTGTTCCGCAACTGTACATTCACATCTGTACTGTACAATCACATTAAAAAACTTTTTACCGAAATATTCGAAGAGTGACGCTCTTGAACCACCGACATTGGGAGAGGATTACAAAACTGCACGAATTATATTATATCTTTTGGAGTTTTTTTGAGTACTATTATTTATTTTGATTAAGACAAGTAAGTTTTATCGTCTTCGATGCAAGCAAAAATTAAAACATTTTATTGATTTAGACTCAATATATTAAGGTTTAATTTCAAGATATGGTGCGTATCAGTTTTGACTCGCGACTGTAGTTTACTCTATGCACTACATTTGATAACGCTTTTTGCTAACGCTCAATTTTACTTCCATTAAAGAGGCTTTAGATGAAATAGATTTTTAAGGAATAAACTACAAAAAATTAAGCACTGTAGTATTACTTAGGATTTAGGTTCTGTTTGTAATAAACATTCCCAAACCCTACAGTGTGTCTGTTGAAAATAAGAAGGATTATTTTTTGAATCCAGCTTAGACCGTTTATGTGAAATTAGCTCCGAAATTCTCTTTGTTAATTGCCGTGATTTGTTATCAATTAAGAACCCAGCAACACAATGTTTCACCCCCATAATTTAGAAAACAGTCTGTAGTCTGTAGCTACTAAACGGATAGACGAACCTATTTAAAAAATTGAGAGTTTCTCAATAGAATGTCATGACCTTTTCTAAGCCGTAGACATTGAGATGTAGCTGCTGGAGTGGGCAAGGATACTTCTTAATGGTGTGCAGCAAGGGTCAGGTGGGTTACCTGAGAAAAAAACTCATTAAGTGAATTTTACTAAAGCTTTTTTTTATTAGTAGTAGTTTTATTAGTATTAGTACTAAGGTTTTTAAGTAATTCAATAGAAATAAAGTTTTGTCTGGTCTGCTAGATAATGGAATCTCAAGGTAATTTTCAGAGATACAGACTCTATGCATAGAATTATCGTATTTCTGAGTGACCTGATTAAGCGTATCCTAAGTTTTTATATTCTCAGGATAATATTCTATATTATATCTATTATGTACGATAATAGAAAATAGTAATATCTTAAAGTTGATAATATTATGTACCTATGACGTTGATTTTGTGTTTTATTATTATATTATTATTATGTGAGCTAGCGCGGAATTGTATGTTACAAACGTGCTCAAGACGAAGGCAGGCGTTCATAATGTATGCACGCTGTATCAGCGGAAGTCTGTGGTTAAGAGCCATGAATTTATCTAATATCTAACCACAATTATTTGTATTCGATAAGGGTGTGTTCCTGCAGCCTGACATGTGAATCATTTCCCAAAACTCTAGGCATAAAGTTAGTGCATAAAAAAATTATTAAAATTATATTCATTATATCTCAAATAAACACAATATCACAATTATTAATGATACTCTTAAAATCGAGACTGGAGCTTCGTTTGATAGATGCAAAAAGGCATCACGTTTGTGAAATAGATTTTATCCCAATTTTATTAAAAAAACCGTAGTCAATATGCGTATCAATATTAATGTGTACGTAAATCCAGACCAACTGCGTCCAATATAGATGATATATCAATTTGTCACCAAATAATATTGATGAGTGAATATTTGAAGAAAATAATGGTCAATTTTGTTCAAATCCTCTCAATCTCGCCATTTATAGAAGTTTATGTCAGCCAGATGGCTCTGCTATAACTTATACAGGGTGTTTGACACAAGACTGGACATATGGGAACAGTGGAGAGTTGAAGCTGTACGCTGCTTGCGCCAATAATCGGACTTTTGCCTTCATAAAATTTTCCAAATAAAGCTGTATTTAAACTCAAATACATTGTAGTCAAGTGCATTAAAATGCATTTTTTTTTATTAGAAAATTTTAAAGGCAATTGTTGCAATGTTAATCCTTACATAAATGTTAGTTAGAGTGACTTTTATGGATTTGTACTCAAATGACGAGAATAAGTCAAAGGCGTTGATCTGCCCTACCTCATACAAGGTCCTTTTAAAAATATGAAATAAATATCTACACTACGGAGCCAAAACTGTATTATTAGCGAACCACGAACACTCCGTATATAATAAAAATGGCAAATTCGATGTCATAATCAAATAAACCGCTATTCTCGGCCTAATGTGACATGTAACATTTGGTGCTTGCAAGTCGTACACCTAGTTGGATGACCAAGCTGGACCAAGGGTAGGGTAGATATTTTTACCCAAAGTTCACCTGTTAGAAATAAATGAACATTTTATCATTCGATACGTATTTCACAGTTCATGCTATTTCAAGTCCCTCCTAACAAAATTTCTTTTCATTTTATAGAATATGAATTAAATTCTACGTTTCACACATTGCCAAGAACGGAGGTCTTGTTAACAAATCAAGTGGATCTTAAGAGCCGTAACTAACACTATAGGAAAAGTAACGCTTCACTACCTCGGATGTCAAAATAGATAATTTTGGATTGTAAAGTATTTCCTGCCACTTACATTTATATTATACTTAAGCTTATTTCTTGGTCATCTGTAGCAGCTATAAATATGCCTCTTGTCTAAAAGATACTTGTTATTAGAACATAATAAACACTAACACCGAAAGTTATCGTCAGGGGAATTGTGTTTCATTATCTTCACAGGCATTCTGAAGGTTACGCCTGTTGTTTACAGCCTTTATAACAGGGTTTTCAGGTTTGGATATTAATACATTTTAGTAAAGAAAGAAAGAAAGAAAGAAAATATATTTATTGGTCTACATTAGAGCATGGAACATAAACAGTGGATACCTACATCAAATTATTATACAAAAAAAATAATCAAATTCCATGCCTCATGCAGGCAAAAGGGACCCAGTCTCAGTATAATGCAGCACTGAACCAGTTGGTGTCAGTGCAGCGCTGGTATTCTGACTGGGCCTTGCAGTGGCGACACATTTTAGTACTGAAATTTTTTAATTTTTTTATCTTCAAATCTAGATATGTGGCGTAGGTTAAGTGTTGCAAGCGCTGTTATAAGCGTGTGGTTTTAGTAGTGTGTTCTAGGTTTAGTAATTGTGTGGTAAAATGAAACTATTTTGAGGATCATAATTCAAATAAAAACTGAAAACAAAAAAACTGAAAAACTCTGTGGAAAAGGTAATTAATATGCGCATATAAAAACGACGTTATTCGTAAATTGTTCAGTCTTATCTGGAGCTCAAATAGAAGACTTTGGAACATGAGAGACGCTTTTAGGTTCTGTCTGACCAATTTAATATTCAAATTGATACGAATGGGAGATAAAATATTGGTTTGAGCCATAGATGCAGTCACACGAAGAAGTCATGTCGAATATTGTAATCACATGATTAGTTGTGGGGTCCACCTGTATGCAAAAAATGGTGGGAACTATGAAAGTAAGTCGTATTAAATCGAGTGATTTTACTTCCTTAGCCTAGGCTGCGCTGGCAAAGCCCCGCTGATAAAAGCTATACTAGTAAGTCATAAAATCTTAACATAATTGTAAGAACTAGAAAGGAACTAGAAAAAGAAACTAGAAAAGGAACATGTTGAAAATCACCAGTTAGAAATATCATGCTGCTAGCAATTTGAACGGTCTCGGATCAATATGTCTAATCTACAGGACACCACATTATTGATAAAAACATAACACGGATCTCTTTCAAATCTACTTTTTAGGTGTAATTTTGATTGAACTTTGCAAAATAATGCAAAATATATTTTTGCAACAAGACAATTACTCATCTATATTATTTATCAAATAATTAAAAGGTTGTATTCGTAGTTGGGAAAACGATTAATTTACTTAATTAACTACATGTCTGCAACAGCTAAAAATACTACTTATTAGTTGGATAAAGTAATAGGCTTCATGATTTTGACTTTAGATAAATAATGATACTGTTATAAATCTCTCAAAATCACATTTGGGGGGCCTTGTTGCTCGCGTCCGTAGATGATAACCCATTGAATCCCTACACGTGTCCCCCGGGTGGTGCGAAACGAGCAACCCAAAGTAGCAGTAGAACTTGTGCCAATTTCGCCCGCAGAAGTACTGCCACCACACCTGGTAATCTGCCGCCAAGTAGTGATGCATTCGTGTTGCTGTGTTCCGGTGGAAGCGAGTTGGTGCCGGCGAAATTGCAGGCGCATGAGACGTAACATCCCCGTCTCGGGGTGATGGACGCAACGCAATACGACTTGAGTTATCTCGTACTTTGGTGGAGAGGACTCGAGTCGTATTGCTAGTGTTTATGGGCGGCGGTTACCACTTAACATCAGGTGGGCCGTTAGCTCGTTCTGTCACTAATGTGATATAAAAAACACCAATACTATGTGTGTTGCGGTACGGAATAGTGGGTGTCGAAATACGGAATACGGTACGGAATAGTGGTATCTTGGTATCTCAGAGCGATGGGTGCAATGCTATTTACGTCGTTCCTTAGTTCATTTTATGAAACAAAGTAGTACCTATCGCGCACGACACGTCATCAGAGTCATGTTCAGAGTCTAAGTCTTTCTCTGTTTGAGCTATCGACCTCTGGATTGAAACTCGAAGTCGATACCACCAGGCCACCACGTTCTCAAACGTTCTCCTCAATTGATTTGTAGTAAAAGGCACATTGTAAGTAGTAAACAGTAGTTTTGTTTATATTCGATAGCTTTAACGTGACTATTATTACCTAGAGCAAAGCATTGATAGCGTTTGTTATTTTGACATCGCGTTCCATTTCAACCTGTGGCGGGAAACTTCGGTTATTGTGAAAACAAACATCCAGGTATTTTGATCACAAACAAGAGTTGCGTTGGGAAAATATTGATTAAAGTAGAAATGCGAGTGCATTTAGCTGTAGATATTTGTAACTGTTACCATTAGGAGTCGGCAAGTAATAACCCGACTAGACATTCGGAATTTAGATGTTAACATCTAAGTGGCGCGTGCTCTGAATCCTTTAAGTTTTATAAATATCTGGACGTCCCATTAGAGCGCTACTAATTTCAAATATAAAAAGTATTTTGAGGCGGCTAAATCTCACAGATCTTTTGGAAATATAATCGAAACAAGAATGCCTTCTAAACCCACGCGCTATAGTAGAGTAGAGCTCCGCAGAAGGCGGAGTTACTACCTAATGAGCTGAGAGGCATGACCTTTGCTGAGACTAAGAGGGCGAAAATTGTGATGTCAAATATAAGAAGGGCAACCTAAAAACCAATTACAAAAATAAACGCAGACAACTCTCACCTGATCGTGGCATTTAGATAAATAAATCAACAGGGTTAAAAATATCCTCCTCAATTAAATCTTAATGAGTTTTACTCGTAACCTGCCACGATAGCTTTCCAAAAATGTTATATTTCTTAATTAAATATCAACCGTACCGTGGTTTAAATAGGGCTGAGTTTCAGAGAGTCAAGATCATACAATTTTTTACGGGACCTCTCCATTAAACATTACTGCTGTATTACTTGCGGGTAACAAAACAATGCTTAATTAGTATACAGACCCTTAACTTCACAATAAAAGGTATATCTACGAAGTATAAAACACAAATGAGAAGATACAGATGTGTAACCAAATCGTGTATTTTGTAAACGTTGATTTTTGGCATCATATATTTTAACTAGCTGTTGCCCGCGACTTCGTCCGCGTGGAATTCGGTTTTATCACGCACCCCTATTTTACCCCTCGGAAAAGTAGCCTAAGTTACTCCTTATTACATCAGCTATCTGCCAAAGAAAGTCCCGTCAAAATCGGTCCAGCCATTTCAGAGATCCCACGACATACATCGCAGAAAGCAGAGTTACTACCAATTGAGCTGTGAGGCTAGGTTATACAGGGATTATTTGTTCTTAATCTTTATTTTATCCTTACTCTACTATATATATATGCTAGTATTCGGTCCAAAAATACGATAGCCCGCCGCCAGCGGTCACAAACCCGCTGCATACCCCGTTACCGGGGGGTAGTTGCCCCCCTCTCACGCACCAAGCCATACATGTCTTCCATTAATCCAAAGTCAATAAGGAAATGTTATTAAGTAGAAACAGAAGTACATATTTAACTACATACTTACCTTTCTTAGTGAATACTTAATCAACGGATACCGAAAATAACCCTAACTTTATTCCCACGCTAACTTCTTATTTGATGATTTTTATAACCTAAGTGAGAGGTTGTAAATACAACTTCTTATAAATTTAAGAAGTAAAGAAGATTTAAGCCTTAGTCAAGGCGTCGCCGTCGGTAAGGTTAGTTGGAGGTGATACATTACAATAATTATAATTCCTAAGGATATCTCGTAAAGGCGAAATAAGTGTCAAATAATATTCACATACATATGTTAATATGTTATTTTCAGGTGTGTTTCGTGCACTGTAGACCAGAAGATCATATATTTATGTTTTCAGCCAGGAGTGTGGGACACGAAACAGCATTAAATTAACTTATAAAGAAGAAGTTCAACGGAGGTGTACTTATAAAAACTTACAGGCAATACTTAACTTATACTTACAACAACTTATATTTTTTTCTGTCCTATCCATAGTCACAACAACATAAGTAATATTAGCAATAAAAATAAATATAAACTAACAAGTTCAAGTCAACGGGGCTGTTATAGCCAAACAATTTATACTTATCCATTTTACTCGGAAATTTCCGTTAACCCGTTTTGTATTCAACTCACGAACGCCTTTTATTTTCAGTTTTTACGTTAACAGCTTAATTGAGTTACACCCAACTTGTTATGTTATTTACGAGGTTGATAAAAACATTTTCCTTGAGTGTAACTGGGCTTGATTCGTGATCAAGGGACAAGAAGATCGAAATATCCTTAATGTTTGGCAGATCTTGACCTGTTAACTTAGTTATCGTAAAACTTATCAATCAACCTGAATTGAACTCACAGCTCAATTGGTACCAGCACCACTATTTTTTGTAGGTCGTAACAATATTTCCACCTAGACAAATTTATTTACTTATGTACTGTGCTCTAATGAAATTATGAGGAAGTTATTTTTGCGGTATGGATATTCTTTGATATTTTTTTAAGGTCATCGAGTAAAACGTTGATAGAAACTGAGAAATGGATTTATGAAAGGAAGTTTTGCACGATTGAGCGACGATTACTTGGGGACAGAAATAGGTATGATAGCAGTACTTTGCCAAAAAAAAAATAGTCCTTTGTATTTAATATACATTTTAAAATGTTTATGTAATATAGATACTGAAATTAAAAGTACCTACTAGATACATAAATAATTCCCTGGAAGGAAATGCTGATTAGCATCATAAAATATTATAATAGCACCTCCAAGTAGAATCTGTGCATAAAGCTTTTAGCGTTCTAATAAAGAATATCAGTTATATTTTGCGTTAATATGTGATAAATCCTATGCAATATTTAATGTGATGCGATTATGCTATATTTTCGACAAAGTATGAATCTGGGATGAATTTCTGATGCACAGCAAATAACAAGGCTATAAATTTTGAACCGATGTGGCTGAAATCAATTCAGTTGTTTTGGCTAGAGTTTTTAACTCATGTTGTTCATGACTTAAAATACCAAGGTCACTTTGTATATAAGTTCTAGGCAAGCGGCAGGCTAAGGGTCCGGCAAAAGCCTGGAAACTGCAGGCCCTCGGTCATCTCGCTTGAAAAATTCCTAAGGGTAACAGTAGGTACTACCAACGAATCATTTTCATTGGGAATCCAAGCCCCAACCTAATATTATTGTAGCAGATTTGGATCCCTGACAAAAACATAAGGATAAATCCAAGGAACCGAAAAGGTATCTTGTTCCCCTGGGTAACATTATGTCGTCCAGTAAGTGTTGACACGTAGTAAAACGAGTTTATTTCTGTGATAACGCTTATATGTGTATGTGCTTGTCGTCGTTTTTATTTGTGGTTGGAGGCGCGAGTTCGCAAAGCATTATCAACAGTGGCTTGCATTTTCTCGGTTTCCGTAAAAAAATCGGGGGTCATGCGATTTTTTTTCGTGTGGACAAAGTGCTACTTCACACTTTGAGTACATTCTTACTTTTAAACTAAGTAATAGTAGAAGTTTGTAGGAATGAACTTAATGTATATAATGGTACTGTTAGGTGCGTTTTCGATGACTTAACATTGTTTCTTTTTGAGGTCCTGTAATTATAAAATTTAGTCAAAACAAATTCATTCGTAACGGTAATATTATCAAGTAAGTTATCAATAAGACCTTATTGTACACTTAGTTGGCAAATAAATTTTGTATTTGTATTTGTGTATTTATATTAGCATAAAAAAATATGTGGGTGGTGCAATAATTTAAAGTAATCCCCGTCAAAAACTTTATTCCTTCACTTAAACAAACACGGGTAATTGTATGATTCAAAATTGCTGACCAAGCAATAATACCTACCATTTTGAATTATTACTTTTCTACAACGATACAGAATTTCGAAAAGGCAGATCCCAATATTTTTTGAATTATATAATAATAACAATAATAATAATAAACATTTATTTCGGAATTTCGTGTTTTCCATGGGTATGAGATTAAAATTAAAATTAATTAAATTACACATCACACAATTAAATAACATCCTTATCACTAACGTGAATATAATAATCAATAACTAATATTAGATCAGGTGGGACATTTTTAAGGGCGCCCGTATTTTTTTTTTTCAGAAAATTTAAGATCCGTCTCACTAGTGTCCTGTACATGATATCCTAGATCGTTAACAAGTGTTTGATTTCATGACGGTCAGACATTCAGTCAGGAATTTACGACCCTGAGGAATTTTTTGGTTCATATACACAACAGACTTAGTTTTGAGTTATTTGTTTTCTATTAAAATTAACTAAAGTGTTATAATCCACCAATTCTGGTGAAGCTCTGTTACCTGTCATCGGCCATCAATATATACCTAACCTTAAAACTTCAAAGACCAATCTTCTGATTTTAAAATACCTACTCATTCTTCTAAAATTATCCCCGATTGGCAGAAAAGTGCTCAACAATTAGTTACTTATTACAAGTCAGTAACTTTCTATAACTAAAATTAATAATAAATTGTCCTTAAAAAAAAAGGTTTCAGTCCCTTTCGTGTCGCAAACAGAATTATGTTATCTAACCTGTCAATTGCTGAATTTTGCTACATTAACTTAAATTTGGTTCATAACAGTTCGCTGTAGCAAACTATTCATACTAAATAAGTAACCCAAAGTTTTAATGAAACATTGAGCTAAAACGGAAATAGTAAAATAATAACCTGGAAAATTCGCTGCCCCTTTCAAAATGTAACAGGCAATTTGTTCAGCGAGCTTTTCTACCGTGAATACTTGAAATATTTTTAGTGCTTTGTCGTTCTACATTTGCTCACTAGTCAAACTCCAATTTTACTGCAATCTTCAGTATTTTATGAAGAGATGAAAGATCTCTTAAATTAATCAGTTTTTTTTAATTCGATTAAACTAGTCTGAGTAGAGTAGCGGTCAGATTTTCATAAGAATGTTGTTCGTAATGGAAATGTGAACATTCCTGAATAGTTTTACTAGCAAAGTGTATGTAACTCAAATACTTAAATATTATATTTGCAAGGCGTTCCAAGACGACAATTATAATACATTTTGTATTGTTGTTACCCATTAGTGTTCAAAGAGGTTAAAATTTTTATATTTAATGGACTAAACTATATTAAATTTGAAATTTTAAGTTCCTTAAAATTAAGTTTTGAATAATTATCGCTTGACCTAAGTTTGGCACCTGGTATAAGGCAAAGACACGGAAGACTACTTTTTACAGTCTCTCAAAGCCTCTTGAAGTGATGATGTTTTTTTTTTTGGTGGCTACCGATCTGTACGCTGTGGGCTCAAATCGTACAAAGAAAACACCACGAAGGAACTATGGCGTGGTGGTAGGGCAAATGACCAACTAGCTACCACCCTCAAAAGTATATGTAATTCGAGCACTACCTGTGTTTTTGGGCAGCCTCATTTGAGAGCCAGTTCCTAATCCAAGCATCCAAGCAAACTTGAGCCAGTTAGATAGAAAAACTAAAAACTCATTCGTCATTAGGGCACGCATAAATTTTCATAAATATAGCAGTAGCTAGCAGTGTAATGAAAATCTAAATATCGATATATCTAATGACAATCTTAACGCAAAAATAAATTGAACAAAGAAATCAGAATGTTCTAGCATATATTAGAAGAATTGAATCTTTGACATGTTGGTGTCTTAACTGTTTTTTTACCAGTCTGCACCGAGGGAGGAGGTTTAAGCTCTGGTGTACATATGTATTTGTATGTATCTATGGTTGTCTGTTCTTTTGGGATATCCTGTGGCTGCTTGATAGATTTTTCAACTGGTTTTTGCACCGCATAAACCAGAACAATAGTTTTTTTTTTTTTTTTTTCTTTATTTAAAACTATTACCGCAAAGCCAATCTGGCTTAGTTGATCAACAAAATACTAATTTAAAGTCTTTTGTTAGTTTTATAAGCATAACTGTGTTCTTAAAACGATAAACAGCGCAAGAAAATCGTCTGTATACCTAATGATATTTAACATAAATGTTTTAACCACTCTTCAGCTTGCGGTCTATGAACTTCAAAATAACACTTAATAATAGATCTTTTCTAGCTCTCTCATCAAAGCTTGAATGTTAATTTTAATATACCAACTGCTTAAGTAACTTTAATCATTAAAATACATTTTATTTGTATAAAAAAAGACGTGTGGCACTCGGAGACTGCCGCGGTAAATCTATTGCGCGTGATATTTCAAAAAGTCATTAAAAGTTCTGGTATTTATCGATAGATGGAAAAACTAAAAAGTATCACCGCTGTGCCGGTCGGAGTGGGGGGTGTTAGGTTTTTTCGTTACGGAATTTCTGGATTCGGTCTCCACGCTCAAGGCCCACGATAGAAGCTATGCAATAGCTTAAAAAAACTTGCTATAGATATTGTTTTAAACGAACTAGGCTGTGTACATGTTTTGGAATGCCTCCTAGCTCTAAATTAGTTTTAATCTAAAGTTTGATTGTTTTATCAATTGTATTCGGTTTTGAGTACCTTAATAAATAAATTAATAAATTATGTCCTACAACAAAATATAAATAAATGTTTGACATTTACTAATAGTAGTTGGATTTCAGTGCCATTTATTCTCGCTCTTTAGTCTGGTGTCCATAATCATAGCGGGAACACTAAAAGCATATACGAAACAAAACCTCTTAAACTTCAAAATAACCAGCTTAGACAAACATTACCAATCTCTGAGAAGCTCTCTCTGGATATCTAAAAATTAATTTTAAGTGATATGAGTAAGGTTGAATTTAGAATGTACAGTTTAAAGGTTGTAAAAGTGGGGGGGTGAAGAAGGTTGGAACGCGCGCGCAGCCAGCCAGTGTACTGTGACGCGGGAGTCGGAAGCCTCGCTCCAGCGGTTTTAACGGTTTGTAATAAGAACAAATCGAAACAGAACCGCGTTAGTGAAAGTGCAAGATTACTTACAAAATAGTGGTGATGTGTTCCAAGTTTGAAGATCAGTGATCGATGAGGCCGGTGAGGCTGAGATCAAGTGCTTCCGGTTGGTGCGGAGATTGGCTGTCACTCACTGGAACTTGTATCTCCAAGTAGGTAAGGTGTAATGTGAAATGTGAAATGCAGTGACGTTTGTGTGGCTTTCGTTTAAGTATACATTATTAGCGATTTGGTTTACCATTAAAGATACGGAAGTCAGTTACAAGAATCTGTAGACGTATCAATGACTCATCAATATTATCGTGATCCTTAAGAGTATTTGTGTTCGTTCGTTCAAATACCTATTGCACAAGATGAAATAATAACCTATAAAGTTAGGATTTGTGACTACTTGGGAAGAGTTATGAAGTGGAAGTATTATGATATCTATTTACAAAACTTATAAACAAAATGAGTTCATATTGGTACTAGTTCGAAAAATAACAAGTATTTACAGAAATTTTACCATTCCAAAATATTCACAGAGTTATACCTAATATGCGTTATAGATGCTAGAATATATTATTTATTTAAATTATACAGTTTGTTAGCATGGGCATCGGTTAGAATGTAAGAAAAACACTTAATAACAATTGCCTCACTCCCCTGCACTAGGATTACCTGTGTCGGAGGTGGCATCGAAAAATAGTACAAAAACCAAGAGCAAAATTTATGCTCATCACATTAAATTCGACGGCCGGGAATCGAACCCGAGACCACTTCGTTGGCAGTGTTACTACCGACTTAGTAACAGAGCCTTCACTATATACAAGGATGTGATCCAAATCATCCAGTAAATTTCTTATTATTAGAATTTATTAGAAAGTTAATGGACTACTTAAGTACACCGATACAATAAATCAAGTTGTTATATAAATAGTATAAGAAACATTAACTGAAATTAATGAAGCAGTTTAATTCAGAGATTAAACGTCATTAGGCAGTCTGTCGGGGTAAATGTCATCGTCTCTACTAATGTCGTGTAATTTAGTATTTAGCACGTTAAGAGGTGGCTCTTGCCACCCCTATCCAACTCCATTTTATTCAGGCTAATCTTACAGCAACATTTGTGACAGGGTTGGAACAGGTAGTATATAGTAGCAAAACGGTTGAATGGATTTGGACGAAATTTGGTACCAAGATAGTTTTTATCCTGGCTTGACACATATGCTACTTTGGCCCCGGAAAAGTGCAGTGTTCCCGTTGGATCACTTAGTCACTGCGGAGCTTAGCTAGTACTAAATATATTAATCACTAACTAAGATGACTATCATTTGATTAAATTAAGCACATATATGGATCATCGATCCATGTCTAATATCTATTTGCTTCTTTCTTCATTAAAATGATTTACACTACTCACAAACGTTTTATATGCCATAAGAACTCGAATTTCAATGTTCCATCAGATAAAATATTCATCATAGTAATTTGTTTAATGATATAAGTAATTCTAAACTTTTTACAAATTTTTCGTATCGTTTTCGCCGGGTTTAATATTTCGTTTAGTTAAATTTAAAGGTATATTTTTTACAAAGTCCTCTTAGTTATTTGGCTCTGTTAAACCTGCGTTTCGATATCAGCATGAAGATCAATATCGTTTGAAAGTACAACCGAAAAACTTACAAAGAAAAAAGGTGGCGGTTATATTGTGAGGCCATTTTACTGTCGGCGTTAAACGATCCATTGATGGCTATTTGCTTTGGGTTTTGCCACAATCCGTTATTATACTAATACTAGCTGTTGCCCGAGACTTCATCCGCGTGGAATTCAGTTTTATCACGCACCCCTATTTTACCCCTCGGAAAAGTAGCCTAAGTTACTCCTTGTTACATTAGCTATCTGCCAGTGAAAGTCCCGTCAAAATCAGTCCAGCAGTTTCAGAGATTAGCCAAAATAAACAGACAGACAGACATACAGACAGACGAAAATTGTAAAAAAAATTGTTTTGGTATATACATATACCAAAACAATTTTATTTTCAATTTTCGTATGTATACACGGTACACCGTGTATACGTCCATATGCACTTAGTAAAAAGCGGTTATTTTAATATTACAAACAGAAACTCCAATTTTATTCATTTGTATAGATATAAAGGAGAATATGAACTGCAAAGTGTTCATAGTTTTAGGCGTAAATTGAAATGTTTTCTAAGAGACCAGCAAAAGCATAATGCAATATTGAAACACGAAGTCTCTATTATATAATAGGCAGCGATAATTCTTTAGTATTTTCTCTTTTTATTTTATTATATTTTAAATGAAGAGTAGCTTAGATTATTTTTGTTAATTTTTTCATGGTTTTAAGGTTCAATCAAATCCGACATTAGAATCACTATTTAAGTTTAGTTCAACACATTTTTGACCTAATATGTATATATGTGTACAAAAATATTATTTATTATTAAATTTATTTCATGGTAAAGCAGACATCCGTGCTTCACACATACTCCTGGCTCCAACGGAAGACCAGCGCTGGGGTGCATTATGTATCCTAGCAAATGCTGAGTTGGATGCCATTTTGTGGCTATCCGCAGTCTCTGAGACACACAATAGGTATAGACAAGAAAATGATAATCATACTAATAATTTGTTATACTTTTATGTTTGTTTTATTTATAGCTTTTCATCTTTTATCAATGTCTTTTTATTTTTTTGTCTTTTTATTTATCAATGTCTTGTGCTCTTTGCCTGTACTGTCACAAATAAATATATTTTCTTTTCTTTCTTCTTTCTTTCTTTTCTTAATAAAAGTTAGTATAAGATTGTCTCGAAGAAGATCTCAGTAGGTCATCGATGGCAGGTGTAAAACAAGTATTCGCTTGTATTCGAACTGATGATTTTGGGCTACTGGTAGTGTGTAGTTTAAAGAGTTTATTTACATGATTTTTTTTTATGGAATTGAAGTCACGGAACGAGCTTCGACGGCCCACCCGATGTTGAGTGGTAACCGCCGCCCGCGTCCTCTCCATAGTACGAGATAACTAAAGTCGCATTGCGTTGCGTCCATCGCCTCGAGACGGGGATGTTACGTCTCATGCGAAACGATGCGAACAAAAAATCGATAATGTAAAGTCAATGAAAATAAATCCTACTAATATTATAAAGGTGAAAGTTTGTATGGATGTTTGTGACTCTATCACGCTCAAACGGCTAAATGGATTTGGATGAAATTTGGCATTAACATAGCTTATACCCTGACTTAATTAATAGGCAACATTGGTCCCGGAAAAATGCAGTGTTCCCGTGGGATTACTTATACACCGCGGGTAACACCGCGGGGCGCAGCTAGTGAATAATAAATGGACCTCGTTACAATTAGACTTTCTATTTCTGAGTTATTTTCTTCGCCCAGTAGCTATAGACGGAAAACGTCGGCATTATTCAAATATCTTCAAATTTTCACCCTACTTGCACTTTGGCAGCGTCGATTACAAGTTCTGAATCGGTATCCACTTTGATTGAAAATACCCGTTGTTGTTCGAAGTTTTCAGCCTAGCAGACACGAACGACCTTCGAGTAATTCATTAAAATGGCCGGTCGACTCGGTACCCAACTTTCTCCGATAACCGTCGTGTAACGAACGCCTTTCACGTGATAATTAAAGTTGGCAGCTAGTGATTTTGCGGATTTTTGCTACAATGCAACCCGTGCAAAAATACTCGGTAAGTGAATATTGGAAGAGCACTTAATAACGGCCACTTACTTTATTCTTTTGGAATTATGCCGTTGAACCATCTCTCCAGAAACACGACAGCATAAAATAAAATAGTCGGGTTAATTAGATGTCGCGGTAAATCATATGCAAAAGAGTGGATTTAATTACAGTTGCAAATCCATTAGTGTTCAAGTCTCAGAGATTATACATTTCAGGAGGAAAGAACATTAGCAGATGGCCTATTTATCAAGCGTCAACGAAGCAATTACATTGTAACTGGTCGAGACAAATAAATGAATCATGGTTGAATGAAAAACTATTTTCATTTTTTTATCCTACGAGTGAAGTAATGAAAAACTGAAAAACGTATAGTTATGTAGGTATATGTGGAGTTTATGTTACTAAATAAAGGATCCATCATCAGATCAGCTTTATGGTACCATTGTATAATAATAATAGTTTTTTTTTATGACTGGACATTATGCTGTTGGCCGCAGATGGCCTTGACAGCGTTTACACGGGCTTTTGGTGAGAGCAAACGGCTCTCAACCGGTAGCAGACGGCTCTCAACCGGTAATAATAATAGTACAATAAAAAAAATACCTCTTATTTCAGATGACCATGACTAGATATAAATTACCTTAAAAAACTGATAACAGTCTTCTTCTTCTTCGAGTCACCGGTTCTGTCGAACCAGTGTGTTGAAAGGATTGTAAGTGCGCCTCAAAGAGGCTCGTGAACTCGTGAACACGAAAGGTCGTGCACTCGACACATGTCTTCGAATTTTTAGTTCTAGGACATGTCTGTTTCCTCACGATGTTTTCCTTCACCGTTTTGAGAACGTGGTACTGATATCAGTAATAAGTATACAAATCTTTCGAATAAGCACGTTTGACGATTTCAGTATTTTCAATTCATGTCTCAGAGCTACTAATATCTAGCGGGAGTGAATGGTTACTGAATATAATAACCAAAAATTCGACCTCATTGTCATGAAGTTAAAATTGAGTGAGTTTCTTTGAGGCACACTAAACTTTTCGCCACACTGCTTGAAGAGTTGAGAGAGCAGTGAAATTAGTAGAAATAATAGTAGATTCAAAGTGAACATTATGTTTACTATACTGATAACGGTTTCTCTCATACAAAGAGTAAGACAGAGAAAAGTTACAGAAAGAAATAAACGAATCAAAAAGAGTGGATTTTGTACGGATTTGTTATGAAAAAGTAGAACGAGCTTCGCATTGAAGTTATTGGGTTAAATCAAATTCTCTGTTCGACGATACCAAGAATCGCTTTATTCCTTTCTTTGTTATTCCTACATTTCACGAAAATATAAAAGGAGAACATAAAGGCCAAGTGTAAAAATAAAATAATGTGATCGTACCAGCTTAATATAGAACCAAAAAAACGAAGACACTTGACGTCGACGTATTAGATTCTGATGGTAGATTAAAACCCATTCCCACTCACTTTTCGAGAGTAGGCGAGTAGTGAGAATTGTCTCTAAATATATGAGAGCAAGCTCTCAATATGAGAGCAAGTCACCTCATAAACATTTAAGAAAGTCAGTTTAGTCTGACGAAGTCTATGGTATCTCATATGGTAATGACTAATCTCGTGATGTTGTCATTCGATTATAATAATCTGCGATTTCAGATTTCACGCTGCCAATATATCGATATCTACTAATACGATACACGTAGAATAACATTGCTGCGCTAAGAATCGTTGCTCAAAGTGGAATGCCTCGTTGTTTAATTTTGTTAACACAATATGGAAGCTTTTCTTTTTCATGGTGTCTGTACAATATGCCATGCCGTTTGTAGTCCCAGTGGAATGATTCATGGGCGACTCTACCTCACCTCGGTTCCAGTCCCTCGTCGTCCCAGTTACCTGTCTTCTCTCCTAGGATGTCTGTTTCTTTTTTATTGGAATCTAATAAAATTCATAGCGTGCAATAATATGTTTATAAATGGTCATAATATACTTTTTTATTTTGTCTTGATAAAAATTAAAGTTTATTAAGGTTTAACAAACTATTAAGGTTTTTCCAGCCTTTCAAAGCAAAGGTGCTGGTAAGTGTTGTGTACCGGTTTTTCTAAAATTGATTTCGAAGGGTAATTGAATTTAAACTAAAGTTTGATAGTAAATATTGAAGTTTGGTATTTGGCTAATCTATACCACACTTCAATATTAACTTTACTGTATTATTATACTTAACTTTAAAATTTCCAACTGAAATTTTTCATTCATATATTTATCCTGGTTTTGGTCTTAACGTAAAGGAATGGAAATCAAACCCTAAACCTTTTCTAAATAATATACTGTTCATAAAACCTACCTTTATTAAGTATGCGGACGAATCAAAATCATTGTAATAATAATTATTAATAGCCAGTTACTGTTTTTTATATGATTTTATATTGTTGTTTTTGTTTCCTCAATATCACTACTCGTTTAAGAACGTGATTACCTTCAGCTCTAGAGATTCGGCTACACATATCTTTTCTATACGGACTTTACCTTGATTTCGTTCATGGAATCGGCTTTTCTTGTATCGATTTGTGTTATATGGGCTTATTGTAATACTTCACGGAAAATAATTTTTGTTTTCAATCGCCAGTAACATTAAAAACGGCCAAATTTTCTGAAAAACTTAAAGCCGATTCGAATGGTCGTGCAACGTCGCATGATTTGCTATTAGAGCATTTATGGTTTCCGAATAGTCAATAAGATTTCACGTGTTCCCTGCCTTTTATCGCTTAAGCCATAGAAAATACTTGCACGTTGTGTTATCGGTTTTTTTTTGGCTCGCACCTATGACTAGATTCTGAACTAAACACAATAAATATCCTGATAGGAAGCAAAGACTAAATGTTGAAAAGTGACACTGAAATTCTTTAAAAACAATATTGTATTATCGAAGATGTAGTTCTTGAAGTTCGGAGTGATAGAATGTATAATATGATTTTGTTCATGTTGTTAACTAGAAAAAAAGTATGAAGAATGATTAAAAAAAAATATCTTAAAAATACCAATTTTGTAATAATTGAAATTTCAAATATAAGGATTACTTTTGTTTTCATTAAAATTACCTTTTTCTTTTACCTTTTAAAATTTCTTTTATTTCTGTGCCTGAAACACAGGATTACCTAGTTCAGGCTCCCGTGTTATATATACCTATGTCTAAATAAGTTTTATGATTTTTTATATTTACCATGTTTTATTTGAATAAATTTATTAATAATTTAATATTATTATTATTTTCTTTTAATTTCCTCTCAGTGTTTTCTAAGTTACCTACAATTTAGAATATCTCTAAATTATATCAGGATATCTAAAACATCTTTGAATAGATGACATGTTTCAAAAGGCTTTGGTCATAAAAATAAAGTGTAGCAACTATTGACAGACCCAAATCTTGTCCAAATCAACAAACAACAAAATATGTGGTCCAAAAATCTACTCTACATAATTCGGTTGTAACTTTGTTTATCTACCAACAGTTGATTGAAACTTTATTTACTATATCCAATTAACCGGATATCAAACGATTTGAACGCCAGAGTTATAAATCGTTTGAACGATACAATTCGATTTCAAAACCGATCGACCTTCAAGAAATGGAGGTTACGGGCCTCGCATTTCGTGTACCTCATTGAGTCGACACTGCGAATGAGCACATAGATTTTCTAGTATGATCAACGCGCGACTTATTTTATGAACATCTTAGAATACTACGTGTGTTCTAGTAATCGCTTTTTTTACTTTGTAGCTTGAATTTTCATTGTGATGAGAATGAATGAGTAACACGTGACAAGAAACGTGAATATGACGTGACTTAGGAAAAATATCTGAGAAATGGTAAAAAATAAGATGAATAAATAATTCTTATAGGAAAAAAAGCTCCGAAATGTCTATATTACAAACTTGTTTGGACCCCTACTAGGTTCAAATATCCAAGTAGGTATTGTTCTTCCGTATTTGTAACACCAAGGCACCGAACCATGGCTTTCCGTGGATCCTTCCGCTAATGTCGGCTTCACTCAGCTTGCACCGACAATACTTCTATATTTTCATTGTTTTCAAGGATTTAGATAAACGAATAATGGGAATTCAATAAAAAGTTACTTACTTGCATTCAATATAATTTGTTCATTTACCACTTTTATACACAGCTATACCAAACGCCATATTGATGGCACAACCTTCTCGTTCGAATCGCAAAATCCAACTGCCAGAGCGGGTCGGCTTCACTTTACAAAGAAAACTACCACTACCCACGGTAGCCCCTTCCATACAAATGTCAGATTGGTCGTGACAGCCGCCCGCCATCTTTCTTTCTTTCTTTCTTTCTAAATTATTACATGTACAGAATAATATGCCACTTTACTGTACATACGAGTATAGTGATTTAGACAGATGTTTCTGACACTATGCAGCGAGCAGGTGCTGGAATAATGTGCCCCCGCCAACGCGCACTGTAAAAACAGTAACAACGTTCAAAAAACTGTTGAAAAAAACATCTATTAAACGTGCAAATAACCCTTGGCTGAAACACTTTAACTAAAATCATCTTTTACTCATTTCTTTTATCTGCACAAATACTAAACTCTGGATTCTTCGGCACATCTGCTCTTATATAGTTTTATCCGCTTGCAATCCACCTGATGAATGAGCCTGTTTTTACATTTTACATAAAACTTTTTTTTATATTATTATATTGTATCATTTGTTTCTTGTTTCTGTTATTGTATGTCAAAATGTATGTATTTGGTTTTTTGTTTTATTTATTTGAATTACTGTTTTGTAAGAGATATTATTTAGTTCTAAAATTCCATTCTCCAGTATATAGTATGTTTATGGACTGTGTCCGCGACCTCACCTGTGGGCCCTGCCTGAAAACCAGTCTGCGATCTCTCTTTCAGGGTGTGCAGCACTATGCTGAGGCAGGGACCCTTTTTGCCAACTCAACACATTCCATTCACTATTGTCGGTTGCGTTACATAATATTCTGTTTTTAGTTTTTAATATGTGTGTTTTAGTTTATAAATTTGCATTGTTGGTTAATTCAAAATAAATACTCGTTCTTTCTTATAATTCTATTTTTCTATATTGTTTTCTTTTTCCTATTTTAATTCTAATAATTTCTATTGAAACTTCAATATTGTCAACTCAAGGAAAGTTTATTGTTACCTTTAAACTTAAACTTAATCCGTGTCTTAGAATGAATGGTGGAGAATCGACTCAAAACCACCTTGATGATTTAAGGATTTTTTTCTTGACAAAATATATTCAATTTAAATATTATAATATATACCTAATTGCTTTCAGCGAATTAACATTTTCTCCAATATTCCGTCGTTGCCGTAATAATAATGTTCCGTGGCTCTTAAATATTCTACCTAATATTAAATTTTCAAATAACTTTTTGGTTTACCTAAATCTGCTCTACTCAAATCGCTTTAATACCTTTCCTTTTAAGTAAAAACTGCTTTCACGTAGCAGCTTAATTTGTTTCCTAGTACCTACACTAATTACCGTATCCTTCACATGTATACCTTACATATACATTATTCCTTTTCCGCTGAAGGAGCAGGCAGGTCGACAATGAGCCACTTTTTACCTCGTTCGATGCACTATCGAAGACGTGACAAGTGGTCAGCTCGTCGCCATTCCAGCAAACTCGGCTATCACTTACTTCTTTTAAAACATTCTATAAAAACAGAAATACATGACAAACGTAATGCCTTTCAACGAAACTACCAACAATTTCCTGCAAAACCAAATGTACCCATGTCATTTATAGTTCTGAAATATAAATGAAATGGGTTTCTACTAAAAATGACGATTTCAATTCTATGTTGCTTGAGAACAATATAGTTTGACCCTTGGCAATTAACTTTATGACCGCGATGATAAACCTTCAGGATTAGTTAGTCTAATTCGATAGCAAAAACGGGTATGAAACTAAACGCTTTTATTCGTTATCTTCTACGGAAAAGGAAATTTTCAAAAATGTACAAGTCTAATAGTCACGCTAAGTTCACGTCTCTGATGGGGGAAATACGATGCAACTTGAGTATTTCAATACCTGTGAAATGACGCAAGTCATTTTGCTTTTACTACGAGCAGCAGAGATTACCACCTACACTTGGTATGCATACTGCTCAGTCCTTAACTTAATGGCATAAAAAAATGCTTAACGTGCTATTGCAGAACGTATGTAACTGGAGTGGTCTCTGCAGCTACTTAACGCCGTTAATAGTCTGTTTAACGGATCACGTTCCCGCGGTTTATATTCTCATTCTACTATATGTGAGGTAAAAAGTCTTGTTACAATTTTCACTTCTTTTGTGATACTTAAGGTTGAATGAAGGTCATACGTAGTACTGTGGCGAATACACTCACTGGCCTTGGTTTGAATCACTGATAAAGTGTTTGGAAGTACTGCCACTATACCCATTTCTGACGCCGTAACGCGTTCGCGTTACTGTGTTCCGGTTTGCAACGTGTGGTTGAAATTACAGGCACATGAGACATTCCACCTACACGTCTCAGAGTTACGGGTGATGCTCAGTACACAGTTTTCTGTCTTCCCACAATATTTATATTGGACAATTAGGTGACTATCTTGTATGCCTATCTATTTTTATATAGAAGATTTTAACATTTTATTACTTTAAGCCATATTAAACTAAAAAAAATGTTACTACGTTTTTTGATTAACTCTGGGGATAAACATTCGGCTATGAGCACAAGAGTTTGCTTTCGAATCTTGGACGTTTGTCTGTCGTGTTTATGTCCTCCTATGAATCCTACAAAAGGGATACCTTTGAGTGCACTTTCTGGTTTATATATAGATGGATAGAAAATTCTTTATTGTTTGTTTTAATTAAAACAAGTAGGTAGGACATGCGAACTTACTACTTATCAGCATTTTCTTCCGGCTAAACTTTTTGTAGTATAGAGTGGTTGGTTTTATATGTTAAATGGTTAAATATTTATCAAATATGACGCAATGGGTAAAACATTAAATAGGGCTATCAATAAATAGGAATTATAATAGAAATAAAACCTGCATAGCATTTGAAAGTGAAAAGGATTAAAAAAAAAGAAAATCCTCCTAATTGAAATCCAGAGCTTGTTACGCTTTTAATCCTTCAATTATAAACATGGAGACGTGGACGTAGGATAAGAGTGAATTTCAAAGTAATTTATCAGTTGTCTGGTTCCCATGATACAAGCTATGCTTAGCTTAGTTTGAGGCTTAATGGTACGGTGTGAAATATCCGCCAATATTTTTTATTTTTTCATCTAGATCCTAGAACTCGAAGTTAATAGCAGAATCAAAACATCAGAATTAATTTCATTGTGCTTTACCAATAGGCCTATGTTATTTTTTAATCGAAATGGTAGCTAGCTCACATCCCTGTTAGATGAATTTTGTTTCCTAGGTATCTTCCATAATAATACTTTAATAAAATACGTTTCATTCGAGTTGCGTAACTATACTGATATACTTCGTCCCAAAATTGGATCCGGGTAAAGCAAGTCGATTTCATAATGTACAGCCGCCACCGTGTCGTAATTTGAAACGGTCGTCGCTTCGAACCATGAATTACAATGAAGATCCAATTGCTAATAGGGCTGTTAAAAACATTCTACGTAATTTTCTTTTGCAATAAGATAATAAGATAATCTTTTTTAAATTTTTATAACAGCACTTGGATTCCCTGTGTATCCTTCTTTGTTATTTTCTTTTTATTCTCTGTGCTGGTTTTGGTCCGGGATCAAAGCCGAGCCGTTCTTTTCATAGGTAGTGTAACTAGAGTCGTAATTTTTATGGATATATAGAGAAAAAAAACAGTTATCAAAATGTATAATACAATCGTTATCATCAGAAAACTGTTGATAAATCTGCATATTCCTTAATTTTGTCGTTTAATTCCTTCCAAATCTTCTAAATAACCCTGCAAAATACCTTGACTTAATTTTTGTGAGCAACACAATAATCAGATCAAATCAGATGGAAATCAAAAAGTTTATAAGTATTTTCAGATTCATTATTAATCATGTAACATAGCAACGACTATTACTCCAAAACAACCAAAAATTCCAATTTAGCTAACGGCCAATTTCGATAGGAAGTTTCGAAAAACAATTTTAGCATTGTTTATCTTATGAAACTTTTTTGAGTAAACTAGTTTTTGTAACAAGGAAACGGTTTCTATACTTTGAGTCACGAATTCGTGGGGCTTGTGGTGAAAGATAAAATGTTTTGATCCATTTGATTGAACGGTATCGGTCATACAATCGCAGAGTAAATCTCACATTCATTTTTAAGAAAGTGAAATTAAATTAAACAGGTTTTATCAAAACTACTTAGTATTTATAATAACAAGCAGGCCAATTTCAGCGCTGTCGGCTTATTGGAATTACTATACAAATTTCGATTTTGCAGATTGCAAATAAAAGGACATGTGTTAATAATTATAATTAATATTAAAAAGTTTCAAAATGTTTATATAAAACCCTTTCATATGATACCCATCTCGAGATAAATTGAATTGAATCACTTTGTTTTCTTTCACTCCCATTTCCCCCTCTCAGCGATTAGATTTACCTCAAAACCATCATACAAATTGTGCTAGCATATTTTTTTCCTACCAACTTACAGAACGATGGGATAAACTGTGTGGCAGTTTTCCTCAGACATTATATTTACAAAGGAGATTTGTCTCTGTCGAACTTCGCTCTCTCCTTCAATTACTTTCATTACCTCATAAGTGCTACCCAAAGATTACTGAAGTTTTCGAATATTAGTGGGCATTTTCACGCAGCGCCATCTAGCTTCAAACTAAGCATATTGTGTACTTTGGGAACCAGAAAACTAACTGATAGAATACCAGTATATGTGTAAAATATTTTTAATAATGTAATAATCACATATATATTTTTTAATAATGTAATAATCACAATAATCATTCGCGTTACTGTGTTCCGGTTTGAAAGGTATGGTTGCCGGTGAAATTACAGGCACATGAGACATTCCACCTTCACGTCTCACATTTACGGGCGCATACGATGCGACTTGGGTCTTGTCATAACTAGTATGGGAGGACCCAAGTCACATCGGCTGTTATGGGCCGAGGTTACCACTTAACACCAGATGGGCCGTCGGCTCGTTCCGTAAATGTAATACATAAAAAAAAAAAAACTATATTCTTCACACAAATATTTGTCCTGGATGGAAATCGAACCCTCAACTAGAAGGCTGAGTTACTACATGGTTACTACCAACTGAGCTGTGAGGCCTGTCAATTTATGAACCCTTAAGAATCTGTGTTATATTATATGGATTAAATTTGGTGCACCACCCTATACAATAGATCAGTACAAACAGTTTATACTATCAAAGGTTGTCTGGGCGATCTAATGCCTATCTCTACAGGTCCTATAATCTCAGCATGTTTTTGTATTATTAATTAAATATTTTAACGTTCAATTATTCTTTGACATTACAATAGAGAACAATCATTCATTCGTGAATAGTCTATTCTTACGATACCTGTACAGAAAAACTAGACAACAGTCGTTTTCTAGAAAACTTTTTTAAATGTCATTCACCGCATTCGGTTGGTACCCACAATAAAATTGATTGTACCACAATAATGAAAGACTCGCAAAATCGTTTTAACATTTTGTGGCTCTTTTCATGGAAATAATTCCAGAAAACACGAATACTGAAATAAATAGATCAAAACATAATTTTCCATGATATATTGTTTGGAATAAAAAAAATATCGGAAAAGATGAATACTGAATGAAATAAATAAATCAAAACATAATTTTCCATGATATTATATTGTTTGGAATAAAAAAAAACGGAAAAGATGAATACTGAATGAAATAAATGACTAAATACTAAATAATGACTAAATACTGATGAAATAAATAAATCAAAACATAATTTTCCATAATATATTGTTTGGAATAAAAAAAATATCGGAAAAGATGAATACTGAATGAAATAAATGACTAAATACTAAATAATGACTAAATACTGATGAAATAAATAAATCAAAACAGAATTTTCCATGTAATATGTAATATTGTTATGAAAAACCACAAATAAAGAATAAGATACAAATTTTCAGAACCTACCCCTCATTAAAAGGAGGGGGTGACAATCGAGGTTTCTGGCTTCTATCTCGTGTACTGAAAATATAATGGTAATATGCTTGAATAAACTAAAATTGTTGGCACCAGTATCGGTACCATATGGTGTAGTTGTATCAAAAAGTTTGATGATAATGTCGTTGATGTCTGCTGGCCAAGACATACTAATCGTATCGGCCAATGAAAATACTCATGAAAACGGTACCGGCTCATTTGTTAGTGACGTCGGCTAACGATCTGTATTCATATCCTTTAATAGGTACTACTAATATACATGGCACTAGCTCACACGAATTGTGTTGTTAAAAACCTCAACCTCAAGCTCTCTGAGGCTATTTTCATTCAACAGATCTTAGAATTTTTATATTATAATTTTTTATCCTTCACCGTTTTGTGAAAATGAACGAAATTGTACTCAAAACATTTTGTAATGTAAAAACTCATTAGTGCACGTCAGGATTCAAACCAGCTCAACCCCTAGATTGAAACTCTGAGTTTTTTAACACTAGGCTAACGCGCTCTAAACCCTACGTTGATATCCACGCCTTGAGAGCTAGTTCCCGATTCAAAGTTGCGTGGAGCCACTAAATAAATAATAAATAGTCAATCAACATCGTGATATATTTGGTCGACATTTTTTTTAGTACAGAACTATCGTCTTTTGTACCACATTATTAGTGGCAATTACCAACTGTCACTTGTAATACTGATAATGTCACCTCTAATGATGTGAGGACAGTCAACGACTCAATCAACAAAAAGATCCATAGTTTTTGTATAAAATAACTTTTAATTATTGATGGGCTATATAAAACAAAAGATATTTACTCACTCACCCCTACACTTGAATAACCTGTGTCGTTACACATATACAATACAATACAATAATTTATTCACAACACCATGTTATAAGTCATTACAGTACACTATTATATAATATAATGTGTGACCTTAGATTATGAATCAAAATGATATAAAATAAAATAAAATTTATATTCAGAGAATTACTTAGTCAGACATTATCATAACAATATTAAATAATTGATAGTTTGTATAACTCGTCTACCGTCTAAGCAGCCGTCAAGCAGCCATTTACGCAACCTCGTCCTGAAGACCGCTGTAGAAGTTGCATCGTTCCTAATCGTGTCCGGCAACCTGTAGCTATAACAAGTAGTAACAGTAACAGTAACAGTACACATATAACATAAAAAACGTCCGAGCACCGAGCACAAATATTATGCTCATATCACAATGCCAGGCCGGGAATCGATCACAAGACTCGTTAATTTGCAAGGTAGGATTTGCCGTCAATGTATAAAAACTGAGTCTGACATCTCTTCTGTTCATAAGCTACGGAACGAGCATTTGTTCCGCTAGAATCGCTAGATGCTAAGAGGAAACAACTGCTCATAACAAAAAAAAACAATATTGCGTGGAACATCTCTAACTTGGGTATGGGCCTTGTGTGAATTCATCTATGCACACGTCGTCAAGGGTCTGATTAATTGCACGCATCAGTAAAAAACTAGTACAAATAATTGTTATTGTGTTTATTATATGTACAACTAAAACTATAAAAAAATCTTACACGTGTATCGAAGGGAAGGTCTCGTAATGGTCCTTCGTGGAAAAAGGTCATGTTTGTTTAGTATGTTATATTACGAAGGATGTTTAATTACATAAAAATTTTAGTTCCGCAATTAGTGGTTTAGTTTTCGTGGACGTGATGATTAAATTTTCGTCGTTAATAGAGTTTTCCTATCTGAAGGTTCATTTTAATTAAAAGCATGAGTTAAATATGGAACAAAGCAGTAGTTTTCTCGTGTTTCGGCTGCGGGCAAAATGTTTTTTATACACAAAAATAACGTTTTTAGCTACAACTGTACTCAATACCAATATGACATGCATTTGAAAGTATGATGTTAATTTGATACTAATGAGTTGTTAAGAATGCCTTTTGGTATTTATGATTATTTTTAAGATGGCTAGATAAGCAGCAGGTGTTTAATTATTATCAATGATATTACATATAAATTGATATTGGTAGATATTTTATACAGTGCCCACCCCAAACTTATAGCTATATCTATGGGAACTAAATCACTGTATAATACTTATAAATCCGTTTTTTGTGAAAACAATACATCTAATATATATTTAACACCCAAAGAAAAAACTAACACATCTTTAACACTTTACTTACTTACTTACACTTTACTTTAACATCTTTACACGGCACTCAATATTTTGACGTGGGTGGGAATCCAACTCTCGACCTACAGCGCAGAAGGCAGCGTTACTACCAGCTGAGTTATGAGGGCAATCATAAGAATGCGGCTAATCATGATATATTAGCCATTTGGATATTTAAACGCACACATAATGCTTACATTTACCTTAAATAAGCTAACTGAATATGAAGTAAAAAATGACTGAAGGATTGGGCAATTAAGGCTAATGCTTGTCTAAATTAACTACTACCTAATTAAGACGAATTGTACATTTAACAATATAGGTACGTTACTGTTAAACAAGCAATGAGTATTAATCAGTTGTTAATTTAGAAATGTGTATGCTCTTTTGAAAGTTTTATTTTCATGTAAGGTATCATATAAAAATAAATCGATCTATTCAATATGATGGTTTTTGTATCATACAATGCCTTCCTGATTTTTCGACTTTCGACGTTATTTATGTACACAGAGACTAAATAAAACATTTTTTTTTAATGTTTTATGTGATAAACTTACCGAATGACCGAATGGCCCACATGATGATAAGCAGTAACCTCTGCCCATAACAAACAATACAACTTGAGTGCTGTACCTTAGGTACAGCAAGACCCAATTCGTATCGTATGCGCCCGTAACTCTGGAATATCTTATGATCCTGGAATTTCGCCGGCAACCACAACTTTCAAAAACCAGAACTTGTCGGCAAAATGAGTATGGTGTCAGTATTTCCCCGGACGAACTTGGCATAAGTTCTTCGTACTGCTACAAAAATCCAAAACACGAGCCTAGCAACTCCGTTGGTAGTAGCTCTACCTTTTGCTCCTTAGGTTCTAGATTCGAAGCACATCCAGGACAAACGTTTGCTCAAAACACAATGAACAATCTTATAAAAATTACAGATTCCAAATTTAAATGTAATATTTTTTTATTTTTTATTTAACAGTATTTATGGCCAGACTAGGTCCTACCGGCATGTCCTAGAACTAAAATATCGAAGATATGAACATGTACCTTTCCGGATTGACCATCCGTGGTTGATTATAATCCCATTCAATCTTGCTTGACGAGA
The DNA here is from genome assembly GCA_947359385.1 of Chesias legatella. Taxonomy (NCBI): domain Eukaryota; kingdom Metazoa; phylum Arthropoda; class Insecta; order Lepidoptera; family Geometridae; genus Chesias; species Chesias legatella. The sequence continues at coordinate 4,771,019 of OX375766.1, forward strand.
GTAGGCCCCTGTTGGGAACATTAAAAGATGCTACGGTAGAGACATTTGTCTGTATTATAAATTGCATATTTTATAATACAGATTCCATTATTATAAAGATGGAGGCTCTAACTTGCTGTTAGTATAATATTTGTCCTGACTGCAGGATATTAAGGACTAGAAGAAAATGTTGGCTGAGTTGTACGTGAGAAAATAATCGAGGCGACCATCTCTCCTTTCGTTACGTCTACGTTCCCACAATAGTTTAACCCACAAGGTGAAAAGTGGCCTACTGAAGCTCTGCCTACCCCTTCGGGAATAAAGGCGAGAATCTCTGTATAAATTAAATGCATAATAAAGATCGAGCTCCAAGAGGATAATGTGGGGAAAAATATCCTTCTATTCTTGGTAGTTGAATGTAGTACGCGGAACGTAAAACGGCCCTAACGAAGGCTTACGTACGTACCTCATAGTCTAATTTCCATATAGGTAGGAACTTGTGCTTTGTTTAGATATGCCCAGCAGCTGACGTTTTTAATAAGTGTTTAGTAGTTAGATTCTGCTGGGTTTAAGTAAATAATAACGTTGATAAAAAGATAATCCAAACTATTATAATATATTTTATTTATTTAGGCACACAAAACAGAATACCAGCGAAAAAAATTTGAAAAAAAAAGTTAAGTAAGAGCTAGACGGCATTCCAAAATATGTGTACACAGCATAGTTATACTAATAATAATAAAACATATCTGTGAAATTCGTTGAATGAACGAATGTATTTAATTAGTATTAGTTTATACTTTCATTTTCAGTATTAATAAAACAATCACGCGAGACGATACATCGGTAGATGACAAAACGTATCTTAGATTACATCCTACGAATTTTGTTACAAGTTGAAAATTGAATGGCTTTTGTCTGACACGATGCCCGGATCAATAGAACTCAATTGTTACAAAATTCATTTCGAGATATACATGGAGACTGTACATATATACTACAAAGAAGATGGAATCAAATAAAACTCCACTTCGAGACATATTTCACACTAGCTGTTGCCTGCGACTTCGTCCGCGTGGAATTCGGTTTTATCACGCACCCCTATTTTAGTAAGTAAAAAGTAGAAAAGTAGCCTTAGTTACTCTTTGTTACGTCAGCTATCTTCCAGTGAAAGTCCCGTCAAAATCGGTCCAGCCATTTCAGAGAGTTCAGAGAAACAGACAGATAAAAATTGTAAAATTTTTGTTTTGGTATATGTACCGTGTATACGTCCATATGCACTTAGTAAAAAGCGGTTATTTTAATATTACAAACAGACACTCTAATTTTGTTTATTTGTATAGATTAAAAATTAACAAAACATGTACATATAAGGTAAGGTACAGAAAATTTAATAACGTTTTTTGAAAACATTGCAAGTGTTAAAAATATTGGTGTATATTGGTGTACCTATTTTGTTCTGAATATTATGTAGCTACTGCAACTATACAAACGATCCAAAATCGATGTTAAGTGGTTGACTGTCGGGGCACGTGCGAAGTGGTCAGTGACTTTAACGGTAGCGCTATGGCGTCCTTCACTTGTCTTGTTAGCTCATAGTAGTCGTTTTTCGCTAAAAAAATCCATCAGTTACATTTATCTATGCATTATTCAGCGTGAATGACACAGTCATTACGGCTTGATATATAATTTCGCAGTAGTTGCTTCTTCTCTTTTTTTACGCGTTATCTAAAAAGAGGGGAATATAAAATAAATAATAAATGTTGGTGGACATTTCACACAGCGCCATTTAACACCAAAGTAAAGGAAGCATAGCTTGTATCAGGGTAATCAGACAACTGATATAATACTTAGATAGTTTTTTGTAAATACATACATTCTTCTTCTCCTTTCGTGTCCTTCTTCGGTCCAGATCAAACAAAATTAGCGAAAAATTTGGCCACCTCAACTGCGTTTATTACATATTAACACAGCCAGATACGTAACATAGATGTTTGTTATGTTTGTCTCTCAAATGCTTATCCCGGATGGGAATCGAACCGACGACCTACATCGCAGAAAGCGGGTTATTACTAACTGAGCTGTGAGGCTAATTTTCAGAAGAAGCGAGAAAGATGAGACGGTTATTTTTATTCAAGGTTCAAGTTTTTTATTCAGCATTATAGTCGGCGTTGACTAAATGCAATAAGTGATCAGGTTCAATATCCAGCCGGATGATACATCAAAATTTTAGACCGATATGACGGCCCACGTGATGTTAAGTGGTAACTGACGCCAATGGACAACAGCAATACCACTCAAGTCCTCTCCACCAAAGTACGAGATGACTCAAGACGCATTGCGTTGCATCCATCACCCCGAGACGATTATGTTACGTGTCTCATGTGTCTGCAAATTCACCGGCTTAACGCAGAGGAACCAATTTGTATTGTTGTTTTTGGGGATTGGGGATGTTACGTCTCATGCGCCTGCAATTTCGCCGGCACCCACTCACCCACCGGAACACAGCAATACGAGTGCATCACTGCTTGGCGGCAGATTACCAGATGTGGTGGCAGTACTTCTCCTACTTCTACTTATATTATCAGAAACAGTAACATTAATAACTTATGAACATAGATATAACAACACTTACTTAGTTCAAGGTCGTCAGACTTACAGAGACAACAGTAAAGCCTAAACCACATATCCTAAATATGAACTAAAAATCCAACATTGGTACTATGCGAGAATCGAATACACGAACTGGACACAAAAGTCTCTCGGACCACTAAACTCAGATGCTATAGATGAGATACGGCATGTTTCGTCTACATTTGCGGGAAAAGGTCCATACCTTTTTATATACGCGTCCCATAATATCCTTACATTTGGACCGTCATCAAATTTTTCTTGATATCAGTTCAAAGATATATTTTATTCAGAGCAAAGCGCTCAAATATGACAGGTTTTGGGACTTACTTTCCGTTTATTTTTGGTGAGTAACCCCGTAAAACGAATATGTACAATAGCTTAGGTATGAGAAGTCGCGTAGATGGCGCATGTCACCTTACGACATGATAATCTAATATTACCGAATTTTCACCGGAATCATAAAGCAATCCTTCATCACCGAATGCAATAACCTATTTTATAACGAATACAATATCACCAAATATTTCCAGCTTAGGTATGAGAAGTCGCATAGATGGAGCCATCAATGTCACCCAATTTTTAAAGGAATGAAAACCATAGAGCTATCATTCTTCACCGAATACTATAATGTGTTTTGCAAAGTAAAATTATATTAACGTGTAATATAATAAAGATAGTATAAATAAACTGTTTAATAAAGTATATACGTTTTTGAAAGTTTAAATTTAAGGAAAATACCATGAAAAAAATGTCATTCAAATGAATATTAATGTCCAACATTGATCCTAGAAAAATACTATTCTAGAGCCATTTTTATAACAGATGTTCCTCGCGGTGAAGAAATTGGAAAGTTAATTCTGAGTTCAACCACTAAACATCAGTTTTAAACAAGAATGTCAGAATGACTCAAGTCCAACGACTCGAGAATGCGTTTACAAATTCAAACATTTGCAAATGTGATCATGTCTTGTGTTTTCCCCGATACACCGTCTACTTGTTAATTCAAGAGCCAAAACACTACGTTATGGTATCAACTTTACACCTTATTGCGTTGGTCATAAGGCGTATTTTTCATTTTCATAGACTGGTAGAGGGGGCTTCATGTCATTGTCATGCCTTGCGTGCTCGCAGTCAGTTGAGAGATCCGGTGCGCAAGCGCCGCTTGGATGAGCGCGGGCAACTAGTTTTCTTTATTCAAACTTTTGCTCGAATTTACAGTAATTTACTTTTAAGTGCAGTTAAGTTGCCAGTGTCTTGCATATTGGACTCGGCGGATTTGCCGTGATAAATCAAAACTGGTGAGTGATTTATATATTACGAGTAGTTGCATATTTTTAAATTGATTATCAAATTCATCATCATTCGATTGTGTGGTTTTTTTGTATCGATTAAATAATAATATATATGTAATGAATAGCAGTGACGTTTTCGAGATTGTGTACACTTTCTCTAAACATGCGTTGCGCCACCGCTTTCGGAGAGCAGTTTAGCTGTATGTGAAATTGTGAAGTCTAGTCTCTTACGAGCCTTCTGTTTTGACTACTATATATGTTAGTAGATCGTGGGTTTGATTCCAAAGTGGACAAAATATTTATCTGATGAACATAGATGATTGTTCTATCTGTTATAATATTCTATGTACATGTAGGCGCCTATTTTTTAAAATATGAATATTAACATTGTATCATTTACGAGTGTTTTCCATAGTAGTCTACTCTCGAAAAGCGAGCGAAATTTGTCTTTCGGAAAATTCATTTGAAAGTTATAACAATTAATTAATTCAAAATATTTTTAAGAACAAGCGATAAAGTAATTTAGGTTTTATTTGTTGGTTGTTTCGATTCCAGATAATAATATTTCAGACTCATTAAGCTGAGATAATGAGGTAGATAATTGCAACGCTCTCTTGAACCATAAAACATTGTATAAATTATCCTTTATTTTGGTTATAATTACAAATATTGAAATTTAACTTAATTAGACTCTGTATAAAAGACCTATATGAATTATTTAAAATTAATTTACTGCCAAGATTAAATTTCTGCACCATGCAGTATTGCACTGGCATTAGTGTCCGATTTGAGGGGTGTGATAGTGCCTGTGAAATTACAGGCACATGAAACGTTTACCACATTACATCACCATACAAAGCGATGGACCTGGACATCTTCCCATATTTTAGTACGGGAGTTTCGTTATTAACTGCTTATAAACTGCTCACACATCAACGTCAGAGAAAGTTATCGAATATCATTACTTTTATTACCACTTTTATATAATTGTTTATATACATGCACATGCGATTGCGTGACTGTTATAAATATTATACCTAAAAAACCCGTTAAAAACGTTATATAACCGTCATCAGAGAGACAATGGCCATTCAGTATTACGTTTCATAAATGTTTCGTTGCAAAGTGTGCTCGAAGTGTATTTATATTCGTTTTTGGTACAGGGTTCCCATTTTCATTGAATAAATCATGGGAAAAACTTACTCAGAATATATTACAAATGTTTTTTTTTTAATATATTTATTTATGATTTTTTAGTGCCCCAATGGAGCCTCTTTGAGGTGCACTTAAAAATCCTTTCACTACACTGGTACGAGAGAACCAGTGACTCGAATAGAATAGAATTTTAATAACATTAAAACATGTTGAGCGCTGTATCCTAAAAGATTAAAATAGTCGTTAATTAACGATAAAGTATCAATTGAAATTTATACATATCTGTAATATAAAATTCTGTTATTTTATAGTTTTTTTTTTGTAAATATATACGTTTAATCACCAGACACAGAATAAACATCTAAGTTCGTCATACAAATGTTTGTTTGCGTGGGAATCGATTCCACGATCTACAGTACAGAAGGTAGAGTTATTACCAACTGAACTGTGAGCAGAGTCTATTTACAATAGTAACTACTTAATATCTACTGCGCAGGGAATTAGAACTTGATTGCTGATATTTTTGTAGCATTCGTTTTAACATAGCAACTGTCAGTAGGTACTTATACTTTAGTCGGTATCTTTTGCTATTTCCTGTTATTCCGAAAGAAGATTTCCTTATTTTTACCCCCAGGAAATCATCAGGACGCGTTTCTCGCTCGCACGTGTTCGTTTTGTTTTTCATGAGTTCCATTTTTTACCGAATTTTTTGAAAGGTAGATTCAGTAATACCTAAGTAGACAGATTTTTCGGAATATCTTCATCCTCTGTTTTTGAAAATTTGAGTTTCTAGGAAAAGGGTTTCAGGTTATAATCGATTAAGCTCTTACTTAAAACGTCTTTATTTATTAAATTTTGTTGTTTCAATTTTTTTGTGGGTTATTATGTACTGATGTTTCGTACTTGTAAATAAAGTATTTTGAAGAATATTTGAAGTCAATGAAAACGGTTTCTAACAAAACAGTCTATCTTCGTTGACAAGTAGTAGCAAGTAGCGAACTAGTAGTAGTACTCTTTACTCTTTTAGTACAGTGTGTTGAATCATCCAGCCTCTTCCTCTCTGAGTTTCAAATAAACGACCGTCTTTGAACAATGTTAAGCGAGTATTTACAACAACAATGGTTCACAGACGTTTTGTTTTTTGTTTGGTAAACCTGATACCGTTAAATGACAACTGTATCTACAACTTAATTATCTTAGGTTGTATTGTAATTACTGTAAGAGGGTATCCAGGCATTGTAATCATGTGCGCGTCACTACATAAGTAAACGTTGTAATTGCGTTCGTTCTGCCTTCCAGCTACTCATTAATTACAGAAAAAACATCTTAAAGTCAATTCATTTTTAGGGTTGTCACGTCAATGAAAAGAGAACAAGAAAAAAAATATAGTAAGACACAATTTTAGCATTCGCTGTCTACGATTTTCAATACTTTTCTATACGTCTTCTTACGTAAGATTACTTACGGATACGCAAATAGGTAATGTGTAGAACTAATAAGGCTAGTAGAGACGAAAGCGGCCTCGGCGCTCGAGCTACAATGACATTTATGACGAAACAAACGTGTCACTTTCACATTTGGTTAGAAACAAAAATATACAAGGAACGTATTATTTACATAATTAATTATATTAATTACTCGTATTAAGCCTTCAGAATTCAGAGTGGACGCTAGCTAACGCGGAAGGTATATAATTATGTCAAATAATAGCCTATAACATTGTTAATTAATAATAAAAAAAAAATAAAAAACATCGCGATTTTTAGTATCTTTGCTGCGTTGCAACCCTAATGGATACATAATTTGTTAATGATACCGGTTATTGGTATTTCTGGCTAGCTTGTGTCTATGTACTTGTTATAAGATGGCATATTATCACATTTGGAAAACTATGTAATAACGCACTGTAATTCAAATATTATTTTATTCACATTAATCTATACGCAGTAATATTATAGGCGTGCCACAGAGATTATGATCCATGCATTCTCGTTAGACCATAGTGGACATAGGACTCTGGACGTCAACATGAAAAATAAACAACATTTTTATACTTATACTACCTCTATAAACCGATATATTTCGAAACATATGTTAGAACAGCGATCTTGCATGAAAGTCCCTCAAATAAGTATGTAAAAATAGTATTTGAGCAAAATATGTACTGGAAAAACATTGGAGATAGATTTCCTTCTCAAAAATGGAGCTTTCCATTTTTAGTTTTCTTTGAAACCTGTCGGTGTTGAAAATCATTATATAATACTGAAACATTGTGTGTTTAAACATACGGAGTTCAAATTATTAAGTGAGACTTAGAAAATTAGAGTCCTTCATAGGTTCTGACCAATTGAAATATCTTATTGTGAGAACATTTGTTTAGGTTCTGGGTTCTACTAACATGTAACGAAGTAATTACTATTAAGTAAATACAGAATTTACTTAACGGGCAAGGCCGCGCTAACAAAAGCTAGCTAAATATAGTGTCAATCTCGACAATATTGTACGTCAAATCATGATTTATACTCAGAGCCATAGCTGGTCTCATTTTAATATATGTCAATAAACACTAGTGTTTTTTTTTTTAAATTTAATAAGGTTTCGGGACGAGCCAATGGCCCACCTGGTGTTAAGTGGTAGCCTCTGCCTAACAAGAAATATGTACAATTTGTATCCTCCCCTACTTAGGCACAAGACCCAAGTCGCATCATATTCGCCTCTATCTCTGAGATATGAAGGTAGAATATCTCAATTTCTGTAATTTCACCGGCACCTCCACCTTTCAAACCGGAACACAGCAAAGCGAATGCATTACTGTTTAGCGGTAGAAATGGGTATGATGGCTGTGCTTTCCCAGACGAACATGGCATAATACTACTGGTACTAAAAATAAGAACATATCCCTAATAAATGTCATCGACATATTGCTTTCCCGAAAATGTACACACCAAAGGTTGCTGGCGAAAATTCCAGGAAATACGTTATTTCACAGATTACAAAGTATTTCCGTTGAATATTCTAGGTGCTTAGCATCGCTATTGAAAACCAACGACGAGACTCCATGGCAGCGTGAATAGTGGTCCATCCACTAAAGTTGATTCCTACCGAAATATGCAATCGTGATTTAACGCCACTGGATTTTTGACAGCATGAAAAATGATGGTAATAAAATCCGCTTGTACTTTTCCGCCGCAAATGACTTAATACGTTGGGTCTATTCTATTCGAGTCACTGGTTCTCTCGAACCAGGATTTTAAGTGCGCCTCAAAGAGGCTTCTTTCGTGCACTTGACACATGTCTTCGAATTTTTTATTCTAGGACATGTCGGTTTCCTCGCGACGTTTTCCGTCACCGTTTTGAGAACGTGATATTGTGCACATAAATCTTGCAAGCGAAAAACTAATAGGTGCACGTCGGGATTTGAACCGGCGACCTCCGGATTGAAACACGGGATCAGTACCACTAGACCACCACGCTCTCAACCATTGGGTATTCAGTGGTCTTTCGTATTGTTGCGTTTCTGTACAGATTGTTGAAGGGACGTGCCCGAAAGAAAGAACGTTAGTGGATGGTCTGCTAAGGCCAGCGGTAATAGATACGGCGGTGAAAGCTGTACGTTATGGCACGGTTTGCTGCGCACTGACCAAGTAGACCGATGGATTACAAACTGCCTTTTTGAAGACGAGGCATTTGCTAGTCGCCTACTTTGATTATACTTGAAATGGTCAAGCTTTCCCATGATATCTAGTTTTTCCATCACACGGGCTAGTCTCATAAATTTGTAAGGATATTTGATGGGGTTTTCAAAATAATAAACTGATTAGCAGAAAAAGGTTTGTGTATAATTCTATACTTTCAAATCGGTAGATCAGTAGAACTCAAGCCTAGTTCGTCCGGGGAAGCACTGCCACCATGCCCATTACTGCCGCCAAGCAGTAACGCGTTTGCGTAACTGTTTCCGATTTAAAAAAGTGTGGTTGCCGGTGAAATTACAGGCATTTATTATTTATATTATTTTGAGCATGAGACATTCCACATAAACGTCTCAGAGTTACGGGTGCATAAGATGCGACTTGGGTTATGTCGTGCCTACTAGGGGAGGACCCAAGTCGCATCGGTTGTTACGGGCAGAGGACACCATTAAAACCAGGTGGGCCGTCGGCACGTTCCGTAACTGTATAACATAAAAAAAACTATGATGGTGTCAATAAAGTCGGGAAAAAACTAGCTACATCTTAAGACCTTAAGTAACCCTAACTTATCATAAACCTTTAATTTCGGGCGCTAGGCGAGTCGCTAGTATTATGGTGAAAGGTAGTTAGCTCTTTTCACTTATCATATTTTATCTCGGGTTAAATTTTGGAGGGAGGAGTTGGGTATGAAATATGTCTTCCGGCTAATCTTCAAAATGGCTGGACCAATTTTGACGGGAGTTTCACTGTAAAATACTTATATTATATTGTGCTTGTTGACGCAATTTTGGACTTTTTTTTTCGAATTCCTAATAACAGTCTGTCATCAGAACTGGTTGACATATTGGTAGGTACTTGGAAAACACTAAAGAAAACAAAAATATTTAACTCTTTTTCCCAAACACCCAGCCACACTGCCATACCTAAGTGCACAAAGCCATGTTCTCAAAAGACGGAGGAAAACGGATTATTGACGTTTCGTTAGATATTTGACATACAGTGGGTCGTGCAAAAGGAGCAACCCAAAGTAGCAGTAGAACTTGTGCTAAGTTCGCCCGGAGAAGTACTGCCACCACACCTGGTAATCTGCCGCCAAGCAGTGATGCACTCGTGTTGCTGTGTTCCGGTGGAAGGGAGTGGGTGCCGGCGAAATTTCAAGCGTTTGAGACATAACATCCCCGTCTCGAGGTGATGGACGCAACGCAGTGCGACTTGAATCATCTCGTAGTATGGAGAGGACTTGAGTGGTAATGCTGTTGTCTATGGGCGGCGGTTACCACTTAACATCAGGTGGGCCGTCAGCTCGTCCCGTCACCAGAATCGCAAAAAAAATACGCACTACAGTCTCGGGGCGGAGGTTAAAAAAGAAAAATGACTACAATGATTAATTTAGTACAAGTGCTTAAGGGACATAAGTAGGTACGTATATGTATGTACTCGCAGATTAAATTATTCGGTAGCTAATTCCATGTGAAGCAAAACGCATATTTTGGCAGTAGCTGTTAATTATACTCCGGCACAAAATTAACAAACTTTTAGATAGTACAAACTAATTATGCAGATTAATTAGAAATTTTATATTATGATTAAAATGTGAAATTGTGATAGAAGTAGGGGAATGAATATAGCAGTAATTAAACTCAATAAAACTATCACTATGAATATAACAGAACGACAAAATGGTTTTCCTTTATTACTGTTTGAATTAAATTTTTAGTTTGTTCTTAGTAATACTTTATTAAGCTTTGACATCTCCTTGATTCCTATGGCACTTTCAAGAAAAATGTATAAAAAATCCATACGTCGGTATATATCTCTGAATATAATATACATATATATGGGCATTTTAATCCTTATTATCTCAAGTCTGGAATCTAAAAATTAATTTTAATTAATTTACAAGACAATTATGTGACTTCATTCTTCTGAAATATAAAAAGACGTTGCACGTTAAAATTACTGTGCGGATCTATTATTCAATATTCTTGAAAATACTCAGTAAACAAATATAGTTATCTACATCGGTATTTTGCGGTTAGTTCTCAACTTTCGCGGCCTTCTTACCTCAACAATGTAAATTATTACGGGTGTTCTCTGTTGAAGCAATAGGAAAACTGGGTTGAATTATATTAATACTGTAATTATAAAAATTACCAAACTGGTATAAATTTAAATTAAATAAAAAAAGAATTATAAAACTCGTGCATTGGAAGATTATGAGCGATAGTGCTGCCTATTGACTTACCTTGGTTTAATGATGTGTTATCTATTATATCTATCAATCTAACTCAAGCATTTGGGCACCGTTCTAAAGAGACTGCAAAGGCTTGGTTACAGCACCAAGTCAGCGCAAACAATATTTTTAGGGTTCCCCTTTGAGCATCGAACAAAATGTGGATTGGTGCACTAAATGGAATATCATAAGGAAACTAAGAATCGATGCTCAAGTGGAATATTTATAGTAATACCTGTAATGTTTTTGCAGCAAAACCACTTAGACACATTGTAACAATTTGTATTTATTTATCGCAATGCGATACATAAAATAATACTCCTAGCTTTGTTAGAAGGTAACATCGCTAGAAAAACCGACTAACGTTGGGGAATAAAGGTTCTCGAATGGCGACCACGAACCGGTAGACGCAGCGTAGGGCGGCCACCTACCCGATGGACTGATGACATCATCAAGGTCGCAGGAAGTCGGTGGATGGAGGTGGCTCAAGACCGTTCAGTATGGAAATCTTGGGGGAGGTCTATATTCAGCAATGGACCTTTACCAGCTGAAATTATAACGATCGCAATACGACCGTAATCGTTACCCGTAACCGTTATTTCACGGGCTCACCATCCCCATCGAAACTTAGATATTATGTGGGAAGGCAATGGCGGTAGTAGGTACTTCCCCAGATGCACAGAGACTAAAATACAGTATACAGTAACTTACCTCTGGTAACTTTTAACAACAGTGTTCGACAACTTCTTATATTTAGTAATGAATATTTTTAAGTTTTTATTTATTACATAGCAGGATATGCTTACACTTATAACTTGCAGTTAAGTAACCAAGTGAAATCTTAGTGCATTAGCACTTTCAATATTTGTGTGAATATTTGCATACTTATAACCAGGCTCCTCTTAAGGCCGCTGACTTTGACGTCATAGATCGTTACGAAGCCAACTAATGATTCATAAAACTGATCGTGACTTGATACTAAACATTCTCAGAACATTGTAGTTCGAACAAAATGTTGCAAAATGTAAGTCGATTTTAGTCTCATCTGATTATTTTGTATAAAGCTTGATAAAATTGTCCTAATCTGTACTATATAGTACACCCAAATTGTTGGTCGTTTCGTTGGTATAATATTTGTCCTTGATGTCAAATTAGCTTAGGACTTTTAGCCGAGTTATTCATACGAAAACAATGATAGCGGTGAGCTTAGCGCTTGTGTAAGTTGAAAAGTGGCCTACTGAGTATTTGCCTAACCTGTCGGGGTAAATGGCGTGATGTACTATGTACTCATAGTGTTTCTGTAAAATTGTAATACATAAGTTTATATGATAATCGTTAGGTTGACGTTTCAGGTTGCCAAACAACGTATTTACTAGTAAAAAGGTGTCAATGTAGTTATTGTGTTACCGATAAACAAGTAAGAAAGCATTCGTAGTTAAAGTAGTTATGTTGTGTGGAAGTCATCAATAGTTAACTCATGGATCTGAGTTCTGTTAATGATCTAATATTTACTAAAACAAATACCAAAACTTACTCATACGTCAAAAAGAAGTGTGATTGTTCTTTCGATTTCAATGACAACTGCATGGATTTAACATTGAAATTGACCGACGAAATTATAATTATTGTGACACTCCACTTTTACTTTTTCGTTCTTGAAACCTTATATTTCTAAATTAATGGCAGTACTGATTTATATCTTTTGTTACAGGATGTCACGTCACGGATTGTCAATGTGAAAGTGATCAGAAGTGTGAAGTGCTGTCGTTAGTGAAGTGATGTACAAAAGTGAAGTGAAAATATCACAAATGAAGCGGCGCCGACTGTGGCTTGACCATACTCCAGTGCAGTGATTACAATGTTGGGAACAAGCTATTGGATTGTATTGACAGCATGCATATCTATTGGTAAGTTAAGTCGTCTAAAACTCAGGTAGAACGACAGCTAGAACTTTGAGTTCTTCCACGGCAGTACTGCCACCTTACTTATTTTTGACTGGCCTCATAGCTCACTTGGTAGTAGCCCTGCCTTCTGCCTTGGTCTTAGGTTCGATCCCCACCCAGGACAAACATTCGTGTGCCGAATATAGGTGTTTATATGTATGTATTTACAAAAGAAAAGTATTGTATCAGTTGTCTGGTTCCCATGAAACAAGCTATGCGGCTAGATGGCGTTGTGTGAAAGTTCCGCCAATATTTCTTATTATTTATATTTATTTATTATTTCTGCCGCTAAGCTTACTGCTTACTGCTTAGCCTAGTATACTCGAATTGTTGGGTTCCGTATAGAATGGTGCGGGCACTGGCGTATTAAAAGACATTCGACATTCCTACTTATCTCTCCGAGTGACGGATAGAAGCAACAAGTTTCCATTTAGGTGTTCAGCTACTTAGAGTAGGAACCACCTTTACTTATCTTACTTTACCTTTTAATAATTTTCATACGAACAAAATACTTATTTGTTTTAAGTAAATAAGAACTTTGTTAGTTAAGTGACGGGTTTTGGAAGAATCACGTGACCCACTGCTTATAACACAAAGCTTAGAACTTAGCACCTCACTTATGTAAGTATGGGAAGACCTAGTATTGTATTGTCGTATTGTGCCTATTAACCCTACATGAAGATGCATTGTTTGATATTTCTGAAATTTTTCCTTAAATCTAGTACACACTGTGAGCCCATAAGAATGCGATACGACTTGGGTCCTTCCTCCCCTACTTATGTACAACAAGCAAGACACAAGTGGCATCATATGCGCCCGGAACTCTGGGCCGTGAAGATGAAATGTCACGAGTGCCTGTAAGTTCACGGGTAACCACAACTTTCAAACTGGAACACAGTAATAAATACATTACTGCTTGGTGGCAGAAATGTGTACGGTGGCAGTACTTCCCTGATGAACTAACCTATGTTCTACTCCCAGGTGTTATAGAGCAGAAGTTCACTTACGATCAGGCAGGCTGTCTACTAAGTTATGCAAGTTATTCACATAAAAAAACACTGTTAATTTCTAATAAACCAGCTATTAATCGCTAGAAATGTTCATCAAACAACATGTATTAAGTTCTAAGCGTCGAGCAATTGGGGCACATAATCGCAACGTAATTAAACCGTAATACCTTAGATTGGCAATACTAGTTAGTGGCGCCGATCCCGGGATATTGGACTTAAGAAATAAGATAAAGATAAGATAAGGGTCTTTAGTTAGCTTATTGCCAACAAATCGAAACTCGCAGGAACTAGGTTATGAAGTTTTTGTTGTATTCTGTTTTGAAAGCAACATTTCTTATATTGCCATTGTATCTGTCTGTTGTCCTTGTATAAGAGTAAATGCGTCGATTATGTATATCAATTAAAATGATAATCAATCTAACGGTTACATTAGTTAATAATAAATGTAAATAAATTTTACGAAACAAGTTTTTAGTTTATGATAATATGAAATAGAAAAATTAATATCTATTATATATTTAAACGAAGAATTGTTTAATTCATATTTACCATTTTAGCATTAAAACTACTAATTAGACGCATTTAAGGTGTTGTTAAAATCTTCTAATACCAGGATCGCAAACACCTAAGCGCAATCTGGATCGAATTAGATTCCTTACAGCATTAGACGTTCTTAGAAACTACTAGGTGTTCATAACATACCAGGAGGTTCCACGAGGCTTTCCCACATGACACGAATGTGTGCGACTTATTCCCGTTTCCACGCACACAACAGAACGAGACTTATTTTCTATGATCCCTATGCTTGTTCCGTTCTAACGTGGGTGTCTCGGCTTGTTAGATAGAGATACAAAATGGGTTCAAATGTGCAGTATATCTGTGTAAGCTAAACAAAGGCTCGAAGCGTCAACGGTGAAGTTTTATTTACGTTGTTTTTTCTTGTGAATGGTTTTCCGTTATTATGTTTGAATTGAATCTTCTTTCGCGTGGTTTAGAGCAGAAAAGAGGAATATTTAGTTGTATAAAACTTCTTCGATATAAGAATATACAAGTTTGGTAGTACCATCGTACAGATTTAAATACTACGCCCCTTAAAGTTATTACTTAAATAAGGTTTAATAGAATAGAGTTTAATTTTAACAAATTTTGTGATTCATATTGCTTTTATTTATCAAAATATAAACTTGTGAACTTCATTCACAAAACAATGGTTTGATAAAATATAAACCAACAAATCTTATGTCTCTAAAAAATTGCCGATTTCAAATGGTAACAATCATGTTTGTATACATGTATAAAAAGGGCCAAATACATAAAAAAAAAATACTCTATACCATTAATTCAGAATTTGTCCTTAATAAAAAGACCGGTCCTCAGAACATTTGTTTTTATGAATTTGCTACCCTTGCACCAAATGAGAGTGAGTTGAAATCTTTCATATACCACCATGTCATATTCCTATTATACATTTTCTCCAAAACAGGGAAAACTTTTATAAAAATTATCTCAGATGATTAAATTTCTCCATAATGCCCAGAACCTATACAGCACAGCATATTACCGATAATGAAAGAAAGAAAGATAGAAGAAGTTTTTATTGAATTACAAATTACATAGGTAAATATTACTAAATAGAAGAAAAACAAACAAATACGAAAACATACAAAAACAAATCTTAATAAATTATTAGCTAGGAAGAAACTACTTAGTGTCCGGAGTCAATAGGTACCTAGCACATGCTAGCATGTGTTACACTGGCTAGCATTGTAACGCTGCTATTCTGCTAGGGCCTTAATAGTTTTAAATAATTATAATCAAAGGCTTGTGACTGTGTGCAGCATCAACTCCCAATAGGGCTCATTGGGAGTTGATGCTGAATGTATAGCATTCACTTCTTGGCAGCCAACTTCCACAAATCTTCACACGTATTTACCTACCCCGTGTCTCCAGCAGAGAATTCGGCGACCCCCACAGTAAATGACTCGGCTTCCATATTATTAATTAGAGAATCTTAATAATTAGAGAATTAGAAAATCTCTCTATTTTATTTGAATATAACAGTAAGTTTACATAAGGCAGAAATTTAATCAAAAACAACGACCAAAAAGCAAATGCTATTTGTTCCCGGAAGTTGGAATGAGTCTATTTTGCGGGCATGAAATTAATATAAAAATGAAGGTTCTAAGTTATTCAGTACATTTCTGCGCGAATAAAATTATACTTAGGTATAGGCCAGTAATAATAAAAAAAAATGTGAGCCGTCACGGGACGCCTGGCAGATGTGAAACATCGACATTATTTGTAAAAGTAATATGCAACGCATGCCGTGAAATCGGTTTTACGTGCGGCTATAGATGTTTCACATCAAAAAATACTTTAAGTTTTAATAGTATATTAGCTGTAGCTATGTTAGTACCAACGTTAACTGCAAAACTAGGGTGCCTGGTCCGATCCTTGGCAATCTGAGACAATTTGTGCATCAATTTCAATCACTGTTTTTGTTGGGTAATTTCTTTAATAAAAGCTTAGTACTCCATACACAAATAATAATAGCAGGTATTTTATATTTATATATATAATACATAATATTATATATATTATATTATAATAATTGTAACATTTTAAGGATACCATGTGGTATGCCATTTTTCCGAGACGTGAATCTGTAACTTCTAAACTGAAATGATATAGTTCTTTCTCTCCTCGCTCGGACTTGACTTGTTGTTTATATTCGTCGTTGATTTCATTTGTTTCATTTTAGAATCATGCCAGAATAAGTTTCAGCAAGAAAATGTTAGCTGAAGGATGGGGACACACGTCGATGATCTCACCACTTGTACCGTCTATGTTCTCGCTATATAGCATAACGCACAAGGCGAAAACTGTCTCAATGAGGCTGTGCCTAACACTTCAGAGAAAGGGCGTGAATCCTTTAATATTCTTCTTCATGTCCAGAATTTTTTACCTTGACTACTTATCAGGTTTAAATATTAGTTTGAGAGCAGTTTTCAAAAATAATTTTCTATTTTCTATTACTCGGTTTCAGTTCTCTTATTTCACTGAGTAAGCTCGGTCGTAAACGAACAGTAAAACTGCTGAGAGCCATAAAAAACCTTTGTAGTGAAAATTAATAAAATAGTTTCAGTAAATTGTAGTGGATTTGCGTTATAAAAATGTTATGAGGCAATTGGTAAACATTTGATGCAGGAATGGACTTTTATATTGATCGATGCGTTCAGGTGAAATATTGGTAAACATTTTACCAGATTTTAATATGAAAATAATATTTTAAATAGCACACATAACTTAAATAAAATAAGCTTATGAAACTTACTGTATAAACCGATAAAAACCCTTTAAAGGCAGAATCCTAATCGTGGTTTAGCAAAAACCCGCGTTGATTTATTGCAAGAAAGAAATTGTCGAAAGAATTACTATGTCATTATCCCCTTTACTTTTTGTTGGTGAAAATTCGCATTTATATATTTTGTTTTAAAGGGACAAAATAAATATATTTATTAAGTTTAGAAAGAAAACTACAATGATTGAACACTTCTAAAATTTTGAGTTCTAAATTCACTTCTGAAATTCCTTACAGATCACTGATATTAATTTTTTTATGCAACACTTAGTTTGTTTCGTCCGGAGATTGAATCGTTATTTTTTATCTACCTTGCTCAAGTGGTTACATAGAATTTTGTTAATAATATATGCACATGTTAGTTTTTTTTTTCAAATTTAATAAGTATATAGTAACTAAAATTATTAATGTGTTACATATTAATAAATGAATACATGGGACTTCTTATATAAAACAGAACTTAGCGTCACTTGCGCATAATGCAAACACTAGCTGTCTATTGATGGATGACCAGCTAACACATCCATCACATTTGTTCCAATCATTATTTATTGTTTAAGCATGCCGGAGAGTCAAGAATTTGGAATGACATTGTAGAACGGGTCAAAATAATCTTAACAGCATTCAAGTATACCAATATTTTTACAAGCTTTTATTTAACTTGCAATGTTTGTATGTAATCTTGTCTAGGCCACAATTTGCAACTGAATTTCGAATCAATTCTCGTAGCCCGAACAGACTGAAATTTTGTACTCATGCATAAACCTGATGACTGCAATATTGTGCTGGACCTGATGCTGAAGTCGGATCTACCTGCAGACCCAGCTCCTCAATAGCTTACACTAGTAATCTCGTATTTAAGCTCATTAGATTTCTTCACAAGTACCATCTGGTAAGTGGATCCAAACACTGATTGTAAAAGATTGTTTTGGAAAAAATATTTCAACAAAAAAATACTCATTAATACCCTAGCGCACAAACCTCGACTGCGATACCACGTTGGAAATGTCTTAAGGTGTAGCCGTAATCGCTTTGTAATTTTTATGGCAATTAGTAGGCAAATACAAATGTTTCTATTTCCAAATATAATATAATAATGTACAATCACCACTATGGCGTATATCTAAAATTGTGTTTCTAGAGTCTCTTGTAGTCTCTCTTGTATCTAAAGAGTATGTTATTTTTGGTTGGATTAGATTTGCTCTACCCGTATATAATTCTTTAGTTATCTTGCTGTTTCCAGAAGTTTCACATTGTTTAGATAATGCATAATGAATAAACTAAAATAAAACCATGTTAAATGGCTAGTTGCGTGAAATAGATTATTATATTAAAACGCCTGAAACTGCATTTAAAATTTATTTATAGTCCCTTATTTGGCCTTAGGTAAATAGTTTATAAAAAATCGGAATCATGTAATTTGTACGTTAGCAGAAGTTCAAATTGTAATTAAGTCAATTAACCAAAATTAAGACCTAACTACCAAACACTGGATAATTAGTTAATTCTAGTAAGATCTGTAACCATTTATGTAGGTAACTGAACTCTCAACCTGGAAGTAACTCATTCAAATGTGTTTAACAATATTATTTGTGGTTGTTGACATAAACACCTTTTAGACTTGTTTTTAAGTCCCAATTGCAGTATGCGCTTTGGGAGTTAAAATAATGGACCATTACGGTTCGTATAATTTATATTTGTATTTGCTGCGGTTAGAATCCCGAAGTGCAATATCAAATAGGCCAAACGAATCGGAGTTTCGAACAGATGTTGTCGCTTTAACCGTTATACAATTATTTTATCCGGATTCACGGCAGCGAAAACCTTTAGTTTACTGCAGGCCGACAGCCTATTCCGTTTAGAAAAATTATTAATTAAGTTATTTAATGCTGATTCCAATGCGTTATGCTACTATACATTTAACTAAATAATCATTATCTTCTTTTGATAATATACGAAAAATAAAGTGCTTGAAATTTCTGAAATAATTGAATTATTACACACACACCTCTGCAATGAATAATCAAAAATATGTCAATAAAAAGTCAGAAACGCTATATCATAAGCCTATTATTTTGTTCGAGACAACGACAAAATCAACTCTTTATCCTTTATCCGGAGGGCTATAAATAATAAAAAATATGCACATGGGACTCATAAAAAAACCACAAAGACACACTGATCATTCGAAATTGTCCTTGAAAATGCTTCTAAATTCTGTCGTTTTTGCACACACACTAGACTACATTGAACTTAATGGTTGCGTCTCATATCACAGATACGGAGTTGACATAGAATAAAACGTGTCAACAGTACACAGGTGAATTTACACACACCGCGAACCCGCTAGCTTGTGTGGTGGATATCTTGAGTACCGCGCTTCCAGTTTTCACAGGCTGAACTAGTTAAAAATAATCCTTAACTCTATGAGATAAGACAGTTATCCGATTGGCATTACAATTCGTACTCCTGTTGCTAGTTTCTGAGAGCCTGGTACAAAGCGGCTCACACACGTCACGGCGTTTCTCGTTCCATATATCAAGGTCATAATGGGCTCACATGCAGCTGCCGTCCTCTGTCTCGTTCACTCTCACAGCCTTCGACGTAAGGTTGTATGTGTAGCCCTGCGTCTAGACGAAGCTGTGTGATGTGAAACTTTCTTGCGGTCACCACGCTTTCCAAGAAATTCACCGAGGAAAGATGTCTTGAAAATGGGGTGAATATAATGATGTAGAATGCGATTCGTTTCTCTTCCAAGGAAATCCACTTTCAGAAAATGGAAAAAAGTTACTAGTACCATTGCAAAAATTTCACTGCATGTACTCACAAAATAATAATAACAATAATTTTGGACAATTCACGCCATCTAGCCCCAAACTAAGCATAGCTTGTACTATGGGAACCAGACAATTGATAGAATACATAATATACTTTTTTGTAAATACATACATAATATAATACAATATTAACACCCAAAACAGGTATTATAATTTAATTCATTTCACAGTGAAAACGTGTGTGAAAACGTTGACACGTAAAGTAATCAACTCATCACGTTCCCGCAAGTAAATCAGTCAGAAAACGGTTGGAATTGGAATTAAATGTTTATGAGTAAAACCCAGCTTTAGATTGAAATTACTCAACAACAGCATTTTAGGAAAAACATGTTAGTGATTACCAGATCTCAAAGATAATAAACATAAAAGTTCGGGTGAAGCCACAAAAATGTAATCTATACAAATAAATAAAATTGGAATGTCTGTTTATAATATTAAAATAACCGCTTTTTACTAAGTGCATATGGATGTATACACGGTACATATACCAAAACAATTTTTTTTACAATTTCTGTCCGTTTGTCTGTCTGTCTGTTTGTTCCGGCTAATTTCTGAAACGGCTGGACCGATTTTGACGGGACTTTCACTGGCAGATAGCTGATGTAACAAGGAGTAACTTAGGCTACTTTTCTGAGGGGAAAAATAGGGGTGCGTGATAAAACCGAATTCCACGCAGACGAAGTCGCGGGCAACAGCTAGTAGGTACTATTACTCGCGACAGGGATCCGTGCCGGTAGCGGACGGCAGACGTATTCTCCCTTGGCTCCTACCCGCTATATTGAAATTGAGAGAAATCATCTCGTTTAACTATAGAAATAGTATTCAATTTTAAAAATTCGTTACTGCCGCAATATTAGGATCAAATATTCTAGTATTCCATATTACGAATTCATGAAAGTGTCTTGTGAAAATCCATTATTCGTGTACATTTAGGTCAATGTCTTAATTCCGCTTCTCACGTCGGCAGCGCGGCAATTCAAATAAAATATTAACTTTTATTACAAATTTTACTTATTGCTCAGTGGCTCGGGAGCGGTAATAATTAAAAATGTGTAATAATTAATTTTATTCCGAATACATTCTAAGAAAATAGAAAGATACATCTGATTGTTTCCGTCATTCAAACCGCATCCGCCATAATCCTTCATCATTCTTAGATAACTCTTTTCGCGAACGAATGTAATCGAGCATAAGAGACGGATGGGTTCGATTGGTTGGATTCTTTCATTTCGACATTTCCTTACTATTAACATACATGTATCATCATCGCACACATGTGATAAATTCGTTTCTATGTACGACTAGTGAATAATTTTTGGAACTGTTATACAAGAAAAAATCAAAATAGTAATATTTTTTCTAAAAAAAAACTACGTTTCTTTGAGTATGAAGGCTGTATGGTTTTTGAAATTTACATATTTTGGTATGATAAAGAGTAAAATTGTATCATTAAATTGAATAAAGCCTACGCAGAGAGTTACAATGGCCACGAAACATTTTGTGCGCTCATAACGGATTCCTACAAAATGGGCATTACAGTTATTAGCACGAATTCGTTATTTGCAGCTGTTAAATTGTCTTTATGGGCTGTTTCCGTGACTTTCATTGCATTTCCCATTTCAAAATTGAGTTGATAAATTTGGCACCCGACATCGTTATAAAATACCATAAAACTGAAGTTAATGTAACTTCCTCCATAGACACTAATATAAGCTTCTTCTCATAGCCTTCGTAGCGTTTCATTCCCAGCAATGAAACATTAACTTATTCCTTTACCAAATATCCCCTTTAGTTAGATTCCTCTGTAGATTAGATACCCTTTACGTAATCAGTCTTGAAATTAGCCCAATGTCCAGGAAATTTAATAAAACGCGTTGAATAACTATTGTAATTATCTATACAATGTAGAAGAGGCCCAATACAATGTACAAGCGAAACAAAACTCAAGTACAGAATAGTAATTAAAATTGAATTCATGAATCAATAGACCGTTAATTTATGTTGATTCCCATTCAATATATGCAAGTGAAAACACAACTTTTTATTTAAAACATGTATTTTAATACATGGAAGTTATGTTTGTTAATAATGAGATAAAACATCTGCCGATTAGCGAATTGTTTCAATTGTCTCTTTCCCTCACCAAGCATTCGAAAGGGGCCGTCTCTGTTTGACAAACATTCGTTCGGCCGAGGTGAAAGCAGGATCGCAGACACTTTCACTATATAACCTTGGATTACGAGCGGCCACGTAACATAATCGTGTCATTTGTGCATTTATTTTGCTTTACGTAACGATTCGCATATAGAGTTCTTTCACTTGGTGAAACGTTTCTGAGACTCGGTATCAGTTACAGTCGGAAGAATCTACTACTACTGTTTTTGTAACCAGCTCTCTCAAACCAGTGTGGTGAATACATAGAAGTGCGCCTCAAAGGGGCTCCTTTCGCTCAACCCCAAATCTTTTGTATGACATGTGGTTTCATTGCGATCTATTCATCACTGTTTAAAGAACGTTATATTGCGTACGTTCATTTTAAAAGTGAATAATGTCACTGCTGTAAGTTGTATGTAACTCAGAATTTGAAACAGTCATCTCTGAGATGAAATTCGGGGGTCTGTACAAATCACGCTGTTTATCAGTGGAAGAAGCAGCTGCTAGATTATAGATTAAGCGACTTGTTGCTTCTTACTTATTGGTCGCTTTAAATTGAACTTCGTTAGTCGGTATGGATTAAACCGTACCAACTGACTATAACTTCTCGATGGCTTCCTTTATAAAATCGTCCTAAGTTGTCAATTGTCCTCAAGTTTACGCAATGAAAATACCAAGGCGATCAAGTAACTATAGACGACTTGTCGAGGCAAACCCGATCAGAGCACATACAAATACCATTGTTAATATTGACAAGATGGTTTGACCTTAGTGAGAGGAAGACTTCATTGTACATGATGATATTAATAAGTGTCATTCATGTTCCGTACTACTCAGTATCGGCCCTTAATATACCTACTGCAGGGATACGAGAGGGGGTATGGGTATACATTAAGAGCCATTAAGAGCAGTAGAACTCACGCCAAGTCGGTCCGTTGAAGTACTGCCACCATGCCCTTTTCTGCCGCCAAGCAGTGACTCATTCGCGTTACTGTTTTCCGGTATGAAAGGTGTTTCCGGTGAAATTACAGGCAACTGAGACATGCCACCTACACGTCTCGAAGTTATGGGCGCATGCGCTGCGACTTGGGTCTTGTCGTACCTAGTAGGAACCAATTTGCATCGGTTGTTATGGGCAGAGGTTTACGACTTAATACTAGGTGGGCCGCCGCGCCGGCTCGTTCTGTAACTGTTACACATAAAAAAAAACAAGCAAAAATTCCTTGGATTTGAACCTCTGACCTCCGGATATAACCTCGGGGCCAGTGCTCCTGGGCCACCACGTTCACAATATCCGTTAATTGTAAGTAAATCTAGAAACGTAAATACTCTGCTGTGTTTTTTCAACGATGAGTGAAAACTAATATATGCAACTCAACCAAAGTTGCTATATAATATTATTTCTTAATGTTCTTGTTAAATAAATATTAACAAGAAATTTTTTGTTATGAATGTGTTATTCTTTGTCTGGCTGTTGGGTATAAATGTATCACAAGCTGTTATTATATAAAATTAAATGGTTTTAAGTATTTTACCAGATGGCAGGTGGTTCCCGCAGTAGCTACCAGATTTGCTTATGTAAATTATTAAAAAACTTTTGTATATAATTGTAACCCGAACGTTAATTGTTCTGTGCCCGTAGCAATGTTTACATTGCATTGATAGATTTCTAGATTCTTTAATGTATAAGCAAAGACAAGCTGATTTATGTTGTCTTTCTGTAACGAATTCAAAACTATCCGACACGGTGATAGACAAAACACAAAGTAGCTATATCTATAACTTATGTATGTTTATGAACAGGGCCCTCAGTCAAACGCCTCCTTAGGCCCATAGTCAGTTTCCTCAGCATGTGAACTTCCGCTGATTAAAGAACGCAGTAATGCGCAAACAGATTTTTCAACCGGGAATTAGACTCAGTTTCAACCTTGTGGCAAATTACTGGCTTGTTGATAACAGCGCTCTCTGTTAGAAAAAATATTTTGAAGAGCGTCACATTTTCTTAATTTTCAAAAGATATTAAGTAGGTACTTAATTATCGGAATAAAATGCAAATTTATTATTCCGTCTGTGTTCTTAAATTTTCTTGTATAAATTTGAATGTTCAGAATGTGTGTGGTACGGAGACTTCGCGGGTCAACGATCAAGCTAATTTCAATTTCTGTTAAAAAATTGCAAGATTTGTAACCAAGACAAAATCAGATGAGACTGTCTAAATCTACTGAATAGTTTGCATTTGAATTATAAATTCTGTAATTTTCTTTACAAGTCCTTACAAGTAGCAACTTAGTTCTAAATCAGTACAGCAATAAAAATCTAATTCAACGGGGATTCTAAATGAATAAGATCTCATAACTAATTTAAAATAAATTCCGATGAGAAATATGAAATAACTTTGTGTTATTTAGTGAAATTAAAGACAGATTTTATGGAATAACCTTTTACAATCTATTCTATACCCAATGAATGAAAAGTAGAGGTTTTAAAAACCCGATATATCCTATATTTTCAGTTCATGTTATTTGGTAGATGCACCCAGTAATGGGCATAATATTATAAAATTACACTGTGGTAACTGAAGACTGATATTAACTTGATTTTTTAAATTAAATTATAGATAAAAAGAAACAATATGAGTAGTTACGTAGTTACAGGCTCATGAAACAACACATCTTCATAACTTAAGAATGCCGAGCACAGTGCGAAGGAACTTGGGTACATACATACTTATTTAGACTTATGTTGTATTTCAGTAAAACTTACTCACTTCAGTAAAAGTTTTAATGTAACTAACATTAAAAAGACGTGTGGCACTCGGAGACTGCTGCGGTAAAGCTATTGCGCGTGATATTTCAAAAAGTCATTAAAAGTTCTGGTATTTATCGATAGATGGAAAAACTAAAAAGTATCACCGCTGTGCCGGTCGGAGTGGGGGGTGTTAGGTTTTTTTCGTTACGGAATTTCTGGATTCGGTCTCCACGCTCAAGGCCCGCGATAGAAGCTATGCAATAGCTTAAAAAGTATTAAATAAGCTATAACCGCACTATACGAGCTAAAAATGTTATTTGAAACATAAAATGAGCTTACTTTTCTCTCAGCCTGTTAAACAAGGTTTCACAAGCAGTAGAACTTTTCAAAGTTTTCACGGGAAATTATTACCACCGCATCTATTTCTGCCACACGCATACGCTTTACTGTGTTCTTGTTTGAAAGCTAGGATGGCAGTGAATTTAAAGGCCTATAATGAGACATTCCACCTTCATATCTCAAAGTTACGTTCATGTCTCCACGAAAGAGGTCAATGCTATGCTTTTTTGCCCACAATTATTGTGTACTAGACTATTAGAGAGCTTTCTACGTGACCACATTTCTAGCCCCCGCAATAGGAGTTTTGAACTTCTGTTCTAACACAAATCCATCACACTAGTACAAATTTATTGTAAAATATGTTTTAAATAGATTTTTTTCTATTCCAGTGTCTTGCCAAGGCCCTCCGGGGTTCCACCTTCCTGCGATCATGCACGTGGAACGCAACTGGTACGTGATGTCGACGGAACCAATCGGGACATTCGTGACGAAGGCGTACCGGGAGCGGACCGGGAACGAACGCGTGTCCTTCGGGCTGGAAACGTCGGGGCCCCCGGTGCCGTTCCAGATCGACCCGGACACTGGCGTGGTTACTGTCAACGATACGCTCACTGATAAGGTAATTGTGCTTACTGTTGAAAAAACAGTAAAAAGCTTCACATAGTCGAGCTAAGTAAAAAGCACATATCAACGCACGTAGCCTTATGTATTGCTATGCTTTCGCTCCATATTGTAAATAAATAATAAATAAATATTACTACTACAGATATTAATTACTACAGAACAGAAGGCAGAGTTACTACCAACTGAGCTGTGAGGCCAGTCAAATTGTGTTAGCAAACTATAAGTTATTTGTTGTTTTCGCTCGTAGCTGGCCACGTTTTACATCCATAAGTTAGACCTGGGAGAATGCCCACTTTGGTTTTCACCGACATTGTTATTGTTTCTTTTAGCGACCAGTAACGTTTCTAAGAGTTGCTTATTTTTCTATCAATTTCTTTTGAATATTGATCTTTATTGATATTAGCGGCCTCAAATATACATGTTACTCCTACTACTATATTACTTATTATGACTACTATTACTTATACTTGCCTGTGTAATTGGTAATGTAGTTTAATTTTTCAAATAATTTGCAACTTTAACTTTCGAGATTTTTGGGAGTTTCGTTAACTTACAAAACATAAATTAATTTTAATTTTTTTTTGTATCAGATCTGCTTGAAAGTAGCCTCTTTTCATCACACTGGTTCGAGAGAGCGGGTGACACGATTAGTAGTAGTAATTGGTTTACTTATGAGAACATTTTATATTTCATTAATTTGGAGTTTTATGTAGCAAACTACTATCAAAGACTACTAGAGAGTTTAGACTGCTTCAATTAAAACTTTAGTAATATAACAGATAATCAAAACTAATCTATTTGAATTATAAAAGTATGAAATCAAAAGGACTTTCTTTATTAAACGAAATGAAACTTTTGTTTTCAGGAGAATCGCTCTTATTCTCTTTGGGTGACGGCGTATGATGGATCTATACCTCAGAGGACAGAAGTGTACGCATCAGTCACGGACAAATCTGGCCAACGACGGAACCCACCACACCCTCCAGCGATATCCTTCCCCGCGTTCACGCTTCGACCGAAGGCTTCCAGGCCACCGTTGACTTTTCCAATCTACACAGACCAACCGAAACTCACAAGCTCGACCAAAGCAGCAGAAGATTACACTGACATCACAGTACCTGATACAAGAGTGACTACAACTTTAAGTCCACCGAAACCACCAGACGATATACCTAAAGTAGACCCTAAACATGAACAGAAGAACACAAGCGAGGTGAAGAATGAGGAAGTGACGACGACTGAAGGTGCTTTGCACCTGATACCTCTCATAGCGATTACTGGACTAGTCATAATCGTTGCTGTTGTCATGTTCCTGATATACAAGAAAAATCAGTCTCCCAAACCCAGTTCTAAGAAAGAAGATATGGTACGTATAAAATAACCATTTTAAAGCTCAATATACTAGGTACAGTTACTTGTTGGGGCATAAATTTAGTTGGGTTCACTGTATTCATAAAAGGACATACATATTTAAATACATTGCAACATTTTTCAAGCGTGCAATGGACACATTACTGTAATAAACTTTACACTAGCTTAACATAAATGACTTTTTCCTAAGTAACTTGGTGAATCAATGGGACATAATTAGAATATTAATTGTTGTTTATTCTAATGAAATTTCAGCCTAAACCTTTACCAATGTTGTGTACAAAGACCTCATAGCAAACATTTTAGTAGTAGTATTACCTCCAACATACAAATACCCGTTATTCGTTCCCTCTATGAGTATCTAAGCTTGAACTTGCAATGTCCTTGTAACAGTTTTGTATTGAATTGATTTCTGCTCGTTGTGTAACAGAAACCTACTCAAACATTTTATATATTCTCCAATAACGTCCGCGCTTGCTGGTGCTACCCAAACAACTTTTGTCATTTCATTTCGTTTCATTATATTCTCAAGGAATACAAGAGTAATATTGAAAAAAAAAACCGACACTAGAATGGGGCTAATTTGTGGAATGTAAAATATTAATCGGTAGTTTATAGAGCTTATGGACAAATAGCCCAACACTTGTTTTATTGAATTTTAAAATAAAAAGTATTTGATAAGCATAAATACGTTACTAATATTATAAAATACGAAAGTTTATTTCTCTGGATGATTGAAATTTTGAACATAAAAGATGATCTAGAACAATGCTACTCTGTCCCCAAATTTTTGTACACCACGTGTCTAATGACTACCAGATCACACCATGTGATAAGATTACCTTAAGAGTCAGTTTCCAATTCAGCCGTTGCGTAGCGCCACCATTGGCTACATAGTTACTTAATATAAGGTGATATGCAGTCAAACGCAATCCTTTTTGTAGTACAAAAAAAATTGCGGACACTATTTCGCATAAATATTCCTATTTAAGTAACACAGTATATACTATATTACTCTGAGTCGTGGTTGCTAGACTTTTTGTCCATGCGGTAATCAAACTTACGGACTCTGCGTCACTTTGCGAACTCGCAAGGTTAGAACTACTTAGTGGTTGTCTTAACCCCACTCAGGTCGTTGACTTGTCACTTTGTCTTTTGATGCTGTTTTGAAATAATATTAATACTGAATTCCAAAATACATCAATTCTACCAAACGCATTATGGATGTTCAATTTTGTATGAAAAATGGAACATTAATATTGAGCTATATTTATTTTTGGTTGCTCGTGGATCATAATTTTAATATATTTTTTTCTTTCTAAGAGTCCTTCTTTAGAAGCATCTTGTATGTGTTAACTTATCTCATTGCATGTTTTTCCTTTTCGACTAGGGACGGATCTTGAACCCATTCCAAATATTACGTAACTGGATTTAGTACAAACATACCATCTTCCTTTACGATGGTACAAAACTTAACATGGTCCAATCTAAGTTACGCTCGGGTACATAATATAAAGATAATATGTATAGCTATATAATGTAAAGGAAGAAATCTCTAGGTATATTTTGGACCGTAAATCATTTCGTACTTACTTTAAAACCATTGCCTGTATAGTTAGCCTATTAGTTATAGTTGTCAAGCCATTGCTTAGAGCGATGTTACCCGGGCTATTGCGGCGCCCCAGAAAAAACAATGAGGCAGGGTACTGTATGTATAAAAGAATCCATGCTCATTATACACGGTGCTCTGCAGCATCCTATTAAGTAATCGTGTGGCATGCAATCCACTTAACAGTAGCAGTAGATCTTATGACAATTTCGGAGGAAGTATCGCCACCATACCCATTTATTCCGGCAAGCATTAATGCATTCGCGTTACTGTGTTCCGGTCTGAAAGGTGTGGTTGCCGGTGAAACTACAGGCACGTCAGATATTCCAACTTCACGTCACAGTGTTACGGGCGCATACGATGCGAGTTGGGTCTTCTGCTTCTGCTGATTGCTTTGTTATGGGCAGAGGTTACTACTTATCACTAGGTGGGACATATTTATGCTCGTTTCGTAACTTAATATTTTCACATAAAAAAATCTCTGCGTTGCGGCACCGCAAAACATCGCAAGGCTTCGCTCTAACCTCTATAACCTCTATTGTCCCCAGAGCAAAGACTCAAGTGGCATCGTCCTCCAAGACGCATCCCTGAATATGTGGGAACGTCCGCGAGCTTACTCCAATCGATACGAGTCCTGGGATAACAATCACTTGCAGGTCTGTTGTTGACCTTTCCATTGAATACCTTAATACTTGTTTCATTTATTTGAAGTAGTAATAATAATAATTATAATAATATTCGTGAACATTTCACACAGCGCCATCTAACCCCAAAGTAAGCTAAGCATAGCTTGTATCATGATGTAATACTTATATACTTTTTGTAAACACACACATATTAACACCCAGAAATAGAACAAACATCTATGTTCGTCACACAAATGATTTATCCTGGGTGGGAATCGAGCCCACGACCTATAGCGCAGAAGGCAGTGTTGCTACCAATTGAGCTGTGAGGCCAGTCAATATATATATTCATATTTGTGTATTTTATGAATGACTCGTTATTATTTATCGTTTTTCTACTTTGAATTCTTAAACATGTGTATATATACTTGTTATAATTTTCATTTAATTTTTGTTTTGATTACAATTTAAATATATATAACATTTTATTAATACTAAAATGATATATGTTTGGGAAAAATCAAAACAAAAAAACAGAAATCAGTAAGTTGTGGTAGATAAGAATTAAAGTTGCATGTCTCAATCATAATAAATAGTTTGATTTTAGGTATAGAATTGATATTATATTCTCGTAGGAGAGTTTAACACTTGATAGTTGCTGTATTTATAGCTATATTATTATACACTTATACCATTAATTTAGTATCCAAGTTTTTGACCATGCTTATTTCTGAAAGCATCCGCATACTGTATATTATTTTTATTGTTGCCGGGAAATTATAGGTTTACAAATCATTCTGGAATACGTCTAACATTCCGGAATAAGACTTGGCTTTTCCCATACCTAAGAAGGGGCGGAAAGTCTTATTGGTTTTGTTATATGTAAAAGGTACAGCTTAAAATAAGGTGAGCCATCTGCTTGCTCAGAAACTTCTACACATTCAAACCCTGAGCAAGTGAAATTCACTTTTATAACTTTGTATAACGACCTTGTTGATTTGATACTTCGTTGTATAATCTAATATCAAAATTAGTTTACTAATATTTTGTGTCAGGTTTGATCTTTGAAGTATCTCCGTGCAAGCAATTTGTCAAAACAAAACTTTGATGAGACTGTTCATCCAACAACAAATTAATTACAAACAGTCAAGTGAAACGAAATCTGCCTCAAAACTTGTCCAAAGTTGGTTTAAACTTCTCAAAAGGCTAAGTTTCGGCCACGTGCACAAAAAATAGCGTAATCGAGACTGTTTTTGAACCCATGCTTTTAATGAACTGCCTCTGAGTAGGTACTCAACTAGCCGCTAGCAATAGGTAGGCTAAATAACTCAGTCCTTTCCCGTGGTATGACAGGTGCGGGGTTGTGGGCGCGAAACACGTGCGTCCTGCGTGACTACCTTATTTGTTTTATTTTATTTATTTATTAAGAGTTTCCAGTAAATTTTAACTTTTCTTTTGTTACGTTGCGAAAATCGTAACGTACCGTAAATGTTTCTGTGTGATCTGGTTTATGACAATCATGATTCATTCCTTATTCACAGATTAATTTTCATTAATTAATATCAGCTTTCAAGACGTCTCGAAAATTCAGCGCTATTCGACAAGACAAGACAAGCCTTAGATGGCTTACTACGCCAGGTTCTTAGTGAATTGAGAGTAGTACCTACTAGCTAGCCAGGCATTCCCCTACCACCACGCTATGCTTTCCTCACGATATGTTCCTTCAGTGGTAGCTCGAGTTCCTTGTAGGGTTTGAACCTACGGCCTACAAATTATTCACACGCAATACATTGTGACTTGAGTTTTCTCATACCTAAGTATGAGACTTAAGACGTTTTGTTTTATAGATAGAGGTAACCGCTTAAAAAAAACCTGATTTTAATCTTGCTCGTTCCGTAAATGAAACTCAGTACCTGGATGGCCGAGCCTTGATCGGTTTTTTTTTTGATAAATTGTGTGTTTTAGAAATTATATTTAAGTACGAATTACATACTGATAAAATTATGAAATATGAGTAATATTTTTCGAGCTTACCGACAGAATAAACGCCGCCTTTTTGTTATTTTCTTTCAATAAAAAAATAATAAGTTTATGTTTAAGTTGATTTTCTGAAAATGAATCCTAGCTAGATCGATTTATCGCCCCCGAAATCCCCTGTATACTAAATTTTATAAAAATCGTTCGAGGCGTTTCCGAGATTCAGATTATATATATATATATATACAAGAATTGCTCGTTTAAATATATAAGATAAAAAGGCGTGTTCGGTGTATTTTTGTTAGAGATAAAATTGATTAAAAACTGCACTTCTTCTTCTTCGAGTCACCGGTTCTGTCGAATCAGTGTTTCACTCACGATGTTTTCCTTCGCCGTTTTGATAACGTGGTATTTCGCACATAAATCTTTCAATCGAAAAACTCATAGGTGCACGTTGGGATTTGAACCGGCGACCTCCGGATTGAAACTCGGGGTTCAGTACCGCTAGACCACCACGCTCTCAAAACTGCACTGCCTAAATAATATTATATCGTTTCATTTCAGCTATCGGAGGAAACGACCATCACAAAGGAAGAGCCGTCAGATGAGTGGGAGTTCCCGAGGCATCGCCTGCGCATCTTCAACATCGTGGGCGAAGGCGCCTTTGGGCAGGTGTGGCGCGCGCAAGCTATCGACATTGACGGTGAGCTGGTTTTCATATCACTTGAGGCTCATTCAGACGAAGAGGAGACCGGTTGAGAGCCGTCTGCTCTCACCATAAGCCCGTGTAAACGCTGTCAAGGCCATTTAAGGCCAAAATCATTACAGGCCATTCATAATAAAAAAAAACGAAGAGGTTTTTCTCAAGCAGGCGAAAACATCAAGATGAAGAAAACGTATTTACAAAACCATTTTTGAATTTTAATTTGAAATTAATATTCATATTTAGACCTATAAAATTTAACCTAAATTCGAAAGTGTTAAATCCTAAACTTAGCAATAAAATCCAATTTTTCATAGCCACTACTTTTTAAAGTTTCTTGGTGAAATATATCAGATAAAGTTATAGAGGCACTTACGGATGCACAAAATGCGAGAAATGTGTGAAACAATTGTGTAAGTAAGCATGCAAGCAAACGTTAACATTGAACTGAATTATGTTCCTAGATACTTAATAATAATATGTAGAAACTAGATCCTGATAAAATTAGAGACGGCTTGACCAGTTTTAAACTTTAAAAAACTGCCCTGTTTTTCTGGTTAATTATAGACATTAATTTTTCTTTTTAGTTTAGATATATTATTATTATAATGGACATAATAGATTTTATAATACTATGTGTATTATAAAACCTATAATGTCACACATATACACACACTATTGTACAATAAAAAAAGTTAATTAGTTATATAAATGAAAAGTTTGTGATGGCATCTCAAAATACTATTCTATTTGAGGTGCTCCAATCAAACAGTCAAGGTCAGAAAATGAAACTCAGTTTTGCCTTAAAATACAGTATACAAATAGATTTCAGACTTTTATCCGTACGACTAGGTAAACCATCAATGGGTTGCTTTAGACATTATAGTGCTTATGGGATTTGATATCGAGATACCTCATAATAAACCAAGGAAAGTTAATTTGCTTTGGATAGCCGATGGATTTCCAATGTCGTGCCGGTGTTGGGCGCATTCTATTTCGGAGTAAAAATCCTCACAGTAGTATTTTATTAAGTATAATAATAATAATATAAAGTAATTTTAGTATTTTATGCTCAGTGTTTGTGTCTAGAACATCCTAAAGTTCATAGGGGTTTTATTCAGAATTTTAGTTAAACTTTGAATAAAACCCCTTTATATTGACTTGACAGCTCAGTTGGTAGTAATTCCGCCTTCTGCGCTGTAGGTCGTGGGTCGATTCCCACTCAGTACAAATAATTGTATGACGAATATAGATGTTTGTTCTGTGTCTGGGTGTCAATATGTATTATTATGTATGTATTTACAAAAAATATATATTTAAGTAAAAACCAGTTGTCTGGTTT
Source organism: Chesias legatella (assembly GCA_947359385.1). Lineage (NCBI taxonomy): Eukaryota > Metazoa > Arthropoda > Insecta > Lepidoptera > Geometridae > Chesias > Chesias legatella. Next base: position 4,804,645 of record OX375766.1, read on the forward strand.
CCATGATACAAGCTATGCTTAGCTTACTTTGGGGCTAGATGGAGCCGTGAAATACCCACCAATATTTATTTATTGTTATTATTTATTAACTCTATCTCGCTGTTATTTCTTATCAAACTCATGCCAGATAAACTTCTTGTTCGGGATCGTAGCTCGCTTACCACAAATTACAAGTTTTTGAGCAAAGTTCGTGTGAATTCGTGCCACGTTAACGCTCTAAGCGATCAAATTTAGACGAACTCCACTTCAAAATAAGGTCAGTTTACGCGGAGAGTTTCAAGCCCAACTTGTGCAGGGGAATTGTACCTATTATCGTCAACAATAATTTCTCGGAGTTTACCGCATTTGAGTGATACAGGAAAATTTTGTTTAAGATTATGCAACGAGATATCATACAGATAGGCTAGTATCTTCAAATGTGTGATATATTCGTTCAGCCTATTTGAGACAAGCTTTCAGACATACGGACGTACAGATATTCTTATAACGCTCATTTATGATCAGGCATCGTAAAAAAAAAAATTAAGTAAAATTTTCATTAATTTGCAATCACAGAATGACACTTCAGTTTTATTAATAGTATTTATGATGACGTCGTTGGCAGTAGAACTTAAGCCAATTTCGCCCGGGGAAGTACCTGCCACCATACCCATTTCTGCCGCCAGGCAATAACGCATTCGCGTTACTAAGTTCCGGCTTGGAAATTGTGGTTATCAGTGAAATTAACAGGCTCATGAGACGTTACGCTTTCATTTATCATAGTTACGGGCGCGTACTATGTGACCTGGGTCTTGTTGCACTTAAGTAGGGGAGGACCCAAGTCGTATTGCTTTTTAAGGGCAGAGGTTAATATAGGGTGGAAAATCTGGTCGTACTATAATTTTATCAAAAAATAACATCGTACATAAAAATATCGATTATAAAGCGTATAGTACTACTTGCAATCGTACCCACATAAAGTTAAAAAACACATTAAGTTGTAGAATTGTTTATGGTAAAAGGTTAATTTAAATTCACCCAGCGAGGTGTCGTCGTCAGCCTTTTGGGAATTCAGCGCGCGGACGGTGACCTGAGCTCGTAATGTGCACTGCAGGTAGAAAATACAGCTCATTTTATATTTTAATATCAGTCGCAATATTTTTGCGCTTTATATAGTTGCGGTGTTCATATTTTTTCTACATTTATATGAATAAAAATAATAAATTAATTTTAGGATTAACTTCATTAAGATAATAAATAAATAAACAGTTAAATATTGATGGACAATTCACACAGCGCCATCTAGCCCCAAAGTAAGCTAAGCAGGTTCAATTCCAACCCAGGACAAACATTTGCGTGACGAGCATAGATGTTTGTTCTTTTTCTGGGTGTTTATATGTATTATATGTATGTTTTTAGAAAAAAGTATATAAGTATTATATCAGTTACCTGGTTACCATTATATAAGCTATGCTTAGCTTACCTTGGGGATAGATGGCACTGTTTGAAATGTCCACTATTATTATTATTATTATTATCAGAGTAACCGAATGCTCACACGCAAAACGACACTTTAATCATAATGCAGACAGTCCGTGCCTTTGTGAAACTAATTAGGTATTTACCTGAGCCCGTATTCTCACATAAATATATAACCGTGAGTTTACACTGATGAGAAATTTACGAGAAACCATGTTGAAAACGTTGTTTTCCATCATGTATCTATCGAACAATGTTTGCATTTTCCTACAACTTGTTTAAGTGTAGTTTGTTTAATGTTGTAAATAGAACTGAATATAATTTGAGAAATGTTTTAAAAACTTATTTCAAATTTTATAGAGTATACGATATTACAACAAGTCGTGAAAAATAATAAATCACACAAACTATATTTTTAACATAATTTTGAATGTGTACATTTTACACAGCGTCATCTAGCTTCAAACTAAGCATTATGTATTATGACGACCAGATAACTGAATACTGTATTCCTTGTATATACTTGTGTATACATATTGACACCCAGACAGAGAACAAACATTGTTTAAACTTTTGTGTTGTTTTAATAGAGAGTTGATCCTTTCGTCTTATACATTTTGGAGCTTTATACTTTTACCTGCGATATTGTCCGCATCATTGCTCGCTCTCTCTCTGTTTCTTTTTTTTGCGATAGGCTAACATTTACCGCAATCTCACCTGATGGTTGCCGGTGAAATTACAGGCACATGAGACATTCCACCTTCACAGTTACGGGCGCATACGATGCGACTTGAGCACACACTTTGGCACTTGGGCACTTTGGAGACAAGTCGCATCGTATGCGCCCGTAACTCTGAGATGTGAAGGTGGAATGTCTCATGTGCCTGTAATTTCACCGGCAAACAAACCTTTCAAGCCGGAACACAGTAACGCAAACGCGTTACTGCTTGGCGGCAGAAATGGGCATGGTGACAGTACTTCCCCGGACGAACTTGGCGAGTTCTACTGCTCTTAAAAGATAGATTTAGATTAATTTATTTGCCACATGTTCACAGTTCATAGATGGAAATTATTTATATACAGAGACTGTAAAGGTACATGAACCCTGCGGGGGCATTGCAATTATTTAGCGCTTAGACAAGAGTATGGTATTATTAAGATGAGAACAATGAAACATGAGAAATTAGAATTAAATCTGGAATGTTAGCGATGAATAAGGAATTGTATAAATATTAAGAGTTTATGCAGTTTAATCAAAATAATAGTATCGAATCACTTAAAATAATAAATTTAGTACTAAGTACTTAATTAAGCACATTTCTATATCAGATTGTTATTATTTAAAATCAGGTTCAATGTGAATTTTATTTAAGTACTTGTCAACGGAATAACACATGCCCGGGACTTTTTTTATGCGAATATGTTAGGTACGGGACAAGCAAATTGGCCCACCTAACGTTCAGGCTTTCCTTTGGAACAAGGTGCTGTTTTAATTATATATACTAAATAACTAATATTTACCAACACAGTATTTTTTCTGCGTAACAAATAAGTCCCCACACTCACTCCACATAATAATGATAACAGATAAATTTGTTTGATTAACTAAACTAAATCCTACTAATATTATAAACGTGAATGTTTGTATGGATGTTTGTTACTCTTTCACGCTCAAACGGCTGAATGGATTTGGATGAAATTTGGTACCAAGATAGCTTATATCCTGGTAACACATAGGCTACTTTGATACCGGAAAAGTTGCTGTGTTCCCGTTGGATTACTTATTCACCGCGGGTAACACCGCGGGGCGCAGCTATTATATAATCTTGTTTTCATTTGTAGGTAAAAAGGGTGAAGAGACTGTAGCTGTGAAAACCCTCAAAGAAAATGCTTCAGAGAAGGAGAAGGCCGACCTTCTTCAAGAGCTGGCCGTGATGAAGAGCTTAGGCTCGCATCCCAACGTTGTCAGGCTGGTTGCGTGCTGCACTGAAAAGGTCAGTGCTCTGTGAACTTGTTAGCATTAAATGTAAGGAGCCTCTTTTAGGCGCAATTAATCCTCTCATTACACTCGTTTGAGAGCGCTAGTTACGCAGTAAGTAGTAGTAGCAGACTTATTAATTAGTAAATGTATGTATTTATATTCTCGAAAATACAGAATGTATTTGAGAATCACAGAATGTGTCATTTTCTTTTGTTTGTAGTTATTGTGACCATACATTTAGTGACAGTTTTTTTTTATAAGTTGTGGTACGAGATTTGGAACAGTACATTATTAACATTAATTATACATATCGTTGTAACGATATGTATCGATGTAACGTTCCGTTTCTGGGAAATCGTAATAAAAATACTGATAGGCAAAATAAGTATATTTATGAGTCTCTTTCCAAAAATGCCACCCGATATACAAATTAAGTAGCGAGTGAAATTACAAAATCGGAATATATAATAAAAAAACTGAGTGAATAATTTATCCACATCACAAGGTTCTTACGCAAAAACCTTTATGTCTGAAATATAATTAAATTGTATTTCATTATTCTCTTTACCTTCTAGATGGTGTTTAAATTATACCAATATTCATTGTATTTATTGTGTTAGAAATGAACAACAATCTAATTGAAATTCCTGTATAATTTAACAAAGAAATGAACCACTGTATTTATGGTTTCCGAAAACCTCGTACGTAAGTAACAATGAATTATCATCTTTCTCTGGAACTGCTTTTATACAATTAAGCTTCAAGTTCGAAAGCGGTTTGTTTTGTTTTTGTTTTTATCGTATGCTTTAAGGGTTTTTATAAAAATTACTAATAAAGCATTTGATATATTTTCGTGTACAGTTTTTATTTAATTATTATAAAAAAGAAGAAGAAAGAAAGAAAGAATAACATTTATTTTGATTACTCACAAATACACAAATGGTGACACGGACAAAAAACAAACACGGAAACTAATATTAAAGCTAAATTAAAGCAAAACTGTTACTGATTAGTGGCCTTTTTCAACCCTAGCCAATTAACCTGAGGAGAAGAAGGATACACCTATTTGACCCTACTATATACCATCACAGGAGCCGACTTTAGTGATCATGGAGTTCGTGACCCTCGGGAAGCTGCAGCAGTTCCTCAGGGACTCCCGTGCTGAGAGACATTACGGGAACACGCACGGCGGCAGCCAGTTCCTGACGTCACGGGACCTCACCCACTTCGCCTTCCAAGTCGCCAGGGGTATGGACTTCTTGAGCTCTAAGGGGGTGAGTCTGGATACTAGTTTTTTTATGTTAGACTGTTGGCCGGAATTGCTGACAGCCTACCGGATGTTAATTGATAACCGCCGCCCATAGACAACAGCAATACCGCTCAAGTCCTCTCCACCAAAGTATGAGATGACCTAAGTCGCGTTGCATTGCGTCGCATCACCTCGAGACGGGGATGTTACATCTCATGCGCCAGCAATTTCACCGGCACCCACTCCTTTCCACCGGAACACAGCAATACGAGTGCATCACTGCTTGGCGGCGGATTATCAGGTGTGGTGGGGCAGTACTTCTCCGGACAACCTTGGCACAAGTTCTACTGCTACTTTGGGTTGCTCCTTTTGCACCACCCGGGAGACACGTGTAGGGATTCAAAGGGTAAACACTTCGGACGCGAGCAATTTGGTTTCCCCGATTACCCCGGGCTCCTGGTTTCTTAATAATCTATCAATATACGTAAGAGAAAAAGACTGACCGCTCATCACTCTGTCTCTGAGATTAGTTTTTTTTTATTTGATACAGTTACAGAACGAACTGACGGCCCACCTGGTGATAAGTGGTAACCTCGACCCCTAACAACCGATGCGACTTGGGTCCTTCCCTACTAGGTACGACAAGACCCAAGGCGCATCGTATGCGCTCGTAAATCTGAGACGTGTAGGTGGAATGTCTCATCTGCCTGTAATTTCACCGACAACCACACCTTTCAAACTGGAACACAGTAACGCGAATGCGTTACTGCTTCGCGGCAGAAATGGGCATGGTGGCAGTAATTTCGCGGACGAACTTGGCGAGAGTTCTACTGCTAGTAGTAGAGTCTTATAGATCCGACCTTTCAGGATATAGACACTAGACAAGATAGGGTTTTCGGAATTTCTCATAAGTGGGGGATGTGTTGTCAAAACTTCTATAGGATCTATGTTCCACCAATGCTTTACTCAGTCATATTGGAAATAAAAAAAGGCCTGAATTGAACCATAATTTTCTAAATTATCATTTTATATCCGAGAAAAACGTTTCAAGCTCAGTTAACCTCGGTTGTACAAATCTACGTTAAATGCGCTGAAACAAAATCTCCAATCACTTGGAAAAGGAATTTGACTGATTGGCGTTTCCTGTTTCGATGTTACAGATAATCCACCGTGACTTGGCAGCCAGGAATGTTCTCATTACCGAGGAGAGGACCTGTAAAGTGGCTGATTTCGGGTTTGCTCGTGACGTAGCCGGTACCCACGTGTACGAGAGGAAAAGCGACGGCCGACTGCCGATCAGGTAGGCCAAGTGTCAGGTGATTCCGTGAAATTACAGGCAAATTATCCACGCAATGGGAGACTCGCCAATTACCTTCTCCGGGAGGAATGAAATACGTTTTATGTTGGTATGGATATTTTGCTTGTATTTTTTTACGCGCCTTAAAGGTTAAGGCTTATATTTTATGTATGTGGAATAATGACATTATTTTGTTTTATGATAGGTTTTTTTTTGAGTTAATTCTGGCTGATTTGTGCAAACACCAAGTTACAATAAAAATTACACTTATTTATATACAGGACTGCATGTATGTTTTAATGCCTTAAAAAATATGTGCATAATACCATGTTCTCAATAGGTAAAGGAAAAGGGATTACCATGAGATACTTGGCATACGTATATGTTATAACGTATCAAATAAGTACAAATGGAGCTTGTTTGAGATGCACTTCAAACCAGTAAAGTTTAGCACTGGTTTGAGAGAGCAGATAGAAAGACTGCATTAAATGTTTAATTCAAATTTGGGATACCCCGCTCTATCAAAGCGAAATACGATTTTATATCAAGGTAATTGAATAGACTTATCCATGTTATATCCATATTATCCATGCCATCAGTAACTTGGATACGGTTTGAAAACTAGTTAGACATCCACCAGTCATTTTACAATTGTCTATTTGTAACAAATCTAACCCAACGACACAGACGATAGAAGATCTATTTTCAGACCGGTATCTAAATTTATGTTTATGAAAACTTTCTACATTCAAGTTTTGAATTATAATGAGTTATTTAACTAAAATTGTACAGTACAAGTCAAAACTGATTGTTTAGTATGATTGGTCTAGTTTTAGAGGATTCAAGGCACGAAACGTAGTGGGAGGTGAGAAAGCTTTGTTTCATTTCTGTTTTGTCTCGGAGGATAATTTTTAAAAAGTGTCACAGAATGTTAATAAGGCAATATTTTCTAACTATTTAAAAGTATATTTCAGTATGATAAATTGCGTTTGTCGGGAGAATATTTTACATTTGATTAGTTTTTAGAGGTTCATATCAACTATTATGTGACAAGTTGTGTTTTAATAAGTTACAAAAACTGTTTAAGCACATACTCAAATATATTTCAAAGTACCCTCCATATTAAAAACGATTATTAGTTTTATGTTGTTACATAGTCTGCTTTTTAAGTTATATTAGTTGTACGCACATAACATGCTACGTTACAATTCAGATTGTCAAATGTTTTGTTGTGTATTGTTCTTAAAATTGTAATGTGTTTCCTGAGAATAATTAAATAAATAAAAATAATTGCCTCGTTAAGTTTATTTTCAAACAGTTTCATAATGTTTGTATGTTTTATTACAGGTGGATGGCACCAGAGTCCCTATATGATGACATATTCAGTGTTAAGTCTGACATTTGGAGCTTTGGGGTACTGCTTTGGGAGATCGTGACCCTTGGATCCACGCCGTATCCGGGGTTGTCCGCTGGGGACGTCATGCGAAAGGTAAAATAACACAAAAAGTCAAAACAAACTTGCAACATACGCTCAATATTGAGCAAGCTCTCGCACTCAAGAAGGAAGAAAAAAAAAGAAAAGTTCTGTTCTGTTCAAAAGTTCTGAAAAGTTATGATAGCAACCAACACATTTGTTGGTTGTTTTCTGTTGTGAAAATGCTTTTACACTCAACGCTTCTCGAGAATTTTGGTGTATATTTTCACTAACAAAATGAATTTAACAACACGGTACCTAATTAGGTATTTCCAACTTAGCGCACTTTTTTTTAGTTCATAACGAGTGACATATTTTGAATGAGGCCTAGGCCAAGTGGTGCAACCCCCGAGTTCAATCCAGAGCTCGCTGGTTGAAATTCTTGCTGAGCACTTATGAATTTTATATTTATATTTTTATATGACGTATTTTGATATGAAAAATGTATACGCTCTCGTTTTCAAAACGGTGAAGGAAAACATCGTGAGCAAATTGATTTGTCTTAGAACCAAAAACTTGAAAACATGTGTCAAGTGCACGAGAGAGACTCCTTTCGGGCGAATTTTAATCCATTCACCACACTTGCTCGTGAGAGTTACCGATACGGTTACTAGTATCATGGAAAGCATAATTGACAGTTCATACTATTTCCACAGGTTCGTGAAGGGCACCGATTGGAAAAGCCTGAGCATTGCCGGCGCGAGCTCTACAACATCATGTATTACTGCTGGGAAGCAGACCCGACCACTAGACCGGACTTCAAAGACGTCGTTTCTATGTTAGAAAGACTCTTGTGCACTGAGATGGACTATATTGAACTAGAGAGGTTCCCCGACCACTCATACTATAACTTGCAACACGTTGAAGGGGAAAAGCTTTAGGGTGCTGTTAGAATATATACTTTATACAGTATTTTTAATAAATTGTATAAAAGCAGAATGCTTTAAATGAAAAAAATATTGGCCTTTGTTGCAAGATAATTTCAAATGATAGTGCTTAGTAGTGGTTGGACGGTACAAAAAGGTCCCAAAAAGCAATTGTTGAATATCGTTAAGCCTCTTTTTTATGTGTAATTTAAGATACTGTAATCTGTGATTAAATTTTAACCTATGGTGGTAAGGGTTATGGGTGTGAAAATACCCTACTTTTGGGGCATTCTCGTGAAATTCCGCGTGAACATTGTTGCTCTCCAAATTATTTGCATTGATTTTTCATATCCTGCTAAGACAAAATAGCATTAATTATATGCCCCTATTAATAGTGAATTTCGATATTTCCGAGCTGCTTTCCAAACGTAATTTTTCTCCCACATGATTTTCTATTTTCTGATAAAAACATCTCCGCTATTAGTACGTTACAAAAAGTAAAAAAACTTCAACTTTGTAGTAAAAGCAACTCAACTGCAAACGCTTTCAACAGAATAAGATTTTTATCTTTTTAAGCTGCGTTTTCGCCCTTGAGAGTCTAAGGGTTAATTGCAATCTTAAAGGGTAAACTTCCCATTAAGAGCGTGGCTGTTATGTTACTGTAGTATGTCAAGGTAATTTCTGCAAGATTATGTGATTACATCGTGGTTTAAAGCTATGGTTCTACTATTTGAAACGAAATTGTCTGCAAAACAGAAAAAATGCAAGGAAAGTAGCAATGAGATGATGAGATTCTTGCTCTAAGCGGCTAACTGTATGGTAATCGGCTTACCAGCCTTCTAGTGGGCACCAGACGGTATTAAGGCGATCACACGCTAAAATCTTCCCTTGTAATTGAAGATTTTTACACGTTAAGGTGTGTACACAATGGATCACTTTTTTGTCGTCTATGCTTCTATCTATAAATTGAGTAACGTCGACTTTTTTACTTCAATCAATGATACATGTATAAAATTATAAGTCAGTTGCAATAAAAATGTCTGAAAACCTTGTATTTTTTAATTATTTGTAATAAATTTATATTTTATGGAGTACACTAATTGCATGATCATAAATAAATAATAAAAAAACTGAGAAATAATTTAATTCAAGAATAGTTGATATAATTTGTTTGTAAGTTTTAACTTCTCACCTAATTTAGTTTACTAGTCCAATTTAAGCTAAGAATACACGTAAAAATCAGTAATATTCCAAATAGGTACTTATCAAAAAAAAAATATAAACCTGTATATAATTTCATGTAAATTTAAGATTTTTGTAATAAATCTTTTTGTAAAGTACATGTTTTTTTTTTATAAATTTGTTTTATGCATGAAATGAAATGATTTAATTAGACATTTGCTTAACAGTTAAAACCAAAACGCAAGAATGCTCAGTTCAGAAAAGTTCAGCTATGCGTAAGTTCACTTTTAGAGACATCTTTATTCGCACGATAGTATAACCTATTTGTGATACGAAATCCATAGAGACTTGAATAAATAAAGCTTTATTCCATTCTCCTAATAACTTTTGTTTTGTCGAGTATTAGTAAATTAACTGCCTAAATTCGTTCAGACCAATGAACCTCTTCCTGGGTAATGGCCTGTTTCATCTTTTACCATGATTTTTGATCATTTGCTGCAATTATCCATTAGTTTTTCTGCTGTTATATTGATATAATCGGCCAACCTAAACGGTCGGTCAACATTCCTTGTACCTTGTGGTCAATTCCATCGGGCAGTTTGAATGATCCTTATTTCAGGCGTGAGGTGTGACCAGCCCTCCCGTTACGATGGGTTGTTCACGCATTTCACTTGGAATTAAAAGCGTGAGAAAGACGACATATTACCTATTCGTATTCCACCTATTGGTATACAACAAATTGTGATAGCGTGGTGGGCCAGTGATACAGACGCCAAGTCTCAATCTGCAAGTCGCTCGTTCAAGTCCAGAGGGACCAATGAGATTTCGTTTGAATAATGCAAAACCACGTTGACAAACCGAGGAAAAGTGAAACGTGAAAACCGGCAAATGCAATCTAGATCAAAGTAATATCGTGAAACGAGCCCGAACACTCAAAATTGTTCTGATACAAACTTGGTCGTTGTTTTAAGAGGAATTATATTAAAATGCAGTTTCAGTTGCTGCAGATTGTGCAGCAAATAGAAACTGTCGCAAAAGTTATTACGAAAAGTGCAGAAACGTGCGCCCAACAAAACACGAACAAAACCTTAGCAAAACATTTCTCTTAGAGATTTGTTATTTCTGTTAAAAGAAAGATTGAAGCGATTACGTGTTACTTCTAATGTATTATGTCTTTGTATCTATATATTTTATCACGCCCTTTTGGAAACTGGGTTTCAAGTGAGGCTGACAGAACTCGGTGTTTGTTACTTGGCTGGAATTTTTCGGCTTGAAGCTAGCCAAGCAGACAAAACAGTATAAGTATTAGCGATAAATCTGTAGCTTACTATTAGCAACCCTACCTGCAAAGCGAGAGGTTACAAGTTCAATCCCCAGCCAGGTCAAATATTTGTGTAACAAATGTTATCGGATCTCGGAGGTTTATTCCATGTATCTGGGAGTCAGTGCCATCTGCAACACATGAAATACTGATAAAAAAATATAAGCAATTTGCACACATACATAAATATCCCTTGTTTGTTACCCGGAGGGGCAGGCAAAGCGCACGGTTTTCTATCTGCTGCAATCCTGCCATTTTTTAAATGGGTGTATACTTTTTAAACGTTTCGAAATAATCAATTACGATCAAATTTTATACACAAATATATTAATTTATATATTTATAAATATATTTTCTTTCGCATGAGACGTAACATCCCCGTCGGGGTGATTGACGCAACGCAATGCGACTGAGTGATCTCTTACTTTGGTCGAGAGGACTTGAGTCGAATTGTTGTTGTCCAGGGGCAGCGGCTACCACTTAACATCAAGTGGGCCGTCAGCTCGTTCTATCACCCATATGATATAAAAATAAATTATAATGTGTTGTAACATAAAACCGCTTCTTCTAAAAGTCAGAGCAAAGAGGCTAAAACAACTTTTCACCCCGTTAAGTATACAAATATTTTAAGAAAATTTGCCCCATCACACTATTTAACACACAAATGGTTTCAACCGCTTACCCTTTCTACGTATTAAGTAAATAAAATGGACCCAACTCTTAACACAGAATATATTGAAAGAGTTGAACATCCCAACTATATGCGATAAGCTAAATGAAGTACCCACAATTGAAAAATATCTGCTTGAGCAAGCTACCTATGAACAGTCGACACACATAACAAAAAAAAACTTGTTTTTTTAAGTGAATAAGTTACGGAACGAGCAAGATTGCATTGATGTTAAACGGTAACCTCTTCCTATATCAAAAGTAATATTTTCAGGATCTCTTGCGTACATAGATATGGGAAGACCTTATCGCATTAATTATAATGCGATAAGGTCTAATAATGAAGGGTAGGGCGCATTAGCGCCCTACCGTTTATGCGTACTGGTTGGCGGTAGAAAAGGCGTGCCAAAACCAACAGGAACATGAAAGAAACACTATCAAATAAACGTCCGTCGTTCGTTCTTAAGTTTCATATTTAGTAATTTTCGTTAATCCTGTCGTAGCAGGCTCGTTCCGTTTTGTGCGTCAAGAGTTATATTCTTCCTTTAAGTATACAGCCTTTTTCCTCTGTGGCCTCTGCATGTACAAAAAAGGTTTAGCTGATATGCATCATATTTCATTGTGTAGATGTCTATCACGATTCTAGACATGTTTTGACATGTTTATTGTAACAAAGAAAAGCCAAAAATGGAAAAGCATTTCTGTGTTTTTTAATTATGATCTAACGTGATTCGAATAATGTTTGGTAAAAATACTAAAAATGTTTTGTTTTGGAATTTATTATTCGGATGTGTTTTATCCTCGGGATATACAGGTAAAAATTGGTTATTTCATTAGGAAATGTGTTGCAGAACTTTGGATTTTTCATGTCTACCTACACAACTACATTACGACAAAAGGTAAGGTAGAATTAAATCTCTGACGCTTATCGGGGAAACCACCATTTGATATTATCATTAGAAGACCATTGACCTATTAGGTACATCAACATATTGATGTTTGCCGTTGTTGTGTACAGTGTGTGTGTGAATAAATGTCTTCTTTCTTTCTTTCTAGTTTTTTTTTTATGAAGTTAGTCGGTGCATTTGTCTTGCTTCCCAGATTTTCGTACAGGACTCAAAAATAAACAACTTACTATAATACCATGTCGTAACTGTCTAAAAGCATATTTTTTTATTTTTTTTTATGTAATACAGTTACAGAACGAGCTGACGGCCCACCTGGTGTTAAGTGGTAACCTCAGCCCATAACAAGCGACGCGGCTTGGGTCCTCCCCTACTAGGTACGACAAGACCCAAGTCGCAACGTATGCGCCTGTAACTGTGAGACGTGTAGGTGGAATGTCTCGTGTGCCTGTAATTTCACCGGCAACCACACCTTTCAAACCTAAATATTTATTGAGACACATACACTTATCTATCTCTGTTTTAAGAAATTACCTGGTGTCTATTTCATAACTTTTCATCAATACAGATAAAAAAGTAAACATTTTATATAAAACCATGTCGTAGTTGTTAATTGTCTAACAATGTATTTAGTGATAGACATACACCTATCAATTTTAATTAACTACCTGGTGTCTGTTTCATAACTTTTCATCAATACAGATCAGTTCCAAAGTTATATGTGACCATAACGAAATTAAACGGCGTAATTCTTCAACTTTTATCTTACCGCTCTCAAAACGAATGAATTCGTGCACACAAACCATTTTAGAAGAAATATACGGAGTAGTTTTAATTTATTATATAAATAATGTAAAATTATACCTGTCTTTGATAGAATTGTAATAGATTGCCGATGCAGGTTCTAATTATCATTCAGAGAGCTGACGGAATCCGATCAAAGAACTCTGAAATATGAGCGGGAGTAATCAGCCCCTGCGTGAGCTGATTGCCAACCGCATGATTTGCGTAAAAGCCCAAATTTGGATTGTGCCTTAGTTTTATTTTGATTGGAAAGTTCCGAAGGGATATATCGCAATGGAAAATTGGTTGTTTTTTTTATTATTTTTTTTGGTTTTGTTTGAATGGAATAATTTTATTTTTTTGTTTTTGAATGATTAATGAAAGTTTTATTATTTACAATTCTTCAGCATGCCTTATTGAAATATATTAATTATCTCACATAATTATATATCCTTCAGGTTATGTGAGTTAGCTTAAACCGAGCAATTTGTAATTCAGTAAGGCTATCAAAAAATGTAATAAAGAATATTTGAATAATAACGCAAAACTGTGTAATGAACCGAAAGTTGTATAACTAAAATTCATGGATTCTGACTATCGATAGGCAATTCATCTATCGGTGAATAACTTAAAATAAACTTTTGACAACTTATTATACTTGAATACAATTTCGTTTTTTAAAACTAAGATAACAAATCACGCTTTATATATGAAGACTTTTAATAGAGTTAAAACATTAAAACTTTGTAACCTTATTAAGTTGTTCGTTTTTATAAACAACTAAACTTTGTTAGCAGTTACTGACCCGAAAACCTACATCTAACAATATTTACTTGGCCTCAATATCACATACAACTCTCTTATGTTTTTCCCAATACTCATTAGATACGTGAGTAATTTTTGTACGGCTCGTGGATATCCCATAATTAGAAATGGTATAGAATAAAATGGTTTATACAATATTTTGCTTATTTTGTGTCCAAGGAAAAAACGTAACCTAATTAAGTCTGTGTTATAGTTATCTTATTCTTAATGTAATGTTTAGCCTCCTGTCGAATTGACAATATACACGTTTACATAATATGACTACATACATATAATAAGTGCATTGTATTTACGTTTATTATGAATACGACCACATTTCTGAAAGCAACAAATTTAAAGTAAAAGCTTTTAGATCGTTTATAAAAGGATTATTATTAAAGTTCGTGGACAAAAGTAATGAAGTGAACACATTTTAAAACTGCAATCTATTTACTCAGTACTCGTGTAGTATTGCACAAATCAGAGATTGAAAGTAGGTAGAATCGTATCTTGCAAAACCTTTTATTCTTTCGATGTAAAGCAAAGATATACATGCCTCTAAAAGGCCTAAAAGTAGCATGCTGTGTAACAAACCCACCACCTCCCATGACCCTGCCAACCTTACGGTACGGGCCAAATCATCGGGTGCAATATTTTCAGTCTATCCCCTACAAATTTAATTGCGTCCTTTCCTATCCAATCGCTGCTATTCTACCCCTTCTGGGTCTAGACAAGCAGAACGCACTTTGTCGCCGGGGGTATCGTACCTTAATGCGTAGCATTCTCCTCCGTGCCCCACTTCCAGTGCCAACTTTTAGCGAACTAAAACAAACAGTATGCTCTATAAAAGTGCACATTTGCTTGAAATAGGCATTTGAATTATAATCATGCTCCTTGCGATATTTACAATCAGAGCAATCACTCCAATACTCAACCCGTTTACTAGGCTCTCAGCTAGTTAAGTGAAACACATGGAAAACCAAGTGGCTAACCGGTGTATGTGCGCAATACCTCTTAACTCATTTCTAATAGAATTCTTCGCTTAGCGACTATACCAGTAAGAAGCAATAGTATCACAAGAAATCCTTGACCAAACCTAAATCTACCAATTTCTTTAAATCATTAGCTTAACAATAAACCGGCTATTACCACAACAGAAAGATATCTCAAAATTTATCTTGATAGCTTGTATATAATGCCATATCTTAGCACTTGTTAGGCTTGATATAAAAATAAAATACCATGTTATCACGTACACTCATATGTACCATATACATAATATTTGACTACCTGCGTAACTGAAGTTTTCAAGTTGAATTGCTGTATCAATTGTAGCCGTTAAAAACTTCAACGCATTGTTGATATTTTGATAGCCCTGAACTTTGGAATACTTTAACTTTGTTTCGCAAACGTGTATGACTCGAATTTATTACATTTACTCTGCACTTTAGCTGAGGTTAAAATTTTAAAAGGACTGAAATGTTTGCTTTTTTGCGTTGTTGCAACCAATTTTTAGACAATTTAGGACTTCGTTGTTATGATATAACGTAATCAGCTAATAACATGTTTTGATGAAAAATAATGACAAACATTTTATTAAGTGAATATTACAGTTCACAGAGTCATAAAAACTAGATTTTATCGCTCCAGATATTAAAATGGCACACAATTTTCCAGTACGTTTAATGGGCTGTAAAGACTGTAGCTTATAAGCTTTTGATATTATAACTTTTACAGTATTCACAAACACTGTTACTTAATGTGCTTTGATCAACATTAATTTGCTTTAGCGGCCTATTTTACGTAATCCAGGTTGACAATAATGGACACATGTACATATTGCTTGTCGCATTTTTATATTTACTGTATTTATATAACCACCCCCTTAGCTAAGTTGATAGTAGCCCTGCTTTCAAAGCGAGTGTCCCGGGTTCTGCCCCCGTATGGGAAAAATTCTTGTGTTGAGCATAAATTTTGTTCTCGGATCTCAGACATTCTTTTTGCGTTGTAGACCCATGATACCTGCGTAAAGGAAATCCTGAAGGGAAATGACTCTGGTTTTTTTTTATGTGATGTAGGTATTAGATCGATCCGACAGCCTACTTTATGAAATTTTAATAGGCAGGTGCCTCATCTCACTGCAATAGCCTCATTGCAATTATCAAATCATATTATTTTTGGACAACATATGAACGGATTTTTCTATAATATCTATAAAAGATTTATCATCTTCCCTCTCCATCTTTAATAATATCCACATAACCGCGGCCTCTTAGTTTTGGTTTCGGTTCTACTAATGCTTCTTAAGGACGGGGCTAAGTCCAAGAAACCAAATTAATAAATGTATTAATAATAATATTCTAAGTAATGCTCTATAGTTGAGGCGTGGGCAATTTTATCGTGTGCTATCTTCTATTTGTGTTCATAGTGGTATATTTCAGATGTATCGCAAGATCAGACCACGCACAGAGCCAATACATTATTCGATGATGCTGATGACATCCAGAAGCAGCTAGACAACGAAGCCAGGGATAGGATGAAGTATGGCAAGGTAAGGTAAAATGTTATATACCTATACTTAAATCCAGCATCAAAGTGCTGGAATAATATCCCCCCACCGACGAGGAATCTGCATACTATTAATAGTTTTAGAAGTAATCTTAAAAAAATTATTTTTAAATGTCAAAAGTAGCAGGAAGGTCTCGTACACGAATCAAGCATCATATAGATAATGATTAATGGTTTAATTGTATTAATTTAGGTTTTTTATGAATTTTTTATTAATTTTTTATTTATTTTTTATTTTAATTTGGTTTTAGTAATGTATAGACTACGGCTTAAGGCATTGCACAAACATTAACTTCAGCTAAATTGTACCTATTGTCCTGCTAATTTATTCACTTTGTTTCTGGACAATATTATTATTATTATTATTTTATTGAATTAAATATGTATGTTTTTTATTTTATTTTTTGTCTTGTTATCGTTCCGTGGCTTCACTAAACGGCTCTGTCGGAAGACCAGCGTTAGTTGCCACCCAACTAACAATATGCTGAGACATTTGTGGCAACTAAGCCTTTTTAACTTGTATAAAATATATATTTTCATTAATAATATTTAGTTACCTACTTATGTGTTTTGTTTTTTGTTCTTTGTAAGCTTAGTGCCGCAAATAAAATATTTTTCTTTCTTTCTTTCTTTCTAAATAACCCTGCACTAGTATTCCCTGTATGACAGGAATTGATTTACTGATACACAACACAAATATCCCAGACCCGAGATCAAATGTTATGTAAAGGCAAAACAATGTTTGCCCCAACCAGCGATCAAATTCAGAATCCAATCCACTGTACCAACTGTATTTTTTTTATTACTGGAAAATTCGCTGTTGGCCTTGACAGCGTTTACACGGGCTTTTGGTGAGAGCAGACGGCTCTCAACCGGTAAAAATTAAAATTGTACACAACGTCACCAAGGGCACCACTTAGGTTCGGACCTTGGCTCTGGGCGTTGCAAGTCGGGAGGAATAGGAGAAAATGCGCTCCGTGCGGGCGTTTACGGGGATACTTCGACCCCGCCGGCGGGGTCGGTGCGATCATTTACACATACTCCAGTTAAAGACAAAAATAATACAAAAAAACAATTATTTTCAATTAAAATAGGTCAATAATTATTGTGAGAAAGAAGATAAAATATCATACGACCTGTCCAAATTTCAACTTGTTTCAGACCAAAACCATTTGGGTATTTCATCTCCCGACCCAATTTCCGGGAATAAGTACCGAAACGTATCGACGGCCCCGGGACTTTGTGAGTGATAATTAACTTAATCGTTAATCGAATTACTCACCTACAAATTGGACTTAAATTCCTTTGTGAAATTGAATAACGCAGCATTACTATAGCCCTATATACGCCAAGATTCGTAATTGCCAGCTTAAAATACATCCTTCTGATCAAAGGTTGCCAGGAAATAAACAGTAAAAACATTAACTTTTTTTTTCAGTACAGTCGTGGAACAAGCCGACTGCCCACCCGGTGTTAAGTGGTAACCTCTTAACGACCGATGCGACTTGGGTCCTCCCCTTCTAGGTACGACAACACCCAAGTCGCAACGTATGCGCCTGAGACGTGTAGGTGGAATTTCTCGTGTGCCTGTAATTTCACCGGTAAGCACACCTTTCAAACCGGAACACAGTAACGCGAATGCGTTAGTGCTTGGGGGAAGAAATGGACATGATGGCAGTTACTGTACTTCCCCGGACGAAAATGGCGTGAGTTCTACTGCTCTTAAAAATAACAAATCACCACCCGCTAAATCGTTCTCGTGGTTAATCTGTCGCTCTAATGCGGCATCTAGGACGAGGTGCACCAACGCTGTAGTCTATTTTGAAAGTCTTTATAGTTTCACAGATTTTGTGTTTGCTGACTGCTCCAAAATTAAATACAACCGTCCAAGTAAACCTAAAAAAACCTGCAAAACTGATGCAACGACACTTACGACATCCACGACAATCTACAGATATGTAATGATATTTCGTCTATTTTACGAGAATGATGATAATATTTACATTGACTAGTGTAATAAAAGAGTTATGACTTTTTATTTCGCAATCATAATAAAATAGTTTTTTCTACCAGGGTTTATTAAGAAGGCGCGTAACGGACTCAAGTCTTGCCACGGAATATTTATGGTCTGCTCCGGGTAAATATCAATGTTATGACTACTATAAATAAATATTTCTAGACATTTTACACAGCGCCATCTAGCCTCAAAGTAGGCTAAGCATAGCTTGTATCATGGGAACCAGACAACTGGTAAACTACTTATGTACTTTTATTTCTATACATACATGTAATGCATATTGACACCCAGATACAGAACAAATCTATATTGGTCATACTAATATTTTTCCTAAGTTGGAATCGAACCCACGACCAACAGTGCAGAAGGCATTGTTACTACCAACTGAGCTGTGACCCCAGTCGACTTCCATTGCAATTTTAATTCCCGCTCTAGCCTTGTTACTGAATAGCGATTCTCTTCCATTGCCAAACAATTATACCAGAGCTGCGTATCACAGTACCAGCTAATATTAGTTGTTCTAAGACGTGCCTAATCCCACAAACCTATGGTTAGTACTTGCACTTCGTATCTGACTCATTGGGCAACTTAACACACTGATTGCGACACAGTGAAGTTTTCCGGAACGGTTTCTAACCGCACCGCACTAACTCACACAGTGATCTATCCTCGGCGGTTTAGTACGCTTTTTCTTCTTGTAGTGCCTTTTCAATGAAGGTCCCTTGTGTGCCCTATCAATTATTCTTTGATTGAACTGATGGCCAATTTAAGAGGATTTAAAAATAAAAGATTTTTCTCTTTAATTTAAGCTACATAATAATAAAAATCGGTAAAAAAACTTTTAAGTTAAACAGTTTTATTTTATGTGCACTGAAAACTACAAAATAAATAAATAGTTACTTACCTATCAACCTACGTTGGTGATCTCGGTCATTAATATCTCTGATGGTAGTGGTTGTCATAACATGAACCATGTCAGCGGCCGAAAGGCAGTTCATGAAAGAACACTAACACCAGGGTTTGCTTGGTAGGTAAACTAAGCAGCCCACACTATAACAAGTAGGTATTTTGACCTTCTAGTTCAGAAATATTTTAGTACTAGGCAGAATAGCTTTTAGGCATATTAGACTAAAATAAAAACGTGGGGCCCATTAACTATTTCTGTATTACTTTCTACTATACTAAATGTGGATTGCATCGACTTATTATAATCGTCATCATCATCATCTTAGCGGTTTATCCCGGTCGCATCCGAAACCTCATAGCTCCGGATTCCAGGGTCCGCTGAATCGACTAACTATAATCTAAAAACTACTATAATCGTAACTGGAGGTTTTGACCATCAATAACCAGCCGTTACGGCTTCACCAGCGAACGCCGCGCCGAGCTCATGATCTACCAAAGTATAAGATATGCTCTGCCATAGGTATGATTTCAGAGGGGCCCCACGTTTTTATTTTAGTCTAATATGCCTAAAAGCTATTCTGCCTAGTACTAAAATATTTCTGAACTAGAAGGTCAAAATACCTACTTGTTATAGTGTGGGCTGCTTAGTTTACCTACCAAGCAAACCCTGGTGTTAGTGTTCTTTCATGAACTGCCTTTCGGCCGCTGACATGGTTCATGTTATGACAACCACTACCATCAGAGATATTAATGACCGAGATCACCAACGTAGGTTGATAGGTAAGTAACTATTTATTTATTTTGTAGTTTTCAGTGCACATAAAATAAAACTGTTTAACTTAAAAGTTTTTTTACCGATTTTTATTTTCTTGTTTTTAGTATTTAGTGAAATTGTCTACCGAATATTCCTCATTCTATTTAATTCATTCAGTGCATCATTATTACATGGCTGGAAGATCTTGGAAGCATATTAGGTAATCTTTCACTGACCTCAAAGATATCTTGGGCAAATAACACTGCTTGTCCGCGGAAACCGTAGGTACTGCCCGTATAGCCCAGTAAATTTTACGATTTTAACAAACGGGATGATTCTACACAGCAATCGCTGCTCTGCTTGCATCAGCGCTTGAATCTCATCTGGTATTGAACCTGGATCCAGATTATTCCAGTACGCCTTTGATGGTGCTATTGTTTTATTACTGGTCACATGTGTTTGGCAGCGCGAACATAAAGTAATGTTGTTTTTGAAGACAGTTCTGCAGGTAGATATCCTAATGCAGCTGTGTTGTAACGTACAGTATGAATTTGGTTAGGATAACAATGCTTCGTGCAAATGTCACAAACGTGTATACACGATGTGTTAGTAGCATTTTCAAACGCTTGTACATGATTTTCAGCTCTGCATTGCTGTGCACGCTCACTTTGGTTATTTAACCTGTCGTGGCGTTGCTCAGGTGTTTCTGAAGCTTCTAACTCCTTTCGTCTCTCACGCCGTCCTGTTAACCTGGCCTCATGTTGCTCAGGTGTTTCTGACGCTAATAGCTCTCTTTGTCTATTACGTTGTAATCTTAGCCTGGACTCATGATGCTCAAGTGTTTCTGACGCTATTAGCTCTCTTCGTCTGTCACGTTGTGATGTTAGCCTAGACTCATGACGCTCAGATGTTTCTGATGCTAACAACTCTCTTTGTCTGTCACGTTGTGATGCTAGCCTGGACTCATGACGTTCGGGTGTTTCTGACGCTATTAGCTCTCTTCGTCTGTCACGTTGTGATGCGAGCCTGCACTCATGACGCTCAGGTGTTTCTGACTCTACCAGCTGCCTTTGTCTCTCACGTTGTGCTATTAACCTGGTATCATGTTGCTCAGGTGTTTCTTTTTTTTCTTCTTTCCGTTCTCTTCGTTTCTGTAGTCGACTATGGGTTTCATTTTCACTTTCCTTTGCACGTTTCGTTCTATACTTTTCTTTTGCCTTTTCGAGCCTTCTTTTTCGTTGTGTAGCAGTTTCGTTTTTATTTTTGTTTGCTTTTTTATTTATTGTTACCATGTTGTTCCCACGATTAAGGGGCATTTTGACGGTCGACCCCCCCCCCCCCCCCCCTCCCCAGAGGTCCAGTAAAGGGACAAGGCTTAATATACAACAAGATGCGCCCAATCTTGAGGGGGAAGCGCTTACGACATTACATTTTTATCCACCCTAATGCCATACAGTCCTCGGCACGTTTTAACCTATTACCTTAACTTGGGTGGTATAGTTACCGCTTACTAACGAGGTATCTAATTACGTATTTTTTTTTATCTGCCCCTCTAACGTCACACAATCTTGGACGCAACTGTTCTCGACACGACTAATCATGCCCCCACCTAATACGCCATTTTGTAACAGCGTCCATCTTGAGTTTGAAATTTTGAGATAATGACAGTATTCTGCAGTGTAGTCCTATTATTTGATACCCATATTGTGGTGGTTGTGGAAAAATATGTACCTAGTCCGCCATATTGGAACGGTGTCCATCTTGAATTTTAAATTTTGACATAATCATCGTGTTTTACTAGTGTAGCCCTTTGATTTGATACCCATATTGTGGTGGTTGTGGAAAAATATGTACCTAGTCCGCCATATTGGAACGGCGTCCATCTTGAATTTTAAATTTTGACATAATCATCGTGTTTTACTAGTGTAGCCCTTTGATTTGATACCCATATTGTGGTGGTTGTGGAAAAATATGTACCTAGTCCGCCATATTGGAACGGCGTCCATCTTGAATTTTAAATTTTGACATAATCATCGTGTTTTACTAGTGTAGCCCTTTGATTTGATACCCATATTGAGGGGGTTAAGGAAAAATATGTAATCCGCCATTTTGTATCGGCGGCCATCTTAGATTTATAATGTTATTGATTTTATTATATTGTATTGTCATCTAAATTAAATGTGTGTACCAAATTTCAGATCAATCTGACAACGGGAAGGTGCTTAAATTTCAATTTCTAATTTTGACCCAAATAAATTCCGTACGGGTCGAGCTAAATAAAACCGTTTAATAATTTAACTAATATTAATATTTCAAGTCTCATTCCATAGCCTGTCTGCGAAACTAAATTTATCTGAACAATTTAGTAAGCCTTGTTCATGTAATACAATTTGCATATCAAACCGGTTTTTGTTAATAAACGAAAGACCCGAGTATATTTTTGACAACACTGGATTCCAAGTCAAAAAGGGCTTAAAACGAGCAAGTGCAAAAAAAATTACGTTATGCCATTACATTTATATTCCAAAATGTTATCTGCTAATACTACTTAATACCATTCCATACAACATTACACTCACTAATATTTTATATATATTTACCAGATGTCGATGAAAAGCAATGGAATTATAAGGGTAAGTTTCCATGTTTTTTTTTACATAATAATACTATTAATTAAGCAATTTGTAAACGTGATACACATTCATCCCTTGATTAGTATTCCGTGTATGCATAGAGCCGCTCACCTGATAATTCCAAATCCATGATTTGTTTTATTGAATTTGGAATTAACGTCTCGTAACGAATGATTGTTCTCGGTTGCCAAACCATCTCTGATTTGAAAGTAATTAAGAAATTCAGAAAATAAGAAAAAAAAAAACAGTGTCGAATCTGTAACTATGATCATGCACATTTGTTTGTGTAAATAATGAAAATGTGTTATTACATAGGCTCGTTTCCTTCTAT
Source organism: Chesias legatella (assembly GCA_947359385.1). Lineage (NCBI taxonomy): Eukaryota > Metazoa > Arthropoda > Insecta > Lepidoptera > Geometridae > Chesias > Chesias legatella. Next base: position 4,827,843 of record OX375766.1, read on the forward strand.
TTATGTTTCTTCTTAAGTCTGCTTACGAATAGGAATTTGCAATCTCCTTTGCGTTCCCATCCATTTCCAAGCACTATAAAGTCGATAGTACATAAATACCCCTACCCCATAAATATTTAATTTTTATTATTAATATTATTCATATTTTTCATCCAACTTATTTTTTCACTTTTGATCATTCTTGGAACATAAATTATTATTTTGATAGATTTATCTAGTTACAGACGTGATTTAAATAATCGTATATGTAAATATGTCTAGTAATCCACATGGGCTTCTTTTTGGTACGTGTTATGTATATAATATATTTTATGTTTAACCGCATTTCTATGGGATTTCATTCAATTATTTCTATTTTTTTCTATTCAAATACAAAAACAACACTGGAATTGTAAAAAAAACTATGCTTGTTATGTTAGGTATAACCTATGTCCAATACAGCAATAACTAGGTACTGTCTCCCCTGTATAAATACCTATAGATATTCCATGGTGCATCCTTCTGCACCCTTGAGACTTCAAAATGAAATTCCACCAGCTTGAAAAAATTATTGTTTTAGATCAGAAATCTTGGGGTGAATCCTACCCAGATTGTGCTGGAAGATCTCAGTCGCCAGTGGACCTGCCGTATGTAGGACTGCTGAAGGTGAAAGGAGCAAGGAACATACTCTTCAATAATCATGATGTTCTGCCGAAGAGTTTGACCGTCGTTCACAATGACAGAGGGAGTTAGTTGCACCAAGATTTAACTAACAAAAAAAGATCTGACTGCACCTAAACTGAAAACTGTGTACCTACCTAGTAAAGAATACAAATTGATGACAAATCTATCATCAAAATGTACCTGATTTCTACTGCAGCAAGATTATTCCCTTAAGCCAGTTTACAGCCGCTATATTTGATTTGTACGATAGTTATATTAGAGATTATATTAGATGATGATTAATATGTTACTTATTAGATTTTTATGATATTGATTAGATTAGATACTTTATATAACCCATATCACTCTTGTAATCAAGATGAATCCAAAATACTCGTCAATCATCAAAATCTAACCGTTTTCTGCCATGCTAAAGACACCTGTAGAAACCGTTTTGGAACAGGAGCTTATGTTTATGCAAGCAGATAGTTTCAACACACGAGATTATTAGATCAAAATCCAAATATGTCTATATCCAAGTAACGCACATAAGAAAACGTTGATAACTGCAAAAGATTTAAAAAGTTTTAAAGTCTCGCAAGAGTGATTTCGTTAAAAAATATTTGAATGTTGACGTAGACTTTGGATGAAACAAATGTCTCACTAACCGAGAAATTAAATGTTAATATTAATATGTAACAGACGAGAATATTAATTATGTTCTCTTGTGTTACATTTATTCTAGTTATATGTTTTCCAAGTGCTTCATTAACGAGTAGCATAATCAGCGTTCACTTTTCTATAGTATTTATTAAAACGGAATTCATTAAGGGCGAGAAATAGACATACCTACCCTTAAAACTTTCCGTGCCCAGATCTTCTAGGATATCGATGCAGTACAGAAAAGTTTACCTAAAAAACACTACGATTAAAATAAATAAATACATCTACCAAATTATAATGCTATACATCATGTTTTTATACGCCCCAGAAAATTTTAAACTTAAACATAGATTACTTTAGTTTCTAGTTGAAATTGCTACAAACTTACATTCAAATTGATATCTCGACAACTCACTTCGTTTGCTTAGGTCGCTCCAACACTCCGAGTCAGGCGTTTTCACTCCAAATGGCTAATTCGCAGAGCATGTCATGTTCACGTAATTGCTTTACTAATTGCTGAGCAACTGTCTATTCTACGTGTACAATTGCTAAGCAAGTGCAAATAATGGAACTGAAGTACAGCTAGGTGCAAAAATAACACCGCCTCATTATGTTTCTTGAACTACACAATTGTAGTACTATGTACCATATGTAGTGGCATTGTTGTACCCGGATACAATGTAAGCGTTGCATCAGAATTATGTTTTTATTTTATTTGATACAGTTACGGAACAAGCTTTCCCAGGGAGCTTCGACATGGCGACCTTTAAGCGTCGGGTTAATGCCTATCTTAATGGCCGGCAGCGCATTAGCAATGCCTCTGGTGTTGCAGATGTCCATGGGCGACGGTGACCACTTTCCATCAGGTGGCCCGTTAGCTCGTCTGCTAGTTTTTAACATAAAAAAAAAAAAAAAAAAAAAAAGCTGACGGCCCACCTGATGTGGGCCGTCAGCTTAGAGGTCCGAGGTTCCGAGGTTATCACTTACCAGTAAGTGATAACCTTGGTCCATAACAACCGATGCGACTTGGGCATCCCCTACTAGGCACGACAAGATCCAAGTCGAATTGTATGCGCCCGTAATTCTGAGATATGAAGGTGGAATGTCTCATGTTCCTGTAATTTCAATGTTTATCGTAAAACAGATGAGTACTATGTATGTATGTAAGCTAAGCACTTTCAATAATCCCATTTTATCGTAATCCATCGAAATGTAGACATGGCAAGTCTTAAGCTCGACCCCGCCATTGTTTTCGCACTAATTATTCTGATGTCACTTTATTTCAGTAAACTCTTGCTTAATAATTGAACCCTGACGAATGGCATACCAATGTGATGAACGACAAAACCGGGGAAAAACACTCGCAAATATTATTTCTTGTTGATAAATATTAATCATTTGTTTTAGTAAAACTATACGGTACCTGGCCCGCGTCGGAACGTCCTGTCATCTACGGTGGGGCGGCGCACAGCCGTCGCTATGTGTTTGACTCGATGACCTTGCATTGGCCGTCTGAGCACACGATAGGCGGGCTGCAGTACACTCTGGAGAGCCAGGCTTTATACGTTTCGGCAGAGTACGAGTCGGTAGATGAAGCACTGCATGCGATCAATGATAAGATGACTTTGCTATCTGTGGCTAATTTGTACAAGGTACGTAGTTGAAGGAGAACGGTAGCTGGTTCAAATCCAGCCGTAAAGATTTTTTTATGTGAATAAGTTACGGAACGAGCAGATAGCTCACCTGGTATTAAGTGGCAACTTCTACCCACGAATTGAGTCCTCCCCTACTTAGACAAGCCAAGACCCAAGTCACATCGTATGCGCCCGTAACCCTGAGACGTGAAGGTGAAATGTCTCGTGTGCCTGTATTTTCACCGGCAACTAAACCTTTCAAAATCTATACAATGATAAAAGGTTTAATTTGAATTATAAATCTCTCGATGTTATTGAGATACAAACCAAAAATTAAACATATTAGAGGCAAAAATCGTATTGCTGAATTCGGTGGACAACGTTTAAAATACAAAGAGAACGTTTTATTCATGCTAATATTATGTTGGGGTGAGATAAAAACCTAAAATGGATATTAATGTGCCTAAAAAATAATATTTACTTACTTAAATCATAAATAAGTTTATTTAAAAGGGGTGCCTGATAATATTAAGCTTTACAATAATTTGAAGAGTCACGTTATTTATAAGCTAGCTTGGGGATTAACCTAAATCTGTGTTTCATGGAAAAGGTCGCATATCTTTTAGATGGGTATCATATTTAACGAGTACAGCGAATAACTTACCCACTCACTTCACGCAGGCAAAAACATTTTATATTATTTTAATTTTGCTTTATTTCGGAAACAAATAGTACATTTTTATAATATTCTCATACATATATATCGGAAGACCTCGATGGTCAGATACATATGTCGTGATGGTTAATGGTCATGTTATCGAGATATCGACGACAGTGATTTACACGATTACCTCACGGTTCAGTTGGTTTTAACTCTGCCTTTTGCGATGTAGATCGTGGGTTTATTTCCCAGCCAGCACAAATATTTGGAAGATGATAGATCAGTCGGGTCTTAGTATTCATATTTATTTTAAGTATTTGCTGGTTTAAGGTATATAAGTATTCTGTCGTAAGGCCAGATGGCACTGTGTGAAATGTCCACGAACTAATAGATAGTAAATTGTGACGATCATGTCATATTAATTCAAACCAACGCACCCGCGGTATCTACGTCACACAAGACAATAGATGATGGATGGTGATAACGACAAAAACAACACAGCCGCAGTTATATGTAATACTCGAATTGAAATATAAATACTTATATAGATTCATCATGACAATGATCCTAAAATATTTTCACACAAACAATTATTTGAGCCTTTTCTATTCACCGTTATCAATCATTATCAAAATGCATTTTACATGGCACATTTAAACCTCAAGCAATTAATGAGTTTAACAATAGCTTGTAACTTATTCAAGTTCGTGTCGCCAGCTTTGGCTAAGTCTAATCACACTGTCACTCGGATAACGAGTTGAGCTTTATGTCTCCCTATAATATTTTTCTGTTCAGATAATTTTCGTTCACTTTTTGCCTGACAAGTAAATCCTGTACAAATAAGACTCAAGCTTGCTTTTCAATGTCTCAATGTTAATTAAAATGCTTTCAGATTTTGTATCTTGACAAGTAATAAAGAGGTATTAATTTGATAAAAATAAAATGTCACGAGAAGAGACTTTATAAACTATTAATTTAGTTTATGAGATGTAAAATAATTTTAACAACTTTTAGTAAGTACCTGGTATTCGAACTACTTAAATCGAACTTGACGAAATCCTACCCTCACCCAACTAATATATTTGTTGTATAAATATCTAAGTACCTACTTAAGTCACTCTTACTATAATTATATTTTATAGAAATTGGTAATAATACCAATCACTTAGTCCGAATTTTTTTCGAATTTTTAGGTACTTCTAGTATAAAATAAAATTGATTTTATTCAAAAGTACAAACGGAAAAATATTTCAAAATTAAACGTATTCATTCAACTAAATTTTGCTGCAGGATAAGTTAGTAAGGTCAAGATGATTTACTACATTTATAAAATAAAAAAATATATTAATTCGATTGTCGCTATATAAATTGCAACTTTCCAAATTGATTAGTAATTCGTACATAATGGAATAACGTTGTACAATAAGTACAATTACATGAAAAACCGATTGGATCAAACCAAAAACCTTTGTCACTCCCAGCCCATAAATTATCGCGCTTCAGTGTGAAAGCAAGACAAATCCACAAAAAATCCTTCAATATGAGAAGGGAATATCACGACTCTAAAATTTGTAGAATAGAGTGCAATCAAAGCTGTTGTATTCTGCTGTTTTATAAATATGTTCAGTACGTTTTAACTAGAATTTTCCACTTATATCGTTTTTAAGTACCTACTAATCACTTTTATTCAAACAGATGGGTTCCCATTAGATCTGTTGCATTATGAATGTTTGAATTAGTTATCAAACGGCTACGATTGGTTTTACCAAAATAATTAGTTTGATTACATTTCACCAACAACAGCTAGGAGCTTGTTTGAAAAAGTTACGTGGAGATTAATGTTGATTAGTGCAATTACCCCGTGAAAGTTTCTCCACTTATCAACGTAAAACATCAACGTTAGGCATCTGTCCTGCTCAAGAACTTTAAAAGCTATTAAATCAAGATAGATAGATAGATAGATAAAAACATTTATTCAGCACAAACATAGGAACAACAATTACATGAAATAACAATACAATAAAACACAAAAAAGTCCCTATGTGCCCTGTGCTGAAAAAGGGGATGGCTCAGCATATGCTGAGAATACCCAGCGCTGGTTTTCAGCCAATAAACCTTTTAGTATTGACGACACGGACAAGGTCCGGCGGCCATGCGGTTAACATATAACATAAAAAATAATCATTAATCATTTCATTAAAATAAATACAACACAAAGAGTACTTACATGCTAAAATTGTCATATAGTAAGACAATCACAATCTGTAGAACAACTATATTTTGTTTTCAAGTTTCGCTGTAAATATAATGACTTGTCAAAGTATTCTAACCATGAAAAGACGATAAGTAAGAATTAGTTAATAGATTACTTTATTCTTCAAACTGGCAGTAACTGTTTGTAAAGCGTTCGATACCCGGGTGAAGAATACATTTATGTGACATATAGTTAAAACTTTTTTGTTGTGCTCACTTTGTACCAGCCTCTTCTCATCACTGCTTATGATGAGAAGAGGCATATTCCAGAAACTTGGTCCGGCGATTTTAGGAACAAGACATTTTAGACACAGGCGATTATATATTTTTTTTATTAGTACCAATCGATTCACTAGTTCACTTAAACCCGTCATAAAAAAAATTTGGTATAAACAATATTTATTTGTTTCCATATAGATACACTGATACTATAATAAATATTATTATATAATAATGCGCAATTTATATATTATGTGGCTTAATTAACTGCTCAATAATGTACACAACATTATTTAGCCGGTAATTAAGCCACATAGAATTATTTACAATAAAAGTTCACTAGTCCCCAGACTACAGACTAGGGCTCCCTGTGTTGTGGTTAACTAGTCTCTTCCAGGAGAGAACGTTATACGTATTTTAGTCGCTTTTACCTCTCACGTTTTACTTTGAGTTGAGAGTCTCAGGTGAGTTTGAATCTTTATTGTATGCTTGAACAATTTTACTACTTAAAAGTTAATCTCAAAGAAAGGAGAAACATTCTCACGTTCTGTTCTTACAATGCTTATTTTGTAGCAAAACTCGCTACATAATTAATTTGAATGTAGATCCGACGGTAAAAGCTAAAGGGCAATTTGAACCAAGTTTAGCAGTAGCGGGGTTCCGTATGTTTATAATATGATTTAAGGGGTTTATTCACATTGTTCACACAGTGCAAAATGTAACATTCGAAAATATCTCTCAACCTATAATGTTCAGCAAAAGTATTAAGTAGGAATAAATACACAACATAAATTTTTTTTTAGAAAGAAATAAAAAACTAAATAGTTCCACGTAGCTTCAAACTGAGTAATTCTTCAATTTAAATGAGTTGAGGAACAGTTCAAAAAAACATGCTGTTCAGTACTAACTATACACAATGTAACAGTCAATCAGTTAATCTGACTCGTTTTCGGAGAGTAGTTTTCTGAAAAAGTTTTTAACTCGATATCACGAAAATGTTTTCTTCACCCTGGTATCGGACGCTTTTTTAACTCTCGTTTTTGGAAAATAGCCCTGTGTGTTTGCAGCGATTGCAAGAGGCTGGTACAAAAATCTGCAGCGATAGCAAGTGGCTGTTACAAAGTGAACAAGGTTTTTTTTACAGTCAATCAATCAATCATTTAATCAATCAATCACTTAATCAGTCAATCAGTCAGTCAGTCAGTCAGTCAATCAATCAATCAGTCAATCAGTCAGGCAGTCAATCAGTCGGGCAGTCAATCAGTCAGTCAATCAGTCATCAGTCAGTCAATCAGTCAATCAGTCAAAGTTCAAAGTTAAATCGATGACGCACATCTTTCCAATATATTTAGCTTCAATAATTTTAGTCGCCGGTCCTATTCCGTTTTATATTTCAAATAAAATTAATAACATACCTATTACTTTACAAATCGTTGCAGTTTTCGAACCAAACTCACAAAGGTTTACAAGAGCTACTCAAAGCGGCTCTAACGAAGACTTACGGCTCCATTCCCGTCAGCCTGCATCCGTTGAGTTACTTTAACCCACCGTTCAAGGAATACGTTTGTTACCACGGCTCTCTTACTGCCCCGCCTTGCACTGAGGCAGTGCTGTGGTTGGTGAGAGCTAGATCACTTCACGTTACCAGGGTGAGTGACTAAAAACCTTGATCCATTAGCTTGCATTATCAGCTAACGGCTAATGAACAATTAGCAGCTAGCGTTAGTAACAAAAGTCCTTTGATTTTCATCCGTTAGCTTGAATTCTCTTAGCTACTATGATCAAGAGATATGTTACTAGAACTTACCTCCCGCTCTAAGCCACTGTTTTGTTTTTGGTAACATCTACATTTTGATTCACCCGGTTGAGTATCTGACTAACGTATAGATTATGTTCAGTCACCTTGCATCCCCTAGCTAGTGCAATCCGCTAAAAATATTTTTACCAGATAAGTTTACAACAGTCCTCTACGTAACTAGTGCAGTCGTGTAACATTCGAATCGAAAACAACGAATAACATAACGTGCAAATGTTCATCACACGCACTTAGGTTATCGTAAATCGTTAATTGGTATGTGGTAATCTGGTGATCTATCACGACATACCAGAGGCCTGAGTTGAAATTTTTTGATACATTTCAGAAACTACAGGCAAGAGGAAAAAAAAACAGGACTTTGTTTATCCATCAGGTGGGCCGTCAGCTCGTTCTATCACCTACGTGACATAAAAAATATCAAAATATATGCACAAACAAATCTTTTTTTAAATTAGAAGATAAATTATTCTCTACTTAACTTCATCTAATTTCGAGTTCTCCTAGAGACAATCCACTGTTTGCCAACTGGGAGTGCGCCCTAAGCCAAACTTGCACAGCGTAGGGACAAGTTTTTAACTAGAAAACTCAGGTAAAACGTAAGTAAATTCTGTGCATCTTATAGGAAGTAATAAGTCAAAGACGTCGAATATGAGAATTTTCTTGTATTTTAAACCTAGCGAGATCAGCACCTGCCTATAGAATTATATTTTGTTGTAATTTTTAATGGGATAAATATTACAAATGTTAGCATATAGGTACCTAGTGGTATTAGAATGAATTGCAGGGTTCATCGGGGAAGTAAACCATACCAAGTGACGCCGCAAGACTAACTAATTCAACAGTACCTAACTCATTGCATTATTATATTATTGTCTGTTTTGATATTAAACGGATATACTTTCCTCATATCGTATTCCTCCGCCTTAAAGACAAGATAAAATAAGCTCATTCGTATAATAATTTTCAGGCTATCTTGTACGTAGTTTACAAGTGCGAACAATCAGCAAACAAATCAACATACCTAAGCCTACTAAATTAACCGTGGCAAATACCACTGATTGATGTGTGTAAACAATGTTTTAACTACGTCATTTTGGTTTCAGGGCCTAATAGAAGCTTTATATGAAATTTCGACGAATGGGGAACCACAGCAGCCTACTGCTCGAGCGACACAGCCAGTAAATGATCGTAAATTATACATTTTTAATTAAGCAAATCTTGTCATTAATTCAATAAATAACTTGATTCTTGACTTCAAGTAACTTGATTATGTTTCTTTATATGTTACTCGAAACTCTATAGGTATAAACTCAATACACAGAGTATTGTGTCCTAAGTCTTATAGAATAACAACCTGGAAATATTATCGTTGGTACATATTTGTTAATAATTACAATTAAGGCACAATAGAGAAAAAAAGTCGGAAGATTTCACACTGCAGTGCAATAGTCGACATTAGATTTAGTAATGTGTGTTAATTTAACATAAAAAAATCATATACATAATCCTTGATTAGTGATGTACAAAAAGATCGGCAATATCGCTTGTTCCTCGTATCCTTGGTTTGTAATAATTTATGATATTATGAATGTTATCATATACATGATAAACGTTACTAGCCCCGCAGTCTTCCACTAGGCTGGGAACTAAACAGCCGATAGGCGTGTACTTACTGGTCTTGCGATATCGATTCGATTAAATATAAATAGGAATCCAACTGCACATCTATTAAACTGACTATATGCGACATGAGCGGACGATTTGCAGAGCAATAGTTCGATTTTGCATTTATGGTTGTATGCGCTTGGAACGGACATGGAATATATATCTTATGTATCCGTAATTTCACCGGTTTTGTCACGTAGTTATCTTTTTCAAACGTACTATGCGCATACATTTTTCAAGCGATCAACTTTTGATATAGAACATTGGTGTTTAAGATTTGAACCAGCAACCTTCGGATTTAAACTTGGGTTCTATAATCACAATGTTCTGAGAAAAATGAAGATATCGCTTATATTCAACAAATAGCGTTTAATTATGCACTTAATGAGAGAATTTTATCTGCTGGGTGTGCATACATCCATGTCTCAGTCGACTGTTAATGCGCGGTCTCGCAGAGACGAACGATTTAAATATGAACACATTTTGACATTAACAAAAGCAATGGCGCAGCGATTACGGTCGGGCCTGTATGCCATAAGGCAAACAATTAACCCATTGAATTCATTCCCTTCAATTAGGTAATGGTTTTGTAACGGTTGTAATGTACTAATTTGTAATGGTTGTGTAACTGCCTTGTGGCACTAACAAATTAACAGTCATTGACACGCTGGATTTTGTTAATTTGCTGTTACCAGGTACGTAGGACTATTTTTGTCTTGGAAAAGTTCAGAATATCCTATAGTCGACAATAAATCTGAAAGGTACTACGGTGTAATCGGTATCTGAAAAATTCTCAAATAAATAAATGATCATCATAATATATGTAACTAAATATTATATAATATTATATATATAAAATATTACTACTAATATACTAATATTACTTCATAGCATCATAACGCCACTTAAGGAAAAATAAAAATTGAACACCCATTGTACTATTTGTTATATTTTTTCAAAATTCTTGGAACACAATTATATTACGAGAACTTATGGACAGCAATAAGTCCACTGGAACATAAATAATAACAAACATAACAGTCTAATAATTATTTATATATGATTTAAAATTTGATTGAAGAAATTTTTTGTAAAAATAAATATCTTTTTTTTTAATCTAGATCTTACAGTAGCTCTGTCAGATTCCATTACTGTGCCCTTGCACCATGATTCGATAAGATTCCGACGCTGAACTGAAATGACATATCTACGAAATTTGGCCAATACGAAATAAATGAGCTAGTAATCTCATAAATTTTGATGAGTGTTTAGCTCATTCTTGTATGATGCTTAAAATTCTTACCGATTACCCGTTGATTATTATGCTTATTATTGATAAGGTAAGATATATCGGGAATCTGTTCATAACCATAAATAATAATGCATTCGCTTCATTGGAACAGTGCACTAAGTAATTATAGGTACTTTGAAATACATCGAGTTTTCTTGAAATCAGTTTCCTAATACGTATAGGCAGTGTCGTGACTATAAATTATGTCACAAAAATTGGCGCCTCTAAAATTATCAAAATGAAATGTTAATCTCGAGCGATAATAGTGATGGATCAGGATACAATGGTGCGATTATAAGTGTTTTTACAAATTATGGTATATTATGTAGTACTTTGTCATAATCATCATGACTTAATTCTAATGTGTGAGTCAAACTCGCTTGTTGTGGGTTCCGTTATTATCTGGGTTATTTATTCATATAGGTAGCGATGAACAATACACGAAATTTTATAAAACAAGAATTTAACAACTACATATTTTTACTTAAAATATTTATTGCAGGCTTTTTAATTTTAATTTACTCCATGGCATACTTGAAAATAAAAAGACACGGCAGTCCCGTCCCATTTATCCCAGTTACTTTATTTACTATTTTGATACTGGTATAACAACCAGTTTCCCCAATATCAATATCCAATTCACGTTTGGAAATGTTTTAATTATTTTTATTACGCAAACATGAATAAATTCATTTTAGGTTCGAATTTTCAATCAGCAGATAAAATATCTAATAACTCTAAGTATTTAAAAAAATATCTCGGTGTTTATCTTTCGCATAATTAATCTATATAAATAAAAATGAATGGCTTAATTTGTTGCTAAGCGCAAAACTCGAGAACAACCCAATTCGTTTTATTTTTTCAATTATTTGTTGTAGTTGGGGAAAGGTTTTGATGAAGTTTTTGCCCCGGAAAATTGTAGTGTTCCAGTGGCAAGTCGCGGGTAACACCGCGGGGCACATATATATATTAAAGTAGTAATTTAAGTAGTAAATTCTATTTTTTAATCGCTCTTATCTCATGAATGAATATGCGAGCGCTAATGTCGACAAGCTATTTATTCTAATCTATTAGATTATTGACTGAGCTAGTTTATCCAGGGAGGTGAAACAGAAAATTCACTTTCAGTATAAGTTTGAGTTTAATTGATTTTTTCACGGTATACACGTTTTGGATATTTTCCTGAGGACCTACGCACGACGTAACTGTCTTATGTAGTTAATAAACTTTGCTTTATAATAAAAGCAATGTCTCAAAATAACCAAGTAACTATAAAGTATGTATGTACGTATATATGTTGATGTTGGCTGTCAAAGGGGTGGATAATGTTATTTCTGGCTGGCAAATTATTTGTTAAATAAAGCCTATTTGAACCCTGAAAACCCCTAATATTTGCTATTTATTGAATAAATGCTATCATTATTTTTATTTAAAGTGAAAAGTTGCTTAGTCAAATGCAAGATATTTTTTTTATTATTACTTGACTTGTTTTATATGGAAAATAATATTTTATAACAATCAAAAGTACATCTTCGGTAGGAAAAATTGTAATACCTTGCGGATAAGATACGCGAGCGAAGATAAAAGGGTTAATTTATCAAACTGTTGTCTAAATTAAAATAGTGAAAATAAAATTATTCAAAAACAAAAAAAAACTAAAATTCTATTTATAATAGGAACGAACAACATATTTACTAAAAGTTCTTCAACTTTATATATCCTGTATGTGAGTATATTTAAATTTATATTGTTACGGACAGAGCCATTTCATAAAACTCGCTGCCTCGCTCACTCCACTAGTTTGTATAATTTAAGTAAAATTGAATGTTTTGTGTTTATTCTATACCTTTGCGATAATGTACAAAATTGTAAACTACTTAAGACAAAGAAAACAATATGTGCGACGAGAGGAACCTATTGTAAGAAGCGAGGCGCAATAAGCACCCGTCTCGCTCCCTCCTCATTCGTTTTAGTCGCCAGTGCGATGCGCGACGCGAGGTCCAAGGTGGGAATAAAAGTAGCGCCATTTTTATTCAAATTCGTATTCCTGCTTGCACTCGAACGAATCAAGAACTCCGAAGAAATTGTAAATAACAAGCTGCGCTGAACCCCTGCTCCTTGGACCTCCCGAAAGCGACACCCGATGATTTTTTAATGAAGAAACCGAATAAAGAAAATTTATATACAGTCCACTGAAGTTTTGAACCAATCCTGACCATTTACACCCTGTGGCCCCCACAGTGTTCTTGGTCCATCGGAAGCCGGATTGAATAAACCAACGGAAGACCGCCGGAAGAAGCCACAATCCACTGGGTGTACCGAACGGAAGCCCAGGGGACGAACGTGTATACTCTCCGAGCCAGTTGAACCAGTTCCGGGTGTCGAAGAGGTCCAGCAGCAGCAGCGTCAGCCAGCAGCGTCAGCCAGCAGCCAGTCGATCCATTTTAAGATTCGACTTGAAGACACGCCGTGCTCAACGTCGGGGCACTAGGGAGTGCTCGAAGAACACCGAACGGTGCGCCGAGCGTCACGTCGGGCACAGGGTGCTGAAAAACACCGAACGGTGCTCCGAGTCTCCAGCCTGAGTCAATCGTCGCGTCGTGTTCCCCGGGCAGGTGATATCCGATACGCAGTTCTCTGCGGTCTGTGTCTTGCCACCACCTAACGGTGTCAAACGGTGTCAAGCGCAGGTTAACGCCTCACGGCGGTGTGGTGTGTTGTGCGACACCACCGGTTCCATCAAGAGCGCACCGGGGCGCGGACCGAAGTGCACTTCCTCGTCAGTAAGAAGGTACCGTGGTGCGGGGGCCAGACTGTAGGCACTGCCAAAGGGGTCGGACATTCCAGCCGATTACCGAGCGCCCCGTATTCACGTTCCTTCCTCTGCTGAGTGGATCCTACCCCACCCTATCCCTCACGATCCATCCCTAAAGGAGCGTATCCTGGCCGCGTGGCCAGTCCCTCCTGAAGGACTGCTAGGGACAGTTAGGTAGTGTGTAAGTGATAGTGTTAGGGCTAGGGAGTGAGCGAGAGGCAACTGTTAGGCGCGTATATCGGGGTAAGTGTTTTTACATTGTTTTTTTTATTGCTTTTTTTGGTGTTATTTTTTTTTTTTGTGCGTTAGTACAGTGTTAAGATTAGGATCGGGTTAGGTACGTTTTTACGATGACTACTAGAAGTCCGCCGGTCACGAGGAAGAAGTCTGCCGCGCTTAGAGTTTACGAAGATTATCCCGCGTCTCCTTCGGAACCAACGCCGCCTGCCGTGCAGATGGAACCACCACACGCGACCGATCGTACCACAATGAGTAACGTCGCGACCGGGACTACAAGTAGGGACGTACCACAAGCCGGAGTACCAACTATGCGCGCGCCGTCCGTTCGTTCACATATGTCAGCCGCCAGTGCAGTAGCTCGAATACGTCAAGCTGAATTCGAAGCAGAAGAAAGTCTTGCCATGATCCGAAGGCAAGAGCTTCAAATTCAAGCGGAACTTATTAGGAAGCGACTAGCCGCTAACGTTGCAAACATTCGCGAGGAAACTGATCGCGAAAGTATAGGCGCGAACGAAGTCAACCTATCAGAAAATAGGGTTCACGATTGGCTACAGCAGAACGTCCCTCGGGAGTCGTCTCAGGAACGCGAACCTACGGACACCGAGACTCGCTACAGATCGTCAGCGCCCAGAGCGAGAGGGAACGAACAGTACCTTCCGAACAAGGTTACTTTCGAGTCAGCTGTGAGACACCGATCGCCGACACCCACTAGGAACAACACGGCAAATGAAGAAAAAGGAATAGACCGGCTAGCAGAGGCATTAGAACGAATATCCCGCGGAAGAGCACCGCCACGACAGACGCAAGATCTTCCATTATTCAGTGGAGCGCCTGGCGAGTGGTTGCCGTTCAAAGCCGCGATGAGAGAATCTACAGCCATGCACAAGTTCACGCCGACTGAGAACTTAGCCCGTCTACGATCCTGCCTGCGAGGCGAAGCGAAACAGACCGTGTCAGCGTTGCTATTCACCGCTACCGAACCAGCGGTGATTATGAAGACTTTAGAACAGTGCTACGGGCGTCCGGAGGTGATTATTGACCGCGCACTCGAAGACATAAAGAAACTGCCACGAGTAGGCGCGACCGCGAGCGAACTGAACTCCTTCGCGATCAAACTACAGAACATCGTGACGGTTATTTCTTGTGTAGATGAGAAAGGGTACTTACTGAATCCCATGTTAGCGCGTCAAGTCACAGAGAAGCTCAGTCCGCACGTTAAGTCTCGCTGGTGCGATTACGCAGAGGAACACGAACAACAGAGCGAGCCGGAAATAGTAGCTCTGTCCCGCTTTCTCATGCGCGAAGCAGACCGCGCAATGAAACACACGTTCTCCACTACGACGACAGTATCGAGACAACCGGTCATAGCTGTTCGAACGGAACAACGACCGCGCACTCAAGAACGGAATCGCAGCGCCGTGTATGCAACAACCGAGAAGAAAACGGATTGTTTATGTTGCGGAGGAAAGCACGGCACTACGGAGTGCAGAAAGCTCAATGATATGTCGATCGATGAACGGTGGCGATGGGCAAAGGAATCCCATGTATGTTTCCGGTGTTTAACGAGTAAACACCGACGTTTTAAATGTAAGGCGAAAACTTGCGGTGTGGAAGAGTGTCGACAGTCCCACCACAAGTTGCTACATTCACAAGTTCCTGAATCCAAGGAAGATTCAGCAACCACAGCCACGGCACATACGTACGGAACAAACGAAGTGCTGTTGAAGGTGTGTCCGATCACGATACAAGCAAAAGACGGGAAAGAGGTAGACACGTACGCGTTATTGGATGAAGGATCAACTATCACGTTGATAGACGAAGGCATCGCCCAGATGATCGGGGCAGAAGGCCCAACCAGAACGCTACGCATCATGGGAGCAACCTCTTCTCAGACCGAAACCGAAAGCCAAATCGTAGATCTTAGGATACGAGGGAAAAGTCAAACGGACACACATCACATCAAAGCGCGTACCGTAAGAAACCTCACGATAGGAAGTCAGTCCGTGAGATCAGATCTATTGAGGCAGCCGCATCTGCGGAATATGCCACCGGAAATAGTATCTTATACAAATGCTAAACCGCGCGTACTGATAGGAGCCGACAACTGGCACTTGATAGTGACAAGGAAGTTATTAACCGGACGAAGGAACCAACCGGCCGCGTCACTAACCCAGTTGGGGTGGATAATCCACGGATCCGCGCCTAGAAGTACGGTCTGCAAAGACAAAGACACCGTTTTGCACATACAAACACAAACTTCGAACGACATCGACTTGGACAAGGCCGTCAGAGCGCACTTCGAGATAGACGCGCTAGGCATTGCGATAAAGAGGAAACCCGTTCCTGCCGAAGAGCGCGCCAAAGAAGTGTTCAAGAAGACAGCCAAGCGAGTAGATGGTCGTTTCGAAGTGGGGCTGCCGTGGGCCGAGGATCAAACCACCCTGCCCCCGAGCTACAATATGGCATTAAACAGATTAAACAGCATCGAGAGAAAAATGGATAAGTCGCCCGAATTCGCAACCGCGTACACCGAGCAGGTGGAAAAACTATTTCAGAAAGGGTACGCTACAAAGTGTGAGCAGGACAGAACGAGTCCAAAGGAATGGTATTTGCCACACTTTGCAGTAACGAATCCCAATAAGCCTGGAAAGCTTCGAATGGTTTTTGACGCGGCGGCGCGATCCAACGGTGTCTGTTTGAATGATGCGTTACTTGACGGTCCAGACTTACTCCAGTCATTGTACGGGGTATTGTTCCGATTTAGACAAAAACCGGTCGCGGTAACGGCCGATATTAGGGAAATGTTTTTGCAGATAAAAATCCGACCGGAAGACCAGGTAGCGCAACGTTTTCTATGGCGAGGGACCGACCGAACCGGCCCGCCGAACAAATACGTCATGACATCCATGATATTCGGGGCAAGAAGCTCACCGTTTATCGCTCACAGCGTAAGGAACCGAAACGCGGAAGATCATAAGGACTCGCATCCGTTAGCTTTCCCATCGATCACGGAGAACCATTACATGGACGATTGGGTCGAAAGTTTCGATGACGAGGAGATCGCATCCAGAACGGCTGCACAAGTCCGCGCAGTTCACAGAAGAGCAGGATTCGAACTCGCCAGTTGGAGTAGTAACAGCGAGGCCGTACTAAACGACGTCCCGACGGAACTGAGAGCGCACGCACCCGTGGAACTTGCGTCGAACGCGCATCCGTACGGAAAGACGTTAGGCGTCTTATGGATAACGCAAACAGACGAGCTCGCGTTTAACTGCAACATGCCTAGGGTACCAGCCGAGGTAAAGAACGGGGAACGAACTCCGACAAAACGCGAAGCTTTGGCAGCGGTCATGTCGATATTTGATCCGTTGGGATTGCTCAGCCCGTATACCATAACAGCTAAGATCATGCTGCAAGAACTATGGAAGAAAAAAGTGGACTGGGACGAGCAATTACCACATGAAGAAGCGGCATCATTTGTTGACTGGCAACTTGACCTGCAGCACATAGCAAACTTGCGCCTACCACGATGTTACTACGCACACTCGCGTAAATATGAACGGCAGCTTCACCTATTCTGTGACGCTAGTGAACAAGCGTACGCCGCCGTTGCATATTGGCGATTCAAGGGCCCCGAGGGTGTAGTAGTGAGACTAATCGCGGGGAAGGCAAAAGTAGCTCCAATGAAGGCGCAAAGCATCCCGCGCATGGAGTTACAGGCAAGTTTGATAGGCGCTCGACTCGCCGCGGAAATTTTAAAGAGTCACGGGGACACATCAAACGTAACATTTTGGAGCGACTCAAAGACCGTGCTACATTGGATCAGAAATGATGCGGTGAGGTACACGCCATACGTAGCACACAGGCTCTCGGAGATCGCAGAGTTAACTCGTCCCGAACAATGGCGCTGGGTCCCGACAAAGTGTAACGTGGCAGACGACGCAACGCGCAGCGGCTATACAGAAATGCGAAGCACGGACCGATGGTTCACAGGTCCCGCGTTCTTGTACGACGGCCCGGACCAATGGCCACACGAAGTAGATCAGCCTAACGTGGCTGACGATGTAGAGGTGAAGCATGTTACCGAATCCACATGCAATCACATCATAGACATGTCTAGATTCTCCTCGTACGAGAGAATGGTACGGGCATTAGCCTGCGCACTCAGATTCATTGACAAGTGCCGAAAGCGTGCGAGAGAGACAGACCTAGAATACGTATTAGAGTCAGAACGGTTGCTCATTCAGCAGGCTCAAAAAGACAGCTTTTACCCCGAGTACCTACGTTTGAAACGGGGGGAGAGCGTCGATAGATCGAGCCGTCTATTTAAATTAGATCCGCAGCTTCGGGACGGGATCATCCGTTTGAACGGGCGTATCAACGCGGCGGTGATTCCCGAAACAATGAAAAACCCACCGATTTTAGACGGAAAACACAGACTTTCAGAACTACTAATAGAACGAGAGCATATAGTAAACCAACATGTAGGTAGGGAGCAGATCGTGAATAACCTACGACAGCGCTACTGGATTTTGCGCCTGCGGCCGTCAGTACGTAAAGTGCTTAGTAGATGCACGCGGTGCGCGATAAGGCGGGCAAACCCAGGAACGCCGGTCAAAGGCAACCTCCCTAAGCTCCGTTTAGAACCATACGGTAGGCCGTTTTCAAAGTGCGGGGTAGATGGTTTCGGTCCCATGTGGGTGACTATAGGTAGACGAAAGGAGAAAAGATGGGGACTCCTGTTCACATGCATGGTCACAAGAGCCATCCACATTGAGACCCTGGCCAGCCTCAGCACCGATTCCGCGATCATGGCTATAAGACGAATGGCCGCGCGACGAGGTACGCCGAGCGTAATAATTTCGGACAACGGCACAAATTTTCATGGGGCAAACGTAGAACTAAACAAGGCTTATCAAGAATGGCTCCCCGCTCTCCAGAACTACGCAACGGCAAAGCGTATGGAGTGGCGCTTTATCGATCCCGGCGCTCCCAACCAGGGGGGAGCGTGGGAGCGCATGATTAAGACCGTCAAACGAGCCATTTCGGTAACTCTGAACGAACGCGCGCCCAAGGAAGAAGTTTTAAATACATTAATGGCCGAGATAGAACATACGGTAAATTCCCGACCGCTCACACACGTATCTGTAGACCCGCAGGATGACGAGGCGCTTACGCCAAATCATTTTTTATTAGGTTCAGCAAACGGGCTACCTTACGTAGGAGAATGTAGTGCGGCCGATAGAAAAACCTGGAAAGCCGCGCAGGCATTGGCGAACTCGTTTTGGGCACGTTGGCTCACCGAGTATCTACCTACTTTAGCGCCGCGCGGCGATCATAGGTACAATAAGCGAAACATTCAACAGGGGGACGTAGTGCTTATCGCCGACGGTATACTACCCCGTAACGTATGGCCAAGAGGACAAGTAGAGGAAGTCTTCACCGGGCCAGACGGGGTGGTGCGAAGCGCTAGTGTCAGGACGCGAGGGGGAGTTTTTAGGCGACCTGTAAGAAGGCTCATTGTCCTGCCGATAGATGAGGGCTTCGAAGATCTTCGCCGGGGGGAGACTGTTACGGACAGAGCCATTTCATAAAACTCGCTGCCTCGCTCACTCCACTAGTTTGTATAATTTAAGTAAAATTGAATGTTTTGTGTTTATTCTATACCTTTGCGATAATGTACAAAATTGTAAACTACTTAAGACAAAGAAAACAATATGTGCGACGAGAGGAACCTATTGTAAGAAGCGAGGCGCAATAAGCACCCGTCTCGCTCCCTCCTCATTCGTTTTAGTCGCCAGTGCGATGCGCGACGCGAGGTCCAAGGTGGGAATAAAAGTAGCGCCATTTTTATTCAAATTCGTATTCCTGCTTGCACTCGAACGAATCAAGAACTCCGAAGAAATTGTAAATAACAAGCTGCGCTGAACCCCTGCTCCTTGGACCTCCCGAAAGCGACACCCGATGATTTTTTAATGAAGAAACCGAATAAAGAAAATTTATATACAGTCCACTGAAGTTTTGAACCAATCCTGACCATTTACACCCTGTGGCCCCCACATATATATTATATCGTCTGCGTTCTTAAAGGTACCATGCAATGAAAACAAATTCACCGAGTTCAATTTTAAAAAATTTGATATCATTCAAACTGTTTGCTTTTTAATGGTATAAAAACTCGAATATCCATGTAATTGTTTGCATTTTGGACTTTGGCTTAACAACTCCCTTTAACGAAGTATTCAGTTATTTCTCAATGTGTTTGCTCATGACAATTATTAAAACCACAGCTAAATTAATGTCATAATAGTCATAAATACATAAATCAAACGTCATTAAGTATGAAAGTATATTGAAATAGATTTTAGAATTCGGTAAGTCGTTAAAACTTGCCTAATTTCCCCAAGACGTATTATGCGTGAAACTTATCCTAAGCATATTTGTTCACACTGAAACAAACTAATCCTTCAATCTGCTACATCATTTTGCGAAGTAAAAATATGATAAATATTTGCTACTATCTAATCTGCATTCGACAAGACGTCGAAGCCAAATTGTTTTTGGACAAAACCTAATCGTATCTGGACGTATCCGTGAGGAAAAATTATTTATCAAGTGAATAAAATGGAGAACAGAATTGTGTCGCTAAACCCAAAATTCTTGGCCGTGAAACAAAATAAAACAGCATCCGATGGTAAATATTTTATTTTATTGTAAAATTGTTAGATTATATGGCTTGGATGTTTCATAAATAGTGTCATACCTGTCATAATATCGCAGCGCGCGAGCCAGCCTGTATTTATCCAAACTAAACAAAAAAAAAAATGCATGAAACAACCCTTAATTCGGTATTGCATCTCTAAACCACGAGACTAATTGATATGGTAATATCTCCTTACATTTACAATTTAAGGCTGATTTAGATTGATTGACTGTTTCAATCCAGCTGTCAAATGACACTTGATCGTAGTAAATCAGTGACAAGGCTGATTAACACGACTGGATTCTGGCGGTGGATTAAATATTGGATCCACGTAAATCCGCCTTTATGATATAGTCACAAGAAAATATAAAAAATATAGCAAGAACATATCTAAAAAAAAAACACAGTTCTAGTAGAAAATTGATTCATATTTTAATTTCTTGGCCCCCGTCATAAGGTACGAGACATTACATTTAACTCATTTTCTGCTAAACCCGTATGTACGTAACACGTCATGTCTAAAACTTGATAAAATACTTAAAGGGATTTTAAGTTTCTTCCTGTTCTTATCTATAGAATAGTTATTCTCGGAACTCAAATCAAGCCAAGAATACGGTGTATTAAAGTGAAGTAAAAATTGTACTTTAGGAGTGTACCTAGTTTCTCACCACTTGTTCTGGCTACATGTAACGTGATTTTAAGCGACCATGTGGGAGATGGTAGTGCCACAGATCCTGGATAGCGTACTGGGTGTCTTTATGAGACTACCGGAACACAAGCGTTTGGCGTAGATTTTCCACTTGAGGGTGGTAGGTAGCACGCCGGGCATTTTCTTCCACTATGCTTTTCCTCATGATGTTTTACAGAGTATGTTGTATTGTTGTGGGGTAAGTATGTATTGTGTTTGTATCTGAATGTTTTTCCCCTTTTTTTTCGTGATTTTATTTTTATTATATTTTATTTTTACATTTTTAAGAAATTTTACAGCTAGCTTTAATGGATAGATTAATAAATTAAAGGCCTAAGGCTAATTAAAAGATTCCATTCCATTTGATAGGTAAGCATTTGACCGCAATCTCACCTGATGTTAAGTGACGATGTGGTCTACGATGAAGCATGCTTGCCTAGAAATAACCTATTCATTCTTCACCTATACAGATCGTAAGTCAACGTCACTACTCCGCCGTAATCGGTTCAAAAATCTTTGTTATCATAAAGTGATAATGATTTCTTTTTATATGTATCATCAAAATTGCTTTAAAAATATCAGATGTTATGCATTTATCACATACCTAGATAGAAGATTGATTTCATATTTTATAAACGTCAATAATATAAAAAAAAACATAAGGTCACGCGTACTTATCGATAAGTTTGATGCCTGTTAAAACCCTATCCGACCCTCCATGGGGAGAACAAAAAAGAAACCCCTAAAGAAGGGATACCTTTTTTTTCGCGAGCACAATCCTTGTAACAATTGAGTACTTAGGTCTATGACCTCAAGTCTATGGTCTCAAGTGACCAAATCTATAATGGATGAGTGCTTATTTAGTAGCCAGTCAAATTTCGTGCAATTTCAATTTTCATTACAGATGTCGAAAGAGTATTGTAGCCTCTTGTAGGATTTCAAGAAATCGAGTTTTTTTGGATTTAGATTGGAGCTTCAAAGTAACAATCTAAATCTAAAGTACAAAATAAGAACAGTAGAAGTCTTGCCAAGTTCGTTTGGGGAAGTACTGCATCCATGCCCATTTCTGCTACCAAGCAATAACGCATTCGCGTTACTGTGTTTCGGTTTGAAAGGTTGCCGGTGAAGTTACAGGCACATAAGACTTTCTACCTGACGTCTCAAGAGTTACGGGCGCATATAAATAAAATATTTCCTCATTAGGTGTTTCTTCCTGTTCTTCTCCATAGAGGTTCGGAATTGATTCTGAATTTTATGGAAATAAAGTTTTTGACTTTGTCTTTGACATACGATGCGACTTGGGTCTTGTCGTACCTAGTAGGGGGGACCCAAGTCACATCGGTTGTATGGGCAGAGGTTACCGCTTAACAACAGGTGGGCCGTCTGCTCATTCCGTAACTGATCACATAAAAAAACGAGTGTTCTAATACAAATCCGCATATATACTAAATAACCGGTCACTCTTTTATATTTTCATAGTCCATACAACTTTCCATGCTCACGTCTACCACATGGAATAGTTATGCTGCCGCGGCTAAGTTTCTCTTAGGAGCCCCACATTACTTCACATGTAGGTGACAGGTTCATTAGCGGGAGCACGAAGATATACTTGAGTGTATCCCTATGGTACTAACGGCAGGAGCATAAGTAACCTAGCGGAGCATGCGGATACAGCTCATTTAACGTGCTGTTGCTTAGGGACGTTGTTTATAGTTCACAGCGGAAAATGCAGTGTACTACCTACTGAGCTGTGAGACCACTCAAAATCAAGATCCGTTAATTGCTATTTCCATAGATACTTACTAATTCTACATTGGCAAATTGTGCTTACTTACTAGCTTTATATTAGCACGTAGCTCACTGAAATGAATGGATCACTGAAAAGCTTCGCCGGCTTAGTGTAATATAATAATTATTATTAAAAGAGTAATTTATTATTATTACTAATTCTGTTCTACGAACCAAATAAGCCACAACTAGTACTAACAGTTTATTCTACCCAGTGGTGTGTGACATAAGTAATGGCATATTCCACAACTCGAAAGCTTCACTGACCAAAATATGAATTTCTGAGAATCACTAATCTAATTAGGGTTGGGAAAAACATGAGAGACTGATATATATTGACCATGTAACATATCTCTTAGGTATAATCGGGTCATTAGAACATTTAAGGCCTTACATAAAAATGTTGATAAGCAATTAATTGGATAATCAGGTTTTGACCATATTGTCCATTTGTATATTGCCATTTTTTGTGACAGGTATTTAATTTTTTTTATCTAAAAATATCTTGAGTACCTAAACTGACAGCGCCTAGAACATCAAATACAAAAAGAATAGATTACAAAATTTCTAGATTTGTTAGCTAGTGTTTTTACACGTGGCTTCAATCGCGCATATGTTGTATGTTCTTTTTTTTTAAATGCTTATAATCGTCGCCAGATCCCAGCTATCTCTATATCAAAATTTATCATAATCGATTCTGTGGTTTAGGCGTGAAAGTGTAACAAACACACAAACAAACTCACTTTCGCGTTTATAATGTTAAGATACTGATGATTTTGGGAACGTTGTTGAGGGTTTTTAGAAACTATAATTGGAATTTAAATAAAAACTACATGATTACGTCCACACCGATTTTGAGGCGTTTTAATTATGACATCACTTACAGAGGCAGGACACAGCCGGCGACATTGAGACGGCTGAGTCTGCGATAAAAACATTACTGAGAAATGCATCTGTGTGTGTTAAAACTACTCTATGCTTAATCTAAGGCAGGGGGACGAGGGGTATAACATAACTAGATTCTCTAGGCTAAAATTTGCCTGTCGTGGAAGATCAAAGCCCGGTCACTTTCCAATTTTCACGCTCAGGTCTCAACAAAATGTTCCAAACACATAAGTTAAAAGTTAAACATATATTTCACTAAATAAATCAGTTTGAGTAAATAAAAAACAATTATTAAAATGAAATCGTGGGACTCTCTGAAAAAAAAATTCAAAGAAATTAATGTCCTTATATTGTCATAACATATAAATAAACTTCCATGTTATGGAAGTTTATTATTATGTTCATAATGTCTAGTTTTGGGAAAAAAAATGATATTTACAGCATGAACACTATAAATAAAAATAAATTAAACATCCCAAGATTCCGATTGCAAAAATTCAACGGGTCTTTTATGAAAATGCCTTTACACTTTTATAATAAACTTCCTGAACTGGCAATGAAGCTTCCGACCCAAAAATTCTAGTCATTATAGAAAGAAGAGATATAGCATATATTAAATAAATCTTGTTACACTGTAAATGATTATTTAAATGATAAATCCCATCTGGTCTGATGTTGCTCTGCTCCACAACACACAAAACATCTTGTAATATCTTATTCTAGTATTTTATGTAGTCATAGAGTTATATAATATAAGTAAGTAATGATAATATATAAATATTACAAGAATCGTGCTAGCAAAAAAAAAGAATCCCTCCTTCAGGAGTTTCTGTATTTTCAGCCCAATGAAGGGTCGGATAGGGTTTGAACAGGGGTTATCTAAGTACGCGGTACCTTAAGTTTGAAATATTAGTTTCCAAGCCATTTCTTTACGAATTCTATGGAAATAAAGTCTTTGACTTTGGCTTTGCCATACAACGTTAGTAATGAAATTTAGATTTAATTAGTAGGCTAATGTTTTTAATGCCAAAAACCGAATAACTTTATCACTGTGCGTATAATTTTAACCCAAATGTGAGAGGAATATTTTACTTAGTAGATAATTTAACCGACGGACCCATGTCGACGAGATCTAATGAATTATTATTAAGAACATATTCGTATTTTATTACACAAATGAGTACTATTTTATACTTGAATTTTCAAAAAGCTTTTTTTGGGATCAGGACTCATTATAATTTATAACAGGAATCCGACATTTACATTATTTCCTGGAAGGGCTAAATAACCACTTTCCGTTTCAGTTGTTTAACGGCAGTTGTGGCTTGTTTGTCGATAAGTATATTTTCAAGGGCTTTATTATTGGAATTGCTGAGGTTAGAATTTACATAAAATAAAACTTATCAAGTACCTACCAATTACAATACAATACAATAAATAAATAAATTAATTAATTAATTAGTACTACAATTGTGTTCCTTCGTGTTCTCATTGACAAGTGATTATTATTTCGGCCTGTGTAAAATTCAATATTTTTTACAGATTAGCATGTAATCGATATCAACGTCTTATATCTTCTAGCTGTTGATAATTCCTATAACCAAAGTCAAAAAAATATTTACATAGGATTCTTAAAAAAAAAAAACTAGAAAAATGTTTCAATTTTATAAAGAAATTCATATTCTTCAAGACCTCTTTCATTTCTAGTTTTGGCGTCTGTCAAGACCCTATCCGACCTGCCTTGTGGAAGAACAGATAATTACAAAACTCGTTACCAGCTCATACAGCTGTTTTGCATAAAGAAGCCGCCATTCAAATGACCTTCATATTCGAATTCCACTTTAGGTCAGTGCAAAATGACGAGAGCTTTTGAATAATCGCCTACTTCACTTAAGGTTGGACAAATATTGGAAATATTCAGGCAATATCTAAAAGCAATTGAACGATGTATTTTGGGGTGTGATTAATATGCTAGTAATAAACTCTGGACTTAATTAATTTTAGGTACGAAGTTGGTATCGCACGGCTGAGTATGTTTTGTGTATTATTGATTCCAATTTTTAGCTTGTGCTGTTAAATCCTAAACAAATATTTGTATCTCATTATCATAATAATATGTATGATCAAGTACACTGAAAGATAGTTTTTTCACAGCCTGTCACTAAATTGAGATTTGCTGCAACTACATTTTAGAGATACCTGCAAATGGCTTACTACTTCAACTCGTGGGTTTCAATGTAGTCCTGTATTTAAAATTCTCTTTGTAACGCGAAACGGAGTGAATATTTAATGCCTGATTCTGTTTCTGGGTTTCCTTTTGTATCATTTGGTGAGTGCTCTCATAAGATTGAAGCGTTTTATTGAGATGAAACCGCAACTTAACTCAGGGCGGATGATGTTCCTAAAAAAGGGGGCTATTTTACAGTGAAAGATTGAACATTTTATGTGCCTCAAGAATATTAAGATATTGTAAAAGGAGGTATTATTTCATTCGCGAACAATGTTACACTAAGATTGGTATTCATTTAATGCTAAGCCGCTAATATTCTTATTTCTTCATTTGCGCTGCTGTTAATATTATTTGCAGCAATCATTACAATGAATTCAATTTCATTTCAATATAATTAAGATTTACTCGAAGGACAAAATAAGGTACTTTTGAGCCATGGATAGAAATGAGATAGTTGCAAGTATATAACTGGTTTTTACAAGTAATCTTTTTTTACCAACAAACAAAATAATAACAACTCAGCATAATATTTTGCTAAAATTCCTCTTTCTTAGCTGCTAAAGTTGCAAAAACTTCTGTGTAGCCTTCGGCAACTCAACAAAGTTAGGATAACACTACATGAAAAAGCGATACACGTGCCAAATCCTAAGTAAAGCTCATCCATCTATATATCTTCAGCTATTCTAAGACGAATAGCGAAAAGTCACGTATGAGACTATTAAAATTATATAAGCTGAAGAAATAAATAATTTTCACTGAACACACAGTATGTACGTATCACGAAGTGTCGCAGATACTTCACCCAAATAACGGAAAAAGGAGTATATTGACTGTTCTGCGGTTAACCACACATGTAGGAGCCAGACCGCTACGCTAGCGCTGCTGGGCAGAAAGACTTCAATGTATAAACGGGGCAGGCGGTTACGCGTTTTCAATTTATTAAGAAAAAATTGTCCAACTTGTTTGAATGATGTTAATTTATTCTCGTGATAGGATTTCAGGATAAATGGTAAGTAAGAAAATATATGGCAATAGAAAAAGGTCCTTTCATCTTGTTAATTTTTTCCAGTCTTTTGTATCGTTATTAAAATATTTTGACAAGACGCTGTAACGGATATTTCTTGAAAGCCCCACCCTAAGATAGCATCTGCGCCTACTGATGTCGATTGCGGAAACAAGGCTGTAAAAGACTTTTCTTTGACTTCGTTTTTCTACTTCTTTGACTGGCCTCATACTCAGTTGGTAGTATGCCTTCTGCGCTGTAGGTCGTGGGTTCGATTCCTACCCAGGCCAACATTTGTGTGACGTACATAGATATTTAGTCTGTGTCTGGTTGTTAATATGTATAAAATGTACGTATTTACAACAAAAAAGTATATAAGTATTATATCAGTTGTCTGGTTTCCATGATACAAGCTATGCTTAGCTTACTTTGGGGCCACTTTGGGGACACAAGCAAGCTGAGTCCACGCTTCGCCAAACCGCTCTTCCTACCACGGCCATTATTATAAATCGCAAAAGTATGAGTACAACTAATAACATATATACCACGCCTAAGGCAAGATAAGGAAACCTTAAACTTGATAATCGCATATCAAAACCACTATACCGAATGATAGCGAAAACTACGTAACAAGTAATCATTATCTAGAATCACGCAACACTGTTTCCTAGTTTGTCTGATATGGACGGACAGGTGATAAATAATTCACGTGCTACGCGTAACCTTTTCCCACAGATATTTATAAATACGAGCAAAGTGATAACCTTTTGTATCCATATGATGGACTGATATTTATTGGCATTTACAACGTAAAACTAATAGCAATCGTCAATATTTACGTCTCACTCGAATATCTTTCTTCAGTATGCGACGCACGAGAAAGATGTTTTTTTTTTTTTTTTATATAATAGGCTCACATTTGTAAATTCAATATTATTTAATATTAATTAAAAAATATTATATATATATATATATATAATAATAATATAATTATATTATATTTATTTTTATTTTTTAATATTTTTTCACAATGTAATTTCAATATTTTCTCTAAGTATTTGTAAGTAATTTGGTTTGGCCCATGACCAATATACGAGTAAAAAAGGTGGTTTTACTTAATTTCAAAGTTTGAAAAAGATAAGTTTTCCCTAATATTATAAACTAGCTGTTGCCCGCGACTTCGTCCGCGTGGAATTCGGTTTTATCACGCACGCGTATTTTACCCCTCGGAAAAGTAGCCTAAGTTACTCCTTGTTACATCAGCTATCTGTCAGTGTGAAAGTCCCGTCAAAATCGGTCCAGCCATATCAGATTCTATAGTGACTTGTATTCTCTTTGACGTTTTATGTCACGTCACACGGGAACGCGGTCTTCCCCATGGAGGGTCGGATAGGGTTTGAACAGGCGTCAAACTTATCGATAAGTACGCGTGACCTTATGTTTTGAATATTGACGTTTCCAAGCCATTTCTTTATGAATTCTATGGAAATAAAGTTTTTGACTTTGACTTTGACTTTGAACGGGATAAAAAGTATCCTATGCCCGTCTCCTGGTTCTAAGCTACCTCCCCATCAATTTTCAGCCAAATCGGGTCAGCCGTTCTTGAGTTATAATAGTGTAACTAAACACGACTTTCTTTTATATATATAGAAAATTTTATTACAAAAATAACAAACTTTATTACACGCCCCACATCAACAATATTCCTAAATTTATTGCAGGGAGTATATTTTGAAATTGGAATTGATAATCTCGCTGGACCCAATTAAGGCTAATCTGCATGCATTGAAGGTTAATTGGACATTTTGACGACTTGGAAGCTTTGTTGGTAGTCATATCCATGCAAAGCATGGGATCAATATTCAACATTCAGTACAATCAATACTCAATACACAATGCATTTATTGCTGGTGTGATCCCCGGCTATGTTATTTGTGTGGTACTGATGAGTATTATATTTCTTCTCGGGTATTGAATATTTGTGTTGTGAATTACATATATACACACATGTACATATGCTGTGAAACACATAGGTTTCACTTCAATCGCTTTATTGAAAATTATTACATACATATAATACATGTATATTAGAAATTTTCAATAAAGCGATCCCTACGATATTCTCTAAATATATATAGTAAAAAGAACACTAGTAATTTCTTAATGGTTTTGTTCGTGAACCATTCTCAGGATGTGACAGCGGCCACTGAAATGGTAGAAAAGGTGATCGGTTTAGCATGCAAATGCGAATTGGCCAATTTGAATGGACGTGTCCGGCTCCCGTGAGCTTGCAGCGTTTACTTTTAAATGCATTTCTATGACTAAACAATTTTGGAATAGAAAAACGTTTTACTTGACGACTTTCCGTTTGATTTATATATACATTTTTGAATCGTAATAACTATGAGTCGAGGCTGTATTTATATGTCTGATAAATTTACGAGTAGTTTTGCTAAGAAACTAGTTAGCAAAACAAAAAAAAAACTATTTTTCTCTACTTGGAATTATTTATTAATAATGTGAAGTTTTAACTTTATTGCTTTGATGCATTATATAGTTGTAATAAAAATTGGTTACCGTCAAATGTAATATCAACTTTATAAATTGAAACCAAACTATTTTTAGTTATTTCATTAGATAGGTATTGAAGGTAACTGAGGCGAATCTTATCAAGCTGTATTAAGCAATTTTCTATACGCCGTAGATATATCCATCCGATTCCAAAAAACATATACAGTTGTAGAGTTCTCAATTTTCACAATAGTGTAGTATAGGTACTAAGTGGAGTAGTAGTTCTTTAAAAATAATTGTTACACAATTTCCTAAGTTTATTCTTAAATTATTATATTCATATCTTTATTAAAAAAAACATTTATTTTTTCCAGCTGAACAGATCTCAAAACTTAGACCCTCGCAGTCACCTATTGCCATATCCCTGAGCCGATGCCCTACGTGGACTTCACTGGACCCCCTCAGGTTCAAAGGGTATTGGGATAACGAGGCCAACGGCATCTTGCTTAATAATGGTTCTACTGGTGAGTTTTACAATCATATTTTTCTAACTTTTCATCGTGTTCATAAATGTTAAAATAAGGTTTTTAATCACAATTTAATTTCAAGTTTTAAATGTCCTTATTAGTTCACACATTGAAACAATTTTTTTTTTTACTACCAGTTTGAATTTTAACATTTGTAGTAACTATGTTCGTGCCATTTATGTGTAAGATTTCCGCTTGTGGCATTATTGTTTTGAGGGTTTGGTTGGAGTAGTATTTTGGTATTTTCTGTTTTTGATACTTATACTATTATACGGAAAATCTTAGGGCTAAGCCAAGGGCCATGATTGTGGTTGTATGAAGTTATATTCATCCGTATTCACCGATTGAATGAAAATTAGGTACTAATGGTTTCTTTGTTAATTCTTGTCTATTTTAATTGAAGTTTTAGATTTAGATTATATAAGATATAAGATTTAGATGCTCGATTCATCATTTTGAATTTTAAACATTTTGAGCATAAACTATTTCATAAATAATTCAAGCTAATTAACAAAATACAAACTCTCAAAGTTTGTGAAAACATGATTTTGTTTTCGCAAGTAATTAACTCAATCGGAAACGAATTGTAAATCTGGAAAAATGAATTCTGTTATCCGATTTGGGGGATAAGATAACCAAAAATTCCTTTTGACAAAAATACGCCAGTTTATTATTTCTTTTATCGAACTTGACTGATTAAGATGCTATAGTTGACATGGTATCTAATTTATTATGACAATATATCGAATAACAAGAATATAAAATTAAATGGTTTTTATTCTGCTTTATTTTTGTAAAGATATTTGATAAAAATTAAATGATCTCTATTAGCCTATTGCCTCCCTCTTAACAGAGCCGATATCTATGAATTTAGAACTTGTTAAAATGCTACAAAGTAATACTTGAAAAAAACATCTCATGTTTCGCTTTTCGATATTGCTTCCAGCATACTTCGCGTTTGAGACCCCAGTGAGACCCACGCTGAACGGTGGACCCCTCATTGGAGAATATATCTTCGAGCAGATGCATTTCCACTGGTCCGTCGACGAATTCACGGGGTGCGAGCACGTCCTAGACGGGCATGGGTAAATAAATCTCTTCTTATTTTTACATTCTTATTTTTTTATTGGAGGACCCAAGTCGCATCGGTTGTTATGGGCCGAGGTTACCACTTACCACCAGGTGAGCCATCGGCTCGTTCCGTAACTATATAACATAAAAAACATTATACATACATATACAATATACATACAGAAAGTATGTTTGTTGGTTTGTTTATATCAGCAATGGAACAATAAATCGATTAGAACTTATCGGCCGTTTAGTGACATTGGGTTTCTATTCCGGAATAATGTGCGATTCTTGTTGGATACGTCCTTAAAGAAGAACGAAAGGTGAAAGTAAACATCTTGAGGAAACCGTAGAACCAATACTTCGTAGAACCACTAATTATTAATAGACTTGTGTCAAGTACACAGGAGCTTCTATGCGGCGCACTTTATTCTCTAAACACATCCTAAAAGAGAAGGAGTGACGCCACGATAAAAATTCTCCAGTCAGAGACAAGACCCAAACCTCCTTGCTTTGATAGATGGTTCTCACTAGCAGCTAAGATATCTCGGATTATTATACCAGCGGCGAGCTATGAGATACGAATTCTTATATTCCGGGTTGACGGACAAGTTAAAAATGAACGCTTGCAACTGGCCATATACCTACGCTTATAATAAAATTAATAATAGGAATGTAAAAGGAATAATTAACTATTGTGAAAAGCTTAGCTTTAAAACTCATAGGAGAAGATCTTTTCTCCTAGAATCTATTATAGTATAACTATTGTCGATTTATAAAACCAGTATTATAAAATAAATTTATTAAAGGGAGCGTTTAATACAGACAATTTTCTCAAGCTGCTTCGAATGATAACACAAAAGGGGTTTATGGTAAATAGGGAGAGCTATTTGTCACTTAGCTCACTAGCAGATGCGCGTATTATATGTCGTAGAGGTCGTAGAGGAGACTGGTTCAGTAACCATTCCACAAAAAAATGAATCGCTTAAAATAAATTTGAACAATGATTGCTCTGTGGCACTCACGGCCCTCATGTCGATTCAAAGTAGATAACTGATTCAGTGAATTAACTCTCTATTCTCGATTTATAACAAAAACATTATCAGAAGACCTGACCTGACCCCTGACCATTCAGCTTTATGACTCGTTGTCTCGTGAGAAAGGTAAAATAATTTATTTCAATGATGATATGAATTAACTCGAAATATGTTTTGAGTAAATTCACTATACTATTAGGAACTTTGTCGGGCTCGCTCGCTTTTCTACTATTGGAGGTCGAACAAGCAAGGTCGAAGTTACTGAGAGAAGAGAAGAAAAAATCTCCAAAGAAGGTTGATAAACATTGAATATACCATACTGTAACTTAAAATCAGGTGAGATTGCACTCAAATGTTAGCCTAGCAAATAAATAAAAGTGTCATATATTATAGCTACGCAGCAGAATGCCACTTCGTCCACTATAACAGCAAGTACGAATCGTTGGAGGCGGCGATCGGTCATCCAGACGGGCTGGCCGTGGTGGGATTCCTGTTCGAGACTGTGGATGCTCCGAACCCCAGGTTTGATATGCTCGTGCAAGGGTTGGAAGGCATCAAGAAGAGGGGCTCGGCTGTTCCTGTCACTTCGGGTATGTATCCAGCAATAATGTTATTCAGAAACAGTGGGGATAACGGGACTGGCCTCACAGCTCAGTTGGTAGTAACTCTGCCTTCTGCGCTGTAGGTCGTGGGTTCGATTCCCACCCAGGACAAACACCTGTGTTTGTTCTGTGTTTGGGTGTAGATATGTATTTACAAAAAAGTTTATGAGTATTTTATCAGTTATCTGGTACCTATGATACAAGCTATGATTAGCTACTTTGGGGCTAGATGGCGCTGTGTGAAATGTCCATCAACATTTATTTATTTATAACACTGCAGGCACATGATACCATCTTCAAGTATCGGAGTTACTGGCACAATATTGAGCGACTCGGCTCTCTTCATACTAAGTCAAGAAGGACTTTATTTTATTGAGCATGTTTTTGAAATTAAAGAAGTATATTTGTTCTACTAAGATAATAAAAATATATTGATAATAAAAATATATTAATATTGCTTAAGTGGTTATAGGGAAAAACACTGCTGGCTAGCTACAAGCCTCAAGTTAAAAATGTACCGCGAACCACCTAATAGTGTGTATAGGTAGCCTCACTTCTTTATGTTAATTATTTAAAATTATAGAATCACTATCGTGGATGGAAAGAGACGATCTCCACGAAGGTAGCTACGTCACCTACAAGGGCTCTCTGACGACGCCGCCCTACACTGAATGTGTAACGTGGGTCATCTATGAGAAACCTGTTGAAATCGGCTTTGAACAGGTAATGTTTAAGCTGCCACACACACTGTCATCAGTCCTACCCTCCAAACCAAACCTTCACAAGCATCCATAGAAGTAACTCTGCTTTATTCTACGAACGTTATAAGGATATGTGTTCGATTCCTACTCCCAATGAAGGGAATATCGTGAGGAAACTATAGCGTAGTGGTAAAATGCCCTGCTAGATACCATCTGTAAATTGAAAATCTGTAGCCGAGAATCTAACGGTGTGTTCTGGTAACCTCTGTTGAGAGCCAGTTCTCAATCTAGGCGTTGCGTGACGCAACCGTCGGCTACAAAGCCACACAGAGTTTTTTTGAACCCTTCAATACTCAATATATTTATTGCTGTATTGCCCTTTCAAATTATCAGTGGGTGAGCATCAATTTTTTTTAAATTATTTATGATTATCAAAATTTTGGTAGGTATTTTATTTATTTTCTAGAATACCAACTTCGAATACAAAAGAATACCTTTGAAATTTAATATTTAATTTCATTCCGTTTACATTGTGGTAGCAGTATAACTTCAGAGATACACGTGTCTAGCCACTTTAATGCCTCAGAGACTGAAGAATGTAAATGCATTATTTAGCAGTAAAATGCACAACAGGAGTCTATCTGGTACATTCAAACTTCATACGACTAAGGACAAGTAACTTAACACAGTCATCTGAGCCATAAATTGTAACCTTAATTCTTGGTACATAGAGCGTACTCATAACATGTACAAGCATTGTGTAGGAGTAAATCATTCCGATTCGTAATGGCTTTGCTTTAACATTTGTACATTCCACTTAAATCAAATTCAAATTCAAATCATTCATGTGTGATGCACAGGTTAAATAAAGTTCTTAATAGTTAGGTACATTGAGGTACACTGTGATCTGCCTCTGGTACAAATTATTATACACATAGTTTTTTAATCACCCTTAGCATTATGCGATAAAAGTAATCGGTCTTGCAAACTCCAAACCTAGCAATGAAATTAATTTCTTTAAGAACACCAAAACATGTTTAAACTATACCAATTTAACACCAAAATAGCACAATTATTAGTTTGTGCTGTATGACGTGTAAAACAACATGAAATCTATAAAAATAACATACAACTTTTGGTTACACTCTCGACAAGCTGTATATTATAGTTTCACGACGACACCCTATCAAAGTAGTGCTTGTTTGTTTTGCTTTCCTCTAAAATTTGATTTGAAATCCGTAGTTTAAAACCGCACGGCCGTAACGACAAATGCTTTTTTATTTATTATTATTAATTCAGACTATACATCTTGTGTGCATACATAGTTCTAAGACTATGTTAGCACATTCAGGAAATCAAATAATAAAAAAATAATAAACAATTTTTTATCAACTATGTCAGCTTTTGAATTTCATCTTTATCTATTTTAACCTAATGAACACCCATTAATAATCATTGTTGCAGTTTTTTTTTTTATGTTATGTAGTTACGGAACGATCCGACGGCCCACCTGGTGGTAAGTGGTAACCTCGGCCCATAACAACCGATGCGACTTGGGTCCTACCCTACTAGGTACGACAAAACCCAAGTCGCATCGTATGCGCCCGTAACTATGAGACGTGTAGGTGGAATGTTTCATGTGCCTGTAATTTAACCGGCAACCACATCTTTCAAACCGGAACACAGTAACGCGAACGCGTTACTGCTTGGCGGCAGAAATGGGCATGGTGGCAGTACTTCCCCGGACGAACTTGGCGAGTTCTACTGCTCTTGAATAATACCTATTGGATACATAAATCTGATGAATGGAAAAATTAATGATATTATTATCATTAAATTCACTGAATTGTCTTTTATATTCAAACTCAACTTTAAACAACTCAATTGTATATATTTTTTTCATTTTATGTTGATATTATCCCAACCAGACTTAGTTTACTGTAGTTATTTTAATTTGCATAACATTATCAATTCAATCAATTAATTATTTTAATATAATCCGAAATACGGCCTCTTGAGTAAGTTTTATAATCTTGTTTATATTTTGGAACATTAAATTATAACTATTAATTTTATGCGATATCTTGGTTTATCCAAATTTACTAAGCTTGCAGATGTAGATTTACTACCCTTATTATTATTTTTTTATTCTTATTCTATTCAAACTTATGTGTGACAATTTTTTTTTTTATGTTATGTAGTAACGGAACGAGCCGGCGGCCCACCAGGTGGTCAGTGGTAACCTCAGCCCATAACAACCGATGCGACTTGGGTCCTCCCCTACTAGGTACGACAATACCCCAAGTCGCATCCTATGCGCCCGTAACTATGAGACGTGTAGGTGGAATGTCTCATGTGCCTGTAATTTCACCGGCAACCACAACTTTCAAACCGAAACACAGTAACCCGAACGCGTTACTGCTTGGCGGCAGAAATGGGCATGGTGGAAGTACTTCCCCGGACGAACTTGGCGAGTTCTACTGCTCTTACAATGAAATGGTATGTCTGGGTGTTAATATGTATTATATGTATGTATTTACAAAAAAAGGGTAAATATGTATTTTATCAGTTGTCTAGTTCCCATAGTACAAGCTATGCTTAGTTTGGGGCTAAATGGTGCTGTGTGAATTGTCAACCAATATTATTATTATTATTATAACCCTGTATGTAACCCGTAAGTACGTTAGAAATGTATATAAGAGTATAAAAGTAAATAATATGCTAAACGATACGCACAAACTAATAATCCATTACACTGAGACTAGTCGTAAATTTCCACGGGATTCAGTTTAAATCGTCGGACGTGACGCTTTCGGAATTTATGAACAGATACGTGTCCCAAGGGAACATTTCTAGCAAGGTTATTTCAATTGTTCCACCGTTTATTGTCTGATAAAGTTGTACAAGATACCTACGTCTTATAATATAACTTGGATGCATTTAGGGGGTACAATCCACATGCTTAAATTGTTATTTATTGAATTTAGCAGTATCTCACGAGTCTGTGAGCTGTTGTACCTGTATTAATTTCACATGATTTTGTCCACAGCTAAGTTTACTTCGAGAACTTGAAGGTCCGGAGGATATCCCAATCGAGAGGAACGTCAGGCCTACCCAAAGGCATCCTCCAGGGCACTCAGTCATCTACGTCAAGCAAGTCAAATCCAAGATATGAGTGAAGAAATACTTAGGCACCGAGTTATGGGACAAGAAGTCACTAATGTCAGGCTGCTATGGATGATTACAGCTTGGTCTAGGGCGAAATTGGTTTTTGGTATTTTTGACATTAGTGACCACAGTTCTCAATCAGAACATTCTCAGTCTTTGCGGTTCAATTATGTGTCGTTTGTTAAGACATTTTTTATTAACTTTAAAACGTTTCTAATCTGTTACATTCTCAATATCTAAATTCAAAGTTACACGTTGTAACCATTTCATATACATACCTACATTTCATAGATCAAACAGAGAGCAATATTTTAATTTAGTTTGAGATTCTGAGAACGGAACCAATGTGAAGGCATCTATAATTCTGATGTTCTTTTGAAGAGAAATATTCCACCATAATATTGGAATTTAATATTTCCAATATTAATTTAGAAATATAATTATTGTGACATAGAATACCTCAATTCTGAACAGTACGTTCAATTTTAAACTGGCACAAAATATTTGCATAATATTATGTACTTATCAAATTAAGACAATAAAAAAATGAAGGTTTAGGATGTAATTAAATAAATATTTTTAATAGTATTATAAAGAAATATTTTCATTTATATATTCGGTGTATTTATTGTAATCCCTACATCAGTCTATCTATCTATCTATCTATTCGAGTCACATGTTCTCTCGAACTAGTGTGGTGAAAGAATTATTCCCTACATCATCATTCTTTGGTTGGAGGAAATGACGCAATTTTCCATTTAGCACATCAAACGTTTTGGACATTGTTATTATGTAATACCCTTTAGTATAAATCTAATTTACAAGAGAACGATGTCGAAGTCTGATATAAGTTTCTAGTCTAGTAAGCAAATACTGGCTCTAATTCACGAAGACAGAGACATTGTCGATGCTGATAATATTACTTTTAATTTACCGAAAACAATGGCTTATGCCCAAAAGCCTTCCGAATCTCTTCCACTTCACTAGATTTCATCAGCTTTTTGTCAATGTTCGTTCTGCTCCACTCCAAGTATCTA
This sequence comes from Chesias legatella, assembly GCA_947359385.1. Taxonomy (NCBI): domain Eukaryota; kingdom Metazoa; phylum Arthropoda; class Insecta; order Lepidoptera; family Geometridae; genus Chesias; species Chesias legatella. Next base: position 4,865,693 of record OX375766.1, read on the forward strand.
TACGATTACGCATTCATAGGAAAAGGGTTTATTGTTAACAAACCTATTAACCGAAGTTTGAACAACATTTGGATCATGATATATAGTTTTATTACAGTGTACTATAAAGTACGTCAATTAGGTGTTCATACCTATTGGATATAAACAAAAATTATTAAGTCTATATTAGAATCACACAATTATTTTTTATGTAATTATAATTACATTTTGTGTTCAAATAAAATCTCTGATCTATACTCAGCCTTTTACGATTGACAAAAGTCAAATTCAATCCATCTATTCAAATCCAAACTACTAAGGACACCAGAACAAAGTTCAATAGTAGTAGCCACACACTCATATGCATGAATGTAAAATAAATTATGAATTTTCTGTTTGACTATAGAATCAACTATAGTGGAGTCCTGGTGCCTGGAATGTTCAGATTCGTCATCTTCTAGGTCTACGGTACAGTAAACATTCAGCAGTCTTTCGTACACTTTATCGAATTTATCCAACATCTGGGCTAACAATAACTTCACGGCACGATATTTCTGCTTCAGTAAATCTTCACCCTCATACCAAGGCTTCAACAGCTCCCGGTGGGATTTCCTCAACAACTCGTAATATCTCATCCGTTCTTCAAATTCCTTTTCCATCATTATCGATCTCCAACTAGTAATTGATAGATCCCATAGCCCTCCAGGCAACATTTCAGTATACTGCTTTTTCATTTCCGCGACCTCGGTCTGATGATAGAAGCAAACTGGATTTTTCATTAGAAACATTTCTGCTTCTAAAAACAATTTCTTGTAAGGATATTTTTGTGGTTCAATCGCAGTACTTCGAGTTATTGCTTCTTGTATTAAATCAAATACGATGTTTTTTATCGCTTTTCTATGAATTCTCGATTTCACAATATTCACTTTCCGGAGAATGGAATCAAAGTTTTCATTAGAATCAGCGTACAAGTTCACGGAAATTTTATCTGAGAGCGTATCGAAAAAGCAAATGTTGCAAAAGCTGATTTCCCAAAACTCACTATAAATTCCAGGCTTATCAGAAATAAATGTAAACTGTATTTGTTTACTTTGACCCGGAGATATAACGTCTTCATTCTTGTTAAAGAAGAAAACTTGCTCATATATGTCATCTGGTATGAAAGGAATTGGTTTCTTAATTTTTTTCCAGCAATATCTTAAAGCAACAGTTCCAAGATTTTTAAATAATATTTTGCATCTACCGGCTCGTTTTACTGGGGTATTGAAGTAATACGACCATGAAGTGCAAGTCTCGTGCCATTTCTCTTGCTTCATACTTGTCAATTTATCCAGTGTTTGGCCTGGTATATTTTTACAAATCACAGTATTGTTGATTCTGAGGGCATACACGTTGCAGAGTTCCCCTTCTGTGTATCCAACAGGTTCGTTTATTTTAATCTGGGGAAGTGGAGGTAGCTTCTTTGGTGGTGTTTTTGGTTTACTGCCCTTGATCATTAACTGAGAAGCACTGGGCCTGTCATAATAAAATAATAAATATAATAAATGCAAGATTATTTCAACAATAACTCCAATGTCATTAAATATAATAAAATAGGGCCATTACCTGAATGGATCAATTTTCTTTATTTTTTCCTGCAATTCATTTTCACGTTTAGTTCTGTATTTCAGAAAATCTCCATCCAACACTTCAAATTTTTCTCTTTGGGGTTCCCCAGTCAATCCTTTTTCATTAACTTTAATGAGAGCAGGTACGCTTATATGTTCCGCCACTGGCGGTTTTCCCATTTCAGCTGGAGTTCTATGGACTTCATAAACGGGCTTACAATAACATACCTGTTTGAGTCTGAGTGGCTGCTCCCACAAGCCTCCCCGAACACTGGGTTTCTTTTCCAGTTGAGCGTGTTCTAATACCATCTTCCATTCCTTGTCCTCGCGAACTTTTTCCAACAAATTCATCGCAAGATCAGCTGGTGGTCTCTTAACTTTAAGGCCAAGGCGACTGGTTTCACTTTTTCTCACTTCTATCCATTTTTCCCAAAGTAACAGTTCGGGGTCAGGTTCTACTTCCTTTACTGAGATATCATGTTTTTTTACCCTTTGCATGTTGATATGATTTATTTCAGACTCACAGACACACTCATTGCTTTACAATTTTGACAATACAATTTTTTGTATATTGTATCATTTGTCAAATGGTTGCCAGGGAGATTATAGTTTCAGAGATGAAGCCTTGGATGCCATAGTAAACAAGAATAACTAGCCAAGACGACATTGACGATTAAATTTCAAGCCCACGAAATGTAAACAAACAAAAAAATTGGTTAACCAAACTACAAAATAAATTAATTTAAAATTTAGTGTTTTATCACAATGCAACTTGTAACAGCCCCGACACAAACAGGTACTCAGAAATACCCATTTCCTATAGGAATAGTCTACTTATAAGTAGACTTCATAATCTTCCAGGGACTTAGAAAGGCAACGTCTGAATAAAATTAAAAATGCCTTAATAAAGTATTCCTACGTAAGTATTTTAAGGAAATTAATATAATTTCACAAATATTTATGTCAGTGAGCTTCAGTGATATTACAAGGAAGCCTCTATTACAATGTTGGTCCGAACTTGCGTGAAAGACCGTTTACCTTGTTGACTTTTTACACAATGGAACTACCTACGCTAAGACAAGGTTACATTTCACATCAAAATTCGAAATAACTTGTATAAGATATAAACAGACCTAAATCTGTCCATAGTCTTCCTGTGGTCCGCCCAACAATATGTTCATTTTTGCACTGTCTATGCCACCAGCCTATATTACTATATTAGGCCAACCGGATTCAACACTCGGAAACTATGCGTAGTATTGACTTCCGTACAATTTTCCGCGCCAAGTACATTGTTGGCAATAATCTACTCCGGTCAGTAGCTAACGTAACTAGGACGCGGTAACAGCAGTTATTATGACCGAAGATTATTTAGTCACAGTCGTAATGAGTTATTGTCGCTTACCTATTAACTTGAAATCAGAAGATTAGATTCAATGGGTAGGTAAATGCGGATTCCATCATGCCAGTAGCTTGTCCTTCAGGTTACGTTGCATATCCTTTAAACTTGCGTGTGGTGAAGATTGATCAGTGATAGAAGGTGGATAACAATGCAGAACGGCCCACTCATTGTTGTCTAATCGCCTTTATACGGGCTTATAGATAGATCATTGGCTCTTCTGTAATATTGATCCTTAAATTTTTGGTTCTTAAATTCATATGTGAGAGGTCCTTATCATTGCACCACATGCGAGCCTGCCTGCCTCTTACCTACAAAAATAACAACCTTAAAAATACTTTCACTGAGGTATTTGAATTTCATCTGAACACAGAAGAAGAAGAGACTGGACCAGCAGTAGAAGCCGTCAAGGTCATACCACCGTTTGGGACCAGAGAATGGATCCAGTACTGGAGTGAGTTCGAAGGGCATCTCCCTACGCCAATCGACGTATCGATCACGGGATCAATGTCCTACTGGTGCCCTGAGCTGAAGTGGTACAACTTCGACGTCTACCCTCATAAAGTCAAATTGACGAATACTGGATACACATGTAAGTTTAAGGTTGCTGATGATATATAGAGGAAGAATCGAAATTCATTCGGAAGAAAGAGTTTCACATTAAGCATTTTCAAATGAAAACAACCCAGATCCGACCATTAAATAACAATTTTTTTTTTGAGGGGAAGTAATTTACGAACTTTGCATCTCAGTTACTGGAATTACAAAAACCATCGAACTCGGCATAGCAGTAGCTTCACACAAATATATTATTTTGTACCTGTTCTACAAACTGCAATACATTTCCATCGCTCGAGGCTGGAAAAAGTTATTTAGGTCCTTGGGCATTAGGTACAAAGCTTTTCAAGCGGAACTACTCTACTACTCGCACAAGTTTCCTCAAAAGTATTTGATACTCTTATACTATCATTGGGATTTGAATTATGGACCCGATTTCGCCGACTTGTTGGTGAAATTTTGTAAATCTGCGAACTGTTCGCTTTATAGAATAACAAGATTAAATTCCTATTTTTTTTTATTACTAAATATAAAACTAAAAGAATAAATTTGTGTATAAATATGTATCTTGATTGAATTCGGTTTACGGATTCTTCTTAGAAATATGACTAGATTAATATTCGAGTCGTGCGTTTGGCAGTCTCAATAGATAGTACACAGGTAATATAAGTTTATGTAGGTATATACTCATTCAGCTCATGTTCAATAAGTATATACTTAAACTTCAATTCAAATATCACAAATAAAATTTAGGATGTTGCATAATTTCATCGCTCCCATAACTTAAGCAAATTTAAATGGAGAAAATGTTGGTCCAGTGGTACAGACTCAAGTTTCAATCCACAGGTGACTAGTCAATGTTAACTTGTTTTTCGCTTGTAATTAATGTAATAATATAATATGGGACATCATTCAAAATTAAAACAAATAGCCCCGAAAGTGAAACAGCTAACTGAAGAGCAATGAACTCCCGCATAAGAGAGTAAACAAATGGTTACAGTACCTAAAGCCCTTCCTGTAAATTGCTTCGATCCATTCATCTCCTTCACTTCTGCGTTGTATAGTGCCCCTAATGAAACGAGGTGCCAACACAAACACGTCTCTGTTTACTTACTACGTTCGTCACCAAAGCTCTAATTTATGTGCTACCAAAGCACATACCTACATACTCTTCTCGAAAAAAATCAATGAAATCGTTTTTGGATGCTGTTTCAGCCGACTACCTACTGACTTACACCAATATAATAAAAGGAAAGCAGTTCATGTTCCTTTTCCGTTTCCTGATTTTATTTCTATGGGACTGACTGATCAAGGTGCCCGTATTCCCAAATGATTAGACATTATACTGTGCTGCTTTACTTTTTTTATTTAATGCAGTTACGGGACGAGCCGATGGACCACCTGGTGTTAAGTGTAACCTCGGCCCATAACAACCGATGCAACTTGGGTCCTCACCTACTAGGTATGATAAGACCCAAGTCGCAAAGTATGCGCCCGTAACTCTGAGACTTGTAGGTGGAATGTCTCATGTGCCTGTAATTTAACATACTGTAATTACTTATAGTAGCCAGTCTATCGGTATTCTATAGGTTACATTACAGGGAGTGCGCGGCTGAGTTGCACGATCTAATTCCCCCATCTCCATTCTACCACTTTACATCCAGCCGAACAGCATCGCGTCACCCTTTCTTGGTCAAATTACCTCACATCCGTACGAAGCGTTTTGCTTCCACTTTCATAATGCGGACAGCCCTTGAGTGGAACTCCTTGCCTGCGTCTGTATTTCTCGAGAACTATAATCTGGAGGTCTTCCAAGAGGAGAGTGAATAGGTATTTTCTAGGCAAGCATGCTACATCGTAGACCGCATCGTCATTTAACATCAGGTGAGATTGCGGTTAAATGTGAGACTACCTTAAGTAAAAAAAAAAAAGAAAATTTTACACAACCACAGTAAAGTTCACATTGTTACAGTGGTTCTTGGAGCTAAATGGAAAACAGAACGCCCGTATTTGGAAGGTGGTCCATTTCTGGAGAAGCATGTGCTTTCTCAGATACATTTCCACTGGGGTGCTGACATGTTTGAAGGCAGTGACCACACGGTGGACAAGAGGAGGTATCCGGGTGAAATGCAGGTTGTAATAATATATCGTGCACATTCCATGAAAATGTTAATTATTGTATACTATTACTTTTGACTAGCCTCATACCTCAGTTGGTAGTAAATCTGCCTTCTGTGCTGTAGGTCGTGGGTTCGATTCCCACCCAGGACAAACATTTGTGTGACGAACATAGGTGTTTGTTTTGTGACTGGGTGTTGATTGTATTATATGTATGAATTTACAAAAATAAAGTAAGTATTATATCAGTTGTCTGATTCCCATGATACAAGCTATTTATTTAGCTTACTTTGGGGCTAGATGGCGCTGTATGAAATGTCGACCAATATTTATTATTAACTACTGTCATGTGACTAGCTCTCGCGAACCAGTTTGGCGAAAGAATTAAAGTGCGGCTCTTTTCGTGCACTTGACGCATTTGCCTTCTAATTTTTGGTTTCTCAGATTTTGGTGTCGGTTCCTTATTTTATGGTGAAATCTTAATACTCTTTTTTTTCATCCTGCTGTGTAGAGAGGATTATTAGTCAAAGTCAAAAACTTTTTCATATTTCATAAAGAAATGGCTTGGAAACATCAACAACATTCAAAACATAAGGTCATCATGATTGTCAACTATATAATATATAGTTATTATAGATAACTATATATTATATCTACTAATATTATACCTACTAATCTGTGTAAAGCTGACATTATGTACCTTATCTTTAGTAGCAGTACCTTGTACAGCAGTGTGCACTTTTCCGGCCAAGTACTGTCACTATACCCATTTCCGTAGCCGTGCATTATAGCACTCGCATTGCTGTGGCTCATTTAAAAGAGTAGATGCCGATGAAACGTTCTAACTTGAACTCTCACGCGTGACGAGAGCATTGCGATGCGACTTGGATATTCCCATAATTAAATACGGGAGGACACAAGTTGTATCGCCGTTGTAATGGTCAGAAAATACTGCTTAGCATCAGCACTAATAGCTTCCACAAAATCGCAGGTAACCTTCTTCAGATCAGAGTACATAACGCAAGATGAAGCTCTACGCCATCCTGACGGAGTGGTCGTCGTATGTTATATAATAAAGGTAAGAAAATAATGATAAAGAAAATCTTCTTTTGGCTGACGCAATATTGTTAGATACGGCTTTGAAGTTATCGACTTGATGCGAGCACGTCTCATGTCATCTCCAAGGAAACGTCGAATCCAAACCGACTTAATATTCATTTCAAATCGAACGTCGGGTAATGAAATTGCGGCATTTTGGTACCAAGCCGTATTTTCTATCATCTATGGAAACTGAGAGATTTATTACGATTGTCTTAATGGTCGTTAGATGGGGACGACAGTAACCACGCCTTTTATGATTGATACTTTGGAACGCCTTACATTGGACATTCCAAATTGAAATTACATTCGATTCAAGATTTTTCATATATGTAGGTACCTACGAAGTAGAGTAGCTAAGTCTGGCTGGTAGGAATTTTTAGAACCTTTAGCCAGAATGAAAGTGTCTACATAATTACTATAGTCTTTCGGTAGGTACTACTACAATAATCTTTTTTTGGGCAAAATGAAAGATGATGAGTGCAAGAAATGCTATGTACCTATATAAGATAGAAATTATAAAAATGTGTAGGTACTCAATTACTTTTTAAATTCTCTTCGAGATAACTTCGAGCGTTATTGGAACTATATAAAGTGACTTGGTTTTCTATTAGGTACTCGCGGCAGGTAGAGCCGCTACAAGTTACAAATGAGTGCCGCTGAGTTTTCTGTTAATTGCAGTATGGTGTGAACCCAGACAGCCGCCTCAGCTGGGTAATCGAAGGGTTCCCGAGGATCAGAGAGGCGCAGACGTCCACTCGCATCGGACCGTATCCCATGTGCCGTCTCCTGCCCATGTTTTACGAAGACTACTTTCTTTACTGGGGCAGTCTGGTCACCGTTAGGGGAGAGAGCCACGTCGTGCGTTGGCTTGTGCCGAGAGTGACCCTGTTTGCGTCTTTGGAACAGGTAGGTACTTGTCTACCTACTAGTACCTACATATCTACTGGTGATTGAAAAAGACTTTTAATTTACATAATATGATAACCGAGGTATCTACGGTGTCCAATTTTTATGTAGCAGTAGAACTTACACATATTGCCATGTCTTGCGGGCTGTGGAAAACAGTCCTCGTTCCAACCTTTTGCAAGCAGATTGTGCAGTACCTACGTAGCTATATGAAACTTAAGTAAAGGTACGTTTAGCTTCCTGCATCTGAAAAAACCATTAATTTGACGAAAACTGGCGTTACTGAACCTATTTTAATTTTGTGTTTAACTACTTAGATGAAAGAATTTCGCAAACTGGGAGACCCTTGGGATGAACCCAATCATCGCAACTTTAGACCTCTTCAAGAGCGTGAAGATAGGCACGTGTTCCTTATAAACGCGCATTGGAACCAGTACAATTCCTTACTGCCGATACCTAGGGTGCCTGAGCCATCGATATCAATCCTGTCACCCGCCTATGAAGCTAACTTGTGGATGCTGCCACCTCAAAACGCCTATATGCTACCTGAAGTAGATGAGGATGAAAACTAAATATGAGTAGGTACCTAATCAAAGTCAAAATCTTTATTTCCATAGAATTCATAAACAAATGGCATGGAAACGTAAATAATATTCAAAACATAAGGATAATAATAACCTGTTAGTACCTCTACATTGCTATATTGTTGAGTCCCGTGTTACCTCAGGCCAGAATTAACTGCAACCCTTATAATATCTAATGCTACTATTGCCACAGGAATATTATAAATAAATAAATAGATATTATGTATTCCCGTGGGACGATTTATTAACTGCGGGTAAAACCGCGAGGCGCAGCTAGTAATAGCATAATATTACCATCGTCCAGTCCCCTAACTTTGCAAAACTTTTAACTACGGTATCTCAAACAATTCTCTCTTTTCGAATGCGAAGCAAAATTTTGCTACCTACCATGCATTTACTATGCATTTAGTTTATGGATTTTAACGAACCCATAGGTGCATCACCCCCATACATCACATTTACACTACCGAATTCGGGTGTTGGATGATAAACTACATTATTCTCGACGGATGGTTTGCAAACTTTCACAACCACACATTTTCAAAATGGACTAGCGTTCGAGGAGAGTAGTTTTCGAGGTAGATTTATTATTCATGTTAGTATAGTGTGATAATCTAACTGCACCATTAAAGAAGACAGGATTTCAAAAACACTACAGGTAGTCGGAGTGCCTGGCCTTTTTTATTATATTCTATTCATGAGCAATATTGGTAGCGGTCAAATATACTATCGCCAGCCCAAGCAAAACCAAAATACATATAAAAAAAAAGAATTGTCAACAAAATAACAACCTCAAAATCAAGTTCTCGAAATTTTCCAGTACATATAACTTGTTCTGATAAAATGTTACGGAATATTTTCCGTACCAGCCGATGGCTGGCACGAAGACAAATCAATAATTTTACTCCTGCTGTATTGCGCCAGTTGCCAAGACTAGAATCGCTGGAACCCTATGGAACCTTGCAAAATAGAGGCCAATATTCTACCTCTGGTATTCTTCATCAGGAAAACGTAGATCCCACTGTCTTCGAAGATATCTGCAATGAGACGCTGGAGTCGCTAACTGAGTATTTTGAAGAGTTGGTAGACGATGCGCCTAACTTGAAGGGCGCTGATGTAACATACAGCGTAAGTGACAATTTACTAAATACATTTGGTGAAAAAAAATGAAATTTCAGTCACTAGATGTGATGACTATCTGTTCATTCTGTTTTCTGAATTATTTTCAGCATTGGATAAAATTCTGTTCAGTGATATTTTGTGTAATTTTTGGAATACTTTGTTATATATATTTCCAAATGTAGAAGTTATATAAAATAATATACTACAAAATTATATTTTGTCAATTTCAGGATGGAGTATTAACTGTATCCTTGGGCCCTAATTATGGAACTTATGTGATAAATAGACAAACTCCGAACAAGCAAATCTGGCTTAGCTCGCCTGTATCCGGACCAAAAAGATACGATCTTGTGCTAAAAAACGGAGGATATTGGACTTACAAACATGACGGAATAACATTACATCAACTACTTCAAGAAGAAATATCAAAGATAGTATCAAATGTAAATTTTAAAAAGTGTGCACACAGTTCTGTATAGATTATTCACTTAATTTGTAAGTAAATAGGTTTTGTTTATGTTACCTGGCTTTTATTGATAATCAAAATGGAGGTGATCGAAGATGGGAATATTATGGACAGGATCCCTATCCTTTTGCAACGAGACTTGGAATATTACCAGGTATGTAGATATTTTCAAGATTACTATATTAAATGTGATATTAATTTGATATTCAAAATAATTAACTTGGTCTTTCAGAAAAATCAAATAGTTCTCACTGAGACAATATGCCGTGGAGTTGTTGGTGGTAGATTAGACTTTCCACGGAATGCTTCATTTGCTGCTGTGAAAATTGTACTATGGCTTGAGGAAGAATTCTCTATAGCTTTCCAGTAAGTAAAACGATTAGTATACCGATGAAAACTCAACATTTAGGTTGTACATTATTTATATTTGCTTACTAGCTGTTACCCGCGACTTCGTCCGCGTGGAAATTGGGTTTACCACACACCCCTATTTTATCCTTTGGAAAAGTAGCCTAAGTTACTCCTTGTTACATCAGCTATCTGCCAGTGAAAGTCCCGTCAAAATCGGAACAGCCATTTCAGAGATTAGCCGGAAGAAACAGAAAGACAGACAAATATTGTAAAAAATGTTGTTTTGGTATATGTACTGTGTATACATCCATATGCACATAGTAAAAAGTGGTTATTTTAATATTACAAACAGACACGCCATTTTTATTTATTTGTATAGATAATTATACCATGCTTTTGTAATGAGTTTAGTTTTTCAGACAAGGTTCCGGGATGTTTGTAATGACAGAAGATGATGATAACAGCGACATAGGTGTGGCCAAAACCTCAGACCCCGATAAGTTTGTGCAGCTGGCTATCAAGTCCAGCGATTCATTACTAGGTGGGTGAAGGTTTTCTTATTTCATGAAAACATTACGATGACATCTGTAATGTAGCATCAATTTAATAGTTTTTTTATTAAGTAAAGCAAGGAATGAGCATGATGGCCTACCTGACATTAAGCAGTTACCTCTGCCCATAACAAAAGCAAAACTATGTACTACTAATAGAAAGCATTTTTTTTAGTAAGCATAATTTTGTATTTATGATTAGAGTTCGTCTGGAGAATTACTGACACTATTCCTATATTTGTTATCAAGAACTAGTACACTCTTTGTATCCTTGTGCTGGTGAAATTACAGGCAACTAAGACATTTCATATTAGTGGCGCAAAGTGATTGGTGCAAAACGATGTGACTGGATCTTTTTCATACCTAAGTAGGGGAAGACCTGATTCAAATTGCTACAATATCCTTGCTTAGATCCTGAAATTTTTGTTGATCTTATTTGTGAACAGTAATTATAAAATTTAATGTATAGTTTGTAATAATTGTGAGATCATTAGTATTATTTGCAATAGGTAATAGTGAGATTGAATTTCTAGAACATCTTCACGTTTTGGCACAAGAGGCCCTGGATCATGCAGACCTGCCCGTGCTGACTGCCACACTGGGTGCTGCTGCTCTGCTGAAGAACAGTCTGTACTGCTATGTGCACCATATCGAGGACATGGGGAATGCTGACAGACATTCGTTGCTGCAGGTGATTGCCAAGTTCTAGTAATACTTGGATATAAGATAATTAAATATATTAATTTGATGGAAGCAAGGCAGTACTTTTTTTTTTAATATAATACAGTTACAGTACGAGCTGACGGCCCATCTGGTGTTAAGTGGTAACCTCAGCCCATAACATGCGATGCGGCTTGGGTCCTCCCCTATTAGGTACGACAAGACCCAAGTCGCAACGTATGCGCCCGTAACTCTGAGACGTGTAGGTGGAATGTCTCGTGTGCCTGTATTTTCACCGGCAACCACACCTTTCAAACCGGAACACAGTAACGCGAAAGCGTTACTGTTTGGCGGCAGAAATGGGCATAGTGGCAGTACTTCCCCGGACGAACTTGCGAGAGTTCTACTGCTCTTTGATTTTATTTGAATGTAAGCGATGGAACAAGTAGATAGCCCACTTAATGGTATGCTATACTGCTCTGCCTACAACAAAAACAACTCACCATGGGGAACAGACAAGAAACCCCCTAAAAGAAAGATTTTCTTCCTTTCAGTCTGTGTACAAACGCTATGTGACCATGTCGGAGGCAGTTGGTGAGAGAGTGTTAGATCTTCACAATCGTGTTCTGTCGCTGTACATACTACAAGACTCGGGTGGGCGCCCTATTAACGAGGCTAGAGCAGCGCACGAAGCCACACCGTCTGTACACGGCTGGTGGCTTTACATGAACGGTGAGTTTACAGTTACAATAAGTACTAGCACTATAAGTATTATTTAACCGTGAGTCAGGGGACTTGGGGAAAAACGGAGAAACGTCGAGATAGCTTTTAGTAACAGTGGAACTAACTGTATATGCATAGATAATTAACTATATAATATATAAATATATAATTAGCGTTAGTTGCCACCCAACTAACAATATGCTGAGACAGATACCTTTTTGTGGCAACTAAGCCTTTTTAACTTGTATAAAATATATATTTTCATTAATAATATTTAGTTACCTACTTATGTGTTTTGTTTTTTGTTCTTTGTAAGCTTAGTGCCGCAAATAAAATATTTTCCTTTCTTTCTTTCTTTCTTTCATAATATATAAATATTCCAAAGAAGATATGTATCACATATCTTCTTTGGAATATTTACTCAATTTATTTTTATTGTTTCATGTACTTATTTTACATTTTCAGTATGAAATAAAAGTTGAAATATGAATTACTCAGAGCTCAGTTCTTCTGTCTTCCTTATTGCCTTTTGTTTACGTACATTATTGGTTATAAATTTTAGGTATATGCTCTCTCTTTCTCTTCCTAGCGAATGAAAGAGAACGATAATACCGCCAATAGACCTCACGAATGCCATATTTATCAGATTTTTGGTTTAACACATAATAAAAAAATAAAAAAATAATTAGTCTTAGAATATGCCCTTTTCTGCCGCCAAGCAGTGACACATTCGCGTTACTGTGTTCCGGTTTGAAAGGTGTGGTTTCCGGTGAAATTACAGGCACATGAGACATTCCACCTTCACGTCTCACATTTACGGGCGCATACGATGCGACTTGGGTTTTGTCATACCTACTTTGGGAGGACCCAAGTCGCATCGGCTGTTATGGGCCGAGGTTACCACTTAACACCAGGTGGGCCGTCGACTCGTTCCGTAAATGTATTACATAAAAAAAAAAAAAGTATTGAACAATAAAAAAAATTGAGTGATTCCAGGCAGCAGGAAAGATCTCTGGGACACGGTTCCGCCGCGAATGGCTCAAAGGATATTCGCTGGGATGCTCAACGAAACGCTCACCATTTTGACTGTCAGATATTGCCAGGTAAATTTCAGTGACTGACTATAGATGTGATTATAGATTAATACTAGCGGTTCAACCTGGCTTCTTACGGGTAGCTAAATTATACCCGGATGACTTGTAAATGAAGTTACTGATTTCAGTGTCTATAATACGATTTTCTAGCAAAATATAGACAACACGAGGAGGTAAGTGTCCACTAATCCACTATATACTACAAAGGTTAGTTGGAAGAAAATGATAATTAGCGTTATGTGCGCCTATTTATTTATCTTGTACAATAAATAATTTTCTATCTATCTATGTGTCAAATGTGCAGACAGTAAAACGCAGCGTTGATTTCAATTTTTAATGTAATTTTTTTATTATTTAATATAAATTAATATTAGTCGACATTTCCCACAGCGCCATCTAGCCCCAAACTAAGCCTAGCTTTTAATATGGTCGCTAGATAACTTATAGAATACATATATTTTTTGTAAATAATTACATATTAACACCCAGACAGACGAATATCAACGTTTGTCACACAAATGTTTGTCCTGAGTAGGAATCGAACCCACGACCTATAGCACAGAAGGCAGGGTTACTACCAACTGAGCTGTGAGGCTAGTCAAAGTAATAATATATATTGCATGTATTTCACTTTTAAGGCTTATTTTTTTACGGATCCTGTATATATATATTATTACCAATGTGTTGACTGATTTAAATAAATAAATGCTTATGGTTTCATTTACAGACAAAAACAACGGAGGCGACCACACCGATCCTGTTAAACGACATATTGAACATACTGCTGTGCGTTGCGGAGTTACTCCCGTGCATAGCGACGTGCGGCTCGGAGCTGGCGGGCGTGCACGTGCTCGCCGCGACGCGCGACGTGCGCGACGTGCACTGCAAGTGTAACCAGCTGTTCCAGTGCTTTGTTTATAGGGGGGCCCAACCGCATTATATAAAACAGGTAATTTATTTATTTCTTCTGTATTTTTCAAGGGAGAACCCAATTCGCATCAGTTGTTATGGGCAGAGGTTACCACTTAGCACCAGGTGGGCCGATAGGTCGTTCCGAACCTGTATCACATAAAAAAAGTCTAAGTTACTTAAGCTGTTTTGTACAAAGATCAAATAAACTTTATTATTTATTTATTAGGGACAAAAACAACTAACGTACTTAAATATTCTTAAATTATAAAATACATAAATAAGTATTCTTAGTGCTGCAGCCTACTTGAGCCTACCACCTTATCTACTTATAGTATATATTAGTAATATGTGTAATATTTTTATGTGGCAATGTTACGGAGCGAGCTGATGGCCCTAGTGTTAAGTGGTAACCACTGCGCATAACGACCGATCCGACTTGGTTTTAATTTACAGTGGCATTTATGCCTTAACCGAGTGATTATGCGAAAATATAGTTACATATTTACGAAACGGGCGCTACTTGGAGTGCAACGTTAATTTTGCAACCGTTGAGCTTGGCGTCAATTCTCGGTTACTTATTTTCTATCAAAATTTGTTTTCGAAAACAATACAACAGAACATAGATTTCAGTGTCTACAGTGTCACGAGAGCGTGGTGGTCTAGTGGACCCCGAGTTTCAATCTGGAGGTCGCCGGATTAAGTCCCGAAGTGAACCTGAGTTTTCGATTGAAAAATTTATGTGCGCAATACCACGTTCTCAAAACGGTGAAGGAAAACACCGCGAGGAAACCGACATGTCCTAGAACTAAAAATTCGAAGACATGCGTCGAGTGCACAAAAGGAGCCTCTTTGAGACGCACTTAAAATCCTTTCACCACACTGATTCGAGAGAAACAGTGACTCGAATAGAATAGAATAGAAGTGTCTACTGATTAGTCGTAAAGTGTGTTGCCATTATTACCAGGCTTTCGATGAAATCGAAGAGCCCTCGAACAAAATGGTGGACTCGCCGCAGCCGTGGTACACGTTCGTGAGCCCGGGGCTGTTTGGGTGCGGCGTCGATGACGTCACCGCTAGGAGCACCCAGGAGTTGGAAGTGAATACCGCGCTCGGACTCGAGCTGATTGTGCTGCTCGCCCAACCCCAACCCTCTTGGCCGTTACTTGTGAAGGTAACAGAACAAATGAACAGTTTCAGTTTCAATGGAAGGTATATTCCGTTTTTAGCAATTTTGTGAGGGGGGGATGAAATACTTGTTACGCACTCGCCCCCACATAGCATATTTTTTTTAAATATTGGTGGACATTTCATAGCGCCATCTAGCCCCAAAGTAAGCTAAGCATAGCTTATATCATGGGACTCAGACAACTGATATAATATTTATATACTATATATTTTTTGTAAATACATATAATACATATTAACACCCAGACGCAGAACAAACTTCTATGTTCGTTACACAAATGTTTGTCCTAGGTGGGAATCGAACCCACGACCTACAGCGCCGAAGGCAGGGTTACTACCAGCGGAGCTGTGAGGCCTGTCAATTTATATTGCGTAGTAATAGGAATTTACTAATAGCGCTGTATCTAACATCCACAGGTGAACCATTTGCTCAAACCGTAACCATTCCGCATAAAATCAAGATTTGTTACCGACTAACCATCGATTTTTCAGGTCCTAATGATGCGTAACTGTCATCTCTCTCGTATGTTGCTCGTCAGAGCGATTCGCAACATGTCCAAGGACAATTCGCGGTGGCCTGCGAACGGACTCTGGTATTCGGTGGAGAGAGACAGGAAATGTGACGGGTTTCTCTGCACCGCTGACGGGTATTGCAAGTTCAAAGGTGACACTGAGGGTGAGGATAATGCGTTTACTTTTTATATACTTACTACTAATACTTTAAAAATGTTTACTTGAAATATTGTTGTTGATGTTGACAACAAATCTTCCTTTAAATTCGTCTAGATCTGGTGTGCACTTAAATATTTTCATCGAAAAACTCATAGGTGCACGTCGGGATTTGAACCGGTGACCTCCGGATTGAAACTCGGGTCAGTACGCTCTCCATTGCTTGTTATGAGCAGAGGTTACCGCTTAACACCAGGTGCGCCACCTGCTCGTCAAGATAGACAAATAAATAAAATTGGAGTGTCTGTTTGTAATATTAAAATGACCGCATTTTACTAAGTGCATATGGATGGTATACACGGTAATTAGATATACCAAAACAACATAATTTTCAATTTTTGTCTGTCTGTCTGTTTGTTCCGGCTAATCTCCGAAACGGCTGGATCGATTTTGACGGGACTTTCACTGGCAGATAGCTGATGTAACAAGGAGTAACTTAGGCTACTTTTCCGAGGGGTAAAATAGGGGAATTCCACGCGGACGAACTCGCGGGCAACAGCTAGTAAAACATATATGAAATGTAGGTGGTGAGGAGTACGCGCGGGCGGCGGGCGCGCTGACGTATTTGGTCGCCGCTATGGGCAGCAAGGCCGAGCTCAAGTCCACGCTGTGCTACGCGCTTGAAATATCCGGTAGAGATTGGGCTGCTTGCTTGGACAAACGACAGGTAACTACGTATTTTTTTAAGAGCAGTAGAACTCACGCCAATTTCGTCCGAGGAAGTACTGCCACCATGCTCATTTCTGCCGCCAAGCAGTAACGCATTCGCGTTATGTGTGTTCCGGTTTGGAAGGTGTAGTTGCCGGTGAAATTACAGGCACACGAGACATTCTACCTACACGTCTCAGAGTAACGGGCGCATACGATACGACTTGGGTCTTGTCGTACCTAGTAGGGGAGGTCGTCCCAAGTTGTATTGATTTATGGGCAGAGGTTACCACTTAACACCTGGTGGGTCATCTGCTCGTTGTGCTAATAAGGTACACCAAGACCCCTGTCGCATCGTATGCGCCTGTAACTGTGAGACGTAAATATCTTAGATGCCTGTAATTTCACTAGCAACTTCAACGGAACAGTAATGAAAATGCATTACTACTTGGCGGCAGAAATGGATATGATGACAGTACTACCTGGATGAACAAGTTTACTGTCTGTAAATTTTCATCCACCTAACATTTTAACATTAGTGAAAATGTTTTCATTTTACTGTCTGTAAATTTTCATCCACCTAACATTTTAACATTAGTGAAAATGTTTTCATTCTGTTACTATTATATTATGTACAATCTGGTATTTCAGGTGTGGTGTGACCGCCGACCTCCGTGGCTCGCTGGTCTATTGGCTATGGTCGGCACCGCGTTGCAGTTCATACCGCCAATCCTAGTCAACGCTGTTCATACTGGAGCTTCTATGTATCAGGTTAATATTCTTACTCCTTTTTTTCCGATTCCCTAAAATGCCTTCTTTTTTATGTATAATGGAGGATACTTTGGACAGAGTAGAAAACTTCTCCATTTTTCTCCCAAGATTTGAATTTCAGCCTGTTTTTTTTTCAAATCTCATCAAAATATATAGTTTTAGCTTGCCGCTATGTTTAGTTTCTAAATTAGTTACTTGATATAGGAGGAGGTTCTCTTTTAGAGGATGTAACACGATCCCACTTCCCACTTATGCGAAAGTATGTCCATTTTGAATGTACGCGCCAGAACTACCAATATGGCAGAAATTTTTGATCATAAAGGTATATGATGAAAAACAGCCTACTTTTCATCCCAGTAACACGGGCGAAGCTAGTAGTTTTTTTATGTGATTTGAGCTTACGGCCCGTCCCACCTGATGTTAAGTGGTAACCGCCGCCCATAGACAACACCAATACGAACTAAAACAAAAACTTTAACATAGTATCACTGTATCAGACGATGTCGCTATGCCTTACGTGCATATCGCGAACGCTGGAGTGCGTGCCGCGCGCGTTCACGAACGCATGCACCATCATACAGCGCACTCTGCCGTCGCAAATACGCCCCGTCGGCGGCTCCGTGTTACTGCAGCTGCTTGTTACTGTCACCTACGAGGAGATATTCAAGTGGGCGCGTAAGGAAAGTGCTAAAGAGAAGGCAGGTGAGATATCTTAATTTCTCTGTCACTCCCAACACGGTTTTGTTTATCTATCTCACTTTAACACGTTGGACTGTGCGCGCACGTCACAAACGCGTGTTTTATTGAATTAAGAGGTACACACGGCGCATAGTGCTAGAGAGAAGGTAGGGGAGATAATATCTCTCCCATTGCTATTTTATCTTGCCTTCTGTAGATATCACTTGCTCTGCACATTAGACTGCGACTTTCTTGAGCCTTGAGAAAGTTGAGAAAGTCTCAAGTCTCCTATTTCTAAGACCACATTTTGTGTTAATGTGTAAATTTTTTACGGAATTTTAATGGCCTAACTGATATTAAGCACTATCTTCTGCTCAAATAAAAAGCAATACGGGACCTGAAACCTCACTCAGACATTGGATATCCCATCTCATCGCATTGCGCCGTCACCCCGAAATACGATGAAGGAACGTCTCGTGTACCTATCTGTAATTTCACCCATATTTTTTTATCGATACCCAGAAATGTCTCTTTAATTTTTATATTAATAAAATTTTTACTGCAACTAAATTTTAATTTATTAAAATAGGATAAGGAATATTAAACTTACGAGTATTTTTATATTAATCGGAATATCATATAATTAAGTATTATTTTATTTTAGAAGCAAATAGGGGCAACGGTGAAGCTCACACGATGCACAGAGGTAGCGGTAGGCACAACCTTAAAAAGCAAGTGAGGATCGTCGCCATGGGACATACAAGTAAGTTATATATTATATACTGTTCGATATTACACACACACATATATATATATATAATATGTATATGATATAATATTTCAGCGCCATCTTGCCACAAAGTAAACTAAGCATAGCTTGTATCATGGGAACCGGACCACTGATATAATACTTATATACTTTTATTTTGTAAATACATACATATAACACCCATATTATGTATATGTATATGTATACATATTAACACCCAGACACAGAAAAAACATCAATGTTACAAATGTCACAAATGTCCTGGGTGCGAATCGACCTCACGACCAACTGAGGCAGGGCACCAACTGAGCTATGAGGCCAATCAATACGAACTGATACGAAGTTGTAAAAATAATGGTTCTCATTACAGCAACATCGTCGTCGCTTAGTTTCGACGGATCTGTGAGCTCCCCTGCGTCCGTAGCGCTCGCCGTCGCCGAGGCGCTCTGCTCCGTCGACGAGGACGACAAACACACGCAGCAGATAGAAAGGATCGTCGCGCAGTCCAACAGAACATTCAAGTTGTCCACTCTATTCGGGCTGGAGGACTTTCCAGAGTTCGCTGAACTGTTTGAAGAGGTACGTCATAATAGACTTTTGGGGGGCCTACGTTGTTCGCGACCCTAGGTGATAACCCTTTGAATCCCTACACGTGTCCCCGGGTGGTGCGAAAGGAGCAACCCAAGTACCAGTAGAACTTGTGCTAAGTTCGCCCGTAGAAGTACTGCGACCTGGTAATCTGCCGCAAAGCAGTAATGCAATTGTGTTGCTGTGTTCCGGTGGAAGGGAGCGGGTGCCGGTGAAATTGCAGGCGCATGAGAAGTAACACCGTCTCGGGGTGATGGACGCAACGCATTGCGACTTGAGTCATCTCGTACTCTGTTGGAGAGGCTCGAGTCGTATTGCTGTTGTCTATGGGCGGCGGTTACCACTTAACATCAGGTGGGCCTTTAGCTCGTTGCGACACGTAAGTCACAATAAAAAAACTATTTGTTGAGGTAATTTTACTGACTCGTGTAGAGCCTGATCATTTTGTTGATATTTACGGACATACATTTTTCTATACAAATGCCATCTAACAAAGCAAAGCTTACTGTAGGAACCTTCTAGTATAGCGTACTTCATAAATTCTGTTTAATACTGAATAATTAATTTGAATTATTAGTCGTATTTCTGTTTTCCATGGGCGGCGGTTACTACATGACATCAAAAAATAGTATTAAGTAAAATAATAATTTGTTTTTTATTTGATTGAAATATTTTATTTGATTTTCCGGAAGTGGAATGATTGGGATGTGTATTTTATTTAACTTTGAGATTGATTTTAATTGGCGGTAAGTAAACAAATAATGGTTGGTAGGGTGATGTTCCCGGATCGAATGCGGAGCGCACGAGCGACGCTGCTGTCTCCACGAGCCAGATATTGATGGTCCCAGCGGGGAGAGATAGCTTGAGAGTAAGTTTTAACTCGATAAACTTAAACGATAAATATTTACAAGCTAATAATATAATATAATAATATTTGTGGACATTTCACACAACGCCATCTAACCCCAAAGTAAGCTAAGCATAGCTTGTATCATCGGAACCAGACAATTGTTATAATACTTATAAAGTTTTTTTTTTTGTAAATACATGCATATAATACGTATTAACACCCAGACACAGAACAAACATCTATGTTCGCCACATAAATGTTTGTCCTAGATGGGAATGGAACCCTCGACCTACAGCGCAGGAGGGTTACTACCAACTGAGAGTAAGGCCAGTTATGTCAGCTGTATATTTTTAACACAATTTATATCCAGGTAATGTACGAGCACATAAAACTACACGCCGAGTACATTTACAAAGAGCTGTCCATTCACGAACCTCACGATATCGACCTGCCGTTAGACAAAGCGCCGCTTCTCTACACTATGTTTCATATTGGAAGGAGACCTTTTGATCAGGTGAGATTATTAATTGGATAATTTATCATTATTTGTCTATGTAGTTTAGACTTTCGCAAGATTATATATTTTTTTTGGTAAATGGCCGCGTCATCTAACTTGTTTTTCTTTACTTTATGTGATACAGTTACGGAACGAGCCGACGGCCCACCTGGTGTTAAGTGGTAACCTCTGCCCATAACAACCGATGCCACTTGGGTCCTCTCCTACTAGGTACGACGAGACTCAAGAAGCATTGTTCGCGGCGAAAGACCAACCATTTTGCGGTCAATCTGAGATTAAAAGGCGATGGTGGCGCCATGCAACGCCTTGATTGGAACGGACTGTTTAGTGTTTCGTAACATTGGCTGCTTTTTTGTAAATTTTCTATACCAGTCGGGCAATTGACTACCACGCTATGGTTTCTTCACGGTGTTTTCCTTCACCGGAAGCTCGAAGTAATCGTAATATTCTAACTCATACCTACCTACCTATAAAAATCATAGAATAAAGTAGATTTACTCTACGGATGGTGGCGAAGGTTAGCTCGAGTTCGGCGATTACGACGTATCTACCAAATGAGCCGCCATCTATTCCATGTTGATATCCAGTGAATATAAAGTCAAAAGTCAAAGTCAAAAACTTTATTTCTATAGAATTAATAAAAAAATGGTTTGGAAACGTCAATAATATTCAAAACATAAGGTCACCGCTAAGTTTGCCTGTTCAAACCCTATCCGACCCTCCATGGGGAAGAACAGCCAAGAAACCCCCAAAGGAGGGCTTCCATTTTATTCGCGAGCAAGATCCTTGTAACAATCTGAATGTATATGTCGCAGTTCCTCCGCAAGGAGTGGGTGACACCGTGGAGCGCGCTGGTGCGGCGCTGCGCCGCGCGGTGGGGCCGGTGGGGCCGCACCTGCGACACGCGAGGGGCCCCACCTGCGACACAGACACGTTAGGGCTGTCACACACGGTATGACATCTTTAGGTATCACACACGGGGCATTACGATAATATTGTAACCGGTACTCAGGGTATCCATCTGCAGGTATTATCTTTCTGTATATTATGTATCTGACAGAATCTGTCCATATCGGTCTGTATCAAGTTAATCATATTGTTCATATTCACATCAATCATATTGTAATGCTCATTGGATGCACAATAGCTAATATTTTAATATTAAAAACTGATAATTTGAATTTATATTTAAATATAATATGTAAACCGGTTGATACAATAAAATGTGACTAAATATAATTTCGTTTTATTTAAACCTTATACATTATCAAAGTTTCATCATAATCTGATCAATGGTTTCGGAACGCATACGGAACAAACGTACAAACATTGTATTTTATTTATATAGATTGTGTTACCACGGTACCCGATGTTTATGTCGCCCCAACGAGTGATGTATGGGGTCTCAACATATGCATGTGAAGTTATTAAATAATTTCAGTAACAAAAGAAAGAATAATCATTTATTATATACATATTTTATCATATAGCAAAACAGACATATTGCAACCAAAAATTTTAAATCTTTTTTAACTAAACTGCAATGTCCGAGATATTGACGTGCAGCCGAAATGTTTTTGCGATACGTATTACAAACGCTAACATAATATTTTTTTTTAGTAGTAGGTAGTTTGATAACATTATTCTACATAATAACGAAATTGTTGTTTGGTCAGCTGTGAACTGTGGTGGTGCTTAGCAACTAGAACAAGCGTTGCTATTTCTGGATTATTATGAATCTCGCTATAAGTCTTAATTTCCGTTACCCGTTCATTTTGGTAGGTCCTACAAACCTAAAATAATAATAACAGTCATATTTGACCTACATAAATACGTATAAGCTTTTGGAAACATTTGTCTATAGCACGAAACGCGTCTATAGTTATTGTATACCTCCACGATCAGTAACAGAAAAACGTTTTTTTTTTTCACAATTTTATTACAACTTCCAAATTGACTCAAAACCATAATAAAGTCCGGCAGCCGTCCACTTAAACTAGAAACTTTCAAAATGAAATCTCAAGAGTTAAACTACCGTCGAAATGTCAATGTCCATAACTTGGAAGTTCATAAATTCCGTTATAAAACTTGTGACACCAACTCCTGGAAAGTTCCTTTTCTATAAAAGACTTGTGAGGCGCTCGCGGAGGAAAAATGTTAGTGAATTTTGTGTTGTAACTTGAATATTTATAGGGAATACTGTCGGAAACATTTTTGTGGGGAAATTTACTTAATGTATGTAAAGGACGTCCTTTCGCGAATTTTGAGCTGTCTGCTATAAGTGTCGTAGGTGGGTTCTTTTTTTATGTTTTGTAGTACGGCAGGCCCACCCGATGTTAAGTGGTAGCCTACGTTCTGGCATATACGCAGGTTTTATGCGTTGCATTTTATTGCGCCCTTAACTCTGAGACGTGAAGGTGGAATGTCGTACTGTTTGGTACAACAAGATCTACTGTATCTAAAATTTACGAATACTGTTCCATTATTGTGGAATTTTAAGGTTACCTTGGTTACTTTATCATATTTTTGGCATGTATTCCGTATTGGTTGCATTAAAGGACTATTAAACTGATTATTAAAGATGTCATGTAACATCAAAATAGTATTGCCCTTATTCACACAAGTTTTTGGATACCTATCTATAGCCTAACTTGCTTATTGGGTGGGAGAACATTTGATTTTGACATCACAGTGTTTGACAATTTCGTGTGTCATTCGAATACCAGCTTTTATATAATTTGTGTCATATCTGTCACCTCTCGCACATAAACCACATCAGTTACACCCAGATATTAGAGAGACCATTTCCCAGCAGTGGAACTCAAAAGGTTCATAAGTGAAAAATCTATTGTCATTGTTTTGGCGACGCAATGGAATTGTCTAGTATTTAGTCTATTGACGAGGGCACTCAACAACAGTCGATTTATATTATTATATATAGATAAGTCCTCACATGAATTTAATGTTTTGCCCAAATGGTCGAAATTCGATAACTGTAATTGAAAACTGACTAAAACATTCACTTATAACAGAAAATTATACCTACATATTTTTTCTTTGCCTGTTTATATATAGATTTTCTTAAGAGGCCCAGTATAAATTATTTCAACCCTAGAGAATACGTAGATATCCTGGAATATTTTGACCAAATATCAGTTCAATTTGTATATACAACTACTTCATTTAGCGTGCGTTTGTGCAAGCCGCACTCTGTTACGTTTCAAAATCTGTATACACATCGTGGCACCAACTCAAACAAAGTGCTGGGACTCAAACCCGGGCCGGGTCTTCCGATCGCTGTCAATCGAAGTCAACTTCCGACATTTCAGACGCAAATTGAGAGAAAGCTCCTACCAATGGTTGTAATCTAACACATGCCGGGAAATGTATTCGTAAAATAAAATCGTGTTAATGTGTCAGATTAAACTAACCAAGCAGTTCTGAAAATAAGACGTTGAACAACAGCCGGAAAAATACCCCACTTACAATAATTTTTGAGACTGATTTTGAGAAAATGAGGTTGGAACATTTTTGAATTGACGTGGCATCGGTTCATTCCTTTTATAGAAAGTATCTGTCGAGTCTTTGAAATTTATGTTGCTTTTATACGGCAAATAAAAATCTTGCTGTAAATTTTTCAAACATCATGAGTTGGCGTATAAAAATATTTAAAACCTACCATTCTAATCTAATTGTAATCGCTCGTAGTGCGTAACGCTGTAGCGTGAATTCGACTCGAGATATCGGACCTTGGTAGTTCCCGGATTGCCAAACTTTGTCCCGTGATTGTTTATTCAAAGCGCGGCTGGTACGTGATGCGATTGTTACGTACTCCGGCGATTCCAATCAAAATTTGATTTATTTCTGTTGTTCGATTTTGGATTTGGACGAGTAATGTCGGACTGATTCGATTGTCCCTTCTCAGGGCCTGGGATTAGCTGTCTGGAATGTTATTGCAAATTGAGATGGCAGTTAAAGGTATTAAGTCAGATATTTTTCAAAGGTACCCTTTTGTTGAAACATTTGCAACTACCTCTTTAACTAATTCAGAATTGCTTAGGACAGTTGCATATATTGCATTACAAATATTAGTTGTACATATTATAAAGTAACTACAATTAATTTACAAATTATATACATAAATATTCCTCGTTCATCGCTCTTTCTATTAGTGAAAACTGATTCAAAATCCGTTGCGTGGTTGAAGTAAGTGGAGAAATAGACGAGTAGATAGCGACTTAGTTTTATACTGTTTAGAGACGTAGGTATTACTTTGCATAACGAAAACAACCCAGTTATATCTCTTTAAATCTATATTAAAGGCACAAGTCCAAGAATTTAAATAGGGAGCGCCTATCATACAGATAAAATCAGTCCAATTTAATATGCAATAACCAAATCTCATTTCATAGGTAGACGTTATTAGCTGAAGTTGGAAACCGTTTGGTATCCGAAACACATAAACAATGAGTCCCAATTTCCCGTACGGTCTAAGGCGACCTCCAGCACAATCTTAGGGCTAGGGGTGTAAGTTATCCGACTTTTTATTGGTAACAAGCGTATCGGAATACCGATCTTTTGCTTATATAGCTATTTAATAATAATATTGGTGGACATTTCACACATCGCCATCTAGCCACAAACTAAGCGTAGTTTGTACTATGGGAACCAGATGACTGATAGATTACATATTTTTTAATTGAATTATAAATTTTATCCATTTTTACAATATTTTATGTACGTAGCATCTAAAAACCACTAAGGTGTATATATACATACTATATATCCTTTTTTGTAAATACATACATATTAATAAATATTATTAACACCCAGACAATCAATGCTCATCACACAATTTTTTGTCCAGGGTGGGAATCGAACCCACGACCTACAGCGCAGAAGGCAGAGTTACTACGAACTGAGCTGAGGTCAGTCAATCAAACTCTTGATTTTATAAAATTGCATTATTTACGTACCTTATGTGATTCAGGTCCGTGCAATATGCGAACAACCCCGCCCGCCCTACCGCCGAACTATTGACGAAGCTGCGGAGTGAGCATAAATTGTGTCTCCCGCCAATAGTTGGCGAACTAATGTCCGCTTTTGTGAGCTATCTTGCACTGAAGCGCAGTTGGTTTCGTGTTTACCGAGCAAATTGGAGCCGTCTTTAGTTCTTGCTGTTTAGTTCGGAATTAATAGGTGCACAAACTGTTGTCTTTGGTCATAAAGGATGGCTGGGTAACTCTGCAAATCCCATTCTAGGCGTGAAATCAATTTAGTGTTTAAAGCTGCTAAAAATATGCTGCTGTGCAGCTAACACTGTTCAGAAGCATATTTGTTTGAGAGTGCGTTCCGAATCCAACCTTTGCGTATAGTCTTTTGCGTGTAGTAGTAGCGGCAACGAACGTTATAATAATTATACACTTGTATATCGTAGGAACATAAATAACAATCAACCATATTATATATATATACTTCTGACTTACGTTGTTGCATTTTTATCCCAAATGTTATTGTTATTCATTGTTATACGTCAATACAGTCGGTAAAAGTCAAAATACCTCTCAAAATCAAACAAAAATTATACTTCAAAAGCGAGATCTGGTAGAATCTGAAAAGATCAGATAATAATCGTAATAGTCACGGAGTTGTGCAAAATATGTGAAAACAGTTCATACAAAGAAAAATATGTAAAAAGGATTTTTACTTAGGACATCATTGAGAATTGAGCGTGCTGTTTTCCTAACACTGTACCTACTGCCATACTTTACTAGGATCTTTAATGAGAGGGAGGCATGCTGGTAGCAATTGCATTTGGTAGAGACTTATTGGAAGACTTTACGAGTTTTGAATAAGAGCTGAATCGTGAATGGGTTTGGGGTTCTCGATTTGAGCAAAGATGCACCTATTTCTCAGATATACATCCTACTTATTTTTTATCAGCTATTGAAATAAACTTGTCAGTACTACATAATGTAATTGAAGCCTCCTGGCGCGTTTTTCTGTCTATGTATACATATACATAGTATCTTAGGCTATACAATATAATATGTAAACTTTATTCCTCAAATAAAATATTTTCTTTCTTTCTATACATAAAATACACGTAGAAAATTAGCTAAAACATGTATTAAATTTAAATCCATTCAGCATAATATGTAGAGTTAGTTAAGTAGGTAGGTTACTTATATAATTGTATCTTATTTAACGTAGGTATGGATTTATTTAAAGCTTTATAGTTCATAGGTATCTGTATTATATCCTTATCAAAACAATGTAAAAATGATTGAGAAATATACTCCAGGAAAACAACATCCATGCAAACAATATTCAGGCCGAACATCTAACTGCGGAACGGAATTCATCTGCAAATCTGCAGCTGAATTCCAGTGAAGATTCCAAAATTGCTAGCGCCCATTGTCGCAACACAAAAGTTACCAGTCACTGCTATCTCCCAGGTCCGTACTGCACCTATCTACACAATAGGGGCAAGTTTCACGATTTGCGGCGCCGACGGTAAATCGATGTCCAAGTCTGAGCCGGTGTGGCCGGAGACAGAATTTATTGGAGGCGCAACTTGGACAATGGGTTAGTTATTCGGTGTCAATCTTGATTCCAGCGCGATGCCGCCTTGAACTTACTTCTGTCTTGTTTTAAAATATTGAGATTGTGGAAATTGAAATCCTAAAGAGAGCTTTAAATCTTTTGATTGTGGAACTGGTATTGAGGTCGCCCGCTGATTGAGAGAGCTACTTTTAAAGTTTCCTCGTTTCGAAATTAGGTTGACTTTCAAAGTTTGTGTTTGAGTTTACATGGTTTGATTCTATTCCTTTGACGAATTCTCGTTAAATATCAATTACAGGATTATGTAACTTTTAATAACACAATTTAATACATGAATGAATACATGAATAAAGGATTTGTAGGCTAATATTTCAAGCCAATTTCATTCCGTTCTACCGAACATTTACCGACTTCGTAACTACCTACCCTATATACAATATTATCTTTCCGCTTGGATGCCTTTTCACCTAAGTGTTACTTACGTACCTACAGTTTTTATAGCTTGATGTGTCTACTACGAAAATTGTGGTTATTGCATGATAATGGGATTCAGCACGCTGTACTGGTTAACTACGCTACGATCACACTAAAATTAAATATACTTTTGATTACAAACTATATTCATAAAAAAATATTAAAATTATAAAATTTCTCTACATACTCCTTCCTTTAAAATTGCGTTTTAATTAAACATAAACGCAGAATATAATATATATTTTTACCTACATTGCAAAACTTTCTATGACCGACGTGCGGTAAACAAGTTTTTTGATTTATTCCCGCATTATGACTGAGTAAAACCGAACTCGTTACTGAGTATTACCAGTATTCCGATTTCTTTTGCCGAGTCGCACTCCTGCTAATATGCTGAGTCGCACTTTTGTAACTTGATTGATTTTCCTCTACCAAAGGACTTCAAGGTTAGAGTAGAATCATTGTAGGGTCTGACCACATTTGACTGCATGACATCGGATTTTCGTATACCTCTATCCCTTTCTGTCGCTCAGAAACGTCTTTAGTTTGAACGAGAAAAATTGCGTGGGGGTGCCTGCACTCATGCTATTGCGGCGAGCTGATTCCGTGACTGTCTCTTTCCCTTTCTAACTAATGAAGTTTCCGAGCGAAAAGGGCATCCAACGGAGCAAAATCCGGTGCCAGGCAGACATATGTGTTCATACCTTTAATTGGATGAAACTAGACAACGTCACCACCTTTTTATATCTGAGCGAATAGACAAAACGAGCATAAATACGGAGTTGACTAAATATACTAATTCTAGTAATGGTCTGAAGGTCGCTGGTTCAAATGAGCGTGCACCAACGATGAAGAGAAACTTTGTAACGAACTTGACATGTTCCAGCTGCAACCTAAATTTCAACGGAAGGTTGGCTTGGAGACGCAATTTAACCTTTACATCACCCTGGTTCGACACCCAGTGACACGAGTAGTAGTAGCAGCAATACCATAAATGGGTAGGTGATAATATTCCCAAACTATTTATTTATGAAGTCTATGGTACCTAAGTTCAGAAAAAAAGTCGGACTCAATTTGCAACGCCATTACCCATCGCTTCACCGTTACACTAAGACGTCTCATGTGCCTGTTATTTCACCGCTGTTGGAACGTCCAAATTGGAACAGTAATAACACGAGAATCTTGTAAGTGAAGGTAGAAAGGTTTATGCTCTGAAACCGTTGTGGAATAATTTTAGGCGCGCATTTAAATTTCAATATAACATCATTCTATGTCATTAGTTTTTATTTCCAAATAAGTACTCAAGAGTAAAACAATTTTCATAAAGACCACACAAGAAACTGAACATAAATGTAATATTTTCCCCACGAACAAGACTACATAGGTACCCATAAATAAGGCACCTACACATTACCGTCACAAGAAATTTAATATTGAAAGAAATATAGTTGCAATAGTATAATCAGTGTAGCGTTGGAACAATGCCAGGCAGCGTCTATGAACTTGCTGAATTCATTGGAGATACAGATCGGCTGGATTGCGGCCCGGAGATTTTATGCGTCAATATCAGTCGCATAGATCAAACGTTGAACGCGCCCTGAACTGAAACACTGTTCAGAAACGCGGTCTACTTACTAGCGTAACTCATATTACTAATGAATTCAAAGGGCTTATATTGAATAGTTTATAAGAAGAACTTACTAAATCTTATCTTACTTAATCTCTAGGCTCGATATCGAGATAAAGGTATGCTGCGTAATCCTTATGATTAAAATACGTAATGTATGCGTATGCAAATCGAGAAAGTTTTGCAATACAATCTATTTTTATGTCTAACGATATCTTTCATGGGCCCTAATCTGTCTAATTTATCAATAAATATCAAACGGATGGAATGAAAATAGGCTGTGTCAACAGTTATATTGTGGAAATTATATGGTATAGAAATAATAAATATTGGTGGACATTTCACATAACGTCATATAGCCCTAAAGTAAGCTAAGCATAGCTTATATCATGGGAACCAGACAACTGATATAATAGTCATATACTTTTAAAATACATATTAACACCCAGCACAGAACAAAAATCTATATACTGGGAAGGAATCGAACCCGCGACCTACAGAGCAGAAGGCAGGGTTACTACCAACTGAGCTGTGAGGACAGTCTAATGTAATATATACCAAACTAAAATGTACCTAATAGAACCACGGCTAGATTGGAAAATTTAAGACAAATCTTCTTCGTAGTGTCAAATAAACATTTGTCAAGCTCCCGCATTGTGTGTACGTCCAACACTTGGTTTTATTGACTCTTTCCAACGTATTCAGCTAATAAAGTGTACCTTGAATCTACTGTTTTATTGCTTTATTTATTTCGTTAGAGCAGTAAAATATTGGAGGTTCCAGATTACAACGTGGGCTGGGTGTTAAACGACTGAATTACAGTTTCACTAGGCGACGAATAAGTACACGACTCGAAAATTAAGTAACGGTTGTTAAATAAAGTGTTTATTTTTACCACTTTTTTATTTCGAATATAGAGAAGTCAGAGAATTATATTCTAGTAATCACATACGAATTTAAGCAAAAATAAAACGTGGGTGCAGTTGATAGTGACGTTTAGGTACTTACGTTCTGCAGGTCGTTGGTTTGTATCTTACAATAAGCCTGAGCTTCCGAAGAGGGAAGAATCCATAGCGTGGTAATAGAGTAAATGCCCGACTGGCTAATAACTACGATCAAATTGAGAATTTGCCGTGCGAGCACCTAAATGTGATAGCCTAACTTGAGAGCAGTTCCCAATCAGGTTATAAGTAGTCAAACGGTTAAATTTAATGCAATAACTTTACTGTGTTCGGGTTTGAAATATCTGTTGCCGGTGAAGTTATAGGCACGTGAGGAATTCCACCACCGCGTTCAGAATTATGATGCGACTTGGGTCTTGTCGTACCTACCTAAGTAGGGGAGAACCCAACTCGTATTGCTTGTTATGGGCGAGGTTACCATTTAATCCCAGTTGGGACAACTACCCCTGCCGTAACGTTAACACAAAAGAGTAAGAAAAACACACAAATAAATGATTTGAATTTGAATTTGAAGATAAATAAACAATAAATGGTAGTTCCAAAAACTGGCTATTTAAAAGATATCGTATCAACAGCTTATAATATTTTATAAAAAAAAAAATAAGAGCCGCAGAATCAAACTAATATCACCAAATGCCACAGTCTAAAGTAAAAAAATTCGCGTAATATTATAACAAATATAATATTTGTTATAATATATACACACGCCTCTCTCTGGCGTCGTGCGACCTGACGAAAACATTCCTTAATTAAATAAACCAGGTGGAGACCTTTACAAGGAAATCTAATATACCAGATAGGAATTCTTTTGTATATACAGGGTGGAGACTTTGCTAATGTAATTAATGATGGTCCCTCTACAAGCTAACACTGCGATTCGCTCTACGAAGAAATGTGTTTCTGATTTTATTTAATATAAATTCACGACCAAAATAGAGAACTGTTGATGAGTCATTTTCTTATTCATAATTATTTAAGATTGGCTTGGGTAAGTTTTTAATTAAATATGGCTTGGGTAAGTTTTTAATTATATATTATGAAAAAGACTTACCTAGCTCCATTTAATACATAAAAGCACTAAATTTTTGTATAAAAAAACAAAGTAATGGTGTTCGAGCAAGCATGGGATACACCAAGATCAGTAGATCTTGTCCTTTAAATTGCAAGTAAGCTCAGTTGAATGGTATTTTTTTTTTCATTAAAATACCTATATCATACAATCGGAAAAGTTACAGTTTTTGTCAAGAACTTTTTAAAATACTATCTCTAGGTATCTTAATAATTTAATAAAAATTACGTTCACAAAACGATTACGAGCAAAGTTAAAAGTCAGAGGAATTACTTGATGTCAAAAGTTTCACCCTGTAGTCTGCCCATGTCTAAGTAAAAAAAGGCCTTTATCAAATGAAACGACGGCCAAGGCCGAATCGACTTCAAAGATAATTTGCTTTGGAGAGTTTTTGTTTAGCCCATTTTTAAGCGGTTCCGTTTTTTCTAAGTGTCTTCTGGGCTGATTTATCACAAAAAACATTCTTTAGGAAGTTTATTCCTTTAGGAATTTGGATTTTTGTGCGAAGGCTATCATGAATGTCTCAGACGGGATGGCTAAGTAGTTAAGGAATATTGTTTTAGATATTTTCTTTTCTTGATACAAGCAGTATATTTTTTAACTACGAATATGTGACTCTAGTCTTTTCCTACGGCTTGTTTCCGTAGTTCATTTCTCATCTAACGCACATAACTGTGCATTTTTCCGGGATAATAGAGTATCCTAATTCGCTCACCTTTCCATAAAAGCCAAAAAAAAAATCGCTTTCTCGTTGTTCCGTTGTTGCAAGGACAGATCTACAAACATACGTTTACATTTTTGTATTCTAAAGCGATTCACCGGTATCTATTAACTAATTACGTCAATAGCAAGGATGAGTTTATATGATTTCTCTATTCTTAACAAATATGACCAAAACGTGTTGTTTTATTTCAAAGTTTCCTTCTATACCTACTGTTTCTGAGTAAAGACACTGCATAAAAATGTATTATTATACCTGAATTAATATTTCACTTTGAGATTAATTATAATTCCCCGTTTTATAAAAAACAAAAAAGACATACCCATGGTATTCTAGTCAGAGGGATTTAAGTTAAGGATAATATAATAATAAGCACATATGTATATCTTATGTAGGTATAAGGCACCATTCCTCGTAAGGAACGGATTCGTTCGGCCAGTTTTTTCGTTGACTTATTGGCGATGAAGTCGGTCTCTTCGTTTTGCTGCGCAAAATCACTCTTATTTTCTATTGACTATTCAAGCAAGGCCCAGTCTAAATACCTATTGGTGAAAGACTTTTTGAAATCTTATGAGTCGTTTTGGAGATTACCTTTCCATTATAAAATACCATTGAACTGTGAAGTTGAGTCATTCATGGTAAAAGGTCTATGAAACCGTTTTTTCTTTTAATATCTTGTTTCCTTTGCTTTTTATGACATGTGGAGTTATTAAAAAGTTTTACAGAATAAATTTCTAGACAATATTTTTCAGAATAAATATAATGAATTTTTCTCAAGAGGCCTTGTTGTATGTATAACGGATACACGATAACAGAATAATAATAAGAATAAGAATAAATTTGTTTGCCAATAATAGTAGTTGTTAACAAAAGTGAATTATCTAATTAAGTATTACCTCTATATACCAAGTTCCTAATTTACGTAGATCCATCTGTGAATCTCAAGCTAAACTTGTTATAAGCTTGTGTTTTGAGACTCAGAGTGAAAATTTATACAATCACAAGAGTATATTAATATAATAGTGTGTCTATGCTGCTGAGGTACATTCTCTTGAAAGATTGTACTATATGCCCTGAAATTAATAGGTTTACGATAATGAAGCCATAGGGCCCAACTTTTCCTAGTAACTGTTCGCTACAGTAAAAACTCATTGCATTTCGCTCCTGTTACTTAATGTACAGCAATGATTTGCTATTCTGCACCATTCCCAACTACAAACTTTTTCAGTTCCCGTGCCAACAATTTTCTACTAATGTACTAAAGTATTGATCATCTCCACAAAACTCCAATGTATGCTGTAGGTAATCCACCTCATTTCCTTTTTTCGAAGCCTGTTAGTAAGTATTGTACCAAATTCCATCAGCCATTGTGCCGCGGAACAATATATTTCCCCGCGTCCAATTGTCGAGTGGTTCAAAATTCTTTAAATCATTTCCTCCATTTTCTGAATTGAAGGAACAAAGTCACGCGAGATCTTCCGCGATAAAATATCTGTTTCTGGTAACAAATTTCTTTTTTTTTCGTGCTAATGTTGAAATCTGAAGGATTTGTTGGATTGTATTGTTACGGGGAAATAATGGTGATTGTTCAAACAGGCGGAAGGAATTTATTTTCGGTCTTGTTAGGATATATCAGCCGTCATGTTTTTTATGGTAACTAGATATCACGGCATTTTCAACAGTTCTCGTTTCTCACTCTCTCTTAACTCAAAGTACCTAACAGTTTAAGAGCAATAGAACTCACGCCAAGTTCGTCCGGGGAAGTACTGCCACCATGCCCATTTCTGACGCCAAGCAGTACTGTGTTCCGGTTTGAATGGTGTGGTTGTCGGTGAAATTACAGGCACATGAGACATTCAACCTACACGTCTCAGAGTTAGGGGCGCATACGATGCGATTTGGGTCTTGTCGTACCTAGTAGGGGAGGACCCAAGCCGCATCGCTTGTTATGGGAAGAGGTTGCCACTTAACACCAGGAGGGCTCTAACTCAAACGTCCTAGACCCAATAAAAAAAATATACTCATTGCAATGTCTGGCTGGGGTTTGAATCTTAGTCCTCGCTTCGCTTTGAAGGCAGAGTCACCACCAACTTAGCTACAGAACCGTTGAAACACGACCTATTCGTAAATTTACTACTAACAAGTATATTTTGCTCTGGTGGACGTGGTGGAACGTTAGAGGCTGAAGGAATTATTATTGTGCACTCATGTAGAAGCAATTATTCAAGGAATAATCGACTGAACGCCGTTATACAGAGAATATTGATTGAAAGACGTGCTTCGTGTGATTATTGTTTCGTACCAGAAATTAAACTTCACGGATGGTTTAGCGAAACATAGCATAATTAAACTGATATACAGGGTGTGTAAGATAACTACCAGATACGAAGGTTCCGGCGGTGTTTCAGCTCGCACAGTACATCAAAGTAAAGTGAGCTTAACAGACAATTTCTCTAGGAAGCTTCACTCACTACTCCGGGTCAGGCGAGATAAAATGTAATTTCACCGGCAACCACACCTTTCTGCCCGGTAAACAGTAACGTCAATGCATACTGCTTGGTAGCCTAAAAGTTTATGCTTGCAGTAATTCCCCGGATGGGATAACACAAGTTCTACCTGTGGTGATTGTTATGTATTTGTGTACGCCTTAAAAATAACAGTCAATTTTTTTCAAAGATTCACTTACACTAATATCATAATAATTATTTGTAACGGCCAGTGAATTTAATATGAAATAAATAATTGAATAAATTAGGTACTAAAAATGGCAAATAAATGGCACTTCACACAGACGACCTGCACAAAATGCATTGTCGCGACAAAAATGCCAGCGCAACTACTCTGAAACACTGAATACTGAAACCACACTCGAGTGTGGCGAGGGGTAGCCACTCACACCGAGCAGTACAAAAACAGGCACTCGCCAACTCCTGTTCTGCGGTGAAAGGTAAACAGAGATCTAAGTGGTCATGTTCCATTATAATCCTAACTCCGCTATCTTGCACATTCACACTGTATTGTAACTGTTGATGACATTGTGCACTTTCTGAGACTTATACCCAGATTGGGTCTTGTGGTAAATTACGGTTTAATAACTTATTTCTCAAAGGAATTACAGAATTCACTTTAAGAGAAAATATGTTACATTATAAGTTTGCCGCCATGCGTTGTAAGTACATTATTTGTTTCCAATAATTATCAGTTCCATATGCTACGTCAAAATTTGAGGCAAAATAAAAAAAAATTAAAAAAAACTAGAAATAAATTAAAAAATAAATGATAGAAATAAGAGGGTAGCTATATTGAGTACGCAAATCATACCCACGGAAAGCGGTTAAATAAATTATATCAAGGTCTCGCTTCTCAGCGTGATGGCTTTTCGGGAGTAAGTATTTGTCCCTGCAGTTGTAACATTACAAAACTGTATCTAGAGGTACTATTACAGTAATCGAGTCACTAACTCTCTCGAACCAGCGCAGCGTGGTGTATTTAGGTAAAGTGCGACTCAAAGAGGCTTCTTTCGAGAAGCAAGTACAAAGATCAAGTCAAAACACTGTGACTCCTAGCTGCAAGTCGGAATTCGAAACAGCGACTTCTGTATTGAAACTGACCTTGCCCCAAACTAAGCATAGCTTTTACTATAGGATTAACATCTTATTTGTTATGTGATATAGTTATGGAACGAGCAGATGGTCCACCTGGTGGTAAGTGGTAAACTCTGCCTATAACAAGCAATGTGACCTGGGCCCGCTCCCGAACCTCTTGTAACAACTAAAATCTACCTTTGTTCGTCAAGCCAAACTCTAAATATAGATGGACCTTTCACACAGCGCCATCTATCCCCAAATTAAGCATAGTCTATCTATGGCAACTAAATATCTATACCCGAACCTGTCGTAATAACTATTATTGTTCCTATCCTACATACATACCCATAAATACATCGCAGAAATATAACAAGAAGCCAGAATTAATTGAGCACCGCACCTTCAGCCGCTAATAGCTCAGTCTCAGATAACACAACCGTCTCACAGCGGCCCCCACGTTGTTACATTAACAAGCACAACACTTGTATCAGTTTTCTTTAATTCAAAAGCACAAAGCTTCAAAATTGCACGGCGGGAAACAAACACAAAGTGCGGTAATAAGTGCCGAGTTTCACTTTGATCATTTAAACGACTTGGAATGGGAACGTGTTGTGATATTTTATCGATGCATTGTTATTTAAAGTAGAACTCAGCGTGCGTTACCTACCGGCTCCAAGCGCAGATGATTTTCTGAGCCTTTTTATAATAGAGCTTTAGGACTTTGAAATAATATTTGATTATACATTACGTCATCACATAGAAAATGTGATTATATTTGTGTTATTATTGTTATTGTTTGTGTATTTATGATTTGGAATTTTTTGTGTATATACGTCTAATTATTGCTTTTTTGTGTCTTTATATTCGTACGCCACCAAAAGCTTGAGCTGAAAATCAGCGCTGTAACCTGTTGCAGCACGTGCTGAGCTCAAGGCTTTTCACACAATCCTGTATGCGACAGAGTTCCACATTCTTTTTGTTTTATTTTGTTTTGCTTAGGTTTTTTGTGTTTTTTTGATGTTTGCCTTTGTTGTGTACAGTGTGTGTGTGTGTGTGTGAATAAATGAAAACACACCTTTCGCTGCAAAGGTACTTACACAAAAATAGACTCTGTGCATGAAATTAGTGTTACTATTCTACGAATAACTCAGCCAACGCTTTTTTCCATTTTATAAGTAACCCACTTCTTTAGTTGCTACATGGAAAACATCTTACTATTATTGACGTCAGTAGAACCGATCGTTTTTTTATTGTAAGCGAAGGAATAAGCAGTTGGCCCACTTGCCCATTACAACATCAGTATGACTTATTTTTCCTCAGTTTAAGACTCGTCGTGATTCATTATTTCTCTAATACATAAAAATGTATGCCGTCAGTAAGAGTGTGTGAAGTTGATAAACTACGAAACCTGTCAACCGACCACCATGAACAATGGCACACCTATTTTTTATGGAGAAGATTTCGTGCTGTCTACATTACCTATAGCATGACAACGTCCGCCGGGTTCTGCTTGTAAAATATA
Source organism: Chesias legatella (assembly GCA_947359385.1). NCBI lineage: Eukaryota > Metazoa > Arthropoda > Insecta > Lepidoptera > Geometridae > Chesias > Chesias legatella. The sequence continues at coordinate 4,903,085 of OX375766.1, forward strand.
TAATCGACAAGTCCGTAAATTTGAATACAACACTATTCCAATAACAGGGTAGAAAATTCTGTTGGGTTTGAGTCCTTTCGCAACAATCGATAAAGACTATTCAGGTACCTCAAAGTACGCCTTTTTGATGTTTTTAACATGATTACGTTGTCGTATATTTTTCTCCTTGTGTTGCAGGTGGCATTTACATATAGACAACACCCGAACATCTTAAAATATCTTTTTTTATGTGATTGTTAGGCAAACAAGCAAACGGCCCGCCTCATGTTAAGTGATTACCATCGCCAATTGACATTTGCATCCTCGGGAATGCTAATCCAATTGGATCCAATCTCATCACTCTTTGCAAAAACCAAGGATCACACCAGGAACCCTGTTGCAGCAGGGTTACTTGCAGCCGTCAGTAAGAGCGTCTTGACTGAACGCTACAGCGCCGAGAAATAATCTGGAAATCGTTCATTCATATGACCTTTCTTGATGAGTTTTTCGTTAGAACATTTTATTTACGCAATACCACATTTTCCAAATGGAGAAAAAAAATTCGTGAAATTGAGATATTTACACTTAAAAATATTCTAAGTAATGTGTCAAGTGCATACATAAAATGAATCTCCTTGAGACGCACTTTTATCACTTCACCATACTGGTTCAAGAAAGCCAGAATAGAATAATCATTTATTAAAAAAGGATAATACAAAAAACTTTATATAATTAAGTAAAGTAAATTAATAAAAAAGTTGATTGTTTCTTCTGATTCTTGTCGTGGTTTACAATATAACGGGTATTACATAAAATAATATTGATTATTCAAAATACTTATATATAATTAATACTTAAAATATTCGCTGTGAAGGGTCATCATAAGAAAAGTCAAACACGAGTAGTAGTGATAACATTTCCATGAGCCCATATTCCTAGTCAAGTAGCTGAGCTGCTACAAAGTGAATCAATACGAACAGAATGTGATGGTTGATTAAGTAACGGCAGGCACGCGGATAATTAATTAGGGCCCTGCGACGAGGAGGCCGCAAATCGCCTAATTTATCGGGACAGTGGGCTCGGACTGTGGACTTGAGATCGAATGAATCCACAGTTTGGGGAAAACGTTGCTATTTCAAAAAAGGGACAAAAAATTTGATTGAGTACACAGAGAGAAGCATAATATGTTGAAAACATCTGTAAATCATAACCACTAACATATTTTTTATTTGATACAGTTGCGGAACGCATGGTGTTAAGTGGTAACCTCGCCCCATAACTGGTACCGATGTGACTTGGGTTCTTCCCTACTAGGTACCTACAACCTACAAGACCCAAGTCGCATAGTATGCGCCCGTAACTCTGAGACGTGTAAGTAGAATGTCTGTAATTTCACCGATAACCACACCTTTCAAACCGGAACACAGTAACGCGTATGCGTTACTGCTTGGCAGCAGAAGTGTGCATGAAGGCAGTAATTTCCCGTAAGAATTTGGCGTGAGTTCTACTGCTCTTAAATGTGCCTAACAATTTGTGGACAGTTTTGATTACATTTTCAATATTTCATATGTCTTCAAAAATACTGTGTTGAGCAGAAGGCACCCATAAAAAGTTGTTAACATATTATCAATAGCCCCGGTATAAGTGAGTGTGGTGGCTGCGTGGTATGGACCTCGAATTGCAATCCGGAAGTGCTAGCTTGCTAGCGTGCTAGCTTGCGGAAAGCTAAACATCACCTGATGTTCAGTGGCTGTGTAGCCGATGATGACTTCATGCAACGTCTGTATTGGGAACCGGCTGCCCTAGGTGTTTCGCGGAAAATTTACTACTGGGGGTAGGAGCTGGCTATCAGAGGGTTTGCCCTACCTCTGCGCTATTGTTCCGGTAGCTCAAGCTGTCGCAGGATTCAAACCCACCTTGAACTAAGTTGCTTCAAAAATAAATGAAGTGAGTATAGATTAATTTTTTGGGGGGTTTATACTTGCGACAAAGTAATGAACTCCTGCAAGCATCATCGTGTCTCTATTTAAAATGTATATTGTTACTGTTCCAAATAAATAAATATTATTATTATTGTTATTATAATTTCTTCCTGAATGGCAGACGTTGACCGTACTCTGGTTTCGTTTGATGTACTTACCTACACAATTACTTCTAAGGAAAAAATTATATTCATAAATCAAACTGTTGATGTTTGATGAGGCTTGCAGTTTCAAAACTCGAATAAATCGTTTGAAAATGTTTGCAAAATTATTGCGAACCGTTTAACAGCTTTATTTATTTGTTCAGTGAAGTAAAAAAACGCTAAAAGGCACTAACCCGATTCCATAAAAACATCATCAACCTACTTTGATCCGAAATAGGAAGGTCCATAGTGAAATCATGTACAAAAAAAGAGTTGCATAAATCAAATCAATAAACGGGTAAATAACGCTTTTATATTCATAGCCCTGTTACATTTGCCCTAGGAGTTCCTGTCTGACACCTTTCTATCTCAGCTTTGCCATCCATCAGGTTGCCGCCAGTTTTTTGGGCACTATACCACTTCATAGTGAATTGGATAGGTTGAGCTATCAAATACATCGGTGGCAGTGGTCTTTAGATAGCTCAATTATTTCATTAATACTCCAAAATTAACATTATATTAGGATTTCACTAAAAAAAAAAAAAAAAACACAACAAAACTATGAGAAACTAATGCGAATTATAAATGGTTTCTTTGGGTATAATAAATTTATATTTCAGATAACTTGGGTGTAGAACATTTCTTCTTATGTATTTGAAAATTAAAGGAGTTTGCGGCAAAGTCACATATTAAAAAAAAAAATGGTTGTCTGTAAAGTCGGTTTACTGACGATAGTTGAACATGACAACGTCTTAAGAAAATACTGATGGAATGGTAGCATTTTTCAAAAGAAAATTTTAATTTCATTTGTTTAATAGATTTGTATATATATAGAGAAGGAGGTAATTGGAAATCACAATGAAATTGATCAAGTTAGATTTATTTGTACGCATAAATACAATTATGTCATTTTTTTTTTTACAATTTAATAGTTTTACACTGCACTTGATACTCGATCAAAACATGTAAATGTAAGTATTAGCAGCTGTCCACGCAGACGCATCGCTCACTCAAGTAGGAGAGAGACGGATGTCGAACGCTGCCGAACGCAAAGGCCGATTGTGCTTCTTTGTCGCTCGTTCCGCGCTCTCGCTTGCACTTGCACAAGCCTTACATGGAACGCCTCAGAGCGAGGTAACGACGCATGAGTCATGTTTTTTCGTGCGTGCAGCCGGCTCTATCGAATTATAAGACATTGTCATGTCAAAAAAACTTTAATTAGGTACTTTTAAAAATAGTGCGTGCATTACCAATTTCTCAAATTGGTAAAAGGAAACATCTTGAGGAATCTGGAATGTACTAGGAACAAAAGCTCGAACACATAACAATCCAACTCCGATTACTATCGTCCCGTCACTAGCGATAAGTGCAGCGAGTCCCATCTCTATTCGTCATGGCTGCCATTTGACGATTCACCGGTCGCTAGCCGAGACACTAAATTTATATAATTTTTCTACTTAAATCTAGCCACCATTTCGACTAAAATACCTAAAAATAGTGCGTGTTTTAACCCCGAGGAACGGGTGAGTGTTGCAATATCTACTAACCTAGCTATAACTTGTAATTTCTTTTCTTTTTAACCAACCCTCATAACGTAATGATTAAAATTTAACATCGTGCTAGTTTTAAGATCTATGTATGACTGCCACATCAATGTTTACGAGATCTGCATTAATCGTCATCGCAGTTCCTCCGTCGGCCGATTAATGCAAAGTGCACGGATGTCGCAGTCAGACACTGGAAGCGGAATGGGTCTATAATACCCTACTTGGACGCATTCCAGGGTTCTTCTTCTAGTCCTCTACTCCTCCACGTAGCTCCACCGTACTACGGGATCTACCCCCGGCCCCATCACTCCGGCAGAACGCGACGGGATCTACCCCCGCTGCACCTGTCAAAGATTGGCTGCCTACTAACGAACTCTCAAATTACCCACGACCCCTCTGGTTTACTCACTACCCTACCATTTTTAAATTCATCGCCTCCTATCCTAATTTTATTTTCTTATTGCCTACCTCATTAAATTTGTTATTCTTTACTCCCGCTAGTTTTAATTTCTACTCCCTACCCTACCACCTTCCTTATTTTACTACTATCCACCTAAAACCGCTTCAACGTGTATCCACTGCACGAAAAGATTCTCTTGCAGAAGCACTTTACTTCTTTCCCCACACTGGTGGGAGAGATTTAGTAGCACCGATAGTACAGCAAATAAACAGCCACTGCATATATACTCGCTGAGATCGCAGAGATCAGACGTGTCTTCAATTATATTAAAATAAACAAATAATCACTCGCTGACTCGTGACCTCTTTCACCTACCGGTAGTAACAGAAACTGTGTCATACGTGTTCGGTATGCGATTTTGTGTTTTATGTAATAAACTGAAAATGAACAATAATTAATAAAAGTGAACCCTATTTACAAAATGGACAGCAGTCCCTTCAGCCGGAGCGCTAGAATAGCTCGCTCGCCGCCCTCTACGCCCCCGCCCCCGCCTGTGCCCACACCTCGACCTAATCCACCATCACAAGAGGTTGACGTTTTGGAATTAGTTCCCACGCAAGAACTACAGAACTGGATGTCGTCCATAGAACAATGCTTGAACGAGGTGTGCTCTATTGCAACAGAGGGCAAATTGAATTCGGAGCAAAAACTCCGAATTAATACTTTGTGTCGCAAAGTACGTTTAGGTAGTGACGTCACGGACGATCGTACAACACCACGCGTCCGCACGAATCGTGTTCGTAAAAATAGTAAACCTGCGTTATTACTTGTGAGAGTGTGTTCCTATCGAGGATCTATGTCTAATTCGGTAGTTTAATTGTTTTCACTCACGCGCGTTCCTGTTTTAGTGAATAACAAGTGATTATTTATCCGTGTTATCACAATTATTATCTTTTTTTCCAAGTGGGTAGACTTGATCTTTGCAGACGCAACTTTCTGTGAACTAATATAGTCGTCGCATTTTGAGTAGTGGTACTACTGGTGCTTAAGTGAACAATTATTGGAATAAACAATATAATTGCATATTAAAATAATGGGTAAATGTGGAGCCTGTGGTAAATTCTTAGCGTTGTCGAATGCGGCCAGTTGTAGTACGTGTCCTGGTATTTTCCATAAAGGGTGTGTGGCGGTCCCTGACACTGTCTCTGTCACAAAAGACTGGGTTTGTCCTGGATGCAAACAGAAAATAAAGAAGGGTGGTGATAACAGTAACACCCCGGTAAAACCTATTTGCGAGACATCTACTGTTTGCCCACTTGGCCGCGACATGAACATTGTAACCGGTGAATCGTCCAACTCGGATGTAACACGGGTCCCCGCTATGTTCGTACCAGCTTTGGACACGGAAGTGCGGGAAATGAGGCGTGAGCTCGCCGAGTACATGGCTGAGCTCCGTGTCTACCGCAAGGAGATGGCGGAGCTACGTGCTACAGTTGCGACACTCAGCGAACGGGTCGTCAACGTCGAGACCCGCCTTGAAACTGTTGAGCGGAGGGAGGTGTCCGGTGGCGCGACAGAGATTGCTGAGTTGGAGCACACTGTCAACCAGCTTAAGAATGAATTAAATGAAAAGGATCAAGAGGGTCTCCTGACAGATCTAGACATAGGCCATCTACCAGAATGTAAAGGGGAAAACGTCTCGCACTTGGTAACCGTCCTTGCCGCGAAACTAGGAGTCACCCTAGAACGGTGCGATATTGTGTATGCTGAGCGAGTGGGGGCCGTGGAGCGCCACGCCCGCGCCCCAAGCGGCGCCGACGGCGACGCTGAAGCTGGGAGCCGCGCACGTCGAGTCGTCGTACGACTGGCGCGCCGTCATCTGCGAGATGAGCTGCTCGGTGCGGCGCGGGTTCGCCGTACTATTACCTCCACCGACGTCGCCCTACCCGGTCCAGCACGTCGCATATACATCAACGAACGGCTGACACGTACGAATCGCCTGCTTTTCTACAGAGTGCGTGAAGAGTGCCGCAAGCAGCACTGGCGATACTCGTGGACGAAGAGAGGCCGCATTTACGTACGTCAAAACGACGGTAAGCCAGTGTGCCACATTCGCACAGACGCAGATCTAAACCGTGTTTTTAATACTGGCTCCGTTTGAGCGTAAGACTGTTGTTTTTTGCAATATCATTTTATTGTTAACATTAGTAGTAAGAATTCACTGTTTTAGAAGTAGATATATTATTAAAGTCTTGAACGGATATCATCAATTTCACAGTTTCTCCCAATATTTGTGTGAAACATCTTTCTTTATGCTTAGCTGGAAAAAAATAATATTTTTTAATTTACTACGGAAACATATATACTTATATTACACTACCTTTTCCAAAACTATGGAGTGCTTCTATGTAGGACACTTGTTTTCACATGTCATTTGTACCAATATTAAGAATTATTTACTCAGTTACAGTGTTCGTTAGTAAGCAACTAAAAATAGGTTTGTTTAATGCAGGTTCCCTCGGCACAAATCATGACAACCTCGTAGCTTCCATAATCCGACACGATATAGACTTGCTCGCAATAAATGAGACCTGGCTACGAGCGGGCGAGGAGGGACGTGCCCCCGACGTGGCGGGCTATCGTTTGCGTCACGTTCCTCGGCCGCGAGAGGTGCGCTCACACGGAGGTGGCGTAGGGTTCTATGTTAGGTGTGGCATAAACGCGCGTACCTGGTCTCATCCGGTCGACCCCCTGCACAAGTCGGTTGAACAAATGTGGCTCAGGTTAACTGTCAACGGCAAGAGGTTAGCAGTTGGCACGGCATATCGCCCACCGTGGATGGATATAGAATTATTCTTTGATGCACTCACTGACTCGATAAACGCGATTCCCAAATGGGATAACTTAATTTTAGTGGGAGATTTTAATATAAATTTACTCAATAATGACATAAAAACAATTAAATTACACACTTTCTTATCTTGTTTCAACCTAACTCAATTAGTGTCTTCTCCCACGCACTTTACAGATTCAACTCAAACCCTTATTGACATAGTGTGCACAGATCTTCATGCTAGAAGTATTACTGCAGAACCAGTAGGGTCTTTATACGGACACTGTCTGGTTACTTGTGAGTTCAACATCAAGCGAGATAAAATAAAGCCATACTCTGTATCTTATAGGCCAATTAAGGAAATTAACATGGATAGTTTTAATGTTGACCTTCAAGCTATAAGATGGGATCTTATATCAACACTTGACAGCGTTAACAATATGGTTAACGTTTTTAATCAATGTGTTGTAGCCCTGTTTGATCTGCATGCACCTGTAGGTCCTGTGTTAATCAGAACTCGCTCTTATCCATGGATCACCGAAACTATCAAAGTTATGATGCGGCTGCGTGATAGAGCATCGGCGGACTATCAGTCAAGCAAGTCAAATAGCAAAAAGTTATACTACAAAAGTCTTAAGACAATAGTAAACAAGGCAGTGTTTAACGAAAAAACAGCATTTTTCAAGTTTAATATTAACAATAAACTAAAGAACCCTAAAGTTTTGTGGAAAAATCTTAAAAATACAATAATGCCTAAAAAATATAATAATCTTCCTTCTAATTTTAATGACCCCAATATAATACTCACTCACTTCTTAAATATTACAGGCACCATGGATGTACCACTCTCTCTTTTAACTTACTTTGAGTATCATAAATTCAGTAAATCAGCCTTTAGTTTAGCACCAGTCAGTTTATTAAATGTAATAAAAATAATAAGTGGATTAAAATCAAATGCAGAAGGATGTGATCTTATAAGTTTGAATATGCTTTTGATGACAGTGCCAGATACATTGGAAACAATAGCGGCTATGATCAATACATCAATAACCACATCTACCTACCCAGATATCTGGAAGTTAGCTATCGTGCGACCGTTGCCTAAAAATACCAACCCACAAGAATTGAAAGATCTCAGGCCTATTAGTATCTTACCATGCCTGTCAAAAATCATGGAAAAGGCCGTTTGTGCACAGGTGACAGATTTCCTAGAAACAAATAATATATTACCAGACGTACAATCAGGCTTCAGGAAGGGACGCAGTACAGTTACAGCATTGCTAGATGTCACTGACAACATACTTTGTGCGCAAGACAAGGGTATGTGTACCCTATTAGTGCTGCTTGATTTTTCTCGAGCTTTTGACTCCATAGACATCAACCTCCTCATGTCAAAACTTAGTTATTATGGTTTTGACAATAACGCCATAAAATGGTTCGATAGCTATTTGAGTAATCGTTTTCAATATGTTAAGCTCGTTCGCGATGATGGTACCCCATTGCTCTCTAATAAAGTTGCTGTTAAGAAGGGAGTACCCCAAGGGTCAATACTAGGACCAATTCTTTTTATTTTATATTCAGCGGATATACAAGCACATATTAAACATAGTAAATTTCACATATATGCAGATGACATTCAGGTATACATCTCCTGCAAACCGTCTGATATAAATAGTTCTATAATAAAACTCAATGAAGATTTATCAAATATAGCTTTGTGGTCTAAAAATAATAGCTTGTTGTTGAATCCTAATAAAACGAAATATCTCATATTCGGTAGTAAGCATCAACTAGCCATGCTAAATTATTTGGAGAGTGTTTTGCTTATGGATGAGCCTATCGAGCGTGTATATAGTGCTCGCAACCTAGGCTTGCATTTGGATGGTGACCTTCGATTTGAGAAGCATATCGCCGATACTGTTCAAAACTGTTTTTATAGGCTGAAGGTTCTGTATAGGATGCGACCATTTATAAATGAAGATTTGCGTATCCAACTGGTGGAGTCTCTGGTTCTATCCAAGTTGAATTATACTGATGCCGTATTTGGGCCTCGACTTTTGGGTAGGACGCAAAGACTTCTACAACGAGTGCAGAACGCATGCGCTCGTTTTTGTTTCGATATACCGTTTAGAGCCCACGTCACTCCGTATCTTAATGATAATTTTATTTTGAAAATAAAACACAGGCGTAAACTGCACTTAGCGTGTCTTCTTTTCGGTGTTTTGAAACATAAGGCCCCTTTTTATCTTTACGAGAAGTTAACGTGGATGTCAGGCTCCAGATCCTGTGAATCTCGCCAGTGCTCAATGCAGTTATCGACACAACGGCATTTCTCTGCCTCGTTTAGAGGAAGTTTCCGGTATGCTGCATCTAAGTGCTGGAATAATATTCCACCGCCGATTAGGAACTTGCAAAATGTCCACGGGTTTAAAATGCAACTAAAAAAATATCTTTTAGAATCTCAGAAGGAGCAGGGAAAACTACGTCATGATTTAAGTGTAATATAAAATATATATATATATATATATAAGATTGCTTAATATTTTTTCATATTAAGAATTAAAGTATATATTGGTAGTCTTTGTGCCTCTTGTTTTATATGTGGATGTAGTCCGTTCAACGACAGTTCTTTAGGATCGTTATATAATTCATAACTTTTTAATTATTTTTTTTATTTATTTATAGGATTTACTCTTTGTTATTATTATTATTATTCTATAAGTCTGTGTCGGTTTTTGTTTGATAATTGTGTTTTCAATATGATTAGCTTAATATTTACGTCATTCATCTTCCAGTTGTATTTTTATTTTATTTTCTTCTATTGTTTATGTGCGTTTTTACTTTACTTTTTGCGTTGTTACTTTTGTCCGTGATCTCACTAGGCGGGTCTACCGGAAGACCAGCGCTGGTTGTAACACACAACCAGCACATGCTGAGGTAGACACCGTTTTGTAACTAATTTATTACTTTTCTGTTCTTATTTTTATTGATTATTGTGATTATTGTGTAGAATTGTAATAAGTTGTTACAAATAAATGTTATTTTCTTTCTTTCTTTTCTTTCAAAGTAGGCCACGGTACATCTCAGATGGCAGTAACGTATCAGTCCCTCAAGACGAAAGCTATTCATTCCCAAACTGCTTTTCATGACCTACAGGAGAAACTTGATCTGTCCCAACGGCTGCGAGACCTTAAACTGAGTATTGAAGAGTCCTCAAAACCACAAACTGGATCTTCATTCGCTGACATGGTTAAGAAAGGTACCAATAACTTCATCAAGCCGATAAACGTAAGTTCAGTGGCCATCTATCCCAATGACAAATTAAAGTCGAGTGAGGATACTAAATCCCTGGTGCAAAAAATTATCTGCCCGGAACAAATGAAGCTTCACGTGAGAGGCTTACGCAAAACAAGGAACGGAGGTGTTATAATCAGCACAGACACGAAGGCCGATATCGAGAAGCTTAAGCAATCGGTGCAGCTTACGAATTCTGGCCTCACAATCGACGATGCGCATAAACGTAAGCCTAGAGTTGTAGTTGTTGGAGTGCCCTCATCAATGCACGAAAAGGAAGTGTTTAACTGTCTGTACCATCAAAATCTGGCTGAAACACTTCAGGATTATAGCCTCGACAAGTTCCTAGCCTCAACTAGGTTAAGCCATAAGTCGGGCAAGAGGAACGCTGAGACCTGCAATTATGTGATCGAAGTACCCGCAGTTATACGCAAAGCCCTGATAAACAAAGAACGAGTGTTTGTGAACTGGTCATCTTGCCCTGTGAGAGACTTTACGCTGGTCACACGATGCTATAAGTGCCAGCAGTATGGACACGCGGCCAAGTCATGTCGGGAGACAACACATACCTGCGGCCACTGTGCTGAACAAGGTCACTCGATCAAAGAATGCACCAAGAAGGCAGAAGAACCAAAATGCGCTACTTGCTTGCACTTCAAAAAGCCAGGTAACCACAAGACAGGTGCTGAGGATTGTCCGGCAAAAAATATGGCAGAAAAAAGGTACATTAATTCAATAGATTATGAAGGCGCCTAAGAGCGCCGTTAACCTATAGTGTTTAGACCTTTATTTTATTTGTAACTATGATTAATAATTTTATTAATAGTTTAGATAATTTCTCTGTATCAGAGTGTAAACTCTGCGAAGTTGAAAATTGTAAACAATATCTATCCTCTTACAAAAATCCTCTAACTATACTAACACAAAACATACGCAGTGTACATAAAAACTTTGATAATTTTAGTATTTTTCAGCAAAGATTAAACATAAATTGCGACATTATAGTCCTTACTGAATGTTGGCTTGCCAAACAATATAATGTGCCGCTAATTCAGGGATATAGTATGTTCAAAAGTAGGATTAATTACAACCAAAACGATGGGGTGATAGTTTACGCAAGGAACCATCTCAACGTCTCTGTCGATGAACCGAACATATACGAATGCAACAGACTTTTAATTAAAATTGGAACAGAATTTGCAATATTGGCTTTGTATAGACCCCCATCCTTTAGAAATACAAGCAATTTTACAGACTCTCTAAATGAATCCTTGCAAAAATTATCCTCCTTCAAAAACATAATAGTAACTGGAGACATTAATATAAATATTCTTCCAGAAAGTAGCGATCCAGGTGCCGAGGAATACTTAAACATCTGCTCCTTTCATGGCTTACTCCCTGCACACACGCTTTCCACACACCAAAGTGGTTCTTGTTTGGATCACATCATACTTAAATCTGATTACCCATCACTTGCACTTGTTATTAATTCTGCAATAACCGATCACAATGCTGCTCTACTAACCTTAAATTGTAAACTACCTAACATAAACAACAGTCGTACTATTTCTGAATTAAATAAAAATAAACTTGAAGAAGATTTACGTAACATAGACTTTGGTCACGTTTACAATTCCGCTGACCCACAGTTTTGCATGTCATTTGTAATAGAAAATATAAAACAAGCAATTCAAAAAAACTCGGTCAGTGTTCGATTAACTAACAAAAATTATAATATTAAACCATGGATCACAACAGGCCTTATTCGTTGTATGAAACACAGAGATAGACTCCATATGAAAGCCAAGACTAATCCACATAACTCAATACTTCAATTATCGTACAAAAGATATCGAAATTTCTGTAATGACCTACTAAGAAAAGTAAAGATCAGCTACGATAAAATTGCTCTGGAAAAGGCCGGAACAAATAGCAAAAAGATTTGGAATCATATTAAAAATGTAACACATACCTCGCCACAACACGAATCGGCTTCAGGCTTATTACGAGCCAACTCATCACCTTTGACATCTGCTAACATCGCAAATAATTTCTTTGTAAATATCGGTAAGAGTCTGGCGGAAAAAGTTCAAGGCCAATCACAACACCAAACGAGCGCTTCTTTTACATGTAACACTATTCCAAAATCCTTTGTTTTACTAGATACTGATGAATCCGAGGTAGAAAGAATAATCATGGGTTTAAAAGACGACTGTGCAGTTGGTTGGGACAATATATCAACTAAAATTATCAAACAATTCAGGCACATTTTAATCCCACCGCTTACATATATCTTCAATCTATGTTTATCTGCAGGACTCTTTCCCAAATGCTTAAAAAAAGCGGTAGTTGTCCCTGTGTTCAAATCTGGCAGTAAAGATCAAGTAACAAATTATAGACCGATTTCTTTACTTTCTTCTGTATCGAAAATATTAGAAAAAATTATAAATAAAAGGTTAGTCAAATATTTGGAAGATAATTTAATTCTGTCAAAGATGCAGTTTGGTTTTAGAGCTAAAGTTTCTACATCTGACGCTGTACATCACTTGACTAACTATCTTGCACAAGAACTTGATCACGGTAACCATACTATAGGAATCTTTCTGGACCTCGCCAAAGCTTTTGACACTGTTTCTATTCCCATTCTTTTGCGCAAGCTTGAAAACATAGGCATCAGAGGCACTCAGCTGAAACTTTTCTCAAGCTATCTAGAAGAACGTACCCAATGCGTAAGGATTGGTAATGTTCTCAGTGGTGATCAGAATAATACTACCTTTGGTGTTCCCCAAGGAAGCATTTTAGGATCTACTCTTTTCTTGATTTATATAAATGAGCTTTGTAATTTAAAACTAGACCATGGCATAATCATATCTTACGCTGATGACACTGCACTTCTTTTTTCGGCTGATACCGAAGAAAAAGTCTTCAAGCATGCGCAGTTCGGATTCAATATGGTAAATAAGTGGCTTCAGCACAACTTACTAACATTAAACTCAGATAAGACAAATTTTATCAAGTTTTCAATGCGCAAAATAAATTCTACTGAAATAACCTCAAAATTGTATGCACATATTTGTAAAGTTCCTTCTGACAACCAATGTATGTGTCCTGTCATAAAAAGCTCAAACAAAATAAAATACTTGGGTGTTATATTAGATGATACTCTTTCTTTTAGACAACATATAGAGGCCTTAAATAATAGAATACGTAAGTTAATATATGTCTTCAAAAAACTTCGTTACATTGCAGATCAAAAAATAATTTGTCAGGTTTACTATGCTCTATGTCAATCAATTTTATCTTATTGTATAACTACATGGGGGGGAGCGGGTAAAACATTATTACTAACAACAGAGAGAGCTCAAAGAGCGATACTCAAAGTGGCCACTTTTCGCCCTTTCTTTTTCCCCACTAACCTGCTATATAAATCTTTTAAAGTGTTAACAGTTCGGCAGTTATTTATAATGAACATAGTACTAAAGCAGCACGCAGCCCTTCCCTACACCACTGAACATACTAACAAAAGACGGAAAGATAAAGTCTGTCCGCAACAAACAGGGTTAAAACATGCATTTACATCCAAATTTTACACATTCTTAGGACCGCTTATGTACAATAGACTGAATGCGTTAGCTAATATTTATCCCCTTAATTACAATAATTGTAAAAAAATCCTTAAGGATACCCTCCAGAGTATGTCTTACCATGATACAGAGAACTTATTGAGTGTGTTAAAATAAATCTTTTTAGTTTCTATACATTTAATTAAGTCACTTAAGTTATAAAAAATTTGCAACTACGGACTTTGTTATTCGGTCTAGTTAGTTTTTGAAATGTTTACTGTTACGTTCAATTCCAAATTGTTTACACGTTATGTATAACTTGTAGCTATAAGTAGGTACCTATAATAATAACAAAGTAGTGATTATTTTACATTAAATGTTAGCTCTTCTCGCCTGAAACACAGGATTACCTAGTTCAGGCTCCCGTGTTATATATACCTATGTCTAAATAAGTTTTATGAATTTTTATATTTACCTTGTTTTATTTGAATAAATTTATTATTATTATTATTACTGAAAAGACCTCAATACTGCTTTTATTTGTACACTAAACATTTGTCAGACCCGTCTGTACCAAAACAATACAAGCCTTCAAATTCGTATCGTATATTACCAAGAAATTGCTGTTGGCTTACACAAGTGCAATTAATTGTGTAACGTCAGACCACGTGTGTCGGGTCACCAATTTTCTTATTTATCGGTTCCAATTGCCCTCAATTAGCTGGGCTGTGTTATTAGATCTGTAAGCGAACCGATACTAATTGTTTTATTTGTATAGTTTGTGTATTTTTATTTCGGACGGGTCTCAGCTCAGCGCGTTCGATTTTGAAAACAGTTGCACTATATTGTGCCTATTGGCAGACATTGAAATTGATTATATCCTTCATAACAATAAAGCAATATGGATACATAAGTATCGATTATGTTAAAGTAAGTTGTTATTGATTTTGACACAGAAATAATTGCTTAAGTAGGGTCTAGTTTAAGTCTTGTTTGCCACCACCAATTAGAACGATTCTCTTTGTTTTATCTCAATTCAATCCGTGGTTTAGGTGAAGGAGTAAATAAAGACTATATAAAAGTTTACTTTACAATGTGTCAGTTTATGGATTACCTATATTTGAGGAGGGTGATTTGTAACTATTTACCGCGAAATCCACCCCGTTACTGTACCCGTATGGAATAGCTACCATATTTTTCTGAAAATTACTAAAATTAATTTATTTTTATACTTACGAGACGTAGAATAATTTAACTTTGAATTAATCGAAGTTCAGATTGCTCAGAATGCTCTAACGAATTCCATACAGATTTCATCAATACTAAAATAATCAGATTAAAAAAGTACATTTAATTTCTTACCGAAAAAAGCTTATTATTTAAATTTCCTAACACAAAGCTAAAACTAGTCCGTTAAGTTGTTTTTCATGTGTCAAGCTTGTATGTAATTCCTGGACAGAATTCTAGAACAACATACAATGTTTCAGCCCAACAGTTTAATTACTTTTGGTATGAAAAAGTAAAAAACATCTAAACATCCATACATACTTTCTCATTTATATATGAATGAGATGAGTGTTGCGTTCAATGATTCCAACAAAATATATTTGTTTTAATTTTAAGTATACTTAAATCAAGTCGATTAAATTTATGATATTCAAAGCAATTAATTCATATTACGCCTAATATTAAACAACCACGCTATGAATAAAGTTCACTCCGCACTTCGTTTCATTAGGGCTCGCTTGAATCTTGAGTCGTTGTGAAATCAGTCAATATTTCTCTAATAAAAGTAGTTTCACTGTCCAAAGACAGCCAAGGAAGCAATAACTATTTTGGACAATCTACACTAGGTCCGTAGCACTTGAATGGGCACTAAGATTTAATTCCTGGCATCTAAAGAAATTGTGCCTTCAATCTTCTAAAGGGACGAGATATAACCTATTTCACAGATCGTTATGCTTTAACACAGCGAAGTTATTGTACCAGTACACCAACTTATTAATGTCTGATAGGAAATATTTTTATCACCATTATCCCATTTAACTAGACCGGTTTCTATCAACCAATTCTTCCTGGTAGAACTAATAATGTTTTTTTCCATTTTTCGCTACCATGAGGCCATAGAAAAAAAACTGTCGAGGAAGAACAGAAACGCAGAGAACAGAGAGAGAACAAGAGTTACAGATGGAATAGACATCAGACTCCACTTCGGAGACGTCAAGATCTACAGTGGTACCCTGAAAATAGCCTCCTCAGGTTCATATAATGATTAAATAAATAAATAAATATTAGTGGACATTTCACACAAGAGCATATAGCTCCAAAGTAAGCTAAGCATAATTTATATAATGGGAACCAGACAACTAATATAATAATTATATACTTTGCTTTTCAAAGTACATACATATAATACATATAAACGCCTAGACACAGAATAAAACTCAATATTACTAAAGCAATATTACCCCAGGACCTACAATGCAGAAGGCAGAGTTACTACCAATTTAACTTGAGGCCTGTCAATATGAAGTGGCTTTTGACCTTGGGATGCTAGGTTCAAAGTAAATCCGCGATTCCTAATATAGTCCTTAAGAAAAACTGTGGAAGACTCAATGGACATATTATTCAGCCCCTATCGAGTGTCTCCTTTTTTAACACGAGACATCTACTATTTCTAAGGAAAATTTAATCGGCTCAGCCAGAAATGCGTTCGGTTTTACGAAGCCACTCAGATCTTGCAAAAGGGCGCTGTGGGGATTACATACGGGAAAATCGTTTACATGACTTTATTTTCCTAACAACTTCTTCCAAAGCGGCCAATAATGTATTTACCTATCTAATTTATTTTACGACGCAAATGGGAATACGTATTTTAGGTTTTAAACATAGCAGCTGGATCTAAAAATCTTATTTCCTTTGGATTAACAGAAACTACTGGCAAAAATTGTGCGGTAATAAAATATACATTCATATAGTCCGAGCAGAATTTTAATTAAATTTAAAATGTATGTGCCTGCACGGTTTGTACGAAATGCCTAAAGTGAACAAATTTCTGTGAACCTAAATCCAGGAAACTTACAAGCTCGATGAACGCATTCTCGAAAATATCCTGTGCTATTTATTGCGTACAAAGTTATAACCAGTCACGTTACCTTATTCCTGTTCTAGAAAACACGGTCAGACTTCCGTCTACTAGCTTTAATAAAGCTTTGAAAAATTAACAGCGACTATTTCCAAAAAAAATGTATAATCTCCCTCATTTCAGCCTTTGCGGATGGAATTCCTCAAAACCCCTTCGATTGTTTTGGAAAGAGCCCCGCGAAGTAACAAGAAACTTCAGACTCACAAATCTCAGAGATTTCGTAATGGTTCAGTCCCCTTCTCTAGATTTGTTATTCTACGTACACTATATCTGTGTTTTCCACATTTAACCGAGCACAATGAACACTCCGATCTCACATCTATTACCTGCAGTAATCAGATAGACACAATGGGCCTTTGACGTTGAACGAGGAACAGATTCGCAAGATCAATTCCATCCGTGAAGTATACGGACAATGATCTGGATTGGCCCATTTAAAAAATGGCTCCATGGATGAGATCTACACGGAAAATTCAAAAAGGTTGAGGAAGTATTTCTGTAAAATATTTTGTATTACATAAGTAACATGCTGTGGACATAAGTTGGCATGAATCCTGGCTATGTAGCAAAGGGGTTCGATCCTCATCCTGGGCATACATTTGTTTGTGTGGTGAGCATACATTTGTTCTCAGGTCTTGTATGCTTGTTTATATGCATATGCTTTACAAACAGACATATAGCCCACCTGAAGTTAAGCGGCCAGGTAGCCTATTGACAGCAGCAACTCCGCGGGTATCGTGAATGCGTTTTTCATTAGTCCTTACCTGAGTTCCTTTATTATTTATCTTGGAGAACATGGTCTGGATGTCATCCTTGGGCGGAACAATCTCAGATAGTGACCTATTCCACCACTCAGTTGAGGGGGGTAGAAAAGATCTAGCGAAGGAAGTTGTACCAGCCTCCCAATCCCCCGATAGACAAGATCAAAGCTCTCTTTTAAATGTGTTTCCCCGTAAAATATTTTTTTACTTTACAACTAAGATATTGTATAAAATCGTTCGGCTAGCGTAGCGGAAATTGCTCAGCGTCAGGCAAAGAGACACGACCGGACGATGTAACTAATCAGGGATGAGCTGCGAGTGTGGACGAAGACTGAATACCTTATTCTGGATATATTGTAGTATATTAGGTTGGTATCGGAAATCCATAGAAGATCCAAGGTCATCACATATCTTTCTGAATAAGCAAATAAACGATAGGGAATTCAGTCATGACCGAAGTCTGTCTAAATTGTATTAGTTTATTTATTATGTTACTTAAATTGTGGATATAACAACAAAAAAAAAAAACACAAATTAATCTCCAGTTATAGTCTTAAAACGTTCTGCTAAAATTTTTAGATAATTAATTGCATATGTACTAAATTTGTACCCAATTAGTTTCCAAAATAGCAGCCTCGTCCACCATTCTTACTACGACGTTATAACAAGATCATTTGGTCAATACAAACAACTTAACATTTCACAAAAAAAACTATCAGTTATCTAGTTCCCAAAGTACCAGCCATGCTTAGTTTGAGACTAGATAGAAATGTCAAATAAATGCCTGCTTCGTCTGGGGGTCGAACCCGGGTTCGCTTGGCAGGTGTGGTACAGACTTAATTACATAGTTATCATTATGTAATTGATATAACTGAAAATTATATATAGTATTTCAGTGCAATATACTTATATAGAAAATAATATCGAATAACATTTAACAAATTTCTTATTTAATTCGTTATTTTTATCCCAATAACCGTATAAATTATACGATGCAAATTCACGAGTAGGTACGATATGAATGAATTACGACTACACTTTTGAGAGCGGTTTTCATCTCATTAGCGTCACTCGGCTCTCGTGGAAGCTTTCGGTTGATATTATTAAATTACTCGTTAGCTTTTGATGCGTACGTTGAACTTTAAACTCATTATAGCAATCTTTATAGTTATTGCCAAAATTTTATATACTTCTATTCCGTACTCAAGTGCACTCGATTATCTCTTGAAACTATCAACGTTATGAATATTATTTTAATTATTAACATATATTTATTACTTTAATATCAAAAGAAAGCTCATGATGTTGAATTATTCCATCATTACATTACAGACGATATTAGCTTATGTCTAAATAAATAAATTTATTTTTATTTATTACAAAAAAAATATTACACCGTAGCACTTAAATAGGTTACACAGTCTTTAAGTAATCAAATATGCTATCTTTTAAGAGTAAAAAATGTAGAATTATGCAAATCTGATATTTTTAGTAACTCCCTACATTTTAAAAAGTCACGGGGCTTTGGAACCTTATTTTCAAATGTTTTTCCGTACATTCAACGCTGCCCGGGCGAAATCCCGAACTACATACCGAAAGACAGACCTTATCATAAATTTTTTCTATGGTTCGTCATACATAGTCAAAAAGTACGTCATTATGTTTTACATAAAATCAGAGTTACGTTAATGTTTGTGTATTTAGTGGATGTACTTATTAACGGTGACTTGTTTTATGAGATACCAATTACAGATATATACAGATACAATTACAAACAGACATCGTCGTTAAAATACATATTAGTGCCAGCCTCGTGTACTCCACTGAGGCTACTCTCAGACCGAGCTCTGGGGATTCCGTAGAGGAAAATCGAATTCGTCCGCTGTTTGTACGGAATTACAAATGTGGTTTACACTTTCTGAATTAGGAAATTGCGAGTATGTGGCCGAGCTAAGGGTGGATTTATTATAATTTAATTTTAAACGATATTTGGCGCAATTTCACCTTTTTAACGTGTAGGAAAATATCGTAAACTGTTAAATCGGAACGCATTTGATGTCAAAACAACCGGGATCGGGTCTTTATAGTGAAATGTGTGAATTATTGCCCGTTTTGAATATCTTATTCTCACTGCCATTTCAAGGACATGCAGAAAACTGGAATGTGCATAAGCAAGTCTCTAGGTACCTACATGTTTTTGTTATAACGAAAATGTATCTTCTCTTATGTATATTATAAAACAAATCTACGTGCCTTCTGTTTAAAACGATAGGTTGGTTACCGTCCTCACCGTAATAATTAATTTTAATTAAATTTGTTTACCCTGGCTCGATATCACGTGAGGTCCATTAGCTGGAATAGGTGGTTGATTTCACTCGAATCCATTACTTCGAGAATGATCATTTATAACCCGATACATTCGACTATTGGATTACCGTTCCATATAAAGGCCGATGTAGTTTTACACCTTAAATCAGATTCATATTGCATTTTCAGATTCTGCAAAAAGCAAACAGCAAAACGATTTTTAATAATTTTAAGAAGTTATTGATACATATTGCTTATATGGTTTTCAGATTAATATAACTTTAATCTGTCAAAATAAATATATGTTCTCATATATACAGTGTTATATTAGCTTCTGCTCGCGGGTTCACCCGCGTGTTACGGCTTTCGAATCATTTAAGAAGTTATTACCGCAAAATGAAAGTGTAGTGTGCCTACGTATTGATACTGCTAACAAACTCTCTTATTTACCAACATAATCGTATGGTATATGCAAAGTACATTCTGGAAAGTATTGCCAACATGTATCCATCTCTGCCGTGAAGCTATGCACATATGTTTTTTAACTTTTTTTTTCTTTTTTTAACACAGCATTCACAATGTTATTTGAAGTAATAACTATGTACATCATAATGTACATATATGTACATATACATATTACGTACTATGTACATATAAACTCACGGTTTTTCCCCAAAAGGGTAGTGACATTTTGGCTTGCGATTTACACTATCATGTGAACTTTACACGTATTAAGCTCGTCGTTTCCCACGAATAACTAGCTACAACTTTCATCAAAAACTCCTTGGTAAATTGACGGCTAAGACAAATTGTATACCAACAAAATCCCCCACAAGTACGGACGTAGGGTTACAAAAATAAGGTTTGATTTTTACATCCCCCCTTAGATACGGGCATACTGTTCCAAAGGGAATTCACAAAGACGCTGTACAAAGCCACTTAATCACACGAGCACATGCGAAAGTAAGCAGTAAACACTCACAAGACAGATTACACTCACGTTGAATGGCTCAAGATGAATCGGAAGTATTCGCACCGACTCACGGCTGACCTTAGAAGACTCGTTAATTTGTATCGGGAACATCGATCACGCTATTACCTTGTGAGGGTACGAATTGAAGAAGAAAGTGTAAGGAAGTTCGATTAATAAATATACTGATTTATAAAGTACATATTTTTCATGTGCTTTGTGTAAAATCGGATGTAGAGTTAAAAATATTAGTGTGAAGAAAGAATAATGAATGTCGTATATACATTCTGGAATAACCAATTACATGATACTGCGCCAGCCTCTGTAACAGACAGTCTCATGGGAATTTCACCAACATCAATATAGGTACCATTGAAACCAGAAAGCGAGTACTATTCTTGTGGCATGATAAAAAGAAGCTTTATCGACCAAATTGTGTAAAATTATCAGTAAATGTATTCAAATTTCAATAACATGGCCAAAAGTGGACAGATTAGTTAATTGATTTGTGGTTATTATTCAGATGATTCAAGTTTAAGCACAGTTTAATTACGCTCACAAAGCCAGCGGTTTGTAAGACCGCAGCCAATAATTTAGTTTACAAGTGAAACTACTATACTACGAAATTTTTCTATAAAGCGAATGATCTAGTAAATCCGAAAACCAAAAAGTTATGTGTCTTTATAACGTATAACGAATAACTTCTTTGTAACGGGAAAAACGTGTCCTCTTTTTTTGCAATGTACTGTCTGCTCGTATAAAAAAACATACATACATACATAAACGTTTAGTTTGAGTGTTTTTAAAATTATGGACGAAAAACTACTGAAAGATATCTGTAGCAAAACTCAAAAGCATTTTATCATAAGTAGAATAAAAACTGTAAACTGTATAAAATTTCCAGTGAAATTCATTTATAAAATCCATTTATATTCATTATAACGGTAGCTTATAATTTACATTCAATTTATCAGTTGAATTTTAATATATAAAATAAAATACGTAATGTTCCAAATTATTAATGTATAAATATTTAAGAATCAAGTAGAATTCTGAATCCAATATTCAACGAGCACATACTTAACCTTCAAACCTAATCACAGTTATAATATTAGTAATGTAGTATACACGCAGAACGTGTAATATTTATTCATGTGATAATAGAACATCTTTATGGAAGTCTAAGCATTTTCCTTTTTGCTCTTGTTAATTTTGCGCCTGATTCTCTCTGTGTAAGCTGCCACTATGTTTGACAGAAGAGGGAGAGAGGATGATTTCTCGTCGTCTTTCACTCCTACTTCTGTGCAAAGCGCTGGCCTACTCTTCTTGTCTTTGGGCAGAGCCGCTTCGGAAGACATCACGGATGCTGTGTAGAGATATCCGTTCCACTCCAAGTATTCTCTGATCTATAATATTTTGAGAAGTGTTTTAATGGGGAGAAAATATGGAATTTATTAGTACCAACACTGTCATTTTTATTGGATACAAACATCATTAAAATTTACTAAATCTAATAATATCTACTACCGATTCTTTTAGTATAGTTGAAGTTTAGTCTGCGAGTTAGAGTCAGCGCC
Source organism: Chesias legatella (assembly GCA_947359385.1). Taxonomy (NCBI): domain Eukaryota; kingdom Metazoa; phylum Arthropoda; class Insecta; order Lepidoptera; family Geometridae; genus Chesias; species Chesias legatella. Next base: position 4,925,586 of record OX375766.1, read on the forward strand.
GTCATCGACCCCAGTAATACCATTGGTTCAAATCATTGAAATTACGAATGTAACTCGCTATCCATGACTCGTGATGATGAGTCGCTTGATTGATGAGTTTTTAGGTAATGACGACACGAATACTGATTATAGTTCGTGTTCATTTCATCTACTCAATTAGCCACGCCGTTGAAAGAAGCTTCGATTTTAAAACATGTGCGAAAGAACTTGTGAGTTTCCCAGACGAGCACTGCTGCCACACTGCGTCAGCCTAGGGTCAAAGTGGTATTAATGCCACCTGCGACTCGACGGGTCGCAGGTTCGAACAGAGGCTGGTGAAAACTTTATGTGGTGAGCTTATAGTTTGTTTTCGTCTTGTATGATCTTCTTCGATCTGTCTTGTTGTTCTGTTTGACCATGTTAACTGAAACAGGAAGAATCCTAGTGGGGTATGAGTTTCTAATCGCGTCATTATCATGTGCACTATTTATAAAATAAAAACTGTAACCTATCATCTATTATATATATATATATATGGAATTGAATGTCTTATATATATATATATATATATATATATACCTAATATATATAAATTTATTAACATTTTACCAGTTCGTTGATCAGAAGTACTTCGTCCGTCGGTCGGGGCGGTTCAGACATTCTGTCGCCGGCAGCCGTTTGCCGTTCCCGTAAAAGTTCCGTTACTTGAGCCCGCATCTAAAAGATTTTACCGTACAACTTGGTATTTTAGAGAATAGTTTATAACGTGTTCAGGTTCTATGTGCGGAAAGTTTAGCAATACTATATCGTCCCACCTTGGGATCAAAGTGAATCTAGCCTGGTATCATAATAGTGAATGGCTATTTTTGTACTACGGAATAAGGCATCGTGGGATTCATTTAGATATTTATGTGTGGGCCGGTGAAACTACAGGTACATGAGACGTTGCACCTTAATGACTAAAATAAGAAAGTGTGCAATGCTACTAGCCGTATTTATATCTTAACATCAGGAGAGGCACCAGGTTCCGTAACTTAATAACATAGCAAAAACACTTTTGTATCTTAAAGTGCCCTGCTGAGAACATTAAATTATTAGACAATCTTCAAAAACCAATGTTTGGTACATGTATATTTTTCTCTATATCAATTAGTGAATGAAATAGAAACAAAGTAACTCTTTAATAATCCACTCATACCTCTATATGTTTTTAAAGCTTTAAGCTAAATATATTGAATGTAGTGAAAATAATTAAATATCGCACCCTTTGCTTTATGTTTTTCTCCTACTTATAGACTACACTATTTATAGACCACAGAAAAGACGCATCTCTTCTAATACAGGTTTCTTAAAAATTAACAGTAGAGTTCCCATATCATCAATCTTGTAATTTAAACAAATAACTTTTGTTTGTTTGTCGTTGTAGGTCGTGGGTTCGATTCCCACCCAAGACAAACTTTTGTGTGGAGCACTGATGTTTTGTTCTTTGTCTGGCTGTTAATTAGTATTTATATGTATTCTATCACTCATCTAGTTCCTATAGTATAAGCTATGCTTAGTTTGGGTTGGATGGCGATGTATGAAATGTCCACCAATATTATCACCCAGCAATAGGTTCTTTGGACCTTTTCTGTTAGTACTCAGCGTTGCTTCATATAATTTAAATCAACATTTTCCAAATTCTGAATCCTCAATTTCGTCGAACTTGATTAATAGACTAATCACAAACCTCCGCTGTAAGTTTGTTCAAATATCCATTTCTTTTCATCAGATCTCTTATGGCGTTTAGCAGTTCCTTTTCCGATATAGTTTTCGTATCGTTCATTTTTATTGCATCGCTGTGATGACATTTGCTGACGTTGAGTAACAATTCAAGTAGGTCAAATGTCAAAAGCGAAGAGAAAAACCAAAAAGGTAGACGACCTTTCGTATTGTTTTAAAAATGGTTTAAAACATTTATCATTTTATAGCATGATTCTTCGCATGTATTTCTTCTTTTTTTTTTATGTAGTTATTTGTTTTTTGTGACATGTTAAGTGCATGAAAGCTTAGCTTTAACTTTTTTTTTTTTTTTTTGCTTTATTCGGGAAACATACAGTACATAAATTATGTTAGCTTATAACTAATAAATAACACAGAAACCAGTGAAGTTTCCACCATGAGGTAGTACAGTTTAGGAAACTTGTGAACTTAAATATATTACAAAAAAAAAACAAATATAAATTAGCATTAACAATAACAGTCTAAATTAATTACACAAGCGGCAAATGCTTGACATAAGTTGTCGACGAAAGGATGGAGCTGTTAAATTAAATATATCAATATCGTTAAAGAATTTGTTGTGGATAGCACATGCTCTATTAAGGAAAATATTCTTGTTATAATTCGTTTTAGAAGTCGGGGTGCAAAAAGTTTTCTTATGTCGAGAAAATATTCGGGGGCAATGCAATTAAATATTTTCGAGTAAGAGTCCGGAATCAACATCATTTCGTAATAATTTATACAAAAACATTTGATCCCTTATCACACGACGAGCTCGAAGACTAGCAATGATATTAGTTGATAATGTTGATAGATGAAAGCGATAATTATAATGTTTTAAAAATTTATTTTGTATTTTTTCGATTTCTTGAATATGAACGTTATATTGGGGATTCCAGACAGTTGACGCATATTCGAGGATGGATCTGACGAAGCTATTATAAAGAAGTAATAGCGTTTTAGGGTTTTTGAATTCCCTTACTCTTAGTATAAAGCCAAGCATTTTATAAGCTTTGGATGTGATATTACCAATATGAGTATTAAATGTAAGTTTACTATCTAAGTAAACACCTAAGTCTCGGATTTCAGACACTCTTGTAATGGAGCAGTCATTAAAATTATAGTTAAACATTATTGGAATTACTTTATTATTATTATTATTTAAAGATGCAACTTAATATTTTCACAGGACCGTTCATTGGAGTATATTAGTATTAGACTAGAACTAGAAAACAGGCAAGTTGGTTAGTATGAAAAAAAAATGTCTGTAGAATCTACTGTCTGTAGAAATATAAAATCTAAATATTTATGCATAATAAAATAAAAAATTACAAGGAACCAACCAATGTCTATTACTCTGTTGTACACACCCCATGCATTCGAACCTACAATGATTTTGGAATGTAGGTCCGTAAGACCTATTTTCCCAAGTCTATGTGAATACCGCTCACATCGCTGCTTTATTAGCCCAATACTACCTTTTGCGTGTTACCGCAAACGATCCACCTAAATCGCAGCCTGTAACCGCCAATATTTCAAAATCAAACAGCCCTCACATGGCGCTGATTTAAAATAATTTATAGCTGTTGGTGTAACCTTATGGCAGGGACACGGTTTTATTAGAAGGTTAGTGTCATCAGAAGGGTCACGTTTGGTTAAATACGACAGTATAACCTTCGTGTAATATACATAGTTATGTTGATGCACAGATATTAAAGTGACTATAGCAGCTTGAACAGTTTAATCATACATCTGAGGGTTGTTTGAATGATTGAAACGATAAAAATAAATTATGTTAGATATTTTGAAAATAATGAAAATTTGCGGTGAAAAAATATTAAAATGAGACAAAAATAAAATATATTATTATTAATGCTAATATATATTGGAGAACATGAAGATTACCAACAGGCCTGCCAATCTCTTATCATTATAACAAACATTGAAGTATGAATTATATATATTTTAATTTTTTATTTTCATACTTACTTGTTGATTTAACTAATTTATTTAACGTAGCTGTGTAGACTTAACAGTTCTAAAACCAAACGAAAAGCGATCCAATCAGCAAAACCTACATACAATGTCGGTTTCCTTTTTGAAACGCTATATTTAATCCCCTCATATCCGCCGGGAAGCGGAAATACTGCACTACCTTTTTCCTTTTAATTTTTAAAACAATATGATGAAGCCTCATTGCAGGGTAAAGGCAATATAATGTTGAAATTGTACCTCAATTAGGAAATTTTATCCACCGCATTAATTAGGGTTTTTCTGTGCAGTTCAAATTACAGATATAAATGATATGGGCATTAACTGAGCCGAACTGTTTCGGTGCACGATGCCATCGGATGGACGAAATAAAAAACGGCGGACATTGAAATATGCGGTTGGTAACGTTATCATCATCATCCTAACTCTAATTGGCCTCACAGCACAGTTAGTAGTTACTCTGCCTTCTGCGCTTTAGGTCGTGGGTTCGATTCCCATCCAAGAAAATTTTATTATGTGACGAATTTAGATGTTTGTTCCATGTTTGTGAATTTAAACATTAATTAGACTCTGGATCTTACTAACCTTGCTCTGTTTAGTAAGGAATAATAAACTGGAAGTGTTAGCTGAATGCAGATGCCTTCCCAAGACAATGTAACCTTTGTAACTTTTGGGGAAGACTAAGTGAAAAAGGATTGACACCAATATTATTTCCATCACCGACCAGTCTGTCGCATTACTGTTTCGGCTTGATAGGTGTGGTGATATTGCGCACATCAAATTGGATTTGACGGAATTGAATTTTGGGGTCAGTATCACTAGGCTACCACGTTCTATTGTTTACCTACCTCTTATCAAATATATTCTGTTAATAATGTGTAATATGATATGACTAATCAAAACCACTTCATAACTTATGATTTATAGTCTAAGAGCTCGCAGTCAAGTCCGTTCTAGTTGAGAACACTCTTTAGAACCTTCGATTGAGAGATAAACTTACAAGGATTTTACTATAAAAATACATTGTAAACAACAGTTATAGAACATTTAATATTATTATTATTAGGAATTTTGTTCATCTTATTTTATTTTATTTTTATTTATTAAGAAATGTTATCTTATTTTGTAAAAGCGAACTCGCTTCGTAGACTTCGCAGTCAATGTTCAGCCAGTTGACTGGCCTCATAGCTCAGTTGGTTAGTAACCCTACCTTCTGCGCTGTAGGTCGTGGGTTCGATCCCCACTCAGGACAAACATTTGTGACATTTGTAACATTGATGTTTGTTCTGTGTCTGGGTGTTAATATATATTATATGTATGTATTTACAAAAAAAAAGTATATAAGTATGTATATCAGTTGTCTGGTTCCCATGATACAAGCTATGCTTAGCTTACTTTGGGGCTAGATGGCGCTGTGTGAAATGTCCACCATTATTTATTTATTTTATTTTATAGCTTAAATCCAAAAGTCACGGGGAATAATAAGGATTATGTTTCGCAGAAAAAAACTGAATTTAAAAAAAACAACTGAAAAATTCCATGGAGAGCTTGAAAAAAATTACGCACTCAATCTGTCACCGGCACCCTGACTATAAATATCAACGTGGTCATAAAGCAAACAGTGATTATATAAATGGTCCATTAAGGAATGATGAAAAGGCCCCGTGAGTGGACATTCCCTGAGATTAATGAAGATACATAGATTTATCTTCTAATATACCGTGATGATTCTGTATAATAATGCGGACGAGATTTATGCGTTTTGGGAGAATGAGTATTGTTTCAGAGATGTTCTGTCCGATATACGTATCGTGTTTTTCTTCTAAGGAGCTTGTAGAGATAACATTACATATATCAATTAGAATTGTTTTTGTAATGGGATTACAAATGTAATAATGTATACAATAAATATACTGAAGCTGTTATTGCAGTGATGAAATTGTTTATCACTCAAAAGTTTTACATTAGTTTTACAATTCTCATACATTATTATATCTCAATACATATTTACACCCAGATACAAAACAAACATCTATATTCGTCATAAAAAATATTTGTCTAGGGCGGGAATCGAACCCACGTCCTAGAGCGCAGAAGGCAAGGTTACTACCAACTAAGCTGTGAGGCCAGTCAAAATCATTAGTCAGTATAATTAGAAAAAAAAGTAGTTAAAAAGAATTAAACTTGATACAAAGAGTACTTTTCTGCGCTACCGGCCACTCGTATAATATAAAGTAGTAAGTGGATGAAGGGTATAAAGTCGCTTAAGTTGACCAAGTTTTAAAAGAATTTAGAATTTTGAGGCATAGAACTAATTTTATGCACTGAGTTGACTTGAGAATGTACTGCCACCACATCCATATTTGCCAAGCAGTAGTACTCGACCCCACTAGAGAAAGTGTTCCGGTTTGAAAGGTGTGGGTTGGTGAAATTACAGGCACATGAGACATTCCACCTACACGTCTCAGAGTTACGGGTGCATACGATGCTTTTCGTACCTAGTAGGGGAGGACCCAAGTCGCATCGGGTGTTATGGGATTTTTCATGGAAATAATGGAATTGAAAATATAATTAAAACATGGAAATAAATCATGGAATTTCATTTTTTTTGAATTTCATTTTCTTTTTAATTATTATTTCCTGCACTAACTAAAGGTTTTTATAGATATTATTATGTAATATTATTATTTGATATGACTATCAAAAATATGCAGGTGCCTCAAAGAGCACAATAAAAAACCTTTATATGAAGAAAGAATACAATTGTGGATACTTCTTCGCTATGCCATATCCAATATTGCACGAGAATCTAAGCTCTTAGATTACGTCAATACAAAATCTTCCATATTGCAACAATAAAATATTGAGGAATACACTGAATAGGGATTGATATAACTCGATTCTATAGTCTTTGACTGTCAAGAAAATGTATAAGATATAAGATTTTACATCTCTTGAGCAAATGTCATTTTTTTAGTTATTGTTTTAAATATACTGTCATGTCACTTTAATACAGTAGAAGTAAACTTGTTTAAGCTAATGTAGTCTTGTAAAATAAAGCTACAATTAGTGTTAAAAGATTCCTAGTAATCTTCTAGAATCTTTTTGATTAGTTTGGTTAACTCCTGTCCGATGGAATCATGTTATATGTCTTGCACATGATAAAATTTAATTTGGTTATGCTTCTTTATTTCACAAGTAGTACTAAGTGTATGAAAAACTATGACTACTATCTATCTATCTAAAACTTTATGTAACTTAAAAATTTGGCATCAGAACTACTCTTCGGCAACACAGCAACATGACTGCGTTTTTATCAAGCAGTGCAAACTAATATTATATTAATTATATTATATAAGCAAACCAATATTTTTAACCGAAACAAGAAAATCCTTCTACGTTCAATCAGAATAAATGAGTAAATTCCGAGGAAATTGTTCCGATTGTTCTGACGCCCATCTCTACAACAAAATATTGGGGTGGACGTCTGTCGCCGATATGGTTCACTCAGATGCATAAACAAAATAAATATTCGAAGTCTGAAGCTACATAAACTACTGAATAATCATGTGCACTCGAACCGATGGAGACCGAAGTTTGCCGAGCAAATTTTCAAACTTGGAATGTTGAACGAACATTGTTCGGTGGAGGAGCGCAGTTTGGCTCCGGTTCTTATCGAGGGTGGTCGCACTGCGGCTCGGCCTTGCCTTACGTTTGTACGTTTGTGATTAAGTGACGTCTTATAGTGTGTTCGTACTGTTGTACAAGTTTTAGTAATTGAGGACTTGAGTGAGAAGGTTTGTATTATTTATTTTTATATATTTGATTTTAGAGAATCGTATTACTTAACTGATGAAAATATTTTACTTAGTAGAATTTTCATTTCAGCGTAATTCACTATCATCGAGATATTAAATTTTTATTCTAAATTTTTATTAAAGATTTATTTAATTCGTTTCAAAGTTTAAGACATGAACAATTAAATCTCAAACACTACTACTTACTCGTCACAGTAATGCACACGTGTTAACGTGTTCAGCTTTAAGAGTGGTGGTGGAATATTAGACAGATCATTATAAGACAATCTTACTCTCACGTCTCAAAGTTACGAGTGCAATAAATTGCGACTCAAACCTTAAACGCCATAGTAGAGGAAAATCCAAATGGTATATCTAATATTATTAGCAAATGATCACTTAACATAACTTTAGTCACATAAAAATAGAATTAGTATTCAGGGTTAAAACAAATTGCTGACTGTCAATAATGAACTCTACCCGCATCCCTGATACGAAACATCACGTAACATTTCGCAAACCCATTTTTTATTAAAAAACCTTTATGTTTGATCACAAATGTTTGGCTCATAGCGAAATAAAAGCATTTTACATAGCCGTAACAAATTCAGCTGGAGTGTCTCTTAAAACGCTCTTGTAGCGTTCTACGAAGCTACGGGCCTCTACGAGATGCTACGAAGCACTACGGATATTAAAATGCGGAAAATTGAGTTTTAGCCTAGGGTTTGACATTTTTTAATGTTAACAAAGTTTTAGATAAGATTAGATATTTATTGGTTTCTCCAATCACACACGCATATTCAGTTGAAAAAAGAAAGAGAGAGACAATTTTACACTTGACTGCTTAAATTAAACATAAAAAAACATTAATTTCCAAGCTCCAGTAACTTCCAATAACATAAAGTACATGTGTGTTGCAGATAAACAAATGGGTTAAAGCTACATTTTACAAAGCTTTCCAACTATTCAAATGTTTCTTGTTGTAAGGTCACAAGTCTATTATATCTAAAAGCAAGATTGAATGGCCTTTAATATACTATCCCAAATCGAATCCACTAATTCGGTCACATGTCTTTGAATTTTAGATCTAACGTGGCAGTTTCATCACGATGTTTATTCGCTGCTTTGAGAACGTGGAAAAAGATTTAAACAAAAAATTTATGTTGCACGTTTAGGTTTGAACCAGCGACCGTCAGATTGGAAGACAATAACTAAACCACTAGATCACGCGCTCATTTCGCTTTAAAAGCTTTCAAGCGTATACACTGTCGAACGTAAAGTTTTGGGGCTTGCCTTTTGTGTATAATGGCGATAGAAGTAAATCAATATTTGGAACCCAGGACTTAAGTGTTGCTCTAACTTGTTCGGCAGGAAGATACCTCTTGAACACAGGTAGTTATAGTTAGTTATAACCGTTATCCGTTACGGCTTCGTCGGCCAGGTAACTTGTATGGTACCATGACATACCATACCTATTTGTGCCACCAAGTGCAGTCGGTTACTATGTTCTGGCTCCAAAAGCGTGCGTGCCGGTAATATCATAACCACATGAAGCATTTAGCGGGGGTGCCGGGAGCAATACGATGGCAATAGATCACAAACAGACCTTTCGGTTAGTATGAGATCTATATAAATAAATAATATTGGGACATTTCATACAGCGCCATTATCATTTAACAAAGATTAATAAAAAAAAAAAACACCCATACATAGAACAAACATCTATGTTCGTCACAAAAATAATTGTCCTGGGTGGAAATAAAACCCACGACCTACAGCACAGAAGGCAGATTTACCAACTGAGCTATGAGGCTTGTTTATATGACGAGTTATTAGACGCTTTAATAGGTTGATTTCGCGCGGACTTGTTGGGAACGTTGTTTATAAGACCTGTCCTAGCTGTTATAAACAACATTACAATTAGTTATGATTTAGAGAAAGAAAGTGTTAGCTGAGTTAGCTGGTAAATAATAGCAGCAACAAGCTCGCCAATGATATTTTAATTTCATAAATTTACGGATCGAGCAGATGGCTCACCTAAGTGGTAACCACGGTCCATAACAAGAAATAGGATTCGATCCTCCCCTACTCAGGTACAAGAAGACCCAAGCCGCATCGTATGCGCCCGTAACATAGAGACCTGACGGTGGAATGTCTCATATGCCAGAAATTCACCGGCAACCACATCTTTCAAATTGGGACACAGGAACGCGAATACATTACTGCTTGATGGCGGGTACGGTGGCAGTACTAACTTGGCATAATTTCAACTACTACTGAAATACACTAAATACAGTTTGTTTTATTCAAAAATATGATTGATACTTCTAGAAACGGGACGCTAAATAGATAATCATATCCCTGTTAGCCGTAAAAAGGCATCAAAAACTTCGAAGAAGACAACTGCGCTACATCTGAAGTTTTACTCATATCACTACGTTCCACGGCCTTATCTTCCACATTCACACAGGTATTGGAACCTCATTTAAATGGCACTCAAAGTGTACTGCGTGAGATACCAGCTCCGTAAAAGACATTATACGACATTATCGGGACCTAATGGTGTCAATTGAATCGATTTTATACGAGAAAAAACGTAACGTATGCACTATTTTCGCAAGCTAAGCGTTTTTCCCGTTCGCCTCGTTCCGTGGTTGCTTAACGTTTCAGTTTAATTTGGATTGCTGGCACGGAAATTACTGTATTCCGTTTTATCTTTCAGCACGTAGCAATAATTTAGGGCTGTATCTGCAGTTCGCAGAACGGACGTAATTGATGGCGTGTCGGTGACGATTGGACTTTGTAGATTTCTTAGAGAAGTTTTAGTTGAATCGCTGGGATATATTAGAGATTTGTTTTGAAACAAGGTGAAACATTTTTAATAGCCAATAAATTTTAGTTAAGGCTTTGAACTTGCAGGGCCGTGAGATGTGTCAATATTAAGATCTATTGCTTAAAATAAAAACATTCGTTTCATACTTTTTAACGCAAAATAAACGAATAAAATAAATAATAAATAGGTACATTCCTGTGTCCGTCTGCAAGTTGGAATATCAGAGTTCTGGCAGTGTTTTTCTCCATGTTCTCATTAGCCTGTATCTCGCTGTTCGTTGCTCGCTACTGTCAATAAACTGTCGTGTCCATTTTAGTACCTACGGAGCTGTCGTGTAATTATCTCCAGGGAGGTTCCAGATCATCAAAGACATGATTCTTCAGGATAAGATGGAGACATAAAGCCGCTTCCTCGCACAATCTTATTAGCGGTGCTATAAGCAAGGCTGTTATGTTTACGGCTATGAAGTGTTTCTACTTTACAGGATACGATACGATAGAGATAGTTTATCAAAAGTTTTAGTTACTCTGTGACTTTATATCTGAAACGAGGTTATATCACTTTTAAGATTTCCTGACGTAAAAATGTATTAAATCAATATTAATTCTTCACTTGGACTAATCTATACATTATATAAATTATCTATACATTAATATATACTATATATAATATTACACCATATTTTACTTATCTTTCATGAACATAAGATTAAGATACACAATTGTGTATAGTAAAATTTTATAAAATACCTTTATTTCCTATATTATAATTTGAATTTTATAATAAATGGAAAATAATAGAAAATATAATGAAAGTACCAGTCAATTTATATAGTTAATTTATAAAATATCTTCACTCCTTCGAACAAATATACGTAAATTTATATCTGTGTGATATATAGTATATCTGTAGGTATGCTGTCATTTCTATATTTGTATTAAATTGGACCAGTTATTCCATAAAATCTACGTCAAATCGATTTAAAATTAAACCATTTATTTGACCAATCATACATTGCACAACATTGACATATTTTCACTGCCAGTCGTCGAGAGTAGGCCGGACTGCAGAGAGAGCTTACGGGCTGAAATCAGTCTACACGTCGTGTAGGTTTAAATAAAGGACCCCGGTCACATCCGTTGGCGGGATTTCTACTAATCTGCTCCGAGTTGTTTTAATACATACCAATCAGATGAAACAACTCCAAGGAGTAGGGACTGTGGGACAACAAAACAAGATAATAATTTACATGGCCAACTTGACTGAAATTTGGCTTCACTCAAGTTCACCAGAATGTTAATTTCATACAAGTATCTTGTATGTCTGTATAAATCACTAATACATAAATGGAGATATAAGATATATATTTTTGTGGATAGCGCCATCTAGCTCTAAACTAATAATGCGTAATTCGACATCAACTCTTTGTCAAGGGTCGAGGGGTGGGGTAATGGAAACACTCGCCTCAAGGTCATAAGTATGCGCGTTCTGAATATTACATTTCGCTACGATATTATTACGTCAAAGAAAAACTTATTTTTCTGAGCGTAAGATATGCATACGTAAAACAAAGATTAATAGGTAATCTGATTCACCCAGGAATGATCTTCCAGATCGCCCCTGTCTAATAGTAGTGGTTGTTGTGAACAGTTGTGAACTCTTAAAACATTTATAATGGTTTTGTTATCATTTTAAAATAAAGAGAAAGTGTTTTATTGTTTATATGCAATATTTTTGTATATAAAATCAATTGTTTTATGAAAATTACGAGCAAATTATTCGTAGCGTTCAACTCAAATATACTCAAGATCATAGCAACATATTTCCAAAACCAACAAAATGCTACGAAAGTATACACTGCGTACGAAGTCCAATATCAATTTCGGACAAAGTTATATTACCAATCGGCCAATTATTTCACGTGTTATGACTGAAATTCGATCAAACTTCCTTCAATAGGATATCGGCTGATAAGAGCTCAACTGGGTATAACAATAGACGCAACTTGAACTTAATGAGTTAAGTTTTCTATTGAAACTTATTGTGTTATCCGTTTAGGTAAAGGAAACGTTACGGGAACGCTCAATGTCCATTTAGAACATTCGTTGGCCCTCCAACTTAAATACAATGAAATAGTTCGTCTTAACTTGACAGCCATATCAAAATGACAATCTGAAATTAGAAGCAAACTTTTTGTTTATTATTGCCATTATTATTAATATTAACTAACGCCGTCTATCACCATCACTACCTCGAGCCAGGGTCGTAAAAGAATTAACGTGAGTCTCAAAGATGCCACCGCAAAAGTTACTTTCTGAGACTATTTTATTATACGCATCATCTACACATGTTTCATATTTGTTCCAAAGTGTTCTCGCTGTGATGTTCTGTATCAGGGTTATTGATAAATAAGCTAACAACCCTCAATGGTTTGTAAATCAGAATCACGGCGTTTTTCTACAGACATTTTTATTTATCATTGTGAGGTTAAATAAAAAACCAGCAGTTTAATGTGTGTGAAGGTTTAACATTGCTATCAAAGTTTTGCATTTTTAGGTGCCTATTGAAGTTTTTATTATACTAAATCTATTTTCATATTATGATTAGTCTAGTCCTCGTTAGACCTCGTTAAAGATACATGATATGCCAGGAGGGTTTGTCGGACTAACAATCACTATTACTATACAACGTGTGATAAATAATCAAATTCTTTTTATTATGAAATTAATAGATCAATATTTGTAATGAATTTCGCTATTTACATCTTCGAATTACCTTCATGTTACGTTTTTAAATTGAAATTTAAATCGTTTATTTTTATTTGTCAGAACTAAAGACATCTCAATTAGACCTTCTGAAAACGTAAAACACTTTTTTACACACATAGTTAAACACTTATACATTACTTTTTTAACACATAATAATCAAGCACCTTCATTTTTTTAAATAACTACAAAAATACACAGTCGGTACACGTTACGAAGAAGAAAAACAAGAGGAATACGAATCCTCAAATTTGACAATTTTGTCTGGCTTGAGTTGCAATTGTCCCTTTCTATAGTTATATTCTGGGGTGCAGTGTGATTGCAACAAATTTATAAACTGCATATTTCTTTAATTGTTCCGGTGACTGTCTTCCCTTTAATCCTTTAACCACCACACTACTAGTGACACGAGTTGTTTTAAGTCATAGACAGCCACCCTTAATTTCATAGCCAAACTGTTTCATAAAACTTCCTAATAAGTTTATCTAAGTTCAAAAAAATTCCGGGATCTTCGAATAAACATATTTTCTACTCTGAAAATATGATTTTATATATTTACGAGCATGGGAGACAGGACAGGAAATGACCTAGTGGATAACAGTAACCGGCAAAAAACATTTTTTACTTAGGACAGATTTTTTGTGCGTGTTTGCGCAGAACCAAACAACCTAAGTTTAATCTTGAGGTCGTTGGTTCATATACAGACGTGTACTAATGAAATTGCGCCCCTTAAAAGTGTTCACGCTATACCATGTATGGTGAAGGAAAACAGGTTTCCCTAAAGGAAACGGTATGTTCTAGAACCAAATATTCAGTGCACGAAAAGATCACCTCTCAGGCCACATTAATACCTTTAATCAGTGACAAGTAGTAGTATAACTATTATCATTGGACACAAGAACAAAATTGGTGGACAACTCATATAGCGCCATCTAGCCCCAAACTAGCATAGCTTGTACTGTGGAACATGGAACCAGACAACTGATAGAATACTTATATACTTTTTTGTTAATACATACATAATTATAATACAAATTAACATCCAGACACAGAACAAACATTCGTCACACAAATGTTTGTCCTGGGTGGGAATCGAACCCATGACCTACAGCGCAGAAGGCAGAGTTACTGTGGCCATCAATTCACCGTCAGCTTCAACAGTTTTTAAACAGGAACGTAGCTACTCATATACCAGTGCACTGCTGCTAGGCAGGAGAAAGGGATATCTTATCAGAACTTTCCCAGACGAGCCAGCACATTCTGCCTCAGAATAGAATTCGTGTAAGAAAACTTCCGAGCACTAATTTGAGATATTCGTTGCGTCTATCGATTTTTAATTAAACACTGACTACGTATAATTTTGTGGAATCAAGGATTAATGGGATTGTTGTTCAAAGTTTGTTTATGGCTCAGTTTTGATTATTTAATGTTTATGGTTATTTTATGGAGTTTTGGAACGTTGATCTAGAACATTAAATAATATTAGGTATGGCGGATATTAAACGAAAAGCGGGTTCTTATATCGCAAAAATTTGCTAATAATCTCCTATTTGAAATGGAACTTTATGTTGCAAACTGATCTTATCGGCTTGGAGAAGTATTTAACTAAGCATTCTATTACAACCATACTCTTTACTGCCACAACGCAGTAGTGCACTCGCAATATTGTATCACTTGTTTGTGTGTGTGCGCGCGTGCGTGCGTGCGTGCGTGCGTGCGTGCGTGCGTTCGTGCGTGCGTGCGGGCGTGTGTGTGTGCGTTCGTGAAATCTCAAAGTGATGGGCAGAAGTCGATGCCATATGGATATTTCCGTACTTTGGAAGGAAACGATTTGTTCAGTTGCATAGAACCTCAATTTTAGATTTCAAGGACACTGGTTGAATCCCGACGCACACTAATGAGTTTTGGCCTCTACGTTTTTTTATGTGATAACGTACGTATAAAAGGGATTAAAAGCCATGTGAGATTGCGAGCCATGGATTGCAGAAAATATGTATTTCATTGTATTGAGGTTATGTGTGGTATTACATTTTCTTTAATTACTTTACTTCTAGACATCGAAGAGGAATAAAATCATGCCTGAGATTCTTAATTGGATCGTGACATATACCAACATATAAAGACTTCAATTTGAAGGTTTTGGGGAATTTTATTGTCATCTTCCGAATAACAAATTCTATGTAGAACAAAAAGATCGGCTTTTCTTTGTGCTGGGACGTATCAGATCATATAAATCGCTTCAACCCATAAATAACACTCATAAATTACGTATTAATGTTAAAAGTTAAAAGTCTGATATATATTTTCAATCTAAGTCTACATTTTTATATTAGTTACAATAAGCACTTCAGAACTTCTGAGACAAGTCTGATACTATGTGTAATAATATTGTTATGCCTTTTTTATAGCATCCACTGTTATTTGGCAAAAAAATAAAATCTGTAAATCTGAAATCTAATAAAAAATTGGGGTTTTCAAGTTATACAAGACTTAAACGAATTATTTATGATCAAACGTATTCAATCAATTTGGTTTTTAAAAGATACTTTAAGATGTATTCGGCACAGAAAAAATGTTTACTTGCCATATAAAGTTTAATACGATAAAAAGTTTGAGGAGACAAAATACTTTTCTCCTGAATATAATGATAGCTGCTATATTTTTTGCTTTCGAAAAGAGTCTTTTAAGATCCTCAAAGACTTAATATTTCTTGGGATCGATTTGAAATACTATACCAAAAAAACACTAGGTTGCTTCCTAAAACGCATTTGCATATTAATTTAATTCCAAATTTTTGTGAGATTTTAACTGTGTTATAAGTAAATGATTTATCTGCATTGCATTTGATTTCATATATGTGTCAAAATACTACTTGTTTTAATAAGTAATAAATTCCATTTACCTGATTTCTGAAATATGATTGATATTGAGAAGAAATAAGTTGCTATAGGCTGTTTTTTTATATTAAAAGGGGTAAGTAAAGCCGTAAAAGGCCGCTTTTCAGTTTAAGTTACACTTACAATGGTGAGGTCATAACCACTATTACTTTCTCACAATTACCCACTAATGCCTTCCTCTAGTCATTTCAAAGTAGACCAAAAGTCAGGACAAACTTTATGACAATAAAACATAAGCAGATATTTTCAATTTACTACATTATTTAGTCACAGTTTTTTTTTTCACCAAAATAACGCAAAATTTGAACATTATTAATATTATAGCTCTACTCTTTGTACATAATCCACATATCCCCAAAGTTCCCAGTTCGTGATCGCTTTGCAATCGGAATACCCTACAGAACCATAAAACAATCTAGCATCACATTGATTGATGCGAATTGATATGATCAAAACTTTGTTATTGGAGTTTGAGGCAAACCCAGCTGTTCGGAATCGAATCTCAAACTTGGACAATGTTTTTTATAGGTATTAAAAGTTCTCCCACCGAAGTTAGGAAAGTTATAACAAAATGTCAAATGTGAGGTAAAAATATCTAAAGGGTTTAAAAACAACAACCCTTTTGAGAAGGATTATACGAACAAATGAGAAAATACTTAATAAACAATGGTTTAACGAAATTCAAAATCCTCTAGAGTTTTTTATTATTTACTAACTAGTAAAATCAAATATATGACGTAGTACTGTCTCACATAAAATCGCAATATTGGCTAAATTGAGTTAAACACATTTTCGGAATTTCATCAGATGTAAAATTTGGCATATGTAATCTTATTTCTATATAAGCAGTATTTAAATATGATTTTTTTTTATTTTATCAAAGTACACCATGTTAATTTACTCTGAATTTTATTTTAGTTATTTAATATTTTCCTATACATGGAAGTAGTAATTTAGGGCTCTACTCTAAATATATTGTTGAAAATATTTGTCTAATATTACTTCACATCAACAGAAAAAAACACTTAAGTACATAAGTAAAACAATGTTAAAAACAATTTGGAAGAAAAGAGAAGAAAGAAACGCAATACAACTAAATATAAATATAAAAGTCTTTTGCTAAATATATTATGTATTATTTTGTTTTTCCTTTATTTCAAAGTGATTGCTCTGATATAAGTCAATGATTCATATGAAAACATTGTAATATATTAATACTGACTCAAACAAATCAAATTTATATAATCGTATGCGCGGTATATAGCTAGAAGCGATCGTAAAACTTTGATGTATCGGTAATGCGCACACATTTATAAACCTGACACCGAGTATTACTTTATGTACGTTTCATGTTTTCGTAATGAGTGCTTCAAGCTGAAGTGAATGAAGGGTAGCGATGCTAGATAGTACGAGTACCATGCCGACCGCACAGTGAATTTCAATGTTGGTTGAATGATTTTGTTTAATCTGAATAAAATGTGATGAATTTTATGACATTTGGCAAATGTGGAACACCATAATGATTACGAAGAATCGGTATACAAATATTGGCAATCACCATTCATGTTCGTTGTATAGATTTTACTGAATTTATGCTGGACAGGGTAGATTTTTTCCTAAATGTGCCTTTGAAAGGCCTACGTGAAGTCCAATGTCTGATTGTGAAAGTTTATATATGTCATGAGCGGGGTGGTATGAGTATGACTTAGTGGTACCGACCACAAATTTCAATCCGGAGGTTGCTGGTTCAAATCCCGACGTGTGCCAATGAGTTTTTTCACTTGATAAACTTACGTGCGCAATACCTCGTTCTCAAAATGGTGTAGGAACACATCGTGAGGGAACCAAAAATTCGAAGACATGTGTCAAGTGAACGAAAGGAGCCTCTTTCAGGCGGGAAAATCTTTCACCACACCGTTTCGGTAGACCCAATGCCTCGACTAATAATGGTATACTCAGCTAGTAGTTGTATTATGACATATTATAAATAGTAGTTCTTTTGTTTAAGAAATAACTTATCATATTTTTTCTGTTCAGACAGTTTCATCATGTCTGTTCATTATGTCCTCCGCCGTTTCAATCGCGTACATGTAAAACGCCTGGTCAATATTTTAGATATTCGGCCCTGCACGGGTAATAATACCCGTTTCGTCTATCCCGAGAGATTTTATTCAGGAAATTGAATTTTACCGCACTGTTTCCAGCTTTCGAAATATAAGCTGGTACAATTTATGTCGATTAGAACAGACTTTAAGAATTTCACGTCATAATTAGACATTAGACTTTAATTTCACCATAACCAGGAAGACTCGAAACAAGTTTTAGAAAGGAAAATAACGTCAAGGTTCCACATAAATATAAAAGTCAAAATGTTGAAAACGATAACAACGCATACAAAATACTTAAAAAATACTTTAATTATTTTGTGCTCTGGACTGACAAATTTCCTGACTCGAACTATAATTTACGATAACAAGAAAATTATGTTTTAAGCGATTCACAAGATAATTTATATTTAATGAAAACATTTATTGAGCTTTAAATGAAAATTGTTAACTGCTAAATAAAAAGGCCAATCCTGTCTGCTATGACACCAGGGCTAATTTGTCAGTTGGAGTAAATATTTGGTATACCTACATTTGTTCGCGGTTACCCGAAGTTATTTTTTTTACAAATGTATTCGTCCTCTAGCATCTAAAACAAGTTTTCTAAACGTCTGTTGATTCTTTGCTATCTTTTATGAAAACTTTATTAATTATTGAGCTTATTTGTTCGCAACAAGTAAGTTCAAATTACCTAAATATATACGAATGTAAAAGCAATTGTTTTAAAAAATTGTGACATAGTCACCTACGCCCACCTCCTAGGAAGAGTAAAGTAGTAGTAGAGTTTTATGTTCATATCTGGAACAATTAAACTTAATAAGTAATAAATGTATTGTGACCAAGCTGTCTCCACGCCTCCAAGTATGTATTCAAACCGTATTTGTTTGTTTTATGAGATCTGCCGGCGCGGTGCTCCAGATTTTATTCCTTAGCTTTGTATTAAAATTGAGATTACTTTGACGTTGCGCAAACAAATTGGCATTAGGAATGTGATTATGAAAATTGTTTCCATGACGTAAGCGAGTAATATTCTTTTAATGATACTTTCAGAGCTTCATTAATAATTAAGTTTCAGAGTACTTAAATGTATCTGTTTTGTATTACAGATTGCTTTGATTTTAAATAATAAAAACGGAGCTGATTTTTACCAGACTGTAATATAATGTCCAATAAATGGCCTACATAAGTAATAGGTCATAAATAAAAACTGCGCCAACCATGAAAATTTCTAAACTTGAAAAAATTTAAATAGTTGCGTAAAGTGCCCACCTAGTGTTGAGTAGTGAGCTCTGCCCATAACAAGCAATACTTGGGTCCTCCTCTACAAGAACAAGAAGTACAAGATGACCCAAGTTGCATCGTATACGCCCGTAACACTGAGACGTGAGAGATGTATGGGAATCCGCCCTTGTTCGCAATTATGACGTGATGAGTAATTTAATGAATAAAATTAGTTTTAAACTTAGATTTTTTGTAATATTTGGTATCATGAAGAACCAAAAGACTGCATAAAAATAAAGTATCATGACACTGACCGTAAGTATCCGCGTGCTATCGCGCTCCCGCCATTATGCCTGACACCTTGACATTTCGCTATACCGCCCCCAGCCAAATAAGAATTCCTGTTTGGGGCGGTTACTACCCAGATTATTTTACAAACATTCTACGTTTTTTTTAATATGACTTCTTTATTTACATACAGATAAATAGCTGAAAGCAAAGCATCTGTATATGATAGAATCGCTATACACGTATTCTTGATTTCTCATTCGAAAATCACACCTGTCGTAAACAGTTCTTGCCAATGAATAATGCGTTGTTTATGATTTTAACTATGGCTACGATTCATATCTATGATCGCTGGCTGATATGAAGCATTCAAAAAAGCCGCCACTAAAATCTATTCGCCCTTCGTAATGGCTTGTAGGTGACGGCATCTGACACCTGTCACACAGACTATTCCACATGATTCCCACTAAAGTGACAAGTCATTCCGCCCCTCATTTTTCATCATTAGCAATGTGTCGTCACACCTAGGCGGTTTTGTACGATTTGCCTGCGCCTATAGATTTTTTGACGGAGTAAGTTGCCAAGAATATTGTTACTTTTATTGACGCCCTGTAACTAATAATTTGCTTAGAATTGAGAAATGACGAATAATAAAAAGCGCTATACATTTTGCTACTAAGACAAACATTGTTATAGGCTTTTTGTAACATGTTATCAAAAACAAAATACACTTTATTGTAAACATAACCTAAAATTTTATGGGGGTATATTTTGTTTCATCGATAAACAGATTCATACATTTCAGAAGGTTTTTCTATATATTTTTAAAAACAGAAGTTTTTGAATTATTTTTATCTTACTCCGATGTATGAGGTGTATGGCTAAAATTTGACAAGATGGTTTTTTTTTCTTTTGGTCATGACACATACATGATCTAATCCTATTTTTCATTTTGGTAATTTCAGTACAAAAATTGCATAGATTGATTAAATTATTTAAAAATATTTTTGCCCTATGTAATATTATTTTTCGCGCCGATCGAATCATCGGGCAATCTCGAAATTGTGTTATATCTTGTTACGAGTAACATGATATAACAAAAAAGTATCTAGTGTTTGAAACTACAGAAATCTGAGAAATAATGATAATTACTATCCATATAAACCGTAGACAGCCATCACAAATGAAATTTACTGGCATTGAAGGTAAATTAGTCTCAACATAAAACCAGGTTTGTTCATTAACAGTATCATTTATAAGGTTTGGTGAGCATTTTATTCACTCATTGTCTCTGGCATCTTATTAACGATCTCATTTGAAAATTTTGATAATGTTCCATTACTGAGTGGAACATTCATTTCGTAATTATTAAATTCAGATAAACAGCTGAACTCAAACGTCTAGACTGTGCTTACGTGATTGAAGTTCACTTATAATAACTAATGATTAACTTATCGAGCAGTGAATTATTCCGTGAATTATTATTAATAGGTTTTTGTAGGTTTAACAACCTAACGGTTAATAAAATAAGAAATATATTACTTAGTAGCTGTACCCGGCATGCGTTGCAATGCCACGTTAAGGTAAAAGTGTCAATAAAAACGAAAAAGAAAACGTTTTATGACATTTGTCGAAATTTGACTATATACTGTGAAGCCGAAGATTTTTCAGTGTTGCCACTTGCGAAATATGTATTTTACGTGACAGTGTTGCCAATAAATAATTGGAGCACAAAAAAAATGCTAAAATATTTAACGAGTTCTTAATATTTCCATAATAAACTTCAAGTGCCAAATGAATTTCAACATACCTTCTCCCTAAATGCGTTTTTTTTTAAATTCATTAAATACGGATTTACCAATTACATATTGAATAAATCATTACAAATATAAAATGATTGTTTACTATTAATACATAATGTGAATGGCAAATACATAAATTTATGTATGATGTTTAAAATTAAGTCAGTTTGAATCTATTTTCTTGAACATAATATGTGCCTGTCGGCGGCTGGCATGTCATTTCCTCGCAGAGTCAGTAATGAACTGGGTCTTACGTCACTTACGCGACTTCCGTTGTCTATGGCATAGCTAACATGACGTTAGGACGTTTAAAGACTGTTAATGCAAGGCAAACTCTCTTCCAGTTATTGTATTTTGCATGCATACAGAATTACTCGTGATTTATACGACAGTTTTTGCTAGTAATACTCAGTTTTTGTTTCATTTGCGTGCTGAATTAATGGGATTTAATGGAAATAGAATTAAAGAAAAGTTTGGTATGGTTAGTTTTTCAATGCTTGCATGTCTAAGAAGAGTCTTAAATAAAATAAAAATAAAATAAATTGTAATCGGAAAAGCTTAAAATAATGCAAGCACAATTTATACATGTTTTTTGTTCTTTAAAGTGTTTATATATGAAGTTACAATATAATTAATCTATGTTTTAAGAAAACTTAAATATAATAATTTAATGTAGTGCACATTTACCTTTAGATGGGCTCTCACAAATATCAGTTATCTAAGAGACGTAAGACAGACTAAGAATAATTTTATCCAAACTTTAGGTAACCTTGTGCTCCCAACCATTTCTTTATGCGTTGTATAGACAATAAATTATTGATTTTAGCTTAAAGTTTATCTCAAAAATTTCGTACAAAAAAAAACCTTTGCGTACTTATTCCAGAAAAACGAATTTTGACGCCAAAACCTACATTACATATATTTACTTACATTTTTTACATTTTGGCAATATTATTTACATTTTCCATTAATCATGAGAACCAAACTCCCATCACTAGGAAACCAAACAAAGGCACTGTAGGCGCGTTCGATAAAAAGATAAAAACGTAGCGACTGTACCTACAGTGACAAACTGACAAAGGCTTTGTGGCCGAGGCAATGCGTGAGCAACACGTAATAACGTGTTTCCACTTGCTTTGGCCTTTATTTATTATCTGTGGAAGTCTTTGTTTGGCCGGACTGGAGCTGACGCCGCGATATAAAATCTACCCTTTTTGTTAAACTTTGGGACTATTTCCTTTACTCTGAAAAATGTGCCTTTTTGCTAAGCTGAACGATGTTTGCTCATGTTAATAAATCAGCTATGAAATTGAAGCTACCAGGCCTGTGATGCATTATTGTCCGTAATTACCCTAAACTCGATTTTTCGGAAGCCCGCTGCGCTAAACTATTTTGTATGATAAATGCATAGTTGTTTTTATCGGATCTTGGATATTTTGGTTTAATGTGTATCCATGCCATCTGCGATATTATCGTGGTGGCTTGGAATACTGAAAAGAATATGATCCATATAGGTACTAAAATAAGAACCGATACTACTTGCCAAGCTTCGTCAAACTTCATAAGATCACCCCCAAATCAAACGATACCGCTATGCGCCACCGACGTTCATCCGCAAGAAATAATCTTATTTCATATTGGTGCTCATTACATATTAGATATATTGAATTCGTTTATGCCGTTTGAGATACCTTTACTAAATAATTACTAGCGCTTGTAATAAAATTCACGCTGAACAATTTAATAATACATTAATTTACAACTTAATTATTATGCCTGCATGTGCTGTAAGCGGCACATAACCAATAAATATATAAGAAAAGCACAACCTTAAACAATTTTATTTATTTTCAGATAAAAACTATATCAAGGTGAAGTGAAAATGCGAGTGACTTAGTATTGTCATCATGAAGACTACAAACTCGGCCCTGACACTGATTTGTGTCATTTCGTTCACCTGCACACAAGCTAAAACAGGTATTGAATTTTTTAGATTTATTTTATTAATTTGGTTTATATAGATAGAAGTTAGATAAAAAATTGTAACATATTCCCAAACAACCTCACCGTCAGCGTACTTTGTCATTAAATGATGAAAGTTGCAGAATAACTGATGCGATTTATCTAACTGATAAGTTTTTTTCTGAAATAAACGTTTTCAGTGATATTATTTTATCTGGTTATAAAATGTTTATGAAAGTAGTTGCTCTTAATGCCTGTTCGGGCTGTATGCTATGCTAAAACAGCAGACTACCCAACCGAAATGACTGACTTAATTGACCGACACACACTTTATTTTTAATACTATTTCAGTTTTTAGAAGTCTTATACCGCAAGAATTTGTCATAGAACAATATATCACTGATCATAAATAAAAATAGAGGTACACAAATATACCTAAACTGAAGGTAAAGGAAGGAATAGCCAATCGAACACATATGATAGTTTTGAGCGAAAACTTGACGAATTAAATAACTCAATCTCTATTTCAGACTTAAACAGATACAAAAAGTAGCAAAACAAACTAATACACAGGTTGAAAACATTATCAGCAAGTCGGAATCATTCAAGTTTTAAGTGTAAGTTTTTGCAAGACGAGATAGGTTAAAAATTAGCAATTTCAGTTGACAATAGGGCGTGGCTCGGAAGTCAAATACGGGTCTTTTGACTGGAACTTGTTCGAAACTTTACTGCATTCGACTCGGAACACAAAACAAAGCTGGCTTTATATATTAACGTGAACAGGTTGCATAAATAGGATGCCGTGAGAATCGATATGTCTTCTACAAAACTTTGCAGGCAAAGGCGTCAAAGGTCTTAACACTCTTTGTAGATTTACGGTGCCTTTAGAAAGAAGATATAAAGTGAATTTGTCAGATAAACGTGAGTTATTTTTATCTTGACTCTGTTTAGAAAGTTGTTTGAGCTATCGGGTAGCTATTTTACTAAAAATAGGCTGCAAATCAACCATAAAATATTGACTATATATTTAATAACTATTTATTCATTTCATTAATTAGAACGGACAATTCACTTACACTAATTAATTTAAATAGTTCATATAAAAACGTACTAAAAATAAAATGCACTTATATTTATGTATAGTTATTGAATTACTACACATTACATTTGTATAATAAAAAATGTCATTTATTTTTAGGGTAAAATCAAATTATGTACACAAGGCTTAATCATTGAGTTTCATAGCGCCGTCAAATGCGAAGGCCATGCTTTGCCACACATATTCTCACGCACTTGTAGCGAACGTCGGAACTTACGCCCTTGGATGTGTTTTATAATTCAGTTACTCCAAAAAGATGGCTTGCTTCATACTGGTTTCATGTTGGGAACTCTTTTAGAGGGCTATGTGATAAAAAAGTTTTTTTTACCATCGTTTCCGCATTTCATTCGCTTTACAAACTGCTATACGCCAGGTATGAAAATAATTGAAGATATAAATCAAGTGAGCAGTTTTATCACTGTGGTTTAACTTTTTACTATCGGTAAATGGCGATGTAAAATGTTTTTATCTGAAATTCACGAACACAAAACCTTTATTTTTTTAAGTGTACTTATTCTAGTATACTCTATGGAGACTAAGCTGTATAAAATATTGAAATGAGTGGAAAGGATAAAATAATAGTCAACAAAACTATGAAACTTAGTTTTTAATTTAAATTTTCCCAAAATACACACGATCCATTCAACCAAGACGGGCCCAAAAATTATCACGTCAAAATGTAACCAAAAATCTAATAGTGAGGGCCCCTAGAGTGCGCCCGGACTCTCCCAACGTACAGTCGAAATCAAAAGTTCATTGTTGAAAATGTAGTTCCTTAAAAATATTTTTATTTTTATATATATTATTATATATATAAAATATTTTTTCCGTTTAAAATCAATATCTGACATCGGGTAGGAAATGCGTATGCGTTACATGAATAAGTACACAAAAAATAATTTGAATAGCCATTGATTTTGTCGTTGACTGTACAACATGCCCCATATTATGGTGGAGTGATGGCTTAATTTCGCGGTAGGATGAACAGACGTATGCAACCGCGGAGATTTTATTAGCTAGTTCCACAATACCACCCTCGATTTCACGCTTATAAATTTTTAGATTACTTCATGTATCTCCGAAAAATTTGTGAAAATCGAAAACAGTACGGTGAGCCTGTGTTCATTTGACTGAACATAATACTAATATAAATTTGATAACAATGTCAACCTAAAACTTTTAACAGACTGAAAGACTCAGAATTTGTGTATGTCCCTATATATCCCAATGTCGTCTAATATCTCAGACTAACGGCGAATTATGTTCTACGATCTTTGAAATCTTTTTCAATCATGAGTTTACTTATTAATTTTCTCCCATGAAACGCCTTTCGGAAATAATGAGGCAACCCTAGGTAGCTACTTATTGCCCTTGAACTTCAAATATGTCGCCTAGAGTTCAAAATCTTGAATGGTGATAAAATGATAAAAGATCATTATATTATTTTTATTTTTGAATGTCGCATTACTTTTTTTTAAATGACTTATTAAAATGATATTAAAAAACTACATCTACATTTCAGTTAAAAAGATTGAATGAATAATTCGACCAAGAAAATTAAAGGTTATTTTGTACACTTAACAAATATTACTTAACCGCACTGTGCGGTATGTCTTCAACCGCCACACAGAAAAGTTCTCATTTTATAAATTCATTATTACAATAATTTAATATTCGAACCCTCCTCACAATATGGATAAAGCGTAAACAGTGAGTTTGCAAACAAAAGTTTTATATTATTAACTTAAATGCGTGGTCTTGACAAGCGTTCAATTAATTGGAGCTTTCTGTCAAATATTTGGTATTAAGTTAGAGTTACAGCCAATACAGGTATTATTGATAAGTAATATTATTTAAAATCAATTTTTAGAACATTGGTAATCGTTTGTGCCTGAACCATATAATTATTTTAGCAGCAGCTTTTTTGTCCATTGCATAAAAAAAAAAAACACTTTTCTGTAGGGCATAGCAACGAAGCCACCAACCGACCTAAACTCCGTTGGCCAAAATATTACATCTATCCTATAATATCACATCTGAAGCAAACTTATCGCAATGTTCTACATTACTTTATAACTAATATTTGTACCTATCTGATTTATAATTGCGATAAAAAATCACCTTAAAGTAGCATGGTTACGTTGTCACTTTTTAAAGTATGACTTATACCACTGTAACTCTCTGATATCTATACTGTGCTCTTTCAAAGTAGGACGTATAGTCACGGCCAAATTTGCACCACGGATATATTATTCCTCAGAACTCCCCAGAAAAGTTAGTCATAACAGAACTTGCTCGTATGCTTAGATGAATTGTATTAAAATAAGCTACATGGAAAGTAGCCTTTTTTCATTATATAGATTCACGCCTTTTCTTCCGAATGAAGTCGGCAGAGTCTCAATAGGCCGTTTTTCACCATGTGACTTGTTCTATCGTTGGAACTTAGACATTACGTGGGGCGAGCTGATCACTACTGTTATTTCCCCACGAATAACTTGGGTAACACTTTGTTCCTTTTTCTTTGACTGGCCTCACAGCTTAGTTGGTAGTAACCCTGCGCTGTAGGTTGTGGGTTCGATTCCCACCCAGGACAAAAATTGGTGTGACGAACATAGATGTTTGTTCTGTGTCTGGATGTTAATATATGATGTGTGTATTATATGAATGTATTTACAAAAAAATAAAAATATCAGTATTATATCAGTTGCCTGGTTCCCATGATATAAGCTATGCTTAGCTTACTTTTGGGGCTAGATGGCGTTGTGTGAAATATCCACCAAAATTTATTATTGTTATTCATATTTATTAACTAGTTATGATAATGATGCAGTGTCCATGATAATGCCAGTTTATTTGTTACGAGCGAAGCTGTTTAGTGCCAAATCCAACGGATATAATGATCTAAAGTTACACTCATAAACTCAAGTTGTAATTTAGCATAATTATCATTCCGCCTAAAACATAACTCACTCTACACGAACAGACAATTGCACTAAACCAATTTAGAGTCCATTTCAGCTTTTCAGCGGTCATTCGCAAGCGCCATTAATTCATACGCACCGCGTGAAGCTCGTATATTTTCGCCAAAACAATGGTGTGGTAACCTATTTTTCGGCCGTACCTGATATCATAAGGACCCGTGTTCACAAGGTATTTTTAATGCCCTACAGCTTAAAAATAATAAACTTCGTAAAGCCACTTATGGCTAAGCTTTAATTGGAACCAGAATAACCCGTATACCTAAACTAAAAATTGAAATTAAGTTGCCAAGCATTGAAGTAGATACTCCTAATCGCAGGAGCAGTTCTACAAACAGCTTAGTTGCAAAACCCTCAATGACATTGCCTATCATTAGCAGCTTTTTGGCTTTTTGGTGCTATGAAATATTATTTCTTATACAGAAAAAAGGTGTAAAAATTTTCGAAAACTGTGTATTATTGAAACTGCATTTACAAAGAGACTAACTTGGATCTCAACATAATCTTGGATGCGGTAAATGACTCACTCATATTTTTGTTTGTGTCAAATAATGTCAAATGTCAGTAGCAGCAGAACTCTCGCCAAGTTCGTCCGGGGAAGTACTGCAACCATGCCCATTTCTACCGCCAAGCAGTAACGCGTTCGCGTTACTGTGTTCCGGTTTGAAAGGTGTGGTTGCCGGTGAAATTACAGACACATGAGACATTCCACCTACAAGTCATATAGTTACGGGCGCATACGATGCGACTTGGGTCTTGTCGTACCTAGTAGGGGAGGACCCAAGCCGCATCGGTTGTTATGGGCCGAGGTTACCACTTACCACCAGGTGGGCCGGCGGCTCGTTCCGTTACTATATCACATAAAAAAAAACCTGTTTCTTTCTTCTTTATTTTTCTTTAAATGTTTCATCTTATATTTTCTGTTCACAAACCATAACTTATATTTTCCACTAGTTAAACTAAGCCACGCTTTGCAAACACATATTAAAGGCTGTATTCAAAGATAAGTATTGCTGACAGTTTGGTTCGATGACAGTTTGGTTCAGTATAATTTGTTTTGTACTCGGTGTGTTGTTATCTCCAGATTGAGGTTCTAACCGTACTTCACACCTCTTATAAACTTAATGATTTGTTTTGGGGTTTTCTTATCATATATTATCTGGACTGTGAATCATTTGTCACATATAAATCTTTTCTTGATAAGTCCCTGAACGAAAGATACAATAGAAAAGGATAAGCAATTTTAATTCAAGGTGTCTACACTAAATTGCATAAGTAATAGATATAACTTAGGTTTAATGCATTGCAAAACATCCCCTAGAAGATGTGATAGTTAAATATAGCATTATTATAAAAACGCGATAAAAACGCCTCGTCTGCTTAGGCCCTAACACACGTCGGTAGATAATTTAGGGGCGCTAATCACGGGCTGTCCGCCTCCTTTGTTGAAGGTACCGGTTGATTGATGGCGTTGCCCTACTGTAATCTTGGATATGCTTTAGGTGTTAAACTTTGGGATGTAGATAAAGAATTACCTACATGAGAGGTATAGGGGTACAGTACCCAACTTATAGCCTTAAAGCTTCTATAACTGGGTACTGACATTTTCAAATAGAGATTTTTGTATTTATTACTTGGAGTTTTGCAAATCTAAGGCCGTAGACGCGGGTGATTCGAAAACAACGTTAAATAGGAGACACAAAATGTTTTGAATTTTACAGGGTTTTAACTCTATTTATCCATATTCATAAAATCACGTCAAATTTAATATTACAGGTGACTCTCAAACAATATATTCTTCCACATGGAGTGTCTGATAGGGTTTGAACAGGTGTCAAACTTAGCGATAAGTACGCATGACCTTATTTATTGAATATTATTGACATTTCCAAGCCATTTCTTTATGAATTCTATGGAAAAAAAGTTTTTTACTTTGACTTATAAAACAACACATGTCATGTCATAATAAAGAGAATCAGACACGCTCTAAAAGTGTCTAACCGAAAGAAAATTTATATTTTATTTAGTTAGAGAATTAGGTGAAAGAAGAATTGGTTAAAGTGTGTGGGTCCGCTTCGCCCTTGGTCGGTTCATTTGCATTTCATATGGTTGGAAGAGTATGCGGCAATCCCTTTAAAATTAAAGGTTATAATTTCAAAATACATTGTTCAGCGGATCTAAAGGTACCTTTTTTAATAATTCTACTTTATTAAAACCCTGTACGACAGATAGAGAATTTCCGAAATAATGATACAAACAGAAAACACATTTTGAATAACACCCTGTGTTCCGTACGAGAAACGGCATTGCCTTAGGTTTAAGATAGTAAAAAATGTATAAGTTAGAAATAGCATCATAGAAGACAATAGAATAGTTCTAAGTAAGATCTTTTGTTATAACACCTGGTGTTTACGTGTAAAAATACAGATAGTTAATTCCCTTCTTCGAATAGTTCTAAGTAAGGTCTATTGTTATAACACCTGGTGTTTACATGTGAAAATAGTAATAGTTAAATCTCCTTCTTAGAATAAATACTAAAAGATAAGCCGCAGCATTGTCGTACCGCTCCCATTGGCAGCTGCGGCACAAGCCGGTTATAGTTAAATAGAATTAAATAGAATTGTAGTACAATAAAGGAAACTGGAAAGGGGTTCGGAAATATGGTTGTGACGAGTGGTATAAATATAACGCCATTTCGGGCGTAAGTTGTAGTTGGTTAATAGTCGCGTAACAGTTCACACGTATAGTTCACGTAGTTGGTTAATAGTCGCGTAACAGTTCACACGTATAGTTCACGTAGTTGGTTAATAGTCGCGTAACAGTTCGCACGTATAGTTCACGTAGTTGGTTAATAGTCGCGTAACAGTTCACACGTATAGTTCACGTAGTTGGTTAATAGTCGCGTAACAGTTCACACGTATAGTTCACGTAGTTGGTTAATAGTCACGTAACAGTTCACACGTATAGTTCACGTAGTTGGTTAATAGTCGCGTAACAGTTCACACGTATAGTTCACGTAGTTGGTTAATAGTCGCGTAACAGTTCATACGTATAGTTCACGCAGTTCGTTAGTAGTCGCGCTATAGGCGACACGCGTTCCGTAAATAGTCACGTAACAGTTCTTCGCAACCAGTGCGTTAATAGTCCAGCGTCAAGTCGAGCAATAGTCGACACGTTGGCTTAAATAGTAGTGCGCTAATCGCGGAATAATAGAAATAGATAGCAGATCGGCAGTACCACTCGGAACAACCGGAACCCAACCCTCCAGTATAGAAACACCATCTGAAGTTTTCTTAACAGAATCCCAGTAATAGCGTGTACAGACCCCTCGCACCGGCGGAATAACAACAGCAACATACAGTCCACTACCACCTTATAGACCCCGGTCGAGCCGTCTCGTACATTTTGGTCCTTCGAGCCGGATATTTTGGTCCTTCGAACCGGATACTGGAAGATAGAAGATGGTTATCACGAGATCAGGAGGAGGGAACAGGCCTGCGAGCACATCTCGTACCGAACCTTCGAATACCTCCAACACCACCGCAGCGCCTACCACCACAGCTCCAGTGATTACGACGGCACACGCTCCGTCAAGATACATGGAGCCGTTAATAGCCACGCCACGCACCCATTCTGTGGCGCATTCACCACCGAGAACCAGACCATTGGCTGACACAGTGTTTGCAAGGCGCGCCTCACCGACGTTAGAATCTGTGTTCGGGAAGCGCGTTCCTGCCGACTTCACGCCTACTTCAGCCAGCAGGAAGACCTTACATGGAATGACGAGTTTCTTCGTGCCGGCAAGCGATGCTGTCGCTGCCTCATCAAGTGGCGGAGCCAGCACAGAGAGCACAACAATAGCGTCGAGCCAAACAGCGAGTGATTCCAAGGAGTCGATTGTCACCGAAGTCACCGGCAGGAGGGACCAGAGAGATCCCGATAGAGAAACGTCGTTGCACAATGAGCAAACTACGACCACCAAGCCTAAGTCGACGACTTCAGCAAAGGCAAGAAATAATAGAATAGCAAATGCCCGACTAAAATTGCTGAAAATCCAGAAGGAAATAGCGGCCGTCGAACTTGAGCTCATGGAGGAGTCTGAGAACGACGATGAAATAGCAATCTCTGGCCCTGAAAACACGTCAATGATATCCGATTGGGTGAAAAACACAACCAGAGTGTTAGATATAGCAAAAGAATCACAACGAGAAGAGAGGGAAACAATACCCTCCGTGCTACCAACGGAGGAACAACGGACGGAGCTGCCCACTGAAGATAGACCGGCACCGCGCCCTGCACCCGCTGCGGTTCCTGCAGTCCTTTTAAAAACAGAACAGGAATTGCCAGCAGCGAACGAGGAGCGCGGACCGACGAATAGCAAATTCGTAGATGGACCTGGACTCAATAGTTTTAATGTGCCCAGACCCAATAACGGATATGAACTTCCAGTGTTAAATAGAACCAACATGAAAAATAGTGATTTTGGAGACAATAGTGCATCTGCAAACAATAGCGCGTATGCCAAAAATATTGGAAACGTGAACAATAGTGCCTTGGCAAACAATAGTGCCTCGGCAAACAATAGTGCCTTGGCAAACAATAGTGCCATGGTAAACAATAGTGCCAGAGTGAACAATAGTGCGATAGTGAACCAGATTGTGGGCCAGCCTGGAGGACCTACGAAACCTGAAAACACTTGTTGGGAGGAACCAAGATGGTACGATTTTAGCACGGAGCAACCGGCGGGAGAGCCTGATCTTCTGAAACTCTCTCGTTTCCTGGATAGAGAAGCAAGCAGATGCGGTCCCTACGCAGAGCCAGAAATAGTCCCTTCAGGAGAAACCGACAATAGAACTAACTTCAAGGACAGAAGTTATGCTGCGAGGGTGGAAGAGAAAAAAGGAAAAGTTTGCCTAATTTGCAATAGAGAAAACCATCCCACGACGATTTGTAATAGGTTCACGAAGGCAGACGTTCCGGGTAGATGGGATATAGCGAAAAAGCATAGATTGTGTTTCAGATGCCTTCGATTGAAAACGGTAAATCACACGTGTAAGATGAGAAGGTGCGAAATAGATGGTTGTCAATACTGGCATCATAGACTGCTTCATTTCAAGAAGGACGCAACCGAACGGAAAAAGGAAGCCGTAGCCTCCACATGGACTCCCAAAAACATCCAAACATTTTTTAAAATAGTACCTGTAACAGCGTTTGGACCGTCGGGGAAAATAGACACGTACGCGCTTTTAGACGACGGATCCACGGTTACATTGATAGAAGAATCTATAGCAAAGGCAATAGGGACTAAGGGAAAGAAAGAGCCCTTATCCATAGAAGCCATAGGAAGCTCTGAAGTGAGACAAAGACAGTCACAGAGAATACAGCTCACTATTAGAGGCACAGAAGAGCACACAATAGAAGCTCGAACGATAGCAGAGTTAAAACTTTCACCTCAACTAATGAAGAGGGAAGATATCGAAAACTGCAGTCACCTACAGGACATAACAAAAGAGATACTGCACTATAGAGCGACGCCGAAGATCATAATCGGACAGGATAACTGGCACTTGTTGGTGACATATGGAATGCGAAAAGGCGAAACGCATCAACCAGTAGCTTCCTTGACGCCGCTAGGATGGGTACTCCACGGATCAAGAGTCGGTGCCCAAAGAAATAGCATAAATAGAGTCAACTACGCAAATAGTTTTGAAACAAATGGTCGAGAACTGAAAGATTTCTTTGCAATGGAATCGCTGACGATAACGCCGAATAAACCCCAAAGCGATCCGGCAGTGAAAACGTTGCAGTTATTGGAACAAAACACCAAACAGATAGACAGAACAAAGCAGAACCCCAATGGACATTTCGAGGTTCCGATGCTGTGGATAGATAGTAATAAGAAAATGCCTAATAGTTACCAAAATCCAATAAATAGATGGCATTCCACGGAAAAGAAAATAGACACAGATCCAAAACTCAAAACGATGTGTAGACCCCAACCTTCCTCGCAACGTATGGCCCAAGGGAGTCATAGTCGCCGTGTATCCAGGAGCAGATGGAATAGTACGCGTAGTAAACATTCGTACCCCAGGCGGCGTGCTGAAACGACCTACGCGAAAAATAGTAATTCTACCCACCGAATCGGACCCGGCGTACTCCACACCATAGTTTGCAATGCCAGGAGGCATTGCACGGCGGGAGAGATGTTCCGTACGAGAAACGGCATTGCCTTAGGTTTAAGATAGTAAAAAATGTATAAGTTAGAAATAGCATCATAGAAGACAATAGAATAGTTCTAAGTAAGATCTTTTGTTATAACACCTGGTGTTTACGTGTAAAAATACAGATAGTTAATTCCCTTCTTCGAATAGTTCTAAGTAAGGTCTATTGTTATAACACCTGGTGTTTACATGTGAAAATAGTAATAGTTAAATCTCCTTCTTAGAATAAATACTAAAAGATAAGCCGCAGCATTGTCGTACCGCTCCCATTGGCAGCTGCGGCACAAGCCGGTTATAGTTAAATAGAATTAAATAGAATTGTAGTACAATAAAGGAAACTGGAAAGGGGTTCGGAAATATGGTTGTGACGAGTGGTATAAATATAACGCCATTTCGGGCGTAAGTTGTAGTTGGTTAATAGTCGCGTAACAGTTCACACGTATAGTTCACGTAGTTGGTTAATAGTCGCGTAACAGTTCACACGTATAGTTCACGTAGTTGGTTAATAGTCGCGTAACAGTTCGCACGTATAGTTCACGTAGTTGGTTAATAGTCGCGTAACAGTTCACACGTATAGTTCACGTAGTTGGTTAATAGTCGCGTAACAGTTCACACGTATAGTTCACGTAGTTGGTTAATAGTCACGTAACAGTTCACACGTATAGTTCACGTAGTTGGTTAATAGTCGCGTAACAGTTCACACGTATAGTTCACGTAGTTGGTTAATAGTCGCGTAACAGTTCATACGTATAGTTCACGCAGTTCGTTAGTAGTCGCGCTATAGGCGACACGCGTTCCGTAAATAGTCACGTAACAGTTCTTCGCAACCAGTGCGTTAATAGTCCAGCGTCAAGTCGAGCAATAGTCGACACGTTGGCTTAAATAGTAGTGCGCTAATCGCGGAATAATAGAAATAGATAGCAGATCGGCAGTACCACTCGGAACAACCGGAACCCAACCCTCCAGTATAGAAACACCATCTGAAGTTTTCTTAACAGAATCCCAGTAATAGCGTGTACAGACCCCTCGCACCGGCGGAATAACAACAGCAACATACAGTCCACTACCACCTTATAGAGCCCGGTCGAGCCGTCCCGTACACCCTGGTTAACCAACAGAAAATTCATATGAGGAACGAAAACTGAAACAAACTTTATCGTACTGAATTGTGCCATTACAATCTTATTATGTTATATATAAAATAATGAATAGGTAGTGTTTATTTATGTAATTGAATTGTTGTATTTCGCCATAATTAAGATTTAAATACAAAAGGCTTTTATCAATAGTCATCGTCAAATTGCCGCATTAATTATAGGCATAATTCTACTTGAACCACTTTTAAGTACTTCTTCCGTGACTGGAAGTTTAAAGCGATATTATGTTTATAACGCTCCCGTAATTACTCAGTTAAATGTTATTTCCGAACAGAAAATGTGACCTATATTATTATATAGCAAGTAATTTGGTTTGGTCTTAAGCAGTAGTCGATAATTGTATGTATTTTACATTGAAGTACATACATTTATCGGCGTAGCCTCAAAGGTTTGCCGGAAGAAAACTCTTTTTAGAGTTCAGCTCGCTTTTGTATTTGCCTTTTATTTAAGATAATTTTATATCAAAAGATACAAAAAAGAATTAGGAAATTTCTATACTGCCTTAAACAAATGGTATGTAACTGACCGTAAACCAGCGAACTCGCGAATTGAGCTTCAGTCCGTATCACTGGGTAACACAGTAAAATATTATAAATATTATAATGGGTAGACTAGGAAACTAAAAGCTTATTTTAAACCGCTGACTCTTTTGCGGCGGTGGCACTCAACTCCAATGAGATCAAAAGACTAGTGACTAGGGGACTAGGGTATTATCACTTAAACTCGCCTGATACTTAAAAAGCTGATAAGTCTGAAGAGACTTTAGCACTGACATGGGACAGAAAGAGTATAGAATTTTTTATAATTTTTTTATGGTATATTTTTGCAATTTTACCTGCCTGTGTATCACAGGCATATAATCACAGAATAACACAGAAGAGTTGAATATTCTTTGCCGTGAACGTGAACGTGAACTTGGAACTTTAACTTGTAACGTGAATAGATCTTGAGGGCAGATTGTCACAATATTGAATTAATAACAATTAAACTGTTTCTGTTATACTTTTGATATTGGATATAAAATTTACAACATTTTATTTAATTGAGTTGAATTTAATAATGTAACTTTTTGAATAAATATTACTGAGTTACCATTACTATAAAAGCAAATACGCTTGCATTACTGTGTTCTATTTAAAAGTTATAATTAGATACACAGGAGACGGTGCACGAGTGCAGTACGATGTGACTCAAGTCTTCCAAAATTCCTTCTCCACGTCTAATACATTATAGGCAAATGAGGTATTCGTACGTACCTCAGTAAGGGAAGGCCTAAGGCCTTCCCGTCTTATAACAAGCAATACGACTGCTTTTTATGGGCAAAAATTACCGCTTACCAGGTGGGCGATCGCACTCGATCCGTAAATGTGACTTTCTTCTTCCGTTGAATAAGTAAGGTAATACCTACGTAGGAGTAAGTTACTAAAATAGGCCAGTTTCGTCAATAGTCACATAAAAATACGTGATAAGAAAAATATTTGTGTGAATTCATGGCGGGACATCAAGTTACCCAAATAAAATTCCCCAATATTCCCACCTACTTGTACACATCTGAAACAACGTACATCTGCCGAACGTCGCAAAACACGTACACGCTGTCTCCTTCAATATAATGTGACAGTGACAAGGCCAACGCAATATTTAGGAAAATAAGATTAGGTGCGAGTTTTTTGTTCCTTACGAACGTTGAATAAAGAGCAGCTCGATTTTCAGATAATGATGTATGTCGAACGTGAAATCAACATTTATGGCTGCGAGTGAGCGAGTGAGAAAACTATTTTCAAATTGAATAACTGAGCAGATACTGATAATCAATCTTTTCGGTTTTCGAATCGGTCTACTTAAAATGCTAAGGTAAATTGTAATACCTATTTACAATACGACATCGAATCAGATCACTCAGATCAACATACATGTAATATAGTTATTGGTCTTTAATAAATAAACAAATTAAATAATGATATTTTACTGCTCCTTAGGTAAGTTATTCGTCCCTTGCAAAGCCAGACTTCGCAGGTTCCATCCACGGTGAGCAAACTTCTGTGGAGTTTGAGGATTTTTCTGAGGTCATACATATTTCTTTTATGTAACTGAGTGTATGTAGGTTATCTGTGCGCTTTTTCAGATATAGAAATTATTAGTAACTTTTTTCACGTTTTTGAAGTTAATTTAGTTGTTTGGAATAGATTAGTATATTTACATGTAAATACGTGAAATAAATAATTTATGTAACCAATTTAACCTTTGAATATATTTTTGTACTAACAACTTTTATAGGTATTTATAAGAGTTTTAAATTTAACTTTTATACGTCTCTGAGTAATTTTACTTGACCTGTATGTCATTCTCCCTAGTTGATAGTATTTGTTAATAAACCCTTTTAATTTCATAGCTTATTATATGATTTATGATCACAATGTTGTTCAATTTTTACTCGCTGTCAAAGAGGGTCCCCAGGTGGGCATTCATTGTATTTTATCGAAATCAGAATCATTTACTAGCATAAAGTTTAATAGGTTATATTATCAGTATAAGCTTAATTTTATATTAGAGAAGTATGGATGTTGCTTTCAACACTCTTGTTATGGTTTGAAGGCAGTGCAACCCGTTGAAGCAAAAGTACATGCCACGTTCCATATACATTTTTCAGAGTGACGGACACAGTGCGAAACAGTGATCTACTTTACTTACTTTGGTATATAATGATCTACTATATCACTTAAGAGCAAAGGACCCAGCTTAAGATCAGATATCTATAAAGTTCATTGAAAAATCCGTCGCATAAATAAATGTGTTGCTAGTGACAAATAACATAGGGCAAATTTTTTGTTCGTCGCTTACGTGAGCAGAATAAAAACTGGAAGAGGTCGTTAGTTACACAAAGCTTTGAGAATTTTGTAGTGTCCGACTAGTGGATCCGTTGCTACGTGTTGTGATTTTACGCTACGCCGCGTAGCTGTAGCACTTTCGTAGACATTCTTAGCTCCATAGCTCAAAGCTGTTTTCCACTACGCGGCTAGTCACAACATCTCGTATACTTAAACTATTTATCAATACCATTGTGATGTAAAACTAGCCTCTAGCGAGTGTAATCATCCGAGAATAGTCGGTTAGTGAAAAATTTAAGCTATGGAGCTAATAGTGACTTCAGTGCTTATTTCATATTTATATATTGATTGATGTTTTTTTTACTGGCATTTTGGACATTTTGTAAATATATAGTAGTAATAAGTTGAAGTTTATAGGCACATTTTTTCAGTCTTCCAAACAATTTTGACGAATAGAATGCGCTACAAAAATAACAACGTGAAATACATTTGCAGACATCTTGATGTCACTTATTTAACCAGAATAGTAGGGGTGTAGTGGATTGTCAGCGTTTGATTCTACCAGTCGACCTTTAAGGTGATAGTAGTTTCAACAGTAAAATCGTTGATGGTCTACAGACTCTCACCAGTGGCTCCTAGCAGCTGTCCTGCACGCAGCGGCCACACCCCGGTAACCACGTCGGCTCGTGGGCTAAACCTGGTAGAGGGGGCTCGAGTGGCTCATCGCTCGAGCCTGTGTGGTTGTACTCCCCATGCTAGTGCACGTTGAACTTGGCAGTAATGCAATTCACCTCCGGTGGCGAGGCAACCAGGCAAATGTGGAAGGCCTGAAGGTCGGCGATAGGAGTATATTTATTGTCGACCAAACACTGCATCTAACTCCTTTCCAGTTGTAGCGGTTTCCCGTTCCACTGGGTCAAGAGGGGCTTGGACGAGAGAGTGCATCTGTGTCTGCGCGTACACTTATGCACTTTAATATATCCTGCGCATCTGACTGATTCTGCTTAAATGACTCCGAGACTTAAAATTGGGTACGTAAGTCACATAAGGGCACACCAGCGAAGCCCATTAATATAGCAGAAGTACAGTCGCCGTGGTCGAAACCGGCCTGGATGACATCAATCAATCAACCAGAATAGTGCGTAAAGCCAACTCAGTACAAATTGTACTTAACAAGTAAGCTAAGCCAAGGTGTCTAAATCCTGCGCTGAACCATGTTCATCAATCATAAGGGTTGTTATGTGGCACACACAAACACACACGCAACTATACATAAACGTGAAATTCATCAGCAAATATAGACCTTGCACCGTTGACACATAACTCAAATTATTCCTCACAAAAACACGCATAATACAGTTAAGTATTCACACAACTTTAAGCCTTATAATGCGGTGACAAAGTTGAAAGCAAATTGGAGGCGGTTGGATCACGCGACTTCCTACGCATGTATTAAATCTCTATTCAAAATGTCGAAAGCGGTATTTTTTCGTGAATTATTTTCATCTGATAACGTTGTGTAAGTTTCGACGGTGATGAAGAAATTTACCTTTACGAATAAATATTTGTTATTTTTTTGCTTTCATTTATAGTCAATGTGATGATGTGTAGGATTTCTTCAGCATATATTTTCTTGTTGCTATATCTCTGTTTATACTTTTAAACAAGACTGGCCTCGCAGCTCAGTTGGTTAGTAACTCTGCCTTCTGAGCTGTAAGTCGTGGGTTCAAGTCCCACCCAGGACAAACAATTATGTGACGAGCATTGATGTTTTGTTTTATGTCTGGGTGTTAATATGTATTTATATAATAATAATATAGGTGGACATTTCACACAGCGCCATCTAGCCCCAAATTAAGGTTAGCATAGCTTGTATGTTGTATTCTTTCAGTTGTCTGGTTCCCATGATACAAGCTATGCTTAGCTTACTTTGGGGATAGATGGCGCTGTGTGATACATCCACCAATATTTATATTTATTTAGTCGATTTATTTATTTATAAACAATGTATTTCTCAATAAATTTAAACATTATTACTCGTACGTGTACCAAAAAATAAATTTAATAAAGATAGGTAAAACTTTCTTTTGCAGCTTTCTTACATTTAATAGTCACGTTACTTAATGTATTTTAATGAAAAACCATTTTTAGTTTAATCAACAAATTTCATCAGATAATTTAATTACATTAATCATAATGAATATTTTTAAGTTTTGAGCTTTGGCTTGCTTCCAATTCAGAACAGCTATCATTTTTGAAATAAGATGATATCAAATAAGAATAAAGATTTCAGTAAATATCTTAAACACTTATAAACCGGTTCTATTGACCCTGAATGACTGACACCTCATTTCGTGCATATGGTTTGAACATGCGCATAAAAATGTTACAATGCGTATAACACGCAGAAATCAACTTGGCACCCGCGTGGAATGTGCTTCCCCTCCCTTCGCACCCTACCGCCTAC
The DNA here is from genome assembly GCA_947359385.1 of Chesias legatella. Classification (NCBI taxonomy): domain Eukaryota; kingdom Metazoa; phylum Arthropoda; class Insecta; order Lepidoptera; family Geometridae; genus Chesias; species Chesias legatella. The sequence continues at coordinate 4,965,738 of OX375766.1, forward strand.
CGCTCTCGCCCTCGACGCGTCGGTACGGTCGGTCAGTAAATTAAATACTACCGTTACGCGCGCGCGTCCTTTGAGTTTTTTCGTTGTTATTATTGTTGGCCAGATTTTTGAGTGATTATGGGGAAAACTATTCACAGTAGGGAAAGAAACATGATCTTGAAAGTGATGCAGTTTTTTGAAAATGAAAAAAAGAATAAACGCTTCGTCATTCCTGTCGATCAAGCTGTCAAACGAACATGTTTGGCTACTGGTTGTTCGAAAAGAACTTTGATGCGAATAAAAAACGAGGCTGCTACAGAAATTGCCAGGCAAGATGCATCTTTTGAAACAGCGAGCACTTCTTCGGATAACATCGTTATGCAACAATCGTCTTCGCCAGGCCCTTCGTCGCGTGAGGTTAAATTATCTACGCCGAGTAAAAAGAGGAAATCAAGCGCCAGAAAAATAAACTTGGATAACTTTGACCTTTGTGCTATTAGAAATATTATAAATAGCTTTTACACAGTAAAAAAGGAAATTCCAACAATGAGAAAAATTCTGGCTGCTGCTAAAGCTGATTTGAATTTTCCTGGAGGCATAGACACCTTGAGAAAAATCATGAAGGATCAACTTGGCTACAAATTTAAGAAATGTAAAAATGCACGTGAATTTCTAACACAAAAACCTGACATTGTGGCTTGGAGAGATCGTTACCTGCGTCGTCTCAAAAAAAATGATGACTTGGGTGCCGATAAAAAACCAATAATATATTTAGACGAGACGTGGATCCATTCGCACTATACCGTAAGCAAATGCTGGCAAAATAGTACGGATCAGAGTGTAAAAAAAAATTTTACTAGTGGACAGCGGTGGATTATAGTTCATGCAGGTGGAGAACGTGGTTTTGTCCCGGGAGCCGATTTGTTATATAAATGCAAAAATAAGCGTGGGGATTACCATGACGAAATGGATACTGAAAATTTCATAAAATGGCTTAATGAAAAGCTCATCCCGAACCTAGAAGAAAATTCAATTGTCGTCATTGATAATGCTCCTTATCACTCGAAACAAAGTGAAAGGCCACCTACAAGTGCCAATAATAAGGCAGATATAAAAGCATGGTTACAGACGAACAACATCTCATTTGATGAGGGTATGACCAAAAGAGAGCTGTACAACCTTGTAGTAAGAAATAGACCAGAAAAAAAGTATATAGTAGATGATTTACTAAAAAGTCACGGTCACGAAGTCATTCGTCTACCACCCTACCACTGCGATTTAAACCCGATTGAGTACATTTGGAATTTGTTAAAACAAAGGGTGGCAGACAAAAATGTAAGTCAATCGGAGCGCGAAATAGAATCATTGACAAGAGAAGCGATTGCATCAATTACGGTGGATGATTGGAGAAGAGAAGTTAATCATGTAGATAGACTAAGAAATGAATATTGGCAGAAAGATCGTATTCAAGAAAGAAATGAACAAGAATTAATAATACGATTAGGTTTAGAAAGTGACAGTGATAGTGACAGCTACTCAGAAAACACGGACAGTGAATCTGAATTGTCAGGAGTTTATTAAAAAATAAACTATAAATTATTTATTAAAATTATTTGTTTCATTAATATATGTTATAAATATACCTACATGAACCCCCTTATTGATAAACGTTGAATAGGTATCTATTGACTAATTATAATATGTTTAGCGTCAGTCACATGTTTTTCATCTGTCAAAGTGAGAATTAGACAAAACATTTTAAGTAATCAATTTTTATGCAGTTAGTACATCACTATGACGTCATTACAGCGAGGTGCCTAGTTAACTTCTGCGTGTTGTACAAATAGAGTGATACATACGATGGGCAGATTATAGACACGTCCAAAATTTTCAGAATACCTCTTCACCCCAGCTAAACAATATAGTCAAACAACCAATTTATATTTACGAAAGTATAAGTAAAACAAGTAGCATTACATAAAATATAAATTCACAAATCAAATCCGTGTTCCTTTTTAACATCAATTCCTGTCAAAAGTATTCGAGGTTCGTAACATTAATAATATTAGATTTATAACGCGAAGATTTACGCCGTCAGCCATTACTTAAGGACTTGAGATATACAAATATTTCATTTGAATTTATTAAAATGGATCTGTATCTCTTTGACTGTCGCAAATAAGGCTGTTGGGTATCAAGATAGAATCGATAAAGGAACGACGATTGCTGCCGTATAGTTCGATGGTTTATTTCACGTTTACAACGAAATACTTGAAAATTTATAAAATAATAGATGTTTAGTTTTACCAGACTTGTGACTTCGAAGTTAATTTTGGTTGGAAGTTAAATGACAAACATTTCTTTGACCAAACTTTTAATTTGAGCTTTATTTTACACAAAATGACGCATGTGATGCGACTTGGGTCTTGTCGTACCTAAGTAGGGGAGGACCCAAGTCAGATTGCCTGTTATGAGCAGAGATTACAAATTAACACCAGGTGGGCAATCTGCTTGTCCCATAACAGTATCACATAAAGAAAAAACTTCTACGAATCACTTTTGGACAATAATAGTTAGTTTACATCATTTGATACTTTATTGTTTTATTTGAATCAAAGAAAAAACGTAAGTTTAATATTAGCTATACTTTTATATTACACACATTTATTTTATTTATATATAATAATGTGTCATTATTGAGTAAATTCGTCACTAGGTAAAATATTATGGTCTGCAAAAAGATTTACCCTCATAGCAATCGTAATAAAACCATTCAAAGTCAAAAAATCCAACACATCATTATTCTTTTCATCGATATAGAATTCAGGTCGTTCTTTTGTGAAGAAAAAAATATACGAGCCCAAATAGAGCCCAAGAATCGATGATAGTAATCCGCTTTGCTCCGACCTTGACCAAGATTTTGCAGCTTTCGACATTCAGAATTAATGACCCCGATGCCAACAAAGATACAGAGAGAGACCGCGAAAATTAATAATTTTCTCAATAAGGTTTGTTAGTATGTATATTTTGCATGTTGTATGTTATATTTAGTATATTTTGTTGCTGCAACAATTTGACCATAGTAATTTTTCATCAGAAAATTACTAAAACAGAATTTAAAATGAATAGAAAGGTGACATTTATTTTGATTTCCTCGAATTTCTGCCATGGAAAATAAGGTCCATTCTCATTAGTGTCAATAACGTTACCGAAAAATTTTTCTAACTTAGCTGCCTTTTTTCAACAAGTTCATATTAATGTTGTTTTTCATACCTTAATTTTATTAAACTATGCAGTTTTCAGTCACTGTCAGATGCAATATCTCCATTAAACTAATTAATAAGATTCTAATAATACTATATAGTTTTAGATTATTCAACACCGCGATTAAGCAGTGTTTATAGTACTGGACGTCATAATGTTACAAGACATTATCCTTGAGAAGTTTTTTCATGTGAAAAAGTTTTGTATTGAACGAGCTGATGGCCCCTCTGATGTTAAGTGGTATCCTCTGTATATAACAAGCAATAGTTTGGGTCCTTCCCTACTCAGATAGAACAAGACCCCAGACGCATCGCATGCGGCCGTCACTAAGAGATGTGAAGCTGAAATGTATTATTTGCCGTGATTTCCCCAGTAACAACACCTGTTAACACAGTAACGCTAATGCATTTCTGCTCGGCGGCAGAACTGGGTATGGTGGCATTACTACCCCGGACGAATTTTTATAAATACTACTCTTTTGACTTATTTTTAAGATATATTTTTTTCCAGAAATCCAGCATTAATTGAAATTAATGTAACATTACAAATATTGTTGGAAGCACTGATTCAGAAATATACTTGGCGCCCTTTGAAGTTTTCCATTGTAGAATTCTTCATACGCTTTGAAGTAAGCTTCTTTCGACTTTTCTTAGAATACATTATCAGCAATGCCCGAGGCGTCCAATTTAATAAATTCGGGAGTAAAATAAATTTGCGAACGAGACATTTTGATTAGTTTGTAATCTTTAATCTTTTGAGTTTTTTTTTAAATGTTTGATTTGTGGCAGTGTGCGAGTTGTCAGTATGCCAGTTCGATTTTCATATTACGATACACAGTATTATACGTAAACGAGTCTTCGTTAACAAATTTTATGCTCATTACACAAATATTTATTCGACTCCTTTTGCAGGGTAGGCACTAGGTATAACTGATACTTCTCTTGTCACTTGGCTATCTTGAACCAGGCTGGTAAAATATTGAGATTTGCTTCGGAGAAGCTCATTTCGGAGCAAATGACGCGTCTTAAAATTTATCGGCAATAGCAGATGCTGGTTTCTGGTTGACGCTCTCTTAGCATATAGTTCAGTCAATATGCAAATATACTGCTGAGGAAAGTGCCCCAAGGGTGAAAGTTGTTTTGTTTATTGAAAAATGACGTGACTAAGCTACCTTCGCGATGGGCATGTGCAACTGTTAGCAGTTTTTTGAAAAACTCAAAAAAGGAAAAAAAAATATATAAAACGCGTTTTTCTCGATTTGTATGCATTTTACAGGAAAATTTATTGAACAAAAAATGTAGAGGGCGTTGCGATCTATAATTTATGTCATTGGCTTGTCAAATAAATGTTGTTTATTTTAATCTAAGGAGCAACTTTTCCATTAACATTTTTGCGATAAAATGATATTTTCTAGACAAAAAAGTGGAAAAACACTTTTTTTGAGACTTTGGCGCCACCTACAGTGCGCATTTCTTGTTGTACAGCATTGCGCCAATGACATAAATTATAGATCGCAACGCCTTCTACATTTTTTGTTCAATAAATTTTCCTGTAAAATGCATACAAATAGAGAAAAACGCGTTTCAAATTTTTTTTTTTCCTTTTTTGAGTTTTTCAAAAAAACTGCTAACAGTTGCACATGCCCATCGCGAAGGTAGCTCAGTCACGTCATTTTTCAACAAACAAAACAACTTTCACCCTTGGCCACTTTCCTCAGTCAAACTATTTAATTTATGACAGATTGACTAAACTAATACTAGGTTATTGCTATGCAACAGTCACATGCATCTTAAAACAAAGATTCCCATGGGGCAGTCGTGGTCGTGTCAAATTAAAGTGAAGAAGTACGCTTTCAGGATTCCACAAAAACGTTACCATCCAACAGTTTTCCGGTTGGATAAATACGACATAGAAAAACTGAACTGTGAACTTCGTAAAGGTCTCGCAATGGCCGGAGTGAAACCCGACTTATGTTATCAGATTACTTTATAGGTGAAGCGATAAAATAAGTGAAGCTTAAAAAGAAGTAAAACTTGGTTTTTCCTACAAATATTATCATGCTTAACTTGGCATATTTGGTTCAATTTATTAATGTATATTATGCTTTCAATGTTTTAAATAATTTCGAGGCTTCTTTGAAGAGGGGCCAAGTTTTGTAACATTTATTAGTTTGCCGTCAATTTTCCTCTACTTTAAATTAGTTCTTCGGCTTGTTCCATGAACTCCATGGAATCCAATATTGCCTAAAATATGTTTGGTATAAAATTACCTTTAAATAAATCACACTGTCATACTGAAATTATTAATATGACTATGTGTCTGTTTGTTTCTTTACCTAATTCACGCCAAAACGACTGCACTGATGGTAGTGATTTTTGTTATTTTAACAGGTAGATGACACGTTGGCATTTTTTTTCCCAAAACTAGCTTTATAAATGTGGTTTCCTCGCGAAGATGTTGTTATATGCATCTATGTGGTTTCTTTAATGAGGGAGCGATTGTTCATTGTCCCCAAAAACTGGGTCGTTGCGAGGTGCGACATCAGTTGTTACAAAATCCCAGAAATGTACTAGAATTATAATATGAGTAAAAATTATACCCATTTACAAAAAAATCTCTGACGATAAAATATTCTGAAGAGCACTTCTGGCAGTTCTACTTGAATTGATCGAACAATATAAATTTAAGTTGTTCCTCGCAATGAGGGTTTTTTTGTCTGCTCTGAAACGCTTGGCGTCTATATTAGGCATCTTCGATAACTTACTTTGGTCGTTTGTAATAAACATTGACCAAAATAATAGAAATCGACTAGAGTAAACGTACTTGTTTCTTTTAATCTGTATTTCAGATCATCGATCAAAAAATCGGCCCACTTAAATTATTTACTCACTCCTCACTCGCAACACACGTGGTAGTCACATAGCAAAGCATTTATTGGTTTTTTCTTTAATAGGCGTATATGCTCTGCTATCAGTGCGAAGGCGGGGCGGGTCGCTAGTGCAAAATAAAAAGACTTGTGGCACTCGGAGACTGCCGCGGTAAAGCTATTGCGCGTGATATTTCAAAAAGTCATTAAAAGTTCTGGTATTTATCGATAGATGGAACTAAAAGTATCACCGCTGTGCTGGTCGGAGTGGGGGGTGTTAGGTTTTTTTCGTTACGGAATTTCTGGATTCGGTCTCCACGCTCAAGGCCCGCGATAGAAGCTATGCAATAGCTTAAAAATCCAATAAAATAAATTGTTTAGCTTTTAGCAAAAGCTTTGGTTCCTTTAAAACAAATTGTGCTATGCGAGTCTCTATTAATATTGTTCCAGAATACATTTAATAAAAAAAAAATGTTCTACACAAGAGAACACTAACAAAAGAAAAGGCCAACATAAATCTTAAAACGTAATAAAAATGGGTGGTCTTATCGCTTTGAAACGATCTTTTCCAGACATCGCATATTCTTGGGCTAACATGGATGATTATTTTTCTTTCATGACTTAATATTGTAGATAAATAAAATATAATTTAGATCTAAATTGTATCCTAAGCTATCTTATTTTGAAACTTGCAGTACATTCCATGTTACATATTTTACGTGAATCTCAATCAACGTACAGACTGAACAATTATCTATACGTCTTCTGATCATTGTTTTTTGGGGATAGCTTTGTTTATTTTATATATTATATTATATTTTTTATTTTCTGAACACGTCTTAAAAAGTATGTGCAGTTTTTTTTACCCTAGATTACGAAATTGGAACCACTTGGCAGAACTAATTATGTTTTACTACCTAATTATGTTTAACTACCTACAGAAAATAAAGTGCACATTTTCATTTGAAAATTGTGATATTACAACTAATTAATTTGGAAATAATGAGCAAATGGATATTTAAGTGGTATAATTAGGCTGTATCATTTATATAGATTTAATTTTATGTGAAACGCATTTTAAAATGGATAATTAATTCTGATACTGCAATATATATCACATGTCAATGAAAGAGAGCATAATTGAGGAGCGTAAGTTTTGAACTGTTATAAATGCGCACGTCATGCAAATCGTAGGCGGTCGCGTGACTATCCGAACGCCAAAAATTAAACGCAAATTTTATTTGACACGTAACAAATTCAGTAGATTTACGATTGGTGTCTCAAGATTCAGAATTGAACGGAGGTTTTTAAGCGAAACAATTCCCTGTTCGAATTAAATTTTAGCTGATACGCGCCTAAATTTCACGCGACCATGTTGGTACCGTCTAATAAATGAAGACAATTTAATCCGTTGGAAATACAAATCGTCTGCGTAATTTATTTTGCGAGTTTAATTCAGCTGAATTGCTAACTTTACCCCCGTGGGACGTGGATGTATGTTTTAATAGAAGTACAGGATGAATTCTGAGAATGGATGAGGTCTTAGCCACCATTTATCCTCTATAAAAAGATCGATGAAGGTTGGTTTTACTGTACCTACTTCTCTCTGTCTACTAAATGTAGTTCTATTAAAAACCAAAACCTACTATCCAAAAGGTTTTACTTCTCAGCCTAACAATTTGGAATAACCATGTCCAAACGGTTAGATCACAGCAGATCTAGTAGGACTGGATGAAATAAACCGGCAGCCCCGGATTGAAACTCAACCACAACGCTCACAGACGATTCTATGTTTTAAAGTTCCGATAACTTTGGTTTTAAGTTTGTCCTAATCTAAGTAAGAAGAATAACTCAAGGAATAACTTCGCCAGAAATTCATTTCCAACATTACTAGATCCAAGACAAATACATCAAAAAATTAACCGACCAATATGGGCAATGACTAGAGTATTATATTTCTTCCTACGCTAATTTCCAATAAGATTATTGTACCAATTAACTTCAAATCATATTTTATTATTCTCATATTTATTTAAACTTACTTTATACACATCATCTGCTGAATTCAGACTTAAGACAATGGATCAAGAAGTTTCTGTCGTTTATAGAACGCGTTGAAAAGACGTATTCTTAAGATTTTGAATTTCCTTTGAGACTGACGTAAAAACATGCTCCTTCCAATAAGAATATATAATATTAATTTAATTCAGAACTTAACCATTTATTATATATTGTTTCAGGATACTTCTGGCACATAACGGACTTCCACTATGACCCTCTCTACACATCACAAGGTGACACTAGAAGACGTAGGTATAATATTATCGGTATTATATGTCTCATCGTCACATAAATTATAAAGAGCTAACCAGAAAACTACCATCATCTTCTACCACGAGACAGAGTAGCGCGCGAGTTGATAGGGGCTAAGTGTATGCTGAAATGCAGGCACACAGTTCTCCGCAGCGCAATGCAGAGTTATCTATACAAGAGCATGCAAAGACTAGTAAGGCTTGATAACGTTACAAAATTCCATATAAATGTAACAATTAATACTATTTAAGTATTTAAATATTTTTATAAAACTAGAAAAACTACCATGCCTTGGCCAAGTAAAATAGTCGATTAAAGTAAAAATATTAAAGCTTTAATGCGAGTTCCTGTGTAGCATAAGTTGTACTAAGTAGATTATTATTATAAAGTAACAAATAGATATTACTCGTCGTTGTATGAGAAACTGTCATAACTATAATAGTTAAAATAGTCGAGTGATACACACTTTAATAGCTGCTGCAATGCAGTAAGGATGGATCGCTGACTTTGATACAGTTGTAAACCAGTGTTGAATATTGATTGATTGATGATCAGGATCAATATAAATCGGCCTCAATGGACCTCAAGACACAAGTCAAGACCATACCAATCCATATTGGTTTACCTTTTTGAATCTAACTGATAATTAACACGAGAAGAAATAACACTAACTTATAAAATTGTGTACAAATTAAATAAAGAAAAAGGAAACTACTCCAAAACGGATAGAATTCTCCCTTGCATCTCAGAGTCGTTATCACAATAAAGTTGGTCTAAACTTGGCATTGCGCTGAATTAAATAAAGAATTAAGTCTGCTTAGAAAAGGTTCGCAATGAGACCAATAGATCCATTTAATAAAATCTAAATACAAGTAATATAACAAAGTAGAGGCAATGTTGACTTACCCGTCTAGCAAATTGCATTAGTGATATGTGTTTACCAAATGCAGAACAAATTGAGCGTTAAACCATGTTTGCATCAACCAATCGTAATATTCAATTGACTACATCCGAAAACACTTTGCGGGAGTGAAATATGCGTTATGCCGAATGCGATCCAATGCATTCCATTTGTCATTTTGTTCTTGCGATTCTGAATTGGTATTATGATTAGGAGTAATACATTACCAAATCGTGAACAATACAAACCCCGTACGTTTGGATTTAATGTTTTGGGTTAAATGATCAGGGTAACTGCGGAACTAGAGGGTTGAAAATGAAATATTGATAGTAACGTGGCACATATACAAGTACCTATTATTACGGTAATTCAATAATTCTGAATTGTCCAAGCGATCTCTATCATTAGCTTCCCGAAATTTCAAGTATGTTTCAAAGATTTTGATACATTTTTTGTTCTAGACTGTAAAAGAGCTGACGAGAGAGGCAGCTCGGGACACCACAGGGCGCTCGGGAGATATGGAGACTACTCCTGTGACAGCTCGCTGGAGCTGATTGAGTCAGCAGCGCGGTACATGCGCACGCGCCATGCTGAGAACGTTGAGTTCGTCTTGTGGACTGGGTGAGTTACTAGTGGAATGTAGAAGAGCTGATAAGAGAGGCAGCTCAGGACACAACATGAAATCGAGAGATATGGAGACTACTGCTGCGACAATTGAGTGGAACAGATCGAGTCAGTGGCGTGGCACGCTGGATATATTGAGTTTGTTCTGTGGGCTAGGTGAATCATGTACATATTTAGCTTCGTGCTCCTTAACTCTAAGAGGTAGGCAGAGAAAAAGGGAGAATCAAAGACCGATTTTTACCTTCTGTACATTAACGTATCGTATATCTGTATATCGTTTATCGGTATCTGTTTTTATGTAATTAAGGAGCTCCACAGCGAAAGCCGTACTTGGTGTGACTTTTTGGATGCAGCTGTAGAGTTCTGTATGTAATATACATAAGGCAGCATACCAGTAACGGCACGCCAGAGTGCAGTTTTATACCAGGACAGTTTCAGTGCACTTTAGTGCACCTTGACGCGATATGTTTTATGCGTATAGTCCTTACAGCGCGATATGTTTGTGTAAGCAGAATCTACATTCACCAAATGCGCGGTGCCCATGGCCGATCGATTTTGTAACAGTCTTTATATGAGACACTAAACGCAACGCGACGTGGCGTGGTCTGAATCAGGACATTACTAACCGTACCCCACTGCACCCTGACTCACGTTCGATGCATTGAAGAGTTTCAGTAAGTTAAGTTGTTTGTTTCAGTGATATTCTCACAGCTCGCTTTACGGGCAGCGAAGACGATAAGTACCAGGCCATCAGAAACATGACTGACCTGCTGGGCAGAACGTTCAGCTCGCACTTCGTGTTCCCAGTGCTGGGCCACCTGGACCCAGTGCCGTCTGAGAGTCTCACCAACCTGTGGGCGCACTGGCTTCCTCTCGAAGCTCTGCAAACATTCAAATATGGTAGGTCTACTGTACATACCGTATACTGTAATATAATAGTATAAATATATATAATATATAATAAATAGCTTGTATCATTTGAACTAGACAATTTTATATACTTTTTTGTAAATACATACATAAAATACATATTAACACCCAGATACAGAACAAACATCTATCTTCGTAACACAAATGTTCGTCCTGGGTGGGAATCGTACCCACGACCCAGCGCAGAAGCCTAAGTTACTACCAACTGTACTATGAGGCCAGTCTCATTTATATGCTCATACCATGCTTGCCTGTGACTAACCTATTAATTCTCCTTTTAAAGACAAACTTTGTGTATTATGTGTCGTTTTTGGCCGAAAAAGTCGAGCGCCACCCTTCTTTATAAATACAAGCATCAGTACACTAGCATAGCTGATTAAGATTAAATGGCGCATCTAGCAAATCTTCAATCTCACCATTTCATCGGTATTTGTACTTGAGAATATATGGTAGATACCTTACTCAGCTTCTAGGGGTAATTAATCAAAGTCAAAGTCAAAGTTAAAAACTTTATTTCCATAGAATTCATAAAGAAATGGCTTGGAAACGTCAATATTCAAAACATAAGGTCACGCGTACTTATCGATAAGTTTGACGACTGTTCAAACCCTATCCGACCCTCCATGGGGAAGAACAGACAAGAAACCCCTAATGGAGGGATTCCTTTTTTTTCGCGAGCACGATCCTTGTAACAATTGAGTACTTAGGTCTATGTTACATTTATGACTACATAATATACTATTACAGGATGTTTTGTGTGTCGTTGAGCAGAGCGACATCAGACCATGGGGATTTATCATTTATATAATCATTTACAGTGTAATAAGCTTTACTTACCAGACCCTTCTTTATGTATGACTTGAATTTTTGGGTCGGAAGCTTCGTTGCTTGTTCAGGAAGTTTATTATAAAAGTGTACACAATTTCCCATAAAAGATCCGTTGACTTTTTGCAATCGGAAACTTGGAATGTTTAATTTATTTTTATTTCTAGTGTTCTTGGTATGAACATCACTTTTTTTTCTCAAAACTAGATATGTTTTTATGAACATATAATAAATTTTCATATATATACTGTGATGACACTGTGTAATGATTCAAAGGTCACAATACTCCTAAACCTTGTACTTATATATGTATGTCTAAAGGTAAAAAAATAAGGACAACAGTTATTTAGAATAGAATATCATTGTTCTTGGTGAAGTTCAAATACGGTATTCTACAAGCAAAGATTCCCTTTGAAGACCGTCGCAAAGCTATCAATTACGCAGCAAATAAATACAATTTCTTTGTTCCAGATATTGTCATTGTTCTATACCTTAGCTAAGTAGATAACGAAATAATCGTGTACTCGTATTCTTCGTTTCCTATTTGTTTGCTTTCTTTTATGTCTCGCTTATCTACTTAGCCAAGACTTAACCTAACGACTTTTAGATATTGGGGATCTAAATGGGAATATTACGATGATAATGTGAGTAAGCTTTTGTTTCGGCGGTTTAAAAAACAATAGACTCTATAGAATATTAGCGAAAACTTTCCTTAACTTGATTAAGGAAAAATAAACAAAACATACAGCGCCATCTAACCCCAAACTAAGCATAGCTTGTACTATGGGACCCAGACAACAGATACAGTTAGTATATAATTGTTTTCTGTAAAAACATACCTACATGCATTTAGATACATATTAGACACCCAGACAGAACAAAAAACTATGTTTGTCATACAAATGATTGTGCTGAGAGGGAATCAAATCTGTCTCAAAACAATCAAGATCTGTATGAGTTTTTATTTATTTATTTATTTTAGGTTTGGACAATATGCAAAAAAATCATTACAAAAATTTATGCTAGAGCATTTTTTAAATATCGCCATCCCCGGCGAATAAAATGGTAATCACAAAAACTAAATTTTACAGGAGAAATTAAAAACTGTTTTGAGTGAATATCTCAGTAACCTCCTTACCTAACGGAATATTTCACATACCAAAAGAAACGTGATTTTTCATGAAGCAAATGTATGCCATTTAAAACAATATAAATGTATTAGATATTAAGTTATTAAAGAAATTAATTTTACCAAAAATTAAAGACATCAATTTCAACCGTAAAGCAATAGCAAATAGTATTCGTATAAAATCTCAAGCAAAACGTCACGGTAATAGTGCATTACTATCTTATTGGTTGATAAATTGTGATCACTATCCCATATCGTAATGTGCTATTACCATTGTATTCGCTGTTAAATAAACAATTACAAATTACAGTAACAGCAACTTACTATAACTTATATTATCTTATAACTTACCTATTTTAATTTGTAATGAAATTCGTGGTTAAGAATTTAATGATAGAGTTTAAAGTTGTTTTTTCGTGGAATAAAATTGTAATATGCATTACGCAAAACATTATAAATATTCTTCCCGCGAATAAAATGGTAATAGCATGTTACTAGAAAAGTACTGCATCGATAAGCTCGTAATAGTCATTAACACCTTTATTCGTTGAAAAATTACGAGTACATTAAGTAGAAATACGAATAATATTGCAAAATACGTTACAATACACATGAAAATTCTGTAATTCCTTATATATTCATAGAATCAACCTGAAAAATTTACAAGGTGTAATCGGACCTCTAGACACCGAATATGCAATAAAGTTAAAACTATGGTTATAGCACACTACCATTTTGTTCGGGGGGCACGGCAATATGTTTATACTACTTTAGTAATAGCAGATAAAAATATTTAGTGTCAAGACCACCCACGCTCAATGTGGGAGTAGGGAATGTGTTTAATATTTGATCAGAGTTAGAATACCAGTAGCTATAGTAAGCTAAAGTTAGATATAACATAAAATAGTTTTAAAAGTTAAAAACAGCATTACAAAGCCCCAAATGTTTCATTATATGGTCCTTCCGGTCTACTTATCCGTACAGTTATCGCCAATGTATCCAGCATCATTAATTTTAAACCTGCAATGCCGTTAGATTAATGCTAACGCGTTTCAACTCAATCCGGGTTCATTGTAATTCAATCGAATCAGTCGAGATTGACGATCCTGCTGGTGAATTGGTTTGAACAACTGAATGAGATGCAAAGCCACACAGGTCAACCATTTGGTCCCTGTTATGTGTGAGGAGATGGGCAGATGGCCCTCTTATGTTAAACGCTATCTACATCAGCAAAACAGTTTCAGATCTACTCTACTTGAGAATGACAAGACTGACGATGGATCACATTGCAATTACTCTGAGACTTAAAAGAAGGACAGTCTAAATTTGAGTTGCCTCTCTTAGTACCCCGGACTCATTTAAAAAACTGCTCGATGTAACCTGAAAAATATATAGAACTCAATCAGTTTCCCCTGAGCATAATACAATGGTAGATATTTGATTAGAAAATAATTTTGAACCTAAAAATTCTAATTATAAGAAATTTTCCAGGTGGGTACTACACGATAGAGCAGAAACAGAGTAAGCTACGGATCGTGGCCCTGAATACGAATCTGTTCAGCGTGAAGGAGAGCAGCTCGACGCCGGCGAGGCGGCAGTGGGAGTGGCTCGACGCTGTGCTCGACAAGGCTACTGCTAATAAGGAGATGGTGAGTTCAGATAAACAGGCTAATAAATGTTTCAGGAAAAATGGGAATCAAACGCACGACCATCACAGAGAGAGTGGTTTATTAATATATGTTAAAAAAAAAATTGAAACAGAAAATTGACATTGCACTGCGTATATAATAGATAGGCACTGGCAATTTATCAAAAACAAACCTCCAGTAATGCAATCGTCTAAAGGTGACAGTAGCCATTTAACATCAGTTAGGCCGTCAGCTTGCGTGCCTCATCATTCATTCATTACACTGTCTTTTGTAAATAAACCATATCGCAAATTGAAAAAATATATATATAGATATAGAATTTAATACATCGAAGTAGATATGCAATTTTCAGACTGACACCGCAATGAAAATACAAATAACAAACGTCAAAATTTAAATATATCACGTTTATCAATAGATTATTTTAAACAGAAATGGAAATAACGAAATGAGATAGAAAAAATAGAGACGACCAAATCTAGAAACTTTTATACTGGCCCATTTATTTTATATATTATGAGAATAGCTCAAAATAGTTGGTGTAATATTTTATAGCCTGGCCGTCACAAAGGTGGAAGTGGCTGACACTGTCAAGACTTTTCGTTTTATAATTAACGTTGAATGTTATTTTTGGAAGATTTCAATGGAAATAAATTGATTTTATTTCATGTGGGTTGATTTTAGAACCATTCTCATAAATCAAACACAGAGTCACAAATAAAATTATGATCAGGTGCTTACGTAGAGTTGAGAGATAAGTTTAGAGTTGCCTCAAGTTAAGCTAAAGTAGAGTCAACATTCTGAAATAATGATGAAGATAAAAAATACTTTGAACATTCTTGTCCCCTCATTCAAAGGTCGGCTAAACACTGTCTAGACAACGTCTAATGAAAGGGAAAAGTGGTCTCTAACAGTGAGATTTTTTATGTTTTTATTCAGTTATATGTATGTGGTGTCTATATTTATTCTACATTCATGATAAGGATTCGAGTAATTTGATCAATGTTGGCGAAATTCAGTCTCATTACATGCACCAGTTCTGCTTCGTACATAGGACGCGGTAATTTTATGTTAAAATATAGCGCACAAAATAGTTCAGTGTATCAGTATTCAAGCAATTCTTGTTTTGAATAATGCGCTCAGGGACGACAGCACGCGGATGTTCGGCGACTTCTGTTTTTTTGTTTCACAGTAAAAAGTTGCGTAAATTGTCCACAAAATTGAATATAGATTCTTTCAACTTAAAAATAAATAAATAGTTATTTTCTTTAATTTAAACACCGAAAATATCGTTTCAGTAAACACATATAGTGTATATTGAATTTTTATGCTATAAATATTATATTTATTTTATTTAGAAATAAATGCTAATTATTAGGTCCTGATGCTATTATAAAAATTGTTTAATAATCATATATCCACACAAATCTTGATGGACACACCAGATATATAAGATTTTAATTTAATGATTCAAGTCATGAGAACAAACTTTATGGTTATCGCAAAATCATTTGCCCTTGCTTAACGTTACTTACAGAGCAGATTTTATAGGCTCCTTTATGTTATCAATCAACACGTCACTATACTAATGTCCCTTGCTACGTTTTTCTGACGTATTATATTTATAGGCTAATCTCCGAAAATTCTTAAGGAATTTAGCGACGGATTTCACCGATAATTATACAATTCAAGGTTTTTGTTTATAATATAGAAATATTTTTTTGCAAATGGTTTGTCTTTTGATAGTGTTTTACTTTCCACTTTCCGAAGCCTAGCTTCATTTCTTTTCATTTTATGAATGAAGTATATGAGAGGCAGCCCTGTAAAAAGTCTGTAGCTACTTCGAGTCATAACTACACTGCCGGAAGCAGAGGGAAGTCCGGTTTCCGGTGTGCGCCGGCCGCGCTCCGTACTCTGCCCTAATAAATTGAAGATTAGAAACTCGTTAATCTAATCGCCCGCATCGCTGCAAAGTAATTTTTAAAAGCTTTAACGGGGAATTTTGACAAATTATTTTATAATGAAAGAATTTTTTTACGCTCCTTGTGTTGTATTAGATAATAAGAATGGTTTAATAATTTATTTTTAAATATTAAGTTAAAGAAAAATACTACTACTAAATTTTTTTTTTCTATTTATATTGTTTACCTATTACTACCGTATGAAACCTTAACGAAAGTTTATCCTGATGGCTTAGGCAGTCTAGGGAATGTAGCCTGTGTGGACTGAGTAGCTATATAGAAAAGGTTTCAAATTTGTACATCAAGAATATTTAAATCTACCAATGAATCAGGTTCAATAAATGTCCTTCATTCCAAATTTAGTTTCAAGTTTAACTACTTTAGCACTTCTCACCAGGAGCACAATCATATTATTTGGAAATTCATTAGAAAAATACTCTCCAAAGGGGACTTAAATAATAATGCGAATAATGCTTAGCATCAGAAACTGATAATGTGAAGGATATTTCCCATCCCATAAACTCAGAACAAATAGTGTTCTTACCGGCATAATTATATACAGTTTCAGTCAGATAATTTATACAGATAATTTCGATGCGTAGAAAGTTCGAACCCAAAAGCGTTCAATATTTTCTTTGAAAATATCGCTTTGGTTAGCTGTTCCTCAATGTTTTGATTTGAAACTCTTGTTATATTTCGGTACCTAGTTAGACAAAATTTGCTTAAAATAATAGGGTTCAAAGTGAGCTAGTTTGTTTTGTTTTTATCTTGCGGTAAATATATCTAGTAATACCAAGTTCAATCGCTGGTTCAAATCCGGAACAAGCGTGCAGCAGTGCTTACTTGTATAAAATGCGCCGTGATACTTTTAAAAGGTAAGGTAACGGTAAGAGTAACAGTCAAGTAGCAGTAGAATTTGTGCTAAGTTCGCCCGGATAAGTACTGCCACCACACCTGGTAATCTGCCGCCAAGCATTGATGCACTCGTGTTATTACTATCGTATTATTTATTTATTTATTTAATAAAAATGTATAATATGAGCTTACGTCCAAATACTAGTGCGGGTAACATAGCTCTGGTCGTATTTCCAGTGAATGTATTCATACCCCACTATATGCTTCGGCTAATAGGCAGCCTGAATTTGAATAACTAATTGTGATCAAATGAGATAAATCTTTGTTCAGTTATTATGAGTTTGACAGGGGTCCATGATTTAGGTTCTGTCTAAGATCGTATCTTTAGCTCATGTTAGTACTCGTGTTTTCTCGTTTACAATTTCAAATCAAGCTATGTTGAGAGTTAATTTTTTTTTTATAATCTGTTTTGTGGCAGGAACTGACTAGGTAACTTTAAGGGCTGCCATTATGAAAAAAAATTCATGAAAAAATGCCTTGAAAATATATATAGAAAATATATTTAGTATTTAGATATTAGTTTCTTTTCTTGTAGCATGTAGTAGCCTAAGTTACTCCTTGTTACATCAGCTATATGCCAGTGAAATTCCCGTCAAAATCGGTCCAGCCATTTCGGAGATTAGCCGGAAAAAACAGACAGACGTCTGCCTGCTTTTTCCGACAGACAGACAGACAAATATTGAAAAATATTTTGTTTTGATATATATACCGTGTCCATCCATATGCACTTAGTAAAAAGCGTAAATAATATTATAAACGGACACTCCAATTTTATTTATTTGTATAGATTATTAAATCAACAGTTGGTCTCCTTTACGAAAGGCTATCCCAGTTGTGCATTGTGACCGTCACTTTGAGACGTAAAGATTAATCACGTGCCTGTAATATTTCCATAACAATGTGTGTGCTCTGCAGTAATGTACAGTACAGTAGAAGGTGACAGTACTTCTGGCAAATTCTGCACGTAAGTTAGTTAAACTGCAACAAATGCTCACTCAAACTGGTATACCACACCGTTTCAATTTGAGTGAGAGTATAGGTGTGAGAGTCTGAGAGAGGGTATATACTCTATGATAGTATGTGACGGCTGAATTCAAATCATATTACGAGCACATGGATCTCACATCAAAATCCTACATTATTTTTATTTCGTATTCTAAAACCTTTCAAATATAAAAACCATAGCATTTCCATTCATACCAATATAGCAGACCTATTATAATGCTTCATTATTCAGAACCGTAAATTTGTATCGTACTGTACATAAAGTTACTTTAACACCGGTTATAATGGGCGTAGGTATTTTGGGCGGTTGTTTCGCAACAA
Source organism: Chesias legatella (assembly GCA_947359385.1). Taxonomy (NCBI): domain Eukaryota; kingdom Metazoa; phylum Arthropoda; class Insecta; order Lepidoptera; family Geometridae; genus Chesias; species Chesias legatella. The sequence continues at coordinate 4,984,420 of OX375766.1, forward strand.
TAGAATTTGATTTCACATTTACTGTAATAATTCTGATGTTTCGTGTTTTCGGTACGAAATTATGAGGAGGAAGGAAATAAGAAATACTCTGTACAATAATGGAGGGTGAGACTACGTGGAAAAAATAAATCTAAACACACAGTTACACCAACAAGACAATACAAACTGTATGTTAAACACAAAGAGGAATTCGCTGTCTGTTTTGCTGCTTATCGGTAAAAATAGGTATGGCGTAAATAGGCTAGAGAAAATTCTCTAGTGAATTTAACACAAGCTCTGCTGCCTGATTCAATGACAGCAGCTGTAGGTTGATGTCAAACTGTATCAATCTGCCAATAACCACAATAATACCAAAATTCCTAGTCATTAACTTTTTACCGAATAAATTGATATAAACATTAATCTTAAATTCGTATTTTGATAACTTATTTTCGCAAACAAGGCATGTTACAATTTTATAATTGAGTTAGTTCAATGTCACATTCCGAATTTCTTCGAAAAGCATTGTTATTTGCGTAACCAATACTGGCAAGTGTCTAAAGAACGTTCTCGAGACGATATTACCCACTTTCCCCGTATTCTTATTCTTCTAACCAAAATATACGTTTTGAATATGCCCAAGGAAATAATATAAATTGTCCTTAAATCCCGGCTCTATGGAATAGACAGGCGCCAGTACAAATTGAATTTCTCAGTGTGGAATAACGAAACCCCGCGGTACGGAATCAGTGATCACAGAATTTTGAGGTGAATAAGCCTGTTTGCTTACATTTTATCAGCTAGCTTGAACGTCTGTTAGAGGTAATTTGTGCTTTTGGCTGATAGTCATCACATTGGCAAATAACTCTAGTGCCCAATCTATACCGAAGACGGTAGCCTTTATATAGTGTGCCTTATTTTTTATATAAAAAAAAGATTTTCATGCAGTTTTTTAACTCTAGTTTGCTTATCACTTACTTGTTGACGAAGCTGTCAAAGCTTAAATAATTATCTTAAACTAGATTTTTTGAGATGTTCAGTTGTTTTCTACCGGCCATAATCAACGGTTTTGAATTGACCCAATAGCGAAATGGGAACGTCCATTCAACTGAGCGAGTCAATTTACGTGAGTTTACTACGAAGCTAACATAATCACCACATCAGTTCTGCACAATTTTGTTCTATATTTGTGCAACTCGCTTCAGGAATATCAGTTGCCAATTCGAACGTCACTATCTAGCAGTGTCTCTGAGGCAAAGCTGCTGCTATAGGTTGCTTCGAATATGAGCCAAGTCTGCAGAGATCGGGGTACATTTTGTAATTTTGGTACAAAGTTCTTAATAAGTAGTTTCCGTTTTGAAATTAAATTTAATTTTCAAATTTTTAAAACATATTCTGTTTCAGTTTTTAGGGTAACTGTTTTCCGGTCTGAGATTATACTTGATACATTTCACCTTCACGTCTCAAAGTTGTGGGTGTAGGTGACTTGGATCATCCCGTACCTAAAAAAGGCAGGACCTATTAGACCTATTAGTAGACTTATTGTTTTTTTTCAGGCACAGTGGTTACCACTTCAAATCACTTGGCAGTAGGCCAACTTGCTAATTCCGTGACACATTCAAAAGAAAAAAAAAACTTGATTAGGTATTTCAACAAATTAATTGATTCTGAGCCTAAACCACAAACTAGACTGAACTTAATAAAAACCTTTCTTTTTGATACCATTATACTTCTCCTCCATTACGTGACAGTAAATCATTCATACATGCAATCTGAATATGTCTGATTTACAAAACTTAATCATAAATTAAATTCCAACTAAGATATAAGTCTTCGCTCACTAGTTACTAACCTCCTAAGAAATCTCATAATTTAATAAATTATCTGTCACAAACGGACAAACAAATTCTCATGAGAAATCATGGCGAAAATAACAAAAGTCTACGACAACAAATTGTTATTTTCTCGTTGTTTTTCAGCTAACCGACTGATACTAATATCGTTCTACTTAGTGATTTATAACAGCTTTCAAGAAAGGCTTGACTATTTATTATTCGTAGTTACTTCTTTAATCTGTATAATACAGGCGATAAATAATCCAACGACCTTCATGAACACTATCGTTCTACTTATGTATCATCTCCATTACTTAAGTTTTTTGAGAAAAACACTAACATTTTCCTTTTTTTTTCCTGATGATCTCGTAGCAGGACCCGGTACAGATAGTCACACAATACCGCACAATTTCCCAATGGAGAGTCAAATATCTATGTAACAGATTACTATACACTTATATTGCTAGGGTGTTTTGGATGGTGCGGATGCAAGCGAAAATACATGTAGGGTGACAGGCGCTATGAAATTAAAATTGGGTATTCCCATACGTAAGCTTAAATCCAATACCCGTCTAACTTATAGGTATATATTTTATGAAGATTGACTGATTGATTTTACAATTTGTATGAAAAAACGTCTAAACTTATCTCATCTGTACTTAAATAAATAAATAAATGAGCAGTCTAAAATAATGAAATTTTGTCCGTGTGCGTTAGGTTTTCCCCTACTTGGGATGTTCAGGCCGAATTTTCATCGCAAATCACTGTTACATACAGAGTTTAGAGAAGCCACTCAAGTTCTATCTCTGTTCTTTCACATAAAATAGGCATTTTGATGGATTAATAATATACAATAACATTTATTACAGACCAGTGATCCATAATAATTAATGTTAGTAGAAATCAATTAATTCAGAGAGGGAAACAAAAAGAATACCTCCTTTGGAGGTTTCTTGTCTGCTCTTTCCCATAGAGGGTCGGATAGGGTTTGAACAGGCGTCAAACTTAATTATACATAAGCGTGACTATATGATTTGAATATTATTGGCTTTCCAAGCCTTTCTTTAAGAATTCTATGGAAAAAACTTGAGAGGTGTCAACGGACACCCGGATGGAACGAAGTTCCTTTCGATTAATTAGTGAAGGAATTGTAATTTTTTTTTTTTTTTAAGTTATAATAATTTTGTTTTTATTATTAACAAATATAATGTAATATAAACTTAATCAGTAGGCTCAATTTTCGTAATAATTGGCTTGTGGTAACTGAAGTAGGAAACAAGGAAAAAAGTGTCGTGAAAACTTTTCGTAAGAATTTTTTCGTCTAGCCCCCTTTCACAACGCGCGATAAGGAACTTCGTTCCAATAAAGTATTTGACTTTGACTTTACTATATTAGTATTGTCATCCATCAGGTGTACATAGTCGGGCACGCCGCTCCGGGCTCCGACTCCCGACACCCGTACGACACGTCGTCCGATGCGAACGCCAAGTTCCTACGCACCGTGAGGCGCCACGCGAGAATCATCGCCGGCCAATTCTTTGGACACCTGCACGCCGACACATTTCGTGTCATATATGACAATGGTATGTTCCGATCATCATAAATTAGATACAATTATTTTATAATTATCATGACAGGCATGATAAATTACAATTAAACTCATTTATGTCTACAGCCACTTTTTTTTCAAATATTTTAATGTTAGTGTCCTATTCCGGTAATATGTATTTTTATGAATGTTTAGTTATGGGTATTGTTTAGCTTTAAAAATTTATTTGTATGTTTTTTGTTCGTGTCATGGGCTAAATGTATTATTATTATTATTCAATTAACCTTTAATAGTATAGCCACGTTACTTATGCTAAAGGATCATAAAAACTACACTTACGTATGATCTCATGTCACAAAACAATTTATCATTAACAGCATGTAATTACATCATTTTAAACAAAGCTCTTTAGATATGGCATAAAGACTCTTTTGTTTGGCTCGCTTTGTTATTAGACCAAATAGGTAAAGTTACGTCGAAATATTACCTAGACGTCTATAAGGCTGACATTTGGAACGTAGTCTATTGGCGTTCTCCCCACTTAGTAACCATATTGATAAGTCAGCATATATTTTTTATGGTTTATTTACGTCTCAATATAACTTTATTATGCTTGCCACACAAAAATCTGCCCGTCGGAAATCGAAACCGGGACCTCTCCTTTGCAAACAGGGCAACTCAAGAACGGAGTCAGTATTAAGATGCATAGGTACTTTTATAATGACGGCATTATTACTTGAGTTTGAAGTCTTATTGCATTACCCTCGACACCTTAAGGCATGAAAAGCTAAAACACTCAGAATAAAAAAGTAATATGTATAAAATGTGTAAAAATAATTTTATTGTTTACTACACCAACTACACCTATAATTACATATTAAATCCCATACAAACATTGAACTTTTATTCATTTTAGTTTTATTAAGTTTATGTGTTTTCTTCTTTTTAATAAATGATTATTTTATTATACTAGTCTACTCAATATAGACTTTTTTCATAAATTAAATGGACAGGCAATTGACCTCAATCTCGCATATAATTGACGATGCCGTCGGTTGTAGTAACGAATCGGCCGAAAGAAAGAAAGCAAGAGTATTTATTTTGGCATGAACGACACAATACAAATGTAAATACTAAAACACATAGAAAACACTAAACACAGAACATCATATGACACAACTGCCACAGTAAAAGGATATAATATAATAATATATGAAGCATGTTTGTTGACCTTGCGCTTGCTTGCAGACCGCTCGGTATCATGGGCATTTCTGGCTCCGTCAGTGAGCCCTCATCGTGATCCTGCCGGCTCGTCCAATCCAGGACTGAGACTTTATAAGTTCGACACTAATACAGGAAAGGTAATTTTTTCTAGGAATTAGATTAATAATAACGTTGGTGGACATTTCACACAGCGCCATCTAGCCCCAAAGTAAGCTAAGCATAGCTTGTATCATGGGAACCAGCAATTGATATAATACTTATATTTATTTTTTATAAATACATATTAACACCCAGACATAGAACAAACATCTATGAAAATGAACGTTGCTCTGTTTTTAGGCATACATTTTGAGTTTATGTATTGATAACAAATTACACAATTATTATTTACATAATTTGCATAATATAACTACGGCACGCAAAGTTAAATATTAAAAAAATATTTTAATATAACACACAAATAAAGACAAGAATAAGATCGCTAACCAAACCAAAAATCATTTTTGAATACCCCTTAAAACTCACCCTGAATATAAAAACCCAAATAATTTTCCTATTTCCTCATTTCGAAATGTCGCAGATTTTTCGGCGTGCCTCAATTACCATTCAGAAAGAAATTTACAACATAATTTCGTTTGATTTTTATTCTTTAACGTTTCAAATGGAAACGCAAAACATTTTTATATCACTTTATTCGAAATACATTCAGAGTGAGAATTCTTTTTCTATCTTCATCAGTTTGTATTTGTGCAAAAAATCAAATGTCAGAACGTAAATATCATACATGAAAATGTTTTGGTATACATTTTATGAAAATGTTATACATGACGTACAAGATCTAATATAAAAAAAATATATGACTGCGTTGCCTGCTCATAAGCCAGATTCAATATTTTATCTACTTGGCATGTCCAAGACTGTCTTTGTCTTTGACTGTCCTTGGCGTCTTGCCTAAACATTTTTCTACAATACTTTTAATTATTCATATCTATCCTTGGGATATCGAAAATCCAACACAATAGTTTAAGTTAGTTTGTCATACTATAGTCATCATTTAGCTATCCATTAAAACACGATGGGTTAATGACATCGTGAAACGAGCATGAAAACCCTGGACAAGTGTGACGTAAAAGAGATGAGGCTGACCAAATTAAAGGAAGATCTATCCCTAGCCAATAGTGGTAGATCACAGGCTAGGATGATGATAATTGTTAGTCATTCAGAAAAAACCTTTTTGAAATACTAATTTGAGAATTGTGACAGGTTTTGGACTACACCCAGTACTACTTGGACCTGGCAGCAGCCAATCGCAACGTGGGCGCAGCGGAATGGTCGGCAGAATATAACCTGACCCAGTACTACGGGCTTCACGAAGTGTCTGCCAACTCTCTGCACAACCTGGCTGACAAACTGAGGATAGGTTCGCCGCACGAGGCCACAGTATTCAACAAGTAAGTCTTCCAAAATTTTACATTCACTTGGTTATTGTAATTATTACGAAATTTTTGATGGTGACTTATGGTCAACTGAGATATAAATATTAAATTAATATTTCTAATTTACAAAGTAAACACTGAAATATCATCAAAACAGAAAACTATATCTGTCTACTAAAATTAAGAATACAAATGATCATAATGTATATAAAATAAATTAAAATACTGCAATAAATTGACTCCATAAACGAGAACTTGATGACATATACAATCCACTTTGGTACCAGCAATAAAGGAAAAACTGTTGATTAGAAGGAACTTTAGAAAACTTACTAATTCTGCGATGGGCAGTTTATGGTTGAAATTAATAATAAACACAACAGAAAAGTATTTTTTTGTACTAACAGGGTATTTACAGCCAAGTATAAAGATTTGAAAGGCAGCGACTATTGTATTTTTTTAAAAAGCTCATAATAACCTACAAATTATTTATCTCTGTTTAGCTAGCATATATAAGACTGCTACAAAAATAGTTTTCTGGGTGGGAATCGAACCCACGACCTACAGTTCAGAATTCAGAGTTACTGACCAACCATCTGAATTGCGAGACCCGTCAATAAATATAATGTGTATATTTTCATTATTCAACAATGTTTCATGTCACCATAGGTACCTACGAGCGTACAGCGTGAAGCACGACAACACAGAGTCGTGCGACGGTGCCTGCGCCCACCAGCACTTCTGCGCGATCACATGCGTAGAGCACGTCGCATACCGACAGTGCGTAGAGGCGGCCGCCAGCGCGCTCGCCGCCGCCGGTAAATCCACTCCGCTCATCGGCTCACTCGTCACCATTACTCTAACGTTATTCGTCCTCATTTTTATTTAGGCAATTTTGTAAATCTTCGAATCGGTAGTCGCGTGCAAAACAAAAACAACTTTTTTAAAGAGTTTCGACACGCAATAGGTTGTTAAATTTAAACTTAATTTTGTGTTGAAATAGTCGGTTGTTTGAACGGAGTACGCTTGGTCTAAGTCCTTTTTTGTTAGTGCAATAATTTGATGGAAATGTGTATAACAAAATGGCAAATCTGCATTTTAATTCAAGTTAGAATAAATGCGGAAAAATCTGTGCAACATTATGCACTTATTATAAGATTTACAAAAAATTATGTGCAGTAAAATATGATCTTAAAAACTGAACTTTTAACCAAATAATGAAGTAATATGGGTAACACTTTTTGCTCAAAATTTAAATTAAAATGAAAGTTGAAATCTGTAAAATTCGTTTTACGTCTTATCTAACAGCCAAGACGCCGAAGTTGTGCTGTTTTTGAAATAAAAGTATATTATTCAAGTTGAAATCTGTAAATAAAGTGCATAGAGTAAGGCTAGCAAAATATTAACATGACATACTGCAACGTTCAGAAATGTTGTATTGCAAGATATTCTCAAATCTGTGAAGCTTATTTATTCAGACAACATGAAGTTATTACTTTACCCATTGAGGTTCACTTTCTAATGAAAAGGGTTTATTTTATGGATGGGTTTTGGATAGAATGTTACATATTGTCTGTAATTATAATAAATTTAGGCATTAAGAGCGTAAATAAGGGCTCGTGTGGCATTATGTGATATTGCTTGGTAAACTCTAAAATAGGAGTAAATTAGTGTAATTAGTCTTATTGTTTAATTAATAAATGCGTTACCTATCTACGTGAAATAACATAACCTTTTTGATGAAAGGAGAATAATTTTAATCCAAAATACACACTTTATGGATTATACCCATACTGCGTTTTACTCTTTTACAGCAAATTAAAAGATCTAACAACAATTTTCACATTTATATATTGTATTCAATTGATGAACCAAAATTGTTAAGGATAACAATTTCTCGTATAAGGAAGGAAAAACGGAATGACAAAATGTTATCCTCAGACTAAATGTATACAACAGTAACCACCGAAATAAATCACTTATATTATTAGAACAATATCAAATGTTTCTCAGAAGATTTGATGACCGTTGTTTATTTGTCTTATTACAATGATCTGTCTTGTAATGTCTTAAACGTAGTCTAAAGTACTCAGGTATAAAGTTACATACAATTTATATTAGCTTATTTGGTTACTTTTTAATGAATATATATCATCATCATCATACAAGATATAAGGAAAAACTGACGAAATAAAGGCTTTATTTATTATTATTATTTGCTTATGGATCGATGATTATTGATGTAATTTTTAAAGAAAACTTAGAATTGGAATTATGTAAAGTAAAAGTGTATATTTTGTGAAATCATAAGAAATATTCATGTACTTTATCTAATAAAATCTATTTGTTAATGCAGGCTTTGTAAATAAAATGGTGTAATTTAAAATGAGGAACAACTAGCGAGTAATATTAATTTACTTTCCTTAAATAGGTAGCAGTTTTATTAGATGAATTACTTCCAAGTGCATACTGTTTTAGTCACATTGAAAATACTATATTATAGTATGAAGATATTTTATTTATGAAGTAAATAATAGTAAAATTACTATTATTTATATGCATATTGTTATAAAGCATTAACATACTCTTATTTATTATTATAAAAATACGAAATTTATATATGTAAATATTAAACATAACATAACGCCAAGACATTTTTGTATTAGGTTATACAATAATAATTTCATAATAATAATAAATAACATAGCGTTTAAAGTAAAATTAAATAAAACACTTGTTTTAATTTCCCTTTCAATAATGCTCCATAACTGTATGACTTGTAATTTTCAATTCATTTTCAATAAAGAGTCGTAATCAATTTGTTTTTTATTTCAAATTCAAGATGCTACCTGAATAAAACCTGGGGATAGTTATTTATCTTAATCATTTTGAATTTGATACCTGTCCTTGATGTTTTAGCGTATTTTTTTTACCACTAGCATGAATCATCAACAAAAATAATAAATAGGTGTCAACCCACTGTTTTTTTTACGCATTGCGTTGTTTAAGCGTTGACAGCACATAGAAAAACGCATATTATGCCAACACTATACACAGACACATCCAAGACTCAGAAACTAGTTTGTTAATTTATTTCACATTTTTTTGTTCGAGAATAGTTTTTTGTTCATTGACTGATTTAAGCTACTTGAGGAAATTAGTATTATTTATAACCTAAATTAAATATAATTAAATATAATCATAATTTCGAAGACATGTGTTCTTCTTCTTCTTCTTCTTCGAGTCACCGGTTCTGTCGAACCAGTGTGGTGAAAGGATTGTAAGTGCGCCTCAAAGAGGCTCCTCCAAGACATGTGTGAACATTGTAAATGATTACATAAATGATAAATCCCCATGGTCTGATGTCGCTCTGCTCAACGACACACAAAACATCCTGTATATCTTATTTCAGTATATTTTAGTCATAAATGTAACATCAGAACTAATTACTCAATTGTTACAAGGATCGTGCACGCGAAAAAAAGGAATCCCTCCATTTCTTGTCTGTTCTTCCCCATGGAGGGTTGGATAGGATTTGAACAGGCGTCAAACTTAGCGATAAGTAGCGTGATCTTATGTTTTGAATATTATTGACGTTTCCAAGTCTAATCTTTATGAATTCTATGGAAATAAAGTTTTTGACTTTGACTTTGAATGCACTAAGGAGCACGACAATTTTTAAGACAATTTTTGAGCCGCACCCCTTGGAGGAAGCCAGTGACATCACTATACACTTGGTTGTAAGTCTCTGTAAATTCGTAGGTTAACTGACAGCCTTCTATTTCTTTTGCTACGCGAAGAAAAGGAAAAACGCGCAGTTTAACTGCGCACCCACAAAGATGAAGAGAAAGCGCAGTATTAGGGTCCACGTCAGATCAAGCGTGGGACAATTGATAAATCCACAAGCAGTGACTGGCTCCAGCCAAATACAGGAACGTGTCGGTTCCTACCAAGCAGGATTTACCGGTGCCAAAGCTTCCGAGATTCGGAGACGGCACGTACGTGGATTTTGGAACAGCTTCAGATTGCTGATTGTTTGTTTACCAATTAGAGAACTTGGTAACTGTGAAACTGCAAACCCCAAATAATACCGCTCAATGCCGCCAGTATCAAATGATCCCAATGAAGGGATATAGGCCTACTGTCGACAGAATGAGAATTCGATTCAATTCAATTTATTTATTTCATGGAGGTGCATGTTTATTACATATTATTTTACACGTAAGAAAGTCAAACAATAAGAAGTAATAACATTAAACATATATAAAATAATATGTCATGTCAATATTGCCGTAAAAAAACTGAATAAAAAATATAAGTTTTATAAATAACAACTAAAACAGATTAAAATAATGTAAAAAAAAGTAAAAAAATCCTAGAATAATATTTAGTTTTTTTTTGTTGACAATTCACACAGCGCCATCTGGCCTCATAATAAGCTAAACATAGCATCATGGGAACCAAACCACTGATATAATTATATACTTTTCTTGTAAATTCATATAAATATGTAATAGATATCAACACTGAGACAGAACAACCATCTGATTGTCACACACATGTTTGTCTGGGTGGAATTAAACCCACGCCCAACAGCACAAGGCAGGATTACTACCAACTGAGCTGTGAGGTCAAAAATGTATAAAAATAATTACCTTCGTGGATATAATGGAACAAAATGATATACTCTTCTGTAGCGACTATTATTATAAGCATAAAATTCAAGAATACACAGAAACCAAAGAGCTTTACTGGTACTAAAACATAAATAAACAAAGTATTATACAGGTAAGGGGTACCGTTGGCACCATACGGCTGATCAACGGATATAAATAATTATAAAAAAAAATATTATATATTTAAAAACGTTGTCAAATACTCATAAACTACAGCAAAAGTAAAATAAATTAACTTTAAACAGCTAAGCTATAGCAGTAAACATATTTGGGTATCTTTTTTTTTGGCAGCATTTACGCAACATAATCAGACTATAAATAATATTAGAAATGCGAAGATTTATTTTGATGGTTGTACACACTACTAACAACTAGTGTGCACTAAAACTTCAGAACCAATTCAGCTAATATTCGATACCAAGCAAGCGAAAGTGTGGGAGAAGCTACTCGCAAATAAAAAATTAACAAAAATCTTTTTCTTTTACTGACTGTACCCGTGTTAAACTACGATCATGTTTCTATTCACGCTACTCAACCTGACCTTAGATTATATCGTGCTTTATAACAACCCTCATAATTACTATGAAATACCGTTTTACTAACCAAAGTACTAAAGTATTAAATGTGGTAATATTATTAAAGTCTTGTCACTTGAATTCGTATGTCCAAATATGAAATGCAGTTTTTATTTTAACATTAATTTAAAGTATAGAAAAAAAGGCTAAAATTAATTGTGGTGATGACAGTGGTCTGATCATAGTTAAGAAGGGCAAGTTCTAAATAATATTGTGATAAGCAGAGTATGCTCTTAAGGTGCGTCGGGCCATTAAAGTCAAAGCAAAGTCAAAAATTTTATTTCCATAGAATTCATAAAGAAATGGCTTGGAAACGTCAATAATATTCAAAACATAAGGTCACGCATACTTATCGCTGAGTTTGACGCCTGTTCAAACCCTATTCGACCCTCCATGGGAAGAACAGTCAACAAACCCCTAAAGGAGGGATTCCTTTTTTTTCCAAGCACGATCCTTTTAACATTTATTATGATATATTACATTTATTTACATAGTCAGTTCCGAAATTAATTTGCAATAACAACCATAGTAACCTACCATTAAACTTCAACAAGACTGCTTACATTTGAGATACAATACCTAACAAGATGCTAAGCTTGCTCAGGGAGACCTCGTATCGACTTTTCTGCTTTGCATACATTTGCATAACAAGGTATTAAGCTCTTGTTTATGCGAAAACCTATATACCCGTCGTAAACTTAACAGGTTATGAAATTAGTCTGTTCTACGTTTTGATGTCTACGCAGGAGTGACGCTGATACATAAGCAAAATTGTATGGAGCTTATGACAGAGATTTGCCTTGCTGTATCATATTATTTAACTAGCGATCTGTCCCGGCTTTACATGAGTAACGGCCGTTTGACTCTTAAATTTTATACGCATATCTTGACCGTAAATCAATGCAACTAACGCTGAAAGTTCCAAAACCCTCATTATATGTCTTCTAATTGGTACACAACGTATGCTACGTTTTTGACACCCTTATTGAGATGCATGGGAAAGCGTTGAAAATTATTATTAATATGAAGAGTACCTGGTCCTCATCCATACGTTTTCATATAAGCTCAATTATCTGTAGAGTTTTTTTTTATTTGATTCGGTTTGCGGAACGTTCTGATGGCTAACCTGATGTTAAGTGGTAACCACCGTCCACGGACTACAACAGTACGACTCAAATCCTCTCCATCGAAGTACGAGATGACCTAAGTCGCATTGCGTTGCGTCCATCACCCCGAGACGAGGATGTTACGTCTCATGCACCTGCAATTTCACCGGCACCGACTCCCTTCCACCGACACCGCAACACGAGTGCATCACTGCTTGGCCGCGGACTACCAGGTGTGGTGGCAGTACTTTTTCGGGCGAACTTGGCACAAGTTCTACTGCTACTTTGGGTTGCTCCTTTTGCACCACCCGGGGACACGTGTAGGGATTCAAGGGTAATGACTTACGGATGCGAGATACTTGGGCCCCCCTAGTCATATAGGTACTTATGCAGTAGTCTCAGTCTGCTTGGACTTATTTATTTTTACTTCACTTTACTTATTTCGCGTCGTGGCACTTAGTTCTAACTCTAACGTTATAGTTATTTACAAGATGCTGAGGCATCGACATTAGGTCACGGCAGCTGTTGCAATACCTTTCACTTAAACACATCCGTGATCTGATGACTGAGAAGTTTGACCAACTCCCCCACGCGGAAGATGAGAGAGCGAAGCTCAGTAACACACGCACAACCACACTTTGACACGACGGCATCAAAACGAACAATAATGCATTATTATTCCTTACTGGCGTTCACATATATAATGTTACTTGCCGATTACTGAAGAAAAGAGAAATTTTCTATTCTCAGTCTTCTTGTTTAATATGTGCAAACTATCTTGACTTTTTCTGTACTGAAACCGACTTTCCGTGACCAGTTAAGAAAACTGTTTTAATTTCGCAAACTGATTTTCGACAACAGAAACAGAAAAAGTGACCTCAAAAACAAATAAGTTACTATATTTACAACATTTAATAATTTATTTCATATATACAAAAGTATACGGGCAATTATAACTAAATCTGAAAAATATCTTGCAAAGCTCCCAACCTGCGTTTTTGTGTAAATCTCTTCCAAAATAGAAAACAAACGACCACAGAGTCGCAATTAGCTGGGTGGTCATGGCCACTGTTCTGGCTTGATAAACTCGAGAGGTACAAGCTTCGAGAGTTGACAATAAATATTTATAATGTTTAATTAAACGATTTGACGTTTACAAACTTCAATATATTTTATCCCTAACATAAATATGTTTTGTATTATTAGCTGGAGTCAAATGAGCATCAGAAAAAACTTTTAAACAAAAAAGCTCTAGAGTGTTGAGTGTGTAAAATGATATTTTGAGCCCGCCAATGAACTATAAATCCTGCTTACATTAAAAAATTGTACATGAAGATGTACTTATCTACGTCTCATGCGCTTGAGTCGAATATTGATGTTTCATGAGTAGTTCATATATAAATAAATCACCCGCAGTATACTTCAAATAAAAAAGTGCAATACGCTGGAGTATTTTAAAGATAATGTTTGTGGAAAACTTTAGCTGACATTTCTATAAATGTAATTTAGAGTCACAGTACAGTAACACAGACCATTCCTTTCTAGGTATGGTTAACATATTAAGAGTTTTATTAATGTCGTGTTTTGTAGATAAGTCTTCCATGTTATGTTGGTCATTTGGATGCTTGAGCGTATACGTCTGGTTCCTGATTTTTATTTTTGCCTTTTATCTTGTTTACCATGCTACATGCGTTGCACTCTTGAGTGGTGAAAGGAGTGAAAAATTCAATTTCAAAGTTGGAAATGGTACTTAAATTTCATTTTAATGTGAGAGGAATTTTGCCAAAAAAAATGTTATTTAATTTTTTGCATTGTGCACAATATTTATGAAAATACCCATTGCCTAAATTGATACAAAATATCACAAATTTGAAGTATTTTGCATTTTACTGCGATCAATTATTAGTAATCCAAATATCTAATCTGGCACGGTTAAATGAATAGCTGTGTGTAAAACTCTAAGCCATGCTGGGATTTTTTTTTTGAGAGGCCGTCAGTTGATTATAGCTTCTCCGAACCTCTTCAAAGTAAATAGTCTTTAAAGTAAAAAGGGAATTCTTTAAAAATATTGTGATTTAATCTTATAGTCTTAGTCTTGTGAAAAATATCTAATTTTAATAAATTAAAGAATATTATAATTATGGATTTCTAGTAGAAAACATACATATTATATAAAATCATGCCTGTTTTCTGTAGATAAGAGATACCTTAGCTTCATACGCTCTTATTACATTCTCCATGCATGCTCGTCACAGGCAGGGTCCCCGATTTGGTCTAAGTACGTACGCCAAGGTCCTTCCCTTACAACGGTCCCAATCACACTCGGCTTATGCGCTTGTATCGTCATTCTTCTTTCATTCATCCTCTCTACACACCATAGAGTGCATACCCTCGATCCTCATCTTTTTTTTTATGTGATCACTAAGTCTTCTAGTTTAAAAACAGGTATAACAATCCTACAGAGGTTTCATCACCATAATTATATATCTTTGAAATATATTAACGAACCTCATAAATTTCCATCATAATCAATCAAATTTGTAGCAATGAGTATTTTTGGGCACATTCGGAGCTAAAAATGTTCATGGTATCATTTGCAACAATGAGACCTTTCATTTATAATTTCCAATGTAAATAGAACAAAATTTCTCGGAATAAGAGTGAAAGTATGACAGAAAAATTCATCAATCTTAATTTGCAGAGGCAGTAAAGTCAAAAGAATATTTTTTACAGCTTCTTGTAAAGGACATTTCATTAAATTTTTCTTCTCCAGCAATAAAAAGGTAAGTAAATTTCTTATAAATTCATCAAGGAATACTTTTTTGATCATTGTTTATCTGTTACTGGTTCGAGAGAACCAGTGAAGAATAAAATATAATATGGAATTACCGTGGTAGATTAAAGCGCTCGAATTCTCGCATATCGACAGTAGATAATAGAGCTTGTTTAGGTAGGTATATAATAGACTGTATATATGCGTATATTAAATATGTCTGAATATCCTTTCAAAATCAGCAAAATACAATAACCAAAATATCTGAAGCAAAGCAACATAAACCCCGGGACACACTTATAGCTGTACCCTTTGACCTTTGTCCAATGACGGCCTCCAATCACGATTCACCCGAGGCGCTCTTAACATCAATATTTGCCCATTAAAACAAGACAAACACACCACTTGTACTCGTGTTTCTTGTTTGAATTATCGCTTAGCTTGGCTGATAAGCTGAAATTACTTGAAATATTACTAGATGGGCAACAATGTAAGATTTTTCCTGTACGGAGAGGAATTAGTCGTTTATTTTCGTTTTTATCAGGATGCTTGTGACTATGAGTACTTAACTGATGTTATGTGGCTTTATAGCCGATGGTGGCACCAAGGAACCAGTAGATTAAAGACTGTCTAAAGTAAAGCTGCTTTCCACATTTGTTTAAAGATGTCTCAACTTCCGGACCCATATAGACTGCATTTGTATACCACAGCTTGAGGCATACAGCAATAAAAAAGTTTGGTAACAAAATAACGAGCTTGAATGAATTTTCACTTTCACTACCTACGTGTAATCTACTACTAGACTAGACCTCTGAGATTCAGGGCAGAGCTTTTATCATTAAAAAAAACCACAAAGAAAGCTTATATAGTCATAATATAAATATGAAATGTCCAACTTTAGTGAAGAGCCTTGAGTAACGCGAGAAAGCACTTTGCACAGGCGGAATCATCAATCTCTATCAGGCCATAGATATCGTTGTAACTGTTAGACTATCCGTAGCTCTGTCCACGTTGTAAAAATTAACTATTTTATGGTACAGCAAGCAAGAGCATAAAAGTCGAGCAAGTATAAAAAAATACTAAATAAATAATGAGGCACATTTTCACACAGTGCCATTTAGCCCCAAAAATCATATTAAATTGTAGTTAACAGATATCCGATTGAATATATGAATGTATTTTTGTTAATATGCTAACATTATACACATTTCTGAATTATCATATAAGCCACCATACAATAAAGCACTCACAATGCTGTGTTCCTATATTTTTGTTTTGAGAAATGCGGTTTCATCACGATGTTTAAACCTTGATGGTACAGAACGTGAGAAATCTTAACTAAATGTTTCAAAACCTTATTGGTGCAGTTTGTTGCAGTTAAGTTACAGATTTGAATCCACTAACTTCAGTTAGAATGTTGGGTTCTGTTCTACTCGGTCACCACATTCCCTAGAAGTGTTTCGTTCTAAACAAAAGTAGGTCGATGCCGACGATCACTCACGATATTGGTTTGTGAACTTCTTTCGAAAGTTTTGTAATACCAATCTACTTAGAGCTCTTGCGTGATTACACTTACAAACTACTTAAAATTGGGCTATTAGAAAGTTACTTAATTTATATTAAAAAATTCTATGAAATCACATCTTATAGGTTTCGTTTTATTAAGGAGCGAAATGCTTTAAAGCCTTAGTTGTATTATTGGTAAATCAGTGACAGCAGTAAGCTCTACATTTGCCAATGTCTAGTTAAATGTAACATAAAAAACATAAAACCGCAAATTTATTTAGTTATTAATTTATTTAGTTGTCGTTAAGTTAACTACATATAAGTTGATATTAAGTTACTCGTACGTACTCGTATATGATAAGCAAGATAAGTACAGCCGCGGTGCTACATGCTTGGATACTTTCTAAGGTAAACACACACAACACCCATTATTGAATACTTAACTACTAAATTATTTCATTCATTTCATTTTGTCTCCAACTTAAAGTTCTTGTAATCTGACGCCAATAACCTACAGTTTTCCTACAATTATTTCCCAATTTTCTAGGCAACTTTTTCAATTGTTCTTTTCCGTAAAACCTTATTTGGACTATTACAAACATTTACAAAAATTAGCCAGAGTGCTCTAGCTGTTATATTTAAGTGATGCGCTTATCAACGGACAGCATTTAATTTTTATTTATAATACCTACCCGTACTTCCTCGTGATGTAAATTGCCTTATCAAGATTCATCAAGACTGATTCAGCGTCAAAAGGTAACAAACATACAAACAAAGAGATTTAATTTTGCATTTATATATTAGTGTGGATCGTCACAAATTACAAAGTTTCTGATAAAAATGACAAATATTTTGTCTGCATTTTGAGGACTATCCAGCAATCTCGACAGGTCTTCAAACGGTCTAGTGACTCCTTGTAGAGGACAATGGAAGCTCGCAGGGAGGGCAATTAACTGTATTTAGAAGAAACTTTTTGTCCCGCTAAATGATACTTTTTTATTGTACGTGGTTTATTTCGTTTTTACGTTCTAAATGCACGAGTAATTTATCTGGTGAATACTACGTGGTCTTCAAAGTAGTTTGTTGCCTATTTATATTTTCGCTAGTGAATAATTAACCTAGCGTTTTTAAATAAATTCATTTACCAATATAAATAACAGAAAATTATGGTTATTAGCTACTAAAACCACAAAAAGTTTGCGCTTGCGCTATTTACAGTCTACGTCGTACAAAACTCGTTCTCGAACGGAACTAGAATTCTAAAACAAACTCGAAGTCATACTCAATCTCAAACTCGAGCTGAAAGTGGAACTCGAACCCGAATTGGAACTTGAACTGGTACTTGTACTCGAACTGAAACTGAAATTCGAACTTAAATTGGAACTTGAACTGGAACTTGAAGGAACTCGATCGGAACTGGAACTGGAACTTTAACGGAACTCTAGCTCACAAAAGGCACGTATTTTTCTACTTGTCTTGTACATATAAACAAACATCTTTGAATTCTATGTATTTTTGAGAAACCGTTCAAAAATTCCGACAGTAATTTCTGAGAAAAGCGTAAACAGACAGAGATAGGCTGTTCAGGACTGTATTCTACTATGAAGACAAGTGATGTAATTGTGAGGAAAGAGATCTTACCCCCCTTTTTTTTCTTTTTAATCATGTCCTGGATTTTTTGTAGCGATAAGTCTTCACGTTGTCAAGGTGAAAATATTCTCATTTACATATATATACACTCATTTACATATAATGTCAGAGCAAACCAGAGTTTTTTATTGAGCTATGACTGAATTCTCCGGTCTCCGGTAACTTTCTGCACTTAATTGTGATTATTATAACTTATCCCATAGTTTTATAGTCACGACAAAACATTACAACTTTTTCCGATTAAGAAAGTTTAGGGTTTACTCGAATTGGTCCCGATTCGGGTAGGGGCTGTCGAAACTTGTATTAAATGTGCTCTATCCAATTACGGACAAAGTGCCTACTTGTACCGGATTGATTAGTTTTTTACAAAGTGGATAAAATTTGAAAAAAAATATGGGATTTTTAGATCTGGTTCAGATGATCGTGCAACTACGGCGCTTCAAGATTTAAATCTTTACATGATCTTGCATCGTGGCAGTCTTAAATTTACACTGGTGATGTAGGCGTTCAAAGTTGTTACAATATAATAACTCGGCTAACTTTTAGTCAGTTAGTGAATATATTTATTTAAGTAACCTAATCACTGAAAGAATAAATACTACGAGCAAGAATCCAAGTCGTATTTCCACAAGGTGAGTTACTCTGAACAACTAAAATATTGGAATAAACAGGCCTTTTTATGTTACAGTTGCATCAAGTACATTGACCAACTGTTTTTGTGGTAACCTCTAACATAACAGGCTATGCAACTTGGTTCATCCCCTACTTAGGAACAACAAGATTAAAGTCACGAGGTATGCGTCCGTAACTCTAAGACGAGTAGGTGGAATGTCTCAAGTGCCTGTAATGTCACCGGCAACACCTTCCAACCAGAACATAGTAACGCGAAGGGATTACTGTTGGGCGGCAGAAATGGTGGCAATAATTTATGTTTCAACTTGTCATTTTATAATAAAAATGTAAAAAATAATTTATATTAAAATTCATTCTGTATCATGAGCTGTATAATAAAGGTGAGAGCTAAAAGAAAGAAAGAAAAATATATTTATTCACAGCAGATTACAATAACTTTGAGATTAGACAGTGGTACGTATATAATACCGTGTATCTGCTAAAAGGAGCATAAAATAACATTATGGTTAAATCTGTGGACTTCACACTGGGCAACCCTTAAAAAAGTAACTATTTTGTGATACTATGGAATTAAGTATTTTGAATACTTGAGACAAGCTTTCAGGTTTCATAACCAGTGGGCTGTAACAAAAGATTTGAATATAATATCGTTACCTTTAATTAGGTGATTAGTATGAAAATATAAGAAAACATTCTTATAATAATATCCAAATGAAAGCGATTATTTTCATAGAACTGATCCCGTTGCTTAGTTATTATCTGTAATAAGATGCACCCCCTCATAGCTTCGGGGTGAATGTCATTAACGAAGAAACAAGATATTAAGGCTAATGTGGTTGCATAATATTCTTGCATGAAAATGACGGCTCTATAGATTCAGTTGTTGGTAACACTGCCTGTAAAAAGAGAAGTTTCTTCAGTAATGTCAAATTCAGTCAGTCAGATTTTTTATTCTAGTGTTATTCAATTATTTTAATATTTAGATATTATATATCAAAAATGAGAAATTAACATTTGCGTTATAAGAAACTGAGTAAATGTAGATTCAGATGATACCACATTCAGTCAGGTATGGTTGATTTGCATTTATATAAAAAACTAACTGATTACAAAAGATATAATAATGTTTAAAGCTGTGTTTGTGTTTTGATAGATAGATAGATAAATACATTTATCAACGCACAAATATAAACAGTACAGGAAAATACATAAAAAAATATAAAAATTGTCTCTTTGCGCCCTGTGCCGAAAAAGGTTATGGCTCAGCATATGCTGAGAATCATTACCCAGCGTTCATTTTCAGACAAATTAAATGTGTGATTAATGAGCCACGCCGCGCCGTCACGCCTCTAAAATTTATGAAATATAAACAAATATTTGTATCTAATATAAACGATATAATACCTTTGTCCTTGCCCTTATGTGAAAGCGAAATTTAAAAACTTTATTTCCTGCCGAAATCTATAATCACTCAGGATTTAACAAAAAAAAATTGATAAATTCGCGATAATATGACTGTATTAAAGTTAACTATTTGTTCCCGTCGCAAACGATTTGTCGCTACAACCATTCAACGTTTTTATTTTCTACCATTGCCTTTCTGTACCGTGTTGCTTAAGAGGATAATTTAGAGAGCGCGGTAGCACAGTGGCCGATATAAGCCGTCCCAGGTTCAAATCCTGACGTGCGACAATGAGTAATTTTACTTGAAAATTTACGGGGGACTATCCAGTATTGATATTGGCACATACAGCACAATCGGTGGTATTGTAACCTGACTGTTAAATACTTCTTTTTTCTATCTCAACTATTAAATATGCCCGAATTTCCTTTGATTTCTTTTGAAATATCCACTCATAATTTGGAAGCGAGACGATATAAATTTTATTCGTTCATCACTGAATTATATGTACAATTACAAAACACCGCTTTATAAATAAGAAATGTTTCCGAGACGTCTTGGGTCACATTTGTTCTGTAATTCGAGTCGCAACACCGAAGTAGGATTAAATTGCGGTGCGGGACGCAGGAAAAATGTATGAGGAGGAAAGGGGCGCAATTAGTGGCGGCAACATAATTCTGAGTTCTCGTTTGCGTCCACAGATTACGCTTACAAAGAAATGTTTCTGTTTGATTAAGGACCCACAAGCGAGGTTTCTCCGTCGTGTTAATGTATAATATTAATACATTTTCTAGTCCCCTTAGCATAGCTAGCCCCGGACAAATTTTAACTGTTAATCTTTATTTATTACTTCCACGGAAATTACATTCATGTCCCACCTTCATGTCTCAGTGTTAAGAAGTGGTGAAACCAATTTGTATTGCTTATGTTATGGGCAGAGGTAGTGGCTTAATATCGGTAAGGCCATCTTTTTATAAATAAATAATAGTTAAAATGATCCAACATTTTAATACATTACATATTATAGCATAAGATATTTTTTCTAGATATTCAGAAGAGAACTGTTTCCCGGGCCACATCTCAGGCTCATCCGGACTACAGACTCAACTTTAATTATATCTTTTTAATCTATGCCCAAATAAATATTTTCATTTCATTTCATCTGCTCGTAACTTATATATAAATTTTCTTTTATTTTGGGTGTTAATATGTGTTTATTTACAAAAAAAGCATATGTATTCTATCAGTTGTCTGGTTTCCATAGTACAAGTTATGCTTAGTTTAGGGCTAGATGGTAATGTGTGAATTGAAATGAAAATGAAATGAAATGAAATAAAAGTTTATTGGGACACAATTGTTCACCAATATTGTTATTATTATTATTTTTGCTTTCAGTTGGCATTTCTACGTTGATATTTACTCTCTATAGCACCCTTGTCCCATAGCAACGCTCCTGAAAAATCGTAAATTGCAAATAGTTTTATTTTGGGATCCGAGTTAATTACTTTTATGTAGTTTTAGTGCGCGAGTTTGTATGTGATAATGGTAATGGCTCGTTAGAGTTATTTTGCTGTCGGGTTAATATTGTAGGGACAAACTTAATTGACCGGGAACTTTAGGGCTATTCCAACAGTTTCGAAATGGTTGTATTTTTCCGGGTTAAATTAGTCTGAATGAATTCAGCACTGTATGGGGACTGTAGTCAGCATCTGTTATTTACGATTATAGGATTGCTTTGGAGAGCGAAATTAATAAATTCTATAATGGCCCATGTACCATGAGTGGTGTCAAAAAACAACAAATAAATCTACCATTATCTGAGGAAAAAATGTGTGAAATCAGTTTATGTATATTTGCTTACTGACCCCACACTATGCACGCTGGATGACCCCAATTTTCCACGAAATTATCATAAATATGTAAACCTTTTTCACTAGATGCTGCAGGCTCAGATTTTTGTAACATAATTTCACATGATATTTTCACCCACTAACACATTATCTGCAAACATTTTTGTGCCAAAGTTCAGGTCTGAAGCTAAAGCTAATTTCTAATGCAAAACGCCGAGGAAACTCCATTACAGTACATCTGCCAACACAATATGCATTTATCTTCCGTGCCAACAGCCATCTCGTAGTCAAATTTCCATAAGCTGAGTGGGTGAGTGCATCTTTGCCACTGGCATAGTTTAAAAATAAAAACATAATGTCAAGAGGAGTTTATTTTTAACTTTGATGCACTTTGATAGCTTTGGTTTTTGTAACGATGATAGACATTTCAGTTACCTGGATCTTGGCTTGTCGTGTATTGTTACAGTGATAGTACAATTTCCAGTGAGTCAAGCTCACTAATGAAATGTCACGAGGAAACCATGGCGTGGTGATAGTGGTAGGGTAAAACTTAATAAACTCTAAGTTGAAAATTTGCTGCCAAGCACTTAGACTCAAACAATTTATTTCACTGTGTTTGTACAAAGATCTTAAAGTAATATAATCAAGAGGATTCAACATAAATATTAAAATAAATTATTGTATGTTCCGACAGGATTGCTTGAGATCCTGTTAGTTCTGAATCCAAGCGTCCCATGATATCATTGGCTACATAGTTGCCCAACTGATAATTAGTGAAATGCATTCAATAGAATAGAAAAGAAAACTTTTTATTGTACCCCACACAAATAAACAAGGTAAAAAAAAAAAACATGTGTCATACATTGGGCAGCCTTATGCTTAAAGCAATCCCTTCCACGCAACATTTACATGTACTGGATTAGAAAGAATGATAATAATTAAAAGCTATATCGGTTTCCTCACGGTGTTTTCCTTCACCGTTTTGAGAACTTATTATATCGCACTTAATTTTAAAATTGCTCGGCCTTACATCTCAATATTGATGCGAAACGCGATGATTCCGTAACAGATAGCTCGCAAAAGTCATTAATTGTATCGCCGCAATGGATGGCGATATCGCTATTTGGAAATGAATGCGTACAGTTTCTATTAAAATTCATACATGGCGAGATTATCGTCACGGCCCTGAGATTGACTTTTAAATAAATTAATAGGTTTTTCGTAAGTAATATGTATGTTCACATTTTATATATACTTATAAAAGAGTACCGTAAACTGGTATCAAAAGATTGTTTCAATATCACCATAGCCACGTAACCCAAAAGACAGTCCTGTTGGCACCTTTTGTATAAGCAGTGTTTAGAATATCATTGAGTATAGGTGAAAAGTTTAACCGC
Source organism: Chesias legatella (assembly GCA_947359385.1). Classification (NCBI taxonomy): domain Eukaryota; kingdom Metazoa; phylum Arthropoda; class Insecta; order Lepidoptera; family Geometridae; genus Chesias; species Chesias legatella. The sequence goes on from OX375766.1 coordinate 5,008,011, forward strand.
ACCAAAAAGCACGATGTCTAGTGTAGATATTGCATGCCACTAAGGGTCATTTTGCAGGGGTTTGATATTCGCCGCCCCATTGGGCCCGCTGCCAGACTGACTGTACTTTTAAGGTTTAGTTAAACACGTTTTGTGGCTGACTTTATTGGTGAGATAAGAATGAACGGTAAATTTTCATTTGTTTTGATCTCGTATATACAATTTGTAATTGGGATTGGGACTCAATTATCTTTGTAAATGAAAAGCAATCATTTTAACTAGATTGACTAGATTTGCTAACGCTACTACTAAAAACTAATATTAATGAGGGAAATCTTACAAAAATGTACAATATTTTTGGAATGTATTAATAAAAGTAATATATAAAAAGAATCATATCAGTTGTGTGGTTCCCATGGCACAAGCTATGCTTACTTTGGAGCTAGTTCGCGCTGAATGAAATGACCATCACTATTTATATATTTTTAATCAAAGAGTCGCAATTCCCGTTCTGTAAAATTAAATAGACATACCGTTCCAAACAATCAATATTGTGTTGACTTCCCATGGTTAAGTTATATAAAGAAGTTTCCGTTTAAATAAATTGAACAGACAATTGAACGCAGAAAAATTGAGCCCACTCAGACACAGAACAAACATGTTCGTCACACAAATGTTTGTCCTGGATGAGAATCGAACCCACGGCCTACAGTGCAAAAGGCAGTGTTCCTACGAACTGAGCTGTGAGTCCAGTCTGACAGATATCACACATATCCTCATATATTATATACTTCTACGTGTACATACAATCACGCATAAAAATTGTACATCTTATAATTAAAATTACTACCTTTCATCAACGTACAAGATATTTTACTTGTAGACAATACAGTAAATCATTTTATTTTTTAAAATAGTGTTACATCTAATGTTACTCAATTATATTTTCAGTTTACTTACTTATCAAATTTCATTAGTTTATGTAATAAAGTTATGGAAACAGCGGAAAGAAGAAGACATGGGTCCTATGGTCCTATGCACCCGTAAATCTGAGACGTGAAGGTGGAATATCTCATGTGGATGTAATTTCACCGACAACCACACTGTGTAACCGGAACAAAGTAACGCATACCGCATTACTGCTTGGCGATACAAATGGGCATGGTGGCTGTACTTCCCTAGACGAACTTGGTATAAGTTTTACTTCTGCAGAGATTGCTGCTACAAAACAAGTGTTCTGAACCTAATTTTAAAAGTCGTATTATGTAATTGAAGAAACTTCAATATTATAACCGTTTTATTAAAAAAAATACCAATTGGCTGGCTCGGTCAAATCTTTTGCAATCAGAATAGGGCCAGGCATTAAGCAGAACGTATCCACAGATTTGGTGCACCGAGGCTATCTTACGTATCTTCGCACCATTGGGCACGTTGCCAGACGCCACCCATTACCATGAGACTCGCCGTCACACTGGAGTTTGATAGTGAACGCTACTAGCAAAATTTTATCACATTTTCTTTCACCAATTTGAATCTCATTGGCTTGTTATTCGTTCGATTTATAAATATACTCATTACGTATTTTAACCAACTTCATAAACGAAAGGGTTTATCAATTCGGTAGTTTTTTTTTTATGTTGGATACCTCATATCTCCGTTATTTGTAAATTTATTTGAAAAATACTTATTTCATTTGAAAAGATATACTCCAGATTGTTTGCATAGAAATTTCATATAAATGGTTTGGTTTTTAAATCAAAATAACTGGATAAAGCATATCATACAAGAACGAGATGACGAGGAATAATTTTCGTTAATTTTCGTTATTGAAGTAGGTTTTCGCTCTGAAAATTCTCGGTTCACAATGATAAAACCTCCTGACTTAGCTTTAAGCTATGAAGCTGCTGATGACGCTCTGAGTGATCCTTGTAAAACTGACAAAACTCTTGCAATGATATCCTCCCATTGGCTCAACACTACAAACAATAGGTACACTTCATGGACACACATGGAGCTCCTTAGATGTTAACTTAAATTGTTTTTTTTGTATGTTATAGTAACAGAACGAGTCGACGGCCCACCTGGTGGTAAGTGGTAACCTCGGCCTACAGCAACCGATGCGGCTTGGGTCCTCCCCTACTAGGTACGACAAGACCCAAGTCGCATCGTATGCGCCCGTAACTATGAGACGTGTAGGTGGAATGTCTCATGTGCCTGTAATTTCACCAGCAACCACACCTTTCAAACCGGAACACAGTAACGCGAACGCGTTACTGCTTGGTGGCAGAAATGGGCATGATGGCAGTACTTCCCCGGACGAACTTGCGAGAGTTCCACTGTTCTCTGTTTGTCTTTTAGTAAAAGTATTTATTTATACCTTCTGCATTTTAATGCGGTCATTTTCGAATTGTTTTTAAATCCACCATATAAATTACGTTGAAATCAGTCTCAGTTATCGCAACCACGGTATAACATACTGAAATCATTAAAAATACTTTCCCCAATATTCTATCTGATTAATAAACATCTTACAAGTGCCGTAAATAGTTATTTGGCTGTAGTTGTTTCTTTATTTCTATTTGAAATAATTCAATCGTTCGCTTTTTCATGAAGTTCTTTCACGAATAGTTAATAGTAATTCCGCGGAAGCGATTACACAAAAAAAAAAAAATCGCAGTGACCGCATTTTGGCGTGACAGTGACAGCTAAGATATTTGTAAAGATAGGTGTTTTAACTATTTTTGCACTTTGCCTTTGATTAAGGAAATACATTCTATTTATATCTATATATAATCACACGCAGTTAAGTTTTATATCTTTAATCTTAAAACTGACGAAAACAAGCAAAAAGACGAAGTCCGGATAATAACTGATTTTTACACAGTGTACGGTGAAAGGACAGCAGAAATAGTTATCAAATTGAGAAGTATTTATATACTGTAAAATCCACCGTTTACACCGTTCACTGCAGAGGTCGTCCATTAACAGCCGGCATGGTGTGAACGCGTCCGATAATTTATCTTTACGAGGACACGGGGTGTAATTCTAACGCTTATGCGCCAATATCAGTTGAGATTTCCACGTTTAATGGCTGTGAGATAAGTGTTTGTGAATAAACATAAATAAATAAACTTTGATTCAGAGAACCAGGTTTCATAAATATAATAATCGAAAAGGTCAATAAAAATATATAGGAGAATAGGATTGATAAATGACCAGCGAAGTAATATATGTAAATATTAACCTTATTTTCTTTTTCACGTATTGTTAAAATATTCATTAAATTTAAAACATTTGAAACTGAAACGCCCAACTTGTAGAAGAATGAGATTCATAACTTACGTTTCAAGTTACTGGGTGTTTATTATCCTCCCTCTAGATCAATTGATTATTTCTCTTCACTGGAATCAAAGCTCGAAGCTTATACTTCTATCTACGACCATACTATCATACTTGGTGACTTTAACACTTGCTTATTAAAAGATGATGTGCGCGCCAATAAGCTCACTTCTATTATCTCTTCTATGAACATGCACATTCTTCCTTTGTCTGCCACTCACAATGCTCCCCACTCCACTCCTTCTCTTCTTGACCTCATTCTAGTGTCTGATATTGACCGCGTGGCTACTCATGGACAAATGGCTGCCTCTTTTTCTTACCATGATCTAGTTTTTCTCTCGTACAAAATTCGATTTCCTAGACGTAAGCCAAAATCTCTCTTACTTCGCAGTTTCAAGGATATTAACCAAGAGCGCTTGAGATTAGATGCGAGGGATATTGATTGGTCTTCCCTCATTGACGCAACTAGTGTCGACGATAAAGTTGCTGCTTTTAACACTATAATCACTGAACTCTATGACATTCACGCTCCAGTTAAACGTGTTAAAATCAAGCATGCGCCTGCACCTTGGTTGTCTCCCAATATTAAAAAGTTGATGTGCAAGCGTGACAAGGCAAAAAGGCTTTATAAAAAAAGTCCTACTGAGGAGCACCTATCTTTTTATAAGAAGCTCCGTAACCGGTGTAGCAAGAAGTGTAGAGATGCCAAGAGACACTACATACACACATCTATCCAAAACTGCAGTTCCTCTCAAATGTGGAAATTCCTTAAATCTCTTGGTCTGGGCAAAAGTTCTGATAATTCGCCAATATCTTTTGATTTAAATACAGTCAATCATCAATTTTCCAATTCTCCTATATGTTTAGATAACTGTGTTAAAAATTCAACTATTGACAATCTTTCTCGCCAGCCCAGGCCTGAGTGCTCTTCTTTTCTTTTTCAGGAGGTTACTGAGAGTGAAGTTATTAAGTCCCTTAATTCCATTTCCACAAAAGCTGTAGGTGCAGATGGCATTCATGTCCAAATGCTCCAATTTCTATCCTTTGAGCTCGCTTCTCCAATTACTCATATCGTCAATCATTCCTTTAAAACGAGCTCATTTCCCACTCCCTGGAAAAAAGCTTTTATCATTCCTATTCCTAAAGTGCCCAATCCTGCTGCTGTTTCACAGCTTCGCCCAATCTCTATCTTACCTGTTCTATCAAAAATATTAGAACATATTGTACACATACAACTTTCCCTTTTTCTTTCATCACATAATCTGCTAAGTCCGTACCAATCCGGGTTTCGTCCTGGCCATAGCACCGTAAGCGCAATAATTAAAGTTTCTGATGATATACGCTGGGCCATGAATAATAAACTGCTTACAATTCTTGTATTATTGGATTTTAGCAGTGCTTTTAATTCGGTCGATCATGACATCCTGATTTCTTTACTTTCCTCCCTTAATATTTCTCTCTCAGTAACCTCTTGGTTCAAATCATATCTTTCGGGGCGCTCTCAGTGTGTTCGCTCAGAGGAGTCCTACTCCGACTGGTGTGATATCACTGCAGGCGTTCCCCAAGGTGGTGTACTCTCTCCTCTCCTCTTCTCTATCTTTATCAATTCTATAACCAAAGTTATTTCTTCTCAGTACCATCTCTACGCTGATGACTTGCAAATATATCGCCAGTTTAAAGTCGATGACATATATGATGGTATTAACCGAATCAACGCTGACCTGATAAATATTCACTCTTGGGCCCAAAACTTTGGTCTTTTGGTTAATCCATCAAAGTCTCAGGCTTTAGTGATTGGCAGCTCTCACATGCTTAATTTAATGAGACAGTCTTTATGCCCTCCAGTTACATATGCTGACGAACCGATATGCTACTCTACTTCAGCTAAGAACCTGGGTGTTATATTTGATTCCGAGCTATCATGGGAAAGTCACGTAAACCTGGTCAGAAAAAGAGTTCATTTGTCATTTCAGGGTCTCAAGCGCTTCCAAAAATTGCTACCCTTCGAAACTAAAATCACTCTTGCCCAAACTCTCTTACTGCCTCTTCTTGATTATGCTGATGTCTGCTTCCTTGACGCCACGGAGGAACTATTAAATAAACTTGATCGACTTCAAAACTTGTGCATCAGATTCATTTTCGGTCTGCGTAAGTTTGACCATGTGTCTGAGTTTAGAACTCGTTTAAAATGGCTTCCCATTCGTCGACGTCGTGACCTTCACATCCTCACTTTTCTCTTTCGCATTCTTAACAATTCTCGTTCTCCTTCTTATCTCCGTGAGCGTTTTGATTTCCTTGTCCCTCGTGGTAAGCCATGTCGGTCATCTGTGTCACTTCTTCTTAAAATCCCCTCTCATTCTTCTAGTAGGTATGGTGGTTCTTTCACCGTAGAAGCAGCTCGGCTATGGAATAGCCTTCCACATGTAATCCAAGACAGTCCATCGCTTGGTATATTTAAAAGAAAAGTTAAAGAGCACTTTCTCAACATGTAATTATTATATGTATTATATATATATATATATATATATATTAATTTATTAACATGTATGTATATTGATATTGTATTTATGTATTTATTTGTATATAAAATATATATTATTTTGTGTAAGTAACACATCATACCCACCTTTCGTTAACAAACGTTTTCTAGCCTCAAAGGTTTGCTGGAAGAAAACTCTTTTTAGGGTTAAGCTCGCCTTTGTACATATTTTTTATATAAGTTAATTTATGTTTATTTTTACTGTGTACAATAAAGAATAAAGAATAAAGAAATTCAATTTATTTCAAACCACAGCAGACGCTTTCAAATTGCTTTACCCTTTTTGTTATTTAAAAAATACCGTAACATTTTACGAATTCTCAGTGCAACGCTTCTATATCATAAAGAGCAGTTTTTTCAGAAAGATTCGCTTTAATATGATAAACTTATTCCATCTGCCTTAGGAACCGGAACCAAAGTTTTTATATTCATTGTTTTCGCCATTACAATGTGGCTTGCTTAAATTTATTTATCTTAAAAAGTAAACAAGTATTTTTTGTTTACAATATTTATTTATACCTTATACCTACTTATTTGGTATATATTTATGCATATATATTAATACATACGCATGATCTGTCTATGCTACAGGATCACAAGCAAAAGATTGTACTTGAAGCCAATGTTCCGAAAAAGTCAATTTTTCACAATTCACACTTATTATTTTGTTCTTAATATAAATTGTTAATAGGAACTGATTATTCCATAACGCCGCATTCAAACTGTTGTTTAACTGGAGCAGATTGTCCTGGAGCGAACCTGCGAGTACTGTGATGGAAATAAAGTGTGTACTCGGATTTAATATTTTGGTTTTGCGTGCCGTAGTTCAAGTCGTACAGGGAAATACATTGCAGAAACTGTAGAGAGGATATGTAAAACATTATGTTTGTCATTCTATATTTTGTTTTCTTGCTTCTCGGGACGGAGGAATAATAATAAATATTCAAGAGGAAATACGTAGGACTGCAAAGACAAAAATAAATATGAGAAAATATCTCTGGTGAATAAATGGTTTTGTTTGAACTGGTTCTACTTAAAGGATCTCAAATTCAAGATTAAAATCATTGTCATATAAATTATCTGATATTTCTACTAAATTACCTTGTTGGAAAATTTTGAAATCTCAACTGCATTTCTAGAAAGGGTTTCGGAAATAATGATAGCAACTAACTTGGAAGATAAACCAAAATTATGTAAGAAGCCTGTCGACAGTCTGCCTTGACTGATAAGTGTATTTCAATGCCGTCATTCTATTCGGAAACCATAGTAATTTTTTTGTTGGTGGATATGTCACACTGCGCCATCTAGCCCCAAAGGGAACCAGACAACTGGTATAATACATGTATTTTTTTTTGTAATTACATACATAAAATACATATTGACACCCAGACAAACATTTATATTCGTCATACAAATGTTTGTCCTGGGCAGGAATCGAGCACACGACCTACATCATAGAAGGCAGGGTTACTACCAATTGAGCTGTGAGGCCTGTCATTAATCCCCAGCATTTGTAGAATCTGGATTGAGAGAACTTCAGTGGATGGTTCCCTAATTATTTAACAACAGGAAATTATAAAAACTTCTTTCAATTGGCTCAACAAAAAACAGACACTTGTAAAACATGACAGTATTGATATACCGTCTCAGCTATAAAAGGCAATTTGGAATATTCGTAGCAAATGGCGTACCTGACGAGGGTTGACGGGGGATGCGAGTGGCAATTATAAAGCAACATTGCGTCACCTGGATTTCGCTATTTGAAGTTTTATTTGTGGGTGTGCGAGTTATTTGAGAGAGTATCAGTTATTCTTTGAGTGACAAAAGAATCGATGTATGTTTTAACAGTTTTGTTTATTTTACAGTTCCGTACCACCTCAAGCACAGGGTCTTATTTAATTACTTACCTTTGAGCATCTCTCGAATTTAATAGGTTGCCGGTAGAAATTTTAACAGAATGTTCATTACTAGCGCGAGTTTTGCTATACTAAAAGTTTAAAAGAGATCCCTCCTAAGTTTTTCCAGCTGGTTTTGCTCTACCTTATAAATCATAATATATATAACAGACGTTCAACTTGATGTGATTATAGTTCAGGCTGTAAAGAAGAACAACAAATAAGCGCGTGCTAAGTGTGACTATAATGATCCCTAGATATATGTTTAAAAAAATGTTTTTACGAAAGCCTTTTTTGCATGTTCTTAACTCGCATATGACCATTTTACAATACTTAATAAGCGAGTCGTTACCTAGAACCAGGGTCGTAAAAAAAATCGGAAAAAGTGGCTCCTTTCGTGCACTTCATAAATACATGTCTCAAATTTTGGTTCCAGGATATTCCGCGTGTCATTCAAACGTATAGCTAATACAATTCGTTAAACGAATTCAGTAGCTCATCACGACCGTTGCTTTCTCACAAATAACTCAGCTGACATTTTTATCCAGTTAATTATTCTTAAATGATTCTTATTCAATTTCCCTGCTTTGATTCTTGTAAAATTAAATTTTATATGTAAAAACGCAAGTTTATTGCGTTTGCAGGTAATGTTGTTTTAATATATATGTCATAATTAAGTCGAAATAATTTAAGTATGTCTATCGGTATAAAGATAAATAGATACTTGCCGAGATTCATCAAGTTTCGTTGCAAGTTGAGTAAGTCAGTACAAGTTAACAAAACTCAATTTAAACATACTCGTCTACGAGTTAATGAAGAAGTATGTTAATTAAATGGAAGTTTAAAATAACATTGTAAATATCCCTTTTAATTTTAAAGGAACATGTTGTATACAATTAAGATGTTTTTAAAACAGTTTAAACCAGTGAAGGTAACTTTTGCCATAATTTATGTTTCGTGTTTTTTTTGTGACAGTTACGGAATGAGCCGATGGCCCACCTGGTATTAAGTGGTAACGTCTAAGTATAACAAGCAATATTTGGGAGTAAGGGAGGTAAATAATTTGACTGGCCTCACAGCTCCGTTGGTAGTTACACTACCTTCTGCGCTGTAGGTCGTGGGTTCGATTCCCACTCAGGACAAACATTACTTTGACGAAATTAGGTGCTTTTTCTGTGTCTGGGTCTTAATATGTATTATATGTATGTGTTGACAAAAAGTATGCAAGTATTATAAATATTTTTATTTTTTTCTTTAATCAAATTCACTACCACATCCACTACACAAAGGTTAGCTGGAAGAAAATTCTATTTAGCATTAAGTTCGCCCATGTACTTGTTTTACCTTGTGCAATAAAGCATTTTCTATCTATCTATCTATTATATCAGTTGTCTGGTTCCCATGATACAAGCTATGCTTAGCTTACTTTGGGGCTAGATGACGCTGTGTGAAATGTCCACCAATATTTATTTTCTTTGTTTATAAGGGAGACCTCTTATTTTTTATGCGACAAGATCCAAGTCGCATCGTCTCATAAGCGTGTAATTTCACCAGCAACACCTTTCAAACCTGTAGCAGTAACGCGAATGCATTACTGCTTGGCGGTAGAAATGGGTACAGTACCAGTACTTCCCCGGACGAACATGGCATCAGTTCTACTGTTAGTAAAGATTGAGTCTTTACATTACAAAGGTGGGCTTTCATCGACTGACTATCAGAGGGCCTCTTTTGGGCGCAC